>JAEOAD010000025.1:0-2586666 GCA_036365145.1 Orientallactaga sibirica
TTCAACACCTGCCTGGTCCAGATGGATCATCCATAATTTATGTAATGGTAAACACGTGCATTGCACACAGGGAACATCCACTCTTTGGATAGGTAAACACCTGCACTGAACAGAGGGATCTTCCATTCCTTAGGTAATAGTGAACACCTGCATTGCACACAGGGATCAGCCATTCCTTATGTAAAGGTCAACACCTGCATTGCACAGAAGGATCATCCATTCCTTAGGTAAAGGTCAACACCTGCCTCCCCAGAGGGATCGCTGATTCCTTATGTACAGTTAAACAACTACATTGCACACAGAGAACAACCATTCCTTTTGTAACAGTAAACACCTGCGTTGAACAGAGAGATCTTTCATTCTGTAGGTAATAGTAAACACCTGCATTGCACAGAGGGATCATCCATTCCTTAGGTAAAGGTAAACACCTGCATTGAACAGAGGGAACATCCATTCCTTTGGAAACTCTAAACACCTGCATTGAACACAGGGATCATCCATTCATTAGATAACGGTAAACACCTGCATTGAACAGAGGGACCATCCATTCCTTAGATAACGATAAACACCTGCATTGCACAGAGCGATCATCCCAATCCTTAGGTAAAGGTAAACACCTGCATTGCACAGAGGGATCATCCATTCCTTAGGTAAAGGTAAACACCTGCATTGCACAGAGGGATCATCCATTCCTTTGGTAACTGTAAACACCTGCATTGAGCAGAGAGATCATCCATACCTTAGATAACGGTAAACACCTGCATTGAACAGGGGGATCATCTATCCCAAAGTTAAAGATGAACACCTGCATTGCACAGAGCAATCATCCCAATTCTTAGTTAAAGGTAAACACCTGCATTGCACAGAGGGATGATCCATTTATTAGGTAAAGTTAAACACCTGCAGTGCACAGAGGGATCATCCATTCCTTAGGTAACTGTAAACACCTGCATTGAACAAAGGGATCATCTATTCCTTAGTTAAAGATGAACACCTGCATTGCACAGAGCGATTATCCCAATCTTTAGGCAAAGGTAAACACCTGCATTGCACAGAGGGATCATACATTCCTTAGGTAAACGTAAACACCTGCGTTTCAGAGAGGGATCATTCACTCCTTAGGTAATTATAAACACCTGCATTTAACAGAGGGATCATCCATTACTTAGATAACGGTAAAGACCTGCATTGCACAGAGGGATCATCCCATTCCTTAGGTAAATTTATACACCTGCATTGCACGCAGGGAACATCCATTCCTTTGGTAAAGGTAAACACCTGCATTGAACAGAGGGATCTTCCATTCACTAGGTAATAGTAAACACCAGCAATGCACAGAGGGATCTTCCATTCCTTAGGTAAGTGTACAAACTTGCATTGAACAGAGGGATCATCAATTCCTTAGATGTCAGTAAACACCTGCATTGAAAAGAGGACTCATTTATTCAGTAGTTAAAGAGGGACACCTGCATTGCACAGAGGGATCATCCATTCCTTAGGTAAAGGTAAACACCTGCATTGCATTGAAGGATCATCCATTCCTTACGTTAGTGTAAACATCTGCATTGACCACAGGGATCATCCATTACTTAGATGTCAGTAAACACCTGCATTGAACAGAGGGCTAATCTATTCCTTAGGTAAAGATCAACAACTGCATTACCCAGAGGGATCATCCATTCCTTAAGTAAAGTTATACACCTGCATTGCACACAGGGAACATCCATTCTTTTGGTAAAGGTAAACACCTGCATTGAACAGAGGTATCTCCCATTCATTAGGTAATAGAAACACAAGCAATGCACAGAAGGATCATCCATTCCTAAGGTAAAAGTAAACACCTGCAATTCACACAGGGATCATCCATTCCTTAGGTAAAGATAAACATCTGCAATGCATGGAGGGATCATCCATTCCATAGGTGAGGGTAAAAGCCTGCATTGCACAAGAGGATCATCCATTCTTAAGAAAAGGCTGAAACCTGAGTTGAACAGAGGGATCATCCTTCTTTAGTTAAACGTAAACACCTGCGTTCAACAGAAGTATCATCCATTCCTTATGTAAAGTTAAACACCTGCATGGAACAGAGTGATCATCCATTCATTATATAACAGCAACCACCTGCTTTGAACAGAGGGATCATCTATTCCTTAGTTAAATATCAACGCGTGCATTGCACAGAGGGATCATCCCATTCCTTAGGTAAAGTTAAACACCTGCATTGCACAGAGGGATCATCCATTCCTTAGGTATCAGTAAACACCTGCATTGAAAAAAGGGCTCTTCTATTCCTTAGGTCAAAGTGAACAAGTGCATTGCAAAGTCGGATCATCCATTCCTTAGGTAACTGTAAACGTCTGTATTGAACAGAGGGATCATACATTCTTTAGATAACGGAAAACACCTGCTTTGAAGAGAGGGCATATCTATTCCTTAGGTAAACATCAACACCTGCACTGCACAGAGGGATCATCAATTCCTTAGGTAACTCTAAACAAAATCATTGAACAGAGGGATCATCCATTCCTAAGACAACGGTAAACACCTGCATTGCACAGAGGGATCGTCCATTCCTTAGCTAAAGATAAACACCTGTATTGCACAGAGGTATCATACATTCCTTAGGTAACTGTAAACACCTGCATTGAACAGAGTGGTCATCCATTCCTTAGATGTCAGTAAACTCCTGCTTTGAAAAAAGGGCTCATCTATTCCTTAGGTAAAGATCAACATCTGCATTGCACAGAGGGATCATCACAATCCTTAGGTAAAGGTAAACACCTGCATTGCACAGAGGTATCATCCATTCCTTAGGTAAAGGTAATCACCTGCATTGCACAGAGGGATCATCCATTCCTTAGGTAACTGTAAACACCTGCATTGAACAGAGGGATCCATTCCTTATGTAATGGTAAACAGCTGGATTTCACAGAGTGAAAATCAATTCCTTAAGTAAAGATCAACACCTGCATTGAACAGAGGGATCATCCATTCCTTAGGTAACTTAAACACCTGCATTGAAGAGAGGGATCAACCATTACTTAGATAATGGGAAACAACTGCATTGCACAGAGGGATCATCCATTCTTTATATAACGGTAAACATCTGCATTGATCAGAGGGATCATCTATTCCTTGGTTAAATATCAACACGCGAATTGCACACAGGGATCATCCCATTCCTTAGGTAACGGTAAACACCTGCAGTGCACAGAGAGATCATCCAATCCTTAGGTATCAGTAAACACCTGCATTGAAAAGAAGGCTCATCTATTCCTTAGGTAAAAGTAAACACCTGCATTGCAAAGTCAGATCATGCATTCCTTAGGTATCTGTAAATCTCTGCATGAAACAGAGGGGTCATCAATTCTTTCAATAACGGTAAACACCCACATTGAACAGAGGGCTCATCTATTCCTTAGGTAAAGATCAACACCAGCATTGCACAGAGGGATCATCCATTCCTTAGGTAACTGAAACACCTGCATTGAACAGAGGGATCAACCATTACTTAGATAACGGTAAACAACTGCATTGCATAGAGGGATCATCCCATTCCTTAGGTAAATGTATACACTGGCATGAAACAAAGGGAACATCCATTCCTTTCTTGAAGGTAAACACCTGCATTGAACAGAGGGATCTTCCATTTGTTATGTAATAGTAAACACCAGCAATGCTCAGAAGGATCATCCATTCTTAACATAAATGTAAACACTTGCAATTAACACAGGGATCATCCATTCCTTAGGTAAAGGTAAACACCTGCAATGCACAGAGGGATCATCCATTCCGTAGGTAAGGGTAAACACCTGCATTGCTCAGAGATATCATCCATTCCTTAAGTAAAAATATAAGCCTGGGTTGAACAGAGGGAACATCCTTCTTTTGGTAAAGGTAAACACCTGCGTTTAACAGAATTATCATCCCTTCCTTAGGTAAAGGTAAACACCTGTATTGAACAGAGGGATCATCCATTCCTTAGATAATGGTAAAGACCTGCATTGAACAGAGGGAACACATATTCCTTAGTTAAATATCAACACCTGCATTGCACATAGGGATCATCCCATTCCTTAGGTAAAGGTAAACACCTGCATTGCACAGAGGGATCATCCATTCCTTAGGTAAAGATAAACACGTGCATTGCAGAGAGGGATCATCCATTCCTTAAGTATCAGTAAACACCTGCATTGAAAAGAGGGCTCATCTATTCCTTAGGTAAAAGTAAACACCTGCATTGCATAGTCAGATCATCCATTCCTTAGGTAACTGTAAACCTCTGCATTGAACAGAGGGATCATCAATTCTTTCAATAACGGTAAACACCCGCATTGAACAGAGGGTTAATCTATTCCTTAGGTAAAGATCAACACCTGCATTGCACAGAGGGATCATCCGTTCCTTAGGTAACTGAAACACCTCCATTGAACAGAGGGATCAACCATTACTTAGATAACGGTAAACAACTGCATTGCACAGAGGGATCATCCCATTCCTTAGGTAAATGTATACACTGGCATGGAACAAAGGGAACATCCATTCCTTTCTTGAAGGTAAACACCTGCATTGAACAGAGGGATCTTCCATTTGTTATGTAATAGTAAACACCAGCAATGCTCAGAAGGATCATCCATTCTTAAGGTAAATGTAAACACCTGCAATTCACACAGGGATCATCCATTCCTTAGGTCAAGGTAAACACTTGCAATGCACAGAGGGATCATCCATTCCGTAGGTAAGGGTAAACACCTGCATTGCTCAGAGCGATCATCCATTCCTTAAGTAAAGATAGAAGCCTGGGTTGAACAGAGGGAACATCCTTCTTTAGGTAAAGGTAAACACCTGCGTTGAACAGAATTATCACCCCTTCCTTAGGTAAAGGTAAACACCTGCATTGAACAGAGGGATCATCCATTCCTTAGAAAACGTTAAACACCTGCATTGAATAGAGGGATCATCTATTCCTTAGTTAAATATCAACTCCTGCATTGCACACAGGGATCATCCCATTCCTTAGGTAAAGGTAAACACCTGCATTGCACAGAGGGATCATCCATTCCTTAGCTAAAGATAACCACGTGCATTGCAGAGAGGGATCATCCATTCCTTAAGTATCAGTAAACACCTGCATTGAAAAGAGGGCTCATCTATTCCTTAGGTAAAAGTAAACACCTGCATTGCATAGTCAGATCATCCATTCCTTAGGTAACTGTAAACCTCTTCATTGAACAGAGGGATTATCAAGTCTTTCGATAATGGTAAACACCTGCATTGAACAGAGGGCTTATCTATTCCTTAGGTAAAGATCAACACCCGCATTGCACAGAAGGATCATCCATTCCTTAGGTAACTGAAACACCTGCCTTGAACAGAGGGATCAACCATTACTTAGATAATGGTAAACAACTGCATTGCAGAGAGGGATCATCCCATTCCTTAGGTAAATGTATACACTGGCATTGCACAGAGGGAACATCCATTCCTTTCTTGAAGGTAAACACCTGCATTTCACAGAGGGATCTTCCATTTGATATGTAATAGTAAACACCAGCAATGCTCAGAAGGATCATCTATTCTTAAGGTAAATTTAAACACTTGCAATTCACACAGGGATCATCCATTCCTTAGGTAAAGGTAAACACCTGCAATGCACAGAGGGATCATCCTTTCCGTAGGTAAGGGTAAACACCTGCATTGCTCAGAGAGATCATCCATTCCTTAAGTAAAGTTATAAGCCTGGGTTGAACAGAGGGAACATCCTTCTTTAGGTTATGGAAAACACTTGCGTTGAACAGAATTATCATCCCTTCCTTAGGTAAAGGTAAACACCTGCATTGAACAGAGGGATCATCCATTCCTTAGATAACGGTAAACACCTGCATTGAACTGAGGGATCATGTATTCATTAGTTAAATATCAACACCTGCATTGCACACAGGGATCATCCCATTCCTTAGGTAAAGGTAAACACCTGCATTGCACAGAGGGATCATCCATTCCTTAGGTAAAGATAAACACGTGCATTGAAAAGAGGGCTCATCTTTTCCTTAGGTAAAAGAAAACACCTGCATTGCAAAGTTAGATCATCCATTCCTCAGGTACCTGTAAACCTCTGCATTGAACAGAGGGCTCATCTATTCCTTAGGTAAAGTTCAACACCTGCATTGAAAATAGGGATCATCTACTCCTTAGGGAAAGATCAACACCTGCATTGTACAGAGGGATCATCCATCCCTTAGGTATCAATAAACACCTGCATTGAAAAGAGGGCTCATCTATTCCTTAGGTAAAGGTAAACACATGCATTGCAAAGTTGGATCATCTATTCCTTAGGTAACTGTAATCCTCTGTATTGAACAGAGGGATCATCTGTTCCTTAGGTAAAGATGAACACCAGCATTGCACAGTGGGATCATCCATTCCTTATTTAGTGGTAAACACCTGCATTGAACAGAGGTTTCATTTGTTCCTTAGATAACAGTAAACACCTTCATTGAACAGAGGGATAATCTATTCCTTAGGTAAGGATAAACACCTGCATTGAACAGAGGGACCATCCATTCCTTAGATAACGGTCAAAAACTGCATTAAACAGAGGGATCATCTATTCCTTAGTTAAAGATGAACACCTGCCTTTCACAGAGGAATCCTCTTTTCCTTAGGTAAATGTAAACACCTGCTTTGCACAGAGGGATCCTCCTTTCCTTAGGTAAAGGTAAACACCTGCATTGCGCAGCGGGATCATAAATTCCATAGGTAACTATAAACACCTGCATTGAACAGAGGGATCATCCATTACTTAGATAATGGTAAACACCTGCATTGCACAGAGCGATCTTCCCACTCCTTAGGTAAATGTAAACACCTGCATTGCACACAGGGAATATCCATTTATTTGGTAAAGGTAAACACCTGCATTGAACAGAGGGATCTTCCATTTATTAGGTATTAGTAAACACCAACAATGCTCAGAAGGATCATCCATTCCTAATGTAAACGTAAACAGCTTCATTGAACAGAGGGATCATCCATTCCTTAGGTAAAGATCAACACCTGCATTGTACAGAGGGATCATCCATTCCTAAGGTAAATGTAAACACCTGCATTGCACAGAGAGTTCATCCATTCCTTAGGTAAAGGTCAACACCTGCCTGGCCAAGAATGATCATCCATTACTTATCTGAAGGCAACACCTGCATTGCACATGGAAGATACTTTCCTTTGGTAAAGGTAAACACCTGCAATGAAAAGAGGGATCTTCCATTCCTTAGGTAATACTGAACACCTGCAATGCACAGAGGGATCATCCATTCCTAATGCAAATATAAACACCTGCAATGCACAGAGGTATCATCCATTCCTCAGGTAAAGGTCAACACAAGACGGGCCCAGAGGGATAATTCATTCCTGTTTTAAAGGTATAAAACTTCATTGAACAGAGGGATCTTTCATTCCTTAGGTTATAGTAAACACCTGCAATGCACAGAGGGATCATCCATTCCTATGACAAATATGAACACCTGCAATGCACAGAGGCATCATCCATTCCTTAGGTAACTGTAAACACCTTACTTGAACAGAGGGATCATACATTCCTTAGAAAACGGTAAACACCTGCATTGAACAGAGGGATCATCCTTTCCTTAGATAACGTTAAACACCTGCATTGAACAGAGGGATCATCCATTCCTTAGGTAAAGGTCAACACCTGCCTCGCCCAGAGGGATCATCCATTCCTTATGTAAAGGTATACACCTGCATTGCACACAGAGAACATCCATTCATTTTGTAAACACCTGGATTGCACAGAGGGATAATCCTTTTTGTAGATAATGGTAAACAGCTGCATTGAACAGAAGGATTATCCATTCCTTAGGTAATGGTCAACACCTGCATTGCACAGAGGTATCATCAATTCCTTAGGTAAAGGTCAACACCTGCCTGGTCTAGAGGTATCATCCATGTCTTATGTAAAGGTAAACACCTGCATTGCACAGAGAGAACATCCATTCTTTTTCTAAAGGTAAACAACTGCATTGAACAGAGGGATCTTTCATTCCATAGGAAATAGTAAACACCTGCAATGCACAGAGGGATCATCCATTCCTAAGACAAATATAAACACCTGCAATGCACAGAGGGATCATCTATTCCTTAGGTAAAGATCAAAACCTGCATTGCACAGATGGATCATCCATTCCATAGGTAATGGAAAACATCTGCATTGAACAGAGGTATCATCCATTCCTTAGATAACAGTAAACACCTGCATTGAAGAGAGGGAACATCTATTACCTAGGTAAAGATCAATACCTGCAATGCACAGAGGGATCATCAATTCCTTACATAGAGTTCAACATCTGCATTGCACAGAAGGCCATCCATTCCTTAGATAAACACAACACCTGTATTGCACAGTGGGATCTTCCATTCATTAGGTAAAGGTAAACTCCAGCATTGAACATAGGCATTTTCCATTCCTTAGGTAATAAAAACCACCTGCAATGCAGATAGGGGTCATCCCATTCCTTACATAAACGTAAACACCTGTAATGAACAGAGGGATCATCCATTCCTTAGGGAAAGGTAAACACCTGAGTTGCACAGACGGATAATCATTCCATAGGTACGAGGTGAACACGTGCATTGCACAGAGGGATCATCCATTCCTTAGGTAAAAATCAACACCTGTATTGAAAGGAATCATTCATTCCTTACGTAAAGGTCAACACCTTCATTGTACAGAGGGATCATCCATTCCTAAGGTAAAGGTTAAGACCTGCATTGCACAGAGAGTTCATCCATTCCTTAGTTAAAGGTCAACACCTGCCTGGCCCAGAGGTATCATACATTCCTTATGTAATGGTAAACACATGCATTGCACACAGGGAACATACATTCCTTTGGGATCATGCATTCCTTATTTAAAGCTAAAAACCTGCATTGCATAGAGGGATCATCCATTCCTTAGGTAACTGTAAACACCTGGATTGCACAGAGGGATCATCCATTCCTTAGATAATGATAAACACCTGCATTGAACAGAGGGATCATCCATTCCTTAGATAATGATAAAAACCTGCATTGAACAGCGGGATCATCTATTCCTTAGGTAAAGATCAACACCTGCATTGCATAGAGGATCACCCATTCCTTAGGTAAACGTAAACACCTGCATTGCACAGAGGGATCATCCATTCCTTAGATAACGTTAAACACCTGCATTGAACAGAGGGATCATCCATTCCTTAGGTAATTGTAAACACCTGCATTGCACAGAGGGATCATCCATTCCTTAGGTAAAGGTCAACACCTGCATTGCCCAGAGGGATTATCTATTCCTTATGTAAAGGTAAACACCTGCATTGCACACAGAGAAAATCCATTCCTTTTGTAAAGGTAAAACCTGCATTGAACAGAGGGATCTTTAATTCCTTAGGTAATAGTAATCACCGGCATTGCACAGAGGGATCATCATTATTCCTTAGGTAATAGTAAACACCGGCAATGCACAGAGGGATCATCCATTCCTTAGGTAAAGGTAAACACCTGCATTGAACAGAGGGATCATTGATTCTTAGGTAAAGGTCAAAATAATTCTTGCATTGAACAGAGGATCATCCATTCCAAGAAAAATATTCTTTGCACAGAGAGGATCATCCATTCCTTAGGTAAAGGTAAACACCTGCATTCAACACCTTCATTCTTAGGTAAAGGTCAAGATATTCTTTGCACAGAGGGATCATCCATTCCTTAGGTAAAGGTCAACACCTTCATTGTACAGAGGGATCATCCATTCCTTAGGTATAGGACAACACTTGCATTGAACAGAGGGATCATCCATTTTCTAGGTAAAGGTCAACACATGCATTGAACAGAGGGATCATCTATTCCTTAGGTAATGGTCAACACCTGCAATGCACAGAGGGATCATCTATTCCAAAGGTAAATGTAAATACGTACAATGCAGAGAGGGATCGTCTATTCCTTAGGTAAGGGTATACACCTGCATTTCACCGGGTGATCATCCATTCCTTAAGTAAAGGAAGAAACTTGGTTGGAAGAGAGGGATCATCCTTCTTTAGGTAAAGGTAGACACCTGCGTTGAACAGAGGGATCATCCATTCCTTAGATAACGTTGAACAGAGTGAACATCCATTCCTTAGGTAATGGTCAACACCTGCATTGCACAGAGGGATCATCCATTCCTTAAGAAAAGGTAGAAACCTGGTTTGAAGAGAGGGTTCATCCTTCCTTAGGTAAAGGTAGACACCTCCGTTGAAAAGAGGGATCATCCATTCTTAGGTAACATTAAACACCTGCATTGCCCAGAGGGATCATGCATTCCTTAGGTAATGTTAAACACCTGCAGTGATCAGAGGGATCATCCATTCCTTAGATAATGGGAAACACCTGCATTGAACAGAGGGATAACCCATTCCTTAGGTAACTGTAAACACCTGCATTGAACAGACGGCTCATCCATTTCTTAGGTAAAGGTAAACACGTGCATTGCACAGAGGGATCATGCATTCCTTAAGTAATGGTAAACACCTGCATTGCACAGAAGGATCATTCATTCCTTAGATAACGTTAAACACCTGCACTGAACAGAGGAATCATCCATTCCTTAGGTAATAGTCAACACCTGAATTGCACAGAGGGATCATCCATTCATTAGGTAAAGGTCAGCACTTGCCTGTCCCAGAGGGATTATCCATTCCTTATGTAAAGGTAAAATACTGCATTACACACAGAGAATATCCATTCCTTTTGTAAAGGCAAACACCAGCATAGAACAGAGGGATCTTTCATTCCTTAGGTAATAGTAAACACCTGCAATGCACAGAGGGATCATCCATTGCTTAGGTAAAGGTGAACACCTGTGATGCACAGAGGGATCATCTATTCCTTAGGTCAAGCTAAAAACCTGCATTGCACAGAGGGATCTTCCATTACTTAGGTAACTGTGAACAGCTGCATTGAACAGAGGTATCATACATTCCTTAGATAAAGGTAAGCACCTGCATTGAACAGGGGGATCATCTATTCCTTAGGTAAAGATCAACACCTGCATTGCACATAGGGATCATATCATTCCTTAGGTAATGGTAAACACCTGCATTGCAGAGAGGGATCATCCATTCCTTAGGTAATGGTAAACACTTGGATTGCACAGAGGGATCATCCCTTCCATAGATAACGGTAAACACCTGCAGTGAACAGAGGGATCATCCATTCCTTAGTTAAAGGTCAACACCTGTCTGGCCCAGAGGGATCATCCATTCCTTATGTAAAGATAAACACCTGGACTTCCTGTCAAGATGGCATCAGCCTAACCTCGCCTCACCTTACAGGGAAGTACAACCAAGATATTTAAACTTTTAAAAGATTTCTTAAAGGGTTTGCTGTTCCCTGCATCCATCTAGAGGGAGGGGGTGGATGAAAAAATAGGGAATCCATTGATTCCCATGCTCTAGGATAGGGACCACCTGATGCTGCTTACCCTGCTGGTCCGAGTGACCCGGCAGAAGTCCACCATTAGCTGCTAGCACCCGGCGCATCCTGACCCGGGACTGCTGCGGACCCTGACGGTCCAAGGGACCGGAACAAGTCCGCAATTAGCTGCTAGCGCCTGGCACGGCCTTATCTGGGGCCATTAGCTTCTAGCACCCAGCGTGACCTGACCCGGGACCGCTGTGGACCTTGCCAGTCCGAGTGACAGGCGGAAGTCCGCCATTAGCCACTAGCACCTAGCGCGACCTGACCTGGCACCGCTGTGGACCCTACTGGTCCACGTGACCGGCAGAAGTCCGCCATTACCTGCTAGCACCTGGCAATGCCCGATCTGGGGCCATTAGCTGCTAGTGCCGGGCGCGACATAACCCGGGACCGCTGCGGACCTTGCTGCTGGTCCGAGTGACCGGCGGAAGTCCGCATTAGCTGCTAGCGCCTGGTGCAGCCCGATCCGGGGACATTAGCTGCTAGCACCCGGCGTGACCTGACCCAGGACCGCCGCGGACCCTACTGCTGGTCCAAGTGACCGGCGGAAGTCCGCAGTAGCTGCTAGTGCCTGGCGCAGCCCTATCTGGTACTTCAGGGTACCCTACCACTCCCATTGACCGGAGGAAGCCGCTATTAGCTGCTCAGACCCCTCCCTCACTGGCCACATCTGCATCACTGGCCAGGTGCCACCCCTAGCCTTCCTTATCCCTATCAGCAGTCACCCCCATCATTACCCCCTCCCAGGGCAGAGCAGGGACCCAGGGAGGTAGGCCAGTGCTCCTGACCTACCCTGCCTCAGCCCAACTAGGGTGATTGTGGTCCCCCATCCCTCCCACCTACATAAAAAACACAGGCCAGCAGGCCAGTATCCCCCACCCCAGCCTACCAGAACTCCAGGGACCACTGCCCTGACAATTACCACTACACTCCAACCCACCCCAGGACAGCAGGCTAACATTCCATACACAAGGTACATGAATCATTGCGATGGGCAAACTACAGCGAAAAAGGAATAGCATGAAAAACCAGACACAAGTAAATCCACCTAGACTATCCAGTCCTATAATGGATGTTTCAAATCAAAGCATAGAAGAGACAATAGATTCAGAACCCCAAAATGAAGTGACTAGCTATGCATCCCTGGCCAAGCAAATAGCACAACTCACAGAAACTCAACAAAGAGCCAAAAATTGTAGGAATGTTATCCTTGCTAGATTTGACCGAGTAGAAAAGAACCAGGAAGGGCTCCAAAGACAGTTAAATGAACTGAAGGAAAAAGAAAAAAGAGAGGTCCTCAATAACCCGCTGGCTAAGTTCAATGAAGACATAAAGAAATGCAGGGATGAACTCCAAGAAGCATTAAGAAAATCAGAAAATGACACAAAAAAGGAACTAGACAGAGGGATGGAAACTATACATAAAAAAACGTAGTAAATATGAACCAAATTCAACTGGCCCAAAACTCTATAGAAGCGCTTAAGAACAGAGTAAGTCAGGTGGAAGATAGAAACTCAGAACTGGAAGAAAGAACAGAAGAAACAGTCCGTGAGTCCAAAAATTTCACTAAGTTCAAAAACTTCTCTGAGCAGAACATGAGGGAAATGTGGGACACCCTTAAGCGCCCAAACATCAGGATCATTTGTATACCAGAGGGGGAAGAAACACAGACCAAAGGAATGGAAAGCTTATTCAACAAAATAATTGAAGAAAACTTTCCTGCTCTCTCAAAAGAAAACTCCATCCAATTACAAGAAGCTAGTAGAACTCCAAACAGACTGGACCAAAGAAGAAATTCTCCAAGACACATTATCTTTAAGACTCTAAATATTAAACACACAAAAAAATCCTAAAAGCAGCCAGGGAAAAACAACACATTACATATAAAGGGAACCCCATCAGAATTACCTCAGACTTCTCAATGGAAACCCTAAAAGCCAGAAGGGCCTGGAATTCAACACTGCAAACTCTAAGAACTTATGGTTTCCAGCCCAAACTACTCTACCCTCAAAAGTATCCCTCATAATAGATGGAGAAAGAAAAACCTTCCATGTTAAAACTCATCTTTACAAGTATATGCACACAAAGCCAAACCTACACAAAGTACTGCAAGGAATTCTCCATACAGAAGAAACAAATAACCAACTTCAAGAGCCCTCAAGAAATATTTCACATTAAAAAAAAAAAAAAAAAAAAAAAAAAAGACCACAACCCACCACAATATGGCTGGTATTAAATCAAACCTCAAAATTAAATCTCGGAATATTAATGGCCTTAATTCACCCATCAAAAGACATAAGCTAACAGGGTGGATCAGAAAAATTGACCCCTCAATCTGCTGTCTTCAAGAAACCCACCTCACCACTAAAGACAGACACCTCCTCAGGGTGAAAGGGTGGAAAATGATTTTCCAAGCAAACACAAACAAGAACAAAGCAGATGTAGCTATACTTATATCTGATAAAATAGACTTCAAACCAAAGGTAACTAAAAAATACAAAGCAGGCCACTTCTTACTTATCAAGGGAACAATCCAACAAGAGGATATCACAGTCATCAATATTTATGCACCAAACAGAGGTGCACCACAATTCATAAAGCAAAATCTACTTGGCAACAAAACAGAAATAAACACCAATACCATCATAGTCAGCGACTTTATTACTCCATTATCAACAATGGATAGATCATCAAAACAGAAAATTAATAGGGAAGTAAGAGAGCTCAATAACACCATAGAACAACTAGACCTAACAGACATATACAGAACATTCCACCCAAAATCTACAGACTACACATTCTTCTCAGCAGCCCATGGAACCTTCTCTAAAATAGATTATGTACTGGGCCATAAAGCCTGCCTCCATATTTTCAAGAAAATTGATGTAATTTCCTGTATGATATCAGACCACAATGCAGTAATGCTAGAAATCAACAACAAAAAGTACACCAGGAATTCCTCTTCCTCCTGGAAATTGAACCACACACTTTTTAAACAATAAATGGGTTGCGGATGAAATAAAGAATTAAATTGCAAAATTTCTAGAATTCAATGACAACAAGAACACATAATAACAAAACTTATGGGACACAATGAAGGCAGTCCTTAGGGGAAAAATCATAGCACTAAATGCCTTCATAACAAAAACAGAGAGATCCCAAATCAATAACCTAACCATCCATCTAAAGGCATTGGAAAAGCTAGAAGAAGCCAACCCAAAAAGCTCCAGACCAAAAGAAATAATTAAGATCAGA
Organism: Orientallactaga sibirica; assembly: GCA_036365145.1. Classification (NCBI taxonomy): domain Eukaryota; kingdom Metazoa; phylum Chordata; class Mammalia; order Rodentia; family Dipodidae; genus Orientallactaga; species Orientallactaga sibirica. The sequence goes on from JAEOAD010000025.1 coordinate 14,761, forward strand.
GCAGAAATTAATGAATTGGAAACTAAGAGGACAATTAAGAAAATTGATAAAACAAAGAGCTGGTTCGTTGAAAAAATTAACAAGATTGATACACCCCTGGCCAATTTGATCAAGGTGGAAAAAAGAAACACTTCAAATCAACAAAATTAGAAATGAAAAGGAGAGATCACAACAGACATGAGTGAAATAGGAAGAGTCATTAGGACTTACTTCAAAAACCTCTACTCCATAAAACAGGAGAATATGGAAGAAATGGATGAATTCCTAGACACATATCACCTACCAAACCTGAGCCCAGAGCAGACTAATTTCCTAAACAGACCCATCACACCCTTCGAGATTGAAGAGGTAATAAAACACCTCCCCCAAAAGAAGAGTCCAGGACCAGATGGTTTCTCAGTGGAATTCTACCAAACCTTCATGGAAGAACTGAAACCAATTCTTCTCAAACTCTGCCACACAATTGGAGAACAGGGAGAGATCCCCAACTCCTTTTATGAAGCTAGTAGCACCCTAATTCCAAAACCAGGCAGAGATGCCACAAGAAAGGAAAATTATAGGCCCATTTCTATGATGAACATAGACATTAAGATCCTGAACAAAATTCTTGCAAACCGAATTCAACAGTACATCACTTTCCTGAAGGTGCTCCCGGAAGATGGCGTCCACCTAACTCAGCCTCACCTTACAGGGAAGTAAAAGCAAGATTTTTAAGCTTTTAAAAAGATTCCTGAAAGGGTTTGCTGGCCTTTGCATGCTGCCAGAGGGAGGGGGTGGGTGAAAAAATAAGGAATCCACTGATTCCCACTCTCTAGGACAGGGAACACCGTGGGTTAGGTCCTCCTGGGCGGGTGTGACCCAAACTGCCGGCCATTACCAGCCACAGCCTGGCGGACCCTGGCAGTCCGAGTAACTCCCGGGACGTCCGCATCACCTCCCTGAGGTGCAGTGGCCCCTCCCGGGTGAAAAAATAAGGAATCCATTGATTCCCATGCTCTAGGACAGGGAACACCGTGGGTTAGGTCCTCCTGGGTGGGCGTGACCCAAACTGCTGGCCATTACCAGCCACAGCCTGGCGGACCATGGCAGTCCGAGTAACTCCCGGGACGTCCGCACCACCTCCCTGAGGCACAGCGGCCCCTCCCTGTCCGAGTAACGGCTGGGACACCGGCATCACCCCCCTGAGGCGCAGTGGCCCCTCCTGGGTTAAAAAATAAGGAATCCACTGATTCCCACGCTCTAGGACAGGGAACACCGTGGGTTAGGTCCTCCTGGGTGGGGGGGACCCAAACCGCTGGCCATTACCAGCCAGAGCCTGGTGGACCCTGGCAGTCTGAGTAACCGCTGGGACGTCCGCATCACCTCCCTGAGGTGCAGCGGCCCCTCCCAGTCTGAGTGACCGCTGGAACGTCCGCATCAATCAGGTGCCATTATTTCCCCTCCCGGGGCAGATCAGGAATCCAGGGAAGTAAGCCATTGTCCCTGCCCTACCCTGCCTGAGCTCAACTAGGGTGGCTGTGGTCCCCTACCCTTCCCACCTCCAAAAGGAACACAGGCCAGCAGGCCAGTGTCCCCCACCCCAGCCGGCAGAACTCCAGGGACCACTGCCCAGACAATCACCACTGCACCCCACCCCACCCCACCCCAGGACAGTAGGCTTACATTACATTTCATACACAAGGCTTCTGAACCATTGCTATGGGCAGACTACAGAGAAAAAGGAATAGCATGAAAAACCAGATGCAAGTAAATCCAGTTACATTACCCAGTCCTGCAAAGGATGTCTCAAATCAAAGCAGAGAAGAGACAATAGAATCAGAACCCCAAAATGAAGAGACAAGCTATGCAACCCTGGCCAAGCAAATAGCACAACTCTCAGTAACTCAACAAAGAGCCAACAACTGTATGAATGGTATCCTTGCTAGATTAGACCTAATAGAAAGGAACCAGGAAGGGCTCCAAAGACAATTAAATGATTTGAAGGAGAACGAACAAAAAGAGGCCCTCAATAACCAGCTGGCTAAGTTCAATGAAGACATAAAGAAATGCAAGGATGAACTTCAAGAAGCATTAAGAAAGTCGGAAAATGACACAAAAAGGGAACTAGACAGAGGGATGGAAACTATACATAAAAAAACCATAGCAAATATGAACCAAATTGAACAAGCCCAAAACTCTATAGAAGCTCTTAAGAACAGAGTAAATCAAGTGGAAGACAGAAACTCAGAACTGGAAGACAAAACAGAAGAAACAGTTCGTGAGTCCAAAAATTTTAACAAGTTCAAAAATTTCTGTGAACAGAACATGAGGGAAATGTGGGACACCCTTAAGCGTCCAAACATTAGTATCATGGGTATTCCAGAGGGGGAAGAAACACTGACCAAAGGAATGGAAAGCTTATTCAACAAAATAATTGAAGAAAACTTTCCCACTCTCTCAAAAGAAAATCCCATCAAATTACAAGAAGCTACCAGAACTCCAAACAGATTGGACCGAAGAAGAAATTCTCCAAGACATATTATCTTTAAGACTCTAAACATCAAGTACAAAGAGAAAATCCTAAAAGCAGCCAGGGAAAAACAGCACATTACATATAAAGGGAAACCCATTAGAATTACCTCAGACTTCTCAATGGAAACCCTAAAAGCTAGAAGGGCCTGGAATGGAACACTACAAAATCTAAGAACCCATGGCTTCCAACCACAACTACTCTACCCAGCAAAAGTATCCCTCATAATAGATGGTGAAAGAAAAATGTTCCACGATAAAAATCATCTTTACAACTACATGAACACAAAGCCAAACGTACAGAAAATACTTCAGGGAATTCTCCACAAAGAAGAAACAAATAACCAATCTCAAGAGCCCCCAAGAAGCAGTCCATATTAACCAAAAAAAAAAAAACCACAAAGACCACAACCCACCACAATATGGCAGGTATTAAATCAAACCTCGAAATTATATCTCTGAATATTAATGGCCTTAATTCACCCATCAAAAGACATAAGCTAACAGGGTGGATCATAAAACTGGACCCCTCAATTTGCTGTCTTCAAGAAACCCACCTCACCACTAAAGACAGACACCTTCTCAGGGTAAAAGAGTGGAAAATGATATTCCAAGCAAACACAAATAAGAAAAAAGCAGGCGTAGCTATACTTATATCGGATAAAATAGACTTCAAACCAGAAGTAACCAAAAAAGACAAAGAAGGCCACTTCTTACTTATTAAGGGAACAATCCAACAAGAGGATATCACAATCATCAATATTTATGCACCAAACACAGGTGCACCACAATTCATAAAGCAAAATCTACTTGGCAACAAAACAGAAATAAACACCAACACCATCATAGTCGGGGACTTCAATACTCCACTATCAACAATGAATAGATCGTAGAAACAGAAAATTAATAGGGAAGTAAGAGAGCTCAACAACACCATGGAGCAACTGGACCTAACAGACATATACAGAACATTCCACCCAAAATCTACAGATTACACATTCTTCTCAGCAGTCCATGGGACCTTCTCTAAAATAGATTATGTAGTGGGCAACAAAGCATGCCTCCATATTTTCAAGAAAATTGATGTAATTTCCTGCATGATATCAGATCACAATGCTGTAATGCTAGAAATCAACAACAAAAAGTACACCAGGAATCCCTCTACCTCCTGGAAATTGAACAACACACTTAAACAATAAATGAGTTGTGGATGAAATAAAGAATGAAATTGCAAAATTTCTAGAATTCAATGACAACGAGAACACATCATACTAAAACTTATGGGACACAATGAAGGCAGTTCTTAGGGGGACAATCATAGCACTAAATGCCCTCATAACAAAGACAGAGAGATCCGAAATCAATAACCTAACCATCCACCTAAAGGCATTGGAAGAAGCCAAAGCCAAAAGCTCCAGACAGAAAGAAATAATTAAGATCAGAGCAGAAATTAATGAATTGGAAACTAAGAGGACAATTAAGAAAATTGATGAAACCAAGAGCTGGTTCGTTGAAAAACTTAACAAGATTGATACATCCCTGGCCAATTTGATTAAGCGAAAAAAAGAAACACTTCAAATCAACAAAATTAGAAATGAAAAAGGAGAGATTACAACAGACATGAGGGAAATAGGAAGAATTATTAGGACTTATTTCAAAAACCTCTACTCCCATAAAACAGGAGAATATGGAGGAAATGGATGAATTCCTAGACACATACCACTTACCAAAGCTAAGCCCAGAGCAGATTAATTTCCTAAACAGACCCATCACACCCTTCGAGATTGAAGAAGTAATAAAACACCTTCCCAAAAAGAAGAGTCCAGGACGAGATGGATTCTCAGCGGAGTTCTACCAAACCTTCACGGAAGAACTGAAACCAATACTTCTCAAACTGTGCCACACAATAGAACAGGGAGAGATGCCCAACACCTTCTATGAAGCTAGTATCACCCTAATTCCAAAACCAGGCAGGGACTCCACAAAAAAAGAAAATTATAGGCCCATTTCTCTGATGAACATAGACATTAAGATCCTGAACAAAATTCTTGCAAACCGAATTCAACAGTATATCAAAAGCATTATCCTCCTCGATCAAGTAGGCTTCATCCCTGGAACACAGGGGTGGTTCAACATACTGAAATCAGTCAATGTAATACACCACATAAACAAGCTGAAACACAAAAACCACATGATCATTTCGATAGATGCAGAAAAGGCCTTTGATAAAATACAACATCACTTCATGATCAAAGCATTGGAGAGAATAGGCATGGACGGCCTATATCTCAACATAATAAAGGCGATGTATAAAGCACCTAAAGCCCAAGTAATTCTTAATGGGGAGAGACTGAAGGAATTCCCATTGAGGTCAGGAACAAGGCAGGGGTGTCCACTCTCACCTCTGCTCTTCAACATAGTGCTAGAAGTATTAGCTCAAGCAATAAGACAGGAGAAAAAAATCAAAGGGATACAAATTGGAAATGAAGAAGTTAAGTTAGCCCTATTTGCAGATGACATGATTCTATACATTAGTGACCCGAGAACTTCCATCTCAAAACTCTTAAAGGTGATTAGCGCCTTCAGCAAAGTAGCAGGATACAAAATCAATGCACAGAAATCAGTAGCCTTTCTGTATGCAAAGGACAAAGAGACAGAAAAAGAAATAAATAACACCGTCCCATTTTCAATTGCAACAAAGAAAATAAAACACCTTGGAATAACATTCACTAATGAAGGGAAAGACCTATACAATGAAAACATAAAAACTCTCAAAAAAGAAATTGAGGAAGTCCTACAAAAATGGAAAGACCTCCCATGTTCCTGGATTGGTAGAATTAACATTGTGAAAATGGCAATTTTACCAAAAGCACTTTATAGATTCAATGCAATGCCAATAAATATCCCAACTTCCTTCTTCAATGAGATAGAAAAAACTATCTCAAAATTCATATGGAAAGGTAGAAGGCCTCGGATATCCAAACTCATCCTCAGCAAAAGAAGCACCTCTGGAGGCATCACCATACCTGATCTAAAGTTATACTACAAAGCCATTGTAATAAAAACAATCTGGTACTGGCACAAAAACAGGAATATAGACCAGTGGAACAGAATTGAAGGCACAGATTTTGGGTCAAGAAACTACAGCTACTTGATATTTGACAAAGGCCCTAGCAATGTAGAATGGAAAAAGGACAGTATCTTCAACAAATGGTGCTGGACAAACTGGACAACCATATGTAGGAAAATGAAACTCGACCCACACATCTCTCCATGCACAAAAATTCAGTCCAAATGGATCAAAGACCTTAATATAAAAACAGAAACTATGCTCCTACTGGAAGAAAAAATAGGAGGAACCTTCCATGATATAGGAGTGGGAAAAGATTTCCTGAACAAAACCCCAACAGCTCAGGAAATCAAACAATCACTCAAACATTGGGATCACATGAAGCTGAAAAGCTTTTTCACTGACAAAAATACTATAACCAAAGCCAGCAGATTACCTACAGAATGGGAGAAAATTTTCACCAGCTATACAACTGACAGAGGCCTGATTTCTAGAATCTACAAAGAACTCCAAAACCTAAAAAACAAATCATCAAACAACCCACTCACAAAGTGGGGCAGAGAACTGCACAGGGAGTTCTCAGAGGAAGAAATACAAATAGCAAATGCACATTTAAGAAAATGTTCAACATCCCTAATCATCAGGGAAATGCAAATTAAAACAACTATGAGATTCCACCTTACCCCAGTAAGGATGGCTAGCATTAAAAAAAAATGAAAACAAATGCTGGGGAGGCTGTGGAGAAATAGGAACAATCTTTCACTGCTGGTGGGAATGTAAAATGGTTCAACCACTATTGAAAGCTATATGGAGACTCCTGAAAAGGATGACCATAGACCTACCAATGGACCCAGTTATTCCCTTATTGGGCATATACCCTAAAGGCCCCAAGCCTCAGATCAGAGACATTTGCTCAACCATGTTTATAGCTGCTCAATTCATAATAGCAAAGAGCTGGAATCAACCCAGGTGTCCATCACTAGATGAATGGATAGCAAAGATGTGGTATATCTATACTATGGAATTCTACGTAGCAGTAAGTAAAGATGAAATAAGGAAATTTGAAAAAAAAATGGTCAAACATGGAACAGATCATCCTCAGTGAGCTCACCCAAGCACAAAAAGATAATTGTCGCATGGTCTCATTTATCTGTCGCTCCTAACCTGAAACCATGTGGCAGGTGGCCAAACCAAATAAACACTCTGAAGCCCAGACAAAAGGGAGGGTGGTAGGGAGGGAGGGTAAGGGTGGGAGGGAACGAGAGGTTGGGAGGGAGAACAAGGGGGGATACAAATTGGGACCCAAAAGGAAAAGATACTATAAAACCCTTTATTCTGAACAACAGGTTAAAACATTGATCCTGCAGCAGGCCCGCAGAGGGAACACCTGAACCACAGGAACCTGGAGAGAGCATCATGAAGGCCAACCTTAATCTTGTCCTGCTTCTTTCTCTCTTCTCTCTCTCTCTCTCTCTCTCTCTCTCTCTCTCTCTCTCGTTCTCTCTCCCTCCCCTCTCTATACTCACTTTCTCCTCTATATTATCTTTTTCTTCCCTCACCTTCCTAGGTGCAGACTTATAACTCCCAGTGCCAGCATGGGGTGAATTTCCACAATGAGTTGTTGATCTGAAACACCTACAAGGTTTCCCAAAATAGACAGACTTCTGTCAGAGTTCTTGGTGACCCACCAAAGGTTAATGACAAGACCCTACTGTTGAAGACAGCTTACGTGTGTGAGACCAAACACGGAGAGATATGTTCAGAATCTGGAAGAGGGTCAGTCCTCAGACAGTTAGCTAGTCTAGTACCAGAGGGCGCTATACAAGCAACTGGGGGAAAATGACCGACATCTGTCCAAATAACTGGCAGTCTAAGATACCTAGCAGGAAACAACTTGACGTAATACTCATACAAGTGCAGTAGTGGCAATCAGCCATGGTGGGTCACCAACTGCTCTTGATTTGGCTAATAGATCCACTCAGTGGAATGGAACTCATTGCTGGAACTGGGAAATAAGTCAAAACCAGGTACAAAAAATGAGCTCAGTCTCCAAGATCAAGATACCACCACATGTGGGCTAGAAGAGAGCCAACGCATATAAATTTCCCTCCAAAACATAGATGGTCATCCCTTCTACCTAGTACTAACTTTTCTCTCCGATGGAGAATTTGCTTATCTTTTTTCAGGTGGACATCTAACCTGAAGGGAGGAACAGCTAACCACACCTCACCAGGGCCCCAGCTGAAACCATAGAACAACGCAGGGGAAGGGCAAGAGTTCAGTATTCGTGGCGATCATGACACCAGCAAAAAGCCGAAGAAGATAAACACAGAGAACATCCAACTCCAACTAAGCCAGATATCCAGAGACACAGAGGCTCCCGAAACCGCATCACTGAAGCAGAACTAAAATGACCCCAATGTGGCTCAGGGAAACTTGTGGAAGAGGGGGCGGAAAGATTGTCAGAGTCATAGTTGGGGCATTATGCACAGAGACTGGGGCCAACCCACCAGAACTCTTAACTAACCTCACAATGCTTGACCCACATTCCCCATTGACAAGGGTCCCTTTGAAAGAGGGAGGACAGGGAGGAGGACAATGGAACCTTTACTATGAATGTAAAATCAAAATAATATAAATAAAAATATATATTAAAGAAAAAAAACAGTACATCAAAAGCATTATCCACCTTGATCATGTAGGCTTCATCCCTGGAACCCGGGGATGGTTCAACATATGGAAATCTATCAATGTAATACACCACATAAACAAGCTAAAACACAAAAACCACATGATCATTTCAATAGATGCAGAAAAGGCCTTTGACAAAATACAACATCACTTCATGATCAAAACACTGGAGAGAATAGGCATAGACGGCCTATATCCCAACATAATAAAGGCTATATATAAAGCACCTAAATCCCAAGTAATTCTAAATGGGGAGAGACTGAAGGAATTACCATTGAGATCAGGAACAAGACAGGGTGTCCACTCTCACCTCTGCTCTTTAACATAGTGCTAGAAGTATTAGCTCAAGCTATAAGACAGGAGAAATAAATCAAAGGGATACAAATTGAAAAGGAAGAAGTTAAGTTAGCCCTATTTGCAGATGACCTGATTCTATACATAAGTGACCCAGAGAATTTCCATCTCAAAACTCTTAAAGGTGATTAGCGCCTTCAGCAAAGTAGCAGGATATAAAATCAATGCACAGAAATCAGTAGCCTTTCTGTATGCAAAGGACAAAGAGACAGAAAAAGAAATAACTAACACCATCCCATTTTCAATTGTAACAAAGAAAATTAAATACCTTGGAATAACATGGACTAAGGAAGTGAAAGATCTATACAATGAAAACATAAAAACTCTCAAAAAGAAATTGAGGAAGTCCTACAAAAATGGAAAGACCTCCCATGCTCCTGGATTGGTAGAATTAACATTGTGAAAATGGAACTCTTACCAAAAGCACTCTATAGATTCAATGCAATCCGATAAAAATCCCCACTTCCTTCTTCAATGAGATAAAAAATCTATCTCAAAATTTATATGAAAAGGCAGAAGGCCTCGGATATCCAAGCTCATCCTCAGCAAAAGAAATAACTCTGGAGGCATCACCATACCTGATCTAAAACTACACTACAAAGCCATTGTAATAAAAATAACATGGTACTGGCATAAAAACAGGAATATAGACCAATGGAACAGAATTGAAGACCAAGATTTTGGGTCAAATAACTACAGCTACTTGATATTTGACAAAGGCCCTTCCAATGCAGAATGGAGAAAAGATAGCATCTTCAACAAATGGTGCTTTGACAAACTGGACAACCATATTTAGGAAAATGAAACTCGACCTGGACATCTCTCCATGCACAAAAATTAAGTCCAAATGGATCAAAGACCTTAATATGAAACCAGAAACACTGCATGTACTGGAAGAAAAATAGGAGGAAACTTCCATGACATAGGAGTGGGAAAAGGCTTCCTGAACAAAACCGCTGCAGTTCAGGAAATTAATCAATCACTCAACCATTGGGATCTCATGAAGCTGAACAGCTTTTTCACTGACAAACATACTATAACCAAAGCCAGAAGATTACCCACAGAATGGGAGAATATTTTCACCAGCTATACATCTGACAGAGGCCTGATTTCTAGAATCTACAAAGAACTCCAAAACCTAAACAATAAACCATCACACAACCCACTCAGAAAGTGGGGCAGAGAACTGATAGGGAGTTCTCAGAGGAAGAAATACAAATAGCAAATGCACATTTAAGAAAATGTTCAACATCCCTAATCATCATGGAAGTTAAATTAAAACAACAATGAGATTCCACCTTACCCCAGCAAGGATGGCTAACATTAAAAAAAGAATAAAAAAAATGCTGGTGAGGTTGTGGAGAAATAGGAACAAGTTTACACTGCTGGTGGGAATGTAAATGGTTCAACCATTATGTACAGCTATATGGAGACTCCTGAAAAGGATGACCATAGACCTACCAATGGATCCAGTTATTCCCTTGTTGGGCATTTACCTAAAGGGTCCAAACTTCAGACCAGAGACATTTGCTCAACCATGTTTATAGCTGCTCAATTCATAATAGCACAAAGCTGAATCAACCCAGGTGTCCATCACTAAATGAATGGATAACAAGGATGTGGTCTATCTACACTATGGAATTCTATGTAGCAGTAAGGAAAGATGAAATATAGAAATTTGAAATAAAATGGTCAAACATGGAACAGATAATCCTCAGTGAGCTCACCCAAGAACAAAAAGATAATCGTTGCATGGTCTCATTTATCTGTCACTCCTAACCTGAATCTATAATTCACATACAGCCAAACCTAACAAACACTCTGAGGACCAGACAAGGGCGAGGGTGGGATGGGGAAGGTAAGGGTGGGAGGGAACAAGAGTGTTTGGGGAGGACAAGGGATGGGGATATAATTGGGACCCAAAAGGGAAAGATACTATTAAAAACCTTTACTCTGAACAACAGGCTAAAACATTGATCATTCAGCAGGCCCACAGAGGGAACACCCAAATCACAGGAATCTGGAGAGAGCATCATGAAGGCTAACCCTAATCTTGTCCTGCTTACTCTCTCTCTCTCTCCCCCTCACTCTCTCCCTACCTCTCCTCTCTATACAAACTTCCTCTATGTTAAATCTATCTTTTTCTTCCCATCATCTGTCTAGGTGCAGACTTAAAAACTCCCAGTGCCAGTCTGGTGTTAAACTCCACAATGAGCTCTTGATCTGAGACACCTACAAAGTTGGAGAGTAAAAAAACCACAGACTTCTGTCAGAGTTCTTGGTGACCCACCAAGGTTAATGGTAAGACCCTACTGTCGAAGATAGCATATGTGTGTGAGACTAAACACAGAGAGACCTGGCCAGAATCTGGAAGGTCAGTCCCCAGACAGTTAGCTAGTCTAGCACCAGAGGGTGCTACACGAGCAACTGGGGAAAATGTCCAACATGGAGGAGAGTTGTGTCCACACAGAAATTGGCTCGATATCCATGACCTCACAGTGCCTAGCAATACCTTCACAAGACCCTCATAATGGGGGGAAAAGACAATGACATCAACATAAAAGAGAGACTAATGGAGAGAGGGAGGGGATATGATGGAGAGTGGAGTTGTGAAGGGGAAATGAGGGAGGGGAGATAAATATGGTTTATGGTCTGTAAGTATAGAAGTTGTCAATAAAAAAATTAAAAATTAAAAAATTAAAAAGAGCAGAGTTGCAAAGGGGAATGTGGAGGGGGCAATTACCATGGTTTATTATTTATAATTATGGAAGTTGTCAATAAAAAATAAAATTTAAAAAAAGAAAAATTATAAATTGTGTTGAGTTTTTTTATGGGGAGGGTTTGAAGTAGGGTTTACTCCAGCCCATATTGACGTGGAATTCACCATGTAGTCTCAGGGCGGCCTTGAACTCACAGCGATCCTCTATCTCTGCCTCCCAAGTGCTGGGAACTTTTCAATGGATCTTGAAAAGGTTATACCAAGTTAGGAAACCCACACTGATAAAAACAAATGCCACATATTCTCTCTCATATGCAGATCCTAGCTTCAGATTTTTAGATTTGTATGTGAGTTGGTGTAAGTCAATAGTAGGGCTGGAGAGACAGTTCAGTGGTTAAAGATGCTTCCTTTCGAAGCCGAACAGCCTGGGTTCAATTCCCCAGCTCTCACGTAAAGGTAGATGCACAAAGTGCCACATGTGTCGAGTAGCAGAAGGCCCTGGCTCACCCATTTTCTCTCTCTCTGTCTGTCTGTCTGTCTGTCTGCCTGTCTCTCCCTTTTTCTCTCTGTCTCTAAAATAAATTACTTAATTAAATACTTTAAAAACAAGAGTCAGGGTTTGAGCGGATTTGTGCTCTGTACCAATATCAGTTTCTCATCTGTGACAGGTCTAGGTTTCCCTGATGTGCCTACGCCCCTGATAAAGCTGTTTCATCCTGGTGCCTTCTCTTTCCAACCTTAAATTAAAAAGAATCACTACAAGGCATGGTGGCCTGGAAAAAACAAGTCAGTAGTAGAGGCCAGGAAGCTGGATAGGGAGGGAGGAAAACTCAATGGGAGAGAGCGGTAGCAGTTATGTAAGAAGAGGGGTAGGAAGGAGGTGAAAGAGAAGAGGGGGAAGGAGGAGGATTAATCAAAATTAAAGATGTTATGAATAAGCCAATTAAAATAAATTAATAAATTAAATAAGCTAATTAAAATATTTTTAAAAAGAGAGAGTTTGGTAGAACTGTCCTGTGGTGGTGGATAATATTGTGCCTAAGAGCCATGAGTTAAAACAGGAAAATCCTCATGTTAGGGGTGGTCTACTTCTCAGTGAGTTGCTGGTCAGGTAAGCCCCCTTGCAAGACCGCCAAAACACGTCAGGCTATCGCCAAGGTTCTTGGTTGTCCACCAGAACTAGATGGTAAGCCTCTGTTGCCGTAGATTCCACTTGCTGGGGCTGCAGGTAACTGAGATATCAAGCTAGCACTGGGCTGAAGCCTCCTCCCCGTTAACTAGCTGTCACAGTGCTGGAAAGTGCCGTCTACGCAGCCTGGTGGGGGAGAAAACTCATCAATGGTCTGACCAGCAGTGGACCCTGTGAGCTACACAACTGGCCAGTCAGGCGAGATGTGCCCACTAGTGCAACACTGGCATATCTATTATGGGGATAACCATCTGCTTTCTAATTCGATCTAAGGCCTGCTCCATGGGAGGGAATTCCTGCCTGGTAATGAAAACCTCCTTAAAAGCCTAAGGCTGGGGAGATCATAAGCTCTAAGCTGAAACTACTCCTGTTGTCTGTCATCAAACCACCTCTAAACACTTACGTTGATGCCTGGATATTAGTTCTGCTCGTACTTTTGCTTGGGGAAACTGCTCTCTTCAGACGGCAGTGACTTCTAGACAAGCTTAAAACTCGTCCGAGTGCTGAGAAGAAGTGGCAGGGGAGAGTTCAACAGTAAGTGAGATATCTCTATCACACCCTTGAGATTCAGGGACATTGCAGAAGAGGAGGCTGAAGAATATCAGAATCAAAAGGGGGCAGTAGCCGGGCGTGGTGGCGCACGCCTTTAATCCCAGCACTCGGGAGGCAGAGGTAGGAGGATCGCCATGAGTTCGAGACCACCCTGAGACTACATAGTGAATTCCAGGTCAGCCTGAGCTAGAGTGAGACCCTACCTCGAAAAACCAAAAAAAAAGGGGGGGGCAGTGAGCTGTTGGCCAGGAAGACCCATGAAGTCCCCCCAAAAATTACAGGCCATTGCCAACACACTTGATTACGTGCCAGAGTTAAAAGGTAAGACACCACAGGTCACAGTCACAGGATCTTGCAGACGGGTTCGCATTGCTGGCAGAAAACACCTGACCAAGAGCAGCTTATGAGAAAAGGATTTGTTTTGGCTTACAGACTCCGGGGGAAGCTCCGTGGTGGCAGGGGGAAATGATGGCATGAAGGAGGGTGGACATCACCTTCTGGCCAACATCAGTTGGACAACAGGAACAGGGGAGTGTGCCAAACACTGGCAAGAGGAAGCTGGCTGTAACACCCAAAAGCCTGCTCCAATAATGCACTGCCTCCAAGAGGCTTTAATTCCCAAATTGCCATCAGCTAGGGACCTAAGCGGTCAGAACACCTAAGTTTATGGGGAACACCTGAACCAAACCACCACACAGGACATGGAATGACCATGCTGAAACCAAAAGGGAAAGTAGCTCCCTCCTGGCTAGCCCCCATAGTGCTGAAGAAAATGGTCACCAACAGCATGAATAAGCAGGGATTCTGCAAACTATGACGTCAACCAGCCAGACAAGAAGTACACACTTGTGCAATAGTGGCACTCAGCCTCTGTGGGTCACCAACTGTTCTCTGATTGGACATGAGGCAGCTCAGTGGGAGAACACTCATACCTGGTACTGGAAACCAAGTCAGATTCCCGCAGTCAGGAAACCAGTGCTTCAATGGAGACAGGGGCTTCCCTCTCCTGGACACGTATCCAGTAACATGGCACAGAAGCAGCACACCTGTGCTATGACTCACATCTTACTGTTTACTGGCATTTTTTTTTTTATTTTTACTAAAATTGGTAGCAAAATTTCCTCTGGTGGCACTCATTCAATTTGTTTTAAGACCAGTTATTGGGCTGAAGAGATGGCTTGAGGGTTAAAGGAGCTTGCTTGCAAAGCCTGTCGACCTGGCTTCACTTCTCCAATACCCATGTAAAGCCAGACACACAGAGTGCTGCGTGCATCTGGAGGGTTTTGCAGTAGAAATAGGTGCTGGTGTACCTATGCTTTCTTTTCTGGCTCTCTCTCAAAATAAATAAAAACAAAATATAAATACACAAAATAAAGGCCAGGTATCAAGACATTTCAATAAATTCAGTCTGACCATATAGATCTTTCTGTTATTCAACTTGTTTTCTTTCTTTTTTTTTTTTTATAAGACTTTCTTTCTGCTTTTTTTATAAGGGAGTCTGGCTGGAAAGGCTGCTTTGAATTTACAATCCCCCTATTTCAGCATTCTGAGTACTGCCATGATTGGCCTATGCCACAGTGTCTGGCTCTTACTCAATTTTTAATGTTAGCTGTGACTCTAAGCAAGGGGCATCCTATCTTCATCCAACTCATTAACAAATTTGGTCATTACAAGCCCAAGGTCAAAGCTTCCCTTGAAAAGTTATTTTAACATTTCTTGATCATTACCATCCATCTATCAGCCTCAGTCTATCAGGGCTCAACCTATTAGACAGACCTTTGCCTCTAGCTAATATTGCTCTGTATCATCCTCAAAGACATCATATGCAAGGCCTTGTCAAAGGCTTTGCCGAAGTCTGCTCCTTAATTGCCCCTTTAGTCACACTGTCTAAACAAGGAATAAGGTCAGAACAGAGTCACATGTTTGTATAGTTAAGCCTTGCTCGCCTTGTGATCCGGACTCGTCCCTCTCCAGGACCTCCAACTGCTTCACATCAAGTAGCTCATTCATCAGGGAACCAGGCAGCTGTCCTGGAGCACCAGAAATGCAACAAAGTCAAGGGACAATGACCTTAAAGTCAGATAAAAATGTTGAGTTGTAATATTGCTTATCTAAAATTGTCTAAATTTCTCTTGTGATTTGACAGCAGATGGACTATATGGAAGCATGAAAAGAAAAACGTATTAGGTTACCTTGGGGATGCTTAATTCAAAAAGAAAAACTTTTCCTTTAGATTTTGGTGTATTATATTAATTTCTGTATATCTGAATAAATTTCTCATGACTGTCCATTCTTAACTATGAAATGTTCAAGGTTACCCTGCTTTCAAAACGTTAATGTAGCACCAGCAAAGTTTGTTAAATAACATTGTGTGTCACTGGCTTTATGTGATGTTTGATAGGTCTATAAATCTGTTTAAACAGAGAAAGGAAGAATCCACAGATAGGATCCAAGAGGATTAATCTGTAATTTCATGGCAGACAATTCTAATAAGAGCCTGAGCTGTGTGGAAGATCTAGCATACAATTCTATTCTGGAGTGAAAAGTTCATGCAGTGGCGCCTACAGAGCATGACTCCATGAAATTCAAATACAAGTGAGGAAAAAGAAATCAGATGACTGCATGTGCACAAACTTGGAACACTGAAGAAGTGTTTCTGGCAGTGCATTTTATTAGACCTCAAACAACAACATCATCTTTGTTTTTGAATTCGTTCATGTGGGGAAATCAGCCTGTAGTACAGTTCCCAAAAATGTTATTGTATGTTGCGCTGCTAAAAACCAGCAGTGAAAAACAAATGGTGGGGAACCCTGGAGAGACACAGAAATCTTTCCGATGATGTGTGGGAATGTTTTTTTTTTTCTGTTTATTCTAGGATAGGAAGTCAGCTAAAAAGGTAATGTCGAAGGTCAAGAATATGAAAGTGACTCTATAAATAATTTTAATATACAATAGAATGTTAGGCATTTAATCAAAGAAAAATAATATGCTGTAATAGTGCCACGACATTTGGAAGGGAACTTTTAACATTACTAAATGGGTAATCCTAAAGTTAACTTACATCCGTTCAAGTCTAATGGCATCAATCCTGTTTAAAAAGAGGGTTATTTTAGTACTGTGTTTTCCTGGAGAGGAAATGAGCTCCTTACCTTCTACTTATTTAATAGAATTCTACTGAGAATTCTGTTTCTAAATGATGACTTGATAATTTTCATCTTCTGTTGAAATATTGATCTTTAATTCTAAAATATCCAAGAATTACTACATAAAGCAAGAAATAAAATTCATGAATCAATTTATTTCTCTCTTTTTCTCCACAGTGACACAAAACAGATATTGTAGTCTACTTCTTTTCTGTGGTGTTTTGTTTTTTGAGGCAGGGTGTCATATTACCCCAGGCTGATCTGCAACTCACTCTGAGTCCCAGGTTGATCTTGAACTCATAGCAATCCTCCTACTTCTGCCTCCCGAGTGCTGGGGTTAAAGGTGTACACCAGCATGCCTGGAACTTTTCAGTGATTTTTTTTTTAACATTTCATTTATTTATTTATTTGAGAGAGAGTGAGATAGGAGAATGAGAGAGGAAACAGGAAGAGAGAGAGAGAGAATGGGTATGCCAGGGCCTCTAGTCACTGCAAATGAACTCCAGATGCATGCACCCCCTTGAGCATCTAACTTTATGTAGGTACTGGGGAATTGAACTTGGGTCCTTAGGCTTCTCAGGCAAGCACCTTAATTGCTGAGCCATCTCTCCAGCCCTTCAGTGATTTTCTTAAAAATATTTTTATTGGACAGATGTCGGTCATTTTCCCCCAGTTGCTTGTATAGCGCCCTCTAAGATACCCAGCAGGAAACAACTTGACGTAATGCTCATACAAGTGCAGTAGTGGCAATCAGCCATGGTGGGTAACCAACTGCTCTTGATTTGGCTAATAGATCCACTCAGTGGAATGGAACTCATTGCTGGAACTGGGAAATAAGTCAAAACCAGGTACAAAAAATGAGCTCAGTCTCCAAGATCAAGATACCACCAAATGTGGGCTAGAAGAGAGCCAACGCATATAAATTTCCCTCCAAAACATAGATGGTCATCCCTTCTACCTAGTACTAACTTTTCTCTCCGATGGAGAATTTGCTTATCTTTTTTCAGGTGGACATCGAACCTGAAGGGAGGATCAGCTAACCACACCTCACCAGGGCCCCAGCTGAAACCATAGAACAACGCAGGGGAAGGGCAAGAGTTCAGTATTCATGGCGATCATGACACCAGCAAAAGGCCGAAGGAGATAAACACAGAGAACATCCAACTCCAACTAAGCCAGATATCCAGAGACACAGAGGCTCCCGAAACCGCATCACTGAAGCAGAACTAAAATGACCCCAATGTGGCTCAGGGAAACTTTCGGAAGAGGGGGCGGAAAGATTGTTAGAGTCATAGTTGGGGCATTATGCACAGAGACTGGGGCCAACCCCCCAGAACTCTTAACTAACCTCACAATGCTTGACCCACATTCCCCATTGACAAGGGTCCCTTTGAAAGAGGGAGGACAGGGAGGAGGACAATGGAACCTTTACTATGAATGTAAAATCAAAATAATATAAATAAAAATATATATTAAAGAAAAAAAAAACAGTACATCAAAAGCATTATCCACCTTGATCATGTAGGCTTCATCCCTGGAACCCGGGGATGGTTCAACATATGGAAATCTATCAATGTAATACACCACATAAACAAGCTAAAACACAAAAACCACATGATCATTTCAATAGATGCAGAAAAGGCCTTTGACAAAATACAACATCACTTCATGATCAAAACACTGGAGAGAATAGGCATAGACGGCCTATATCCCAACATAATAAAGGCTATATATAAAGCACCTAAATCCCAAGTAATTCTAAATGGGGAGAGACTGAAGGAATTACCATTGAGATCAGGAACAAGACAGGGGTGTCCACTCTCACCTCTGCTCTTTAACATAGTGCTAGAAGTATTAGCTCAAGCTATAAGACAGGAGAAATAAATCAAAGGGATACAAATTGAAAAGGAAGAAGTTAAGTTAGCCCTATTTGCAGATGACCTGATTCTATACATAAGTGACCCGAGAATTTCCATCTCAAAACTCTTAAAGGTGATTAGCGCCTTCAGCAAAGTAGCAGGATATAAAATCAATGCACAGAAATCAGTAGCCTTTCTGTATGCAAAGGACAAAGAGACAGAAAAAGAAATAACTAACACCATCCCATTTTCAATTGTAACAAAGAAAATTAAATACCTTGGAATAACATGGACTAAGGAAGTGAAAGATCTATACAATGAAAACATAAAAACTCTCAAAAAAGAAATTGAGGAAGTCCTACAAAAATGGAAAGACCTCCCATGCTCCTGGATTGGTAGAATTAACATTGTGAAAATGGAACTCTTACCAAAAGCACTCTATAGATTCAATGCAATGCCGATAAAAATCCCCACTTCCTTCTTCAATGAGATAAAAAAATCTATCTCAAAATTTATATGAAAAGGCAGAAGGCCTCGGATATCCAAGCTCATCCTCAGCAAAAGAAATAACTCTGGAGGCATCACCATACCTGATCTAAAACTACACTACAAAGCCATTGTAATAAAAATAACATGGTACTGTCATAAAAACAGGAATATAGACCAATGGAACAGAATTGAAGACCAAGATTTTGGGTCAAATAACTACAGCTACTTGATATTTGACAAAGGCCCTTCCAATGCAGAATGGAGAAAAGATAGCATCTTCAACAAATGGTGCTTGACAAACTGGACAACCATATTTAGGAAAATGAAACTCGACCTGGACATCTCTCCATGCACAAAAATTAAGTCCAAATGGATCAAAGACCTTAATATGAAACCAGAAACACTGCATGTACTGGAAGAAAAATAGGAGGAAACTTCCATGACATAGGAGTGGGAAAAGGCTTCCTGAACAAAACCGCTGCAGTTCAGGAAATTAATCAATCACTCAACCATTGGGATCTCATGAAGCTGAACAGCTTTTTCACTGACAAACATACTATAACCAAAGCCAGAAGATTACCCACAGAATGGGAGAATATTTTCACCAGCTATACATCTGACAGAGGCCTGATTTCTAGAATCTACAAAGAACTCCAAAACCTAAACAATAAACCACCACACAACCCACTCACAAAGTGGGGCAGAGAACTGCACAGGGAGTTCTCAGAGGAAGAAATACAAATAGCAAATGCACATTTAAGAAAATGTTCAACATCCCTAATCATCATGGAAACGCAAATTAAAACAACAATGAGATTCCACCTTACCCCAGCAAGGATGGCTAACATTAAAAAAAGAAAGAAAAAAAATGCTGGTGAGGTTGTGGAGAAATAGGAACAAGTTTACACTGCTGGTGGGAATGTAAATGGTTCAACCATTATGTACAGCTATATGGAGACTCCTGAAAAGGATGACCATAGACCTACCAATGGATCCAGTTATTCCCTTGTTGGGCATTTACCCTAAAGGGTCCAAACTTCAGACCAGAGACATTTGCTCAACCATGTTTATAGCTGCTCAATTCATAATAGCACAAAGCTGGAATCAACCCAGGTGTCCATCACTAAATGAATGGATAACAAGGATGTGGTCTATCTACACTATGGAATTCTATGTAGCAGTAAGGAAAGATGAAATATAGAAATTTGAAATAAAATGGTCAAACATGGAACAGATAATCCTCAGTGAGCTCACCCAAGAACAAAAAGATAATCGTTGCATGGTCTCATTTATCTGTCACTCCTAACCTGAATCTACTTCACATACAGCCAAACCTAACAAACACTCTGAGGACCAGACAAGGGCGAGGGTGGGATGGGGGAAGGTAAGGGTGGGAGGGAACAAGAGGGTGGGGGAGGACAAGGGATGGGGATATAATTGGGACCCAAAAGGAAAAGATACTATTAAAAACCTTTACTCTGAACAACAGGCTAAAACATTGATCATTCAGCAGGCCCACAGAGGGAACACCCAAATCACAGGAATCTGGAGAGAGCATCATGAAGGCTAACCCTAATCTTGTCCTGCTACTCTCTCTCTCTCTCCCCCTCACTCTCTCTCCCTACCTCTCCTCTCTATACTCACTTCCTCTATAATATTATCTATCTTTTTCTTCCCTCATCTGTCTAGGTGCAGACTTGAAACTCCCAGTGCCAGCACGGGGTTAAACTCCACAATGAGCTCTTGATCTGAGACACCTACAAGGTTACCCCCACCAAAAAAAACCACAGACTTCTGTCAGAGTTCTTGGTGACCCACCAAAGGTTAATGGTAAGACCCTACTGTCGAAGATAGCATATGTGTGTGAGACTAAACACAGAGAGACCTGGCCAGAATCTGGAAGGTCAGTCTCCAGACAGTTAGCTAGTCTAGCACCAGAGGGTGCTACACGAGCAACTGGGGGAAAATGTCCAACATTGGTCCAAACAACTTGCAGACTAAGATACCCAGCAAGAAACAACTTGACATAATGCTCAAACAAGTGCAGTAGTGGCAAACAGCCATGGTGGGTAACCAACTGCTCTTGATTTGGCTAACAGATCCACTCAGTGGAATGCAACTCATTGCTGGAACTTGGAAATAAGTCAAAACCAGGTACAAAAATAAGCTCAGTCTCCAAGAGCAAGATGCCACTAAATGTGGGCTAGAAGAGAGCAAACGCATACAAAATTCCCTCCAAAACATAGATGGTCATCCCTTCTACCTAGTACTAACTTTTCTATCCGTTGGAGAATTTGCTTATCTTTTTTCAGGTGGACAACGAACCTGAAGGGACGATCAGTTAACCACACCTCATCAGGGCCCCAGCTGAAACCATAGAACAATGGAGGGGAATGGCAAGAGTTCAGCGTTCATGGCGATCACGACACCAGAAAAAGGCTGAAGGAGATAAACACAGAGAACATCCAACTCCAACTAAGCCAGATATCCAGAGACACAGAGGCTCCCAAAACCTCATCACTGAAACAGAACTAAAATGGCCCCAAAGTGGATCAGGAAAACTCGTGGAAGAGGGGGCGGAACGATTGTTGGAGTCAAGAGTTGGGGCATTATGAACAGAGACTGGGGCCTACACCCCAGAACTCTTGACTAACTTCACAATGCACGACCCACATTCCCCATTGATGAGGGTCCCTTTGAAAGTGGGAGGACAGGGAGGAGGACAATGGAACCAATACTATGAACGTAAAATCAGAATAATATAAATAAAAAAATAAGTAAAATTAAAAACAAAGATAAACACCTGAATTGCACACACAGAACAATCATTCCTTTTGTAAAGGTAAACACCTGCATTGAAGAGAGGGATCATCCATTTCTTAGGTAAAGGTAAATACCTGCATTGAACAGAGGTGTCACATATTCCTTAGGTAAAGGTCAACATATTCATTGAAAGGAGGGATCATCCATTCCTTAGGTAAAGGTGATCACCTGAATTGTACAGAGGGATCATCAATTCTTTAGGTATAGGACAACACCTGCATTGCACAGAAGGATCATACATTCCTTAAGTAATGATCAACACCTAAATTGAACAGAGAGATCATTCATTCCTTAGGTAAAGGTCAACACCTGCACTGCACAGACGGATCATCCATTCCTTAGGTATAGGACAACACCTGCATTCCACAGAGGGATCATTCATTCCTTAAATAAAGATCAACACGTGCATTGAACCGAGGGATCATACATTCCTTATTTAAAGATCAACACATGCATTGCACAGAGGGATCATCCATTCTGTAAGTGAAGGTAAACACCTGCATTGCACAGACGGATCATCCACTCCTTTGGTAACTGTAAACACCTGCATTGAACAGAGGGATGTTTCATTCCTTAGGTAATAGTAAACACTTGCAATGTGCAGAGGGATTATCCATTCCTAAGACAAATATAAATGCCTGCAATGCACAGAGAGATCATCCGTTCTTTAGGTAAAGGTCAACACCTGCCTGGCCCAGAGGGATCATCCATTCCTTATGTGAAGTTAAACACCTGCATTGAACACAGGGAACATGCATTACTTTGGTAAAGGTACACACCTGCATTGAACAGAGGGATCATCCATTCCTTAGATAACGTTAAACACCTACATTGCACAGAGGGATCATCGACTCCTTAGGTAATGGTAAATACCTGGATCGTACAGAGGAATCATCAATTCCTTAGATAACGTTAAACACCTGAATTGAACAGAGGGATCATCCATTCCTTATGTAATGGTCAACACCTGCATTGCACAGATGGATCATCCATTCCTTAGGTAAAGGTCAACACCTGCCTCTCCCACAGGGATCATCCATTCCTTATGTAAAGGTATACACCTGCATTGCACATAGAGAACATCCACTACTTTTGTAAAGGTTAACATGAGCATTGAACAGAGGGATCTTTCACTCCTTATGTAATAGTAAACATCTGCAATGCACAGAGGGATCATCCATTCTTAAGACAAATATAAACAACTGCAATGCACAGAGGGATCATCCATTTCTTAGGTAAAGCTAAAAACCTGCATTGCACAGAGGGATCATCCATTCCTTAAGTAACTGTAAACACCTGCATTGAACAGAGGGATCATCCATTCCTTAGATAAGGGTAAGCACCTGCATTGAACACAGGGATCATCTATTCCTTAGGTAAAGATCAACACTTGCCTTACACAGAGGATCATCCATTCCTTATTTAAAGGTAAGCACCTGCATTGAACACAGGGATCATCTATTCCTTAGGTAAAGATCAACACCTGCCTTTCACAGAGGATCATCCATTACTTATGTAAAGGTAAACACCTGCATTGCACAGAGGGATCATCCATTCCTTAGGTAATGGTCAACACCTGCATTGCACAGAGGGGTCATCCATTCCTTAGGTATAGGACAACACCTGCCTGGCCCAGAGTGATCATTCATTCCTTATGTAACGGTATACACCTGCATTCCACACAGAGAAAACCCATTCCTTTTGTAAAGTTAAACACCTGCATTGAATCTAGGGATCTTTCATTCCTTAGGTAATAGTAAACACCTGCAATGCACAGAGGGATCATCCATTCCAAGACAAATATAAACACCTGCAATGCACAGAGGCATCATACATTCCTTATGTAATGGTAAAAACGTGCATTGCACCAAGGGATCATCCATTCCTTAGGTAAATGTAAACACCTGCATTGAACAGAGGGATCATCCATTCCTTAGATAAGGTTAAGCACCTGCATTGAACAGAGGGATCATCTACTCCTTAAGTAAAGATCAACACCTGCACTGCACAGAGGGATCATCCATTCCTTAGATAAAGGTATACACCTGCATTGCACAGAGGGATCATCCATTCCTTAAGTAATGGTAAACACATGGATTGCACAGAGGGATCATCTATTCTTTAGATAACGGTAAACACCTACATTGAACAGAGGGATCATCCATTCCTTAGGTAATGCTCAACATCTGCATTGCACAGAGGGATCATCCATTCCATAGGTAAAGGTCCACACCAGCCTAGCCAAGAGGGATCATCCATGTCTTATGTAAAGTTAAATACCTACATTGCACACAGAGAACATCCATTCATTTTGTAAAGGTAAACACTTGCATTGAAGAGAGGGATCTTTCATTCCTTAGGTAATAGTAAACACCTGCAATGCACAGAGTGATCATCCATTTCTAATACAAATACAAACACCTGCAATGAACAGAGGGATCATCCATTCCTTAGGTAACTGTGAACACCTGCATTGAACAGAGGGATCATCCATTCCTTAGATAAGGGTAAGCACCTGCGTTGAACAGAGTGATCATCTATTCCTTAGGTAAAGATCAAAACCTGCATTGCACAGAGGGATCATGCCATTCCGTAGGTAAAGTTTGTAGAGAGCTGTGAGGTGCCGTGCCTTAAAGATGGCGCTGGCTTCCGCCTTCCACCTTCCCGATGGCGAGTGCTCTCCTGGATAATTAAGTCCTTATTTGGCTTGGGCCGTGATCTAGGCTTGCTTCCGCATATGTGGACCTATCTGCATTCACCACGTGGCTTGCCAGGGTTGGCTGGTCAAAGGCTTCTTAAGCTTTGGGCGGGCTTGTCCCGGGGTCAGAAGATTGTTCAAGGTTCCTGAATAAACTGCTGAAAGAAGAGTCCAAGCATTGCGTCTTCCTTGCTGGTCGAGGCAGTCGCGACAAGTGGTGGCCCGTACGGGGAACCACTCAGAGAGGGACTCAGAACTTTCTGCAGTCAGGGCAGTGCACTGGTAAGTTCCCAGGTAAGGTGGGAATCCGTGACAAAAGCGGGTATTAAGTTCCCAGGTAAGGTGGGAATCCGCGACAAAAGCGGGGATTTTGCTCCTCTCGGTAGAAAAAGAGGGAGCAGGAAGGGTTCGCGGTGTAGCGGACCGAAAGTAAAAGTTTCAAAAGAATTTTTTGCAAATTTAGCCATGGGCGCTTCTCATTCGCACCCAATTTTTTTGGTTCTGAATGAGCTGCTTCGTTCAAAAAACTTAAAGATAAAGGGGAGTACCCTGGAGAGGTTCCTGGAGGAATGTGATGCCATAGCCCCTTGGTTTGTGTGCTCTGGAAGTCTTACAATCCCTTCATGGGAAAAATTGGGCGAAGATCTTGATTTTGCAGCAGACCAAGGCACGCTTAAGGGCGGGGTAAGATCGATCTGGAGGTTAGTGAGGAACTGCCTCGAGGACCAACAATGTAGTGAGGCAGTGGAAAATGGACAGGTGGCCTTAGAGATGCTACAGGAAGAAAGGTCGGAACAGGCAAACAGTGAAAAAGAGGCAAAAACAAAGAACAACTTATATCCAACAATTGAGCTAGAAGATTCAGAGTCTACGGATTCTGAAGAGGAGCTGCAGGCTCTCATAGAACAAATGGAAAGATCAAAATTAAGAAAAAGGGAGAAAAAGAGGGGGGGGATCCCGGAAAAAAAAAAGCCGGGCGTGGTGGCACACACCTTTAATCCCAGCACTCGGGAGGCAGAGGTAGGAGAATCGCCGAGAGTTCGAGGCCACCCTGAGACTACATAGTTAATTCCAGGTCAGCCTGGACCGGAGTGAGACCCTACCTTGCCAAAAAAAAAAATATATATATATTTTTTTTTTCTTTGCTTTGCCCAATGCCATCCTTTGCAGTGTGAATGTTTATTCTGTGCCATTATGGGGTTTTTTGGGGGGATTATTTTTGGTATTATGGCTCAGTTAAAAGACCTTGGATTATGGGGATAAAAACTATGGGGACCTTTACATCATGTACGGTTATCAGTTTATGGGGGCCAGGGGCAGAATGTGGTGGTTTGATTCAGGTGTCCCCCATAAACTTCAAGTGTTCTGAATGCTAGGTTCCCAGCTGATGGCAGTTTGGGAATTAACACCTCCTGGAGGCAGTATTGTTGGGGGAGAGCTTATGGGTATTATAACCAGCTTCCTCTTGCCAGTGTTTTGACCAATGCTAGCCTCGCAGCTGCCGTGGTTCAGTTAACTCAAAATATATAAATAATACTAGGGCTGCAAATTTATCCAGATATTTGTCTAGTTTTCTATTACAGAATTGGTCGCTTGAAGTTTATGTGAATTCTACCTGCATGGACCTCTCTTTTGCATCCGGATTATCATCTTGGCTGATCTCTGCTATGAATCATCTGAAGGAGTGGCCGGCATGGGGGCTATAGCAGGCCTTCTGTTACTGGTCTCTTTGGTTTGCTTGTGGTGTCTGTGTAAAATCAGGGTCACGCAACGACGGGATGCGGCTATGATCATTCAGGCCTTTACTGCCATAGAGGCTGCACAGTCCCCCTAAGTCTGGCTGGCTACAATTAAAAGTTAATCTTCTTCCTGCTCAGGTTGTGAGGCTAAGCACTGCACTCTGGGTTAGCCCTAAAACACCAGAGAAGAGCATGTTTGATTGCATGCGGGTTGATGCCCCAGATCCCGCCTCTGAGGAAAAGGCATCAAGGTTGCGAAAATACGCATCATCAGAGATCAGACCTCTACTCTTACCTGTGGCTTGTTTTAAAACATAAAAGGGGGAACTGTAGAGAACTGCGAGGTGCCGCGCCTTAAAGATGGCGCTGGCTTCCGCCTTCTGCCTTCCCGATGGCGAGTGCTGTCCTGGATAATTAAGTCCTTATTTGGCTTGGGCCATGATCTAGGCTTGCTTCCGCATATGTGGACCTATCTGCATTCACCACGTGGCTTGCCAGGGTTGGCTGGTCAAAGGCTTCTTAAGCTTTGGGCGGGCTTGTCCCGGGGTCAGAAGATTGTTCAAGGTTCCTGAATAAACTGCTGAAAGAAGAGTCCAAGCATTGCGTCTTCCTTGCTGGTCGAGGCAGTCGCGACAAAAGTTAAACACCTGAATTGCACAGAAGGATCATCCATTCCTTAGGTAATGGTAAACAACTGCATTGAACAGAGGGATCATCCATTCCTTAGATGAGGGTAAATACTTGCATTGAACAGAGGGATCATCCATTCCTTAGGTAACTGTTAACACCTGCAATGAACAGAGGGATCATCCATTTCTAAGATAACGGTAAACACCTGCATTGAACAGAGGGATCATCTATTCCTTAGGTAAAGATCAACACCTCCATTGCACTGAGGGATCATCAATTCCTTAGATAAAGGTAAACACCTGAATTGCAAAGAGGGATCACCCATTCCTTAGGTAATGCTAAACACCTGGTTGCACAGATGGATCATCCATTCCTTACATAAAGGTCAACACCTCCCTGGCCCAGCGGGATCAACCATTCCTTATGTAAAGGTAAAAACCTGCATTGCACAGAGAGAACATCCATTCCTTTTGTAAAGGTAAACACCTGCATTGAACAGAGGTGTCATATATTCCTTATGTAAAGTTCAACATATTCATTGCACAGAGGGATCATCCATTGCTTAGGTAAAGGTCAACACCTGCATTGTACAGAGGGATCATCCATTCCTTAGGTATAAGACAACACCTGCATTGCACAGTGGGATCATCCAATCCTTAAATAATGATCAACACCTGCATTGAACAGAGCGATCATCAATTCCTTAGGTAAAGGTCAACACATCCCTGGCCCAGCGGGATCATCCATTCCTTATGTAAAGGTAAAACCTGCATTGAACGCAGGCAAGATCCATTCCTTTGGTAAAGGTAAACACCTGCATTGAACAGAGGGATCTTCCATTCCTAAGGTAATGGTAAATACCTGCAATGCACAGAGGGATCATCCATTACTAAGGCAAATATAAACACCTGCAATGCACAGAGGGATATCCATTCCTTAGGTAAAGGTAAACTCATGCATGGAACAGAGGGATCATCCATTCCTTAGTTAAATTTCAACACCTGCATTGCAGAGAGGGATCATCCATTCCTTAGGTAAAGGTCAACACCTGATAAGCCCAGATATCATCCATACCGTATGTAAAGGTAAATACTGGCATTGCACACAGGGAACATTCATTACTTAGGTAATAGTAAACACCTGCAATGCACAGAGGGATCGTCTATTCCTTAGGTAAGGGTAAACACCTGGTTGCACAGAGGGATCATCCATTCCTTAGATAACTGTAAACACCTGCATTGAACAGAGGGATCATCCATTCCTAAGATAACTGTAAACACCTGCACTGAAGAGAGGGATTATCTATTCCTTAGGTAAAGATCAATACCTGCATTGCACAGAGGGATCATCCATTCCTTAGGTAATGGTAAACACCTGCATTGAACAGAGGGATCATCCATTCCTTAGGTAACTGTAAACACCTGCTTGAACAGAGGGATCATCCATTCCTTAGATAACGGTAAACACCTGCTTTGAACAGAGGCATCATCTATTCCTTATTTAAAGATCAACACATGCAATGCACAGGGGCATCATCCCATTCCTTAGGTAAAGATCAACACCTGCATTGCACAGAGGGATCATCCCATTCATTAGGTAAAGGTAAACATCTGTATTGCACAGAGCAATTATCAATTCCTTAGTTACAGATAAACACTTGCATTGCACAGAGGGATCATCCATTCCCTAGGTAAAGATAAACACCTGGATTACACAGATGGATCATCCATTCCGTATTTAACTGTAAACACCTACATTGAACAGAGTTGTCATCGATTCCTTAGATATCAGTAAACACCTGCATTGAACAGAGGGCTCATCTATTCCTTAGGTAAAGATCAACATCTCTATTGCACAGAGCGATCATCCACTTCTTAGGTAATCGTAAACACCTGTTTTGAACAGAGGGATCATTCATTCCTTAAATAACGTGAAACGCCTGCATTGAACAGAGGGATCATCTGATCCTTAGGTAAAGATCAACACCTGCATTGCACTGAGGAATCATCCCATTCCTTAGGTAAATTTAAACACCTGCATTGCTCAGAGGGATCATAAATTCCTTAGTTAAAGGTAAACACCTGCATTGCAAAGTCGAATGATTCATTCCTTAGGTAACTGTAAACCTCTGCATGGAACAAAGGGATTATCCTTAATTAGACAACGATAAAGACCTGCATTGAACAGAGGGATCATCTATTCCTTAGATAAAGATAAACACATGCATTGCCCAGAGGGATCATCCATTCCTTATGTAATGGTAAACACCTTCACTGAACAGAGGGATCATCCATTCCTTAGATAACGGTAAACACCTGCATTGAAGAGAGGGATCATCTATTCCTTAGGTAAAGATCAACACCTGCATTGAAAGTAGGGATAATCTATTGCTTAGTTAAAGATCAACACCTGCATTGCACAGAGAGATAATCCATTTCTTAGGAAACTCTAAACACCTGCATTTCACAGAGGGATCATTCATTCCTGAGATAATGGTAAACACCTGAATTGAACAGAGGGATCTTCTATTCCTTAGGTAAAGATCAATACCTGCAATGCAAAGGGAGATAATCCCATTCCTTAAGTAAAGATTAACACCTGCATTGCACAGAGGGATCATTTATTCCTTAGGTAAAGATAAACACCTGCATTACACAGAGGGATCATCCATTCCTTAGGTAACGGTAAACACCTGCATTGAACAGAGGGATAAACCATTCCTTAGATAACGGTAAACACCTGCACTGAACAGAGGGATCATCCCATTCCTTAGGTAAAGGTAAACTCCTGCATTGCACAGAGGGATCATCCATTCCTTCGGTAAATGTAAACACCTGAGTTGAACAGAGGAATCATCCATTCCTAAGATAACTTCAAACACCTGCATTGAACATAGGGTTCATCTATTCGTTAGGTAAAAATCAACACCTGCATAAATAAATGAAATATTTTAAAAAAAAAAAAAAAAATCAACACCTGCATTGCACAGAGTGATCATCACATTCCTTAGGTAAAGGTCAACATCTGCATTGCACATAGTGATCATCCAATCCTTAGGTAAAGATAAACACCTTCATTGCACAGAGGGATCATCCATTCCTTATGTAATGGTAAACACATGCATTGAACAGAGGGATCACCCATTCCTTAGATAACCGTAAACACCTGCATTGCACAGAGGGATCATCAATTCCTTAGGTAAAAATAAATACTTGCATTGCATAGACGGATCATCCATTCCTTGGGTAACTGTAAACACCTGCATAGAACAGAGGGATCTTCCATTGCTTACATAACAGTAAACACCTGCATTGAAGACAGGGCTCATTTATTCCTTAGATAACGGTAAACACCTGCATTGAACAGAGGGATCATCCCATTTCTTAGGTAAAGGAATACACCTGCATTGAACAGAGGGATCATCCATTCCTTAGGTAATGGTAAACATCTGCAATGCACAGACGGATCATCCATTCCTTAGGTAAAGGTAAACACCTGCTTTGCACAGTGGGATCATCCATTCCTTAGGTAAAGGTAAACTTCTGCATTGCACAGAGGTATCATCCATTCCTTAGGTAAATGTAAACACCTGAATTGATCAGAGGGATCATCCATTCCTAAGATAACTTCAAACACCTGCATTAAACACAGGGTTAATCTATTTGTTAGGTAAAAATCAACACCTGCGTTGCACAGAGTGATCATCACATTCCTTAGGTAAAGGTCAACTTCTGCATTGCACATAGTGATCATCCAATCCTTAGGTAAAGATAAACACCTGCATTGCACAGAAGGATCATCCATTTTTTAAGTAAAAGTAGAAACCTTCCTTGAACAGTGGGCTGATCCTTCTTTAGGTGAGGGTAAACACCTGCATTGAACAGAGGTATCATCCATTCCTTAGGTAAAGGTAAACACCTGCATTGAACAGAGGGATCATCTATTCCTTAGTTAAAGTTCAACACGTGCATTGCACAGAGGGATCATTCATTCCTCATATAATGGTAAACACCTGCATTGCACACAGGGAACATCCATTACTTTGGTAAAGGTAAAGACCTGCATTGAACAGAGGGATCTCCCATTCCTTAGGTAAGGGTAAACACCTACATGGCACAGAGTGGTCATCCATTCCTTAGGTAAGTGTAAACACATGCAAAACACAGAAGTATCATCCATTCCTAAGGTAAATGTAAACACCTGCAATGCACAGAGGGATCATCCATTCCTTGGATTAGGGTAAACACCTGCATTGCACAGAGGGATCAGCAATTCCTTAAGTAAAGGTAGAAACCTGTGATGAACAGAGGGATCATCTTTTAGGTAAAGGTACTCACCTGCGTTGAACAGAGGTATCATCCATTCTTTGGGAAGGGAAAACACCTGCTTTGAACAGAGGGATCAACCATTCCTTAGATAATGGTAAAAACCTGCATTGAACAAAGGGATCATCCCATTCCTTAGGTAAAGGTAAACACCTGCTTTGCACAGTGGGATCATCCATTCCTTAGGTAAAGGTAAACTCCTGCATTGCACAGAGGTATCATCCATTCCTTAGGTAACTGTAAACACCTGAATTGATCAGAGGGATCAACCATTCCTTAGATAACTTCAAACACCTGCATTGAACAGAGGGTTCATCTGTTCGTTAAGTAAAAATCAACACCTGCATTGCACAGAGTGATTATCACATTCCTTAGGTAAAGGTCAACATCTGCATTGCACATAGTGATCATCCAATCCTTAGGTAAAGATAAACAACTGCATTGCACAGAGGGATCATCCATTCCTTATGTAATGGTAAACACATGCATTGAACAGAGGGATCACCCATTCCTTATATAACCGTAAAGACCTGCACTGCACAAAGGGATAATCCCATTCATTAGGTAAAGGTAAGCACCTGCACTGCACAGAGGGATCATCAATTCCTTAGGTAAAGGTAAATACTTGCATTGCATATAGGGATCATCCATTCCTTGGGTAACTGTAAACACCTGCATAGAACAGAGGGATCTTCCATTGCTTACATAATGGTAAACACCTGCACTGAAGACAGGGCTCATTTATTCCTTAGATAATGGTAAACAACTGCATTGAACAGAGGGATCATCACATTCCTAAGATAAAGGTATACACCTGCATTGCACACAGGGATCATCCATTCCTTAGGTAAGGGTAAACACCTGCATTGCACAGAGGGATCATCCATTCCTTAAGTAAAAGTAGAAACCTTCCTTGAACAGTGGGCTCATCCTTCTTTAGGTAAGGGTAAACACCTGCATTGCACAGAGGTATCATCCATTCCTTGGGTAAAGTTAAACACCTGCATTGAACACAGGGATCATCTATTCCTTAGTTAAAGTTCAACACCTGCATTGCACAGAGGGATCATCCCATTCCTTAGGTTAAGGTCAACACCTGCATTGCCCAGAAGAATCATCCATTCATTAGGTAAAGGCCAACACCTGCCTGGCCCAAAGGGATCATCCATTCCTTATGTAAAGGTAAACACCTGCATTGCACACAGCGAACATCCATTAGTTTGGTAAAAGTAAAGACCTGCATTGAACAGAGGGATCACCAATTCCTTAGATAAGGGTAAACACCTGCATGGCACAGATGCATCATCCATTCCATAGGTAAGGGTAAACACCTACAATGCACAGAAGGATCATCCATTCCTAAGGTAAATGTAAACACATGCAAAACACAGAAGTATCATCCATTCCTAAGGTAAATGTAAACACCTGCAATGCACAGAGGGATCATCCATTCCTTGGGTTAGGGTAAACACCTGCATTGCACAGAGGGATCACCAATTCCTTAAGTAAAGGTAGAAACTGCGTTGAACAGAGGGATCATCCTTCTTTAGGTAAAGGTACTCACCTGCTTTGAACAGAGGTATCATCCATTCGTGTGCAAAGAAAAACACCTGCATTGAACAGAGGGATCAACCATTCCTTAGATAATGGTAAACACCTGCATTGAACAGAGGGATCATCCCATTCCTTAGTAAAGGTAAACACCTGCTTTGCTTAGAGGGATCGTCCATTCCCTAGGTAAAGGTAAACTCCTGCATTGCACAGAGGGATAATCCTTTACTTAGGTAACTCTAAACACCTGCATTGATCAGATGGATCATCCATTCCTTAGATAACTTAAAACACCTGCATTGAGCAGAGGGTTCATCCATTCCTTAGGTAAAAATCAACATCTGTGTTGCACAGAATGATCATCACATTCCTTATGAAAAGTTCAACACCTGCATTGCACATAGTGACCATCCATTCCTTAGGTAAAGATAAACACCTACATTGCACAGAGGGATCATCCATTCCTTATGTAATGGTAAACACATGCATTGAACAGAGCGATCACCCATTCCTTAGGTGAAAGTAAACACCTGCATTGGACAGAGGGATCATCCCATTCCTTAGATTAAGGTAAACACATGCATTGCCCAGAGGGATTATCCATTCCATAGGTAAAGGTAAACACCTGCATTGCAAAGAGGGATCATCCTTTCCTTAGGTAAGGGTAAACACCTGCATTGAACAGAGGGATCACCCATTCCTTAATAATGCTAAACACCTGCATTGAACAGAGAGATCATCCATTCCTGAGATAATGGTAAACAACTGCATTGAACAGAGGGATCATCTATTCCTTAGGTAAAGATCAACACCTGCATTAAACAGAGGGATCATCTATTCCTTAGGTAAAGATCAATACCTGCATTGCACAAAGGGATCATCCATTCCTTACGTAAAGGTAAACACCGGCATTACACACAGAGAACATCCATTCTTTTGTAAAGGTAAACACCTATATTGAACAGAGGAATCTTATATTCCTTAGGTAAGAGTAAACACCTGCATTGCACAGAGGGATCATCCCATTCCTTAGGTGAAGATAAACACCTGCATTGCACAGAGGTATCATCCATTCTGTAGGTAAAGAAAAAGACCTGCATTGCACAGAGGGATCATCCATTCAATAGTTATCAGTAAACACCTGAATTGGAAAGAGGGCTCACCTATTCCTCAAGTAAAAGTAAACACCTGCAGTGCAAATTCGGATCACCCATTCCTTTGTTAAATGTAAACCTCTGCATTGAACAGAGGGATCATCCATTCTTTAGATAATGGTAAACACCTGCATTAAACAGAGGGCTCATGTATTCCTTAGGTAAAGATTAGCACCTGCATTGCACAGAGAGATCATCCATTCCTTAGGTAAAGATAAACACCTGCATTGTACAGAGGGATCATCCATTCCTTAGGTAACTGTAAACACCTGCATTGAACAAAGGGGTCATTCATTCCGTAGATATCAGTAAACCCCTGCATTGAAAAGAGGGCTAATCTATTCCTTAGGTAAATATCAACACCTGGATTGCACAGAGGTATCATCCATTTCTTAGATAACGGGAAAGGTCAACACCTGCCTGGCACAGAGGGATCATCCATTCCTTATGTAAAGGTAAACACCTACATTGCACACAGAGAACATCCATTCCTTTTGTAACGGTAAACACCTGCATTGAACACAGGTATCATTCATTCTTTAGGTAAGAGTAAACACCTGCATTGCACAGAGGGACCATACATTTCTTAGGTAAAAGTAAACACCTGCATTGCACAGAGGGATCCTCCATTCCTTTGGTAACTGTAAACACCTGCATTGAACAAAGGGATTATCAATTCCTTAGATAATGGTAAACACCTGCATTGAACAGAGGGATCATCTATTCCTTAGTTAAGATGAACACCTGCATTGCAGAGAGCGATCATCCCAATCCTTAGGTAAAGGTAAACATCTGCATTGCACAGAGGGATCATCCATTCCTTAGGTAAAGGTAAACACCTGCATTGCACAGAGGGATCAGCCATTCCTTTGGTAATTGTAAACACGTGCATTGATAAGAGGTATCATCCATTACTTAGATAACTGTAATCACCATCAATGCACAGAGGGATCATCCCATTCCTTATGGAAAGCTAAACCCCTGCATTGCTCACAGAGGACCTCCATTCCTTTTGTAAATGTAAACACGTGTATTTAACAGAAGGATCTTTCATTCCTTAGGTAATAGTAAACACCTGCATTACACAGGGGGATCATCCCATTCCGTAGGTGAAGATAAACACGTGCATTGCACAGAGGTATCATCCATTCCTTGGGTAAAGATAAACACCTACATTGCACAGAGGGATCATCTATTCCTTAGGTATCAGTAAACACCTGCATTGAAAAGAGGGCTCATCTATTCCTTAGGTAAAAGTAAACACCTGCATTGGATAGTCGGATCATCCATTCCTTTGTTCTCTGTAAACCTGTGCATTGAATAGAGGGATCATCCATTCTGCAGATAATGGTAAACAACTGCATTGAACAGAGGGCTCATCTATTCCTTAGGTAGAGATCAAAACCTGCATTGCACAGAGGGATCATCCATTTCTTAGGTAAATATCAACAACTGCATTGCACAGAAGGATCATCCATTCCTTAGATAACCGTAAACACTTGCATTGAACACAGGGATCATCCATTCCTTATGGAACTGTAAACACCTGCCTTAATCCGAGGGATCATCCTTTCCTAAGATAACGGTAAACACCTGCATTGAACAGAGGGATCTTTCATTCCTTAGGTAAGAGTAAACACCTGCATTGCACAGAGGGATCATTTCATTCCTTAGGTGAAGATAAACACCTGCATTGCACAGAGGTATCATCCATTCCGTAGGTAAAGAAAAACACCTGCATGGCACAGAGGGATCATCCATTCCTTAGGTATCAGTAAACACCTGCATTGGAAAGAGTGTTCATCTATTCCTTAGGTAAAAGTAAAATGCTGCATTGCAAAATCGGATCATTCATTCCTTAGGTAAATGTAAACCTCTGCATTGAACAGAGGGATCATCCATTCTGCAGATAATGATAAACACCTGCACTGAAAAGAGGGCTAATCTATTCCTTAGGTAAACATCAACACCTGCATTGCACAGAGGGATCATCCATTCCGTAGGTAACTGTAAACACCTGCATTGAACAAAGGGGTCATCCATTCCATAGATATCAGTAAACACCTGCACTGAAAAGAGGGCTAATCTATTCCTTAGGTAAAGATCAACACCTGGATTGCACAGAGGGATCATCCATTCCTTAGATAACGGGAAACACCTGCATTGAACAGAGGGATCATTCTTTCCTAAGATAATGGTAAACACCTGCATTGAACAGAGGGATCATCTATTTCTTAGGTAAAAATAAACACCTGCATTGCACAGAGGGATCATCCATTCTTAGGTATCAGTAAACACCTGCATTGAAAAGAGGGCTCATCTATTCAATAGGTAAATGTAAACATCTGCATTGCAAAGTCGGATCATGCATTCCTTTGTTACCTGTAAACCTGTGCATTGAACAGAGGGATCATCCATTATTTAGATAAAGGTAAAGACCTGCATTGAACAGAGGTCTCATTTATTCCTTAGGTAAAGATCAACACCTGCATTGCACAGAGGGATCATCCATTCCTTAGGTAAATATCAACACCTTCATTGCACAGAGTTATCATCCATTCATTAGATATCGGGAAACACCTGCACTGAATAGAGGGATCATCCATTCCTTAGGGAACTGTAAACACCTGCATTGAACAGAGGGATCATGCTTTCTTAAGATAATGGTAAACACCTGCACTGAACAGAGGGATCATCTATTCTTTAGGTAAAGATCAACACCTGCATTGGGCAGAGTGCTCATCCATTACTTAGGTAAAGTTAAACACCTGCATTGCACAGAGGTATGATCCATTACTTAGGTAATGGTAAACACCTGCAGTGCACACAGGGATCAGCCATTCCTTATGTAAAGTTCAACACCTGCATCGCACAGAGGGATCATCCATTCCTCAGGTAAAGGTCAACACCTCTCTGGCCCAGAGGGATCATCCATTCCTTATGTAAAGGGAAACACCTACATTGCACACAGAGAAAATCCATTTCTTTTGTAGCGGTAAACACCTGCATTGCCCAGAGGGATCATCTATTCTTTAGGTATAGATGAACACCTGCATTGCACAGAGGGATCATCCCAATCCTTAGGTAAAGGTAAATACCTGCATTGCATGAGGGATCATCAATTCCTTAAGTAAAGGTGAAAACCTGCATTGCACAGTGGGATCATCCTATTCCTTAGGTAAAGTTATACACCTGCATTGCACACAGGGAACATCCATTACTTTGGTAAAGGTAAACATCTGCATTGAACAGAGGGATCTTCCTTTCAGTAGGTAATAGTAAACACCACCAATGCACAGAAGGATCATCCATTCCTAAGGTAAAAGTAAACATCTGCAATTCACACAGGGATCATCCAAACCTTAGATAAAGGTAAACACAGGCAATGCAGAGAGGGATGATCCATTCTGTAGGTAAGGGTAAACACCTGCATTGCACAGAGAGATCATCCATTCCTTAAGTAAAGGTAGAAGCCTGGGTTGAACAGAGGTATCATCCTTCTTTAGGTAAAGGTAAACACCTGCGTTAAACAGAAGTATCATCCATTCCTTATGTAAAGGTAAACACCTGCATTGAACAGAGGGATCATCCATTCCTTAGATAACTTAAAACACCTTCATTGAACAGAGGGATCATCTATTCCTTAGTTAAATATGAACACCTGAATTGCACAGAGGGATCATCCCATACATTAGGTAAAGTTAAACACCTGCATTGCACAAAGGGATCATCCCAGTCCTTGGGTAACTGTAAACATCTGCATTGAACAGAGGGATCAACGATTACTTAGATAATGGTAAACAACTGCATTGCACACAGGGATCATCCCATTCCTTAGGTAAATATATACACCTGCACTGCACACCGGGAACATCCATTCCTTTGGTAAAGGCAAACACCTGCATTGAACAGAGGGATCTTCCATTCACTAGGTAATAGTAAACACAATCAATGCTCAGAAGGATCATCCATTTCTAAGGTAAATGTAAACACCTGCAATTCACACAGGGATCATCCAAACCTTAGTTAAAGGTAAACATGGGCAATGCACAGAGGGATGATGATCCATTCCGTAGGTAAGGGTAAACACCTGCATTGCACAGAGAGATCATCTATTCCTTAGGTCACAGTAAATCCCTGCATTGAAGAGAGGGATAATCCATTCCCCAGGTAAAGGTAAACACATGCATTGCACAGATGGATCATCTATTCCTTATGTAATGGGAAACCCCAGCATGGAACAGAGGGATCATCCATTCCTTAGGTAAAGGCAAACACCTGCGTTGAACAGAGGGATCATCCATTCCTTAGTTAACGGTAAACACCTGCATTGCATAGAGGTATCACCCCATTCTTTAGGTAAAGGTAAACACCTGCATTGCACAGAATGATCATCCATTCTTTAGGTAAGGGTAAACACCTGCATTGAACAGAGAGATCATCCAGTCCATAGGTAAAGGTCAACACCTGCGTAGCACAGAAGGGTCATCCATTCCTTATGTAAAGGACAACATCTGCATTGCACAGAGAGATCTTCCATTCCTTAGGTAATGGTAAACACCTGCATTGCACAGAGGGATCATCCATTATTTAGGTAACTGAGAACACCTGCATTGAGCAGAGGAATCATCTATTCATTAGATAACGGAAATCACTGGCATTTAACAAAGGTATCATCTATTCTTTAGGTATAGTTCAACACCTGCATTGCACAGAGTTATCATCCATTCGTTTGGTAAAGTTAAACACCTGCATTGAACAGAGGGACCATCCATTCTTTAGGTAAAGGTAAACACCTGCATTGAACAGAGGGATTATCATATTTCTCAGATAAATGTAAACACCTACATTGCACACAGGGATTATCTATTACTTAGGTAACGGTAAACACCTGCATTGCACAGAGGGTTCATCCATTCCTTATGTAACGGTAAACACCTGCATTGCATAGAGGGATCATCCATTCCTTAGGTAAAGGTAAACACCTGCATTGCAAAGAGGGGTCATCCATTTTTAGATAACATTAAACACCTGCATAGTACAGAGGGATCATCTACTCATTAGATAAAGATCAACACCTGCATTGCACAGAGGGCTCAATTATTCCCTAGGTACAGATCAACACCTGCATTGCACAGAGAGATCATCCATTCTTAGGTAACTATAAATACCTGCATTGAACAGAGGTATCATCCATTCCTTAAATAACGATAAACAACTGCATTGAACATAGGGATCATTTATTCCTGAAGTAAAGATCAACACCTGCATTGCACAGAGGGATCATCCATTCCTTAGATAAAGGTAAACACCCGCATTGAACAGAGCGATCATCTATTCCTTAGGTAAAGATCAACAGCTGGATTGTACAGACGGATCATCCTGTTCATTAGGTAAAGGTAAACATCTGCATTGCACAGAAGGATCATCCATTCCTTAGTTAAAGGTAAACACCTGCATTGCACAGAGGGATCATCCATTCCTTAGGGAACGGTAAACATCTACATTGAACAGAAGGATCATCCATTCCTTAGTTAAAGGTAAACGCCTGCATTGCACAGAGGGATCATCCATTCCTTAGGGAACGGTAAACACCTGCATTGAACAGAAGGATCATCCATTCCTTAATTAAAGATAAACGCCTGCATTGCACAGAGGGATCATCCATTCCTTAGGGAACGGTAAACACCTGCATTGAACAGAAGGATCATCCATTCCTTAGGTAACTGTAAACACCTGAATTGAGCAGAGGGATCATCCATTCCTTACGTAAAGTTAAACACCTGCATTGAGCAGAGGTATCATCTTATCCTTATGTAATTATCAACACCTGCTTTGCACAGAGGATCATTCTTTCGTTAGGTAAAGGTAAACCCCTGCATTGAACAGAGTGATCATCTATTCCTTAGGTAAAGATCAACACCTGAATTGCAGAGAGGGATCATTCCATTCATTAGGTAAAGGTAAACACCTGCATTGCACTGAAAGATCATCCATTCCTTAAAGGTAAACGCCTGCATTGCAAAGAGGGATCATCCATTACTTAGGTAACAGTAAACACCTACATTCAACAGAGGGATCATCCATTCCTTAGGTAACTGTAAACACCTGCATTGAGCAGAGGGATTATCCATTCCTTAGATAACGGAAAACAACTGTATTGAACAGAGGGATCATCGATTACTTAAGTAAAGATCAACACCTTCAGTGCAAAGAGGGATCATCCCATTCCTTATGTAAAGGTAAACACGTACATTGACAGACGGATCATCCATTACTTTGGTAAAGGTCAACAGCTGTATTTCACAGAGGGATCATCCATTCCTTTTGGTTAAGGTCAACACCTGCATAGCACAGGAGAATCATCCATTCTTTATGTAAAGGACAACACCTGCATGCACAGAGTGATCTT
Organism: Orientallactaga sibirica; assembly: GCA_036365145.1. Classification (NCBI taxonomy): domain Eukaryota; kingdom Metazoa; phylum Chordata; class Mammalia; order Rodentia; family Dipodidae; genus Orientallactaga; species Orientallactaga sibirica. The sequence goes on from JAEOAD010000025.1 coordinate 54,667, forward strand.
CCATTCCTTAGGTAAAGGTAAACACCTGCATTGCACAACGGATCGTCCATTCCTTAGGTAACTGTAAACAGCTGCATTGAGCAGAGGGATCATCAATTCCTTAGATACCGGTAAACACCTGCATTGAACAGAGGGATCATCTATTTCTTAGGTAATGATCAACACCTGTATTGCAAAGAGGGATCAGCCCATTCCTAGGTAAAGGTAAACACCTGCATTGACAGAGGGATCATGCATTCCTTAGGTAAATGATAACAATGCATTGCACAGAGGGATCATCCATTCCTTAGGTAATACTAAACACCTACATTGAACAGAGGGACCATCCATTACTTAGATAATGGTAAACACCTGCATTGTACTGAGGGACCATCCATTCCTTAGGTAATGGTACACACCTTCATTGAACAGAGGGATCATTCCTTAGGTAACAGAGGGACCATTCCTTAGGTAACTGTAAACTCCTGCATTGAGCAGAGGGATCATCCATTCCTTAGGTAAAGTTAAACACGTGCCTGATTTTTGTTGCGTAAAATTGTTTTGGCTATTTGAGGTTTTTTGTGTTTCCAGATGAATTTTTGTATTGTTTTTTTTCTATTTCTGTGAAGAATGCTATTGGAATTTTAATGGGGATCACATTAAATGTGTAGATTGCTTTTGGTAAGATTGACATTTTTGCAATATTGATTCTTCCAATCCAGGAGCATGGAATGTCTTTCCATTTCCTTGTGTCTTCTGCAATTTGTCGCTAGAGTTTTTAAAATTCTCATTGTAGAGATCCTTCACTTCCTTGGTTAAGTTTATTCCATGTATTTTATTTTTTTTTGAGGCAATTGTGAATGGGAGATATTCCCTGACTTCATCCTCTGTATGTTTGTTGTTAGTGTATATCAAAGCTACTGATTTCTGTGTGTTTATTTTGTATCCTGCTACATTGCTAAAAGTGTTTATCAGCTCTAACCATTTGCTGGTAGAGTCTTTAGGGTCTGTTATGTATAGAATCATATCGTCTGCAAATAATGATAATTTGATCTCTTCCCTTCCGATTTGTATCCCCTTTATGAGTGTCTCTTGCCTTATTGCTAAGGCTAAGACTTCCAGTACTACATTAAATAGTAGTGGGGAAAGTGAAAACCCTTGTCTTGTTCCTGAATTTAGAGGAAAAGCTTCAAGGTTTTCCCCATTTAGTATTATGTTGGCTGTAGGTTTGTCATAAATAGCTTTTATTATGTTGAGATATGTTCCTTCTATTCCCAGTTTCTGTAATACTTTCACCATGAAGGGGTGTTGTATTTTGTTAAATGGCTTTTATGCATCTATTGAGATGACCATGTGATTTTTGTCCTTCAGACCGTTTATATGGTGTATTATATTTATGGATTTGCATATGTTGAACCATCCCTGCATCTCTGGGATAAAGCCTACTTGGTCAGGGTGAATAATCTGTCTGATATATTCTTGTATTCTGTTTGCCAGTATTTTGTTGAGAATTTTTGCATCTATGTTCATGAGGGAGATTGGTCTATAATTTTCTTTTTTTTATCCGTCTTTGTCCGGTTTCGGTATCAGGGTGATGCCGGCTTCATAGAATGATTTTGGTAGAATTCCTTCCTATTCTATTTTATGGAAATGTTTGAGAAGCATTGGTGTTAGATCTTGCAGGAACGTCTGGAAAAAATTCAGCAGTGAATCCATCTGGGCCTGGGCTTTTTTTGGTTGGGATCCTTTTTATGACTGCCTGGATCTCTGTGGTTGTTATAGGTCTATTTAAATGGTTTATCTCATCTTGATTTAATTTTGGTAGGTCATATGAATCAAGGAAATCACCCATTTCTTTCAGGTTTTCAAACTTAGAGGCATATATATTCTTAAAGTATGTCCGTATGATTTTCTGAATTTCTTTGGTATCTGTTGTGATGTTGCCTTTTTCATCTCCAATCTTATCAATTTTTGTCTCTTCTCTCTTTCTTTTGGTCAGATTTGCTAAGGGTTTGTCAATCTTGTTTATCCTTTCAAAGAACAAACTTTTGGTTTCATTGATTTTTTGGATTGTTTTTTTTGGTTTGCATTTCATTAATTTCTGCCCTAACCTTTATTATTTCTTCCCGTCTACTGATTTTTGGTTTGCCTTGTTCCTCTCTTTCGAAGGCCTTAAGGAGAAGCATTAAATTGTTTAGTTGTGAACTCTCTAATTTCTTAATATAGGCACTTAGAGCTATAAATTTCCCTCATAGGACGGCCTTCATTGTGTCCCAAAGGTTTTGGTATGTTGTATTCTCATCATCATTTGATTCTATGAATTTCTTGATTTCCTTTTTGATTTCTTCAATGACCCATACCTCGTTCAATAATGTACTGTTTAGTCTCCATGAATTTCTGTATTTTCTGTAGTTTTTCTTGTTGTTGATTTGCAGTTTAATCCTATTGTGGTCAGGTAGCATACAAGGGATTATTTCAATTTTCCTGTATTTGTTAAGATTTGATTTGTGCCCTATCATATGGTCTATTTTAGAGTATGTAGCATGTGCTGCTGAGAAGAATGTATATTCTGCAGCATTTGGATGGAATGTTCTGTATATATCTGTTAGGTCCATTTGTTCCATGATATCATTTAATGCAGATGTCTCTCTGTTTATTTTTTGTTGGGTAGATCTGTCAAGTGATGAGAGCGGGGTATTGAAGTCACCCACTACTATTGTGTTGGGAGTTATCTCTGACCTTAAGTCCGATAGTGTTTGTTTGATGAAATTGGGGGCCCCCGTGTTGGGAGCATATATGTTTAGGATTGTGATGTCCTCCTGTTGGAGTATTCCTTTAATCAGTATAAAGTGACCTGTTTTACTTTCCTCACTAATGTTGGTTTGAAGTCTATCCTGTCAGAAATTAGGATGGCAACCCCTGCTTGTTTTCTAGGTCCATTTGTTTGGTATATATTTTTCCAACCTTTCACCCTAAGAATGTTTCTATCTTTTATTGAGAGGTGAGTTTCCTGGAGACAACAGATGGTAGGATCCTGCTTTTTAATCCAGTCTGCCAGTCTATGTCTTTTGGTTGGGGCATTGAGGCCATTGATATTAAGAGTTATTATTGAAAGATATGTATTTGATCTCTCCATTTTTCTTCTTTTGTAGTTCTTCCTGGTTTTCGTTTTACTCAATTTTTCTAAGTGTTGACTATGATTTCTTTTTTCCTATTTCCTGCTGTGTGTGTTTTGCTTTTTCTTCAGCATGAATGATTCCTGCAAGTATTTTCTGTAGAGCTTGTTTAGTTGCCATAAATTCCTTTAGCCTGTCTTTGTTGTGGAATGTCCTTATTTCTCCATCAATTTGGATATAAAGCTTTGCAGGATAAAGTAATCTTGGCTGGCAGTTTTTAACTTTCAGAAGTTGGAATACATCACTCCAAGCCCTACTGGCTTTTAAAGTTTGTGTTGAGTAATCTGCTGTGACCGTGATGGGTTTCCCCTTGTAGGTCATTTGCTTTTTCTCTCTAACTGCTTTCAATATGTTTTCTTTGGTTTGTGTATTTAGTAGTTTAATTATAACATGGTGAGAAGAGGATCTTTCTAGGTTTTATCTGTTTGGTGTTCTAGATGCTTCCTGGATCTGCATTGGCATTTCTTTCCCAATTTGGGGAAAATTTTCTTCTATGATTTTGTGGAAAACACCTACTAAGCCTCTGGATTGAAATTCTTCCTCTTCTGCTATACCTTGAATTCTTATGTTTGATCTTTTCATAGTGTCCCGCATGTCTTGGAGTTCCCATTCATACCTTTCTATTAGCTTGTCTTTCTCTTTGTTGGACTGTGATAGGTCTGCCACCTGGTCTTCTAGTTTAGATATTCTGTCCTCTCCTTCATCCATTCTACTAGTGAGACTTTCCACAGAGTTTTTTTATTTCACTGACTGTGTTCTCCAGTGCTAGGATTTCAACCTGGATTTTCTTCAGTAGTTCTATTTTCTTATTCATGTCCTCTAATGACCTTTTTATTTCATTAAACTGTTTTTCTGTAATCTCTTTCAAAAGTTTGTTTTCTTCTCTAATTCCTTTGTTTTCTTCTCGGATTGCTTTCATTTCTTCTTTTTTTTATTTGAGTATAGATATCATAATTCCTTTGAAATCTTTACCAGGAATTTCATCTAAGAAAGTCTCATTGGTGAAAAATTCTGATAGATTTGTAATTTTTGGTGGGATTGCATTGTCTTGATTCTTTGTGTTTCTTGTATTATACTGTAGTGACTTTTGCATCCTGGATTGATTTAATGCCTAGGTTTCCTAGTTATCTGCAGTGTTCTTAGGTGTGGATACGGGTTTAAGGTGCCAAGTGTAGCACTTGTACCCAGGTCCACCTCAGAGGTAATCCTAGATGTTGACTTTGCTTGGTAAGCAAGTATTGTAGTGGACTGGTGGAACAATTTAGTAGCAAGTTCTAAACTTCAATTGAGCCAAATACACATTCAATTAACATGAGTACAGAGTATACATGTGTGGGATTTGAAACAAAGAGTCTTATAAGGTCAAACTACCTAAGGATGTGTTTCTTCCACACCCTTAATCTTGTCAGCTAGGAATCAGACCCTGCCCCCAATAATGACAGAAGCAAAAGATAAAGGCCCTTCAAATCCAAAAGTATTACAGGCAGCAATATTCAACACCTCATATTCAGCTTATTTGAAAATTGTAAGGCCAACCACAAATATGTAACCCATAACTTGCCCTGACCTGGAAAGAGAGGTTACCACTTCCAATGCAGGCCTTTGTTACCTTTTGGTGTGACTTCCAAACTCACCAATGCTGAGTGCCGACCTTGTTCCCTGAGCTGTGGAGCTTGGCTCGCTGCACTGAGTCCGGTGTTGGTGATGTAGTACAGGCTGCTGCTAATGGCTGATTTCTGCCAATTCGCTGGGGATCTGATGGTTGTGGGATGGTCGAGTTCAGGAAGCCTGTAGTAGCTCACCGTGTTCTCCTGTAGCTCTTTCTGTAGCTCAGCAGACTTTTCTTCACTTTATGGGCTCTGAGAGGAGACTGATGAGGTTGGAAAGTCCCCCGTTTATTATTTTTGTTGTTGTTGTTGTTTGTTTGTGCTGCGAAGGGGGGGGGGTGGCGGCAATGGCTGCAGGGGAAGCTCAGCGAGTCTCAGCTGATCTGAGCAGTGAATTAGCACCACGGATTGGGGCGGCTGCTCCAGCCACTGTGGAGCTGGTCTGGCCACAAACCCCAAAGTGTTATTTCCGCTGTTACCCGGAAAAAAATATTCAGATCTTTTGTGAAGAAGAGTGTAGTTTTGCTTAAATCCCTCCCTGAGCTGCTTTGGCTTGGCTCCTATGCCACCATCTTACGCAGAAGTCACGCTCCTCCATTCTTTAGGTAACGGTAAACACCTGCATTGAACAGAGGGATCATCCAGTCTTTAGGTAATGGTAAATATCTGCATTGAACAGAGGGATCATCCAGTCCTTATGTAACGGTAAACACCTGCATTGAACAGAGGGATAACCCATTCCTTAGATAATGGTAAACACTTGCATTGAACAGATGGATCATCTAATCCTTATGTAAATATCAACACCTGCATTGCACAGAGGTGTCATCCATTCCTTACGTAAAGGTCAACACCTGCATAGCACAGAAATGTCATCCATTCCTTATGTAAAGGACAGCACCTGCATTGCACAGAGCGATCTTCCATTCCTTAGGTAATGGTAAAAAACTGCATTGCACAGAGGGATCATCCATTATTTAGGTAACGGTAAAGACCTGCATTGAGCAGAGGGGTCATCCATTCATTAGATAAAGGAAAACACCTGCATTTAACAGAGGTATCATCTATTCCTTAGGTAAAGTTCAACACCTGCATTACAGAGAGGTATCATCCATTCGTTTGGTAATGTTAAACACCTGCATTGAGCAGAGGGACCATCCATTCGTTAGGTAAAGGTAAACACATGCATTGAACAGAGGTATAATCCTATTTCTCAGGTAAAGAACAACACCTGCATTGCACAGAGTGATAATCCTATTCCTTAGGTAAATATAAACACCTACATTGCACAGAGGGATCATCCATTCCTTAGGTAATGGTAAGCACCTGCATTGAACAGAGGTTTCATCTATTCCTCAGGTAATTATCAATGCCTGCATGACACAGAGGATCATTCATTCCTTAGATAAAGGTAATCACCTGCAATGAACAGAGCGATCATCTATTCCTTAGGTAAAGATCAACACCTTCATTGCAGAGAGGGATCATCCAGTTAATTAGGCAAAGGTAAACAGCTGCATTGCACAGAAGGATCATCCATTCCTTAAAGGTAAATGCCTGCATTGCACAGAGGGATCAACCATTCCTTAGGTAATGGCAAACACCTGCATTGAAAAGAGGCATCATCCATTCCTTAGGTAACTGAAAACACCTGCATTCAGCATAGGGATCGTCCATTCCTTAGATAACGGAAAACAACTGTATTGAACAGAGGGATCATCTATTACTTCAGCAAGGATCAACACCTGCAGTGCAAAGGGGGATCATCCCATTCCTTATGTAAAGGTAAACACATACATTGACAGAGGGATCATCCATTCCTGAGGTAAAGGTCAACACCTGCATTTCACAGAGGAATCATCCATTTCCTAAGTAAAGGTCAACACCTGCATAGCACGGAAGGATCATCCATTCCGTATGTAAAGGACAACACCTGCATTTCACAGAGGGATCTTACATACCTTAGGTAAAGTTAAACACCTGCTTTGCTCAGAGGGATCATCCATTCCACAGGTAAGGGTAAACACCTGCATTGAGCAAAGGGATCATACCATTCCTTAGGTAAAGGTAAACACCTGCATTGCACAGAGGGATCATCTATTTATTAGGTAAAGATCAACACCTGAATTGCACAGAGGGATCATCCCATTCCTTAGGCAAGTGAAAACACCTGCATTTCACAGAGGGATTATTCATTGCCTAGGTAAAGATAAACACCTGCATTGAACAGATGGATCACCTATTCCATAGGTAACGGTAAACCCCTGCATAGAACAGAGTGATCATCCATTTCTTAGGTAAAGGTAAACACCTGCTTTGAACAGAGGGATCATCCATTCCTTAGGTAACTGTAAATACCTGCATTGAGCAAAGGGATCATCCATTCATTAGGTAACAGTAAACACCTGCATTGAACAGAGGGATCATCCATTCCTTAGGTAAAGGTAAACACCTGCATTGAGCAGACCGATCATCCATTACTTAGATAACGGTAAACACCTGCATTGAACAGAGGTATCATCTATTCCTTAAGTAATTATCAACGCCTGAATTGCACAAAGGATCATTCTTTCCTTACATAAAGGTAAACACCTGCATTGAACAGAGCGATCATCCATTCCTTAGGTAATTGTGAACACCTACATTGAACAGGGATCATCCATTCCTTAGATAATGGGAAACACCTGCATTGAACAGAAGGACCATCCATTACCTAGGTAAAGGTAAACACATGCATTGAACAGTGGGAACATCCAGTCCTTAGATAACAGTAAACACTTGCATTGAACAGAACGATCATCTAATCCTTATGTAAATATCAACACCTGCATTGCACAGAGGAGTCATCCATTCCTTAGGTAAAGGTCAACACCTGCATAGCACAGAAGGGTCACCCATTCCTTATGTAAAGGACAGCACCTGAATTGCACAGAGGGATCTGCCATTCCCTAGGTAATAGTAAACACCTGCATTGCACAGAGGGATCATCCATTCACTTAGGTAATGTTAAACACCTGCGTTGAGCACAGGGATCATCCATTCATTAGATAACTAAAAACACCTGCATTTAACAAAGGTATCGTCTATTCCTTAGGTAAAGTTCAACACTTGCATTGCACAGAGGTATCATCCATTTGTTTGGTAAAGGTAAACACCTGCATTGAACAGAGGGATCATCCTATTTCTCAGGTAAAGATCAACACCTGCATTGCACAGATGAACCATTCTATTCCTTATGTAAATGTAAACACATACATTGTACAGAGGGATCATCCATTAGTTAGGTAATGGTAAACACCTGCATGGCACAGAGGGATCATCCATTCCTTAGGTAAAGGTAAACACCTGCATTACACAGAGGGGTCATCCATTTTTAGATAACATTAAACACCTGCATAGAACAGAGGGATCATCTACTCATTAGGTGATGATCAACACCTGCATTGCACAGAGGGATCATCACATTCCTTAGATAAAGAAAAGTACCTGAATTGCAAAGAGGGCTCTGCCATTCCTTAGATAACTGTAAACACCTGCATTGAGCAGAGGCATCATCCATTCCTTAGATAACGGTAAACAACTGCATTGAACAGAGGGATCATTTATTCCTGACGTAAACATCAACACCTGCATTGCACAGAAGGGTCATCCCATTCCTTAAGTAAGGGCAAACACCTGCATTGCTCAGAGGGATCATCCATTCCCTAGGTAACTGTAAACACCTGCATCGAGCAAAGGGATCATCCATTCCTTAGGTAACAGTAAACACCTGCATTGAACAGAGGGACCATCCATTCCTTAGGTAACGGTAAATACCTGCAGTGAACAGAGGGATCATCCATTCCTTAGGTAAAGGTCAACACCTGCATTTAACAGAGGGATCATCCATTCCTAAGGTAAAGGTCAACACCTGCATAGCACAGAAGGATCACCCATTCCTTATGTACAGGACAACACCTGCATTGCACAGAGGGATCTTCCATACCTTAGGCAAAGGTAATCACCTGCATTGCTCAGAGGGATCATCCATTCCTTAGGTAACTGTAAACACCTGCATTGAGCAAAGGGATCATCCATTCCTTAGATAAAGGTAAACAACTGCATTGAAGAGAGGGATCATCTATTCATTAGGTAAAGATCAACACCAGAATTGCACAGAGGGATCATCCCATTCCTTAGGTAAGTGTAAACACCTGCATTGCACAGAGGGAATGTTCATTCCTTTTGTAATGGTAAACACCTGAATTGCACAGATGGATCATCTATTCCTTAGGTAATGGTAAAACCCTGCATTGAACAGAGGGATCATTCATATCTTAGGTAAAGGTAAACACCTGCGTTTTAGAGAGGGATCATCCATTCCTTAGGTAAAGGTAAACACCTGCATTGCACAGAGGGATCATCCATTCCTTAGGTAACTGTAAACACCTACACTGAACAGACGGATCATCCATTCCTTAGGTAATGGTAAACACCTGCATTGATCAGAGGGATCATCCGGTCCTTAGATAACGGTAAAGACCTGCATTGAACAGATGGATCATCTAATCCTTATGTAAATATCAACACCTGCATTCCACAGAGGAGTCATCCATTCCTTAGGTAAAGGTCAACACCTGCATAGCACAGAAGGGTCATCCATTCCTTATGTAAAGGACAGCGCCTGCTTGCACAGAGGGATCTTCCATTCCTTAGGTAATAGTAAACACCTGCATTTCACAGAGGGGTCATCCATTCCCTTAGGTAATGGTAAACACCTGCGTTAAGTAGAGGGATCATCCATTCATTAGATTACTGAAAACACCTGCATTTAGCAAAGGTATCATCTATTCCTTAGGTAAAGTTGAAAACCTGCATTGCACAGAGGTATCATCCATTCGTTTGGTAAAGTTAAACACCTGCATTGAACAGAGGGATGATCCTATTCCTCAGGTAAAGATCAACACCTGCATTGTACAGAGCGACCATCCAATTCCTTATGTAAATGTAAACACCTGCATTGCACAGAGGGATCATCCATTCGTTTGGTAAAGCTAAACACCTGCATTGAACAGAGGGATGATCCTATTCCTCAGGTAAAGATCAACACCTGCATTGCACAGAGGGACCATCCAATTCCTTATGTAAATGTAAACACCTGCATTGCACAGAGGGATCATCCATTCCTTAGGTAAAGGTAAACACCTGCATTACACAGAGGGTTCATCCATTTTTAGATAACATTAAACACCTGCATAGAACAGAGGGATCATCTACTCATTAGGTAAAGATCAACACCTGCATTGCACAGAGGGATCATCACATTCCTTAGATAAAGATGAACACCTGAATTGCACAGAGGGGTCACCCATTCCTTAGATAACTGTAAACACCTGCATTGAGCAGAGGTATCATCCATTCCTTAGATAACGGTAAACAACTGCATTGAACAGAGGGATCATTTATTCCTGAGGTAAAGGTCAATACCTGCATTGAACAGAAGTATCATTCCATTCCTTAAGTAATGGCAAACAGCTGCATTGTTCAGGGGGATCATCCATTCCTTAGGTAACTGTAAACACCTACATTGGACAGAGGGACCATCCCTTCCTTAGATAACGGTAAACACTTGCATTGAACAGACGGATCATCTAAATTTTATGTAAATATAAACACCTGCATTGCACAGAGGCGTCATCCATTCCTTAGGTAAAGGTCAACACCTGCATAGCACAGAAGGATCATCCATTCCTTATGTAAAGGACAACACCTGCATTTCACAGAGGGATCTCTATACCTTAGGTGAAGGTAAACACCTGCATTTCTCAGAGGGATCGTCCTTTCCTTAGGTAATTCTAAACACCTGCATTGAGCAAAGGGATCATCCATTCCTTAGTAAAGGTAAACACCTGCATTGAACAGAGGGATCATTTATTCATTAGGTAAAGATCAACACCTGAATTGCACAGATGGATCATCCTATTCCCTAGGTATGTGTAAACACCTGCATTTCACAGAGGGATTATTCATTCCTTAGGTAACGGTAAACACCTGCATTGCACAGATGGATCATCTTTTCCTTAGGTAAAGATAAAACCCTGCATTGAACAGAGGGATCATCCATTTCTTAGGTGAAGGTAAACACCTGCATTGAACAGATGTATCATCCATTCCTTAGGTAAAGGTAAACACCTGCATTTCACAGAGGGATCATCCATTCCTTAGGTAAATGTAAACACCTGCATTGAACAGAGGGACCATCCATTCCTTAGGTAACGGTAAACACCTGCATTGAACAGAGGGATCATCCAGTCCCTAGATAACAGTAAACACTTGCATTGAACAGACCAATCATATAATCCTTATGTAAATATCAACACCTGAATTGCACAGAGGAGTCATCCATTCCTTAGGTAAAGGTCAACACCTGCATAGCACAGAAGGGTCATCCATTCCTTATGTAAAGGACAGCACCTGCATTGCACAGAGGGATCTTAAATTCCTTAGGTAATAGTAAACACCTGCATTGCACAGAGGAATCATCCATTCCCATAGGTAATGTTAAACACCTGCACTGAGCACAGGGATCATCCATTCATTTGATAACTGAAAACACCTGAATTTAACGAAGGTATCATCTAATCCATAGGTATAGTTCAACACCTGCATTGCACAGAGGTATCATCCATTCGTTTGGTAAAGTTAAACACCTGCATTGAACAGAGGGACCATCCATTCCTTAGGTAAAAGTAAACACCTGCATTGAACAGAGGGATCAACCAATTCCTCAGGTAAAGATCAACACCTGCATTGCACAGAGGGACCATCCTATTCCTTATGTAAATGTAAACACCTACATTGCACAGAGGGATCATCCATTCCTTAGGTAAAGGTAAACACCTGCATTACACAGAGTGTTCATCCATTTTTAGATAACATTAACCACCTGCATAGAACAGAGGGATCATCTACTCATTAGGTAAAGATCAACACCTTCATTGCACAAAGGGATCATCACATTCATTAGATAAAGATAAACACCTGAATTCCACAGAGGTGTCACCCATTCCTTAGATAACTGTAAACACCTGCATAGAGCAGAGGTATCATCCATTCCTTAGATAGCGGTAAACAACTGCATTGAACAGAGGGATCATTTATTCCTGAGGTAATGATCAACACCTGCGTTGCACAGAAGGATCATCCCAATCCTTAAGTAATGGCAAACACTTGCATTGCTCAGAGGGACAATCCATTCCTTAGGTAACGGTAAATACCTGGATTGAAAGAGGGATCATTCATTCCTTAGGTAAAGGTCAACACCTTCATTTCACAGAGGGATCATCCATTCCTTAGGTAAAGGTCAACACCTGCATAGCAGAGAAGGATCATCCATTCCTTATGTAAAGGACAACACCTGCATTGTACAGAGGGATCTTCCATACCTTAGGTAAAGGTAAACACCTGCATTGAGCAGAGGGATCATCCATTCATTAGATAACTGAAAACACCTGTATTTAACAAAGGTATCATCTAATTCTTAGGTAAAGTCCAACACCTGCATTGCACAGAGGTATCATCCTTTGGTTTGGTAAAGTTAAACATCTACATTGAACAGAGGGACCATCCATTCCTTAGGTAAAGTAAACACCTGCATTGAACAGAGGGATCATCCATTCCTTAAGTAAAGGTAGAAACTTGCGAGGAACAGAGGGATCATCCTTCTTTGGGTGAAGGTAAACACCTTTACCTAGGGAATGCATGATAACTCTATTCAACCCATGTGTTTACCTCTTTTCAACGCAGGTTTGTACCTTTACCTAAGGAATGGATCATTCCTCTGACCAATGCAGGTGTTTACCCTTACCTAAGGAATGGATTTTCCCTTTTGCAATCCAGTTGTTCACTTTACCTAAGGAATGGATAATCCTTTTGTGCAATGCAGATGTTAACTTTTACTTAAGGAATGGATGATCCCTCTGTTCAATTCAGGTGTTTACTGTTATGTAAGGAATGGAAGATCCCTCTGTTCAATTTCAGGTGTTGACCTTTACCTAAGGAATGGATGATCCCTCTGTGCATTGCAGGTGTTTACTATTACCTAAGGAATGGAAGACACCTCTGTTCAATGCAGGTGTTTACCTTTACCAAAGGAATGGATGTTCCCTGTGTGTAATGCAGGTGTTTACATTTACATAAGTAATGGATGATCCCTGTGCGCCAGGCACGTGTTGACCTTTACCTAAGGAATAGATGATCCCTCTGTGCAATGCAGGTGTTTACCTTTACCTAAGGAATGGATGTTCCTGTGTGCAATGCAGGTGTTGACCTTTACCTAAGGAATGTACTATTCATCTGTGCATTGACGGTGTTTACATTTACCTTAGGAATAGGATGATCCCTCTGTGCAATGCAGGTGTTGATCTTTACCTAAGGAATAGATGATCCCTCTGTTCAATGCTTGTGTTTCCCATTATCGGAGGAATGTATGATCCATCTGTTCAATGCAGTTGTTTAAATTTACCTAAAGAATGGATGGTACGTATGTTCAATGCAGATGTTTACCTTTACCTAAAGAATGGATTACACCTCTGTTCAACGCAGGTGTTTACCTTTACCTAAAGAATGGATGATCCCTCTGTTCAATGCAGGTGTTCATATTTACCTAAGGAGTGGATGATCCCTTTGAGCCAGGCAGTTGTTGACCTTTACCTAAGGAATATATGATCCCTCTGTGCAATGCTTGTGTTCAGCTTTACTTAAGGAATGGATAACACCTCTGTTCAATGCAGGTGTTTACCTTTACCGAAGGAATGGATGATCCCTCTGTGCAATTCAGGTGTTTACCTTTACCTGAGGAATGAATGATCCCTCTGTTCAATGCAGGTGTTTACCTTTACCTGAGGAATGAATGATCCCTCTGTTCAATGCAGGTGTTTACCTTTACCGAATGAATGGATGATCCCTCTGTGCAATGCAGGTGTTTACCTTTACCTGAGGAATGAATGATCCCTCTGTTCAATGCAGGTGTTTACCTTTACCAATGGAATGGATGTTCCCTTGTGTAATGCAGGTGTATACCTTTACCTAAGGAATCGATAATCCTTCTGACCTTTACCTAAGAAATGGATGATCCATCTGTGCATTGCAGGTGTGTACATTTACCTTAGGAATGGATGATTCCTGTGTGCATTGCAGCTGTTTACTATTACCTAAGGAATGGAAGATCACTCTGTTCAATGCAGGAGTTTACTGTACATAAGGAATGGATGATTCTTTTTTGCAATGCAGGTGTTGATCTTTACCTAAGGAATAGATGATCCATCTGTCCAATGCAGGTGTTTACCATTATCTAAGGAATGGATGATCCCTCTGCTCAATATAAGTGTTTACAGTTATGCAAGGAAGGGATGATCCCTCTGTGCAATGAAGGTGTTTACCTTTACCTAAGGAAGGGATGATCCCTCGGTGCAAGGCAGGTGTTTATCTTTATCTAAGGAATGGGATGATCCCTCTGTGCAATACAGGTGTTGATCTTTACCTAATGAATAGTTGATCCCTCTGTTCAATGCAGGTGTTTACTGTTATCTAAGGAATGGGCCCCTCTTTGTCATGCAGGCATTTACCTTTACCAAAGAATGGATGATCCCTCTATGGAATGCAGGTGTTTACCTTTACCTACGAAATGGAATGATCTCTTTGTGCAATTCAGGTGTTTATTTTTACCTAAGGAATGGGATGATCCCTCAGTGCAATGCAGGTGTTGATCTTTACCTAATGAATAGATGACACCTCTGTTCAAAACAGGTGTTTACTGCTATCTGTGGAATGGATGACACCTCTGAGTAATGCAGGTGTTTACCTTTACCTAAGGAATCGATGATCACTCCATGCAATGCAGGTGTTTACACTTACCTAAGGAATGGATGATCCCTCTGTGTAATGCAGGTGCTGTCCTTTACATAATGAATGGATGTTCCTTCTGTGCTATGCAGGTGTTGACATTTACCTAAGGTTTGGATGATCCCTCCGTGCAATGCAGGTGTTGATATTTTCCTAACGAATAGATAATCCCTCTTTTCAAAACAGTTGTTTACCGTTATCTACGGAATTGATGATCCCTCTGTTCAATGCAGGAGTTTACTTTGCATGAGGAATGCATGATACTTCTTTGCAATGCAAGTGTTGATCTTTACCTAAGGAATAGATGATCCATCTGTCCAATGCAGGTGTTTCCCATTATCTAAGGAATGGATGATCCCACTGTTCAAGGCAGGTGTTTATTTTTACCTAAAGAATAGATGATCCCTCTGTTCAATGCAGGTGTTTGCCTTTATGTAAGGAATGGATGATCCCTCTGTTCAATGCAGGTGTTTACCGTTACCTAAGGAATGGATGATCCCTCTCTGCAATGTAGGTGTTTACCATTTCCTAAGGCATGGATGATCCCTCTGTTCAATGCAGGTGTTTACCATTACCTAAGCAATGGATGATTCCTCTGTGCAATGTAGGTGTTTACCGTTTCCTAAGGCATGGATGATCCCTCTGTTAAATGCAGGTGTTCACCTTTATCTAAGGAATGGATGATATCTCTGTGCAATGCAGGTATTGATCTTACCTAAGGAATAGATGATCCCTCTGTTCAATGCAGGTGTTTGCCTTTACCTAAGGAATGGGATGATCCCTCTGTGCAATGTAGGTGTTGATCTTTAGCTAAGGAAAAGATCATCCCTCTGTTGAATGCAGGTGTCTACCATTCTCTAAGGAATGGATAATTGCTCTGCTCAATGCAGTTGTTTACAGTTACTTGAGGAAGGGATGATCCCTCTGTGCAATGCAGGTGTTGATCTTTACCTCATGAATAGATGATATGTCTGTTAAATGCAGGTGTTTACTGTTATCTAATGAATTGACTACCCCTCTATGCAATGCAGGAGTTTACCATTACCTAAGGAATGGATGACACCTCTGTGCTATGCAGGTGTTTAACTTTACCTAAGGAATAGATGATCCCTCTGTTAAATGCAGGTGTTTCAGGTTATCTAAAGAATGGATGATCCCTCTGCTCAATGCAGGTGTTTACAGTTACCTAAATGATGGATGATCCCTCTGTGCAATGCAGGTGTTTAGGATTACCTGAGGAATGGAAGATCTGTCTGTGCAATACAGGTGTTTACCATTACCTAAGGAATGGAAGATCCCTCAGTGCAATGCAGGTGTTTACCATTACCTAAGGAATGGATGATCCCTCTCTGCAATGCAGGTGTTGATCTTTACCTAAGGAATAGATGATCCATCTGTTCAATGGAGGTGTTTCTCTTTTTCCAAGGAATGGATGATCCCTCTATTCAATGCAGGTGTTTACCGTTACCAAAGAATGGATGATCCCGCTGAGCAATGCAGGTGATTACCATTTCCTAAGGCATGGATGATCCCTCTGTGCAATGCAGGTGTTTGCCTTTACTTAAGAAAGGGGATTATCCCTCTGTGCAATGCAGGTGTTGTTCTTTACCTAAGGAATAGATGATCTATCTGTTCAATGCAGGTGTTTTCCATAATCTAAGGCATGGATGATCCCTCTATTCAATGCAGGTGTTTACTTAACATAAGGAATGGATGATACCTCTGCAATGCAGGTGTTGATCTTTGCCTAAGGAATATATGATCCATTTGTCCAATGCAGGTGTTTACCATTATCTAAAAAATGGATGATCCCTCTGCTCAATGCAGTTTTTTACAGTAACGTAAGGAAGGGATGATCCCTCTGTGCAATGCAGGTGTTTACTGTTACCCAAGTAATGGATGACCCCTCTTTGTCATGCAGGTGTTTAACTTTACCTAAGGAATGGATTATCCCTCTGTGCAATGCAGGTGTTTACCTTTACCTAAGGAATGGAATGATTCCTCTGTGCAATTCAGGTGTTTATCTTTACATAAGGAATGGGATGATCCCTCTGTGCAATGCAGGTGTTGAACTTTACCTAATGAATAAATGATACCTCTGTTCAATGCAGGTGTTTACCTTTACTAAGGAATGGGATGATCCCTCTGTGCAATGTAGGTGCTGATGTTTACCTAAGGAATAGATGATCCCTCTGTTCAATGCTGGTGTTTGCCTTTATCTAAGGAATGGATGATTCCTCTGCTCAATGCAGGTGTTTACAGTTACCTAAGGAATGGATGATCCCTTTATGCAATGCAGGTGTTTACCTTTACCTAAGGTATGGAAGATCCCTCTGGGCAATTCAGGTGTTGTCCTTTACATAAGGAATGGATGATCCTTCTGTGCTATTCAGGTATTGACCTTTACCTAAGGAATGGATGATCCCTCTGTCTATGCAGGTGTTCACCTTTACCTAAGGAATGGAAGATATCCCTGTTAAATGCAGGTGTTGACCTTTACCTAAGGAATGGATGATCCCTCTGTAAATGAAGGTGTTTACCTTTACCTAAGGAATGGGATGAACCCTCTTTGCAATGCAGGTATTAATCTTTACCTAAGCAATAAATGATCCCTCTGCTCAATAAGGAGTTTTCCGATATGTAAGGAATGGATGATCCCTCTGCTCAATGCAGGTGTTTACCGTTACCTAAGGAATAGATAATCCCTCTGTGCAATGCTGGCATTTACCTTTAACTAAGTATTGGATGATCCTTCTGTGCAATGAAGGTGTTTACCTTTACCTAAGGAATGGGTTGATCCCTCTGTGCAATGCAGGTGTTGATCTTTACCTAAAGAATATATGATCCCTCTGTTCAGTTTAGGTGTTTAATGTTATCTAAAAATGGATTACCCCTCTGTGTAATGCAGGTGTTTACCTTTACCTAAGGGCATGGATGATCCCTCCATGCAATGCAGGTGTTAACTGTTACCTAAGGAATGGATGATCCCTCTGTGCAATGCAGGTGTTCATCTTTACCTAAGGAATAGATAATCCCTCTGTTCAATGCAGGAATTTACTGTTATCTAAGGGATGAATGACCCCTCTGTGTAATGCAGGTGTTTACCTTTACCTAAGGGAATGGATGATCCCTCTATGGAATGCAGGTGTTTACCATTACCTAAGGAATGGATGATCCCTTTGTGCAATGCAGGTATTGACTGTTACCTAAGTAATGGATGATCCCTCTGTGCAATATAGGTGTTTACCTTGACCTAAGGAATAGGAAGATCCCTCTGTGCAATGCAGGTGTTGGTCTTTACCTGAGGAATTGATGATGGCTCTATTCAATGCAGGGGTTTACCTTTACCTAAGGAAGGAATGGTCCCTCTGTTCAATGCAGGTGTTTACCATTATCTAAGGAATGGATGATCCCTCTGTTCAATGTAGGTGTTTGCAGTTACCTAAGGAATGGATGATCCCTCTGTGCAATGCAGGTGGTTACCTTTACCTTAGGAATGGATGATCCCTCTGTGCAATGCAGGTGGTTACCTTTACTTAAGGAATGGATGATCCCTCTGTTCAACGCAGGTGTTTACCTTTACCTAAGGAAGGGATGATCCCTGTGTTCAATGCAGGGGTTTACCATTACCTAAGGAATAGATGATCCCTCTGTTCAATGCAGGTCTTTACCGTTACCTAAGGATGATCCCTCTGTGCAATGCAGGTGTTTATACTTAACTAAGGAATGGATTATCCCTCTGTTCAATACAGGTGTTTACTGTTACCTAAGGAATGGATGATCCCTCTGTGCAATGCAGGCGTTTACCTTTAAGGAATTAATGATCCTTCTGTGCAATGCAGGTGTTTATCTTCACCTAATATACGGGATGATCCCTCTCTGCAATCCAGGTTTTGATCTTTACCGAAGGAATGGATGGTCCCTCTCTTCAATGCAGGTGTTGATTTTTACCTAAGGAATAGATGATCCCTCTGTTCATTGTAGGTGTTTACCTTTACTTAAGGAATGGATAATCCCTGTGTTCAATGCAGGGGTATACCGTTACGTAAGAAATAGATGTAGGTGTTTACCGTTTCCTAAGGCATGGATGATCCCTCTGTGCAATGTAGGTGTTTACCTTTACCCAAGAAATGGGATGATTCCTCTGTGCAATACAGGGTTTGATCTTTACCTAAGAAATAGATATCCCTCTATTCAATGCAGGTGTTTACCATTATCTAAGGAATGTATGATCCCTCTGTTCAATGTAGGTTTTTACAGTTACCTAAGGAATGGATGATCCCTCTGTTCAATATAGGTATTTAAAGTTACCTAAGGAATGGATGGTCACTCTGTGCAATGCCAGTGTTTACCTTTACCTAAGGAATAGGATGGTACCTCTGTGCAATGCAGGTGTTGATCTTCACCTAAGGAATAGATGATCCCTCTGTTCCATGCAGGTGTTTACCTTCTTATGAGGAACGGATGATCCCTTTGTTCAATGCAGTTGTTTACGTATGTAAGTTTTGGGATGATCCCTCTGTGCATTGCATGTGTTTACTATTACCTAAAGAATGGAATATTCCTATGTTCAATGCTGGTGTTTACCTTTCCCAAAGGAATGGGATGATCCCTCTGTCCAATGCAGGTGTTGATCTTTACCTAAGGAAAATAATATACCTCTATTCACTGCAGGTGTTTACAATTATCTAAGGAATGGATGATCCCTCTGTTCAATGCACGTGTTTACCTTTACCTAAGGAATGGATGATACCTCTGTTCAACGCCGGTGTTTACCTTTACCAAAGGAATGGGATGATCCCTCTGTGCATTGAAGGTTTTTACTATTACCTAAGGAATGGAAGATCCCTCAGTTCAATGCATGTGTTTCCCTTTACCAAACGAATGGATTTTCCCTGTGTGCAATGCAGGTGTTGACCTTTACATAAGGAATGGATGATTCCTCTTGGCCTGCCAGATGTTGAACATTACCTAAGGAACGGATGATCCCTCTGTGCATTGTAGTTGTTGACCTTTAACTAAGTAATGGATGATCCCTCTATTCAATACAGATGTTGATCTTTACCTAAGGAATCCATGATCCCTATGTGCAATACAGGTGTTCAACTCTTACCTAAGGAATGGATGATCCCTCTGTGCAAGGCAGTGTTTACCTTTACCTAAGGAATGGATGATCCCTCTTTTCCATGCAGGAGTTTACTTTTATGTAAGGAGTGGCTTGATCCCTCTGTACATTGCAGGTGTTTAATATTACCTAAGGAATTGAAGATACCTATGTTCAATGCTGGTGTTTACCTTTACCTAAGGAATGGATGATCCCTCTGTGCAATGGAGGTATTTACCTTTACCTAAGGAATGGATGATCCCTCTGTGCAAGGTAGGTGTGGTAGTTTGAATATATGTCCCCAATATAAGGAATGGGTGGTTTATTACTTATAGTTTGCATCTGCAATCACCTTGCTATAGGCAAGCTCACTGGGGCCCTGGTCTTAAGGTGTGTGATGGGTTTCTGATTCCATTGTAAAGATATGCAAATGTTTACAGCAGGAGTTCCTGAGTCTGCTGTGTGTTTTGGCTGTAGTTTGTTTTTGCTCTGTGTGCTGTGGTGGCTGGTTGGTTTCTCTCTCTCTCTTGGCCCTGTGGAGAGCAGGATGATCTCTTGCCATTATGGAACTTCCCCTGGAGGTGTTTACTTCAATAAATAATATGGATCCATAACTGTGCATTGCTGGTCTGTAAGTTCATCTAAGGAATGGATGAAGCTGCCTGCAACAGTAAATTGGTGTTTACATTTGTGGGGTGAATGGATGATCCTTCTGTGCATTGCTGGTCTTTGGAACCTTTACATAAGGAATGGATGGACTTGGTGCTTCAATGCTGGTGTTTACCTTCTGGAATGGAAGCCAAGGTTTATGGACTATTCTGATGATAGGTTTGAGAAATAAATGATCCCTCTGTGCAATTCGAGGTGTTTATGATTATCTAGGGGAAGGAAATAATGGATGATCCTTCTGTTGGAAGGTGTTTACAGTTACCTAAGGGATGGATGTTCTGCTATCCAGGCCCAGAGTGTTTGATTTCAAGGTTGGAATTCCTAATTGACTGATGTGTTTGGCTAAAGATATTGGACTGAGATTTTTAAGATTTTAAGTTGGAAAACCTCAAGGTGTTAAAAGCAGAGGCACTGAGACTGGTTTTAGGTTACTGTTCAATGTCACACATTAGCAATCTTAAGGAAGGTGGAAGGAAGGTGGCCTGACTTGATTTCATTAAAAGGTGGAGAGGATGCCTGAAGGAATGGAGAAATCTTTGGAAAGAGTTGACTGGAGAAGGAACCTGCTTTTCAAGGCTATGGTTTATTTTTACCTGGATTTGGGATGATGTGTCCTGTGCACCTGGTGTTCTTTTTTAAATAATGAAAGATGATCCCTCTGTGCATTGCAGTTGTTTACATTTACCTTAGCAATCCATGATCCTTCTGCATTGAGATGCGGCATGACCTAAGGAATGGATGATCCCTCTGAGCAATGCAGGTGTTTACCCTTATCTAAGATGGAATAACCCTCAGTTAAATGCAGGTGTTTACCTTTGCCAAATGAATGGATGTGCCCTTTGTACAATGGAGTGCAGTGTTGAACTAAGGAATGGATGATCCCTCTGGGCCAGGCAGGTGTTGACCTTTACTGTTAAGGAATGGATGATTGAACTGTGAAATGCAGGTGTTTGACATTTACTGATGGTGATTGATGATCCATTGTTTTCAATCTCAGGTGCTTTTCCTTTACCCAGTTAAAAAGATCCCTCTGTTCTTTGCATGTTGAAAGTTTTTAACTTGTTTGATTGATGATCCCTCTATCATTGTTGATCAAGACTGTTACCTTTGAAATGGAAGAAACCAATGTTCAATGCTGATGTTTAAATCTATTGGGGCCAGGATAAATTCCTCTGTGCAATGGAGGTGTTTATCTTAGTTTAATAAATGGAAGATATTCTGTGGTTTAGATGTTATAGTTTACCTCTGGAATGGTTGTTCCTTCTAGGCAAGCTCAGGTGTTGCCCTGGTCTTAAGGTGTGGATGATCCCTCTCTGCAATGCAGGTCCATTCTAATTGATATGCAAATGTACAACTTAGTAGATTTGACTGAATTCTAAAGTAGTTTGTTTGACCTTTTGGCATGTTTGTTTTTGCTCTGTGTGCTGTGGTGGCTGGTTGGTTTCTCTCTCTCTGCTTGGCCCTGTGGAAGCAGGCTGCTTTCTTGCCAATGGAAGGTTGAGTAAGCTTCAGTAAAGACTTTCCTAGTTTGTGTCATCTGTGCCTGGTCTACAAGTTCATCTAGAACCTGAACTGCCTGCTAAAGTAGGTTTTTTTACCTAAAAATGGGATGGTCCCTCATTGCCAATGCAGGTTTTGATATTTAACTAAGAATAGATGATCCCTCTGTTCAATGCAGGTGTTTACCGTTATCTAAGAAATGCCCTCTGTTCAGTTCAGGTGTTTACCTTTACATTAGGAATGGATGATAGATGTTCAACTTAGTAGTTTTACCTTTTTCCAAAGAAGGATGATCCCTCTGATCACAAACATTTCTATCTTTACTTAAGGAATGGATGATCCTCTGTGCAACACAGGTGTTTACCCTTACCTATGGTATGGATGATCCCTCTGTGCATTGCAGGTGTGAGTTTACCTAAGGAATGGATGATTCCTAGTTTGTGAATTGCAGGTGTTTACATTTACCTTATGAATGGATGATCCTTCTGTGCATTGCTGGTCTTTAGTATTACATAATGAATGGAAGACCCCTTGTTCAATGCTGGTGTTTACCTTTACCAATGGAATGTATGTTCCCTGTGTTCAATGCAGGTGTATAGGTTTACCTAAGGAATGGGATGATCCTTCTGTGCAATTCAGGTGTTTACCATTATCTAAATAATGGATGATCCCTCTGTTCAATGCAGGTGTTTACAGTTACCTAAGGAATGGATGTTCCCTCTGTGCAATGCAGGTGTTTAAATTTACCTAAGGCATGGATGATTCCTCTTTGCAATGCAGGTGTTTACCTTTACCTAAGGCTTGGGATGATCCCTCTGTGCAATGCAAGTGTTCATCTTTAAGGAATAGATGATCACTCTGTTCAATGCAGGTGTTTACTGTTATCTAAGTAATAGATGATCCCCCTGTTCAATGCAGGTGTTCAGTTACCTAAGGAATGGATGATCTCTCTGTGCAATGCAGGTGTTTACCTTTACCTAAGGAATGGATGATCCCTCTGTGCAATGCAGGTGTTTACCTTTACCTAAGGATTGGGATGATCCCTCTGTGCAATGCAGGTGTTCTTCTTTAACTAATGAATAGATGATCCCTCTGTGCATTGCAGTTGTTTACATTTACCTTAGCAATGGATGATCCTTCTGTGCATTGCAGGTGTTTTCCCTTACCTAAGGAATGGATGATCCTCTGAGCAATGCAGGTGTTTGTGTTATCTAAGGAATGGAATAACCCTCAGTTAAATGCAGGTGTTTACCTTTGCCAAATGAATGGATGTTCCCTTTGTGCAATGCAGGTGTTTACCTTTACATAAGGAATGGATGATCCCTCTGGGCCAGGCAGGTGTTGACCTTTACCTTCAGAATGGATGATCCTCTGTGCAATGCAGGTGTTGACATTTACCAAAGGAATTGATGATCCGTCTGTTCAATGCAGGTGTTTAACTAGAAACCAAAGAACTGAAGATCCCTCTGTTCAATGCATGTGTTTAAGTTTATGTAAGGAATGGGATGATCCCTCTGTGCATTGTAGGTTTTTACTGTTACCTAAGGAATGGAAGAAACCTATGTTCAATGCTGGTGTTTAGCTTTACGTAAGGAAAGGATGATTCCTCTGTGCAATGGAGGTGTTTATCTTAAGCTAATAAATGGAAGACCCCTCTGTGTATCGCAGATGTTTTCCTTTACCTAAGGAATGGTTGTTCCTTCTGCGCAATGCAGGTGTTGAATTTACCTACGGTGTGGATGATCCCTCTCTGCAATGCAGGTGTGTTCTAGATTGTGTCATATAACAAGATGTACAACTTAGTAGATTTGACTCAATTCTAAAGTAGTTTGTTTAGAAAACAAACATGTTCATTTCCGAACACTACACTTACTGTGTGAAGTAAGCTAGTTCTGCTCTTGGAATGAGTTGCTTTCCTACGAAGAAGGTTGAGTGAAGCAAGTTCAGACTTTCCTAGTTTGTGTCATCTAACAAGTTGTACAACTTAGTAGATTCGACTCAATTCTAAAGTAGATTGTTTGAAAACAAACATGTTCATTGCCAAACACTGTACTGTGTGAAGTAAGCTAGATCTGCTCTTGGAATGAGTTGCTTTCCTATGAAGAGGGTTGCCTGCAGCAGTTCAAACTTTCCTCGTTTGTGTAATCTATCTAGATGTACAACTTAGTAGTTTTCCCTCATTTCCTACTTAGTTTGTTAAGAAAACAAACATGTTCATTGCCGAACACTGTACTGTGTGAAGTAAGCTAGTTCTGCTCTTGGAATGAGTTGCTTTCCTATGAAGAAGGTTGAGTGCAGCAAGTTCAAACATTCCTAGTTTGTGTCATCTAACAAGGTGTACAACTTAGTAGATTCGCTTCATTTGTGAAGTAGTTTGTTTAGAAAACAAACATGTTCATTACCAAACACTTTACTGTGTGAAGTAAGCTAGTTCTGCTCTTGGAATGAGTTGCTTTCCTATGAAGAAGGTTGAGTGCAGCAAGTTCAAACTTTCCTAGTTTGTGTCATCTAACAAGACATACAACTTAGTAGATTCACTTCATTTCTCAGGTACTTTGTTTAGAAAACAAACATCCTTATTACAGAACACTGTACTGTGTTAAATAAGCTAGTTCTTTTCTTGGAATGACTTGCTTTCCTGAGTAGAGTGTTGAGTGGAGCAAGTTCAAACTTTTCTTGTTTGTGTAATCTAACAAGATGTACAACTTTGTAGATTCGCCTCACTTCTAACGAGGTTTGTTTAGAAAACAAATATGTTCATTCCCGAACACTGTACTGTGTGAAGTAAGCTAGTTCTGCTATTGCAATGAGTTGTTTTCCCACGAAGAAGGTTGAGTGCAGCAAGATCAAACTTTCCCTGTTTGTGTAATGTAACAAGATGTACAAGTTAGTAGACTCTCCTCATTTCTAACGTAGTTTGTTTAGAAAACAAATATGTTCATTGCTAAACACTGTACTGTGTGAAGTAAGCTAGTTCTGCTTTTGGAATGAGTTGCTTTCCCACTAAGAAGGTTGAGTACAGCAAGTTCAGACTTCCCTAGTTTGTGTCATCTAACAATACGTGCAACTTAGTAGATTCACCTCACTTCTAGCATAGTTTCTTTAGAAAAAAAATATATTCATTGCCGAACAATGTAATGTGTGAAGTAAGCTAGTTCTGCTATTGGAATGAGTTGCTTTCCCACGAAGAAGGTTGAGTGCAGCAAGTTCAGACTTCCCTAGTTTGTGTAATCTAACAAGATGTACAACTTAGTAGATTTATTTCATTTCTAATGCTGTTTCTATAGAAAAGAAACATCTTCATTTCCGAACACTGTACTGTGTGAAATAAGCTAGTTCTGTTCTTGGAATGAGTTGCTTTCCTACGAAGAGGGTTGTGTGCAGCAAGTTCAAACTTTCCTACTTTGTGTAATCTATCAAAATATACAAATTAGTAGTTTCACCTCATTTCTAACGTAGTTTCTTTAGAAAACAAACATGTTCATTGCCAACACTGTACTGTGTGAAGTAAGCTAGTTCTGCTCTTGGAATGAGTTGCTTTCCTACGAAAAAGGTTGAGTGCACCAAGTTCAAACTTTCCTAGTTTATGTCATGTAACAAGTTGTACAACTTAGTAGATTTGCTTCATTTGTAAAGTAGGTTGTTTAGAAAACAAACATCTTTATTGCCAAACACTGTACTGTGTTAAATAAGCTAGTTCTGTTCTTGGAATGAGTTGATTTCCTGCAAAGAGTGTTGAGTGCAGCAAGTTCAAATTTTCCTTGTTTGTGGAATCTAACAAGATGTACAACTTGGTAGATTCTCCTCATTTGTTACGTAGTTTGTTTAGAAACCAAACATGTTCATTTCTAAACAGTGTACTTACTGTGTGAAGTAAGCTAGTTCTGCTCTTGGAATGAGTTGCTTTCCCACGAAGAAGGTTGAGTGCAGCAAGTTCAAACTTTCCTAGTTTGTGTAATCTCACAAGATGTACAACTTAGTAGATTCGCCTCACTTCTAACTTAGTTTGTTTAGAAAACAAACATGTTCATTGCCAAACACTTTACTATGTGAAGTAACTTAGTTCACCTCTTGGAATGAGTTGCTTTCCTACGAAGAAGGTTGAGAGCAGAAAGTTCAGACTTTCCTAGTTTGTGTCATCTAACAAGATATACAACTTAGTAAATTCGACTCAATTCTAAAGTAGCGTGTTTGGAAAACAAACATGTTCATTTCCGAACACTGTACTGTGTGAAGTAAGCTAGTTCTGCTCTTGGAATGAGTTGCTTTCCTACGAAGAAGATTGAGTGCAGGAAGTTCAAACTTTCCTAGTTTGTGTCATCTAACAAGATGTAAATCTTAGTAGTTTTGCTTCATTTCTAAAGTAGTTTGTTTAGAAAACAAACATCTTCATTGCCAAATACTGTACTGTGTTAAATAAGCTAGTTCTATTCTTGGAATGAGTTGCTTTCCTACGAAGTGGGTTGAGTGCAGCAAGATCACAGTTTCGTTTTTGTGTAAACTAACAAGATTTATAACTTACTAGATTCATATCACTTCTAATGTAGTTTGTTTAGAATACAAATATATTCATTGCCGAAAACTGTGTTGTGTGAATTAAGCTAGTTCTGCTATTGGAATTAATTGCTTTCCCACAAAGAAGGTTGAGTGCAGCAAGTTCAAACTTTCCTTGTTTGTGTAATCTAACAAGATGTTCAATTTAGTAGATTCACCTGACTTTAACGTAGTTTGTTTAGAAAACAAATATATTCATTGCTGAACACTGTAATGTGTGAAGTAAGCTAGTTCTGCTATTGGAATGAGTTGCTTTCCCACGAAGAAGGTTGAGTGCAGCAAATTGAGACTTTCCTAGTTTGTGCAATCTAAAAAGATGTACAACTTAGTAGATGTATTTCATTTCTAATGTAGTTTTTATAGAAAAGTAACATCTTCATTTCTGAACACTATACTGTGTGAAGTAAGCTATTTATACTTTCAGAATGAGTTGCTTTCCTATGGACAGGGTTGAGTGCAGCAAGTTCAAACGTTCCTTGTTTGTGTAATCTAACAAGATGTACAACGTAGTAGATGTGCCTCATTTCTAATGTAGTTTTTTTTTAGAAAACAAACATGTTCATTTCCGAACACTCTGCTTACTGTGTGAAGTAAGCTAGATCTGCTCTTGGAATGAATTGCTTTACCAGGAAGATAGTTCACTGCAGCAAGGTCAAACTTTCCTAGTTTGTGTAATGTAACAAGATGTACAACTTAGTAGAATTGCCTCACTTCTAACGTAGTTTGTTTAGAAAAGAAACATGCTCATTGCCGAACACTGTACTGTGTGAAGTAAGCAAGTTCTGCTCTGGGAATGCGTTGCTTTCCTACGAAGAAGGTTGAGTGCAGCAAGTTCAAACTTTCCTAGTTTGTGTCATCTGACAAGATGTACAACTTACTAGAATCGCTTCATTTCTAAAGTAGTTTGTTTAGAAAACAAACATCTTCATTGCCGAACAGTGTACTGTGTTAAATAAGCTAGTTTTGTTCTCAGAATGAGGTGCTTTCCTACCAACAGGGTTGAATGCAGCAAGTTCAAACTTTCCTTGTTTGTGTAATCTAAAAAGATGTACAACTTTGTCAATTCCCCTCATTTCTAACGTAGTTTGTTTAGAAAACAAACATGTTCATTGCTGAACACTGTACTTACTCTGTGAAGTAAGCTAATTCTGCTCTTTGGAATGAGTTACTTTCCCACGAAGAAGGTTGAGTGTAGCAAGTTCAAACTTTCTTAGTTTGTGTAAACTAAAATGATATACAACTTAGTAGATTCACTCACTTCTAAGGTAGTTTGTTTGAAAACAAAGATGTTCCTTGCTGTAAACTGTACTGTGTGAAGTAAGCTAGTTCTGGTCTTGGAATGAGTTGCTTTCCTACGAAGAGAGTTGAGTGCAGCAAGTTCATACTTTCCTAGTTTGAGTCATCTAACAAGATGTACAACTTAGTAGATTCGCTTCATTTCTAAAGTAGTTTGTTTAGAAAACAAACATGTTCATTGCCGAACACTGTACTGTGTGAAGTAAGCAAGTTCTACTCTTGGAATGAGTTGCTTTCTTCTGAAGAAGGATGAGTGCAGCAAGTTTAAACTTTCCTTGTTAGTGTAATCTTACAAGATGTACAACTTAGTAGATTCGCCTCATTTTGAACATAGTTTGTTTAGAAATCAAACATGTTCATTTCCTAACACTGTACTTACTGTGCGAAGTAAGCTAGTTCTGCTCTTGGAATGAGTTGTTTTCCCACTATGAAGGTTGAGTGCAGCAAGTTCAAACTTGCCTAGTTTGTGTAATCTAACCAGATGTACAACTTAGTAGATTCGCCTCATTTCTAACGTACTTTTTTTAGAAAACAAACATGTTCATTTCCCAACATGGTACTTACTGTGTGAAGTAAGCTAGTTCTGCTCTTGGAATGAGTTGCTTTCCTACGATGTAGGTTGAGTGCAGCAAGTTAAACCTTTCCTAGTTTGTGTAATCTCACAAGATGTACAACTTAGTAGATTCGCTTCATTCCTAAAGTAGTTTGTTTAGAAAAGAAACATTTTCATTGCCAAGCACTGTATTGTGTGAAATAATCTACTGTTCTCAGGAATGAGTTGCCTTCTTACGAACAGTCTTAACTGAAGCAAGATCAAACTTTCCTGGTTTTTGAAATCTAACAAGACGTACAACTTAGGATATTCTCTTCATTTCTAAAGTAGTTAGTTTAGAAAAGAAACATCTTCATTGCCGAACACTGTAATGTGGGAAAAAAGCTAGTTCTGTTCTGGGAATGAGTTACTTTCTTACGAACAGTGTTCAGTGCAGCAAGGTCAAACTTTCCTAGTTTGTGTAATCTAACAAGTGTACAACTGAGGAGATTTGCTTCATTTCTAAAGTAGTTTGTTTAGAAAAGAAACATCTTTATTGCCGAACACTGTACTGTATGAAATAAGCTAGTTCTGTTTGCGGAATGAGTTGCTTTCTTACGAACAGTCTTCAGTGCAGCAAGATGAAATGTTCCTAGTTTGTGTAATGTTAAAGATGTACAATTTAGTAGATTCACTTCATTTCTAACGTAGTTTGTTTACAAAACAAACACCTGCATTGTGGAACGCTGTACTGTATGAAATAAACTAGTTCTGTTCTCGGAATGAGTTGCTTTCCTACAAAGAGTGTTGAGTTCTACAAGTTCAAACTTTCCTAGTTTGTGTAATCTAACAAGATGTACAACTTAGTAGATTCGCCTCATTTCTAAAGTAGTTTGTTTAGAAAACAAACATCTGCATTGCCAAACACTGTACTGTGTGAAATAAGCTAGTTCTGTTCTCGGAATGAGTTGATTTCTTACTAACACTCTTCAATGCAGCATGATAAAACTTTCCTAGTTTGTGTAATCTAACAAGATGTACAACTTAGTAGATTCGCCTCATTCCTAAAGCAGTTTGTTTAGAAAAGAAACATCTTCATTGTCAAACACTGTACTGTGTGAAAACAGCTTGTTCTGTTCTAGGAATGAGTTGCTTTCTTAAGAACACTCTTCAGTGCAGCAAGATCAAACTTTGCTAGCTTCTGTATTCTAACAAGATGTACAACTTAGTAGATTAGCTTCATTTTTAACGTAGTTTGTTTAGAAAACAAACACCTTCATTGCCGAACACTGTACTGTGTGAAATAAGCTAGTTCTGTTCTCATAATGAGTTGCTTTCTTACGAACAGTCTTCAGTGCAGCAAGATCAAAATTTGCTAGTTTGTGTAATCTATCAAGATGTACAACTTAGTAGATTAGTTTAATTTCTAACATAGTTTGTTTAGAAAACAAAAACCTTCGTTGTCGAACACTGTACTGTGTGAAATAAGCTAGTTCTGTTCTCAGAACAAGTTGCTTTCCTACAAAGACAGTTGAGGGCATCAAGTTCAAACTCTCCTAGTTTGTGTAATGTAACAAGATATACAACTTAGGAGATTCGCTTCATTTATAAAGTAGTTTGTTTAGAAAATAAACATCATCATTGCCAAGCACTGTACTGTGTGAAATAAACTAGTTCTTTTGTCTGAATGAGTTGCTTTCCTACAAAGAGTGTTGAGTGCAGCAAGTTCAATCTTTCCTAGTTTATGTAATCTAACAAGATGTACAACTTAGTAGATCCACTTTATTTCTATCATAGTTTGTTTAGAAAACAAACACCTTCATTGCCAAACACTGTACTATATGAAATAAGCTAGTTCTGTTCTCGGAATGAGTTGCTTTCCTACCAAGAGTGTTCAGTTCTGCAAGTTCAAACTTTCCAAGTTTGTGTAATCTAACAAGATGTACAATTTAGTAGATTCGCCTCATTTCTAAAGTAGTTTGTTTAGAAAAGAAACATCTGCATTGCTGAACACTGTACTGTGTGAAATAAGCTAGTTCTGTTCTCAGAATGAGTTGATTTCTTTCAAACAGTCTTCAGTGCAGCAAGATCAAACTTTCCTAGTTTGTGAAATCTAACAAGATGTACAATTTAGTAGAGGCGCTTTATTTCTAAAGTGGTTTGTTTAGAAAACAAACATCTTCATTGCTGAACACTGTACTTTGTTAAATAAGCTAGTTCTTTTCTTAGAATGAGTTGCTTTCCTACGAAGTGGGTTGAGTGCAGCAAGTTCAAACTTTCCTTGCTTGTGTAAACTAACAAGATGTACAACTTGGTAGATTCGCCTCACTTCTACAGTAGTTTGTTAAGAAAACAAACAGGTTCATTGCTGAACACTGTACTTACTTTGTGAAGTAAGCTAGTTCTGGTCTTGGAATGAATTGCTTTCCCACGAAGAAGGTTGAGTGCAACAAGTTCAAACGTTCCTAGTTTGTGTAATCTTACAAGATGTACCACTTAGTAGATTCGCCTCACTTCTACCGTAGTTTGTTAAGAAAACAAACAGGTTCATTGCCAAACACTGTACTTACTGTGTGAAGTAAGCTAGATCTGCTCTAGGAATGAGTTGCTTTCCTATGAAGAAGGTTGAGTGCAGCAAGTTCAGAGTTTCCTAGTTTGTGTCATCTAACAAGATGTACAACTTAGTAGATTCGACTCAATTCTAAAATAGTTTGTTTAGAAAAAAAAAAACATGTTCATTACCGAACACTGTACTGTGTGAAGTAAGATAGTTCTGCTCTTGGAATGAGTTGCTATCCTATGAAGGTTGAGTGCAGCAAGTTCAAACTTTCCTAGTTTGTGTCATCTAACAAGACGTACAACTTAGTAAATTCACTTCATTAATAAAGTAGTTTTTTAGAAAACCAACACCTTCATTGCCAAACACGGTACTGTGTTAAATATGCTAGTTCTGTTCTCGGAATTAGTTGCTTTCCTATGAAGTGTGTTGAGTGCAGCAACTTCAAACTTTCCTTGTTTGTGTAGTCCAACATGATGTACAACTTAGTAGATTCGCCACATATCTAACGTAGTTTGTTTAGAAAATAAACATGTTCATTTCCAAACACTGTACTTATTGTGTGAAGTAATCTAGTTCTGCTCTTGGAATGAGTTGCTTTCCAATGAAGAAGGTTGAGTGCAGCAAGTTTAGACTTTCCTAGTTGGTGTCATCTAAGAAGATGTACAACTTAGTAGATTCGCTTCATTTCTAAAGTAGTTTATTTAGAAAACCAACATCTTCACTGCCGAAAACTGTACTGTGTGAAATGAGCTAGTTCTGTTCTCGGAATGAGTTGCTTTCCTGTGAAGAGGGTTGAGTGCAGCAAGTTCAAACTTCCATGTTTGTGTAGTCTAACAAGATGTACAACTTAGTAGATTCGCCACATTAATAACGTAGTTTGTTCAGAAAACAAACATGTTCATTTCCGAATACTGTACTTACAGTGTGAAGTAATCTAGTTCTGCTCTTGGAATGAGTTGCTTTCCCACGAAGAAGGTTGAGTGCAGCAAGTTCAGACTTTACTAGTTTGTGTAAGGTAACAAGATGTACAACTTAGTAGTTTTGTCTCAATTCCAAAGGAGTTTGTTTAGAAAATACACATCTTCATTACCGAACACTGTACTGCATGAAATATGCTAGTTCTACTCTCGGAATGAGTAGCTTTCCTAAGAAAAGGGTTGAGAGCGGCAAGGTCAAACTTTCCTAGTTTGTGTAATCTATCAAGATGTACAACTTAGTAGTTTTGCCTCATTTCTAACCTAGTTTGTTTAAAAAACAAACATGTTCATTGCTGAACACTGTACTGTGTGAAGAAAGCTAGTTCTGCTCTCGGAATGAGTTGTTTTCCTATGAACTAGGTTGAGTTCAGCAAGTTCAAACTTTAATAGTTTGTGTCATCTAAAAAGTTTTACAACTTAGTAGATTCGCTTCATTTCTAAAGTAGTTTGTTTAGCAAACAACCACCTTCATTGCCGAACACTGTACTGTGTTAAATAAGCTAGTTCTGTTCTCAGAATGAGTTCCTTTCCTACGAAGTGGGTTGAGTGCAGCAAGTTCAAACTTTCCTTGTTTGTGTAATCTAACAAGATGTTCAACTTAGTAGATTCGCCTGACTTTAACGTAGTTTGTTTAGAAAACAAATATGTTCATTGCCGAACACTGTACTGTGTGAAGTAAGCTAGTTCTGCTTTTGGAATGAGTTGCTTTCCGACGAAGAAGGTTGAATGCAGCAAGTTCAAACTTTCCTACTTTGTGTCATCTAACAAGATATACAACTTAGTAGATTTGCTTCATTTCTAAAGTAGTTTGTTTAGAAAACAAACAGGTTCATTGTGGAACACTGTACTGTGTTAAATAAGCTAGTTCTGTTCTTGGAATGAGTTGATTTCGTACGAAGAGGGTTGAGTGCAGCAAGTTCAACCTTTCCTTGTTTGTGTAATCTAACAAGATGTATAACTTAGTAGATTCACCTAATTTGTAACATAGTTTGTATAGAAAATAAACAAGTTCATTCCAGACACTATAGTTACTGTGTGAAGTAAGCTAGGTCTGCTCTTGGAATGACTTACTTTCCCACGCGGAAGGTTGAGTGTAGCAAGTTCCAAGTTTCCTAGTTTATGGAATCTAACACGATGTACAACTTAGTAGATTCACCTCACTTCTAACTTCGTTTGTTTAGAAAACAATAGTGTTCATTGCAAAACACTTTACTCTGTGAAGTAAGCTGGTTGTGCTCTTGGAATGAGTTGCTTTCCTATGAAGAAGGTTGAGTGCAGCAAGATCAAACTTTCCTTCTTTGTGTAATCTAACAAAATATACAACTTAGTAGATTCGCCTCACTACTAACGTAGTTTATTTAGACCACAAATATGTTCATTGCTGAACACTGTACTGGGTGAAGTAAGCTAGTTCTTCTATTGGAATGAGCTGCATTCCCAGGAAGAAGGTTGAGTGCAGCAAGTTCAAACTTTCCTAGATTGTGTAATCTAACAAGATGTACAATTTAGTAGTTTTGCCTCAATTCTAAAGTAGTTTGTTTAGAAAACAAACATCTTCATTACCGAACACTGTAGTGTGTGATATAAGCTAGTTCTGCTCTTGGAGTTAGTTGCTTTCCTACGAAGAGGGATGAGTGCAGCAAGTTCAAACTTTCCTTGTTTCTGTAATCTATGTAGCTGTACAACGTAGTAGATTCTCCTCCCTTCTAACGTAGTTTGTTTAGAAAACAAACATCTTCATTGCCAAACACTGTAGTGTCTGAATTGAGCTAGTTCTGTTCTCATAATGAGTTGCTTTCCCACAAACAAGGTTGACTGCAGTAAGTTCAAACTTTCCCTGTTAGTGTAATATAACAAGATGTACATCCTATTAGATTCGTATCTTTTCTAAAGTAGAGTGTTTATAAAACAAATATCTTTATTGCTGAACACTGTACTGTGTGAAATAAGCTAGTTCTGTTCTCAGAATGGGTTGCTTTCCTACGAACAAGTTAGAGTGCAGCAAGCTCAACCTTTCATTGTTAGTGTAATCTAACAAGATGTACAACTTAGTAGCTTCGTTTCATTTCTAAAGTAGTTTGTTTAGAAAACAAACATCTTCATTATTGAACAGTGTGCTGTGCGAAATAAGCTAGTTCTGTTCCCGGAATGAGTTGCTTTCCTACGAAGAAGGTAGGATGCACCATGTTCAACCTTTCTTTGTTTGTGTAAACTAACAAGATGTACAACTTAGTAGATTCACCTCATTTCTGAAGTAGTTTGTTTAGAAAACAAACATCTTCATTGCCGAACTCTGTACGGGGTGAATTAAGCTAATTCTCTCCTAAGAATGAGTTGCTTTCCTCTGAACAAAGTTGAATGCAGAAAGTTCAACCTTTCCTTGCTTGTGTAATCTAACAAGATGTACAAGTTAGTGGATTCGCCTCATTTTTAAAGTAGTTTCTTTAGAAAACAAACATCTTCATTGCCGAACAGTGTACTGTGTGAATTAAGCTAGTTCTGTTCTCGTAATGAGTTGCTTTCCCACAAACAAGGTTGAGTGCAGTAAGTTCAAACGTTCCCTGTTAGTGTAATCTAACAAGATGTACAACTTAATAGATTCGTTTCATTTCTCAAGTATTTTTATTAGAAAACAAACATCTTCATTGCCAAACACTGTCCTGTGTGAAATAAGCTATTTCTGTTCTCAGAATGAGTTGCTTTCCCAGGAAGAAGGTTGAGTGCAACAAGTTCAAACTTTCCTTATTTGGGTAATCTAACAAGATGGACAACTTAATAGATTCATTTCATTTCTAAAGTAGTTTGTTTAGAAACCAAAATCGTCATTGCCAAACACTGTACTGTGTGAAACAAGCTAGTTCTGTTCTCGGAATGAGTTGCTTTACTACAAACAAGATTGAGTGCAGCAAGTTCAACCTTTCATTGTTAGTGTAATCTAACAAGATGTACAACTTAGTAGATTCGTTTCATTTCTAAAGTAGTTTGTTTAGAAAACAAACATCTTCATTGCCAAACACTGTACTGTGTAAATTAAGCTATTTCTCTTCTCCGAATGAATTGCTTTCCTACGAACAAGGTTGAGTGCAGCAAGTTCAAACTTTCCTTGTTTGTGTAATCTAACAAGATGTACAACCTAGTAGATTCGCCTCATTTCTAAAGTAGTTGGTTTAGAAAACAAACATCTTCATTGCCAAATGCTGTACTGTGTTAAATAAGCTAGTTCTGTACTCAGAATGAGTTGCTTTCCCACGAACGAGGTTGAGTGCAGCAAGTTCAAAGTTTCATTGTTAGTGTATTCTAACAAGATGTACAACTTAATGGATTCGTTTCATTTCTAAAGTAGTTTGTTTAGAAACCAAAATCGTCATTGCCAAACACTGTACTGTGTGAAACAAGCTAGTTCTGTTCTCGGAATGAGTTGCTTTACTACAAACAAGATTGAGTGCAGCAAGTTCAACCTTTCATTGTTAGTGTAATATAACAAGATGTACAACTTAGTAGATTCGTTTCATTTCTAAAGTAGTTTGTTCAGAAAACAAACATCTTCATTGCCAAACACTGTACTGTGTAAATTAAGCTATTTCTCTTCTCCGAATGAATTGCTTTCCTACGAACAAGGTTGAGTGCAGCAAGTTCAAACTTTCCTTGTTTGTGTAATCTAACAAGATGTACAACCTAGTAGATTCGCCTCATTTCTAAAGTAGTTGGTTTAGAAAACAAACATCTTCATTGCCAAATGCTGTACTGTGTTAAATAAGCTAGTTCTGTACTCAGAATGAGTTGCTTTCCCACGAACGAGGTTGAGTGCAGCAAGTTCAAAGTTTCATTGTTAGTGTATTCTAACAAGATGTACAACTTAATGGATTCGTTTCATTTCTAAAGTAGTTTGTTTAGAAAACAGAAATCTTCATTGGTGAACACTATACTGTGTGAAACAAGCTACTTCTGTTCTCAGAATAAGTTGCTTTGCCACGAACAAGTTGAGTGCAGCAAGTTTAACCTTTCCTTGGTAGTGTAATGTAACAAGATGTACCACTTAGTAGATTTGTTTCATTTCTAAGTAGTTTGTTTAGAAAACAAACATCTTCATTGCCAAACACTTTCCTGTGTGAAATAAGCTATTTCTGTTCTCAGAATCAGTTGCTTTCCCACGAACAAGGTTGATCGCAGCAAGTTCAAACTTTCCTTGTTAGTGCAATCTAACAAGATGTACAATTTAGTAGATTCATTTCATTTCTAAAGTAGTTTCTTTAGAAAACAAACATCTTCATTTTTGAACACTGTATTGTGTGAAATAATGTAGTTCTGTCCTCGGAATGAGTTGCTTTCCTACGAACAACGTTGAGAGCAGGAAGTTCAAACTTTCCTTGTTAGTGTAAGATAACAAGATGTACAACTTAGTAGTATCGTTTCATTTCTACAGTAGTTTTTTTTTTTAGAAAACAAACATCTTCATTGCAGAACTCTGTATGGGGTGAATTAAGCTAATTGTCATCTCAGAATGAGTTGCTTTCCTCTGAACAAAGTTGAATGCAGAAAGTTCATCCTTTCCTTGCTTGTGTAACCTCACAAGATGTACAACTTAGTAGATTCGCCTCATTTCTAAAGTAGTTTCTTTAGAAAAGAAACATCTTCATTGCCGAACACTGTAGTGTGTGAATTAAGATAGTTCTGTTCTCATAATGAGTTGCTTTCCCACAAACAAGGTTGAGTGCAGTAACTTCAAACTTTCCTTGTTTGTGTAATCTAACAAGATGTACAACTTAGTAAGATTCACCTCATTTCTAAAGTACTTTGTTTAGAAAACAAACATCGTCATTGCCGAACACTGTACTGTTTGAAAAAAGTGAGTTCTGTCTCGGAATGAGTTGCTTTCCTACAAAGCAGGTTGAGTGCAGCAAGTTCAAATTTTCCTAGTTTGTGTAATCTAACAAGATGTACAACTTAGTAGATTCACCTCAATTCTAAAGTAGTTTGTTTAAAAAACAGACTTCTTCATTGCCGAACACTGTACTTTGTGAAATAAGTGAGTTCTGTTCTCAGAATGAGTTGCCTTCCTACAAAGTGGATTGAGTGCAGCAAGATCAAGCTTTCCTTGTTTGTGTAATCTAACAAGATGTAAAACTTAGATTCGCCTCACTTCTAACGTAGTTGGTTTGCAAAACAAATATGTTCATTTCCGAACACTGTACTGTGTGAAGGAAGCTAGTTCTGCTATTGGAATGAGTTGTTTTCTCAAGAAGAAGGTTGAGTTCAGCAAGTTCAAACTTTCCTAGTTTGTGTCATCTAACAAGATGTACAACTTAGTAGTTTCACCTGAATTCTAAAGTATTTTTTTTTACAGAACATATATCTTCATTACCGAACACTGTACTGTGTGAAATAAGCTAGTTCTGCTCTCAGAATGAGTTGCTTTCCTGTGAACAGGGTTGAGTGTAGCAAGTTCAAACTTTCCTAGTTTGTGTAACCTATCAAGATATACAACTTAGTAGTATGGCCTCATTTCTAACGTAGTTTGTTAAGAAAACAAACACATTCATTGCTGAACACTGTACTGTGTGCACTAAACTAGTTCTGCTCTTGGAATGAGTTGCTTTCCTACGAAGAACGTTGAGTGCAGCAAGTTCAAACTGTCCTAGTTTGTGTCAGCTAACAAGATGTACAACATAGTAGATTCGCTTCATTTTTAATGTAGTTTGTTTAGAAAACAAACATCTTCATTGCCGAACACTGTACTGTATTAGATAGTTCTGTTCTCAGAATGAGTTGCTTTCCTACGAATAGGTTTGAGTGCAGCAAGTTCAACCTTTCCTTGTTTGTGTAATCTAACAAGCTGTACAACTTAGTAGGTTCACCTCATTTCTAACGTAGTTTGCTTAGAAAACAAATATCTTCATTGCCGAACTCTGTATGGGGTGAATTAAGCTAATTTTCTTCTCAGAATGAGTTGCTTTCCTCTGAACAAAGTTGAATGCAGAAAGTTCAACCTTACCTTGCTTGTGTAAACGAACAATAAATACAACTTAGTAGATTCACCTCATTTCTAAAGTAGTTGGTTTAGAAAACAAACATCTTCATTGCCGAACACTGTAGTGTGTGAATTAAGCTAGTTCTGTTCTCGTAATGAGTTGCTTTCCCACAAACAAGGTTGAGTGCAGTAAGTTCAAACTTTCCCTGTTAGTGTAATCTAACAAGATGTACAACCTATTATATTCGTATCTTTTCTAAAGTAGTGTGTTTGTAAAACAAACATCTTTATTGCCGAACACTGTACTGTGTGAAATAAGCTAGTTCTGTTCTCGGAATGAGTTGCTTTCCTACGAACAAGGTTGAGTGCAGCAAGTTCAACCTTTCCTTGTTCATGTAATCTAACAAGATGTACAACCTAGTAGATTCACCTCATTTTTAAAGTAGTTTGTTTAGAAAACAGACATCTTCATTGCTGAACATTGTACTGTGTGAAATAAGCTAGTTCTGTGCTCGGAATGAATTGCTTTCCCACGAACAAGGTTGAGTGCAGCAAGTTCAAAGTTTCCTTGTTAGTGTAATCTAACAAGATGTACAACTTAGTAGATTTGTTTCATTTCTCAAGTATTTTTTTTTAGAAAACAAACATATTCATTTCAGAACACTGTTCTTACCGTGTGAAGTAAGCTAGTTCTGCTCTTTGAATAAGTTGCTTTCCCACGAAGAAGGTTGAGTGCAGCAAGTTCAACCTTTCCTTGTTAGTGTAATCTAACAATATGTACAACCTAATAGATTCACCTCATTTCTAAAGTAGTTTGTTTAGAAAACAGACATCTTCATTGCTGAACATTGTACTGTGTGAAATAAGCTAGTTCTGTGCTCGGAATGAGTTGCTTTCCCACGAACAAGGTTGAGTGCAGCAAGTTCAAAGTTTCCTTGTTAGTGTAATCTAACAAGATGTACCACTTAGTAGATTCGTTTCATTTCTCAAGTAGTTTTTTTTAGAAAACAAACATCTTCATTGCCGAACACTGTCCTGTGTGAAATAAGCCATTTCTGTTCTCGGAATAAGATGCTTTCCCACGAAGAAGGTTGAGTGCAGCAAGTTCAAACTTTCCTTATTAGGGTAATCTAACAAGATGGACAACTTAATAGATTCGTTTCATTTCTAAAGTAGTTTGTTTAGAAACCAAAATCGTCATTGTCAAACACTGTACTGTGTGAAATAGTCTAGTTCTGTTCTCGGAATGAGTTGCTTTCCCACGAACAAGGTTGAGTGCAGCAAGTCCAACGTTTCCTTGTTAGTGTAATCTAACAACATGTACAACTTAATAGATTCGTTTCATTTCTAAAGTAGTTTGTTTAGAAAACAAACATCTTCATTGCCAAACACTGTCCAGTGTGAAATAAGCTAGTTCTCTTTTCAGAGTGAGTTGCTTTCCTACGAACAAGATTGAGTGCAGTAAGTTCAACCTTTCCTTGTTAGTGTAATCTAACAAGATGTTCAACATAGTAGATTCGCTTCATTTTTAATGTAGTTTGTTTAGAAAACAAACATCTTCATTGCCGAAAACTGTACTGTGTTAAATAAGATAGTTCTGTTCTCAGAATGAGTTGCTTTCCTCTGGACAAAGTTGAATGCAGAAAGTTCAACCTTTCCTTGCTTGTGTAGTCTCAGAAGATGTATAACTCAGTAGATTCATCTCATTTCTAAAGTAGTTGGTTTAGAAAACAAACATCTTCATTGCCGAACACTGTAGTGTGTGAATTAAGTGAGTTCTGCTCTTGGAATGAGTTGCTTTCCCACAAACAAGGTTGAGTGCAGTAAGTTCAAACTTTCCCTATTAGTGTAATCTAACAAGATGTACCACTTAGTAGATTCATTTCATTTCTAAAGTAGTTTTTTTAGAAAAGAAACATCTTCATTGGCGAACACTGTACTGTGTGAAATATGCTAGTTCTGTGCTCGGAATGAGTTGCTTTCCCACGAAGAAGGTTGAGTGCAGCAAGTTCAAAGTTTCCTTGTTAGTGTAATCTAACAAGATGTACAACTTAGTAGATTCGTTTCATTTGTCAAGCAGTTTTTTTTTAAGAAAACAAACATCT
This sequence comes from Orientallactaga sibirica, assembly GCA_036365145.1. Lineage (NCBI taxonomy): Eukaryota > Metazoa > Chordata > Mammalia > Rodentia > Dipodidae > Orientallactaga > Orientallactaga sibirica. Next base: position 94,576 of record JAEOAD010000025.1, read on the forward strand.
TCATTGCCGAACACTGTACTGGGTGAAAAAAGCTAGTTCTGTTGTTGGAATGAGTTGCTTTCCCACGAACATAGTTGAGTGCAGCAAGTTCAAACTTTCCTTGTTAGTGTATTCTAACAAGTTGTACAACTCAATGGATTCGTTTTATTTCTAATGTAGTTTGTTTTGATAAGGGAAATCTTCATTGCTGAACACTGTAATGTGTGAAACAAGCTACTTCTTTTCTCGGAATGAGTTGTTTTCCTACGAACAAGTTGAGTGCAGCAAGTTTAACCTTTCCTTGTTAGTGTAATATAACAAGATGTACAACTTAGTAGATTCGTTTCATTTCTAAAGTACTTTGTTTAAAAAACAAACATGTTCATTTCCAAACCCTGAACTGTGTGAAATAAGCTAGTTCTGTACCCGGAATGAGTTCCTTTCCTATGAACAAGGTTGAGTGCAGGAAGTTCAAATGTTCTTGTTAGTGTCATGTAACAAGATGTACATCTCAGTAGATTCATTTAATTTCTAAAGGAGTTTTTATACAAAACAAATATCTTCATTGCCGAACACTGTACTGTGTTAAATAAGTTTGTTTCTGCTCTCGCAATGAGTTGCCTTCCCACGAACAAGGCTGAGGGCAGAAAGTTCAACCTTTCCTTGTTAGTGTAATCTAACACGATGTACAACTTAGTGGATTCGTTTCATTTCTAAAGTAGTTTTTATTTTTTTTTATAAAACAAACATGTCCATTGCCAAACACTGTGCTGTGTGAAATAAGCTATTTCTGTTCTCAGAATGAGTTGCTTTCCCACGAATAAAGTTGAGTGCAGCAACTTCAAACTTTCCTTGTTAGTGTATTCTAACAAGATGTACGACTTAGTAGATTTGTTTCATTTCTAAAGAAGTTTTTTTTGGAAAACAAACATATTCATTGCCAAACACTGTACTGTGTGAAACAAGCTACTGCTTTTCTCTGAATAAGTTGCTTTCCTATGAAAAAGTTGAGTGCAGCAAGTTTAATCTTTCCTTGTTAGTGTAATCTAAGAAGATGTACCACTTAGTAGATTCGTTTCATTTCTAAGTAGTTTGTATAGAAAACAAACATCTTCATTGCTGAACAATGTCCTCTGTGAAATAAGCTATTTCTGTTCTTGGAATGAGTTGCTTTCCCATGAACAAGGTTGAGCGCAAGAAGTTCAAACTTTCCTTGTTAGTGCAAGCTAACAAGATGTACAACTTAGTAGATTTCTTTCATTTCTAAAGTGGTTTGTTTAGAACACAAATATCTTCATTGCTGAACACTGTACTGTGTAAATTAAGCTAGTTCTGATCTCTGAATGAGTTGCTTTCTTTCAAAGGCAGTTGAATGGACCATGTTCAAACTTTCCTTGTTTGTGTAATCTAACAAGATGTACAACTTAGCAGATTCAACTCATTTCTAAAGTAGTTTGCTTAGAAAACAAACATCTTGATTGCCAAACAATGTAGTGTGTGAATTAAGCTAATTCTGTTTTCAGAATGACTTGCTTTCCTATGAAGAAGGTTGAATGCACCACGTTCAAAACATCATTGTTTGTGATTTCTAACAAGATGAACAACATAGTAGATTCACCTCATTTCTAAAGTAGGTTGTTTAGAAAACAAACATATTCAGTGCCTTACGCTGTACTGTGTGAAATAAGCTAGTTCTGATCTCGGAATGAGTTGCTTTCCCACGAAAACGGTTGAGTGCAGCAAGATCAAACTTTCCTTCTTAGTGTAATCTAACAAGATGTACAACTTAGTAGATTCGTTTCATTTCTACAGTAGTTTTTTTTAGAAAGCAAACATCTTCATTGCCGAACACTGTCCTGTGTGAAATAAGTTATTTCTGTTCTCAGAAGGAGTTGCTTTCCTACGAACAAGGTTGAGTGCAGCAAGTTCAAACTTTCCTAGTTAGTGTAATCCAAGAAGATGGACAACTTAGTATATTCGTTTCTTTTCTAAAGTAGTTTGTTTAGAAAACAAACATCTTCATTGCTGTGTAAATTAAGCTAGTTCTCTTCTCCAAATGAATTGCTTTCCTACGAACAAGGTTGAGTGCAGGAAGTTCAAACTTTCCTTGTTTGTGTAATCTAACAAAATATACAACCTAGCAGATTCACATCAATTCTAAAGTAGTTGGTTTAGAAAACAAACATCTTCATTGCCAAACTCTGTACTGTTTGAAATAAGCTAGTTCTGTACTCAGAATGAATTGCTTTCCGACGAACAAGGTAGAGTGCAGCAAGTTCAAAGTTTCCTTGTTAGTGTATTCTAACAACATGTACAACTTAATGGATTCGTTTCATTTATAAAGTTGTTTGTTTAGAAAACAGAAATCTTCATTGTTGAACACTGTACTGTGTAAAACAAGCTACTTCTCTTCTCAGAATAAGTTGCTTTCCCATGAACAAGTTGAGTGCAGCAAGTTTAACCTTTCCTTGTTAGTGTTATCTGACAAGATGTACGACTTAGCAGATTCGTTTCATTTCTAAGTAGTTTGTTTAGAAAACAAACATCTCCATTGCCAAACACTGTCCTGTGTGAAATAAGCTATTTATGTTCTCGGAATCAGTTGCTTTCCCACGACCAAGTTTGAGCACAGCAAGTTCAAACTTTCCTAGTTAGTCAATCTAACAAGATGTACAATTTAGTAGATTCGTTTCATTTCTAAAGTAGTTTGTTTTGAAAACAAACATCTTCATTGCTGAACAGTGTATTGTGTGAAACAAGGTAATTCTGTTCTCGGAATGAGTTGCTTTCCTACGAGCAAGGTTGAGTGCAGCAAGTTTAAACTTTCCCTGTTAGTGTAATCTCACAAGATGTACAACTTAGTAGATTCGTTTCATTTCTAAAGTGATTTGTTTAGAAAACAAATTTCTTCATTGCAGAACACGGTACTGTGTGAAATAAGCTAGTTCTCTTCTCAGAATGAGTTGCTTTCCTTTGAAGACGGTTGAATGCACCATGTTCAAACTTTCCTTGTTTTTGTAATCTAACAAGAAGTACAACTTAGTTGATTCGACTCATTTCTAAAGTAGTTTGTTTCGAAAACAAATATCTTGATTGCCAAACAATGTAATGTGTGAATTAAGTTAGTTCTGGTCTCGGCATGAGTTGCTTTGCCACGAACAAGGTTAAGTGCAGCAAGTTCAAACTTTCCTTGTTTGTGTAATCTAACAAGATGTACAACATAGTAGATTAGTTTCATTTCTAAAGCACTTTGTTTAGGAAACAAACATTTTCATTGCCAAACCCTGTACTGTGTGAAATAAGCTAGTTTTATTCTCGAATGAGTTGCTTTCCCAGTAACAAGGTTGAATGCAGCAAGTTCAAACACTCCTTTTTTGTGTAATCTAACAACATGTACAACTTATTAGATTCATTTCATTTCTAATGTCGTTTGATTAGAAAACAAACATCTTCATTGCCAAACCCTGTACTGTGTGAAATAAGCTAGTTCTATTCTCGGAATGAGTGGCTTTCCCTCAAACAAGGTTGTGTGCAGCAAGTTCAAACTTTCCTTGTTACTGTAATCTAACAAGATGTACAACTTAGTAGATTCATTTCATTTCTAAAGTAGTGTTTTTAGAAAACAAACATCTTCATTGCCGAACACTGTACTGTGTGAAATAAGCTAGTTCTGCTCTCAGAATGGGTTGGTTTGCAACGAACAAAGTTGAGTTCATCAAGTTCAAACTTTCCTTGTTAGTGTAATCTTACAAGATGTACAACTGAGTAGATTCGTTTCAGTTCTAAAGTAGTTTGTTTAGAAAACAAACATCTTCATTGCTGAACACTGTACTGTGTTAAATAAGCTATTTCTGTTCTTGGAATGAGTTGCTTTCCGATGAACAAGGTTGAGTGCACCAACTTCAAACTTTCCTAGTTTGTTTAATCTAACAAGTTGTACAACATAGTCAATTCATTTCATTTCTAAAGTAGTTTGTTTACAAAACAAACATCTTCATTGCCGAACACTATACTGTCTGAAATAAGCTAGTGCTGTTCTCAGAATGAATTGCTTTCCTACGAACAAGGTTGAGTGCAGCAAGTTCAATCATTCCCAGTTTGTGTAATCTAAAAAGATGTCGAACTTTGCAGATTCGCCTCATTTCTAAAATAGTTTGTTTAGAGCGCAAACATGTTCATTGCTGAACACTATACTGTGTGAAATAAGCTAGTTCTGTTCTCTGAATGAGTTGCTTTCCTACGAACAAGGTTGAATGCAGAAAGTTCAAACTTGCCATGTTTGAGTAATCTAACAAGATGTAAAACTTAGTAGATTCGCCTCATTTCTACAGTAGTTTGTGTAGGAAAAAAACATATTCATTCCTGAACACTGTACTGTGTGAAATAAGCTAGTTCATTTCTCAGAATGAGTTGCTTTCCCACAAACAAGGTTGAGTGCAGCATGTTCAAACTTTCCTTGTTTGTGTAATATAACAAGATGTACAACTTAGTAGATTCGTTTCATTTCTAAAGTAGTTTTTTCATAAAACAACCATCTTCATTGCTGAACAGTGTACTGTGCAAAATAAACTATTTCTGTTCTCGGAATGAGTTGCTTTCCTGTGAACAGGGTTCAGTGCACCAAGTTCAAACTTTCCATGTTAGTGTAATCTAACAAGATGTACAATGCAGTAGATTCATTTCATTTCTAAAGTACTTTGTTTAGAAAACAAACATCTTCATTGCTGAACACTGTACTGTGTGAATTAAGCTTGTTCTGTTCTCAGAGTGAGTTAATTTCCTACGAATAAGGTCAAATGCAGAAAGTTCAAACTTTCCATGTTTGTGTAATCTAAAAAGATGTACAACTTAGTAGATTCGCCTCATTTCTAAAGTAGTTTGTTTAGAAAACAAACATCTTCATTGCTGAACACTGTACTCTGTGAAATAAGCTAGTTCTGTTCTCGGAATGAGTTGCTTTCTAATGAACAAGGTTGAGTGCACCAACTTCAAACTTTCCTAATTTGTTTAATCTAACATGTTGTAAAACGTAGTCAATTCATTTCATTTCTAAAGTAGTTTGTTTAGTAAACAGACATCTTCATTGCCGAACACTGTACTGTGTGAAATAAGCTAGTTCTGTTCTAGGAATGAGTTGCTTTCCTCTGAACAAGGTTGAGTGCAGCAAGTTCAAACTTTCCTAGTTTGTTTAATCTAAAAATATTTACAACTTAGTAGATTCACCTCATTTTAAAAGTAGTTTGTTTACAAAACAAACATCTTCATTTCTGAACACTTTACTGTGTGAAGTAAGCTAGTTCTATTCTCGGAATGAGTTGCTTTCCTACGAACAAGGTGGAGTGCCGCAAGTTCAAACTGTCCTAGTTGTGTAATCTAACAAGATGTAGAACTTACGTAATTCAACTCATTTCTAATGTAGTTTGTTTAGAAAACAAGCATCTTCATTGCCGAACACTGTACTTTGTGATTTAAGCTAGTTCTGTTCTGAGAATAAGTTGATTTCCTACGAAGAAGGTTGAATGCAAAAAGTTCAAACTTTCCATGTTTGTGTTATCTAAAAAGATGTACAACATAGTAGAATCAAGTCATTTCTAAAGTTGTTTGTTTAGAAAACAAACATCTTCATTTCTGAGCACTGTACTGTGTGAATTAAGCTAGTTCTGTTCCTGGAATGTGTTGCTTTCCTACAAAGAATGTTGAGTCCAGTAAGTTCAAGCATTCCTAGTTTGTGTAATCTAACAAGATGTACAGTTTAGTAGATTCGTTTTATTTCTAAAGTAGTTTGTTTCGAAAACATCTTCATTGTCGTATTCTGTACTGTGGGAAATGAGCTAGTTCTTTTCTCAGAATGATTTCCTTTCTACGAAGAAGGTTTAATGCAGAAAATTCAAACATTCCATGTTTGTGTAATCTAACCAGGTGTACAACTTAGTAGATTCACCTCATTTCTAAATGAGTTTGGTTAGAAAACAAACATCTTCATTACTGAACACTGTACTGTGTGAATTAAGCTAGTTCTCTTATTGGAATGAGTTGCTTTCCTACAAAGAATGTTGAGTGAAGTAAGTTCAAACGTACCTGATTTGTGTAATCTAACAAGATGTAGAACTTCATAGATTCAACTCATTTCTAAAGTAGTTTCTTTAGAAAACAAGCATCTTCATTGCCGAACACTGTACTGTGGGAAATAAGCTAGTTCTGTTTTCAGAATGAGTTGCTTTCCTACAAACAAGGTTGAATGCAGAAAGTTCAAACTTTCCACTTTTGTGTAATCTAACAAAATGTACAACTTAGTAGATTTGTTTCATTACTAAAGTAGTTTGTTTAGAAAAGAAACATCTTCATTGCCGAAAGCTGTACTGTGTAAATTATGCTAGTTCTGTTCTCCGAATGAATTGCTTTCCTTCGAAGAGGTGGATTGCACCACGTTCAAACTTTTTTTTGTTTCTGTAATCTAACAAGATGTACAATTTAGTAGATTTGCCTCATTTCTAAAGTAGTTTGTTTAGAAACAAACATCTTCATTGCCGAACACTGTACTCTGTGAAATAAGCTAGTCTGTTCTCGGAATGAGTTGCTTTCCGATGAACAAGGTTGAGTGCACCAACTTCAAACTTTCCTAGTTTTTTTAATCTAACAAGTTGTACAACATAGTCTATTCTTTTCATTTCTAAAGTAGTTTGTTTAGTAAACAAACATCTTCATTGCCGAACACTGTACTGAGTGAATTCAGCTTCTTCTCTTCTCAGAATGAGTTGCTTTCCTATGAAAAAGGTTGAATGCACCACGATCAAACTTTCCTTGTTTGTGTAGTCTAACAAGATATATAACTTATTAGATTACATTTCTAAAGTAGTTTGTTTAGAAAACAAACATCTTCATTGCCGAACACTGCACTGTGTGAAACAAGCTAGTTCTGCTCTCAGAATGAGTTGCTTTGCCACGAACAACGTTGAGTACAGCAAGTTCAAATTATCCTTTTTAGAGTAATATTACAAGATGTACAACTTAGTAGACTCGCTTCATTTCTAAAGCACTTTGTTTAGAAAACAAACAACTTCATTGCCGAACCCTGTACTGTGTGAAAAAGCTAGTTCTATTCTCAGAATGAGTGGCTTTCCCACGAACAAGGTTGAGTGCAGCAAGTTCAAACTTTCCTGTTAGTGTAATCTGACAAGATACACAACTTAGCAGAATCGTTTCCTTTCTAAAGCACGTTGTTTAGAAAACAAACATCTTCTTTGCCGAACGCTATACTGTGTGAATTAAGCTAGTTCTCTTTTCAAAATGAGTTCCTTTCCTACGAAGAAGGTTCAATGCACCACGATCAAACTTTCCTTGTTTGTGTAATCTAACAAGATGTACAACTTAGTACATTAGCCTCACTACTAAAGAATTTTTTAAAAAACAAACATCTTCATTGCCGAACACTGTACTGTGTGAATTAAGCTACTTCTCTTCTCAGATTGAGTTGCTTTCCTATGAAGAAGGTTGAATGCACCATGTTCAAAATTCCTTGTTTGTGTAATCTAACAAGGTGTACAACTTAGTAGATTAGCCACATTTCTAAAGTAGTTTGTTTAGAAAAAAAATCTTCATTGCCAAATACTGTACTGTGTGAAATAAGCTAGTTTTGTTCTCGGATTGTGTTGCTTTGCCATGAACAAGGTTGAGTGCAGCAAGTTCAAACATTCCTTGTTAGTGTAATGTGACAAGATATACAACTTAGTAGTTTCATTTCATTTTTAAAGTACTTTGTTTAGAAAACAAACATCTTCATTGCCAAACCCTGTACTGTGTGAAATCAGCTAGATCTGTACTGGGAATGTGTTGCTTTCCCACAAAAAAGGTTGAGTGCAGCAAGTTCAAACTTTCCTTGTTAGTGTAATCTAACAAGATGTACAACTTGGTAGATTCGTTTCATTTCTAAAGTAGTTTGTTTAGAAAACAAACAGGTTCATTGCCGAACACTGTAATGTGTGAAATAAGCTAATTCTGTAATCGGAATGAGTTGCTTTCCAACAAACAAGGTTGAGTGCAGCAAGTTCAAACATTCCTTGTTAGTGTAATCTAAAAAAAATGTACAACTTAATACATTTCTTTCATTTCTTAAGTAGTTTGTTTGGAAAACAAACATCTTCATTGCTGAACAGTGTACTGTGTAAATTATGCTAGTTCTGTTCTCCGAATGAATTGCTTTCCTTCGAAGAGCATTGAATGCACCACGTTCAAACTTTTCTTGTTTCTGTAATCTAACAAAATTTACAACTTAGTAGATTAGCCTGATTTCTAAAGTAGTTTGTTTAGAAAACAAACATCTTCATTTCTGAACACTGTACTGTGTGAATTCAGCTATTTCTCTTCTCAGAATGAGTTGCTTCCTACGAACAAAGTTGAGTGCAGCAAGTTCAAACTTTCCTTGTTTGTGTAATCTAAGAAGATGTACAACTTAGTAGATTTGTTTCATTTCTAAAGTAGTTTGTTTAGAAAACAAACATCTTCATTGCCAAATACTGTACTGTGTGAAATAAGCTAGTTCAGCTCTCAGAATGAGTTGCTTTGCAATGAACAAGATTGAGTGCAGCAAGTCCAAACTTTGCTTGTTAGTGAAATATAACAAGATGTTCAACTTAGCAGATTTTTTTCATTTCTAAAGAAGTTTGTTCAGAAAACAAACATCTTCATTGCTGAACCCTGTACTGTGTGAAATAAGCTAGTTCTGTTCTCGGAAGGAGTTGCTTTCCTATGAACAAAGTTGAGTCCAGCAAGTTCAAACTTTCCTTGTTAGTGTAATCTAACACCTTGTACAATTTCGTAGGTTCGTTTCATTTGTAGTTTGTTTTAAAAAAAATCTTTATTGCTGAACAGTGTAATGTTTAAATTAAGCTAGTTCTGTTGTCTGAATGAGTTGCTTTCCTTCGAAGAGGGTTGAATGCACCACGTTCAAACTTTCCTAGTTTTTTGTAATCTAACAAGATGTACATCTGAATAGATTCATTTCATTTGTACAGTAGTTTGTTTAGGAAACATCTTCATTGCCAAACACTGTACTGGGTGAAATAAGGTAGTTCTGTTCTTGCAATGAGTTGAATCCTACGAACAAGATTGAGTGCAGAAAGTTCATACTTTCCTTATTAGTGTAATCTAACAAGTTGTACAACTTAGTAGATTCGATTCATTTCTAAAGTAGTTTGTTCAGAAAACATCTTCATTGCCGAACACTGTATTGTGTGAAATAAGCTAGTTCTGTTCTCGGAATGAGTTGCTTTCCCACAAACAAGGTTGAGTGCAGCAAGTTCATACGTTCCTTGTTAGTGTAATCTAACAAGATGTACAACTTAGTAAATCTGATTCACTTCTAAAGTAGTTTTTTTAGAAAACAAACATCTTCATTGCCAAACACTGTACTGTGTGAAATAAGCAAGTTATGTTCTCAGAATGATTTGCTTTCTCATGAACAAGGTTGAGTGCATCAAGTTCAAACTTTCCTTGTTAGTGTAATCTAACAAGATGTACAAATTCGTAGATTCGTTTCATTTCTAAAGTAGTTTGTTTACAAAATAAACATCCTCAATGCCGAACACTGTACTGTGTGAAATAAGCTAGTTTTGTTCTCGGAATGAGTTGCTTTCCTACGAACAAGGTTGAGTGCAGCAAGTTCAAACTTTCCCTATTACTGTAATCTAACAAGATGTACAACTTAGTGAAATCATTCTAGTTCTGAAAACAAACATCTTCATTGCCAAACACTGTACTGTGTGAAATTGCTAGTTCTTTCCGGAATGAGTTGAAGGTTGAATGCACCACTTTCAAACTTTTCTAGTTTGTGTAATCTAACAAGATGTACAACTTAGGAGATTCGCCTCATTTCTAATGTAGTTTGTTTAGAAAGCAAACATCTTCATTGCTGTACACTGTACTGTGTGAAATAAGCTAGTTCTATTCTCAGAATGAGTTGTTTTCCTACGAACAAGGTTGAGTGCAGCAAGTTCAAACTTTCCTAGTTTTTGTAATCTAACAAGATGTTGAAAGTAGTAAATTTGCATCATTTCTAAAGTAGTTCATTTACAAAACAAACATCTTCATTGTCGAAAACTATACTGTGTGAAATAAGCTAGTTCTGTTCTCGGGATGAGTTGCTTTCCCACGAACAAGGTTAAGTGCACCAAGTTCAACCATTCCTTGTTTGTGTAATCTAAAATGTACAACTTCGTAGATTCATTTCATTTCTAAAGTAGTTTGTTAAGAAAACAAACATCTTCATTGCCGAACACTCTACTATGTGAAATACTCTAGTTCTGTTCTTGGAATGAGTTGCTTTCCCATGAACAAGATTGAGTGAAGCAAGTTCAAACTTTCCTACTTAGTGTAATCTACCAAGATGTACAATTTAGTACATTAGTGTCATTACTAAAGCAGTTTGTATAGAAAAAAAAAATCCTCATTGCCAAACACTGTGTTGTGTGAATTAAGCTAGTTCTGTTCTTGGAATGAGTTGCTTTCCTACAAAGAATGTTGAATAGAGCAAGTTCAAACTTTGCTAGTTTGTGTAATCTCATAAGACTTAGAACGTAGTAGATTCACCTCATTTCTAAAGTACTTTGTGTAGAAAACAGACATCTTAATTGCCGAACACTGTACTGTGTGAAATAAGATAGTTCTGTTCTCAGAATAAGTTCTTTCCTACAAACAAGGTTGAATGTAGAAAGTTCAAACTTTCCATGTTTGTGTAATCTAACAAGATGTAAAGCTTAGTACTTTTGCCTAATTTCTAAAGCAGTTTTTTTTTTAAGAAAACAAACATCTTCAATACCGAACACTGTACTGTGTGAATTAAGCTAGTTCTGTTCTTGGAATGAGTTTCTTTCCTAAAAGAATGTTCAGAGCAGAAAGTTCAACCTTTCCTAGTTTGTGTAATCTAACAAGACGTAGAACTTAGTAGAATCACCTCATTTCTAAAGGAATTTGTTCAGAAAAGAAACATCTTCATTGCCAAACATTGTATTGTGTGAAATAAGCTATTTCTGTTCTCGGAATGAGTTGCTTCCCAAAGAACAAGGTTTGAGTACAGCAAATTCAAACTTTCCTGTTAGTAAAATCTAACAAAATGTACAACATAGCAGATTCGATTCACTTCTAAAGTAGTTTGTTTAGAAAACAAACATCTTCATTCCTGAACACTGTACTGTGTGAAATAAGCTAGTTATGTTCTCAGAATGATTTGCTTTCCCATGAACAAGGTTGAGTGCATCAAGATCAAACTTTCCTTGTTAGTGTAATCTAACAAGATGTACAACTTAGCAGATTCGTTTCCTTTCTAATATAGTTTTCTCAGAAAACTAACAACTTCATTGCCGAACTCTGTACTGTGTGAGTTAAGCTAGTTCTGTTCTGGGAATGAGTTTCTTTCCTAAAAGAATGTTGAGTGCAGCACGTTCAAGCTTTCCTAGTTTGTGTAATCTAACAAGGTGTAGAACTTAGTAGATTCGCCTCATTTCTAAAGGAATTTTTTCAGAAAAGAAACATCTTCTTTGCCGAACACTGTATTGTGCAAAATAAGCTATTTCTGTTCTCAGAATGAGTTGCTTCCCGACGAACAAGGTTTGAGTGCAGCAAGTTCAAACTTTCCTTGTTAGTGTAATCTAACAAGATGTACATCTTAGTAGATTCGATTCACTTCTTAAATAGTTTTTTTTAGAAAACAAACATCTTTATTGCCGAACACTGTACTGTGTGAAATAAGCAAGTTATGTTCTCAGAATGATTTGCTTTCCCATCAACAAGGTTGAGTGCATCAAGTTCAAACTTTCCTTGTTAGTGTAATCTAACAAGATGTACAAATTCGTAGAATCGTTTCATTTCTAAAGTAGTTTGTTTACAAAATAAACATCCTCAATTCCGAACACTATACTGTGTGAAATAAGCTAGTTTTGTTCTCGGAATGAGTTGCTTTCCTACGAACAAGGTTGAGTGCAGCAAGTTCAAACTTTCCCTATTACTGTAATCTAACAAGATGTACAACTTAGTAGATTTGTTTCAATTCTAAAGTAGTTTGTTTAGAAAACAAACATCTTCATTGCTGAACACTGTACTGTGTGAAATAACCTATTTCTTTAATCGGAATGAGCTCCTTTCCCACGCACAAGGTCGAGTGCATCAAGTTCAAACTTTCCTTGTTACTGTAATCTAACAAGATGTACAACTTAGCAGATTCGTTTCATTTCTAAATAAGTTTTTTTTTTTAGAAAACAAACATCTTCATTGCCAAATACTGTACTGTGTAAATTAAGCTAGTTCTGTTGTCTGAATGAGTTGCTTTCCTTCGAAAAAGTTGAATGCACCACGTTCATACTTACCTTGTGTGTGTAATCTAACAAAATGTACAATTTAGTAGATCCGCCTCATTTCTAAATTAGTTTGTTGAGAAAACAGACAACTTGATTGCCGAGCACTGTACTGCATGAATTAAGCTACTTCTCTTCTTAGAATGAGTTGCTTTCCTATGAAGAAGGTTGAATGCACCATGTTCAAAATTTCCTCGTTTGTGTAATCTAACAATATGTACAATTTAGTAGATTCGCCTCATTTCTAAAGTAGTTTCTTTAGAAAAAAAAAAAAAAAACATCTTCATTACCAAACACTGTGCTGTGTGAAATAAGCTAGTTCTGTTCTCGGAATGAGTTGGGTTCCTACAAAGAAGGTTGAATGCACCACGTTCAAACTTTCCTTGTTTGTGTTATATAACAAGATGTACTACTTAGTAGATTCACCTTGTTTCTAAAGTAGTTTGTTTAGAAAACAAACATCTTCATTGCCAAACACTGTACTGTGTGAAATGAGCTAGTTCTGGTCTCAGAATGAGTTGCTTTGCCACGAACAAGATTGAGAGCAGAAGTTCAAAATTTCATCGTTTATATAATCTAACAAGATGTACAACTTAGTACATTCATCTCATTTCTTTAGTAGTTTCTTTAGAAAACAAACATCTTCATTGCTGAATACTGTGATGTGTGAAATAAGCTAGTTCTGTTCTTGGAATGAGTTGGTTTCCTAGGAAGAAGGTTGAATGCACCACGTTCAACCTTTCCTTGTTTGTGTAATCCAACAAGATGTACAACTTAGTAGATTCATTTCATTTCTAAAGTACTTTTTTTAGAAAACAAACGTCTTCTTTGCCGAAACCTGTACTTTGTGAAATAAGCTAGTTATTTTCTTGGAATGAGTTGCTTTCCCACAAACAAGGTTGAGTGCAGCAAGGTCAAACTTTCCTTGTTAGTGTAATCTAACAAGAAGTACAACTTAGTAGATTCATTTCATTTCTAAAGTGGTTTTTTAAGAAATCAAACATCTTCATTGCCAAACACTGTACTGTGCGAAATAAGCTATTCCAGTTCTCACAATGAGTCACTTTCCCATGAACAAGGTTGAGTGCAGCAAGTTCAAACTTTCCATGTTAATGTAATCTAACAAGATGTACAACTTAGTAGATTCTCGTCATTTCTAAAGTAGTTTGTTTAGAAAACAAACATTGTCATTGCTGAACATTGTACTGTGTGAAATAAGCTAGTTCTGTTCTCGGAATGGGTTGCTTTCCTACAAACAAGGTTGAATGCACCACGTTCAACCTTTCCTTGTTTGTGTAATCTAACAAGATGTACAACTTAGTAGATTCGCCTCATTTCTGAAATAGTTGTTTTAGAAAACAAACGTCTTCATTTCCGAACAATGTACTGTGTGAAATAAGCTACTTCTGGTCTAGGAATGAGTTGCTTTCCCACGAACAAGGTTGATTGCAGCAAGTTCAAACTTTCCGTGTTAGTGTAATATAACAAGATGTACAACTTAGTATATTAGTTTCATTTCCAAAGTACTTTGTTTAGAAAACAAACATCTTCATTGCCAAACCATATACTGTGTGAAATAAGCTAGTTCCATTCTCTGAATGAGTGGCTTTCCCACCAATAATGTTGAGTGCAGCAAATTCAGACTTTGTTAGTGTAATGTAACAAGATGTACAACATAGTAGATTAGATTCATTTCTAAAGTACTTTGTTTAAAAAACAAACTTCTTCACTGCCGAACCCTGTACTGTGTGATACAAGCTAGTTCTATTCTCGGAATGAGTGGCTTTCCCACGAAAAAGGTTGTGTGCAGAAAGTTCAAACTATCATAGTATATGTAATCTAAAAAGGTGTTGAATTTAGTAACTTCACCTTATTTCAGAAGTAGTTTCTTTAGAAAATAAACATATTCATTGCTGAACACTGTACTGTATGAAATAAGCTAGTTCTGTTCTAGGAAAAAAGTTGCTTTTCCTACAAACAATGTTGAGTGCCACAAGTTCAAATTTTCCTTGTTTGTGTTATCTAACAAGATGGACAGCTTAGTAGATTCGTTTCATTTCTAAAGTAGATTGTTTAGAAAACAAACATCCACATTTCTGAACTCTATACTGTGTTAAATAAGCTATTTCTATTCTCGGAATAAGTTGCTCTCCTATGAACAAAGTTGAGTGCAGCAAGTTCAAACTTTTCTTCTTAGTGTAATGTAACAAGATGTAAAACTTAGTAGATTCGTTTCATTTCTAATGTAGTTTGTTTAGAAAACAAACATCTTCATTCCGAACACTATACTGTGTGAAATAAGCTAGTTATGTTGTCAGAATGGGTTGCTTTCTGAGGAACAAGGTTGAGTGCAGCAAGTTCAAACTTTCCTTGTTAGTGTAACCTAACATGATATACAACTTAGTAGATTCATTTGATTTCTAAAGTAGTTTGTTTAGAAAACAAACATCTTCATTGCTGAACACTGTACTGTGATAAATAGGCTTCTTCTGTTCTCGGAATGAGTTGCTTTCCTAAGAAAAAGGTTGAGTGCAGCAAGATCAAATTTTCCTAGTCTGTGTAATCTAACAAGATGTAGAACTTAGTTGATTCGCCTCATTTCTCAAGTAGTTTGTTTAGAAAACAAACATCTTCATTACCAAACACTGTACTGCGTGAATTATGCTAGTTCAGTTTTCGGAATGAGTTGCTTTCCTATGAAGAAGGTTGAATGCACCATGTTCAAACTTTCCTTGTTAGTGTAATCTAACAAGATATACACCTTAGTAGATACGTTTCATTTCTAACGTCATTTGTTTAGAAAACAAATATCTTCATTGTCGAACACTGTACTGTGTGAATTAAGCTATTTCTGTTCTCGGAATGAGTTGCTTTCTTACGAACAAGGTTGAATGCAGAAAGTTCAAACTTTCCATTTTTGTGCAATCTAACAATATGTACAACTTAGTAGATTCGCCTCATTTCTAAAGTGCTTTGTTTAGAAAACAAACATCTTCATGACCGAACACTGTATGGTGTGAAATTGGCTAGTTCTGTTCTCGGAATGAGTTGCTTTCCTAAGAACAGGATTGAAGGCACCACCTTCAAACTTTCCATGTTTGTGTATTGTTACAATATGTAGGACTTAGTAGATTCGCCTCATTTCTAAAGTAGTTTGTTTAGAATACAAACGTCTTCATTGCCGAACATTGTACTGTGGGAAATAAGCTAGTTCTGTTCTCATATTGAGTTGCTTTCCTATGAACAAGGTTGTATGCAGAAAGTTCAACCTTTCCAAGTTTGTGTAATCCAACAAGATTTAGAATTTAGTAGATTCGCCTCATTTCTAAAGTAGTTTTTTTTTAGTAAAACAAATATCTTCATTACCCAACACTGCACAGTTTGAATTAAGCTAGATCTATACTTTGAATGAGTTGCTTTGAATTAAGCTAGTTCTATACTTTGAATGAGTTGCTTTCCTACAAAGTATGGTGAGTGCAGTACGTTCAAATTTTTTGAGTTTAAGTAATCTTACAAGATGTAGAACTTAGTAGATTCGCCTCATTTCTGAAGTAGTTAGTTTAGAAAACAAACATCTTCATTGCTGAACACTGTACTGTGTTAAATAAGCTAGTTCTCTTCTCAGAATGAGTTGCTTTCCTAAGAACAAGTTTGAATGCAGAAAGGTCAAACTTTCCATGTTTGTGTAATCTAACAAGATGTACAACTTAGTAGATTCGCCACATTTCTAAAGTAGTTTGTTTAGAAAACAAACATCTTCATTGCCAAACACTGTACTGTGTGAAATAAGCTATTTTTGTTTTCAGAATGTATTGCTTTCCTACGAACAAGGTTGAGTGCAGCAAGTTCAAACGTTCCTTGTTAGTGTAATCCAACAAGATGTAAAACATAATAGATTCGTTTAATTTCTAAAGTAGTTTGTTTAGAAAACAAACATCTTCATTGCCAAACACTGTACTGTGTGAAATAAACTATTTTTGTTTTCAGAATGCGTTGCTTTCCTACGAACAAGGTTGAGTGCAGCAAGTTCAAACGTTCCTTGTTAGTGTAATCTAACAAGATGTAAAACTGAATAGATTCATTTCATTTCTAAAGTAGTTTGTTTAGAAAACAAACATCTTCATTCCTGAACAGTGTAATGTGTTAAATAAGCTTTTTCTGTTCTCGGAATGAGTTGCTTTCCTACGAACAAGGTTGAGCACAGCAAGTTCAAAACTTCCTTGTAAGTGTAACCTAACAAGATGTACAATTTAGTAGATTAGTTTCATTTCTAAAGCAGTTTGTTTTAGAAAACAAACATCTTCATTGCCAAACACTGTGCTGTGTGAAATAAGCTAGTTCTGTTCTCGGAATGAGTTGGGTTCCTACGAAGAAGGTTGAATGCACCACGTTCAAACTTTCCTTGTTTGTGTAATGTAACAAGATTTACAACTTAGTAGACATGCCTCGTTTCTAAAGTACTTTGTTTAGAAAACAAACATCTTCATTGCCAAACACTGTACTATGTGAAATAAGCTAGTTCTGTTCTCAGAATGAGTTGCTTTCCTACGAACAAGGTTGAGTGCAGGAAGTTCAAACTTTCCTTGTTAGTGTAATCTAACAACATGTACAACTTAGTAGATTGGGCTCATTTCTAAAGTAGTTTCTTTAGAAAAGAAAGATCTTCATTGCCGAACACTGTACTGTATGAAATAAGCTAGTTCTGTTCTCGGAATGAGTTACTTTCTTACGAACAAGTTTGAGTGCAGCAAGTCAAACTTTCCTTGTTAGTATAATCTAACAAGATGTACAACTTAGTAGATTCATTTCATTTCTAAAGTAGTTTGTTTAGAAAACAAACTGCCTCATGGCCTTACACTGTACTATGTGTATTAAGCTAGTTCTGTACTTGGAATGAGTTGCTTTCCTACTAAGATTGTGAGTGCACCACGTTCAAACTTTCCTTGTTTGTGTAACCTAAGATGTACAACTTAGTAGATTCGCCTCATTTCTAAAGTAGTTTGTTTAGAAAGCAAACATCTTCATTGCTGAACACTGTAATGTGTGAAATAAGCTAGTTATGTTCTGAGAATGAGTTGCTTTCCTACGAACAAGGTTGAGTGCAGCTCATTCACACTTTCCTAGTTTTGGTAATCTAACAAGATGTACAACTTAGTAGATTCACCTCATTTCTCAAGTAGCTTGTTCAGAAAACAAACATCTTCATTTCCCAACACTGTACTGTGTGAAATAAGCTAGTTCTGTTCTCAGAATGAGTTGCTTTCCTACGAATAAGGTTGAATGCAGAAAGTTCAAACTTTCCAGGTTTGTGTAATCTATCAAGATATACAACTTAGTAGATTCGCCTCATTTCTAAAAATTTGTTTAGAAAACAAATATCTTCATTACCAAATACTGTAATGTGTGATTTAAGCTAGTTCTGTTCTTGGAATGAGTTGCTTTCCTACAAAGAATGTTAGGTGCAGGAATTTCAAACTTTCCTAGTTTGTGTAAACTAACAACATTTAGAACTTCACATATTCACCTCATTTCTAAAGTAGGTTGTTTAGAAAATAAACATTTTCATTGCCGAACACTGTACTGTGTGAAATAATCTAGTTTTGTACTTAGAATGAGTTGCTTTCCCACGAACAAGGTTGAGTGCAGCAAGTTCAAACTTTCCTTGTTAGTGTAATTTTACAAGATGTACAACTTAGTAGATTCATTTCATTTGTAATGTAGTTTGTTTAGAAAACAAACATCTTCATTACCGAACACTGTACTGTGTGATTTAAGCTAGTTCTGTTCTTGGAATGATTTGCTCTCCTACAAAGAATGTTGAGTGCAGCAAGTTCAAGCTGCCCTGGTTTGTGTAATCTAACACAATGTAGAACTTAGTAGATTCACCTCATTTCTGAAGTAGTGTGTTTAGAAAACATGTTCATTGCCGTACTCTGTAGTGTGGGAAATAAGCTAGTTCTGATCTCAGAATGAGTTCCTTTCTATGATGAAGGTAGAATGTAGAAAGTTCAAACATTTGATGTTTGTGTAATCTAACCCAATGTACAATTTAGTAGATTTGCCTCATTTCTAAAGTAGTTTGGTTAGAAAACAAACATCTTCATTATCAAACACTTTACTGTGTGAATTAAGCTAGTTCTGTTCTTGGAATGAGTTGCTTTCCTACAAAGAATGTTGAGTGCAGCAAGTTCATAATTTCCCAGTTTGTGTACTCTAACAAAATGTAGAACTTAGCACATTCGCCTCATTTCTAAAGTAGTTTGTTTAGAAAATAAACATCTTCATTGCTGAACACTGTACTGTGTGAATAAGCTAGTTTTGTGCTTAGAATGAGTTGCTTTCCCACGAACAAGTTTGAGTGCAGCAAGTTCAAACTTTCCTTCTTAGTGTAATTTTACAAGATGTACAACTTAGTTGATTCGTTTCATTTTTAAAGTAGTTTGTTTAGAAAACAAACATCTTTATTGTGGAATGCTGTACTGTGTAAAATAAGCTATTTCTGTTCTCGAAATGACTTGCTTTCCTACGAACCAAGTTGAGTGCAGCAAGTTCAAACTTTCCTTGTTAGTGTAATCTAACAAGAAGTACAACTTAGTAGATTCATTTCAATTCTAAAGTAGTTTCTAAAATAGTTTGTTTAGAAAACAAACATCTTCATTGCCCAACACTGTACTGTGTGAATTAAGCTAGTTCTGTTCTTGGGATGATTTGCTTTCCTACAAAGAATGTTGAGTGCAGCAAGTTCAAACAGTCCTAGTTTGTGTAATCTAACAAAATGTAGAATTTAGTAGATTTGCCTCATTTCTGAAGTAGTGTGTTTAGAAAACATGTTCATTGCCGTACTCTGTACTGTGGGAAATAAGCTAGTTCTGTTCTCAGAATGAGTTCCTTTCTGCAAAGAAGGTTGAATGTAGAAATTCAAACATTCGATGTTTGTGTAAGCTAACCAGATGTACAACTTAGTAGATCCGCCTCATTTCTAAAGTAGTTTGGTTAGAAAACAAACATCTTCATTACCGAACACTGTACTGTGAGAATTAAGCTAGTTCTGTTCTTGGAATGAGTTGCTTCCCTACAAAGAATGTTGAGTGCAGCAAGTTCAAACATTCCTAGTTTGTGTACTCTAACAAGATGAAGAACTTAGCAGATTCACCTCCTTTCTAAAGTAGTTTGTTTAGAAAGCAAACATCTTCATTATTGCACACTCTACTGTGTGAAATAAACTAGTTCTGTTTTCGGAATGAGTTCCTTTCCTACGAACAAGGTTGAGTGCAGCAAGTTCAAAATGTCCCAGTTTGTGTAATCTAACAAGATGTAGAAATTAGTAGATTCGCCTCATTTCTAAAGTAGTTTGTTTAAAAAACAAACATCTTCATTCCTGAATACTGTACTGTGTGAAATAAGGTAGTTCTTTTCTCAGAATGAGTTGATTTCCTACAAATAAGGTAGAATGCAGAAAGTTCAAACTTTCCATGTTTGGTAATCTAAAAAGATGTACAACTTAGTACATTCACCTCATTTCTAAAGTAGTTTGTTTAGAAAACAAAGATCTTCATTGCTGAACACTGTACTGTGTAAAATAAGTTATTTCTGTTCTCGGAATGAGTTGCTTTCCTACAAACAAGGTTGAGTGCAGCAAGTTCACACTCTCTTTGTTAGTGTAATCTAACTAGATGTACAACTTATTACATTCACCTCATTTTAACGTAGTTTGTTTAGAAAGCAAACATCTTCAGTACCGAACACTGTACTGTGAGAATTAAGGTAGTTCTGCTTTGGAATGAGTTGCTTTACTACAAAGAATGTTGAGTGCAGCAAGTTCAAACCTTCCTATTTTGTGTGATCTAACAAGATGTAGAACTTAGCAGATTTGCCTCATTTCTAAAACAGTGTGTTTAAAAAGCAAACATCTTCATTGCCGAACACTATAATGTGGAAATAAGCTAGTTTTGTTCTCGGGATGAGTTGCTTTCCTACGACCAAGCTTGAGTGCAGCTAGTTCAAACGTTCCTAATTTTTGTATACTAACAAGATGTAGAGCTTAGTAGATTCTTCTCATTTCTAAAGTAGTTTGTTTAGGAAACAAACATCTTCATTGCCGAACACTGTACTGTGTGAAATAACCTAGTTCTGTTCTCAGAAAAGAGTTGATTTCCTATGAACAAGGTTGAATGAAGAACGTTAAAACTTTCCATGTTTGTGTATTCTAAAAAGATATACAACTTAGTAAACTCACCTTATTTCTAAAGATTTTTTTTAGAAAACAAATGCTTCATTGCCAAACACTGTACTGTGTAAAATAAGCTATTTCAGTTTCGAAATGAGTTGCTTTCCTACTAAAAAGGTTGAATGCAAAAAGTTCAAACTTTCCATGTTTGTGTAATCTAACAAGATGTACAACTTATTAGATTCACCTCATTTCTAGAGTAGTTTGTATAGAAAACAAACATCTTCATTACCAAACACTGTACTGTGTGAATTAAGCTACTTCTGTTCTTGGAATGAATTGCTTTCCTACAAAGAATGTTGAGTGCAGCAAGTTCAAACTATCCTAGTTTGTGTAATCTAACAAGATGTAGAATGTAGCAGATTTGCCTCATTTCTAAAATAGTTTGTTTAGAAAAAAAAACCTCTTCATTGCCGAACACTATACTGTGTGAAATAAGCTACTTCTGTTCTCAGAATGAGTTCCTTTCCTACGAAGAACGTTGAGTGCAGCAAGTTCAAACTGTCATAGTTTGTGTCATCTAACCAGATATAGAGCTTAGTAGATTCGCTTCATTTCTAAAGTAGTTTCTTTAAATAGCAAACATCTTCATTGCTGAACACTATACTGTGTGAAATAAGCTGGTTCTGTTCTGAGAATGAGTTGCTTTCCTATGAACAAGGTTGAGTGTAGCAAGTTCAAACTGTTCTAGTTTGTGTAATCTAACATGATGGAGAACTTAATAGATTCACCTCATTTCTAAAGTATTTTATTTCAAAAACAAACATCTTCATTGCCGAACACTGTACTCTGTGAATTAAGGCAGTTCTGTTCTCAGAATGAGTTGATCTGCTACGAATAAGGTTGTATGCATAAAGTTCAAACTTTCCATGTTTGTGTAATTTAAAAATATGTACAACTTAGTAGATTCGCCTCATTTCTAAAGTAGTTTTTTTAGAAAACAAACATCTTCATTGCCGAACACTGTACTGTGTGAAATAAGCTAGTTCTGTTCTCAGAATGAGTTGATTTCCTCTGAACAAGGTTGAATGCACCATGTTCAACCTTTCCTTCTTTGTGAAATCTAACAAGATGTACAACAGTATATTTGCTAAATTTCTAAAGTAGTTTGTGTTGAAAGCAAACACCTTCATTGCCGAACACTGTACTGTGTGAAATTAGCGTTCAAACTTTTCTTGTTTGTGTAATCTAACAAGATGTACAACTTAGTAGATTTGCCTCATTTCTCAAGTAGTTTGTTTCAAAAACACACATCTTCATTACCATACACTGTAGTGTGTGAAATAAGCTAGTTCTGTTCTCGGAATGAGTTGCTTTCCTATGAATATGGTTGAGTGCAGCAAGTTCAAACTTTCCTTGTTAGTGTAATCTAACAAGATGTTCATCTTAGTAGATTCACCTCATTTCTAAAGTAGTTTGTTTAGAAAGCAAACATCTTCATTACCGAACACTGTACTGTGTGAATTAAGCTAGCTCTGTTATAGTAATGAGTTGTTTTACTACAAAGAATGTTGAGTGCAGCAAGTTCAAACGTTCCTAATTTGTGTAATCTAACAAAATGTAGAACTTAATAGACTCGCCTAATTTCTAACGTAGTTTGTTTAGAAAACAAACATCTTTTTCTGGTGTTGTGATCGCCTTGAGCGCTGTATTCTTGCCCTTCCCCTGCGTTGTTCTATGGTTTCAGCTGGTGAGGTGTGCACGATCCACATTCCCCATTGATGAGGGCCCCATTGAAAGTGAGAGGACGGGGAGGAGGACAATGGAACCAATACTATGAATTTAAAATCAGAATAATATAAATAAAAAAAATCTTCATTGCGGAACAATGTACTTTGTGAAATTAGCTATTTCTGTTCTCAGAATGAGTTGCTTTCCTACGAAAAAGGTTGAATGCAAAAAGTTCAAACTTTCCATGTGTGTGTAATCTAACAAGATGCACAACTTATTAGATTCAGCTCATTTCTAAGCTAGTTTGTATAGAAAACAAACATCTTCATTACCGAACACTGTACTGTGTGAATTAAGCTAGTTCTGTTCTTGGAATGAGTTGCTTTCCTACAAAGAATGTTGAGTGCAGCAAGTTCAAACTTTCCTAGTTTGTGTAATCTAACAAGATGTAGAAGTTAGCAGATTGGCCTCATTTTAAAAAGTGTTTAGAAAGCAAACATCTTTATTGCCAAACACTAAACTGTGTGAAATAAGCTAGTTCTGTTCTTGGAATGAGTTGCTTTCCTACGAAAAAGGTTGAGTGCATCAAGTTCAAACTGTACTAGTTTGTGTAATATAACAAGATATAGAACTTCACACATTCGCTTCATTTATTAAGCAGTTTGTTTAGAAAACAAACATCATCATTGCCGAACACTGTACTATGTGAAATAAGCTAGTTCTGTTCTCAGAATGAGTTGCTTTCCCATGAACAAGGTTGGTGCAGCAA
This sequence comes from Orientallactaga sibirica, assembly GCA_036365145.1. Classification (NCBI taxonomy): domain Eukaryota; kingdom Metazoa; phylum Chordata; class Mammalia; order Rodentia; family Dipodidae; genus Orientallactaga; species Orientallactaga sibirica. The sequence goes on from JAEOAD010000025.1 coordinate 117,566, forward strand.
GTTCAAACTTCCTTGTTTGTGTAATCTAACAAAATGTACAACTAAGTAGATTTGTTTCATTTCTAAAGTCGTTTGTACAGAAAACAAACATATTCATTGCCCAACACTGTACTGTGTGTAATAAGCTAGTTCTGTTCTCGGAATGAGTTGCTTTCCTATGAACAAGGTTGAGTGCAGCAAGTTCAAACTTTCCTTGCTAGTGTAATCTAACAAGATGTACAACTTAGCAGATTCATTTCATTTCTAAAGTACTTTGTTTAGAAAAAAAAATCTTCATTGCCAAACACTGTACTGTGTGAATTAAGCTAGTTCTGTACTTGGAATGAGTTGCTTTCCTACTAAGATTGTGAGTGCACCACCTTCAAACTTTGCTTGTTTGTGTAACCTAAGATGTACAACTTAGTAGATTCACCTCATTTCTAAAGTAGTTTGTTTAGAAAGCAAACATCTTCATTGCCGAACACTGTAGTGTGTGAAATAAGCTAGTTCTGTTCTGAGAACGAATTGCTTTCCTACGAACAAGGTTGAGTGCAGCTCATTGAAACTTTCCTAGTTTTGGTAATCTTACAAGATGTACAACTTAGTAGATTCGCCCCATTTCTCAAGTAGCTTGTTTAGGAAACAAACATCTTCATTTCCCAACACTGTACTATGTTAAATAAACTAGTTCTGTTCTCAAAATGAGTTGCTTTCCTACGAACAAGGTTGAATGCAGAAAGTTCAAACTTTCCATGTTTGAGTTATCTAACAAGATATACAACTGAATAGATTTGCCTCATTTCTAAAGTAGTTTGTGTAGAAAACAAACATCTTCATTGCTGAACACTGTACTGTGTGAAATAAGCTAGTTCTGTTCTCAGAATGAGTTGCTTTCCTACGAACAAGGTTGAATGCAGAAAGTTCAAACTTTCCAGGTTTGTGTAATCTAACAAGATGTAGAACTTCGCATATTCACCTCATTTCTAAAGTAAGTTGTTTAGAAAATAAACATCTTCATTGCCAAACTCTGTACTGTGTGAAATAAGCTAGTTGTGTGCTTAGAATGAGTTGCTTTCCCACGAACGAGGTTGAGTGAAGCAAGTTCAAACTTTCCTTGTTAGTGTAATTTTACAAGATGTACAACTTAGTAGATTCCTTTCATTTCTAATGTAGTTTGTTTAGAAAACAAACATCTTTATTGTGGAATGCTGTACTGTGTAAAATAAGCTATTTCTGTTATCGGAATGACTTGCTTTCCTACAAACCAAGCTGAGTGCAGCAAGTTCAAACTTTCCTTGTTAGTGTAATCTAACAATATGTACAACTTAGTAGATTCATTTCATTTCTAAAGTAGTTTGCTTAGAAAACAAACATCTTCATTACCGAACACTGTACTGTGTGATTTAAGCTAGTTCTGTTCTTGGAATGATTTGCTTTCCTACAAAGAATGTTAAGTGCAGCAAGTTCAAACTGTCCTGGTTTGTGTAATCTAACAAAATATAGAACTTAGTAGATTCACCTGATTTCTGAAATACTAGTAGTACTTCATTGCCGAAAATGGTGCTGTGTAATAAGCTATTTCTGTTCTCTGAATGAGTTGCTTTCCTGGGAAGAAGGTTGAATGCACCACGTTCAACCTTTCCTTGTTTGTGTAATCTAACAAGGTGTACAACTTAGTAGATTCGCCACATTTCTAAAGTAGAGTGTTTAGAAAAAAAAAATCTTCATTGCCAAACACTGTACTGTGTGAAATAAGCTGGTTCTGTTCTCTGATTGAATTGCTTTGCCACGAACAAGGTTGAGTGCAGCAAGTTCAAACATTCCTTGTCAGTGTAATGTGACAAGATATACAACTCTAGTAGATTCGTTGCATTTTTAAAGTACTTTGTTTAGAAAACAAACATCTTCATTGCCAAACCTTGTACTGTGTGAATATAGCTACTTCTGTTCTTGGAATTAGTTGCTTTCCTACAAAGAATGTTGAGTGCAGCAAGTTCAAACATTCCTAGTTTGTGTAATCTAACAAGATGTAGAACTTAGCAGATTCGCCTCATTTGTAAAATTTTTTGTTTACAGAGCAAACCTCTTTATTGCCGAACACTATACTGTGTGAAATAAGCTAGTTCTGTTCTCGGAATGATTTGCTTTCCTACAAAATAGGTTGAGTGCAGAAAGTTCAAACTGTCCTAGTTTGTGTAATCTAACTAGATATAGAAATTAGTAGATTCGCCTCATTTCTAAAGTTATTTTGTTAGGAAAAAAATCTTCATTGCTAAACAGTGTATTGTGTGAATTAAGCTAGTTCTGTTCTTGGAATGAGTTGCTTTCCTACTCAGAATGTGAGTGTACCACGTTCTATCTTTCCTTGTTTGTGTAATCTAAGATGTACAACTTAGTACATTCGCCTCATTTCTAAAGTAGTTTGTTTAGAAAGCAAACATCTTCATTGCCGAACACTCTACTGTGTGAAATAAGCTAGTTCTGCTCTCAGAATGAGTTGCTTTCCTACAAACAAGGTTGAGTGCAGCTGGTTCAAACTTTCCCAGTTTTGGTAATCTAAAAAGATGTAGAACTTAGTAGATTCACCACATTTCTATATTAGTTTGTTTAGAAAACAAATATCTTCATTTCCCCACACTGTACTGTGTTAACTAAATTAGTTCTATTTGCAAAATGAGTTGCTTTCCTACGAACAAGGTTGAATGCAGAAAGTTCAAACTTGCTATGTTTGAGTAATCTAACAAGATGGACAACTGAGTACATTCGCCTCATTTCTAAAGTAGTTTGTGTAGAAAACAAACATCTTCACTGGCGACCACTATACTGTGTGAAATAAGCTAGTACTGTTCTCGGAATGAGTTGCTTTTCTATGAAAAAGGTTGAGTGCAGCAAGTTCAAATATTCCTTGTTAGTGTAATCTCACAAGATGTACAACTTAGTAGATTCGTTTCACATCTAAGATAGTTTGTTTAGAAAACAAACATCTTCATTGCCGAACACTGTACTGTGTGAAATGAGCTTGTTCTGTTCTGGGAATGAGTTGCTTTCCCACAAACAAGGTTGAGTGCAGCAAGTTCAAACTTTCCGTGTTAGTGTAATCTAACAAGATATACAAGCTAGTAGATTCGTTTCATTTCTGAGTAGTTTCTTTAGAAAACAAACATCTGCATTGCCAAACACTGTACTGTGTGAGAAAATCTAGTTATGTTGTCGGAATGAGTTGCTTTCCGAGGAAAAAGGTTGAGTGAAGCAAGTTCAAACTATCCATGTTAGTGTAATCTAACATGATGTACAACTTAGTAGATTCATTTCATTTCTAAAGGAGTTTGTTTAGAAAACAAACATCTTCATTGCCAAACACTGTACTGTGTGAATTAAGCTCGTTCTCTTCTCAGAAAGAGTTGCTTTCCTACGATAAAGGTTGAATGCACCACCTTCAAACTTTCCTTTTTTGTGTAATCATGCAAGGTGTACAGCTTGTTAGATTTGTCTCATTTCTTAAGTAGTTTGTTGAGAAAACAAACATCTTCATTGCCAAACACAGTGCTGTGTGAAATAAGCTAGTTCTGTTCTAGGAATGAGTTGCTTTCCTACGAAGAAGGTTGAATGCACCACGTTCAAACGTTCCATGTTTGTGTAATGTAACAAGATATACAACTTAGTAGATTCGCCTCATTTCTAAAGTAGTTTGTTTTGAAAACAAACTTCTTCATTACTGAATACTGTACTGTGTGAATTAGGCTATTTCGGTTCTTGGAATGAGTTGCTTTCCTGCAAAGAATGTTGAGTGCAGCAAGTTCAACTTTCCATGTTTGTGTAATCTAAAAAGATTTAGAACTTAGTGGATTCGTTTCATTTCTAAAGTAGTTTGTTTAGAAAAAAAAAATCTCCATTGCCAAACACTGTACTGCGTGAAATAAGCTACTTGTCTTCTCAGAATGAGTTGCTTTCATACGAAAAAGGTTGAATGCAGCAAGTTCAAACTTTCCTCTTTTGTGTAATTTAAGAAACTGTACAACTTTGTAGATTCACTTCATTTCTCAAGTAGTTTGTTTAGAAAACAGACATCTTCATTTCCAAACACTGTTTTGTGTGAATTAAGCTAGTTCTGTTCTTCGAATGTGTTGCTTTCCTACAATAAATGTTCAGTGCAGCAAGTTCAAACTTTTCTTGTTTATGTAATCTAACAAGATGTAGAACTTAGTAGATTTGCCTTATTTCTAAAGTTGTTTGTTTCGAAAGCAAACATTTTCATTGCCGAATACTGTTCTTTGTGAAATGAGCTCATTCTGTTCTCAGAATGAGTTGCTTTCCTACGGAGATGGTTGAATGCACCACCATCAAACTTTCCGTGTTTGTGTAATCCAAATACATGTACAACTTAGTAGGTTTGCCTCCTTTCTAAACTTGTTTGTTTAGAAAGCAATCATCTTCATTGCCAAACACTATAATGTGTGAAATAAGCTAGTTCTGTTCTTGGAATGAGTTGCTTTCCTATGAAGAAGGTTGAATGCACCACGTTCAAACTTTCCATGTTTGTGTAATCTAACAAGATGTACAACTTAGTAGATTCGCCTCATTTCTAAAGTAGTTTGTTTAGAAAACAAATATCAGCGGTTAAGATGGCGACATAGGAACCTCGCCAAAAGAGGGTAGCGAATAAAAGCAAAACAAACCCCAGGAAAATACACTTTTCTACTAAAAAGTGAGGTACATAGTAAACTTTCAAGCCCAACAGAGAAGTAGGAGAGTTCAAGAGCGTCTGGAGCCCACAGAAGCGGGCAGAAGCAGCTCCACAGCCACCACAGCTGCCGCGGCGGCGGCGCGGCTAGGCGCTGCCTGAGACAGCTGATCCACAGGACTTATAAAGGCAGGTGAGGAGAAGTTTCCACTCACACCGCCTCCTCACAATCTCAAGAAGCGTGGAAGGAGGACAGTAGAGACCAACAGAGAAGCTTGTGAGGAAGAGGATCGCATAGAGGAACAGACAGACTTCAGCCGCCACTCACAGCCTCCCCTCCCCCACCACGAGTGCAAGCACGGCGAGCAACAGAGATCACCAGCTCACCAGCAGCATCGGGTGCAGCGAAAGCAGACAACAGATGCAGCTGACTTACTGAATCCACAACACAGCAAAGGAACCAAGCAGCCATGCAGCATAGCTGTGATCAAACCCGTTCCAAAAGGTAATTTGGTTTTCACTAGGTTAGTACCCAACAAATAAGCCTGGTATATAATCCTGTTGGATGGTCAGATCTGACATTCCTAAATAAGCTATTTTCTAGGCTGCTCATTTGTTGCTTCCTGATTTGTTTCCTCCTCTGTCATTCATTGGGGAAGGGTCTCTCTTGATCACAAGCTGACCTTGGAACTCTCTACAGATCAGAAATCTTAGCCTCCCAGCTGACAGGATTAAGGGTGTGGGCTAACACATATCCTTAGGAACTGTGACTTTGTCATAATACCTGCTTTTGCACAAATACTCTGTGCTGTATTTCATTGAAGGGGTACATTGTTGAGTTAAATTTTTGGATCTTGACTGTATTCTGTTCCATTCACCCCACTTGATAATCTCATAGCAGGCAAGGGTCACTTCTGTGATTACTTTGAGAGCCTTAGAAGAACCACACTTAACACCTTAAACTCCTACACTGAAGATATATAATATCAGATTGATTGATACATCTAACATTACTGCAGATATTTAGAAAACCCAAGCATTAAATTAATTCAAGATGCAAAGATCTCTACATTACAATACAAGAAACACAAAACATCCAGACAATATAAATCCACCAAAAAGTATTAATATATCAGAAATGACCTTCAGTGAGGCTGACTTAGAGGACATCCCCGAGAAAGATTTCAAAAGAATGATTATAATTATGTTCAAAGAACTCAAAGAGGAAATGAAAGGGTTCAAAGACCTCAAAGAAGAAATCAAAGGATTCAAAGAAAACACAGAAAACCAATTTAATGAAATAAGGAGGTCAATACTAGACATAAATACGGAAATAGAAAGAGTAAAGAAAACCCACTCAGAAATGCTAGCAATAAAGAACACAGTCAGTGAAATTAAAACCTCTGTAGAAAATCTCTCTAGTAGAATGGATGAAGGAGAGAACAGGATATCGAAGCTAGAAGACCAAGTAGCTGATCTAATACAGTCCAACAGAGAGAAAGACAAAATAATAGGAAGGTATGAATGGGAATTACAGGATATTCGGGACACTATGAAAAGATCAAACATAAGAATTTAAGGGATAGTAGAAGGAGAAGAATTTCACTCCAAAGGCATAGTAGGTGTTTTCAACAAAATCATAGAGGAAAACTTCCCCCAAATTGGGAAAGAGATGCCAATGCAGATACAGGAAGCCTTTAGAACACCAAACAGACAAAACCTGGAAAGAACCTCTCACCGCCATATTATAATTAAACTACCAAACATACAAACCAAAGAAAATATATTGAAAGCAGCTAGAGAGAAAAAGCAAGTGACCTACAAAGGGAAGCCCATCAGACTCACAGCAGATTACTCAACACAAACTTTAAAGGCCAGAAGGGCCTGGAGTGATGTATTCAAGTTCTGAAAGATAAAAACTGTCAACCGAGATTACTTTATCCTGCAAAACTATCTATCCAAATAGATGGAGAAATAAGGACATTCCACAACAAAGACAGGCTAAAGGAATTTTTGGCAACTAAACCAGCTCTACAGAAAATACTTGCAGGAATCATTCATGCTGAGGAGAAAGCAAAGCACACACATCAGGAAATAGGAAAAAATAAACCATACTCAAATAACAGTTAAAACAAGTGAGTAAAGGGAAAACAGGAAAAACTAAAAAATAAGAAGAATGGTGAGAATAAACACATATATGTCAATAATAACTCTTAATATCAATGGTCTCAAAGCCCCTATCAAAAGACACAGACTTGCAGACTGGACTAAAAAGCAGGATCCTACCATCTGTTGCCTCCAGGAAACTCATCTCTCAATAAAAAATAGAAACCTTCTTAGGGTGAAAGGTTGGAAAAAGGTATTTCAAGCAAATGGCCCTAGAAAACAAGCAGGGGTTGCTATTTTAATTTCTGACAAGATAGACTTCAATCCAACATTTGTGAGGAAAGATAAAGAAGGTCACTTTATACTGATTAAAGGAACACTCCAACAGGAGGACATTACAATCCTAAACATATATGCCCCTAACATGGGGGCTCCCAATTTCATCAAACAAACACTATTAGAATTAAGGTCAGAGATATCTCCTAACACAATAGTAGTGGGGGACTTCAATACCCCACTCTCATCACTTGACAGGTCTACCCAGCAAAAAATAAACAGAGAGACATCTGCATTAAATGATACCATTGAACAAATGGACCTAACAGATATATACAGAATATTCCATCCAAATGCTGCAGAATATACATTTTTCTCAGCTGCACACGGGACATTTTCTAAAATAGACCATATACTAGGACACAAATCAAATCTTAACAAATACAGGAAAATTGAAATAATCCCTTGTACATTTTCTGACCACAATGGGATTAAACTGCAAATCAGCAACAAGAAAATATACAGAGCATACAGAAACTCATGGAGACTAAACAGCACTTTATTGAATGAGGTATGGGTCATTGAAGAAATTAAAAAGGCAATCAAGAAATTCGTAGAATCAAATGATGATGAGAATACAACATACCAAAACCTTTGGGACACAATGAAGGCAGTCCTACGAGGGAAATTTATAGCCCTAAGTGCATATATTAAGAAATTGGAGAGTTCACAACTAAACAATTTAATGCTTCACCTTAAGGCCTTGGAAAAAGAAGAACAAGGCAAACCAAAAATTAGTAGACGGGAAGAAATAATAAAGGTTAGGGCAGAAATTAATGAAATGGAAACCAAAAAAACAATCAAAAAGATCAATGAAACAAAGAGTTGGTTCTTTGAAAGGATAAACAAGATTGACAAATGCTTAGCAAATGTGACCAAAAGAAAGAGAGAAGAGACAAAAATTGATAAAATTAGAGATGAAAAAGGCAACATCACAACAGATACCAAAGAAATTCAGAAAATCATACGGACATACTTTAAGAATATATATGCCTCTAAGTTTGAAAACCTGAAAGAAATGGATGAATTACTTGATTCATATGACCTACCAAAATTAAATCAAGAAGAGATAAACCATTTAAATAGAACTATAACAACCACAGAGATTCAAGCAGTTATAAAAAGTCTCCCAACTAAAAAAAGCCCAGGCCCAGATGGATTCACTGCTGAATTTTACCAGACATTCCTGGAGGATCTAACACCAATGCTTCTCAAACTTTTCCATAAAATAGAAAAGGAAGGAACTCTACCAAAATCCTTCTATGAAGCCAGCATCACCCTGATACCCAAACTGGACAAAGACAGATCAAAAAAAGAAAATTATAGACCAATCTCCCTCATGAACATGGATGCAAAAATTCTCAACAAAATACTGGCAAACAGAATACAAGAATTTATCAGAAAGATTATTCACCCTGACCAAGTAGGCTTTATCCCAGAGATGCAGGGATGGTTCAACATACGCAAATCCATAAATGTAATATACCATATAAACGGTCTGAAGGACAAAAATCATATGGTCATCTCAATAGATGCAGAAAAGGCATTTGACAAAATCCAACACCCCTTCATGGTGAAAGTATTACAGAAACTGGGAATAGAAGGAGCATATCTCAACATAATAAAAGCTATTTATGACAAACCTACAGCCAGCATAATACTAAATGGGGAAAAACTTGAAGCTTTTCCTCTAAATTCAGGAACAAGACAAGGGTGTCCACTTTCCCCACTACTATTTAATATAGTACTGGAAGTCTTAGCCACAGCAATAAGGCAAGAGACACTCATAAAGGGGATACAAATTGGAAGGGAAGAGATCAAATTATCATTATTTGCAGACGATATGATTCTATACCTAACAGACCCTAAAGTCTCTACCTGCAAACTGTTAGAGCTGATAAACACTTTTAGCAATGTAGCAGGATACAAAATAAACACACAGAAATCAGTAGCTTTTCTATATACTAACAACAAACGTGCAGAGGATGAAATCAGGAATCTCTCCCATTCAAAATTGCCTAAAAAAAAATAAAATACCTTGGAATAAACTTAACCAAGGAAGTGAAGGATCTCTACAATGAGAACTTTAAAAAACTCGAGCGACAAATTACAGAAGACACAAGGAAATGGAAAGACATCCCATGCTCCTGGATTGGAAGAATCAATATTGTGAAAATGTCAATCTTACCAAAAGCAATCTATACATTTAATGCGATCCCTATTAAAATCCCAATAGCTTTCTTCATGGAAATAGAAAAACAATCCTAAAATTCATCTGGAAACACAAAAAACCTCGAATAGCCAAAACAATTTTTGCGAAACAAAAATCAGGCAGGTGGTATAACCATACCCGATTTTAAGTTATATTACAAAGCCATAGTAACAAAAACAGCATGGTACAGGCACAAGGACAGACAGGTAGATCAATGGAACAGAATAGAAGACCCAAATATTAATCCAAGCAGCTACAGCCACCTGATTTTTGACAAAAATGCCAAAAACGTTAATTGGAGAAAAGATAGCCTCTTTAACAAGTGGTGTTGGGAAAACTGGACATCGGTATGTAAAAGGATAAACATAGATCCTTGTCTTTCTCCATGCACAAGAGTCAAATCCAAATGGATCAGGGACCTTGATATCAGACCTGAAACTCTGAACCTGCTAGAGGAAAAAGTAGGGGAAACCCTTCAACATATTGGCATAGGTAAGGACTTTCTGAATATAACCCCAATTGCTCAGCGAATAAAATCACTAATCAACCAATGGGACCTTATGAAATTACAAAGCTTTTGTACAGCAAAGGACACTGTGAGTAGAGCAAAAAGACAACCTACAGAATGGGAGAAAATCTTTGCCAGCTATACATCTGACAGAGGATTAATATCCAGAATATACAAAGAACTCAAAAAACAGAATAATAAGAATTCAAACAACCCAGTTAAAAATGGGCTATGGAACTAAATAGAGAATTCACAGAAGATGAAATTCAGATGGCATATAAACATCTGAAAAAGTGTTCCACATCCTTAGCCATCAGGGAAATGCAAATTAAAACCACTTTGAGATTCCATTTCACTCCTGTCAGAATGGCTTCCATCAAGAAAACAAATGACAATAAGTGTTGGCGTGGATGCGGAAAAAGAGGAACACTTCTACACTGTTGGTGGGAATGTAACCTGGTCCAACCATTGTGGAAATCAGTGTGGAGGTTTTTGAGACAGCTAGAAATAGATTTACCATATGATCCAGCTATAGCACTCCTAGGCATATATCCAGAAGACTCTTCTCACTTCCTTAGAGATACTTGCAAAACCATGTTTATTGCCGCTCTATTCACAATAGCTAGGAAATGGAAGCAGCCTAGATGTCCCACCACAAATGAATGGATAATAAAGATGTGGTACATTTACACAATGGAGTTCTACTCAGCGGTAAAGAAAAATGAAATTATGAAATTTGCAGGGAAATGGATGGATCTGGAAAGGATTATACTAAGTGAGGTAACCCAGGCTCAGAAAGCCAAACGTCACATGTTCTCTCTCATATGTGCATCCTAGCTACAAATAGACAGACTTGTGTGTGAACTGGAACCAAAAATTGGTACCAGAAACCAGTAAGCTGGTAAAAGGCTATAAGGGACAGAGGAAAGGGAAGGACTGAAGTGTATGGTATTGCACATATGTAAGTGGAAGGACTGATTACAAGGAGGGGAATGGCCTAACCAAGGCCATGGGTAGAGAATGCATAAAAGAAGGGCAAGGGGAGGGTCAATCTAATTTCAAAAGATTGTGAATAAGACTTATGTAAAACTACTTTTTGAATAATGGTACATCTAGAAGCTGTAGACTGTTACTAGAAAATTTTCAGTACCTGGGATGGGATACCTTCCAGTGAGTTGTTGGCCAAGGAGGTCCCGGTAGCCTCCAAAACATTAAAGGCTTTTGCCAAAGCCCTTGGTTTCCCCTGAGAAACAGATAGTAAGACCCTATTGCTGAAGACATCTCTTGCCTGAGAGGCAAGGTCACTGAGAAAGCAAGCTGGTGCTGAGCAGAAAACCTTCTCCCTGTAGACCAGCCAACTGAAAGCTGGAAAAAGCTGCACTGCATGCAGAGTATGGGAGACAGAAGTCATCAGCAGTGAAAACAGTGGACGCTGAATATTCAAATTTGGCCAGACAGGCCCAAAGACTGAACGGGTGCAATAGTGGCATGTCTACTCGTGGGGTAACCAAGTGCTCTATAATTGGACTGAAGGCCCTCTCTACAGGAGGGAATACATACCTGGTACTGAAAAACCTAAGCAAAGTCTATGGTAGGTAAGGTCATAAGCCTTAGGTGTATAAAGCATGCCCTTATCTAAATGTATATACTATTCCCACCAAGCTGCCCGGAAAATAGTACACTTAATGCTCATATTCACATATTAATGCTACTCTCACTTCTGGTTAGAGAAGCTTCTCTTTTCAGATGGCGATGACCACTGGGATGATCCAAAAGGGAACATAGTGCTGAGAAGAAGGGATGGAGAAGTGCCCAGCACTGAAACATCTCTGTCACACCCTCCAAGGCTCAGGGATCATTGCGGAAGAGGGGGCGGATAGAATGGAAGAGCCAAAGGAAGGGTACGACTCCCTACAATGCAACTGCCCAGACAGAAATTGGCCTTGATATCCATGACCTTGCTGGGCCTAGCAATACCTCCGCAAGACCCTCATAGTAGAAGTAAAAGAGGATGACATCATATTTAAAAAAGAGACTAATGGAGAGAGGGAGGGGATATGATGGAGAGTGGAGTTCTAAAGGGGAAGGGGGGAGGGGAGGGAAAAATACGCACCTTTGGTATGTAAGTATGTTTTGTTGTCAATAAATATTAAAAAAAAAGAAAACAAATATCATCATTGCAGAACACTGTACTGTGTGAAATAAGCTAGTTCTGTTATCAGAATCAGTTGCTTTCTAAGAACAAGGTTGAATGCAGAAAGTTCAAACCTTCCATGTTTGCGTAATATAACAAGATGTACAACTTAGTAGATTCGCCTCATTTCTTAAGTAGTTGGTTTAGAAAAAAAAACCTCTTCATTTCCAAACACTGTACTGTGTAAAATAAGCTTTTCTGTTCTCGGAATGAGTTGCTTTCCTCCGAAGAATGTTGAATGCACAACGTTCAAACTTTCTCGTTTGTGTAATCTAACAAGATGTACAACTTAGTAGATTCGCCTAATGCCTAAAGTTGTTTGTTCAGAAAACAAACATCTTCATTGCCGAACACTGTACTGTGCGAAACAAGCTAGTTCTGTTCTAGGAATGAGCTGCTTAACTACGAAGAAGGTTGAATGCACCACGTTCAAACTTTCCTTCTTTGTGTAATCTAACAAGATGTACAACTTAGTAGATTCGCCTCATTTCCAAGGTAGTTTGTTTAGAAAACAAACAACTTCATTGCCAAACACTGTACTGTGTGAAATGAGCTAGTTCTGTTCTCAGAAAGAGATGTTTTCCCACGAACAAGGTTGAGTGCAGCAAGTTCAAACTTTCCTTGTTAGTGTAATCTAACAACATGTACAACTTAGTAGATTGGGCTCATTTCTAAAGTAGTTTGTTTAGAAAACAAATATCTTCATTGCCAAACACCATACTGTGTGAAATAAGCTGGTTCTGTTCTCAGAATGAGTTGCTTTCCTACGAACAAGTTGAGTGCAGCAAATTCAAACTTTCTTTGTTAGCGTAAACTAACAATATGTACCACTTAAGAGATTCACCTCATTCTAAACTAGTTCATTTAGAAAACAAACATCTTCATTACTGAACACTGTGCTGTGTGAAATAAGCTAATTCTGTTCTCAGAATGAGTTGCTTTCCTACGAAGAGGGTTGAATGCAAGATTTCAAACTTTCCATATTTGTGAAATCTAAGAAGATGTAGAACTTAGTATATTCGCCTCATTTCTAAAGTAGTTTGTTTGTAATACAAACATCTTCATTGCCAAACACTGTACTGTGTAAATAAGCTACTTGTGTTCTCAGAATGAGTTGCTTTTCTACGAAAAAGGTAGAATGCACCACGTTCAAACTTTCCATGTTTGTGTAATCTAACAAGATGTACAACTTAGTAGATTCGCCTCATTTCTCAAGTAGTTTGTTTAGAAAACAAACATCTTCATTAACAAACACTGTACTGTTTGAATTAAGCTAGTTCTGTTCAGGAATGAGATGCTTTCCTACAAAGAATGTTGAGTGCAGCAAGTTCAATCTTTCCTAGTTTGTGTAATCTAAGAAGCTGTAGAACTTAGTAGATTCACCTCATTTGTAAAGTGGTTTGTTTAGAAAGCAAACATCTTCATTGCCGAACACTGTTCTTTGTGAAATAAGCTAGTTTTTTTCTCGAAATGAGTTGCTTTCCTATGAAGAATGTTGAATCCACCACCATTAAACTTTGCTTGTTAGTGTAATCTAACAATATGTACAACTTAGTAGATTCATTTCATTTCTAAAATACTTTGTTTAGAAAACAAACATCTTCATTGTCGTGCACTCTACTGTGTCAATTAAGCTAGTTCTATTCTTCGAATGAGTTGCTTTCCTATGAAAATATTGAATGGAGAAAGTTCAAACTTGCCATGTTTGTGTAATATTACAAGATGTACAACTTAGTAGATTTGCCTCATTTCTTAAGTAGTTGGTTTAGAAATCAAACCTCTTCATTTCCAAACACTGTACTGTGTGAAATAAGCTAGTTCTGTTCCCAGAATGAGTTGCTTTTCTACTAAGAGGGTTGAAATCATCACGTTCAAACTTTCTTGTTTGTGTAATTTAACAAGATGTACATCTCAGTAGATTCACCTAATGCCTAAAGTAGTTTGTTCAGAAAACAAACGTCTTCATTGCCAAACACTGTACTGTGTGAAACAAGCTAGTTCTGTTCTAGGAATGAGTTGCTTAACTATGAAGAAGGTTGAATGCACCACGTTCGAACTTTCCTTCTTTGTGTAATCTAATAAGATGTAGAACTTAGTAGATTCACCTCATTTCCAAAGCATTTTGTTTAGAAAACAAACATCTTCATTGCCAAACACTGTACTGTGTGAAATGAGCTAGTTCTGGTCTCAGAATGAGTTGTTTTCCCATAAACAAGGTTGAGTGCAGCAAGTTCAAACTTTCCTTGTTAGTGTAATCTATCAAGATGGACAACTTAGTAGATTCGTTTCATTTCTAAAGTAGTTTCTTTAGAAAACAAACATCTTCATTCCTGAAACTTTACTGTGTGAATTAAGGTAGTTCTGTTCTCCGAATGTGTTGCTATCCTACGAAAAGGTTGAATGCAGAAAGTTCAAACTTTCCATGTTTGTGTAATATAACAAGATGTGCAATTTAGTAGATTCCCCTCATTTATTAAGTACTTTGTTTAGAAAACAAACATCTTCATTGCCGAAAACTGTACTGTGTGAAATAATCTAGTTCTGTTCTCTGAATCAGTTGCTTTCCTAAGAACAAGGTTGAATGCAGAAAGTTCAAACCTTCCATGTTTGTGTAACCAAACAAGATGTACAACTTAGGAAATTCGACTCATTTCTCAAGTAGTTTGTTTAGAAAACAAATATCTTCATTGCCGATCACTGTTCTGTGTGAGATATGCTAGTTCTGTTCTCGGATTGTGTTGCTTTCCTATGAAGAAGGTTGAAGGCACCACGTTCAAACTTTCCTAGTTTGTGTAATATAAAAACATGTACAACTTAGGAGATTTGCCTCATTTCTAAACTGGTTACTTTAGAAAGCAAACATCTCCATTGCCGAACACTGTACTGTGTGAAATAAGCTAGTTCGGTTCTTGGAATGAGTTCCTTCCCAACCAAGAGGGTTGCATGGACCACGTTCAAACTTTCCTTGTTTGTGTAATCTAACAAGATGTACAACTTAGTAGATTCGCCTCATTTATAAAATAGTTTGTTTAGAAAACAAACATCTTCATTCCCGAATACTGTACTGTGTGAAATAAGCTAGTTCTGTACTCGGAATGAGTTGCTATCCTATGAAGAAGGTTGAATGCACCACGTTAAAACTTTCCTTGTTTGTGTAATCTAACAAGATGTACAACTTAGTAGATTCGCCTCATTTCTAACATAGTTTGTTTAGAAAACAAAACATATTCATTGCCGAACACTGTATTGTGTGAAATAAGGTAGTTCTGTTCTCGGAATGAGCTGCTTTCCTACAAAGAAGGTTGAATGCACCACTTTCAAACTTTCCTTGTTTGTGTAATCTAACATGATGTACAACTTAGTAGATTTGCCTCATTTATAAAGTAGTTATTTTAGAAAGCAAACATCTTCATTGCTGAACACTGTACTGTGTGAAAAAAGCTAGTTCTGTTATCGGAATGAGCTGCTTTCCTACAAAGAAGGTTGAATGCACCACTTTCAAACTTTCCTTGTTTGTGTAATCTAACAAGATGTACAACTTAGTAGATTCGCCTCATTTATAAAGTAGTTATTTTAGAAAGCAAACATCCTCATTGCAGAACACTGTGCTGTGTGAAATAAGCTAGTTCTGTTCTCAGATTGAGTGGCTTTCCTACGAACAATGTTGAATACAGAAAGTTCAAACTTTCCATGTTTGTGTAATCCAACAAGTTGTAGGAATTAGTAGATTCACCTCATTTCTAAAGTAGTTTTTTTTAGCAAACAAACATCTTCATTGCTGAACACTGTACTGTGTTAAATAAGCTATTTCTGTTCTTGGAAAGAGTTGCTTTCCCACGAAGAAGGTTGAGTGCAGCAAGTTCAAACTTTCCTTCTTAGTGTAATCTAACAAGATGTACAACTTAGTGGATTCGTTTCACTTCTAACGTAGTTTGTTTAGAAAACAAACATCTTCATTAGCGAAAATAGTACTGTGTTAAATAAGCTAGTTCTGTTCTCAGATTGAGTGGCTTTCCTACGAACAATGTTGAATACAGAAAGTTCAAACTTTCCATGTTTGTGTAATCTAACAAGATGTAGAAATTAGTAGATTCACCTCATTTCTAAAGTAGTTTGTTTAGAAAACAAACATCTTATTTGCAGAACACTGCATTGCGTGAAATAAGCTAGTTCTGTTCTCACAATCAGTTGCTTTCCCATGAAAGAGGTTGAGTGCAGCAAGTTCAAACTTTCCTTGTTACTGTAATCTAACAAGATATACAACTTAGTAGACTCGTTTCATTTCTAAAGTAGTTCATTTAGAAAAAAAACATCTTCATTGCCCAACACTGTACTGTGTGAAATAAGCTATTTTTGTTTTTGGAATGTGTTGGTTTCCTCCGAACAAGGTTGAGTGCAGCAAGTTCAAACTTTCCATGTTTGTGTAATCTAACAAGATGTAGAAATTAGTAGATTCGACTCGTTTCTCAAGTACTTTGTTTAGAAAACAAACTTCTTCATTACCAAACACTGTACTGTGTGAATTACTCTACTTCTGCAGTCAGATTGAGTTGCTTTCCTACAAAGAATGTTGAGTGCCGCAAGATCAAACTTTCCTAGTTTCTGTAATCTAACAAGATGTGGAACTTAGTAGATTCACCTCATGCTAAAGTAGTTTGTTTAGAAACCAAACATCTTCATTGCCGAACACTGTTCTGTATGAAATAAGGTAGTTGTGTTCTCGGATTGAGTTGATTTCCTACGAAGAAGGTTGAATGCCCCACGTTCAGACTTATTTCTCTGTGTAAGCTAAAAAGTTGTACCACTTAGTAGATTTGCCCCTTTTCTAAACTGGTTTGTTTAGAAAGCAAACATCTTCATTGCCGAACACTGTACTGTGTGAAATAAGCTAGGTCTGTTCTCAGAAGGAGTTGCTTTAGTACGAACAAGGTTGAATGCACCACGTTCAAACTTTCCATATTTGTGTAATCTAACAAGATGTAGAACTTAGTAGATTCACCTCGTTTGTTAAGTAATGTGTTTAGAAAAAAAATATCTTCATTGACGAACATTGTACTGTGTGAATTAAGCTAGTTCTTTTCATGGAATGAGTTTCTTTCCAACGAACAAGGTTGAGTGCAGCAAGTTCAATCTTTCCTTGTCAGTGTAATCTAAAAAGTTATACAACGTAGTAGATTCTATTCATTTCTGAAGTAGTTTGTTTAGAAAACAAATATCTTCTTTGCCGAACACTGTACTGTGTGAATTAAGCTTGTTCTCTTCTTGGAATGAGTTACTTTCCTGCAAAGAATGTTGAGTGCAACAAGTTCAAAATTTCCAATTTTGTGTTATGTAACAAGATGTAGAAATTAGTAGATTTCCCTCAGTTCTAAAGTAGTTTGTTTAGAAAACAAACATCTTCATTGCCAAAGACTGTACTGTGTGAAATAAGCTAGTTGTGTTCTCAGAATGAGTTGCTTTCCTAAGAACACGGTTGAATGCAGAAAGTTCAAACCTTCCATGTTTCCGTAATCTAACAAGATGTACAACTTAGTGGATTCGCCTCATTGCTCAAGCAGTTTGTTTAGAAAACAAACATCTTCATTACCAAACACTGTAGTGTGTGAATAAAGCTAGTTCTGTTCTTGGAATGAGTTGCTTTCCAGAAAGAATGTTGAGTGCAGCAAGTTCAAACTTTCCTCTTTTGTGTAATCTAACAAGATGTGGAACTTAGTAGATTCACCTAATTTCTAAAGTAGTTTGTTTAGAAAGCAAACATCTTTATTGCCGAACACTGTACTGTGTGAAATAAGCTAGTTCTGTTTTCAGAATCAGTTGCTTTCCTATGAAGAAGGTGGAATCCATCACGTTCAAACTTTCCCTGTTTGTGTAATCGAACAAGATGTAGAACTTAGTATATTCCCCTCATTTCTAAAGTAGTTTGTTTCGAAAACAAACATCTTCATTACCGAACACTGTCCCGTGTGAAATAAGCTAGTTCTGTCCTGAGAATGAGTTGTTTTCCTATGAAGAGGGTTGAAAGCACCACGTTCAAACTTAACATGTTTGTGTAATCTAACAAGATGTAGAACTTAGTAAATTCGCCTCATTTCTAAATTAGTTTATTTGGAAAACAAACATCTGCATTGGCGAACACTTTACTGTGTGAAATAAGCTAGTATTGTTCTCAGAATGAGTTTCTTTCCTACAAACAAGGTTGAATGCAGAAAGTTCAAACCTTCCATGTTTGTGCAATCTAACAAGATGTAAAACTTAGTAGATTCACCTCATTTCTAAAGCAGTTTGCTTAGAAAACAAACATCTTCATTGCCGAACACTGTACTGTGTGAAATAAGCTAGTTCAGTTCTCAGAATGAGTTGCTTTACTAAGAACAAGGTTGAATGCAGAAAGTTCAAACCTTCCATGTTTGTGTAATCTAACAAGATGTACAACTTCATAGATTCGCCTCATTTCTCAAGCAGTTTGTTTAGAAAACAAACAACTTCAGTACCAAACACTGTTCTGTGTGAAATAAGCTAGTTCTGTTCTCAGAATGAGTTGCTTTCCTACGACGAAGGTTGAATGCACCATGTTCAAACTTTCCTTGTTTGTGTAATCTAAAAAGATATACAACTTCCTAGATTTGCCTCATTTCTAAACTGGTTTGTTTAGAAAGCAAACATCTTCATTGCCGAACACTGTACTGTGTGAAATAAGCTAGTTCTGTACTCAGAATGAGTTGCTTTCCTACGATGAAGGTTGTATGCAACATGTTCAAACATTCCATGTTTGTGTAATCTAACAAGATGTAGAACGTTGTAGATTCCCCTCACTTCTAAAGTAGTTTGTTTAGAAAACAAACATCTTCATTATCAAACACTGTAATGTGTGGAATAAGCTAGTTCTGTTCTCAGAATGAGTTGCTTTCCTAAGAAGAAGGTTGAATGCAGAAAGTTCAAACCTTCCATGTTTCTGTAATCTCACAAGATGTACAATTTAGTAGATTAGCCTCATTTCTCAAATAGTTTGTTTAGAGAACATAGATCTTCATTACTAAACTCTGTACTGTGTGAATTAAGCTAATTCTGTTCTTTGAATGAGTTGCTTTCCTCCAAAGAATGTTGAGTGCATCAAGTTCAAACATTCCTAGTTTGTGTAATCTAACAAGATGTAGAACTTAGTATATTATCCTCATTTCTAAAGTACTTTGTTTAGAAAACAAGCATCTTCATTTCTAAACACTGTACTGTGTGAAATAAGCTAGTTCTGTTCTCAGAATGAGTTGCTTTCCTAAGAAAAAGGTTGAATGCAGAAAGATCAAAACTTCCATGTTTGTGTAATCTAACAAGATGTACAACTTAGTAGATTAGCCTTATTTCTCAAGTAGTTTGTTTAGATAACAAACATCTTCAATACCAAACACTGTACTGTTTGAATTAAGCTAGTTCTGTTCTTGGAATGAGTTGCTTTCCCACAAAGAATGTTGAGTACAGCGATTTCAAACTTTCCTAGTTTGTGTAGTCTAACAAGATGTAGAACTTAGTGGATTCACCTCATTTCTAAAGTAGTTTGTTTAGAAAACAAACATTTCATTGCTGAACACCAGACTGTGTGAAATGAGCTAGTTCTGTTCTCAGAATGAATTGCATTCCTACCAACAAGTTTCAGGTCAGCAAGTTCAAACTTTCCTTGTTAGTGTAATCTAAGAGGATGTACAACTTAGTAAATTCGTTTCATCTCTAAAGTAGTTTGTTTAGAAAACAAACATCTTCATTACCAACACTGAACTGTGTGAAATAAGCTATTTCTATTTTCAGAATGATCTGCTTTCCTACAAAGAAGGTTGAATACAGAAAGTTCAAACTTTCCTTTTTGTGTAATCTAACAAGATGTCCAACTTAGTAGAATCGTTTCATTTCTAAAGTAGTTTGTTTAGAAAACAAACAAGTTCATTGCCACACTGCACTGTGTGAAATGAGCTAGTCCTGTTCTCTGAATGAGTTGCTTTCCTACCAACAAGGTTCAGTGCAGCAAGTTCAAACTTTCCTTCTTAGTGTAATCTAACAAGATATATAACTTAGTAAATTCGTATCATCTCTATAGTAGTTTATTTAGAAAACAAACCTCTTCATTGCTGAAAACTGTACTGTGTTAAATAAGCTAATTCTGTTCTCGGAATGAGTTGCTTTCCTACGAACAAGGTTGAGTGCAGCAAGATCAAACTTTCCTAGTTTGTGCAATCTAACAAGATGTAGAATTTAGTAGATTATCCTCATTTCTAAAGTAGTTTGTTTAGAAAACAAACATCTTCATTGAAGAACACTGTACTGTGTGAAATAAGCTATTTCTGTTCTCAGAATGAGTTGCTTTCCTGAGAACATGGTTGAATGCAAAAAGTTTAAACCTTCCATGTTTTGCAATCTAAGAAGATGTACAATGTAGTAGATTAGCCTCATTTCTAACGTAGTTAGTTTAGAAAACAAACATCATCATTGCCAAACACTGTACTGTGTGAAATAGGCTAGTTCTGTTCTCAGAAAGACTTGCTTTCATGCGAAGAAGGTTGAATGCATCACGTTCAAATTTTGCTTGTTTGTGGAATCTACAAAGATGTACAACTTAGTAGATTTGCCTCATTTCTAAACTGGTTTGTTTAGGAAGCAAATATATTCATTGCCGAACACTGTCCTGTGTGATATAAGCTAGTTCTATTCTCAGAATGAGTTGCTTTCCTACCAAGCAGGTTCAGTGCAACAAGTTCAAACTTTCCTTTTTATTGTAATCTAACAAGATGTACAACTTAGTAAATTCGTATCATCTCTAAAGTAGTTTGTTTGGAAAACAAACATCTTCATTTCCGAAGACCATACTGTGTAAAATAAGCTTGTTCTGTTCTCAAAATGAGTGGCTTTACTAAGAACAAGGTTGAATGTAGAACGTTCAACCCTTCCATATTTGTGTATTCTAACAAGATGTATAACTTAGTAGATTTGCCTCATTTCTCAAGTAGTTTGTTCAGAAAACAACCATCTTCATTGCCAAACACTGTACTGTGTGAAATAAGCTAGTTCTCTCCTCATAATGAGTTGCTTTCCAAAGAACAAGTTTGAATGCAGAAAGTTCAATCCTTCCATGATTGTGTAATCTAACAAGAAGTACATCTTAGTAGAGATCATCTTATTTCTCAAGCAGTTTGTTTAGAAACCAAACATCTTCATTACCAAACTCTGTACTGTGCGAATTAAGCTAGTTCTGTTCTTGGAATGACTTGCTTTTCTACAGAGAATGTTGTGTCCAGCAAGTTCAAACTTTCCTACTTTGTGTAATCCAACAAGATGTACAGCTTAGTATATTCGCCTCATTTCTAAAGCAGTTTGTTTAGAAAACAAATATCTTCATTGCAAAACACTGTACTGTGTGAATTAAGCTAGTTCTCTTTTCAAACTGAGTTGCTTTCCTACGAAGAATGTTGAATGCACCATGTTCAAAATTTCCTTGTATTTGTAATCTAAGAAGGTGTACAATTTAGTACCTTGGCCTCATATCTAAAGTAGTTTGTTTAGAAAACAAACATCTTCATTGTGGAATAAGTTCAAACTTTCCTTCTTAGTGTAATATAACAAGATGTACAACTTAATAGATTCATTTCATTTCTAAAGGAGTTTGTTTAGAAAACAAACATCTTCATTGGGAAACACTGTAATATGTGCAATAAGCTAGTACTGTTCTCTGAATGAGTTGCTTTCCTACGTACAAGGTTGAGTGCAGCAAGTTCAAATTTTCCTTGTTAGTGTAATCTAATAAGATTTACACCTTAGTAGATTCGTTTCATTTCTTAATTAGTTTGTTTAGAAAAGAAACATCTTCATTGCTGTACACTGTACTGGGTAAATTAAGCTAGTTCTGTTCTCCGAATGAGTTGCTTTCCTCCGAACAAGGTTGAATGGAGAAAGTTCAAACTTTCCTTGTTTGTGTAATCTAACCCCATGTACAACTTCGTAGATTCGCCTCATTTCTAAATTAGTTTGTTTAGAAAACAAGCATCTTCATTTCCGAACACTGTACTGTGTGTAATAAGCTAGGTCTCTTCTCAGAATCAGTTGTTTTCCTACAGAGAGGGTTGAATGCACCACTTCCAAACTTTCCTTCTTTGTGTAACCTGACAAGATGTATAACTTAGCAGATTCGCCTCATTTCTCAAGTAGTTTGTTGAGAAAACAAACATCTTCATTGCCAAACACTGTACTGTGTGAATTAAGCTATTTCTGTTCTCCGAATGAGTTGCTTTCCTACGAAGAAGGTTGTATGCACCACATTCCAACTTTCCTTGTTTGTGAAATCTAACAAGTTATACAACTTAGTAGATTTACCTCATTTCTAAAGTAGTTTGTTTAGAAAACAAACATCTTCATTGCCGAACACTGTACTGTGTGAATTAAGGTAGTTATGTCCTTGGAATGACTTGCTTTCTCTGGAAAAAGGTTGAGTGCAGCAAGTTCAAACTTTCCTTGTTTGTGTAATCTAACAAGACTTACAACTTAGTAGATTCGTTTCATCTGTAAAGTAGTTTGTTTAGAAAACAAACATCTTTATTGCCGAACACTGTACTGTGTGAAATAATCTAGTTCTGTTCTTGGAATGAGTTGCTTTCCTGTGAACAAGTTTGAGTGCAGCAAGTTGAAACATTGCTTGTTAGTGTAATCTAACAAGATGTAGCATTTAAATGATTCACCTCATTTCTAAAGTTGTGTGCTTAGAAAAAAAATCTTCATTAGCGAACACTGTACTGTGTGAATTAAGCTAGTTCTGTTTTAAGATGAGTTGCTTTCCTACAAAGAATTTTGAGCGCAGAAAGTTCAAACTTTCCTAGTTTGTGTAATCTGACAAGATGTACAACGTAGTAGATTCACCTCATTTCTAAAGTAGTTTGTTTAGAAAACAAACATCTTCATTCCTGAACACTGTACCATGTGACATAAGCTAGTTCTGTTATCAGAATTAGTTGCTTTCCTACGAAGAAGGCTGAATGCAGCAAGTTCAAACTTTCCTTGTTTGTGTAATCTAAGAAGATGTACAACTTAGTAGATTCGCCTCATTTCTAAAGTAGTTTGTTTAGAAAACAAACATCTTCATTCCCGAACACTGTACTGTGTGACTTAAGCTAGTTCTGATGTTGGAATGAGTTGCTTTCCTACAAAAAATGTTGAGTGCACCAAGTTCAAACTTTCCTTGTTTGTTTAATCTAATAAGATGTACAACTTAGTAGATTCTCCTCATTTGTAAAGTAGTTAGTTTATAAAACAAACATCTTCATTAACGAACACTGTACTGTGTGAATTAAGCTAATTCTTTTCTCAGAATGAGTTGCTTTCCTACGAAGAATGTTGAGTGCAGCAAGTTCAAACTTTCCTAGTTTGTGTAATATAAAAAGATATAAAACTTAGCAGATTTACATTGTTTCTGAAGTAGTTTGTTTAAAAAATAAAGATCTTCATTGCCGAACACTGTACAATGTGAAATAAGCTAGTTCTGTTATCAGAATGAGTTGCTTTCCTAAGAACAAGGTTGAATGCAGAAAATTCAAACTTTCAATATTTGTGTAATCTAACAAGATGCACAACTTAGTAGATTTGCCTCATTTCTAATGGAGTTTGTTTAGAAAACTAACATCTTCATTACCGAACACTGTACTGTGTGAAATAAGCTAGTTCTGTTCTCGGAATGAGTTGCTTTCCTACGAAGAAGGTTGAGTGCAGCAAGTTCAAACTTTCCTTGTTTGTGTAATCTAACAAGCTCTACAACTTAGTAGATTCGCCTCATTTCTAAAGTAGTTTGTTTAGAAAACAAACATCTTCATTGCCGAACACTGTACTGAGTGAAATAAGCTAGTTCTGTTCTCGGAATGAATTACTTTCCCAAGAACAAGGTTGAGTGCAGCAAGTTCAAACTTTCCTTCTTTGTGTCATCTAACACGATATACAACTTAGTAGATTTGCCTCATTTCTCAAGTAGTTTGTTTAGAAAACAAACATCTTCAGTACTAAACACTGTACTGTGTGAATTAAGCTACATCTGTTCTTGAAATGAGTTGCTTTCCTAGAAAGAATTTTGAGTGCAGCAAGTTCAAACTTTCCTAGTTTGTGGAATCTGAGACGATGTACATCTTAGTAGATTCACCTAATTTCTAAAGCAGTTTCTTTAGAAAAAAAAAATCTTCATTGCCGAACACTGCACTGTGTGACATAACCTACTTCTGTTCTCAGAATGAGTTGCTTTCCTACCAACAAGGTTGAATGGAGAAAGTTCAAACTTTCCATGTTTGTGTAATCTAAAAAAATGTACAACTTAGTAGATTCATTTCATTTCTGAAGTAGTTGGTTCAGAAAACAAAGATCTTCATTGCCTAACACTGTACTGTGTGAAATAAGCTAGTTCTGTTCTGGGAATGAGTGGCTTTCTACGAAGAAGGTTGAATGCACCACGTTCAAACATTACTTGTTTGTGTAATGTAACAAGATGTAGAACTTAGAAGATTCACCTGATTTCCAGAGTAGTTTGTTTAGAAAACAAAGATCTTCATTGCCGAACACTGTACTGTGTGACATAATCTAGTTCTGTTTTCTGAATGAGTTGCTTTCCTATGAAGAAGATTGAATGCACCACGTTCAAAATTTCCTTGTTTGTGTAATCTAACAAGATGTACAACTTAGTAAATTCTTTTCATTTCTAAAGTAGTTTGTTTAGAAATCAAACATCTCCATTGCCGAACACTGTACTGTGTGAAATAAGCTAGTTCTGTTCTCGGAATGAGTTGCTTTCCTATGAACAAGGTTGAGTGCAGCAAGTTCAAAGTTTCTTTGTTTGTTTAATCTAACAAGATGTACAACTTAGTAGATTCTTTTCATTTCTAAAGTAGTTTGTTTAGAAAACAAACATCTTCATTGCCGAACACTGTACTGTGTGAAATAAGCTAGTTCTGTTCTCGGAATGAGTTGCTTTCCTACGAACAAGGTTGAGTGCAGCAAGTTCAAACTTTCCTTGTTTGTGTAATCTAACAAGATGTACAACTTAGTAGATTCGCTTCATTTCTAAAGTAGTTTGTTTAGAAAACAAACATCTTCATTGCCGAACACTGTACTGTGTGAATTAAGCTAGTTCTGTTCTTGGAATGAGTTGCTTTCCTACAAAGAAGGTTGAGTGCAGCAAGTTCAAACTTTCCTAGTTTGTGAAATCTAACAAGATGTACAAATTAGTAGATTCGTTTCATTTCTAAAGTAGTTTGTTTAGAAAACAAACATCTTCATTGCCAAACACTGTACTGTGTGAAGTAAGCTAGTTGTGCTCTTGGAATGAGTTGCTTTCCTACAAAAAGGTTGAGTGCAGCAAGTTCAGACTTTCCTAGTTTGTGAAATCTAACAAGATGTACAACTTAGTAGTTTCACCTCATTTCTAAAGTAGTTTGTTTAGAAAACAAAAAGCATCATTACCGAACACTGTTCTGTGTGAAATAAGCTAGTTGTGCTCTTGGAATGAGTTACTTTCCTACGAAGAGAGTTGAGTGCAGGAAGTTCAAACTTTCCCAGTTTGTGTAATCTATCCAGATGTACAACTTAGTAGTTTCACCTCATTTCTAACGTAGTTTGTTTAGAAACAAACATGTTCATTGCCGAACACTGTACTGTGTGAAATAAGCT
The DNA here is from genome assembly GCA_036365145.1 of Orientallactaga sibirica. NCBI lineage: Eukaryota > Metazoa > Chordata > Mammalia > Rodentia > Dipodidae > Orientallactaga > Orientallactaga sibirica. The sequence continues at coordinate 143,256 of JAEOAD010000025.1, forward strand.
AGTTCTGCTCTTGGAATGAGTTGCTTTCCTACGAAGATGGTTGAGTGCAGCAAGTTCAAACTTTCCTCGTTTGTGTAATCTAACAAGATGTACAACTTAGTAGATTCGCCTCACTTCTAATGTATTTTGTTTAAAAACAAACATCTTCATTGCCAAACACTGTACTGTGTGAATTAAGCTAGTTCTGTTCTCGGAATGAGTTGCTTTCCTACCAAGAATGTTGAGTGCAGCAACTTCAAACTTTCCTTGTTTGTGTAATCTAACAAGATGTACAACTTAGTAGATTCTTTTCATTTCTAAAGTAGAAATTTTAGAAAACAAACATCTTCATTGCCGAACACTGTACTGTGTGAAATAAGCTAGTTCTGTTCTTGAAATGAGTTGCTTTTCCGCCTCATTTGAAGAAGGTTGAGTGCACCAAGTTCAAACTTTCCTTGTTTGTGTAATCTAACAAGATGTACAACTTAGTAGATTCACCTCATTTCTAAAGTAGTTTGTTAGAAAAACAAACATCTTCATTGCCAAACACTGTACTGTGTGAAATAAGCTAGTTCTGTTTTGGAATGAGTTGCTTTCCAAAGAAAGCAATTTTGAGTGCAGCAAGTTCAAACTTTCCTTGTTTGTGTAATCTAACAAGATGTACAACTTAGTAAATTCCTTTCATTTCTAAAGTAGTTTGTTTAGAAAACAAACATCTTCATTGCCAAACACTGTACTGTGTGAAATAAGCTAGTTCTGTTCTTGGAATGAGTTGCTTTCCTATGAAAAAGGTTGAATGCAGCAAGTTCAAACTTTCCATGTTTGTGTAATCTAACAAGATGTACAACTTAGTAGATTCACTTCATTTCTAAAGTAGTTTGTTTAGAAAACAAACATCTTCATTCCTTGAACACTGTACTGTGTGAAATAAGCTAGTTCTGTTCTCAGAATGAGTTGCTTTCCTGTGAACAAGGTTGAATGCAGCAAGTTCAAACTTTCCTTGTTTGTGTAATCTAACAAGATGTACAACTTAGTAGATTAACCTCATTTCTAAAGTAGTTTGTTTAGAAAACAAACATCTTCATTACCGAACACTGTATTGTGTGAATTAAGCTATTTCTGTTCTTGGAATGAGTTGCTTTCCTACAAAAAAAATGTTGAGTGCAGCAAGTTCAAACTTTCCTAGTTTGTGTAATCTAACAAGATGTAAAACTTAGTAGATTCCCCTCATTTCTAAAGTAGTTTGTTTAGAAAACAAAAATCTTCATTGCCGAACATTGTACTGTGTGAAATAAGCTAGTTCTGTTCTCAGAATGAGTTACTTTCCTAAGAACAAGGTTGAGTGCAGCAAGTTCAAACTTTCCTTGTTTGTGTAATCTAACAAGATGTACATTTAGTAGATTCCCTCATTTCTAAAGTAGTTTGTTTAGAAAACAAACATCTTCATTGCCGAACACTGTACTGTGTGAAATAAGCTAGTTCTGTTCTCAAAATGAGTTGCTTTCCTAGGAACAAAGGTTGAGTGCAGCAAGTTCAAACTTTCCTTGTTAATGAAATATAACAAGGTGTAAAACTTAGTAGATTAGTTTCTTTTCTAAAGTAGTTTTTTTTAGAAAACAAACATCTTCATTGCCGAACACTGTACTGTGCGAAATAAGATATTTCTGTTCTTGGAATGAGTTGCTTTCCAAAGAACAAGGTTGAGTGTAGCAAGTTCAAACTTTCCTTGTTAGTGCATTCTAACAAGATGTACAAATTAGTAGATTCGCCTCATTTCTGAAGTAGTTTGTTTAGAAAACAAACATCTTCATTACCAAACACTGTACTGTGTGAATTAAGCTAGTTCTGTTCTTAGAATGAGTTGCTTTCCTAGAAAGAAGGTTGAGTGCAGCAAGTTCAAACTTTCCTAGTTTGTGCAATCTAACAAGATGTACAACTTAGTAGATTGCCCTCATTTCTAAAGTAGTTTTTAGAAAACAAACATCTTCATTGCGAACACTGTACTGTGTGAAATAAGCTAGTTCTGTTCTCAGAATGAGTTGCTTTCCTAAGAACAAGGTTGAATGGAGAAAGTTCAAACTTTCCATGTTTGTGTAATCTAAAAAATGTACAACTTAGTAGATTTGCCTCATTTCTAAAGTAGTTTGTTTAGAAAACAAACATCTTCATTGCCGAACACTGTACTGTGTGAAATAAGCTAGTTCTGTTCTGGGAATGAGTTGCTTTTCTACGAAGAAGGTTGAATGCACCAAGTTCAAACTTTCCTTGTTTGTGTAATCTAACAAGATGTACAACTTAGTAGATTCACCTGATTTCCAGAGTAGTTTGTTTAGAAAACAAAGATCTTCATTGCTTCGAACACTGTACTGTGTGAAATAAGCTAGTTCTGTTCTCTGAATGAGTTGCTTTCCTATGAAGAATGTTGAGTGCAGCAAGTTCAAACTTTCCTTTTTTGTGTAATCTAACAAGATGTACAACTTAGTAAATTCTTTTCATTTCTAAAGTAGTTTGTTTAGAAATCAAACATCTCCATTGCCGAACACTGTACTGTGTGAAATAAGCTGGCTCTATTCTCGGAATGAGATGCTTTCCCACGAACAAGGCTTAGTGCAGCAAGTTCAAAGTTTCTTTGTTTGTTTAATCTAACAATATGTACAACTTAGTAGATTCTTTTCATTTCTGAAGTCGTTTGTTTAGAAAACAAACATCTTTATTCCCGAACAGTGTACTGTGCTAAAAAATCTAGATCTGTTATCGGAATGAGTTGCTTTCCCACGAACAATATTGAGTGCAGCCAGTTCAACCTTTCCTTGTTTGCGTAATCTAATAAGATATAGAACTTAGTAGATTCGCTTCATTTCTAAAGTAGTTTGTTTAGGAAACAAACATCTTCATTACCGGACACTGTACTGTGTGAATTAAGCTAGTTCTGTTCTTGGAATGAGTTGCGTTCCTACATAGAATGCTGAGTGCAGCAAGTTCAAGCGTTCCTAGTTTGTGTTATCTAACAAGATGTAGAAATTAGTAGATTCGCCTTATTTCTAAAGTAGTTTGTTCAGAAAACAAACCTCTTCATTGCCGAACACTGTACTGTGTGAAAAAATCTAGTTCTGTTCTACGAAAGAGTTGCTTTTCTACGAAGAAAGTTGAAGGCACTATGTTAAAACTTTCCTACTTTGTGTAATCTAACAAGATAGACAAGTGAGTTCATTCACCTCATTTCTAAAGTAGTTTGTTTAGAAAACAAACATCTTCATTGCCGAACACTGTACTATGTGAAATAATCTAGTTCTGTTCTTGGAATGAGTTACTTTCCTACAAAGAATGTTGAGTTCAGCAATTTCAAATTTTCCTAGTTTGTGTAATCTAACAAGATGTAGAACTTACTAGATTCTCCTCATTTCTTAAGTCGTTTGTTTAGAAAATAAAGATCTTCATTGCCCAACACTGTACTGTGTGAAATATGCTAGTTCCGTTCTCGGAATGAGTTGCTTTCCTACGAAGAAAGTTGAGTGAAGCAAGCTCATACTTTCCGGCTTAGTGTAATCTAACAAGATGTACAACTTAGTACATTCGCCTCATTTCTAAAGTACTTTGTTTAAAAAACAAACATCTTCATTACCAAACCTGTACTGTGTGAATTAAGCTAGTTCTGTTCTTGCAATGAGTTGCATTCCTACAAAGAATTTGAGTGCAGCAAGTTCAAACTTTCCTTGTTTGTGTAATCTAACAAGACGTACAACTTGGTACATTCTTTTCATTTCTAAAGTTAGAAATTTTCTAAACAAACATCTTCATTGCCTAACACTGTAGTGTGTGAAATAAGCTAGTCCTGTTCTTGAAATGAGTTGCTTTCCTACGAAGAAGGTTGAATGCACCACATTCAAACTTTCCTAGTTTGTGTTATCTAACAAAATGTACAACTTAGCAGATTCACCTCAGTCCTAAAGTAGTTTGTTTCGAAAGCAAACGACTTCATTTCCAAACACTGTACTGTGTTAAATAAGCTATTTCTGTTCTCGGAATGAGATGCTTTCCTACGAGCAAGGTTGAGTGCAGCAAGTTCAAAATCTCCTCTTTAGTGTAACCAAAAAACTTGTACAACTTGGTAAATTCCTTTCATTTCTAAAGTAGTTTGTTTAGAACACAAACATCTTCATTGCCGAACTCTGTACTCTGTGAATTAAGCTAGTTCTTTTCTTGGAACGAATTGCTTTCCTATGAAAAATGTTGAATGCAGAAAGTTCAAACTTTCCATGTTTGTGTAATATAAAAAGATGTACAACTTAGTAGATTCACTTCATTTCTTAAGTAGTTGGTTTAGAAAACAAACATCTTCATTGCCACACACTGTACTGTGTGAATTAAGCTAGTTCTCTTCTCAGAATGAGTTGCTTTCCTGTGAACAAGGATGAATGCAGAAAGTTCAAACTTTCCATGTTTTTAAAATCTAACAAGATGTACAGCTTAGTAGATAACCACATTTCTAAAGTAGTTTGTTTAGAAAATAAACATTTCATTACCGAACACTATATTGTGTGAATTAAGCTATTTCTGTTCTTGGAATGAGTTGCTTTCATACAAAAAAATGTTGAGTGCAGCAAGTTCAAACTTTCCTAGTTTGTGTAATCAAACAAGATGTAGAACTTAGTAGACTCCCCTCATTTCTAAAGTAGTTTGTTTAGAAAACAAACATCTTCATTGCCAAACACTGTACTGTGTGAAATACACTAGTTCTGTTCTTGGAATGATTTGCTTTCCCACGAACAAGGTTGAGTGCCATAAGTTCAAACTTTCCTTGTTTGGGTAATCTAAAAAGATGTACATTTAGTAGATTCCCCTCATTTCTAAAGTAGTTTGTTTAGATAACAAACATCTTCATTGCCGAACACTGTACTGTGTGTATTAAGCTAGTTCTCTTCTCAAAATGATTTGCTTTCCCAGGAACAATGGTCCATGCCGCAAGTTCAAACTTTCCTAGTTTGTGTAATCTAACAACATGTATAACTTGGTAGATTCGTTTCATTTCTAATATAGTTTGTTTCGAAAACAAACATCTTCCTTGCCGAACACTGTATTGTGTGAAATAAGCAAGTTATGCTCTCGACTGAGTTGCTTTCCAACAAAGAAGGTTGAATGCACCAAGTTCAAACTTTCCTTATTTGTGTAATCTAAGAAGATGTACAACTTAGTATTTTCACCTCATATCTAACGTAGTTTGTTTACAAAACAAACATCTTCATTACCAAACAATGTACTTTGTGAATTAAACTAGTTTGGTTCTTAGAATGAGGTGCTTTCCTACAAAGAATGTTGAGTGCAGCAAATTCAAACTTTGCTAGTTTGTGTAGTCTAACAAGATGTAGAACTTAGTAGATTGCCCACATTTCTAAAATAGTTTGTTTTGAAAACATACATCTTCATTGCCGAACACTGCAATGTGTGAAATAAGCAAGTTCTGTTCTCAGAATGAGTTGCTTTCCTAAGAACAAGGTTGAATGCAGAAAGGTTAAACTTTCCATGTTTGTGTAATCTCATAACATGTACAACTTAGTAGATGCGCCTCATTTCTAAAGTAGTTTGTTTAGAAAACAAACATCTTCATTGAAGAACACTGTACTCTGTGAAATAAGCTAGTTCTGTTCTCGAAATCAGTTGCTTTCCTACGAAGAAGGTTTAATGTACCACGTTCAATGTTTCCTACTTTGTGTAATCTAATCAGATGTACAACTTAGTAGATTTGCATCATTTCTAAAGTATTTTGTTTAGAAAACACACGTGTTCATTGTCGAACACTGTACTGTGTGAATTAAGCTAGTTCTGTTCTTGGAATGAGTTGCTTTCCTACAAAGAATGTTGAGTGCAGCAAGTTCAAACGTTCCCTTATTTGTGTAATCTTACAAGATGTACTACTTAGTAGATTGGCCTCATTTCTAAAGTAGTTTGTTTAGAAAACAAACATCTTCATCGCCTAACACTGTACTATGTGAAATAAGCTGGTTCTGTTCTCAGAATTACTTGCTTTCCCACGAACAAGGTTGAGTGCACCATGGTCAAACTTTCCCAGTTTGTGTAATCTAACAAGATATACAATTTAGTATATTCCCCTCATTTTTTAAGTAGTTTGCTTAGAAAAGAAACATCTTCGTTGCCGAACACTGTACTGTGTGCAATAAGCTAGTTCTGTTGTGAGAATGAGTTGCTTTCCTAGGAAGAAGGTTGAAATCACTATGTTCAGCCTTTCCTTGTTTGTGTAACCTCACTAGATGTAAAAATTTGCAGATTTGCCTCATTTCTAAAGTAATTTTTTTTAGAAAACAAACATCTTCATTGTGGAACACTGTACTGTATGATTTTAGCTAGTTCTATTTTTGGAATGAGTTGCAGTCCTAAAAGAATGTTGAGTGTAGCAAGTTCAAACATCCCTAATTTGTGTAATCTAACAAGATATACAATTTAGTAGATTCCCCTCATTTCTATAGTAGTATGCTTAGAAAACAAACATCTTCGTTGCCGAACACTGCACTGTGTACAATAAGCTAGTTCTGCTCTCAGAATGAGTTGCTTTCCTATGAAGAAGGTTGAAATCACTACGTTCTGTCTTTCCTTGTTTGTGTAATCTAATTAGATGTAAAACTTTGTAGATTCGCCTGATTTCTAAAGTAGTTTGTTTAGAAAACAAACATCTTCATTGCCGAACAATGTACTGTGTGAAATAAGCTAGTTCTGTTGTCGGAATGAATTACTTTCCTACGAAGAAGGTTGAATGCACCACATTCAATGTTTCCTTCTTTGTGTAATCTAACCAGATGTACAACTTAGTAGACTCTCCTCATTTCTAAAGTATTTTGTTTAGAATACAACCATCTTCATTGCCGAACACTGCACTGTGTGAATTAAGCTAGTTCTGTTCTTGGAATGAGTTGCTTTCGTACAAAGAATGTTGAGTGCAGCAAGTTCAAACTTTCCTAGTTTGTGTAATCTAACATGATATACAACTTAGTAGATTCACCTCATTTCTAAAATAGTTTGTATAGAAAACAAATGTCTTCATTGCCAAACACTGTATTGTGTGAAATAAGATAGTTCTCTTCTCGGAATGAGTTGATTTCCTACGAATAAGGTTGAATGTAGAAAGTTCAAACTTTTCTTGTTTGTGTAATCTAAAAAGTTGTACAACTTCGTAGTTTAGCCTCATTTCTGAAGTAGTATGTTTAGAAAACAAACATCTTCATTGCTGAACACAGTACTGTGTGAATTAAGCTAGCTCTGTTCTTGGAATGAGTTGCTTTCCTACAAAGAATGTTGAGTGCAACAAGCTCAAACTTTCCAAGTTTGTGTAATCTAACAAGATGTACAACATAGAAGATTCACCTCATTTCTAAAGTAGTTTGTTTAGAAAACAAACATCTTCATTGCGGAACACTGTATGGTGTGAACTAAGCTAGTTCTGTTCTTGGAATGAGTTGCTTTCCTACGAAGAAGGTTGAAGGAGCCACGTTCAAACTTTTCTTCTTTGTGCAATCTAACAAGATGTGCAACTTTGTAGGTTCGCCTCATTTCCAAAGTAGTTTGTTAGGAAAACAAACATTTTCATTACTGAACACTGTAATGTGTGAAATAAGCTAGATCTGTTCTCGGAATGAGTTGCTTTCCCACGAACAAGGTTGAGTGCAGCAAATTCAAACTTTTCTAGTTTGTGTAATCTAGCAAGATGTAGAACTTAGTAGATTTGCCTAATTTCTAAAGTCTTTGGTTTAGAAAACAAACATTTTCATTGCCGAACAATATACTGTGTGAAATAAGCTAGTTCTCTTCTCGGAATGAGTTGGCTTTCCTACGAGGAAGGTTGAATGCACCATGTTCAATGTTTCCTTCTTTGTGTAATCTAACCAGATGTACAACTTAGTAGATTAGCATCATTTCTAAAGTATTTTGTTTAGAAAAAAAAATCTTCATTGCCGAACACTGGACTGTGTGAATTAGGCTAGTTCTGTTCTTGGAATGAGTTGCTTTCCTAAAAGAATATTGAGTGCAGCAAGTTCAAACGTTCCTAATTTGTGTAATCTTAAATGATGTACTACTTAGTAGATTCACCTCATTTCTAAAGTAGTTTGTTTAGAAAACAAACATCTTCATTGCCAAATACCATACTGTGTGGAATAAGCTTGTTCTGTTCTCAGAAGAAGTTGCTTTCCTGAGAACAAGGTTGAATGCATAAAGTTCAAAGTTGCCTCGTTTGTGTAGTCTAACATGATGTATAACTTAGTAGATTCACCTCATTTTTAAAGTAGTTTGTTTAGAAAACAAATATCTTCACTACCGAACACTGAACTGTGCGAATTAACCTACTTCTGTTCTTGGTATTAGTTGCTTTTTTACAAAAACTGTTGTGTGCAGCTAGTTGAAATTTTCTGAGTTTGTGTAATCTAACAAGATTTACAGCTTAGTAGATTCGGCTCATTTCTAAAGTACTTTATTTAGAAAACAAATATGTTCACCGGCGAACACTGTACTGTGTGAATTAATCTAGGTCTGTTCTTGAAATGAGTTGCTTTCCTACAAAGAATGTTGAGTGCAGCTAGTTCAAACTTTCCTAGTTTGTGTAATCTAACAAGATGTGCAGTTTAGTAGATTCACCTCATTTCCAAAGTAGTGTGTTTAGAAAACAAATATCTTCATTCCCAAACACTGTATTGTGTGAAAACAGCTAGATCTGTTTTCAGAATGAGTTGCTTTCCTACGAAGAAGGTTGAGTGCAGTAAGTTCAAACTTTAATAGTTTGTGTAATCTAACAAGATATACAACTTAGTACATTCGCCTCATTTCTAAAGTAGTTTGTTGAGAAAACATACATCTTCATTGCCGAACACTGTACAGTGTGAAATAAGCTACTTCTTTTCTCAGAATTAGTTGATTTCCCATGAACAAGGTTGATTGCAGCAAGTTCAAACTTTCAAAGTTTGTGTAATCGAACAAGATGTACAACTTAGTAGATTCACTTCATTTCTAAAGTAGTTTCCTTAGAAAACAAACGTCTTCATTCCCGAACACTGTACTGTGTGAAATGAGCTAGTTCTGTTCTCGGAATGAGTTGCTTTCCTACAAAGAACGTTGAATGCACCACGTTCAAACTTTCCTATTTTGGGAAAATTGAAAAGATGTAGAACTTCATAGATTCTCCTCATTTCTAAAGGAGTTTGTTTAGAAAACAAACATCTTCATTGCCGAACACTGTACTGTGTGAAATAAGCTAATTCTTTTCTCGGAATGAGTTGCTTTCCCATGAACAAGGTTGAATGCACCACGTTCAATGTTTCCTTCTTTGTGTTATCTAACAAGATGTACAACTTAGTAGATTCGCCTAATTTCTAAAGTAGTTTGTTTAGGAAAAAAAAAATCTTCATTTCCGACCACTGTACTGTGTGAAATAAGCTAGTTCTGTTCTCAGAATGAGTTCCCTTCCTACAAAGAATGTTGAGTGCAGCAAGTTCAAACTTTCCCAGTTTGTGTAATCTAACATGATGTAGAACTTAGTAGATTCTTCTCATTTCTAAAGTGGGTTGTTTAGAAAACAAATATCTTTATTGCCGAACACTGTACTGTGTGAAATAAGCTAGTTCTGTTCTCGGAATGAGTTGCTTTCATAAGAACAAAGTTGAATTAAGCAAGTTCAAACTTTCCATGTTATTGTAATCTAACAAGATATACAACTTCGTAGATTTGTTTCATTGCTAAAGTAGTTTGTTTTGAAAACAAACATCTTCATTGCTGAATACTGTACTGTGTGAAATAAGGTACTTCAGTTCTCAGAATGAGTTCCTTTCCTAAGAACAAGGTTGAATGCAGAAAGGTTAAACATTCCATGTTGGTGTAATCTAATAAGATGTACAACTTAGTAGATTCGACTTATTTCTAACGTAGTTTGTTTAGAAAAGATACACCTTCATTAACAAACACTGTACTGTTTGAATTAAGCCAGTTGGGCTCATGGAAAGAGTTGCTTTCATACAAAGAATGTTGAGTGCAGCAAGTGCAAACATTCCTAGTTTGTGTAATCTAACAAGATGTACAATTTAGTAGAATTGCCTCATTTCTAAAGTAGTTTGTTTAGAAAACGAACATCTTCATTGCCGTACACTGTTCAGTGTTAAATAAGCTAGTTCTGTTCTTGGAATGAGTTGCTTTCCTACAAACAAGGTTGAATGTAGAAATTTCAAACTTTCCTTGTTTGTGTATTCTCACAAGATGTACAACTTAGTAGTTTAGCCTCATTTCTAAAGTAGTTTTTTAAGAAAACAAACATTTTCATTGATGAACACAGGACTGTGTGAATTAAGCTAGTTCTGTTCTTGGAATGAGTTGCTTTCCTACAAAGAATGTTGAGTGCATCAGGTTGAAACTTCCCAAGTTTGTGTAATCTAACAAGATGTACAACATAGTAGATTCGCCTAATTTCTGAAGTAGTTTGTTTACACAACAAACATCTTTATTGAGGAACACTGTACTGTGTGAAATAAGCTAGTTATATTCTCTGAATGAGGTGCTTTCCTATGAAGAACGTATAATGAACCACGTTCCAACTTTTCTTCTTTGGGAAATCTAACAAGGTGTACAACTTAGTAGATTCTCCTAATTTCTAAATTATTTTGTTTAGAAAACGAACATATTCATTGCCGAACACTGTACTGTGTGGAATAAGCTAGTTCTGTTCTCAAAATGACTTGCTTTCCCACAAACAAGGTTGAGTGCAGCAAGTTCAAACTTTCCTTGTTATTGTAATCTAACAAGATGTAGAACTTAGTACATTCGTTTCATTACTGTGTGAATTAAGCTAGGTCTCTTCTTAAAATGAGTTGCTTTCCTGCAAAGAATGTTGAGTGCAGCTAGTTCAAACTTTCCTAGTTTGTGTAATCTAACAAGATGTACAACTTAGTTGATTCACCTCATTTTTAAATTAGTTTGTTTAGAAAACAAACATCTTCATTGCTGTACACTGTACTGTTTTAAATAAGCTAGTTCTGTTCTCAGAATGAGTTGCTTTCCTACTAACAAGGTTGAATGCAGAAAGTTCAAACTTTCCTACTTTGTGTAATCTAACAAGATGTACAACTTAAGAGAATCGCATCATTTCTAAAGTAGTTTGTTTAGAAAACAAACATCTTCATTGCTGAACACTGTACTGTGTTAACTAAGCTATTTCTGTTCCAGGAATGAGTTGCTTTCCTGTGAAGAAGGTGGAGTGCAGCAAGTTCAAACTTTCCTTGTTAGTGCAATCTAACAAGATATACAACTTAAGAGAATCGCCTCATTTCTAAAGTCATTTGTTTAGAAAACAAACATCTTTCTTTCCAAACACTGTACTGTGTGAAATAAGCTAGTTCTGTTCTTGGAATGAGTTGCTTTCCTACGAAGAGGGTTGAATGCACCACGTTCAAACTTTCCTTGTTTGTGGAATCTAACAAAATGTACAACTTAGTAGATTTGACTCATTTCTAAAGTAGTTTGTTTAGAAACCAAACATTTTCATTGCTGATCACTGCACTGTGTGAATTAAGCGGTTCTCTTCTCGGAATGAGTTGCTTTCCTACGAAAAATGTTGAATGCACCATGTTCAAACTTTCTTTGTTTGTGTAATCTAACAAGATGTACAAGTTAGTAGATTCGTTTCATTTCTAAAGCAGTTTCTTTAGAAAGGAAACATCTTCATTGCAGAACACTGTACTGTGTGAAATAAGGTCTTTCTACTCTAGGAATGAGTTGCTTTGCCACTAACAAGGTTGAGTGAAGCAAGTTCAAACTTTCCTTGTTGATGTCATATAATAAGATGTACAACTTAGCAGATTTGTTTCATTTCTAAAGTGCTTTGTTTAGAAAACAAACATCTTCATTGCCAAACCCTGCACTGTGTGAAATAAGCTAGTTCTCCTGTAGGGATGAGTTGTTTTCCCACAAACAAGGTTGAGTGCAGCAAGTTCAAACTTTCCTTGTTTGTGTAATCTAACAAGATATACAACTTAGTAGATTCGCCTCAATTCTAAAGCAGTTTGTTTAGAAAACAAACGTCTTCATTGGCAAACACTGTAATTTGTGAATTAAGCTAGTACAATTCTCAGAATGAGTTGCTTTCCTAGGAAGAAGGTTGAATGCACCACGTTCCAAATTTTCTTGTTTGTGTAATCTAAGAAGATGTACAACTTAGTAGATTCACCTCATTTCTAAAATAGTTTGTTTAGAAAGCAAACATCTTCATTGCCGAACCTTGTACTGTGTGAAATAAGCTAGTTCTGTTCTTAGAAATAGTTGCTTTCCTAAGAACAAGGTTGAATGCAGCAAGTTCAAACTTTCCATGTTTGTGTAAACTAACAAGATGTACAACTTAGTAGATTTGCCTCATTTCTAAAATAGTTTGTTTAGAAAGGAAACATCTTCATTGCTGAAAAATGTACTGTGTGAAATAAGCTAGTTCTGTTCTCGGAATGAGTTCCTTTCCTACAAAGAATGTTGAGTGCAGCAAGTTCAAACTTTACTAGTTTGTGTAATCTGACAAGATGTAGAACTTAGTAGATTCTTCTCATTTCTAGAGTTTGCTGTTTAGAAAACAAACGTCTTCATTGCCAAACATGATACTGTGTGAAATAAGCTAGTTCTGTTCTCGGAATGAGTTGCTTTCCCATGAACAAGGTTGAGTGCAGCAAGTTCAAACTTAGTGCAATCTAAAAAGATATACAACTTAGTAGATTCATTTCATTTCTAAAGTAGTTTATTTAGAAAAGAAACATCTTCTTTGCTGAACAATGTACTGTGAGAAATAAGCAAGTTCTGTTCTCGGAATGAGTTCCTTTCCTTCAAAGAATGTTGAGTGCAGCAAGTTCAAACTTTCCTAGTTTGTGTAATCTAACAAGATGTAGAAATTAGTAGATTCGTTTCATTTCTAAAGTAGTTTGTTTAGAAAATAAACATCTTCATTGCTGAACAATGTACGGTGTAAATTAAGCCACAATTAAGAACAGAAGTTCTCCGAATGAGTTCCTTTCCTACGAACAAGGTTGAGTGCAGAAAGTTCAAACTTTCCTTGTATGTGTAATCTGTCAAGATGTACAACTTAGTAGCTTCGCCTCATTTCTAAAGTAGTTTGTGTAGAAAACAAACAACTTTATTTCCGAACACTGTACTGTGTGAAATAAGCTAGTTCTGTTCTCGGAATGAGATGCTTTCCTTCGAAGAAGGTGGAATGTACCACGTTCAAACTTTCCATGTTTGTGTAATCTAACAAGATGTAGAACTTAGTAGATTCAAATAATTTTTAAGTCGTTTGTTTAGAAAACAAACACTTTCATTGATGAACACTGTTCTGTGTGAAATAAGCTATTTCTGTTTCAGAACGATTTGCTTTCCTATGAACAAGTTGAGTGCAGCAAGTTCAAACTTTCCAAGTTTTTGTAATATAACAAGCTGTACAACTTAGTATATTCGACTCATTTCTTAAGAAGATTTTTTAGAAAAAAAAATCTTCATTTCTGAACACTGTACTGTGTGAAATAAGCTAGTTCTGTTCTTGGAAAGAGTTGCTTTCCTACGAAGATGGTTGAATGCACCACGTTCAAATTTCCTTGTTAGTGTAATCTAACAAGATATACAACATAGTAGTTTCGCCTCATTTCTAAAGTAGTTTGTTTAGAAAACAAACATATTCATTACCCAACACTGTAATGAGTGAAATAAGCTAGTCCTGTTCTCAGAATGAGTTGCTTTCCTACGAAGAATGTTGAATGCACCATGTTCAAACTTTCTTTATTTGTGTAATCTAACAAGGTGTACAATTTAGTAGATTAGCCTCATTTCTGATGTAGTTTGTATAGAAAACAAACATCTTCATTGGCAAACACTGTACTATGTGAAATAAGCTATTTCTTTTCTCAGAATGAGTTGCTTTCCCATGAACAAGGTTTAGTGCAGCAAGTTCAAAATTTCCTTCTTTTGGTAGTCTAACAAGATGTACAACTTAGTAGATTCATTTCATTTCTAAAGTACTTTGTTTAGAAAACAAACATCTTCATTTCCCAACACTGTACCTTGTGAATGAAGCTAGTTTTCTTCTCGTAAAGAGTTGCTTTCCTACGAAGAAGGTTGACTGCACCACGACAAACTTTCCTTGTTTGTGTAATCTAACAAGATGTACAACTTAGTAGATTCATTTCATTTCTAAAGTACTTTGTTTTTAGAAAACAAACATCTTCATTGCTGAAAATGTTACTGTGTGAAAGAAGCTAGTTCTGTTCTCAGAATGAGTTGCTTTCCTACGAAGAAGGGTGAATGCACCACGTTCAAACTTTCCCTGTTTGTGTAATCTAAAAAGATGTACAAGTTAGCAGATTCACCTCATTTCTAAAGTAGTTTGTTTAGAAAACAAAAATCATCATTGCTGAACATTGTACTGTGTGAAATAAGTTAGTTCTGTTCTCAGAATGAGTTGCTTTCCTATGAACAATGTTGAATGTAGAAAGTTCAAACGTTCCATGTTTGTGTAATCTAACCACATGTACAACTTAGTAGATTCACCTCATTTGTAAAGTACTTTCTTTAGAAAACAAACATCTTCCTTATGAAACAATGTACTGTGTGAAATATGCTAGTTCTGTTCTTGGAATGAGTTGCTTTCATAAAAAAAAAAAATGTTGAGTGCAGCAAGTTCAAACTTTCCAAGTTTGTGTAATCTAACAAGATGCAGAACTTAGTAGATTCACATCATTTTTAAAGTAATTTGTTTAGAAAACAAATATCGTCATTGCCGAACACTGTACTGTGTGAAATAAGCTAGTTCTGTTCTTGGAATGAGTTGCTTTCCGATGAAGAGGGTTGAATGCACCACGTTCAAACTACTTTAGAACTGAAATGAATTTACTAAGTTGTACATCGTGTTAGATTACACTAACAAGGAAAGTTTGAACTTGCTGAACTCAACTAGCTCATTTCACACATTACAGTGTTAGGCAATGACGATGTTTGCTTTATAAATGAACAACTTTGCGAATGAGGTGATTTAAAAAGTTCTGCATCTTGTTAGATTGTACAAACTAGGAAAGTTTGAACTTGCTGCACTCAACATTCTTTGTAGGAAAGCAACTCATTCCAAGAACAGAACTAGGTTAATTCACACAGTACATTGTTTGGTAATGAAGAAATGAGAAATGAGGCGAATCTACTAAGTTGTATATGTTGTTAGATTACACAAAGATGGGAAGTTTGAACTTTCTGCATTCAACTTTGTTCTTAGGAAAGCAACTCATTCCAAGAACAGAACTAGCTTAATTCACACAGTACAGTGTGCGGCAATAAAGATGTTTGTTTTTTAAAAAAACTACTTTAGAAAGGAGGCCAATCTACTAAGTTCTACATCTTGTTAGATTACAGAAACTAGGAAAGTTTTTACTTGCTGCACTCAACATTCTTTGCAGGAAAGCAACTCATTCCAAGAACAGAACTAGCTTAATTCACACAGTACAGTGTTTGGCAATAAAGATGTTTGTTTTCTAAAGGAACTACTTTAGATGTGAGGCAAATCTGCTAAGTTCTACATCTTGTTAGAGTAGACAAACTAGGAAAGTTTGAACTTGCTGCACTCAACCTTGTTTGTAGGAAAGCAACTCAATTAGAGAACAGAATAGCTTATTTCACACAGTACAGTGTTTGGAAATGAAGATGTTTGTTCTCTAAACAAACTACTTACAAAATCAGGTGAATCTACTAAGTTGAATATCTTGTTAGATTACACCAACAAGGAAAGTTTGAACTTGCTGCACTCAACCTTGTTCGTAGGAAAGCAACTCATTCTGAGAAGAGAACTAGCTTATTTCACACAGTACAGTGTTCGGCAATGAAGGTGCTTCTTTTCTAAACAAACTTCTTTAGAAATGAGGTGAATCTACTAATTTGTACATATGGTTAGATTACACTAATAAGGAAAGTTTGAACTTGCTGCACGCAACCTTGTTCATGAGAAAGCGACTCATTCCGAGAACAGAACTACCTTAATTCACACAGTACAGTGTTTGGTAATGAAGATGTTTGTTTTCTAAACAAAATACTTTAGAAATCAGGTGAATCTACTAAGTTGTACATATTGTTAGATTACACCAACTTGGAAACTTTGAACTTTCTGCATTCAACCTTGTTCATAGGAAAACTACTCATTTTGAGAACAGAACTAGCTTATTTGACACAGTACAGTGTTCGGCAATGAAGATGTTTTCTAAACAAACTGCTTTAGAAATGAGGCAAATCTACTAAGTTCCACATCTTGTTAGATTACACACACTAGGAAAGTTTGAATATGCTGCACTCAACATTCTTTATAGGAAAGCAACTCATTCCAAGAACAGAACGAGATTAATTCACGCAGTACAGTGTTTGATAATGAAGATGTTTGTTATCTAAACAAACTACTTTAGAAATCAGCTGAATCTACTAAGTTGTATATCTTTTTAGATTACACAAACAAAGAAAGTTTGAACTTTCTGCATTCAACCTTGTTTGTAGGAAAGGAACTCATTCTGAGAACAGAACTAGCTTATTTCACGCAGTACAGTGTTCAGCAATGAAATGTTTGTTTTCTAAACAAATTACTTTAGAAATGCAACGAATTTGCTAAGTTAGATTACACTAATAAGGAGAGTTTGAACTTGCTGCACTCAACCTTGTTCATAGGAAAGCAACTCATTCTGAGAACAGATAGCTTATTTAACAAAGTACAGTGTTTGGCAATGAAGATATTTGTTTGCTAAACAAACTGCTTTAGAACTGAAATGAATCAAGTAAGTTGTACATCTTGTTAGATTACAATAACAAAGAAAGTTTGAGCTTGGTGCACTCAACATTTTTCATAGGAAAGCAACTCATTCAAACAACAGAACTAGCTTATTTCACACAAAACAGTCTTTGGCAAACAAGGAAAGTTTGAACGTGTTGCATTCAATCTTCTTCATAGGAAAGCAATTAATTCCAAGAACAGAACTAGCTTATTTCACACAGTAGCGAGTTCGACAATGAAGATGTTTGCTTTCTAAAGAAACTACTTTAGAAATGAGGCTAAGCTACTAATTTCTACATCTTGTTAGATTACACAAAATAGGAAAGTTTGAACTTGCTGCACTCAAACATGTTCGTAGGAAAGCAACTTATTCCAAGAACAGAACTAGCTTAATTCCCACAGTACAGTGTTCGCTAATGAAGATGTTTGTTTTCTAAACAAACTACTTTAGAAATCAGGTGAATCTACTAAGTTGTACATCATGTTAGATTACACCAACTAGGAAAGTTTGAACTTTCTGCATTCAACCTTGTTCGTAGGAAAACTACTCATTCTGAGAACAGAACTAGCTTATTTCACACAGTACACTGCTAGGCAATGAAGATGTTTGTTTTCTAAACAAACTACTTTAGAAACGCGAATCTGCTAAGTTCTACATCTTGTTAGATTACACAAAATAGGAAGGTTTGAACTTGCTGCACTCAACATTCTTTGTAGGAAAGCAACTCGTTCCAAGAACAGAACTAGCTTAATTCACACAGTACAGTGTTTGGTAATGAAGATATTTGTTTTCTAAACAAACTACTTTAGATGTGAGGGGAATCTACTAAGTTCTACATCTTGTTAGATTACACAAACTAGGAAAGGTTGAACTTGCTGCACTCAACCTTGTTCGTAGGAAACCAACTCATTCTGAGAACAGAACTTTCTTGTTTCTCTCAGTACAGTGTGCAGCAATGAAGATGTTTGCTTTCTAAACAAACTACTTTAGAAATGAGGCGAATCTACTAAGTTGTACATCTTGTTAGATTATACAAACTAGGAAAGTTTGAACTTGGTGCACTCAACATTCTTTGCAGGAAAGCAACTCATTCCAAGAACAGAACTAGCTTAATTCACACAGTACATACAGTGTTGGGGTATAAAGATGTTTGTTTTCTAACAACCTAGTTTAGAAGTGATATGAATTTACTAAGTTGTACATCTTGTTATATTACACTAACAAGGAAAGTTTGAACTTGCTGCACTCAACCTTGTTCATAAGAAAGCAACTCATTCTGAGAACAGAACTAGCTTATTTCTCACAGTACAGTGTTCGACAATGAAGATGTTTGTTTGCTTAACAAACTACTTTAGAACTGAAATGAATCAGCCTTGTCCGTAGGAAAGCAACTCATTCCGAAAACAGAACAAGCTCATTTCACACATTACAGTGTTCAGCAATGACGATGTTTGCTTTCTAAATGAACAACTTTACTAATGAGGCGATCTAAAAATTTCTGCATCTTGTTAGATTATACAAACTAGGAAAGTTTTAACTTGCTGCACTCAACATTCTTTGTAGGAAAGCAACTCATTCCAAGAAGAGAACTAGGTTAATTCACACAGTACAGTGTTTGGTAATGAAGATGTTTGTTTTCTAAACAAACTACTTGAGAAATGAGGCGAACCTACTAAGTTGTATATGTTGTTAGATTACACAAAGATGGGAAGTTTGAACTTTCTGCATTCAACTTTGTTCTTAGGAAAGCAACTCATTCCAAGAACAGAACTAGCTTAATTCACACAGTACAGTGTTCGGTAATGAAGATGTTTGTTTTCTAAACAAACTACTTTAGATGTGAGGTGAATCTACTAAGTTCTACATCTTTTTAGATTAGACAAACTAGGAAAGTTTGAACTTGCTGCACTCAACCTTGTTTGTAGGAAAGCAACTCAATTAGAGAACAGAATAGCTTATTTCACACAGTACAGTGTTTGGAAATGAAGATGTTTGTTCTCTAAACAAACTACTTACGAAATCAGGTGAATCTACTAAGTTGTACATCTTGTTAGATTACACAAACAAGGAAAGTTTGAACCTACTGCACTCAACATTCTTTGTAGGAAAGCAACTCATTCCACGAAACGAACTAGCTTAATTCACACAGTACATTGTTCGCTAATGAAGATGTTTGTTTTCTAAATAAACTACTTTAGAAATCACGTGAATCTACTCATTTCTAAAGTAGTTTGTTTAGAAAACAAACATCTTCATTGCCGAACACTGTACTGTCTGAAATAAGGTAGTTCTGTTCTCAGAATGAGTTGCTTTCCTAAGAACAAGGTTGAATGAAGAAAGTTCAAACCTTCCATGTTTGTGAAATCTCACAAGATGTACAACTTAGTAGATTCGCCTCATTTCTAAAGTAGTTTGTTTAGAAAAGAAACATCTTCATTGTCGAAAGTGTTCTGTGTGAAATGAGCTAGTTCATTCTCAGAATGAGTTGCTTTCCCACGAACAAGGTTGAGCGCAGGAAGTTTAAACTTTCCTTGTTTGTGTAATCTCACAAGATACACAACTTTATAGATTCGACTCATTTCTCAAATAGTTTGATTAGAAAACAAACATCTTCATTACCAAACACTGTACTGTGTGAATTAATCTAGTTCTGTTCTTGGAATGAGTGGCTTTCCTACAAAGAATGTTGAGTGCAGCAAGTTCAAACTTTCCTAGTTTGACTAATCTAACAATATGTATAACTTAGTAGATTCGCCTCATTTCTAAAGTAGTTCGTTTAGTAAACAAACATCTTCATTGCCGAGCACTGTATTGTGTGAAATATGCTAGTTATGCTTTCGGAATGAGTTGCTTTCCTACGAAGCAGGTTGAAAGCACCACGTTCAAACTTTCAATGTTTCTGTAATCTAACAAGATATACAACTCAGTAGATTGACCTCCTTTCTAAAGTAGTTTGTTTAGCAAGCAAACATCTTCATTACTGAACACTGTACTGTGTGAAATAAGCTAGTTCTGTTCTCAGAATGAGTTGCTTTGCTACAAACAAGGTTGAGTGTATCAAGCTCAAACTTTCCTTGTTAGTGTCATCTAACAATTTGTACAACTTAGTTGATTCATTTCGTTTCTAAAGCAGTTTGTTTAGAATATAAACATCTTCATGTACGAATACTGTACTGTGTGAAATAAGCTATTTCTGTTTGTGGAATGAGTTGCTTTCCTACGAATAATGATGAGTGCAGCAAGTTCAAACTTTCCTTGTTAGTGTAATCTAACAAGATGTACAACTTAATAGATTCGTTTCATTTCTAAAGTAGTTTGTTTAGAAAAAAAAATCTTCATTTCCGAACACTGTACTGTGTGAAATAAGCTAGTTCTGTTCTTGGACTGAGTTGCTTTTCTACGAACAAGGTTGAGTGCAACAAGTTCAAACTTTCCTAGTTTGTGTAATCTAACAAGATGTAGAACTTAGAAGACTGGCCTAATTTTTCAAATAGTTTAAAAAAAAACTTCATTAGCGAACACTGTACTGTGTGAAATAACCTGGTTCTCTTCTCAGAATGAGTTGCTTCCTACGAACAAGGATGAATGCAGAAAGTTCAAAGGTTCTAGGTTTGTGTAATCTAACCAGATGTACAACTTAGTAGATTCGTCTCATTTCTATAGTAGTTTGTTTAGAAAAAAAAATCTTCATTACCCAACACTGTACTCTGTGAATTAAGCTTGTTATGTTCTTGGAATGAGTTGCTTTCCTACAAAGAATGATGAATGCAGCAAGTTCAAACTTTCCATGTTTGTGTAATCTAACAAGATATAGAACTTAGTCGATTCACCTCATTTCTAAAGTAGTTTGTTGAGAAAACGAACATCTTCATTGCCGAACACTGTACTGTGTGAAATAAGCTAGTTCCGTTCTCAGAATGAGTTGCTTTCCTATGAACAAGGTTGAATGCAGGTACTTCAAACTTTCCTTGTTTGTGTAACCTAACAAGATATACAATTTATTAGATTTGCCTCATTTCTAAAGTAGTTTGTTTACAAAACAAACATCTCCATTACCGAACAGTGTATTGTGTGAATCAAGCTAGTTCTATTCTTGGAATGAGTTGCTTTCCTACATAGAATATTGAGTGAGGCAAGTTCAAACTTTCCTAGTTTGTGTACTATAACAAGATGTAGACCTTTGTATATTCGCCTCTTCTTTAACGTAGTTTGTTTAGAAAACAAAAATCTTTATTGCCGAACACAGTACTGTGTGAAATAAGCTAGTTCTGTTCTCGTAATGAGTTGCTTTCCTACGGAGAAGATTGAATGCACCACGTTCAAACTTTCGGTGTTTGTGTAATCTAAGATGATGCACAACTTAGTAGATTCGCTTCATTTCTAAAGTACTTTCTTTTGAAAACAAACATCTTCATTACCGAACACTGTACTGTGGGAAATAAGCTAGTCTTGTTCTTGGAATGAGTTGCTTTCCTACAAACAATGTTGAGTGCAGTAAGTTCAAACTTTCCTAGTTTGTGTAATCTAACATGATGTACAACTTAGTAGATTCACCTCATTTCTAAAGTAGTTTGTTTAGTCAACAAACATCTTCATTGCCAAACACTGTATTGTGTAAAATATGCTAGTTATGCTCTCAGAATGAGTTGTTTTCCTATGAAGAAGATTGAATGCACCAAGTTCAAACTTTCCATATTTCTGTAATCTACCAAGATGTACAACTTAGTAGATTCACCTCATTTCTAAATTAGTTTGTTTAGCAAGCAAACATCTTCACTGCCAAACACTGTATGGTGAGAAATAAGCTAGTTCTGTTCTCAGAATGAGTAGCTTTCCTCAGAACAAGGTTAAATGCAGAAAGTTCAAACTTTCCATGTTTGTGTAATCTAATAAGATGTTCAACTTAGTAGATTCACCTGATTTCTAAAGTAGTTTCTTTAGAAAACAAACTTCTTCATTAGCGAACACTGTACTGTGTGAATTGAGCTATTTCTGTTCTTGGAATGAGTTGCTTTCTTACAAAGAATGTTGAGTGCAGCAGGTTCAAACTTTCCTAGTTCGTGTAATCTAACAAGATGTGGAAATTAGTAGATTTGCCTATTTCTGAAGTAGTTTGTTCAGAAAACAAAGATCTTCCTTGCTGAACACTGTACTGTGTGAAATAAGCTAGTTCTGTTCTCAGAACGAGTTGCTTTCCTGCAAAGAAGGTTGAATGCACCACGTTCAAACTTTCCTTGTTTGTGAAATCTGACAAGATATACAACTTAGTAGATACCCCTCATTTGTAAAATAGTTTGTTTAGAAAACAAACATCAACATTGCCGAACCCTGTACAGTGTGAAATAAGCTACTTCTGTTCTCGGAATGAGTTGCTTTCCTACAAACAAGGTTGAGTGTAACAAGTTCAAACTTTCCTTGTTAGTGTATTCTAACAAGATGTACAGCTTAGTAGATTCGTTTCATTTCTAAAGTAGTTTGTTTAGAAAACAAACATCTTGATTGCCGAACACTGTACTATGTAAATTATGCTAGTTCTATTCTCCGTATGAGTTGCTTCCTATGAAGAAGATTGAGTGCAGAAAGTTCAAACTTTCTTTGTTTCTGTAAACTAACAAGATGTACAACTTAGGAGATTTACCTCATTTCTACAGTAATTTGTTTAGAAAACAAACATCTTCATTTCTGAACACTGTACTGTGTGAAATAAGCTAGTTCTGTTCTCAGAATGAGTAGCTTTCCTATGAAGAGGGTTGAATGCACCACGTTCAAACTTTCCTTGTTTGTGTAATCTCACAAGATGTACAACTTAGTAGAATCACCTCATTTCTAAAGTAGTTCGTTCAGAAAATATACATTTTCATTGCCGAACACTGTACTGTGTGAATTAAGCTAGTTATCTTCTCAAAATGAGTTGCTTTCCTATGAAGAAGGTTGAATCCATCATGTTAAAACTTTCCTAATTTGTGTAATCTAACAAGGTCTACAACTTAGTAGATTCACCTCATTTCTAAAGTAGTTTGTTTAGAAAACAAACATCTTCATTGCAGAACACTGTACTGTGTGAAATAAGCTTGTTCTATTCTCGGAATGAGTTGTTTTCCCACGCACAAGATGTGTGCAGCAAGTTCAAACTTTCCTAGTTAGTGTAATCTAACAAGATGTACAACTTAGTAGATTCGTTTCATTTCTCAAGGAATTTGTTTAGAAAACAAACATCTTCATTGCCAAACAGTGTACTGTGTAAATTAAGCTAGTTCTGTTCTCCGAATGAGTTGCTTTCCTACGAACAAGGTTGAATGGAGAAAGTTCAAACTTTCCTTGTTTGTGTAATCTAACAAGATGTACAACTTAGTACATTTGCCTCATTTCTAAAAGTAGTTTGTTTAGAAAACAAACATCTTCATTTCCGAACACTGTACTGTGTGTAATAAGCTAGTTCTCTTCTCAGAATCAGTTGCTTTCTTACGAAGAGGGTTGAATGCACCACTTCCAAACTTTTCTTTTTCGTGTAATCTGACAAGATGTACAACTTAGTAGAATCTCCTCATTTCGAAAGTAGTTTGTTTACAAAACAAATATCTTCATTGCCAAACACTGACTGTACTGTGTGAATTAAGCTACTTCTGTTCTCTGAATGAGTTGCTTTCCTACGAAGAAGGTTGAATGCAACACGTTCAAACTTTCCTTGTTTTTGCAATCTAACAAGATGTACAACTTAGTAGATACGTTTCATTTCTAAGGTTGTTTGTTTAGAAAACAAACATCTTCATTCCTGAACACTGTACTGTGTGAATTAAGGTATTTTTGTTCTTGGAATGAGTTGCTTTCCTACAAAAATGTGTGAATGCAGAAAGTTCAAACTTTCCATGTTTGTGTAATCTAACCAGATATACAACTTAGTAGATTTGCTTCATTTCCAAAGTAGTTTGTTTAAGAAACAAACATCTTCATTACCAGACACTGTACTGTGTGAAATAAGCTTGTTCTGTTCTCTGATTGAGTTGCTTTCGGATGAAGAAGGCTAAATGAACCACGTTCAAACTTTCCATGTTTGTGTAAACTGAAAAGTTGTAGAACTTAGTAGATTCGCCTCATTTCTAAAGTAGTTTGTTTAAAAAAAAATCTTCGTTTCCGAACACGGTACTGTGTGAAATAAGCTAGTTCTGTTCTCAGAGAGTTGCTTTCCTACGAAGAAGGTGGAATGCAGAACTTTCAAACTTTACATGTTTTTGTAATTTAACAAGATGTAGGAATTAGTAGATTCACCTCATTTCTAAAGTAGTTTCTTTGGAAAACAAACATCTTCATTGCCGAACACTGTACTGGGTGAAATAAGCTAGTTCTGCTCTTGGAATGAGCTGCTTTGCCACGAAGAAGTTTGAGTGCAGCAGGTTCAAACTTTCCTTGTTAGTGTAAACTAACAAGATTTACAACTTAGTAGATTAACCTCATTTGTAAAGTAGTTTGTTTAGAAAACAAACATCTTTAATACCGAACACTGTACTGTGTGAATTAAGCTGGTTCAGTTTTTGGATTCAGTTGCTTTCCTACAAAGAATATTGAGTGCAGCAAGTTAAACCTATCCTAATTTGTGTAATCTAACAAGATGTAAAATTTAGTAGATTCGTCTCATTTCTAATGTAGTTTCTTTACAAAACAAACATCTTCCTTGCCGAACACCGTACTGTATGAAATAAGCTAGTTGTGTTTTCAAAATGAGTTGCTTTCCTACGAAGAGGGTTGAATGCACCACGTTTAAAAATTTCATGTTTGTGTAATCTGACAAGATGTAGAAGTTAGTAGATTCTCCTCATTTCTAAAGTAGTTTGTTTAGAAAAGAAACATCTTCATTCCCAAACACTGTACTGTGTGAAATAACAGTTCTGTTCTCGGAATGACTTGCTTTCCCACGTACAAGGTTGAGAGCAGCCAGTTCAAACTTTCCTTGTTAGTGTAATCTAACAAGTTGTGTAACTTAGTAGTTTCATTTCATTTCTAAAGTAGTTTGTTTAGAAAACAAACAGCTTCATTGCCGAACACTGTACTGTGTTAAATAAGCTAGTTCTGTTCTCAGAATGAGTTGCTTTCCTATGAAGAAGGCTGAATGCACCACGTTCATACTTTCCTTCTTATTTTAATCTAAGAAGATGTACAACGTAGTAGATTCCTTTTGTTTCTAATGTAGTTTGTTAAGAAAACAAACATCTTCATTGCCCAACACTGTACTGTGTGAAATAATCTAGTTCTGTTCTCGGAATGAGTTGCTTTCCCACGAACAAGGTTGAGTGCAGCAAGTTCAAACTTTCCTTTTTTGTGTAATCTAACAAGATGTACAACTTAGTAGATTTGCCTCATTTCTAAAGTAGTTTAGAAAACAAATATCTTCATGTCTGAACATTGTACTGTGTGAAATACGTTAGTTCTGATCTCTGAATGAGTTGCTTTCCTACGAAATGTGTTGAATGCACCACGTTCTAACTTTCCTAGTTTGTGTAATCTAACAAGATGTATAACTTATTACATTCACCTCATTTGTAAAATAGTTTCTTTAGAAAATAAACATCTTCATTCCCAAACACTGTACTGTGTGAAATAAGCTTTTTCTGTTCTCAGAATGAGTAGCCTTCCTACGAACAAGGTTGAGTGCAGCAAGTTCAAACTTTCCTTTTTAGTATGATATAACAAAATGTACAACTTAGTAGATTCATTTCATTTCAAAAATGTTTTTTTAGAAAACAAACATCTTCATTACTGAACACTGTACTGTGTGAAATAAGCTAGTTCTGTTCTCGGAATGAGTTACTTTCCTACGAAGAGGGTTGAATGCACCAAGTTCAAACTTTCCATGTTTGTGTAATCAAACAAGATGTAGAACTTAGCAGATTCACCTCATTTTTAATTAGTTTGTTTAGAAAACAAACACCTTCACTGCCAAACTCTGTTCTGTGTGAAACAAGCTATTTCTGTTTTCGGAATGATTTGCTTTCCTACAAACAAGTTGAGTGCAGCAAGGTCAAACTTTCCCTGTTAGTGTAATCTAACAAGATTTACAACTTATTAGATTTGTTTAATTTGTAAAGCAGTTTGTTTAGAAAACAAACATCTTTATTCCCGAACACTGTACTGTGTGAATTAAGCTAGCCCTGTCCTAGGAATGAGTTGCTTTCTCACGAACAAGGTACAATGCAGAAAGTTCAACCTTTCCATGTTTGTGTAATATAAGAAGATGTATAACTTAGTAGGTTCGTTTCATTTCTAAAGTCGTTCGTTTAGAACAAACATCTTCATTGCCGAACACTGTACTTTATGAATAAGCTAGTTCTGTTCTCAGAATGAGTTGCATTCTGAAGAACAAGGTTGAATGCAACATGTTGAAACTTTCCATGTTTTTGTAATCTAACAAGATATACAACTTAATACTTTCAACTCACTTCTAAAGAAGTTTGTTTAGAAAAGAAGCATCTTCATTACCAAACATTGTACTGTGGGAAATAAGCTAGATCTATTCTCGTATTGAGTTGCTTTCCTCCAAACAAAATTGAATACAACAAGTTCAAATTTGCCTTGTTAACGTAATCTAACAAGATGTAGAACTTGGTAGATTCGTTCCTTTTCTAATGTAGTTTGTTTAGAAAACAAACATCTTCTTTGCCGAACACTGTACTTTTTTAAATAAGCTATTTCTGTTCTTGGAATGAGTTGCTTTCCTACGAACATGGTTGAGTGCAGCAAGTTCAAACTTTCCTTGTTAGTGCAGTCTAAAAAGATTTACAACGTAGTAGATTCCTTTCATTTCTAAAGTAGTTTGTTTAGAAAACAAACATCTTCATTGCCAAACACTGTACTGTGTGAAACAAGCTAGTTCTGTTCTCCGAATGAGTTGCTATCCTACAAAGAAGGTTGAATGCACCACGTTCAAGCTTTCCTTGTTTGTGTAATCTAACAAGATGTACAACCTAGTAGAATCGCCTCATTTCTAAAGTAGTTTGATTAGAAAACAAACATCTTCGTTGCCAAACACTGTACTGTGTGAAATAAGCTAGTTCTCTTCTTGGAATAAGTTGCTTTCCCACAAACAAGGTTCAGTACAGCAAGTTCAAACTTTCCTTGTTAGTGTAATCTAACAAGATGTACAACTTAGTAGATTCATTTCATTTCTAAAGTCGTTTGCTTAGAAAACAAACATCTCCATTACCGAACAGTGTACTGTTTGAAATAAGGTATTTCTGTTCTTGGAATAAGTTGATTTCCTACGAACAAGGTTGAGTGCAGCAAGCTCAAACTTTCCTTGTTAGTGTATTCTAAGAAGATGTACAACTTAGTAGATTCGTTTCATTTCTAAAGTGGTTTGTTTAGAAAACAACCATCTTCATTGCCGAACACTCTACTGTGTGAAATAAGCTAGTTCTCTTCTCAGAATGAGTTGCTTTACTACGAATAAGGTTGAGTGCAGAAAGTTCAAACATTCCATGTTTGTGTAATCTAATAAGATGTAGGACTTAGTTGATTCACCTCATTTCTAAAGTAGTTTGTTTACAAAACAAACATCTTCATTGTCGAACAGTGTTCTGCGTGAAATAAGCTAGTTCTGTTCGCGGAATGTGTTGCTTTCCTAAGAACAAGGTTGAATGCAGAAAGTTCCAACCTTCCATGTTTGTGTAATCTACCAAGATGTACAACTTAGGAGATTCGCCTCATTTCTCAAGTAGTTTGTTTGGAAAAAAAAGTCTTCATTAACAAACACTGTATTGTGTGAATTAAGCTAGTTCTGTTCTTGGAATGAGTTGATTTCCTACAAAAGAATGTTGAGTGCAGCACGTTCAAACTTTCCTAGTTTGTGGAATCAAACAAGATGTAGAAAATAGTAGATTCGCCTCATTTCTAAAGTAGTTTCTGTAGAAAGCAAACATCTTCATTGCCGAACACTGTACTGTGTGAAATAAGTTAGTTCTGTTCTCATTATGAGTTGCTTTCCTAAGAACAAATTTGAATGCATAAAGTTCAAACCTACCATGTTTGTGTAATCTAACAAGATGTACAGCTTAGTAGATTGCCTCATTTCTCAAGTAGTATGTTTAGAAAACAAACATCTTCATTACCAAACACAGTACTGCGTGAATTAAGCTAGTTCTGTGCTTCGAATGTGTTGCTTTCCTACAAATAAATGTTGAATGCAACAAGTTCAAACTTTCCTACTTTGTGTAATCTAACAAGATGTAGAACATAGTTGATTAGCCTAATTTCTAACGTGGTTTGTTTAGAAAGCAAACATCTTCACTGCCGAACACTGTTCTTTGTGAAAGAAGCTAGTCTGTTCTTGGAATGAGTTCCTTTCCTACAAAGAAGGTTGAATGCACCACCATCAAACTTTCTTGTTGGTGTAATATAAATATATGTACAACTTAGTCAATTTGCCTCATTTCTAAACTGGTTTGTTGAGAAAGCAAACATCTTCTTTGCCGAACACTGTACTGTGTGAAATAAGCTAGTTCTCTTCTCCGAATCAGTTGTTTTTTTTACAAAGAGGGATGTATGCACCACGTTCAACTTTACGTGTTTGTGTAATCTAACAAAACGTAGAACTTAGTAGATTCGCCTCATTTCTAAAGTAGTTTGTTTAAAAAACAAACAACTTCATTGCCAAACACTGTACTGTTTGAAATAAGCTAGTTCTGTTCTCGGAATGAGTGGCTTTCCTACGAACAAGGTTGAGTGCAGCAATTTCAAACTTCCCTTGTTAGTGTAACCTAACAAGATATACAACTTAGTAGATTCATTTCATTTCTAAAGAAGTTTGTTTAGAAAACAGACATCTTCATTACCAAACCCTGTACCGTGTGAATTAAGCTAGTTCTGTTCTGGAATGAGTTGATTTCCTACAAAGAATGTTGAGTGAAGCAAGTTCAAACTTTCCTAGTGTGTAATCTAACAAGATGTACAACTTAGTAGATTCGCCTCGTTTCTAAAGTAGTTTGTTTAGAATGCAAACAGCCTCATTGCCAAACTCGCTACTGTGTGAAATAAGCTAGTTCTGTTCTCAAAATGAGTTGATTTCCTACGAACAAGGTTGAATGCAGAAAGTTCAAACTTTCCATGTTTGTGTAATCTAAAAATATATACAACTTAGTAGTTCGCCTCATTTCTAAAGTAGTTTGTTTAGAAAACAAACATCTTCATTACCGAAAACTGTACTATGTGAATTAAGCTAGTTCTGTTATTGGAATGAGTTGCTTTCCTACAAAGAATGTTGAGTGCAGTAAGTTCAGATGTCAGTAGTTTGTGTAATCTAACAAGATGTAGAATTTAGTAGATTCGCCTCATTTCTACAGAAGTTTCTTTAGAAAACAAACATCTTCATTGCCGAACACTGTACTTAGTGAAATAAGATACTTCTGTTCTCAGAATGAGTTGCTTTCCTACGAACAAGGTTGAGTGCAGCAAGTTCAAACTATCCTAGTTTGTGTAATCTAACATGGTGGAGAACTTAGTAGATTCGCCTCATTTCTAAAGTAGTTTGTTTAGAAAACAAACATCTTCATTGCCAAACACTGTAATCTGTGAATTATGCCAGTTCTGTTCTCAAAATGAGTTGATCTCCTGCAAATAAAGTTGAATGCATAAAGTTCAAACTTTCCATGTTTGTGTAATCTAAAAAGATGTACAACTTAGTAGATTCGCCTCATTTTTAAAGCGGTTTGTTTAGAAAACAAACATCTTCATTGCCGAACATTGTACTGTGTGAAATAAGCTATTCTGTTCTCGGAATGAGTTGCTTTCCTACAAAACAAGGTTGAGTGCAGCAAGTTCAAACTTTCCTTGTTTGTGTAATCTAACAAGATGTACAGTTAGTAGATTCGCCTCATTTCTAAAGTAGTTTCTTTAGAAAACAAACATCTTCATTTCCGAACACTGTACTGTGTGAAATAAGCTAGTTCTGTTCTAGGAATGAGTTGCTTTCCTACAAAGAAGGTTGAAGTGCACCAAGTTCAAACTTTCCTTGTTTGTGTAATCTAACAAGATGTACAACTTAGTAGTTTCATTTCATTTCTAAAGTAGTTTATTTTGAAAACAAACATCTTCATTGCGAACACTGTACTGCCTGAAATAAGCTAGTTCTGTTCTCAGAATGAGTTGCTTTCCTACAAAGAAGGTTGAATGCAGCAAGTTCAAACTTTCCATGTTTGTGTAATCTAACAAGATGTACAAGTTAGTAGATTCGCCTCATTTCTAAAAGTAGTTTGTTTAGAAAACAAACATCTTCATTGCCGAACATTGTACTGTGTAAAATAAGCTATTTCTGTTCTAGGAATGAGTTGCTTTCCTACAAACAAGGTTGAGTGCAGCAAGTTCAAACTTTCCTTGTTAGTGTAATCTAACAAGATGTACAAGTTAGTAGATTCATTTCATTTCTAAAGTAGTTTCTTTAGAAAACAAACATCTTCATTGCCGAACACTGTACTGTGTGAAATAAGCTAGTTCTGTTCTAGGAATGAGTTGCTTTCCTAAGAAAGAAGGTTGAGTGCACCAAGTTCAAACTTTCCTAGTTTGTGTAATCTAACAAGATGTACAAGTTAGTAGATTCATTTCATTTCTAAAGTAGTTTGTTTAGAAAACAAACATCTCTTCATTGCCCGAACACTGTACTGTGTGAAATAAGCTAGTTCTGTTCTAGGAATGAGTTGCTTTCCTACAAAGAAGGTTGAGTGCAGCAAGTTCAAACTTTCCTAGTTTGTGTAATCTAACAAGATGTACAAGTTAGTAGATTTGCCTCATTTCTAAAGTAGTTTGTTTAGAAAACAAACATCTTCATTGCCTGAACACTGTACTGTGTGAAATAAGCTAGTTCTGTTCTAGGAATGAGTTGCTTTCCTACAAAGAAGGTTGAGTGCACCAAGTTCAAACTTTCCTTGTTTGTGTAATCTAACAAGATGTACAAGTTAGTAGATTTGCCTCATTTCTAAAGTAGTTTGTTTAGAAAACAAACATCTTCATTCCCAAACACTGTACTGTGTGAAATAAGCTAGTTCTGTTCTAGGAATGAGTTGCTTTCCTACAACAAAGAAGGTTGAGTGCAGCAAGTTCAAACTTTCCTATTTTGTGTAATCTAACAAGATGTACAACTTAGTAGATTCGCCTCATTTCTAAAGTAGTTTGTTTAGAAAACAAACATCTTCATTGCTGAACACTGTACTGTGTGAAATAAGCTAGTTCGGTTCTAGGAATGAGTTGCTTTCCTACGAAGAAGGTTGAGTGCAGCAAGTTCAAACTTTCCTTGTTTGTGTAATCTAACAAGATGTACAACTTAGTAGATTCGCCTCATTTTTAAAGTAGTTTGTTTAGAAAACAAACATCTTCATTGCCGAACACTGTGCTGTGTGAAATAACCTAGTGCTCTTCTCTGAATGAGTTGCTTTCCTACGAAGAAGGTTGTGTGCAGCAAGTTCAAACTTTGCTAGTTTGTGTAATCTAAGAAGATGTACAACTTAGTAGATTCCCCTCATTTCTAAAGTAGTTTGTTTATAAAACAAACATCTTCATTGCCGACCACTGTACTGTTTGACATAAGCTAGTTCGCTTCTTGGAATCAGTTGCTTATCTACAAAGAAGGTTGAGTGCAGCAAGTTCAAACTTTCCTTGTTTGTGTAATCTAACAAGATGTACAACTTAGTAGATTTGTTTCATTTCTAAAGTAGTTTGTTTAGAAAACAAACATCTTCATTGCCGAACACTGTACTGTGTGAAATAAGCTAGTTCTGTTCTCAGAATGAGTTGCTTTCCTGAAGAAGAAGGTTGAATGCAGCAAGTTCAAACTTTCCATGTTTGTGTAATCTAACAATATTTACAACTTAGTAGATTCACCTCATTTCTAAAGTAGTTTGTTTAGAAAACAAACATCTTCATTGCCGAACACTGTACTGTGTGAAATAAGCTAGTTCTGTTCTAGGAATCAGTTGCTTTCCTACAAAGAAGGTTGAATGCAGCAAGTTCAAACTTTCCTTGTTTGTGTAATCTAACAAGATGTATAACTTAGTTGATTCATTTCATTTCTAAAGTAGCTTGTTTAGAAAACAATCATCTTCATTGCTGAACACTGTACTGTTTAAAATAAGCTAGTTCCGTTCATGGAATAACTTGCTTTCCTACGAACAAGGTTAAGTGCAGCAAGTTCAAACTTTCCTAGTTTGTGTAATCTAACAAGATGTACAACTTAGTAGATTCACCTCATTTCTAAATAGTTTGTTTAGAAAACAAACATCTTCATTGCCAAAAACTGTACTGTGTGAAATAAGCTACTTCTCTCCTAGGAATGAGTTGCTTTCCTACAAAGAAGGTAGAATGCACCAAGTTCAAACTTTCCTAGTTTGTGTAATCTAACAAGATGTACAACTTAGTAGATTCCTTTAATTTCTAAAGTAATTTTTTTAGAAAACAAACATCTTCATTGCCAAACACTGTACTGCGTGAAATAAGCTAGTTTCTGTTCTTGGAATCAGTTGCTTTCCTACGAACAAGGTTGAGTGCAGCAAGTTCAAACTTTACTTGTTTGTGTAATCTAACAAGATGTACAACTTAGTAGATTCATTTCATTTCTAAAGTAGTTTCTTTAGAAAACAAACATCTTCATTGCCGAGCACTGTACTGTGTGAAATAAGTTAGTTCTGTTCTCGGAATGAGTTGCTTTCCTACGAACAAGGTTGAGTGCAGCAAGTTCAAACTTTCCTTGTTTGTGTAATCTAACAAGATGTACAACTTAGTAGATTTGACTCATTTCTAAAGTAGTTTGTTTAGAAAACAAATATCTTCATTCCCGAACACTGTACTCTGTGAAATAAGCTAGTTCTGTTCTCAGAATGAGTTGCTTTCCTACAAAGAAGGTTGAGTGCAGCAAGTTCAAACTTTCCTTGTTTGTGTAATCTAACAAGATGTACAAATTACTAGATTCCCCTCATTTATAAAGTAGTTTATTTAGAAAAGGAACATCTTCATTGTCGAACACTGTACTGTGTGAAATAGGCTAGTTCGGTTCTAGGAATGAGTTGCTTTCCTACAAAGAACAAGGTTGAGTGCAGCAAGTTCAAACTTTCCATGTTTGTGTAATCTAACAAGATGTACAACTTAGTAATTCGTTTCATTTCTAAAGTAGTTTGTTTAGAAAACAAACATCTTCATTAACAAACACTGTATTGTGTGAAATAAGCTAGTTCTGTTCTTGGAATGAGTTGCTTTCCTACAAAAAGAAGGTTGAGTGCAGCAAGTTCAAACTTTCCTAGTTTGTGTAATCTAACAAGATGTACAACTTAGTAGATTCGCCTCATTTCTAAAGTAGTTTATTTAGAAAACAAACATCTTCATTGCCGAAGACTGTACTGTGTGAAATAAGCTAGTTCTGTTCTCGGAATGAGTTGCTTTCCTAAGAACAAGGTTGAGTTCAGCAAGTTCAAACTTTCCTTGTTTGTGTAATCTAAGAAGATGTACAACTTAGTAGATTTGCCTCATTTCTAGAGTAGTTTGTTTAGAAAACAAACATCTTCATTTCTAAACACTGTACTGTGTGAATTAAGCTAGTTCTGTTCTTGGAATGAGTTGCTTTCCTACAAATAAAGGTTGAGTGCAGCAAGTTCAAACTTTCCTTGTTTGTGTAATCTAACAAGATGTACAACTTAGTAGATTGGCCTCATTTCTAAAGTAGTTTGTTTAGAAAACAAACATCTTCATTGCCGAACACTGTACTGTGTGAAATAAGCTAGTTCTGTTCTTGGAATGAGTTGCTTTCCTACAAAAAAGGTTGAATGCACCAAGTTCAAACTTTCTTGTTTGTGTAATCTAACAAGATGTACAACTTAGTAGATTTGCCTCATTTCTAAAGTAGTTTGTTTAGAAAACAAACATCTTCATTTGCAAACACTGTACTGTGTGAAATAAGCTAGTTCTGTTCTTGGAATG
Organism: Orientallactaga sibirica; assembly: GCA_036365145.1. Lineage (NCBI taxonomy): Eukaryota > Metazoa > Chordata > Mammalia > Rodentia > Dipodidae > Orientallactaga > Orientallactaga sibirica. The sequence goes on from JAEOAD010000025.1 coordinate 176,990, forward strand.
AGTTGTTTTTTTACAAAGAGGGTTGTATGCAGCAAGTTCAAACTTTCTAGTTTGTGTAATCTAACAAGATGTACAACTTAGTAGATTCGCCTCATTTCTAAAGTAGTTTGTTTAAAAACAAACATCTTCATTGCCAAACACTGTACTGTGTGAAATAAGCTAGTTCTGTTCTCGGAATGAGTTGCTTTCCCAAGAACAAGGTTTGAGTGCAGCAAGTTCAAACTTTCCTTGTTAGTGTAATCGAACAAGATCTACAACTTAGTAGATTCATTTCATTTCTAAAGTAGTTTGTTTAGAAAACAAACATCTTCATTGCCAAACACTGTACTGTGTGAAATAAGCTAGTTCTGTTCTGGAATGAGTTGCTTTCCTACAAAGAATGTTGAGTGCAGCAAGTTCAAACTTTCCTAGTTGTGTAATCTAACAAGATGTACAACTTAGTAGATTCATTTCATTTCTAAAGTAGTTTGTTTAGAAAACAAACATCTTCATTGCCAAACACTGTACTGTGTGAAATAAGCTAGTTCTGTTCTCAGAATGAGTTGCTTTCCTATGAACAAGGTTGAGTGCAGCAAGTTCAAACTTTCCATGTTTGTGTAATCTAACAAGATGTAGAACTTAGTAGATTCGTTTCATTTCTAAAGCAGGTTGTTTAGAAAACAAACATCTTCATTGCCAAACACTGTACTGTGTGAATTAAGCTAATTCTGTTCTTGGAATGAGTTACTCTCCTACAAAGAATGTTGTGTGCAGCAAGTTCATGCATTCCTACTTTGTGTAATATAACAAGATGTAGAATGTAGTAGATTCGCCTCATTTCTAAAGTAGTTTGTTTAGAAAATGAACATCTTCATTGAAGAACAATGTACTGTGTGAAATAAGCTGGTTCTGTCCTCTGAATGAGTTGCTTTCCTACGAACAAGGTTGAGTGCAGCAAGTTCAAACTTTCCTAGTTTGTGTAATCTAACAAGATGTACAACTTAGTAGATTCGCCTCATTTCTAAAGTAGTTTGTTTAGAAAACAAACATCTTCATTGCCAAACACTGTACTGTGTGAAATAAGCTAGTTCTGTTCACAAAATGAGTTGCTTTCCTACAAAGAAGGTTGAGTGCAGCAAGTTCAAACTTTCCATGTTTGTGTAATCTAAAAAGATGTACAACTTAGTAGATTTGCCTCATTTCTAAAGTAGTTTGTTTAGAAAAAAAACATCTTCATTGCCGAACACTGTACTGTGTGAAATAAGCTAGTTCTGTTCTCGGAATGAGTTGCTTTCCTATGAACGAGGTTGAGTGCAGCAAGTTCAAACTTTCCTACTTTTTGTAATCTAACACCATGTACAACTTAGTAGATTCGTTTCATTTCTAAAGTAGTTTGTTTAGAAAACAAACATCTTCATTGTCTAACACTGTACTGTGTGAAATAAGCCAGTTCTCTTCACGGAATGAGTTGCTTTCCTACACGAAGAATGTTGAAGGCACCAAGTTCAAACTTTCCTTGTTTGTGTAATCTAACAAGATGTACAACTTAGTAGATTCATTTCATTTCTAAAGTAGTTTGTTTTGAAAACAAACATCTTCATTGCCGAACACTGTACTGTGTGAAATAAGCTAGTTCTGTTCTCAGAATGAGTTGCTTTCCTTGAAGAAGGTTGAGTGCAGCAAGTTCAAACTTTCCATGTTTGTGTAATCTAACAAGATGTACAACTTAGTAGATTCGCCTCATTTCTAAAGTAGTTTGTTTAGAAAACAAACATTTTCATTGCCGAACATTGTACTGTGTAAAATAAGCTATTTCTGTTCTCAGAATGAGTTGCTTTCCTGAACAAGGTTGAGTGCAGCAAGTTCAAACTTTCCTTGTTTGTGTAATCTAACAAGATGTACAAGTTAGTATATTTGTTTCATTTCTAAAGTAGTTTGTTTAGAAAACAAACATCTTCATTGCGGAACACTGTACTGTGTGAAATAAGCTAGTTCTCTTCTCGGAATGAGTTGCTTTCCTACGAAGAAGGTTGAGTGCAGGAAGTTCAAATTTCCTTATTTGTGTAATCTAACAAGATGTATAACTTAGGTGATTCATTTCATTTCTAAAGTAGCTTGTTTAGAAAACAAACATCTTCATTGCCGAACACTGTACTGGGTGAAATAAGCTAGTTCTGTTCTCAGAATGAGTTGCTTTCTTACCAAGACGATTGAGTGCAGCAAGTTCAAAGTTTCCATGTTTGTTTAATCTAACAAGATGTACAACTTAGTAGATTCGCCTCATTTCTAAAGTAGTTTGTTTGAAAACAAACATCTTCATTACCGAACACTGTACTGTGTGAAATAAGCTAGTTCTGTTCTTGGAATGAGTTGCTTTCCTACAAAGAAGGTTGAGTGCAGCAAGTTCAAACTTTCCTAGTTTGTGTAATCTAACAAGATGTACAACTTAGTAGATTCATTTCATTTCTAAAGTAGTTTGTTTAGAAAACAAACATCTTCATTGCCTCAACACTGTACTGTGTGAATTAAGCTAGTTCTGTTCTTGGAATGAGTTGCTTTCCTACAAAGAATGTTGAGTGCAGCAAGTTCAAACTTTCCTAGTTTGTGTAATCTAACAAGATGTAGAATGTAGCAGATTTGCCTCATTTCTAAAACAGTTTGTTTAGAAAGAAAACATTTTCATTGCCGAACACTTTACTGTGTGAAATAAGCTAGTTCTGTTCTCGGAATGAATTGCTTTCCTACGCAATGAAGTTTGGATGCACCACGTTCAAACTTTCCTTGTTTGTGTAATCTAACAAGATGTACAACTCAGTAGATTCGCCTCATTTGTAAAGTACTTTGTTTTTAAAACAAACATCTTCATTGCTGAGCACTGTACTGTGTGAAATAAGCTAGCTCTGTTCTCGGAATGAGGTGCTTTCCTACGGACAAGCTTGAGTGCAGAAAGTTCAAACTGCCTTTTTAGTGTAATCTAAAAAGATGTACAACTTAGTAGTTCGCCTGATTTCTAAAGTAGTTTGTTTAGAAAACAAACATCTTCATTCCCGAACACTGTACTGTGGGAATTAAGCTAGTACTGTTCTTGGAATCAGTTGCTTTTCTACATAGAATGTTGAGTGCAGAAAGTTCAAACTGTCAAAGTTTGTGTAATCTAACAAGATGTACAAATTAGTTGATTTGAGTCATTTCTAAAGTACTTTGTTTAGAAAACAAACATCTTCATTGTCGAACACTGTCCTGTGTGAAATAAGCTAGTTCTGTTGTCGGAATGAGTTGCTTTCCTATGAAGAAGGTTGAATACACCACGTTCAACCTTCCCTTGTTTGTGTAATCTCACAAGATGTAAAACTTAGAACATTCACCTCATTTCTAAAGTAGTTTGTTTCGAAAACAAACATCTTCATTACCGACCACCGTACTGTGTGAAATGAGCTAATTCTGCCTTCAGAATGAGTTACTTTCCTACAAGAATGTTGATTGCAGGAAGTTCAACCTTACCTAGTTTGTGTAATCTCACAAGATGTAGAATGTAGTAGATTCGCCTCATTTCTAAAGTAGTTCATTTTCAAAACAAACATCTTCATTGCCGAACACTGTACTGTGGGAAATAAGCTAGTTCTGCTCTCGGAATGAGTTGCTTTGCCACGAACAAGGTTGAATGCAGCAAGTCCAAACTTTCCTTGTCAGTGTAATATAAGAAGATGTACAACTTAGTAGATTCATTTCATTTGTAAAGTACTTTGTTTTTAAAACAAACATCTTCATTGCCAAACTCTGTACTGTTTGAAATAAGCTAGCTCTGTTCTAGGAATGAAGTGGTTTCCCACGAACAAGGTGGAGTTTAGAAAGTTCAAACTTTCCTTGTTAGTGTCATCTAACAAGATGTTCAACTTAGTAGATTCGTTTCATTTCTAAAGTAGTTTTTTTAGAAAGCAAATATCTTCATTGCCCAACACTGTACTGTGTGAAATAAGTCTTTTCTGTTCTTGGAATGCGTTGCTTTCCCACGAACAAGGTTTTAGTGCAGTAAGTTAAAATTTTCCTTGTTAGTGTAATCTAACAAGATGTACAACTTAGTAGATTAGTTTCATTTCTAAAATAGCTCATTTACAAGACAAACATCTTCTTGCTGAACACTGTACTGTGTGAAATAAGGTACTTCTGTTCTCCGAATTAGTTGCTTCCTATGAAGAAAGTTGAATGCAGTACGTTCAAACTTTCCTTGTTTGTGTAATCTAACAAGATATACAACTCAGTATATTTGCTTCGTTTATAAAGTAGTTTGTTTAGAAAACAAACATCGTCATTTCCGAACACTGTACTGTGTGAAATAAGATAGTTCTGTTCTCAGAATGAGTTGCTTTCCTACGAACATGGTTGTATGTAGAAAGTTCAAACTTTCCGTCTTTGTGTAATCTAACAAGATGTAGAACTTAGTAGATTCGCCTCATTTCTAAACAGGTTGTTTAGAAAACAAACATCTTCAATACTGAACACTGTACTGTGTGAATTAAGCTAATTCTATTCTTGGAATGAGTTGCTTTCCTACAAAGAATATTGAGTGCTGCAAGTTCAAATGTTCCTACTTTGTGTAATCTACCAATATGTAGAACTTACTAGATTCGTATCATTTGTAAAGTAGTTTGTACAGAAAACAAACAACTTCATTGCCGAACACTGTACTGTGTGAAATAAGCTATTTCAATTCTCGAAATGAGTTGCTTTCCCATGAACAAGGTTTGAGTGCAGCAAGTTCAAACTTTCCTTATTAGTGTAATCTAACAAGATGTACAATTCAGTAGATTCGTTTCATTTCTAAAGTAGTTTGTTTAGAAAACAAACATCTTCATTGCTGAACACTGAATTGTGTGAAATAAGCTAGTTCTGTTCTCGGAATGAGTTGCTTTCCTACAAACAAGGTTAAGTGCAGCAAGTTCAACCTTTCCTTGTTAGTGTAATCAAACAAGATATACAACTGAGTATATTCGTTTCATTTCTAACCTAGTTTGTTTAGAAAACAAACATCTTCATTGACCAACACTGCACTGTGTGAGATAAGCTAGTTCTGTTCTCGGAATGAGTTGCTTTCCCGTGAACAAGGTTGAGTGCAGCAAGTTCAAACTTTCCTTGTTAGTGTAATCTAACAAGGTGCAGGACTTAGTAGATTTGTTTCATTTCTAAAGTGGTTTGTATAGAAAACAAACATCCTCATTGCCGAACACTATACTGTGTGAATTAAGCTAGTTCTGTTCTTGGAATGAGTTGCTTTCCTACAAAGAAAGTTGAGTAGAGCAAGTTCAAACTTTCGTAGTTTGTGTAATCTCACAAGATGTAGAAGGTAGTAGATTCGCCTCAATTCTAAAGTAGTTTGTTTAGAAAACATACATCTTTATTGCCAAACACTGTACTGTGTGAAATAAGCTAGTTCTGTTGTCAAAATGAGTTGCTTTCCTAAGAAAAACATTGAATGCAGAAAGTTCAAACCTTCCATGTTTGTGTAACCAAATAAGATGTACAACTTAGTAGATTCGCCTCATTTCTCAAGTAGTTTCTTTAGAAAACAAACATCTTTATTAGCAAACACTGTACTGTGTGAATTAAGCGAGTTCTGTTCTTGGAATGAGTTGCTTACCTTCAAAGAATGTTGATTGCAGCAAGTTCAAACGTTTCTAGTTTGTGTAATCTAACAAGATGTAGAACTTCCTAGATTCACCTCATTTCTAAAGTATTTTGTACAGAAAAAAAAAACTTCATTTCCTAACACTGTACTGTGTGAAATAAGCTATTTCTATTCTCGGAATGAGTTGCTTTCCCAAGAGCAAGGTTTGAGTGCAGCAAGTTCAAACTTTCCTTGTTAGTGTAATCTAACAAGATGAACAATTTAGTACAGTCATTTCATTTCTAACATACTTTGTTTAGAAAACAAACATCTTCATTGCAGAACACTGAACTGTGTGAAATAAGCTAGTTCTGTTCTCAGAATGAGTTGCTTTCCTACGAACAAAGTTGAGTGCAGCAAGTTCAAACCTTCCTTGTCAGTGTAATCAAACAAAATGTACAACTTAGTAGATTCGTTTCATTTCTAATGTAGTTTGTTTAGAAAACAAACATGTTCATTGCCCAACACTGTACTGTGTTAGATAAGCTAGTTCTGTTCTCGGAATGAGTTGCTTTCCCATGAACAAGGTTGAGTAGAGCAAGTTCAAACTTTCCTAGTTACTGTAATCTAACAAGATGTACAACTTAGTAGATTTGTTTCATTTCTTAAGTAGTTTGTATATAAAACAAACATCCTCATTGCCAAACACTGTACTGTGTGAATTAAGCTAGTTCTGTTCTTGGAATGAGCTGATTTCATACAAAGAATGTTAAGTAGAGCAAGTTCAAACTTTCCTAGTTTGTGTAATCTCACAAGATGTAGAACATAGTAGATTCGCCTCATTTCTAAAGTAGTTTGTTTAGAAAACAAACATCTTCATTGCTGAACACTGTGCTGTGTGAAATAAGATAGTTCTGTTCTCAGAATGAGTTGCTTTCCTACGAACAAAGTTGAGTGCAGCAAGTTCAAACTTTCCTTGTTAGTGTAATCAAACAAGATGTACAACTTAGTAGATTCGTTTCATTTCTAATGTAGTTTGTTTAGAATCAAACATGTTCATTGCCCAACACTGTACTGTGCTAGATAAGCTAGTTCTGTTCTCGGAATGAGTTGCTTTCCCATGAACAAGGTTGAGTGCAGCAAGTTCAAACTTTCCTTGTTACTGTAATCTAACAAGATGTACAACCTAGTAGATTTGTTTCATTTCTTAAGTAGTTTGTATAGAAAACAAACATCCTCATTGCCGAACACTGTACTGTGTGAATTAAGGTAGTTCAGTTCTTGGAATGAGCTGCTTTCATACAAAGAATGTTGAGTAGAGTAAGTTCAAACTTTCCTAGTTTGTGTAATCTCACAAGATGTAGAAGGTAGTAGATTCGCCTCATTTCTAAAGTAGTTTGTTTAGAAAACAAACATCTTCATTGCCGAACACTGTGCTGTGTCAAATAAGATAGTTCTGATCTGAGAATGAGTTGCTTTCCTACGAACAAGGTTGAATGGACCACATTGAAACGTTCCTTCTGTGTGTAATCTAACAAGATGTAGGACTTAGTACTTTTGTCTCATTTCTAAATAGTTAGTTTAGAAAACAAAAGTCTTCAATACCGAAATCTGTACTGTGTGAAATAAGCTAGTTCTGTTTTCAGATTGAGTTATTTCCTGAGAACAAGGTTGAATGCAGAAAGTTCATACCTTCAATGTTTGTGTAATCTAACAAGATATACAACTTAGTAGATTCGTCTCATTTCTAACGTAGTTTGTTTAGAAAAGAAACATCTTCATTGCCGAACACTGTACTGTGTGAAATAAGCTAGTTCTGTTCTCAGAAGAAGTTGCTCTCCTACAAAAAAGGTTGAATGCACCACATTCAAACTTTCCTTGTTTGTGCAATCTAACAAGTTATACAACTTAGTAGATTTACCTCATTTCTAAAGTAGTTTGTTTAGAAAACAAACATCTTCATTGCCAAACACTGTACTGTGTGAAATAAGGTGGTTCTGTTATCGGAATGAGTTGCTTTCCTACGAAAAAGGTTGAGTGCAGCAAGTTCAAACTTTCCTTGTTAGTGCTATCTAACAAGATGTACAACTAAGTAGATTCGTTTCATTTCTAATGTAGTTTGTTTAGAATATGAACACCTTCATTGATGAATACTGTACTGTGTTAAATAAGCTATTTCTGTTCTCGGAATGAGTTGCTTTCCTACAAAGAAGGTTGAGTGCAGCAAGTTCAAACTTTGCTTTTTAGTGTAATCTAATAAGATGAACAACTTCGTAGATTGTTTTCATATCTAACTTAAGTTGTTTAGAAAACAAACATCTTCATTGCCAAACACTGTACTGTGTGAAATAAGGTAGTTCTGTTCTTGGAATGAGTCACTTTCCTACGAACATGGTTGAGTGCAGCAAGTTCAAACTTTCCTTATTAGTGCAATCTAACAACATGTATAACTTAGTAGATTCGCCCTCACATCTAAAGTAGTTTGTTTAAAAAGCAAACATGTTTAATTTGGAACACTGTACTGTGTGAAATAAGATAGTTCTGTTCTCAGATTGAGTTGCTTATCCTACGAACAATGTTGAATGCAGAAAGTTCAAAGTTTACAGGTTTGTGTAATCCAAGAAGATGTAGAAATTAGTAGATTCGCCTCATTTCTAAAGTAGTTTGTTTAGAAAACAAACATCTTCATTCCCGAACACTGCACTGTGTGAATTAAGCTGGTTGTGTTCTTGGAATGAGTTGCTTTTGTACATAGATAGTTGAGATGCACAAAATCAAACTTTCCTAATTTGTGTAATCTAACAAGATGTACAAACTAGTAGATTCATTTCATTTCTAAAGTTGTTTGTTTAGAAAACAAATATCTTCATAGCTGAACACTGTACTGTGTGAATTAAGCTCGTTCAGTTCTCGGAATGAGTTGTTTTCCCACGAAAAAGGTGGAATGATGAAATTTCAAACTTTTCCATGTTTGTGTAAATTAGCAAGATGTACAACTTAGTAGATTCGCCTCATTTATTAAGTAGTTTGTTTAGAAAACAAACATCTTCATTTTGGAACACTGTATTCTGTGAATTAAGCTGGTTCTGTTCTCAGAATCAGTTGCTTTCCTACGAAGCGGGTTGAATGCACCACGTTCAAACTTTCCTTGTTTGTGTAATCTAACAAGATGTATAACTAAGTAGATTCACCTCATTTCTAAAGTAGTTTGTTTAGAAAACAAACATCTTCATAGCCAAACACTGTACTGTGTGAAACAAGCTAGTTCTGTTCTTGGAATAAGTTGCTTTCTTTTGAAGAAGGTTGAATGTACCCCGTTCAAACATTCCTAGTTTGTGTAATCTAACAAGATGTACAACTTAGTAGATTCGCCTCATTTCTAACGTACTTATTTTAGAAAGTAAACATCTTCATTGCCGAACACTGTGCTGTGTGAAATAAGCTAGTTCTATTCTCAGATTGAGTGGCTTTCCTAGGAACAATGTTGAATGTAGAAAGTTCAAACTTTCCATGTTTGTATAATTTAACAAGACGTAGAAAGTTGTAGATTCGCCTCATTTCTAAAGTAGTTTGTTTAGAAAACAAACATCTTCATTGCTGAACACTGTACTGTGTGAAATAAGCTAGTTCTGTTCTCTGAATCACTTGCTTTCCCATGAACAAGGTTGAGTGCAGCAAGTTTAAACTTTCCTTACTACTGTAATCTAACAAGATGTACAACTTAGTAGACACGTTTCATTTCTAAAGTAGTTCGTTTAAAAAACAAACATCTTCATTGCCCAACACTGTACTGTGTGAAATAAGCTATTTTTGCTTTCAGAATGTGTTGCTTTCTCCGAACAAGGTTGAGTGCAGCAAGTTCAAACTTTCCTTGTTAGTGTAATCTAACAAGATGTAAAACTTTGTAGATTTGTTTCATTTCTAAAGTAGTTTGTTTAGAAAACAAACACCTTCATTGCCAAACACTGTACTGTGTGAATTAAGCTAGTTCTGTTCTCGGAATGATTTGCTTTCCCACGAACAAGGTTGAATGAAGAAAGTTCAAACTTTTCATGTTTGTGTAATATAACATGATGTACAACTTAGTACATTCGGCTCATTTATTAAGTAGTTTGTTTAGAAAGCAAACATCTTCATTTCGGAACACTGTACTATGTGAAATAACCTAGTTCTGTTCTCGGAATGAGTTGCTTTCCTACGAAGAGGGTTGAATGCAACACGTTCAAACTTTCCTTGTTTATGTAATCTAACAAGTTGTATACCTTAATAGTTTCGCCTCATTTCTAAAGCAGTTTGTTTAGAAAACAAACATCTTCATTGCCGAACACTGTACTGTGTGAAACAAGGTAGTTCTGTTCTTGGAATGAATTGCTTTCCTACATAGAAAGTTGAATGCACCAAGTTCAAACTTTCCTAGTTTGTGTAATCTAACACGATGTACAACTTAGTAGTTTCGCCTCATTTCTAAAGTACTTTTTTTAGAAAACAAACATCTTCATTGCCGAACACTGTATTTTATGAAATAAGGTAGTTCTGTTCTCAGTATGAGCTGCTATCCTACGCAGAAGGTTGAATGCACCACGTTCAAACTTTCTTTGTGTATTCGAAGAATATGTACAAGTTACTAGATGTACAACAACTACACACTGCACTGTGTGAAATTAGCTAGTTCTGTTCTCAGAATGAGTTGCTTTCCTACGAAGAAGGTTGAATGCACCACGTTCAAACTTTCCTGGTTTGTGTAATCTAACAAGATGTAAAACTTACCAGAATAGCCTCCTTTCTAAAGTAGTTTGTTTAGAAAAAAACAATCTTCATTGCCGAACACTGTACTGTTTTTCAAATTAGCTAGTTCTGTTCTCGGAATTAGTTGCTTTCCTACTAATAAGGTTGAGTGCAGCAAGCTTAAACTTTCCTTGTTAGTGTATTCTAACAGGATGTACAACTTATTAGATTCCTCTCATTTCTAAAGTAGTTTGTTCAGAAAACGAACATCTTCATTGCCGAACACGGTACTGTGTGAATTAAGCTAGTTCTCTTCTCAGAATTAGCTGCTTTCGTACTAATAAGGTTGAGTGCAGCAAGCTTAAACTTTCCTTGTTAGTGTATTCTAACAAGATCTACAACTTATTAGATTCGTCTCATTTCTAAAATAGATTGTTTAGAAAACAAACACCTTCATTGCCAAACACTGTGCTGTGTGAAATAAGCTATTTATGTTCTCGGAATGAGTTGCTTTCTAACAAACAAGCTTTAGTGCAGCAAGTTCAAATTTCCTAATTTGTGTAATCTAACAAGATGTAGAAATTATTAGATTTGCCTCATTTCTAAAGTAGTTTCTTTAGAAAACAAACATCTTCATTGCCGAACACTGTACTGTGTTAAATAAGCTAGTTCTGTTCTCAGAAAGAGTTGCTTTCCCACAAAAAAGATTGAGTTCAGCAAGTTCCAAGTTTACTTGTTTGTGTAATCTTACAAGATGTACAACTTAGTAGATTCATTTCATTTATAACGTAGTTTGTTTAGAAAACAAACATCTTCATTAGCGAAAACTGTACTGTGTTAAATAAGCTATTTCTATTCTCAGAATGAGTTGCTTTACTATGAAAAAGGTTGAGTGCAGCAAGTTCAAACTTTCCTTGCTAGTGTAATCTAACAAGATGTACAACTTAGTAGATTTGTTTCATTTCTAAAGTAGTTTGTTTAGAATACAAACATCTTCATTGCCAAACATTGTATTGTGTGAATGAACCCAGTTCTGCTCTCAGAATGAGTTGTTTTCCTAAGAACAAGGATGAATGCAGAAAGTTCAAACTTTCCTTCTTTGTGTAATCTAACAAGATATACAACTTAGTAGAATCACCTCATTTCTAAAGTAGTTTGTTTAGATAACAAACATCTTCCTTGCCCAACACCATAGTATGTGAAATAAGCTAGTTCTGTTCTCAGAATGAGTTGCTTTCCTACGATCAAGGTTGAGTGCAGCAAGTTCAAACTTTCCTTGTTAGTGTAATCTAACAAGATATACAACTTAGTAGATTCGTTTCATTTCTAAAGAAGTTTGTTTAGAATACAAAAATCTTCATTGCAGAACGTTATAGTGTGTGAATGAAACCAGTTCTGCTCTCAGAATGAGTTGCTTTCCTACGAACAAGGATGAATGCAGAAAGTTCAAACTTTCCTTGTTTGTGTAATCTAACAAGATATACAACTTAGTAGATTCACCTCATTTCTAAAATAGTTTGTTTAGAAAACAAACATCTTCATTGCCCAACACTGTACTGTGTGAATTAAGCTATTTCTGTTCTTGGAATGAGTTGCTTTCCTACAAAGAATGTTGAGTGCAGCAAGTTCAAACTTTCTTAGTTTGTGTAATCTGAGAAGATGTAGAACTTGCTAGATTCGCCTCATTTCTAAAGTAGTTTGTTCAGAAAACAAACATCTTCATTGCCGAACACTGCATTATGTGAAATAAGCTATTTCTCTTCTCAGAATGAGTTGCTTTCCCACGAATAATGTTTGAGTGCAGCAAGTTCAAACTTTCCTTGTTAGTGTAATCTAACAAGATGTACAACTTAGTAGATTCATTTCATTTCTAAAGTAGTTTGTTTAGAAAACAAATATCTTCATTGCCGAACATTGTACTGTGTGAAAGAATCTAGTTCTGTTCTCAGAATGAGTTGCTTTTCTACAAACAGGGTTGAGTGCACCAAGTTCAAATTTTCCTTGTTAGTGTAATCTAACAAGATGTAGAATGTAGTAGATTCACCTCATTTCTAAAGTAGTTTGTTCAGAAAACAAACATCTTCAATACTGAACACTGTACTGTGTGAATTAAGCTAGTTCTGGTCTTGGAATGAGTTGTTTTCCTACAAAGAATGTTGCGTGAAGCAAGTTCAAACTTTCCTAGTTTGTGTAATCTAACAATATGTATAACTTAGTAGATTCGCCTCATTTCTAAAGTAGTTTGTTCAGAAAACAATCATCTTCATTGCCGGAAACTGTACTGTGTGAAATAAGCTATTTCGGTTCTCAGAATGAGTTGCTTTCCCACGAACAAAGTTTGAGTGCAGCAAGTTCAAACTTTCCTTGTTTGTGTAATCTAAAAAGATGTACAAGTTTGTAGGTTCATTTCATTTCTAAAGTAGTTTGTTTAGAAAACAAACATCTTCATTACCAAACACTGTACTGTGTGAAATAAGCTAGTTATGTTCATGGAATTAGTTGCATCCTACAAAGAATGTTCAGTGCAGCAAGTTCAAACTTTCCTAGTTTGTGTAATCTAACAAGATATACAACTTAGTAGATTCGTTTCATTTCTAAAGTAGTTTGCTGAGAAAACAAACATCTTCATTGCCGAACACTTACTATGTGAATTAAGCTAGGTATGTTCTTGGAATGAGTTGCTTTCCTACGAACAAGGTTTAGTGCAGCAAGTTCAACCTTTCCTTGTTAGTGTAATCCATCCAGATGTACAACTTAGTAGATTCGTTTCATTTCTAAAGGACTTTGTTTAGAAAACAAAAATCTTTATTGCTGAACACTGTACTGTGTGAATTAAGCTAGTTCTGTTCTTGGAATGAGTTGCTTTCGAACAAAGAATTTTGAGTGCTGCATGTTCAAACTTTGCTAGTTTGTGTAATCAAACAAGATGTAGAATGTAGTAGATTCACCTCATTTCTAAATTAGTTTGTTTAGAAAACAAACACCTTCATTACCAAACACTGTACTGTGTGAATTAACCTACTTCTGTTCTGGGAATGAGTTGCTTTCCTACGAACAGCGTTGAATGCACCACATTCAAACTTTCCTAGTTTGTATAATCTAAGAAGATGCAGAACTTTTTAGATCACCTCATTTGTAAAGTTGCTTGTTTAGAAAGCAAACGTCATCATTGCCGAACACTGTAATGTGTTAAATGAGCAAGTTCTGTTCTCAGAATGAGTTGCTTTCCTTCGAAGAATGTCGAATGCACCACGTTCAAACTTTCCTTGTTTGTGTAATCTAAAAAGATGTACAACTTAGTAGATTCTTCCCATTTCTTAAGTAGCTTGTTTAGAAAACAAACATTTTCAGTTCCAAACACTGTGCTGTGTGAAATAAGCTAGTTCTATTCTTGGAATGTGGTGCTTTCCTACGAGGTTGAGTGTATCAAGTTCAAACTTTCCTTCTTAGTGTAATCTAACAAGATGTACAACTTAGTAGATTACTTTCATTTCTAAAGTAGTCTTTTTAGAAAAAAAAAAAACAAAAAAACAAAAAAACTTCATTGCCAAACACTGTACTGTGTGAATTAAGCTATTTCTGTTCTCGGAATGAGTTGCTTTCCTATGAACGAGGTTGAATGCAGAAACTTCAAACTTTCCATGTGTGTGTAAACTAATAAGATGTACAATTCAGTAGATTCGCCTCATTTCTAAAGTAGTTTTTTTTAGAAAACAAGCATCTTCATTGTTGAACACTGTACTGTGTGAAATAAGCTAGTTCTGTTCTTTGAATGAGCTGCTTTCCTACGAACAAGGTTGAGTGCAGCAAGTTCAAACTTTCCTAGTTGGTGTAATCTAACAAGATGTAGAACTTAGTAGATTCGCCTCACGTCTAAAGTAGTTTGTTTAGAAAACAAATATCTTCATTACCGAACACTGTCACTGTGTGAATTAAGGTAGTTCTGTTCTTGGAATGAGTTGCTTTCCTACAAAGAATGTTGAGTGCAGCAAGTTCAAACTTTCTTAGTTTATGTAATCTAACAAGTGACAGAACTTAGTAGATTTTCCTCCTTCCTAAAGTAGTTTGTTTAGAAAACAAACATCTTCATTGCCAAACTCTGTACTGTGTGAAATAAGCTAGTTCTGTTCTTTGAATGAGTTGCTTTCTTGAGAACAAAGTTGAATGCATAAAGTTCAAACTTCCCATGTTTGTGTAATCTAACAAGATGTACAACTTAGTAGGTTCACCTCATTTCTCAAGTAGTTTTTTTCGAAAACAAACATCTTCATTAGTAAACACTGCACTGTGTGAGTTAAGCTAGTTCTGTTCTTGGAATGAGTGGCTTTCGTAGAAAATATGTTGAGTGCAGCAAGTTCAAACTTTCCTAGTTTGTATAATCTAACAAGATGCAGAACATTGTAGATTCGCCTCATTCGTACAATAGTTTGTTTAGAAAGCAAAGATCTTCATTGCCAAACACTGTACTGTGTGAAATGAGCTAGTTCTGTTCTCAGATTGAATCGTTTTCCTATGAAGAAGGTTGAATGCACCACGTTCAAACTTTCCTTGTTTGTGTAATCTAACAATATGTCCAACTTAGTTGATTTGCCTCATTTTTAAAGTAGTTTGTTTAGAAAACAAACACCTTCATTGCCGAACATGGTGCTGTGTGAAATAAGCTACTTCTGTTCTCTGAATGAGTTGCTTTCCTACAAAGAAGGTTGAATGCGCCACGTTCAACCTTTCCTTGTTTGTGTAATCTAACAAGGTGGAAAACTTAGTAGATTCGCCACATTTATAAAGTAGTTTGTTTAGAAAAAAAACATATTCATTGCCAAACACTGTACTGTGTGAAATAAGCTAGTTCGGTTCTGTTATCCAATTGAGTTGCTTTGCCAGAAACAAGGTTGAGTGCAGCAAGTTCAAACATTCTTTGTTAGTGTAATGTGACAAGATATACAACGTAGTAGATTCTTTTCATTTTTAAAGTACTTGGTTTAGAAAACAAACGCCTTCATTGTCAAACCCTGTACTATGTGAAATAAGCTAGGTCTGTACTCTTAATGTGTTGCTTTCCCACAAACAAGGTTGAGTGCAGCAAGTTCAAACTTTCCTTGTTAGTGTAATCTAAAAAGATGTACAAATTAGTAGATTCGTTTCATTTCTAAAGTAGTTTTTTTTAGTAAACGACCATCTTCATTGATGAATACTGTACTGTGTGAAATAAGCTATTTCTGTTCTTGGAATGAGTTGCTTTTCTACGAACAAGGTTGAGTGCAGCAAGTTCAAACTTTCCTAGTTTGTGTAATCTAACAAGATGAAAAACTTAGTAGATTCGCCTCATTTCTAAAGCTGTTAGTTTAGCAAAGAAACATCTTCATTGCCAAACACTGTACTATGTGAAAAACGCCAGTTCTGTACTCAGAATGAGTTACTCTCCTAAGAACAATGTTGAATGCAGAAAGTTCAAACCTTCCAAGTTTGTGTAATCTAACAAGATGTAGAACTTAGTAGATTCGCCTCATTTCTCAAGTAGTTTGTTTAGAAAACAAACATCTTCATTTCCAAATGCTGTACTGTGTGAATTAAGCTAGTTCTGTTCTTGGAATGAGTTACTTTCCTAGAATGAATGTTGAGTGGAGCAAGTTAAACCTTTCCTAGTTTGTGTAATCTAACAAGATGTAGAACTTAGTAGACTCACCTCATTTCTAAAGTAGATCGTTTCAAAAACAAACATCTTCCTTGCCAAACACTGGTCTGTGTGAAATAAGCTAGTTCTGGTCTCAGAATGAGTTGCTTTCCTACGAAAAAGGTTGAATGCAGCAAGTTCAAACTTTCCTAGTTTGTGTAAACTAACATGATGTACAACTTAGTAGATTCGCCTCATTTCTAAAGTAGTTTGTTTAGAAAAGAAACATCTTCATTGCCAAACACTGTACTGTGGTATATAACCTAGTTCTCTACTCAGAATGAGTTGCTTTCTTACCAAGAAGGTTGAATGCAGCAAGATCAAACTTTCCTTGTTTGTATAATTTAACAAGATGTACAACTTAATAGATTCAACTCATTTCTGAAGTAGTTTGTTCAGAAAACAAACATCTTCAATACCAAACCCTGTACTGTGTGAATTAAGCTAGTTCTGTTCTTTGAATGTGTTGATTTCCTAGAAATAATGTTGAATGCAGCAAGTTCAAACTTCCCTAGTTTGTGAAATCTAACAAGATGTACAACTTAGTAGATTCGCCTCATTTCTAAAGTGTTTTGTTTAGAAAGCAAACATCTTCATTGCCGAACACTGTTCTTTCTGAAATAAGCTAGTTCTGTTCTCAGAATGAGTTGCCTTTCCTACGAAGAAGGTTGAATGCACCACGTTGAAACTTTCCATGTTTGTGTAATCTAAGAAGATGTGTCACTTAGCAGATTGGACTCATTTCTAAAGTAGTGTGTTTAGAAAACAAATATCTTCATTGGTGAACACTGTACTGTCTGAAATAAGGTAGTTCTGTGCTGAGAATGAGTTGCTTTCCTAAGAACAAGGTTGAATGCAGAAAGTTCACACCTTCCATGTTTGTGTAATCTAACAAGATGTAGAACTTAGTAGATTCACCTCATTTCTAAAGTAGTTTGTTTAGAAAACAGACATCTTCATTACCAAACTCTGTACTGTGTTAATTACTCTAGTTCTGTTCTGGAGTGAGTTGCTTTCCTACAAAGAATGTTGAGTGCAGCAAGTTCAAACTTTCCTAGTTTGTGTAATCTTACAAGATGTACAACTTAGTAGATTCACCTCATTTCTAAAGTAGTTTCTTTAGAAAACAAACATCTTAATTGCTGATCACGCTACTGTGTGAAATAAGCTAGTTCTGTTCTCGGGATGAGTTGTTCTCGTATGAACAAGGTTGAGTGCAGCAAGTTCAAACTTTCCTAGTTTGTGTAATCTAACAAGATGTACAACTTAGTAGATTCACCTCATTTCTAAAGTAGTTTCTTTAGAAAACAAACATCTTAATTGCTGATCACGCTACTGTGTGAAATAAGCTAGTTCTGTTCTCGGGATGAGTTGTTCTTGTATGAACAGGGTTGAGTGCAGCAAGTTCAAACTTTCCTTGTTAGTGTAATCTAACAAGATGTACAACTTAGTAGATTCGTTTCATTTCTAAAGTAGTTTGTTTAAAAAACAAACACGTTCATTGCCAAATACTGTGCTGTGTTAAATAAGCTATTTCTGTTCTTGGAATGAGTTGCTTTCCTACGAACAAGGTTGAGTGCAGCAAGTTCAAACTTTCCTAGTTTGTGTAATCTAACAAGATGAAAAACTTAGTAGATTCACCTCATTTCTAAAGCTGTTAGTTTAGCAAAGAAACATCTTTATTGCCAAACACGGTACTATGTGAAAAAGCCAGTTCTGTTCTCAGAATGATTTACTCTCCTAAGAACAATGTTGAATGCAGAAAGTTCAAACCTTCCATGTTTGTGTAATCTAACAAGAAGTACAACTTAGTAGATTTGCCTCATTTCTCAAGTAGTTTGTTTAGAAAACAAACATCTTCATTTCCAAATGCTGTACTGTGTGAATTAAGCTAGTTCTGTTCTTGGAATGAGTTACTTTCCTAGAATGAATGTTGAGTGCAGCAAGTTAAACCTTTCCTAGTTTGTGTAATCTAACAAGATGTAGAACTTACTAGACTCACCTCATTTCTAAAGTAGTTGATTTCGAAAACAAACATCTTCCTTGCCGAACACTGGTCTGCGTGAAATAAGCTAGTTCTGTTCTCAGAATGAGTTGCTTTCCTACGAACAAGGTTGAGTGCAGTAAGTTCAAACTTTCGTAATTTGTGTAATCTAACAAGATGAATAACTTAGTTGATTCGCCTCATTTCTTTTTTTTAATATATATATATATATTTATTTATATTATTTTGATTTTACATTCATAGTAAAGGTTCCATTGTCCTCCTCCCTGTCCTCCCTCTTTCAAAGGGATCCTTGTCGATGGGGAATGTGGGTCAAGCATTGTGAGTTTAGTTAAGAGTTCTGGGGGGTTGGCCCCAGTCTCTGTGCATAATGACCCAACTATGACTCTGACAATCTTTCCGCCCCCTCTCCCGCACTTTTCCCTGAGCCACATTGCGTTCATTTTAGTTCTGCTTCAGTGATGTGGTTTCGGGAGCCTCTGTGTCTCTGGATATCTGGCTTAGTTGGAGTTGGATGTTCTCTGTGTTTATCTCCTTCGGCCTTTTGCTGGTGTCATGATCGCCATGAATACTGAACTCTTGCCCTTCCCCTGCATTGTTCTATGGTTTCAGCTGGGGCCCTGGTGAGGTGTGGTTGGCTGATCCTCCCTTCAGGTTCGATGTCCACCTGAAAAAAGATAAGCAAATTCTCCATCGGAGAGAAAAGTTAGTACTAGGTAGAAGGGATGACCATCTATGTTTTGGAGGGAAATTTATATGCGTTGGCTCTCTTCTAGCCCACATTTGGTGGTATCTTGATCTTGGAGACTGAGCTCATTTTTTGTTCCTGGTTTTGACTTATTTCCCAGTTCCAGCAATGAGTTCCATTCCACTGAGTGGATCTATTAGCCAAAACAAGAGCAGTTGGTTACCCACCATGGCTGATTGCCACTACTGCACTTGTATGAGCATCACATCAAGTTGTTTCCTGCTGGGTATCTTAGACTGCCAGTTATTTGGACAGATGTCGGTCATTTTCCCCCAGTTGCTTGTATAGCGCCCTCTGGTACTAGACTAGCTAACTATCTGGGGACTGACCCTCTTCCAGATTCTGAAAATATCTCTCCGTGTTTGGTCTCACACACGTAAGCTGTCTTCAACAGTAGGGTCTTGTCATTAACCTTTGGTGGGTCACCAAGAACTCTGACAGAAGTCTGTCTATTTTGGGAAACCTTGTAGGTGTTTCAGATCAACAGCTCATTGTGAAGTTCACCCCATGCTGGCACTGGGAGTTATAAGTCTGCACCTAGGAAGATGAGGAAGAAAAAGATAATATAGAGGAGAAAGTGAGTATAGAGAGGGGAGGGAGAGAGAAGAGAGAGAGAGAGAGAGGAGAGAGAAGCAGGACAAGATTAAGGTTGGCCTTCATGATGTTCTCTCCAGGTTCCTGTGGTTCGGGTGTTTGCGGGCCTGCTGAAGGATCAATTTTTAACCTGTTGTTCAGAATAAAGGGTTTTATAGTATCTTTTCCTTTTGGGTCCCAATTTGTATCCCCCCTTGTTCTCCCTCCCACCCTCTCGTTCCCTCCCACCCTTGCCCTCCCTCCCTCCCACCCTCCCTTTTGTCTGGGCTTCAGAGTGTTTATTTGGTTTGGCCACCTGCCACATGTTTTCAGGTTATGCGACAGATTAATGAGTAGCGATTATCTTTTTGTGCTTGGGTGAGCTCACTGAGGATGATCTGTTCCATGTTTGACCACTTTTTTTCAAATTTCCTTATTTCATCTTTCCTTACTGCTACATAGAATTCCATAGTATAGGAACAAAGAAAATAAAATACCTTGGAATAACATTAACTAAGGAAGTGAAAGACCTATACAATGAAAACATAAAAACTCTCAAAAAAGAAATTGAGGAAGTCTTACAAAAATGGAAAGACCTCCCATGTTCCTGGATTGGTAGAATTAACATTGTGAAAATGGCAATTTTACCAAAAGCACTTTATAGATTCAATGCAATGCCAATAAAAATCCCAACTTCCTTCTTCAATGAGATAGAAAAAACTATCTCAAAATTCATATGGAAAGGTAGAAGGCCTCGGATATCCAAGCTCATCCTCAGCAAAAGAAGCACCTCTGGAGGCATCACCATACCTGATCTAAAGTTATACTACAAAGCCATTGTAATAAAAACAATCTGGTACTGGCACAAAAACAGGAATATAGACCAATGGAACAGCATTGAAGACCCAGATTTTGGGTCAAGAAAATACAACTACTTGATATTTGACAAAGGCCCTAGCAATGTAGAATGGAAAAAGGACAGCATCTTCAACAAATGGTGCTGGACAAACTGGACAACCATATGTAGGAAAATGAAACTCGACCCACACATCTCTCCATGCACAAAAATTCAGTCCAAATGGATCAAAGACCTTAATATAAAACCAGAAACTATGCTGCTACTGGAAGAAAAAATAGGAGGAACCTTCCACGATATAGGAGTGGGAAAAGATTTCCTGAACAAAACCCCAACAGCTCAGGAAATCAAACAATCACTCAACCATTGGGATCACATGAAGCTGAAAAGCTTTTTCACTGACAAAAATACTATAACCAAAGCCAGCAGATTACCTACAGAATGGGAGAAAATTTTCACCAGCTATACAACTGACAGAGGCCTGATTTCTAGAATCTACAAAGAACTCCAAAACCTAAAAAACAAATCAGCAAACAACCCACTCACAAAGTGGGGCAGAGAACTGCACAGGGAGTTCTCAGAGGAAGAAATACAAATAGCAAACACACATTTAAGAAAATGTTCAACATCCCTAATCATCAGGGAAATGCAAATTAAAACAACTGTGAGATTCCACCTTACCCCGTTAAGGATGGCTAGCATTAAAAAAAATAATGGAGACAAATGCTGGCGAGGCTGTGGAGAAATAGGAACAACCTTTCACTGCTGGTGGGAATGTAAAATGGTTCAACCACTATGGAAAGCTATATGGAGACTCCTGAAAAGGATGACCATAGACCTACCAAAGGACCCAGTTATTCCCTCATTGGGCATATACCCTAAAGGCCCCAAGCCTCAGATCAGAGACATTTGCTCAACCATGTTTATAGCTGCTCAATTCATAATAGTAAAGAGCTGGAATCAACCCAGGTGTCCATCACTAGATGAATGGATAAAAAAGATGTGATTCGCCTCATTTCTAAAGCTGTTAGTTTAGCAAAGAAACATCTTCATTTCCAAACATTGTACTATGTGAAAAAGCCAGTTCTGTTCTCAGAATGAGTTACTCTACTAAGAACAATGTTGAATACAGAAAGTTCAAACCTTCCATGTTTGTGTAATCTAACAAGATGTACAACTTAGTAGATTCACCTCATTTCTCAAGTAGTTTGTTTAGAAAACAAACATCTTCATTTCCAAATACTGTACTGTGTGAATTAAGCTAGTTCTGTTTTTGGAATGAGTTACTCTCCTACAATGAATGTTGAGTGCAGCAAGTTAAACCTTTCCTAGTTTGTGTAATCTAACAAGATGTAGAACTTAGTAGACTCACCTCATTTCTAAAGTAGATAGTTTCGAAAACAAACATCTTCCTTGCCGAACACTGGTCTGCATGAAATAAGCTAGTTCTGTTCTCAGAATGAGTTGCTTTCCTACGAACAAGGTTGAATGCAGCAAGTTCAACTCTCCTATTTTGTGTAAACTAACATGATGTACAACTTAGTAGATTCGCCTCATTTCTAAAGTAGTTTGTTTAGAAAAGAAACATCTTCATTGCCAAACACTGTACTGTGGTATATAACCTAGTTCTCTACTCAGAATGAGTTGCTTTCCTACGAAGAAGGTTGAATGCAGCAAGATCAAACTTTCCTTGTTTGTGTAATATAAAAAGATGTACAACTTAATAGAATCAACTCATTTCTGAAGTAGTTTGTTCAGAAAACAAACATCTTCATTACCAAACACTACTGTGTGAATTAAGCTAGTTCTGTTCTTCTAATGTGTTGCTTTCCTACAAATAAATGTTGAATGCAGCAAGTTCAAACTTTCCTAGTTTGTGTAATCTAACAAGATGTAGACCTTAGTAGATTCGCCTCATTTCTAAAGTGTTTTGTTTAGAAAGCAAACATCTTCATTGCCGAACACTGTTCTTTCTGAAATAAGCTAGTTCTGTTCTCAGAATGAGTTGCTTTCCTACGAAGAAGGTTGAATGCACCACGTTGAAACTTTCCATGTTTGTGTAATCTAAGAAGATGTGCCACTTAGTAGATTGGACTCATTTCTAAAGTAGTGTGTTTAGAAAACAAATATCTTCATTGGTGAACACTGTATTGTCTGAAATAAGGTTGTTCTGTGTTGAGAATGAGTTGCTTTCCTAAGAACAACGTTGAATGCAGAAAGTTCAAACCTTCCGTGTTTGTGTAATCTAACAAGATGTACAACTTAGTAGGTTTGCCTCATATGTCAAGTAGTTTGTTTAGAAAACAAATCTCTTCATTACCAAAATCTGTACTGTGTGAATTATTCTATTTGTGTTCTTGAATGGGTTGCTTTCCTACAAGGAATGTTGAGTGCAGCAAATTCAATCTTTCCTAGTTTCTGTAATCTATCAAGCTGTAGAATTTAGTAGATTTGGCTCATTTCTAAAGTGGTTTGTTTAGAAAGCAAACATCTTAATTGCCGAACACTGTTCTGTGTGAAATAAGCAAGTTCTGTCTCAGAATGAGTTGCTTTCCTACGAAGAAGGTTGAATCCACCACCATCAAACTTTCGTAAATTGTGTAATCTAAATACATGTACAACTTAGTAGATTTGCCTCATTTCTAAACTGGTTTGTTTAGAAAGCAAACATCTTCATTGCAGAACACTGTACTGTGTGAAATAACCTAGTTCTGTTTTCGGAATGACTTGCTTTTGAACGAAGAAGTTTGAATGCACGAAGTTCAAACTTTCCATGTTTGCATAATCTAACAAGATGTACAACTTAGTAGATTTGCCTCATTTCTAAACTGGTTTGTTTAGAAAGCAAACATCTTCTTTGCAGAACACTGTACTGTGTGAAATAAGATAGTTCTGTTCTCAGAATGATTTGCTTTCCTAAGAACAAGGTTGAATGCAGAAAGTTCAAACCTTCCATGTTTGTGAAATCTCACAAGATGTACAACTTAGTAGATTCGCCTAATTTCTAAAGTAGTGTGTTTAGAAAACAAATATCTTCATTGCTGAACACTGTACTGTCTGAAATAAGCTAGTTCTGTTCTCAGATTGAGTTGCTTTCCTACGAACAATTTTGAATGCAGAAAGTTAAAACTTTTTATGTTTGTGTAATCCAACAAGATGTACGTAATAGTAGATTCACCTCATTTCTAAAGTAGTTCGTTTAGCAAACAAACATCTTCATTGCGAACACTGTACTGTGTTAAATAAGCTAGTTCTGTTCTCAGAAATAGGACCACCACTTTCAGTCTTTCCTTGTTTGTGTAATCTAACAAGAGGTACAACTTAGTAGCAGATTCGCCACATTTCTAACGTAGTTATTTTAGAAAGCAAACATCTTCATTGCTGAACACTGTACAGGGTGAAAAAAGCTAGTTCTGTTCTCGGAATTCGCTGCATTCCTACAAAGAAGGTTGAATGCACCACGTTGAAACTTTCCTTGTTTGTGTAATCTAACAAGATGTACAACTTAGTAGATTTGCCTCCTTTCTAAAGTAGTTTGTTTAGAAAGCAAACATCTTCATTGCCGAACACTGTGCTGTGGGAAATAAGCTAGTTCTGTTCTCAGATTGAGTGGCTTTCCTACAAACAATGTTGAAGGCAGAAAGTTCAAAGTTTCTATGTTTGTGTAATCCAACAAGATGTAGGAATTAGTAGATTCACCTCATTTCTAAAGTAGTTTGTTTACCAAACAAGCATCTTCATTGTGAACACTGTACTGTATTAAATAAGCTAGTTCTGTTCTCGGAAAGAGTTGCTTTCCCACGAAGAAGGTTGAGTGTAGCAAGTTCAAACTTTCCGAGTAAGTGCAATATAACAAGATGTACAACTTAGTAGATTCATTTCATTTCTAATGTAGTTTGTTTAGAAAACAAACATCTTCATTAGTGAAAAGTGTGCTGTGTTAAATAAGCTATTTCTCTTCTCAGAATGAGTTGCTTTCCTACTAACAAGGTTGAGTGCAGCAAGTTCAAACTTTCCTTGTTAGTGTAATCTAACAAGATGTACAACTAGTAGATTCATTTCATTTCTAGAGTATTTTGTTTAGAATACAAACATCTTCATTGCCGAACATTGTATTGTGTCAATGAACCCAGTTCTGTTCTCAGAATGTGTTGCTTTCCTACGAACAAGGCTGAATGCAGAAAGTTCAAACTTTCCATGTTTGTGTAATCTAACAAGATGTAGAAATTAGTGGATTCGCCTCATTTCTAATGTAGTTTGCTTAGAAAACAAACATCTTCATTGCAGAACACTGTACTGTGTGAAATAAGCTAGTTCTGTTCTCGTAATCATTTGTTTTCCCATGAACGAGGTTGAGTGCAGCAAGTTCAAACTTTCCTTGTTAGTGTAATCTAACAAGATGTTCAACTTAGTAGACTAATTTCATTTCTAAAGTAGTTCGTTTAGAAAACAAACATCTTCATTGCCCAACACTGTACTGTGTGAAATAAGCTATTTTTGTTTTCGGAATGTGTTCCTTTCCCCCGAACAAGGTTGAGTGCAGCAAGTTCAAACTTTCCTTGTTAGTGTAATATACCAAGATGTAAAACATAGTAGATTTGTTTCATTTCTAAAGTAGTTGGTTTAGAAAACAAACATCTTCATTCCCGAATAGTGTACTGTGTGAATTAAGCTGGTTCTGTTCTTGGAATGAGTTGCTTTCCTACAAAGAAAGTTGAGTCAGGAAGTTCAAACTTTCCTTGTTAGTGTAATCTAACAAGATGTACAACTTAGTAGATTCATTTCATTTCTACCGTAGTATGTTTAGAAAACAAACATCTTCATTCGCGAAACCTGTACTGGGTTAAATAAACTATTTCTGTTCTGAGAATGAGTTGCTTTACTACGAACAAGGTGAGTGCAGCAAGTTCAAACTTTCCTTGTTAGTTTAATCTAACAAGATGTACAACTTAGTAGATTCGTTTCATTTCTAAAGCAGTTTGTTTAGAATACAAACATCTTCATTGCCGAACATTATATTGTGTGAATAAACCCAGTTCTGTTCTCAGAATGAGTTGCTTTCCTACGAATAAGGTTGAATGTAGAAAGTTCAAACTTTCCTTGTTTGTGTAATCTAACAAGATATACAACTTAGTAGATTCGCCTCATTTCTAAGGCAGTTTGTTTAGAAAGCAAACATCTTCATTGCCGAGCACTGTATTGTGTGAAATAAGCTAGTTCTGTTCTCAGATTGAGTTGTTTTCCTACAAACAAGGCTGAATGCAGAAATTTCAAACTTTCCATTTTTGTGTAATCTAACAAGATGTAGAAATTAGTAGATTCGCCTCATTTCTAAAGTAGTTTGTTTAGAAAACAAATATCTACATTGCTGAACAGTGTGCTGTGTGAAATAAGCTAGTTCTGTTCTCGGAAACTCTTCCTTTCCCATGAACAAGGTTTAGTGCAGCAAGTTCAAACTTTCCTTGTTACTGCAATCTAACAAGATATACAACTTAGTAGACTTGTTTCATTTCTAAAGTAGAACAAACATCTTCATTGCCCAACACTGTACTGTGTGAAATAAGCTAGTTTTGTTTCCGGGATGTGTTGCTTTGCTCCAAACAAGGTTAAATGAAGAAAGTTCAAACTTTTCATGTTTGTGTAATATAACATGATGTACAACTTAGTACATTCGCCTCATTTATTAAGTAGTTTGTTTAGAAAAGTAATATCATCATTTCGGAACACTGTACTATGTGAAATAACCTTGTTCTGTTCTCGAAATGAGTTCCTTTCCTACGAAGAGGGTTGAATGCAACAAGTTCTAACTTTCCATGTTTGTGTAATCTAACAAAATGTATACCTTAGTAGATTCGCCTCATTACTAAAGAAGTTTGTTTAGAAAACAAACATCTTCATTGCCGAATACTGTATTGTGTGAAATAAGGTAGTTCTGTTCTCGGAATGAGCTGGTATCCTACCCAGAAGGTTGAATGTACCACGTTCAAACTAACTTTGTTTGTGTATTCGAACAAGATGTACAACTTAGTTCACTCACCTCATTTCAAAAGTAGTTATTTTAGAAAGCAAACATCTTCATTGTCTAACACTGTACTGTGTGAAACAAGCTAGTTCTGTTTTTGGAATGAGTTGCTTTCCTATGAAGAAGGTTGAATGCACGATGTTCAAACTTTCCTTGTTTTTGTAATCTAAGAAGATGTAAAACTTGGTAGAATAGCCTCCTTTCTAAAGTAGTTTGTTTAAAAAAAAATCTTCATTGCCGAAGAGAGTACTGTTTTTTAAATGAGCTAGTTCTGTTCTCGGAATGACTTGCTTTCGTACGAAGAAGGTTGAATGCACCACTTTCAAACTCTCCTTGTTTGTGGAATCTAAAAAGATATACAACTTACTATATTTGCCTCATTTCTAAACTAGTTTTTTTAGAAAGCAAACATCTTCATTGCCAAACACTGTACTGTGTGAAATAAGCTTGTTCTTTTTTCAGAATGCGTTGCTTTCCTATGAAGAAGGTTGAATGCACCACGTTCAAACTTTCCATGTTTGTGTAACTAACAAGATGTAGAACTTAGTAGAATCGCCTCATTTCTAAAGTAGTTTGTTTAGAAAACAAACATCTTCATTACCGAGCACTGTACTGTGTGAAATAAGCTAGTTCTGTCCTCGGAATGAGTTGCTTTATTACGAAGAGGGTTGAATGCACCACGTTCAAACTTTCCATGTTTGTGTAATCTAACAAGATTTAGAACGGAGTAGATTCAACATATTTCTAAAGTAGTTTGTTTAGAAAACAAACATCTTCATTACCGAACACTGTACTGTGTGAATTAAGCTATTTCAGTTCTTGGAATGAGTTGCTCTCCTACAAAGAATGTAGAGTGCAGCAAGTTCAAACTTTCCTAGTTTGTGTAATCTAACAAGATGTACAACTTAGTATATTCCCCTCATATCTAAAGTAGTTTGTTTAGAAAACAAACATCTTTATTGCCGAACACTGTACTGTGTGAAATAATCTAGTTCTGTTCTCAGAATGAGTTGCTTTCCTAAGTACAAGGTTGAATGCAGATAGTTCAAACCTTCCAGGTTTGTGTAATGTAACAAGATGTACAACTTAGTAGATTCACCTCATTTCTCAAGTAGTTTGTTTAGAAAACAAACAACTCCATTACCAAACACTGTACTGTTTGAATTAAGCTAGTTCTGTCCTTAGAATGAATTGCTTTCCCACAAAGAATGTTGAATGCAGCAAGTTCAAACTTTCCTAGGTTATGAAATATAACAAGATGTAGAACTTAGTAGATTCACCTCATTTCTAAAGTAGTTACTTTAGAAAACAAACAGCTTCATTGCCGATCACTGCACTGTGTGAAATAAGCTAGTTCTGTTCTCAGAATGAGTTGCTTTCCTAAGAACAAGGTTGAATGCAGAAAGTTCAAACCTTCCATGTTTGCGTAATCTCACAAGATGTACAACTTAGTAGATTCGCCTCATTTCTCAAGTAGTTTGTTTAGTAAACATTGATCTTCATTACTAAACTCTGTACTGTGTGAATTAAGCTAGTTCTGTTCTTGGAATGAGTTGCTTTCCTACAAAGAATGTTGAGTGCATCAAGTTCAAACGTTCCTAGTTTGTGAAATCTAACAAGATGTAGAACTTAGTATATTCTCCTCATTTCCAAAGTAGTTTGTTTAGAAAACAAACATCTTCATTGCCGAATACTGTTCTGTGTGAAATAAGCTATGTCTGTTCTCGGAATGAGTTGCTTTCCTATGAAGAAAGTTGAATGCACCACGTTAAAACTTTGCTTGTTTGTGGAATCTAAAAAGATGTACAACTTAGCAGATTTGCCTCATTTCTAAACTTTTGTTTAGGAAGCAAACATCTTCATTGCCAAACACTGTACTGTGTTAAATGAGCTAGTTCTGTTCTCAGAATGAGTTGATTTCCTACAAAGAAGTTGAATGCAGCAAGTTCAAACTTTCCTTTTTGTGTAATCTAACAAGATTTACAACTTAGTAGAATCGCCTCATTTCTAAAGTAGTTTGTTTAGAAGACAAACATCTTCATTGCCGAACACTGTGCTGTGTGAAATAAGCTACTTCTGTTCTCAGAATGAGTTGCTTTCCCATGAAAAAGGTTGAGTGCAGCAAGTTGAAACTTTCCTTGTTGATGTAATCTGACAACATATACAAATTAGCAGATTCATTGCATTTCTAAGGTACTTTGTTTGCAAAACAAACTTGTTCATTGCTGAACACTGTACTGTGTGAAATAAGCTTTTTCTGTTCTCAGAATGAGTTGCTTTCCTACGAACAAGGTTAAGTGCACCAAGTTCAAACTTTCCTTGTTAGTGTAATCTAACAACATGTACAAGTTAGTAGAAAAGTTTCATTTCTAAAGTACTTTATTTAAAAAACAACATCTTCATTGCACAACACTGTACTGTGTGAACTAAGCTAGTTCTGTTCTCAGAATGAGTTGCTTTCCTAAGAAAAAGGTTGAATGCAGAAAGATCAAACCTTCCATGTTTGTGTAATCTAACAAGATGTAAAACTTAGTAGATTAGCCTTATTTCTCAAGTAGTTTGTTTAGAAACAAAACATCTTCATTCCCAAACACTGTACTGTGTGAATTACGCTACTTCTGTAGTTAGATTGAGTTGCTTTCCTATAAAGAATGTAGAGTGTGGTAATTTCAAACTTTCCCAGTTTGTGTAATCAAACAAGATGTAGAACTTAGTAGATTCGCCTCATTTCTAAAGTAGTTAGTTTAGAATCAAACATCTTCATTGCCAAACACTGTACTGTGTGAAATAAGCTAGTTCTGTTCTCAGAATGAGTTGCTTTCCTAAGAACAACATTGAATACAGAAAAGTTCAAACCTTCCATAGTTGTGTAATCAAACAAGATGTACAACTTAGTGGATTCACCTCATTTCTCAAGTACTTTTTTTAGGTAACAAACATCTTCATTGCCAAACACTGTACTGTGTGAATTAAGCTAATTCTGTTCTTGGAATGAGTTGCTTTCCTAGGTAGAATGTTGAGTGCAGCAATTTCAAACTTTCCTAGATTGTGTAATCTAACATGATGTAGAACTTAGTAGATTTGCCTCATTTCTCAAGTAGTTTGTTTAGGAAACAAAGATCTTCATTGCCGAACACTCTGCTGTGCGAAATAACCTATTTCTGTTCTCAGAATGAGTTGCTTTCCTGTGAAGAAGATTGAATGCACCACGTTCAATTTTTCCTTGTTTGTGTAATATAACAAGATGTACAACTTAGTAGATTCGCCTCATTTCTAAAGTAGTTTCTTTAAAAACAAACATCTTCATTGCTGAACATTGTACTGTGTGAAATAACCTAGTTCTGCTCTCAGAATGAGTTGCTTTGCCACGAACAAGGTTCAGTGCAGCAAGTTCAAACTTTCCTTGTTAGTGTAATATAAGAAGATGTACAACTTAGTAGATCCGTTTCATTTCTAAAGTACTTTGTTTTTAAAACAAACATCTTCATTGCCGAACCCTGTAACTGTGTGAAATAAGCTCGTTCTGTTCTCCAAATGAAGTGGTTTCCCACGAACAGGATTGAGTGCAGCAAGTTCAAACGTTCCTTGTTATTGTCATTTAACAAGATGTACAACTTAGTAGATTCATTTCATTTCTAAAGTACTTCGTTTAGAAAACAAACATCTTCATTGCCAAACACTGTACTGTGTGAAATAAGCAAGTTCGGTTTTTGGAATGATATGCTTTCTCACAAAAAGGTTGAGTGAAGCAAGTTCAAACTTTCCTTTCTGTGTAATCTAACAAGATAAACAACTTCTTTTAGTCATTTCATTTCTAAAGTACTTTATTTAGAAAACAAACATCTTCATTGCCAAACCCTGTACTATGTGAAACAAGCTAGTTCTATTCTCGGAATGAGTTGCTTTCCCACGAACAAGGTTGAGTGCAGGAAGTTCAATCTTTCCTTGTTAGTGAAATCTAACCAGATGTACAACCTAGTAGATTCATTTCATTTCTAAAGTAGGTTGTTAAGAAAACAAAAATATTCAATGCCTAACACTGCACTGTGTGAAATAAGCTAATAATGTTCTCGGAATGAGTTGCTTTCCCACGAAGAAGGTGGAGTGCAGCAATTTCAAACTTCCCTTGTTAGTGTAATCTAACAAGAAGTACAACTTAGTAGATTCATTTCATTTCTAACGTGGTTTTTTTAGAAATCAAACATCTTCATTGCCGAACACTGTACTGTGTAAAATAAGCTATTCCTGTTCTCGTAGTGAGTTGCTTTCCCATAAACAAGGTTGAGTGCAGCAAGTTCAAACTTTCCTTTTTAATTTAATCTAACAAGATGTACAACCTAGTAGATTCTCGTCATTTCTAAAGTAGTTTGTTTAGAAAACAAACATCGTCATTGCCAAACAAACACTGTACTGTGTGAAATAAGGTAGTTCTGTTCTCGGAATTGGTTGCCTTCCGACGAACAAGGTTGAATGCACCACATTCAACCTTTCCTTGTTGGTGTAATCTAACAACATGTACAACTTAGTACATTCGCCTCATTTCTAAAATAGTTTGTTTAGAACACAAACATCTTCATTACCGAACACTGTACTGTGTGAAATAAGCTACTTCTGCTCTCAGAATGAGTTCTTTCCCACTAACAACGTTGAGTGCAGCAAGTTCAAACTTTCCTTGTTAGTGTAATGAAACAAGATGTACAACTTACTAGATGAGTTTCATTTCCAAAGTACTTTGTTTAGAAAACAAACATCTTCATTGCCGAACCATATACTGTGTGAAATAAGCTAGTTCCATTCTCGGAAAGAGTTGCTTTCCCACAAACAATGTTGAGTGCAGCAAGTTCAAACTTTCCTTGTTAGTGTAATGTAACAAAATATACAACTTAGTAGATTAGTTTCATTTCTAAAGTACTTTGTTTAAAAAACAAACTTCTTCACTACTGAATCCTGTACTGTGTGAAACAAGCTAGTTCTGTTCTCGGAATGAGTTGCTTTTCTACGAAGAACGTTGAATGCACCACGTTCAAACTTTCCTTGTTTGTGTAATCCAACAAGATTACAACTTAGTAGATTTGCCTCATTTCTAAAGTAGTTGGTTTAGAAAACAAACATTTTCATTGCTGAACACTGTATTGTGTGAAATAAGCTAGTTCTGTTCTCGGCAAAAGTTGCTCTCCTACAAACCAGGTTGAGCGCAGCAAGTTCAAACTTTCCTTGTTTGTGTAATCTAACAAGCTGGACAACTTAGTAGATTCGTTTCATTTCTAAAGCAGTTTTTTTATAATTCAAACATCCTCATTTCCCTACTCTATACTGTGTTAAATAGGCTATTTCTATTCTCGAAATAAGTTGCCTTCATACGAACAAAGTTGAGTGCAGCAAGTTCAACTTTCCTTCTTACTGTAATGTAACAAGATGTACAACTTAGTAGATTTGTTTCATTTGTAATGTAGTTTGTTTAGAAAACAAACATCTTCATTCCCGAAAATGTACTGTGTGAAATAAACTGGTTACGTTGTCAGAATGGGCTGGCTTTCGAGGAACAAGGTTGAGTGCAGCAAGTTCAAACTTTCCTTGTTATTGTAAACTAAAATGATGTACAACTTAGTAGATTCCTTTCATTTCTAAAGTAGTTTGTTTAGAAAACAAACATCTACATTGCCAAACACTGTACTGTGATAAATAATCTTTTTCTGTTCTCAGAATGAGTTGCTTTCCTACTAACAAGGTTGAGTGCAACAAGATCAAAATTTCCTAGATTGTGTAATCTAACAAGATGTATAACTTAGTTGATTCGCCTCATTTCTCAATTAGTTTGTTTAGAAAACAATCATCTTCATTACCAAAAACTGTACTGTGTGAATTAAGCTAGTACAGTCCTCAGAATGAGTCACTTTCCTACAAAGAAGGTTGAATGCACCACGTTCAAACTTTCCTTGTTAGTGTAATCTAAAGAGATATACAACTTAGTACATTCGCCTCATTTCTAAAGTAGTTTGTTTAGAAAACAAACATCTTCATGACCGAACACTGTACGGTGTGAAATAGGCTAGTTCTGTTCTCGGAATGAGTTGCTTTCCTACGAAGAGGGTTGAATGCACCACCTTCAAAGTTTCCATGATAGTGTAATGTAACAATATGTAGGACTTAGTAGATTCACCTCATTTCTAAAGTAGTTTGTTTAGAATACAAACATCTTCATTAACGAAAATTGTACTGTGTGAAATAAGCTAGTTCTGTTCTCAGATTGTGTTGCTTTCCTATGAACAAGATTGAATGCAGAAATTTCAACCTTTCCATGTTTGTGTAATCTAACAAGATTTAGAACTTAGTAGATTCACCTCATTTCTAAAGTAGTTTGTTTAGAAAACAAACATCTTCATTCCTGAACACAAGACTGTGTGAATTAAGCTAGTTCTGTTCTTGGAATGAGTTGCTTTCCTACAAAGAATGTTGGGTATAGCAAGTACAAACTTTCCTAGGTTGTGTAATCTAACAAGATGTACAACTCAGTAAATTTGTTTAATTTCTAAAGTAGTTTAAGAAAACAAACATCTTCATTGCCAAACACTGTACTGTCTTAAATGAGATATTTCTGTTCTCAGAATGAGTTCCTTTCCTATGAACAAGGTTGAATGCAGAAAGTTCAAACCGTCCTTGTTTGTGTAATCTAACAAGATGTGCAACTTAGTAGATTCTCCTCATTTCTTAAGCATTTTGTATAGAAAACAAACATATTAATTCTGGAACACTGTACTGTGTAAATTAAGCAAGTTCTGTTCTTGGAATGAGTTGCTTTCCTACAAAGACTGTTGACTACAGCAAGAACAAACTTTCCTAGGTTGTGTAATCTAATAAGATGTACAACTTAGTAGAATCGCCTCATTTCTAAAGTAGTTTGTTTAGAAAACAAACATCTTCATTACCGAACACTATACTGTGTGCAATAAGTTAGTTCTGTTCTCAGAATCAATTGCTTTCCTATGAACAAGGTTGAGTGCAGCAAGTTCAAACTGTCCTAGTTTGTGTAATCCAACATGATGGAGAACTTAGTAGATTCGCCTCAATTCTAAAGTAGTTTGTTTACAAAACAAGCATCTTCATTGCCGAACACTGTGCTGTGTGAATTAAGCCAGTTATGTTCTCAGAATGAGTTGATCTCCTACAAATAAGGTTGAATGCATAAAGTTCAAACTTTCCATGTTTGTGTAATCTAAAAAGATGTACAACTGAGTAGATTTGCCTCATTTCTACAGTAGTTTGTTTAGAAAACAAACATCTTCATTGCCGAACACTGTACTGTGTAAAATAAGCTATTCCTGTTCTCGGAATGAGTTGGTTTCCTATGAACAAGTTTGGGTGCAGCAAGTCCAACTTTCCTTGTTAGTGTAATCTAACACGATGTACAACTTAGTAGATTCGTTTCATTTATAAAGAAGTTTGTTTAGAAAACAAACATCTTTATTGCTGAATGCTGTACTGTGTGAAATAAGCTAGTTCTGTTCTCGGATTGAGTGGAGCTCCTACGAAGAATGTAGAAGGCACCACGTTCAAACTTTCCTTGTTTGTGTAATCTAACAATGTGTACAACTTAGTAGATTCATTTCATTTCTAAAGTAGTTTGTTTAGAAAACAAACATCTTCATGACCGAGCCCTGTACTGTGTGACATAAGCTAGTTCTGTTCTCTGAATGAGTTGATTTCCTACAAACAAGGTTGAATGCAGAAGGTTCAAACTTTCCATGTTTGTGTAATCTAAAAAGATGTACAACTTAGTAGGTTCTACTCATTTCTAAAGTAGTTTTTTTAGAAAACAAACAGCTTCATTGCCGACCACTGTATTGTTTGAAATAAGCTATTTCTGTTTCAGAATGAGTTGTTTTTCTACGAACAAGGTTGAGTGTAGCAAGTTCAAACTTTCCTTGTTAGTGTAATCTAAAAACTTGTACAACCTAATGGATTCATTTCATTTCTATAGTAGTCTGTTTAAAAATAAACATCTTCATTACTGAAAACTGTACAATGTGAATTAAGCTAGTTCTGTTATTGGAATGAGTTGCTTTCCTACAAAGAATGTTGAGTGCAGGAAGTTCAAACGTTCCTAGTTTGTGTAAACTCACAAGATGTAGAACTTAGTAGATTCGCCTCATTTCTACACTAATTTCTTTAGAAAACAAACTTCTTCATTGCCGAACACTGTACTGTATGAAATAAGCTAGTTTTGTTCTCAGAATGAGTTACTTTCCTACGAACAAGGTTGAATGCAGCACGTTCAAACTTTCCATGTTTGTGTAATCTAACAAGATATACAACTTATTAGATTCGCCTCATTTCTAAAGTAGTTTGTATAGAAAACAAACATCTTCATTACCGAACACTGTACTGTGTGAATTAAGCTAGTTCTGTACTGGGAATGACTTGCTTTCCTACAATAATATTGAGTGCAGCAAGTTCAAACTTTCCAAGTTTGTGTAATCTAACAAGATGTAGAATGTAGCATATTTGCCTCATTTCTAAAATAGTTTGCTTAGAAAGAAAACCTCTTCATTGCCAAAAAAGTATACTGTGTGAAATAAGCTAGTTCTGTTCTTGGAATGAGTTCCTTTCCTACAAAGAAGGTTAAGTGCAGCAAGCTCAAACTTTCATAGTTTGTGTAATCTAACAAGATATAGAGGTTAGTAGATTCCCCTCATTTCTGAAGTAGTTTGTTTACTAAACAAACATCTTCATTGCTGAACACTGTACTGTGTGAATTAAGCCAGTTCTGTTCTCAGAATGAGTTGATCTCCTACAAATAAGGTTGAATGCAGAAAGTTCAAACTTTCCATGTTTGTGTAATCTAAAAAGATATACAACTTAGCAGGTTTGCCTCATTTGTAAGGTAGTTTTTTTAGAAAACAAACAGCTTCATTGCCGAACACTGTAGTGTTTGAAATAAGCTATTTCTGTTTCGGAATGAGTTGTTTTCCTACGAACAAGGTTGAATGGAGCAAGTTCAAACTTTCCTTGTTAGTGTAATCTAAAAACATGTACAACCTACTAGATTCATTTCATTTCTATAGTAGTTTTTAGAAAATAAACATCTTCATTCCCAAAAACTGTACTGTGTGAATTAAGCTAGTTCTGTTATTGGAATGAGTTGCTTTCCTACAAAGAATGTTGAGTGCAGGAAGTTCAAACGTTCCTGGTTTGTGTAAACTCAAAAGATGTAGAACTTAGTAGATTCACCTCATTTCTACACTAGTTTCTTTAGGAAACAAACTTCTTCATTGCCGAACACTGTACTGTATGAAATAAGCTAGTTCTGTTCTCAGAATGAGTTGCTTTCCTACGAACAAGGTTGAATGCAAACAGTTAAAACTTTCCATGTTTTTGTATTCTAACAAGATGTACAACTTATTAGATTCACCTAATTTCTAAAGTAGTTTGTATAGAAAACAAACATCTTCATTACGGAACACTGTACTGTGTGAATTAAGCTAGTTCTGTACTAGGAATGACTTGCTTTCCTACAAATAATGTTGAGTGCAGCGAGTTCAAACTTTCCTTGTTTGTGTAATCTAACAGGATGTACAACTTAGATTCGTTTCATTTATAAAGTAGTTTGTTTAGAAAACAAACATCCTCATTGCCGATCACAGTACTGTGTGACATAAGCAAGTTCTCTTCTCAGAATGAGTTGATTTCCTACGGACAAGGTTAAATGCAGAAAGTTCAAACTTTCCATGTTTGCATAATCTAAAAAGATGTCCAACTTAGTAAATTCGCCTCATTTCTAAGGTAGTTTTTTTAGAAAACAAACGTCTTCATTGCCAAACAGTGTACTGTGTAAATAAGCTATTTCTGTTTCTGAATGAATTGCTTTCCTACTCACAAGGTTGAGTTCAGCAAGTTCAATCTTTCCTTGTTAGTACAATCTAACAAGATGTACAACTTAGTAGATTGGTTTCATTTCTAAAGTAGTTTGTTTAGAAAACCGACATCTTCATTGCCAAACACTGTACTGTGAGAAATAAGCTAGTTCTCTTCTCGGATTGAGTTACTCTCCTACAAAGAAGATTGAAGGCACCACGTTCAAACGTTCCTTGTTTGTGTAATCTAACAGGATGTACAACTTAGTAGATTCTTTTCATTTCTAAAGTAGTGTGTTTAGAAAACAAACATCTTCCCTGCTGAAAACAGTACTCTGTGACATAAGCTAGTTCTGTTCTCAGAATGAGTTGATTTCCTAAGAACAAGGTTGAATGCAGAAAGTTCAAACTTTCCATGTTTGTCTAATCTAAAAAGGTGTACAATTTAGTAGATTCGCCTCATTTCTAAGGTAGTTTATTTTTAGAAAAAAATCATCTTCATTGCCAAAGAGTGTACTGTGTAAATAAGCTATTCATGTTTCGGAATGAGTTGCTTTCCTACGCACAAGGTTGAGTGCGGCAAGTTCAAACTTTCCTTGTTAGTGTAATCTAACAACATGTAAAACCTGGTAGATTCATTTCATTTCTAAAGTAGTTTGTTTAGAAAACAAATATCTTTATTTTGGAACACTGTACTATGTGAATTAAGGTAGTTCTGTTATCGGAATGGGTTGCTTTCCTACAAAGAATGTTGAGTGCAGTAAGTTCAAATGTTCCTAGTTTTTCTAATCTAACAATATGTAGAACTTAGTAGATTTGCCTCATTTCTAAAGTAATTTCTTTAGAAAACAAACGTCTTCATTGCCGAACACTGTACTTTGTGAGATAAGCTAGTTCTGTTCTCAAATGAGTTGCTTTCCTATGAACAAGTTTGAATGCAAAAAGTTCAAACTTTCTATGTTTGTTTAATCTACCAAGATGTATAACTTATTAGATTCACCTCATTTCTAAAGTAGTTTGCACAGAAAACAAACATCTTCATTACCGAACACTGTACTGTGTGAATAAACCTACTTCTGTTCTTGGAATGAGTTGCTTTCCTAGAAAGAATGTGGAGCGCAACAAGTTCAAACATTCCTAGTTTGTGTAATCTAAAAAGATGTAGAACTTAGCAGATTCACCTCATTTCTAAAATAGTTTGTTTAGAGAGCAAACATCTTCATTGCTGAACACTATACTGTGTGAAATAAGCTAGTTGTGTTCTCGGAATGAGTTCCTTTCCTGTGAAAAAGGTTGAGTGCAGCAAGTTCAAACTGTCCTAGTTTGTATTATCTAACAAGATATAGAAACTAGTAGATTCGCCTCATTCCTAAAGTACTTTCTTTAGAAAAAAAATCTTCATTTCTGAACACTGTACTGTGTGAATTAAGCTAGTTCTTTTCTTGGAATGAGTTGCTTTCAGACTAAGAATGTGAGTGCACCACGATCAAACTTTCCTTTTTTGTTTATTCTAAGATGTACAACTTAGCAGATTGGCCTCATTTCTAAAGTAGTTTGTTTGCAAAGCAAACATCTTCATTGCCAAACACTGTACTGTTGAAATTAATCTAGTTCTGTTCTTGGGATGAGTTGGTTTCCTACAAAGAATGTTGAGTGCAACAAGTTCAAACTTTCCTAGTTTGTGTAATCTAACAAGATGTAGAACGTAGCAGATTTGCCTCATTTCTAAAATAGTTTGTTTAGAAAGCAAACATCCTCATTGCTGAACACTATACTGTGTGAAATAAGCTAGTTCTGTTCTTAGAATGAGTTGCTTTCCTACGAACAAGGCTGAGTGCAGCAAGTTCAAGCTGTCCTAGTTTGTGTAATCTAACATGATGGAGAACTTAGTAGATTCGCCTCATTTCTAAAGTAGTTTGTTTAGAAAACAAACATCTTCATTCCCAAACACTGTACTGTATGAATTAAGCCAGTTCTGTTCTCAGAATGAATTGATCTCCTACGAATGAGGTTGAATGCATAAAGTTCAAACTTTCCATGTTTGTGTAATCTAAAAAGATTTACAACTTAGTAGATTCGCTTCATTTCTGAGGTAGTTTGTTTAGAAAACAAACATTTTCATTGCAGAACACTGTACTGTGTAAAATAAGCTATTCCTGTTCTCGGGATGAGTTGCTTTCCTACAAACAAGGTTGAGTGCAGCAAGTCCAACTTTCCTTGTTAGTGTAATCTAACACGATGTACAACTTAATAGATTAGATTCATTTCTAAAGAGGTTTGTTTAGAAAACAAACATTTTCATTTCCGAACACTGTACTGTGTGAAATAAGCTAGTTCTGTTCTTGGATTGAGTTACTCTCCTACGAACAATGTTGAAGGCACCATGTTCAAACTTTCCTTGTTTGTGTAATGTAACAAGGTGGACAACTTAGTAGATTCATTTCATTTCTAAAGCAGTTTATTTATAAAACAAACATCTTCATTGCCGAAAACGGTACTGTGTGACATAAGCTAGTTCTGTTCTCAGGATGAGTTGATTTCCTACGAACAAGGTTGGATGCAGAAAGCTCAAACTTTCCATGTTTGTGTAATCTAAAAATATGTACCACTTACTAGATTCCCCTCATTTCTTACAGTAGTTTCTTTAGAAAACAAACATCTTCATTGCCGAACACTGTACTTTGGGAAATAAGCTAGTTCTGTTCTCAGAATGAGTTGCTTTCCTACGAACAAGGTTGAATGCAAAAAGTTCAAACTTTCCATGTTTGTGTAATCTAAGAAGATGTACAACTTATTAGATTCGCCTCATTTCTTAAGCAGTTTGTAAAAAAACAAACATCTTCATTACTGAGCACTGTACTGTGTGAATAAACCTAATTCTGTTGTTGGAATGAGTTGGTTTCCTACAAAGAATGTTGAGTGCATCAAGTTCAAACTTTCCTAGTTTGTGTAATCTAACAAGATGTAGAACATAGCAGATTTGCCTCATTTCTAAAACAGTTTGTTTGGAAAGAAAACATCTTCATTGCCGAACACTATACTGAGTGAAATAAGCTAGTTCTGTTCTCGGAATGAGTTCCTTTCCTAAGAACAAGGTTGAGTGCAGCAAGTTCAAACTGTCATAGTTTGTGTAATCTAACAAGATATAGAGCTTAGTAAGTCGCCTCATTTCTGAAGCAGTTTGTTTATAAAACAAACATCTTCATTGCCAACCACTGTGCTGTGTGAATTAAGCCAGTTCTGTTCTCAGAATGAGTTGATCTCCTACAAATAAGGTTGAATGCATAAAGTTCAAACTTTCCATGTTTGTGTAATCTAAAAAGATGTACAACTTAGTAGAGTCGCCTAATTTCTGAAGTAGTTTGTTTATAAAACAAACATCTTCATTGCCGAACACTGTACTGTGTGAAATAAGCTAGTTTTCTTCTTGGAATGAGTTGCTTTCCTATGAAGAAGGTTGAGTGCAGCAAGTTCAAACTTTCCTTGTTAGTGTAATCTAACAAGATGTACAACTTAGTAGATTCATTTCATTTCTAAAGTAGTTTGTTTAGAAAACAAACATCTTCATTAGCCTAAAACACTGTACTGTGTGAAATAAGCTAGTTCTGTTCTTGGAATGAGTTGCTTTCTATACAAAGAAGGTTGAGTGCACCAAGTTCAAACTTTCCTGTTTGTGTAATCTAACAAGATGTACAACTTAGTAGATTCACCTCATTTCTAAAGTAGTTTTATTTATAAAACAAACATCTTCATTGCTGAACACTGTACTGTGTGAAATAAGCTAGTTCTGTTCTCAGAATGAGTTGCTTTCCTATGAACAAGGTTGAATGCAAGAAAGTTCAAACTTTCCATGTTTGTGTAATCTAACAAGATGTACAACTTAGTAGATTCGCCTCATTTCTAAAGTAGTTTGTTTAGAAAACAAACATCTTCATTTGCCAAACACTGTACTGTGTGAAATAAGCTAGTTCTGTTCTCTAGGAATGAGTTGCTTTCCTACAAACAAGGTTGAGTGCAG
The DNA here is from genome assembly GCA_036365145.1 of Orientallactaga sibirica. Classification (NCBI taxonomy): domain Eukaryota; kingdom Metazoa; phylum Chordata; class Mammalia; order Rodentia; family Dipodidae; genus Orientallactaga; species Orientallactaga sibirica. The sequence continues at coordinate 217,040 of JAEOAD010000025.1, forward strand.
CAAGTTCAAACTTTCCTTTGTTTGTGTAATCTAACAAGATGTACAACTTAGTAGATTCATTTCATTTTTCTAAAGTAGTTTGTTTAGAATACAAACATCTTCATTGCCAAACACTGTACTTTGTGAAATCAGCTAGTTTGGTTTTCGGAATGAGTTGCTTTCCTACGAACAAGGTTGAGTGCAGCAAGTTCAAACTTTTCTTTTCTGTGTAATATAACGAGATGTGCAATGGAGTAGATTTCCCTCATTTCTAAAGTAGTTTTTTTAGGAAACAAACATCTTCATTGCCAAACACTGTACTGTGTGAAATAAGGTAGTTCTTTTCTTGGAATGAGTTGCTTTTCTACAAACATGGTTGAGTGCAGCAAGTTCAAACTTTCCTAGTTTGTGTAATCTAACAAGATGTACAATTTAGTAGATTCACCTCATTTCTAAAGTAGTTTGTTTAGAAAACAAACATCTTCATTGCCAAACAGTGTACTGTGTGAAATAAGGTAGTTCTTTTCTTGGAATCAGTTGCTTTACTACGAACGAGGTTGAGTGCAGCAAGTTTAAACTTTCCTTGTTTGTGTAATCTAACTAGATGTACAACTTAGTAGATTCGCCTCATTTCTAAAGTAGTTTGTTTAGAAAATGAACATCTTCATTGCCGCACACTGTACTGTGTGAAATAAGCTAGTTCTGTTCTCGGAATGAGTTGCTTTCCTAAGAAGAAGGTTGAATGTACCAATTTCAAACTTTCCAAGTTTGTGTAATCTAACAAGATGTACAACTTAGTAGATTCGCTTCCCTTCTAAACTAGTTGTTTTTGAAAACAAACATCTTCATTGCTGAACAGTGTATTGTGTGAAATAAGGTAGATCTGTTCTCGGAATCAGTTGCTTTCCTACGAAGAAGGTTGAGTGCAGCAAGTTTAAACTTTCCTTGTTTGTGTAATCTAACAAGATGTACAACTTAGTAGATTCATTTCATTTCTAAAGTAGTTTGTTTAGAAAACAAACATCTTCATTTTGGAACACTGTACTATGTGAATTAAGCTAGTTCTGTTCTCGGAATGAGTTGCTTTCCTACAAAGAAGGTTGAGTGCAGCAAGTTCAAACTTTCCTAGTTTGTGTAATCTAACAAGATGTACACCTTAGCAGATTTGCCTCATTTCTAAAGTAGTTTGTTTAGAAAACAAACATCTTCATTGCCAAACACTGTACTGTGTGAATAAGCTAGTTCTGTTCTCAGAATGAGTTGCTTTCCTATGAACAAGGTTGAGTGCAGCAAGTTCAAACTTTCCTTGTTTGTGTAATCTAACAAGATGTACAATTTAGTAGATTCATTTCATTTCTAAAGTAGTTTGTTTAGAAAACAAACATCTTCATTGATGAACACTGTACTGTGTGAAATAAAGCTAGTTCTGTTCTTGGAATGAGTTGCTTTCCTAGAAAGAAGGTTGAGTGCAGCAAGTTCAAACTTTCCTAGTTTGTGTAATCTAACAAGATGTACATCTCAGTAGATTCGCTTCATTTCTAAAGTAGTTTGTTTAGAAAACAAACATCTTCATTGCTGAACACTGTACTGTGTGAAATAAGCTAGTTCTGTTCTCGGAATGAGTTGCTTTCCTACGAAAAAGGTTGAGTGCAGCAAGTTCAAACTTTCCTAGTTTGTGTAATCTAACAAGATGTACATCTCAGTAGATTCGCTTCATTTCTAAAGTAGTTTGCTTAGAAAACAAACATCTACATTGCTGAACACTGTATTGTGTGAAATAAGCTAGATCTGTTCTTGGAATGAGTTGCTTTCCAAGGAAGAAGGTTGAGTGCAGCAAGGTCAAACTTTCCTTGTTAGTGTAATCTAATTAGATGTACAACTTAGTAGATTCGCCTCATTTCTAAAGTAGTTTGTTTAGAAAACAAACATCTTCATTGCCAAACACTGTACTGTGAAATTAAGCTAGTTCTGTTCTTGGAATGAGTTGCTTTCCTACAAAGAAGGTTGAGTGCAGCAAGTTCAAACTTTCCTAGTTTGTGTAATCTAACAAGATGTACAACTTAGTAGATTTCATTTCATTTCTAAAGTAGTTTGTTTAGAAAACAAATATCTTCATTGCCGAACACTGTACTGTGTGAAATAAGCTAGTTCTGTTCTTGGAATGAGTTGCTTTCCTACGAAGAAGGTTGAGTGCAGCAAGTTCAAACTTTCCTAGTTTGTGTAATCTAACAAGATGTACAACTTAGTAGATTCGCCTCATTTCTAAAGTAGTTTGTTTAGAAAACAAACATCTTCATTCCCGAACACTGTACTGTGTGAAATAAGCTAGTTCTGTTATCAGAATGAGTTGCTTTCCTATGAACAAGGTTGAATGCAGAAAGTTCAAACTTTCCATGTTTGTGTAATCTAACAAGATGTACAGCTTAGTAAACTCGCCTCATTTGTAATGTAGTTTGTTTAGAAAACAAACATTTTCATTGCAGAACTGTGTACTGTGAAATAAGCTATTCTGTTCTAGGAATGAGTTGCTTTCCTACAAACAAGGTTGAGTGCAGCAAGTTCAAACTTTCCTTGTTTGTGTAATCTAACAAGATGTACAACTTAGTAGATTAGATTCATTTCTAAAGTAGTTTGTTTAGAAAACAAACATCTTCATTGCCAAACACTGTACTGTGTGAAATAAGCTAGTTCTGTTCTTGGAATGAGTTGCTTTCCTACGAAGAAATGTTGAATGCACCAAGTTCAAACTTTCCTTGTTTGTGTAATCTAACAAGATGTACAACTTAGTAGATTCATTTCATTTCTAAAGTAGTTTGTTTAGAAAACAAACATCTTCATTGCCGAACACTGTACTGTGTGAAATAAGCTAGTTCTGTTCTCGGAATGAGTTGCTTTCCCATGAACAAGGTTGAGTGCAGCAAGTTCAAACTTTCCATGTTTGTGTAATCTAAAAAGATGTACAACTTAGTAGATTCCCTCATTTCTAAAGTAGTTTGTTTAGAAAACAAACATCTTCATTGCCGAACACTGTACTGTGTGAAATAAGCTAGTTCTGTTCTCAGAATGAGTTGCTTTCCTACGAACAAGGTTGAGTGCAGCAAGTTCAAACTTTCCTTGTTTGTGTAATCTAACAAGATGTACAACTTAGTAGATTCACCCATTTCTGAAGTAGTTGTTTAGAAAACAAACATCTTCATTGCCGAACCCTTTACTGTGTGAAATAAGCTTGTTCTATTCTTGGAATCATTTGCTTTCCTACGAATAAGGTTGAGTGCAGCAAGTTCAAACTTTCCTTCTTTGTGTAATCTAACAAGATGTACAACTTAGCAGATTTGCCTCATTTCTAAAGTAGTTTGTTTAGAAAACAAAGATCTTCATTTGAGAACACTGTACTGTGTGAAATAAGCTAGTTCTGTTCTCAGAATGAGTTGCTTTCCTACGAACAAGGTTGAGTGCAGCAAGTTCAAACTGTTCCTTGTTTGTGTAATCTAACAAGATGTACAACTTAGTAGATTTGTTTCATTTCTAAAGTAGTTTGTTTAGAAAAAAAAATCTTCATTGCCAAACACTGTACTGTGTGAATTAAGGTATTTCTGTTCTCGGAATGAGTTGCTTTCTTACAAACAAGGTTGAATGCAGGAAGTTCAAACTTTCCATGTTTGTGTAATCTAAAAAGATGTACAACTTAGTAGAGTCGCCTAATTTCTGAAGTAGTTTGTTTATAAAACAAACATCATTGCCGAACACTGTACTGTGTAAAATAAGCTATTCCTATTCTCGGAATGAGTTGCTTTCCTATGAACCAGGTTGAGTGCAGGAAGTCCAACTTTCCTTGTTAGTGTAATCTAACATGATGTACAACTTAGTAGATTCGTTTCATTTCTAACGAAATTTGTTCAGAAAACAAACATCTTTATAGCCGAACACTGTACTGTGTGAAATAAGCTAGTTATGTTCTCGGATTGAGTTGCTCTCCTATGAAGAAGGTTGAAGGCACCACGTTCAAACTTTCCTTGTTTGTGTAATCTAACAATATGTACCACTTAGTAGATTCATTTCATTTCTAAAGTAGTTTATTTATAAAACAAACATCTTAATTGCTGATCACTGTATTGTGTGACATAAGCTAGTTCTGTTCTCAGAATGAGTTGATTTCGTATGAACAAGGTTGAATGCAGAAAGTTCAAACTTTCCATGTTTGTGTAATCTAAAAAGATGTACAACTTAGTAGATTCGCCTCATTTCTAAAGTAGTTTTTTTAAAGAAAACAAACAGCTTCATTGACGAACACTGTAGTGTTGAAATAAGCTATTTCTGTTTCGGAATGAGTTGTTTTCCTACAAACAAGGTTGTGTGCAGCAAGTTCAAACTTTCTTTGTTAGTGTAATCTAAATACATGTACAACCTAGTAGATTCATTTCATTTCTATAGTGGTTTGTTTAGAAAACAAACATCTTCATTACCAAAAACTGTACTGTGTGAATTGAGCTAGTTTTGTTATTGGAATGAGTTGCTTTCCTAAAAAGAATGTTGAGTGCAGGAAGTTCAAATGTTCCTCGTTTGTGTAATCTAACAAGATGTAGAACTTAGTAGATTCGTCTCATATCTACAGTAGTTTCTTTAGAAAACAAACATCTTCATTACCAAAAACTGTACTGTGTGAATTAAGCTAGTTCTGTTCATGGAATGAGTTGCTTTCCTACAAAGAAAGTTGAGTGCAGCAAGTTAAAACTTTCCTAGTGCATGTAATCTAAGAAGATTTAGAATTTAGTAGATTCACCTCATTTCTAAAGTAGTGTGTTTAGAAAACAAAATTCTTAATTGCCGAACAGTGTTCTGTGTGAAATACGCTAGTTCTGTTGTCAGAATGAGTTGCTTTCCTATGAAGAAGGTTGAATGCACCACTATCAAACTTTCCTTGTTTGTGGAATCTAAAAAGATGTACAACTTAGTACTTTTGTTTCATTTCTAAACTGGTTTGTTTAGGAAACAAACATCTTCATTGCTGAACACTGTACTGTGCGAAATAAGCTAGTTCTGTTCTCGGAATGAGTTGCTTTTATACGAAGAAGATTGAATGTGCCACATTCAAACGTTTCATGTTTGTGTAATCTAACAAGATGTACAACTTAGTAGATTCACCTCATTTCTAAAGTAGTTTGTTTTGAAAACAAACTTCTTCATTACCGAACACTGTATTGTGTGAATTTGGTTAGTTCTGTTCTTGGAATGAGTTGCTTTCCTACAAAGAATATAGAGTGCAGCAAGTTCAAACTTTCCATGTTTGCGTAATCTAAAAAGATATAGAACTTAGTAGATTCATTTCATTTCTAAAGTAGTTTGTTTAGAAAACAAACATCTTCATTGCCATAGACTGTGTGAATTAAGCTAGTTCTGTTCTCGCAATGAGTTGCCTTCCACGAAAAAGGTTCAGTGCAGCAAGTTAAAACTTTCGTTGTTAGTGTAATCTAACAAGCTGTACAACTTGGTAGATTCATTTCATTTCTATAGTATTTTGTTTAGAAAACAAACATCTTAATTGCCAAACACTGTACTGTGTGAAGAAGCTATTTCTGTTCTCGGAATGAGTTGCTTTCCTACGAACAAGGTTGAGTGCAGCAAGTTCAAACTTTCCTTGTTAGTGTAATCTCAGAGATGGACAATTTAGTAGATTCATTTCATTTCTAAAGTAGTTTGTTTAGAAACCATACATCTTCATTGATGAACACTGTACTGCGTGAATTAAGCTAGTTCTGTTCTTGGAATGAGATGCTTTCCTACGAACAAGGTTGAACGCACCACGTTCAAACTTTCCTTGTTTGTGTAATCTAACAAGATGTACAACATAGTAGATTCGCCTCATTTCTAAAGTAGTTTGTTTAGAAAACAAACATCTTCATTGCCGAAGCCTGTACTGTGTGAAATAAGCTAGTTCTGTTCTTGGAATGAGATGCTTTCCTACGAACAAGGTTGAATGCACCACGTTCAAACTTTCCTTGTTTGTGTAATCTAACAAGATGTACAACATAGTAGATTCGCCTCATTTCTAAAGTAGTTTGTTTAGAAAACAAACATCTTCATTGCCGAAGCCTGTACTGTGTGAAATAAGCTAGTTCTGTTCTCGAAATCAGTTCCTTTCCCATGAACAAGGTTGAGTGCAGCAAGTTCAAACTTTCCTTGTTAGTCTAATCTAACAAGATGTACAACTTAGTAGATTTGCGTCATTTATAAAGTAGGTTGTTTAGAAGACAAACATCTTCATTGCCAAACACTGTACTGTGTGACATAAGCTATTTTTGTTTTCTGAATGCTTTGCTTTCCTACGAAAAAAGTTGAGTGAATGAAGATCAAACTTTCCTTGTTAGTGTAATCTAAAAAGATGTAAAACTTAGTAGATTCATTTCATTTCTAAAGTAGTTTGTTTGGAAAACAAAGCTCTTCATTGCAGAACACTGTACTGTGTGAATTAAGATAGTTCTCTTCTGGGAATGAGTTGCTTTCCTATGAAGAAGGTTGAATGCAGCAAGTTGAATCTTTCCTTGTTTGTGTAACCTAAAAAGGTGTACAACTTAATGGATTCGCCTCATTTCTCAAGTAATTTGTTTAGAATACAAACAACTTCATTTGCGAACACTGTACTGTGTTAAATAAGCTATTTTTGTTCTCACAATGAGATGCTTTCCTATGAACAAGGTTGAGTGCAGCAAGTTCAAACGTTCCTTGTTAGTGTAATCTAACAAGATGTACAACTTAGTAGATTCGTTTCATTTCTAAAGTACTTTGTTTAGGAAACAAACATCATCGTTGCCGAACAGTGTACTATGTGAAATAAGCTAGTTCTGTTCTCAGATTGAGTGGCTTTCCTACGAACAATGGTGAATGCAGAAAATTCAAACTTTCCATGTTTGGGTAATCTAACAAGATGTAGGAATTAGTAGATTCGCCTCATTTCTAAAGTAGTTTCTTTGGAACACAAACATCTTCATTGACAAACACTGTACTGTGTGAAATAAGAAAGTTCTGTTCTTGGAATGAGTTGCTTTCCTACGAAGACGGTTGAATGCACCACGTTCAAACTTTCCTTGTTTGTGTAATCTAACAAGATGTACAACATAGTAGATTCGCCTCATTTCTACAGTAGTTTGTTTAGAAAACAAACATCTTCATTGCCGAAGACTGTACTGTGTGAAATAAGCTAGTTCTGTTCTCGAAATCAGTTCCTTTCCCATGAACAAGGTTGAGTGCAGCAAGTTCAAACTTTCCTTGTTAGTGTAATCTAAAAAGATGTATAACTTAGTAGAATCGCGTCATTTATAAAGAAGGTTGTTTAGAAAACAAACATCTTCATTGCCGAACACTGGACTGTGTGACATAAGCTATTTTAGTTTTCGGAATGCATTGCTTTCCTACGAAAAAGGTTGAGTGCATCAAGTTCAAACTTTCCTTGTTAGTGTAATCTAACAAGATGTAAAACTTAGTAGATTCATTTCATTTCTAAAGTAGTTTGTTTAGAAAACAAACATCTTCATTACCAAACACTGTACTGTGTGAATTAAGCTAGTTCTCTTCTGGGAATGAGTTTGCTTTTCCTAAAAAGAAGGTTGAATGCAGCAAGTTCAAACTTTCCTTGTTTGTGTAATCTAACAAGATGTACAACTTAGTTGATTCACATCATTTCTAAAGTAGTTTGTTTAGAAAACAAACATCTTCATTTGAAAACACTGTATTGTGTGAAATAAGCTATTTCTGTTCATGGAATGAGTTGCTTTCCTACAAACAAGGTTGAGTGCAGCAAGTTCAAACGTTCCTTGTTAGTGTAATCTAAGAAGATGTACAACTTAGTAGATTTGTTTCATTTCTAAAGTAGTGTGTTTAGAAAACAAACATTTTCATTGCCGAACAATGTATTGTGTGAATTAAGCTAGTTCTGTTCTCAGAATGAGTTGCTTGCCTACGAACAAGGTTGAATGCGGAAAGTTCAAACTTTCCTAGTTTTAGTAATCTAACAAGATATACAACGTAGTGGATTGGCCTCATTTGTAATGCAGTTTGTTTAGAAGGCAAACATCTTCATTGCCGAACACTGTACTGTGTGAATTAAGCTAGTTCTGTTCTTGGAATGAGTTGCTTTCCTACAGAGATAGTTGAGTGCAGCAAGATCAAACTTTCCTTGTTTGTGTAGTCTAACAAGATCTACAACTTAGCAGATTCGTTTGATTTCTAAAGTAGTTTGTTTAGAAAACAAACACCTTCATTGCCAAACACTGTACTGTGTGAATTAAGCTAGTTCTGTTCTTGGAATGAGTTGCTTTCCCAAGAAAAGGTTGAATGCAGCAAGTTCAAACTTTCCATGTTTGTGTAATCTAACAAGATATACAACTTAGTAGATTCATTTCATTTCTAAAGTAGTTTGTTTAGAAAACAAACATCTTCATTGCTGAACACTGTACTGTGTGAATTAAGCTAGTTCTGTTCTCAGAATGTTCTCAGAATCAGTTGCTTTCCTACAAAGCGGGATTGAATGCAACACGTTCAAACTTTCCTTGTTTCTGTAATTTAACAACATGTATAACTTAGTAGATTCACCTCATTTCCTTGTTTTTGTTCTAACAACAAACATCTTAGATTCACCTCATTTCTAAAGTAGTTATTTTAGAAAGCAGCTAGTTTCATTCTGAAAACTGACTGTATGAAAAAAAAGCTAGTTCTGTTCTGCAGATGAAGTTGAATGAGTTGCTTGCCAAGTTCAAACTTTCCTTGTTAGTGTAATCTAACAAGAGATGGAAATTTAGTAGATTCATTTCATTTCTAAAGTAGTTTGTTTAGAAAACAAACATCTTCATTGATGAACACTGTACTGTGTGAAATAAGCTAGTTCTGTTCTTGGAATGAGTTGCTTTCCTACGAACAATGTTGAATGCAGCAAGTTCAAACTTTCCATGTTTGTGTAATCTAACAAGATGTACAATTTTAGTAGATTCATTTCATTTCTAAAGTAGTTTGTTTAGAAAACAAACATCTTCATTGCCGAACACTGTACTGTGTGAAATAAGCTAGTTCTGTTCTTGGAATGAGTTGCTTTCCCCACGAAGAAGGTTGAGTGCAGCAAGTTCAAACTTTCCTTGTTTGTGTAATCTAACAAGATGTACAACTTAGTAGATTCGCCTCATTTCTAAAGTAGTTTGTTTAGAAAACAAACATCTTCATTGCCGAACACTGTACTGTGTGAAATAAGCTAGTTCTGTTCTCAGAATCAGTTGCTTTCCCACGAAGAAGGTTGAGTGCAGCAAGTTGAAACTTTCCTTCTTTGTGTAATCTAACAAGATGTACAACTTAGTAGAAGTTTGTTTAGAAAACAAGATCTTCATTGTACTGTGTGAAATAAGCTGGATCTGTTCTCAGAAATGAGTTTCATCCCATGAACAAGGTTGAGTAAAGTTCAAACTTTCCTTGTCAGTGTAATTAACAAGATGTAAAACTTAATAGATTCATTTCATTTCTAAAGTAGTTTGATTAGAAAACAAACATCTTCATTGACGAACACTGCACTGTGTCAATAAGCTATTTCTGTTCTTGAATGAGTTGCTTTCCTACAAAGAATGTTGAGTGCAGCAAGTTCAAACTTTCCTTGTTTGTGTAATCTAACAAGATGTACAACTTAGTAGATTCATTTCATTTCTAAAGTAGTTTGTTTAGAAAACAAACATCTTCATTGCCAAATACTCTACAGTGGAAATATGCTAGTTCTCTTCTCTGAATGAGTTGCTTTCCTATGAACAACGTTGAGTGCAACAAGTTCAAACTTTCCATGTTTGAGTAATCTTCCAAGATGTACATCTTAGTAGATTCGCTTCAGTTTTAAAGTAGTTTGTTTAGAAAAAAACATCTTCATTTGCAAACACTGTACTGTTTTAAATAAGCTATTTTTGTTCTCAGAATGACTTGCTTTCCTATGAACAAGGTTGAGTGCAGCAAGTTCAAACTTTCCTTGTTAGTGTAATCTAACAAGATGTACAACTTAGTAGATTCGTTTCATTTCTAAAGTAGTTTGTTTGAAAACAAACATCTTCATTGCGAACACTGTACTGTGTGAAATAAGCTAGTTCTGTTCTCAGAATGAGTTGCTTTCCTACGAACAAGGTTGAATGCACCAAGTTCAAACTTTCCATGTTTGTGTAATCTAACAAGATGTAGAACTTAGTAGATTCGCCTCATTTCTAAAGTAGTTTGTTTTGGAAAACAAACATCTTCATTGCTGGAACACTGTACTGTGTGAAATAAGAAAGTTCTGTTCTTGGAATGAGTTGCTTTCCTACGAAGATGGTTGAATGCAGCAAGTTCAAACTTTCCTTGTTTGTGTAATCTAACAAGATGTACAACTTAGTAGATTTGCTTCATTTCTACAGTAGTTTGTTTAGAAAACAAACATCTTCATTGCCAAACACTGTACTGTGTGAAATAAGCTAGTTCTGTTCTCGAAATCAGTTCCTTTCCCATGAACAAGGTTGAGTGCAGCAAGTTCAAACTTTCCTTGTTAGTGTAATCTAAAAAGATGTATAACTTAGTAGAATCGCGTCATTTATAAAGAAGGTTGTTTAGAAAACAAACATCTTCATTGCCGAACACTGGACTGTGTGACATAAGCTATTTTAGTTTTCGGAATGCATTGCTTTCCTACGAAAAAGGTTGAGTGCATCAAGTTCAAACTTTCCTTGTTAGTGTAATCTAAAAAGATGTAAAACTTAGTCAATTCATTTCATTTCTAAAGTAGTTTGTTTGGAAAACATAGCTCTTCATTGCCGAACACTGTACTGTGTGAATTAAGATAGTTCTCTTCTGGGAATGAGTTGCTTTCCTCTGAAGAAGGTTGAATGCAGCAAGGTGAATCTTCCCTTGTTTGTGTAACCTAACAAGGTGTACAACTTAATTGATTCACATCATTTTTCAAGTAATTTGTTTAGAAAACGAACATCTTCATTTGAGAACACTGTATTGTGTTAAATAAGCTATTTTTGTTCTCACAATGTGTTGCTCTCCTATGAACAAGGTTGAGTGCAGCAAGTTCAAACGTTCCTTGTTAGTGTAATCTAAGAAGATGTACAACTTAGTAGATTTGTTTCATTTCTAAAGTAGTGTGTTTAGAAAACAAACATTTTCATTGCCGAACAATGTATTGTGTGAATTAAGCTAGTTCTGTTCTCAGAATGAGTTGCTTGCCTACGAACAAGGTTGAATGCGGAAAGTTCAAACTTTCCTAGTTTTAGTAATCTAACAAGATATACAACGTAGTGGATTGGCCTCATTTGTAATGCAGTTTGTTTAGAAGGCAAACATCTTCATTGCCGAACACTGTACTGTGTGAATTAAGCTAGTTCTGTTCTTGGAATGAGTTGCTTTCCTACAGAGATAGTTGAGTGCAGCAAGATCAAACTTTCCTTGTTTGTGTAGTCTAACAAGATCTACAACTTAGCAGATTCGTTTGATTTCTAAAGTAGTTTGTTTAGAAAACAAACACCTTCATTGCCAAACACTGTACTGTGTGAATTAAGCTAGTTCTGTTCTTGGAATGAGTTGCTTTCCCAAGAACAAGGTTGAATGATGAAATTTCAAACTTTCCATGTTTGTGTAATATAACAAGATATACAACTTAGTATATTCGCCTCATTTATTAAGTAGTTTGTTTAGAAAACAAACATCTTCTTTTAGGAACACTGTAATGTGTGAATTAAGCTAACTGTTCTAGGAATGAGTTGCTTTCTCGAAGAAGGTTGTTGCAAGTTCAAACTTTCCTTGTTTGTGGGAATGAATGTGCAACTTAGTTCAAATTTTCCTTGTTTCTTTAATTTAACAACATACTGTGAAATAACTGTTTAGTAGATTCTTTCCTCATTTCCTTTCCTTGTTTGTGTAATCTAACAAGAAGTACAACTTACTAGATTCACCTCATTTCTAAAGTAGTTATTTTAGAAAGCAAACATCTTCATTGCTGAAAACTGTACTGTATGAAAAAAAGCTAGTTCTGTTCTCGGAATGAGCTGCTTTCCTACTAAGAAGGTTGAATGCACCACGTTCGAACTTTCCTTGTTTGTGTGATCTTAAAAGATGTACAACTTAGAAAGCAAACATCTTCATTGCCGAACACTGTGCTGTGTGAAATATGCCAGTTCTGTTCTCAGATTGAGTGGCTTTCCTACGAACAATGTTGAATGCAGGAAGTTCAACCTTTCCATGTTTGTGTAATCCACCAAGTTGTAGGAAGTAGTAGATTCACCACATTTCTAAAGTAGTTTGTTTAGCAAACAAACATCTTCATTGCCGAACACTGTACTGTGTTAAATAAGCTAGTTCTGTTCTCGGAAAGAGTTGCTTTCCCACGAAGAAGGTTGAGTGCAGCAAGTTCAAACTTTCCTTGTTAGTGTAATCTAACAAGATGTACAACTTAGTAGATTCGCCTCATTTCCAAAGTAGTTTGTTTACAAAACAAACATCTTCATTGCCGAACACTGTACTGTGTGAAATAAGCTAGATCTGTTCTGAGAATCAGTTGCTTTCCCACGAACAAGGTTGAGTGAAGCAAGTTCAAACTTTCCTTGTTCCTGTAATCTAACAAGATGTACAACTTCATGGCCAAAAACTGTACTGTGTGAAATAAGCTGGATGTGTTCTCGAAATGAGTTTCTATCCCACGAACAAGGTTGAGTGCAGAAAGTTAAAAGTTTCCTTGTCAGTGTAATATAACAAGATGTAAAACTTAATAGATTCATTTCATTTCTAAAGTAGTTTGATTAGAAAACAAACATCATCATTGACGAACACTGCACTGTGTCAATTTAGCTAGTTCTGTTCTTGGAGTGAGTTGCTTTCCTACAAAGAATGTTGAGTGCAGCAAGTTCAAACTTTCCTTGTTTGGGTAATCTAACAAGATGTACAACTTAGTATATTTTACTCATTTCTAAAGTAGTTTGTTTAGAAAACAAACATCTTCATTTCTGAACATGGTACTGTGAGAAATAAGCTAGTTCTCGTCTCTGAATGAGATGCTTTGCTACGAACAAGGTTGTGTGCAACAAGTTCAAACTTTCCATGTTAGTGTAATCTAACAAGATGTACAACTTAGTAGAATAGCCTCCTTTCTAAAGTAGTTTCTTTAGGAAAAAAATCTTCCGAACACTGTGCTGTTTTTAAATATGCTACTTCTGTTCTCGGAATGACTTGCTTTCCTACGAATACGGGTGAGTGCAGCAAGCTTAAACTTTCCTGATTAGTGTATTCTAACAATATGTACAACTTATTAGATTCCTCTGGTTTCTAAAGTAGTTTTTTTGAAAATAAATATCTTCATTGCCGAACACTGTACTGTGTGAATTAAGCTAGTTCTCTTCTCAGAATGAGTTGCTTTCCTACGAAGCAGGTTGAATGCACCACGTTCAAACTTTCCTAGTTTGTGTAATCTAACAAGATGTAGAACTTAGTAGATTCGCATCATTTCTAAAGTAGTTTGTTCAGAAAACAAACATCTTCATTGCGGAAGACTGTACTGGGTAAATTAAGCTATTTCTGTTCTCGGAATGAGATGCTTTACCAGGAACATGTTTGAGTATAGCAAGTTCAAACTTTCCTTGTTAGTGTAATCTAACAAGATGTACAACTTAGTAGAATTGCTTCATTTCTAAAGTAGTTTGTTTATAAAACAAACATCTTCATTTCCAAACACTGTACTATGTGAATTAAGCTAGTTCTCTTCTCGGAATGGGTTGCTTTCCTACGAACAAGGTTGAGTCTAGCAAGTTCAAACTTTCCTTGTTAGTGTAATCTAACAAGATACACAACTTAGTATATTCGTTTCATTTCTAAAGTAGTTTGTTTAGAAAACAAATATCTTCATTGTCGAACACTGTACTGTGTGAAATAAGCTAATTCTATTCTCCGAATGAGTTGCTTTCCTACAAAGAAGGTTGAATGCAGCAAGTTCAAACTTTCCTGGTTAGTGTAATCTAACAAGATGTACAACTTAGTACATTCGTTTCATTTTTAAGTCCTTTGTTTAGATAACAAACATCTTCATTGTCAAACACTTCACTGTGTGAAGTAAGCTATTTCAGTTTTCAGAATGGGTTCCTTTCCTACGAACAAGTTGAGTGCAGCAAGTTCAAACGTTCCATGTTAGTGTAATCTATCAAGATGTACAACCTAGTAGATTAGTTTCATTTCTAAAGAGTTTGTTTAGAAAACAAACATCTTCATTGCCAAACACTGTACTGTGTGAATTAAGCTAGTTCTGTTATTGGAATGAGTTGCTTTCCTACAAACAGTGTTGAGTACAGCAAGTTCAGAGTTTCCTACTTTGTGTAATCTAACAAGATATACAACTTAGTAGATGTGCCTCATTTCTAAAGTAGTTTGTTTAGAAAACAAACATCTTCATTTCCAAACACGGTACTGTGTGAAATAAGCTAGTTCTGTTCTCAGAATGAGATGATATCCTATGAACCAGGTTGAGTCGAGCAAGTTCAAACCTTCCTTTTTTGTGTAATCTAACAAGATGTACAACTTAGTAGATTCGCCTAATTTCTAAAGTAGTTTGTTTAGAAAACAAACATCTTCATTTCTGAACATGGTACTGTATGAAATAAGCTAGTTCTATTCTCGGAATGAGATGCTTTCCTAATAACAAGGTTGAGTGCAGCAAGTTCAAATTTTCCTTGTTAGTGTAATCTAACAAGATGTATAAAGTAGTAGATTCATTTCATTTCTAAAGTAGTTTGTTTAGAAAACAAGCATCGTCATTGCCACTGTACTGTGTGAAATAAACTAGTTCTGTTCTCAGAATGAGTTGCTTTCCTAAGAACAAGGTTGAATGGAGAAAGTTCAAACCTTCCATGTTTGTGTAATCTAACAAGACATACAACTTAGTAGATTCGCCTCATTTCTCTAGTAGTTTGTTTAGAAAACAAACACCTTCATTGCCGAACACTGTTCTATGTGAAATAAGCTAATTCTCTTCTCGGAATGAGTTGCTTTCCTACGAAGAAGGTTGAATGCTCCACGTTCAAACTTTCCTTGGTTGTGAAATCTAAAGGCATGTATAACGTAGTAGATTTGCCTCATTTCTAAACTGGTTTGTTTAGCAAGCAAACATCTCCATTGCCGAACACTATACTGTGTGAAATAAGCTAGTTCTGGTCTCGGAATGAGTTGCTTTCCTACAAAGAAGGTTGAATGCACCACATTCAATCTTTCCATGTTGGTGTACCCTAACAAGATGTACAAGTTTCTAGATTCTTCACATTTCTAAAGTAGTTTGTTTAGAAAAAAAAATCTTCATTATCGAACACTACACTGTGTGAAATAAGCTAGTTCTGTTCTCGGAATGAGTTTCTTTCCTACGAAGAGTGTTGAATGCACCGCATTCAAACTTTCCATGTTTGTGTAATCTAATAAGATGGACAACTTAGTATATTCACCTCATTTCTAGAGTAGGTTGTTTAGAAAACAAACATATTAATTGCCGAACACTGTACTGTGTAAATTAAGCTAGTTCTCTTCTGGGAATGAGTTGTTTTCCTATGAAGAAGGTGGAATGCAGCAAATTGAAACTTTCATTGTTTGTGTAATCTAACAAGATTTACCACTTAGTATATTCTCCTCATTTTTAAAGTATTTTGTTTAGAAAACCAACATCTTCATTGCGGAGCACTGTTCTGTGTGAAATAAGCTAGTTCTGTTCTCACAACGAGTTGCTTTCCTACGAACAAGGTTGATTGCAGCAAGTTCAAACTTTCCTTGTTAGTGTAATCTAACAAGAATTACCAGTTAGTAGATTGTTTCATTTCTAAAGTAGTTTGTTTCAAAAACAAACATCTTCATTGATGAACACTGTACTGTGTGAATTAAGCTAGTTATGTTCTCCAAATGAGTTTCTATCCCACGAAAAAGGTTGAGTACAGCTAGTTAAAAGTTTCCTTGTCAGTGTAATCCAACAAGATGTACAACTTAGTAGATTCGTTTCATTTCTAAAGTAGTTTTTTTTTAGAAAACAAACATCTTCATTTCCGAAAACTGAAAAGTGTGCATTAAGCTAGTTCTGTTCTTGGAATGAGTTGCCTTCCTACAAGTAATGTTGAGTGCAGCAAGTTTAAAGTTTCCTAGTTTGTGTAATCTAAAAAGATGTAAAAACTAGGAGATTCCCCTCATTTCCATAGTAGTTTGTTTAGAAAACAAACATCTTCATAGCTGAACACTGTTCTGTGTGAAAAAAACTAGTTCTGTTCTCAGAACGAGTTACTTTCCTATGAAAAAGGTTGAATGAAGCAAGTTGAAACTGTCCCTGTTTGTGTAATCTAACAATATGTACAACTTAGTAGATTCACATCATTTCTCAACTAGTTTGTTTTGAAAACAATCATCTTCATTGCCAAACACTGTACTGTGTGAAATAAGCTAGTTCTGTTCTCGAAATGAGTTTCTATCCCACGAACAAGGTTGAGTGCAGCAAGTTAAAAGTTTCCTTCTCAGTGTAATCTGACAAGATGTACAACATAATAGATACGTTTCATTTCTAAAGTAGTTTGTTTAGAAAACAAACATCTTCATTGCTGAACACTGTGCTGTGCGAAATAAGCTAGTTCTGTCCTCAGATGAATTGCATTCCTACGAAAAAGGTTGATTGCAGAAAGTTGAAACCTTCCATGTTTGTGTAAGCTAACAAGATGTACAACTTAGTAGATTCTCCTCATTTCTAAAGCCGTTTGTTTAGAAAACAAACATCTTCATGGCCAAACCCTGTACTGTTTGAATTAAGCTAGTTCTGTTATCCAAATGAGTTGCTTTCCTACGAAAAAGGTTGAATGCAGCAAGTTGAAACTTTCCTTGTTAGTGTAATCTAACAAGATGTAGAACTTAGTAGATTCGCATCATTTCTAAACTAGTTTGTTTGGAAAAGTAACATCTTCATTGCCGAACACTGTACTGTGTGAAATAAGCTAGTTCTCTTCTCGGAATGAGTTGCTTTCCTATGAAGAACGTTGAATGCAGCAAGTTCAAACTTTTCTGGTTTGTGTAATCTAAAAAGATGTACGACTTAGTAGATTTGTTTCATTTCTAAAGTAGTGTGTTTAGAAAACAAACATCTTCATTGTCAAACCTTGTACTGTGTAAATTAAGCGAGTTCTCTTCTAAGAATCAGTTGCTTTCCTACGAAGAAGGTTGAATGCAGGAAGTTCAAACTTTCCTTGATTGTGTAATCTAACAATATGTACAACTTAGTAGATTCGCGCCATAAATGAACATACATAAAAGTACTTTGTGTAGAAAACAAATATCTTCATTGCCAAACACTTTACTTTGTTAAATAAGGTAATTCCTTCTCAGAATGAGTGGCTTTCCTACGAACAAGGTGGAGAGCATCAATTTCAAATTTTCCTTGTTAGTGTAATCTAACACGATGTACAACTTAGTAGATTCGTTTCATTTCTAAAGTAGTTTTTTGAGAAAACAAACATCTTCATTGCCGAACACGGTACTGTGTGAAATAAGCTAGTTCTGTTCTCGGAATGAGTTGCTTTCCTATGAACAAGGTTGAGTGCAGCAAGTTCAAACTTTCTTGTTAGTGTAATATAATAAGATGTACAAGTTAGTAGGTTTGTTTCATTTCTAAAGTAGTTTGTTTAGAAAACAAACATCTTCATTGTCGAACACTGTACTTTGTAAAATGAGCCAGTTCTGTGCTTGGAACAAGTTG
Source organism: Orientallactaga sibirica (assembly GCA_036365145.1). Classification (NCBI taxonomy): domain Eukaryota; kingdom Metazoa; phylum Chordata; class Mammalia; order Rodentia; family Dipodidae; genus Orientallactaga; species Orientallactaga sibirica. The sequence continues at coordinate 234,759 of JAEOAD010000025.1, forward strand.
CTTTCCTATGAACAAGGTTGAGTGCAGCAAGTTCAAACTTTCCTAGTTTGTGTAATCTAACAAGATATACAACTTAGTAGAATCGCCTCATTTCTAAACTAGTTTGTTTAGAAAAAAAAGTATTCATTGCCAAACACTGTTCTGTGTGAAATAAGCTAGTTTTCTTGTCAGAATGAGTTGCTTTCCTACGAACAAGGTTGAATGCAGAAAGTTCAAAACTTCCATGTTTGTGTAATCTAACAAGATGTACAACTTAGTAGATTCGCCTCATTTCTCAAGTAGTTTGTTTAGGAAACAAGCATCTTTATTGCCTAACACTGTACTGTGTGAAATAAGCTAGTTCTCTTCTTAGAATGAGTTGCTTTCCTAGGAACAAGGTTGAATGCTCCACGTTCAAACTTTCCTTGTTTGTGTAATCTAACAAAATGTACAACTTAGTTGATTCGTTTCATTCCTGAAGTAGTTTGTTTAGAAAAGAAACATCTTTATTCCTGAACACTGTACAGTGTGAATTAAGCAAGTTTTGTTCCTGGAATGAGTTGCTTTCCTAAGAAGAATGTTGAATGCACTACATTCAAACTTTCCATGTTTGTGTAATCTAACAAGATGTAGAACTTAGTAGATTCATGTCATTTCTGATGTAGTTTGCTTGGAAAACTAACATCTTCATTGACGAACACTGTACTGTGTGAAATAAGCTAGTTCTGTTCTCAGAATGAATTTCTTTACTACGAACATGGTTGATTGCAGAAAGTTCAAACTTTCCATGTTTGTGTAATCTAACAAGATGTACAACTTAGTAAATTCGCCTCATTGCTGAAGTAGTTTGTTTAGAAAACCAACATCTTCATTGCTGAGCACTGTAGTGTGTGAAATAAGTTAGTTCTGTTCTCAGAATGAGTTGCTTTCCCACGAACAAGGTTGAGTGCAGCCAGTTCAAACGTTCCTTGTTAGTGTAATCTAACAAGATGTACAACTTAGTAGATTTGTTTCATTTCCTAAGTAGTTTGTTTAGAAAACAAACATCTTCATTGCTGGGACACTGTACTGTGTCAATTAAGCTAGTTCTCTTCTCAGAATGAGTTTCTTTCCTACGAAGAAGGTTGAATACACCACATTCAAACTTTCCTTGTTTGTGTAATCTAACAAAATGTACAAGTTAGTAGATTCACCTCATTTCTAACGTAGTTTGTTTAGAAAACAAACATCTTCATTTCCTAACAGTGTACTGTGTAAAGTAAGCTAGTTCTCTTCCGAAAATGAGTTGCTTTCATACGAACAAGGTTCAATGCACCACATTCAAACTTTCCTTGTTTGTGTAATATAACCAGATGTACAACTTAGTAGATTTTCCTCATGTCTAAAGTAGTTTGCTTAGAAAACAAACATCTTCATTTCCAAACACTGTGCTGTGAGAAATAAGCTAGTTCCATTCTCAGAATAATTTGCTTTCCTACGAAGAAGATTGAATGCATCCTTTCCTTGTTTGCTTAATCTAACACGATGTACAACTTAGTATAGTCCCTTCATTTCTAAAGTAGTTTGTTTAGAAAACAAACATCTTCATTGCCGAACACTGTACTGTGTGAAATAAGCTAGTTCCGTTCTTGTAATGTGTTTCTTTCTCATGAACAATGTTGAGTCTAGCAAGTTCAAAATTTCCTTCCAGTGTAATCTAACAAGATGTACAACTTAATAGATTCATTTCATTTCTATTGTAGATTGTTTAGAAAACAATCATCTTCATTGCCGAACACTGTACTGTGTGAAATAAACTAGTTCTCTTCTCGGAATGAGTTGCTTTCCTACGAAGAAGGTTGAATGCAGCAAGTAAAAACTTTCCTTGTTTGTATAATCTAACAAGATGTACAACTTAGCCGGGCATGGTGGCGCATGCCTTTAATCCCACCACTCAGGAGGCAGAGGTAGGAGAAGAGCCGAGAGTTCGAGGCCACCCTGAGACTACATAGTTAATTCCAGGTCAGCCTGGACGAGAGTGAGACCCTATCTTGTAAAACGAAAAAAAAAAAAGATGTACAACTTAGTAGATTCACCTCATTTCTAAAGTAGTTTGTTTAGAAAGCAAACATCTTCAATGCCTAATACTGTACTGTGTGAAATAAGCTAGTTCTATTCTCAGAATGAGTTGCTTTCCCACGAACAAGGTTGAGTGGAGCAATTTTATACTTTCCTTGTTAGTGTAATCTAAAAACAGGTACAACTTAGTAGATTCGTTTCATTTCTAAAGTACTTTGTATACAAAACAAACATCTTCATTGCAAACACTGTACTGTGTGAAATAAGCTAGTTCTGTTCTTGGAATGAGTTGCTTTCCAATGAACAAGGTTGAGTCCAGCAAGTTCAAATTTTCCTTGTCCATGTAATCTAACAAGATGTTCAAGTTAGTAGATTTGTTTCATTTCTAAAGTACTTTGTTAATAAAACAAACATCTTCATTGCCAAACACTGCACTGTGTGGATTAAGCGAGTTCTCTTCTTGGAATGAGTTACTTTCTTACGAACGAGGTTGAATGCAGCAAATTCAAACTTTCCTTGATTCTGTAATCTAACAAGATGTACAACTTGGTAGATTCGTTTCTTTCTAAAGTATTTTGTTTAGAAAACAAACATCTTCATTGCCGAGCACTGTACTGTTGGAATTAAGCTAGTTCTGTTCTCCTAATGAGTTGCTTTCTTACGAACAAAGTTGAATACAGAAAGTTCAAACTTTCCATGTTTGTGTAATATAACAAGATATACAACTTTGACTTCCGGTCAAGATGGCAGCGACCTAACCTCGCCTCACTTCACGGGGAAGAAAAGAGAAGAATACTTAAGGTTAAAGGGTCCTTTTAAAAGGGTTTGCTGGCTCCTGCATGCTTCCAGAGGGCGGGGGTGGATTTGCAATATAAGGAAACCACTGATTCCCAAGCTCTTGGCAGGCGCCACTGCCTGAAAGGTCCCGCTGGACCTGCCTGAGGCCCCTGGCCAGCCAGACACCGAGCACCATTGCAGCCAGGTCCCCAGGTCTGTGGACCCACCGAGTGAGCTAGATCCGCCCCACTTCCCAGGCCAGAGCCCCCTGGGCGCGCCAATCGTGTTAGGTGCCTGGGTCCACAGAGTGAGACAGATTCGTCCCACTTCCTGACCCCGGCCAGAGCCCCTGGGCACACCAATACAGTTAGGCACCTGGGTCCACAGAGTGAGACAGTTTCGTCCCGCTTCCTGCTCCCCGGCCAGAGCCCCTGGGCGCCCCAATCCAGTTAGGCGCCTGGGTCCACAGAGTGAGACAGTTTCGTCCCACTTCCTGCTCCCCAGCCAGAGCCCCTGGGCGCCCCAATCCAGTTAGGCACCTGGGTCCACAGAGTGAGAGTTTCGTCCCACTTCCTGCTCCCCGGCCAGAGCCCCTGGGCACGCCAATACAGTTAGGCGCCTGGGTCCACAGAGTGAGACAGTTTCGTCCCACTTCCTGCTCCCCGGCCAGAGCCCCTGGGTGCGCCAATACAGTTAGGTGCCTGGGTCCACAGAGTGAGACAGTTTCGTCCCACATCCTGCTCCCCAGCCAGAGCCCCTGCGCACGCCAATACAGTTAGGTGCCTGTCCCAGAGTGAGACAGTTTCGTTCCACTTCCTGATCCCAGCCAGAGCCTCCGGGCATGACAATAGTTAGGTGTCTGGGGCTGTGGATCCAACGAGTGAGACAGATTCGTCCCACATCCTGCTCCCCGGCCAAAGCCCCAGAGTGAGCCATTGCAGTGGGGTGCCTGAGTCTGTGGATCTTCTGAATGAGACAGATTTGTCCCACTTCCTGCTCCCTGGCCAGAGCCCCTGAGCTCGCCATTGCAGCCAGGCGCTTGGGTCTGTGGATCCACTGAGCAAGACATATTTGTCCCACTTCTGGCTCCCCGGCCAGAGCCCTGGCGCACCATCACAGGCAGGTGCCCTGGGCCTGTGGAGCCATATCACCTGCCTGGAACCTGTGCAGCCACACTGCAGGTCAAGCCCCACCCATTCCCTGTGCCATCACAAGACAGATCCCACTGAGCCAGTGTCTCTGAACTGGTGTGATGCGCAGATCACAGCGAAAAAGGAATAGCATGAAAAACCAGATACAAATAAATCAAGCTACACTATCCAGTCCTACAATGGATGTCTCGAAGCAAATAATAGAAGAGACATAGAATCAGAACCCCAAAATGAAGAGACAAGCTATGCAACCCTGGCCAAGCAAATAGCACAACTCTCAGAAAGTCAACAAAGAGCCAACAATTGTATGAATGTTATCCTTGCTAGATTAGACCTAATGGAAAGGAACCAGGAAGGGTTCCAAAAACAGTTAAATGAGCTGAAGGAGAGTGACAAAAAAGAAGTCCTCAATAACCAGAAGGCTAAGTTCAATGAAGACATAAAAAAATGCAAGGATGAACTCCAAGAAGCATTAAGAAGGTCAGAAAATGACGTGAAAAGGGAACTAGACAGAGGGATGGAAACTATACATAAAAAAACAGTAGAAAATATGAACCAAATTGAACAAACCCAAAACTCTATAGAAGCTCTTAAGAATAGAGTCAGCCAAGTAGAGGATAGAAACTCAGAACTGGAACACAAAACAGAATAAACAGTTCGTGAGTCCAGAAACTTCAACAAGTTCAAAAATTATTGTGAACAGAACATGAGGGAAATGTGGGATACCCTGAAGCGTCCAAACATTAGGATCATGGGCATACCAGAGGGGGAAGAAACACAGACTAAAGGAATGGAAAGCTTATTCAACAAAATAATTGAAGAAAACTTTCCCACTCTCTCAAGAGAAAATCCCATCAAGCTACAAGAAGCTATAAGAACTCCAAACAGACTGGACCAAAGGAGAAATTCTCCAAGACACATTATCTTTAAGACTCTAAACATCAAGCACAACAAGAAAATCCTAAAAGCAGCCAGGGAAAAACAACACATTACATATAAAGGGAACCCCATTAGAATTACCTCAGATTTCTCAATGGAAACCCTAAAAGCCAGAAGGGCCTGGAATGGAACACTGAAAACTCTAAGAACCCATGGTTTCCATCCACAACTACTCTATCCAGCAAAAGTATTCCTCATAATAGATGGTGAAAGAAAAACATTCCATGATAAAACTCATCTCTACAAATATATGAACACAAAGCCAAACCTACAGAAAGTACTTCAGGGAGTTCTTCACACAGAAGAAACAAATAACCAATCTCAAGAGCCCTCAAGAAGCAGTCCACATTAACCCCTTACCCCTCCAAAAAAAAAAAAACACAATGACCACAACCCACTACAATATGGCTGGTATTAAATCAAACCTCAAACTAATATCTCTGAACATTAATGGCCTCAATTCACCCATCAAAAGACATAAGCTAACAGGGTGGATCAGAAAACTGGACCCCTCAATCTGCTGTCTTCAAGAAACCCACCTCACCACTAAAGACAGACACCTCCTTAGGGTGAAAGGGTGGAAAATGATATTCCAAGTAAACACAAATACGAAAAAAGCAGGCGTAGCTATACTTATATCAGATGAAATATCAAACCAAAATTAACCAAAAAAGACAAAGAAGGCCACTTCTTACTTATCAAGGGAACAATACAACAAGAGGACATCACAATCATCAATATCTATGCACCAAACACAGGTGCACCACAATTCATAAAGCAAAATCTACTTGGCAACAAAACAGAAATAAACACCAACACCATCATAGTCGGGGAGTTCAATACTCCACTATCAACAATGGATAGATCATCCAAACAGAAAATTAATAGAGAAATAAGAGAGCTCAACAACACCATAGAGCAACTAGACCTAACAGACGTATATAGAACATTCCACCCAAAATCTACAGATTACACATTCTTCTCAGCAGCACATGGAACCTTCTCTAAAATAGATCATGTACTAGGCCACAAAGCCTGCCTCCATACTTTCAAGAAATTGATGTAATTTCCTGCATGATATCAGACCACAATGCTGTAATGCTAGAAATTAACAACAAAAAGTACACCAGGAATCCCTCTACCTCCTGGAAATTGAACAACACACTTTTAAACAACAAATGGGTTGTGGATGAAATAAAGAATGAAATTGCAAAATTTCTAGAACTCAATGACAATGAGAACACATCATACCAAAACTTGTGGGACACAATGAAGGCAGTCCTTAGGGGAAAAATCATAGCACTAAATGCCATCATAAGAAAAACAGAAAGATCCCAACTCAATAACCTGACCATTCACCTAAAAGCATTGGAAAGGCTAGAAGAAGCCAACCCAAAAATTTCCAGACTGAAAGAAATAATTAAAATCAGAGCAGAAATTAATGAATTGGAAACTAAGAGGACAATTAAGAAAATTGACGAAACAAAGAGCTGGTTCTTCGAAAAAATTAACAAGATTGATACACCCCTGGCCAATTTGATCAAGCGGAAAAAAGAAACACTTCAAATCAACAAAATTAGAAATGAAAAGGGAGAGATCACAACAAACATGAGCGAAATAGGAAGAGTTATTAGGACTTATTTTAAAAACCTCTACTCCATAAAACAGGAAAATATGGAGGAAATGGATGAATTTCTAGACACATACCACCTACCAAAGCTAAGCCCAGAGCAGATTAATTTCCTAAACAAACCCATCACACCCTTCAAGATAGAGGAGGTAATCAAACACCTCCCCAAAAAGAAGAGTCCAGGACCAGATGGTTTCTCAGCAGAATTCTACCAAACCTTCATGGAAGAACTGAAACCAATTCTTCTCAAACTCTGCCACACAATAGGAGAACAGGGAGAGATCCCTAACTCCTTTTATGAAGCTAGTATCACCCTAATTCCAAAACCAGGAAGGGATGCCACAAGAAAGGAAAATTATAAGCCCATTTCTCTGATGAACATAGATGCAAAGATCCTGAACAAAATTCTTGCAAACCGAATTCAACAGTACATCAAAAGCATTATCCACCTTGATCAAGTAGGCTTCATCCCTGGAACGCAGGGGTGGTTCAACATACGGAAATCTGTCAATGTAATACACCACATAAACAAGCTGAAACACAAAAACCAAATGATCATTTCGATAGATGCAGAAAAGGCCTTTGACAAAATACAACATCACTTCATGATCAAAACATTGGAGAGAATAGGTATGGACGGCCCTTATCTCAACATAATAAAGGCTATATATAAAGCACCTAAAGCCCAAGTAATTCTTAATGGGGAGAGGCTGAAGGAATTCCCATTGAGGTCAGGAACAAGGCAGGGGTGTCCACTCTCAACTCTGCTCTTCAACATAGTGCTAGAAGTATTAGCTCAAGCAATAAGACAGGAGAAAGAAATCAAAGGGATACAAATTGGAAAGGAAGAAGTTAAGTTAGCCCTATTCGCAGATAACATGATTCTATACATAAGTGACCCGAGAACTTCTATCCCAAAATTCTTAAAGGTGATTAGCGCCTTCAGCAAAGTAGCAGGATACAAAATCAATGCACAGAAATCAGTAGCCTTTTTGTATGCAAAGGACAAAGAGACAGAAAAAGAAATAACTAACATCGTCCCATTTTCAATTGCAACAAAGAAAATAAAATACCTTGGAATAACATTAACTAAGGAAGTGAAAGACCTATACAATGAAAACATAAAAACTCTCAAAAAGGAAATTGAGGAGGTCCTACAAAAATGGAAAGACCTCCCATGTTCGTGGATTGGTAGAATTAACATTGTGAAAATGGCAATTTTACCAAAAGCACTTTATAGATTCAATGCAATGCCGATAAAAATCCCAACTTCCTTCTTCAATGAGATAGAAAAAAGTATCTCAAAATTCATATGGAAAGTCAGAAGGCCTCGGATATCCAAGCTCATCCTCAGCAAAAGAAACACCTCTGGAGGCATCACCATACCTGATCTAAAGTTATACTACAAAGCCATTGTAATAAAAACAACCTGGTACTGGCACAAAAACAGGAATATAGACCTATGGAACAGAATTGAAGACCCAGACTTTGGGTCAAGTAACTATAGCTACTTGATATTTGACAAAGGCCCTAGCAATGTAGAATGGAAAAAGGACAGCATCTTCAACAAATGGTGCTGGACAAACTGGACAACCATATGTAGGAAAATGAAACTCGACCCACACATCTCTCCATGCACAAAAATTAAGTCCAAATGGATGAAAGACCTTAATATAAAACCAGAAACTCTGCTACTACTGGAAGAAAAAATAGGAGGAACCTTCCATGATATAGGAGTGGGAAAAGATTTCCTGAACAAAACCTCAGCAGCTCAGGAAATTAAACAATCACTCAACCATTGGGATCTCATGAAGCTGAATAGCTTTTTCACTGACAAAAATATAATAACCAAAGCCAGCAGAATACCCACAGAATGGGAGAAAATTTTCACCAGCTATACAACTGACAAAGGCCTAATTTCTAGAATCTACAAAGAACTCCAAAACCTAAACAATAAATCACCAATCAACCCACTCACAAAGTGGGGCAGAGAACTGCACAGGAGTTCTCAGAGGAAGAAATACAAATAGCAAACACACATTTAAGAAAATGTTCAACATCCCTAATCATCAGGGAAATGCAAATTAAAACAACTATGAGATTCCACCTTACCCCAGTAAGGATGGCTAACATTAAAAAAAACAATGAAAACAAATGCTGGCGAGGCTGTGGAGAAATAGGAACAAGTGTTCACTGTTGGTGGGAATGTAAAATGGTTCAACCACTATGGACAGCTATATGGAGACTATTGAAAAGGATGGCCATAGACTTACCAATGGATCCAGTTATTCCCTTATTGGGCATTTACCCTAAAGGCCCCAAGCCTCAGATCAGAGACATTTGCTCAACCATGTTTATAGCTGCTCAATTCATAATAGCAAAGAGCTGGAATCAACCCAGGTGTCCATCACTAGATGAATGGATAACAAAGATGTGGTATATCTTTACTATGGAATTCTATGTAGCAGTAAGGAAAGATGAAATAAGGAAATTTGAAAAAAAATGGTCAAACATGGAACAGATCATCCTCAGTGAGCTCACCCAAGCACGAAGAGATAATCTTTGCATGGTCTCATTATCTGTCGCCCCTAACCGGATTCCATGTGACATGTGGCCAAACCTAATAAACACTCTTAGGACGAGACAAGAAGGAGGGTGGGATGGAGGGAGGGTAATGGTGGGAGGGAATCAGAGGGTGGGAGGGAGGACAAGGGGGGGATACAAATTGGGACCCAAAAGGGAAAAATAATACAAAACCCTTTACTCTGAACAAAAGGCTAAAACAGTGACCCTTCAGCAGGCCTACGGAGGGAATACTCGAACCACAGGAACCTGGAGAGAACATGATGAAGGCCAACTTTAATCTTGTCCTGCTTCTCTTTCTCTTCTCTCTCTCTCCCTCCCTCCCTCTCTCTCTCTCTCTCCCTCTCCTCTCCATACTCACTTTCTATTTTGCATTATATATCTTTTTCCTCCCTCACCTTCCTAGGTGCAGACTTATAACTCCCAGTGCCAGCACGGGGTTAACTTCCACAATGAGCTGTTGATCTGAAACACCTACAAGGTTTCCCAAAAAACACAGACTACTGTCAGAGTACTTGGTGACCCACCAAAGGTTAATGGTAAGACCCTACTGTCGAAGACAGCATACATGAGTAAGACCAAACACAGAGAGACCTGGCCAGAATCTGGAAGAAGGTCAGTCCCCAGACAGTTAGCGAGTCTAGTACCAGAGGGTGCTACATGAGCAACTGGGGGAAAATGTCTGACATTGGTCCAAACAACTTGCAGTCTAAGATACCCAGCAGGAAACAATCTGACGTAATGCTCATACAAGTGCAGTAGTGGCAAACAGCCATGGTGGGTTACCAACTGCTCTTGATTTGGCTAATAAATCCATTCAGTGGAATGGAACTCATTGCTGGAACTGGGAAATAAGTCAAAGCCATGTACAAAAAATGAGCTCAGTCTCCAAGATCTAGTGGCCACCAAATGTGGGCTAGAAGAGAGCCAATGCATATAAAGTTCCCTCCAAACCATATACGGTTATCCCTTCTATCTAGTACTAACTTCTCTCTCCGTTGGAGAATTTGCTTATCTCTTTTCAGGTGGGCAATGAACCTGAAGGGAGGATCAGCTAACCACACCTCACCAGCTGAAACCATAGAACAACACAGGGGAAGGGCAAGAATACAGCGCTCAAGGCAATCACAACACCAGAAAAAGGCTGAAGGAGATAAATACAGAGAACATCCAACTCCAGTCATTAGCCAGATATCCAGAGACACAGAGGCTCCCAAAACCTCATCAAGGAAGCAGAACTAAAATGACCCCACTGTGGCTCAGGGAAACTCGCGGAAGAGGGGGCGGAAAGATTGTTAGAGTCACAAGTGGGGGCATTATGCACAGAGACTGGGGCCTATCCACCAGAACTCTTGAGCAAACTCACAATGCATGATAAACATTCCCCATTGATGAGGGCCCCTTTGAAAGTGGGAGGAAGGGGAGGAGGACAATGGAACCAATACTATGAATGTAAAATCAGAATAATATAAATAAAAAATATATATTGATTAAAAAAAAAAAGAAAAAAAATATTGAAACTGCAACTGCTGCCCTTTAAGCATGTTCCTTAAATAAAAGGAAAAGATAGAAAGACGTCACACGGTTGCAGTGCTGTTGAGTCACATTTTATTTGACCCTTGAAGGAGCTCCTCTGTTGAATTTACAGTCATGTTTACATAACTAGTTCCCAGGTTCTCAGGTTAAGAGTCAAGTTATATGTTTCTAATTTTATCAGTAGTTTCTCTCAGATTTATCCTAAGTCCTCTAAGACTGCATAGTTCTCTATGAAGCTCTGTTAAGAATATTATTCCACTTAAACACAGAATAATCTTTTTTGCTTATAAAACCCCCTTTTGAAAGTAAATGGACCCATGTGGAGGTGGAGGACAAATGAGATGTGGAGGGAAAATGATAATCTGAACTTTGGCTGCTCTATTAAAAATAAAATAAAATGCTGTATTTCTGCACCCTGTGGGGGGAAAAAGATATACAACTTAGTAGATTCACCTCTTTTCCTAAGTAGTTTCTTTAGAAAACAAACATCTTCATTTCTGAACACTGTACTGTGTGACATAAGCTAGTTCTGTTCTCGGAATGATTTTCTTTCCCACGAACATGGTTGAGTGCTGCCACTTCAAACTTTGCTTCTTAGGGTAATCTAACGAGATGGACAACTTAGTAGACTCATTTCTAAAGTAGTTTGTTTAGAAAACAAACATCTTCATTGCCAAACACTGTACTGTGTAAAATGCACTAGTTCTGTTCCCAGAATGAGTTGCTTTCCTACGAATAAGGATGAGTGCAGCAAGTTCAAACTTTCCTTTTTATTGTAATCATACAAGATGTACAACTTAGTTGATTCGATTCATTTCTAAAGTAGTTTGTTTAGAAAACAAACATCTTCATTTGCGAACACTGTACTGTGTGATTATGGTAGTCTGTTCTCCGAATGGGTTGCTTTCCAGAAGAGGGTTGAATGCACCACGTTCAAAATTTCCATGTTTGTGTAATCTAACAATATGTAGAACTTAGTAGATTCGCGTCATTTCTGAAGTAGTTTGTTTGGAAAAGAAAGATCTTCATTGTGGAACACTGTACTGTGTCAAATAAGCTAGTTCTGTTCTCTGAATGATTTTCTTTCCTGCGAAAAAGGTTGAATGCAGAAATTTCAAACTTTCCATGTTTGTGTAATCTAACAAGATGAGGAACTTAGTAGATTCGCCTCATTTCTAAACTAGTTTATTTAGAAAACAAACACCTTCATTACCAAACACTGTACTGTGTGATTTAAGCTTGTTCTGTTTTTGGAATGAGTTGCTTTCCTACAAAGAATGTTGAGTGCAGCAAGTTCAAACTTTTCTTGTTTGTGTAATCTAACAAGATGTGGAAATTAGTAGATACCCCTCATTGGCAAAGTAGTTTGTTTAGAAAACAAACATCTTCAATGCTGAACACTGTTCTGTGTGAAATAAGCTAGTTCTGTTCTCGGAATGAATCTAACAAGGTGTACAACTTACTAGATTCGCCTCATTTCTAAAGCAGTTTGTTTAGAAAACAAACATCTTCATTACTGAAAACTATACTGTGGGAAATAATCTAGATCTTTCTCGGAATGAGTTGCTTTCCTACAAAGAGGGTTGAATGCACCACGTTCAAACTTTCCATGTTTGTGTAATCTAACAAGATGTACAACTTAGTACATTCACCTCATTTCTAAAGCCCTTTGTTTATAAAACAAACATCTTCATTGCCAAACACTGGACTGTGTGAAATAAGCTAGTTCTGTTTTCGGAATGAGTTGCTTTCCCATGAACAAGGTTGAGTGCAGCAAGTTCAAACTTTCCTAGTTTGTGTAATCTAACAAGATGTACACCTTAGTAGATTGGTTTCATTTATAAAATAGATTGTTTTGAAAACAAACATCTTAATTGCCAAACACTGTACTGTCTGAATTATGCTAATTCTCTTCTCAGAATAAGTTCCTTTCCTACGAACAAGGTTGAATGCAGACAGTTCAATCTTTCTGTGTTTGTATAATATAAGAAGATGTACAACTTAGTACATTTGCCTCATTTCTAAAGTAGTTTGTTTAGAAAACAAACATCTTCATTGCTAAAAACTGTACTGTGTAAATTAAGCGAGTTATGTTCTGGGAATGAGTTGTGTTCCTACAGGGAATGTTGAGTGCAGCAAGTTAAAACTTTCCTAGTTTTTATAATCTAAGAAAATATACAACTTAGTAGATTCGCCTCATTTCTCAAGTAGTTTAGTTACAAAACAAACATCTACATTGCTGAACACTGTAGTGTGTGAAATAAGCTAGTTCTGTTCTCGGAATGAATTGCTTACCTACGAACAAAGTGGAGTGCACCACATTCAAACTTTCCTTGTTAGTGTAATCTAACAAGATGTATAACTTAGTAGATTCGTTTCATTTCTAAAGCAGTTTGTTTAGAAAACAAACATCTTCATTGTCGAACACTATACTGTATGAAATAAGCTAGTTCTGTTCTCGGAATGAGTTGCTTTCCTACGAACAAGGTTCAGTGAAGCAAGTCCAAACTTTCCTTGTTTCTGTAATCTACCAAGATGTACAACGTAGTATATTGGCCTCATTTCTCAAGTAGTTTCTTTACGAAACAAACATCTTCATTCCCGAACATTGTACTGTGTGAATTAAGCTATTCTATTCTTGCAATGAGTTGCTTTCCTACAAAGAAATTTGAGTGCAGCAAGTTCAAACTTTCCTAATTTGTGTAATCTAACAAGATATGTGACTTAGTAGGTTCTCCTCATTTCTAAAGGAGTTTGTTTCGAAAACAAACATCTTCATTGCCGAACACTGTACTGTGTGAAATAAGCTAGTTCTGTTCTTGGAATGAGATGCTTTCCTACAAACAATGTTGAGTGCAGCAAGTTCAAAGTTTCCTAGTTTGTGTAATCTAAAAAGAGGTAGAACTTAGTAGATTCTCCTCATTTCTAACGTAGTTGGTTTAGCAAACAAACGTCTTCATTGCAGAAAACTACTGTGTGAAATAAGCTAGTTCTGTTTTCGGAAGGAGTTGCTTTCCTACAAACAAGGTTGAGTGCAGCAAGTTCAAATTTCCTTGTTTGGGTAATCTAACAGGATGTACAACTTAGTACATTCATTTCATTTCCCACAAACAAGGTTGAATGCAGCAAGTTCAAACTCTCCTTGTTAGTCTAATCTAACCAGATGTATAACTTAGTAGATTCATTTCATTTCTAAAGTCGTTCATTTAGAAAACAAACGTCTTCATTGCAGAAAACTGTACTGTGTGAAATAAGCTATTTCTAATCTATGAATGAGTTGCTTTCCTAGGAACAAGGTTGAGTGCAGCAAGTTCAAACTTTCCTTGTTGGTGTAATCTACCAAGATGTACAACTTAGTAGATTCGTTTCATTTCTAAACTCGTTTGTTTAGAAAACAAACATCTTCATTGGCGAAAACTTTATTGTATGAAATGAGCTATTTCTGTTCCCAGAATGAGTTGCTTTGCTACGAACAAGGTTGAGTGCAACAAGTTCAAACTTTCTGAATTTGTGTAATCTAACAAGATGTGCAACTTAGTAGATTCGCCTCATTTCTAAAGTAGTTTGTTTAGAAAATAAACAACTTCATTGCCGAACACTGTACTGTGTGAAATAAGCTAGTTCTGTTCTCAGCATGAGTTGCTTTACTATGAACAAGGTAGAGTCAAGAAAGTTCAAACTATCCATGATTGTGTAATTAACAAGATGTACAACTTAGTAGATTCGCCTCATTTCTAAAGTAGTTTGTTTAGAAAAGAAACATCTTCATTTCTGGACACGGTATTGTGTGAAGTAAGCTAGTTCTGTTCTCGGAATGAGTTGCTTTATACGAACAAGGTTGAATGCAGAAAGTTCAAACGTTCCAGGTTTCTGTAATCTTCCCAGATGTTCAACTTACTAGATTTGCCTCATTTCTAAAGTAGTTTGTTTAGAAAGTAAGTATCTTCATTACCGAACACTGTACTATGTGAATTAAGTGAATTCTGTTCATGGAATGAGTTGCTTTCCTACAAAGAAAGTTCTGTGCAGCAAGTTCATACTTTCCTAGTTCGTGTAATCTAACATGGTGTACAACTTAGTAGATTTGTTTCATTTCTAAAGTAGTTTGTTTAGAAAACAAAGATCTTCATTGCCAAACACTATACTGTGTTAAATAAGCTAGTTGTGTTCTCGGAATGAGTTGCTTTCCCAAGAACAAGGTTGAGTGCAGCAAGTTCAAACTTTCCTTGTTAGTGTAATCTTACAAGGTGTACAACTTAGTAGATTCGCTTCATTTCTAAAATAGTTTGTTTAAAAAACAAACATCTTCATTACCGAACACTCTAATGTGAGAAATAATCTAATTCTGTTTTCAGAATGAGTTGCTTTCCTACGAAGAAGGTTGAATGAACCAAGTTCAAACTTTTCTTGTATGTGTAATCTAACAAGATATATAACTTTGTAGATTCGCTTCATTTCTAAAGTAGTTTGTTTAGAAAACAAACATCTTCATTGCCAAACACTGTACTGTATGAAGTAACCTAGTTCTCTTCTCGGAATGAGTTAGTTTCCCACGAACAAGGTTGAGTGTAGGAAGTTCAAACTTTCCTTGTTAATGTAATCGAACAAGATGTACAACTTAGTAGATTCGTTTCATTTCTAAAGTAATTTGTTTAAAAAACAAACATCTTCATTGCCAAACACTGTACTGTGAGAAATAAGCTAATTCTGTTCTCGGAATGAGATGCTTTCCCACTAATACGGTTGAGTGCAGCAATTCAAACTTTCCCTGTTTGTGTAATCTAACAAGATGTACAACTTAGAAGATTCGCCTCATGTCTAAAGTAGTTTGTTTAGAAAACAAACATCTTCATTTCCGAATCTGTAATGTGTAAATTAAGCCAGTTCTGTTCTCCGAATGAGTTGCTTTCACAGGAAAAAGGTTGAATGCAGCAACTTCAACCTTTCCTTGTTAGTGTAATCTAACAAGATGTACAACTTAGTAGATTCGTTTCATTTCTAAAGTAATTTGTTTAGAAAACAAATAAATTTATTGACGAACCATGTACTGTGGAAATGAAACTAGTTCTGTTCTCCAAATGAGTTGCTATCCTACGAACAAGGCTTAATGCAGAAATTTCAAACTTTCCTTGTTTGTGTAATCTAACATGATATATAACTTAGCAGATTCTCCTCATTTCTACAGTAGTTTGTTTAGAAACAAAACATCTTCATTGCTGAACACTATACTGTGTGAATTAAGCTAGTTCCGTTCTCAGATTGAGTTGCTTTCCTACGAACAAGTCTGAATGCAGAAAGTTCAAACTTTCCCTGTTTCTGTAATCTAACAAGATGAAGAATGAAGCAGATTCGCCTCATTTCTAAACTAGTTTGTTTAAAAACAAACATCTTCATTGCTGAACACTGTACTGTGTGAAGTAAGGTAGTTATCTTCTCAGAATGAGTTGCTTTCCAACGAACAAGGTTGAGTGCATCAAGTTCAAACTTTCATTGTCAGTGTAATCTAACAAGATATACAACTTAGCAGATTCATTTCATTTCTAAAGTAATTTGTTTAGAAAACAAACATCTTCATGGCCAAACACTGTACTGTGCGAAATAAGCTGTTTCTGTTCTCGGAATGAGTTGCTTTTCTATGAACAAGGTTGAATGCAGCAAGTTCAAACTTTCCAAGTTTGTGTAATTGTGGTAGTTTGAATATATGTCCCCCAATATATTCAGTGTTTTATTACTTTATAGTTTGCATCTGCAATCACCTTCCTAGAGGCAATGTCACTGGGGGCTGGTCTTAAGGTGTTTGCAAATGTGCCTAGCAGGAATTCCTGAAGTGTGCTGTGTGACCTTTTGGCTGTAGTTTTTGCTCTGTGTTCTGTGGTGGCTGGTTGGCTTTTGCTCTCTCTGCCTGGCCTTGTGAGAGAAGGCCACTTCTTCTGCCGTTATGGAACTTCCCCTGGATCTGTAAGCTTAAATAAATAATATCCCTTCCTCCATAACTGTGCCTGCTCTGGAAGTTCATCTGAGTGAACCTGAAGCTGTCTGCAACAGTAAAGTGGTACCAAGGAGTGTGGGGTGAGATGAACCAGACCGTATGGATATTTGTCTTTTGGAACCTTTGTTTTGGAGGAATGGGCATGGACTTGGTGCTTGCAACTGTAGATGCCTTCTGGAGTGGTAAGCCAAGTTTTATGGACTATTCTGATGAGAGTTTGAGAATGCTAAGTGCAGACTGTATTGAACTTCAAGGCTTGGTTTATGAGCTTTCTAAGGGGAAGAAAAGACGGCAGAGGACTTTGTTGGAACTGGGATACTGGCACAAGGGATGGCTACGTTCTGCTATCCAGGCCCAGAGTGTTTGATCAAGGTTAAATTTGTAATGAACTGATGTGCTTGGCTAAAGATATTGGACTGAGATTTTAAGATTTTAAGTTGGAAAACCTGAAGCAAGTTAAAAGTAGAGGCTTTGAGAATGGTTTTAGACTTCTATTGTCAAAACATTAGCAATCTTAAGGAAGGTGGAAGGAAGGTGGCCTGACTTGATTTACATTAAAACAATGGAGAGGATGCCTGAGGAAAGACTGTTAAAAATGCAAATTCTTGGAAAGAGCTGACTGGAGAAGGAACCTGCTTTTCAAGGCTATGGTTTATTTTGTCCCTGGATTAAGAATATGGCTGTGTCCTGCACACCTGGTATTAGTTTTGGAAGCATGAAAATGCATGGAGTGGTCATGAGTTGCACACGGTTCCAGGAGCCGCTGCTGAGATGCAGCATGAGGCAGGGCATGAAGACCTCAGGAATAGGCTGGAAGAGCCTTTGGAAGATGGACCGTGGTTTGCATGGAGACCTGAAGATGTTTTGGATATACCAGGACTGTGCAAAAGGGCTACCATGGAGTGCAGTGTTGGCATGGGATGAAAGTTTTCCTGGCGACTCTGCCCAGCTGGAGGGTGGAATTGGAAAACCTGGAGACTCAGTCTATGGTTATATTGAACTTGAACTGCAGAAGTTTGATGATGGCTGATGGTGATTGAGTTTGCATTGTTTTAGTCTCTCCTTGCTATTCCTTATACAGTTAAAATGTTTACTCTGTGCCTTTACATGTTGAAAGTATTTAACTTGTTTGATTTTACAGGACTCACTATCTTAAGTTGATCAAGACTGTGAGAACCTTTGAAATTGGACTGAGTACAATTTACAATGTGTGATAGTTATAAATCTATTGGGGGCCAGGAGCTAAATATATTGGGGGCCAGGGGCGGAATGTGGTAGTTTGAATATATGTCCCCCAATATATTCAGTGTTTTATTACTTTATAGTTTGCATCTGCAATCACCTTCCTAGAGGCAATGTCACTGGGGGCTGGTCTTAAGGTGTTAATGGTGGGTTTGAGATTCCATTGTAAAGATATGCAAATGTGCCTAGCAGGAATTCCTGAAGTGTGCTGTGTGACCTTTTGGCTGTAGATTTTGCTCTGTGTGCTGTGGTGGCTGGTTGGCTTTTGCTCTATCCGCCTGGCCTTGTGAGAGCAGGCCACTTCTTCTGCCGTTATGGAACTTCCCCTGGATCTGTAAGCTTCAATAAATAATATCCCTTCCTCCATAACTGTGCCTGCTCTGGAAGTTCATCTCAGCGAACCTGAAGCTGTCTGCAACAGTAATCTAACAAGATATACAACTGAGTAGATTCGTTTCATTTCTAAAGAAGTTTGTTTAGAAAACAGACATCTTCATGGCCGAACACTGTACTGTGTGCAATATGCAAGTTCTGTTCTAGGAATGAGTTGCTTTCTGACAAAGAAGGTTGAATGCATCACGTTCAAACTTTCCTAGTTTGTGTAATCAAATAAGATGTACAACTTAGCAGATTCGGCTCATTTCTAATGTAGTTTTTTTAGAAAGCAAACATCTTCATTGATGTACACTGTACTGTGTGAAATAAGCTAGTTCTGTTCTCGGAATGAGTTGCTTTCCTTCGAAGAAGGTTGAATGCACCATGTTAAAACTTTCCTTGTTTGTGAAATCTAACAAGATGTACAACTCAGTTGATTCACCTCATTTCTAAAGTAGTTGGTTTAGTAAACAAACATCTTCATTTCCTAACACTGTACTGTGAGAAATAATATAGTTCTGTTCTCCAAATGAGTGGCTTTCCTACAAACAAGGTTGAATGTAGAAAGTTCAAACTTTCCATATTTGTGTAATCTAACAGGATGTAGAACTTAGTAGATTAACCTCATTTCTAAAGTAGTTTGTTCAGAAACAAACAACTTCATTGCCAAACACTTTACTGTGTGAATTAAGCTAGTTCTGTTCTTGGAATGAGTTGCTTTCCTACAAAGAATGTTGAGGGCAGCAAGTTCAAACATTCCTAGTTTGTGTAATCTAACAAGATGTAGAACTTAATAGATTGGCCTCATTTCTAAAGTAGTTTGTTCAGAAAACAAACAACTTCATTGCCGAACACTGTACTGTGTGAAATGAGCTATTTCTGTTCTCGGAATGAGTAGCTTTCCCACGAGCAAGGTTTGAGGGCAGCAAGTTCAAACTTTCCTAGTTAGTGTACTCTAACAAGATGTACAACATAGTAGATTTGTTTCATTTGCAAAGTAGTTGTTTTTAGAAAACAAACAACTTCATTGCCAAACCCTGTACTGTGTGAAATAATCTAGTTATGTTCTCAGGATGAGTTCTTTCCTACGAACAACGTTGAGTGCAGAAAGTTCAAACCTTCCTTGTTTGTGTAATCTAACAAGATGTACAACTTAGTAGACTCATTTCATCTGTAAAGTAGTTTGTTGAGAAAACAAACATCTTCATTGCCGAACACCGTAGTGTGTGAAATAAGCTAGTTCTGTTCTCGGAATGAGTTGCTTTCCTACGAACTAGGTTGAGTGCAGCAAGTTCAAACTTTCCTTGTTAGTGTAATCTAACAAGATGTGCAACTTAGTAGATTCGCCTCATTTCTAAAGTAGTTTGTTTAGAAAACAAACATCTTCATTCCCGAACACTGTACTATATGCTAGTTCTGTTCTCGGAATGAGTTGCTTTCACACGAACATGGTTGAGTGCAGCAAATTCAAACTTTCCTTGTTTGTGTAATATCACAAGGTGTACAACTTAGTAGATTTGTTTCATCTGTAAAGTAGTTTGTTCAGAAAACAAACATCTTAATTGCCGAACACTGTACTGTGTGAAATAAGCTAGTTCTGTTCTTGGAATGAGTTGCTTTCCTACAACTTAGGAGATTCGCCTCATTTCTAAAGTAGTTTGTTTAGAGAGGAAAGATCATTGCTGAACACTGTACTGTGTGAAATAAGCTGATTATGTTCTCGGAATGAGTTGCTTTACTTCGAACAAGGTTGAGTGCAGAAAGTTCAACCTTTCCTAGATTGTGTAATCTAACATGATGTAGAACTTACTAGATTTGCCTCTTTTCTAATGTAGTTTCTTTAGAAAACAAACATCTTCATTGCTGAACACTGTACTGTGTGAAATAAGCTAGTTCTATTCTCGGAATGAATTGCTTTACTACAAACAAGGTTGAATGCAGCAAGTTCAAACTTCCCTTGTTAGTGTAATTTAAGAAGATGTACAATTTTGTAGATTCATTTCATTTCTAAAGTAGTTTGTATAGAAAACAAACATCCTCATTGCCGAACACTGTACTGTGTGAATTAAGCTAGTTTTGTTCTTGGAATGAGTTGCTTTCCTACCAAGAATGTTGAGTAGAGCAAGTTCAAACTTTCCTAGTTTGTGTAATCTCACAAGATGTAGAACATAGTAGATTCGCCTCATTTCTAATGTAGTTCATTTACAAAACAAACATCTTCACTGCTGAGCACTGTATTGTGTGAAATAAGCTAGTTCTGTTCTCAGAATGAGTTGCTTTCCTAAGAACAAGGTTGAGGGCAGAAAGTTCAAACTTTCTTTGTTAGTGTTATCTAACAAGATTTACAACTTAGTAGATTTGCCTTATTTCTAAAGTAGTTTGTTTAGAAAAGAAACATCTTCATTCCCGAACACTGTACCGTGGGAATTAAGCTAGTTCTGTTCTTGGCATCACTTGCTTTCCTACATAGAATGTTGAGTGCAGCAAGTTCAAACTTTCAAAGTTTGTGTAATCTAACAAGATGTACAACTTAGGAGATTCGCCTCATTTCTAAAGTAGTTTGTTTAGAGAGGAAAGATCATTGCTGAACACTGTACTGTGTGAAATAAGCTGATTATGTTCTCAGAATGAGTTGCTTTACTTCGAACAAGGTTGAGTGCAGAAAGTTCAACCTTTCCTAGATTGTGTAATCTAACAAGATGTAGAACTTACTAGATTCGCCTCTTTTCTAATGTAGTTTCTTTAGAAAACAAACATCTTCATTGCTGAACACTGTACTGTGTGAAATAAGCTAGTTCTGTTCTCGGAATGAATTGCTTTACTACAAACAAGGTTGAATGCAGCAAGTTCAAACTTCCCTTGTTAGTGTAATTTAAGAAGATGTACAATTTTGTAGATTCATTTCATTTCTAAAGTAGTTTGTATAGAAAACAAACATCCTCATTGCCGAACACTGTACTGTGTGAATTAAGCTAGTTTTGTTCTTGGAATGAGTTGCTTTCCTACCAAGAATGTTGAGTAGAGCAAGTTCAAACTTTCCTAGTTTGTGTAATCTCACAAGATGTAGAACATAGTAGATGGCCTCCTTCCTAAAGTAGTTTGTTTAGAAAACAAACATCTTCATTGACAAACACTGTACTGTGTGAAATATGCTAGTTCTGTTCTTGGAATGAGTTGCTTTCCTACGAACAAGGTTGAATGCAGAAAGTTCAAACTTTCCATGTTTGTGTAATCTAACAAGATGTATAACTTAGCAGATTCGCCTCATTCTAAAGTAGTTTGTTTAGAAAACAGACATCTTCTTTGCCGAACACTGTACTGTGTGCATTAAGCTAGTTCTCTTCTCGGAATGAATTGCTTTCCTATGAAGAAGATTGAATGCACCACGTTCAACCTTTCCTTGTTTGTGTAATCTAATAAGATGTACAACTTAGTAGATTCGTTTCATTTCTAAAGTAGTTTGTTTAGAAAACAAACATCTTCATTGCCAAAGACTGTACTGTGTGAAATAAGCTAGTTCTGTTCTCAGAATGAGTTGATTTCCCATGAACAAGGTTGAGTACAGCAAGTTCAAACTTTCCTAGTTAGTGTAATCTACCAAGATATACAACTTCGTAGATTCATTTCATTTCTAAAGTAGTTTGCTAAGAAAACAAACATCTTCATTGCTGAACACTTACTGTGTGAACTAAGCTAGTTATGTTCTTTGAATGAGTTGCTTTTCTACATAGAATGTTCAGTACAGGAAGTTCAAACTTTCCTAGTTTGTGTAATCTCACAAGATGTAGAATGTGGTAGATTCAGCTAATTTCTAAAGTAGTTCATTGACAAAACAAACAAGTTCATTGCCAGACACTGTACTGTGTGAAATAAGCTAGTTCTGTTCTCGGAATGAATTGCTTTCCTATGAAGAAGGTTCAATGCACCACTTTCAAACTTTCCTTGTTTGTGTAATCTAACAATATGTACAACTCAGTAGATTCCTCTCATTTCTAAAGTCGTTTGTTTAGAATGCAAACATCTTCATTGCTGAACACTGTACTGTGTGAATTAAGCTAGTAATGTTCCCAGAATGAGTTGCTTTCCTATGAACAAGGCCGAATGCAGAAAGTTTAAACTTTCCCAGTTAGTGTAATCTAACAAGATATACAACTTAGTGGATTCCTTTCATTTCTAAAGATGTTTGTTTAGAAAACAAACATCTTCATGTCCGAACACTGTACTGTGTGGAATATGCTAGTTATTTTCTCAGAATGAGTTGCTTTCTTACCAAGAAGGTTGAATGCACCACGTTCAAACTTTCCTAGTTTGTGTAATCTAACAAGATGTACAACATAGCAGATTCACCTCATTTCTAAAGTACTTTGTTTAGAAAACAAACATCTTCATTCCCGAAGACTGTACTGTGGGAATTAAGCCAGTTCTGTTCTTGGAATCAGTTGCTTTCCTACATAGAATTTTGAGTGCAGCAAGTTCACACTTTCAAAGATTGTGTAATATAACAAGACGTACAACTTAGTAGATTCGCCTCATTTCTAATGTAGTTTGTTTAGAAAACAAACATCTTCATTACAAACACTTACTGTGTGAATTAAGCTAGTTCTGTTCATGGAATGAGTTGCATCCTACAAAGAATGTTGAGTGCAGCAAGTTCAAACTTTCCTAGTTTGTGTAATCTAACAAGATGTAGAAATTAGGAGATTTGCCTCATTTCTTAAGTAGTTTGTTTAGAAAACAAACATCTTCATTGCTGAACACTGTACTGTGTGAAATAAGCTAGTTCTGTTTTCACAATGAGTTGCTTTCCTACGAACAAGGTTGAGTGCAGCAAGTTCAAACTTTCCTTGTTAGTGTAATCCATCCAGATGTACATCTTAGTAGATTCATTTCATTTCTAGAGTACATTGTATAGAAAACAAAAATCTTCATTGCCAAATACTGTACTCTGTGAATTAAGGTAGTTCTGTTCTTGGAATGACTTGCTTTCCAACAAAGAATGTTGAGTGCTGCATGTTTAAACTTTGCTAGTTTGTGTAATCTCACAAGATGTAGAACGTAGTAGAATCGCCTCATTTTTAATTAGATGTTTAGAAAACAAACATCTTCATTACCAAACACTGTACCATGTGAATTAACCTAGTTCTGTTCTTGGAATGAGTTGCTTTCTTACGAACAGTGTTGAATTCACCACATTCAAACTTTCCTAGTTTGTATAATCTAACAAGATGCAGAACTTTTTAGATCGCCTCATTTGTAAAGTCGTTTGTTTAGAAAGCAAACATCGTCAGTGCCGAACACTGTAATGTCTGAAATGAGCTAGTTCTGTTCTCGGAATGAGTTGCTTTCCTACGAAGAAGGTTGAGTGCACCACTTTCAAACTTTCCTTGTTGTTTAATCTAACAAGATGTACAACTTAGTTTATTTTCCCCATTTTTAAAGTACTTTGTTTAGAATGCAAACATCTTCATTGCCGAACATTGTACTGTGTGATATAAGCTAGTTCTGTTGTCAGAATAAGTTGCTTTCCTTCGAAGAAGGTTGAATGCACCACGTTCAAACTTTCCTTGTTTGTGTAATCTAAAAAGATGTACAGCTTAGGAGATTCCTCTCATTTCTTAAGTAGCCTGTTTAGAAAACAAACATCTTCAGTTCCAAACACTGTACTGTGTGAAATAAGCTAATTCTGTTCTTGGAATGAGTTGCCTTCCTACGAGGTTGAGTGCATCGAGTTCAAACTTTCCTTCTTAGTGTAATCTAACAAGATGTACAACTTAGTAGATTACTTTCATTTCTAAAGTAGTCTTTTTAGAAAAAAAAAAACTTCATTGCAAAACACTGTACTGTGTGAATTAAGCTATTTCTGTTCTCTGAATGAGTTGCTTTCCTATGAATAAGGTTGAATGCAGAAATTTCAAACTTACCATGTTTGTGTAATCTAACAAGATGTAGAACTTAGTAGATTCACCTCACATCTAAAGTAGTTTGTTTAGAAAACAAATATCTTCATTACCGAACACTGTACTGTGTGAATTAAGCTAGTTCTGTTCTTGGAATGAGTTGCTTTCCTACGAGGTTGAGTGCATCAAGTTCAAACTTTCCTTCTTAGTGTAATCTAACAAGATGTACAACTTAGTAGATTAGTTTCATTTCTAAAGTAGTCTTTTTATAAAAAAAAACTTCATTGCCAAACACTGTACTGTGTGAATTAAGCTATTTCTGTTCTCTGAATGAGTTGCTTTCCTATGAATAAGGTTGAATGCAGAAAGTTCAAACTTACCATGTTTGTGTAATCTAACAAGATGTAGAACTTAGTAGATTCACCTCACATCTAAAGTAGTTTGTTTAGAAAACAAATATCTTCATTACCGAACACTGTACTGTGTGAAATAAGCTATTTCTGTTCTTGGAATGAGTTGCTTTCTTACAAAGAATGTTGAGTGCAGCAAGTTCAAACTTCCCTAGTTTGTGTAATCTAACAAGATGTACAACTTAGAAGGTTCGTTTAATTTCTAAAGTAGTTTGTTTAGAAAACAAACATCTTCATTACCAAACACTGTAGTGTGTGAACTAAGGTAGTTCTGTTCTTGGAATGAGTTGTTTTCCTACAAAGAATGTTGAATGCAGCAAGTTCAAACTTTCTTAGTTTGTGTAATCTAACAAGTGGTAGAACTTAGTATATTTTCCTCCTTTCTAAAGTAGTTTGTTTAGAAAACAAACATCTTCATTTCCGAACACTGTACTGTGTGACATAAGCTAGTTCTGTTCTCAGAATGAGTTGCTTTCCTAAAAAAAATTTGAATGCATTAAGTTCAAACTTCCCATGTTTGTGTAATCTAACAAGATGTACAACTTAGTAGGTTCGCCTCATTTCTCAAGTAGTTTGTTGCAAAAACAAACATCTTCATTAGTAAATGCTGCACTGTGTGAATTAAGCTAGTTCTGTTCTTGGACTGAGTTGCTTTCCTAGAAAAAATGTTAAGTGCAGAAAGTTCAACCTTTCCTAGATTGTATAATCTAACAAGATGCAGAACATTGTAGAATCACCTCATTCGTAAAGTACTTTGTTTAGAAAGCAAACATCTTCATTGCCGAACACTGTACTGTGTGAAATGAGCTAGTTCTGTTCTTGGATTGACTTGTTTTCCTACGAAGAAGGTTGAATGCACCACGTTCAAACTTTCCTGCTATGTATAATCTAACAAGACGTACAATTTAGTTGATTTGCCTCATTTTCAAAGTACTTTGTTTAGAAAGCAAACATCTTCATTCCTGAACATTGTACTGTGTGAAATAAGCTAGTTCTGTTCTCGGAATGAGTTGCTTTCCTACGAAGAAGGTTGAATGTATCACGTTCAAACTTTCCTTGTTAGTGTAATCTAACAAGATGTACAATTTTGTAGATACGTTTCATTTCTAAAGTAGTTTTAAAGAAAACAAACATCTTCATTGCCAAACACTGTACAGTGTGAATTAAGCTATTTCTGTTTTCGGAATGTGTTGCTTCCTAGGAACAAGGTTGAATGCAGAAAGTTCACACTTTCCATGTTTGTGTAATCTAACAAGATGTAGAAATTAGTAGATTCACCTCATTTATAAAGTAGTTTGTTTAGAAAACAAACATCTTCATTACCGAACACTGCACTTTGTGGATTAAGCTAGTTCTGTTCTTGGAATGAGTTTCTTTCCTACAAAGAATGTTGAGTGCAGCATGTTCAAACTCACCTAGTTTGTGTAATCTAACAATATGTAGTAGATTTGCCTCCTTTCTAAAGTAGTTTTATCAGAAAACAAACATCTTGATGGCCAATCACTGTACTGTGTGAAATAAGCTAGTTTTGATCTTGGAATGAGTTGCTTTCCTAAGAACAAAGTTGCTTGCAGAAAGTCCAAACTTCCTATGTTTGTGTAATGTAACAAGATGTACAACTTAGCAGATTCGTTTCATTTCTATAGTAGTCTGTTTAGAAAAAAAAAATCCTCATTGCCAAACACTGTACTGTGTGTATTAAGCTATTTCTGTTCTCGGAATGAGTTGCTTTCGTACGAACAAGGTTGAATGCAGAAAGTTCAAACTTTCCATGTTTGTGTAATGCAACAAGATGTACAACTTAGTAGATACGCCTCATTTCTAACATAGTTTCTTAAGAAAACAAATATCTTCCTTACCGAACACTGTACTGCGTGAAATAAGCTACTTCTATTCTCGGAATGAGTTGCTTTCCTATGAACAGGGGTGAATGCACCGCGTTCAAATTTTCCATGTTTGTGTAATCTAACAAGATGTAGAACTTAGTATATTTGCCTCATTTCTAAAGTATTTTGTTCAGAAAACAAACATCTTCTTTGCCGAACACTGTACTGTTTTAAATAAGCTATTTATTTTCTCGGAATGAGTTGCTTTCCTACAAACAAGGTTGAGTGCAGCAAGTTCAAATTTTACTGGGTAGTGTAATCTAACAACATGTACAACTTAGTAGATTGGTTTCATTTCTAATGTAGTTTGTTTAGAAAACAAATATCTTCATTCCCGAACACTCTACTGTGTGAAATAAGCTAGTTCTGTTCTCACAATGACTTGCTCTACTACGCACAAAGTTGAGAGCAACAAGTTGAAAATTTCCTTGTTAGTGTAATCTAACAAGATGTACAACTTTGTAGATACATTTCACTTCTAAAATAGTTTTTTAGAAAACAAATATCTTCATTGCCGAACACTGTACTGTGTGAATTAAGCTATTTCTGTTCTCAGAATGTGTTGCTTTCCTACGAACAAGATTGAATACAGAAAGTTCACACTTTCCATGTTTGTGTAATGTAACAAGATGTACAGCTTAGTCGATTTGCCTCATTTCTAAAATAGTTTGTTTAGAAAACAAACATCTTCATTGCTGAACACTGTACTGTGTGAAATAAGCTATTTTTGGTTTTTGAATGAGTTGCTTTCCTAAGAACAAGGTTGAGTGCACCAAGCTCAAACTTTCCTTGTTATTGTAATCTAACAAGATGTACAACTTAGTAAATTCCTTTCATTTCTAAAGTAGTTTGTTTAGAAAACAAACATCTTCATTCCCAAACACTATACTGTGTGAATTAAGCTAGTTCTGTTCTTGGAATGAGTTGCTTTCCAACAAAGAATGTTGAGTGCAGAAAGTTCAATCTTTCCTAGTTTGTGTAATCTAACAAGATGTAGAATTTAGTAGATTCGCCTCCTTTCTAAAGTATTTTGTTTAGAAAACAAACATCTTCATTGCCGAACACTGTACTGTGTGAAATAAGCTAGTTCTACTCTCGGAATGAGTTGTTTTCCTTCGAACATCATTGAGTGCACCAAGTTCCAACTTTCATTCTTAGTGTAACCTAACAAGATGTACAACTTAGTAGATTCACCGCATTTCTAAAGTACTTTGTTTAGAAAACAAACATCTTCATTGCTGAACACTGTACTGTGTGAATTGAGCTAGTTCTGTTCTCACAATGAATTTCTCTCCTCCGAACAAGGTTGAGTGCAGCAAGTTCAAACTTTCCTTGTCAGAGTAATCTAACAAGGTGTACAACTTAGTAGATTCAATTCATTTCTAAAGTAGTTTGTTTAGAAAACAAACATCTTCATTGCCAACATGGTACTGTGTTAAATAAGCTATTTCTGTTCTTGGAATGACTTGCTTTCCTACGAACAAGGTTGAATGCAGAAAGTTCAAACTTTCCTTGTTTGTGTAATCTAACAAGATATACAACTTTGTAGATTCGCTTCCTTTCTAAAGTATTTCATTTAGAAAACAAATATCTTCATTACTGAACACTATACTGTGTGAAATAAGCTAGTTCTGTTCTCAGAATGAGTTTATTTCCTACGAACAAGGTTGGGTGCAGAAAGTTCAAACTTTCCTTTTTAGTGTAATCTAACAAGATATACCACTTAGTAGATTCGTAACATTTCTAAAGTAGTTTGTTTATAAAACCAACATCTTCATTGCCGAAACCTGTACTGTGTGAAATAAGCTAGTTCTGTCCTCGGAATGAGATGCTTTCACACAAACAAGTTTGAGTGCAGCAAGTGCAAACTGTCCCTGTTTCTGTAACCTAACAAGATGTACAATTTAGTAGATTGGCCTCATTTCTAAAGTTATTTGTTTAGAAAACAAATATCTTCATTGCCGAACACTGTACTCTGTGAATTAAACTAGTTCTCTTCTCACAAGGAGTTGCTTTCCTCCGAAGAATGTTGAATGCAGCAAGGTCAAAATTTCCTTGTTTGTGTAATCTAACAAGATGTAAAACTTGGCAGATTCGCCTCATTTCTGAAGTAGTATGTTTACAAAACAAACGTATTCATTCCCGAACACTGTACTGTGTGAAATAAGCTATTTCTGTTCTCGGAATGAGTTGCTTTTCCACGAACATGGTTGAGTGCAGCAAGTTCAAACTTTCCTTGTTAGTGTAATTTAACAAGATGTACAACTTAGTAGGTTCGTTTCATTTCTAAAATAGTTTGTTTAGAAAACAAACATCTTCATTGCCGAACACTGTACTGTGATAAAAAAGCTATTTCTGTTCTCAGAATTAGTTGCTTTCATATGAAGAATGTTGAGTAGAACAAGTTTAAACTTTCCTTGTTAGTGTAATCTCACAAGATGTACAACTTAGCAGATTCGCCTCATTTCTGAAGTAGTATGTTTACAAAACAAACATCTTCATTGTGGAACACTGTACTCTGATAAAAAAGATATTTCTGTTCTCAGAATGAGTTGCTTTCCTACGAAGAATGTTGAGTACAACAAGTTTAAACTTTCCGTGCTAGTGTAATCTAACAAGATGTACAATTTAGCAGATTCGCCTCATTTCTGAAGTAGTATGTTTACAAAACAAACATCTTCATTCCCGAACACTGTACTGTGTGAAATCAGATAGTTCTGTTCTCAGAATGACTTGCTTTCCTAAGAACAAAGTTGAATGCAGAACGTTCAATCTTTCTAACGTGATGTAGAAATTAGTAGATTTGCCTCATTTCTAAAGTAGTTTGTTTAGAAAACAAACATATTCATTAATGAAAACTGTTCTGTGTGAATTAAGCTAGTTCTGTTCTGGGAATTAGTTGCTTTCCTACAAAGAATGTTGAGTGCAGCAAGTTCAAACTTTCCCAGTTTGTGTAATCTAACAACATGTAGTACTTAGTAGATTCACCTCATTTCTAAAGTAGTTTGTTGAGAAAACCACCTCATCATTGCTGAACACTGTACTGTGTGAAATAAGCTAGTTGTGGCCTAAGAATAAATTGCTTTGCCAAGAACAAGGTTGGGTGCAGCAAGATCAAACTATCCTAGTTTGTGTAATCGAATAAGATGTAGAACATACCAGATTCGCCTCAATTCTGAAGGAGTATGTTTACAAAACAGACATCTTCATTGCCGAACACTGTACTGTGTTAAATAAGTTAGATCACTTCTCTGAATGAGTTGCTTTCCTAAGAACAAGGTTGAATGCATTAAGTTCAAACGTTCCCAGTTTCTGTAATCTAACAAGATGTAGAACTTAGTAGATTCGCCTGATTTCTAAAGGAGTTTGTTTAAAAAACAAACATCTTCTTTGCCGAACACTGTACTGTGTGAAATAAGCTAGTTTAGTTCTCGGAATAGGTTCCTTTCCTATGAAGAAGGTTGAATGCACCACGTTCTAACTTTCCTTGTTTGTGTAATCTAACAAGATGCACAAGTGAGTAGATTAGCCTCATTTCTAAAGTAGTTTGTTTAGAAAGCAAACATCTTCATTGCCGAACACTGAACTATGTGAAATAAGCTAGTTCTGTTCTCAGAATGAGTTGCTTTCCTATGAACAAGGTTGAGTGCAGCAAGTTTAAACTTTCCTAGTTTGTGTAATCTAACAAGATGTACAACTCAGTAGATTCAACTCATTTCTAAAGTAGTTTGTTTAGAAAATAAACAACTTCATTGAGGAACACTGTAATGTGTGAAATAAGCTATTTCTGTTTTCAAAATGAGTTTCATTCCTCCGAAGAAGGTTGAATGCACCACGTTCAAACTTTGCTTGTTTGTGTCATCTAACAAGATGTACAACTTAGTAGATTCGCCTCATTTCTAAAGTAGTTTGTTTAGAAAACAAACATCTTCATTGCCGAAAATGGTACTGTGTGAATTAAGCTGGTTCTGTTCTTGGAATGAGTTGCCTTCCTACAAAGAATGTTGAGTCCAGGAAGTTCAAACTTTCCTGGTTTGTGTAATCTAACAAGATGTATAACTTAGTAGATTACTTTCTTTTCTGAAGTAGTTTGTTTAGAAAACAAATATCTTCATTGCTGAATACTGTACTGTGTCAATTAAGCTAGTTCTGTGCTGGGAATGAGTTGCTTTCCTACAAAGAAAGTTGAGTGCTGCAAGTTCAAGTTATCCGAGTTTGTGTAATCTTACAAGATGTAGAACGTAGCAGATTTGCCTCATTTCTAAAATTGTTTGTTTAGAAAGAAAACCTCTTCATTGCCGAACACTATACTGTGTGAAATAAGCTAGTTCTGTTCTTGGTATGTGTTCCTTTCCTAAGAACAAGGTTGAGTGCAGCAAGTTCAAACTGTCATAGTTTGTGTAATCTAACAAGATATAGAGCTTAGTAGATTCGCCTCATTTCTAAAGTAGTTTGTTTAGAAAGCAAACATCTTCATTGCTGAACACTGTACTGTTTGAAATAAGCTATTTCTGTTCCGGAATGAGTTGTTTTCCTACGAACAAAGTTGAGTGCAGCAAGTCCAACTTTCCTTGTTAGTGTAATCTAACAAGATGTACAAGTTAGTACATTCATTTCATTTCTAAAGAAGTTTGTTCAGAAAACAAACATCTTCATTGCTGAACACTGTACTGTGTGAAATAAGCTAGTCCTGTTCTTGGAAGGAGTTGCTTTCCTATGAACAAAGTTGAGTGCAGCAAGTTCAAACTTTCCTTTTTAGTGTAATCTAACAAGATTTACAACTTAGCAGATTCGTTTCATTTGTAAAGTAGTTTGTTTAGAAAAAAAACATCTTCATTTCTGAACACTGCAATGTTTAAGTTAATCAAGTTCTGTTGTCTGAATGAGTTGCTTTCCTTCGAAGAGGATTGAATGCACCACGTTCAAACATTCCTTGTTTGTGTAATCTAACAAGATATACAACTTAGTAGATTCGTTTCATTTGTAAAGTAGTTTGTTTACAAAAGAAACATCTTCATTGCCAAACACTGTACTCGGTGAAATAAAGTAGTTCTGTTCTCGGAATGAGTTGCTTTCCTACGACCAAGGTTGAGTGCAGAAAGTTCAAACTGTCCTACTCAGTGTAATCTAACAAGATATACAACTTAGAGTATTCGTTTAATTTCTAAAGTACTATGTTTAGAAAACAAACATCTTAATTTCCGAACACTGTAATGTTTAAGTTAAGCTAGTTCTGTTGTCTGAATGTGTGACTTTCCTTCGAAGAGGGTTGAATGAACCACGTTCAAACTTTCCTTGTTTCTGCAATCTAACAAGATGTACAACTTAGTAGATTCGCCTCATTTCTAAAGTAGTTTGTTTAGAAAACAAACATGTTCATTGCCGAATAACGTACTGTGTGAAATGAGCTACTTCTGGTCTCAGAATGAGTTGCTTTGCCATGAACAAGGTTGAGACCAGCAAGTTCAAAATTTCCTTGTTTGTATAATCTAGCAAGATGTACAACTTAGTACATTCGTCTAATTTCTAAAGTAGTTTCTTTAGAAAACAAATATCTTCATTGCCGAACACAGTGCTGTGTAAAATAAGCTAGTTCTATTCTCAGAATGAGTTACTTTCTTACGAAGAAGGTTTAATGCAACACGTTCAACCTTTACTTGTTTGTGTAATCCAACAAGATGTACAACTTACTAGATACGCCTCTTTTCTAAAGTAGTTTGTTTAGAAAACACACATCTTCACTACCGAACCCCGTATTTTGTGAAATAAGCTAGTTCTGTTCTCGGAATGAGTTGCTTTCCTACGAACAAGGTTGAATGCAGCAAGTTCAAACTTTCCTTGTTTGTGTAATCTAACAAGATGTACAACTTAGTAGATTCGCCTTATTTCTAAAGTAGTGTGTTTAGAAAACAAACATCTTCATTTCCAAACAATGTACTGTGTGAAAAAGCGAATTCTGCTCTCAGAATGAGTTGCCTTGCCATGTACAAGGTTAAGTGAAGCAAGTTCAAACTTTCCTTGTTTGTGTAATCTAACAAGATGTACAACTTAGTAGATTCATTTCATTTCTAAAGTACTTTGTTTAGAAAAAAAACAACTTCATTCACGAACACTGTACTGTGTAAATTAAGCTAGTTCTGTTCTCCGAATGAGTGGCTTTCTTATGAAGAAGGTTGAATGCACTACATTCAACCTTTCCTTTTTTGTGTAATGCAACAACATGTACAACTTAGTAGATTCATTTCATTTCTATAGTAGTTTCTTTAGAAAACAAACATCTTCATTGCAGAACACTGTAGTGTGTGAAATAAGCTAGTTCTATTCTCAGAATGAGTTGCTTTCCTATGAACAAGGTTGAGTGCAGCAATTCAAAGTTTCTATGTGTGTGTAATCTAACAAGATGTACAAATTAGTACATTCACCTCATTTCTAAAGTAGTTTATTTAGAAAACAAACATCTTCATTTCCAAACACTGTACTGTGTGAAAAAATCCAGTTCTGTGTTCCAAATGTGTTGCTTTTCTGCGAAGAGGGTGGAATGCACCATGTTCAAACTTTCCTTGTTTGTGTAATCTAAAAAGGTGTACCACTTAGTAGAATCGCCTCATTTCTAAAGTAGTTGTTGAGAAAACAAACATCTTCATTGCCAAACACTGTAGTGTGTGAAATAAGCTATTTCTGCTCTCGGGATGAGTTGTTTTCCCACGAACAACATTAAGTGCACCAAGTTCAAACTTTCCCTGTTTGTGTAATCTAACACAATGTACAACTTCTTAGATTCGTTTCATTTCTAAATAGTTTGTTTAGAAAACAAACATCTTCATTGCCGAACACTGTACTGTGTGAAATAAGCTAGTTCTGTTTTCGGAATGAGTTGCTTTCCTACACACAAAGTTGAATGCAGAAAGTTCAAACGTTCCATGTTTCTGGAATCTTACCAGATGTACAACTTTGTAGATTCACGTCAATTGTAAAGTAGCTTGTTTAGAAAACAAATATCTTCATTACCGAACACTGTACTGTGTGAATTAAGCTAATTCTGTTATTGGAATAAGTTGCTTTCCTACAAACAATGCTGTGTGCAGCAAGTTCATACTTTCCTAGTTTGTGTAATCTAACAAGACGTAGAACTTAGTAGAGTTGCCTCATTTCTAAAGTAGTTTGTTTAGAAAGCAAACATCTTCATTGCTGAACACTGTACTGTGTGAAATAAGCTAGTTCTGTTCCCGGAATGAGTTGCTTTCCCACAAAGAAGGTAGAGTGCAGGAAATCAGACTTTCCTTGTTTGTGTAACCTAACAAGATGTACAAGTTGGTAGATTCATTTCATTTCTAAAGTCCTTTCTTTAGAAAACAAACATCTTCATTGCCAAACACTATATTGTGTGAAATAAGGAATTTCTGTTCTCAGAATGAGTTGCTTTCCTATGAACAAGGTTGAGTGCAGCAAGTGTAATCTAACAGAATGTACAACTTACTAGATTCACCTCGTTTCTAAAGTACTTTGTTTAGAAAACAAACATCTTCATTGCCAAACACTGTACTAAGTGAAATAAGCTAGTTTTGTTCTCAGAATGAGGTAGTTTCCCAGGAAAAAGGTTGAGTGCAGTAAGTTCAAACTTTCATTGTTAGTGTAATCTAATGAGATGTACAACTTATTAGATTCGTTTCATTTCTAAAGCAGTTTCTTTAGAAAACAAACATTTTCATTGCTGTAGACTGTATTTTGTGAAATAAACTATTTCTGTTCTCGGAATGAGTTGCTTTCCTAAGAACAAGGTTGAGTACAGAAAGTTCAAACTTTCTTTTTTAGTGTAATCTAACAAAATGTACAACTTAGTAGATTTGCCACATTTCTAAACTAGTTTGTTTAGAAAACAAACGTCTTAATTCCTGAACACTGAACTGTGTGAATTAAGCTAGTTCTGTTCTTGGAATCAGTTGCTTTCCTACAAAGAATGTTGAGTACAGCAAGTTCAAACTTTCCTTGTTTGTGTAATCTAACATGATATACTACTTAGTAGATTCGCTTCATTTCTAATGTAGTTTGTTTAGGAAACAAACATCTTCTTTACTGAACACTGTACTGTGTGAAATAACCTAGTTCTGCTCTAGGAATGAGTTGCTTTGACACGAACATGGTTCAGTGCAGCAAGTTCAAACTTTCCTTGTTAGTGTAATATAAGAAGATGTACAACTTAGTAGATTCGTTTCATTTCTAAAGTACTTTCTTTTTAAAACAAACATCTTCATTGCCGAACCCTATACTGTGTGAAATAAGCTAGTTCTGTTCTCAGAATGAAGTGGTTATCCACGAACAAGGTTGAGTGCAGCAAGTTCAAACTTTACATGTTAGTGTCATCTAACAAGATGTACAACTTAGTAGATTCATTTCATTTCTAAAGTAGTTTTTTTGGAAAACAAACATCTTCATTGCTGAACACTGGGCTGTGTGAAATAAGCTATTTCTGTTCTCAAAATGAGTTGCTTTTCCACGAACAAGGTTTGAGTGCAGCAAGTTCAAACTTTTCTTGTCAGTGTAATCTAACAAGATATACAACTCTGTAGATTCGTTTCATTTCTAAAGTAGTTTGTTTAGAAAACAAACAACTTCATTCCCGAACACTGTACTATGTGAATTAAGCTGATTCTCTTCTTGAAGTCAGTTGTTTTCCTACAAAGAATGTTGAGTGCAGCAAGTTCATACTTTCCTAGTTTGTGTAATCTAACAAGGTGTAGAACTTATTAGATTCACCTCATTTCTAAAATAGTTTGTTTAGAAAACAAACAACTTCATTGCCAAACACTGTGCTGTACGAAATAAGCTAGTTCTGTCCTCAGAATAAGTTGCTTTCCTACGAACAAGGTTGGGTGCAGCAATTTTAAACTTTCCTTGTTTGGGTAATCTAACAAGATATACAACTTATTAGATTCGTGTCATTTCTAAAGTAGGCTGTTTAGAAAAGAAACATCTTGATTGCAAAACAGTACTGTGTGAAATAAGCTAGTTTTGTTCTCAGATTGAGTTGCTTTCCTACGAACAAGGTTGAGTGCAGCAAGTTCAAACATTGCTTGTTGGTATGATCTACCAAGATATACAACTAAGTACATTCGTTTCATTTCTAAACTTGATTGTTTAGAAAACAGACATCTTCATTGGTGAAAGCTGTACTGTGTGAGATAAGCTATTGCTGTTCTTGGAATGAGTTGCTTTCATATGAACAAGTTGAATGCAGAATTTCAAACTTTCTTTGTTAGTGTAATCTAACAAGATGTACAACTTAGTAGATTCGCCTCATTTCTAAAGTAGTTTGTTTAGAAAACAAACATCTTCATTCCCGAACCCTGTAGTGGGTGAATTAAGCTAGTTTTGTTCTTGGAATGATTTGCTTTCCTACAAAGAGAGTTGAGTGCAGTAAGTTCAGACTTTCCGAATTTGTGTAATCTAACAAGATGTGCAACTTAGAAGATTCGCCTTATTTCTAAAGTAGTTTGTTTAGAAAACAAACATATTCATTGCTGAACACTGTACTTTGTGAAATAAGCTACTTCTGTTCTCAGAATGAGTTGCTTTAGTAGAAACAAGGTTGAATGCAGAAAGTTCAAACTATCCATGTTTGTGAAATCTAACAAGATGTACAACTTAGTAGATTCATCTCATTTCTAAAGTAGTTTGTTTAGAAAACAAATATCTTCATTGCTGGGCACTGTTCTGTATGAAAAAGTCTAGTTCTGTTCTCAGAAAGAGTTGCTTTTCTAAGAAAAAGGTTCAATGCAGAAAGTTCAAAGTTTCCATGTTTGTGTAATCTAACAAAATGTAGAACTTAGCAGATTCGCCTCATTTCTAACGTAGTTTGTTTAGAAAACTAACATCTTCATTGCCAAACACTGAACTGTGTGAAATAAGCTAGTTCTGTTCTCCAAATGAGTTGCTTTCCTACAAAGGAGACTGAATGCACCACGTTCAAACTTTCCTTGTTTGTGTAATCTAAAAAGGTGTACAACTTAGTAGATCCACTCATTTCTAAAGTAGTTGTTTAGAACACAAACATCTTCATTTCCAAACAATGTATAGTGTGAAATAAGATAGTTCTGTTCTAGAATGAGTTGCTTTCCTACGAACAAGGTTGAATGCAGCAAATTCAAACTTTATTTGTTTCTGTAATCTAACAACATGTAAAACTTAGTAGATTCGTTTCATTTCTAAAGTAGTTTGTTTGGAAAACAAAGTTCTTCATTGCCGAAAACTGTGCTGTGTGAAATTAGCTATTTCTGTTCTTGGAATGAGTTGCTTTCCTAGGAACAAGCTTGAGAGCAGCTAGTTCAAACTTTCGTTGTTAGTATAATATATCAAGATATATACCTTAGTAGATACGTTTCATTTCTACAGTAGATTTTTTAGAGAACAAACATCTTCATTGCCGAACACTGTACTGTGTGAAATACACGAGTTCTGTTCTCAGAATGAGTTGCTCTCCTAAGAAGAAGGTTGAATGCAGAAAGTTAAAACTTTCCAAGTTTGTGTAATCAAAACAGATATACAACTTAGCAGATTCGCCTCATTTCTAAAGTAGTTTGTTTAGAAAACAAACATCTTCATTGGCGAACACTGTAATGTGCAAAATAAACTAGTTCTGTCCTGGGAATGAGATGCTTTCTCTGAAGAAGGTTGGATGCTCCACGATCAAACTTTCCTTGTTTGTGTAATCTAACAAGATGTACAACTTAGTAGATTCGCCTCATTTCTAAAGTAGTTTGTTTAGAAAACAAACATCTTCATTGCCGAACACTGTACTGTGTGAAATAAGCTAGTTCTGTTCTAGAATGAGTTGCTTTCCTACGAACAAGGTTGAATGCAGAAAGTTCAAACTTTCCACGTTTGTGTAATCTAACAAGATGTAGAACTTAGCAGATTCACCTCATTTCTAAAGTAGTTTGTTTAGAAAACAAACATGTTCAATGCCAAACACTGTACTGTGTGAAATAAGCTAGTTCTGTTCTCGGATTGAGTCGCTTTCCCACCAACAAGGTTGAGTGCAGGATGTTTAAACTTTCCTTGTTAGTGTAATCTAACAAGATATACAAGGTTGTAGATTCATTTCATTTCTAAAGCAGTTTTTTTAGAAAACAAAGATTTTCATTGCCGAACACTGTCCCGTGTGAAATAAGCTAGTGCTGTTCTCAGAATGAGTTGCTTTCCTACGAAGAAGGTTGAATGCAACACGTTCAAACTTTCCTAGTTTGTGTAATCTAACAAGATGTAGAACTTCGTAGATTTGCCTCATTTCTAAAGTAGTTTGTTTAGAAAACAAATGTCTTCATTGGCGAACACTGTACTGTGCGAATTAAACTAGTTCTGTTCTCAGAATGTGTTGCTTTACTACGAATAAGGTTGAGTGCAGGAAGTTCAAACTCCATGTTTGTGTAATCTAACAAGATGTACAACTTAGTAGAATCGACTCATTTCTAAAGTAGTTTGTTTAGAAAACAAACATTTTCATTGCCAAACACTGTACTGTGTGAAATAAGCTAGTTCTGTTCTCGTAATGAGTTGTTTTCCTATGAAGAAGGTTGAATGCACCACGTTCAAGCTTTCCTAGTTTCTGTAATCTAACAAGATGTACAACTTAGCAGATTCACCACATTTCTAAAGTAGTATGTTTAGAAAGCAAACATCTTCAATGCTGAATCCTGTACTGTGTGAAATATTCTAGTTTTGTTCTTGGAATGAGTTGCTTTCCTACAAACAACGTTGAGTGCAACAGGTTCAAACTTTCCTTGTTAGTGTAATCTAACAAGATGTGCAACTTCTTAGATTCTTTTCATTTCTAAAGTAGTTTGTTTAGAAAACAAACATCTTCATTTCCAAACACTGTATTGTGTGAAATAAGTTAGTTCTGTTCTTGGAATGAGTTGCTTAACCACGAACAAGGTTGAGTGCAGCAAGTTCGAACTTTCCTTGTTAGTTCAATCTAACAAGATGTACAACTTAGTAGATTCGACTCATTTCTAAAGTAGTTTGTTGAGAAAAGAAACATCTTCATTGCTGAACACCGTACTGTGGAAATAATCTAGTTTTCTTCTCGGAATGAGTTGCTCTCCTACGAACAAGGTTGTGTTCAGCAGGTTCAAACTTTCCTTGTTAGTGTAATCTAACAAGATGTACAATTTAGTAGATTCGCGTCATTTCTAAAGTAGTTTGTTTATGAAACAAACATCTTCATTGCCGAACACTGAACTGTGTGAAATAAGCAAGTTCTGTTTTCCTAATGAGTTGCTTTCCTACAGAGAAGATTGAATGCACCACGTTCAAACTTTCCTTGTTTGTGTAATCTAAAAACGTGTACAACTTAGTAGATTCACTCATTTCTAAAGTAGTTGTTTAGAAAACAAACATCTTCATTGCCAAACAGTGTATAGTGTGAAATAAGCTAGTTTTGTTCTAGAATGTGTTGCTTTCCTACGAGCAAGGTTGAATGCAGCAAGTTCAAACTTTCCTTGTTTGTGTTATTTAACAACATGTACAACTTTGTAGATTCGTTTAATTTCTAAAGTACTTTGTTTGGAAAACAAAGCTCTTCATTGCTGAAAACTATGCTGTGTGACATAAGCTATTTCTGCTCTTGGAATGAGTTGCTTTCCTAGGAACAAGGTTGAGTGCAGCAAGTTCAAACTTTCATTGTTTGTGTAATCTAACAAGATATACAACTTAGTAGATACGTTTCATTTCTACAGTAGATTGTTTACAGAACAAACATCTTCATTGCTGAACACTGTACTGTGTGAAATAAGTGAGCTCTGTTCTCAGAATGAGTTGCTCTCCTAAGAAGAAGGTTTAATGCAGAAAGTTCAAACGTTCCATGTTTGTGTAATCTAACAAGATGTACAACTTATCAGATTCTCTCATTTCTAGACTAGTTTTTTAGAAAACAAACATCTTCATTGCCGAACACTGTACTGTGTGAAATAAGCTAGTACTGTTCTCGGAATGAGTTGCTTTCCTACGAAGAAGGTTGAATGCACCAAGCTCAAACTTTCCTCGTTTCTGTAATCTAACAAGATGTACAACTTACTAGATTCGTCTCATTTCCAAAATGGTTTGTTTAGAAAACAAACATCTTCATTGCCAAACACTGTTCTGTGTGAAATAAGCTAGTTCTGTTCTCGGAATGAGTTGCTTTCCTACAAAACAAGGTTGAGTGCAGCAAGTTCAAACTTTCCTAATTTGTGTAATCTAACAAGATGTACAAATTAGTAGATTCACCTCATTTCTAAAGTAGTTTCTTTAGAAAACAAACATCTTCATTGCCAAATACTGTACTCTGTTAAATAAGCTAGTTCTGTTCTCGGAATGAGTTGCTTTCCTATGAAAAAGGTTGAGTTCAGCAAGTGAAAACTTTCCTTGTTAGTGTAAATCTAACAAGATGTACAACTTAGTAGATTCGTTTCATTTTCTAAAGTAGTTTGTTTAGAAAACAAACATCTTCATTGCCAAAAACTGTACTGTGTTAAATAAGCTATTTCTGTTCTCAGAATGAGTTGCCTTTCCTAGGAAAAGGTTGAGTGCAGACAGTTCAAACTTTCCTTGTTAGTGTAATCTAACAAGATGTACAACTTAGTAGATTCGTTTCATTTCTAAAGTAGTTTGTTTAGAAAACAAACATCTTCATTGCTGAACACTGTGTATGGTGTGAAATAAGCTAGTTCTGTTCTCAGAATGAGTTGCTTTCCTACGAAAAAGGATGAAGTGCAGAAAGTTCAAACTTTTCCTTGTTTGTGTAATCTAACAAAATGTACAACTTAGTAGATTAACCTCATTTCTAAAGTAGTTTGTTTAGAAAACAAACATCTTATGTGCCAACACTGTACTGTGTGAAATAAGCTAGTTCTGTTCTCAGAATGAGTTGCTTTCCTACAAAGAAGGTTGAGTGCAGCAAGTTCAAACTTTCCTTGTTTGTGTAATCTAACAAGATGTACAACTTAGTAGATTCACCTTCATTTCTAAAGTAGTTTGTTTAGAAAACAAACATCTTCTTTATTATAAACACTGTACTGTGTGAATTAAGCTAGTTCTGTTCTGAGAATGAGTTGCTTTCCTACAAAGAATGTTGAGTGCAGCAAGTTCAAACTTTCCTAGTTTGTGTAATCTAAAAAGATGTAGAACTTAGTAGATTGGCCTCATTTCTAAAGGAGTTTGTTTAGAAAACAAACATCTTCATTGCCGAACACTGTTCTGTGTGAAATAAGCTAGTTCTGTTCTCAGAATGAGTTGGTTTCCTACGAACAAGGTTGAATGCAGCAAGTTCAAACTTTACTTGTTTGTGTAATCTAACAAGATGTACAACTTAGTAGATTTCATTTCATTTCTAAAGTAGTTTGTTTAGAAACAAACATCTTCATTGCTGAACACTGTACTGTGTGAAATAAGCTATTTCTGTTCTCGGAATGAGTTGCTTTAGTACGAACAAGGTTGAATGCACCAAGTTCAAACTTTTCTTGTTTGTGTAATCTAACAAGATGTACAACTTAGTAGATTCGTTTCATTTCTAAAGTAGTTTGTTTAGAAAACAAACATCTTCATTCCCAAACACTGTATTGTGTGAAAAAGCTGATTCTGTTCTTGAATGTCTTGTTTTCCTACAAAGAAGGTTAAGTGGACCAAGTTCAAACTTTCCATGTTTGTGTAATCTAACAAGATGTACAACTTAGTAGATTCACCTCATTTCTAAAGTAGTTTCTTTAGAAAACAAACATCTTCATTGCCTAAACACTGTACTGTGTGAAATAAGCTAGTTCTGTTCTTGGAATGAGTTGCTTTCCTTCTAACAAGGTTGAGTGCAGCAAGTTCAAATTTTCCTTGTTTGTGTAATCTAACAAGATGTACAACTTAGTAGATTTGCCTCATTTCTAAAGTAGTTTGTTTAGAAAACAAACATCTGCATTGCCGAAAACAGTACTGTGTGAAATAAGCTAGTTCTGTTCTCAGAATGAGTTGCTTTCCTAAAAACAAGGTTGAATGCAGCAAGTTCAAACCTTCCTTGTTTGTGTAATCTAACAAGATGTACAACTTAGTAGATTCGCCTCATTTCTAAAGTAGTTTGTTTAGAAAACAAACATCTTCATTGGTGAACACTGTACTGTGTGAAATAAGCTATTTCTGTTCTTGGAATGATTTGCTTTCATATGAACAAGGTTGAATGCACCACGTTCAAACTTTCCATGTTTGTGTAATTCTAACAAGATGTACAACTTAGTAGATTCTCCTCATTTCTAAATAGTTTGTTTAGAAAACAAACATCTTCATTACTGAACACTGTACTATGTGAATTAAGCTAGTTTGTTCTTGGAATGAGTTGCTTTCCTGAAGAGGGTTGAGTGCAGCAAGTTCAAACTTTCCATGTTTGTGTAATCTAACAAGATGTACAACTTAGTAGATTCACCTTATTTCTAAAGTAGTTTGTTTAGAAAACAAACATCTTCATTGCCTGAACACTGTACTGTTTGAAATAAGCTATTTCTGTTTTAGGAATGAGTTGCTTTCCTAGAAACAAGGTTGAATGCACCAAGTTCAAACTTTCCTTGTTTGTGTAATCTAACAAGATGTACAACTTAGTAGATTAGTTTCATTTCTAAAGTAGTTTGTTTAGAAAACAAACATCTTCATTGCCAAACACTGTTCTGTGTGAAATAAGTCTAGTTCTGTTCTAGGAATGAGTTGCTTTTCTAAGAAAAAGGTTGAATGCAGAAAGTTCAAACTTTCCTTGTTTGTGTAATCTAACAGATGTACAACTTAGTAGATTCACCTCATTTCTAAAGTAGTTTGTTTAGAAAAAAAACATCTTCATTGCCAAACACTGTACTGTGTGAAATAAGCTAGTTCTGTTCTCGGAATGAGTTGCTTTCCTACAAACCAGGTTGAGTGCACCAAGTTCAAACTTTCCTTGTTTGTGTAATCTAAAAAGATGTACAACTTAGTAGATTCAGTTTCATTTCTAAAGTAGTTTGTTTAGAAAACAAACATCTTCATTTCCAAACACTGTACTGTGTGAAATAAGATAGTTCTGTTCTTAGAATGAGTTGCTTTCCTACGAACAAGGTTGAGTGCAGCAAGTTCAAACTTTCTTTGTTAGTGTAATCTAACAAGATGTACAACTTAGTAGATTCTTTTCATTTCTAAAGTAGTTTGTTTAGAAAACAAACATCTTCATTACCAAACACTGTACTGTGTGAAATAAGCTATTTCTGTTCTTGGAATGAGTTGCTTTCCTACAGAACAAGTTGAGTGCAGCAAGTTCAAACTTTGCTTGTTTGTATAATCTAACAAGATGTACACCTTAGTAGATTTGTTTCATTTCTAAAGTAGTTTTTTTAGAGAACAAACATCTTCATTGCCGAACACTGTACTGTGTGAAATAAAGTAGTTCTGTTCTCAGAATGAGTTGCTCTCCTAAGAAACAAGGTTGAATGCAGAAAGTTCAAACTTTCCAAGTTTGTGTAATCAAAACAGATATACAACTTAGTAGATTCGCCTCATTTCTAAAGTAGTTTGTTTAGAAAACAAACATCTTCATTTTGGAACACTGTACTGTGCAAAAATAAACTAGTTCTGTCCTGGGAATGAGTTGCTTTCTCTGAAGAAGGTTGGATGCTCCACGTTCAAACTTTCCTTGTTTGTGTAATCTAACAAGATGTACAACTTAGTAGATTCGCCTCATTTCTAAAGTAGTTTGTTTAGAAAACAAACATCTTCATTGCCGAACACTGTACTGTGTGAAATAAGCTAGTTCTGTTCTAGAATGAGTTGCTTTCCTCTGAACAAGGTTGAATGCAGAAAGTTCAAACTTTCCTTGTTTGTGTAATCTAACAAGATGTACAACTTAGTAGATTCGTTTCATTTCTAAAGTAGTTTGTTTAGAAAACAAACATCTTCATTGCCAAACACTGTACTGTGTGAAATAAGCTAGTTCTGTTCTCAGATTGAGTTGCTTTCCACCAACAAGGTTGAGTGCAGGATGTTCAAACTTTCCTTGTTTGTGTAATCTAACAAGATATACAACTTAGTAGATTCATTTCATTTCTAAAGCAGTTTTTTAGAAAACAAAGATTTTCATTGCCAAACACTGTACTGTGTGAAATAAGCTAGTGCTGTTCTCAGAATGAGTTGCTTTCCTACGAAGAAGGTTGAATGCAACACGTTCAAACTTTCCTAGTTTGTGTAATCTAACAAGATGTACAACTTAGTAGATTTGCCTCATTTCTAAAGTAGTTTGTTTAGAAAACAAGCATCTTCATTGGCGAACACTGTACTGTGTGAAATAAACTAGTTCTGTTCTCAGAATGTGTTGCTTTTACTACGAATAAGGTTGAGTGCAGGAAGTTCAAACTCCATGTTTGTGTAATCTAACAAGATGTACAACTTAGTAGAATCGACTCATTTCTAAAGTAGTTTGTTTAGAAAACAAACATTTTCATTGCCAAACACTGTACTGTGTGAAATAAGCTAGTTCTGTTCTCGTAATGAGTTGTTTTCCTATGAAGAAGGTTGAATGCACCACGTTCAAGCTTTCCTAGTTTCTGTAATCTAACAAGATGTACAACTTAGCAGATTCACCACATTTCTAAAGTAGTATGTTTAGAAAGCAAACATCTTCAATGCTGAATCCTGTACTGTGTGAAATATTCTAGTTTTGTTCTTGGAATGAGTTGCTTTCCTACAAACAACGTTGAGTGCAACAGGTTCAAACTTTCCTTGTTAGTGTAATCTAACAAGATGTGCAACTTCTTAGATTCTTTTCATTTCTAAAGTAGTTTGTTTAGAAAACAAACATCTTCATTTCCAAACACTGTATTGTGTGAAATAAGTTAGTTCTGTTCTTGGAATGAGTTGCTTAACCACGAACAAGGTTGAGTGCAGCAAGTTCGAACTTTCCTTGTTAGTTCAATCTAACAAGATGTACAACTTAGTAGATTCGACTCATTTCTAAAGTAGTTTGTTGAGAAAAGAAACATCTTCATTGCTGAACACTGTACTGTGTGAAATAAGCTAGTTTTGTTCTCGGAATGAGTTGCTTTCCTCTGAAGAAGGTTGTGTGCAGCAAGTTCAAACTTTCCTTGTTAGTGTAATCTAACAAGATGTACAATTTAGTAGATTCGCGTCATTTCTAAAGTAGTTTGTTTAGAAAACAAACATCTTCATTGCCGAACACTGAACTGTGTGAAATAAGCAAGTTCTGTTCTCCTAATGAGTTGCTTTCCTACAGAGAAGATTGAGTGCACCACGTTCAAACTTTCCTTGTTTGTGTAATCTAAAAACGTGTACAACTTAGTAGATTCACTCATTTCT
Organism: Orientallactaga sibirica; assembly: GCA_036365145.1. Classification (NCBI taxonomy): domain Eukaryota; kingdom Metazoa; phylum Chordata; class Mammalia; order Rodentia; family Dipodidae; genus Orientallactaga; species Orientallactaga sibirica. The sequence goes on from JAEOAD010000025.1 coordinate 279,553, forward strand.
AAAGTAGTTGTTTAGAAAACAAACATCTTCATTGCCAAACAGTGTATAGTGTGAAATAAGCTAGTTTTGTTCTAGAATGTGTTGCTTTCCTACGAGCAAGGTTGAATGCAGCAAGTTCAAACTTTCCTTGTTTGTGTTATTTAACAACATGTACAACTTTGTAGATTCGTTTAATTTCTAAAGTACTTTGTTTGGAAAACAAAGCTCTTCATTGCTGAAAACTATGCTGTGTGACATAAGCTATTTCTGCTCTTGGAATGAGTTGCTTTCCTAGGAACAAGGTTGAGTGCAGCAAGTTCAAACTTTCATTGTTAGTGTAATCTAACAAGATATATACCTTAGTAGATACGTTTCATTTCTACAGTAGATTGTTTACAGAACAAACATCTTCATTGCTGAACACTGTACTGTGTGAAATAAGTGAGCTCTGTTCTCAGAATGAGTTGCTCTCCTAAGAAGAAGGTTTAATGCAGAAAGTTCAAACGTTCCATGTTTGTGTATTCTAACAAGATGTACAACTTATCAGATTCCTCTCATTTCTAGACTAGTTTTTTTAGAAAATGAACATCTTCATTGCCGAACACTGTACTCCGTGAATTAAGCTAGTTCTCTTCTCAGACTGAGTTGCTTTCCTACGAAGAAGGTTGAATGCACCACGTTCAAACTTTCCTTGTTTCTGTAATCTAACAAGATGTACAACTTACTAGATTCGTCTCATTTCCAAAATGGTTTGTTTAGAAAACAAACACCTTCATTGCCAAACACTGTTCTGTGTGAAATAAGCTAGTTCTGTTCTCGGAATGAGTTGCTTTCTAACGAACAAAGTTGAGTGCAGCAAGTTCAAACTTCCCTAATTTGTGTAATCTAATGAAATGTAGAAATTATTAGATTCACCTCATTTCTAAAGTAGTTTCTTTAGCAAACAAACATCTTCATTTCCAAATACTGTACTCTGTTAAATAAGCTAGTTCTGTTCTCGGAAAGAGTTACTTTCCCAGAAAAAAGGTTGACTTCAGGAAGTGAAAACTTTCCTTGTTAGTGTAATGTAACGAGATGTACAACTTAGTAGATTCGTTTCAATTCTAACGTAGTTTGTTTAGAAAACAAACATCTTCATTAGCGAAAACTATACTGTGTTAAATAAGCTATTTCTGTTCTCAGAATGAGTTGCCTTCCTACGAACAAGGTTGAGTGCAGACAGTTCAAACTTTCCTTGTTAGTGTAATCTAACAAGATGTACAACTTAGTAGATTCGTTTCATTTCTAAAGTAGTTTGTTTAGAACACAAACATCTTCATTGCGGAACATTGTATGGTGTGAATGAACCCAGTTCTGCTCTCAGAATGAGTTGCTTTCCTACGAAAAAGGATGAATGCAGAAAGTTCCAACTTTCCTTGTTTGTGTACTCTAACAAGAAATACGTCTTAGTAGATTAACCTCATATCTAAAGTAGTTTGCTGAGAAAAGAAACATCTTATGTGCCAACACTGTACTGTGTGAAATGAGCTAGTTCTGTTCTCAGAATGAGTTGCTTTCCTACGATCAAGGTTGAGTGCAGCAACTTCAAACTTTCCTTGTTAGTGTAATCTAACAAGATGTACAACATAGTAGATTCACCTCGTTTCTCAAGTAGTTTGTTTAGAAAACAAACTTTTTCATTATAAACACTGTACTGTGTGAATTAAGCTAGTTCTGTTCTGAGAATGACTTGCTTTCCTACAAAGAATGTTGAGTGCAGCAAGATCAATCTTTCCTAGTTTGTGTAATCTAAAAAGAGGTAGAACTTAGTAGACTGGCCTCATTCAAAAGGAGTTTGTTTAGAAAACAAACATCTACATTGCCGAACACTGTTCTGTATGAAATAAGATAGTTGTGTTGTCCAATTGAGTTGGTTTCCTACGAAGAAGGTTGAATGCCCACATTCAAATTTACTTGTTTGTGTAATCTAAAAAGATGTACAACTTAGTAGATTTGGCTCATTTCTAAACTGGTTTGTTTAGAAAGTAAACATCTTCATTGCCGAACACTGTACTGTGTGAAATAAGCTTGGTCTGTTCTCGGAAGGAGATGCTTTAGTACGAACAAGGTTGAATGCACCACGTTCAAACTTTCCATGTGTAACCTAACAAGATGTACAACTTAGTAGATTCGCCTCTTTACTAAGTCCTTTGTTTAGAAAACAAACATGTTCATTCCCAAACTCTGTATTGTGTGAAAAAAGCTAGCTCTGTTCTCGGAATGTCTTGTTTTCCTACGAAGAGGGTTAAATGGACCACTTCAAACTTTCCATGTTTGTGTAATCTAACAAGATGTACAACTTAGTAGATTCACCTCATTTCTAAAGTAGTTTCTTTATAAAACAAACATCTTCATTGCCTAACCCTGTACTGTGTGAATTAGGCTAGTTCTGTTCTTGGAATGAGTTGCTTTCCTTCTAACTAGGTTGAGTGCAGCAAGTTCAAACTTTCCTTGTTTGTGTAATCTAACAAGATGTACAACTTTATAGATTTGCCTCATTTCTAAAGTAGTAAATTTAGAAAACAAATATTTGCATTGCCGAAGACTTTACTGTGTGAAATAAGCTACTTCTGTCCTCACAATGAGTTGCTTTCCTAAAAACAAAGGTTGAATGCAGAGAGTTCAATCCTTCCTTGTTTGTGTAATCTAACAAGATGTACAACTTAGTAGATTCGCCTCATTTCTCAAGTAGTTTGTTTAGAAAACAAACATCTTCATTGCCGAACACTGTACTGTGTGAAATAAGCTAGTTCTTTTCTCGGAATGATTTGCTTTCCTATGAAGAAGGTTGAATGCACCACGTTCAAACTTTCCATGTTTGTGTATTCTAACAAGATGTACATGTAGTAGATTCTCCTCATTTCTAAAATAGATTGTTTAGAAAAGAAACATCTTCATTACTGAACACTATACTATGTGAAGTAAGCTAGTTCTGTTCTCGGAATGAGTTGCTTTCCTATGAGGAGGGATGAATGCACTGCGTTCAAACTTTCCATGTTTGTGCAATCTCATGAGATGTACAAGTTAGTAGATTCACCTCCTTTCTAAGGTAGTTTGTTTAGAAAACAAACATCTTCATTCCCGAACACTGTACTGTTTGAAATAAGCTATTTCTGTTTTCGGAATGGGTTACTTTCCTATGAACAAGTTGAGTGCACCAAGTTCAAACTTTCCTTGTCAGTGTAATCTAACAATATGTACAACTTAGTAGATTAGTTTCATTTCTAAACAATTTGTTTAGAGACAAACATCTTCATTGCCAAACAGTGTCCTGTGTGAAATATACTAGTTCTGTTCTCGGAATGAGTTGGTATCCAAGAAGAAGGTTGAATGCACCACGTTCAAACTTTCCTTGTTTGTGTAAGCTAACACGATGCACAACTTAGTAGATTCACCTCATTTCTAAAGTAGTTTGTTTAGAAAAAAAATCTTCATTTTCGAACACTGTAATGCATGAAATAAGCTAGTTCTGTTCTCGGAATGAGTTTCTTTCCCACTAACCAGGTTGAGTGCAGCAAGTACAAACTTCCCTAGTTTGTGTAATCTAAAAAGATGTACAACTTAGTAGTTCAGTTTCATTTCTAACGTAGTTTGTTTAGAAAACAAACATTTTCACTGATGAACACTGTACTGTGTGAATGAAGCTAGATCTGTTCTTAGAATGAGTTGCTTTCCTACAAATAATGTTGAGTGCAGCAAGTTCAAACTTTCTTTGTTAGTGTAATCTAACTAGATGTACAACTTAGTAGATTCTTTTCATTTCTAAAGGAGTTTGTTTAGAAAACAAACATCTTCATTACCAAACACTGTACTGTGTGAATTAACCTACTTCTGTTCTCAGATTGAGTTGCTTTCCTACAGAGATAGTTGAGTGCAGCAAGATCAAACTTTGCTAATTTGTGAAATCTAACAAGATGTACAAACTAGTAGATTTGTTTCATTTCTAAAGTAGTTTGTTTAGAAAACAAAAATCTTCATTGTCGAACACTGTACTGTGTGAACTAAAGTAGTTCAGTTCTCGGAATGAGTTGCTTTCCCATGAACAAGGTTGAATGATGAAATTTCAAACTTTCCATGTTTGTGTAATATAACATGATATACAACTTAGTATATTCGCCTCATTTATCAAGTAGTTTGTTTAGAATACAAGCATCTTCATTTTGGAACATGTACTGTGTCAATTAAGCTGGTTCTGTTCTCAGAATCAGTTGCTTTCCTACGAAGCGGGTTGAATGCAACACGTTCAAACTTTACTTGTTTGTGTAATCTAACAAGATGTATAACTTTGTAGATTCGCCTCATTTCTAAATCAGTTTGTTTAGAAAACAAACATCTTCATTGCCGAACACTGTATTGTGTGAAATAAGGTAGTTCAGTTCTCGGAATGAGCTGCTTTCCTACGAAGAAGGTTGAATGCACCAGTTTCAAACTTTCCTTGTTTGTGTAATCTAACAAGACGTACAACTTAGTAGATTCGTTTCATTTCTAAAGTAGTTTGTTTAGAAAATAAACATCTTCATTACCAACCACTGTACTGTGTGAATTAAGCTACTTCTATTCTCAGATTGAGTTGCTTTCCTACAGAGATAGTTGAGTGCAGCAAGATCAAACTTTCCTAATTTGTGAAATCTAACAAGATGTACATACTAGTAGATTCGTTTCATTTCTAAAGTTGTTTATTTAGAAAACAAAAATCTTCATTGCCAAACACTGTACTGTGTGAATTAAAGTAGTTCAGTTCTCGGAATGAGTTGCTTTCCCACGAACAAGGTTGAATGATGAAATTTCAAACTTTCCATGTTTGTGTAATGTAACAAGATATACAACTTAGTATATTCGCCTCATTTATTAAGTAGTTTGTTTAGAAAACAAGCATCTTCATTTTGGGACACTGTACTGTGTGAATAAAGCTCGTTCTGTTCTCAGAATCAGTTGCTTTCCTACGAAGCGTGTTGAATGCAACACGTTCAAACTTTCCTTGTTTGTGTAATCTAACAAGATGTATAACTTAGTATATTTGCCTCATTTCTAACATAGTTTATTTAGAAAACAAACATCTTCAATTCCGAGCACTGTATTGTGTGAAATAAGGTAGTTCTGTTCTCGGAATGAGCTGCTTTCCTACGAAGAAGGTTGAATGCACCACTTTGAAACTTTCCTTGTTTGTGTAACCCAACAAGATATACAACTTAATAGATTCACCTCATTTCTCGAGTAATTTGTTTAGAAAACAAACATCTTCATTTATAAACACTGTACTGTGTTAAATAAGCTATTTCTGTTCTCACAATGAGTTGCTTTCCTAAGAACAAGGTTGAGTGCTGCAAGTTCAAACATTCCTGGTTTGTGTAATCTAACAAGATATACAACTTATTAGATTCGCCTCATTTCTAAAGTAGTTTGTTTAGAAAGCAAAAATCTTCATTGTGGAACACTGTACTGTGTGAAATAAGCTAGTTCTGTTCTCAGATTGAGTGGCTTTCCTACGAACAATGTTGAATGCAGAAAATTTAAACTTTCCATGTTTAGGTAATCTAACAAGATGTAGGAATTAGTAGATTCACCTCATTTCTAAAGTAGTTTGTTTGGAAAACAAACATCTTCATTGCCGAACACTTTGCTGTGTGATATAAGAAAGTTCTGTTCTTGGAATGAGTTGCTTTCCTACGAAGAAGGTTGAATGCATCACGTTCAAACTTTCCTTTTTTGTGTAATCTAACAAGATGTACAACATAGTTGATTCGGCTCATTTCTAAAGTAGTTTGTTTAGAAAACAAACATCTTCATTGCCTAAGACTGTACTGTGTGAAATAAGCTAGTTCTGTTCTCGGAATCAGTTCCTTTCCCATGAACAATGTTGAGTGCAGCAAGTTCAAACTTTCCTTGTTAGTGTATTCTAACAAGATGTACAACTTAGTAGATTCGCCTCATTTCTAAAGTAGCTTGTTTAGAAAACAAACATCTTCATTGCCAAACACTGTACTGTGTGAAATAAGCTATTTTTGTTTTCACAACGTGTTGCTTTCCTACGAAAAAGGTTGAGTGCATTAAGTTCAAACTTTCCTTGTTAGTGTAATCTAACAAGATGTAAAACTTAGTAGATTCGTTTAATTTCTAAAGTAGTTTGTTTAGAAAACAGAAAACAAACATCTTCATTGCCGAACACATTACTGTGTGAATTAAGCTAGTTCAGTTCTCGGAATGACTTGCTTTCCCACGAACAAGGTTGAATGATGAAATTGAAAACTTTCCAAGTTTGTGTAATATAACAATATGTACAACTTAGTATATTTGCCTCATTGATTAAGTAGTTTGTTTAGAAAACAAACATCTTCATTTCGGAACACTGTACTGAGTGAATTAAGCTGGTTCTGTTCTCAGAATGAGTTGCTTTCCTACGAACAAGGTAGAGTGCAGCAAGTTCAAACTTTCCTCGTTAGTGTGATCTAACAAGATGTACAACTTAGTAGATTCATTGCATTTCCAAAGTAGTTTGTTTAGAATACAAACATCTTCATTGTCGAACATCGTATTGTGTGAATGAACCCAGTTCTGTTCTCAGAATGAGTTGCTTTCCTACGAACAAGGCTGAATGGAGAAAGTTCAAACTTTCCATGTTTGTGTAATCTAACAAGATGTAGAAATTAGTAGATTCACCTAATTTCTAACGTAGTTTGTTTAGAAAACAAACATTTTCATTGCCAAACACTGTACTGTGTTAAATAAGCTAGTTCTGTTCTCAGAAAGAGTTGCTTTCCCACGAAGATGGTTGATTGCAGCAAGTTCAAACTTTCCTTGTTAGTGTAATCTAACAATATGTACATCTTAGTAGATTAGCCTCATTTCTACAGTAGTTTGTTTAGAAAACAAACATCTTCATTGCCGAACACTGTACTGTGTGAAATAAGCTAGTTCTGTCCTTGGAATCAGTTGCTTTCCCATGAACGAGGTTGAGTGCAGCAAGTTCAATCTTTCCTTGTTACTGTAATATAACAAGATGTACAACTTAGTAGACTCGTTTCATTTCTAAAGTAGTTCATTTAGAAAACAAACATCTTCATTGCCCAACACTGTACTGTGTGAAATAAGCTAGTTTTGTTTTCGGAATGTGTTGCTTTCCTCCGAACAAGGTTGAGTGCAGCAAGTTCAAACTTTCCTAATTTGTGTAGTCTAACAAGATGTACAACTTAATAGATTCATTTCATTGCTACAGTAGTTTGTTTAGAAAACAAACATCTTCATTGCCAAACACTTTACTGTGTGAACAAAGCTAGTTCTGTTCTTGGAATGAGTTGCTTTCCCATGAACAAGGTTGAATGATGAAATTTCAAACTTCCCATGTTTGTGTAATATAACAAGATATACAACTTAGTATATTCGCCTCATTTATTAAGTAATTTGTTTAGAAAACAAACATCTTCATTTTGGAACACTGTACTGTGTGAATTAAGCTGGTTCTGTTGTCATAATCAGTTGCTTTCCTAGGAAGGAGCATGAATGCAACACGTTCAAACTTTCCTTGTTTCTGTAATCTAACAAGATGTATACCTTAGTAGATTCGCCTCATTTCTGAAATAGTTTGTTTAGATAACAAATATGTTCATTGCCGAACACTGTACTGTGTGAAACAAGCTAGTTCTGTTTTCAGAATGAGTTGCTTTCTTACGAAGAAGGTTGAATGCACTACGTTCAAACATTCCTAGTTTGTGTAATCTAACACGATGTACAACTTAGTAGTTTTGCCTCATTTCTAAAGCAGTTTTTATAGAAAATAAACATCTTCATTGCCTAACACTGTATTGTGTGAAATAACGTAGTTCTGTTCTTGGAATGAGCTGCTATCCTATGCAGAAGGTTGAATGCACCACGTTCAAACTTTGTTTCTGTATTCCAACAAGATGTACAACTTAGTAGATTCGCCTCATTTCAAAAGTAGTTATTTTAGAAAGCAAATATCTTCATTGTCTAACACTGTACTGTGTGAAATAAGCTACTTCTGTTCTCGGAGTGAGTTGCTTTGCTACGAAGAAGGTTGAATGCACCACGTTCAAACTTTCCTCATTTGTGTAATCTAACAAGATGTAAAACTCAGTAGAATAGCCTCCTTTCTAAAGTAGTTTGTTTAGAAAAACAATCTTCCAAACACTCTACTGTTTTTTAAATAAGCTAGTTCTGTTCTCGGAATGAGTTGCTTTCCTATGAATAAGGTTGAGTGCAGCAAACTTAAACTTTCCTGCTTAGTGTATTCTAACAAGATGTACAACTTATTAGATTACTCTGATTTCTAAAGTAGTTTGTTTGAAAACGAACATCTTCATTGCCAAAGAATGTACTATGTGAATTAAGCTAGTTCTCTTCTCAGAATGAGTTGCTTTCCTACGAAGCAGATTGAATGCACCACGTTCAAACTTTCCTAGTTTGTGTAATCTAACAAGATGTAGAACTTAGTAGATTTGCGTCATTTCTAAAGTAGTTTGTTCAGGAAACAAACATCTTCATTGCCGAACACTACTGTGTAAATTAAGCAATTTCTGTTCAGGAAGAAGGTTGAGTATAGCAAGTTCAACCTTTCCTTGTCAGTGTAATCTAACAAGATGTACAACATAGTAGATTCGTTTCACTTCTAAAGTAGTTTGTTTAGAAAACAAACATCTTCATGGCCAACCACTGTACTGTTTGAATTATGCTAGTTCTGTTCTTGGAATGAGTTGCTTTCCCACGAAAATGGTTGAGTACAGCAAGTTCAAACTTTCCTTGTTAGTGTAATCTAACAAGATGTACAACTTAGTAGATTCGTTTCATTTCTAAAGTAGTTTGTTTTGAATACCAACACCTTCATTGCAGAACGTTTTATTGTGTGAATGAACCCAGTTCTGCTCTCAGAATGAGTTGCTTTCCTGCAAACAAGGATGAATGCAGAACATTCAAACTTTTCTTGTTTGTGTAATCTAACAAGATATACAACTTAGTAGATTCGCCTCATTTCTAAAGTAGTTTGTTTAGAAAACAAACATCTTCATTGCTCAACACCGTATTGTGTGAAATAAGCTAGTTCTGTTCTCAGGTGAGTTGGTTTCCTACGATCAAGGTTGAGTGCAGCAAGTTCAAACTTTCCTTGTTAGTGTAATCTAACAAGATGTACAACTTGGTAGATTCGCCTCGTTTCTCAAGTAGTTTGTTTAGAAAACAAACTTCTTCATTTCCAAACACTGTACTGTTTGAAATAAGCTGTTTCTGTTCTTGGTATCAGTTGTTTTCCTAAAAACATGGTGGAGTGAAGCAAGTTCAAACTTTCCTCGTTTGTGTAACCTAACAAGATGTGGAACTTAGTAGATTCACCTCATTTCTCAAGTAGTGTGTTTAGAAAACAAACATCTTCATTGCCGAACACTGTACTGTGTGAAATAAGCTAGTTCTATTCTCAGAATGAGTTGCTTTGCTTAGAACAAGGTTGAATGCAGCAAATTCAAACCTTCCATGTTTTTGTAATCAAACAAGATGTACAACTTAGGAGATTTGCCTCATTTCTCAAGTAGTTTGTTTAGAAAACAATCATCTTCAGTGCCGAACAGTGTACTGTGTGAAATAAGCTAGTTCTGTTCTCGGAATTAGTTGCTTTCCTATGAAGAAGGTTGAATGCAGCAAGTTCAAACTTTCCTTGTTTGTGTAATCTAACAAGATGTACAACTTAGTAGATTCGCCACATTTCTAAAGTAGTTTGTTTAGAAAACAAACATCTTCATTGCTGAACACTGTACTGTGTGAATTAAGCTAGTTCTGTTCTCGGAATGAATTGCTTTCCCATGAACAAGGTTGAGTGCAGCAAGTTCAAACTTTCCTGGTTAGTGAAATCTAAAAAGATGTACAACTTAGTAGATTCGTTTCATTTCTAAAGTCCTTTGTTTAGATAACAAACATCATTATTGTCAAACACTTTACTGTGTGAAGTAAGCTATTTCTGTTTTGAAAATGGGTTGCTTTCCAACGAACAAGGTTCAGTGCAGCAAGTTCTAACTTTCCTTGTCAGTATAATCTATCAAGATGTACAACCTACTAGATTAGTTTCATTTCTAAAGAGTTTGTTTAGAAAACAAACATGTTCATTACTGAACACTTTACTGTGTGAATAAAGCTAGTTCTGTTCTTGGAATGAGTTACCTTCCCACGAACAAGGTTGAGTGCAGCAAGTTCAACCTTTCCTTGTTTGTTTAATCTAACATGATATACAACTTAGTAGATTCGTTTCATTTCTAAAGTAGTTTGTTTAGAAAACAAGCATCTTCATTGCCGAACACTATACTGTGTGAAATAAGCTATATCTGTTCTCGGAATCAGTTGATTTCCTAAGAACAAGGTTGAGCGCAGCATGTTCAAACTTTCCTTGTTAGTGTAACCTAACAAGATATACAACTTCGCAGATTTGTTTCATTTCTAAAGTAGTTTTTTAGAAAACAAACATCTTCATTGCCGAACACTGTACTGTGTGAAATAAGCTAGTTCTGTGCTTGGAATCAGTTGCTTTCCTACGAACATGGTGGAGTGCAGCAAGTTCAAACTTTCCTCGTTTGTGTAACCTAAGAAGATGTAGAACTTAGTAGATTCACCTCATTTCTCACGTAGTGTGTCTAGAAAACAAACATCTTCATTGCCGAACACTGTACTGTGTGAAATAAGCTAGTTCTCTTCTCAGAATGAGTTGCTTTGCTAAGAACAAAGTTGAATGCAGAAAGTTCAAACCTTCCTTGTTATCGTAATCAAACAAGATGTACAACTTAGGAGATTCTCCTCATTTCTCAAGTAGTTTGTTTAGAAAACTATCATCTTCAGTGCCGAACACTGTACTGTGTGAAATAAGCTCGTTCTGTTCTCGGAATGAGTTTTCCTACAAAGAAGGTTGAATGCAGCAAGTTCAAACTTTCTGTGTTTGTGTAATCTAAAAAGATGTTCACGTTGGTAGATTCGCCTCATTTCTAAAGTAGTTTGTTTAGAAAACGAACATGTTCATTACCGAACACTGTACTACGTAAAGTAAGTTATTTCTGCTCTTGGAATGAGTTGCTTTCCCACGAAGAAGGTTGAGTTCAGCAAGTTCAAACTATCCTAGTTCGTGTCATCTAACAACATGTACAACTTGGTAGATTCGCTTTATTTCTCAAGTAGTTTGTTTAGAAAACAAACATCTTCATTGCCGAACACCGTACTGCGTTAAACTAGTTCTGTTCTCAGAATGAGTTGCTTTCCTACGAAGAGGGTTGAGTGCAGCAAGTTCAAACTTTCCTTGGTTGTGTCTTCTAACAAGATGTACAACTTAGTAGATTCGTTTCATTTCTAAAGTAGTTTGTTTAGAAAACAAACATCTTCATTGTTGATCACTGTACTGTGTGAATTAATCTAATTCTGTTCTTGGAATGAGTTGCTTTCCTACAAAGAATGTTGAGAGCAACAAGTTAAAAATTTCCCAGTTTGTGTAATCTAACAAGATGTACAACTTAGTAGATTCTACTTATTTCTAAAGTAGTTTTTAAAAAAACAAACATCTTCATTGCCGAACACGGTACAGTGTGAAATAAACTAGTTCTGTTTTCAGAATTAGTTGATTTCCTATGAACAAGGTTGAGTGCAGCCAGTTCAAACTTTACTTGGTAGTGTAAACTAACAAGATGTACAACTTAGTAGATTCGTTTCGTTTCTAAAGTAGTTTGTTTAGAAAACAAACATCTTCATAGGCGAACACTGTACTGTGATAAATAAGCTATTCTGTTCTCAGAATGAGTTGCTTTCCCAGAAATAAGGTAGAGTGCAGCAAGTTCAAACTTTCCTTGTCAGTGTAATCTAACAAGATATACAATTTAGTAGATTGGTTTCATTTTTAAAGTAGATTGTTTAGAAAACAAACATCTTCATTGCTGAGCACTGCACTGTGTGAATTAAGCCAGTTCTGTTCTTGGAATGAGTTGCTTTCCTACAAAGAATGTTGAGAGCAGCAAGTTGAAACTTTCCTAGTTTGAGCAATCTAACAAGATGTACAATGAGTAGATTCTCCTCATTTCTAACCTAGTTTGTTTAGAAAACAAACATCTTCATTGTCGAACACAGCACTGTATGAAATAAGCTAGTTCTGTTCTCAGAATGAGTTGCTTTCCTATTAACAAGGTTGAGTGCAGCTAGTTCAAACTTGCCTTGTTAGTGTAATCTAACAATATATACAACTTAGTAGATTCATTTCATTTCTTAAGTAGTTTGTTTAGAAAACAAACATCTCCATTGCCTAACACTATACTGTGTTAAGTATGCTATTTCTGTTCTCGGAATGAGTTGCTTTCCTACGAACAACGTTGAGTGCATCACGTTCAAATTTTCCTTGTTAGTGTAATCTAACAAGATGTACAACTTAGTAGATTCGTTTCATTTCTAAAGAAATTTGTTTAGAGAACAAACATCTTCATTGCCGAACACTGTACTGTGTGAAATAAGCTATATCTGTTCTCCGAATGAGATGCTTTCCTGCGAACAAGGTTGAATGAAGAAAGTTCAAACTTTCCATGTTTGTGTAATATAAGAAGATATACAACCTAGTAGATTCACTTGATTTCTAAAGTAGTTTGTTTTGAAAGCAAACATCTTCATTGCCGAACATGGTACTGTGTGACATGAGCTAGTTCTATTCTCAGAATGAGTTCCTTTCCTACGAAGAAGATTGAGTGCAACAAGTTGAAACTTTCTTTGTTAGTGTAATCTAACAGATGTAAAATTTAGTACATTCATTTCATTTCTAAATTAGTTTGTTTAGAAAAAAAGCATCTTCATTGCCGAACACTGTACTGTGTGAAATAAGTAAGTTCTCTTCTTGGAATGAGTTGTTTTCCTACAAAGAAGGTTGAATGCAGCAAATTCAAACTTTCTTTGTGTAATCGAACAAGAATTACAACTTAGTAGATTCGTTTCATTTCTAAAGTACTTTGTTTAGAAAACAAACATCTTCATTGCCAAATACTGTACTGTGTGAAATAAGTTAGTTCTGTTCTAGGAACAAGTTGCTTTCCTATGAACAAGGTTGAGTGCAGCAAGTTCAAACTTTCTTTGTTAGTGTAATCTAACAAGATGTGCAACTTAGTAGGTTCGTTTCATTTCTAAAGAAGTTTGTTTAGAGAACAAACATCTTCATTGCCGAAAACTATACTGTGTGAAGTAAGCTAGTTCTGTTCTCCGAATGAGATGCTTTCCTATGAACAAGGTTGAATGAAGAAAGTTCAAACTTTCCATGTTTGTGTAATATAACATGATATACAACTTAGTAGATTTGCTTGATTTCTAAAGTAGTTTATTTTGAAAGCAAACATCTTCATTGCCGAACATGGTACTGTGTGACATGAGCTAGTTCTGTTCTCAGAATGAGTTGCTTTCCTACGATGAAGATTGAGTGCAACAAGTTGAAACTTTGTTAGTGTAATCTAACAAGATGTACAATTTAGTACATTCATTTCATTTCTAAAGTAGTTTGTTTAGAAAAAAGCATCTTCATTGCTGAACACTGTACTGTGTGAAATAAGCAAGTTCTCTTCTCGGAATGAGTTTTTTTCCTATGAAGAATGTTGAATGCCGCAAATTCAAACTTTCTTTGTTTGTGTAATCAAACAAGAATTACAACTTAGTAGATTCGTTTCATTTCTAAAGTACTTTGTTTAGAAAACCAACATCTTCATTGCCGAACACTGTACTGTGTGAAATAAGTTAGTTCTGTTCTAGGAACGAGTTGCTTTCCTACGAACAAGGTTGAGTGCAGCAAGTTCAAACTTTCTTTCTTAATGTAATCTAACAAGATGTACAACTTAGTAGATTCGTTTGATTTCTAAAGTACTTTGTGTAGAAAACAAACATCTTCATTGCCAAACACTGTACTGTGTGAATTAAGCTAGTTCTGTTCTGGGAATGAGTTGCTTTCCTAAAAGAATGTTGAGTGCAGCAAGTTCAAACTTTCCTAGTTTGTTTAATATAACAAGATGTAGATGTATTAGTCAGAGTTCTCTAGAGAAACAGAACAGATAAAATGAATTGTATTAAAAGGGAATTTATTGGATTAGCTTACACTGTCCAGCAATAGCAAGTTGTAGGTCTGAGAGTCAAGCAACTTGGTAGCTTCTCAGGCCACGAGGCTGGAGGCCTTGGCAGTCCCAATCCGGCACTGAAGACCTGGAAGCTTCCTGGAGAGACACTGTTCTTCAGTCCACCTTGGTCTTCAGTCCACACTGGAAAGCAGCAACACCAAGCAGCAAGTACCAAGCGGAAAACACCATGCACCCAGTGGCAAGGAGAGAGCTGCAACGGCAGCCAGGTGGGAGAGAGAGAGCCTTTCTTCCAAGAGCTTCTTTTTATCAACCAGCCCCCTCCTCCAAGGGGGCCACCCACTCTGGGCCACCCACTCTAGGGAAGGGCGTACCCCTGGGGAAGGATTATTCCTTTTGTTAATCCTTCCTAGAGGCAACCTCAGAGACACACTTATGAGGAATGTCTCTGGATTCCTAAACAAGTCAAGTTGACACAAACTTAACCATCACAAGTCCACCACTTGTCAACTTGACACCAAACCATATATCCTTACATTCTACTTAATTTCCAAATGAAGACAGTAACAAGGTCATAATTCTGCCTAACATGATATAACTATCCCTTGTACAACCGGAAACACACACTCATCCCCCCACACACAAAGCAAATTCCTTGAGGAAGGCTTAGTCTCATATAATAAGTCAAATATAAATTCAACAGTAGTTAACTAGCAATATGATCTTACTCAGTATTAATTACCTAATAGAAAAGTAGAGGAAGAACAAAAGATCTTAATATTGGTGTACATATGAACAAACACTCTTAACAAGGTAAGACAGGAACACTCATGGCAATTACAGTCCACGTTTTTGTAACTGGTCCCGTGGCCTTAGCTGGTATTTGTTACTGCCTTCTTCTACTACCCATTCAGTATTTCCTCCACCTTCAGCAAGCACCTCAGCAGGTCTTGGTTCTTTACCTGGAGGGGTGACCCATACCTTCATTCCTGAAGGATCTGGGCCATTTATCACGTTGCCTTGATTAGGTCATTGCAGTTGTCCATTGACTTTGATAACAGGGCATGGTAACACCAAGAGACGCCCTAGAGAATCTCCAGCACTCCAGACATACTCTTCCTTACCTCCATTGTGGAGGAGCAGTCCAATTTCCCCCTGGTAGTCTGGATCAATCACCCCTGCTAACACTGTAACTCCTTTCTCAGCCTGTGCACTCAAGGGCATCAGGAGCCCAAAGTGGCCAGGGGGAATTCTTAGCTTCCAGTTCAATGGAATGTTCTTTGTGCCTCCTGGCGAAAGCACTCCCCACTATGGAACCAAGACCTCTAGGCCAGCAGAGCAATAGGGTTGTGGGTACAGGAAGCAAAAATTTGGCTAATGGGTCACTTGGGGTGATGGTAAGTGGTACCATTCCCATTTCCACCCCTTGATTCCTGGACCCGTGAATCCGGGCTATAGGAGAAACAGTGCCATATATAGGACGCTCATTCAGAGCATATACAGCCTGCTGGAGGACACACCCCCAGGCCTCCAAGCTATTGCCACCTAGTTGGCACTGCAGCTGTTTCTTTAAAAGGCCATTCCACCACTCTATCAAGCCAGCTGCTTCAGGGTGGTTGGACACATGGTAAGACCAGTGAATTCCATGATCATGAGCCCACTGCTTTACTTCTTTGGCTGTGAAGTGAGTTCCTTGGTCAGAAGCAATGCTGTGTGGAATTTCATGACGGTGGATAAGGCATTCTGTAAGCCCACGGATAGTAGTTTTGGCAGAAGCATTACGTGCAGGAAAAGCAAATGCATACCCAGAATAAGTGTCTATTCCAGTAAGGACAAAACGCTGCCCTTTCCATGATGGAAGAGGTCCAATATAGTCAACTTGCCACCAAGTTGCTGGCTGGTCACCGCGTGGAATACTACCATATCAGGGGCTCAGAGTTGGTCTCTGCTGCTGCCAGATTTGGCACTCAGCAGCAGCCGTAGCCAGGTCAGCCTTAGTTAGTGGAAGTCCGTGTTGTTGGGCCCATGCATAACCTGCATCCCTGCCACCATGGCCACGTTGTTCATGGGCCCATTGGGCAATGACAGGGGTGCCTGAGGAAAAAGGTTGACCACTGTCCACAGAACGGGTCAGCTTATCTACTTGATTATTAAAGTCCTCCTCTAATGAGGTCACCTTCTGATGAGCATTAACATGGGACACAAGTATATTTATATCCTTTGCCCATTCAGAGAGCTCTATCCACATACATCTTCCCCAAATGTCCTTTTCACCAATTTTCCAATCATGCTCCTTCCAGGTCCCAGACCATCCTGCCAAACCATTGGCCACAGCCCATGAAGCAGTGTATAACCACACATCTGGCCATTTTTCTTTCCAAGCAAAATGCACAACCATGTGTACTGCCAGGAGTTCTGCCCATTGTGAAGACTCCCCTTCACCACAGTCCTTCAGAGTTGTCCCAGAAAGGGGCTGTAATGCTGCAGCTGTCCACTTCTGGGATGTGCCCGCATAGCATGCTGAACCATCTGTAAACCATGTCCTGGCCTTCTCCTCTTCAGTCAACTGATCATAGGGCACACCCCATGATGCCATAGGTGCATGCTTGGGGACAGAAGGCATTGCAACAGGAGTAGCAACCATAGGTATTTGGGCAACCTCCTCATGTAACTTACTCGTCCTTTAGGGCCTGCTCAAGCCTGATCACGGATATACCACTTCCACTTGATGATGGATTGCTGCTGTGCACGTCGAACTTTATGGCCTGGTGGATCAGATAACACCCAGCTCATAATGGGCAGCTCAGGTCGCATAATAACTTGATGGCCCATTGTCAAGCGTTCAGTTTCTATTAAGGCCCAATAGCAAGCCAAGAGCTGTCTCTCAAAGGGAGAATAATTGTCAGCAGATGATGGCAGAGCCTTGTTCCAGAATCCCAAGGGCCTCTGGTGTGATTCACCTATGGGGGCCTGCCAAAGGCTCCAAACGGCATCCCTATCTGCCACTGACACCTCAAGTATCATTGGATTTGCTGGATCATATGGCCCAAGTGGCAGAGCCTCCTGCACAGCAGCCTGGACCTGTTGAAGAGCCTTCTCTTGTTCTGGGCCCCACTGAAAACTAGTAGCTTTCCGAGTCACTTGGTATATGGGACGGAGTAACACACCCAAGTGAGGAATGTGCTGTCTCCAAAATCCAAATAGGCCCATTAGATGTTGTGCTTCCTTCTTAGTGGTAGGAGGTGCCAGGTGCAACAACTTATCCTTCACCTTAGAAGGAATATCCCTGCATGCCCCACACCACTGAACTCCTAAAAATTTCACAGAGGTGGAAGGTCCTTGTATTTTGGATGGATTTATTTCCCATCCCCTCATGCGCATATGCTGTACCAGCAACTCCAGAGTGGCTGCCACCTCCTGGTCAAGCAATCCAATCAGCGTAATGTCATCGATATAATGGACCAATGTGACACCTTGTGGAAGGCACAGGCGATCAAGATCCCTGAGAACTAAGCTATGACACAGGGCGGGAGAGTTAATATAACCTTGAGGTAACACAGTAAATGTGTACTGCTGACCTTGCCAGCTGAAGGCAAATTGCTTCTGGTGGTCCTTATGGACAGGTATGGAGAAGAAGGCATTCGCAAGATCAATAGCTGCATACCAGGTACCAGGATATGTGTTAATCTGCTCAAGTAAAGAAACCACATCTGGTACAGCAGCTGCAACTGGAGTCACCACCTGATTAAGTTTTCGATAATCCACTGTCATTCTCCAGGATCCATCTGTCTTCTGAACAGGCCAAATAGGGGAGTTAAAGGGAGATGTGCTGAGAACCACCACCCCTGCATCCTTCAAGTCCTTTATAGTGGCATTAATCTCGGCAATTCCTCTAGGGATGCAATACTGTTTCTGGTTCACTATTTTCCTTGGTAGAGGGAGCTCCAATGGCTTCCATGTGGCCTTTCCAACCATAATGGCCCTCACCCCACCAGTCAAAGAACCAATGTGTGGGTTTTGCCAGCTCCTGAATATATCTATCCCAATTATACATTCTGGGACTGGGGAAATAACCACAGGATGAGTTCGGGGACCCACTGGACCTACTGTCAGTCAAAAATTCGCCAAAACTCCATTGATCACCTGACCTCCATAAACACCTACTTTAACTGGAGGGCCACAATGCTGGTTGGGGTCTCCTGGAATCAATGTCAATTCAGAGCCAGTGTCCAGTAAGCCCCAAAAAGTCTGATTATTCCCTTTTCCCCAGTGTACAGTTACCCTAGCAAAGGCCGTAGGTCCCTCTGTGGAAGGATAGGACTAAGCTTAATATTGAAACTTTTGGGGATTATGGGAGGGTCCTTCCTCAAAGGGACACGGCCACCCCTTCAATCAAGGGGTTCAGGATCTGTAAACTGGCTCAAGTCTGGAAACTGGTTAAGAGGCCTTGATTCTCTGTTGCTATAATTCAAAGTGGCCTTTTGGTTCTTTGCTCTGGAACTTTTCTGCTTATACAGATCAAGCAGGAATTTAGTAGGTTTTTTTTTTTTATCTATTTCACTTCTGGGAACACCATGATTAAGCAGCCAGTACCAAAGGTCTACACGAGTCATACTGTTACGAGCATTGTTTTGCCTGCGCTGTCCATTATGGTAAACACGTTCATGTAGCCTTTGGTGATTCAGTGCTGATACTTGTCCCTTGTTACCCCGAGAGCCAGTTAGACCCATTGCATCTAAGTCACCTAATGCAGCAACTGCAGCTCCCACTGTGATGTCTTCTTTACATAAAAGACCAATGATTGGGGACTTTAAGTGTGCTGGTGCTCCCCTCACAAATCTGTTTCTTATAGTCTTAGTGAAGGGCCCATCTTCTGCACCCTCCCATTGCGGGCTTAAAGATGAGTTTACATGGTAAATCCACTCCAGCATTCCAAGTTCTCTGAACCTTTTAATCCCTTCATCAACATTAAGCCAAGGGATATCAGGCAGCTCAAGCTCATTCACAGTAGGCCATCTTTGGATCCATACTTCAGCCAACCAGTCAAATAAACTCTTGGCACCTCTTCCAACTGCATGAGCTGCAGTGTTAAATCTAAAATCTCTGGTCAGTGGGCCCATTTCAATAAATTCAGCTTGATCTAACCTTATAATCCTTCCTCCATCATCTCACACTCTTAAAATCTATTCCCACATATATTCCCCATGCTTCTGCCTGTACAAGTTAGAAAGCTCCTGAAGTTCCTTAGGGGTGTATCTCACTGCCTCTTGAGTCATGCTTTCTAACTCCCCTTTAGGGGCATGCCTAGCCTTACACCTTGTTATAGGCCTCGAGGCAAAGATGGGTGGGCTCTGAGAAGCATCAGTACTTCCTGCAGGGAGGGTCATTACTGCTTCCTCAGACAAAGGAATGATTCCCTCAGGCAAGTGTGAAGAGGGCAATACTTCAGGGGGTGGGGGTGGGGATGCAACTGCAGCTAAAGGAGGGGAAGCCACATTCTCCTGCAAAACAACTTCTTCAGAATCTGAGAGTTCAATGTCCCCAGATTCTTCAGGATCTTCCCATACATCCCCATCCCAAGTCATGGGATCCCACTCTTTTCCAACCAATGCCCTCACTTTAACTTCTGATAGCTTGTGAGGCTGGGAATTGAGCTTATGCTGCAAGTAAGCTAATCTTACAATGAGAGCTTGAGTTTGGTTTTCTCAATTCGAGCCCTGTTCTGACTAGACAGGAGATTTTCCTCCAGGGCACCCTTAGAAACCTTCAGATCATGTATGTGGGTCTTAAGCTTGGAAATTTCCTTTTGGAGCTTCTGCTTTTCTCCCAACAGTTTATCTAGAAATGTCAGAAGAAATCATTCAGCATCATCATTCGTCTTACTTTTCCACAAATATTCAAAAGTTCTAGATACAGAGTCACTAAATTCCTTGCTCCTCACAAGATATGACTCATAATCACTAAATACATCTATCTCACGGAGTTCGTTAAATAGTGCCACCATGGATTATTAGTGCCCTTATTACCAATTAAAGTGCACTCCTTATTACCAGCAGAGCCTTTAGTGGCACTGAAGTTGGAGAACCAACTCCACAGAGCACCAAGCCTACTAGGGAAATCCATCCTTACAATTCTGTTTCTCTAGAACCACTCCTGGTACCACAATCTGTATTAGTCAGGGTTCTCTAGAGAAACAGAACGGATAGAATGAATTGTATTGAAAGGGAATTTATTGGATTAGCTTACCCAGTCCAGCAATAGCAAGTTGTAGGTCCGAGAGTCAAGCAACCTGGTAGCTGCTCAGGCCATGAGGCTGGAGGCCTCGGCAGTCCCAATCCGGCACTGAAGACCTGGAGGCTTCCTGGAGAGACGCTGTTCTTCAGTCCACCTTGGTCTGCAGTCCACACTGGAAAGCAGCAACACCAAGAAGCAAGTACCAAGCGGAAAACACCAAGCACCCAGTGTCAAGGATTGAGCAGCACCAGCAGCCAGGTGGGAGAGAGAGAGCCTTTCTTCCAAGAGCTTCTTTTTATCAACCAGTCCCCTCCTCCAAGAGGGGACGCCCACTCTGGGCCTCCCATTCTGGGGGAAGGGCTTACCCCTGGGGGAAGGATTATTCCTTTTGTTAATCCTTCCGAGAAGCAACCTCAGAGACACGCTTATGTGGAAAGTCTGTGGATTCCTAAACAAGTCAAGTTAACACAAAATTAACCATCACAGTAGAACTTAGTAGATTCACCTCATTTCTAAAGTAGTTTGTTGAGAAAACAAACATCTTCATTATTGAACACTGTGCTGTATGAAATAAGCTAGTTCTGTTCTCGGAAAGAGTTGCTTTCCTACAAAGAATGTTGAGTGCAGGAAGTTCAAACTTTCCTAGTTTGTGTAATGTAACAAGATGTAGAAATTAGTAGATTCGCCTCATTTCTACAGTAGTTTGTTTAGAAAACAAACATCTTCATTGCCGAACACTGTACTGTGTAAATTAAGCTAGTACTCTTCTCAGAATGAGTTGGATTCGTATGAAGAAGTTTGAATGCACCATGTTCAAAATTTCCTTGTTTGTGTAATCTAACAAGATGTACAACTTAGTAGATTCATGTCATTTATAAGTTTTTGTGCAGAAAACAAACATCTTCATCGCCGAACACTGTGCTGTGTGAAATAAGCTTGTTCTGTTCTCAGAATGAGTTGCTTTCCTACGAAGAAGGTTGAATGCAAAACGTTCAAACTTTCATTATTTGTGTAATCTAACAAGATGTACAACTTGGTAGATTCCTCTCATTTCTAAAGTAGTTTGTTTATAAAACAAACATCTTCATGGCCGAACACTGTACTGTGTGAAATTAGCTAGATCTGGTCTCGGAATGAGTTGCTTTCCTATAAACAAGGTTGAGTGCAGCAAGTTCAAACTTTCCTTTTTAGTGTAATCTAACAAGATATACAACTTAGTAGATTCGTTTCATGTCTAAAGTAGTTTGTTTAGAAAACAAACACCTTCATTACTGAACACTGTACTGTGTGAATTAAGCTACTCCTGTTCTTGGAAGGAGTTGCTTTCTACAAAGAATGTTGAGTGCTGCAAGTTCAAACTTTCCTAGTTTGTGTAATCTAACAAGATGTAGAAATTAGTACATTCCTCATTTCTAAAGTAGTTTGTTTAGAAAACAAATATCTTCATTGCCAAACACTGTACTGTGTGAAATAAGCTAGTTCTGTTCCCAGAATGACTTCCTTTCCTACACAAAAGGTTGAATGCAGAAAGTTCAAACTTTCCATGTTTGTGTACTCTAACAAGATGTAGAACTAAATAGATGGGTTTCATTTCTAAAATAGTTTGTTTAGAAAACAACCATCTTCCTTCCCGAACACTGCACTGTGTCAAATAAGTTATTTATGCTCTCGGGAAGAGTTGCTTTCCCAGGAACAAGGTTGAGTGCAGCAAATTCAAACTTTCCTTGTCAGTGCAATCTAACGAGATATACAACTTAGTAGATTCGTTTCATTTCTAAAGTACTTTATTTAGAAAACAAGCATCTTCATTGCCAAGCACTGTACTGTGTGAATTAATCTACTTCTGTTCTTAAAATGAGTAGCTTTCCTACAAAGAATGTTGAGAGCAACAAGTTGAAACTTTCCTAGTTTGTCTAATCTAACAAGATGTTCAACTTAGTAGATTCGACTCATTTCTAAAGTAGTTTTTTTTTTTTTTTTAAAAACAAACATCTTCATTGCCGAACATGGTACTGTGTGAAATAAGCTAGTTCTGTTCTCAGAATGAGTTGATTTCCTATGAACAAGGTTGAGTGCACCTAGTTAAAACTTTCCTTGGTAGTATAAACTAACAAGATGTACAACTTAGTAGATTTGTTTCATTTCTGACGTAGTTTGATTAGAAAACAAACATCTTCCTTCCCGAACACAGTACTGTGTGAAATAAGCTAATTCTGTTTTCAGAATGAGTTGCTTTCCCAGGAACAAGGTTGAGTGCAGCAAGTTCAAACTTTCCTTGTCAGTGTAATCTAAAAAGATATACTGCTTAGTAGATTCCTTTCATTTCTAAAGTAGTTTGTTTAGAAAACAAACATCGTCATTGCCAAGTGCAGTACTTTAAGCTAGTTCTGTTCTTGGAATGAGTTGCTTTCCTACAAAGAATGTTGAGGGCAGCAAATTGAAATTTTCCTAGTTTGTGTAATCTAACAAGATGTACAACTTAGTACATTCTCCTCATTTCTAAAGTAGTTTGTTTAGAAACAAACATCTTCATTGCTGAACACGGTACTGAGTGGAATAAGCTAGTTCTGTTCTCAGAATGAGTTGCTTTCCTATTAACAAGGTTGACTGCAGCTGGTTCAAACTTGCCTTGTTAGTGTAATTTAACAATATGTACAACTTAGTAGATTCATTTCATTTCTAAAGTAGTTTGTTTAGAAAACAAACATCTTCATTGCCGAACACTATACTGTGTTACATATGCTATTTCTGTTCTCGGAATGAGTTGCTTTCCTACGAACAAGGTTGAGTGCATCACGTTCAAATTTTCCTTGTTAGTGTAATCTAACAAGATATACAACTTAGTAGATTCCTTTCATTTCTAAAGAATTTGTTTAGAGAACCAACATCTTCATTGCCGAAAACTATACTGTGTGAAATAAGCTAGTTCTGTTCTCCGAAGGAGATGCTTTCCTACGAACAACGTTGAATGCAGAAAGTTCAAACTTTCCATGTTTGTGTAATATAACAAGATATACAACTTATTAGATTCCCTTGATTTCTAAAGTAGTTTGTTTAGAAAAAAAACATATTCATTGCCAAACATGGTACTGTGTGACATGAGCTGGTTCTTTTCTCAGAATGAGTTGCTTTCCTAAGAAGAAGGTTGAGAGCAACAAGTTGAAACTTTCTTTGTTAGTGTAATCTAACAAGATGTACAACTTCGTACATTCATTTGGTTTCTAAAGTAGTTTGTTTAGAAAAAAGCATCTTCATTGCTGAACACTGTACTGTGTGAAATAAGCTATTTCGATTCCCGGAATTAGTTGTTTTCCTACGAAGAAGGTTGAATGCAGCAAAATCAAACTGTCCTTATTTGTGTAATCTAACAAGTATTACAACTTAGTAGATTAGTTTCATTTCTAAAGTACTTTTTTTAGAAAACAACAATCTTCATTGCCGAACACGGTACTGTGTGAAATGAGCTAGTACTGTTCTAAGAATGAGTTGCTTTCCTACAAACAAGGTTGAGTGCAGCAAGTTCAAATTTTCCTTCTTAGTGTAATCTAGAGAAGATGTACCACTTAGTAGATTCATTTCATTTCTAAAGTGCTTTGTCTAGAAAACAAACATCTTCATTGGTGAACAATGTACAGTGTGAATTAAGCTGGTTCTGTTCTGGGAATGAGTTGCTTTCCTACGAACAAGGTTGAGTGCAGTAAGTTCAAACTTTACTCGTTAGTGACATCTAACAAGATGTACAACTTAGTAGATTTGCCTCATTTCTAAAGTAGTTTGTTTAGAAAACAAAGATCTTCATTACCAAAAAGTGTACTATGTGAATTAAGCTAGTTCTGTTCTTGGAATGAGTTGCTTTCCTACAAAGAAAGTTTAGTGCAGCAAGTTCAAACTTTCCTAGTTTGTGTAATCTAACAAGATGTAGAAATTAGTAAATTCGCCTCATTTCGAAACCTCATTGCCAAACCTGTATTGTGTGAAATAAGCTAGTTCTGTTCTTGGAATGAGTTGCTTTCCCACGAACAAGGTTGAATGCAGAAAGTTCAAACTTTCCATGTATGTGTAATCTAAAAATATGTACAATTCAGTAGTTCTGCCTCATTTCTAAAGTAGTTTGTTTAGAAAACAAATATCTTCATTGCCGAACTCTGTACTGTGTGAATTAAGCTAGTTCTGTTCTTGGAATGAGTTGCTTTCCTACGAACAAGGATGAGTGCAACAAGGTGAAACTTTACTTGTTAGTGAAATCTAAAAAGATGTACAACTTAGTGGATTCATTTCATTTCTGAAGTAGTTTGTTTAGAATACAAACATCTTCATTGCCATACAGTGTCCTGTGTGAAATAAGGTATTTCTGTTCTGGGAATGAGTTGCTTTCCCACGAACAAGGTTGAGTGCAGCAAGCTCAAACCTTCCTAGTTTGTGTAATCTAACAAGTAGTATAACTTAGTAGATTCGCCTCATTTCTACAGTAGTTTGTTTAGAAAACAAACAACTTCATTGCCGAACACTGTACTGTGTGAAATAAGCTAGTTCTGTTCTCAGAATGAGTTGCTTTCCTACGAACAAGGTTGAATGCAGAAACTTCAAACTTTCCATGTTTGTGTACTCTAACAAGATGTAGAACTTAGTATATTCGCCTCATTTCTAAAGTAGTTTGTTTAGAAAACAAACATCTTAATTGCCGAACACTGTACAGTATGAATTAAGCTAGTTCTCTTCTCAAAATGAATTGCTTTCCTCCAAAGAAGGTTGAATGCACCACTTTCAAACTTTCCTTGTTTGTGTAATCTAACAAGATGTACAACTCAGTAGTTTCACCTCTTTTCTAAAGTACTTTGTTTCGAAAACCAACATCAACGTTGCCGAACACTGTGCTGTATTATATAAGCTATTTCTGTTCTAGGAATGAGTTGCTTTTCTAAGAACAAGATTGAATGCAGAAAGTTCAAACCTTCCATATTTGTGTAATCAAACAAGATGTACATCTTAGTAGATTCACCTCATTTCTCTGGTAGTTTGTTTAGAAAACAAACATCTTCATTTCCAAACACTGTACTGTGTGAATTAAGCTAGTTCTGTTCTTGGGATGAGTTGCTTTCCTACAAAGAATGTTGAGTGCAGAAAGTTCAAACTTTCCTAGTTTGTGTAATCTACGAAGATGTAGAATTTAGTAGATTTGCCTCATTTCTAAAGTAGTTTGTTTGGAAAACAAACATTTTCATTGCCAAACACTGTACTGTGTGAAATAAGTTGGTTCTGTCCTCAGAACGAGTTTCTTTCCTACTAACCAGGCTGAATGCAGAAAGTTAGAACTTTCCATGTTTGTGTAATCTAACAAGATGTAAAACTTAGTAGATTCACCTCATTTCTAAAGTAGTTTGTTTGGAAAACAAACATCTTCATTACTGAAAACTGTACTATGTGAATTAAGCTAGTTCTGTTCTTGGAATGAGTTGCTTTCCTACAAAAAATGTTGAGTGCAGCAAGTTCAAACGTTCCTAGTTTGTGTAATCTAACAAGATGTAGAAATTAGTAGATTTGCCTCATTTCGAAAGTAGTGTGTTTAGAAAACAAACATCTTCATTGCCGAACACTACTATGTGAAATAAGCTAGTTCTCTTCTCGGAATGAGATGCTTTCCTACAAAGAAGGCGAAGGCAGCAAGTTGAAACTTTCCTTGTATGTGTAATCTACAAGGTGTACAACTTAGCAGATTTGCCTCATTTCTAAACTAGTTTGTTTAGAAAAAAAATAACCTCATTGCCGAACACTTTATTGTGTGAAATAAGCTAGTTCTGTTCTCGGAATGAGTTGCTTTCCCACTAACAAGGTTGAGTGCAGCAAGTTCAAACTTCCCTTGTTAGTGTAATCTAACAACATTTACAACTTAGTAGATTTGTTTCATTTCTAATGTAGTTTGTTGAGAAAACAAACATCTTCATTGCCGAACAGTGTACTGTGCAAATTAAGCTAGTTCTGTTCTTGGAATGAGTTACTTTCCTAGAAAGAATGTTGAGTGCTGGAAGTTCAAACTTTCCTAGTTTGTGTAATCTAACAAGGTGCAGAAATTAGTAGATTCGCCTCATTTCTAAAGTAGTTTGTTTAAAAAACAAACATCTTCATTGCTGAACACTGTACTGTGTGAAATAAGCTAGTTCTGTTCACAGAATGATTACTCTCCTACGAACAAGGTTGAATGCACAAAGTTCAAACTTTCCATGTTTGTGTAATCTAACAATATGTACAACTTAGTAGATTCGCCTCATTTCTAAAGTAGTTTGTATAGAAAACAAACATCTATATTGCCAAACACTGTACTTTGTGAAATAAGCTATTTCTGTTCTCGGAATGAGTTGCTTTCCTACAAAGAATGTTGAGTGCAGCAAGCTCAAACTCTCCTAGTTTGTGTAATATAACAAGATGTAGAACTTAGGAGATTCACCTCATTTCTAAAGTAGTTTGATTAGTAAACAAACATCTTCATTGCCGAACACTGTACTCTCTCTATTAAGTTAGTTCTGTTCTCAGAATGAGTTGCTTTCCTAAGAACAAGGTTGAATGTAGCAAGTTCAAACTTTCCTTGTTTTTGTAATCTAACAAGATGTAAAACTTAGTAGTTTCGCCTCATTTCTTAAGTAGTTTGTATAGAACACAAATATCTTCATTGCCGAACATTGTACTGTGTGAATTAAGCTAGTTCTGTTCTTGGAATTAGTTGCTTTCCTACAAAGATTGTTGAGTCCAGCTAGTTCAAATTTTTCTAGTTTGTGTAATCTAACAAGATGTACAATTTAGTAGAATCGCCACATTTCTAAAGTAGTATGTTAAGGAAACAAACATCTTCATTCCTGACACTGTCCTGGCTTAAATAAGCTAGTTCTGTTCTCGGAATGAGTGGCTTTCCTATGAAAAAGGTTGAATACCGAAAGTTCAAACTTTCCTAGTTTGCATAATCTAAATAGATGTACAATTTAGTAGAATCACCTCATTTCTAAAGTAGTATGTTTAGAAAACAAAGATCTTCATTGCAGAACACAGTACTGTGTTAAATCAGCTATTTCTGTTCCAGGAATGACTTGATTTCCTACGAACAAGGTTGAGTGCAGCAAGTTCAAACTTTCTTAGTTTGTGAAATCTAACAAGATGTAAAACTTAGTAGACTCGCCTCATTTCTAAAGTAGTTTGTTTAGAAAGCCAACATCTTCATTGCGGAACACTGTACTGTGTGAAATAGGCTAGTTCTGTTCTCAGAATGAGTTGATTTCCAACAAAGAAGGTTGAATGCACCAGGATGAAATTTTCCTTGTTTGTGTAATCTAACAAGATATACAACTTAGTATATTTGCGTCATTTCTAAAGTAGTTTCTTTAGAAAACAAACATCTTCATTTCCGAACACTGTACTGTGTGAATTAACCTAGTTCTATACTTGGAATGGGCTGCTTTCCTATGACAAGGATGAATGTAGAAATTTCAAACTTTCCTTGTTTGTGTAATCTAACAAGATGTACAACTTAGTAGTTTCGCCTCATTTCTAAAGTACTTTGTTTAGAAAACAAACATCTTCATTGCCAAACACAGTACTGTGTGAATTCAGCTAGTTCTATTCTTGGAATGAGTTGCTTTCCTACAAAGAATGTTGAATGCAGTAAGTTCAAACTTTCCAAGTTTGTGTAATCTAGCAAGATGTAGAACTTAGTAGATTTGCCTCATTTCAAAAGTAGTGTTTTCAGAAAACAAACATCTTCATTGCAGAACACTGTACTGTGTGAAATAAGCTAGTTCTATTCTCGGAATGAGTTGCTTTCCTCCAAAGAAGGTTGATTGCACCACGTTCAAACATTTCTTTTCTGTGCAATCTAACAAGATGTAAAACTTAGTAGATTCACCTCATTTATAAAGTAGTTTGTTTAGAAAACAAACATCTTCATTGCTGAACACTGTACTGAGGGAAATAAGCTAGTTCTGTTCTTGGATTGAGTTGTTTTCCTACGAACAATGTTGAGTGGAGCAAGTTCAAACTTTCTTTGTTAGTGTAATCTAATAAGATGTACAACTTAGAATATTCCCCTCATTTCTAAAGTAGTTTGTTTAGAAAACAAACATCTTCATTACCGAACACTCTACTGTGTGAATTAAGTTAGTTGTGTTCGGGGAATGAGTTGTGTTCCTACAAAGAATGTTGAGTGCAGCAAGTTCAAACTTTCCTAGTTTTTGTAATCTAAGAAGAAGTATAACTTAGTAGATTCGCCTCATTTCTAAAGTAGTTTGTTTAGGAAACAAACATCTTCATTACCGAACACTGTAGTGTATGAATTAAGCTGGTTTTGATCTTGCTACAAAGAATGTTGAGTGTAAGTTCAAAATTCCTAGTTCGTGTAATCTAACAAAATGTAGAATTTATCAGATTAGCCTCATTTCTAAAGTAGTTTGTTTAGAAAACGAACATCTTCATTGCCGAACACTATACTGTGCGAAAGAAGGAAGTTCTGTGCTCCGAATGAGTTGCTTTCCTACAAAGATGGTTGAATGCACCACGTTCAAACTTCCCTTGTTTATGTAATCTAATAAGATGCACAACTTAGTAGATTCACCACATTTCTAAAGAAGTTTGTTTAGAAAACAAGCATCTCCATTGCCGAACATTGTAGTGTGTGAAATAAGCTAGCTCTGTTATTGGAATGAGTCGCTTTCCCATGAACAAGGTTGAGTGCAGCAAGTTCAAACTTTCCTAGTTTGTGTAATCTAACAAGATGTACAACTTGGTAGATTCGTTTCATTTCTAAAATAATTTGTTTAGAAAACAAACATTTTAATTGCCAAACACTGTACTGTGTGAATGAAGGTAGTTCTCTTCTCAAAATGAGTTGCTTTCGTACGAACAAGATTCAATGCCCAAAGTTCCATCTTTCCATGTTTGTGTAATATAAGAAGATGTACAACTTAGTAGATTTGACTCATTTCTAAAGTAGTTTGTTTAGAAAACAAACATCTTCATTCCCAAACACTGTACTGTGTGAATTAAGCTAGTTCGGTTCTTGGAATGAGTTGCCTTCCTACACAGAAAGTTGAGTGCAGCAAGTTCAAATTTTCCGAGTATGTGCAATCTAACAAGATGTACAACTTAGTCAATTCGTTTCATTTCTAAAGTAGTTTGTTTAGAAAACAAACATCTTCATTTCTGAACACTGTATTGTGTAAAATAAGCTAGTTTTGTTCTCAAAATTAGTTGCTTTCCTACTAACAAGGTTGAATGCATGAAGTTCAAACTTCCTATGTTTATGAAATCTAACAATATTTAGAACTTAGTAGATTACCCTCATTTCAAAGGCAGTTTGTTTAGAAAACAAACATCTTCATTACCGAACACTGTACTGTGTGAATTAAGCTAGTTCGGTTCTTGGAATAAGTTGCCTTCCTACAAAGAAAGTTGAGTGCAGCAAGTTCAAACTTTCCTAGTTTGTGGAATCTAACAACATGTACAACTTAGTAGATTCGTTTCATTTCTAAATTAGTTTGTTTAGAAAACAAACATCTTCATTGCCAAACACTGTATTGTGTAAAATAAGCTAGTTCTGTTCTCAAAATGAGTTGCTTTCCTACGAACAAGGTTGAATGCATAAAGTTCAAACTTACTATGTTTATGAAATCTAACAATATGTAGAACTTAGTAGATTACCCTCATTTCTAAGGTAGTTTGATTAGCATTCAATCATCTTCATTGTCGAACAGTGTACCGTGTGAAATAAGGTAGTTCTGTTCTCGGAATGAGTTGCTTTCCCACGAATGAGGTTGAGTGCAGCAAGTTCAAACTTTCCTTTTCTGTGTAATCTAAAAAGATGTACAACTTAGTAGATTCGTTTCATTTCTAAAGTAGTTTAAGAGAACAAACATCTTCATTGCCAAACACTGTACTGTGTGAAATAAGCTAGTTCTTTTCTGGGAATAAGTTGGTTTCCCATGAACAAAGTTGAGTGAAGCAGTTTCAAACTTTCCATGTTTGTGTAATCGAACAAGAATTTGTTCAGAAAACAAACATCTTCATTACCGAACACTGTAGTGTGTGAAATAAGCTAGTTCTGTTCTCAGAATGAGTTTCTTTCCAATGGACAAGGTTGAGTGCAGCAACTTCAAACTTTCCGTGTTAGTGTAATCTAACAAGATGTACAACGTAGTAGATTCGTTTCATTTCTAAAGTAGTTTGTTTAGAAAACAAACATCTTCATTGCCAAATACTGTACTGTTGTAAACAAGCTAGTTCTGTTCTTGGAATGAGTTTCTTTCCTACGAACAAGGATGAGTGCAGCAAGTTCACACTTTCCTTGTTAATGTAATCTTACAAGATGTACAACTTAGTAGATTTGTTTCATTTCTAAAGTAGTTTATTTAGAGAACAAACATCTTCATTGCTGAACACTGTGCTGTGTGAATTAAGCTAATTCTGTTCTTGGAATGAGTTGCTTTCCTACAAAGAATGTTGAGTGCATCAAGTTCAAACTTTCCTACTTTGTGTAATCTAAAAGATGTACAACTTAGTAGATTCGCTTCATTTCTCTCGTAGTTTGTTTAGAAAACACACATCTTCATTACCAAACACTGTACTGTGTGAAATAAGCTAGTTCTGTTCTCAGAATGAGTTGCTTTCCTACGAAGAGGGTTGAATGCAGCACGTTCAAACTTTTCATGTTTGTGTAATCTAAGAAGATGTAGAATTTAGTAGATTCACCTCATTTTTAACTAGTTGGTTTAGAAAACACACGTCTTCATTGCCGAACACTGTACTGTGTGAAATAAGCTAGTTCTGTTCTCAGAATGAGTTGCTTTCCTACGAAGAGGGTTGAATGCACCACGTTCAAACTTTTCATGTTTGTGTATTCTAACAAGATGTAGAATTTAGTAGATTCACCTCATTTTTAACTAGTTGGTTTAGAAAACAAACATCTTCATTGCTGAACACTGTACTGTGTGAAATAAGCTAGTTCTGTTCTCAGAATAAGTTGCTTTCCTATGAACAAGGTTGAATGCAGAAAGTTCAAACTTTCCTTGTTTGTGTAATCTAACAAGATGTAGAACTTAGTAGATTCGCCTCTTTTCTAAGTTATTTTGCTTTTTTAGAAAACAAACATCTTCATTACAGAACACAGTACTGTGTGAATTAAGCTAGTTCCGTTCTTGGAATGAGTTGCTTTCCTACAAAGAATGTTGAGTGCTGCTAGTTCAAACTTTCCTAGTTTCTGGAATGTAACAAGATGCAGAAGTTAGTGGTTTCGCCTCATCTCTAAATTAGTTTTTTTAGAAAACAAACATCTTCATTGCCTAACACTGTACTGTGTGAAATAAGGTAGTTCTGTTCTTGGAAGGAGTTG
Source organism: Orientallactaga sibirica (assembly GCA_036365145.1). Classification (NCBI taxonomy): domain Eukaryota; kingdom Metazoa; phylum Chordata; class Mammalia; order Rodentia; family Dipodidae; genus Orientallactaga; species Orientallactaga sibirica. Next base: position 311,233 of record JAEOAD010000025.1, read on the forward strand.
CTTTCCTATGAAGAAGGTTGAATACACCACGTTCAAACTTTTCCTGCCTGTGTAATCTAACAAGATATACAACTTAGTAGGTTCACATCAATTCTGAAGTAGTTTGTTTAGAAAGCAAACATCATCATTGCCTAACACTGTACTGCATGAAATAAGGTTGTTCTGTTCTCGGAATGAGTTGCTTTCCCACAAACAAGGTTGAGTGCAACAAGTTCAAACTTTCCTTGTTAGTGTAATCTTCCAAGATGTACAAATAAGTTGATTCGTTTCATTTCTAAATTAGTTTCTTTAGAAAACAAATATCTTCATTGCTGAACACTGTACTGTTGAAATAAGCTATTTCTGTTTTCGGAATGAGTTGCTTTTCTACGAACAAGTTGAGTGCAGCAAGTTCAAACTTTCCTTGTTAGTGTAATCTAACAAGATGTACAAATTATATTCGTTTCATTTCTAAAGTTGTTTGTTTAGAAAGCAAATATCTTAATTGCCAAACACTGTACTGTGTGAAATAAGCTAGTTCTGTTCTTGGAATGAGTTGCTTTCCTATAAACAAGGTTGAGTGCAGCAACTTACATCTTTCCTTGTTAGTGTAACCTAACAAGATGTACAACTTAGTAGATTCACCTCATTTCTAAAGTAGTTTGTTTAGAAAGCAAACATCTTCAAAGCTGAACACTGTACCATGTGAATTAAGCTAGTTCTCTTCTCAGAATGAGTTGCTTTCCTACCAGGAAGGTTGAAAGCACCATGTTCAAAATTTCCCTGTTTGTGTAATCTAACAAGATATACAACTTAGTAGATTTGTTTCATTTCTAAAGTAGTTTGTTTAGAAAACAAACATCTTCATTGACAAACACTGTACGGTGTAAATTAAGCAAGTTCTATTCTCAGAATGAGTTGCTTGCCTACGTACAAGGTTGAGTGCAGCAAGTTCAAACTTTCCTTGTTAGTGTATTCTAACAAGATGTACAATTTAGTAGATTCGTTTCCTTTGTAATGTAGTTTGTTTAGAAAACAAATATCTTCATTGCCAAACACTGTACTGTGTGAAATAAGCTATTTCTGTTCTTGGAATGAGTTGCTTTCCCATGAACGAAGTTGAGTAAACCACGTTCAAACTTTCCTTCTTTGTGTAATCTAACAAGATGTACAACTCATTAGATTCACCTCATTTCTAAAGTAGTTTGTTTAGAAAACAAACATTTCATTGCCAAACACTGTACTGTGTGAAAGAAGCTAGTTCTGTTCTCGGAATAAGTTGCTTTCCTACGAACAAGGTTGAATACAGAAAATTCACCCTTTCCATGTTTGTATAATCTAAAAAGACGTAGAACTTCATACATTCACCTCATTACTAAAGTTGTTTGTTTAGAAAATAAACATCTTCAATACCGACCACTGTACTGTGTGAATTAAGCTAGTTCTGTTCTCAGAATGAGTTTCCTATGAAGAAGGTTCAATTCACGAAGTTCAAACTTTCCTTGTTTGTGGAATCTAACAAGATGTACAATGTAGTAGATTCGCCTCATTTCTAAAGTAGTTTGTTTAGAAAACAAACATCTTCATTGCCGAACACTGTTCTGTGTGAAATAAGCTACTTCTGCCCTCGGAATGAGTTGCTTTCCCATGAACAAGGTTGAGTGCAGCAAGTTCAAACTTTCCTTGTTAGTGTAATCTAACAAGATGTACAACGAAGTTGATTCGTTCCATTTCTAAAGTAGTTTGTTTAGAAAACAAACATCTACATTGCCTAACACAGTCCTGTGTGATATAAGCTATTTCTGTTTTCGGAATGAGTTGCTTTCCTACGAACAAGTTGAGTGCAGCAAGTTCAAACTTTCCTCTTTAGTGTAATCTGACAAGATGTACAAATTATATTCGTTTCATTTCTAAAGTTGTTTGTTTAGAAAGCAAATATCTTAATTGCTGAACACTGTACTGTGTGAAATAAGCTAGTTCTGTTCTCGGAATGAGTTGCTTTCACACGAACAAAGTTCAATGCAGAAAGGTCAAACTTTCCATGTTTGTGTAATATAACAAGATGTACAACTTAGTATATTCACATCATTTATTAAGTAGTATGTTTACAAAGCAAACATCTTCATTTTGGAACACTCTACTATGTGAAGTGAGCTACTTCTGTTCTCGCAATGAGATGCTTTCCTATGAACAAGGTTGAATGCAGAAAATTCAAATGTTCCATGTTTGTATAATCTAACAAGACGTAGAACTTAGTACATTCGCCTCATTTCTAAAGTTGTTTGTTTAGAAAAAAAACATCTTCAATACCGAACACTGTACTGTGTGAATTAAGCTAGTTCTGTTCTTGGAATGAGTTGCTTTGCTCCAAAGAATGTTGAGTGCACCAATTTCAAACTTTCCTAGTTTGTGTAATCTAGCAAGATGTAGAACGTAGTAGATTCACCTCATTTCTAGCGTAGCTTGTTCAGAAAACATACATCTTCCTGGCCGAACACTGTACTGTGCAAAAAAAGTTAGTTCTGTTCTCAGAATGAGTTGCTTTCCTATGAGGAAGGTTCAATGCACCACGTTCAAACTTTCCTTGTTTGTGAATCTAACAAGTTGTATAACTTAGTAGATTCGCCTCATTTCTACAGTGGTTTGTTTAGAAAACAAACATCTTCATTGGCGAACACTGTACTGTGTGAAATAAGGTACTTCTGCTCTCAGAATGAGTTGCTTTCCCACGAACAAGGTTGAGTGTAGCAAGTTCAAACTTTCCTTGTTAGTGTAACATAAAAATATGTACAACTTAGTAGATTCATCTCATTTCTAAAGTACTTTGTTAGAAAACAAACATCTTCATTGCCAAACACTGTGTTGAGTGAAATAAGCTATTTCTGTTTTAGGAATGAGTTGCTTTCCTTTGAACAAGGTTGAGTGCAGCCAGTTCAAACTCTCCTTGTTAGTATAAGCAAACAAGATGTACAACTTAGTATATTCGCCTCATTTCTAAAGTAGTTTGTTTAGAAAATAAAGATCTTCATTGCCGAACACTGTACTGTGTGTAATAAGCTAGTTCTCTTCTCAGAATGAGTTGCTTTCCTATGAAGATGATTGAATGCACCACTTTCAAACTGTCCTTGTTTGTGTAATCCAACAAGATATACAATTTAGTAGATTCACCTCATTGCTAAAATACTTTGTTCAGAATACAAACATCTTCATTGCTGAACACTGTACTTTGTGAAACAAGCTATTTCTGTTCTGGGAATGAGTTGCTTTCCTATGAACAAGGTTGAGTGTAGCAAGCTCAAACTTTCTGGGTTAGTGTAATCTAAGAAGATGTAAAAATTAGTTGATTCCTTTCATTTCTAAAGTAGTTTGTTTAGAAAACAAACATCTTCATTGCCAAACGCTGTGCTGTGTTAAATAAGCTATTTCTGTTCTCGGAATGAGTTGCTTTCCTATGAAGAAGGTTGAATGCAGAAAGTCCAAACTTTCGATGTTTGTGTCATATAACAAGATGTACAACTTAGTATATTAGCCTCGTTCCTTAATAGTTTGTTTAGAAAACAAACATCTTCATTGCTGAACACTGTACTGTGTCATTTGAGCAAGTTCTGTTCTTGGAATGAGTTGCAGTCCTAAAAGAATGTTGAGTGCAGCAAGTTCAAACTTTTCTAGTTTGTGTAATCTAGCAAGATGTAGAACTTAGTAGATTGACCTCATTTCTAAAGTCTTTTGTTTAGAAAACAAACACCTTCATTGCCGAACAATGTACTGTTTGGAATAAGCTAGTTCTGTTTTCGGAATGAGTTGCTTTCCTACAAAGAAGGTTGAATGCACCACGTTCAATGTTTCCTTCTTTGTGTAATCTAACCACATGTACAACTTAGTAGATTTGCATCATTTCTAAAGTATTTAGTTTAGAAAACAAACATCTTCATTGCCGAACACTGTACTATGTGAATTAAGCCAGTTCTGTTCTTGGAATGAGTTGCTTTCCTACAAAGAACGTTGAGTGCAGCAATTTCAAACTTTCCTAATTTGTGTATACTTACAAGATGTACTACTTAGTAGATTCAGCTCATTTCAAAAGTAGTTTGTTTAGAAAAAAAAAACATCTTCATTGCCGAATACCATACTGTGTGAAATAAGGTAGTTCTGTTCTCGGAAGGAGTTGCTTTCCTAATAACAAGGTTGTATGCAGAATGTTCAGACTTGCCTTGTTTGTGTAGTCTAACATGATGCACAACTTAGAAGATTCGCCTCATTTCTAAAGTAGTTTGTTTAGAAAACAAATATCTTCACTTAAAAACACTGTACTGTGTGAATTAAACTAGTTCTGTTCTTGGAATTAGTTGCTTTCCTGAAAAGACTGTTGAGTGCAGCTAGTTCAAACTTTCCTAATTTGTGTAATATAACAAGATATACAACTTAGTAGATTTGTCTCATTTCTAAAGTAGTGTGTTTAGAAAACAAATATCTTCATTCCCAAACACTGTATTGTGTGAAAACAGCTAGATCTGTTTTTGGAATGAGTTGCTTTCCTACGAAGAAGGTTTAGTGCAGCAAGTTCAAACTTTAATAGTTTGTGTAATCTAACAAGATATACAACTTAGTACATTCACCTCATTTCTAGAGTAGTTTGTTCAGAAAACAAACATCTTCATTGCCAAACACTGTACTGTGTGAAATAAGCTAGTTCTGTTCTCAGAATTAGTTGTTGTCCCACGAACAAGGTTGAATGCAGCAAGTTCAAACTTTCCTAGTTTGTGTAATCTAACAAGATGTACAACTTAGTAGATTCACTTCATTTCTAAAGTCGTTTCCTTAGAAAACGTACTTCTTCGTTGCCGAACACTTTACTGTGTGAAATGAGCTAGTTCTGTTCTCGGAATGAGTTGCTTTTCTACAAAGAACATTAAATGCACCACATCCAAACATTCCTATTTTGTGAAAATTAACAAGATGTACAACTTCATAGATTCTTCTCATTTCTAAAGTAGTTTGTTTAGAAAACAAACATCTTCATAACCAAACACTGTACTGTGTCTATTCTCTTCTTGGAATGAGTTGCTTTCTTACAAAGAATTTTGAGTGCTGCAAGTTCAAACTTTCCTAGTGTTGTGGTCCCCACCAAGGCCAGCTCAGGAGGGTCAATAGGGTCTCTGCGGAATTGGGGTGAGCAGCACGGAGTCATGACAGACTCCGGGAGTTGGGTGAAAGTGGAAGCGAGAATCCACAAACTCGTTTATTTAGCACAATGCACATATGGTTTAAGGGGCTGTTAATCCTTGTATGAGGTGCTCCCCTTTTGGTGACCAATGACAGCCTGTCTCTGGACAGTACATCTTGTAGTAGGCTTCTCGCAAGCATGGGACTGTAACTGTTGTCACATCAAGCCTGTGCAAAATGCCATTTTTACAGAAGCCACTTCCTGTTTTCTTCTGCTATGCGGTCTGGCTAGGACAAGGCCTGTATTGTGCCATACATATCCTCCTTTTTGTTTTTATTATTGGCAACCCTGAGAGGTATGGTTTATTGCCATGCCATTGTTGAACCCAGGCCCCAAGGGATCATCATACGTGACAGTGCCTGTCCTAGGTTGTTCCATCTCATGGAGTCTTACCCATCATGGGCCAATTGCCACCTAGGTGAGAAAACCCGAGGGGGATGGCCTGGTATGGTTTTTTGAAAGCCATTGTTGAACCCAGGCCCCAAGGGAACATCACATGTGATGGTGCCTGTCTTAGGTTGCCCCATCTCATGGAATCTTACCCGTCATGGGCTAGCTGCCATCCTGGTGAGAAAACCCGAGGTGTATGGCCTGGTATGGCTTTTAGTATGAGGTCTGGGTAGGGGATAGACCTGTATTGTACCATACATATGAGGCTGTTGCCTAGGAGGCATGGAAGGGCCAATCTGCATGGCTCTGTGGCTTGTGAACAGTCCCAGCGAGCGAGAATCAACTAGAGAGCCTGAAGAGGACTGGGGTAGGACAGGTTGCTGGGTGAGTTCACCCTAGCATCATAGTCAGTAGCATTGAGTGTCCTTAATGGTAGTAGCTCAATGTAATGAAAGGAGTTGGAAAGGAATTTATAGGTGTTTGGGGGGGATAAGTTTAAAGTCCCATATGTAGTCCTCTTCAGCAAGGCTGGTCGCTGAGTCAGTGGCCGGTGGGTGGAAATAAGTTTAAAGTCCCGTATATAGTCTGAGGGATCTGGCATCATCCTCTTCAGCAAGGCTGGTCGCTGAGTCAGTGGCTGGACGGACGTTTCTGGCAGGAATCCAAACTAGGATCTGTGAAGTTTCTGGAAAGACACAAGCATACCCTCGGCCCTGCGTTAAAAGAGGGTGGGGCCCTTTCCAAATATCAGTAAGAGGATCTTTCCAGCGGACTAAGGGTAAGGGTGTCGTGATTGTTTGGGATCTCCAATGTTTGTAGGCTGGGGAGAGTCCTGCCTCATCAAAGGTGAGAAAATTGAGGGTGAAAAGAGCTTCCACTAGGGCCAAGTGGGGGTCCTTGGGCGACATAGTGGACTTTTGTTTTATAATTAGTTCCTTTAGGGTCCGGTTCGTTCTTTCCATGATGGCCTGTCCTTGTAGGTTGTAGGGGATCCCAAGGGAGTGTTTTATTCCCCAAGATTCCATGAAGGATGTGAATTGGGCAGATGTGTATGCAAGGCCATTGTCCGTTTTAATTGACCAGGGCACACCCATGACCAACATAGCGGTTTTTGTTGCCTTAATAACATGGGATGCCTTTTCCCCAGAGAGAGCAATAACAAAAGTAAGCTTAGAGTAAGTGTCCACAATGACATGGACATATTTGAGGTTACCAAAGGAAGGTATGTGGGTAACATCCATTTGCCAGATAGAATTTGGGGTAAGGCCTCTAGGATTGACTCCTTGAGGCTGTAGGGGGCCCAGGGGGGGTTGGGGGACACATGACTTACAAGTACGGGTTAAATTTTTGCATTGGCTAAGCGAGAGCTCAGGATATAGGGTTTTTAGATTAGTGGGGGATAGATGGAACCTTTGGTGTAAACATCTGGCTTGTTCTAAAGGTGGCAAGGAGGAGACAGCAATAAATTTGTCTACCTGTGAATTTCCATCAGCAATAAAGCCAGGCAGGCCAGTGTGTGAGCGAACATGCTCAATAAACCAAGGGTAGGATCTGTTTTCCATCTGCAATTGTAAAGCGGAGATGGCAATGTCTATGGGATGATGAGAGGGCCTGGGATTGGCTAAGGGTAGTACCTTTGTCATTTGAACAACATAACTGCTGTCAGAGAATATGTTGACAGGCTCTTGTTGACAGAGCTCTAAGACTCTGATGATGGCATATAGTTCTCCTAGCTGGACTGAATGGGAGTTAGTGAACTTAAGGGCCTCATCTGTTCTATTGGCTCTTTTAATAATTAGTCCATAGGTATGTTTATTGGCATCTGTAAAGGCCGAGGCTGCTAAGGGTATTGGCTGACTGGAAGGCCTGGAGAAATAGTTAGTCTTAATGGGTAAAGCCGTTAGGGGTTGAAGTAGTTTGTGAGTGGGGAGGTGGTTATCTATCTCATTGGGGAATCCCGCCATTAGGATGTGGAAAAGGGGGTCCTCCCTAAAGAGAACTTGAAGTTCAGACATGGGGATGGGCAGAATTATTTTGGAGGGTTCCGTATTATAGATTTTGTTAGTGTAGGTACGTGCCTTAATTGCTATGAGGAGCATTGCTTGTAGGTTGATGGTGAGTTTATGGGCCTGTGCCCATGAGGGATGTACCCAGCAAAGGGGCGATTGGTTTTGCCAGATGACTCCCAATGGCTCCCCTGTAGTCCAAAGGACTACATTTAGAATTGGAGCAGATGGGTCATATCTTGCGAGAGTCATAGAAAAGAGGTAGTGGGATATTTTATGTAACAAGTTTTTGGAGTGATCATTTAGAGGAATTTTTCTTGAAGGGTTGTCAGTAACTCTAAGGAGGTCATAAAGTGGTAGGAGTTCACTAGGAGGGATGGGTAAAAAAGGTTTGAGCCAGTTAATTTAGCCACAGAGTTTTTGGAGATCATTGAGAGAATAATGGTCCTTTATTAGAAGATGAGGGGTAAGTGGTTATATAGTAGTGAAAATTTTGTATCCTAAAAATCCAAAAGGGGGCACTGTGTGAATTTTTTCATTCGCTATGGCAAACCCAAGTTTTTTGAGGTCCTCAATGAGTAATTTAAGAAGGTCCAAAAGGGCAGTTTTTGAGGTATGTGCAATCAAAAGATCATCCATGTAATGAACAAGAAGGCACTTAGATTGTATTCTCGCCGTGGCAGAGGATATAAACATTTGGAAAATAGAAGGACTATTTTTCATGCCCTGGGGAAGAACCCTCCATTGATGTCTTTTAGCTGGGATAGAGTGGTTGGCCTCCCACACAGTAAAGGCAAAATAGGGCCTGTCCTCTGCTGCCAAAGGGATAGAGAAAAAGCAATCTTTAATATCTAAGATAACTATATGGTGGTTAGTAGGGTAGGCTCCAGGGTGGGGGAGGCCAGTCTGAAAGGAGCCCACTTTTAACATATGTTTATTAACCTGGCGAAGGTCTTGGAGCAGTCTATGTTTACCAGTTTTCTTTTTAATGACAAAGATGGGGGAATTATGGGGGCTAATAGAGGGCTCGATATGGCCAAGAGCAAGTTGTTCTTGAATAAGGGATTTGAGAATAGTTAATTTAGGTTCTAGTATAGGCCACTGTTCAACCCAAATGGGTTCCGTGGTATCCCACTCGAGGCGTATGGGAGCAGTAGGGGATCGGACAGTGGCCTCTAGAATTGGGGGTGATGATGAATGGCGGGTGGTTTTGAGGGGTTGGGTTGCCCCGAAAGACCAACAGTATCATGGGCGATAATATCATCATAAAAGGCGTGGTCATCTGTTGTTATGACAACACCCACGTCAGTAAGGAGGTCTCTTCCCCAGAGGGTATTGGGGACATTTGCTACCAGGGGGAAAAATTCCCCCGTATTGCCGTCATAGTCTTTCCATGTAACTGTTCTCCTAACCTGTCTAGTAGTCTGTTGTCCCCCAACATCCCTAATATTGGGACCATCTTTATAGGCCCAATTGGGCATGTGGAGTGCATTGTTGGCAGAGATAATAGTGGCATCCGCACCTGTGTTTAATATGCCCTTGAATTCAACCCCATCCAAAAGGACAGAAATGTGGGGTGAATGGTCATAAATGGGCAGAGTCCATCTAATGTGGGGGTTGTTCCCTCTTACTTGCGGGGCTGAGGGTTGCCCCTGGGGAAGTTTAAAGGCAGAGAATTTTTGTAATCATTGGCCCAATGATACCCCCTTTGACATTTAGGGCAGGGGGTTAGGGGCCTGAAAATAGGCTTAGTTGTGTTTGGACAGGTCCTCTGAAGGTGTCCTGGTTGGCCACAGCCCCAGCAGAGGGGCGGTTGTTGGGTAGGCTTTTGACCCATGGTCAGGGTTTGTATTGAGGTGGCCAGGGCCTAGAGGAGGGCAGACACAGGATTGATATCTTTGGTAGCTACAATCCATTTATGGAGATCCTCATTACGCACGGCAGCAATAGCAATATGTGCTGCTGTGGATGCTCCTTCCCATGCCAGTTGCTTAACTAAAGCGTCCCTGGTGGGGCCAGGGGGAGTGCGTCGGTCCACGGACTCCATCACACGAGAGAGGAAATCTGTGAAGCCCTCGGATGTGCCCTGGACCAGATTATGAAAATAGGTATCCGGCTTCTGTGGGAGGCAGGCCTTAAGCCCTTGAAGGGATAACGATTTAATTTGGTCAAAGTAGGCTTGTATGCCCACTGTGGCTTGTGTTATAGGGTCTGTATAAGGTCCTGTGCCAAGGAGCATGTCCAAGGTAATTGGAATTCCATCCCTAAGATTTTGGTGGGCCTGGGATTCAGCCAGGTCACTATAGGTGGCTTTCCATTGGAGGAATTCAGGGGGGAGAAGAACTGCCTTGAGGAGCGAATACCAGTCATAGTAAGTCTGAAGATGGATGGCCCATTGTAAGAGGACTTGTTCAAAGTAAGCAGAATCAACGCCAGATTCCTGGGCTGCCTTACGGATGAGGGCCAGATCAAAGAGGGGGGTGGGGAGCCACGACCTGATTGTTGCATCCGGCCCTACATTAATAGGGAAGGTGGCGAAGGGGCATGTCAGGGAACCGGCAGTCACCTGGGTGTGTCCAGGACTGAGCGGGGGGAGGTCCTTGGAAGGGTAACGAGGGGGAGGGGTGGTTGCGAGTGTGGCTGTAGCAGGAGGGGGTCGGTTTGGCGGCTTATTATCATTTAAAAGTTATAGTTCCTCCTCATCCGAGTTATCGGAAGAGGGGGCTGGGAGGGACGAGCTGTGAAGAGCCAATTCAGTTTCCTCTCCATGTTGTTTGTTATGGGCATAAATGATTTCCTGTACTGTGCAGCCTTTAAGGCCGGCAATTATGGCAAGGAGGATAGAAAAGAATGGAGCAGGGGGTGTGTGCCCTTTATAAACCTCACGTTTTTGGCAAGGACTAGAACCTGGGACCAAATGTTAGTGTCCCAGATGTTCTCCGCAGTGATCCATGGGGCTAAAACAAGAGTTTCATCCCAAAAGCTATAGAGGTCTTTTTGTTTTAATTTTAAGCCACATTGCAGAAAGAGGGCCTTAAGAGCCTGAAATTGCAGCATCCTCTGGTGGGGAGGGAGGTTGCCCATTGCTGCGTGGTGTTGATTGATGGGGGGCTGGGCTGGGACACTCCTGAATCAAAGAGACTGAGAAAATAATAACCCAGATCAAAGATGATAGACCAGAGGATGATCATGAAAACCACAAGTCCTAATGCTGGGGCCAGCTGAGACATATGGATAGATTGTTTAGGACCCACATGTCTTGTGCTTAGTGGGGGGAGGGGCCAACACAGGCTTAGGGCCTTGCAGCAGTGTATGCCTTACTGGGGGGGGAAGGGGAGGACGAGCAAAGGAAGAAGGGGGGAAGGGGCTGCCTGCTCACCCACATGCAACCGTTAGCCATTTTTCTCTCACCAATGAAGAACTGGGCACTTTGCTCATTGGACTTTCAAGGATGGGACATTGCCGAGGGGGCTACTCGCCGAGGGGGCTTCTCAAAGAACTGGGTGTTTTGCCATTTTGCCAAACGCCAAGGGGGCTGCTCACCGGCTCACAGGATGTTCAATGGGGCATCTCGCCAGATGCCAATGGGGCAGAGGGTCACGGATGGGGCATCTTGCCAGATGCTGATGGGGCAGGGGGTCACGGATGAGGTGTCTCACTAACACCGACGTCGGGGCAGAGGGTCCCTGTTCAGGCGCCAGTTGTTGGGGTCCCCCCAAGGACAGCTCAGGAGGGACAATAAGGTCTCTGCCAAATTGGGGTGAGCAGCGCGGAGTCACGACACAGACTCCGGGAGTTGGGTGAAAGCGGAAGCGAGAATCCACAAACTCATTTATTTAGCACAATGCACATAGGGTTTAAGGGACAGTTAATTCTTGTATGGGGTGGTCCCCTTTTGGTGACCAATGACAGCCTGTCTCTGGACAGGACATCTCAAAGTAGGCTTCTTGCAAGCATGAGACTGTAACTGTTGTCACATCAAGCCTGCGCAAAATGCCATTTTTACAGAAGCCACTTCCTGTTTTCTTCTGCCATGTGGTCTGGCTAGGACCAGGCCTGTATTGTGCCATACATCCTAGTTTGTGTAATCTAAGAATATGTAGAACTTAGTAGATTCGCCTCATTTCTAAAGTAGTTTGTTTAGAAAACAAACATCTTCATGGGCGAACACTGTACTGTGTGAAATAAGCTCGTTCTGTTCTCAGAATGAGTTGCTTTCCTACTAAGAAGGTCGAGTGCATCAAGTTCAAACTTTCCTTATTAGTGTAATCTAGGAAGATGTACAACTTAGTAGATTCGCCTTATTTCTAAAGTAGTTTTTAGAAAAAAACATCTTCATTGCTGAACACTGAACTGTGTGAAATAAGCTAGTAATTTCTCGGAATGAGTTTCTTTCCCAAGAACAAGGTTGAGTGCAGCAAGTTGAACATTTCCTTGTTAGTGTAATCTAACAAAATATACAACTTAGTGCATTTGTTTCATTTCTAAAGTACGTGGTTTAGAAAACAAACATCTTTATTGCCGAACACCGTACTGTGTGAAATAAGCTATTTCTGTTTTCAGAATGAGTTGCTTTCCAACGAACAAGGTTGAGTGCAGCAAGTTCAACCTTTCCTTGTTAGTGTAATCCAACAAGATGTACAACTTAGTAGATTCATTCCATTTCTAAAGTAGTTTGTTTAGAAAACAAACATCTTCATTCCCAAACACTGTACTGTGTGTATTAAGCTAGTTCTGTTCTTGGAATGAGTAGCTTTCCTACAAAGAATGTTTAGTGCAGCAAGTTCAAACTTTCCTAGTTTGTGTAATCTGACAAGATATACAACTAAGTAGATTCACCTCATTGCGAAAGTAGTTTGTTAAGAAAACAAACATCTTCATTTCCGAATACGGTACTGTTTGAAATAAGCTAGTTCTGTTCTCGGGATGAGTTTCTTTCCTATGAACAAGGTTGAGTGTAGCAAGTTCAAACTTTCCTTATTAGTGTAATCTAACAAGATGTACAATGTAGTAGAATCATTTCTTTTCTAAAGTATTTTGTTTAGAAAACAAACATCTTAATTGCCCAACACTGTAATGTGTGAAATAAGCCAGTTCTGTTCTCAGAATGGGTTGCTTTCCTACGAAAAAGGTTGAATGCTGCAAGTTCAAATGTTCCTTGTTTGTGTAGTCTAACAAGATGTACAACGTAGTAGATTCATTTCATTTCTAATATAGTTTGTTTAGCAAAAAAACATCTTCATTGCTGAAGACAGTACTGTGTAAAATAAGCTATTTCTGTTCTCGGAATGAGTTGCTTTCCCACGAAAGAGGTAGAGTGCAGCAAGTTCAAAGTTTCCTTGTTTGTGTAATCTAACCAGATGTACAACTTAGCACATTCGTTTCATTTCTAAAGTAGTTTGTTAAAAAACAAACATTTTCATTGCTGAACACTGTACTGTGTGAAATGAGCTAGTTCTGTTCTTGGAATGAGTTCCTTTCCTACGAACAACATTGAGTGCAGCAAGTTCAAACTTTCCTTGTTAGTGTCATCTAACAAGATATACAACTTTGTAGAAACATTTCATTTCTAAAGCAGTTTGTTTAGAAAAAAAAATCTTCATTGCCAAAAACTCTACTGTGTAAAATAAGCTCTTTCTGTTCTCAGAATGAGTTGCTTTCCTACGAACAAGGTTGAGTGCAGCAAGTTCAAACTTTCCTTGTTGGTGTAATTTCACAAGATGTACGACTTAGTAGATTCCTTTCATATCTAAAGTAATTTGTTTTGAAAACAAACAACTTCATTTCTGAACACTGTTCTTTGTGAATTAAGCAAGTTCTGTTCTCAGAATGAGTTGCTTTCCTACTAACAAAGTTGAGAGCAGGAAGTTCAAAGTTTCCTTGTTAGTGTAATGTAACAAAATGTACAACTTAGTAAATTCATTTCTTTTCTAAAATAGTTTGTTTAGAAAACAAACATCTACATTGCCAAACACTGTACTGTGTGAAATAAGCTATTTCTGTTGTTGGAATGAGCTGCTTTCCAAAGAACAAGGTTGAATGCAGCAAGTTCAAACTTTCCTTGTTAGTTTAACCTTACAAGATGTAGAACTTATTAAATTTGTTTCATTTCTAAAGTACTTTGTTTAGAAAACAAACATCTTCATTGCTGAATACTGTACTGTGTGAATTAAGCCAGTTCTCTTCTCCGAATGAGTTGCTTTCCTATGAACAGTGTTGAGTGCAGCAAGTTCAAACTTTCCTTGTTAGTGTAATCTAACAAGATGTACAACTTAGTAGATTCTCCTCATTTCTCAAGTAGTTTGTTTAGAAAACAAACATCTTCATTTCCGAACACTGTGCTGTGTGAAATAAGCTAGTTCTGTTTTCGGAATAAGTTGCTTTCCTACGAAGAAGATTGAATGCACCACGTTCAAACTTTCATTGTTTGTCTAATCTTACAAGGTGTACAATGTAGTAGATTCGCCTCATTCCTAAAGTTGTTTGTTTAGAAAACAAACATCTTCATTGCCAAACACTGTACTTTGTGAAATAAGCTATTTAGTTTCTCTGAATGTGTTTCTTTCCTACGAAGAGGGTTCAATGCACCACGTTCAAACTTTCCTTGTTAGTGTAATCTAACAAGAGGTAAAACTTAGTAGATTCACCACACTTTTAAGTAGTTTGTTTAGAAAACAAACAACTTTGTTGCTGAACACTGTGCTGTGTGAAATAAGCTCATTTTTTTTTCTCAGTATGAGTTGTTTTCCTACAAACAAGGTTGAATGCAGAAACTTCAAACTTTCCAATTTTGTATAATCTAACAAGATTTAGAACTTAGTAAATTCGCCTCATTTCTAAAGTAGTTTGTTTAGAAAACAAACATCTTCATTACTGAACACTGTACTTTGTGAATTAAGCTAGTTCTGTTCTTGGAATGAGTTGCTTTCCTACAAAGAATGTTGAGTACTGCAAGTTCAAACTTTCCTAGTTTGTGTAATCACACAAGATGTAGAACTTAGTAGATTCGCCTCTTTTATAAAGTAGTTCGTGTAGAAAACAAATATCTTCATTGCTGAATGATGTACTGTGTGAAATAAGGTAGTTCTGTTCTTGGAATGATTTGCTTTCCTACGAACAAGGTTGAATGCACCAAGTTCAAACTTTCCTTGTTTGTGTAATCTAACAAGATATATAACTTAGTAGATTCACCTAATTTCTAAAGGAATTTGTTTAGAAAACAAACATTTTCAGTACTGAACGCTGTGCTGTGTGAAATAAGCTAGTTCTGTTCTGGGAATGAGTTGCTTTCCCACGAACAAGGTTGAGTGCACCAAGTTCAAACTTTCATTGTTAGTGTAATCTAACAAGATGTACAACTTAATAGATTCGTTCCATTTCTAAAGTACTTTGTTTAGAAAAAAAATCTTCATTGCTGAACACTGTTCTGTGTTAAATAAGCTATTTCTGTTCTCGGAATGAGTTGCTTTCCTATGAAAAAGGTTGAGTGCAGCAAGTTCAAACTTTCCTTGTTAGTGTAGTGTAACAAGCTGTACAACTTAGTAGATTCGTTCCATTTCTAAAGTACTTTCTTTAGAAAACAAATATCTTTACTGATGAGCACTGTACTGTGTGAAATAAGCTATTTCTGTTTTCGGAACGAGTAGGTTTCCTATGAACAAGTTGCTTGCAGCAAGTTCAGACTTTCCTTGATAGTGTAATCTAACAAGATGTACAGCTTATTAGATTCACCTCATTTCTAAAGTGCTTTGTTTAGAAAACAAACATCTTCATTGCCGAACACTGTACTGTGTGAAATATGCTAATTCTGTTCTCTGAATGAGTTGCTTTCCCCCAAACAAGGTTGAGTGCAGCAAGTTCAAACCTTCCTTGTTTGTGTATTCTAACAACAGGTACAACTTAGTAGATTCGTTTCATTTCTAAAGTAGTTTGTTTAAAAAAAACAAACATCTTCATTGCTGGACACTGTACTGTGTGAATTAAACTAATTGTCTTCTCAGAATGAGTTGCTTTCCTATGTAGAAGGTCGAATGCACCATGTTCAAACTTTCCTTGTTTTTGTAATCTAAGAAGATGTACAATTTAGTAGATTCACCTAATTTCTAAAGTAGTTTCTTAAGAAGGCAATTATCTTCATTGCCAAACACTGTACTGTGTGAAATAAGCTAGTTCTGTTCACAGAATGAATTTCTTTCCTACGAAGAAGGTTGAATGCACCACGTTTCAACTTCCATGTTTGTGTAATGTAACAAGATGTATAACTTAGTAGATTCGCCTCATTTCTAAAGTAGTTTGATTAGAAAACAAACATCTTCATTCCCAAACACTATACTGTGTGAAAGAAGCTATTTCTGTTCTCAGAATGAGTTGCTTTCCAACGAACAAGGTTGAGAGCAACAAGTTCACACTTTCCTTGTTAGTGTAATCTAACAACAGGTACAACTTAGTAGATTCGTTTCATTTCTAAATTAGTTTGTTTGGAAAAGAAATATCTTCATTGCCAAACAGTGTACTGTGTGAAGTAAGCTAGTTCTATTCTCAGAATGAGTTGCTTTCCTACGAACAAGGTACAGTGCAGCAAGTTCAAACTTTCCTTGTTAGTGTAATCTAACAAGGTGTACAACTTATAAGATTCGTTTAATTTCTAAATTAGTTTGTTTAGAAAACAAACATCTTCAATGCTGAATACTGTACTGTGTTAAATAAGATATTTCTGTTCTCAGAATTAGTTGCTTTCCAACCAACAAGGTTGAGAGCAGCAAGTTCACACTTTCCTTGTTAGTGTAATCTAAAAAGGTGTACAACTTAGTATATTCATTTCATTTCTAAAATAGTTTGTTTAGAAAACAAACATCTTCATTGATGAACACTGTACTGTGTGAATTATGCTAGTTCTGTTGTTGGAATGACTTGCTTTCCTACAAACAATGTTGAGTGCTGCTAGTTCAAACTTTCCTACTTTGTGTAATCTAACAAGATGTACAACTTAGTAGACTCCCCTCGTTTCTTAAGTAGTTTGTTCAGAAAACAAACATCTTCATTGCTGAACACTGTACTGTGTGAAATAACCTAGTTGTGTTCTCGATATTAGTTGCTTTCCCATGAACAAGGTTGAGTGCAGCAAGTTCAAACTTTCCTTGTGAGTGTAATCTAACAAGATGTACGAATTATTAGATTTGTTTCATTTCTAAAGTAGTTTGTTTAGAAAACAAACATCTTCATTGCCAAACCATATACTCTGTGAAATAAGCTATTTCTGTTCCCGGAATGACTTGCTTTCCTAAGAACAAAGTTGAGTGCATCAAGTTCAAACATTCCTTGTTAGTGTAATCTAACAAGATGTACGACTTAGTAGATTAGTTTCATTTCTAAAGTAGTTTGTTTAGAAAACAAACATCTTCATTGCCGAACACAGTACTATGTGAATTAAGCTAGTTCTCTTCTCAGAATGAGTTGCTTTCCTACGAAGAAAGTTGAATGCACAGCGTTCAATCTTTCCTTGCTTGTGTAATCTAACAAGATGTACAACATAATAGATTCACCGCATTTCTAAAGTAGTTTGTTTAGAAAACAAACATCTTCGTTGCTGAACACGGTACTGTGTGAAATAAGCTAGATCTCTTCTCGTAATAAGTTGCTTTCCTACAAACAAGGTTGAGTGCAGCAAGGTCAAACTTTCCTTGTTAGTGTAATTTACCAAGATGTACAACTTAGTAGATTAGTTTCATTTCAGAAGTAGTTTGTTTAGAAAAAAAAAAAATCTTCATTGCCGAACACTGGACTGTGTGAAAGAAGCTAGTTTTGTTCTCGGAATGAGTTGCTTTCCTACAAAGAAGGTTGAATGCCCCACGTTCAAACTTTCCTTGTTTGTGTAATCTAACAAGATGTATAACTTAGTATATTTGTCTCATTTCTAACGTAGTTTGTTTAGAAACCAAACATCTTCATTTATAAACACTGTAGTGTGTGAAACAAGCTCGTTTCTTTTCTTGCTTTCCTATGAAGAAGGTTGAATGCACCACGTTCATACTTTCCATGTTTGTGTAATCTAACAAGAAGTACAACTTAGTGGATTCGTTTGATTTCTAAAGTACTTTGTTTAGAAAAACGTCTTCATTGCCAAACAGTGTATTGTGTGAAATAATCTATTTTGATTTCGGAATGAGTTGCTTTCCTATGAACAAAGTTGAGTGCAGCCAGTTCAAACTCTCCCTGTTAGTACCAGCTAACAAGATGTATAATTTAGTAGTTTCGCCTCATTTCTAAAGTTGTTTGTTTAGAAAACAAACACCTTCATTGCCGAACACTGTACTGCGTGAAATAAGCTAGTTCTTCTCTGAGAATGAGTTGCTTTACCACGAACAAGGTTGAGTGAAGCAGGTTCAAACGTTCCTTGTTAGTGTAATATAATAAGATGTACAAGTTGGCAGATTCGTTTCATTTCTAAAGTAGTTTGTTTAGAAAACAAACATCTTCATTTCCGAAAACTGTACTGTGTTAAATAAGCTAGTTCTATTCTCAGAATGAGTTGCTTTCCTACGAACAAGGTTGAATACAGCAAGTTCAAATTTTCCTCTTTTGTGTAATATAACAAGATGTAGAATTTAGTACTTTCACCTCATTTCTAATGTAGTTTGTTTAGAAACCAAACACCTTCATTGCTGAGTACTGTACTGTGTGAAATAAGCTATTTCTGTTCAAACGTTCCTTGTTAGTGTAATATAATAAGATGTACAAGTTGGTAGATTCGTTTCCATGTTTGTGTAATCTAACAAGATGTACGACTTAGTAGATTCGCCTCATTTCTCAAGTAGTTGGTTTAGAAAATGAACATCTTCATTGTTCTGTGTGAAATAAGCTGGTTCTGCTCTCAGTATGAGTTGCTTTCCTATGAAGAAGGTTGAATGCACCACGTTCAAACTTTCCTTGTTTTTGTAATCTAAACAGATGTACAACTTAGAAGATTTTCCCCATTTCTAAACTGGTTTGTTAAGAAAGCAAACATCTTCATTGCCAAACAATGTACTGTGTGAAATGAGCTAGTTCTAGTCTCAGAATGAGTTGCTTTCCTATGAAGAAGGTTGAATGAACAACGTTCAAACTTTCCTTGTTTGTGTAATCTAACAAGATGTACAACTTAGTAAATTTGCCTCATTTCTAAAGTAGTTTGTTTAGAAAACAAACATATTTATTGCTGAATGCTGTACTGTGTGTAATAAGGTAGTTCTGTTCTCGGAATGAGTTGCTTTCCTACGAATAAGGTTGAATGCACCACGTTCAAACTTTCCTTGTTTGTGTAATCTAACAATAGGTACAATTTAGTAGATTCACCTCATTCCTAAAGTAGTTTCTTTAGAAAGCAAACATCATTATTGCTGAACACTGTACTGTTTGAAATAAGCTAGTTTTGTTCTCGGAATGAGTTGCTTTCCTACAAAGAAGGTTGAATGCACCATGTTCCAACTTTCCTTCTTTCTGTGACCTATCAACATATACAACTTAGATTCTCCCCATTTCTAAAGTAGTTTGTTAAGAAAACAAACATCTTCATTGCCAGACACTGTACTGTGTGAAATAAGCTAGTTCTGTTCTTGGAATGAGTTGCTTTGCCACTAACAAGGTTGAGTACAGGAAGTTCAAACTTTCCTTGTTAGTGTAATCTGAGAAGATGTAATCTTAGTAGATTCATTTCATTTCTAAAGTAGTTTAAGAAAACAAACATCTTCATTGCCAAACACTATACTGTGTGAAATAACAATTTTTTTTTTTTCGGAATGAGTTGCTTTCCCACGAAATAGGTTGAGTGCAGCAAGTGCAAACTTCCCTTGTTTGTGTCCTCTAACAAGATGTACAACTTAGTAGATTCGTTTCATTGCTAAAGTAGTTTACGAAAACAAGCATCTTCATTGCCGAACACTGTACTGTGTGAAATAAGCTACTTATGTTCTCAGAATGAGTTGCTCTCCTACGAAAAAGGTTGAATGCATAAAGTTCAAACTTTCCATGTTTGTGAAATCTAACAAAATGTAGAACTTAGAAGATTCACCTCATTTCTAAAGTAGTTTGTTTAGAAAACAAACATATACATTACCAAACACTGTACTGTGTGAATTAAGCCAGTTCTGTTCTCAGAATGAGTTGCTCTCCTACGAACAAGGTTGAATGCAGAAAGTTCAAACATTCCATGTTTGTGTAATCTAACAAGACGTACAACTTAGTTGATTCGCCTCATTTCTAAAGTAGTTTGTTTAGAAAACAAACATATTCATTACCGAACACTGTACTGTGTGAATTCAGCGAGTTCTGTTCTTGGAATGAGTTGCTTTACTACAAAGAATGCTGAATGCACCAAGTTCAAACTTTACTAGTTTTTGTCATCTAACAAGATTCAGAACTTGGTAGATTTACCTCTTTTCTAAAGTAGTTTGTTTAGAAAAAAAAAAAATCTTCATTGCCAAACACTGTACTGTGTGAATTAAGCTAGTTCTGTTCTTGGAATGAGTTGCTTTCCTACAGAGAATGCTGAGTGCAGCAAGTTAAAATTTTCCTAGTCTGTGTAATCTAACAAGATGGAGGACGTGGTAGATTCACCTCATTTCTACAGTAGTTTGTTTCGAAAACAAACATCTGTATTGCCAAATACTGTACTGTGTGAAACAAGATATTTCTGTTCTCAGAATGAGTTGCTTTACTACAAACGAGGTGGAGTGCAGCAAGCTCAAACTTTCCGGGTTAATGTAATCAAACAAGATGTACTACTTGGTAGATTCGTATCATTTCTAATGTAGTTTGTTTAGAAAACAAATATGTTCATTGCCAAACACTGTACTGTGTTAAATAAGCTATTTTTCTGTGCGGAATGAGTTGCTTTCCTACCAAGTGGGGTAAATGCACCACTTTCAAACTTTCCATGTTTCTGTAATATAACAAGATGTACCATTTAGTAGATTGGCCTCATTTCTGCAATAGTTTTTTTTAGAAAACATACATCTTCATTGCAGAACACTGTACTGTGTGAAATAAGCTAGTTCTGTTCTCGGAATGAGTTGCTTTACTACAAAGAGGGTTCAATGCACAACGTTCAAACGTTCCTTGTTTGTGTAATCTAACAATTGTAGAACTTACTAGAGTTGCCTCATTTCTAAAGTAGTTTTTTATAAAACAAAGATATTCATTACCGAACACTGTACTGTGTGAAATAAGGTAGTTTTGTTCTCGGAATGAGTTGCTTTCCTACAAAGAAGATTGAATGCACCACGTTCAAACTTTCCTTGTTTGTGTAAACTAACAAGATGTACAATTTAGCAGATTTGGCTCACTTCTAAATTAGTTTGTTTAGAAAGCAAACATCTTCATTGCCAAACACTGTTCTGTGTGAAATAAGCTAGTTGTATTTTGGGAATTAGTTGCTTTCCTCTGAACAAGGTGGAGTGCAGCAAGTTTAAACTTTCCTAGTTTGTGTAATCTAACATTTGTAGAACTTAGTATATTTGCCTCATTTCTAAAGTAGTTTGTTTAGAAAACAAACATCTTCATTGCAGAACACTGTACTGTGTGAATTAAGCTAGTTCTCTTCTCAGAATGAGTTGCTTTCCTACGAACAAGGTTGAATGCAGAAAGTTCAAACGTTCCATGTTTGTGTAATCTAACAAGATGCACAACTTAGGAGTTTCACCTCATTTCTAAAGTAGTTTGTTTAGAAAACAAACATCTTCATTACCTAACACTGTACTGTGTGAATTAAGCAGGTTCTGTTCTTAAATGAGTTGTTTTCCTACAAAGAATGCTGAGTGCAGCAAGTTCAAACTTTCCTAGTTTTTGTAACCTAACAAGATTCAGAACTTGCTAGATTTACCTTATTGCTAAAGTAGTTTGGTCAGAAAACAAAAATCTTCATTGCTGAACAGTGTACTGTGTAAAACAAGCTAGTTCTGTTCTCTGAATGAATTGCTGTCAAACGAAAAAGGTTGAGTGCAGCAAGTTCAAACTTTCCTTGTTGGTGAAATCTAAAAAGATCTACAACTTAGTAGATTCATTTCATTTCTAAAGTAGTTTTTTAAGGAAACAAACATCTTCATTGCTGTTCACTCTACTGTGAGAAATAAGCTAGTTCTCTTCTCGGAATGAGTTGCCTTCCCACTTTCAAGGTTGAGTGCAGAAAGTTCAAAGTTTCATTGTTAGTGTAATATAACAAGATGTACAATTTACTAGATTCGTTTCATTTCTGAGGAAGTTTATTCAGAAAACAAACATCTTCATTGCCAAACACTGTACTGTTTGGAATTATCTATTTCTATTCTCGGAATGAGTTGCTTTCCAACAAACAAGGTTGCGTGCAGCAAGTTCAAACTTTCCTTGTTACTGTAATCTAACAAGATCTACAATTTAGTAGATTCTATTCATTTCTAAAGTAGTTTGTTTAGAAAACAAACATCTTCATTCCCGAAACTGTACTGTCTGAAATAAGTTATTTCTGTTCTCAAACGAGTTGCTTTCCCACGAAGGAGGTTGAGTGCAGGAAGTTCAAACATTACTTGTTTGTGTAATCTAACAAGATGTACAACTTAGTAGATTCGCCTTATTTGTAAAGTAGTTTGTTTAGAAAAAAAACATCCTCATTTCTGAACTCTGTACTGTGTGAAATAAGCTTTTTCTATTCTCAGAATGAGTTGCTTTCCTACGAAGAATGTTGAATGCACCAGGTTCAAACTTTCCTTGTTTGTGTAGTCAAACAAGATGTACAACTTAGTAGATTCACCTCATTTCTAAAGTAGTTTGTTTAGAAAACAAACATCTTCATTCCTAACACTGTACTGTGTGAATTAAGCTAGTTCTCTTCTCGTAATGAGTTGCTTTCCCACGAACAAGGTTGAGTGCAGCAAGTTCAAACTTTCCTAGTTTGTGAAATCTAACAAGATGTACAACTTAGAAGATTCGTTTCATTTCTAAAATGGTTTCTTTTGAAAAAAAGCATCTTCATTTCCGAACACTGTACTGTGTGAAATAAGCTAATTGTATTCTCAGAATGACTTTCTTTCCTATGAACACGGTTGAGTGCAGCAATTTCAAACTTTCCTTGTTACGGTAATATAACAACATGTACAACTTAGTATATTCTTTTCATTTCTAAAATAGTTTGTTTAGAAAACAAACATCTTCATTTCCGAACACTGTACTGTGTAAAATCAACCAGTTCTGTTCTCAGGATGAGTTGCTTTCCTAAGAACAAGTTTGAGTGCAGCAAGCTCAATCTTTCCTTGTTAGTGCAATCTAACAAGATGTACAACTTAGTAGATTCATTTCATTTCTAAAGTAGTTTGTTTAGAAAAGAAACATCTTCATTGTCGAACACTGTACTGTGTGAAGTTTGCTAGTTCTAATCTTGGAATGCTTTGCTTTCCTACGAACAAGGTTGAGTGCAGAAAGTTCAAACTTTCCAGGTTTGTATAATCTAACAAGACGTACAACTTAGTAGATTCGCCTCATTTCTAAATAGTTTGTTTAGAAAACAAACATCTTCATTACCAAACACTGTACTGTGTGAAACAAGCTAGTTCTGTTCTTGGAATGAGTTGCTTTCCTACAAAGAATGTTGAGTGGAGCAAGTTAAAACTTTCCTAGTATGTGTAATCTAACAAGATGTTGAACTTAGCAAATTCGCCTCATTTCTAAAGTAGTTTGTTTTCAAAACAAAGATCATCATTGCCAAACACTGTATTGTGTGAAATAAGCTATTTCTGTTCTCGGAATGAGTTGCTTTCCCACGAACACGGTTGAATGCAGGCAGTTCAAACTTTCCATGTTTGTGTAATCTAACAAGATGTAATACTTAGTAGATTCACCTCATTTCTAAGATAGTTTATTTAGAAAATGAACATCTTCATTGCCGAACAGTGTACTGTGTGAATTAAGCTAGTTCTCTTCTCAGAATGAGTTGCTTTCCTACGAACAAGGTTGAATGCAGAAAGTTCAACCTTTCCATGCTTGTGTAATCTAACAAGATGTACAACTTAGTAGATGCGCCTAATTTCTAAAGTAGTTTGTTTAGTAAACAAACATCTTCATTACCGAACACTGAACTGTGTGAAATAAGCTAGTTCTGTTCTAGGAATGAGTTGATTTACTACCTAGAAGGTTGAAGGAACAACGTTCGAACATCTTCATTACCAAACACTGTGCTGTGTGAAATAAGCTAGTTCTGTTCTCAGAATGAGTTGCTTTACTACAAAGAAGGTTGAATGCACCAGGTTCAACCTTTCCTTGTTTGTGTAATCTAACAAGATGTACAACTTAGTAAGTTCGCCTCGTTTCTAAAGTAGTTTGTTTAGGAAACAAACATGTTCATTGCCAAACAATGTATTGTGTGAAATGAGCTACTTCTGGTCTCAGAATGAGTTGCTTTGCACGAAAAAGGTTGTGAGCAGCAAGTTCAAATTTTCCTTGTTTGTATAATGAAACACGATGTACAACTTAGTACATTCGTCTAATGTCTGAAGTAGTTTCTTCAGAAAACAAACATCTTCATTGCCGAACACTGTGCTGTGTAAAAAAAGCTAGTTCTCTTCTCAGAATGAATTGCTTTCCTACGAAGAAGGTTGAATGCACCACGTTCAACCTTTACTTGTTTGTGTAGTCCAACAAGATGTACAACTTAGCAGATTTGCCTATTTTCTAAAGTAGTTTGTTTAGAAAACAAACACCTTCATTTCCGAACACTGTACTGTGTGAAAAAGCTAGTTCTGCTCTCGGAATGAATTGCCTTGCCATGAACAAGGTTGAGTGCAGCAAGTTCAAACTTTCCATGTTTGTGTAATCGAACAAGATGTACAACTTTGTAGATTCACCTAATTTCTAAAGTTGTTGTTTTAGAAAACAAACATGTTCATTGCCAAACACTATGCTGTGTGAAATGAGCTAGTTCTGTTCTCAGAATGAGTTGCTTTCCTACGAAGAAGGTTGAATTCAGCACATTCAACCTGTCCTTGTTTGTGTAATCTAACAAGATATACAACTTAGTAGCTTTGTTTCATTTCTGAAGTAGTTTATTTAGAAAACAAACATGTTCATTGCCGAACACTGTAGTGTGTGAAATAAGCTAGCTCTATTCTCGGAATGATTTGCTTTCCTACGAAAAAGGTTGAGTGCAGCAAGTTCAAACTTTCTATGTTTGTGTAATCTAACAAGATGTACAACTTAGTACATTCGCCTCATTTCTAAAGTAGTTTATTTAGACAACAAACATCTTCATTTCCGAACACTGTACTGTGTGAAAAAGCCAGTTCTGTTTTCCGAATGAGTTGCGTTCCTACAAAAAGGGTTGAGTGCAACAGGTTCAAATTTTCCTTGTTTGTGTAATTTAACAAGATGTACAACTTAGTAGATTTGCCTCATTTATAAAGTAGTTTGTTTAGAAAACAAACACCATCATTGCCAAACACTGATCTGTGTGAAATAACGTAATTCTGTTCTTGGAATGAGTTGCTTTCCTACAAAGAATGTTGAGTGCAGCAAGTTCAAACTTTCCTTGTTTGTGTAATCTAACAAGATGTAGAACTTAGGAGATTCGCCTCTTTCTAAAGTAGTTTGTTTTGAAAACAAACATCTTCATTGCCAATCACTCTACTGTGTGAAATAAGCTAGTTCTGTTCTCAGAATGAGTTGCTTTACCACAAACAAGGTTGAGTGCATCAAGTTCAAACTTTCCTTCTTAGTGTTATCTAACAAGATATACAAGGTAGTAGATTCGTTTCATTTCTAAAGTAGTTTGTTTTGAAAACAAACATCTTCATTGCCAATCACTCTACTGTCTGAAATAAGCTAGTTCTGTTCTCGGTATGAGTTGTTTTCCTATGAACAAGGTTGAATGAACCACGTTCAAACTTTTCTTGTTTGTGTAATCTAACAAGATGTACAACTTAGGAGATTTGTTTTATTTCTAAAGTACTTTGTTTAGCAAACAAACATCTTCATTCCCGAACACTGTACTTTGTGACATAAGTTAATTCTGTTCTCAGAATGAGTTGCTTAACCATGAAGAAGGTTGAGTGCAGCAAGTTCAAACTTTCCCTGTTAGTGTAATCGAACAAGATGAACAAGGTAGTAGATTCGTTTCATTTCTAAAGTAGTTTGTTTAGAAAACAAACATCTTCATTGCCGAACACTGTACTGTGTGAAATAATCTAGTTTTGTTCTCAGAATGAGTTCCTTTCCTACCAACAAAGTTGAGTGCAACAGGTTCAAACTTTCCTTGTTAGTGTAATCTAAGAAGATGTACAACTTTGTATATTCGTTTCATTTCTAAAGTCGTTTGTTTAGAAAACAAACATCTTCATTGCCGAACACTGTACTGTGTAAATTAATCTAGTTCGGTTCTCCGAATGAGTTGCTTTCCTACAAACAAGTCTGAATGCAGAAAGTTTAAACTTTCCTTGTTTGTGTAATCTAACAAGATGTACAACTTAGGAGATTTGCCGCCTTTCTAAAGTTGTTTGTTTAGAAAACAAACATATTCATTGATGAACACTCTACTGTGTGAAATAAGCTAGTTCTGTTCTCGGAATGAGTTGCTTATTACGAACAAAGTTGAGTGCAGAAAGTTCAAATTTTCCGTGTTACTGTAATCTAACAAGATGTACAACTTACTAGATTCGCCTCATTTCTCAAGCAGTTTGTTTAGAAAACAAACATCTTCATTTGCAAACACTGTATTGTGTTAAATAAACTATTTCTGTTCTCAGAATGAGTTGCTTTCCTTCTGTAGCAGACAGCTTCGGGTTCGCTGAGATGAACTTCCAGACCAGGCACAATTATGGAGGAAGGGATATTATTTATTGAAGCTTACAGATCCAGGGGAAGTTCCATAAAGGCAGGAGAAGCAGTCTTCTTTCACAGGGCCAAGGAGAGAAAGACAAAGCCAACCAGCCACCACAGCACACAGAGCAAAACTACTGCCAAAAGGTCACACAACACACTTCAGGAACTCCTGCTAGGCACATTTGCATATCTTTACAATGGAATCTCAAACCATCACCACACCTTAAGACCGGGCCCCCAGTGACCTTGCCTCTAGCAAGGTGATTGCAGATGCAAACTATAACTAATAAAACGTTGAATATATTGGGGGACATATATTCAAACTACCACACCTTCGAACAAGGTTGAGTGCAGCAAGTTCAAACGTTCCTTGTTAGTGCATTCTAACAAGATGTAGAACTTAGGAGATTCGTTTCATTTCTAATGTACTTTTTATAGAAAGCAAACATTTTCATTGCCAAACACTGTACTGTGTGAAATAAGCTAGTTCTGTTCTCAGAATGAGTTGCTTTCCTACAAAGAATGTTGAGTGCAGCAAGTTCAAACTTTCCAAGTTACTGTAATCTAACAAGTTGTAGAACTTAGAAGATTCGCCTCATTTCTAAAGTAGTTTGTTTAGAAAACAAATATCTTCATTGCCAAACACTGTACTGTGTGAAATAAGCTAGTTCTGTTCTCGGAATGAGTTGCTTCCCTACGAACAATGTTGAGTGCACCACGTTCAAACTTTTGTTGTTTGTGTAATCCAACAAGATATAGAACTTAGTAGATTCGCCTAATTTCTAAAGGAATTTATTTAGAAAACAAACATCTTCATTACTGAACACTGAACTATGTGAAATAAACTAGTTCTGTTCTCGGAATGAGTTGCTTTCCCAAGAACAACGTTGAGTGCAGCAAGTTCAAACTTTCTTTGTTAGTGTAATCTAACAAGAGGTACAACTTAGTAGATTCGTACCATTTCTAAAGTACTTTGTTTAGAAAAAAACATCTTCATTGCTGAACACTGTTCTGTGTGAAATAAGCTATTTCTGTTTTCGGACTGAGTTGCTTTCCTATGAACAAGTTGAGTACAGCAAGTTCAAACTTTGTTTGCTAGTGAAATCTAACAAGATGTACAACTTATTAGATTCATTTAATGTCTAAAGTAGTTAGTTTAGAAAACAAACATCTTCATTCCCGTACTCTGTACTGTGTGAATTAAGCTGGTTCTGGTCTTGGAATGAGTTGCTTTCCTTCAAAGAAAGTTGAGTGCAATAAGTTCAAACTTTGCTGGTTTGTGGAATCTTACAAGATGTACAACTTAGTAGATTCGTTTCCTTTCTAAAGAAGTTTGTTTAGAAATCAAATATCTTCATTGCTGAACACTGTATTGTGTGAAATAAGCTAGTTTTGTTCTCGGAATGAGTTGCTTTCCTAAAATAAGGTATAATGCATAAAGCAGAAACGTTCCATGTTTGTGAAATGCAACAATATGTACAACTTAGTAGATTCGCCCCATGTCTCAAGTAGTTTGTTTAGAAAACACACATCTTCATTACCAAACACTGTACTGTGTGAAATAGGCTAGTTCTGTTCTTGGAATGAGTTGCTTTCCTACAAACAAGGTTGAGAGCTCCAATTTCAAACTTTCCTTGTTAGTGTAACCTAACAAGATGTACAACTTAGTAGATTTGCCTCATTTATAAAGTAGTTTGTTTAGAAAACAAACATCTTCATTACCAAACACTGTACTGTGTGAAATAACCTAGCTCTGTTCTTGGAATGAGTTGCTTTCCTACGAAGAGGGTTGAATACACCACGTTCAAACTTTCCATGTTTGTGTAATTTAACAAGTTGTAGAACTTCATAGATTCGCCATATTTTTAAGTAGTTTCTTGAGGAAACAAACATCTTCATTGCCGAACACTCTACTTTGTGAAATAAGCTAGTTCTGTTCTTGGAATGAGTTGCTTTCCCTGGAACAAGGTTGAGTCCAGGAAGTTCAACCATTCCTTGTTTGTGTAATCTAACAAGATTTACAACTTAGTAGCTTCGTTTCATTTGTAAAGCAGTTTGCTTAGAAAACAAACATCTTCATTGCCGATCACTGTACTGTGTGAAATAAGCTAGTTCTGTTCTTGGAATGTGTTGCTTTCCTACGAACAAGGTTGACTGCAGCTAGTTCAAACTTTCCTTGTTAGTGTAATCTAACAAAATGTACAATGTAGGAGATTCGTTTCATTTCTAACGTAGTTTGTTTAGAAAACAAACATCTTCATTGCCAAACATTGTACTGTGTGAAATAAGCTATTTCTGTTCTCGGGATGACTTGCTTTCCTACGAACAAGGTTGAGTGCACCAATTTCAAATGTTCCTTGTTAGTGTAATCTAAGAAGATGTACGACTTAGTAGATTCGTTTCATTTCTAAAGTAGTTTTTTTGCAAAACAAACACCTTCATTGCTGTACACTGTACTGTGTGAAATAAGCTATTTCTTTTATCGGAATGAGTTGCTTTCCTGGAAAAAGGTTGAGTGCAGCAAGTTCACACTTTCCTTGTTTGTGTAATCTAACACGATGTACAACTTAGGTGATTCACCTCATTTCTAAAGTATTTGCTTAGAAAACAAACATCTTTGTTTTCGAACAACGTACTCTGTTAAATAAGCTAGCTCTGTTCTCGGAAAGAGTTGCTTTCCTACAAAAAAGGTGGAATGCAGAAAGTTCAAACTTTCCTACTTTGTGTAATCTAACCATATGTACAACTTAGGAGATTGGCCTCATTTCTAGAGTAGTTTGTTTAGAAAAGAAACACCTTCATTACCAAACACTGCAATGTGTGAATTAAGCTAGTTAGGCTCATGGAAAGAGTTGCTTTCATACAAAGAATGTTGAGTGCAGCAAGTTCAAACTTTTCTAGTTTGTGTAATCTAAGAAGATGTAGAACTTAGTAGATTCACATCATTTCTAAAGTAGTTTGATTAGAAAACAACCATCGTCACTGCCGAAAATTGTACTCTCTGAATTAAGATAGAACTGCTCCTGAAAAAAAGTTGCTTTCATACAAAGAATGTTGAGTGCAGCTAGTTCAAATTATCCTAGTTTGTGTAATCTAACAAGATGTAGAACTTAGTTGATTCGCCTCATTTCTAAATTTGTTTCTTTAGAAAACAAACATCTTCATTGACGAACACTGGACTTTGTGAAATAAGCTCGTTTTGTTCTCTGAATGAGCTGCGTTCCTACAAACAACCTTGAATGAAGAAAGTTCAAACTTTCATTGTTTGCGTAATCTAACAATATGTACAACTTAGTAGATTCGCCTCATTTTAAAGTAGTTTGTTTAGAAAACAACTATCTTCTCTGCCGAACGCTGTACTGTGTGAATTAAGCTCGTTCTGTTCATGGAATTAGTTGCTTTCCTACAAAGAATGTTGAGTAAAGCTAGTTCAAACTTTCCGAGTTTGTGTAATCTAACAAGATGTACAACTTCGTAGATTCGCCTCATTTCTAAAGTAGTGTGTTTAGAAAACAAACACCTTCATTCCTAAAGACTGTATTGTGTGAAATAATTTAGATCTGTTCTCGGAATGAGTTGCTTTCGTACGAAGAAGGTTGAGTACAGCAAGTTCAAAATTTACTAGTTTGTGTAATCTAACAAGATGTAGAACTTAGCACATTCACCTCATTTCTGATGTAGTTTGTTTAGAAAACAAACATCTTCATTGCTGAACAGTGTACTGTGTGAAATAAGCTATTTCTATTCTAGGAATGAGTTGCTTTCCTACGAAAAAGGTTGAATGTAGAAAGTTCAAACTTTCCTTGTTTGTGTAATCTAACAAGATGTACAACTTAGTACTTTACCCTTATTTTAAAGTATTTTGTGTAGAAAACAAACATCTTCATTGCCGAACACTGTAGTGGTGAAATAAACTATTTCTGTTCTAGGAATGAGTTGCTTAAGTACGAACAAGGTTTAGTGCAGGAAGTGCAAGGTTTCCTTGATAGTGTAATCTAACAGGGTGTCCAACTTAGCAGATTCGTTTCATTCTAAAGTCGTTTGTTTAGAAAACAAACATCTTCATTGCCAAATGCCATACTGTGTGAAATAAGCTACTTTTGTTCTCAGAATAAGTTGCTTTCCTAAGAACAAGGTTGAATGCAGAAAGTTCAAACTTTCCTTGTTAGTGTAATAGAACAATATGTACAAATTAGTAAATTCGGCTCATTTCTAAAGTAGTTTGTTTACAGCAGAAACACCTTCCTTCTCAAACACTGTACTTTGTGAATTAAGCTAGTTGGGTCCCTGGAAAGAGTTTCTTTCATACAAAGAATGTTGAGTGCAGCAAATTCAAACTTTCCTAGTTTGTGTAATCTAACAAGATGTACAACTTAATAGATTCACCTCATTTCTAAAATAGTGTGTCTAGAAAACAAACATCTTCATTCCCAAGCACTGTATTGTGTGAAATCAGTTAGATCTGTTCCCGTAATGAGTTGGTTTCCTATGAAGAAGGTTGAATGCAGCAAGTTCAAACTTTCCATGTTTGTGTAATCTAAGAAGATGTACAAATTAGTAGATTCTCCTCATTTCTAAAGTAGTTTGTTTAGAAAAGAAACACCTTCATTACTAAACACTGCACTGTGTGAATTAAGCTAGTTGGGTTATTGGCATGAGTTGCTTTCATACAAAGAATCTTGAGAGCAGCAAGTTCAAACTTTCCTAGTTTGTGTAATCTAACAAGATGTAGAACTTAGTAGATTTGCCTCATTTCTAAAGTAGTTTGTTTAGAAAACAAACATCTTCATTACCAAACACTGTACTGTGTGAAATAACCTAGTTCAGTTCTCCAAATGAGTTGCTGTCCTACGAAGAGGGTTGAATGCACCACGTTGAAACTTTCCTTGTTAGTGTAATCTAACAAGATGTACAACTTAGTAGATTCTTTTCATTTCTAAAGTACTTTGGTTAGAAAAGAAACATCTTCGTTGCCAAACACTGTACTGTGTGAAATAAGCTAGTTCTGTTCTTGGAATGAGTTGCTTTCCCACGAACAATGTTGAATGCAGCAAGTTCAAACTTTCCTTGTTAGTGTAATCTAACAAGATGTACAACTTGGTAGATAAGTTTCATTTCTAAAGTAGTTTGGTTAGAAAAGAAACATCTTCATTGGCGAACACTGTACTGTGTGAAATAAGCTAGTTCTGTTCTTGGAATGAGTTGCTTTCCCACCAAAAATAATGAGTGCAGCAAGTTCAAACTTTCCTTGTTAGTGTAATCTAACAAGATGTACAACTTAGTAGATTCGTTTCATTTCTAACGTAGTTTGGTTAGAAAAGAAACATGTTCATTGGCGAACATTGTACTGTGTGAAATAAGCTAGTTCTGTTCACGGAATGATTTGCTTTCCTACGAACAAGGTTGAATACAGAAAGTTCAAATTTCCTTGTTTATGTAATCTACCAAGATGTACAACTTAGTATATTCGAGTCATTTCTAACCTAGTTTTTTTAGAAAACAAACATCTTCATTGCCAAACACTGTACTTTGTGAATAAAGCCAGTTCAATTCTTAGAATGAGTTGCTTTCCTACAAAGAATGTTGAATGCACCACGTTCAAAATCTCCTTATTTGTGTAATCTAACAAGGTGTACAACTTAGTAGATTGACTCATTTCTAAAGTAGTTTGTTTAGAAAACAAACATCTTCATTGAGAACGCTGTACTTTGTGAATTAAGCTAGTTCAATTCTCCGAATGAGTTGCTTCCTTATGAAGAATGTTGAATGCACCACGTTGAAAATTTCCTGGTTTCTGTAATCTAACAAGATGTACAACTTAGTACATTCACCCCATTTCTAAAGTAATTTGTTTAGAAAGTAAACATCTTCATTGCCGAACCCTGTACTGTTTGAAATAAGCTAGTTCTGTTCTCGGAATGAGCTGCTTTCCTACGAAGAAGGTTGAGTGCAGCAAGTCCAAACTTTTCTTTTTAGTGTAATCTAACAAGATGTACAACTTAGTAGATTCGTTTCATTTCTAAAGTAGTTTGTTTTGAAAACAAACATCTTCTTTTCTGAACACTGTACTGTCTAAATTATGCGAGTTCTCTTCTCCAAATGAGTTGCTTTCCTACGAACAAGGTTGAATACAGAAAGTTCAAATTTTCCTTGTTTGTGTAATCTACCAAGATGTACAACTTAGTATATTCGAGTCATTTCTAAACTAATTTGTTTAGAAAACAAACATCTTCATTGCCGAACAGTGTGCTTTGTGTGTTAACCTAGTTCAATTCTCAGAATGAGTTGCTTTCCTACAAAGAATGTTGAATGCACCACGTTCAAAATTACCTTGTTTGTGTAATCTACCAAGATGTACAACTTAGTAGATTCGCCTCATTTCGAAAGTAGTTTGTTTAGGAAACAAAGCAATTCATTGCCGAACACTGTACTGTGTGAAATAAGCTAGTTCTGTTCTCGTAATTAGTTGCTTTCCCAAGAAAAAGTTTGAGTGCAGCAAGTTCAAAACTTTCCTTGTTACTGTGAACTAACAAGATTTACAACTTAGTAGATTCCTTTCATTTCTAAAGTAGTTTGTTTAGAAAAGAAACATCTTCATTGTCGAACACTGTACTGTGTGAAATAAGCTAGTTCTCTTCTTGGAATGAGTTGCTTTCCTACTAACACCGTTGAGTGCAGCAAGTTCAAACTTTCCTTGTTAGTGTAATCTAACAAGATGTACAACTTAGTAGATGCGTTTCATTTCTAAAGTAGTTTGTTTAGAAAAGAAACATCTTCATTGCCAAACACTGTACTGTATAAATTAAGCTAATTATGTTCTCCGAATGAGTTGTTTTCCTAATAAGAAGGTTGAGTGCAGCAAGTTCAAACTTTCCTTGTTAGTGTAATCTAACAAGATGTACAACTTAGTAGATTCATTTCATTTCTAAAGCAGTTTGTTTAGAAATCAAACATCTTCATTGACGAACACTGTACTGTGTAAATTAAGCTAGTTCTCTTCTCTGAATGAATTGCTTTCCTACGAACAAGGTTGAATGCAGAAAGTTCAAACTTTCCTTGTTTGTGTAATCTAACAAGATATATAACTTAGTATATTCGACGCATTTCTAAACTAGTTTGTTTAGAAAACAAACATCTTCATTACTGAACGCTCTGCTGTGTGAAATAAGCTAGTTCTGTTCTCAGAATGAGGTGCTTTCCTACTAAGAGGGTTGAATGCACCACGTTCAAACTTTCCTTGTTTGTGTAATCTAACAAGATGTACAACTTAGTAGAGTTGACTCATTTCTAAAGTAGTTTGTTTAGAAAACAAACATCTTCATTGCCGAACACTGTACTTTGTGAATTAAGGTAGTTCAATTTCTGAATGAGTTCCTTTCCTACGAAGAATGTTGAATGCACCACGTTCAAAATTTCCTTGTTTGTGTAATCTAACAAAATGTACAACTTAGTAGATTCGCCTCATTTCTAAAGTAGTTTGTTTAGAAAGCAAACATCTTCATTGCTGAACCCCGTAGTGTGTGAAATAAGCTAGTTGTGTTCACAGAATATTTTGCTTTCTCACGAACAAGGTTGAGTGCACCAAGTTCAAAATTTCCTTGTTAGTGCAATCTAACAAGATGTACAACTTAGTAAATTCGTTCCATTTCTAAAGTAGTTTTTTTTAAAGAAACATCTTCATTATCGAACACTGTATTGTGTGAAATAAGCTAGTTCTGTTCTCTGAATGAGTTGCTTTCCTAAAAACAACGTTAAGTGCATCAAGTTCAAACTTTCCTTGTTAGTGTAATCAAACAAGATGTACAGCTTAGTAGATTCGTTTCATTTCTAAAGCAGTTTGTTTAGAAATCAAACATCTTCATTGCCGAACACTGTACTGCGTAAATTAAGCTTGGTCTCTTCTCTGAACGAGTTGCATTCCTACAAACAAGGTTGAATGCAGAAAATTCAAACTTTCCTTCTTAGTGTAATCTAACAAGATATACAACTTAGTATATTCGAGTCATTTCTAAACTAGTTTGTTTAGAAAAAAAATCTTCATTACCAAACACTCTACTGTGTGAAATAAGCTAGTTCTGTTCTCGGAATGAGTTGATTTCCTACAAAGAATGTTGAATGCACCACGTTCAGATATTCCTTGTTTGTGTAATCTAACAAGATGCACAACTTAGTAGATTCGCCTCATTTCTAAAGTAGTTTGTTTAGAAAGCAAACATCTTCATTGCCAAACACTGTACTGTTTAAATTAAGCTAGTTCTGTTCTCGGAATGAGTTGCTTTCCCAAGAACAAGGTTGAGTGCAGCTAGTTCAAACTTTCCTTGTTAGTGTAATCTAACAAGTTATACAACTTAGTAGATTCGTTTCATTTCTAAAACAGTTTGTTTAAAAATCAAACATATTCATTGCCGAATACTGTACTGCATAAATTAAGCTAGTTCTCTTCTCTGAATGAGTTGCTTTCCTACGAACAATGTTGAATGCACAAAGTTCAAACTTTACTTGTTTGAGTAATATAAAAAGATGCACAACTTAGTATATTCAAGTCATTTCTAAACTAGTTTGTTTAGAAAAGAAACATCTTCATTTCTGAACACTCTACTGTGTGAAATAAGCTAGTTCAGTTCTCGGATTGAGGTGCTTTCCTACTAAGAGGGTTGAATGCACCACGTTCAAACTTTCCTTGTTTGTGTAACCTAACAAGATGCACAACTTAGTAGAGTGGCCTCATTTCTAAAGTAGTTTGTTTAGAAAACAAACATCTTCATTGCCGAACACTGTGCTTTGTGTATTAACCTAGTTCAATTCTCCGAATGAGTTGATTTTCTATGAAGAATGTTGAATGTACCACGTTGAAAGTTTCCTTATTTGTGTAATCTAACAAGATGTACAACTTAGTAGATTCACCTCATTTCTAAAGTAGTTTGTTTAGAAAGCAAACATCTTCATTGCCGAACCCTGTAGTGTGTGAAATAAGCTAGTTCTGTTCTCAGAATTAGTTGCTTTCCCAAGAAAAAGGTTGAGTGCAGCAAGTTCAACCTTTCCTTGTTAGTGCAATCTAACAAGATGTACAACTTAGTAGATACGTTTCATTTCTAAAGTATTTAGTTTAGAAAAGAATCATCTTCATTGTCGAACATTGTACTGTGTGAAATAAGCTATTTCTGTTCTCGGAATGAGTTGCTTTTCCACGAACAAGGTTTGAGTGCAGCAAGTTCAAACTTTTCTTGTCAGTGTAATCTAACAAGATATACAACTCTGTAGATTCGTTTCATTTCTAAAGCAGTTTGTTTAGAAATCAAACATCTTCATTGCTGAACACTGTACTGCATAAATTAATGTAGTTCTCTTCTCTGAATGAGTTGCTTTCCTATGAACAAGGTTGAATGCAGAAAGTTCAAACTTCCCTTGTTTGTGTAATATAACAAGATGTACAACTTAATATATTCTAGTCATTTCTAAACTAGTTTGTTTAGAAAACAACCATATTCATTGCTGAACACTCTACTGTGTGAAATAAGCTAGTTCTGTTCTCGGAATGAGTTGCTTTCCTACTAAGAGGGTTGAAGGCACCACGTTCAAACTTTCCTTGTTTGTGTAATCTAAGAAGATGTACAACTTAGTAGATTTGCCTCATTTCTAAACTAGCTTGTTTAGAAAACAAACATCTTCATTGCCAAACACTGTACTTTGTGAATTAAGCTAGTTCAATTCTCAGAATGAGTTGCTTTCCTACAAAGAATGTTGAATGCACCACGTTCAAAATTTCCTTGTTTGTGTAATCTAACAGGTTGTACAACTTAGTAGATTCGCCTCATTTCTAAAGTAGTTTGTTTAGAAAGCAAACATCTTCATTGCCTAACCCTGTACTGTGTGAAATAAGCTAGTTCTGTTCTTGGAATGAGTTGCTTTCCTACTAACACCGTTGAGTGCAGCAAGTTCAAACTTTCCTTGTTAGTGTAATCTAACAAGATGTACAACTTAGTAGATTCGTTTCATTTCTAAAGTAGTTTGTTTAGAAAAGAAACATCTTCATTCCTGAACACTGTACTATGTGAAATAAGCTAGTTCTGTTCTCGGAATGAGTAGCTTTCCTACGTAGAAGGTTGAATGCACCACGTTCAAACTTTCCTTCTTTGTGTAATCTTACAAGATGTACAACTTAGTAGATTTGCCTCATTTATAAAGTAGTTTCTTTAGCAAGCAAACATCTTCATTGCCGAACATTGTAGTGTGTGAAATAAGCTAGTTTTTTTCTCGGAATGAGTTGCTTTCCTACGAACAAGGTTGAATGCACCAGGTTCAAACTTTCCTTGTTAGTGTAATCTAACAAGATGTATGACTTAGTAGATTCGTTATAAAGTAGTTTGTTTAGAAAACAAACATCATCATTGTGGAACACTGTACTGTGTGAATTAACCTAGTTCTGTTCTTGGAATGAGTTGCTTTGCTAAAAAGAATGTTAAATGCTGCAAGTTCAAACTTTCCTAATTTCTGTATTCTAACAAGATGTAGAACTTAAATGATTCACCTCATTTCTAAAGTACATTGTTTAGAAAACAAACATTTTCATTGCTGAACACTGTACTGTGTGAAATAGCATAGTTCTGTTCTCGGAATGAGTTGCTTTCCTACGTAGAAGTTTGAATGCACCACGTTGAATCTCTCCTTCTTTGTGTAATATTACATGATGGACAACTTAGTTACTTAGCAGATCCGATTAATTTTAAAGTAGTTTAAGAAAACAAAGACCTTCAATACCAAACACTGTACTGTGTGAAATAAGCTGGTTCTGTTCTGGGAATAAGTTGCTTTCCCACGAACAACGTTGAGTTCAGCAATTTCTACCTTTCCTTGTTAGGGTAACATAACAAGATGTACAACTTAGTAGATTCGTTTCATTTCTAAAGTACTTTGTTAAGAACAAACATCTTCATTGCTGAAAAATTTACTGTGTGTATTAAGCGAGTTCTGTTCTCAGAATTAGTTGCTTTCCTAAGAACAAGGTTGAATGCTGAAAGTTCAAACTTTCCATGTTTGTGTAATCTAACAAGATATACAACATAGTAGATTCGCCTCATTTCTAAATAAGTTTGCTACAAAACAAACACCTTCATTACCAAACACGGTACCGTGTGAAATAAGCTAGTTCTGTTTTTGGAATGAGTTGCTTTCCTACGAACAAGGTTGAGTGCAGCAAGTTCAAACTTTCCGTGTTAGTGTAACCTAACAAGATGTACAACTTAGTAGATTCGTTTCATTTCTAAAGTAGTTTGTTCAGATAACAAACATCTTCATTTCCGAACACTACTGTGTGAAACAAGCTACTTCTATTCTCAAAATGAGTTGCTTTCCTCCGAAGAACGTTGAATGCGCCACGTTCAAACTTTCCTTGTTTGTGCATTCTAACAAGATGTATGCCTTTCATTTCTAAAGTTGTTTAAGAAAATAAACATCTTCATTGCCAAACACTGGGCTGTGTGAAATAAACTAGTTCTGTTCTCATAATGAGTTGCTTTCACATGAACAAGGTTGAGTGCAGCAATTTCAAATTTTCCTTGTTAATGTAATCAAACATGATGTACAACTTAGTAGATTCTTTTCATTTCTAAAGTATTTTGTTTAGAAAAGAAACATCTTCATTGCCGAAAACTGTACTGTCTTAAAGAAATTATATCTATTCGAGGAATGGTTGCTTTCCTACGAATTAGATTGAGTGCAGCAAGTTCAAACTTTCCTTGTTAGTGTAATCTAACAAGGTGTACAACTTAGTAGATTCGTTTCATTTCTAAAGTAGTTTGTTTAGAAGAAACATCTTCATTGCTGAACACTGTACTGTGTGAATTATGCTAGTTCTCTTCTAAGAATGAGTTGCTTTCCGACAAACAAGTTTGAATGCAGAAAGTTCAAACATTCCATGTTTGTGTAATCTAACAAGATATATAACTTAGTAAATTCGCCTCATTTCTAAACTACTGTGTTTAGAAAACAAACATGTTCATTACCGAACACTCTACTTTGTGAAATAAGATATTTTTGTTCCCAGAATCAGTTGCTTTCCTAAGAAGAGGGTTGAATGCACCACGTTCACACTTTCCATGTTTGTGTAATCTAACAAGATGTAGAACTGAGTAGATTTGCCTCATTTCTAAAGCAGTTTGTTTAGAAAACAAAGGTTTTCATTACCAAACACTGTACTCTGTGAAATAAGCTAGTTCTGTTCTTGGAATGAGTTGCTTTCTGATGAAAAAGGTTGAGTGCAGCAAGTTCAATCTTTCCTTGTTTGTGTAATCGAACAAGATGTAGGATTTAGTAAATTCCTTTCACTTCTAAAGTAGTTTGTTTAGAAAACAAACATCTTCATTGCCAAACACTGTATTGTGTGAAATAAGCTATTTCTGTTCTCGGAGTGAATTGCTCTCCTACGAAGAAGGTTGATTGCAGCAAATTCAAACTTTCCTTCTTAGTGTATTCTAACAAGATGTACAACTTAGTAGATGCGTTTCATTTCTAAAGTAGTTTGTTTAGAACAACCATCTTCAGTGCTGAACATTGTATTTTGTGAATTAAGCTAGTTCTTTTCTCACAATGAGTTGCTTTCCTACGAACAAGGTTGAATGCATAAAGTTCAAACTGTCTATGTTTGTTCAACCTAACAAGATATACAACTTAGTAGATTCACCTCACTTCAAAAGTCGTTTGTTTAGAAAACAAATATCTTCATTACTGAACACTGTACTGTGTGAAATAAGCTAGTTCTGATCTCGGAATGAGTTGCTTTCCTATGAAGAGGGTTGAATGCACCATGTTCAACCTTTCCTAGTTTGCGTAATCTAACAAGATGTACAACTTAGTAGATTCGCCTCATTTCTAAAGTAGGTTGTTTTGAAAACAAACATCTTCATTTGCGAACACTGTAGTGTGTGAAATAAGCTTTTTCTGTTCTCGGAATGAGTGGCTTTTCTACAAACAAGGTTGAGTACAGCAAGTTCAAACTTTCCTTGTTAGTGTAATCTAACAAAATGTACAACTTAGTAGATTCATTTCATTTCTAAAATACTTTGTTTAGATAACAAACATCTTCATTGCCGAACACTGTATTGTGTGAATTAAGCTACTACTGTTCTTGAAATGAGTTGCTTTCCTACAAAGAATGTTGAGTGCAGCAAGTTCAAACTTTCTTAGTTTGTGTAATCTAACAAGATGTAGAACTTAGTAGATTCGCCTCATTTCTAATGTAGTTTGTTTAGAAAAGAAACATCTTCATTGCCGAACACTGTACTGTGTGAAATAAGTTAGTTCTGTTTTCAGAATGAGTTGCTTTCCCATGAACAAGGTTGAGTGCAGCAAGTTCAAACATTCCTTGTTTGTGTAATCTAACAATATTTACAACTTAGTAGATTCGTTTCATTTCTAAAGTACCTTAAGAAAACAAACATCTTCATTGCCGAACACTGTACTGTGTGAATTAAGCTAGAACTGTTCTTGAAATGAGTTGCTTTCCTAGAAAGAATGTTCAGTGCAGCAAGTTAAACTTTCCTTGTTTGTGTAATCTAACAAGATGTAGAATTTAGTAGATTTGCCTCATTTCTAACGTAGTTTATTTAGAAAACAAATATCTTCGTTGCTGAACACTGTAATGTGTGAAATATGTTATTTCTGTTCTCGGAATGGATTGCTTTACTACGAACACATTTGAGTGCAGCAAGTTCAAACTTTCCTTGCTTGTGTAATCTAACAAGATGTAGAAATTAGCACACTCTTTTCATTTCTAAAGTAGGTTGTTTAGAAAACAAACATCTTCATTGCCAAACACTGTACTGTGTGAAATAAGATAGTTCTGTTCTCGGAGTGAGTTGCTTTCCCACGTACAAGGTTGAGTGCAGCAAGTTCAAACGTCCCTAGTTTGTGTAACGTAACAAGATGTACAATTTAGTATTTTCGCCTCATTTCTAACGTTTGTTTAGAAAACAAACATCTTCATTTCTGAACACTGTACTGTGTGAAATAAGCTAGTTTTGTTGTCAGAATGAGTTGCTTTACTACGAACAAGGTTGAGTGCAGCAAGTTCAAACTTTCCTTGTTTGTGCAATCTAACAAGATGTACAACTTATTAGATTCGTTTCATTTCTAAAGTATTTTAAGAAAACAACCATCTTCATTGCCAAACACTGTACTGTGTGAATTAAGCTAGTTCTGTTCTGAAAATGAGTTGCTTTCCTACTAACTAGGTTGAAAGCAGAAAGTTCAATCTTTCCATGTTTGCGTATCTAACAAGACATATAACTTAGTATTCACCTCATTTCTAAATCAGTTTGTTTAGAAAACAAACATCTTCATTACGAAACACTGTACTGTGTGAAATAAGCTAGTTCTGTTCTCAGAATTAATTGCTTTCCTATGTAGAAGGTTGAATGCACCACGTTCAAACTCTCCTAGTTTCTGTAATGTAACAAGATGTACAAGTTGGTAGATTCATTTCATTTCAAAAGTAGTTTCTTTAGAAAACAAACATCTCCATTGCCGAACACTGTACCGTGTGAAATAAGGTAGTTCTGTTCTAGGAATGAGTTGCTTTCCAACGAACAAGGTTGATTGTAGCAAGTACAACCATTCCTTCTTACTGTAATCTAACAAGAAGTACAACTTAGTAGATTCTTTCCATTTCTAAAGTACTTTCTTTAGAAAACAAACATCTTTATTGATGAGCACTGTAGTGTGTGAAATAAGCTATTTCTGTTTTCAGAATGAGTTGCTTTCCTATGAACAAGTTGAGTGCAGCAAGTTCAAACTATCCTTGTTAGTGTAATCAAACAAGATGTACAACTTAGTAGATTCGCCTCATTTCTAAAGTAATTTGTTGATAAAACAAACATCTTCATTGCCGAACACTGCAATGTGTGAAATAAGATAGTTCTGTTCCCGGAATGAGTTGCTTTCCCACGAACAAAGTTGAGTTCAGCAAGTTCAAAACTTCCTGGTTTGTGTAATCTAACAACAGGTACAACTTAGTAGATTCATTTCATTTCTAAAGCAGTTTGTTTAGAAAAGAAATATCTTCATTGCCAAACACTGTACTGTGTGGAATAAGGTAGTTCTGTTCTCGGAATGAGTTGCTTTCCTATGAACAAGGTTGAGTGCAGCAAGTTCAAACTTTCCTTGTTAGTGTAATCTAACAAGATGTACAACTTAGTAGATTCGTTTCATTTCTAAAGGAGTTTGTTTAGAAAAGAAACATCTTCCTTCCCAAACACTGTACTGTGTTAAATAAGCTATTTCTTTTCTCTGAATGAGTTGCTTTCCTACGAACCAGGTTGAGTGCTGCAAGTTCACAGTTTCCTTGTTAGTGTAATCTAACAAGATGTACAACTTAGTATATTCGTTTCATTTCTAAAGTAGTTTGTTTATAAAATGAACATCTTCAATCCCGAATATTGTTCTGTGTGAAATAAGCTAGTTCTGATCTCGTAATGAGTTGCTTTTCTAGGAAGAAGGTTTAATGCACCACGTTCAAACTTTCCTCGTTTTTGTAATCTAAAAGGATGTACAACTTAGTTGATTTGCCCCATTTCTAAACTGGTTTGTTTAGAAAGCAAACATCTTCATTGTCGAACACTGTACTGTGTGAAATAAGCTAGTTCTGTTCTCAGAATGAGTTGCTTTCCTACGAAGAAGGTTAAATGCAGCACGTTCAAACTTTTCTTGTTTGTGTAATCTAACAAGATGTACAACTTAGTAGATTCACCTCATTTCTAAAGTAGTTTGTTTAGAAAACACATCTTCATTACCGAACACTGTACTGTGTGAAATAAGCTGGTTCAGTTCTCAGAATGAGGTCCTTTCCTACAAAGAAGTTTGAATGGACCACATTCAAATTTTCCTTGTTTGTGTAACCTAACAATATGTAGACCTTAGCATATTTGCCTCATTCCTAAAATAGTTTGTTTGGAAAACAAACATCTTCATTGCCGAACACCGTACTGTGTGAAATAAGGTATTTCTGTTCTTGGAATGAGTTGCTTTCCTACGAATAAGGTTGAATGCACCACTTTCAAACTTTCCTTGTTTTTGTAATCTAACAAGATGTACAACTTAGTAGATTCGCCTCGTTTCTAAAGTAGTTTCTTTAGAAAGCAAACATCTTCATTGCAGAACACTGTACTGTGTGAAATGAGCTAGTTTTGTTCTCGGTATGAGTGGCTTTCCTACAAAGAATGTTGAATGCACCACGTTCAAACTTTCCTTGTTTGTGTGACCTAACGCGATATACAACTTAGTACATTCGCCTCATTTCTAAATTAGTTCGTTTAGAAAACAAACATCTTCATTTCAAAACACTGTACTGTTTGAAATAAGCTCTTTCTGTTCTCAGAATGAGTTGCTTTCCCATGAACAAGGTTGAGCACAGCAAGTGCAACCTTTCCTTGTTTATGTAATCTAACAAGATGTACAACTTAATAGATTCATTTCATTTCTAAAGTACTTTACGAAAACCAACATCTTCATTGCCAAACACTTTACTGTGTGAAATAAGCTAGTTCTGATCTCAGAATGAGTTGCTTTCCTACGAACAAGGTTGAATGCAGAAAGTTCAAACTTTCCGTGTTTTTGTAATATAAAAAGATTTACAACTTAATAGATTTGCATCATTTCTAAAGTAGTTTCTTTAGAAAACAAACATCTTCAATACCGAACACTTTACTGTGTGAATTAAGCTAGTTCTGTTCTTGGAATGAGTTGCTTTCCTACAAAGAATGTTGAGTGCACCATGTTCAAACTTTCCTACTTTGTGTAATCTAACAATATGTAGAACTTTGTAGATTCACAGCATTTCTAAAGTAGTTTGTTCAGAAAACAAACATCGTCCAGGCCAAACACTGTACTGTGTGAAATAAGATAGTTCTGTTCTGATAATGAGTTGCTTTCCCATGAACAAGGTTGAGTGCAGCAAGTTCAAACTTTCCTTGTTAGTGCATTCTAACAAGATGTACAACATAGTAGATTCATTTCATTTCTAAAGTAGTTTGTTTAGAAAAGAAACATCTTCTTTGCCGAACACTGTACTGTGTGAAATAAGCTAGTTTTGTTCTTGGAATGAGTTGCTTTCCTACCAAGAATGTTGAGTGCAGCAAGTTCGAACTTTCCTAGTTTGTGAAATCTAACAAGACGTAGAACTCAGTAGATTCGCCTCATTTCTAATGTAGTTTGTTCAGAAATCAAACATCTACCTGGCCGAACACTGTACTGTGTGAAATAAACTAGTTATGTTCTCAGAATGAGTTGCTTTCCTATGAAGAATGTTGAATGCACCAAGTTCAAACTTTCCTTGTTTGTGTAATCTAACAAGATGTAGAACTTAGTAGATTTGTTTCATTTCTAAAGTAATTTGTTTAGAAAAGAAACATCTGCTTTGCCATACACTGTACTGTGTGAAATAATCTAGTTCTGTTCTCGGAAAGAGTTGCTTTCCCACGAACAAGGTTGAGTGCAGCAAGTTCAAATGTTCCTTGTTAGTGTAACATAACAAGATATCCAACTTAATATGTTTGTTTCATTTCTAAAGTACTTTTTTTTGAA
The DNA here is from genome assembly GCA_036365145.1 of Orientallactaga sibirica. Classification (NCBI taxonomy): domain Eukaryota; kingdom Metazoa; phylum Chordata; class Mammalia; order Rodentia; family Dipodidae; genus Orientallactaga; species Orientallactaga sibirica. Next base: position 355,219 of record JAEOAD010000025.1, read on the forward strand.
ACAAACATCTTCATTGCCAAAAACTGTACTGTGTTAAATAAGGTATATCTGTTTTCAGAATGAGTTGTTTTCCTACGAACAAGGTTGAGTGCAGCAACTTCAAAATGTCTTTATTAGTGTAAGCTAACAAGATGAACAACTTATTTGATTCACCTCATTTCCAAAATTGTTTGTTTAGGAAACAAACGTCTTCATTGCCGAACACTGTACTGTGTGAAATAAATTACTTCTGCTCTCGGAATGAGTTGCTTTCCCAAGAACAAGGTTGAGTGCAGCAAGTTCGATGTTTCTGTGTTAGTGTAATATAGCAAGATGTACAACTAGGTAGATTCATTTCATTTGTAAAATACTTTGTTTAGAAAAGAAACATCTTCATTGTCGAACCATGTACTGTCTGAATAAAGCTATTTCTGTTCTCGGAACGAGTTGCTTTCCCACGAACAAGGTTGACTGCAGAAAGTTCAAACTTTCCTTGTTTGTGTAATCTAACATGATGTACAACTTAGTATATTCGCTTCATTTCTAAAGTAGTTTGGTTAGAAAACAAACATCTTCATTTCTGAACACTGTACTGTGTTAATTAAGCTAGTTCCCTTCTGAGAATGATTTGGTTTCCTACGAAGAAGTTTGAATGCACCACGTTCAAAATGTCCTTGTTTGTGTAATCTAACAAGATGTACCACTTAGTAGATTCGCCTCATGTCTAAAGTAGTTTGTTTAAAAAACAAACATCTTCATTGCCGAACACTGTGCTGTGTGAAATAAGCTAGTTTTGTCCTCGGAATGAGTTGCTTTCCTATGAAGAAGGTTGAATGTGCCACGTTAAACCTTTCCTTGTTTGTGTAATCTAACAAGATGTACAACTTACTAGATTTGCCTCATTTCTAAAGTAGTTTGTTTAGAAAACAAACATCTTCATTGCCAACACTGTACTGTGTGAAATAAGCTAGTTCTGTTCTTGGAATGAGTTGCTTTCCTACAAAGAAGGTTCAGTGCACAAAGTTCAAACTTTCCTTGTTTGTGTAATCTAACAAGATGTACAACTTAGTAGATTCATTTCATCTGTAAAGCAGTTTGTTGACAAAATAAACATCTTCATTGCCGAACACTGTACTGTGTGAAATAAGGTATTTCTGTTCTCAGAAGGGGTTGCTTTCCCACAAACAAGGTTGAGTGCAGCAAGGTCAAACTTCCCTTATTAGTGTAATCTTACAAGATGTACAACTTAGTATATTCGCTTCATTTCTAAAGTAGTTTGGTTAGAAAACAAACATCTTCATTGCCGAACACTCTACTGTGTGAATTAAGCTGTGTGAAACAGTATGCTTTGTTAAATAAGCTAGTTCTGTCCTTGGAATGAGTTGCTTTCCTACGAAGAAGGTTGAATGCGCCTCGTTCAACTTTTCCTTGTTTGTATAAGCTAACAAGGTGTACAACTTAGTATTTTGCCTCATTTCTAAAGCAGTTTGTTTAGAAAAGAAACATCTTCATTGCCGAACACTGTGCTGTGTGAAATAAGCTAGTTCTCTCCTCAGAATGAGTTGTTTTCCTATGAAGAAGGTTGAATGTGCCACGTTCAAGCTTTCCTTGTTTGTTTAATCTAACAAGATGTACAACTTAGGATTCACCTCATTTCTAAAGTAGTTTGTTTAGAAAACAAACATCTTCATTGCTGAACACTGTACTGTGTGAAATAAGCTAGGTCTGCTCTCGGAATGAGTTGCTTTGCCACGAACAAGGTTGAGTGCAGCAAGTTCAAACTTTCCTTGTTAATGTAATATAACAAGATGTACAATTTAGTACATTCGTTTCATTTCTAAAGTATTTTGTTTAGACAAAAAACATCTTCATTGAAGAATCCTGTACTGTGTGAAATAAGCTAGTTCTGTTCTCAGAGTGACTTGCTTTCCCACAAAAAATGTTGAGTGCACCAAGTTCAAACATTCCTTGTTAATGTGATCTAACAAGATGAACAACTTAGTAGATTCATTTCATTTCTAAAGTAGTTTGTTTAGAAAACAAACATCTTCATTGCTGAGCACTGTACTGTGTGAAAGAAGCTAGTTCTGTTCTCGGAATGAGTTGCTTTCCTACAAACAAGGTTCAGTGCACAAAGTTCAAACTTTCCTTGTTTGTGTAATCTAACCAGATGTACAACTTAGTAGATTCGTTTCATCTGTAAAGCAGTTTGTTGAGAAAATAAACATCTTCATTGCCCAACACTGTACTGTGTGAAATAAGGTATTTCTGTTCTCGGAAGGGGTTGCTTTCCGACAAACAAGGTTGAGTGCAGCAAGGTCAAACTTTCCTTATTAGTGTAATCTAACAAGATGTACAACTTAATAGATTTGTTTCATTACTAAAGTAGTTTGTTTAGAAAACAATCATCTTCATTGCTGAACACTGTACTGTGTGAATTTAGCTAGTTCCCTTCTCAGAATGAGTTTCTTTCCTCCGAAGAAGGTTGAATGCACTACGTTCAAAATTTCCTTCTTTGTGTAATCTAACAAGATGTACCACTTAGTAGATTGGCCTCATTTCTAAACTAGTTTGTTTAGAAAACAAACATCTTCATTGCTGAACACTGTGCTCTGTGAAATAAGCTAGTTCTGTCCTCAGAATGAGTTGCTTTCCTCCGAAGCAGTTTGAATGTGCCACATTCAACCTTTCCTTATTTGTGTAATCTAACAAAATGTGCAATTTAGTAGATTCGGCTCATTTCTAAAGTAGTTTCTTTAGAAAACAAACATCTTCATTGCCAACACTGTACTGTGTGAAATAAGCTAGTTCTGCTCTCGGAATGAGTTGCTTTCCTATGAAGAAGGTTGAATGTGCCACGTTCAACCTTTCCTTGTTTGTGCAATCTAACGAGATGTACAACTTAGGATATTAGCCTCATTTCTAAAGTAGTTTGTTTAGAAAACAAACATCCTCATTGCCGAACACTGTGCTTTGTGAAATAAGCTAGTTCTGTCCTCAGAATGAGTTGCTTTCCTATGAAGAAGTTTGAATGTGCCACATTCAACTTTCCTTGTTTGTAGAAGCTAACAAGGTGTACAACTTAGTATTTCGCCTCATTTCTAAATAGTTTGTTTAGAAAAGAAACATCTTCATTGCCGAACACTGTGCTGTGTGAAATAAGCTAGTTCTCTCCTCGGAATGAGTTGTTTTCCTACTAAGAAGTTTGAATGCACCAGGTTCAAACTTTCCTTGTGTGTGTAATCTAACAAGATGTACAAGTTATTAGATTCGTTTCATTTCTAAAGTAGTTTGTTTAGAAAAGAAACATCTTCAATTATGAACACTGTACTGTGTTCTCTTCTTAGAATGAGTTGCTTTCCTACGAAGAGGGTTGAATGCACCATGTTCAAACTTTCTTTGTTAGTGTAACCTAAGAAGATATACAACTTAGCATATTCATTTAATTTCTAAAGTAGTTTGTTTAGAAAACAAACATCTCAATTCCCGAAAATGGTACTGTGGGAAATATGCTAATTCTGTTTTTGGAATGAGTTGCTTTCCTTCGAACAAGATTGGGTGCAGCTAGTTCAAACTTTCTGGTTAGTTTAATCTAACAAAATATAAAACTTAAGAGATTCATTTCATTTCTAAAGGCGTTTGTTTAGAAACAAACATCTTCGTTGCTGAACACTGTACTGTGTGAAATAAGCTATTTCTGGTCTCGGAATGAGTTGCTTTCCTACAAACAAGGTTTAGTGCAGCAAGTTCAAACTTTCCTCGTTGGGGTAATCAAAGAAGATGTATGACTTAGTAGATTCGTTTTATTTCTAAAGTAGTTTGTTTAGAAAACAAACATCTTCATTGCTGAACATGGTGCTGTGTGAAATAAGCTAGTTCTGTCCTCGGAATGAGTTGCTTTCCTATGAAGAAAGTTGAATGTGGCACGTTCAACCTTTCCTTGTTTGTGTAATCTAACAAGATGTACAACTTAGTAGATTCATTTCATTTCTAAAGTAGTTTGTTTAGAAAACTAACATCTTCATTGCCAAACTCTGTACTGTCAGACTTAAGCTAGTTCTGTTCTCGGAATGAGTTGCTTTCCTACAAACAAGGTTGAGTGCAGGAAATTAAAACTTTCCTTGTTAGTGTAATCTAACAAGATGTACAGCTTAGTAGATTTGTCTCATTTCTAAAGTAGTTTGTTTAGAACACAAACATCTTCAATCCCGAACACTGTACTGTGTAAATTAAGTTAGTTCTGTTCTCTGAATGAGTTGCCTTCCTTCGAATAAGGTGGAGTGCAGAAAGTTCAAACTTTCCTTGTTAGGGTAATCTAACAAGATATACGACTTAGTAGATTCATTTTATTTCTAAAGTAGTTTTTTTAGAAAACAAACATCTTCATTGCCGAACCCTGTACTGTGTGAATTAAGCTAGGCCCCTTCTCAGAATGAGTTTCTTTCCTCCGAAGGTTGAATGCACCACGTTCAAAATTTCCTTCTTTGTGTAATCTAACAAGATGTACCACTTAGTAGATTGGCCCCATTTCTAAAGTAGTTTGTTTAGAAAACAAATATCTTCATTGCCGAACGTTGTAAGGAGTCAAAAAAGCTAGTTCTGCTTTCGGAATGAGTTGCTTTGCCGCGAATAAGGTTGAGTGCAGCAAGTTCAAACTTTCCTTCTTAGTGTAATATAAAAAGATGTACAAGTTAGTAGATTCGTTTCATTTCTAAAGTACGTTGTTTAGAAAAAAACAACTTCCTTGCCAAACCTTGTACTGTGTGAAATAAGCTAGTTCTGTTCTAGGAATGACTTGCTTTCCTACGAACAAAGTTGAGTGCAGCAAGGTCAAACTTTCCTTGTTAGTGTAATCTATCAAGATGTACATCTTAGTAGATTCACCTCATTTCTAAAGTCGTTTGTTTAGAAAATAAACATCTTCATTGCTGAACACTGTGCTGTGTGAAATAAGCTAGTTCTGTCCTCGGAATGAGTTGATTTCCTAAGAAGAAGGTTTAATGCTCCAGGATCAAACTTTGGTTGTGTGTGTAATCTAACAAGGTGTACAACTTAGTAGATTCGTTTCATTTCTAAAGTAGTTTGTTCAGAAAACAAACATCTTCATTGCCGAATGCTGTACTGTGTCAATTAAACTATTTCTGTTCTCGGAATGAGTTGCTTTCCCACGAACAAGGTTGAGTGTAAGTTCAAACTTTCCTTATTAGTGTAATCTAACAAGATGTACAACTTAGTAGATTCGTTTCATTTCTAAAGTAGTTTCTTTAGAAAACAAACATCTTTATTGCCGAACACAGTATTGTGTGAAATAAACTAGTTCTGTTCTTGGAATGAGTTGCTTTCCTATGAATGATAAGTGCAGCAAGTTCAAACTTTCCTTCTTAGTGTAATTTAACAAGATGTACAATTAGTAGATTTGTTTCATTTCAAAAAGTAGTTTAGAAAACAAACATCTTTATTGCCAAACACAATATTTTGTGAAATAAACTAGCTCTGTTCTTGGAATGAGTTGCTTTCCTTAACAAGGTTGAGTGCAGCAAGTTCAAACTTTCCTTATTAGTGTAATCTAACAAGATGTACAACTAGTAGATTCGTTTCATTTCTAAAGTAGTTTGTCACACTCTACCGTGTGAAATAAGCTACTTCTGTTCTCGGAATGAGTTGCTTTCCTACGAATAAGGATACGTGCAGCAAGTTCAAACTTTCCTTCTTAGTGTAATTTAACAAGATGTACAACTTAGTAGATTCATTTCATATGTAAAGTAGTTTTTTGAGAAAACAAACATCTTCATTGCTGAACACTGTACTATGTGAAATAAGGTATTTTTGTTCTTGGAATGTGTTGCTTTTCCAAGAACAAGGTTGAGTGCAGCAAGGTCAAACTTTCCTTATTAGTGTAATCTAACAAGATGTACAACCTAGTAGACTAGTTTCATTACTAAAGTAGTTTGTTTAGAAATCAAACATTTCTAAAGTAGTTTGTTTAGAAAATGAACATCTTCATTTCCAAACACTGTGTTGTGTGAAATAAGCTTGTTCTGTTCTCAGAATGAGTTGTTTTCTTACAAAGAGGGTTGAATGCACCACGTTCAAACTTTCCTTGTTTGTGTAATCTAACAAGGTGTTCAAGTTAGTAGATTTGCCTCAGTTCTAAAGTAGTTTTTTTAGAAAACAAACATCTTCATTGCCGAAGACGGTATTGTGTGAAATAAACTATTTCTCTCCTTGGAATGAGTTGCTTTCCTACCAACAAGGTTGAGTGCCTCAAGTTCAAACTTTCCTTGTTAGTGTAATCTAACAAGATGTACAATTAGTAGATTCATTTCATTTCTAAAGTAGTTTGTTTAGAAAACAAACATCTTCATTACCAAACACTGTACTGTGTGAAGTAAGCTAGTTCTGTTCTAGGAATGAGTTGCTTTCCTACGAAGAGGTTTGAATGCACCACGTTAAAACTTTCCATGTTTGTGTAATGTAACAATATGTAGAACTTAGTAGATTCGCCTCATTTCTAAAGTAGTTTATTTAGGAATCAAATATCTTCATTGCTGAACACTGTACTGTGTGAAATAAGCTAGTTCTCTTCTCAGAATGAGTTGCATTCCTACAAACAAGGTTGAATACAGAAAGTTCAAACTTTCCATGTTTTTGTAATCTAAGAAGATGTAGAACTTAGTAGATTCACCTCATTTCTAAAGGAGTTTGTTTTGAAAACAAATATCTTCATTGTTGAAAACTGTACTGTGTGAAATAAGCTAGTTCTGTCTCATATTGAGTCGCGTTCCTAAGAACAATGTTGAAAGCCGAAAGTTCAAACTTTCTATGTTTGTGTAATCTAACAAGATGTAGAAATTAGTCGATTTGCCTCATTTCTAAAGTAGTTTGTTTAGAAAACAATCATCTTCATTACTGAACACTGTACTGTGTGAAATCAGCTAGTTCTGTACTCGGAATGAGTTGCTTTCCTATGAAGAGGGTTGAATACACCACGTTCAAACTTTCCATGTATGTGTAATCTAACAAGATGTACAACTTTGTAGATTCACCTCATTTCTAAAGTAGTTTGTTTGGAAAACAAACATCTTCATTGCCGACCACTGTACTGTGTGAAATAAGCTAGTTCTGTTCTCGGGATGAGTTGCTTTCCTACGAAGAAGGTTGAATGCACCAAGTTCAAAGTTTCCTACTTTGTGTTATCTAACAAGATGTACATCTTAAGAGATTCGCTTCATTTCTATGGTAGTTTTTTAGAAAACACACATCTCCATTTGGGAACACTGTACTGTTTGAAATAATGTAGTTCTGTTCTCGGAATGAGTTGCTTCCGTACGAAGCAGGTTGAGTGTAGCAAGTTGAAACTTTCCTTTTTTGTGTAATCGAACAAGATGTACAACTTAGTAAATTTGCCTCATTTCAAAAGTAGGTGGTTTAGAAAAGAAACATCTTCATTGCCGAACACTGTACTGTGTGAAATAAGCTAGTTCTATTAAGGAATGTGTTGCTTTCCTACGAAGAAGGTTGAATGCATCAAGTTGAAACTTTCCTCATTTCTGTATTCTAACAAGAGGTACAACGTAGTAGTTTCGCCTCATTTCTAAAGTAGTTTGTTTAACAAACAAACATCTTCATTGCCAAACACTGTACTGGGTGAAATAAGCTAGTTCTGTTCTCGGAATGAGTTGCTTTCCTACAAAGAAGTTTGAGTGCAGCAAGTTCAGACTTTATCTGTTTGTGTAATCTAACAAGATATAAAACTTAGTAGATTTGTTTCATTTCTAAAGTAGTTTGTTTAGAAAACAAACATCTTCATTGCCGAACACTGTATTGTGTGAAATAAACTAGATCTGTTCTCGGGATGAGGTGCTTTCTTAAGAATAAGGTTGAGTGCAGCAAGTTCAAACTCTCCTAGTTTGTGTAATCTAACAAGATGTACAACTTAGTAGATTCGCCTCATTTTCTAAAGTAGTTTGTTTAGAAAACAAACATCTTCATTGCCAAACACTGTACTGTGTGAAATAAGCTAGTTCTGTTCTCGGAATGAGTTGCTTTCATACGAAGAAGGTTGAGTGCAGCAAGTTTAAACTTTTCTAGTTTTTGTAAACTAACAACATGTACAACTTAATAGTTTCGCTTTATTTCTAAAGTAGTTTGTTTAGAAAACAAACATATTCATTGCCAAACACTGTACTTTGTTAAATAAGCTAGTTCTGTTTTCGGAATCATTTTCTTTCCTATGAAGAGGGTTGATTGCAGCAAGTTCAAAGTTTCCTTGTTTGTGTAATCTAACAAGATGGACAACTTAGTAGATTCACTTCATTTCTAAAGTAGGTTGTTTAAAAGCAAACATCTTCAATGCTGAACACTGTATTTTGTGAAATAAGCTCGATCTATTCTCGGGATGAGTTGCTTCCTTATGAAGCAGGTTAAGTGTAGCAAGTTCAAACTTTCCTTGCTTGTGTAATGGAACAAGATGTACAACTTAGTAAATTCACCTCATTTCTAAAGTAGTTTGTTTAGAAAACAAACATCTTCATTGCCGAACACTGTACTGTGTGAAAGGAGCTAGTTCTGTTCTCAGAATGGGTTGCTGTCCTACGAACAATGTTGAGTGCAGCAAGTTCAAACTTTCCTTGTTTGTGTAATCTAACAAAATGTACAACTTAGTAGATTTGCTTTATTTCTATAGTAGTTTGTTTCGTAAACAAACATCTTCATTCCTGAACACTATATTGTGGGAAATAAATTAGATCTATTCTTGGAATAAGTTGCCTTCCTAAGAAGAAGGTTGAGTGCATCAAGTTCAAACTTTCCTTGTTTGTGTAATCTAACAAGTTGTAAAACTTAGTAGATTCGCTTCATTTCTAAGGTAGTTTGTTTCATAAAGAAACATCTTCATTCCTGACCACTGTATTGTGTGAAATAAGCTAGTTCTGTTCCCGGAATGAGTTGCTTTCTTACGAACAAGGTTGAGTGCAGCAAGGTGAGACTTTCCTTGTTTGTGTAATCTAACCAGATGTACAACTTAGTAGATTCGCTCAAAGGTAGTTTGTTTGAGAAAACAAACATCTTCATTGCCCGAACATTGTACTGTGTGAAATAAGCTAATTCGGTTCTAGGAATCACTTGCTTTCCTACAAAGAAGGTTGAGTGCAGCAAGTTCAAACTTTCCTAGTTTGTGTAATCTAACAAGATGTACAAGTTAGTAGATTCGCCTCATTTCTAAAGTAGTTTCTTGAGAAAACAAACATCTTCATTGCCGAACATTGTACTGTGTGAAATAAGCTAATTCGGTTCTAGGAATCACTTGCTTTCCTACAAAGAAGGTTAGTGCAGCAAGTTCAAACTTTCCTAGTTTGTGTAATCTAACAAGATGTACAAGTTAGTAGATTCGCCTCATTTCTAAAGTAGTTTCTTGAGAAAACAAACATCTTCATTGCCGAACATTGTACTGTGTGAAATAAGCTAATTCGGTTCTAGGAATCACTTGCTTTCCCTACAAAGAAGGTTGAGTGCAGCAAGTTCAAACTTTCCTAGTTTGTGTAATCTAACAAGATGTACAAGTTAGTAGATTCGCCTCATTTCTAAAGTAGTTTCTTGAGAAAACAAACATCTTCATTTGCGAACATTGTACTGTGTGAAATAAGCTAATTCGGTTCTAGGAATCACTTGCTTTCCTACAAAGAAGGTTGAGTGCAGCAAGTTCAAACTTTCCCTAGTTTGTGTAAAGTTTCTTTCATAAACAAACATCTTCATTCCTGAACCCTGTATTGTGTGAAATAAGTTAGATGTGTTCTCGGAATGAGTTGTTTTCCTAAGAAGAAGGTTGAGTGCAGCAAGTTCAAACTTTCCTAGTTTGTGTAATCTAACAAGATGTACAACTTAGTAGATTCGCCTCATTTCTAAAGTAGTTTGCTTAGAAAACAAACATCTTCATTGACGACCGCTGTACTGTGTGAAATAAGCTAGTTCTGTTCTCGGGATGAGTTGCTTTCCTACGAAGAAGGTTGTATGCACCAAATTCAAACTTTCCTAGTTTGTGTAAACTAACAAGATGTACAATTTAGTAGATTTGCTTCATTTCTAAGGTAGTTTGTACAGGAAACAAACATCTTCATTGCCTAACACTGTACTGTGTGAAATAAGCTAGTCCTGTTCTCGAAATGACTTGCTTTCCTACGAAAAAGGTTGAGAGCAGCAAGTTCAAACTTTCCCAGTTTCTGTAATCTAACCAGATGTACAACTTAGTAGATTCGCTTCATTTCTAAGGTACTTTGTTTCATAAACAAATATCTTCATTCCTTAACACTGTATTGTGTGAAATAAGTTGGATCTGTTCTCGGAATGACTTGCTTTCCTACGAAAGAGGTAGAGGGCAGCAAGTTCAGACTTTATTAGTTTTTGTAATCGAACAAGATGTACAACTTAGTAGATTTGCTTCATTTCTAACGTAGTTTGTTTAGAAAACAAACATTTTTATTGCCAAACACTTTACTGCATGAAATAAATTAGAACTCTTCTCGGAATGAGTTGCTGTATTACGAAGAAGGTTGAGCGCAGCAAGTTCAAACTTTCCTTGTTTGTGTAATTTAACAAGACGTACAACTTAGTAGAATGGCTTCATTTCTAAAGTAGGTTGTTTACAAAACAATCATCTTCATTGCCAAACACTGCATTTTGTGAAATAAGCTAGATCTGTTCTCGGGATGAGTTGCTTCCTTACGAAGCAGGTTGAGTGCAGCAAGTTCAAACTTTCCTTGTTTGTGTAATCGAACAAGATGTACAACTTAGTAAATTCACCTCATTTCTAAAGTAGTTTGTTTAGAAAACAAATATCTTCATTGCCGATCACTGTACTGTGTGAAATGAGCTAGTTCTGTTCTCAGAATAAGTTGCTGTCCTATGAACAACGTTGAGTGCAGTAAGTTCAAACTTTCCTTGTTTGTGTAATCTAACAAAATGTACAACTTAGTAGATTTGCTTTATTTCTATACTAGTTTGTTTCGTAAACAAATATCTTCATTCCTGAACACGGTATTGTGTGAACTAAGTTAGATCTGTTCTCGGAATGAGTTGCTTTCCGACAAACAAGGTTGAGTGCAGTAAGTTCAAACTTTCCTCATTTGTGTAATCTAACAAGATATACAACTTAGTAGATTCGCCTCATTTCTAAAGGAGTTTGTTTAGAAAACAAACATCTTCATTGCCGACCACTGTACTGTGTGAAATAAGGTAGAACTCTTCTCAGAATGAGTTGCTTTATTACGAAGAAGGTTGAGCACAGCAAGTTCAAACTTTCCTTGTTTGTGTAATCTTACAAGATGTACAACTTAGTAGATTCGCTTCATTTCTAAAGTAGTTTCTTTAGAAAACAAACATCTTCATTGCCAAACACTGTATTGTGTTAAATAAGGTAGACCTGTTCTTGGGATACGTTGCTTTCCTAAGAAGAAGGTTGAGTGCAGCAAATTCAAACTTTCCTAGCTTCTGTAATCTAACAAGATGTACAACTTAGATTCACCACATTTCTAAAGTAGTTTGTTTAGAAAACAAACATCTTCATTGCCAAACACAGTACTTTGTGAAATAAACTTGTTCTGTTCTACAAATGAGTTGCTTTTAACGAAGAAGTTTGAGTGCAGCAAGTTCAAACTTTCCTTGTTTGTGTAATCTAACAAGATGTAAAACTTAGTTGATTCACTTTATTTGTATAGTAGTTTGTTTACTAAAGATGTACAATTCAGTAGATTCACCTCATTTCTAAACTAGTTTGTTTAGAAAACAAACATCATCATTGCCAAGCACTGTCCTGTGTGAAACAAGGTAGATCTGTTCACGGAATGAGTTACTTTCCTAGAAAATGGTTGAGTGCAGCAAGTTGAAACTTTTCTTGTCTGTGTAAGCTAACATGATGTACAACTTAGTAGATTCCCCTCATTTCTAAAGTAGTTTGTTTAGAAAACAAACATCTTCATTGCCGAACACTGTACTGTGTGAAATAAGGTAGTCCTGTTCTCGGAATCAGTTGCTTTCCTATGAAGAAGGTTGAGTGCAGCAAGTTGAAAGTTTCCTAGTTTTTCTATTTTAACAAGATGTACAACTTAGTAGATTCGCCTCATTTCTAAAGTAGTTTGTTTAGACAAAAAACATCTTCATTGCCGAACACTGTACTGTGTGAAATAAGCTACTTCTCTTCTAGGAATGAGTTGCTTTCCTAGAAAAAATTGGAGTGCAGCAAGTTCAAACTTTTCCTGTGTGTGTAATCTATCAAGATGTACAACTTAGTAGATTCACCTCATTTCTAAAGTAGTTTGTTTAGAAAACAAACATCTTCATTGCCGAACACTGTAATGTGTGAAATAAGCTAGTTCTGTTCTCGGAATCAGTTGCTTTCCTACGAACAAGGTTGAGTGCAGCAAGTTAAAACTTTCCTTGTTTGTGTCATCTAACAGGATGTACAACTTAGTAGATTCACCTCATTTCTAAAATAGTTTGTTTAGAAAACAAACATCTTCATTGCCGAACACTGTCCTGTGTGAAATAAGCTAGTTCTCTGGTAGGAATGAGTTGCTTTCCTATGAACAAGGTTGTGTGCAACAAGTTCAAACTTTTCTTGTCTGTGTAATCTAGCAAGATGTATAACTTAGTAGATTCACCTCATTTCTAAAGTAGTTTGTTTAGAAAACAAACATCTTCATTGCCGAACACTATACTGTGTGAAATAAGCTAGTGATCTTCTCGGAACAAGTTGCTTTCCTATGAATAACGTTGAGTGCAGCAAGTTCAAACTTTCCTAGTTTTTCTAATATAACAAGGTGTACAACTTAGTCAATTCGCCTCATTTTAAAGTAGTTTGTTTACAAAACAAACATCTTCATTGCCAAACACAGTACTGTGTGAAATAATCTAGTTCTGTTCTCAGAATGAGCTGGTTTCCTACGAACACGGTGGAGTGCAGCGAATTTAAACTTTCCTTGTTTCTTCAATCTAACAAGACGTACAACTTAGTAGATTCATTTCATTTCTAAAGTAGTGTGTTTGGAAAACAAACATCTTCATTGCCGAACACCGTACTGTGTGAAATAAGCTAGTTCTGTTCTCTGAATGAGTTGCTTTCCTACGAAGAATGTTGAATGCACCAAGTTCAAACTTTCCTAGTTTGTGTAATCTAACAAGATATACAACTTAGCAGATTCACTTCATTTCTAAAGTAGTTTGTTTAGAAAACAAACATCTTCATTGCTGAACACTGTACTGTGTGAAATAATCTAGTTGTGTTCTCGGAATGAGCTGCTTTCCTACGAACAAGGTAGAGTGCAGCAAGTTCAAACTTTCCTTGTTTCTTTAGTCTAACAAGCTGTACAACTTAGTAGATTCGTATCATTTCTAATGTAGTTTGTTTAGAAAACAAACATTTTCTTTGCTGTACCCTATAATGTGTGAAATAAGGTAGATCTGTTCTCGGAATGACTTGCTTTCTTAGAAAAAGGTTGAGTGCAGCAAGTTCAAACTTTTCTTGTCTGTGTAATGTAACAAGCTGTACACATTCACTTCATTTCTAAAGTAGTTTGTTTGGAAAGCAAACATCTTCATTGCCGAACACTGTACTGAGTGAAATAATCTGGTTCTGTTCTCGGAATGAGCTGCTTTCCAACGAACAAGGTTGAGTGCAGCAAGTTCAAACATTCCTAGTTTTTCTAATCTAACAAGATGTACAACGTAGTGGATTCACATCATTTCTAAAGCAGTTTGTTTGAAAACAAACAACTTCATTGCCAAACAATGTACTGTGTGAAATAAGCTAGTTCTCTTCTCGGAATGAGTTGCTTTCTTACGAAGATGGTTTAGTGCGGCAAGTTCAAACTGTCCTAGCTTGTGTAATCTAACAAGATGTATAACTTAGTAGATTTGTTTCATTTCTAAAGTAGTTTGTTTAGAAAAGAAGAATCTTCATTGCCAAACACTGTATTGTGTGAAATGAGCTAGATGTGTTCTCGGAATGAGTTGCTGTCCTACGAAGAAGGTTGAGTGCAGCAAGTTCAACCTTTCCCTTTTTTTGTAATCTAACAAGATGTACAACTGAGTAGATTCACCTCATTTCTAAAGTAGTTTGTTTAGAAAACAAACATCTTCATTGCCGAACACTCTCCTGTGTGAAATAAGGTAGATCAGTTCTCAGAATGAGTTGCTTTCCTAGAAAAAGGTTGAGTGCAGCAAGTTCAAACTTTTATTCTCTGTGTAACCGACGAAGATGTACAACTTAGTAGATTCCCCTTATTTTTAAAGTAGTTTGTTTAGAAAACAAACATCTTCATTGCCGAACACTGTATTGTGTGAAATAAGCTAGATCTATTCTCAGAATCAGTTCCTTTCCTATGAAGAATATTGAGTGCAGCAAGTTCAAAGTTTCCTAGTTTTTCTAATGTAACAAGATATACAACTCAGTAGATTCGCCTCATTTTTAAAGTAGTTTGCTTAGAAAACAAACATCTTCATTGCTGAACAGTGTCCTGTGTGAAATAAGGTAGATCTGTTCTCAGAATGACTTGCTTTCCTAGAAAAAGGTTGAGTGCAGCAAGGACAAACTTTTCCTGTCTGTGTAATCTAACAAGATGTACAACTTAGTAGATTCCTCTCATTTCTAAAGTAGTTTGTTTAGAAAACAAACATCTTCATTGATGAACACTGTACTGTGTGAAATAAGCTAGTTCTGTTCTCGGAATGAGTTGCTTTCCTACGAAGAGCCTTGAGTACACCAAGTTCTAAGATTCCTAGTTTGAGAAATCTAACATGATGTACAATTTAGTAGATTCACCTCATTTCTAAAGTATTATGTTTAGAAAAGAAACATCTTCATTGCCAAACACTGTACTGTGTGAAATAATCTAGTTCTGTTCTCGGAATGAGCTGCTTTCCTATGTACAAGGTGGTGTGCAGCAAGTTTAAACTTTGCTTGTTTCTGTAATCTAACAAGACATACAACTTAGTAGATTCATTTCATTTCTAAAGTAGTTTGCTTAGAAAACAAACATCTCCATTGGCGAACACTGTACTGTGTGAAATAAGCTAGTTCTGTTCTCGAAATGAGTAGCTTTCCTACGAAGAAAGTTGAATGCACCAAGTTCAAAGTTTCCTAGTTTGTGTAATCTAACAAGATATACAACTTAGTAGATTCGCTTCATTTCTAAAGTAGTTTGTTTAGACAATAAACATCTTCATCACCAAACACTGTACTGTGTGAAATAAGCTAGTTCTCTGCAGGAATGAGTTGCTTTCATAGGAACATGGTTGAGTGCACCAAGTAAAAACTTTCCAAGATAGTGTAATCTAACAAGATGTACAACTTAGTAGATTCACTTCATTTCTATAGTAGTTTGTTTTGATAACAAACATCTTCATTGCCCAACACTGTACTGTGTGAAATAAGCCAGTTCTGTTCTCGGAATCAGTTCCTTTCCTACAAAGATCTGTAGCTTTCTTCAACAAGTATATTCAAATCGAGTACAGGCAGACTGAATAACTTTCAGAGGAAAACCTGAGTGATATTGATGTGAATTATTAAGTGTAATAGGCGGTTGTTAGAATTCTTATTGAGCTCAAAAACCATAAAGAGGGGCTAGGAATATGGCTCAGCTGTTAAAGGTACTTGCTTGTAAAGCCTGCCAGCCTGGCAAACCCACACACACACACACACACACACACACACACACACACACACGTGCATGCAAAGAAATCAATTGAAAAAACAATAAAGAAAATAGACACACAGTTAGCATATGCAAATTAAACTTCATAAAACAAAGTTGAAAGGCTATCTTGAAAGAAACATTTGCAAAACATTCATACCATAAATGGCCTAACAAATTTTAATTTCCATAACATAGAGTTCCAATGTCCCTGACAATTAAGTAACTCAGACAAGTTGTTCTACTTTTACCAACTAATTTGCAGAAATAGCAAATAAAACTATAAGGGTACTTTTCACTTTTTAAATGGTAAGTTTTCACAATTGACAATATGTTCATCCTATTCAATGCTGATATATAGGTACTCTTTGCTGAGTGTCAGTTAGTAGAACAATAATAATAATAAGCATAATTTGCATATGCACATTAAATGATAAATATCTTAACTGAGGTGCTGGCTTTGCAACCCTGTAAATCCACCAAAAAAATCTCATTAATCCATACTTTAAAAAGTGGAGAACTTGCTGGGTGTGGTGGCACATACATTTAATCCCAGCACTTGGGAGGCAGAGATAGGAGAATCACTGTTAGTTCAAGGCCACCCTGAGACTACATAGTGAATTCCAGGTCAGCCTGAGCAAGAGTGAGACCCTACCTCACAAAAAAAAAAAAAAGTGGAGAACTTCATACTAAATAAATTATACATCAATAAAGCTATTTTTAAAGAATGATTAAAGTGTAGGTCTGTTCACCTAGCAATTACATGTCAACAAATGCACAAATATATTACTTATATTATAAAATGAAGTTACAGGATGAGATAGATTCTAATAATTTTATTGTTAATCACATTTTTAAATGCTTAAGAATAGATATAAAATTTATAAACTTAAGCCGGGCGTGGTGGCGCATGCCTTTAATCCCAGCACTCGGGAGGCAGAGGTAGGAGGATCGCCGTGAGTTCGAGGCCACCCTGAGACTACATAGTTAATTCCAGGTCAGCCTGGGCCAGAGTGAGACCCTACCTCTTAAAACCAAAAAAAAAAAAAAATTATAAGCTTATTGATGATATATATATATGGTTTTTTGAGGTAGGGTCTCACTTGAAATTAACTATGTAATTTCAGGCTGGCCTCAAACTCACAGCAAACTCCTACCTCAGCCTTCCAAGGGCTGGGATTAAAGGCATGCACCCCCACCCCCGGCTATAGTATTTTTTGATCATATTCCAATTTATACTTTCATATAAAATATCTACAATAATCAAAATAGATGCCCTGAGCTTCAATTTCCATTCAGTATCCAATATAACATGTCTACTCAAGTGAGGCAGAATAAATAGATGAGAGGTTGAAAGAACCCAGGAGTAAAGACAGTACTCAACACATACAATTCTTACTTTCATTGCTTTCAATGCACAAGAGGTTTTATCATCTTCCACAACTGCAATAACTTTCCCAGCTTGCAGAGGCACATTACCAGTCACATCTGTGCTGAAGAAGATATAGTCCTTAATCCAGCCATAATTACTACACAACCTTGCCACAACTCTCTGCCATTTGTAACCTGAAATGACGCAAGAGATGAATAAACAAAAAAAAGTTGTATTAACTATTCTCAAATACAAGCAAATACTCCAAATAAGCCTTGCTAGAGGAACTGTGGCTAGAAAAAAAAAATCTATCAAAACCTAGAAGTACACGAAATTTGATTTGAGATGGAGATGACAAGAATGGTAATGCAAAATGATTAAGCATGCAGGATGTTGGAATGCGAGACCCAAATTAAAATACTGCTTTCAACTTTTATTCTCTCTGTCTTTCTTTCTCTCTTTCTTTCTTTCTTTTACATTTCTGGGAATTGAGTCTAGGCCTTCCCACATAAGCAAGAACTTTACCACTAAGCTACATCCTTGAGCTGCTTTCTACATTTTTTTAAAGAAAATCACTTGCATTCGAATTGATTTTTATTTATTTGCAAGCAGAGAGAGAAGAGATAGACAGAATGGGTGCTCCAGGACCTCCAACCACCAAAAACGAACTCCAGATGCATGTGCCACTCTGTGCATATGGCTTTACATGAACACTGGGCAATTAAACCCAGGTCGTTAGGCTTTGCAGGCAAGCGCCTTAACCACTTAGCTATCTCTCCAGCCCTCTTTCTATATTCTTTTAAAAAATATTTTATTTATTTGCAAGTAGAAAGAAGGAGAGAGAGAGAATGAGAATGAATGAATGGGCATGCCAGGGCCTCCTGCCACTGCGAGTGAACTCCAGACACATGCACCATTTGAGCATCTGGCCTTATGAAGTGTGTTGGGGAATCGAACTTAGGCCATCAGGTACAAAGCAAGCACCTTTAACCACCGAGTCATCTTTCCACCCCCCTCTTCCATGTTTAAAAAAAAAAATAGTTTTATTTGTGAGCAGAGACAGAAAAAATGGGTGTGCCGGGGCTTCTTGCTCATGCAAATGAATTCCAGATGCACAGTCACTGTGTATCTGGCTTTACATGGGTACTGAGGAATTTAACCCAGACTGCAGGTTTTGCATGCAAAAGCCTTTAACCATGGACCCATCTTTCCAGTTCCCTTTTTTCATGCTTTCTTTTGAGGCAGGGTCTCACTAAGTTGTCAATGTGGTGATGAGGTAAAAGAACAAACTGTGGGAATGAACTATGAGAATGAACTATGGGAAAGAACTCTGGGAATATTTCTTATGGACCTTGCAAATAGCTTTTGTGATATTGTTGATGTGAGATACTAAATTCCTTACTTGTAACTTGCCTTAAAGTTAATTTTACAACAGCTTAAGCAATGTGACTAAGCTTCCTCTGCCTTGGTGTACCTTTGGCTTGAATGGCACAGGCGACCAATATTGATAAGTAATGTTTTGAGATGCTGATTTTACATTCATAGTATTGGTTCCATTGTCCTCCTCCCTGTCCTCCCACTTTCAAAGGGACCCTCATCAATGGGGAATGTGGGTCATGCATTGTGAGGTTAGTCCAGAGTTCTGAGGCGTATGCCCCAGTCTCTGTGCATAATGCCCCAACTTGTGACTCTAACAATCTTTCCACCCCCTCTTCCGCGAGTTTCCCTGAGCCACATTGGGGTCATTTTAGTTCTGCTTCAGTAATGAGGTTTTGGGAGCCTCTGTGTCTCTGGATATCTGGCTTAGGTGGAGTTGGATGTTCTCTGTGTTTATCTCCTTCAGCCTTTTTCTGGTGTCATGATCGCCATGAACACTGTATTCTTGCCCTTCCCCTGCGTTGTTCTATGGTTTCAGCTGGGGCCCTGGTGAGGTGTGGTTAGCTGATCCTCCCTACAGGTTCGTTGTCCACCTGAAAAAAGATAAGCAAATTTTCCAACGGAGAGAAAAGTTAGTACTAGATAGAAGGGATGACCATATATGTTTTGGAGGTAATTTTATATGCGCTGGCTCTCTTCTAGCCCACATTTGGTGGTATCTTGATCTTGGAGACTGAGCTCATTTTTTTATACCTGGTTTTGACTTATTTCCCAGTTCCAGCAATGAGTTCCATTCCACTGAGTGGATCTATTAGCCAAATCAAGAGCAGTTGGTTACCCACCATGGCTGTTTGCCACTACTGCACTTGTATGAGCATTACGTCAGATTGTTCCCTGCTGGGTATCTTAGACTGCAAGTTGTTTGGACCCAGTTGCTCGTGTAGCACCCTCTGGTACTAGACTAGCTAACTAAAACAGACACAAAGAAGGAGGCCAAGCCTCTGGTCAAGGCCTCAAGTTTATCATCCACAAAGAGGTATATATAGGGGAGGCAGGAAGAAGGATTATGGGCAAACGGAATTTATGGTTTGCCTAATGGATTTTATGGCTACCAGATGTTCTGATTGATGAGGAGAGAGGTGCGTGGATCTATTGAGTGATGGGCCTCAAAGATATTTACAAGAATGTCTGTGTTGAGACAATAGGCAGGGCAGGTTTACATCAATCCTGTTTGCTAAGACACATATCTTTCAGTTACACATTATTCTTATCTACAGGCCAGGGTAGGGTCTCTGGGAAGGGTTGGTAATTCTCACAGTAATTCAGGAAACTGAAATCTAACAAAAAGTGGAGGCTTTTCCTCCAAAAGGCTGAAGTTTGGCTCAAGGTACCCAAAAATTGCCGAACACTGTACTGTGTGAAATAAGCTAGTTCCGTTCTCATATTGAGTTGCTTTCCTAAGAACAATGTTGAAAGCAGAAAGTTCGAACTTTCTATGTTTGTGTAATCTAACAAGATGTAGAAATTAGTAGATTTGCCTCATTTTAAAGTAGTTTGTTTAGAAAAAAAACATCTTCATTACCGAACACTTTACTGTGTGAATTAAGCTACTTCTGTTGTTGGAATGAGTTGCTTTCCTAAAAAGAATGTTGAGTGCAGAAAGTTCAAACTTTCATAGTTTGTGTTATCTAACAAGATGTAGAATTTAGTAGATTCGAATCATTTCTAAAGTAGTTTGTTAAAAAAACAAACATCTTCATTGCAGAACACTGTATTGTGTGAAATAAGCAAGATCTGTTATGGAAATGAGTCACTTTCCAATGAACAAGGTTGAGAGCAGTAAGTGCAAACTTTCCTTGTGAGTATCATCTAACAAGATATACAACTTAGTAGATTCGTTTCATTTCTAGAGTAGTTTGTTTAGAAAACAAACATCTTCATTGCCGAACACTGTACTGGGTGAAAAAAGCTAGTTCTGTTCTCATATTGAGTTGCTTTCCTAAGAACAATGTTGAGTTCCGCAAGTACAAACTTTCCTCGTTAGTGTAACCTAACAAGATGTACAACTTAGTAGATTTGCCTCATTTCGAGAATCATTTGTTTAGAAATCAAACATCTTCATTTCCGAACACTGTAATGTGTGAAATAAGTTATTTCTATTCTCGGAATGAGTTGCTTTCCTACGAACGAGGATGAGAGCTGCAAGTTTAAACTTTCCTTATTAGTGTAATCTAACAAGATGTATAACATAGTAGATTCTTTTCATTTCTAGAGTAGTTAGTTGAGAAAAGAAAGATCTTCATTGCCGAGTACTTTACTGTAAGAAATAAGCTAGTTCTGTTCTCGGAATGAGTTTATTTTTCTACGAACAAGGTTGAGTGCCGCAAGTTCAAACTTTAGAGGTTTGTGTAATCTAACAAGATATACAACTTAGTAGATTCACCTCATTTCTAAAATAGTTTGTTTACAAAACAAACATCTTCATTACTGAACACTGTACAGTGTGAAATAAGCTAGTTCTGTACTTGGAATGAGTTGCTTTCCTACGAAGAGGGTTGAATGCACCACATTCAAACTTTCCATGTTAGTGTAATCTAAAAAGATGTACAACTTAGTAGATTCGTTTGATTTCTAAAGTAGTTTGTTTAGAAAACAAACATCTCCATTGCCGAACACTGTACTTAGTGAAATAAGCTAGTTCTGTTCTCAGAAGGAGTTGCTTTCCTAAGAACGAGGTTGAGTGCAGCAAGTTCAAACGTTCCTTGTCAGTGTAATCTAACAAGATGTACAACTTAGTAGATACATTTCGTTTCTGAAGTAGTTTGTTCAGAAAAGAAATACCTTCACAGACACTGTACTGTGTGAATTAAGCTAGTTCTGTTCTTGGAATGAGTTTCTTTCATACAAAGAATGTATGAAAGTTCAAACTTTCCTAGTTTTTGTAATCTAAAACGATGTACAACTTAGTAGATTTGCCTCATTTCTAAGGTAGTTTGTTTAGAAAATAAACGTCTTCACTGCTGAACACGGTACTGTTTGAAATAAGCTTGTTCTGTTCTAGAAATGAGTTGCTTTCCCACAAACAAGGTTTAGTGCAGCAAGTTTAAACTTTCCTTGTTAGTGTAATCTAGCAAGATGTACAACTTAGTAGACTCGTTTCATTTCTAAAGGAGTTTGTTTAGAAAACAAACATCTTCATTCCCAAACACTGTACTGTGTGAAACAAGCTAGTACTGTTCTTAAAATGACTTGCTTTCCTGCAAAGAATGTTGAGTGCATCAAGTTCACACTTTCCTAGTTTGTATCATCTAACAAAATGTAGAACTTAGTAGATTTGCCTCATTTCTAATGTAGTTTGTTGAGACCACAAACATCTTCATTGGCGAATACTGTACTGTGTGAAATAAGCTAGTTCTGTTCTCAGAATGAGTTGCTTTCCTACGAACAAGGTTGAGTGCAGCTAGTTCAAACTTTCCTCATTTGTGTAATCTAAAAAAATGTACAACATAAGAGATTCGTTTCATTTCTAAAGTAGTTTGTTTAGAAAACAAACATCTTCATTGCCAAACACAGTAATGTGTGAAATAAGCTATTTCTGTTCTCGGGATGACTTGCTTTCCTATGAACAAGATTGAGGGCACCAAGTTCAAACCTTCATTGTTAGTGTAATCTAACAAGATATACAACATAGTAGATTCATTTCATTTCTAATGTAGTCTTTTTAGAAAACAAACACCTTCATTGCCAAACACTGTACTGTGTCAAATAAGCCATTTCTCTTCTCGTAATGAGTTGCTTTCCAACGAACAAGGTTGCGCGCATCAAGTTCAATCTTTTCTTATTAGTGTAATCTAACAAGACGTACAATTTAGTAGATTTGCCTCATTTCTAAAGTTGTTTGTTTAGAAAACAAATATCTTCATTGCAGAACACTGTACTGTGTGAAATTAGCTAGTTCTGTTCTCGGAATGAGTTGCTTTCCTATGAACAAGGTTGAGTGCAGCAAGTTCAAACTTTCCTTGTTTGTGTATTCTAACAAGATGTACAATTTAGTAGATTCGTTTCCTTTGTAATGTAGTTTGTTTAGAAAACAAACATCTTCATTGCCGAACACTGTACTGTGTGAAATAAGCTATTTCTGTTCTCGGAATGACTTGCCTTGCCAAGAACAAAGTTGAGTACAGCAACTTCAAACTTTCCTAATTAGTGTAATCTAACAAGATGTACAACTTAGTAGATTCGTTTCATTTCTAAAGTAGTTTGTATAGAAAACAAACATCTTCAATGCCCCCCACTGTACTGTGTTAAATAAGCTAGTTCTATTCTTGGAATGAGTTGCTTTCCTACAAAGAATGTTGAATTTATCAAGTTCAAATGTTCCTATGTCATGTTATCTCACAAGATGTAGAACGTCGTAGATTCACCTCATTTCTAAAGTAGTTTATTTACAAAACAAACATCTTCATTGCCGAACAATGTACTGTGTGAAATAGGCGAGTTCTGTTTTTGGAATGAGTTGTTTTCCTAAGAACAAGGTTGAATGCACAATGTTCAAACTTTCCTTGTTTGTGTTATCTAACAAGATGTACAACTCAGTAGATTAGCCTCATTTCTAAAGTAGTTTGTTTAGAAAACAAACATCTTCATTGCCAAACACTGTACTGTGTGAAAAAAGCTATTTCTGTTTTTGGAATCAGTTGCTTTCCCACAAAAAAAGGTTGAGTGCAGCAAGTTCATACTTTCCTTGTTAGTGAAATGTAACAAGATGCACAACTTATTAGATTCACCTCATTTTTGAAGTAGTTTGTTTAGAAAACAAACATCTTCATTGCCAAACATGATACTGTGTGAAATAAGCTAGTTCTGTTCTTGGAATGAGTTGCTTTCCCTGGAACAAGGTTGAGTGCAGCAAGTTCAAACTTTCCTTGTTTGTGTAATCTAACAAGATTTACAACTTAGTAGATTCGTTTCATTTGTAAAGTAGTTTGTTTAGAAAACGTACATATTCATTGCCGATCAATGTACTGTGTGAAATAAGCTAGCTCTGTTATCGGAATGTGTTGCTTTCCTCCGAACAAGGTTGACTGCAGCTAGTTCAAAGTTTCCTCGTTAGTGTATTCTAACATAATGTACAATGTAGGAGATTCGTTTCATTTCTAAAGTAGTTTTTTTTAGAAAACAAACATCTTCATTGCCAAACACTGTACTGTGTGAAATAAGCTACTTCAGTTCCTGGAATGATTTGCTTTCCTACGGACAAGGTTGAGTGCAGCAAGTTCAAAAGTTCCTTGTTAGTGAAATCTAACAAGATGTAGGACTGAGTAGAATCCTTCCATTTCTAAAGTAGTCTTTTTAGAGAACAAACACCTTCATTGCCGAACACTGTAGTGTGTGAAATAAGTTAGTTCTTTTATCGGAATGAGTTGCTTTCACACAAACAAGGTTGCATGCAGCAAGTTCAACCTTCCCTTATTAGTGCAATCTAACAGGATATAAAACTTAGTAGATTCGCCTCATTTCTAAAGTAGTTTGTTGAGAAAACAAACATCTTCATTGCTGAACACTGTGCTGTGTAAAATAATGTAGTTCTGTTCCCGGAATGAGTTGCTTTCCTACGAACAAGTTGGAGTGCAGCAAGTTCAAACATTCCTTGTTAGTGTAATCTAACAAGATGTAGAACTTAGATGATTCACCTCATTTCTAAAGAAGTGTGTTTAGAACAAACATCTTCATTGCCAAACACTGTAACTGTGTGGCATAATCTAGTTCAGTTATCAGAGTGAGTTGCTTTCCTACGAAGAAGGTTGAATCCACCACGTTCAAACTTTCCTGCTTTCTGGAATGTAACAAGATGTACAACTTAGTAGATTCGCCTCATTTCTAAAGTAGTTTGTTTAGAAAGGAAACATCTTCATTGGCGAACAATGTGCTGTGTGAAATAAGCTAGTTCTGTTCTCGGAATGAGTTGCTTTCCTACGAACAAGGTTGAGTGCAGCAAGTTCAAACTTTCCTAGTTGGTGTAATCTAACAAGATTTACAACATAGTTGATACGCCTCATTTCTAAAGTAGTTTGTTTAGAAAACAAACATCTTCATTGCCGAACACTGTACTGTGCGAATTAAGCTAGTTCTGTTCTTGGAATGAGTTGCTTTTCTACAAAGAATGTTGAGTGCAGCAAGTTCAAACTTTCCTAGTTTGTATAATCTAACAAGATGTATAAATTAGTATATTAGCCTCATTAATAAAGTAGTTTGTTCATAAAACAAATATCTTCATTCCCGAGCACTGTACTGTGAAATAAGCTAGTTCTGTTCTCAGAATGAGTTACTTTCCTATGAACAAGGTTGAATGCAGAAAGTTCAAACTTTCCACGTTTGTGTAATCTAACAAGATGTACAACTTAGTAGCTTCAACTCATTTCTAAAGTAGTTTGTTTGGAAAAAAGTAATATTATCAAGCACTGTACTATGTGAGTTAAGTTAGTTTTGTTCTAGGAATGAGTTGCTTTCCTACAAAGAATGTTGAGTGCAAGTTCAAAATTTCTAGTTTGTGTAATCTAACAAGATGTAGAACTTAGCAAATTAGATTCATTTCTAAAGTAGTGTGTTTAGAAAACAAACATCTTCATTGCCGAACACTGTACTGTGTGAAACAAGGAAGTTCTGTGCTCGGAATGAGTTTCTTTGCTATGAAGAAGGTTGAATGCACCACATTCAAACTTTCCTCCTTTGTGTGATCTCACAAGATGTACAACTTAGTAGAGTGGCCTGATTTCTAAAGCAGTTTGTTTAGAAAACAAGCATCTTCATTTCCAAACACTGTAATGTGTGAAATAAGCTAGTTCTGTTATCAGAATTAGTTGCTTTCCCACGAACAAGGTTGAGTGCAGCAAGTTCAAACTTTCCTAGTTTGTGTATCTAACAAGATGTACACCTTACTAGATTCATTTCATTTCTATAATAGTTTGTTTAGAAAACAAACATCTTAATTTTCAAACATTGTACTGTATGAATTAAGCTAGTTCTCTTCTCAGAAATAGTTGCTTTCTTAAGAACAAGGTTGAATGCAGAAATGTCAATCTTTCCGTGTTTGTGTAATATATGAAGATGTACAACTTAGTAGGTTTGCCTCATTTCTCAAGTAGTTTGTTTACAAAACAAACATCTTAATTGCCAAACACTGTTCTGTGTGAAATAAGCTAGTTCTGTTCTCAGAATGAGTTGCTTTCCTAAGAAGTTTGAATGCACCACGTTCAAAGTTTCCTGCTTTCTGTAATGTAACAAGTTGTACAACTTAGCAGATTCATTTAATTCTAAAGTAGTTTGTTTAGAAAACAAACATGTTCATTCCTAACGCTGTACTGTGTGAATTAAGCTGGTTCGGTTCTTGAAATGAGATGCGTTCCTACAAAGAATGTTGAGTGGAGCACATTCAAATTTTCCTAGTTTTTGTAATCTAAGGAAATGTACAACTTAGTTGATTCTCTTCATTTCTAAAGTAGTTTGTTTAGAAAGCAAACATCTTCATTGCAAACACTGTACTGTGTGAAATATGCTAGTTCTGTTCTCAGAATAAGTTGCTCTCCTACGAACAAGGTTGAGTGCAGCAAGTTCAAACTTTCCTAGTTTGTGTAATCTAACAAGATATACAACTTAGTTTATTCGCATCATTTCTAACGTAGTTTGTTTATAAAACATCTTCATTGCCAAACACTGTACTGTGTGAAATAAACTAGTTCTCTTCTCAGAATGAGTTGCTGTCCTACTTACAAGTTTGAGTGCAGCAAGTTCAAACTTTCCATGAGTGTGTAATCTAACAAGATGTACAACTTAGTAGATTCACCTCATTTCTAAAGTAGTTTGATTAGAAAACAAACATCTTCATTACCAAACACTGTACTGTGTGAATTAAGCTAGTTCTGTTCTTGGAATGAGTTGCTTTCCTACAAAGAATGGTGAGTGCAACAAGGTAAAATTTCCTAGTTTGTGTATTCTAACAAGGTATACAACTTAGTAGATTCACCTCATTTGTAAAATACTTTGTTTAGAAAACAAACATCTTCATTGCCAAACACTGTATTGTGTGAAATAAGCTAGTTATGATCTCAAAATGTGTTGCTTTCCTACAAAGAAGGTTGAATGCACCACGTTCAAACTTTCCTTGTTTGTGTATTCTCACAAGATGTAGAACTCAGTAGATTCGACTCATTTCTAAAGTAGTTAGTTTATAAAACAAACATCTTCATTTACAAACACTGTACTGTTTGAAATAAGCTCGTTCTGTTCTTGGAATGAGTTGCTTTTCTACTAACAAGGTTGAATGCAGAATGTTCAAACTTTCCATGTGTGTGTAATCTAACAAGATGTACAACTTAGTAGATTTGCCTCATTTCTAAAGTACTTTGTTTAGTAAACAAACATCTTCATTACCGAACACTGTACTGTTTGAATTGAGCTAGTTCGGTTTTTGGAATGAGTTGCTTTCCTACAAAGAATGTTGAGTGCAGCAAGTTCAAAGTTTTCTAGCTTCTGTAATCTAGCAAGATGCACAACTTAGTAGATTCGCCTCATTTGTAAAGTACTTTGTTTACAAAATAAACATCTTCATTACTGAACACTGTACTGTGTGAATTAACCTAGTTCTCTTCGTGGAATGAGTTGCTTTCCTACAAAGAATGTTGAGTGCAGCAAGTTCAAACTTTCCTAGTTTGTGTAATCTAACAAGATATAGAACTTAGCAGATTCGCCTCATTTCTAAAGTAGTTTGTTTAGAAAACCAAGATCTTCATTGCAGAACACTGTACTGTGTGAAATAAGCTAGTTCTGTTCTTGGAATGAGTGGCTTTCCTATGAAGAAGATTGAATGCAACACGTTCAAACTTTCCTTGTTTGTGTAATCTAATAAGATGTACAACTCATTAGATTCGCCTCATTTCTAAAGTAGTTTGTTTAGAAAAAAAAATCCTCATTTCTAACACTGTACTCTGTGATTTAAAGTAGTTTGTTTAGAAAGGAATTGTGATGGTTAAGTTTGTGTCAACTTGATTTGTTTAGGAATCCACAGACATTTCTCATAAGTGTGTTTCTGAGGCTGCCTCTAGGAAGGATTAACTAAAGGAAGAATCCTTCTCCCAGGGGTAAGCCTTCCCCCAGAGTGGGCAGCCCAGAGTGGGCGGCCCCTCTTGGAGGAGGGGGCTGGTTGATAAAAAGGAGCTCTGGGAAGAAAGGCTCTCTCTCTCCCACCTGGCTGCCGGTGCTACTAGCTGCTTGGTGTTTTCTGCTTGGTACCTGCTGCTTGGTGTTGCTGCTCTCCAGTGTGGACTGAAGACCAGGATGGACTGAAGAGCAGCGTTTCTCCAGGAAGCCTCCAGGCCTTCAGTGCCGGATTGGGACTGCTGAGGCCTCCAGCCTCGTGCACTGAGCAGCTACCGGGTTTCTTGACTCTCGGACCTGCAACCTGCTATTGCTGGACTGTGTAAGCTAATCCAATAAATCCCCCTTTAATACGATTCATTCTGTCCATTCTGTTCCTCTAGAGAACCCTGACTAATACAGGAATCATCTTCATTGCCGAACAATGTGCTGTGTGAAATAAGCTAGTTCTGTTCTCGGAATGAGTTGCTTTCCTTCGAACAAGATTGAGTGCAGAAAGTTCAAACTTTCCTAGTTTGTGTAATGTGACAAGATATACAACATATTTGATTAGCCTCATTGCTAAAGTAGTTTGTTTAGAAAACAAACATCTTCATTGCCTAACACTGTACTGTGCAATTTAAGCTAGTTCTGTTCTTGGAATGAGTTGCTTTTCTACAAAGAATGTTGTGTGCAGCAAGTTCTAACTTTCCTACTTTGTATAATCTAACAAGATGTAGAAATTAGTATATTCGCCTCATTAATAAAGTAGTTTGTTTAAAAAACAAATATCTTCATTCCTGAGCACTGTACTGTGTCAAATAAGCTAGTTCTCTCCTCAGAATGAGTTACTTTCTTATTAACAAGGTTGAATGCACAAAGTACAAACGTTCCATGTTTGTGTAATCTAAGAAGATGTACAACTCAGTAGCTTCAACTCATTTCTAAAGTAGTTTGTTTAGAAAAACACATCTTCATTATCGAACACTGCTCTATGTGAGTTTAGCTAGTTTTGTTCTAGGAATGAGTTGCTTTCCTACAAAGAATGTTGCGTGCAAGTTCAAAATTTCTAGTTTGTGTAATTTAACAAGATGTAGAACTTAGCAGTTTAGACTCATTTCTGTAGCAGTGTGTTTAGAAAACAAACATTTTCATTGCCGAACACTGTACTGTGTGAAACAAGCAAGTTCTGTGGTAAGAATGCCTTGCTTTGCTAAGAAGAAGGTTGAATGTACCACCTTCAAATTTCCTTGTTTGTGTAATCTAACAAGATATACAACTTAGTATAGTCGCGTCATTTCTAAAGCATTTTGTTTAGAAAACAAACAGCTTCATTGCCAAACACTGTAATGTGTAAAATAAGCATGTTCTGTTTTCGGAATGAGTTGCTTTCCCACGAACAAGGTTGAGAGCAGCAAGTTCAAACTTTCCTAGTTTGTGTAATCTAACAAGATGTACACATTAGTAGATTAGTTTCATTTCTAAAATAGTTTCTTTAGAAAACAAACATCTTGATTTCCAAACATTGTACTGTGTGAATTAAGCTAGTTCTCTTCTCACAATGAGTTGCTTTCTTACGAACAAGGTTGAATGCAGAAATGTCAATCTTTCCATGTTTGTGTAGTATAAGAAGATGTACAGCTTAGTAGGTTTGCCTCATTTCGCAAGTAGTTTGTTTAGAAAACAAATATCTTCATTGCTGAACACTGTACTGTGTGGAATAAGCTAGTTCTGTTCTCAGATTGAGTTGCTTTCCTAAGAAGAAGATTGAATGCACCATGTTCAAACTTTCCTGGTTTGTATAATGTAACAAGATTTACAACTTAGTAGATTTGCTTCATTTCTAAAATACTTTGTTTAGAAAACAAACATCTTCATTCCCGAACACTGTACTGTGTGAATTAAGCTAGTTCTGTTCTTGAAATGAGATGCATTCCAACAAAGAATGTTGAGTGCAGCACATTCAAACTCCTAGTTTTTGCAATCTAAGAGGATGTACAGCTTAGTAGATTCGCCTCATTTCTAAAGTAGTTTTTTTAGAAAGGAAACATCTTCATTGCAAACACTGTACGGTGTGAAATATGCTAGTTCTGTTCTCGGAATAAGTTGCTCTCCTACGAACAAGGTTGAGTGCAGCAAGTTCAAACATTCCTACTTTGTGTAATCTAACAAGATGTACAACTTAGTAGATTCACCTCATTTCTAAAGTAGTTTGTTTGTAAAACAAACCTCTTCATTACCGAACGCTCTACTGTGTGAAATAAGCTAGTTCTGTTCTCGGAATGAGTTGCTTTCCTACGAAGAAGCGGGAATGAAACAATTTCAACCTTTCCTTGGTTGTGGAACCTAACAAGATGTACAACTTAGTACATTTGCCTCATTTCTAAAGTAGTTTGTTCAGAAAACAAACCTCTTCATTGCCAAACACGGTACTGTGTGATATAAGCTACTTCTGCTCTCAGAATGGGTTGCTTTCCCACGAATAAGGTTGAGTGCAGCATGTTCAAACCTTCCTTGTTAGTGTAACATAACAAGATATACAACTTAGCAGATCTGTTTCATTTCTAAAACACTTTATTTAGAAAAACAAATCTTCATTGCCAGACACTGTATTGTGTGAAATAAGCTATTTCTGTTTTCGGAATGAGTTGCTTTCCTACGAACAAGGTTAAGTGCAGCCAGTTCAAATTCTCCTTGTTAGTATAGACTAACAAGGTGTACAACTTAGTAGAGTCAGCTCATTTCTAAAGTTGTTTATTTAGAAAACAAACATCTTCATTGCCGAACACTGTACTGTGTGAAATAAGCTAGTTCTGCTCTCGGAATGAGCTGCTTTGCCACGAACAAGGTTGAGTGTAGCGGGTTCAAACTTTCCTGTTAGTGTAATATAAAAAGATGTACAACTTAGTAGATTGGCCTCAATTCTAAAGTGGTTTCTTTAAAAAACAAACATCTTCATTGCCGAACCCTGTACTGTGTGAAGTAAGCTAGTTCTGTTCTCGGAATGAGTTGCTTTCCTATGAACAAGGTTGAATGTAGAAAATTCAAACGTTCCATGTTTGTATAATCTAACAAGAAGTTGAACTTAGTAGATTCGCCTCCTTTCTAAAGTTGTTTGTTTAGAAAACAAACACCTTCAATACCGAACACTGTACTGTGTGAATTAAGCTGGTTCTATTCTTGGAATGAGTTGCTTTCCTGCAAAGAATTTTGAGTGCAGCCAGTTCAAAATTTCCTAGTTTGTGTAATCTAACAAGATATACACCTTGGAAGATTCATTTCCTTTCTAAAGAAGTTTGTTAAGAAAACAAACATGTTCATTGCCGAACACTGTTCTTTGTGAATTAAGCTAGTTCAGTTCTTCGAATGAGTTGCTTTCCTACAGAGAATGTTGAATGGACCATGTTCAAACTTTCCTGGTTTGTGTAATGTAACAAGATATACAACTTAGTAGATTTGCCTCATTTCTAAAGTAGTTTGTTTAGAAAACAAACATCTTCATTGCCGAATACTGTACTGTGTGAATTAAGCTATTTCTGTTCTTGGAATGAATTGCTTTCCTACGAAGAAGGTTGAGTCCACCACGTTCAACTTTCCTGGTTTGTGTAATGTAACAAGATGTACAACTTAGTAGATTTGCCTCATTTCTAAAGTAGTTTGTTTAGAAAGCAACCATCTTCATTGGCGAACAATGTGCTGTGTGAAAGAAGCTAGTTCTGTTCTCGGAATGAGTTGTTTTCCTACGAACAAGGTTGAGTGCAGCAAGTTCAAACTTTCCAAGTTTGTGTAATCTAACAAGATATACAACATAATTGATTAGCCTCATTTCTAAAGTAGTTTGTTTAGAAAATAAACATCTTCATTGCCGAACACTGTACTGTGCGAATTAAGCTAGTTTTGTTCTTGGAATGAGCTGCTTTTCTACAAAGAATGTTCAGTGCAGCAAGTTCAAACTTTCCTAGTTTGTATAATCTAATAAGATGTGGAAATTAGTATATTTGCCTCATTAATAAAGTACTTTGTTTATAAAAGAAATATCTTCATTCCCGAATGCTGAACTGTGTGAAATAAGCTAGTTCTGTTCTCAGAATGAGTTACTTTCCTATAAACAAGGTTGAATGCAGAAAGTTCAAACTTTCCATGTTTGTGTAATCTAAGAAGATGTACAACTCAGTAGCTTCAACTCATTTCTAAAGTAGATTGTTTACAAAAAAAATCTTCATTATCGAACACTGTACTATGTGAATGAAGGTAGTTTTGGAATGAGTTGCTTTCCTACAAAGAATGTTGACTGCAAGTTCAAAATTTCTAGTTTGGGTAATCTAACAAGATGTAGAACTTAGCAGATTAGACAAATTTCTGTAGCAGTGTGTTTAAAAAAAAAATCTTCATTTTCGAACACTGTACTGTGTGAAACAAGTAAGTTCTGTGCTCGGAATGAGTTGCTTTGCAACGAAGAAGGTTGAATGCACCACATTCAAACTTTCCTTTTTTGTGTAATCTAACAAGATGTACAACTTAGTAAGTCACCTCATTTCTAAAGTAGTTTGTTTAGAAAACAAACATCTTCATTGCCAAACACTGTAATGTGTGAAATAAGCTAGTTCTGTTTTCAGAATGAGTTGCTTTCCCATGAACAAGGTTGAGTGCAGCAAGTTCAAACTTTCCTAGTTTCTGTAATCTAACAAGATGGACACCTTAGTAGATTCGTTTCATTTCTAAAATACTTTGTTTAGAAAACAAACATCTTAATGGCCAAACATTGTACTGTGTGAATTAAGCTAGTTCTCTTCTCACAATGAGTTGCTGTCCTATGAACAAGGTTGAATGCAGAAATGTCAATCTTTCCGTGTTTGTGTAATATAAGTAGATGTACAACTTAGTAGGTTTGCCTCATTTCTCAAGTAGTTTGTTTAGAAAACAAACATCTTCATTGCCGAACACTGTACTGTGTGGAATAAGCTAGTTCTGTTCTCAGAATGAGTTGCTTTCTAACGAACAAGGTTGAGTGCAGCAAGTTAAAACGTTCCTTGTTAGTGTAATCTTACAAGATGTACAACTTAATAGATTCACTTCATTTCTAAAGTAGTTTGTTCAGAAAACAAATATCTTCATTCTTGAACACTTAACTGTGTGAATTAAGCTGATTCTCTTCTTGAAATCAGTTGTGTTCCTACAAAGAATGTTGAGTGCAGCAAGTTCAAACTTTCCTAGTTTTTGTAATCTAATAAGGTCTACAACTTAGCAGATTCACCTCATTTCTGAAGTAGGTTGTTTAGAAAACAAACATCTTCATTGCCGAACACTGTACTTTATGAATTAAGCTAGTTCTCTTCTCGGATTGAGTTGCTTTCATAAGAAGAAGATTGAATGCACCACGTTCAAACTTTCCTGGTTTGTGTAATGTAACAGGATTTACAACTTAGTAGATTCATTTCATTTCTAAAGTAGTTTGTTTAGAAAAGAAACATCTTCATTCCCGAACACTGTACTGTGTGAATTAAGCTAGTTCTGTTCTTGAAATGAGATGCGTTCCAACAAAGAATGTTGAGTGCAGCACATTCAAACTTTCCTAGTTTTTGCAATCTAAGAGAATGTACAGCTTAGTAGATTCACCTCATTTCTAAAGTAGTTTTTTTAGAAAGGAAACATCTTCATTGTGAACACTGTACGGTGTGAAATATGCTAGTTCTGTTCTCGGAATAAGTTGCTCTCCTACGAACAAGGTTGAGTGCAGCAAGTTCAAACTTTCCATGTGTATGTAGTATAACAAGATGTGCAACTTAGCAGTTTCACCTCATTTCTAAAGCAGTTTGTTTAGAAAACAAACATCTTCATTACCGAACACTGTACTGTGTGAATTAAGCTAGTTCTGTTCTTGGAGTGAGTTGCTTTGCTACAAAGAATCTTGAGTGCAACAAGTCAAAATTTCCTAGTTTGTGTAATCTAACAAGATATACAACTTAGTAGATTCACCTCATTTGTAAAATAGTTTGTTTAGAAAACAAACATCTTCATTGCCAAACACTGTATTGTGTGAAATAAGCTAGTTATGCTTTCAAAATGAGTTGCTTTCTTACGAAGAAGGTTGAATGCACCACGTTCAAACTCTTCTTGTTTGTGTATTCTCACAAGATGTAGAACTTAGTAGATTCGACTCATTTCTAAAGTAGTTAGTTTAGAAAACAAACATCTTCATTTCCGAACACTGTACTGTTTGATATAAGCTAGTTCTGTTCTCAGAATGAGTTGCTTTCGTACTAACAAGATTGAATGCAGAACGTTCAAACTTTCCATGTTTGTGTAATCTAACAAGATGTACAACTTAGTAGATTCGCCTCATTTCTAAAGTAGTTTGTTTAGAAAACAAACATCTTCATTACAGAACACTGTACTGTGTTTATTAAGCTAGTTCGGTTCTTGGAATGAGTTGCTTTCCTACAAAGAATGTTGAGTGCAGCAAGGTCAAAATTTCCTAGTTTGTGTAATCTAACAAGATTCACAACTTAGTAGATTTTTCTCATTTATAAAGTAGTTTGTTTACAAAACAAACATCTTCATTACCGAACACTGTACTGTGTGAATTAACCTGGCTCTGTTCATGGAATGAGTTCCTTTACTACAAGGAATGTTGAGTGCAGCAAGTTCAAACTTTCCTAGTTTTGTAATCTAACAAGATATAGGACTTAGGAGATTCGCCTCATTTCTAAAGTATTTTGTTTAGAAAACCAAGATCTTCATTGCCGAACACTGTAGTGTATGAAATAAGATACTTCTGTTCTTCGAATGAGTTGCTTTCCTAGGAAGAACATTGAATGCACCATGTTCAAACTTTCCTTGTTTGTATAATGTGATAAGATGTACAATTCAGTAGATTAGCCTCATTTCTAAAGTAATTTGTTTAGTAAACAAACCTCTTCATTGCTGAACACTGTACTGTGTGAAATAAGCCAGTTCTGTTCTCGGATTGAGTGTCTCTCCTACGAAGAAGGTTGAAGGCACCACGTTCAAACTTTCCTTGTTTGTGTAATCTAACAAGGTGTACAACTTAGTAGATTCAAGTCATTTCTAAAGTAGTTTGTTTAGAAAACAAACATCTTTATTCCCGAACATTGTACTGTGTAAAATAAGGTAGTTCTGTTGTCAGAATGAGTTGCTTTTGTACGATCAAGTTGGAGTGCAGCAAGTTCAAACATTCCTTGTTAGTGTAATCTAACAAGGTGTAGAACTTAGATGATTCACCTCATTTCTAAAGTAGTGTGTTTAGAAAACAAACATCTTCATTGCCAAACACTGTACTGTGTGACATAATCTAGTTCTGTTATCAGAATGAGTTGCTTTCCTACGAACAAGTTTGAATGCCAAAGTTCAAACTTTCCATGTTTGTATAATCTAACAAGATATACGAATTAGTAGATTCGCCTCATTTCTAAAGTAGTTTGTTTAGAAAACAAACATCTTCATTACCGAACAATGTGCTGTGTGAATTGAGCTAGTTCTATTCTTGGAATGAGTTGCTTTCCTACAAAGAATGTTGAGTGCAGCAAGTTCAAAGTTTCCTAGTTTGTGTAATTTAACAAGATGTACAACTTAGTAGATTGGCCTCATTTCTAAACTTGTTTGTTTGTAAAACAAACCTCTTCATTGCCGAACGCTGTACTGTGTGAAATAAGCTAGTTCTGTTATTAGAATGAGTTGCTTTCCTACCAAGAAGGGCGAGTGAAACAATTTCAAACTTTCCTTTTTAGTGTAATCTAACAAGATGTACAAGATAGTAGACTCGCCTCATTTCTAAAGTAGTTTGTTTAGAAAACAAACATCTTCATTGCTGAACACTGTACTGTGTGAAATAAACGAGTTCTCTTCTTAGAATGAGTTGCTTTCCTACTTACAAGTTTGAGTGCAGCAATTTAAAACTTTCCATGTGTGTGTAATCTAACAAGATGTACAACTTAGTAGATTCACCTCATTTCTAAAGTAGTTTGTTTAGAAAACAAACATCTTAATTCCCGAACTTGTACTGTGTGAATTAAGCTGGTTCTCTTCTTGCAATGAGTGGCTTTCCTACAAAGAAAGTTGAGTGCAGCAAGTTCAAACTTTCCTAATTTGTGTAATCTAACAAGATGTGCGACATAGTAGGTTCTCCTCATTTCTAAAGTAGTTTGTTTCGAAAACAAACATCTTCATTGCCGAACACTGTAGTGGATGTAATAAGCTATTTCTGTTCTCGGATTGAGTTGCTTTCCTACGAACAAGGTTGAGCACAGCAAGTTCAAACTTTCCTTGTTTGTGTAATCGAACAAGATATACAACTTAGTAGATTCGTTTCATTTCTTAAGTAGTTTGTTTACAAAACAAACATCTTCATACCCGAACACTGTAATGTATGAAATAAGCTAGTTTTGTTTTGGGAATGAGTTGCTTTCATACGAACACGGTTGAATCCAGAAATTTCTAACGTTCCATGTTTGTATAACATATCCAGATATACAACTTAGTAGCTTCGCCTCATGTCTAAAACAGTTTGTTTAGAGAACAAACAGCTTCATTGCCGAACACTGTCCTGTATAAAATAAGCTAGTTCTGTTCTTGGAATGAGTTGCTTTTCCACGAACAAGGTTGAGTGCAGCAAGTTCAAGCTTTCCTTGTTAGTGTAATCTAACAAGATGTACAACTTAGTAGATTTGTTTCATTTCTAAAGTAGTTTTTTTTTGGAAAACAAAAATCTTCATTGCTGTAGTGTGTGAGATAACAGAGTTATGTTATCAAAATGAGTTGCTTTCCTATGAACAAAGTTGAGTGTACCAAGTTCAAACTTTCCTTGTTAGTGTAATCTAACAAGATGTATAACTTAGTAGATTCATTTCATTTCTAAAGTAGTTTGTTTAGAAAACAAACATCTCCATTGCCGAACACTGAAGTGAGTGAAATAAGCTATTTCTATTCTCGGAATGAGTTGCTTCCCTACGAACAACGTTGAGTGCAGCAAGTTCAAACTTTCCTTGTTTGTGTAATCTACCAAGATGTACAACTAAGTACATTCGTTTTATTTCTAAAGTAGTTTGTTTAGAAAACAAACATCTTCATTGCCAAACACTGTACTGTGTTTAATAAGCTAGTTCTGTTCTCGGAATGAGATGCTTTCCTACAAACAATGTTGAGTGCAGCAAGTTGAAAGTTTCCTAGTTTGTGTAACCTAAAAAGATGTAGAACTTAGTAGATTAGCCTCATTTCTGAAGTAGTTGGTTTAGAAAACAAATATCTTCATTGTCGAACACTGTACTGTGTGTAATAAGGTTTTTCTGTTTTCAGAATGAGTTGCTTTCCTAGGGAGAAGGTTGAGTGTAGCAAGTTTGAACGTTCTTTGTTTGTGCAATCTAAGAAGATGTACAACTTAGTAGATTCATTTCATTTTTACAGTAGTTTCTTTAGAAAACAAACATCTTCATTGCTGAACACTGTACTGTATGAAATAAGCTGGTTCTGTTCTCGGAATGAGTTGCTTTTCTGCCAACAAGGTTGAATGCAGAAAGTTCAAACGTTCCAGGTTTGTGTAATCTATCCAGATGTACAACTTAGTAGATTCGCCTCATTTCTAAAGTAGTTTGTTTCGAAAACAAACATCTTCCTTCCAGACCAGTGTACTGCGTGAATTAAGCTAGTTCTGTTCTTGGAATCAGTTGCTTTCCTACAAAGAATGTTCTCTGCAGCAAGTTCAAACTTTCCTAGTTTAAGAAATCTAACAAGATGTACAACTTAGTATATTCACCTCATTTCTAATGTAGTTTTTTTAAGAAACAAACATCTTCATTGCTGAACACTGTACTGTGTGAAATAAGCTAGTCCTGTTCTCGGAATGAGTTGCTTTTCTACGAACAAGGTTGAGTGCAGCCAGTTCAAACTTTCCTTGTTTGGGTAATCTAACAAGATGTACAACTTATTAGATTCATTTCATTTCCCACGAACAAGGTTGAATGCAGCAAGTTCAAACTCTCCTTTTTACCGTAATCTACCAAGATGTACACCTTAGTAGATTCGTTTCATTTCTAAACTCCTTCATTGGGCGAACACTGTACTGTATGAAAGAAGCTATTTCTGTTCCCGGAATGAGTTGCTTTCCTACGAACAAGGTTGAGCGCAACAAGTTCAAACTTTCTTTGTCAGTGTAATCTAACAGGATGTACAACTTAGTAGATTCGCCTCATCTCTAAAGTAGTTTGTTTACAAAACAAGCATCTTCAATTCTGAACACTGTACTGTGCGAATTAAGCTAGTTATGTTCTTGGAATGAGTTGCTTTCCTACAAAGAATGTTGAGTACTGCAAGTTCAAACTTTCCTAGTTTGTGTAATCACACAAGATGTAGAACTTAGTAGATTCGCCTCTTTTATAAAGTAGTTCGTGTAGAAAACAAATATCTTCATTGCTGAATGATGTACTGTGTGAAATAAGGTAGTTCTGTTCTTGGAATGATTTGCTTTCCTACGAACAAGGTTGAATGCACCAAGTTCAAACTTTCCTTGTTTGTGTAATCTAACAAGATATATAACTTAGTAGATTCGCCTAATTTCTAAAGCAGGTTGTTTAGAAAACAAACATCTTCATTTCTGGACACGTTATTGTGTGAAATAAGCTACTTCTGTTCTCAGAATGAGTTGCTTTCCCACGAACAAGGTTGAATGCAGCAAGTTAAAACTTTCCTTGTTAGTGTAATCTTACAAGATTTACAACTTAATAGATTCATTTCATTTCTAAAGTAGTTTGTTTAGAAAACAAACATCATCATTCCCGAACACTGTACTGTGTGAATTAAGCTGATTCTCTTCTTGCAATCAGTTGTTTTCCTACAAAGAATGTTGAGTGCAGCAAGTTCATACTTTCCTAGTTTGTGTAATCTAACAAGGTGTAGAACTTATTAGATTCGCCTCATTTCTAAAATAGTTTGTTTAGAAAACAAACAACTTCATTGCCGAACACTGTACTGTGTGAAATAAGCTAGTTCTGTCCTCAGAATGAGTTTGCTTTCCTACGAACAAGGTTGAGTGCAGCAATTTCAAAGTTTCCCTGTTTGGGTAATCTAACAACTTGTACAACTTAGTAGATTTGTTTCATTTCTAAAGTAGTTTGTTTTGAAAACCCACGATCTTCATTGCCTCACACTGTACTGTGTTAAATAAGCTAGTTCTGTTGTCGGAATGAGTTGCTTTCCCACGAACAAGGTTGAGTGCAGCAAGTTCAAACTTTCCTTGTTAGTTTAATCTTCAAGATGTACAACTTAGTATATTGGTTTCATTTCTAAAGTAGTTTCTTTAGAAATCAAACATCTTCATTGTCGAACACTCTACTGTGTGAATTAAGCTAGTTCTCTTCTGTGAATGAGTTGCTATCCTACGAACAACGTTCAATGCATAAAGTTCAAACTTTCCATGTTTGTGTAATCTAACAAGATGTACAACTTAGTAGATTCGCTTCATTTCTAAAATAGTTTGTTTCAAAAACAAACATCTTCATTACCGAATACTGTACTGTGAGAAATAAGCTAATTCTGTTTTCAGAATGACTTGCTTTCCTACGAAGAAGGTTGAATGAACCACGTTCAAACTTTTCTTGTATGTGTAATCTAACAAGATATACAACTTAGAAGATTCACTTCATTTCTAAAGTAGTTTCTTTAGAAAACAAACATCTTCATTGCCCAACACTGTACTCTATGAAATAAGCTAGTTCTTTTCTCAGAATGAGTTGCTTTCCTATGAACAAAGTTGAGTGCAGGAAGCTCAAACTTTCCTTGTTTGTGTAATCTACCAAGGTGTACAACTTAGTAGATTCGCCTCATTTCTCAGGTAGTTTGTTTACAAAACAAACATCTTCATTCCCACATTGTACTGTGTGGATTGAGCTATTCTGTTCTTGCAATGAGTTGCTTTCCTACAAAGAAAGTTGACTGCAGAAAGTTTAAACTTTCCTAATTTGTGTAATCTAATAAGATGCGTGACTTAGTAGGTTCTCCTCATTTCTAAAGTAGTTTGTTTAGAAAACAAACATCTTGATTGCCAAACACTCTACTGTGTGAAATAAGCTAGTTCTGTTCTCAGCTAGTTCTGTTCTCGGAATGAGATGCTTACCTACAAACAATGTTGAGTGCAGCAAGTTCAACCTTTCCTAGTTTGTGCAATCTAAAAAGATGTAGAACTTAGTAGATTCGCCTCATTTCTAAACTAGTTTATTTAGAAAACAAACATCTTCATTGCCGAATACAGTACTGTGTATATTACACTAGTTCTATTCTCAGAATGAGTTGCTTTCCTACGAAGAACGTTGAATGTACCATGTTCAAAATTTCCCGGTTTCTTTAATCTAACAAGATGTACAACTTAGTAGATTCGACTCATTTCTAAAGTAGTGTGTTTAGAAAACAAACATCCTCATTGCTGAACACTGTACTGAGTGAAATAAGCTAGTTCTGTTCTAGGAATGAGGAGCTTTCCAACAAAGAAGGTTGAATGCACCAGGTTAAACTTTTCCTTGTTTGTGTAATGTAACAAGATGTACAACATAGTAAATTAGTTTCATTTCTAAAGTACTTTGTTTAGAAAACAAACATCTTCATTGCCAAACCCTGTACTGTGTGAAATAAGCTAGTTCTATTCTGGGAATGAGTTTCTTTCCCATGAACAAGGTTGAGTGCAGCAAGTTCAAATATTCCTTGTTTGTGTAATCTAACAAGATGTACAACTTAGTAGATTCGCCTCCTTTTAAAAGTAGTTTGTTTAGAAATGAAATATCTTCATTGCCAAACACTGTACTGTGTTAAATAAGCTAGTTCTGCTCTCGGAATGAGTTTCTTTGAGAGGAACAAAGTTGAGTGCAGCAAATTCAAACTTTCCTTGTTAGTGTAATCTGACAAGATGTGCAACTTAGTAGATTTATTTCATTTCTACATAAGTTTTTTTAGAAAACAAACATCTTCATTGCCGAACACTGTACTGTGTGAAATAAGGTAGTTATGTTCTCAAAATGAGTTGCTTTCCTATGAGCAAAGTTGAGTGCAGCATGTTCAAACTTTCCTTGTTAGTGTAATCTAACAAGATGTATAACTTAGCAGATTTGTTTCATTTCAAAGTGGTTTCTTTAGAAAACAAACATCTTCATTGCCGAACACTGTACTTTGTGAGATAAGCTATTTCTGTTCTTGGAATGAGTTGCTTTCCCACGAACAAGGTTGAGTACAGCAAGTTCAAACTTTTCTTGTTAGTGTAATATAACAAGATATACAACTTAGTAGATTCGTTTCATTTCTAAAGTACGTTGTATGGAAAACAAACATCTTCATTGTCGAACACTGTCCTGTATTAAATAAGCTATTTCTGTTCTCAGAGTCAGTTGCTTCCCTACGAACAAGGTTGAGTGCATCAACTTCAAATTTTCCTTGTTAGAGTAATCTAACAAGATGTACAACTCAGAAGATTCGTTTCATTTCTAAAGCAGGTTGTTTAGAAAACAAACACCTTTATTCGTCAACACTATACTGTGTGAATTAAGCTAGTTCTGTTCTCAGAATTAGTTGCTTTCCTATGAAAACGTTGAATGCCAAAAGTTCAAATTTTCCATGTTTGTGTAATATAACAAGTTGTACAACTTAGTAGATTCGTCTCATTTCTAAAATCGTTTGTTTAGAAAACAAACATCTTCATTACTGAACACTGTACTGTGGGAATTAAGCTAGTTCTGTTCTTGGAATGAGTTGCTTTCCTACAAAGAATGTTGAGTGCAGCATCTTCAAACTTTCCTAGTTTGTGTAATCTAACAAAATGTAGAAATTAGTAGATTCGCCTCATTTCTAAAGTAGTTTGTTTAGAAAACAAACGTATTCATTGCCAAAAACTGTACTCTGTGAAATAAGCTAGTTGTCTTCTCGGAATGAGTGGCTTTCCTACGAAGAAGGTTGAATTCAGGAAGCTCAATCTTTCCTTGATTGTGTATTCTAACAAGATATACAACTTAGTAGATTCTCCTCATTTCTAAAGTAGTTTGTTTAGAAAACAAACATCCTCATTGCTGAACACTGTACTGTGTGAAATAAGCTAGTTCTATTCTCGGAATAAGTTGCTTTCCCATGAACAAGGTTGAGTGCAGCAACTTCAAACTTTCCTTGTTAGTGTAATCATAGAACATATACAAGTTAGTAGATTCATTTCATTTCTAAAGTACTTCCTTTAGAAAACAAACATCTTCATTTCCAAAAACTGTACTGTGTTAAATAAGCTAGTTCTATTCTGAGAATGAGTTGCTTTCCTAAGAACAACTTTGAATGCAAAAAGTTGAAACTTTCCATGTTTGTGTAATCTAACAAGATGTACAACTTAGTAGATTCACCTCATTTCTAAAGTCGTTTATTTAGAAAACAAACATCTTCATTACCGAACACTGTACTGGGTGAAATAAGCTAGTTTTATACTCGGAATGAGTTGCTTTCCTACGAAGAGGGTTGAATTCACCATGTTCAAACTTTCCATGTTTGTGCAATCTAACAAGATGTAGAAGTGAGAGGATTCGCCTCATTTCTAAAGTAGTTTGTTTAGAAAACAAATATCTTCATTGCTGAACACTGTATGGTGTGAAATAAACTAGTTCTGTTTTCATATTGAGTTGCTTTCCTAAGAACAATGTTGAAAGCAGAAAGTTCAAACTTTCTATGTTTGTGTAATCTACAAGATGTAGAAATTAGAAGATTCACCTCATTTC
The DNA here is from genome assembly GCA_036365145.1 of Orientallactaga sibirica. Taxonomy (NCBI): domain Eukaryota; kingdom Metazoa; phylum Chordata; class Mammalia; order Rodentia; family Dipodidae; genus Orientallactaga; species Orientallactaga sibirica. The sequence goes on from JAEOAD010000025.1 coordinate 397,506, forward strand.
TAAAGTAGTTTGTTTAGAAAACAAACATCTTCATTACCAAACACTGTACTGTGTGAATTAAGCTAGTTCTGTTTTTTGGAATGAGTTGCTTTCCTACAAAGAATGTTGAGTGTAGCAAACTCAAACTTTCCTAGTTTGTATAATCTAACAAGATGTCGAATTTAGTAGATTCGCCTCATTTCAAAAGTAGTTTTTTTAAAAAAAAACATCTTCATTGCAGAACACTGTACTGTGTGAAATAAGCTAGTTCTCTTCTCGGAATGAGTTGCTTTCCCACGTACAAGGTTGAGTGCAGCAAGTTCAAACTTTCCTTGGTAGTATCATCTAACAAGGTATACAACTTAGTAGATTTGTTTCATTTCTAGAGTAATTTATTTAGAAAACAAAGATCTTCATTGCCAAAAACTGTACTGTGTGAAATAAGCTAGTTCTCTTCTCAGAATGAGTTGCTTTCCTACGAAGCAGGTTGAGTCCCACAAGTTCAAACTTTCCTTGTTAGTGTAATCTAACAAGATGTACAACTTAGTAGATTCGTTTCATTTCTAAGGTAGTTTATTTAGAAAACAAACATCTTCATTTTCAAACACTGTACTGTGTGAAATGAGCTAGTTCTGTTCTCGGAATGAATTACTTTCCTACAAACAAGGTTGAGTTCCGTCAGTTCAAACTTTCCTTGTTAGTGTAACCTAACAAGATGTACAACTCATTAGATTCACCTCATTTCTATAGTAGTTTGTTTAGAAAACAAATATCTTATTTACCGAACACTGTACTGTGTGAAATAAGCCTGTTCTGTACTCGGAATGAGTTGCTTTCCCACCAAGAGGGTTGAATGCACCACGTTCAAACTTTCCATGTTTGTGTAATCTAACAAGATGTAGAACTGAATAGATTCTCCTTATTTCTAAAGTAGTTTGATTAGAAAATAAACATCTTCATTGCCGAACACTGTACTGTGTGAATTAAGCTAGTACTGTTCTTGAAATGACTTGCTTTCCTACAAGAGTGTTGTGAGAAGCAAGTTCAAACTTTCCTAGTTTGTGTAATGTAACAAGTTGTAGAACTTAGTGGATTCTCCTCATTTCTCAAGTAGTTTGTTTAGAACACAAACATCTTCATTGCGGAATACTGTAATGTGTGAAATAAGATAGTTCTGTTTTCGGAGTGAGTTGCTTTCCTACGAAGAAGGTTTAATGCACCATGTTCAAACTTTCCTTTTTATTGTAAACTAACAAGATGTAGAACTTGGTACATTCATTTCATTTCTAAAGTAGTTTGTTTAGAAAACAAACATCTTCATTGCCGAACACGTAACTGTGTTAAATAAGCTATTTCTGTTCTCAGAATGAGTTTCTTTCCTAAGAACAAGTTTGAATGCAGCAACTTCAAACTTTCCTGGTTAGTGTAATCTAACAAGATGTAGATGTTAGTACATTTGCCTCATTTCTAATGTAGTTTGTTTGGAAAACAAACATCTTCATTGCCGAATACTATACTGTGTGAAATAAGCCATTTCTGTTTTCAGAATGAGTTGTTTTCCTCAGAACAAGGTTGAATCCAGAAAATTCAAATCTCCATGTTTGTGTAACCTAACAAGATGTTCAACTTAGTAGATTCGCCTCATTTCTCAAGTAGTTTGTTGAGAAAACAAACATCTTCATTCCCGAACCTTGTTCTGTGTGAAATACGCTAGTTCTGCTCTCAAAATGAGTTGCTTTACTATGAAGAAGGTTGAATGAAACACGTTGAAACTTTCCTTGTTTGTGTAATCTAAAAAGTTGTACAACTTAGTTGATTAGCAACATTTCTAAACTGGTGTGTTTAGAAAGCAAACATCTTTATTGCCTAACACTGTACTGGGTGAAATAAGCTAGTCATGTTCTCAGAATGAGTTGCTTTCCTACAAAGAAGTTTGAATGCACCACGTTCAAACTTTCTTTGTGTAATCTAAAGATATGTACAACTTATTAGATTCTCTTCATTACCAAAGTAGTTTGCTTAGAAAACAAACATCTTCATTACTGAACACTGTACTGTGTGAAATAAGCTACTTCTGTTCTCGGAATGAGTTGCTTTCCTACAAAGAGGATTGAATGCACCACGTTCAATCTTTCCATGTTAGTGTAATCTAACAAGATGTAAAACTTAGTAGAGTCTCCTCATTTCTAAAGCAGTTTGTTTAGAAAACAAACATCTTCATTACCAAACACTGTACTGTGTGAATTAAGCTAGTTTTCTTCTTAGAATGAGTTCCTTTCCTACAAAGAATGTTGAGTCCTGCAATTTCATACTTTCCTAGTTTGTGTAATATAACAAGATATAGAACTTAGTAGATTCGTCTCATTTCTAAAATAGTTTGTTTAGAAAACTAACATCTTCATTGCTGAGTGCTGTAGGGTGTTAATAAGTGAGTTCTGTTCTCGGAATGAGTTGCTTTCCAGTGAAGAAGGTTGAATGCACCACTTTCAAACTTTCCTTGTTTATGTGATCTAAGAAGATATACAACTTAGTAGATTCTCCTCATTTCTAAAGTAGTTTGTTTAGAAAACAAACATCTTCATTGCTGAACACTGTACTGTATGGAGTAAGCTAATTCTCTTCTCCGAATGAGTTGCTTTGCGACGAACAAGGTTGGGTACAGCAAGTTCAAACTTCGCTTTTTAGTGTAATCTAACAAGATGTAAAACTTAGTAGATTTGTTCCATTTCTAAAGTACTTTTTTTTAGAAAAAAAGAATCTTCATTTCTGAACACTGTTCTTTGTGAAATAAGCTATTTGTGTTTTTGGAATGAGTTGCTTTCCTATGAACAAGTTGAGTGCAGCAAGTTCAAACTTTGCTTCTTAGTGTAATCTAACAAGATGTACAACTTAGTAGATTCATTTCATTTCTAAAGTCCTTTAAGAAAACAAACATCTTCATTGCCAAACACTGTACTGTGCGAAATAAGATATTTCTATTCTCGGAATGAGTTGCTTTCCCACGAACAAGGTTGAGTGCAGCAAGTGCAAACTTTCCTTGTTTGTGTAATCTAACAAGATGTACAACTTAGTAGATTCGTTTCATTTCTAAAGCAGTTTAAGAAAACAAGCATCTTCATTGTGAAACACTGTACTGTGTGAAATAAGATATTTCTGTTCTTAGAATGAATTGCTTTCCTACGAACAAAGTTGAGTGCAGCAAGTTCAAACTTTCCTTGTTCGTGTAATCTAACAAGATGTACACCTTATTAGATTCGTTTCATTTCTAAAGTAGTTTGTTTAGAAAATAAACATCTTCATTAGCGAACACTGTACTGTGTGAAATAAGCTATTTCTGTTCTCAAAATAAGTTGCTTCCCTACAAACAAGGTTGAGTGCAGAAAGTTCCAACTTTCCTTGTAAGTGTAATGTAACAAGATGTACAACTTAGTAGATTCGTTTCATTTCTAAAGTAGTTTGTTTAGAAAACAAACATCTTCATTGCCGAACACTGTACTGTGTGAAATAAGCTACTTCTGTCCTCAGAATAAGTTGCTTTCCTAAGAACAAGGTTGAGTGCAGATATTTTAAACTTTCTTTATTTGGGTAATCTAACAAGATGTACAACTTATTAGATTCGTTTCATTTCTAAAGTAGTTTGTTTAGAAAATAAACATCTTGATTGCCGAACACTGTACTGTGTGAAATAAGCTAGTTTTCTTCTCGGAATGAGTTGCTTTCCTAAGAACAAGGTTGTGTCCACCAAGTTCAAACTTTCCTTGTTGGTGTAATCTACTAAGATGTACAACTAAGTACATTCGTTTCATTTCTGAAGTTGATTGTGTAGAAAACAAACATCTTCATTGCCGAACACTGTATTGTATGAAATAAGCTAGTTCTGCTCTAGGGATGAGTTGTTTTCCCACAAACAAGGTTAAGTGCACCAAGTTCAAACTTTCCTTGTTTGTGTAATCTAACAACATGTACAACTTCATACGTTCGTTTCATTTCTAAAGTAGTTTGTTTAGAAAACAAACATCTTCATTGCCTAACACTATACTGTGTGAAATAAGCTAATGCTGTTCTCGGAATGAGTTGCTATCATATGAAGAAGTTGAGTGCCGCAAGTTCAACCTTTCATTGTTAGTGTAATCCAACAAGATGTACAACAGTAGATTTGCCTCATTTCTAAAGTAGTTTGTTTAGAAAACAAACATCTTCATTCCCGAACCCTGTACTGTGTGAAATAAGCTAGTTCTATTCTCAGAATGAGTTGCTTTACAACAAAGTTGAATGCAGACAGGTCAAACTGTCCATGTTTGTGTAGTCTAACACGATGTACAACTTAGCAGATTCACCTCATTTCTAAAGTAGTTTGTTTAGAAAACCAACATCTTCATTGCCGGGCACTCTGTTCTGTGTGAAATAATCTAGTTCTGTTCTCAGAATGAGTTGCTTTTCTAAGAACAAGGTTCAATGCAAAAAGTTCAAACTTATCATGTTTGTGTACAAGATGTAGAACTTAGCAGATTCGCCTCATATTTAAAGTAGGTGGTTTAGAAAACCAACATCTTCATTGCCGAAAACTGTACTGTGTGAAATAAGCTATTTCTGTTCTTGGAATGAGTTGCTTTCCTACAGAAAAGATTGAATGAACCACGTTCAAACTTTCCTTGTTTGTGTAATCTATAAAGGTGTACAACTTAGTAGATTCGCCTCATTTCTAAAGTAGTTGTTTAGAAAACAAACATCTTCATTGCCGAACACTGTATTGTATGAAATAAGCTAGTTCTGCTCTCGGGATGAGTTGTTTTCCCACAAACAAGGTTAAGTGCACCAAGTTCAAACTTTCCTTGTTTGTGTAATCTAACAACATGTACAACTTCATACATTCGTTTCATTTCTAAAGTAGTTTGTTTAGAAAACAAACATCTTCATTGCCGAACACTTTACTGTGTGAAATAAGCTATTTCTCTTCTCAGAATGAGTTGCTTTCGAACAAACAAGGTTGAGTGCAACAAGTTCAAACTTTCCTTGTTAGTGTAATCTAACAAGATATACTACTTAGTAGATTCCTTTCATTTCTATAGTAGTTTATTTAGAAAACAAACATCTTCATTGCTGAACAATGTACTCTATGAAATAAGGTATTTCTGTTCTAGGAATGAGTTGCTTTCCTACGAACAAGGTTGAATGCAGAAAGTTCAAATGTTCCATGTTTGTGTAATCTAACCAGATGTACAACTTAGTAGATTTGGCTCATTTCTAAAGTAGTTTGTTAAGAAAATAAATATCGTCATTACCGAACACTGTACTGTTTGAAACATGCTAGTTCTGTTCTAGGAATGAGTTGCTTTCCTACGAAGAAGGTTGAGTGCAGCAAGTTCAAACTTTCCTTGTTAGTGTAATCTAAAAACATGTACAACATACTAGATTCATTTCATTTCTATAGTAGTTTGTTTAGAAAACAAACATCTTCATTACCGAAAACTGTACTGTGTGAACTAAGCTATTCCTGTTCTCGGAATGAGTTGAGTGCAGCAAGTCCAACTTTGCTTGTTAGTGTAATCTATCACGATGTATAACTTAGTAGGTTCCTTTCATTTCTAAAGGAGTTTGTTTAGAAAACAAACATCTTCATTGCTGAACACTGTACTGTGTGAAACAAGCTAGTTCTGTTCTCGGTTTGAGTTGCTCTCCTAAGATGAAGATTGAAGGCACCACCTTCAAACTTTCCTTGTTTGTGCTATCTAACAGGATGTACAACTTAGTAGATTCATTTCAATTCTAAAGTAGATTCGTTTTATTTCTAAAGTACTTTGTTTAGAAAACAAACATCCTCATTGCCGAACACTGCACTGTTTGACATAAGCTAGTTCTGTTCTCAGAATGAGTTGATTTCCTATGAACAAGGTGAATGCAGAAAGTTCAAACTTTCCATGTTGTGTAATCTAAAAAGATGTACAATTTAGCAGGTTCGACTCATTTCTAAGGTACTTTTTTCAGAAAACAAACATCTTCATTGCCAAACAGTATACTGTGTAAATAAGCTATTTCTGTTTTGGAGTGAATTGCTTTCCTACGAACAAGGTTGAGTGCAACAAGGTCAAACTTTCCTTGATAGGGTAATCTACCAAGATGTACAACTTAGTGGATTGGTTTCATTTCTAAAGTAGTTTGTTTAGAAAACCGAAATCTTCGTTGCCAAACACTGTTCTGAATAAAAAAAGCTATTCCTGTTCTCGGAATGAGTTGCTTTTCTACGAACAAGGTTGAGTGCAGCAAGTCCAACTTTCCTTGTTAGTGTAATCTAACACGACACACAACTTAGTAGATTCGATTCATTTCTAAAGGAGTTTGTTTAGAAAACAAACATCTTCATTGCCGAACACTGTACTGTGAGAAATAAGCTAGTTCTCTTCTAGGATTGAGTTACTCTCCTACAAAGAAGATTGAAGGCACCACGTTCAAACTTTCCTTGTTTGTGTAATCTAAAGTAGTTTGTTTAGAAAGAAAACATCTTCATTGCTGAACACTATACTGTATCAAATAAGCTAGTTCTGTTCTCAGAATGAGTTGCTTTCCCATGAACAAGGTTAGTGCAGCAAGTTCAAACTTTCCTGATTAGTGTAATCTAACAAGATGTACAATTTAGTAGTTTCTTCTAATTTCTAAAGTCCTTTGTTTAGATAACAAACATCTTTATTGCCAAACACTGTACTGTGTGAAATAAGCTATTTCTGTTTTTGGAATGGGTTGCTTTCCAACAAACAAGTTGAGTGCACCAAGTTGAAACTTTCCTTGTCAGTGTAATCTAACAAGATGTACAACTTAGTAGATTAGTTTCATTTCTAAAGAGTTTGTTTAGAGAGCAAACATCTTCATTGGCAAACAGTGTTCTGTGTGAAATATGCTATTTCTGTTCTCGGATTGAGTTGCTATCCTACAAAGAAGGTTGAATGCACCACGTTCAAACTCTCCTTGTTTGTATAATCTAACAAGTTGTACAACTTAGTAGATTTGCCTCATTTCTAACGTAGTTTGTTTAGAAAAAAAGTCTTCATTTTAAAACACTGTAATGTGTGAAATGTGCTAGTTCTGTTCTGGGAATGAATTTCTGTCCCACGAACAAGGTTGAGTGCAGCAAGTTCAAACTTTCCTTGTCAGTGTAATCTAACAAAATGTACAACTTAGTAGTTCCGTTTCATTTCTAAAGTAGTTTGTTTAGAAAACAAAAATCTTCATTGCTGAACACTGTACTGTGTGAATTAAGCTGGTTCTGTTCTTGGAATGAGTTGCTTTCATACATAGACAATTGAGATGCACAAGATCAAACTTTACTAATTTGTGTAATCTAAGAAGATGTACAATCCAGTAGATTCGTTTCATTTCTAAAGTTCTTTGTTTAGAAAACAAAAATCTTCATTGCCGAACGCTGTATTGTGTGAATTAAGCTAGTTCAGTTCTCAGAATGAGTTGTTTTCCCACGAAAAAGATTGAATGATGAAATTTAAAACTTTCCATGTTTGTGTAATATAACAAGTTGTACAACTTAGTAGATTCGCCTCATTTATTAAGTAGTTTGTTTAGAAAACAAACATCTTCATTTTGGAACACTGTACTGTGTGAATTAAGCTGGTTCTGTTCTCAGAATCAGTTGCTTTCCTACAAAGCGGGTTGAATGCACCACGTTCAAACTTTCCTTGTTTGTGTAATCTAAGAAGATGTATAGCTTAGGAGATCCACCTCATTTATAAAGTAGTTTGTTTAGAAAACAAACATCTTCATTGCAGAACACTGTGCTGTGTGGAATAAGCTAGTTATGTTCTCAGATTGAGTGGCTTTCCTAACAACAATGTTGAATGCAGAAAGTTCAAACTTTCCATGTTTGTGTAACCCAACAAGATGTAGGAATTAGTAGATTCGAATCATTTCTAAATTAGTTTGTTCAGCAAACAAACATCTTCATTAACGGACACTGTACTGTGTTAAATAAGCTAGTTCTCTTCTCAGATAAAGTTGCTTTCCCACGAAGAAGGTTGAGTGCATCAAGTTTAACCTTTCCTTGTTAGTGTATTGTAACAAGATGTACAACTTAGTTGATTCGTTTCATTTCTAACGTAGTTTGTTTAGAAAACAAACATCTTCATTAGTGAAAACTGTACTGAGCTAAATAAGCTATTTCTGTTCTCAGAATGGGTTGCTTTACTACAAACAAGGTTGAGTGCAGCGAGTTCGAACTTTCCTTGGTAGTGTAATCTAACAAGATGTACAACTTAGTAGATTCCTTTCATTTCTAAAGTAGTTTGTTTAGAATACAAATATCTTCATTGCCGAACACTGTATTGTGTGAATGAACACAGTTCTGTTCTCAGAATGAGTTGCTTTCCTACGAACAAGGCTGAATGCAGAAAGCTCTAACTTTCCATGTTTGTGTAATCTAACAAGATGTAGAAATTAGTAGATTCGCCTCATTTCTAAAGTGGTTTGTTCAGAAAACAAACATCTTCATTGCAGAACACTGTACTGTGTGAAATAAGCTAGTTCTGTTCTCAGAATCAGTTGCTTTCCCATGAACGAGGTTGAGTGCAGCAAGTTCAAACTTTCCTTGTTACTGTAATCTAACAAGATGTATAACGTCATAGACTCATTTCATTTCTAAAGAAGTTCGTTTAGAAAACAAACATTTTCATTACCCAACACTGTACTGTGTGAAAGAAGCTATTTTTGTTTTCAGAATGTGTTGCTTTCCTCTGAACGAGGTTGAGTGCAGCAAGTTCAAACTTTCCTTGTTAGTGTAATCTAACCAGATCTAAAACTTAGTGGATTTGTTTCATTTCTAAAGTAGTTTGTTTAGAAAACAAACATCTTCATTATTGAAAACTGTACTGTGTTAATAAGCTAGTTCTGTTCTCAGAAAGAGTTGCTTTCCCACGAAGAAGGTTGAGTTCAGTAAGTTCAAGCTTTCCTTGTTAGTGTAATCTAACAAGATGTACAACTTAGTAGATTTGTTTCATTTATAAAGTAGTTTGGTTTGAATACAAACATCTTCATTGCCGAAACTTGTATTGTGTGAATGAACCCCGTTCTGTTCTCAGAATGAATTGATTTCCTATGAATAAGGTTGAATGCAGAAAGTTCAAACTTTCCTTTTTTGTGTAATCTAACAAGATATACAAATTATTAGTTTCACCGCATTTCTAAAGTAGTTTGTTTAGAAGGCAAACATCTTCATTAACGAACAATGTACTGTGTGAAATAAGCTAGTTCTGTTTTCAGATTGAGTTGCTTTCCTACAAACAAGGTTGGATGCAGAAAGTTCAAACTTTCCATGTTTGTGTAATCTAAGAAGATGTAAAAATTAGTAGATTCGCCTCATTTCTAAAATAGTTTGTTTAGAAAACAAACATCTTCTTTGCCAAACACTGTCCTGTGTGAAATAAGCTAGTTCTGTTCTCGGAATCAGTTGCTTTCCCATGAACAAGGTTGAGTGCAGCAAGTTCAAACTTTCCTTGTTACTGTAATCTAACAAGATGTACAATTTAGTAGACTTGTTTCATTTCTAAAGTAGTTCTTTTAAAAAACAAACATCTTCATTGCCCAACACTGTACTGTGTGAAATAAGCTAGTTTTGTTTTTGGAATGTTTTGCTTTCCTCTGAACAAGGTTGAGTGCAGCAAGTTCAACTTTCCTTGTTAGTGTAATCTAACAAGATGTAAAACATTGTGGATTTGTTTCATTTCTAAAATAGTTTGTTTAGAAAACAAACACCTTCATTTCCAAACACTGTACTGTGTGAATTAAGCTAGTTCTGTTCTCGGAATGAGTTGCTTTCCCACGAACAAGGTTGAATGAAGAAATTTCAAACTTTTCATGTTTGTGTAATATAACATGATGTACAACTTAGTACATTCGCCTCATTTATTAAGTAGTTTGTTTAGAAAACAAACATCTTCATTTCGGAACACTGTACTATGTGAAATAACCTAGTTCTGTTCTCGAAATAAGTTGCTTTCCTATGAAGAGGGTTGAATGCAACACGTTTAAACTTTCCTTGTTTGTGTAATCTAGCACGATGTACAACTTAGTAGTTATGCCTCATTTCTAAAGTAGTTTTTTTAGAAAACAAACATCTTCATTGCTGAACACTGTATTGTGTGAAATAAGGTAGTTCTGTTCTCGGAATGAGTTGCTATCCTACGCAGAAGGTTGAATGCACCACGTTCAAACTTTCTTTGTTTGTGTATTCGAACAAGATGTACAACTTAGTAGATTCTCCTCATTTCAAAAGTAGTTGTTTTAGAAAGCAAACATTTTCATTTTCTAACACTGTATTATGTGAAATAAGCTAGTTCTGTTCTCGCAATGAGTTGCTTTCCTACGAAGAAGGTTGAATACACCACTTTCAAACTTTCCTTGTTTATGTAATCTAAGAAGATGTAAAACTTAGTAGAATAGCCTCGTTTCTAAAGTAGTTTGTTTAGAAAAAAAAATCTTCATTGCTGAACACTGTACTGTGTGAAGCAAGCTAGTTCTGTTCTCGGAATGAGTTGCTTAACTACGAAGGAGGTTGAAAGAACCACGTTCAAACTTTCCTTCTTTGTGTAATCTTACAAGATGTACAACTTAGTAGATTTGCTTCATTTCCAACGTAGTTTGATTAGATGACAAACATCTTCATTGCCAAACACTGTACTGTGTGGAATGAGCTACTTCTGTTCTCGCAATGAGTTGCTTTCCCATGAACAAGGATGAGTGCAGCTAGTTCAAACTTTCCTTGTTTGTGAAATGTAACAAGATGTACAACATAGTAGATTCGCTTCATTTCTAAAGTAGTTTGTTTAGAAAACAAACATCTTCATTGCCGAACACTGTACTGTGTGAAATGAGCTTGTTCTGTTCGTGGAATGAGTTGCTTTCCTGTGAAGAAGGTTGAGTGCAGCAAGTTCAAACTTTCTTTGTTAGTGTAATTTAACAAGATGTACAACTTAGTAGATTCACATCATTTCTAAACTAGTTCATTTAGAAAACAAACATCTTCATTCCCAAACACTGTACTGTGTGAAATATGCTAGTTCTGTTCTCGGAATGAGTTGCTTTCCCACGAACAAGGTTGAGTGCAGCAAGTTCAAACTTTCCTTGTCTGTGTAATGTAACAAGATGTACAACATAGTAGATTCGCTTCATTTCTAAATTAATTTGTTTGGAAAACAAACATCTTCATTTCTGAACACTGTACTGTGTGAAATAAGATAGTTCTCTTCTCAGAATAAGTTGCCCTCCCACGATCAACATTGAGGGCAGCAAGTTCAACCTTCCTTGTTTGTATAATCAAACAAGATGTACAACTTAGTATATTCGTTTCATTTACAAAGTAGTTTGTATAGAAAACAAACATCGTCATTGCCGAACACTCTAATGTGTAAAATGAGCTAGTTCTGTTCTCGGAATGAGTTGCTCTCTTATGAAGAAGGTTGAATGCACCACGTTCAAACTTTCCTTGTTTTTGTAATCTAACAAGATCTACAACTTAGTGTATTCAGCACATTTCAAGATGTAGAACTTAGCAGATTCGCCTCATTTGTAAAGTAGTTTGTTTTTTGAAAACAAAAATCTTCATTGCCAAACACTGAACTGTGTGAAATAAGCTAGTTCTGTTCTCTGAATGAGTTGCTTTCCTACAAAGAAGATTGAATGCACCCTGTTCAAACTTTCCTTGTTTCTGTAATCTAAAAAGTTGTACAACTTAGTATATTCACCTCATTTCTAAAGTAGTTGTTTAGAAAACAAACATTTTCATTGCCGAACACTGTACTGTGTGAAATAAGCTAGTTCTGTTCTCCGAATGAGTTGCTTTCCTACGAACAAGGTTGAGTGCAGAAAGTTCAAAATTTCCTTGTTTGTGTAATCTAACAAGGTGTACAACTTAGCAGATTCGCTGCATTTTTAAAGTAGTTTGTTTAGAAAGCAAACATCTTCATTGCTGAACACTGTGCTCTGTGAAATGAGCTAGTTCTGTTCTCAGATTGAGTTGCTTTACTACGAAAAAGGTTGAGTGCAGAACGTTCAAATTTTCCATGTTAATGTAATCTAACAAGATGTACAAGGTAGTAGATTTGTTTCATTTGTAAAGTAGTTTTTTTAGAAAACAAACATTTTCATTGCCGAACACTCTACTGTGTGAAATAAGCTAGTTCCGTTCTCGGAATGAGTTGCTTTCCTACGAAGAAGGTTGAATGCAGCACGTTCAAACGTTCCTACTTTGTGTAATCTAACAAGATGCAGAACTTAGTAGATTTGCCTCATTTCTAAAGTAGTTTGTTTAGAAAACAAATATCTTCATTGGCGAACACTGTACTGTGTGAAATAAACTAGTTCTGTTCTCAGAATGAGTTGCTTTACTACGAGTAACGTTGACTGCAGGAAGTTCAAACTTTCCATGTTTGTGTAATCTAACAAGATGTACAACTTAGTAGATTCGACTCATTTGTAAAGTAGTTTGTTTAGAAAACAAACATCTTCATTGCCGAACACTGTACTGCGTGAAATAAGCTAGTTCTGTTCTCAGAATGAGTTGCTTTCCTACAAAGAAGATTGAATGCACCATGTTGAAACTTTCCTTGTTTGTGTATTCTCAAAAGGTGTACAACTTGTAGATTCACCTCATGGCCAAACAGTGTATTGTGTGAAATAAGCTAGTTTTGTTCTCAGAATGAGTTCCTTTCCTATGAACAAGGTTGAATGCAGCAAGCTGAAACTTTCCTTGCTTGTGTAATCTAACAACATGTACAACATAGGAGATTCGTTTCATTTTTAAAGTAGTTTTTGGAAAACAAATCTCTTCATTGCCAAACACTGTACTGTGTGAAATAAGCTAATTCTGTTCTCGGAATGAGTTGCTTCCCCACGAACAAGGTTCAGTGCATCAAGTTCAAGCTTTCATTGTTAGTGTAACCTAACAAGATGTACAACTTAGTAGATTATTTTCATTTCTAAAGTAGTTTTTTTAGAAAACAAAAATCTTTATTGCCGAACACTACTTTGTGAAATAAGCTATTTCTGTTCTCCGAATGAGTTACTTTCCTAGGAACAAGGTTGAGTGCAGCAAGTTCAAACTTTCGTTGTTAGTGTAATCCAACGAGATGTATAACTTAGTAGAAAAATATGATTTCTAAAGCAGATTGTTTAGAAAACAAACATCTTCATTGCCGAACACTGTACTGTGCGAAATAAACTGCTTCTGTTCTGGGAAAGAGTTGCTTTCTCCGAAGGAGTTTGAATGCTCCAAGATCAAACTTTCCTTGTTTGTGTAATCTAACAAGATGTACAACTTAGCAGATTCGCTTCATTTCTAAAGTAGTTTGTTTAGAAAGCAAACATCTTCATTGTCGAACACTGTACTGTGTCAAATAAGCTAGTTCTGCTCTCGGAATGAGTTGCTTTCCGACTAAGAATGTTGAGTGCAGAAGGTTCAAACTTTCCTAGTTTCTGTAATCTAACAGCATGTAGAACTTAGTAGATTTACCTCACATCTAAAGTAGTTTGTTTAGGAAAAAAAAAATCTTCATTGCAGAACACTGTACTGTTTGAAATAAGCTAGTTCTGTTCTCAGAATGAGTTGGTTTAGTACAAACAAGGTGTAATCCAGAAAGTTTAAACATTCCCTGTTTGGGTAATCTAACCAGATGTACAATTTAGTAGATTACCATCATTTCTTCAGTAGTTTGTTGAGAAAACAAATATCTTCAATACCGAACACTGTACTGTGTAAATTAAGCTAGTTCTCTTCTCTGAATGAGTTGCTTTCCTACAAAGAATGTTGAGTGCAGCAAGTTCAAACTTTCCATGTTTGTGTAACGTAACAAGATGTAGAACTTAGCAGATTCGCCTCATTTCTAAAGTAGTTTGTTTAGCAAACAAACATCTTCATTCCCGAACACTGTACTGTGTTAAATAAGCTAGTTCTCTTCTCAGATAAAGTTGCTTTCCCACGAAGAAGGTTGAGTGCATCAAGTTTAACCTTTCCTTGTTAGTGTATTCTAACAAGATGTACAACTTAGTTGATTTGTTTCATTTCTAATGTAGTTTGTTTAGAAAACAAACAGCTTCATTAGTGAAAAATGTACTGTGCTAAATAAGCTATTTCTGTTCTCAGAATGGTTTGCTTTCCTACGAACAAGGTTGAGTGCAGCGAGTTCAAACTTTCCTTGGTAGTGTAATCTAACAAGATGTACAACTTAGTAGATTCCTTTCATTTCTAAAGTAGTTTGTTTAGAATACAAACATCTTCATTGCTGAACATTGTATTGTGTGAATGAACACAGTTCTGTTCTCGGAATGCATTGCTTTCCTATGAACAAGGCTGAATGCAGAAAGGTCAAACTTTCCATGCTTGTGTAATCTAACAAGATGTAGAAATTAGTAGATTCACCTCATTTCTAAAGTGGTTTGTTCAGAAAACAAACATCTTCATTGCAGAACACTGTACTGTGTGAAATAAGCTAGTTCTGTTCTCAGAATCAGTTGCTTTCCCATGAACGAGGTTGAGTGCAGCAAGTTCAAACTTTCCTTGTTACTGTAATCTAACAAGATGTACAACGTCGTACACTCATTTCATTTCTAAAGAAGTTCGTTTAGAAAACAAACATTTTCATTACCCAACACTGTACTGTGTGAAAGAAGCTATTTTTGTTTTAAGAATGTGTTGCTTTCCTCCGAACAAGGTTGAGTGCAGCAAGTTCAAACTTTCCTTGTTAGTGTAATATAACCAGATCTAAAACTTAGTAGATTTGTTTCATTTCTAAAGTAGTTTTAGAAAACAAACATCTTCATTCCTGAATATTGTACTGTGTGAATTAAGCTGGTTCTGTTCTTGGAATGAGTTGCTTTCCTACAAAGAAAGTTGAGTGCAGCAAGTTCAAACTTTCCTTGTTAGTGTAATCTAAAGAGATGTACGACTTAGTAGATTCATTTCATTTTTAAACTAGTTTGTTTAGAAAGCAAATATCTTCATTGCTGAACACTGTACTGGGTGAATTAAGCTAGTTCTCTTCTCAGAATGAGTTTCTTTCCTACGAGAAAGGTTGATTGCAGAAACTTCAAACTTTCCTTGTTTGTGTATTCTAACAAGATGTACAACTTAGTACATTCATTTCATTTCCAAAGTAGTTGGTTTAGAAAACAAACATCTTCATTCTTGAACACTGTACTGTGTGAAATGAGCTAGTTCTGTTTTCGGAATGAGTTGCTCTCCTACGAAGAAGGTTGAATGCACCACGTTCATACTTTCCTTCCTTGTTTAATCTAAAACGATGTACAACTTAGTAGATTTGCCCCCTTTCTAAACTGGTTTGTTTAGAAAGCAAACATCTTCATTGCCGAACACTGTACTGTGTAAAATAAGGTAGTTCTGTTCTCGGAATGAGTTGCTATCCTACGAAGAATGTTGAATGCACCACTTTCAAACTTTCCTTGTTTGTGTAATCTAACAAGATGTACAACTTATTAGATTCATTTAATTTCTAAAGTAGTTTGTTTAGAAAACAAATACCTTCATTACCGAACACTGTACAGTGTCAATTAAGCTGGCACTGTTAATGGAATGAGTTGCTTTTCTACATGGAATGTTGAGTGCAGCAAGTTAAAACTTTCCTAATTTGTGTAATCTAACAAGATGTAGAAAGTAGTAGATTCGCCTCATTTCTAAAGTAGTTTGTGCAGAAAACAAACATCTTCATTGCCGAACACTGTACTGTGTGAAATAAGCTAGATTTCTTGTCGGAATGAATTGCTTTCCTACGAAGAAGGTTGAATGCAGGTTATCAAATATTCCTTGTTTCTGTAATCTAACAAGATGTACAACTTAGTAGATTCGCCTCATTTCTAAAGTAGTTTGTTGAGAAAACATAGTACTCATTGTCGAACACTGTACTCTGTTAAATAAGCTAGTTCTGTTTTCGGAATGAGTTGCTTTCTCACGAACAAGGATGAGTGCAACAAGTTCAAACTTTACTTGTTAGTGCAATCTAACAACATGTACAACTTAGTAGATTCATTTCATTTCTAAAGTAGTTTCTTTTTTTTATTCTAATTAAGTTTATTATAGAAAGCTTTTTCCAGGTAATGGTAACATTCTAGAGGTTTTTTGATAGAATTCACATTGCCAACTGGCCCAAAAAAGAGATCACAATGATTCATTTATGTGACCCTAAGGTTTTCATTTCTGAGAAAAAGTAAGCTTAGAGCCAAACTTGTTAATTCTTATACTTCCTTCAAACTGCGGATTAATTCCTCATCACAGCACATGTGTGCATTACTTCATCTTTCATCACCTAGAGGGGATTTCAGAATGGGAGATGAAAGCCAGTTCAGCTCTAAACAATGAAAGGGCAGAATTCTCATATAGCTTACCAATGAAGCAAACCCTCTAAGAGGGGTGGAGATGCACTCTACTGTGATATAAATGGCTAGCACAGCACTGGGAGTGAGTGATAACTTGGTGAATTAGCTGCAAATCAAGATAAAACATTTTTTGTAGGCTATGCCGTATCTGTAATAAATGATTTTTTGGTAGCTACAACTAATTTAAGGTCTTCCAATAGATGTATTCTGGTAGCCTATTTTCTGGTGCATTTACAATTAGAAATTTCATAATGCTTTTTAAGTTTTATGTGCTGTGACTCTGTTTAACATTTGTGCTCTGCAAACTCCAGGAACATGTTAGAGTTCAAAATTTTAAACTATACCATTTTACACAATTCACATTTAAATTCTTATCAGTGAAGGAGATTGGTCTTTTTGTTTCACTACTTTGTTTTACAGCAGTGCAAATGAACCTAAATGAGAGCAGTCACATGTACAGACTCTCTTGTCTGTTTTTCCAGCAGCAAGATCATGAGCTGAATCACTGTGGAGGATCAAAAATTCTTAAATAAAACTTGGAAAAAAAAAAAAAACCTAACTTTTGGTAACCCTTGGAATTATGAAGCGGTAAAAAAAAATATTCTCAATGCACAAGGTGACTGAAGTCTTACCTTTTAGGGTTATTCTTAGTTAATGGGGTTAGCTGATGTTAAACAGTTATCTACATCTGCACAATTAACTTTAGTTCATGAGGATTTGGACATTAGGGTTTCTAGGATTTTCTTTTTAGTAACGCAGCAAATTTTCTTCCTGTGAGAAATTGAAAGTTGACTGGAATATATATAATATATCATGATGGAAAGATTCTGTGAATACAAACTGTAAATCTGGTTGCCAATTCCACTCACACACCCTACCACCACCAGCCATGTTCATTCATGGTGGGGGGTTCTTCCTCTGACAAATGGCTGTTTGCAAGACTGCAAAAGAACCGGCTCCTGAGCCAGCTTGTGGGCTGAGGGCTCGTGTGGGTAGCCAGACAGAGGTGCTGCGGCTGCTCGGCACATTTGCTCGTGGAGCTGGCGGGAGGTGCTGGGCCCGGCGTGGAGGTGCCACCGCCTCCGTGTCGGGTCGCGCCGCAGAGCCGGGACCCAGGCCTGCTGCCGCTGTTGGCAGCGCTCGCCTGGTTCTCGAGGCCCGCTGTAGCACCAGAGGAGGAGGAAGAGCGGCAGGCTGAGGGCGGGGACGAGGCCGACGGGGTGGAGGCCGAGATCATCCAGCTGCTGAAGTGAGCCAAGTTAAGCATCATGAAAGATGAGCCAGAGGAAGCTGAGCTGATTTTGCATGATGCTCTTCGCCTTGCATATCAGAGTGATAACAAGAAGGCCATCACTTACACTTACGATTTGCAAGGTCTCATTCTACCCAGGCTGACTTGGAACTCACTCTGTAGCCTAATCTGGCCTTGAATTCAGAGTGATCCTCCTACCTCAACTTCCCAAGTGCTGGGATTAAAGATGGCCAACTTAGCATTCATACGAGGCCAGCTTGAAAATGCAGAACAACTTTTTAAAGCAACAATGAGTTACCTACTTGGTGGAGGCATGAAGCAGGAAGACAATGCAATAATTGAAATCTCCCTGAAGCTGGCTAGTATATATGCTGCTCAGAATAGGCAAGAATTTGCCCTTGCTGGCTATGAATTTTGCATTTCAACTCCAGAGGAAAAAATTGAAAGAGAAAAGGAATTAGCAGAAGATATTATGTCAGTGGAAGAGAAAACCAATACACACCTCCTCCTGGGCATGTGCTTAGATTCATGTGCACGCTACCTGCTATTCTCCAAGCAGCCATCACAGGCACAAAGGATGTATGAAAAAGCCCTACAGATTTCTCAAGAAATACAAGGAGAAAGGCACCCACAGACCATTGTGTTGATGAGTGACCTGGCTACTATCCTGGATGCACAGGGCCACTTTGATGAGGCCAATATTTATATGCAGAGATCATCAGACCTGGCAAAAGAGATAAATCACCCTGAGCTGCACATGGTGCTCAGTAATCTGGCAGCAATTTTGACACACAAAGAATGATACACACAAGCAGAAGAGATCTACCAGGAAGCACTGAAGCAAGCGGAGCTGAAAAGAGATGAGGTTTCTATACAGCACATCAGGGAAGAGTTGGCTGAACTGTCACGAAAAAGTAGACTTTTGACTTAACTTCATCAAATTTAAACTCATTTTGTTGTAGGGCATATAATTTCTGACAACCCAAAAGAATAGCTATTATTCCAGTCTCTGTGGCACCCAAGTCAGTGGTGTAAGTCTTTTAATGTTAATATTCAGGTTTCCTTAACTTAGCCTTGTTGAAAAAGACAAATTGTACACACTGCCACTTTTGCTTTCTAATTTTTTTTTGGAGACATCGCCTCACTATATCACAGGCTAGCTTGGAAATTGCTATGTGGCCCAGGCTGGCTTCCAACTTGCCATCCTGCCTTAGCCTCCCAAGTGCTAAGACTATAGGCAGGTGCTACCATGCCTGACACTACTTTTATTTCAGAAGGAGAAACTATTGTCACCTTTTGCTGATTATGTTTGTAGGGACTGGTGTCAAGTGATGCTTTCCATGCTATACATGTAAGGTGCCCGTGCTGGTCCAAGTCAGTTAAAACGGGCCAGTTTCCCTAGTTGTGGTCATTGCACTTTCCCGAAGAGTTTGTCCTACTGACTTACTGTCCTCTCATCTCTTTATCAATATCTGGCAGAACAAAGCTACAGGAGATTTTGGTAAGTTCTCTAACACTGTGCATCATGAAGCACTTATGGGCTTTAATGAATGTAGGAGGAAGTGGTATTTTAGTTGGTCACCAGGAAAACAGCATCAACTTCTGAAGTGGGAACTAGGTACTTGAAAGTACAGTATCCATTTGATTGGAAATAAAAGTTAGCTATGTATATGGTTATATATAATTATTAAAAGTGGTAGGGGAAGGCATACAACTGGTTAGTGCTATCTGAACACTTGACTTCCTTTGTAACCATAATCACACAAGAGCTGAACCCTAGGCCTCTGAGAACAGGGTAGGTGTAAAATTCTCAGTAATTTTCATGTGTGTTGATGTAGTGGAACCACTGACCTAGACCCTAGTTAGGCCTGGCTTTTTGATTTCGATATCTCTGTATTCTCATTTGTAAAGTGGGGAAACAATGAGATTCTTTCTTAGCCATAGGAAAAAGTGTCAAATGAGTTAAATAGACTGCCATGTTAAAGTAGTTTCTTTAGAAAACAAACATCCTCATTCCCGAACACTGTACCGTATTAAATAAGCTATTTCTGTTCTCGGAATGAATTGCTTTAATACAAACAATGTTGAGGGCATCAAGTTCAAATTTTCGTTGTTAGTGTAATCTAACAAGATGTAAAACTTAGTAGATTCGTTTCATTTCTAAAGTAGTTTGTTTAGAAAACAAACATCTTCATTCCTGAACACTACACTGTGTGGATTAAGCTAGTTCTGTTCTCTGAATGAGGGGCTTTCCTACGAAAAGGTTGAATGCAGAAAGTTTAAACTTTCCAAGTTTGTGTAATATAAAAAGATGTATAACTTAGTAGATTTGCCTCATTTCTAAAGGAGTTTGTTTAGAAAACAAACATCTTCATTACTGAACACTGTACTGTGGGAAGCAAGCTAGTTCTGTTCTTGGAATGAGTTGCTTTCTTACAAAGAATGTTGAGTGCAGCAAGTTCAAACTTTCCTAGTTTGTGTAATCTAACAGGATGTACAACTTCGCAGATTTGCCTCTTTACTAAAGTAGTTTGTTTAGAAAACCAAGATATTCATTCCCGAACACTGTACTGTGTGAAATAAGCTAGCTCTGTTCTCAGAATGTCTTGTTTTCCTACGAAGAGGGTTAAATGCACCACTTCAAACTTTCCATGTTTGTGTAATCTAACAATATGTACATCTTAGTAGATTCGCCTCATTTCTCAAGTAGTTTGTTTAGCAAACAAACATCTTCATTACCGAACACTGTACTGTGTGAATTAAGCTAGTTCTGTTCTTCGAATGAGAAGTTTTCCTATGAAAATGTTGAATGCAGAAAGTTCAAAGTTTCCATGTTTGTGTAATATAAGAAGATGTACAACACAGTAGATTCGCCTCATTACATAAGTTGTTTGTTTAGGAAAAAAAAACTCTTCATTTGCGAACACTGTACCGTATGAAATAAGCTAGTTCTGTTCTCGGAATGAGTTGCTTTCCTACGAAGTGGGTTGAATGCACCACGTTCAAACTTTCCTTGTTAGTGTAATCTAAAAAGATGTACAACTAAGTATATTCACCTCATTTCTAAAGTAGTTTCTTCAGAAAACAAACATCTTCATTGCCGAACACTGTACTGTGTGAAACAAGCTAGTTCTGTTCTTGGAATGAGCTTATTTCTGATGAAGAAGGTTGAATGCAGCAAGTTCAAACTTTCCTTTTTTGTGTAATCTAACAAGATGTACAACTAAGTAGATTCACCTCATTTCTAAAGTACTTTGTTTAGAAAACAAACATCTTCATTGCTGAACACTGTACTGTGTGAAATAACCTAGTTCTGTCCTTTGAATGAGTTGCTTTCCCACGAACAAGGTTGAATGTACCACGTTCAAACTTTCCTTATTTGTGTAATCTCACAAGATGTACAACTTAGTAGATTCGTTTCATTCTGAAGTAGTATGTTTAGAAAACAAAGATCTTCATTGCTGAACACTGTACTGTGTTAGATAAGCTATTTCTGTTCTCAGAATGAGTTCCTTTCCTACGTACAAGGTTAAGTGCAGCAAGTTCAAACTTTCCTAGTTTGTGTAATGTAACAAGATGTAGAACTTAGTCGATTCGCCTCAGTTCTGAAGTAGTTGGTTGAGAAAACAAACATGTTCATTTCTGAACACTGTACTGTGTGAAATAAGCTACTTCTGTTCTCAGAATGAGATGCTTTCCTAAGAACAAGGTTGAATGCAGAAAGTTCAAATCTTCCATGTTTGTGTAATCTAACAAGATGTACAACTTAGTAGATTTGCCTCCTTTCTCATGTAGTTTGTTCAGAAAACCAACATCTTCATTACCAAACACTGTACTGTGTGAATTAAGATAGTTCTGTTCTTGGAATGAGTTGCCTTCCTACAAAGAATGTTGAGTGCAGCACGTTCAAACTTTCCTAGTTGGTGTAATCTAACAAGATGTAGAACTTAGTAGAGTCCCCTCATTTCTAAAGTAGTTTGTTTAGAAAAGCAACATCTTCATTGCAGAGTACTGTTCTGTGTGAAATAAGCTAATTCTGCTCTTGGAATGAGTTGCTTTCCTACGAAGAAGGTTGAATGGACAACGTTCAAAATTTCCATGTTTGTGGAATCTAAAAAGATGTACAACTTAGTAGATTTGCCTCATTTCTAAACTGGTTTGTTTAGGAAGGGAACATCTTCATTGCCGAACACTGTACTGTGTGAAAGAAGCTAGTCCTGTTCTCATAAAGAGTTGCTTTCCTACGAAGAAGGGTGAATGCCCCAAGTTCAAAATTTCCATGTTTGTGTAATGTAACAAGATGCACTACTTTGTAGATTGGGCTCATTCCTAAAGTAGTTTGTTTAGAAAACAAACATCTTCATTACCAAACACAATACTGTATGAAATAAGCTAGATCTGTTCTCGGAATGAGTTGCTTTCCTATGAAGAGGGTTGTGTGGACCACGTTCAAACTTTCCATGTTTGTGTAATCTAACAAGATATACAACTTAGTAGATTTGTTTCATTTCAAAAGCAGTTTGTTGAGGAAACAAGCATTTTCATTGCCAAACACTGTACTTTGTGAAATAAGCTCGTTCTGTTCTCATAATGAGTTGCTTTCCTACGAACAAGGTTGAATGCAGCAAGTTCAATCTTTCCTAGTTTGTGTAATCTAACAAGATGTAGAACTTAGTAGATTTGCCTCATTTCTAAAGGAGTTTGTTGAGAAAACAAACATCTTCAATACCAAAAACTGTACTCTGTGAAATAAGCTAGTTCTGTTCTCGGAATCAGTTGCTTTCCAACAAAGAGGGTTTAATGCACCACGTTCAAAGTTTCCATGTTTGTGTAATCTAACAAGATGTAGAACTTAGTAGATTCACCTCATTTCGAAAGCAGTTTGTTTAGAAAACAAACATCTTCATTACCGAACACTGTACTGTGTGAATTAAGCTAGTTCTGTTCTTGGAATGAGTTGCTTTCCTACAAAGAATGTTGAGTGCAGCAAGTTCAAACTTTCCTAGTTTGTGTAATCTAACAAGATGTAGAAATTAGTAGATTTGCCTCATTTCTAAAGTAGTTTGTTTAGAAAACAAACATCTTCATCGCCGAACACTGTACTGTGTGAAATAAGCTAGTTCTGTTTTCAGAATGAATTGTTTCCCCCCAACAAGGTTGAGTGCAGCAAGTTCAAACTTTACTTCTTAGTGTAATCTAACAGCATGTATCACTTAGTATATTCCTTTCATTTCTAAAGTACTTTGTTTAGAAAATAAACATCTTCATTGCCGCACACTGTACTGTGTGAAAAAAGCTAATTCTTTTCTCAGAATGAGTTGCTTTCTCACAAACAAGGTTGAATTCAGAAAGTTCAAACTTTCCATGTTTATGTAATCTAACAAGATATAGAACTTAGTAGATTCACCTCATTTCTAAAGTCATTTGTTTAGAAAACAATCATCTTCGTTACCGAACACTGTACTGTGTGAAATACATTCAAACTTTCCATGTTTGTGTAATCTAACAAGATGTAGAACTTAGTAGATTCGCCTCATTTCTAAAGTAGTTTGTTTGGAATACAAACACCTTTATTGCTGAACCACCTAACTCCACCTCACCTTACAGGGAAGTAAAAGCAAGATTGTTAAGCTTTTAAAAAGATTTCTGAAAGGGTTTGCTGGCCTTTGCATGCTGCCAGAGGGAGGGGGTGGGTGAAAAACTAAGGAATCCACTGATTCCCATGCTCTAGGACAGGGAACACCACGGGTTAGGTCCTCCTGGGTGGGGGTGACCCAAACCACCAGTCATTACCAGCCAGAGCCTGGCGGACCCTGGCAGTCCGAGTAACTGCTGGGACGTCCGCATCACCTCCCTGAGGCGCAGCGCCCCTCCCGGTCCAAGTAAAGGCTGGGACATCTGCATTACCTCCCTGAGGCGCAGCGGCCCCTCCCAGGTGAAAAAATAAGGAATCCACTGATTCCCATGCTCTAGGACAGGGAACACCATGGGTTAGGTCCTCCTGGGTGGGGGTGACCCAAACTGCTGGCCATTACCAGCCAGAGAGTGGTGGACCCTGGCAGTCTGAGTAACCTCTGGGATGTCCGCATCACCTCCCTGAGACGCAGAGGCCCCTCCTGGTCAGAGTAATGGCTGGGACATCCGCATTACATCCCTGAGGTGCAGTGGCCCCTCCCGGGTGAAAAAATAAGGAATCCACTGATTCCCATGCTCTAGGACAGGGAACACCACGGGTTAGGTCCTCCTGGGCAGGCTTGACCCAAACCACCAGCCATTACCAGCCAGAGCCTGGTGGACCCTGGCAGTCCAAGTAACCGCTGGGATGTCCGCATCACCTCCCTGAGGTGCAGCGGCCCCTCCCGGTCCAAGGACCGCTGGGACGCCTGCATCAATCAGGTGCCATTATTCCCCCTCCTGGGGCAGATCAGGAATCCAGGGAAGTAAGCCATTATCCCTGCCCTACCCTGCCTGAGCTCAACTAGGCTGGCTGTGGTCCCCTACCCCTCCCACCTCCAAAAGGAACACAGGCCAGCAGGCCAGTGTCCTCCACCCCAGCCAGCAGAACTCCAGGGACCACTGCCCAGACAATCACCACTGCACCCCACCCCACCCCACCCCAGGACAGTAGGCTTACATTACATTTCATACACAAGGCTTTTGAACCATTGCTATGGGCAGACTACAGAGAAAAAGGAATAGCATGAAAAACCAATTGCAAGTAAATCCAGTTACATTACCCAGTCCTGCAAAGGATGTCTCAAATCAAAGCAGAGAAGAGACAAAAGAATCAGAACCCCAAAATGAAGAGACAAGCTATGCAACCCTGGCCAAGCAAATAGCACAACTCTCGGAAACTCAACAAAGAGCCAACAACTGTATGAATGGTATCCTTGCTAGATTAGACCTAATAGAAAGGAACCAGGAAGGGCTCCAAACACAGTTAAATGATTTGAAGGAGAATGAAAAAACAGAGGCCCTCAATAACCAGCTGGCTAAGTTCAATGAAGACATAAAGAAATGAAAGAATGAACTTCAAGAATCATTAAGAAAGTTGGAAAATGACACAAAAAGGGAACTAGACAGAGGGATGGAAACTATACATAAAAAAAAACATAGAAAATAAGAACCAAATTGAACAAGCCCAAAACTCTATAGAAGCTCTTAAGAACAGAGTAAATCAAGTGGAAGACAGAAACTCAGAACTGGAAGACAAAACAGAAGAAACAGTTCGTGAGTCCAAAAATTTTAACAAGTTCAAAAATTTCTGTGAACAGAACATGAGGGAAATGTGGGACACCCTTAAGCGTCCAAACATTAGGATCATGGGTATTCCAGAGGGGGAAGAAACACTGACCAAAGAAATGGAAAGCTTATTCAACAAAATAATTGAAGAAAACTTTCCCACTCTCTCAAAAGAAAATCCCATCAAATTACAAGAAGCTACCAGAACTCCAAACAGATTGGACCAAAGAAGAAATTCTCCAAGACACATTATCTTTAAGACTCTAAACATCAAGTACAAAGAGAAAATGAAAAAAGCAGCCAGGGAAAAACAGCACATTACATATAAAGGGAACCCCATTAGAATTACCCCAGATTTCTCAATGGAAACCCTAAAAGCCAGAAGGGTCTGGAATGGAACACTACAAAATCTAAAGCACTTTATTTAGAAAACAAACATCTTCATTGCCAAATGCTGTTCTGTTTGAAACAAGCTAGTTCTGTCCTCTGAATGAGTTGCTTTCCTACGAAGAAGGTTGAATGCAGAAAGTTCAAACTTTCCATGATTGTGTAATCTATCAAGATGTACAACTTAGTAGATTCACCTCATTTCTAAAGTAGTTTGTTGAGAAAACAAATGACTTCCTTAACGAACACTGTACTGTGTGTAATAAGCTAGTTCTGTTCTCCGAATGAGTTGTTTTTTTACAAAGAGGGATGTATACACCACGTTCAGCGTTCCATGTTTGGTTATCTAACAAGATGTACAACTGAGTAGATTCGTTTAATTTCTAAAGTACTTTGTTTAGAAAACAATCATCTTCATTGCCGAACACTGTAATGTGTGAAATAAGCTAGTTCTGTTTACAGAATAAGTTGCTTTCCTATGAACAAGGTTGAATGCAAAAAGTTCAAGCTTTCCATGTTTTTGTAATCTAACAAGATGTAGAACTTAGTAGATTCGCCTCATTTCTAAAGTAGTTTGTTTAGAAAACAAACATCTTCATTGCCAAACACTGTCTTGTGTGAAATAAGCTAGTTCTGTTCTCAGAATGAGTGTCTGTCCTACGAACAAGGTTGAGTGCAGCAACTTAAAACTTTCCTTGTTAGTGTAATCTAACAAGATGTACAACTTAGTAGATTCGTTTCATTTCTAAAGTAGTTTGTTAAGAAAAAAAAATCTTCATTGCCGAACACCATACTGTGTGAAATAAGCTATTTCTGTTCTCGGGATGAGTTGCTTTCCCACAAACAAAGTTGAGTGCAGCATGTTCAAACTTTCCTTGGTAGTGTAGTGTAACAAGATGTACAACGTAGTCAATTCGTTTCATTTCTAAAGTAGTTTGTTTAGAAAACAAACATCTTCATTGCCGAACAATGTACTGTGTTAAAAAAGCTATTTCTGTTCTCGGAATGAGTTCCTTTCCCAAGAACAAGGTTCAGTGCAGCAAGTTCAAACTTCCCTTGTTTGTAAAATCTAACAAGATTTATAACTTAGTACATTCATTTCATTTCTCAAGTAGGTTGTTTAGAAAACAAACATCTTCATTTCCAAACACCGTACTGGGTGAAATAAGGTAGTTCTGTTCTCAGAATGAGTTGCTTTCCTACAAACAAGATTGAGTGCAGCAAGTTCAAACCTTCCTTGTTAGTGTAATCTAACAAGATGTACAACTTAGTAGATTCATTTCATTTCTAAAGTAGTTTTTTTGAAAACAAAAATCTTCATTGCCAAATACTGTACTGTGTAAATTAAGCTAGCTCTGTTGTCTGAATGAGTTGCTTTCCTTCTAAGAAAGTTGAATGCACCACGTTCAAACTTTCCTTGTTTGTGTAATCTAATAAAATTTACAACTTAGTAGATTGGCCTCATTTCTAAAGTAGTTTGTTTAAAAAACAGACAACTTGATTGCCGAACTCTGTACTGCATAAATTAAGCTACTTCTCTTCTCAGAATGAGTTGCTTTCCTACGAAGAAGGTTGAATGCACCACGTTCAAAATTTCCGTGTTTGTGTAATCTAACAATATGTACAACTTAGTAGATTCACCTCATTTCTAAAGTAGTTTGTTTAGAAACCAAACATGTTCATTACCAAATACTGTGCTGTGTGAAATAAGCTAGTTCTGTTCTTGGAATGAGTTGGGTTCCTACAAAGAAGGTTGAATGCACTGCGTTCAAACTTTCCTTGTTTGTGTAATATAACAAGATGTACAACTTAGTACATTCGCCTCATTTCTAAAGTAGTTTGTTTAGAAAACAAACATCATTGCTGAACACTGTACTGTGTGATATAAGCTAGTTCTGGTCTCAGAATGAGTTGCTTTGCCATGAACAAGTTTGAAAGCAGCAAGTTCAAATTTTCCTTGTTTGTATAATCTAACAAGATGTACAACTTCTTACATTTGTCTCATTTCTTCATTAGTTTCTTTAGAAAACAAGCATCTTCATTGCTGAACACTGTGCTGTGTGAAATAAGCAAGTTCTGTTCTCTGAATGACTTGCTTTCCTATGAAGAAGGTTGAATGCACCACGTTCAATCTTTCCTTGTTTGTGTAATCCAACAAGATGTACAACTCAGTAGATTCGCCTCATTTGTAAATTAGTTTGTTTAGAAAACAAACATCTTCATTGCCTTACCCTGTACTGTGTGAAATAAGCTAGTTCTGTTCTCGGAATGAGTTACTTTCCCACGAACAAGGTTGAGTGCAGCACTTTCAAACTTTCCTTGTTAGTGTAATCTAACAAGATGTACAACTTACTAGATTCATTTCATTTCTAAAGTAGTTTGTTTAGAAAACAAACATCATCATTGCTGAACACTGTACTGTGTGAAATAAGCTAGTTCTGTTCTCGGAATGGGTTGCTTTCCTACGAACAAGGTTGAATGCACCACGTTCCACCTTTCCTTGTTTGTGTAATCTAACAAGATATACAACTTAGTAGATTCGCCTCATTTCTAAAATAGTTTGTTTAGAAAACAAACCTCTTCATTCCGAACACTGTACTGTGTGAAATAAGCTACTTCTGGTCTTGGAATGAGTTGCTTTCCCACGAACAACGTTGAGTGCAGCAAGTTCAAACGTTCCTTGTTAGTGTAATGAAACAAGATGTACAACTTAGTAGATGAGTTTCATTTCCAAAGTACTTTGTTTAGAAAACAAACATCTTCATTGCCAAACCATATACCGTGTGAAATAAGCTAGTTCCATTCTCGGAATGAGTGGCTTTCCCACAAACAATTTTGAGTACAGCAAGTTCAAACTTTTCTTGTTAGTGTAATGTAACAAAATGTACAACTTAGTAGAATAGTTTCATTTCTAAATTACTTTGTTTAAAAAACAAACTTCTTCACTGTCGAGCCCTGTACTGTGTGAAACAAGCTAATTCTATTCTCGGAATGAGTGGCTTTCCCATGAACAAGGTTGAGTGCAGAAAGTTCAAACTTTCCTAGTTTGTGTAATCTAACAAGATGTAGAACTTAGTAGATTCGCCTCATTTCAGAAGTAATTTGTTTAGAAAACAAACATATTCATTGCCGAACACTGTACTGTGTGAAATAAGCAAGTTCTGTTCTCTGAAAAAGGTGCTTTCCTATAAACAAGGTTGAGCGCAGCAAGTTCAAACTTTCCTTGTTTGTGTATTCTAACAAGATGGACAACTTAGTAGATTCGTTTATTTTCTAAAGTAATTTGTTTAGAAAACAAACATCCTCATTTCCAAACTCTATACTGCGTTAAATAAGGAATTTCTATCCTGGGAATAAGTTGCCTTCCTACGAACAAAGTTGAGTGCAGCAAGTTCAAATTTTCGTTTTCAATGTAATGTAATAAGATGTACAACTTAGTAGATTCGTTTCATTTCTAATGTAGTTTGTTTAGAAAACAAACATCTTCATTCCCGAACATGTACTGTGTGAAATAAGCTAGTTATGTTGTCAGAATGGGTTGCTTTCCGAGGAACAAGGTTGAGTGCAGCAAGTTCAAACTTTCCTTGTTAGTGTAATCTAAAATGATGTACAACTTAGTAGATTCCTTTCATTTCTAAAGTAGTTTGTTTAGAAAACAAACATCTTCATTGCTGAACACTGTACTGTGTAAATTAAGCTAGTTCTGTTCTCCGAACAAGTTGCTTTTCTATGAACAAGGTGTTCAGTGAATTAAGTTCAAACTTTCCTTCTTAGTATAATCTAACAAGATATACAACTTAGTAGATTAGTTTCATATCTAAAGTAGTTTGTTTAGGAAACAAACATCTTCATTGCTGAACACTGTACTGTGTAAATTAAGCCAGTTCTGTTCTCCGAATGAGTTCCTTTCCTACGAACAAGGTTGAGTGCAGAAAGTTCAAACTTTCCTTGTTTGTGTAATCTCACAAGATGTACAATTTAGTAGGTTAGCCTCATTTCTAAAGTAGTTTCTTTAGAAAGCAAACATCTTCATTACCAAACACTGTACTTTGTTAAATAAGCTAGTTATGTTCTCGGAATGAGTTGCTTTCCTATGAAGAAGGTTGGGTGCAGAAAGTTCAAACTTTCCTTGTTAGTGTAATTTTACAAGATGTACAACTTAGCAGATACGTTTCATTTATAAAGTAGTTTGTTTAGAAAACAAACATCTTCATTGCTGAACACTGTACTGTGTGAATAAAGCTATTTGTGTTCTCGGAATGAGTTGCTTCCCAATGAATAGGGGTGAAAACGTAAAGTTCCAACTTTCCATGTTTGTGTAATCTAACAAGGTGGACAACTTAGTAGATTCACCTCATTTCTCAAGTAGTTCGTTTAGAAATCAAACATCTTCAGTACCAAACACTGTACTGTGTGAAGTGAGCTAGTTCTGTTCTTGGAAGGAGTTGCTTCCCTACAAAGAATGTTGAGTTCAGCAAGTACAAACGTTCCTAGTTTGTGTAATCTAACAAGATGTACAACTTAGTAGAGTCACCTCATTTCTAAAGTAGTTTGTTTAGGAAACAAACACCTTCATTTCCGAACACTGTACTGTGTGAAATTAGGAAGTTCTGTTCTCAGAATGAGTTGCTTTCCTAAGAGGAGGGTTGAATGCAACACATTCAAAGTTTCCTTGTTTGTGTAATCTAACAAGATGTACAACTTAGTAGATTCTCCTCAATTCTAAAGCAGTTTCTTTAGAAAATAAACATATTCATTAGCGAACACTGAACTGTGTGAAATAAGCCAATTTTGCTCTCGAAATAAGTTGCTTTCCTACAAACAAGGTTGAGTGCAGCAAGTTCCAACTTTCCTTGTTAGTGTAATCTAACAAGATGTACTATTTAGAAGATTCGTTTAATTTCTAAAGTTGTTGGTTTAGAACAAACATCTTCATTGCCGAACAGCATACTGTGTGAAATAAGCTAGTTCCGTTGTCAGAATGAGTTGCTTTCCCACGAATAAGGTTGAATGCAGAAAGTACAAACTTTCCATGTTCGTGAAATCTAACAAGATGTAGAACTTAGTAGATTCCCCTCATTTCTAAAGTAGTTTGTTTAGAAAACAAACATCTTCATTACCCAACACTGTACTATGTGAAATAAGCTAGTTCTGTTCTTTGATTGTGTTGCTTTCCTACAAAGAATGTTGAGTGCTACACGTTCAAACTTTCCTAGTTTGTGAAATATAATAAGATGCAGTATTTAGAAGATTAGGCTCATTTCTAAAGTAGTATTTTTAGAAAACAAACATCTTCATTGCTAAAACTTTACTGTGTGAAATAAGCTAAATAAGCTAGTTCTGTTCTCGGAATAAGTTTCTTTCCCAAGAACAAGGTTGAGTGCAGGAAGTTCAAACTTTCCTTCTAGGGTAATCTCACAAGATGTACAACTTAGTAGATTCTCCTCATTTCTAACGTAGTTTGTTTACAAAACAAATATTTTCATTTCAGAACACTGTGCTGTGTGAAATAAGCTAGTTCTATTCTCGGAATGAGTTGCTTTCCTATGAAGAATGTTGAATGCACCACGTTCAAACTTTCCTAGTGTGTGTAATCTAAGAAAATGTACAACTTAGTAGATTCGTTTAATTTCTAAAGTAGCTTTTTAGAAAACAAACATCTTCATTCTGAACACTGTACTGCGTGAATTAAGCTAGATCTGTTCTCAGAACAAGTTGCTTTCCAATGAACAAGGTTGAATGCAGAAAGTTCAAACTTTCCTAGTTTGTGTAATCAATCAACATGTATAACTTAGTAGATTTGCCTCATTTCTAAAGTAGTTTGTTTAGTAAAACAAACATCTTCATTTCCGAACACTGTACTGTGTGAAATAAGCTACTTCTGTTCTCAGAATGAGTTGCTTTCCTACGAAGAGAGTTGAATGCACCACGTTCAAATTTTCATTGTTTGTGTAATCTAACAAGATGTACAACTTGTAGATTCGACACATTTCTAAACTAGTTTATTTAGAAAACCAACATCTTCATTGCTGAACACTGCACTGTGTGAATTAAGCTAGTTCTCTCTTCAGAATGAGTTGTAATCCCACGAAGAAGGTTGAATGCACCACGTTCCAAATTTCCTTGTTTGTGTAATCTACCAAGATGTACAACTTAGTAGATTCGCCTCATTTTAAAATAGTTTGTTCAGAAAACAAACATCTTCATTGACGAACACTGTGCTGTGTAAAATAAGCTAGTTCTGTTCTTGGAATGAGTTGTTTTCCTAAGAAGAATGTTGAATGCACCACGTTCAAAGTTTCCTTGTTTGTGTAATCTAACAAGATGAACAACTTAGTAGATTAGTTTCATGTTTCTAATGCAATTTGTTTAGAAAAGACACATCTTCATTGCCAAACACGGTACTGTGTGAAATAAGGTAGTTCTGCTCTAGGAATGAGTTGCTTTGCCACGAACAAGGTTGATTGAAGCAGGTTTAAACTTTCCTTGTTGGTGTAATATAATAAGATGTACAACTGAGTAGATTCGTTTCATTTCTAAAGTACTTTGTTTAGAAAACAAACATCTTCATTGCCGAACCCTGTACTGTGTGAAATAGGCTAGTTCTGTTATCGGAATGAGTTGTTTTCGCACGAACAAGGTAGAGTGCAGCAATTTCAAACTTTTCTTGTTAGTGTAATCTAACAATATGTACAACTTAATAAATTCGTTTCATTTCTACAGTACTTTGTTTAGAAAGCAAACAACTTCATTGCCGAACCCTGTACTGTGTGAAATAAGCTAGTTCTGTTCTCAGAATAAGTTGCTTTCCCACGAACATGGTAGAGTATAGCAAGTTCAAACTTTCCTTGTTAGTGCAATCTAACAAGATGTGCAACTTAGTAGATTCATTTCATTTCTAAAGTAGTATGTTTAGAAACATCTTCATTGCCAAACACTGTACTGTGTGAAATAAGCTAATTCTGTTCTTGGAATGAGTTGCTTTCCTAAGAACAAGGTGTTGAGTGAAGCAAGTTCAAACTTTCCTTGTTAGTGTAATCTAACAAGATGTAAAACTTAGTAGATTTGTTTCATTTCTAAAGTAGTTTGTTTAGAAAACAAAGATCTTCATTGCCTAACACTGTACTGTGTAAATTAAGCTAGTTCTGTTCTCCAAATGAGTTGCTTTCCTAAGAAAAGGGTTGAGTGCAGAAAGTTCAAACTTTCCTTGTTAGAGTACTCTAACACGAAGTACAACTTAGTAGATTCGTTTCATTTCTAAAGTAGTTTGTTTAGAAAAGAAACATCTTCATTCCTGAACACTGCACTGTGTGAAATAAGCTACTTCTGTTCTCGGATTGAGTTGCTTTCCCAAGAACAAGGTTGAGTGCAGCAAGTTAAAACTTTCGTTGTTAGTGTAATCTAACAAGACATACAACTTAGTAGATTAGTTTCATTTCTAAAGCAGTTTTTTTAGAAAACAAACATCTTCATTGCCAAACACTGTACTGTGTAAATTAAGCTAGTTCTGTTCTCCAAATGAGTGGCTTTCCTACGAATAAGGTTGAATGCAGAAAGTTCAAACTTTCCTTGTTTGTGTAATCTAACAAGATGTACAACTTAGTAGATTTGCCTCATTTCTAAAGTAATTTGTTTAGAAAACAAACATCTTCACTGCTGAACACTGTACTGTGTGAATTATGCTAGTTCTCTTCTCATAATGAGTTGCTTTCCTATGAACAAGGTTGAATGCACCACGTTCAAAATTTCCTTGTTTGTGTAATCTACCAAGATTTACAACCTAGAGGATTCGCCTCATTTCTAAAGTAGTTTGTTTAGAAAACAAACATCTTCATTGCCGAACACTGTACTGCATAAATTAAGATAGTTCTGTTCTTGGAATGAGTTGCTGTCCTACGAAGAAGGTTGAATGCAGAAAGTTCAAACTTTCTTACTTTGTGTAATCGAACACAATATTCAAAGTAGTAGATTTGCCTCATTTCTAAAGTAGTTTGTTTAGAAAACATCTTCATTTCTGAACACTGTACTGTGTGAAATAAGCTAGTTCTGATCTCGGAATGACTTGCTTTCCTACGAAGAGGGTTGAATGCACCACGTTCAAACTTTCCTTGTTTCTGTAATCTAACAAGATGTACAACTTAGTAGATTCAACTCATTTATAAAGTAGTTTGTTTAGAAAACAAACATCTTCATTGCTGAGCACTGCACTGTGTGAATTAAGCTAGTTCTCTTCTCAGAATGAGTTCCTTGCCTACAAAGAAGTTTAAATGCACGACATTCAAAATTTCCTTGTTTGTGTAATCTACCAAGATGTCCCACTTACTAGATTTGCCTCATTTCTAAAGTAATTTGTTTAGGAAACAAAGATCTTCATTGACGAACACTGTGTTGTGTGGAATAAGCTAGTTATGTTCTGGGAATGAGTAGCTCTCCTATGAAGAATGTTGAATGCACCACGTTCAAACTTTCCTTGTTTGTGTGATCTAACAATATGTACAACTTCGTAGATTCATTACATTTCTAAAGCAGTTTGTTTAGAAAAGAAACATCTTCATTGTGGAACAATGTACTGTGCAAAATAAGGTCGTTCTGCTTTCGGGATGAGTTGCTTTGCAACGAACAAGGTTGAGTGAAGGAAGTTAAGACTTTCCTTGTTGGTCTAATATAATAAGATATACAACTTAGAAGATTTGTTTAATTTCTAAAGTCCTATGTTTAGAAAACAAACATTTTCATTGCAAAAGTGTATTGTGTGAAATAAGATAGTTCTGTTCTCAGAATGAGTTGCTTTACCACCAACAAGGTAGAGTGCAGCAAGTTCAAGATTTCCTTTTTGTGTAATCTAACAAGATGTACAACTTAATACATTCATTTCATTTCTAAAGTACTTTTTTTAGAAAGGGAAGATCTTCATTGCCGAACTGTGTACTGTGTGAAATAAGCTAGTTCTGTTCTCGGAATGAGTTGCTTTCCTACAAACAAGGTTGAGTTCAGCAAGTTCAAACTTTCCTTGTTAGTGATATCTAACAAGATGTACAACTTAATAAATTCATTTCATTTCTAAAGTAGTTTGTTCAGAAAACAAATATCTTCATTGCCGAACAGTGTACCATGTAAATTAAGCTAGTTCTGCTCTCATAATGAGTTGCTTTGCTACAAAAAAGGTTGAGTGCAGAAAGTTCAAACTTTCCTTGTTTGTGTAATCTAACCAGATGTAAAACTTAGTAGATTCGCCTCATTTCTAAAGTAGTTTGTTTAGAAAACAAACATCTTCATTCGTGAAGACTGTACTGTGTGAAATATGTTAGTTCTGTTCTCGGAATGAGTTGCTTTCCCAAGAAGAAGGTTGAGTGCAGCAAGTTCAAACTTTCCTTGTTTGTGTAAAGATGAACAACTTAGTAAATTCGACTCATTTCTAAAGTACTTTGTTTAGAAAACAAACATCTTCATTGCCAAACACTGTACTGTGTGAAATAAGCTAGTTCTGTTCTCGGAATGAGTTGCTTTCCTACGAAGGGGGTTGAATCCACCACTTTCAAACTTTCCATGTTTGTGTAATCGAACAAGATGTAGAACTTAGTAGATTCGCCTCATTTCTAAGTTGTTGGTGTAGAAAACAAACATCTTCTTTGCTGAACACTGTAATTTGTGATATAAGCTAGTTCTGTTCTCAGAAAGAGTTGCTTTCCTACAAACATGGTTGAATGCAGAAAGTACAAACTTTCCATGTTTGTGTAATCTAACAAGATGTAGAACTTTGTAGATTCACCACATTTTTAAGTAGTTTGTTTAGAAAACAAACATCTTCATTGCCGAACACTGTACTGTGTAAATTGAGCTAGTTCTGTTCTCCGAATGAGTTACTTTCCTACAAACAAGGTTGAGTACAGCAAGTTCAAACGTTCCTTGTTAGTGTAATCTAACAAGATATACAAATTAGTAGATTAGTTTCATTTCTAAAGTATTTTGTTTAGAAAACAATCATCTTCATTCCCGAACACTGTACTGTGTAAATTAAGCTAGTTCTGTTCTCCAAACGAGTTGCTTTCCTAGGAACAAGGTTGAGTGCAGCAAGTTCAATCTTTCCTTGTTAGTGTAATCTAACAAGATGTACAACTTAGTAGATTCATTTCATTTCTAAGGTAGTTTTTGTAGAGAACAAACATCTTCATTCCGAACACTGTACTGCGTAAATTAAGCTACTTCTGTTCTCGGAACGAGGTGCTTTCCCACGAACAAGGTTGAATGCAGAAACTTCAAACTTTCCTAGTTTGTGTAATCTATCAAGATCTATAACTTAGTAGATTTGCCTTATTTCTAAAGTAGTTTGTTTAGAAAACAAACATCTTCATTTCCAAACACTGTACTGTGTGAAATAAGCTAGTTCTGTTCTCATAATGAATTGCTTTCCTACGAAGAAGGTTGAATGCACAACTTTCAAATTTTCATTGTTTGTGTAATCTAACAAGATGTACAACTTAGTAGATTCGACTCATTTCTAAAGTAGTTTGTTTAGAAAACAAACATCTTCATTGCTGAACACTGCACTGTGTGAATTAAGCTAGTTCTCTCTTCAGAATGAGTTGTAATCCCACTAAGAAGGTTGAATGCACCACGTTCCAAATTTCCTTGTTTGTGTAATCTACCAAGATGTACAACTTAGTAGATTCGCCTTATTTCTAAAATAGTTTTTTCAGAAAACAAACATCTTCATTGACGAACACTGTGCTGTGTAAAATAAGCTAGTTCTGTTCTCGGAATAAGTTGCTTTCCTACGAAGAGTGTTGATTGCACCACGTTCAAAATTTCCTAGTT
Source organism: Orientallactaga sibirica (assembly GCA_036365145.1). NCBI lineage: Eukaryota > Metazoa > Chordata > Mammalia > Rodentia > Dipodidae > Orientallactaga > Orientallactaga sibirica. The sequence goes on from JAEOAD010000025.1 coordinate 433,561, forward strand.
TGTGTAATCTAACAAGATGTACAACTTAGAAGATTCGTTTCATGTTTCTAATGCAGTTTGTTTATAAAAGACACATCTTCATTGCCGAACACTGTACTGTGTGAAATAAGGTAGTTCTGCTCTAGGAATGAGTGGCTTTGCAGCGAACAAGATTGAGTGAAGCAAGTTCAAACTTTCCTTGTTGGTGTAATATAAAAAGATGTACAACTTAGTAGATTCTTTTCATTTCTAAAGTACTACGTTTAGAAAAGAAACATCCTCATTGCCGAATCCTGTATTGTGTGAAATAAGCTAGTTCTGTTCTCGGAATGAGTTGTTTTCCCACGAACAAGGTGGAGTGCAGCAATTTCAAACTTTCCTTCTTAGTGTAATCTAACAATATGTACAACTTCGTAGATTCTTTTCGTTTCTGCAGTACTTTGTTTAGAATGCAAACATCTTTATTGCTGAATCCTGCACTGTGTGAAATAAGCTAGTTCTGTTCTGGGAATGAGTTGTTTTCAGACGGACAAAGTGGAGTGCAGCAAGTTCAAACTTCCCTTGTTAGTGCAATCTAACAAGATGTGCAACTTAGTAGATTCGTTTCATTTCTAAAGTAGTTTGTTTAGAAAAGAAACATCTTCATTACCGAACACTGTACTCTGTGAAATAAGCTAGTTCTGTTCTCTGAATGAGTTGCTTTCCTAAGAACAAGGTGTTGAGTGAAGCAAGTTCAAACTTTCCTTGTGAGTGTAATCTAACAAGATGTACAACTTGGTAGATTCATTTCATTTCTAAAGTAATTTGTTTATAAAAGACACATCTTCATTGCCGAACACTGTACTGTGTGAATTAAGGTAGCTCTGCTCTAGGAATGAGTGGCTTTGCCGTGAACAAGATTGAGTGAAGCAAGTTCAAACTTTCCTTGTTGGTGCAATCTAACAAGATGTGCAACTTAGTAGATTCGTTTCATTTCTAAAGTAGTTTGTTTAGAAAAGAAACATCTTCATTGCCAAACACTGTACTGTGTGATATAAGCTAGTTCTGTTCTCGGAATGAGTTGCTTTCCGATGAACAAGGTGTTAGTGAAGGAAGTTCAAACTTTCCTTGTTAGTGTAATCTAACAAGAAGTACAACTTAGTAGATTCGTTTCATTTCTAAAGTAGTTTTTTTTAGAAAACAAACATCTGCATTCCGAACACTGTACTGTGTGAATTAAGCTAGATCTGTTCTCGGTACGAGTTGCTTTCCCATGAACAAGGTTGAATGCAGAAAGTTCAAACTTTCCTAGTTTGTGTAATCTAACAAGATGTATAACTTAGTAGATTTGCCTCATTTCAAAAGTAGTTGGTTTAGAAAACAACCATCTTCATTTCCGAACACTGTACTGTGTGAAATAAGCTAGTTCTGTTCTCGGAATGAGTTGCTTTCCTACGAAGAGGGTTGAATGCACCACGTTCAAATTTTCATTGTTTGTGTAATCTAAGAAGATGTACAACTTAGTAGATTCGACTCATTGATGAAGTAGTTTGTTTAGAAAACAAACATCTTCATTGCTGAACAGTGCACTGTGTGAAATAAGCTAGTTCTGCTCTCAGAATGAGTTGCTTTGCCACGAACCAGGTTGAGTGCAGCAAGTTCAAACTTTCTTTGCCAATGTAATATAAAAATATGTACAACTTAGTAGATTCGTTTCATTTCTAAAGTACATTGTTTAGAAAAAAAAAATCTTCATTGCCAAACCCTATACTGTGGGAAATAAGCTAGTTCTGTTCTCAGAAAGAGTTGCTTTCCCACAAACGATGTTGAGTGCAGCAAGTTCAAACTTTCCTTTTTAGTGTATTCTAACAAGATGTACAATTAATGGATTTATTTCCTTTCTAATGTTGTTTGTTTAGAAAACAAAAATATTCATTGCTGAACACTGTACTGTGTGAAATAACCTATTTCTTTTCTCAGAATGAGTTGCTTTCCCACCAACAAAGTTGAGTGCAGCAAGTTCAAACTTTCCTTGTTAGTGTAAATTAACAAGATCTATACCTTAGTAGATTCATTTCATTTCTAAAAGAGTTTGCTTAGAAATCAAACATCTTCATTGCCGAACACTGTACTGTGTAAATTAAGCTAGTTCTGTTCTCTCAATGAGTTGCTCTTCTATGATCAAGGTTGAATGGAGAAAGTTGAAACTTTCCTTGCTTGTGTAATCTAACAAGATGTACTACTTAGTAGATTCGCCTCATTTCTAAACTAGTTTGTTTGGAAAACATACATCTTCATTTCTGAACACTGTACTGTGTGAAATAAGCTAGTTCTGCTCTCAGAATGAGCTGCTTTGCCATGAACAAGGTCGAGTGCAGCAGGTTCAAACTTTCCTTGTTAGCGTAATCTAACAAGATGTACAACTTATTAGTTTGGCCTCAATTCTAAAGTAGTTTGTTTAGAATACAAACATCTTCATTGCCGTACCGTGTACTGTGTGAAATGAGCTAGTTCTGCTCTCTGAATGAGTTGCTTTCCTATGAACAAGTTGAATGCAGAAAATTCAAACGTTCCATGTTTGTATCATCTAACAAGATGTAGAACTTAGTAGATTCGCCTCATTTCTAAAGTTGTTTGTTTAGAAAACAAACATCTTCAATACCGAACACTGTACTGTGTGACTTAAGCTGGTTCTGTTCTTGGAATGAGTTGCTTTCCTGCAAAGAATTTTGAGTGCAGCAAGTTCAAACTTTCCTAGTTTGTGTAACCTACAAGATGTAGAACATAGTAGATTCACCTCATTTTTAAAGTAGTTTGTTCAGAAAACAAAATCTTCCTGGCCGACCACTGTACTGTGTGAAATAAGTTACTTCTGTTCTCAGAATGAGTTCCTTTCCTATGAGGAAGGTTCAATGCACCACGTTCAAACTTTTCTTGTTTATGTAATCTAACAAGATGTACAACTTAGTAGATTCGCCTCATTTCTTAATTAGTTTGTTTAGAAATCAAATATCTTCATTGCCGAACACTGTCCTGTGTGAAATAAGCTACTTCTGCTCTCGGAATGAGTTGCTTTCCCATGACAATGTTGAGTGTAGCAAGTTCAAACTTTCCTTGTTAGTGTAACATAACAAGATGTACAACTTAGTAGATTTCTCCTCATTTGTAAATGTAGCAGACAGCTTCAGGTTCGCTGAGATGAACTTCCAGACCGGGCACAGTTATGGAGGAAGGGATATTATTTATTGAAGCTTACAGATCCAGGGGAAGTTCCATAATGGCAAGAGAAGCGGCCTGCTCTCCACAGGGCCAAGCAGAGAGAGAAAAAGCCAACCAGCCACCACAGCACACAGAGCAAAACTACAGCCAAAAGGTCACACAGCAAACTTCAGGAGCTCCTGCTAGGCACATTTGCATATCTTTACAATGGAATCTCAAACCATCACCACACCTTAAGACCGGCCCCCAGTGACCTTGCCTCTAGCAAGGTGATTGCAGATGCAAACTATAAAGTAATAAAACACTGAATATATTGGGGGACATATATTCAAACTACCACATTAAAATACTTTGGTTAAAAAAAAAATCTTCATTGCCAAACACTGTATTGTGTGAAATAAGCTATTTCTGTTTTCGGAATAAGTTGCTTTCCTATGAACAAGGTTGAGTGCAGCCAGTTCAAACTCTCCTTATTAGTATAATCTAACAAGGTGTACAACTTAGTACATTCGCCTCATTTCTAAAGTTGTTTGTTTAGAAAACAAACATCTTGATTGCCGAACACTGTGCCGTGTGAAATAACCTAGTTCTCTTCTCAGAATGAGTTGCTTTCCTATGACGAAGGTTGAATGCACCACTTTCAAAATTTTCTTCCTTCTGTAATCTAAGAAGAAGAAAAACTTAGTAGTTTCACCACATTTCTAAAGTAGTTTGTTTAGAAAACAAACATCTTCATTTCTGAACACTGTACTGTGTGAAATAAGCTAGTTCTGTTCTCACAATGAGTTGCTTTCCTACCAAGAGGGTTAAATGCACCACGTTGAAACTTTCCTTGTTTCTGTAACCTAACAAGATGTACAAAGTAGTAGTTTCACCTCATTCTAAAGTAGTTTGTATAGAAAACAAACATCTTCATTGCCAAACATGGTACTGTGTGAAATAAGCTACTTCTGCTCTTAGAATGAGTTGCTTTCCCACAAACAAGGTTGAGTGCAGCAAGTTCAAACTTTCCTAGTTTGTGGAAACTAACAAGATGTAGAACTGAGTAGATTTGCCTCATTCTAAAGTAGCTTCTACAGAAAACAAATATCTTCCTTGCCGAAAACTGTACTGTGTGAAATAAGCTAGTTCTGTTCTCAGAATGAGTTGCTTTCCTATGAGGAAGGTTCAATGCACCACGTTCAAACTTTCCTTGTTTGTGTAACCTAACAAGATGTACAACTTAGTAGATTTGCCTCATTTCTAAAGTAGTTTGTTTAGAAAACAAGCATCTTCATTGCCAAACACTGTACTGTGTGAAATAAGCTACTCCTGTCTCGGCATGAGTTGCTTTTCCATGAACAAGGTTGAGTGCAGCAAGTTCAAACTTTCCTTTTTAGTGTAACATAACAAGGTGTACAACTTAGTAGATTCGTTTCATTTCTAAAGTACTTTGTTTAGAAAAAAAGACTTCATTGCCAAACATTGTATTGTGTGAAATAAGCTATTTCTGTTTTCGGGATCAGTTGCTTTCCTACGAACAAGGTTGAGTGCAGCCAGTTCAAACTCTCCTTTTTAGTATAATCTAAGAAGGTGTACAACTTAGTAGGTTCGCCTCATTTCTAAAGTTGTTTGTTTAGAAAACAAATATCTTCATTGCCGAACACTGTACTATGTGAAATAAGCAAGTTCTGCTCACGGAATGAGTTGCTTTCCCAAGAACAAGATTGAGTGCAGCATGTTCAAACTTTCCTTGTTAGTGTAATCTAACAAGATATACAACTTGGTAGATTTATTTAATTTATAAAGTGGTTTGTTTAGAAAGGAAACATCTTCATTGCTGAACACTGTATAGTGTAAAAGAAGCTAGTTCTGTTCTCAGAATGAGTTGCTTTCCTATGAACAAATTTGAAAGCAGAAAGTTCATACTTCTCATGTTTGTGTAATCTAACAAGATGTACAAATTAGTAGATTTGCCTAACATCTAAAGTAGTTTGTTTAGAAAACAAACATCTTCATTACCGAACACTGTACTGTGTGAATTAAGCTACTTCTATTCTTGGAATGAGTTGCTTTTCTACGAACAAGGTTGAATGGAGAAAGTTCAAACTTTCCTTCATTGTGTAATCTAACACGATGTACAACTTAGTAGATTCGACTCATTTCTAAATTAGATTGTTGAGAAAACAAGCACCTTCAGTGTCAAACATTGTACTGTGTGATATAAGTTAGTTTTGCTCTCAGAATGAGTTGCTTTACTATGAACAAGGTTGAGTGCAGAAAGTTCAAACTTTCCATGTTTGTGTAATCTAAGAACATGTACAATTTAGTAGATTCACCCCATTTCTAAAGTAGTTTGTTTAGAAAATAATCATCTTCATTACCGAACACTGTACTGTGTGAAATAAGCTAGTTCTGTTCTCAGAATGAGTTGCTTTCCCATGAAAAAGGTTGAGTGCAACCAGTTCAACCTTTCCAGGTTTGTGTATTCTAACAAGATGTACAACTTACTAGATTCAACTCATTTCTAAAGTAGTTTGTTTAGAAAACAAACCTCTTCATTCCCGAACACTGTACTGTGTGAATAAAGCAAATTCTGTTCGTGGAGTGAGTTGCATTCCTACAAAGAATGTTGAGTGCAGCAAGTTCAAACTTCCCTAATTTGTGTAATCTAACAAGATGTACAACTTAGTAGATTCATTTCATTTATAAAGTAGTTGGTTCAGAAACAAAGATCTTCATTGCCAAACACTGTACTGTGTGAAATAAGCTATTTCTGTTCTGGTAATGAGTGGCTTTCTACAAAGAAGGTTGAATGCACCACGTTCAAACATTACTTGTTTGTGTAATCTAACAAGGTGTACAACTTAGTCGATTTCCTCATATCTAAAGTAGTTGTTTAGAAAACAAACATCTTTATTGCCGAACACTGTATTGCGTGAAATAAGCTAGTTCTGTTCTCTTAATGTGTTGCTTTCCCACGAACAAGGTTGAGTGCAGCAAGTTCAAACTTTCCTAGTTTGTGTAATCTAACAAGATGTAGAATTTAGCAGATTTGCCTAATTTCCAAAGTAGTTTGTTTAGAAAACAATGATCTTCAGTGCCAAACACTGTACTGTGTGACATAAGCTAGTTCTGTTTTCGGAATGAGTTGCTTTCCTACGAAGAATATTGAATGCACCACGTTCAAACATTACTTGTTTGTGTAATCTAACAAGTTGTACAACTTAGTAGATTCTCTTCATTTCTAAAGTAGTTTGTTTAGGAATCAAACATCTTCAATACCGAACACTGTACTGTGTGAAGTAAGCTAGTTCTGTTCTTGGAATGAGTTGCTTTCCTTCAACGAATGCTCAGTGCAGCAAGTTCAAATTTTCCTAGTTTGTGTTATCTAACAAGATGTAGAACTTAGCAGACTCCCCTCATTTCTAAAGTAGAATATTTACAGAACAAACATCTTCCTTACCGAACACTGTACTGTGTGAATTAAGTTAATTCTGTTCTTGGAATGAGTTGCTTTCCTACAAAGAATGTTGAGTGCGGCAAGTTCAACCTTTCCTAGTTTGTGTAATCTAACAAGTTGTAGAAATTAGTAGATTCACCTCATTTCTAAAGGAGTTTGTTCAGAAAACAAACCTCTTCATTGCCGAACACTGCACTGTGCGAAAAAATCTAGTCATGTTCTACGAAAGAGTTGCTTTTCTACGAAGAAAGTTGAAGGCACCCCGTTAAAACTTTCCTACTTTGTGTAATCTAAGAAGATATACAAGTTAGTTGATTCGTCTAATTTCTAAAGTAGTTTGTTTAGAAAACAAACATCTTCATTGCTGAACACTGTACTATGTGAAATAATCTAGTTCTGTTCTTAGAATGAGTTACTTTCCTACAAAGAATGTTGAGTTCTGCAAGTTCAAATTTTCCTAGTTTGTGTAATCTAAGAAGATGTAGAACTTAGTAGATTCACCTCATATCTAAAGTTGTTTGTTTAGGAAAGAAAGATCTTCATTGCCCAACACTGTACTGTCTGAAATAAGCTAGTTCTGGTCTCAGAATGAGTTGCTTTCCTACGAAGACGATTGAATGCACCACTTTCAAACTTTCCTTTTTTGTGTAATTCAAGAGATTTACAATTTAGTAGATTTGCCTCATTTCTAAAGTAGTTTGTTTAGAACAAAACATCTTCATTTCCGAACGTTGTACTGTGTGAAACAAGCTATTTCTGTTCTCGGAAAGAGTTGCTTTAATACGAACAAGGTTGAGTGCAGCAAGCTCTAACTTTCCGGGTTAGTGTAATCTAACAAGATGTACAACTTAGTTGATTCGTTTCATTTCTAAAGTAGTTTGTTTAGAAAACACACATATTCATTGCCAAACACTGTACTGTGTTAAATAAGCTATTTATGTTCTCGGAATGAGTTGCTTTCCTACGAAGAAGGGTAAATGCAGAAAGTTCAAACTTTCCATGTTTGTGTAATATAACAAGATATACAACTTAGCAGTTTCACCTCATTCCTTAAATAGTTTGTTTAGAAAACAAACGTCTTCAGTGCTGAACACTGTACTGTGTGAAATAAGCTAGTTCTCTTCTCAGAATGATTTGCTTTCCCATGAACACGGTTGAGTGCAGCAAGTTCAAACTTTCCTTGTTAGTGTAATCTAACAAGATGTACAACTTAGCAGATTCGTTTCATTTTTAAAGTAGTTTGTTTAGAAAACAAACATCTTCATTTCCAAACACAGTACTGTGTGAATTAAACTAGTTGTCTTCTCTGAATGAGTTGCTTTACTACAAACAAGGTTGAATGCAGAAAGTTCAAACTTTCCATGTTTGTGTAACTTAACAAGATGCACAATTTAGTAGATTCACTTCATTTCTAAAATAGTTTGTTTAGAAAACAAACATCTTCATTGCCAAACACTGTATTGTGAGAAATAAGCTAGTTCTATTCTCGGAATGAATTAATTTCCCACAAACAAAGTTGAGTGCAGCAAGTTCAAACTTTCCTTGTTAGTGTAATCTAACAAGATGTACAACTTGGCAGATTCATTTCATTTTTAAAGTAGTTTGTGTAGAAAACAAACATCTTCATGACTGAACACTGTAATGTGTGAAATACGCTAGTTATGTTCTATGAATGAGTAACTTTCCCATGAACAAGGTAGAGTGCAGGAAGTCAAACTTTCCTTGTTTTTCTAGTCTAACAAGATGTACAATTTAGTAGATTCGTTTCAATTCTAAAGTCATTTGTTTAGAAACCAAACATCTTCATTGTTGAACACTGTACTGTGTGAAATAAGCTGGTTCTGTTCTCAGAATAAGTTGCTTTACTACAAACAAGGTTGAATGCAGAAAGTTCAAACTATCCATGTTTGTGTAATCTAAGAAGATGTACAACTTAGTAGACTCATCACATTTCTAAAGTCGTTTCTTTACAAAACAAAGATCTTCATTCACGAACACTGTACTGTGTGAATTAAGCTAGTTCTGTTCTTGGAATGAGTTGCTTTCCTACAAAGATGTTGCGTGTATCAAGTTCAATCTTTCCTAGTTTGTGTAATGTAACAAGATGTAGAACATACCAGATTCACCTCATTTCTAAAGTAGTTTGTTTAGAAAACAAACATCTTCATAGCCGAACACTGTACTGTGTGAAATAAGCTGGTTCTATTGTTGGAATGAGTTGCTTTCCTACAAAGAAAGTTGAGTGCAGCAAGTTCAAACTTTCCAAATTTGTGTATTCTAACAAGATGTGCAACTCAGTAGATTAGCCTCATTTCTCAAGTAGTTTGTTTAGAAAACAAACATCTTCATTGCCGAACACTGTACTGCGTGAAATAAGCTAGTGCTGTTCTCAGAATGAGTTGCTTTACTATAAACAAGGTTGAATGCAGAAAGTTCAAACTATCCATGTTTGTGTAATCTAACAAGATGTACAACTTAGTAGATTCACCTCTTTGTAAAGTAGTTTGTTTAGAAAACAAACATCTTCATTGCCGGGCACTGTACTGTGTGAAATAAGCTATTTCTGTTCTTGGACTGAGTTGGTTTCCTACAGAAAAGATTGAATACACCATGTTCAAACTTTCCTTGTTTGTGTAATCTAAAAAGGTGTACAACTTAGTAGATTCACCTCATTTCTAAAGTAGTTGTTTAGAAAACAAACATCTTCATTTCCGAACACTGTATTGTGTGAAATAAGCTAGTCCTGCTGTTGGGATGAGTTGTTTTCCCACGAACAGGGTTAAGTGCACCAAGTTCAAGCTTTCCTTTTTTGTGTAATCTAACAACATGTACAACTTTGTAGATTCGTTTCATTTCTAAAGTAGTTTGTTTAGAAAACAAACATCTTCATTGGCTAACACTGTACTGTGTGAAATAAGCTAGTTCTGTTCTCAGAATGAGTTGCTTTCCTACGAACAAGGTTGGATGCAGAAAGTTCAAACATTCCATGTTTCTGTAATCTTACCAGATGTACAACTTTGTAGATTCGCCTCATTTTTAAAGCAGTGTGTATAGAAAACAAATATCTTCATTACCGAACACTGTACTGTGTGAATTAAGCTAATTCTGTTCTTGGAATGACTTGCTTTCCTACAAAGAATGTTGTGTGCATCAAGTTCATACTCTCCTAGTTTGTGTAATCTAAGAAGATGTAGAACTTAGTAGAGTTGTGTCATTTCTAAAGTAGTTTGTTTAGAAACCAAACATCTTCATTGCCAAACACTGTACTGTGTGAAATAAGATAGTTCTGTTCTCAGAATGAGTTGCTTTCCTACGAAAAAGGTTGAGTGCAGCAATTTGAAACTTTCTTTATTTGGGTAATCTAACTAGATGTACAACTTAGTAGATTCATTTCATTTCTAAAGGAGTTTGTTTAGAAAACAAACATCATGATTGCTGAACACTGTACTGTGTGAAGTAAGCTAGTTCTGTTCTCGGAATGAATTGCTTTCCTACGAACAAGGTTGAGTGCAGCAAGTTCAAACTTTCCTTGTTGGTGCAATCTACTAAGATGTACAACTAAGTATATTCGTTTCATTTCTATACTTGATTGTCTAGAAAACAGACATCTTCATTGGTGAACACTGTACTGTGTGTAATAAGCTATTGCTGTTCTCAGAATGAGTTGCTTTCATACGAACAAGTTGAGTGCAGCAAGTTCAAACTCTCCTTCTTAACAAAGATAGTTCTGTTCTCAGAATGAGTTGCTTTCCTATGAACAAGGTTGAGTGCAACAAGTTCAAACTTTCTTTGTTAGTGTAATCTAACAGGATGTACAACTTAGTAGATTCGCCTCATTTCTAAAGTAGTTTGTTTAGAAAACAAACATCTTCATTCCCGAACCCTGTACTGTGTGAATTAAGCTAGTTCTGTTCTTGGAATGAGTTGCGTTCCTACAAAGAAAGTTGAGTGCAGCAAGTTCAAACTTTCCAAATTTGTGCAATCTAAAAACATATGCAACTTAGTAGATTTGCTTTATTTCTAAAGTAGTTTCTTTATTAAACAAACATCTTCATTGCCAAACACTGTACTGTGTGAAATAAGCTAGTTCTATTCTCAAAATGAGTTGCTTTACTACAAAAAAGGTTGAATGCTGAAAGTTCAAACTATCCATGTATGTGTAATCTAACAAGATATACAACTTAGTGGATTCGGCTCATTTCTAAATCAGTTTGTTTAGTAAACAAACATCTTCATTGCCGGGGACTGTTCTCTGTGAAATAATCTAGATCTGTTCTCAGAATGAGTTGCTTTTCTAAGAACAAGGTTCAATGCAGAAAGTTCAATCTTATCATGTTTGTGTAATCTAACAAGATGTAGAACTTAGCATATTTGCCTAGTATATAAAGCAGGTTGTTTAGAAAACAAACATCTTCATTGCTGAACACTCTACTGTGTGAAATAAGCTATTTCTGTTCTCAGAATGACTTGCTTTCCTACAGAGAAGATTGAATGGACCACGTTCAAACTTTCCTTGTTTGTGTAATCTATAAAGGTGTACAACTTAGTCAATTCACCTCATTTCTAAAGCAGTTGTTTAGAAAAAAACATCTTCATTGCCAAACACTGTATTGTGTGAAATAAGCTAGTTCTGCTCTTGGGATGAGTTGCTTGCCCACAAACAAGGTTAAGTGCACCAAGTTCAAACTTTCCTTGTTTGTGTAATCTAACAACATGTACAACTTCTTAGATTTGTTTCATTTCTAAAGTAGTTTGTTTAGAAAACAAGCATGTTCATTTCCGAACACTTTACTGTGTGAAATAAGCTATTTCTCTTCTCAGAATGAGATGCTTTCCTACAAATAAGCTTGAGTGCAACAAGTTCAAACTTTGCTTGTTAGTTTAATCTAACAAGATGTACAACTTAGTAGATTCATTTCATTTCTAAAGTAGTTTATTTAGAAAACAAACATCTTCATTGCTGACCACTGTACTATGTGAAATAAGGTAGTTCTCTTCTAGGAATGAGTTGCTTTCCTACAAAGAAGGTTTAACAAACCACGTTCAAACTTTTAATGTTTGTGTTGTCTAAAAAGATGTACGACTTAGTAGATTCACCTCATTTTGAAGTAGTTTTGTTTAACAAACAAACATCTTCATTGCCAAACTCTGCAGTTGGTGAAATAAGCTATTTCTGTTCTCAGATTGAGTTACTTTCCTACGAACAAAGTTGAGTGCAGCAAGTTCAAACTTTCCTAGTTTGTGTAATCTAACAAGATGTACCACTTAGTAGATTTGTTTCATTTCCAAAGTAGTTTGTTTAGAAAACAAACATCTTCATTGCCGAACACTGTAATGTATGAAATAAGCTAGTTCTGTTCTAGGAATGAGTCGCTTTCATACAAACAAGGTTGAATCCAGAAATTTCAAACGTTCCATGTTTGTGTAATCTAGCAAGATATACAACTTAGTAGATTCGCCTCATTTCTAAAGTAGTTTCTTTAGAAAACAAACATCTTCATTACTGAACACTGTACTGTTTGAAATAAGCTAGTTCTGTTCTCGGAATGAGTTGCTTTCCTACAAACAAAGTTGAGTGCGGCAAGTTCAAACTTTCCTTGTTAGTGTAATCTAACAAGATATATAACTTAGCAGATTCGTTTCATTTCTAGAGTAGTTTGTTTAGAAAACAAATATCTTCATTGCCTTACACTGTACTGTATGAAATAAGCTAGTTCTGTTCTCGGAATGAGTTGCTTTCCTACAAACAAAGTTGAGTGCAGCAAGTTCAAACTTTCCTTGTTAGTGTAATCTAACAAGATGTATAACTTAGTAGATTCGTTTCATTTCTAAAGTAGTTTGTTTAGAAAACAAAAATCTCCATTGCCAAACACTGAAGTGGGTGAAATAAGCTATTTCTGTTCTCAGAATGAGTTGCTTCCCTAAGAACAAGGTTGAGTGCAGCAAGTTCAAACTTTTCTAGTTTGTGTAATCTACTAAGATGTACAAGTAAGTACAATCGTTTAATTTCTAAAGTAGTTTGCTTAGAAAACAAGCATCTTCATTGCCGAATACTGTACTGTATGAAATAAGCTATTTCTGTTATCAGAATGAGTTGCTTTCCTACGAACAAGGTTGAATGAAGCAAGTTCAAACTTTCCTTGTTTGTGTAATCTACCAAGATGTACAACTTAGTAGATTCGACTCATTTCTAAAGTACTTTGTTTAGAAAACAAACATCTTTATTACTGAACACTGTACTGTTTGAAATAAGCTAGTTCTGTTCTAGGAATGAGTTGCTTTCCTACGAAGAAGATTGAATGAACCATGTTCAAACTTTTCTTGTTTGTGTGATCTGACAAGATGTAGAACTTAGTAGATTTACTTCATTTCTAAAGTAGTTTTGTTTAGAAAACAAACATCTTCATTGCCGAACACTGTCCTGTATGAAATAAGCTAGTTCTGTTCTTGGAATGAGTTGCTTTCCCACCAACAAGGTTGAGTGCAGCAAGTTCAAGCTTTCCTTGTTAGTGTAATCTAACAAGATGTACAACTTAGTAGATTTGTTTCATTTCTAAAGTAGTTTGTTTAGAAAACAAATCTTCACTGCTGAAAAGTGTAATGTGTGAAATAAGCTAGTTCTGTTCTCAGAATGAGTTGCTTTCCTACAAACAAAGTTGAGTGCAGCAAGTTCAAAGGTTCCTTTTTAGTATAATCTAACAAGATGTATAACTTAGTAGATTCGTTTGATTTCTAAAGTAGTTTGTTTAAAAACAAACATCCCTTTGCCAAACACTGTACTGTTTGAAATAAGCTATTTCTGTTCTGGGAATGAGTTGCTTCCCTACGAACAAGGTTGAGTGAAGCAAGTTCAAACTTTCCTTTTTAGTGGAATATAACAAGATGTACAACTTAGTAGATTTGCCTCATTTCTAAAGTATGTTGTTTAGAAAACAAACATTTTCATATGTCGAACTCTGTACTGTATGATTTAAGCTAGTTCTCTTCTCAGAATGAGTTGCTTTCCGACAAAGAAGGTTGAATGCACCACGTTCAAATTTCCTTGTTTGTGTAATCTAAAAAGATGTACAACTTAGTATATTCGTTTCAGTTCTAAAGGAGTTTGTTTAGAAAACAAACATCTTCATTGCCGAACCCTGTACTGTGTGAAATAAACTAGTTCTGTTCTCAGAATGAGATGCTTTCCCACAAAAAAGGTTGAGTGCAGCAAGTTCAAACTTTCCTTATTAGTGCAATCGAAGAGGATAAACAACTTATTTGATTCGTTTCATTTCTATAGTACTTTATTTAGAAAACAAACCTCTTCATTTCCAAACCCTGTACAGTGTGAAATGAGCTAGTTCTGTTCACAGGATGAGTTGCTTTTCCACGAACAAGGTTGAGTGCAGCAAGTTAAAACTTTCCTTGTTACTGTAATCTAACAAGATGTACAAACTAGTAGATTCGTTTCATTTCTAAAGTAGTTTGTTCAGAAAATGGACATCTTCATTGCTGAACACTGTACTGTGTGAAATAAGCTATTTCTGTTCTCAGAATGATTTCCTTTCCCACGAACAAGGTTGAGTGCATCACTTTCAAACTTTCTTTGTTAGTGTAATCTAACAAGATGTACAACTTAGAACATTCACTTCATTTCTAAAGTACTTTGTTTAGAGAGCCAACATCTTCATTACCGAACACTGCACTGTGTGAAATAAGCTAGTTGTGTTCTCGGATTGAGTTGCTTTCCTACGAAGAAGGTTGAGTGCACCACGTTCAAAGTTTCTTTGTTTGTGTAATCTAAAAAGATGTACAACTTCGTAGATTCGCCTCATTTATAAAGTAGTTTGTTTAGAAAACAAACATCTTCATTGTCCAACCCTGTACTGTGTGAAATAAGCAAGTTCTGTTCTCGGAATGAGATGCTTTCCCACAACAAGGTTGAGTGCAGCAAGTTCAAACATTTCTTGTTAGTGTAATCTATCAAGATAAACATCTTATTTGATTCGTTTCATTTCTAACGTACTTTATTTAGAAAACAAACATCTTCATTGCCAAACCCTGTACTGTGCGAAAACAAGCTGGTTCTATTCTCGGAATGAGTTGCTTTCCTACGAACAAGGTTGAGTGCAGCAAGTTCAAACTTTCCTTGTTAGTGGAATATACGAAGATGTACAACCTACTAGATTGGTTTCATTTCTAAAGTAGGTTGTTTAGAAAACAAACATCTTCATTGCCTAACACTGGACTGTGTGAAATAACCTAGTTATGTTCTTGGAATGAGGTGCTTTCCAACAAACAAGGTTGAGTGTAGCAATTTCAAACTTTCCTTGTTTGTGTAATCTAACAAAATGTACATCTTAGTAGATTCGTTTCATTTCTAAAGTACTTTTTTTAGAAAACAAATATCTTCATTGCCAAACACTGTACTGTGTAAATTAAGCTACTTCTGTTATCCAAATGAGTTGCTTTCCTATGAACAAGGTTGAATGCAGAAAGTTCAAACATTCCTTGTTTGTGTAATCTAACAAGATGTACAACTTAGTAGATTTGCCTTATTTCTAAAGTAGTTTATTCTTCATTTCTGAACACTGTTCTGTGTGAAATAAGCCAGTTCTGTACTCCAAATTAGTTGCTTTCCTTGAAAAGCGTTGATTGCACCACGTTCAAACTTTCCTTGTTTGTGTAATCTAACAAGATCTAAAACTTAGTAGATTCGCCTCATTTCTAAAGTAATTTGTTTAGAAAACAAACATCTTCATTACTGAACAGTGTGGTGTGTGAAATAAGCTATTTCTGTTCAAGGAATGAGTTACTTCCCTATGAAGAAGGTTGAATGCACCACGTTCACCCTTTCCTTCTTTGTGTAAACTAACAAGATGTACAACTTAGTAGATTCGGCTCATTTCAAAAGTAGTTTGTTTAGAAACCAAACATCTTCATTGCTGAACAGTTTACTTTGTGAATTAAGCTAGTTCTCTTCTCAGAATGATTTGCTTTCTTACAAAGAAGGTTGAATGCACCATGTTCAAAATTTCCTTGTTTGTGTAATCTAACAAGATGTACAACTTAGTAGATTCACCTCTTTTCTAAAGTAGTTTGTTTAGAAAACAAACATCTTCATTGACGAACACTGTGGTGTATGAAATAAGTTAGTTCTGTTCTCGGAATTAGTTGCATTCCTACGAAGAAGGTTGAATGCACCACGTTCAACTTTTCATTGTCTGAGTAATCTAACAAGATGTATAACTTAGTAGATTCGTTTCATTTCTAAAGTAGTTTGTTTAGAAAGCCTACATCTTCATTGCCGAACACTGGACTGTGTGAAATAAGCTAGTTCTGTTCTCGGAATGAGTTGCTTTCCTACGAACAAGGTTGAATACAGTAAGTTCAAACTTTCCTTGTTTGTGTAAGCTAACAAGATGTACATCTTAGTAGATTCGTTTCATTTTTAAAGTACTTTGTTTAGAAACAAACATCTTCATTGCCAAATACTGTACTGTATGAATTAAGCTAGTTCTCTTCTCAGAATGAGTTATTTCCTAAGAAGAAGGTTGAATATAGCACGTTCAAAATTTCCTTGTTTGTGTAATCTAGCAAGATGTAAAACGTAGTAGATTCGCCTCATTTCTAAAGTAGTTTGTTTAGAAACCAAACATCTTCATTGCCGAACACTATACTGGGTGAATTAAGCTAGTTCTTTTCTCAGAATGAGTTGCTTTCTTACAAAGAAGGTTGAATGCACCATGTTCAAAATTTCCTTGTTTGTGTAATCTAACAAGATGTACAACTTAGTAGATTCGCCTCTTTTCTAAAGTAGTTTGTTTAGAAACCAAACATCTTCATTGCCGAACACTATACTGGGTGAATTAAGCTAGTTCTTTTCTCAGAATGAGTTGCTTTCTTACGAAGAAGGTTGAATGCACCATGTTCAAAATTTCCTTGTTTGTGTAATCTAACAAGATGTACAACTTAGTAGATTCGCCTCTTTTCTAAAGTAGTTTGTTTAGAAAACAAACATCTTCATTGACGAACACTGTGGTGTGTGAAATAATTTAGTTCTGTTCTCCGAATGAGTTGCTTTCCTATGAAGAAGATTGAGTGCATCACGATCAACTTTTCCTTGTTTGTGTAATCTAACAAGATGTATAACTTAGTAGATTCGTTTCATTTCTAAAGTAGTTTGTTTAGAAAGCAAACATCTTCATTGCCAAACACTGGACTGTGTGAAATAAGCTAGTTCTGTTCTCAGAATGAGTTGCTTTCCTACGAACAAGGTTGAGTGCAGTAAGTTCAAACTTTTCTTGTTTGTGTAAGCTAACAAGATGTACATCTTAGTAGATTCATTTCATTTCTAAAGTACTTTGTTTAGAAACAAACATCTTCATTGCCAAATACTGTACAGTGTGAATTAAGCTATTTCTCTTCTCAGAATGAGTTCTTTCCTAAGAAGCAGGTTGAATATAGCACGTTCAAAATTTCCTTGTTTGTGTAATCTAACAAGATGTAAAACGTAGTAGATTCGCCTCATTTCTAAAGTAGTTTGTTTAGAAAACGAACATCTTCATTACCCAACACTGTGCTGTTTGAAATAAGCTAGTTCTGTTCCCAGAATGAGTTGCTTTCCTACAAAGAAGTTTGAATGCACCACGTTCAACCTTTCCTTGTTTGTGTAAACAAACAAGATTTACAACTTAGTAGATTCTCTTCATTTCTAAAGTACTTTACTTAGAAAACAAACATCTTCATTGCCGAACCCTGTACTGTGTGAAATAAGATAGTTTTGTTCTCATAATAAGTTCCTTTGCCACGAACAAGGTTGAGTGCAGCAAGTTCAAACTTTCCTTGTTAGTGTTATATAACAAGATGTACAACTCTAGTAGATTCGCCTCATTTCCAAAGTAGTTTGTTGAGAAAACAATCATCTTCATTGCGGAACACTATACTATGTGAATTAAGCTAGTTCTCTTCTCAGAATGAGTTGCTTACCCACGAACAAGGTTGAGTGCCTCAAGTTCAAACTTTCCTTGTTAGTGTAATCTAACAAGTTGTACAACTTAGTAGATTCATTTCATTTCTAAAGTAGTTTGTTTAGAAAACAAACGTCTTCATTGCCTTTCACTGTACTGTGTAATTTAAGCTAGTTCTGTTCTCCGAATGTGTTGCTTTCCTATGAAGAGGGTTCACTGAACCACGTTCAAAGTTTCCTTGTTTGTGAAATCTAACAAGATGCACAACTTAGTAGATTCATTTAATTTCTATAGTAGTTTGTTTAGAAAAAAAAACAAAAAACTTCATTCCCGAACACTCTTCTGTGTGAAATAAGCTATTTTTGTTCTCAGAATGACTTGCTTTCCCACGAACAAGGTTGAGTGCAGCAACTTCAAATTTTCCTTGTTAGTGTAATCTAACAAGATGTACAACTTCGTAGATTCGTATTATTTCTAAAGTAGTTTTTTAGAAAACAAACATCTTCATTGCCAAACACTGTACTGTGTGAAATAAGCTAATTCTGTTCTTGGAATGATTTGGTTTCCTCCGAACAAGGTTGAATGCACCATGTTCAACCTTTCCTTGTCTGTGTAATCTAACAAGATGTACATCGTTGTAGATTCACCTCATTTCTTTTTATTATTATTATTTTTATTTATTTATTTATTTTTGGAGAGAGAGACAGAGAGAGATAGAGAGGGAGAGGGAGACAGAGCTGGGCGCGCCAGCAGTGTGTCAGCTGCTGTGAACGAAATCCAGGTGCGTGCGCTCCCTTGTGGGCAAGTGCAGCATTGTGCCCTTGCCTCACTTTGCATCTGGCTAAACATGGGACCTGGAGATTGGAACCACTGGACATTGGAACCAGCATTCTTAGGCTTAGAGGCAGGTGCCTTAGCCACTAAGCCATCTCTCCAGTCCTCACCTCATTTCTAAAGTAGTTTGTTTAGATATCAAACATCTTCTTTGCCGAACACTTTACTGTGTGAAATAAGCTAGTTCTGCTCTCGGGATGAGTTGCTTTGCGAAGTACAAAGTTGAGTGCAGGAAGTTCAAAGTTTCCGTGTTAGTGTAATCTAACTAGATGTACAACTTAGTAGATTCGTTTCATTTCTAAAGAAGTTTCTTTAGAAAACAAACATCATAATTGGGTAACACTGTACTGTGTGAAATAAGCTAGTTCTGTTCTCGGAATGAGTTGCTTTCCTTCGAACAATGTTGAGTGCAGCAAGTTCAAACTTTCCTTGTTCGTGTAATCTACCAAGATGTATAATTTAGGAGATTCGTTTCTTTTCCAAAGTAGTTTGTTTAGAAAACAAACGCCTTCATTACAGAACACTTTACTGTGTGAAATAAGCTATTTCTGTTCTGTGAATGAGTTGCTTTCCCACGAACAAGGTTGAGTGCAGCCAGTTCAAACTTTCCTTGTTAGGGTAATCTAACAAGATGTACAAATTAGTAGATTCGTTTTATTTCTAAAGTACTTTGTTTAGGAAACAAACATCTTCATTGCCGAACACTGCACTGGGTGAAATAAGGTAGTTCTGTTCTCAGAATGAGTTGCTTTCCTATGAACAAGGTTGCGTGCAGCAAGTTCAAACTTTCCTTGTTAGTGTAATCTAACAACATGTACAACTTAGTAGATTCGTTTCGTTTCTAAAGTAGTTTTTTTAGAAAATGAACATCTAAATGACCAAATACTGTACTGTGTAGACTAAGCTAGTTCTGTTGTCTGAATGAGTTGCTTTCCTTCGAAGACGTTTGAATGCACCACTTTGAAACTTTCCTTGTTTGTGTAATCCAGCAAGATGTACAATTTAGTGAATTTGCCTCATATCTAAAGTAGTTTGTTTAGAAATCAAACATCTTCATTGCCGAACACTGTACTGTGTGATATAAGCTAGTTCTGCTCTCGGAATGAGTTGCTTTGCGACGAACAAAGCTGAGTGCAGCAAGTTCAAACTTTCCTTGTTAATGTGTTCTAAAAAGAAGTACAACTTAGTAGATTCATTTCATTTCTAAAGAAATTTGTTTAGAAAACAAACATCTTAATTGCCAAACACTGTACTGTGTGAAATAAGAGTTCTGTTCTCAGAATGAGGTGCTTTCCTACGAACAAGGTTGAGTGCACCAAGTTCAAACTTTCCTTGTTAGTGTAATCAAACAAGATATACAACTTAGTAGATTCATTTCATTTCTAAAGTAGTTTGTTTAGAAAACAAACATCTTCATAGCCGAACACTGTGCTGTGTGAAATGAGCTAGTTCTGCTCTCGGAATGAGTTGCTTTGCCCGGAATAAGGTTGAACGCCAAAAGTTCAAATTTTCCTAGTTAGTGTAATATAACAAGATATACAACTTAGTATATTCGTATCGTTTCTAAAGGAATTTGTTTAGAAAATAAACATCTTCATTGCCGAATGCTGCACTGGGTGAAATAAGCTAGTTCTGTTCTCAGAATGAGTTGCTTTCCTACGAACAAGGTTGAGTGCAGCAAGTTCAAACTTTCCTTGTTAGTGTAACCTAACAAGATATACAACATAGTAGATTCGTTTCATTTCTAAAGTAGTTTTTTTTTAGAAAATGAACATCTAAATTGCCAAATACTGTACTGTGTAAACTAAGCTAGTTCTGTTCTCTGAATGAGTTGCTTTCCTTCGAAGACGTTTGAATACACCACTGTCAAACTTTCCTTGTTTGTGTAATCTAGCAAGATATACAACTTAGTGGATTCACCTCTTCCTAAAGTAGTTTGTTTAGAAATCAAACATCTTCATTGCCAAACACTGTACTGTGTGATATAAGCTAGTTCTGCTCTCGGAATGAGTTTCTTTGCAATGAACAAAGCTGAGCACAGCAAGTTCAAACTTTCCTTGTTAATGTGTTCTAACAAGATGTACAACTTAGTAGATTCATTTCATTTCTAACGAAGTTTGTTTAGAAAACAAACATCTTAATTGCCAAACACTGTACTGTGTGAAATAAGACAGTTCTGTTCTCGGAATGACTTGCTTTTCTATGAACAAAGTTGAGTGCAGCAAGTTTAAACTTTCCTTGTTAGTGTAATCAAACAAGATATACAACTTAGTAGATTCATTTCATTTCTAAAGTAGTTTGTTTAGAAAACAAACATCTTCATTGCCGAACACTTTACTATGTGAAATAAGCTATTTATGTTCTGGGAATGAGTTGCTTTCTCACGAAAAAAGTTGAGTGCAGCAAGTTCAAACTTCCTTGTTAGTGTAATCTAACAAAATGTACTACTTAGTAGATTCGCCTAAATTTCTAAAGTACTTTGTTTAGAACACAAACATCTTCATTGCCAAACACTGTGCTGTGTGAAATAAGCTAGTTCTGCTCTCGGAATGAGTTGCTTAGCCCCAAACAAGGTTGAACGCCAAAAGTTCAAACTTTCCTTGTTAGTGTAATATAACAAGATATACAACCAAGCAGATTCGTATCATTTCTAAAGTAATTTGTTTAGAAAACAAACACCTTCATTGCCCAATACTGTGCTGTGTGAAATAAGCTAGTTTTGTGCTCGGAATGAGTTGCGTTCCTACAAAGAAGGTTGAATGCACCACGTTCAACTTTTCCTTGTTTGTGTAATCTAACAAGATGTACAACTTAGTATATTCATCTCGTTTCTAAAGTAGTTTGTTTAGAAAACAAACATCTTCATTGCCGAGCACTGTACTGTGTGAACTAGCTAATTCTGTACTCTGAATGAGTTGCTTTCCTTCGAACAAGGTTGAATGCACCACGTTCAACCTTTCCTTGTTTGTATAATCTAACAAGATGTACAACTTAGTAGATTCACCTCTTTTCTAAATTAGTTTGTTTAGAAATCAAACATCTTCATGGCCAAACACTGTGCTGTATGAAATAAGCTAGTTCTCCTCTCAGAATGAATTGCTTTGTGACGAACAAGGTTGAGTGCAGCAAGTTCAAACTTCCGTTTTTAGTGTAATCTAACAAGATGTACAACTTAGTATGTTCATTTCATTTGTAAAGCAGTTTGTTTAGAAAACAAACATCTTCATTGCGGAACACTGTACTGTGTGAAATAAGGTAGTTATTTTCTCAAAATGAGTTGCTTTCCTAATAGCAAAGTTGAGTGCAGCATGTTCAAACTTTCCTTGTTAGTATAATCTAAAAAGATGTACAACTTAGTAAATTCATTTCATTTCTAAAGTATTTTTTTAAGAAAACAACATCTTCATTGCTGAACCATCTACTTTGTGAAATAAGCTAGTTCTGCTCTCAGAATGAGTTGCTGTGTGACAAACAAAGTTGTGTGCAGCAAGTTCAAACTTTCCTTGTAAGTGAAATCTAACAAGATGTACAACTTAGTACATTCGTTTCATTTCTAAAGTAGTTCGTTTAGAAAACAAACATCTTCATTGCCCAATACTGTACTGTGTAAATTAAGCTAGTTCTGTTGTCTGAATGAGTTGCTTTCCTTCGAAGAAAGTTGAATGCACCACGTTCAAACTTTCCTTGTTTGTGTAATCTAACAAGATGTACAACGTGTAGATTCGCCTCATTTCTAAAGTAGTTTGTTTAGAAAACAAACATCTTCATTTATGAACACTGTACTGTGTGCAATGAGCTAGTTCTGGTCTCAGAATGAGTTGCTTTGCCATGAACAAGATTGAGAGAGGCAAGTTCAAAATTTCCTTGTTTGTATAATCAAACAAGAGGTACAACTTAGTACATTCATCTCATTTCTTCAGCAGTTTCTTTAGAAAACAAACATCTTCATTGCCAAACACTGTGCTGTGTGAAATAAGCTAGTTCTGTTCTCGGAATGAGTTGCTTTCCTACAAACAAGGTTGAGTGCAGCAAGTTCAAACTTTCCTTGTTAATGTAATCTGACAAGATGTACAACTTAGTAGATTCTTGTCATTTCTAAAGTAGTTTGTTTAGAAAACAAACATCGTCATTGCCGAACACTGTACTATGTGAAATAAACTAGTTCTGTTCTCGGGATGGGTTGCTTTCCTATGAACAAGGTTGAATGACCCACGTTCAACCTTTCCTAGTTTGTATAATCTAACAAGATGTACAAATTAGTAGATTTGCCTCGTTTCTAAAATAGTTTCTTTAGAAAACAAACATCTTCCTTGCCGTACACTGTGCTGTGTGAAATAAGCTATTTCTATTCTTGGAATGAGTTACTTTCCCACGAACAAGGTTGAGTGCAGCACTTTCAAACTTTCCTTGTTAGTGTAATCTAACAAGAGGTACAACTTAGGAGATTCATTTCATTTCTAAAGTACTTTTTTTTAGAAAATAAACATCTTCTTTGCTGAAACCTGTACTGTGTGAAATAAGCTAGTTCTGTTCTCGAAATGAGTTTCTTTCCCAGAACAAGGTTGAGTGCACCACGTTCAAAATTTCCTTTCTTGTGTAATCTAAAAAGATGTACAACTTAGTAGATTCACCTCATTTCTAAAGTTGTTTTTTTAGAAAACAAACATCTTCATTGCCAAACACTGTGCTGTGTGAAATAAGCTAGTTCTTTTCTCTGAATGAGTTTCTTTCTTACGAAAAGCTTGAATGCACCACATTCAACCTTTCCTTGTTTGTGTAATCTAACAATATGTACAACTTAGTAGATTCGTTTCATTTCTAAATTTGTTTTTTCAGAAAACAAACATCTTCATTGCTGAACACTGTACTGTGTGAAATAAGGTATTCCTCTTCTCACATTGAGTTGCTTTCCCATGAAGAAGGTTGAGTGCAGCAAGTTCAAACTTTCCTTGTTAATGTAATCTAACAAGATATACAACTTAGTAGATTCTCGTCATTTCTAAAGTAGTTTGTTTAGAAAACAAACATCGTCATTGCTGAACACTGTACTGTGTGAAATAAGCTAGTTCTGTTCTCGGAATGGGTTGCTTTCCTACGAACAAGTTTGAATGCACCACGTTCAACCTTTCCTAGTTTGTGTAATCTAACAAGATGTACAACTTAGTAGATTCGACTCGTTTCTAAAGAAGTTTTTTAGAAAACAAACATCTTCATTGCTGAACACTGTACTGTGTGAAATAAGCTACTTCTGGTCTCAGAATCAGTTGATTTCCTACCTACAAAGTTGAATGCAGAAAGTTCAAACTTTCCATGTTTGTGAATTCTAAAAATATGTACAACTTAGTAGATTTGCCTCATTTCTAAAGTAGTTTTTTTAGAAAACAAACAGCTTCATTGGCGAACACTGTACTGTTTGAAATAAGCTATTTCTATTTTGGAGTGAGTTGTTTTCCTACGAACAAGGTTGAGTGCAGGAAGTTCAAACTTTCCTTGTTAGTGTAATCTAAAAACATGTACAACCTTGTAGATTCATTTCATTTCTATAGTAGTTTGTTTAGAAAACAAAAATCTTCATTACCAAAAACTATACCGTGTGCATTAAGCTAGTTCTGTTATTGGAATGAGTTGCTTTCCTACAAAGAATGTTGAGTGCAGGAAGTTCAAATGTTCCTAGTTTGTGCAATCTAACAAGATGTAGAACTTAGTAGATTCACCTCATTTTTACAGTAGTTTCTTTAGAAAACAAACATCTTCATTGCTGAACACTGTACTTTGTGAAATAAGGTATTTCTGTTCTCAGAATGAGTTGCTTTCCTACGAACAAGGTTGAATGCAAAAAGTTCAAACTTTCCATGTTTGTGTAATCTAACAAGATGTACAACTTACTAGTTTTGCCTCATTTCTAAAGCAGTTTGTATAGAAAACAAACATCTTTATTACCGAACACTGTACTGTGTGAATTAAGCTAGTTCTGTTCTTGGAATGAGTTGCTTTCCTACAAAGAATGTTGAGCGCAGCAAGTTCAAACTTTCCTGGTTTGTGTAAGCTAACAAGATGTAGAACGTAGCAGATTTGCCTCATTTCTAAAATAGTTTGTTTGTATAGAAAACATCTTCATTGCTGAACACTACTGTGTGATATAAGTTAGTTCTGTTCTCGGAATGAGTTGCTTTCCTACGAACAAGGTTGAGTGCTGCAAGTTCAAACTGTCCTAGTTTGTGTAATCTAAAATGATCGAGAACTTAGTAGATTCGCCTCATTTCTAAAGTAGTTTGTTTAGAAAACAAACCTCTTCATTGCCGAACACTGTACTGTGTGAATTCAGCCAGTTCTGTTCTCGGAATGAGTTGATCTCCTACGAATAAGGGTGAATGCATAAAGTTCAAACTTTCCATGTTTCTGTAATGTAAAAAGATGTACAACTTAGTAGATTCACCTCATTTCTAATGAAGTTTGTTTAGAAAAGAAACATCTTCATTGCCGAATGCTGTAACTGTGTGAAATAAGCTAGATTTGTTCTCAGATTGAGTGGCGCTCCTATGAAGAAGGTTGAAGACACCAAGTTCAAACTTTGCTTGTTTGTGTAATCTAACAAGATGTACAACTTAGCAGATTCATTTCATTTCTTAAGTAGTTTGTTTAGAAAACAAACATCTTGATTGCCGAACACTGTACTGTGTGACATAAGTTAGTTCTGTTCTCAGAATGAGTTGATTTCCTACGAACAAGGTTGAATGCAGAAAGTTCAAACTTTCAATGTTTGTGTAATCTAAAAAGATGTACAACTTAGTAGATTCTCCTAATTTCTAAAGTAGTTTTTTTAGAAACCAAACAGCTTTATTGCGTAACACTGTACTGTTTGAAATAAGCTATTCCTGTTCTCGGAATGACTTGCCTTCCTACGAATAAGGTTGAGTGCAGCAAGTTCAAACTTTCCTTGTTGGTGTAATCTAACAAGATGTACAACTTATTAGATTCGTCTCATTTCTAAAGTAGTTTGTTTAGAAAACAAACACCTTCATTGCTGAACACTGTGCTGTGTGAAATAAGGTAGTTCTGTTTTCAGAATAAGTTGCTTTCATACGAAGAAGGTTGAATGCACCATGTTCAAACTTTTCTTGTTTGTGTAGTCTAACAAGATGTACAACTTAGTAGATTCACCTCATATCTAAAGTAGTTTGTTTAGAAAACTAATATCTTCATTGCCGAACCCTGTACTGTGTGAAATAAGCTGGTTCTGTTCTCGGAATGAGTTGCTTTCCCATGAACAAGGTTGAGTGCAGCTAGTTTAAACTTTCCTTGTTTCTGTAATTTAACAAGATGTACAACTGAGTAGATTTGCCTCATTTCCAAAGTAGTTTCTTTAGCAAGCAAACATCTTGATTGCTGAACACTGTACTGTGTGAAATAAGCTAGTTCTTTTCTCGGAATGATTTTCTTTCCTACAAAGAGGGCTGAATGCACCACCATCAAACTTTCCTTTTTTGCGTAATCTAAGAACATGTACAACTTAGTAGATTTGCCTCATTTCTAAAGTATTTTGTTTATAAAACAAACATCTTCATTACCAAACATCATACTGTGTAAAATAAGGTAGTTCTGTTCTCCAAATGAGTTACTTTCCTACGAACAAGGTTGAGTGCAGCAAGTTTAAACTTTCCTTGTCAGTGTAATCTAACAAGATGTACAACTTAGTAGATATCGCCTCATCTCTAAATTAGTTTGTTTAGAAAACAAACACCTTTATTGCCAAAAACTGTACTGTGTGAATTAAGATAGTTCTGTTCACAGAATGAGTTGTGTTCCAAAGAACAGGGTTGAATACAGAAAGTTCAAACTTTCCATGTTTGTGTTATCTAACAAGATGTACAACTTAGTAGATTCACCCCATTTCTTAAGTAGTTTGTTTAGAAAAGAAACATCTTCATTGCGGAACACTGTACTCTGTGAAATAAGCTATTTCTGTTCTGGAAATGAGTTGCTTTCCCACGAACAAGGTTGAAGGCAGCAAGTTCAAACTTTCCTTATTAATGTAATCTAACAAGATGTACAACTTAGTAGATTCATTTCATTTCTAAAGTAGTATGTTTAGAAAAGAAACATCTTCATTGCGGAACACTGTACTGTGGGAAATAAGCTATTTCTGTTCTGGAAATGAGTTGATTTCCCACGAACAAGCTTGAGTGCAGCAAGTTCAAACTTTCCTTATTAATGTAATCTAACAAGATGTACAACTTTGTAGATTCGTTTCATTTCTAAAGTAGTATGTTTAGAAAACGAACATCTTCATTGCAGAACACTCTACTGTGTGAAATAAGCTATTTCTGTTCTGGAAATGAGTTGCCTTCCCATGAACCGGGTTGAGTGCAGCAAGTTCAAACTTTCCTTATTAATGTAATCTAACCAGATGTACAACTTAGTAGATTCGATTCATTTCTAAAGTAGTTTGTTTAGAATGAAACATGTTCATTGCCGAACACTGTACTGTGTGAATTAAGGTAGTTCTCTTCTCAAAATGAGTTGCTTTCTGATGAAGAAGGTAGAATGCACCACGTTCAACATTTCCTTGATTGTGTAATCTAACAAGATGTACAACTTAGTAGATTCAACTCATTTCTAAAGTTTTTTGTTTAGAACACAGACATCTTTATTTCCAAACACTGTGCTGTGTGAAATAAGCTACTTCTGTTCTAGAAATGAGTAGCTTTCCTATGAAGAAGGTTGAATGCATCACGTTCAACCTTTCCTTGTTTGTTTAATCTAACAAGAGGTACAACTTAGTAGATTCTCCTCATTTCTAATGTATTTTGTTTAGAAAAAACATCATCATTGCCGTACACTGTACTGTGTGAAATAAGCTAGTTCTGCTCTCGGAATAAGTTGCTTTTCCACGAACTAGGTTGAGGGGAGGAAGTTAGAACATTCCCTGGTAGTGTAATCTAACAAGATGTACAACTTAGGAGATTCATTTCATGTCTAAAGTAGTTTTTTTTAGAAAACAAACAGATTCATTGCCAATCACTGTACTGTGTGAAATAAGCTAGTTGTCTTCTCAGAATGAGTTCCTTTCCCACGAACAAGGTTGAGTGCAGCAAGTTCAAACATTCCTTGTTAGTGTAATCTAACAAGATGTACAACTTAGTAGATTTGTTTCATTTCTAAACTGGTTTGTTTTGAAAACAAACATCTTCATTGCCGAACACTGTACTGTGGGAAATAAGCTAGTTCTGATCTCGGAATGAGTTGCTTTCCCACGAACAAGGTTGAGTGCAGCAAGTTCAAACTTTCCTTGTTTGTGTAATCTAACAAGATTTACAACTTAGCAGATTCGCACCATTTCTAAAGAAGTTTGTTTAGAAAACAATCGTCTTCATTCCCAAGCAATGTACAGTGTGAATTAAGCTATTTCTGTTCTTAGAATAAATTGCTTTCCTACAAAAAATGTGGAGTTCAACAAGTAAAAACTTTCCTAGTTTGTGTAATCTAACAAGATGTACAACTTAGTAGATCAGCCTAACTTCTAACTTAGTTAGTTTAGATAACAAATATGTTCATTAACGAACACTGTACTGTGTGAAGTAAGCTAGTTCTGCTCTTGGATTGAGTTGCTTTCCCACGAAGAAAGTTGAGTGCAGCAAGTTCTAAAGCAGTTTGTTTAGGAAACAATCATCTTCATTGCTGAACACTGTACTGTGTGAAATAAGCTAGTTCTGTTCTCGGAATGAGTTGCTTTGCCACGAAGAAGGTTGAGTGAAGCAAGTTCAAACTTTCCTTGTTGGTGTAATATAACAAGATGTACAACTTAGTAGATTCACCTCATTTCTAAAGTAGTTTGTTTAGAAAACAAACATCTTCATTGCAGAACACTGTACTTTGTGTATTAAGCTAGTTCAATTCTCAGAATGAGTTACTTTACCACGAACAAGGCTGAGTGGAGCAAGTACAAACTTTCCTTGTTGGTGTAATATAACAAGATGTACTACTTAGTAGATTCACCTCATTTCTAACGTAGTTTGTTTAGAAAACAAACATCATCATTTCAGAACACTGTGCTTTGTGAAATAAGCTAGTTCTGTTCCTGGAATGAGTTGCTTTGCCACGAAAAAGGTTGAGTGCAGCAAGTTCAAACTTCCTTGTTAGTGTAATCTAACAAGATGTACAACTTAGTAGATTCGTTTCATTTCTAAGTAGTTCATTTATAAAAGAAACATCTTCATTCCCAAACACTGTACTGTGTGAAATAAGCTAGTTTTGCTCTGGAATGAGTTGGTTTGCCACGAACAACATTGAGTGAAGCAAGTTCAACTTTCCTTGTTGGTGTCTTATAACAAGATGTACAACTTAGTAGATTCATTTTATTTCTAAAGTACTTTTTTAAGAAAACAAAAATCTTCATTGCCAAACCCTGTACTGTGTGAAATAAGCTAGTTCTGTTCTCTGAATGAGTTGCTTTGCCACGAACAAGGTTGAGTGCAGTAAGTTCAAATTTTCCTTGTTAATGCAATCTAATAAGATGTACAACTTAGTAGGATCATTTCACTTCTAAAGCATTTTGTTTAGAAAACAAACATGTTCATTGCCAAACACTGTACTGTGTAAATTAAGCTAGTTCTGTTGTCAGAATGAGTTGCTTTCCTAAGAACAAGGTTGAATGCATGGTGGAGTGCAGCAAGTTCAAACTTTCGTTGTTAGTGTAATCTAACAAGATGTACAACTTAGTACATTTGCCTCATTTCTAAAGGAGTTTGTTTAGAAAACAAACAACTTCATTTCCGAACACTGTTCTATGTGAAATAAACTAGTTATATTCTCAGAATGAGTTGCTTTCCTTTGAAGAGGGTTGAATGCACCACGTTCAAAACTTCCTAATTTATGCAATCTAACAAGATATACAACTTAGTAGATTCGACTCATTTCTAAAGCAGTTTGTTTAGAAAAGAAACACCTTCATTGCTGAACACTGTACTCTGTGAATTAAGCTAGTTCTTTTCTCAGAATGACTTGCTTTCCTAAGAGGAAGGTTGAATGCAACACGTTCAAAATTTCCTTATTTGTGTAATCTACCAAGATGTACAACTTAATAGATTCGCCTCATTTCTGAAGTAGTTTGTTTAGAAAACAAACATCTTCATTTCTGAACACTGTACTGTGTGAATTAAGCTGGTTTTCTTCTCAAAATGAGTTGCTTTCCTACGAAGAAGGTTGAATGCACCACGATCAAAATTTCCTTGTTTGTATAATCTACCAAGATGTACAACTTAGTAGATTCGCCTCAATTCTAAAGTAGTTTGTTTAGAAAACAAACATATTCATTTCTGAAAACTGTACTTTGTGAATTAAGCTAGTTCAATTCTCAGAATGAGTTGCTTTGCCATGAACAAGGTTGAGTGAAGCAAGTTCAAACTTTCCTTGTTCGTGTAATATAACAAGATGTACAACTTAGTAGATTCGCCTCATTTCTAATGTAGTTTGTTCAGAAAGCAAACCTGTTCATTGCCAAAACCTATATTGTGTGAAAAATACTAGTTCTGTTCTCAGAATGATTTCATTTCCCACAAACAAGTTTGAGTGCAGCAAGTTCAAACTTTCCTTGTTTGTTCAATCGAACAAGATGTATTACTTAGTAGATTCATTTCATTTCCAACCACTGTACTGTGTGATATAAGCTAGTTCTGTTGTCGGAATGAGTCGCTTTCCCAAGAACAAGGTTGAGTGCAGCAAGTTCAAACTTTCCTTGTCAGTGTAATCTAACAAGATGTACAACTTAGTAGATTTTTTTCATTTCTAAAGCAGTTTGTTTAGAAAGTAAACATCTTCATTCCCGAACACTGTACTGCATAAATTAAGCTAGATCTGTTCTCCAAATGAGTTGCTTTCCTACGAACAAGGTTGAATGCAGAAAGTTCAAACTTCCTTGTTTGTGTAAGCTAACAAGATGTACAACTTAATAGATTGGACTCATTTCTGAAGTAGTTTGTTTAGAAAACAAACATCGTCATTTCCGAACACTGTACTGTGTGAATTAAGCTAGTTCTCTTCTCACCATAAGTTGCTTTCCTATGAAGAAGGTTGAATGCACCACGTTCAAAATTTCTTTTTTTTGTAAAATCTACCAAGATGTACAACTTAGTAGATTCGCCTCATTTCTAAAGTAGTTTATTTAGAAAACAAACATCTTCATTTCCAAACACTGTTCTGTGTGAAATAAGCTAGTTCTGTTCTCGTTATGAGTTGTTTTCCTATGAAGAATGTTGAATGCACTACGTTCATATTTCCTTCTGCTCTCAGAATGAGTTGCTTTGCCACGAACAAGGTTCAGTGAAGTAAGTTCAAATTTTCCTTGTTGGTGTATCATAACAAGATGTACAACTTAGTAGATTCGTTTCATTTCTAAAGTACTTTGTTTAGAAAACAAATATCTTCGTGGCCGAACACTGTAATGTGTGAAATAAGCTAGTTTTGTTCTCAGAATGAGTTGCTTTTCCACGAAGAGGGTTGAATGCATCATGTTCAAATTTTCCTTGTTTGTGTAATCTAAGAAGATGTACAACTTAGTAGACTCGTTTCATTTCTAAAGTAATTTGTTTACAAAACAACCATTTTCATTGCTGAACACTGTACTTTGTGAATTAAGCTAGTTCAATTCTCAGAATGAGTTGCTTTGCCACTAACAAGGTTGAGTGAAGCAAGTTCAAACTTTCCTTGTTGCTGTAATATAACAAGATGTACAAATAGTAGATTTGCCTCATTTATAAAGTAGTTTGTTTAGAAAGCAAACCCCTTCATTGCCGAAAACTGTACTGTGTGAAAAAAGCTAGTTGTGTTTTCAGAATTAATTGCTTCCCACGGACAAGGTTGAGTGCAGCAAGTTCAACCGTTCCATGTTAGTGCAATCTAACAAGATGTACAACTTAGTAGATTCGTTTAATTTCTAAAGCAGTTTGTTTAGAAAAGAAACATCTTCATTCCCAAACACAGTACTGTGTGAAATAAGCTAGTTCTCTTCTGAGAATGAGTTGCTTTCTTACTCAGAAGTTTGAGTGCAACATGTTCAAACTTCCTTGTTTGTGTAATCTACCAAGATATACAAATAATAGATTCACCTCTTTCTGAAATAGTTTGTTTAGAAAACAAACATCTTCATTTCTGAACACTGTTCTTCGAGAAATAAGCTAGTTCTGTTCTTGGAATGAGTTGCTTTGCCACGAACAAGGTTGAGTGAAGCAAGTTCAAACTTTCCTTGTTGGTGTAATATAACAAGATGCACAACTTAGTAGATTCACCTCATTTCTAAAGTAGTTTGTTTAGAAAACAAACATCTTCATTGCCGAACCCTGTGTTGTGTGAAATAAGCTACTTCTGTTCTTGAAATGAGTTGCTTTCCCACAAACAAGGTTGAGTGCAGCAAGTTCAAACTTTCCATGTTCGTGCAGTCTAACAAGATATACAACTTTGTAGATTGGTTTCATTTCTAAAGTAGTTTGTTTAGAAAAGAAACATCTTCATTGCCGAACACTGTACTGTGTGAAATAAGCTGGTTCTATTCTCGGAATGAGTTGCTTTCCTACAAAGAAGGTTGAATGCATGACGTTCAACCTTTCCTTGTTATTGTAATCTACCAAGGTATACA
Organism: Orientallactaga sibirica; assembly: GCA_036365145.1. Taxonomy (NCBI): domain Eukaryota; kingdom Metazoa; phylum Chordata; class Mammalia; order Rodentia; family Dipodidae; genus Orientallactaga; species Orientallactaga sibirica. The sequence goes on from JAEOAD010000025.1 coordinate 465,593, forward strand.
ACTTCTTAGATTCATTTCATTTCTAAAGTGGTTTGTTTAGAAAACAAACATCTTCATTGCTGAATACTTTACAGTGTAAATTAAGCTAGTTCTGTTTTCCGAACGAGTTCTTTCCTACGAACAAGGTTGAGTGCAGCAAGTTCAAACTTCCTTATTAGTGTAATCTAACAAGATTTACAATTTAGTAGATTCGATTCATTTCTAAAGTAGTTTGTTTAGAAAAGAAACATCATTTCTGAACACTGTACTGTGTGAAATAAGCTAGTTCTGCTCTTGGAATGAGTTGCTTTGCCATGAACAACGTTGAGTGATGCAAGTTCAAACTTTCCTTGTTGGTGTCATATAACAAGATGCACAACTTAGTAGATTCATTTCATTTCTAAAGTACTTTGTTTAGAAAACTAACATCTTCATTGCTGAACACTGTACTGTGTGAAATAAGCTAGTTCTGTACTCAGAATGAGTTGCTTTCCCACGAACAAGGATGAGTGCAGGAAGTACAAACTTTCCTTGATAGTCCAATCTACTAAGATGCACAATTTAGTAGATTCATTTCATTTCTAAAGCAGTTTATTTAGAAAACAAACATCTTCATTGCCAAGCAATGTACTGTGTGAATTAAGCTAGTTCTGTTCTTGGAAGGAGTTGCTTTCCTATGAACAAGGTTGAATGCAGAAAGTTGAAACTTTCCTTTTTTGTGTAATCTAACAAGACATACAACTTAATAGATTCGCCTCATTTCTAAAATAGTTGGTTTAGAAAACAATCATCTTCATTGCTGAACACTGTACTGTGTGAATTAAGATAGTTCTCTTCTCAGAATGAGTTCCTTTCCTAGGAAGAAGGTTGAATGCAACACGTTCAATATTTCCTTGTTTGTATAATCTAACAAGATGTACAACTTAGTAGATTAGTCTCATTTCTGAAGTAGTTTGTTTAGAAAACAAACATCTTCATTTCCGAACACTGTGCTTTGTGAAATAACCTAGTTCTACTCTCGGAATGAGTTGCTTTGTCACGAAGAACGTTGAGTGAAGCAAGTTCTAGCTTTCCTTGTTGGTGTAATATAACAAGATGTACAACTTAGTAGATTCGTTTCATTTCTGAAGTACTTTGTTTAGAAAACTAACATCTTCATTGCCGAACCCTGTACTGTGTGAAATAAGCTAGTTCTGTTCTCAGAATGAGTTGCTTTCCTACGAAGAGGGTTGAATGCCCACGTTCAAACTGTCCTTGTTTCTGTAATCTAACAAGATGTACAACTTAGTAGATTCGCCTAATTTCTAAAGTAGTTTGCTTAGGAAACAAACATCTTCCTTTCCAAACACTGTACTTTGTGAAATAAGCTAGTTCAATTCTCAGAATGAGTTGATTTCCTACGAAGAAGGTTGAATGCACCATGTTCAAAATTTCCTTGTTTGTGTAATCTAACAAGATATAAAACTTAGTAGATTAACCTCGTTTCTAAAGTACTTTGTTTAGAAAACAAACATCTTGATTGCTGAACCGTGTACTGTGTGAAATTAGCTAGTTCTGTTCTCAGAATGAGTTGCTTTCTCACAAACAAGGTTGAGTGCAGCAAGTTCATCCTTTCCACATTAGTGTAATCTAACAAGATATACAACTTAGTAGATTCGTTTCATTTCTGAAGTAGTTTGTTTAGAAAACAAACATCTTCATTCCCGAACATGGTAGTGTGTAAATTAAGCTAGTTCTGTTCTCCGAATGAGTTGCTTTCCTACAAAGAAGGTTGAGTGTAGCAAGTTCAAACTTTCCTTGTTAGTGAAATCTAAGAAGATGTACAACTTAGTAGATTGGCCTCATTTCTAAAGTAGTTTGTTTAGAAAACAAACATCTTCATTGCTGAACAGTGTACTGTGTGAATTAAGCTAGTTCTCTTCTCAGAATGAGTTGCTTTCCTACTAAGAAGGTTGAGTGCAACATGTTCAAACTTCCTTGTTTGTGTAATCTACCAATATGTACAAATAATAGATTTGCCTCATTTCTGAAATAGTTTGTTTAGAAAACAAACATCTTCATTTCTGAACACTGTTCTTTGTGAAATAAGCAAGTTCTGTTGTCGGAATGAGTTGCTTTGCCACGAACAAGGTTGAGTGAAGCAAGTTCAAACTTTCCTTGTTGGTGTAATATAACAAGATGCACAACTTAGTAGATTCACCTCATTTCTAAAGTAGTTTGTTTAGAAAACAAACATCTTCATTGCCGAACCCTGTGTTGTGTGAAATAAGCCAGTTCTGTTCTTGAATTGAGTTGCTTTCCCACGAACAAGGTTGAGTGCAGCAAGTTCAAACTTTCCTTGTTAGTGCAATCTAACAAGATATACAACTTTGTAGATTGGTTTCATTTCTAATGCAGTTTGTTCAGAAAAGAAACATCTTCATTGCGGAACAGTGTACTGTGTGAAATGAGCTGGTTCTATTCTCGGAATGAGTTGCTTTCCTACAAAGAAGGTTGAATGCATGATGTTCAAACTTTCCTTGTTATTGTAATCTATAAAGATATACAATTTAGTAGATTCATTTCATTTCTAAAGTGGTTTGTTTAGAAAACAAACAACTTCATTGCTGAATACTTTACTGTGTAAATTAAGCTAGTTCTTTTCTCCGAATGAGTTCTTTCCTATCAACAAGGTTGAGTGCAGCAAGTTCAAACTTCCTTATTAGTGTAATCTAACAAGATGTACAACTTAGTAGATTCGATTCATTTCTAAAGTACTTTGTTTAGAAAACAAACATCTTGATTGCTGAACCATGTGCTGTGTGAAATTAGCTAGTTCTGTTCTCAGAATAAGTTGCTTTCCCAAGAACAAGGTTGAGTGCAGGAAGTTCAAACTTTCTTTAGTTGTGTAATGTAACAACATGTACAACTTAGTAGTTTCGCCTCATTTCTAAAATAGTTTGTTTAGAAAACAAACATCTTCATTGCCTAACACTGTGCTATGTGAAATAAGCTAGTTCTGTTCTCGGAATGAGTTGCATTCCTAAGCAGAATGTTGAATGCACCACGTTCAAACTTTCCTTGTTTGTGTAATTTAACAAGATGTACAACTTAGTAGATTCGCCTCATTTCTAAGGTCGTTTGTTTAGAAAACAAACATCTTCATTTCTGAACACTGTACTGTGTGAATTAAGGTAGTTCTCTTCTCATAATGAGTTGCTTTCCTACGAAAAGGGTTGAATGCACGACTTTCAAAATTTCCTTGTTTGTGCAATCTACCAAGGCGTACAACTTAGTGGATTTCCCTCATTTCTAAAGTGGTTTGTTTAGAAAACAAACATCTTCATTTCCGAACACTGTACTGTGTGAAATAAGCTAGTTCTGTTCTTGGAATGTGTTGCTTTCCTACAAACAGAGTTGAATGCAACACGTTAAAACTTTCCTTGTTTGTGTAATCTAACAAGATGTAAAACTTAGCTGATTCGACTCATTTCTAAAGTAGTTTGTTTAGAAAACAAACAAACATCTTCATTGCTGAACACTGCACTGCGTAATTTCAGCTACTTCTGTTCTCCAAATGTGTTGCTTTCCTACGAACAAGGTTGAGTGCAATAAGTTTAAAATTTCCTTGTTAGTGTAATCTAACAAGATGTACAACTTAGTAGATTCATTTCATTTCTAAAGTAGTTTGCTTAGAAAAGAAACATCTTAATTGCCGAACACTGTACTGTGTGAAATAAGCTAGTTCTGTTCTCTGAATGCATTGCTTTCCCAAGAACAAGGTTGAGTGCAGCAAGTTCAAACTTTCCGTGTTAGGGTTGTGTAAGAAGATGTACACCTTAGTTGATTCGTTTCATTTCTAAAGCAGTTTGCTTAGAAAACAAACATCTTCATTGTCGAACAATTTACAGCTTTAATTAAGCTAGTTCTGTTCTCCGAATGAGTTGCTTTCCTAGGAAAAAGGTTGAATGAAGATAGTTTAAACTTTCATTATTTGTGTAATCTAACAAGATGAACAACTTAGTATATTCGAATCATTTCTAAACTAGTTGGTTTAGAAAACGAACATCTTCATTACCGAACACTGTACTGTGTGAAATAAGCTAGTTCTGTTCTCGGAATGAGTTGCTTTCCTATGAAGAGGGTTGAATGCACCAAGTGCAAACTTTCCTTGTTTGTGTAATCTAACAAGATGTACAACTTAGTAGATTCGCCTCATATCTAAGGGTGTTTGTTTAGAAAACAAACATCTTCATTTCTGAGCACTGTACTGTGTGAAATAAGCTAATTCTATTCTCTGAATGAGTTGCTTTACTACGAACAAGGTTGAGTCCAGCAAGTTCAAACTTTCCTTGTTAGTGTAATCAAACAAGATATACAACTTAGTAGATTCATTTCATTTCTAAAGAAGTTTGTTAGAAAACAAACATCTTCATTGCCGAACACTGTACTGCGTATATTAAGCTAGGTCTGTTCTCCAAGTGAGTTGCTTTCCTACGAACATGGTTGAATGCAGAAAGTTCAAACTTTCCTTTTTTATGTAATCTAACAAGATGTACAATTTAGTGGATTCATCTCATTTCTAAAGCAGTTTATTTAAAATACAAACATCTTCATTTCTGAACACTGTACTTTGTGAAATAAGCTAGTTCTGTTCTAGGAATTAATTCCTTTCCTACGAAGAGGGTTGAATGCACCCCATTGAAACTTTCGTTATTTGTGTAATCTAACAAGATGTACAACTTAGGAGATTCGCCTCATATCTAAAGTAGTTTGTTTAGAAAACAAACATCTTCATTGCTGAACACGGTACTGTGTGAAATAAGCTAGTACTGTTCTCGGAATGAGTTCCTTTGCCACAAACAAGGTTGAGTGCAGCACATTCAAACTTTCCATTTTAGTGTAATCTAACATGATGTACAACTTAGTAGATTCGTTTCATTTCTAAACTAGTTTGATTAGAATAGAAACATCTTCATTGCCGAACACTGTACTTGTGAAATAAGATAGTTCTGTTCACAGAATGAGTTGCTTTCCCAAGAAAAAGGTTGAGTGCAGCAAGTTCAAACGTTCCTTGTTAGTGTAATCTAACAAGAGGTACAACTTAGTATATTGGTTTCATTTCTAAAGTATTTGTTTAGAAAACAAACATCTTCATTGCCAAACACTGTACTGTGTGACATAAGCTAGTTCTCTTCTCGGAATTATTTCTTTAACATGAACAAGGTTGAGTGCAGCAAGTTCAAACTTTCATTGTTAGCGTAATCTAACAAGATATACGACTTAGTAGATTCGTTTCATTTCTAAAGTAGTTTATTTAGAAAACAAACATGTTCATTGCCAAACACTGTACTGTGTGAAATAAAGTATTTCTGTTCTCAGAATGAGTTGCTTTCCTATGTAGAATGTTGAATGCAACACGTTCACACTTTCCTTGTTTGTGTAATTTTACATGATGTACAACATAGTTAGATTCGCCTCATTTCTAAAGCAGTTTCTTTAGAAAGCACACATCTTCATTGCTGAACACTGTACTTTGTGAAATAGGCTCGTTCTGTTCTCGGAATGAGTTGATTTCCTACAAAGAACATTGAATGCACCACGTTTAAGCTTTCCTTGTTTGTGTAATGTAACAAAATGTACAACTTAGTATATTGGCCTCATTTCTAAAGTAGTTTAATTAGCAAACAATCATCTTCATTGCCGAACACTGCACTGTGTGAAATAAGCTACTTTTTTCTAGGAATGAGTTGCTTTCCCACAAACAAGGTTGAGTGGAGCAAGTTCAAACTGTCCTTTTTTCTGTAATCTGACAAGATGTACAACTTAGTAGATTTGTTTCATTTCAAATCAGTTTTAAGAAAACAAACATCTTCATTGCCAAACACTGTACTGTGTGAAATAAGCTAGTTCTGTTCTGGGAATAAGTTGCTTTCCCACAAACAAAGTTGAGTGCAGCAATTTCAAACTTTCCTTATTAGTGTAATCTAACAAGATGTACAACTTAGTAGATTCGTTTCATTTCTAATGTAGTTTGTTTAGATAACAAACATCTTCATTGCTGAACACTGTACTGTGTGAAATAAGCTAGTTCTGTTCTTGGAATGACTTGCTTTCTTAAGAAGAAGGTTGAATGCACAAGTTCAAACTTTCCTTGTTTGTGAAATCTAACAAGATGTACAACCTAGTAGATTCATTTCATTTCTAAAGTAGTTTAAGAAAACAAACATCTTCATTGCCAAACATTGTACTGTGTGAAATAAGCTAGTTCTGTTCTTGAGAATGAGTTGCTTTCCACGAACAAGGTTGAGTGCAGGAATTTCAAACTTTCCTTGTTAGTGTAATCTAACAAGATGTACAACTTAGTACATTCTTTTCAATTTCTAAAGTAGTTTGTTTAGAAAAGAAACATCTTCATTTCTCAACACTGTACTGTGTGAAATAAGGTAGTTGTGTTCTTGGAATGAGTTGCTTTCCTACCTAGAAGGTTGCATGTACCAAGTTCAAACTTTCCTTGTTTCTGTAATCTTACATGATGTACAACTTAGTTAGATTCGCCTCATTTCTAAAGTAGTTTCTTTAGAAAACAATCATCTTCATTGCCGAACACTATACTGTGTGAAATAAGCTAGTTCTGTTCTCAGAATGATTTGCTTTCCTACGAAGAAGGTTGGATGCAGAAAGTTCAAACTTTCCCATGTTTGTGTAATGTAACAAGATGTATAACTTAGTAGATTCGCCTCATTTCTAACATAGTTTGTTTAGAAAACAAACATCTTTATTTCGAACACTGTACTGTGTGAAAAAGCTAGTTCTGTTCTCAGAATGAGTTGCTTTCCTATGAAGAAAGGTTGAATGCACCACGTTCAAACTTTCCTTGTTTGTGTAATCTAACAAGATGTACAACTTAGTAGATTTGGCTCATTTCTAAAGTAGTTTCTTTAGAAAGTAAACATCTTCATTGCCGAACACTGTACTGTGCGAAACAAGCTAGTTCTGTTCTTGGAATGAGTTGTTTTCGTACAAAGAAGGTTGAATGCAACACGTTCAAACTTTCCTTGTTTGTGTAATCTAACAAGATGCAAAACTTAGTAGTTTAGCCTCATTACTAAAGTAGTTTGTTTTGAAAACAAACATCTTCAATGCCAAACACTGTACTGTGATAAAAAAGCTATTTCTGTTCTCGGAATGACTTGCTTTCGTACGAAGAATGTTGAGCACAACAAGTTTAAAATTTCCTTGTTAGTGTAATCTAATAAGATGTACAACTTAGCAGATTCGCCTTATTTCTGAAGTAGTATGTTTACAAAACAAACATCTTCATTGCCGAACACTGTACTGTGTGAAATAAGATAGTTCTGTTCTCAGAATGACTTGCTTTCCTAAGAACAAGGTTGAATGCAGAACGTTCAATCTTTCTATGTTTGCTTAATCTAACACAATGTAGAAATTAGAAGATTTGCTTCATTTCTAAAGTATGTTTGTTTAGAAATCAAACATCTTCATTGCCGAACACTGTACTGTGCGGAATAAGCTATTTCTGCCCTAAGAATGAGTTGCTTTGCCAAGAACAAGGTTGGGTGCAGCAAGTTCAAACTATCCTAGTTTTGTAATCTAACAAGATGTACAACTTACCAGATTCGCCTCATTTCTGAAGTAGTTTGTTTACAAAACAAACATCTTCATTGCTGAACACTGTACTGTGTTAAATAAGCTAGTTCAGTTCTCAGAATGAGTTGCTTTCCTAAGAACATGGTTGAATGCCAAGTTCAAACTTCCCAGTTTGTTTGTGTAATCTAACAAGATGTACAATTTAGTAGATTCGCCTAATTTCTAAAGTAGTTTGTTTAGAAAACAAACATCTTCTTTGCCAAACACTGTACTGTGTGAAATAAGCTAGTTCAAGAATGAGTTGCTTTCCTACGAAGAAGGTTGAATGCACCAAGTTCAAACTTTCCTTGTTTGTGTAATCTAACAAGATGTACAACTTAGTAGATTAACCTCATTTCTTTAATTTGTTTAGAAAACAAACATCTTCATTGCCAAACACTGTACTGTGTGAAATAAGCTAGTTCTGTTCTTGGAATGAGTTTCTTTCCTACAAAAAAGGTTGAGTGCAGCAAGTTCAAACTTTCCTAGTTTGTGTAATCTAACAAGATGTACAACTTAGTAGATTCGTTTCATTTCTAAAGTAGTTTGTTCAGAAAACAAACATCTTCATTGCTGAACACTGAACTGTGTGAAATAAGCTAGTTCTGTTCTCAGAATGAGTTGATTTCCAAATGAAAGGTTGAGTGCAGCAAGTTCAAACTTTCCTAGTATGTGTAATCTAACAAGATGTACAACTTAGTAGATTCAACTCATTTCTAAAGTAGTTTGTTTAGAAAACAAACATCTTCATTGCTGAACACTGTACTGTGTGACATAAGCTAGTTCTGTTCTCAGAATGAGTTGCTTTCCTACTAAGAAGGTTGAGTGCAACATGTTCAAACTTCCTAGTTTGTGTAATCTAACAAGATGTACAAATAGTAGATTCATTTCATTTCAAAAGTAGTTTGTTTAGAAAACAAACATCTTCATTGCTGAACACTGTACTGTGTTAAATAAGCTATTTCTGTTCTCGGAATGAGTTGCTTTCCCACGAACAAGGTTGACTGCAGCAAGTTCAAACTTTCCTTGTTGGTGTAATCTAACAAGATGTACAACTTAGTAGATTCATTCCATTTCTAAAGTAGTTTGTTTAGAAAACAAACATCTTCATTACCAAACACTGTGTTGTGTGAAATAAGGTAGTTCTGTTCTTGGAATGAGTTGCTTTCCTACGAAGAATGTTGAGTGCATTAAGTTCAAACTTTCCTTGTTTATGCAGTCTAACAAGATGTACAACTTAGAAGATTTGGTTTCATTTCTAATGTAGTTTGTTTAGAAAACAAACATCTTCATTGCTGAACACTGTACTGTGTGAAATAAGCTGGTTCTGTTCTCAGAATGAGTTCCTTTCCTACAAAGAAGGTTGAATGCATACAATGTTCAAACTTTCCTTGTTTGTGTAATCTAAAAAGATGTACAATTTAGTAGATTCATTTCATTTTTAAAGTAGTTTGTTTAGAAAACAAACATCTTCATTAAAAAAACACTGTACTGTGTGAAACAGGCTAGTTCTTTTCTCGGAATGAGTTGCTTTCCTATCAACAAGGTTGAGTGCAGCAAGTTCAAACTTTCCTTGTTAGTGTAATCTAACAAGATGTACAACTTAGTAGATTGGTTTCATTTCTAAAATAGTTTGTTTAGAAAACAAACATCTTCATTGCTGAACACTGTACTGTGTGAAATAAGCTAGTTCTGTTCTCAGAATGAGTTGCTTTCCCAAGTTTGAAGGTTGAGTGCAATAAGTTCAAACTTTCTTTAGTTTGTGTAATCTGCAACAACATGTACAAGTTAGCAATGTTCGCCTCATTTCTAAAATAGTTTTTTAGAAAACAAACATCTTCATTGCCTAACACTGAGCTTTGTGAAATAAGCTAATTTGGTTCTAGGAATCAGTTGCATTGTGGTGGTTGAATGGTTTCGTTCAAACTTTCCTTGTTTGTGTAATTTAACAAGATGTACAATTATGGAATTCCCCTCATTTCTGTCGTTTGTTTAAAAACAAACATCTTCATTTCTGAAACTGTCTGACTGTGTGATCTCAGCGAAGTTCTCTTCTCATAATGAGTTGCTTTCCTAAGAAAAAGGTTGAGTGCAGCGAGTTCAAACTTTCCTTGTTTGTGTAATCTAACAAGATGTACAACTTAGTAGATTACCCTCATTTCTAAAAAGTAGTTTGTTTAGAAAACAAACATCTTCATTGCTGAACACTGTACTGTGTGAAATAAGCTAGTTCTGTTCTTGGAATGAGTTGCTTTCCTACAAAGAAGGTTGAGTGCAGCAAGTTCAAACTTTCCTTGTTTGTGTAATCTAACAAGATGTAAAACTTAGTAGATTCGACTCATTTCTAAAGTAGTTTGTTTAGAAAAAACAAACATCTTCATTGCTGAACACTGTACTGTGTGAAATAAGCTAGTTCTGTTCTCAAATGAGTTGCTTTCCTACAAACAAGGTTGAGTGCAGCAAGTTCAAACTTTCCTTGTTAGTGTAATCTAACAAGATGTACAACTTAGTAGATTCATTTCATTTCTAAAGTAGTTTGTTTAGAAAACAAACATCTTCATTGCCGAACACTGTACTGTGTGAAATAAGCTAGTTCTGTTCTGGGAATCATTGCTTTCCAAGAACAAGGTTGAGTGCAGCAAGTTCAAACTTTCCTTGTTTGTGTAATCTAACAAGATGTACACCTTAGTTGATTCGTTTCATTTCTAAAGTAGTTTGTTTAGAAAACAAACATCTTCATTGTCGAACATTGTACTGTGTTTAATTAAGCTAGTTCTGTTCTCAGAACAGTTGCTTTCCTACGAAAAAAGGTTGAGTGCAGCAAGTTCAAACTTTCATTGTTTGTGTAATCTAACAAGATGTACAACTTAGTATATTAGTTTCATTTCTAAAGTAGTTTTAGAAAACAAACATCTTCATTGCCGAACACTGTACTGTGTGAAATAAGCTAGATCTGTTCTTGGAATGAGTTGCTTTCCAAGGAAGAAGGTTGAGTGCAGCAAGGTCAAACTTTCCTTGTTAGTGTAATCTAATTAGATGTACAACTTAGTAGATTCGCCTCATTTCTAAAGTAGTTTGTTTAGAAAACAAACATCTTCATTTCCGAACACTGTATTGTGTGAAATAATCTAATTCTGTTCTCGGAATGAGCTGCTTTCCTAGGAACAAGGTTGAGTACAGCAAGTTCAAACTTTCCTAGTTTTTATAATCTAACAAAATATACAACGTAGTAGATTCATTTCATTTCTAAAGTAGTTTGTTTTAGAAAACAAACATCTTCATTGCCAAACACTGTACTGTGTGAATTAAGCTAGGTCTGTTCTCCAAGTGAGTTGCTTTCCTACACGAACATGGTTGAATGCAGAAAGTTCAAACTTTCCTTTTTGTGTAATCTAACAAGATGTACAATTTAGTAGATTCATCTCATTTCTAAAGCAGTTTATTTAAAAAACAAACATCTTCATTTCTGAACACACTGTTGTGAAATAAGCTAGTTCTGTTCTAGGAATTAGTTGCTTTCCTACGAAGAGGGTTGAATGCACCCCATTCAAACTTTCGTTAGTTTGTGTAATCTAACAAGATGTACAACTTAGGAGATTCGCCTCATTTCTAAAGTAGTTTGTTTAGAAAACAAACATCTTCATTGCTGAACATTGTACTGTGTGAAATAAGCTAGTACTGTTCTCGGAATGAGTTCCTTTGCCACAAACAAGGTTGAGTGCAGCACATTCAAACTTTCCATTTTAGTGTAATCTAACATGATGTACAACTTAGTAGATTCGTTTCATTTCTAAACTAGTTTGTTTAGAAAACAAACATCTTCATTGCCGAACACTGTACTTGTGAAATAAGATAGTTCTGTTCACAGAATGAGTTGCTTTCCCAAGAAAAAGGTTGAGTGCAGCAAGTTCAAACTTTCCTTGTTAGTGTAATCTAACAAGAGGTACAACTTAGTATATTGGTTTCATTTCTAAAGTATTTGTTTAGAAAACAAACATCTTCATTGCCAAACACTGTACTGTGTGACATAAGCTAGTTCTCTTCTCGGAATTATTTCTTTAACATGAACAAGGTTGAGTGCAGCAAGTTCAAACTTTCATTGTTAGCGTAATCTAACAAGATGTACGACTTAGTAGATTCGTTTCATTTCTAAAGTAGTTTATTTTAGAAAACAAACATGTTCATTGCCAAACACTGTACTGTGTGAAATAAAGTATTTCTGTTCTCAGAATGAGTTGCTTTCCTACAAAGAATGTTGAATGCAACACGTTCAAACTTTCCTTGTTTGTGTAATTTTACATGATGTACAACATAGTTAGATTCGCCTCATTTCTAAAGCAGTTTCTTTAGAAAGCACACATCTTCATTGCTGAACACTGTACTTTGTGAAATAGGCTCGTTCTGTTCTCGGAATGAGTTGATTTCCTACAAAGAACATTGAATGCACCACGTTTAAGCTTTCCTTGTTTATGTAATGTAACAATATGTACAACTTAGTAGATTGGCCTCATTTCTAAAGTAGTTTAATTAGCAAACAATCATCTTCATTGCCGAACACTGCACTGTGTGAAATAAGCTACTTTTTTCTAGGAATGAGTTGCTTTCCCACAAACAAGGTTGAGTGGAGCAAGTTCAAACTGTCCTTTTTTCTGTAATCTGACAAGATGTACAACTTAGTAGATTTGTTTCATTTCCAAATCAGTTTAAGAAAACAAACATCTTCATTGCCAAACACTGTACTGTGTGAAATAAGCTAGTTCTGTTCTGGGAATAAGTTGCTTTCCCACAAACAAAGTTGAGTGCAGCAATTTCAAACTTTCCTTATTAGTGTAATCTAACAAGATGTACAACTTAGTAGATTCGTTTCATTTCTAATGTAGTTTGTTTAGATAACAAACATCTTCATTGCTGAACACTGTACTGTGTGAAACAAGCTAGTTCTGTTCTCGGAATGACTTGCTTTCTTAAGAAGAAGGTTGAACGCACCACGTTCAAACTTTCCTTGTTTGTGAAATCTAACAAGATGTACAACCTAGTAGATTCATTTCATTTCTAAAGTAGTTTAAGAAAACAAACATCTTCATTGCCAAACATTGTACTGTGTGAAATAAGCTAGTTCTGTTCTCGTAATGAGTTGCTTTCCCACGAACAAGGTTGAGTGCGGGAATTTCAAACTTTCCTTGTTAGTGTAATCTAACAAGTAGTACAACTTAGTACATTCTTTTCAATTCTAAAGTAGTTTGTTAAGAAAAGAAACATCTTCATTTCTCAACACTGTACTGTGTGAAATAAGGTAGTTGTGTTCTTGGAATGAGTTGCTTTCCTACCTAGAAGGTTGCATGTACCAAGTTCAAACTTTCCTTGTTTCTGTAATCTTACATGATGTACAACTTAGTTAGATTCGCCTCATTTCTAAAGTAGTTTCTTTAGAAAGCAATCATGTTCATTGCCGAACACTATACTGTGTGAAATAAGCTAGTTCTGTTCTCAGAATGATTTGCTTTCCTACGAAGAAGGTTGGATGCAGAAAGTTCAAACTTTCCATGTTTGTGTAATGTAACAAGATGTATAACTTAGTAGATTCGCCTCATTTCTAACATAGTTTGTTTAGAAAACAAACATCTTTATTGTCGAACACTGTACTGTGTGAAAAAAGCTAGTACTGTTCTCAGAATGAGTTGCTTTCCTATGAAGAAAGGTTGAATGCACCACGTTCAAACTTTCCTTGTTTGTGTAATCTAACAAGATGTACAACTTAGTAGATTTGGCTCATTTCTAAAGTAGTTTCTTTAGAAAGTAAACATCTTCATTGCCGAACACTGTACTGTGCGGAACAAGCTAGTTCTGTTCTTGGAATGAGTTGTTTTCGTACAAAGAAGGTTGAATGCAACACGTTCAAACTTTCCTTGTTTGTGTAATCTAACAAGATGCAAAACTTAGTAGTTTAGCCTCATTACTAAAGTAGTTTGTTTTGAAAACAAACATCTTCAATGCCAAACACTGTACTGTGATAAAAGCTATTTCTGTTCTAGGAATGACTTGCTTTTAAATACAGAAGAATGTTGAGCACAACAAGTTTAAAATTTCCTTGTTAGTGTAATCTAATAAGATGTACAACTTAGCAGATTCGCCTTATTTCTGAAGTAGTATGTTTACAAAACAAACATCTTCATTGCCGAACACTGTACTGTGTGAAATAAGATAGTTCTGTTCTCAGAATGACTTGCTTTCCTAAGAACAAGGTTGAATGCAGAACGTTCAATCTTTCTATGTTTGCTTAATCTAACACAATGTAGAAATTAGAAGATTTGCTTCATTTCTAAAGTATGTTTGTTTAGAAATCAAACATCTTCATTGCCGAACACTGTACTGTGCGGAATAAGCTATTTCTGCCCTAAGAATGAGTTGCTTTGCCAAGAACAAGGTTGGGTGCAGCAAGATCAAACTATCCTAGTTTTTGTAATCGAACAAGATGTAGAACATACCAGATTCGCCTCAATTCTGAAGCAGTATGTTTACAAAACAAACATCTTCATTGCTGAACACTGTACTGTGTTAAATACGCTAGTTCAGTTCTCAGAATGAGTTGCTTTCCTAAGAACATGGTTGAATGCAGGAAGTTCAAACTTTCCCAGTTTGTGTAATCTAACAAGATGTATAATTTAGTAGATTCGCCTGATTTCTAAATTAATTTGTTTAGAAAGCAAACATCTTCAATACCAAACACTGTACTGTGTGAATTAAGCTAGTTCTGTTCTTGGAATGAGTTTCTTTCCTACAAAAAATGTTGAGTGCAGCAAGTTCAAACGTTCCTAGTTTGTGTAATCTAACATGATGTACAACTTCGTAGATTCACCTTATTTCTAAGTGAATTTGTTCAGAAAACAAACATCTTCATTGCTGAACACTGAACTGTGTGAAATAAGCTAGTTCTGTTCTCAGAATGAGTTGATTTCCTATGAAAAGTTGGAGTGCAGCAAGTTCAAACTTTCCTAGTATGTGTAATCTAACAAGATGTACAACTCAGTAGATTCAACTTATTTCTAAAGTAGTTTGTTTAGAAAACAAACATCTTCATTGCCGAACCCTGTACTGTGTGACATAAGCTAGTTCTGTTCTCAGAATTAGTCGCTTTCCTATGTAGAAGGTTGAATGCACCATGTTCAAACTCTCCTAGTTTGTGTAATCTAACAAGATGTACAAGGTAGTAAATTCATTTCATTTCAAAAGTAGTTTCTTTACAAAACAAACATCTTCATTGCCGAACACTGTACTGTGTTAAATAAGCTATTTCTGTTCTCGGAATGAGTTGCTTTCCCACGAACAAGGTTGACTGCAGCAAATTCAAACTTTCCTTGTAAGTGAAATCTAACAAGACGTACAACTTAGTAGATTCATTCCATTTCTAAAGTAGTTTGTTTAGAAAACAAAAATCTTCATTACCAAACACTGTACTGTGTGAATTAAGGTAATTCTGTTCTTGGAATGACTTGCTTTCCTACCAAGAATGTTGAGTGCATTAAGTTCAAAGTTTCCTAGTTTATGTAGTCTAACAATATGTACAACTTAGAAGATTTGCCTAATTTCTAAAGTAGTTTGTTTAGAAAACAAACATCTTCCTTGCTGAACACTATACTGTGTGAAATAAGCTAGTTCTGTTCTCAGAATGAGTTCCTTTCCTACGAAGAAGGTTGAATATACAATGTTTAAACTTTCCTTGTTTGTGTAATCTAAAAAGATGTACAACTTAGTAGATTCGCCTCATTTTTTAAAGTAGTCTGTTTAGAAAACAAACATCTTCATTAAAAAAACACTGTATTGTGTGAAACAGGCTAGCTCTGTTCTCGGAATGAGTTGCCTTCCTATGTACAAGGTTGAGTGCATTAAGTTCAAACTTTCCTTGTTAGTGTAATCTAACAAGATGTACAACTTAGTAGATTGGTTTGATTTCTAAAATAGTTTGTTTAGAAAACAAACATCTTCATTGCCGAACACTGTACTGAGTGAAATAAGCTAGTTCTGTTCTCGGAATGAGTTGCTGTCGTAGTTTGAATATATGTCCCCCAATATATTCAGTGTTTTATTAGTTATAGTTTGCATCTGCAATCACCTGGCTAGAGGCAATGTCACTGGGGGCTGGTCTTAAGGTGTGGGTTTGAGATTCCATTGTAAAGATATGCAAATGTGCCTAGCAGGAGTTTCTGAAGTGTGCTGTGTGACCTTTTGGCTGTAGGTTTCCTCAGTGTGCTGTGGTGGCTGGTTGGTTTCTGTCTCTCTCTGCTTGGCCCTGTGGAGAGCAGCCCGCTTCTCTTGCCATTATGGAACTTCCCCTGGGTCTGTAAGCTTCAATAAATAATATCCTTTCCTCCATAACTGAGCCCAGTCTGGAAGTTCATCTCAGCGAACCTGAAGCTGTCTGGTACAGTTGCTTTCCTAAGAACAAGGTTGAGTGCAGCAAGTTCAAACTTTCCTTGTTAGTGTAATCTAACAAGATGTACAACTTAGTACATACATTTCAGTTCTGAAGTAGTTTGTTTAGAAAACAAACATCTTCATTCCTGAACACTGTACTGTGTGAATAAGCTAGTTCTGTTCTTGGAATGAGTTGCTTTCCTACAAAGAATGTTGAGTGCAGCAAGTTCAACCTTTCCTTGTTAGAGTAATCTAACAACATGTACAACTTAGTAGTTTCGTTTCATTTCTAAAGTAGTTTGTTTAGAAAACAAACATCTTCATTCTCAAACACTGTACTGTGTGAAATAAGATAGTTCTGTTCTCGGAGTGAGTTGCTTTCCCACGAACAAGATTGAGTGCAGCAAGTTCAAACTTTCCGTGTTTTTGTAATCTAACAAGATGTACAACTTGGTAGTTTAGTTTCATTTCTAAATTAGTTTGTTTAGAAAACAAACATCTTCATTGTCGAACTCTGTACTGTATTAAATAAGCTAGTTCTTTTGTGGGAATGAGTTGCTTTCCGAAGAAGAAGGTTGAATGCACCACGTTCAAACTTTCCTTGTTCGTGTAATCTAACAAGATGTAGAAATCAGAAGATTCGTTTCGTTTCTAAAGTAGTTTGTTTAGAAAACAAACATCTTCATTGCCGAACACTGTACTGTGTGAAATTAGCTAGTTCTGTTCTCAGAACAAATGCTTTCCTACGAACAAGGTTGAGTGCAGCATCTTCAAACTTTCATTGTTTGTGTAATCTAACAAGATGTACAACTTAGTAGAATAGTTTCATTTCTAAAGTAGTTTAAGAAAAGAAACATGTTCATTGCCGAACACTGTACTGTGTGAATTAAGCTAGTACTGTTCTTGAAATGACTTGCTTTCCTGCAAAGAATGCTGAGTGCAGCAACTTCAAACTTTCCTAGTTTATTTAATCTAACAAGATGTAGAACTTAGTAGTTTCTCCTCATTTCTAAAGTAGTTTGTTTAGAAAACAAACATTTTCATTGCCAAACACTGTACTGTGTGAAATAAGCTAGTTCTGTTTTCAGAATGCGTTGCTTTACTACGAATAAGGTTGAGTGCAGCAAGTTCAAACTTTCCTTGTTAGTGTAATCTAACAAGATGTACAACTTAGTAGATTCATTTCATTTCTAAAGTAGTTTGTTTAGAAAACAAACATCTTCATTCCCAAACACTGTACTGTGTGAATTAAGCTAGTTTGTTCTCCGAAAGAGTTCCTTTCCTACGTACAAGGTTGAATGCAGAAAGTTCAAACCTTCCATGTTTGTGTAATATAACAATATGTACAAATTAGTACATACGCCTCATTTCTTAATTAGTTTGTTTAGAAAACAAACATCTTCATTTCTGAACACTGTACTATGTAAATTAAGCTAGTTCTGTTCTCGGAATGAGTTGCTTTCCCATGAACAAGGATCAATGCAGAAAGGTCAAACTTTCCATGTTTGTGTAATATAACAAGATATACTATTTAGTAAATACGCATCATTTATTAAGTAGTTTGTTTAGAAAGCAAACATCTTCATTTTGGAACATTCTACTGTGTGAAATAAGCTACTTCTGTTCTTGCAATGAGTTGTTTTCCTAAGAAGAGGGTTGAAGATGTACAACTTAGTAGATTCGTATCATTTCTAAAGGAGTTTGTTGAGAAAAAAAATCTTCATTGGCGAACACTGTAATGTGAGAAATAAGCTACTTCTGTTCTCATAATGAGTTGTTTTCCCATGAACACGGTTGAGTGCAGCAATTCAAATTTTCTTTGTTTGTGTAATGTAACAAGATGTACAACTTAGTAAATTCATTTCATTTCTAAAGTTGTTTGTTTAGAAAACAAACATCTTCTTTGCCAAACACTGTATTGTGTGAAATAAGCTATTTCTGTTCTCGGAATGAGTTGTTTTCCTACGAAAGAGGTTTAGTGCAGAAAGTTCAAACTTTCTTTATTGGTGTAATCTAACAAGGTGTACAACATAGTAGATTCACCTCATTTCTAAAGTAGTATGTTTAGAAACAAATATTTTCATTCCCTTACACTGTACTGTGTCAATTAAGCTAGTTCTGTTCTTTGAATCAGTTGCTTTCCTACAAAATAAATTGAGTGCAGCAAGTTCAAACGTTCAAAGTTTGTGTAATCTAACAAGATGTACAACTTAGTAGATTTAGCTCATTTCTAAAGTAGTTTGTTTAGCAAACAAACATCTTCATTGCCGAACACTGTGTTGTGTGAAATAAGCTAGTTCTGTTCTCGGAATTAGTTGCTTTCCTACGAAGAAGGTTGAATGCACCACGTTCAACCTTTCCTTGTTTGTGTAATCTAACAAGATGTACAACTTAGTAGATTTGGTTCATTTCTAAAGTAGTTTGTATAGGAAACAAACTTGTTCATTACCGAAAACTGTACTGTGTGAAATAAGCTAGTTCTGCTCCTGGAATGAGTTGCTTTCCTAGAAAGAATGTTGAGTGCAGGAAGTTCAAAATTTCTGAGTTTGTTTAATCTCACAAGATGTAGAAGGTAGTAGATTTGCCTCATTTCTAAAGTCGTTTATTTAGAAAACAAATATCTTCATTGCCGAACACTATACTGTGTGAAATAAGATAGTTGTGTTCTCAGAATGAGTTGCTTTCCTAAGAACAAAGGTTGAATGTAGAAAGTTCAAACTTTCCGTGTTTGTGTAATCTAACAAGATGTAGAACTTAGTAGATTCGCTTCAGTTCTAAAGTAGTTTGTTTAGAAAACAAACATCTTCAATACCAAACACTGTACTGTGTGAATTAAGCTAGTTCTGTTCTTGGAATGAGTTTCTTTCCTACAAAGAATGTTGAGTGCAGCAAGTTCAAATGTTCCTAGTTTTTGTAATCTAACATGATGTACAACTTCGTAGATTCACCTTATTTCTAAATGAATTTGTTCAGAAAACAAACATCTTCATTGCCGAACACTGTATTGTCTGAAATAAGCTATTTCTGTTCTCGGAATGAGTTGCTTTCCCACGAACAAGGTTGAGTGCAGCAAGTTCAACATTTCCTTGTTATTGTAATCTAACAAGATGTACAACTTAGCAGATTCATTTCATTTCTAAAGTAGTGTTTTTAGAAAACAAACATCTTCATTGCTGAACACTCTACTGTGTGAAATTCACTATTTCTGTTCTCAGAACAAGTTGCTTTCCCATGAACATGGTTGATTGCAATAAGTTCTAACTTTCCTTGTTAGTGTAATCTAACAAGATGTACAACTTAGTAGATTCGTACCATTTCTAAAGTAGTTTGTTTAGAAAAAAAAACATGTTCATTGCCGAATACTGTAATGTGTGAAATAAGCTAGTTCTCTCCTTGGAATGCGTTGCTTTCCTACGAACAAGGTTGAGGGCAGCAATTTCAAACTTTCCTTGTTTGGGTAATCTAACAAGATGCACAACTTAGTAGATTCGTTTCATTACTAACGTAGTTTGTTTAGAAAGCAAACATCTTTACTACTGAACAGTGTACTGTGTTAAATAAACTAGTTCTCTTCTCATAATGAGTTAGTTTCCCACGAATAAGATTGAGTGCAGGAAGTTCAAACTTTTCTTGTTAGTGTAATTTAACAAGATGTACAACTTAGTAGATTTGTTTCATTTCTAAAGTAATTTGTTTAGAAAACGAACATCTTCATTGCCCAACACTGTACTGTGAGAAATAAGCTAATTCTGTTCTCAGAATGAGTTGCTTTCCCAAGAACACGGTTGAGGGCAGCAATTCAAAATTTCCTTGTTTGTGTAATTTTACAAGATGTACAACTTAGTAAATTCGTTTCATTACTAAAATCGTTTGTTTAGAAGACAAACATCTTCTTTGCTGAACACTGTATTGTGAGAAATAAGCTATTTCTGTTCTCAGAATGAGTTGTTTTCCTACGAACAAGGTTTAGTGCAGAAAGTTCAAACTTTCTTTTTTGGTGCAATCTAACACGATGTACAACGTAGTAGATTCACCCCATTTCTAAAGTAGTTTGTTTACAAACAAACATTTTCATTCCAGAACACTGTACTGTGTGAATTAAGCTAGTTCTGTTCTTTGAATCAGTTGCTTTCCTACAAACAATATTGAGTGCAGCAAGTTCAAACGTTCAAAGTTTGTGTAATCTAACAAGATGTACAACTTAGTACATTTGCCTAATTTCTAAAGTAGTTAGTTTAGACAACTAACACCTTCATTGCCAAACACTGTGCTGTGTGAAATAAGCTAGTTCTGTTCTTGGGATGAGTTGCTTTCCTACGAAGAAGGTTGAATGCACCAAGTTCAAACTTTCCTTGTTTGTGTAATCTAACAAGATATACAAAGTAGTAGATTTGGTTCATTTCTAAAGTAGTTTGTTTGGAAAACAAACGTCTTCATTACTGAAAACTGTACTGTGTCAAATAAGCTAGTTCTGCTCCTGGAATGAGCTGCTTTGCTACAAAGAATGTTGAGTGCAGGAAGTTCAAACTTTCCCGGTTGGTGTAATCTCACAAGATGTAGCATGTAGTAGATTTGCCTCATTACTAAAGTAGTTCATTTACAAAACAAACATCTTCATTGCCGAGCACTGTACTGTGTGAAATAAGATAGTTCTGTTCTTGGAATGAGTTGCTTTCCTATGAACAAGGTTGAGGGCAGAAAGTTCAAACTTTCTTTGCGAGTGTAATCTAACAAGATGTAGAACTTAGTAGATTCCCCTCATTTCTAAAGTAGTTTTTTTTAGAAAAAAAAAATCTTCATTCCAGAACACTACTGTGGGAATTAAGCTAGTTCTGTTTTTATAATCAGTTGCTTTTCTACATAGAATGTTGAGTGCAGCAAGTTCAAACTTTCAAAGTTTGTGTAATCTAACAAGATGTACAACTTAGTAGATTCACCTCATAATTTCTAAAGTACTTTGTTTAGAAAACAAACATCTTCATTGCCGAACACTGTACTTTCTGAAATAAGCTAGTTCTGTTCTCGGAATGAGTTTCTTTCCTATGAAGAAGGTTGAATGCACCACGTTCAAACTTTTCTTGTTGGTGTAATCTAACAAGATGTACAACTTAATAGATTCGCCTCATTTCTAAAGTAGTTTGTTTAGAAAACAAACATCTTCATTACCGAATACTGTACTGTGTGAAATAAGCTAGTTCTGCTCTCGGAATGAGTTGCTTTCCCAATAACAAGGTTGAGTGCAGCAAATTCAAACTTTCCTAGTTAGTGTAATCTACCAAGATATACAACTTGGTAGATTCATTTCATTTCTAAAGTAGTTTGCTTATAAAACAAACATCTTCATTGCCAAGCACTTACTGTGTGAATTAAGCGAGTTATGTTCATGGATTGAGTTGCTTTTCTATAAAGAATGTTCAGTGAAACAAGTTCAAACTTTCCTAGTTTGTGTAATCTCACAAGATGTAGGACATAGTAGATTGGCCTCATTTCTAAAGTAGTTCATTCACAAAACAAACAACTTCATTGCCGAACACTTTACTGGGTGAAACAAGCTAGTACTCTTCTCGGAATGAGTTGCTTTCCTACGAAGAAGGTTGAATGTACCACGTTCAAACTTTCCTTGTTTGTGTAATCTAACAAGATGTATAACTCTTTAGATTCACCTCATTTCTAAAGTAGTTTGCTCAGAAAACAAACATCTTCATATTTGAACACTGTCCTGTATGCAAAAAGCTGGGTCTCTTCTCGGAATGAGTTGCTTTCCTATGAAGAAGGTTGAATGCACCACGTTCAACCTTTCCTTGTTTGTGTAATCAAACAAGATGTACAAATTAGTAGATTCGCCTCATTTCTAAAGTAGTTTGTTTAGAACACAAACATCTTCATTACCGAACAGTGTACTGTGTGAAATAAGCTAGTTCTGCTCTCGGAATGAGTTGCTTTCCTACAAAGAATGTTGAGTGCAGAAAGTTCAAACTTTCCTAGTTTGTGTAATCTTGCAAGATGTAGAATGTAATAGATTCACCTTATTTCTAAAGTAGTTTGTTGAGAAAACAAACATCTTCATTGCCAAACACTGTACTGTTCAAAATAAGCTAGTTCTGTTCTCAAAATGAGTTGCTTTCCTATGAGCAAGGTTGAGTGCAGCAAGTTCAAACTTTCAAAGTTTGTGTAATCTACCAAGATGTACAACTTAGTAGATTCACCTCATTTCTAAGGTACTTTGTTTAGAAAAAAAAATCTTCATTGCTGAACACTGTACTTTCTGAATTAACCTAGTTCTATTCTCGGAATGAATTGCTTTCCTACAAAGAATGTTGTGTGCAGGAAGTTTAAACTTTCCCAGTTTGTGTAATCTAACAAGATGTACACCTTCACAGATTCTCCTCATTTCTAAAGTAGTTTGTTTAGAAAGCAAACATCTCCATTGCTGAACCCTGTAATGTATGAAATAAGCTAGTTCTGTTCTCGGAATGAGGTGCTTTCCCTGGAACAAGGTTGAGTGCAGCAAGTTCATCCTTTCCTAGTTTGTGTAATCTAACAAGATGTAGAACTCAAGTAGATTCGTCTCATTTCTAAAGTAGTTTGTTTAGAAAACAAACATCTTCATTGGTGAACACTGTACTGTTCTAAATATGCTAGATCTGTTCTCAGAATGAGTTGCTTTACTACGAATAAGGTTGAGTGCAGCAAGTTCAAACTTTCCTTGTTAATGTAATCTAACAAGATGTACGAATAAGTAGATTCATTTCGTTTCTAAAGTACTTTGTTTAGAAAACAAACATCTTCATTGCCGAACATCATACTGTGTGAAATAAGTTAGTTCTGTTCTCAGAATGAGTTGCTTTCTCCCGAACAAGGTTGAGTTCAGCAAGTTCAAACTTTCCTTGTTAGTGTAATCTAACAAGATGCACAACTTAGCAGATTCGCCTCATTTCTAAAGTAGTTTGTTTAGAAAACAAACGTCTCCATTGCCAAACACTGGAATGTATGAAATAAGCTAGTTCTGTTCTCGGAATGAGTTGCTTTCCCTGGAACAAGGTTGAGTGTAGCAAGTTCATCCTTTAGAACTCAGTAGATTCGTCTCATTTCTAAAGTAGTTTGTTTAGAAAACAAACATCTTCATTGCTGAACACTGTACTGTTCAAAATATGCTAGATCTGTTCTCAGAATGAGTTGCTTTACTACGAATAAGGTTGAGTGCAGCAATTTCAAACTTTCCTTGTTAATGTAATCTAACAAGATGTACGAATAGGTAGATTCATTTCATTTCTAAAGTACTTTGTTTAGAAAACAAACATCTTCATTGCCAAACATCGTACTGTTTGAAATAAGTTAGTTCTGTTCTCGGAGTGAGTTGCTTTCTCCCGAACGAGGTTGAGTGCAGCAAGTTCAAACTTTCCTTGTTAGTGTAATCTAAAAAGATGCACAACTTAGCATATTCGCCTCATTTCTAAAGTAGTTTGTTTAGAAAACAAACATCTTCATTGCCAAACACTGTACTGTTCGAAATATTCTACTTCTCTTCTCAGAATGAGTTGCTTTACTACAAATAAGGCTGAGTGCTGGAAGTTCAAACTTTCCATGTTTGTGTAATCTAACAATATGTACAACTTAGTAGATTCGCATCATTTCTAAAGTAGTTTGTTTAGAAAACAAGCGTCTTCATTGCCGAACACTGTACTGTGTGAAATAAGCTAGTTTTGTTCTCAGAATGAGTTGCTTTCCTAAGGACAAGGTTGAGTTCAGCAAGTTCAAACTTTCCTAGTTTGTGTAATCTAACAAGATATAAAACTTAGTAGATTCACGTCATTTCTAAAGTAGTTTGTTTAGAAAACAAACGTCTTCATTGCCGAACACTGTACTGTGTGAAGTAATCTAGTTCTGTAATCAGAATGAGTTGCTTTACTACGAATAAGGTTGAGTCCAGAAAGTTCAAACTTTCCATGTTTGTGTAATCTAACAATATGCACAACGTAGTAGATTCACATCATTTCTAAAGTAGTTTGTTTAGAAAACAAACACCTTCATTGCCGAGCACTGTACTGTGTGAAATAAGCTCGTTCTGTTCTCGAAATGAGTTGCTTTCCCAGGAGCAAGGTTGAGTGCAGCAAGTTCAAACTTTCCTTGTTAATGTAATCTAACAAGATGTACAACTAAGTAGATTCGTTTCATTTCTAAAGTACTTTGTTTAGAAAACAAACATCTTCATTGCCGAACACTGTACTGTGTGAAATAAGTTAGTTCTGTTCTCGGAATGAGTTGCTTTCCCCCGAACAAGGTTGAGTGCAGCAAGTTCAAACTTTCCTTGTTAATGTAGTCTAACAAGGTATACGACTTAGTAGAGTTTTTTATTCTTAACATAGTTTGTTTAGAAAACAAACATCTTCATTGCCGAATACTGTACTGTGTAAATTAAGCTAGTTCTGTTCTCTGAATGAGTTGCTTTCCTACGAACAACGTTGAATGCAGAAAGTTCAAACTTTCATTGTTTGTGTAATGTTACAAGATGTACAACTTAGCAGATTTACCTCATTTCTAAAGTAGTTTGTTTAGAAGGCAAACATCTTCATTGCTGAACACTGTACTGTGTGAAATAAGCTAGTTCTGTTCTCCGAATGAGTTGCTTTCCTACGAACAAGGTTGAATGCAGAAGTTCAAACTTTCCATGTTTGTGTAATCTAACAAGATATAGAACTTAGCAGAGTCACCTCCTTTCTAAAGTAGTTTGTTCAGAATACAAACATCTTCATTGATGAACACTGTACTGTGTGAAATGAGCTATTTCTGTTCTTGGAATGATTTGCTTTCGTATGAACAAGTTTGAGTGCAGCATTTTCAACCTTTCTTTGTTAGTGTAATCTAACAAGATGTACAACTTAGTAGGTTCACCTCATTTCTAAAGTAGTTTGTTTAGAAAACAAACATCTTCATTCCCGAACACAGTACTGTGTGAAATAAGCTAGTTCTGTTCTTGGAATGAGTTGCTTTCCCACGAACAAGGTTGAGTGCAGCAAGTTCAAACTTTCCTTGTTAATGTAATCTAACAAGATGTATGACTAAGTCGATTCATTTCATTTCTAAAGTACTTAGTTTAGAAAACAAACATCTTCATTGCCTAACACTGTATGTGTGAAATAAGCTAGTTCTGTTCTCCGAATGAGTTGCTTTCCTACGAACAAGGTTGAATGCAGAAGTTCAAACTTTCCATGTTTGTGTAATCTAACAAGACATAGAACTTAGCAGATTCGCCTCCTTTCTAAAGTAGTTTGTTCAGAATACAAACATCTTCATTGATGAACACTGTACTGTGTGAAATGAGCTATTTCTGTTCTTGGAATGATTTGCTTTCGTATGAACAAGTTTGAGTGCAGCAAGTTCAAACTTTCCTTGTTAGTGTAATCTAACAAGATATACAACTTAGTAGATTCGCCTCATTTCTAAAGTAGTTTGTTTAGAAAACAAACATCTTCATTGCCGAATACTCTACTGTGTGAAATAAGCTAGTTCTGTTCTTGGAATGAGTTGCATTCCTGCGAAGAAGGTTGAAGGCACCACATTCAAACTTTCCTAGTTTGTGTAATCTACTAAGATGTACAACTTCTCACATTTGCCTCATTTCTAAACTTGTGGGTTTCCCTCCATCACCAGGTAGAGCGGAAGGGAGAGAGTCGGGCCAGCCACTCTCTAGAGGCTGAGCGGGAAGGCGGGTGTAGCAGCTCAAACCCCTCCCCCTAAAAAACTGGGGAGAAAAACCACATTTAGCCCGGAGTCTGTCAAGGGCAGAAACTCATTTTATTGTAATCGGAAGGTGTTTATATAACTTTGAGAAAGAGGGAGGGTCTCAGGATGGGATAAAGGTGTAATGGCAAATAGTATTTTCCACGTCAGCAGTAGCTGGGTGGAAGCAGTTTGGGCTTAGGCCTTGCTGAAGGGGAAGTAGGCCAAAGGCAGGTCGCCAAACTGTAGCCAGGCTCAGGAAGTTCCTTTAGGCCTCACAAGTGGGAGTAGGCCAAGGACAGGTTGCTAAACTCTAGCTAGGCTCAGAAGTTTCCACTAGGCCTCACACCGGGGCCTCTTAGGGCCCAATATCTCCCCCTTTTGTTTTTGTAAGAACGGTGATGGCTTAACCTCTGTCTTAGTTTGTCCCCCTCTGGGAATCTTACCCTTCACTGAGTACTATGTCTCTAGCCCATTGAAACTCCACTCCACGCCTTGTCTTAGGTTGTCTCAGCCTGTCTGAGATCTTACCCGTCATTGTTTCGATGGAGGGCAGAGGGGAGGGACGCTAGGTGGATAGCCATGAAGCGGAAAAGCCGTTGCTTTTGAGTTGCGAACCTGTGGCGTTTTGACCTGATGAAGTTTAATTGTGACCTGATGAAGTTTAATTGCCTCTAGCTGTTTGTGAATGAATTGTGTAATCTTATTAATTACACAGGGCCCGAGAGTGAGGATGAGAAAAAGGAGAAGGAGGGTCCAAGGGGAGGGAGAAGGTAGGGTAAAAAGCCAGGAGAAGGAGGGGTTCAAGGAGAGGGAGAAGGTAGGGTAAAAAGCCATGTAAGCCCATCCACAGCTGGTTGTCTTGGAAGTCTTGTCTTTTCTTCTGTAAATCTTTCTGGAGCCTTTCTGGCTTCATTTGGGTCCAGCAGCATCCACACCTCCAGTTGTTCCTGGGGAAGAAACAGAGGCACAGTTCTCAGGGGTGGCACACTCCCTGGAGAGTTGATTATTATCTTCCCCTTGTTGGGGTAAATATTTTATGTCTCTTGTTGTTACCCAAATAGGTCTTTTTTCCTCTTGAGGAAAGACATATCCAAATCCTCTCCCTGCTGTGAGGAGGGGGTTTGGTCCTCTCCAGGCCCCAGTTAATGGGTCCCTCTATTTGATCCAGATAGAGCTGTAACAGCTGAGGTCCAATGTTTTTGAAAAGGGGACAAGTGTCTATCTTTTTTAGAAAAATTTAAAAAATTTAGGGTTAATAATGTCTTTTTTAGTTGGTTGTGTGGGGGTAGGGATTCCCCCTTTTGTTTTGTAATTGAGACTTGAGAGTTTGATTATATCTTTCCATGATGGCCTGGTCCCGTGGGTTATATGGGATGTCTGTGGAAAGTGAGATTTTCCAGGTTTGGAGGAAATCTATAAAAACCCTGCTTACGAAGCAGGGACCATTATTGGTTTTGATTTGATCTGGCAATCCAAGGGTGAAAAAGCATTGAAGCATATGGCTAATAGCATGTTTAATCTTTTTCCCGGCGTGTGCCAATGTACAGCAAGTATGGGAGAAAGTATCAACTGAGAGAAAAATATATTTAAGTTTTTTAAATGGAGAATAGTGTGTAACGTTAATCTCTTAAAGGTGATTAGGGCGTAGTCCTCAAGGATTGGCTCCTGTAGTTTGAAGAGAAGGTACCTGGAGGAAAGGCTGACAGGATTTGTAAGTTTGGACAATTTTTTTAAGGTCCTTGACTGGCACGTGGGGATATTTATGTTTAAGGCCCCTCCAATTTATATGAGTTAATAAGTGGAAGCGTGTAGCTTTTGAGACTGTATTACATTGAGGCTGAGAGGCTAGTTTGTCAGCCAAATCATTTCCTTTAGAGAGGAGAGAGTAAGGCCCTTTAAGAGGTCAAACAAAGGGGACAATTCCTCAGTAGTTATGGGTATCCAGGGCCTTATCTAATTAATTTCCCCCAGTACCTTTTGGAGTTGAGGCAAAGTATAGAATTTTTGAATATGGAGTTGTGGTTTGACAGGAGAGACAGTGTCAAGGAATAACATGGAGCTCAAAATCTTGAAGGGAGGGGCAGACTGAATTTCTGGAGCCACTTTAAAATCATGGGCCTGTAAAATGGCAAGGCATTTAGCAGTGAGGTCTTGGAGATCAGATGGGTTGCAATGACCTAAAATAATAATAAAACATTAGGATGATTAATCAAGGAAGAAAAGATATGAGATATGTATTGTTAGGGTCAATCCAGGGCTGACAGCTAGCAGTTTTCCATGATGTTGAAGCTTATAGATCTAGGGGAAGTTCCATAATGGTAGAAGTAGGCTTGTCTTTATAGGGCCAAGCAAAAGAGACGAAAAAAAAAAGTTAACCAGGCACACAGAGCAAAATTATTATAGCCAAGCCACAGCAAGCTTTACGAACTCCTGTTAGGCACACTTTGTATAGTTTTATAATGGAATCTCAAACCATCATTACACCTTAAAATTGGCCCCCAGTGACATTGTCTCTAGAAATGTGATTGTAGATGTAAATTATAAACTAATAAAATACTGAATATATTGGTGGACATATATTTAAATTACCATATTTTATCTTTGGCCCCCAGTAGATTTATGACTACCACACATTGTAAATTGTACTCAGTCCAATTTTAAAGGTTCTCACAGTCTTGATCAAATTAATATAGTGAGTCCTGTAAAATCAAACAAGTTAAATACTTTTAACATGTAAAGTCACAGAGTAAACATTTTAACTGGTATAAGGCATAGTAAGGAGAAACTAGAATAATGTAAACTTAACCACCATCAGCCGTCATCAAACTTTTGTAGTAACCAGAGACTGACAGTCTAGGTTTTTTAATTTCACCCCTCAAGCTGGGCAGAGTTGTCAGGGAAAACTCTGATCCCAGGCCAACATTGTATTATTGACTGAGTTAACCGGGCTTGAATTATTAAGGGGGATAGATAGAACATTTGGTGTAAACGTTTAGCTTGTTTTAAGGGTGGCAAGGGGGAGACAGCTGTGAATCCCCATTAGCAATAAAGTCAGGCAGACCACTGTGTGAGCAAATGTGCTCACAGTAAGTTTGGAGGTGGCTGGCCCATTGTATGTAAAAGGACCTGTTTCTGGCTGACTTACTGAAAAAAGCCAGATTGCCTCCAGCCCTACTTTAATGGGAAGGCAGTGAAGGGTGGGACAATGGTGTGTAGGACATAGCCATATAGACTTGAAAAGTCGGTTTTTTTTTTTTTTTTTTTACCTCTAGCAGCACAATATGAATGTCCCCAGCCATCCCTCTTAATCATGGCCTTAGTTTTGAAAATTAACAAAATAGAATTGTGGTCCTATTTTATTATTTTTAGTTGTGGTATTCAGGCGGCTCGGGCCTGTTTTGAACACTTTCATTTTTTTTTAAATAAACACTTTGGGCCCCGCAGGACATTTAGCTAAGAGCATCGAGGGGCGCTGACAGGCAAGGGGCGGAGACAGGCAGTGACTCGCCTCACTGCGAACCATCTGTTCACTCTCAAGATATTTTTAACAGTTTTTTCTCAGGCATCCTCTCCATTGTTTTAATGTAAAGTAGTTAGCCCACCCCACCTTTTTTTTTTTTACCTTTTTTAAGATTGTTAATATGGTTGACAATAGCAGCTCAGTAACCTGAAATTAGTCTTAGTGTCTTTATAATTTTAACTTGTTTGAGGTTTCTTAACTTAAAATCTTAAAATCTTAGTCCATTATCTTTAAGTTATATTTTTAATCTAGGGATGAAATAAATCATAGCCTTAAAAAGCAGGTTTTTTCTCCAGTTAACTGTTTTTAAGAGTTTGTATTCCTAATAGTCTTTCCTCAGTCATTTTTAAAATTGTTTTAATGTAAAGTAGTTAGCCCACCTTTTTTTGCCTTCCTTAAGATTGTTAATGTGGCTGACAATAGCAGCCCAGTAACCTGAAATCTGTCTTAGTGTCTTTATAATTTTAATTTGTTTGATGTTTTTTAACTTAAAACTCTAAAATCTCAGTCCGATATCTTTAGTCAAGCATATCAGTCTGCTGTAAATTTAACCTTGATTAAACTTTTTTGTTGGGCCTGGATAGCAAAATGTAGCCATTTTTTATGTTAGCAAAGTTTTTTGTATTTTTTCTTTTGAAGGATAAAGAGGGGGAGGAGTGGTTGTGTGCACAATTGCCTTAGGCGGCAGTTATAGCTAAAAATACAGCGGGGCCAGTGGCGGCTTGCGTGGCAGCCTTGGAAGGAACAAGATTTTAAAAATCAGTTTTAGTTTTTTCTTATAGCTTTTCTTAAGGGCAAAAATGAACTCCTTTACAGAGATGTCTTTAAGGCTGGCAATTATGGCAAGGAGGATTGAATTAATCCATGGGGCTAAAACAAAAGTTTCATCCCAAGAGCCAAGGAGGTTTTTTTGTTTTACTTTTAAGCCACATTACAGGAGGAGTTTTTGTAAAATCAGAGCAATAGTAATACACATGAGTACAACATAAGCATAAAGGCCCAAAAGATAGCTAAACAGGTTGTAGAATTAAGTTTAGATTTAGATCCGTGACGGCCAGAAGATCCTGTGCCCTTAGGGGATGGCTCAATGATACCAAACACAGTATAGCTGGGAGGAGATCTCCCCATTAGGTTTGTTTTGTCTTTGGGGATGGAGTCCCCACTCAAATGAGGGGGCAAAACGCTTAAAGTCTCCTCCAGGTCTGGCCACATGGTGAGTTCGCCATGAACGTATGACCCGTTTAGAAATACAGGCACCGCAGATGCGGTTTTCTGGCAACCTGGAAATGAAAGGAAAGAGAGAGGAAAGAAAAGATGTTGAAGCAAGCACAGGTTACAGAAGCAAAGGTTAGAATATTAGATATGAAGACTACCTCATAATTTATGAGGGTACACCCATCCTCAGTCCGATTAGCCCGTCAGTGTACTTCTGTGTTTTTCCTTCATTACGTTGGGGGCAGCAATCAGCCAGTTTCTTCCCCCAGCAGGTAGTTCCGTTTCCTCACATGGGACACCAGTCTGTGGGTTTCCCTCCACCGGCAGGTAGAGCGGAAGAGAGAGAGTCGGGACAGCCGCTTCTCTCGAGGCTGAGTGGGAAGGCAGGTGTCGCAGCTCAAACCCCTACCCCTAAAACACCTGGGAGAAAAACCACATTGAGCCAGGAGTCTGTCAAGGGCAGAAACTCATTTTATTGTAATGGGAAGGTCTTTATATAACTTTGAGAAAGAGGGAGTGTCTCAGGACGGGATAAAGGTGTAAGGGCCAATAGTATAACACCACGTCAGCAGTAACTGGGTGGAGGCAGTTTCGGCTTAGGCCTTGCTGAAGCGCAAGTAGGCCAAAGACAGGTCACCAAACTCTAGTCATGCTCAGGAAGTTCCACTAGGCCTCACAAGTGGGAGAAGGCCAAGGACAGGTAGCTAAATGCTAGCTAGGCTCAGAAATTTCCACTAGGCCTCACACCGGGGCCTCTTAGGGCCCAACATAAAGTAGTTTGTTTAAAAGCAAACATCTTCATTGCCAAACACTGTACTGTGTGAAATAAGCTAGTACTGTACTCGGAATGAGTGGCTTTCCTAAGAACAAGGTTGAGTGCAGCAAGTTCAAGCTTTCCTAGTTTGTGTAATCTAACAAGATGTAGAACTTAGTAGATTCGCCTCATTTCTAAAGTAGTTGTTTAAAAACAAACATCTTCATTACCGAACAGTGTATTGTGTGAAATAAGCTAGTTCTGCTCTCAGAATGAGTTGCTTTCCCACAAACAACGTTGAGTACATCAAGTTCAAACTTTCCCTGTTAGTGTAATCTAACAAGATGAACAACTTAGTAGAATCATTTCATTTCTAAAGTAGTTTGATTAGAAAACAAACATCTTCATTGCTGAACACTGTACTGTGTGAAATAAGCTACTTCTCTTCTCAGAATGAGTTGCTTTCCTATGAAGAAGTTTGAATACAGCAAGTTCAACATCTTCATTACTAAACACTGTACTGTGTGAATTAAGATAGTTCTGTTCTCAGAATGAGTTGCTTTCCTACCAAGAAGGTAAAGTGCAACAAGTTCAAACTTTCCTTGTTAGTGTAATCCAAAAAGATGTACAACTTAGTGAATTCGTTTCATCTCTAAAATATTTTGTTTAGAATACAACCATCTTCATTGCCGAACACTGTACTGTGTGAATTAAGCTAGTTCTGTTCTTGGAATGAGTTGCTTTCCTCCAAAAATGTTGGTGCACCAAGTTCAAACTTTCCCAAATTGTTTAATCTTACAAGATGTACTACTTAGTACATTCGTTTCATTTTGAAGTAGCTTGTTTAAAAAACAAACATCTTCATTGCCCAACACTATACTGTGTGAAACAAGGTAATTCTGTTCCCCAATGAGTTGCTTTCCTATGAAGAAGGTTGAATGCAGCAAGTTCAAACTTTCCTTGTCAGTGTAATATAAAACGATGTACAACTTAGTATATTCACTTCATTTCTAAAGTAGTTTGTTTAGAAAACAAATATCTTCATTGCCAAACACTGTACTGTGTGAATTAAGCTAGTTCGCTTGTCAGAATGAGTTGCTTTCCTACAAAGAAGGTTGTATGCACCACAGTCAAACTTTTCTTGTTTGTGTAATCTAACAAGATGTACAACTTAGTAGATTCGTGTCATTTCTAAAGTAGTTTGTTTAGAAAACAAACATCTTCATTGCCAAACACTGTACTGTGTGAAATAAGCTAGTTCTGTTCTCGGAATGATTTGCTTTCCCACGAAAAAGGTTGAGTGCAGCAAGTTCAAACTTTCCTTGTTAGTACAATTTAACAATATGTACAACTTAGTAGATTCGCCTCATTTCTCAAGGAGTTTGTTTAGAAAACCAACATCTTCATTACTAAACACTGTACTTTGTGAATTAAGATAGTTCTGTTCTCAGAATGAGTTGCTTTCCTACCAAGAAGGTTCAGTGCAACACGTTCAAACTTTCCTTGTTAGTGTAATCTAACAAGATGTACAACTTAGTAAATTCATATCATCTCTAAAGTAGTTTGTTTAGAAAACAAACATCTTCATTGCTGAACACTGTACTGTGTTAAATAAGCTATTTCTGTTCTCGGAAGGAGTTGCTTTCCTACGAACAAGGTTGAATGCAGCAAGATCAAACTTTCCTAGTTTGTGTAATCTAACAAGATGTACAACTTAGTAAATTCATATCATCTCTAAAGTAGTTTGTTGAGAAAACAAACATCTTCATTACCAAACACTGTACTGTGTGAATTAAGCTAGTTCTGTTCATGGAATGAGTTGCTTTCCTACAAAGAATGTTGAGTGCAGCAAGTTCAAACTTTCCTTGTTAGTGTAATCCAAAAAGATGTACAACTTAGTAAATTCGTTTCATCTCTAAAGTAGTTTGTTTAGAAAACAAACATCTTCATTGCTGGACACTTTACTGTGTTAAATAACGTTTTTCTGTTTTCGGAATGAGTTGCTTTCCTACGAATAAGGTTGAGTGGAGCAAGTTCAAAGTTTCTAAGTTTGTGTAATCTAACAAGGTATACAATTTAGTAGATTCGCTCCATTTCTAAAGTAGTTTGTTTAGAAAACAAACATCTTCATTGCCGAACACTGTACTGTGTGAAATCAGCTAGTTCTATTCTCAGAATGAGTTGCTTTCCTAAGAAGAAGGTTGAATGCAGAAAGTACAAACCTTCCATGTTTGTGTAATCTCACAAGATGTATAACTTAGTAGATTCGCTTCATTTCTCTAAGTAGTTTGTTTAGAAAACGAACATCTCCAATACCAAAAACTGTACTGAGTGAATTAAGATAGTTCTGTTCATTGAATAAGTGGCTTTACTGCAAAGAGTGTTGATTGCAGCAATTTCAAACTTTACCAGTTTTGTAATCTAACAAGATGTACAACTTGGTAGATTCACCTCATTTCTAAAGTAGTTTGTTTAGAAAACAAACATCTTCATTGCCAAATACTGTACTGTGTGAAATAAGCTAGTTCTGTTCTCAGAATGAGTTCCTTTCCTAAGAACAAGGTTGAATGCAGAAAGTTCAAACGTTCCATGTTTGTGTAATCTCACAAGATATACAACTTAGTAGATTCACCACATTTCTCAAGTACTTTGTTTAGAAAACAAACATCTTCATTACCAAACTCAGTACTGTGTGAATTAAGCTAGTTCTGTTCTTGGAATGAGTTGCTTTTCTACATAGAATGTTGAGTACAGCAAGTTCCAATTTTGTTAGTTTGTGTAATCCAACAAGAAGTACAAATCAGTAGATTCACCTCATTTCTAAAGTAGTTTGTTTAGAAAACAAAAAACTTCATTGCCGAACACTGTACTGTGCGAAATAAGCTAGTTCTCTTCTCAGAATGAGTTGCTTTCATACGAACAAGGTTGAGTGCAGCAAGATCAAACTTTCCTAGTTTGTGTAATCTTACAAGATGTACGACTTCGTAGATTCGCCTCATTTCTAAAGTAGTTTGTTGAGAAAACAAACATCTTCATTACCAAACACTGTACTGTGTGAATTAAGCTAGTTCTGTTCTTGGAATGAGTTTCTTTCCTACAAAGAATGTTGAGTGCAGAAAGTTCAAACTTTCCTTGTTAGTGTAATCCAAAAAGATGTACAACTTAGTAAATTCGTTTCATCTCTATAGTAGTTTATTTAGAAAACAAACATCTTCATTGCCGGACACTGTACTGTGTTAAATAAGCTTTTTCTGTTGTCGGAATGAGTTGCTTTCCTACGAACAAGGTTGAGTGCAGCAAGTTCAAAGTTTCCAAGTTTGTGTAATCTAACAAGGTATACAATTTAGTAGATTCGCTTCATTTCTAAAGTAGTTTGTTTAGAAAACAAACATCTTCATTGCCGAACACTGTACTGTGTGAAATAAGCTAGTTCTGTTCTAAGAATGAGTTGCTTTCCTAAGAACAAGGTTGAATGCAGAAAGATCAAACTTTCCTTTTTAGTGTAATCTCACAAGATGTACGACTTAGTAGGTTCGTTTCATATCTAAAGTAGTTTGTTTCGAAAACAAACATCTTCATTTCTGAACACTGTTCTTAGTGAACTAAGCTAGTACTATTCTCAGAATGAGTTGCTTTCCTATGAACAAAGTTGATTGCAGCAAGTTCAAACTTTCCTTGTTAGTGTAATCTAGCAAGATGTACAACTTAGTAGATTCATTTCTTTTCTAAAGCAATTGTTTAGAAATCAAATATATTCATTGCCGAACACTGTACTGTGTGCAATAAGCTAGTTTTGTTCTTGTAATGAGTTGCTTTCCTACTAACAAGGTTGAATGCAGCAAGTTCAAACTTTCCTTGATAGTGTAATCTAACAAGATGTACAATTTAGTAGATAAGTTTCATTTCTAATGTAGTTTGTTTGGAAAACAAACATCTTCATTGCCGAATTCTGTACTGTGGGAAATAAGCTAGTTCTGTTCTCAGAATGAATTGCTTTCCTATGAACAAGGTTGAGTGCAGGAAGTTCAAACTTTCCCAGTTTGTGTAATCTAACAAGATGTTGAACGTAGTATATTCGACTCATTTCTAAAGTAGTTTCTTTAGAAAACAAACATCTTAATAGCCGAAGACTGTACTGTGTGAAATAAGCTAGTTCTGTTCTCAGAATGAGTTGCTTTCCTACGAACAAGATTGAATGCAGGAAGTTCAAATTTTCCATCTTTGTGTAATCTAACAAGATGTACAACTTCATAGAATCGCCTCATTTCTAAAGTAGTTTGTTTAGAAAACAAACATCTTCATTACCGAACACTGTACTGTGTGAAATAAGCTAGTTCTGTTCTTGGAATGAGTTGCTTTCCTACAAAGAATGTTGAGTGCACCAAGTTCAAACTTTCCTAGTTTGTGTAATCTAAGAAGATATAGAACTTAGTAGATTCACCTCATTTCTAAAGTAGTTTGTTTAGAAAACAAATATCTTCATTCCCGAACACTGTACTGTGAGAAATAAGCTAGTTCTGTTCTCGGAATGAGTTGCTTTCCCAAGAACAAGGTTGAGTGCAGCAAGTTCACACTTCCCTTGTTTGTGTGATCTAACAAGATATACAACTTAGTCGATTCGTTTCATTTCTAAAGTAGTTTGTTTAGAAAACAGACATCTTCAATGCCAAAAACTGTACTGTGGGAAATAAGGTATTTCTGTTCTTGCAATGAGTTGCTTTCCTAAGAACATGGTTTAGTACAGCAAGTTCAAATTTTCCTTGTTAGTGTAATCTAGCAAGATCTACAACTTCGTAGATTCATTTCATTTCTAAAGTAGTTTGCTTAGAAAGCAAACATATTCATTGCCGAATACTGTACTCTGAAATAAGCTAGTTCTGTTCTCAGAATGAGTTGCTTTCCTACAAAGTATTTTGAGTGCAGCAAGTTCAAACTTTCCTGGTTTGTGTAATCTAACAAGATGTACAATTTAGAAGATTCAGTTCATTTCTAAAGTAGTATCTATAGAAAACAAACATCTTCATTACCAAACACTGTACTGTGTGAATTAAGCTAGTTCTCTTCTTGCAATGAGTTGCTTTCCTACAAAGAATTTGAGTGTACAAGTTCAAAGTTTCCTTGTTTGTGTAATCTAACAAGACGTCCAAATTAGTAGATTCGTTTCATTTCTAAAGTACTTTGTTTAGAAAAGAAACATCTTCATTGCCGCACACTGTACTATGTGAAATGTGCTGGTTCTGTTCTCGGAATTAGTTGCTTTCCTACGAACAAGGTTTAATGCAGCAAGTTCAAACTTTCCTAGTTTGTGTAATCGAACATGATATACAATTTAGTAGAGTCCCCTCATTTCTAAAGTAGTTTGCTTAGAAAACAAACATCGTTGTTGCCGAAGAATGTACTGTGTGCAATAAGCTACTTCTGTTCTCTCAATGAGTTCCTTTCCTATGAAGAAGGTGGAATGCACTACGTTCAGTCTTTCCTTGTTTGTGTAATCTAACTAGATGTAGAACATAGTAGATTTGCCTCATTTCTAAAGTAGTTTGTTTAGAAAACAAACATCTTCATTGCTGAGCACTGTACTGTGTGAAATAAGCTAGTTCTGTTCTCGGAATGAGTTGCTTTCCTACAAACAAGGTTCAGTGCACAAAGTTCAAACTTTCCTTGTTTGTGTAATCTAACAAGATGTACAACTTAGTAGATTCACTTCATTTCTAAAGTAGTTTGTTTCAAAAACAAACATCTTCATTGCCTAACACTGTACTGTGTGAAAGAAGCTAGTTCTCTTCTCAGAATGAGTTGCTTTCTTACGAAGAGGGTTGAGTGAAGCAAGTTCAAACTTTCCTTGTTGGTGTAATCTAACAAGACATACAATTTAGTAGATTCATTTCATTTCTAATGTAGTTTCTATACAAGAGAAACATCTTCATTGCCGAACAATGTACTGTGTGAAGTAAGCTATTTCTGCTCTTGGAATGAGTTGCTTCCGTATGAAGAAGGTTGAGTGCAGCAAGATCAAACTTTCCTCGTTTGTGTAATCTAACAAGATGTACAACCTAGTAGATTCGCCTCATTTCTAAAGTAGTTTGTTTAGTACATAAATATCTTCATTGTCAAACACTGTACTGTGTTAAATAAGCTAGTTCTGTTCTCAGAATGAGTTGCTTTCCTACTAAAAAGGTTGAGTACAGCAAGTTCAAACTTTCCTAGTTTGTGTAATCTAACAAGATGTACAACTTAGTAGATTTGCCTCATTTCTAAAGTAGTTTGTTTACAAAACAAACATCTTCATTGGGGAACACTGTATTGTATGAAATAAGCTAGATCTGTTCTCAGAATGAGTTGCTTTCCTATGAAGGAGGTTGAGTGCAGCAAGTTCAAACTTTCCTTGTTTGTGTAATCTAACAAGATGTACCACTTAGAAATTTCACATCATTTCTAAAGTAGTTTGTTTAGAAAACAAACATCTTCATTGCCGAACACTGTACTGTGTGAAATAAGCTAGTTCTGTTCTCGGAATGAGTTGCTTTCCTAAGAAGAAGGTTTAATGTACCAAGTTCAAACTTTCCTAGATTGTGTAATCTAACAAGATGTAGAACTTAGTAGATTAGCCTCATTTGTGAAGTAGTTTGTATAGAAAACAAACATTTTCATTGCCAAACACTGTACTGTGTGAAATATGCTAGTTCTGTTCTCGGAATGACCTGCTTTCCTATGAACAAGGTTGAGTGCAGCAAATTCAAACTTTCCTTGTTTGTGTAATCTAACAAGATCTATAACCTAGTAGATTTGCTTCATTTCTAAAGTAGTTTGTTTAGTAGACAAACATCTCCATTTATGAACACTGAACTGTGTGAAATAAGCTAGTTCTGTTCTCATAATAAGTTACTCTCAAACGAAGAAGGTTGAGTGCATCAAGTTCAAACGTTCCTAGTTTGTGAAATCTACCAAGATGTACAACTTAGTAGATTCGCTTTATTTCTAAAGTAGTTTATTTCAAAAACAAACATCTTCATTTTCAAACACTGTACTGTGTTTAATAAGCTAGTTCTCTTTTAGGAATGAGTTGCTTTCTTACCAAGAGGGTTGAGTGCAGCAAATTCAAACTTTCCTTTTTTGGGTAATCTAACAAGATTTACAACTTAGTAGATTTGTTTCATTTCTAATGTAGTTTCTATAGAAGAGAAACATCTTCATTGCCGAACAATGTACTGTTGGAAGTAAGATAGTTATGTTCTTGGAATGAGCTACTTTCCTACGAAGAAGGTTGAGTGCAGCAAGTTCTAACTTTCCTAGTTTGTGTAATCTAAAAAGCTGTACAACTTAGTAGATTCGTTTCATTTCTAATGTAGTGTGTTTCAAAAACAAACATCTTCATTGCCGAACAATGTATTGTGTGAAATAAGCTAGATATTTTCTGGGAATGAGTTGCTTTCCTGCGAAGAAGATTGAGTGCAGCAAGATCAAACTTTTTTTTTGTGAAATCTAACAAGATGTACAACTTAGTAGATTCACTTCATTTCTAAAGTAGTTTCTTTCAAAAACAAACATCTTCATTGTCAAACACCTTACTGTGTGAAACAAGCTGGTTCTCTTCTGGGAATGAGTTGCTTTCTTATGAAGAGGGTTGAGTGGAGCAAGTTCAAACTTTCCTTGTTTGTGTAATCTAACAAGATTTACAACTTAGTATATTCGTTTCATTTCTAATGTAGTTTCTGTAGAAGAGAAACATCTTCATTGCTGAACAATGTACTGTTGGAGGAAAGCAAGTTCTGCTCTTGGAATGAATTGCTTTCGTACGAAGAAGGTTGAATGCAGCAAGCTCAAACTTTCCTTGTTTGTGTAATCTAACAAGATATACAACTTAGTAGATTCGCCTAATTTCTAATGTATTTTCCTTAGAAAACCAACATCTTCATTGCCAAACACTTTACTATGTGAAATAAGCTAGTTCTGTTCTCGGAATGAGTTGCTTTCTTGCCAATAATGTAGAATGCACCAAGTTCAAACATTTCTAGTTTGTGTAATCTAACAAGATGTACAACGTAGTATATTCCCTTCATTTCTAAAGTAGTTTTTTTAGAAAACAAACATCTTCATTGCTGAACACTGTACTGTGTGAAATAAGTTAGTTCTGTTCTTGGAATAAGTTGATTTTCTAAGAAGAGGTTTCAGAGCAGCCAGATCAAACTTTCCCAGTTTGTGTAATCTAATTTAGTAGATTCACTTCATTCCTTCTGTAGTTTTTTCAGAAAACAAACATCTTCATTGCTGAACACTGTACTGTGTTAAATAAGCTAGTTCTTCTCATGGAATGAGTTGCTTTCTTACGAAGAGGGTGAGTGCAGCAAGTTCAAACTTTCCTCACTTGTGAAATCTAACCAGATATACAACTTAGTAGATTCGTTTCATTTCTACTGTAGTTTCTATAGAAAAGATACATCTTCTTTGCCGAACAATGTACCATGTGAAGTAAGCTATTTTGCTCTTGGAATGACATGCTTTCCTATGAAGAAGTTTGAGTGAAGTAAGTTCAAACTTTCCTAGTTTGTGTAATCTAACAACATGTACAATTCGTAGATTCACCTCATTTCTAACGTAGTTCATTTAGAAAACAAACATCTTCATTGCCGAAAACTGTACTGTGTGAAATAAGCTAGTTCTTCTCACGGAATGAGTTGCTGTCTCATGAAGAGGGTTGAGTGCAGCAAGTATAAACTTTCCTAATTGGTGTAATCTAAACAGATGTACAACTTTGTAGATTCATTTCATTTCTACCATAGATTCTATAGAAAAGATACATCTTCATTGCCAAAAACTGTACTGTGTGAAATAAGTTAGTTCTGTTCGTGGAATGAGTTGATTTTCTACGAATAGGTTTCAGAGCAGCCAGATCAAACTTTCCCAGTTTGTGTAATCTAACAAGATGTACAACTGAGTAGATTCGCTTCATTTCTTAAGTAGTTTGTTCAGAAAACAAATATCTTCATTGCCGAACACTGTACTGTGTTAAATAAGCTAGTTCTTCTCATGGAATGAGTTGCTTTCTTAGGAAGAGGGTGAGTGCAGCAAGTTCAAAGTTTCCTTATTTGTGTAATCTCAAAAGGTGGACAACTTAAAAGATTCATTTTATTTCTACTGTAGTTTGTATAGAAAAGATACATCTTCATTGCCAAACACTGTACTGTGTGAAGTAAGCTAGTTTGCTCTTGGAATGAGTTGCTTTCCTACGAAGAAGGTTGAGTGCAGCAAGTTCAAACTTTCCTAGTTTGTGTACTCTAACAACATGTACAACTCAGTAGATTCGCCTCATTTCATAAGTAGTTTGTTTAGAAAACAAACATCGTCATTGTCGAAAACTGTACTGTGTGAAATAAGCTAGTTCTGTTCTCGGAATGATGTCCTTTCCTACGAAGAACGTTGAGTGCAACAAGTTCCAACTTTCCTAGTTTGTGTAATCTAACAAGATGTACATCTTAGTAGATTCACTTCATTTCTAAAGTAGTTTGTTTAGAAAAGAAACATCTTCATTGCCGAACACTGTACTGTGTGAAATAAGCTAGTTTGCTCTTGGAATGAGTTCCCTTCCTACAAAGAAGGTTGAGTGCAGCATGTTCAAAATTTCCTAGTGTGTGTAATCTAACAACATGTACAACTTAGTAGATTCACCTCATTTCTTAAGTAGTTTGTTTAGGAAACAAACATCGTCATTGCCGAAAACTACTGTGTGAAATAAGCTAGTTCTGGTCTCGGAATGAGTTGCTTTCCTACAAAGACGGTTGAGTGCTGCAATTTGAAACTTTCCTCGTTTGTGTAATCTAACAAGATGTACAACTTGGTAGCTTTCTTTCATTTCTAATGTAGTTTCTATAGAAAAGAAACATCTTCATGGTCGAACACTGTACTGTGTGAAACAAGCTAGTTCTGCTCTTGGAATGAGATGCTTTCCTAAGAAGATTGCTGAGTGCAGCAAGTTCAAACTTTCCTCATTTGTGTAATCTAACAAGATGTACACCTTGGTAGATTCGTTTCATTTCTAATCTAGTTTCTATAGAAAAGAAACATCTTCATGGTCGAACACTGTTCTGTGTGGAACAAGCTAGTTCTGCTCTTGGAATTACTTGCTTTCCTACGAAGACGGTTGAGTGCAGCAAGTTGAAACTTTCCTCGTTTGTGTAATCTAACAACATATACAACTTACTACCTTATTTTCATTTCTAATGTAGTTTCTGTAGAAAAGAAACATCTTCTTTGTCGAACACTGTACTGTGTGAAACAAGCAAATTCTGCTCTTGGAATGAGATGCTTTCCTACAAAGATGGCTGAGTGCAGCTAATTTTAACTTTCCTCATTTGTGTAATCTGAAAAGATGCACAACTTAGTAGATTCTTTTCATTTCTAATGTAGTTTCTATAGAAAGAAACTTCTTCATTGCCAAAGAATGTACTATCGGAAATAACTCAGGTCAGCTCTCGGAATGAGTTGCTTTCCTATGAAGATGATTGATTGCAACAAGTTGAAAATTTCCTCATTTGTGTAATCTAACAACATATACCACTTAGTAGATTCTTTTCATTTCTAATGTATTTTCTATAGAAAAGAAACATCTTCATTGCCGAACACTGTACTGTGTGAAACAAGCTAGTTCGTCTCTCGGGATGAGATGCTTTCCTACAAAAACGATTGAATGCAGCAAGTTCAAACTTTCCTCGTTTGTGTAATATCACAAGGTGTACAACTTAGTAGATTCTTTTCATTTCCAATGTAGTTTCTATAGAAAAGAAACTTCTTCTTTGCTGAAGACTGTACTCTTTGAAATAAGCTGGTTCTGCTCCCGGAATGAGTTGCTTTCCTACGAAGAAGGTTCTGTTTTTGCTATCAATGTAGTTTCTATAGAAAAGTTTGGTAACTTCTTCTTTAGTGATTCGTTTAATTTCTAATGTAGTTGCTTTAGAAAAGAAACATCTTCATTGAACACTGTCTTTGAAATAAGCTGGTTCTGCTCCCGGAATGAGTTGCTTTCCTACGAAGAAGGTTCTGTGCACCAAGTTCAAACTTTCCTAGTTTGGTAACCTAAAAAGATGTACAACTTAGTAGATTCGTTTAATTTCTAATGTAGTTGCTTTAGAAAAGAAACATCTTCATTGCCGAACACTGTACTGTGTGAAACAAGCTAGTTCTTCTCTCGGAATGAGATGCTTTCCTACGAAGACGATTGAATGCAGCAAGTTCAAACTTTCCTCGTTTGTGTAATCTCACAAGGTATAAAACTTAGTAGATTCTTTTCATTTCTAATGTAGTTTCCATAGAGAAGAAACTTCTTCTTTGCCGAAGACTGTACCCTTTGAAATAAGTTAGTTCTGCTCTCGGAATGAGTAGCTCTCCTACGAAGACTATTGAGTGCTGAAATTTGAAACTTTCCTTGTTTGTGTTATCTAACAAGATGTACAACTTCGTATATTAGTTTCATTTCTAATGTAGTTTGTACAGAAAAGAATCTTCTTCATTGCCAAACACTGTACCGTGTGAAATAAGCTGGATCTGCTCTCGGAATGTGTTGCTTTCCTAAGAAGAGGGTAGATTTTTGCAAGTACAAAAATTCCTTGTTTGTGTAATCTAACAAGATGTACAACTTCCTACAATAGTTTCATTTGTAATGTAGTTTCTGTAGAAAAGAAACATCTTCATTGCCGAACACTGTACTGTATAAAATAAGCTAGTTCTGCTATCGGAATGAGTTGCTTTCCTATGAAGACGGGTGAGTGAAGCAAGTTCAAACTTTCCACTTTTGTGTAATCTAACAAGATGTACAAGATAGTAGTTTTGTTTCATTTCTGAAGTAGTTTCTGTAGAAAAGAAACATCTTCATTGCCGAACACTGTATTGTGTGAAAGAACCTAGTTCTGCTCTCAGAATGAGATGCTTTACTATGAAGACGGTTGAGTGCAGCTAATTCAAACTTTCCTCGTTTGTGTAACCTAACAAGGTGTACAACTTAGTAGATTCTTTTCATTTCTGTTGTAGTTTCTATAGAAAAGAACCTTCTTCATTGCCAAAGACTGTGCTGTCTGAAATAACTTAGTTTTGCTCTCGGAATGAGTTGCTTTCCTACGAAGAC
This sequence comes from Orientallactaga sibirica, assembly GCA_036365145.1. Classification (NCBI taxonomy): domain Eukaryota; kingdom Metazoa; phylum Chordata; class Mammalia; order Rodentia; family Dipodidae; genus Orientallactaga; species Orientallactaga sibirica. The sequence goes on from JAEOAD010000025.1 coordinate 508,940, forward strand.
GATTAAGTGCAGAAAGTTGAAACTTTCCTCATTTGTGAAACCTAAAAAGATGTACAACTCAGTAGATTCATTTAGTTTCTAATGTAGTTTCTATAGAAAAGAAACATCTTCATGGTCGAACAATGTACTGTGTGAAACAAGCTAGTTCTGCTCTCGGAATGAGTTGCTTTCCTACGAAGACGGTTGAGTGCAGTAAGTTCAAACTTTCCTCATTCGTGTAATGTAACAAGATGTACAACTTAGTAGATTCCTTTCATTTCTAATGTAGTTTCTTTAGAAAAGAAACATCTTCATTGCCAAACACTGTACTGTGTGAAATAAGTTAGTTCTGCTCTCGGAATGAGTTGCTTTCCTATGAAGATGGTTGAGTGCAGCAAGTTGAAACTTGCCCCGTTTGTGTATCCTAAAGGATGTACAGATTACTACATTCATTTCATTTGTATTGTACTTTCTGTAGAAAAGAAACATCTTCATTGATGAACACTGTACTGTGTGAAATAAACTAGTTCTACTCTCAGAATGAGTTGCTTTCCTATGAAGACGGTTGAGTGCAGCAAGTTGAAACCTTCCTCGTTTGTGTAATCTGAAAATATGTACAACTTGCTACATTCATTTCATTTGTAATTTAGTTTCTGCAGAAAAGAAACATCTTCATTGCTGAACACTGTACTGTGTGAAATAAGCTAGTTCTGCTATTGGAATGAGTTCCTTTCCTATGAAGAATGTTGAGTGCAGCAAGTTCAAACTTTCCTCTTTTGTGTAATATAACAAGATGTACAAGATAGTAGATTCATTTCATTTCTAATGTATTTTCTATAAAATAGAAATATCTTCATTGACGAACACTGTACTGTGTGAAATAAACTAGTTCTACTCTCGGCATGAGTTGCTTTCCTATGAAGACGGTTGAGTGCAGCAAGTTGAAACCTTCCTCGTTTGTGTAATCTGAAAATATGTACAACTTACTACATTCATTTCATTTGTAATTTATTTTCTGCAGAAAAGAAACATCTTCATTGCCGAACACTGTACTGTGTGAAATAAGCTAGTTCTGCTATTGGAATGAGTTCCTTTCCTATGAAGATTGTTGAGTGCAGCAAGTTCAAACTTTCCTCTTTTGTGTAATCTAACAAGATGTATAAGATGGTATATTCGTTTTATTTCTACAGTACTTTCTGTAGAAAGGAAACATCTTCATTGCTAAACACTGTATTGTGTGAAACAAGCTATTTCTGCTAATTCAACCTTTCCTCGTTTGTGTAATCTAACGGGATGTAAAACTTAGTATATTCGTTTCATTTCTAAATTAGTTTCTTTAGAAAAGAAACATCTTCATTTCCAAACACTGTACTGTGTGAAACAAGCTAGTTCTGCTCTTGGAATGAGTTGCTTTCCTACGAAGACGATTGAGTGCAGCTAGTTGAAACTTTCCTCGTTTGTGTACTCTAACAAGATGTACAACTTAGTAGATTCTTTTCATTTCTAATGTAGTTTCTATATAAAAAAAAACCTTCTTCTTTTCCAAAGACTGTACTGTCTGAAATAACTTAGTTCTGCTCTTGGAATGAGTTACTTTCCTCCGAAGACGATTGAGTGCAGCAAATTGAAACTTTCCTCATTTGTGTACTCTAACAAGATGTACAACTTAGATTCATTTCATTTCTAATGTAGTTTCTATAGAAAAGCAGCATCTTCATTGCCGAACACTGTACTGTGTGAAAAAAGGTGGTTCTGCTATTGGAATGAGTTGGTTTCCTACAAAGAAAGTTTTGTGCACCAAGTTCAAACTTTCCTCGTTTGTGAAACCTAAAAAGATGTACAACTTACTAGATTCATTTCATTTTTATTGTTTTTTTCTATAGAAAAGAAAGATCTTCATGTTCGAACACTGTACTGTGTGAAACAAGCTAGTTCTGCTCTCAGAATGAGTTGCTTTCCGACGAAGAAGGTCGAGTGCAGCAAGTTCAAACTTTCCTCGATTGTGTAATGTAACAAGATGTACAACTTAGTTGACTCTTTTCATTTCTAATGTAGTTTCTGTAGAAAAGAAACATCTTCATTGCCGAACACTGTACTGTGTGAAATAAGTTAGTTCTGCTCTCGGAATGAGTTGCTTTCCTATGAAGATGGTTGAGTGCAGCAAGTTGAAACTATCCCCATTTGTGTACTCTAAAATATGTAGAGATTACTACATTCATTTCATTTGTAATGTAGTTTCTGTAGAAAAGAAACATCTTCATTGCTGAACACTGTGCTGTGGGAAATTAGCTAGTTCTGCTCTTGGAATTACTTGCTTTCCTATGAAGACAGTTGAATGCAGCAAGTTGAAACTTTCCTCGTTTGTGTAATCTGAAAATATGTACAACTTATTACATTAATTTAATTTGTAATGTGGTTTCTGCAGAAAAGAAATTTCTTCATTGGCAAACACTGTACTGTGTGAAATTCGCTACTTCTGCTGTTGGAATGAGTTGCTTTCCTATGAAGAAGGTTCTGTGCAGCAAGTTCAAACATTCCTCGTTTTTTATTTATTTATTTATTTATTTATTTTTGTTTTTGGCAAGGTAGGGTCTTACTCTGGTCCAGGTTGACCTGGAATTAACTATGTAGTCTCAGGGTGGCCTCAAACTCTCTGCAATCCTCCTACCTCTGACTCCCGAGTGCTGGGATTAAAGGCGTGCGCCACCATGCCTGGGTTCATTCCTCATTTTTGTAACCTTAAAAGATGTACACCTTTGTAGATTCATTTCATTTCTAATGTAGTTTATATAGAAAAGAAACATATTCGTTGCCAATCCCTGTACTGTGTGAAATAAGTTACTTCTGCTCTCGTAATGAGTTGCTTTCATATGAAGATGATTGAGTGCAGCAAGTTGAAACTTTCCTCGTTTTTGTGATCTAACAAGATGTACAACTTACTACAATCGTCTCATTTGTAAGGTTGTTTCTGTAGAAGAGAAACATCTTTATTGCCGAAAACTGTACTGTGTGAAATAAGCTAGTACTGCTCTTGGAATGAGTTGCTCTCCTACGAAGACAGCTGAGTGAAGCAAGTTCAAACTTTCCTCTTTTATGTAATCTAACAAGATGTACAAGATCGTAGATTCATTTCATTTCTAATGTAGTTTCTGTAGAAAAGAAACATCTTCATTGCTGACCACTGTACTGTGTGAAATAAGTTAGTTCTGCTCTCGGAATGAGTTGCTTTCCTACAAAGAGGATTGAGTGCAGCAAGTTGAAACTTTCTTCGTTTTTGTAATCTAACAAGATGTACAAGATAGTAGATTCGTTTAATTTCTAATGTAGTTTCTGTAGAAAAGAAACTTCTTCATTGCCAAAGAATGTACTGTCTGAAATAACTTAGTTCTGCTCTCGGAATGAGTTGCTTTCCTACAAAGACCATTGAGTGCAGCAAGTTGAAACTTTCCTCGTTTTTGTAATCTCACAAGATGTACAAGATAGTATATTCGTTTAATTTCTAATGTAGTTTCTGTAGAAAAGAAACATCTTCATTTTTGAACACTGTACTGTGTGAAATAAGTTAGTTCTGCTCTCAGAATGAGTTGCTTTCCTATGAATACAGTTGAGTGTAGCAAGTTGAAAGGTTCCTCGTTTATGTAATCTACCAAGATGTACAACTTTGTCTACTCGTTTCATTTGTAATGTAGTTTCTATAGAAAAGAAACATCTTCATTGCCGAACACTGTACTGTGTGAAATAAGCTGGTTCTGCTGTCGGAATGAGTTGCTTTCCAAAGAAGAGGGTTGATTTTTGCAAGTACACACTTTCCTCGTTTGTGTAATCAAACAAGATGTACAACTTAGTAGATTCGTTACATTTCTAATGTAGTTTCTATAGAAAAGAAACATCTTCATTGCCGAACACTGTACTGTGTGAAATAGGGTAGTTCTGCTCTCGGAATGATTTGCTTTCCTATGAAGACGGTTGATTGCAGAAAGTTCAAAGTTTCCTCGTTTTTGTAATCTACCAACATGTAGAACCTAGTAGATTCATTTCATTTCTAATGTTGTTTCTAAAGAAAAGAAACACCTTCATTGCAAAACACTGTACTGTGGAAATAAGTTAGTTCTGCTCTCAGAATGAGTTGCTTTCCTGCGAAGACGGTTGAGTGCAGTAAGTTCAAACTTTCCTCCTTTGGGTAATCTCACAAGGTGTACAACTCAGTAGATTCGTTTCATTTCTAATGTACTTTCTATAGAAAAGAAACATTTTCATTGCTGAACACTGTACTGTGTGAATCAAGCTAGTTCTGCTCTCATAATGAGTTGCTGTCCTACAAAGACGGTTGAATGCAGCAAGTTCAAACTTTCCTCTTTAGTGTAACCTAACAATATGTACAACTTAGTAGATTCATTTCATTTCTAATGTAGTTTCTGTAGAAAAGAAACATCCTCATTGCCAAACACTATACTATGTGAAACCAGCTAGTTCTACTCTCGGAATGAGTTGTTTTCCTACGAAAAAATTGAGTGCAGAAAGTGCTACCTTCCCTCGTTTTTGTAATCTGAAAAGGTCTACAACTTAGTAGATTCGTTTCATTTATAATGTTGTTTCTATAGAAAAGAAACATCCTCATTGCCGAACAGTGTAATGTGTGAAACAGCTAGTTCTGCTCTCGGAATGAGTTGCTTTCCTACAAAGATGGTTGAGTGCAGCAAGTTCAAATTTTCCTTGTTTGTGTAATCTCACAAGGTGTACAACTTAGTTGATTCGTTTCATTTCTACTGTATTTTCTATAGAAAAGAAACATCTTCATTGCTGAACACTGTACTGTGTGAAATAAGCTGGTTCTGGTCTCAGAATGAGTTGCTTTCCAAAGAAGAGTGTTGATTTTTGCAAGTACACACTTTCCTTGTTTGTGTAATCTAACAAGATGTAGAACTTAGTAGATTCTTTTCATTTCTAATGTAGTTTCTATAGAAAAGAACATTCTTCATTGCCAAAGTCTTTACTGTCTGAAATAATATAGTTCTCCTCTAGGAATGAGGTGCTTTCCTACGAAGACAATTCAGGCCAGCAACTTGAAACTGCTCATTTTTGTAAACTAACAAGATGTATAACTTAGTAGATTCATTTCATTTCCAATGTAGTTTCTATAGAAAAGAAATATCTTCATTGTTTAACACTGTACTGTGGGAAATAAGCTGGTTCTGCTCTTGGAATGAGTTGCTTTCCTACGAAGAAGGTTGTGTGCAGCAAGTTCAAACTTTTCCTGTTTGTGTAATCTAACAACATGTACCACTTAGAAGATTCACTTCATTTCTAAATAATTTGTTTAGAAAACAAACATCTTCATTGTAGAATAGTGCACTGTGTGAAATAAGCTAATTCTGTTCTCGGAATGAGTTGCTTTCCTACGAAGAAGGTTGAGGGCAGCAACTTAAAACTTTCCTGGTTTGTGTAATCTAACAAGATGTACAATTTAGAAGATTCAGTTCATTTCTAAAGTAGTTTTTATAGAAAAGATACATCTTCGTTGCCGAACACTGTACTGTGTGAAGTAAGATAGTTTGCTCTTGGAATGATTTGCTTTCTTACGAAGAAGGTTGAGTGCAGCAAGTTCGAATATTCCGAGTTTGTATAATCTAACAACATGTACAACTTACTAGATTCACCTCATTTCTAAAGTAGTTCGTTCAGAAAACAAACATCCTCATTACCGAGCACTGTACTGTGTGAAGTAAGCTAGTTCTGTTCTCGGAATGAGTTGCTTTCATACGAAGACGATTGAGTGCAGCAAGTTCAAACTTTCCATGTTTGTGTAATCTAACAAGATGTACAACTTACTACATTCATTTCATTTGTAATGTAGTTTCTGTAGAAAAGAAACATCTTCATTGCTGAACACTGGACTGTGTGAAACAAGCTAGTTCTGTTCTTGGAATCAGTTGTTCTCCTACGAAGAAGGTTCAGTGCAGCAAGTTCAAACTTTCCTAGTTTGTATATTCTAACAAGATGTACAACTTAGTAGATTCACCTCATTTCTAAAGTAGTTCGTTTAGAAAACAAACATCTTCATTGCCGAACACTGTAGTGTGTGAAATAAGTTAGTTCTGTTCTCGGAATGAGTTGCTTTCCTGCGAAGAGAGTTGAATGTAGCAAGTTCAAACTTTCCTTGTTTGTGTAATCTCAGAAAACATACTACTTAGAAGATTCATTTCATTTCTACTTTAATTTCTATAGAAAAGATACATCTTCATTGCTGTACACTGTACTGTGTGAAGTAAGCTAGTGTGCTCTTAGAATGAGTTGCTTTCCCACGAAGAAGGTTGAGTGCAGCAAGTTCAAACTTTCCTAGTTTGTGTAATCTACCAACATGTACAACTTAGTAGATTCGCCTCATTTCTACAGTAGTTCGTTTAGAAAACAAACATCTTCAATGCCGAAATCGGTACTCTGTGAAATAAACTAGTTCTCTTCTAGGAATGAGTTGCTTTCCTACGAAGATGTTTCAGTGCAGCAAGATCAAACATTCCTAGTTTGTGTAATCTAACTAGATGTACACCTTAGTAGATTCACTTCATTTCTGAAGTAGTTTGTGTAGAAAACAAACATCTTCATTGCTGAACACTGTACTGTGTGTAATAAGCTAGTTCTGTTCTTGGAATGATTTGCTTTCATACAAAAAATGTTGAGTGCATCAAGTTCAAAGATTCCTAGTTTGTCTAATCTAACAAAATGTACAACTTAGTAGATTCACCTCATTTCTAAAGTAGTTTTTTTTAGAAAATAAACATCTTCATTCCTGAACACAGTACTGTGTTAAATAACCTAGCTCATCTCATGGAATGAGATGATTTCTTACAAAGAAGGTTGAGTGCAGGAAGTTCAAATTTTCCTAGTTTGTTTAATCGAACAATATGGACAACTTAGTAGATTCACTTCATTTCTAGTTTGTTCAGAAAACAAATATCTTCATTGCTGAACACTTTACTGTGTGAAATAAGTTAGTTCTGCTCTCTAAATGAGTTGCTTTCCTACAAAGACGATTGAGTGCAGCAAGTTGAAACTTTCCTCATTTGTATACTCTAACAAGATGTACAACCTACTACATTAGTTTCATTTGTAATGTAGTTTCTGTAGCAAAGAAACATCTTCATTGCGGAACACTGGTCTGTGTGAAACAAGCTACTTCTGTTCTTTGAATGAGTTGGTTTCCTATGAAGAAGGTTCAGGGCAGCAAGTTTAAACTTTCCTAGTTTGTATAATCTTACAAGATGTACAACTTAGTAGATTTGCTTCATTTCTAACGTAGTTTTTTTTAGAAAACAAACATCTTCCCTGCCGAACACTGTACTGTGTGAAATAAGTTAGTTCTGTTCTCGGAATGAGTTACTTTCCTACGAAGAGTTTTCAGTGCATCAAGATCAAATGTTCATAGTTTGTGAAACTTAACCAGATGTACAACTTAGCAGGTTCGCATCATTTTTAAAGCAGTTTGTTTAGAAAACAAACATATTCATTGCCAAACGCTCTACTGTGTGAAATAAGCTAGTTCAGTTCTCGGAATGAGTTGCTTTCCTACAAAGAGGGTTGAGAGCACCAAGTTCCAACTTTCCTAGTTTCTGTAAACTAACAAGATATACAACTTAGTAGATTTGGCTCACTTCTAATGTAATTTCTTAGAAAACAAACATCTTCATTGTCAAACACTCTACTGTGTGAATTAAGCTTGTTCTGTTCTCGGAATGAGTTGCTATCCTACGAAGGAGGTTGAGTGCACAAAGTTCAACCTTTCCTAGTTTGTGTAAACTAACAAGATTTACAACTTGGTAGATTCACCTCATTTCTAAAGTAGTTTGTTCAGAAAATAAACATGTTCATTCCCGAACACTGTACTGTGTTAAATAAGCTAGTTCATCTCATGTAATGAGTTACTTTCTTACAAAGAAGGTTGAGTGCAGGAAGTTCAAACTTTCCTAGTTTGTGTAATCTAACATGATGTACAATGTAGTAGATTCGTTTCATTTCTAAAGCAGTTTGTTTAGAAAAGAAATATCTTCGTTGCTGAACACTGTACTGTGTGAAATAAGTTAGTCCTGCTCTTGGAATGAGTTGCTTTCCTCCGAAGACTATTAAGTGCAGCAAGTTGAAACTTTCCTCGTTTGTGTAATCTAACAAGATGTACAACTTACTACATTTGTTTCATTTGATATGTAGTTTCTGTAGAAAATTAACATCTTCATTGCCAAACACTGTACTGTGTGAAATAAGCTAGTTCTGTTCTTGGAATGAGTTGCTTTCCTACAAAGAGGGTTGAGTGCAGCAAGTTCAAACTTTCCTTGTTTGTGTAATCTCACAAGATGTACAACTTAGTATATTTGCTTCATTTCTAAAGTAGTTTGTTTAGAAACAAATCTTCATGGCCGAACACTGTACTGTGTGAAATAAGCTAGTTCTGTTCTCGGAATGAGTTGCTTTCCTACGAAAAGAATTGAGTGCAGCAAATTCAAACTTTCCTTGTTTGTGTAATCTCACAAGATGTACAACTTAGTAGATTTAGCTCATTTCTAAACTAGTTTTTTAGAAAACAAACATCTTCATTTCTGAACACTGTACTGTGTTAAATAAGTTAGTTCTTCTCTTGGAATGAGTTGCTTTCCTACAAGGAAGGTTGAGTGCAGCAAGTTAAACGTTCCTAGTGTATGTAATCTAACAACATGTACAACTTACTAGATTTAGCTCATTTCTAAAGTAGTTTTTTAGAAAACAAATATCTTCATTGACGAACACTGTATTGTGTGAAATAAGTTAGTTCTGTTTTCGTAATGAGTTGCTTTCTTACGAAGAAGGTTGAGTGCAGCAAGTTCAAACTTTCCTAGTTTGTGTAATCTAACAAGATGTACAACTTTGTACATTTAGCTCATTTCTAAAGTAGTTTTTTTTTTTAGAAAACAAACATCTTCATTGCTGAGCACTGTACTGTGTGAAATAAGCTAGTTCTGTTCTTGGAATGAGTTGCTTTCCTACGAATAAGGTTGAGTCCAGCAAGTTCAAACTTTCCTTGTTTGTGTAATCTAACAATATGTACAACTTAGAAGATTCATTTCATTTCTAATATACTTTCTATAGAAAAGATACATCTTCATTGCTGAACACTGTACTGTGTGAAGTAAGCTAGTTTGCTCTTTGAATCACTTACTTTCTTACCAAGTTGTACAGCTTGTTAGATTACACAAACGAGGAAAGTTTGAACTTGCTGCAATCAGCTGTCTTCGTATGAAGGCACTTCATTCAGAAAGCTGAACAAGCTTAGTTAACACAGTACAGTGTTCGGGAATGAAGATGTTTCTTTTCTAAGGAAACTACATTAGAAATGAAATGAACCTAATAAATTGTACATCTTGTTAGATTGTACAAACGAGGAAAGTTTGAACTACTGCAATCAACCCACTTGGTACAAAAGCAACTGATTCCTAGAGCTAAAGAGGCTCATTTTACACAGTACAGTGTTTGGTAATGAAGATGTATCTTTTCTATCTAATCTACATTAGAAATGAAACGAATCTACTCTGTTGTACATCTTGTGAAATGATGCAAACATGAAAGTTTGAACTTGCTGCAATCAACTATCTTCGTAGGAAAGCAACTCATTCGGAAAGCTCAACCAGCTTAGTTCACACAGTAAATTGTTTGACAATGAAGATGTTTCTTTTCTAAGGAAACTACATTAGAAATGAAATGAACCTACTGAATTGTACATATTTTTAGTTGGAAGAAATGAGGAAAGTTTGAACTTGCTGCAATCAACCCTCTTTATACAAAAGCAACTGATTCCTAGTGCTAAAAAGGCTTATTTCATACAGTAAAGTGTTTGGCAATGAAGATATTTCTATTCTATCAAACTACATTAGAAATGAAACGAATCTACTAAGTTGTACATCTTGTTAGATTACGTAAACGAGGACAGCTTGAACTTGCTGCAACGAAGTATCTTCGTATGAAAGCAACTCACTCAGAAAGCTGAACAAGCTTAGTTCACACAGTACAGCGTTTGGCAATGAAGATGTTTCTTTTCTAAATAAACTACATTAGAAATGAAACGAATCTACAAAGTTGTGCATCTTGTTAGATTGAACAAACGAGGAAAGTTTGAACTTGTTGCAATTAACCCACTTCATACAAAACAACTGGTTCCTAGAACAAAACAGGCTTATATCATCCAGTACAGAGTTTGACAATGTAGATGTTTCTTTTCTATCAAACTACATTAGAAAAGATTCTAATCTACTGACTTATACAACTTGTTAGATTACTTGAACAAGAAAAGTTTGAACTTACTGCAATCAACTATCTTAGTATGAAAGCAACTCATTCGGAAAGGTGAACAAGCTTAGTTTACACAGTTCAGTGTTTAGAAATGACGATGTTACTATTCTAACAAAACTACTTTGGAAATGAAACGAATCTACTAACTTGTACATCTTTTTAGATTGTACAAATGAGGAACGTTTCAACTTGCTGCAATCAACACTTCTCGTCCGAAAGCAACTGATTCGTAGAAGTAAACAGGCTTATTTCATAAAGTACAGTGTTCAGCAATGAAGATGTTTCTTTTCTATCAAAACTGCATAAGAAATGAAACGAATCTACTGAATTGTACAACTTGTTAGACTACACAAACGAGGAAAGTTTGAACTTCTGCAATCAACTATATTCATATGAAAACAACTCGTTGTTCATGCAGTACAGTGTTAGGCAGTGAAGATGTTACTTTTCTAAAGAAACCACTTTAGAAATGAAACGAATCTACTAAGTTGTACATCTTGTTAGATTGTACAAATGAGGAAAGGTTGAACTAGGTGCAATCAACGCTCTTTGTATGAAAGCAACTGATTCCTAGAGGTAAAGAGTCTTGTTTCATACATTACAGTGTTTGGCAATGAAGATATTTCTTTTTTATAGAAACTGCATTAGAAAGGAAACAAACATACTAAGTTATACATCTTATTAGATGGAACCAAGGAGGAAACTTTGAACTTGCTACAATTAATACTCTTCGTACGAAAGCAAGTGATTCCTAGAGCTAAACAGGCTTATGTCATACAGTACAGTGTTTGGCAATGAAGATGTTTCTTTACTGTTGAAACTACACTAGAAATGAATTGAATCTACTAAGTTGTATATCTTGTTAGATTACACGAATGAGGAAAGTTTGAACTTGCTGCAATCAACACTCTTCGTACAAAAGCAACTCATTCCGAGAGCAGAACTAGCTTACTTCACTCAGTACAGTGTTCGGAAATGAAGATGTTTCTTTTCTATAGACAATACAATAGAAATAACACGAATGTAGTAAGTTGTACATCTTGTCAGATTACACAAACGAGGAAAGTTTGTACTTCCTGAACTCAACCCTCTTCGTAGGAAAGCAACTCATTCTGAGAGCTGAACTAGCTTATTTCACACAGTACATTGTCCAGCAGTGTTCTGCAAAGAAGATGCAACTTTTCTAACACAACTACTTTAGAAATGAAACAAATTTACTAAGTTGTTCATCTTGTTAGATTACACAAACGAGGAAAGTTTGAACTTGCTTCACTCAACGCTCTTCGTCGGAAAGCAATTACTTCTGAGAACAGACCTAGCTTATTTCACACAGTACAGTTTTTGGGAATGAAGATGTTTCTTTTCTATACAAACTACATTAGAAATGAAACTAATCTACTAAGTTGTACATCTTCTTAGATTACACAAACGAGGAAAGTTTGAACTTGCTACACTCAACCATTTTCGTAGGAAAGCAACTCATTCAGAGAGCTGAACTAGTTTATTTCACACAACACAGTGTTTGGCAATGAAGATGTTTCTTTTGTATAGAAACTACATTAGAAATGAATTGAATCTACTAAGTTGTATATCTTGTTAGATTACACAAATGAGGAAAGTTTGAACTTGCTGCACTCAAACCTTTTCGGAGGAAATCAAATGATTCCGAGAGCAGAACTTGCTTATTTCACACAGTACAGTGTTTGGCAATGAATTTGTTTCTTTTCTAACGAAACTACTTCAGAAACCAAATGCATATATTAAGTTGTCCATCTTCTTAGATTGCACAAACGAAGAAAGATTAAACTTGCTGCAATCATCCCCCTTTGTATGAAAGAAGTTCATTCTGAGAGCTAAACAAGCTTATTTCACACAGTACAGTGTCTCGCAAAAAAAGATGTTTCTTTTCTAATGAAACTACTTAAGAAATGAAACGCATCTACTAAGTTGTACATCCTGTTAGATTACACAAACGAGGAATTTTTGTACTTGCAAAAGTCAACCCTCTTCTTAGCAAAGCAACTCATTCCGAGAGCAGATCCACCTTATTTCACACAGTACAGTGTTTGGCAATGAAGAAGTTTCTTTTCTATTCAAACTACATTAGAAATGAAACGAATCTACTAAGTTGTACATCTTGTTAGATTACACAAACGACGAAAGAAACATCTTCATTACCGAACACTGTACTGTGTGAAAAAAGGTAGTTCTGCTATAGGAATGAGTTGCTTTCCTACGAAGACGGTTGAGTTCAAGTTCAAACTTTCCTTGTTTGTGTAATCTGACAAGATGTACAACTTACTACATTCGTTTCATTTGTAATTTAGTTTTTGTAGAAAAGAAACATCTTCATTGCCATACACTGTACTGTGTGAAATAAGCTTCTTCTGCTATCAGAATGAGTTGGTTTCCTACGAAGAAGGATCTGTGCACGAAGTTCAAACTTCCCTCGTTTGTGTATCCTATAAAGATATACAACTTAGTAGATTCGTTTCATTTCTAATGTATTTTTTGTAGAAAAGAAACATCTTCATGTTCGAATGCTGTACTGTGTGAAATAAGCTAGTTCTGCTCTCGGAATGCGATGGTTTCCTATGAAGGTGGTTGAGTGCAGCAAGTTCAATCTTTCCTCATTTGTGTAATCTAATAAAAGTAAAACTTAGTAGATTCTTTTCATTTCTAATGTAGTTTCTATAGAAAAGAAATTTCTTCATTGCCAAAGACTGTACAGTTTGAAATAAGTTAATTTAGCCCTCAGAATGAGTTGCTTTCCTACAAATAAGATTAAGTGCTGCAAGTTGAAACTTTCCTTATTTGTGTAATCTAACAGGATGTAAAACTTAGTAGATTAGTTTCATTTATAATGAAGTTTCTATAGAAAACAAACATCTTCATTGGTGAACACCGTACCGTGTGAAATAAGTTAGTTCTGCTCTTGCAATGAGTTGCTTTTGTATCAAGACGATTGAGTGCAGCAAGTTGAAACTTTCCTCGCTTGTGTACTCTTACAAGATGTACAACTTACTACATTAGTTTCATTTGTAATGTAGTTTCTGTAGAAAAGAATCATCTTCATTTCTGAACACTGTACTGTGTGAAATAAGCTAGTTCTGCTCTCAGAATGACTTGCTTTCCTATGAAGATGGTTGAGTGCAGCAAGTTCAACCTTTCCTCCTTTGTGTAATCTAACAAGACGTACAAGATAGTAGATTCATTTCATTTCTAATGTAGTTTCTGTAGAAAAGAAACATCTTCATTGCCAAATACTGTACTGTGTGAAATAAGTTAGTTCTGCTCTCGGAATGAGTTGCTTTCGTACCAAGATGATTGAGTACAGCAAGTCGAAACTTTCCTCGTTTGTGTACTCTAACAAGATGTACAACTTACTACATTAGTTCCATTTGTAATGTAGTTTCTGTAGAAAAGAATCATCTTCATTACTGACCTCTGTACTGTGTGAAATAAGCTAGTTCTGCTCTCAGAATGAGTTGCTTTCCTACAAAGATGGTTGAGGGCAGCAAGTTCAAACATTCCTCCTTTGTGTAATGTAACAAGATGTTCAAGAGAGTAGTTTCGTTTCATTTCTAATGTAGTTTCTGTAGAAAGGAAACATCTTCATTGATGAAGATTGTACCGTTTGAAATAAGTTAGTTCTGCTCTCGGAATGAGTTGCTCTCCTACAAAGAGTATTGAGTGCTGCAAGTTGAAAGTTTCCTCGTTTGTGTAATCTAACAAGATGTACAACTTAGTAGATTAGTTTCATTTCTAATGTAGTTTCTGTAGAAACGAAATGTCTTAATTGCCAACACTGTACTATGTGATACAAAGTAGTTCTGCTCTCAGAATGAGTTGCTTTCCTATGAAGAAGCTTGAATGCAGGTTGAAACAACACTCGTTTGTGTAATCTGACAAGATGTACAACTTACTTCATACATTTCATTTGTAATTTAGTTTCTGTAGAAAAGAAACATCTTCATTGCCAAACACTGTACTGTGTGAAATAAGCTAGTTCTGCTCTCGGAATGAGTTGGTTTCCTACGAAGACGGTTGAGTGCAGCAATTTCAAATTTTCCTGTTTGTGTAATCTAACAAGATGTACAACTTAGAATATTAGTTTAATTTCTAATGTAGTTTCTATAGAAAGGAAACATCTTCATTGCCGAACACTGTAATGTGTGAAAAAGTTAGTTCTGCTCTCGGAATGAGTTGCTTTTCTACGAAGACTATTGAGTGCAGCAAGTTGAAACTTTCCTCATTTGTATACTCTAACAAGATGTACAACCTACTACATTCCTTTCATTTGTAATGTAGTTTCTGTAGAAAAGAAACATCTTAATTGCTGAACACTACTGTGTGAAATAAGCTAGTTCTGCTCTCGGAATGAGTTGCTTTCCTATGAAGATAGTTGAGTGCAGCAAGTTCAAACTTTCCTCCTTTGTGTAATCTAACCCGATGTACAAGGTAGTAGATTCGTTTCATTTCTAATGTACTTTCTGTGAGAAAGAAACATCTTCATTGCCCAACACTGTACTGTGTGAAATAAGCTAGCTCTGCTCTTGGAATGATTTGCTTTCCTAAGAAGAGGGTTGAGTTTTGCAAGTACAAACTTTCCTCGTTTGTGTAATCTATCAAGATGTACAACTTAATAGTTCCATTTCATTTCTAATGTAGTTTCTATAGCAAAGAAACATCCTCATTGCCAAACTCGGTACTGTGTGAAATAAGCTGGAACTGCTCTCGGAATGTGTTGCTTTCCTAAGAAGAGGGTTGAGTTCTGCAATACAAACTTTCCTCGTCTGTGTAAGCTATCAAGATGTACAACTTAGTAGATTCGTTTCATTTCTAATGTAGTTTCTTTAGAAAAGAAACATCTTCATTGCCAAACACTGTATTGTGTGAAATAAGGTAGTTCTGCTCTCGTAATGATTTCCTTTCCTATGAAGTAGGATCTGTGCAGCAAGTTCAAACTTTCCTCGCTTGTGTAACCTAAAAAGATGTACAACTTAGTAGTTCCGTTTCATTTCTAATGTAGTTTCTGCAGTAAAGAAACATCTTCATTACTGAACACCGTACTGTGTGAAATAAGTTATTTCTGCTCTTGGAATGAATTACTTTCCTACAAAGACAATTGATTGTAGCAATTTGAAACTTTCCTAGTTTTTGTAATCTAACAAGATGTACAACTTACTACATTCGTTTCATTTGTAATGCAGTTTCTGTAGAAACGAAACATCTTCATTGCCTAACACTGTTGTGTGGGAAATAACTTAGTTCTGCTCTCAGAATGAGTTGCTTTCCTACCAAGATGGCTGAGTGCAGCAAGTTCAAACTTCCCTCTTTTGTGAAAGGTGAAAAGATGTACAACTTAGTAGATTCGTTTCATTTATAATGTGGTTTCTATAGAAAAGAAAAATCTTCATTTCAGAACACTGTAAGCTAGTTCTGCTATCGGAATGAGTTGCTTTCCTACAAAGAAGGTTGAGTGCAGCAAGTTCAAACATTGCTCTTTTTTGTAACCTGAAAAGATGTATAACTTAGTAGATTCCTCTCATTTCTAATGTAGTTTCTATAGAAAAGAAACATCTTCATTGCCAAACACTGTACTGTGTGAAACAAGCTAGTTCTGCTCTCGTAATGAGTTGCTTTCCTACGAAGAAGGCTGAGTGCAGGAAGTTTAAACTTTCATCTTTTGTGTAATCTAACAAGATGTACCACTTAGTAGATTCTGTTCATTTCTAATGTATTTTCTATGGAAAAGAAACATCTTCATTGTCAAATGCTGTACTGTGTGAAATAAGGTAATTCTGCTCTTGGAATGAGTTGGTTTCCTTAAAGGGTGGGTTGATTGCAGCCAGTTGAAACTTTCCTCGTTTGTATAATCTAACAAGATGTCCAACTTACCACATTAGTTTCATTTGGAATGTAGTTTCTGTAGAACAGAAACATCTTCATTACCGAACACTGTACTGTGGGAAAGAAGTGAGTTTTGCTCTCGGAATGAGTTGCTTTCCTACGAAGACGATTGAGTGCAGCAAGTTGAAACTTTACTCGTTTGTGAAATCTAACAATTGTACAACTTACTACATTCGTTTCATTTGTAATGTAGTTTCTGTAGAAACGAAACATCTTCATTGCCTAACACTGTTGTGTGTGAAATAACTTAGTTCTGCTCTCAGAATGAGTTGCTTTCCTACCAATACGGCTGAGTGCAGCAAGTTCAAACTTCCCTCTTTTGTGAAAGCTGAAAAGATGTACAACTTAGTAGATTCGTTTCATTTATAATGTGGTTTCTATAGAAAAGAAATATCTTCATTTCAGAACACTGTAAGCTAGTTCTGCTATCGGAATGAGTTGCTTTCCTACAAAGAAGGTTGAGTGCAGCAAGTTCAAACATTGCTCTTTTTTGTAACCTGAAAAGATGTATAACTTAGTAGATTCCTCTCATTTCTAATGTAGTTTCTATAGAAAAGAAACATCTTCATTGCCAAACACTGTACTGTGTGAAACAAGCTAGTTCTGCTCTCGTAATGAGTTGCTTTCCTACAAAGAAGGCTGAGTGCAGGAAGTTCAAACTTTCATCTTTTGTGTAATCTAACAAGATGTACAACTTAGTTGATTCGTTTCATTTCTAATGTATTTTCTATGGAAAAGAAACATCTTCATTGCCAAACGCTGTACTGTGTGAAATAAGGTAATTCTGCTCTTGGAATGAGTTGGTTTCCTTAAAGGGTGGGTTGATTGCAGCCAGTTGAAACTTTCCTCGTTTGTGTAATATAACAAGATGTCCAACTTACTACATTAGTTTCATTTGGAATGTAGTTTCTGTAGAACAGAAACATCTTCATTACTGAACACTGTACTGTGTGAAAGAAGTGAGTTTTGCTCTCGGAATGAGTTGCTTTCCTACGAAGACGATTGAGTGCAGCAAGTTGAAACTTTACTCGTTTGTGAAATCTAACAATTGTACAACTTACCAAATTCTTTTCATTTGTAATGTAGTTTCTGTAGAAAAGAAACATCTTCATTGCCGAACACTGTACTGTGTGAAATAAGCCAGTTCTGTTCTCGGAATGAGTTGCTTTCCTACAAAGAAGATTCAGTGCATCAAGTTCAAGCTTCGCTCGCTTGTGTAATCTGAAAAGATGTACAGCTTAGTACATTCGTTTTATTTATAATGTTGTTTCTATAGAAAAGAAACATCTTCATTGCTGAACACTGTACTGTGTGAAATAAGCTGGTTCTGCTCTTGGAATGAGTTGATTTCTTACTAGGCCGGTTGAGTGCAGAAAGATCAAACTTTCTTCGTTTGTGTAATCTAAAAAGATGTCCAACTTACTGCATTAGTTTCATTTGTAATGTAGTTTGTGTAGAAAAGAAACATCTTTAATGCCAAACACTGTACTGTGTGAAATAAGTGAGTTCTGCTCTCGGAATGAGTTGCTTTCCTACTATGTGCAGCAAGTTGAAACTTTACTCGTTTTTGAAATCTAACAAGTTTTAAAATTTATTACATTTGTTTCATTTGTAATGCAGTTTCTGTAGAAGAGACACATCTTCATTGCCAAACACTGTACTATGTGAAATAAACTAGTTCTGCTCCCGGAATGAGTTGCTTTCCTAACAACAGGGCTGATAGCAGCCAGTTCAAACTTTCCTCTTTTGTGTAATCTAAAAGGTGTACAACTTATTACATTCATTTCATTTCTAATGTAGTTTCTGTAGAAAAGAAACATCTTAATTGCTGAACACTGTACTGTGTGAAATAAGCTAGTTCTACTCTCAGAATGAGTTGCTTTCCTACGAAGACCATTGAGTGCAGCAAGTTGAAACTTTCCTCGTTTGCGTAATCTGAAAAGATGTACAACTTACTACATTAGTTTCATTTGTAATGTAGTTTCTGTAAAAAACAAACATCTTCATTGCCGAAAAATGTACTATGTGAAATAAGCTAGTTTTGTTCTTGGAATGAGTTGCTTTCCCACGAAGAGGTTTCCGTGCAGCAATATCACACTTTCCTACTTTGTGTAATCTAACAAGATGTACAACTTAGTAGATTGGCTTCATTTCTGAAGTAGTTTGTTGGAAAAAAAAGAAACATCTTAATTGCCGAACACTGTACTGTGTGAAATAAGCTGGTACTGTTCCTAGAATGAGTTGCTTTCCTATGAAGAAGGTTGAGTGCAGCAAGTTCAAACTTTTCCCGTTTGTGTAATCTAACAACATGTACAACTTAGAAGATTCATTTCATTTTTACTGTAGTTTCTATAGAAAAGAAACATCTTCATTGCCGAACACTGTACTGTGTGAAATAAGCTGGTTCTGCTCTTGGAATGAGTTGCTTTCGTACGAACAGGGTTGATTGCAGCAAGTTCAAACTTCCCTCATTTGTGTTATCTGAAAAGATGTACAATTTAGTAGATTCATTTCATTTATAATGTTGTTTCTATAGAAAAGAAACGTCTTCATTTCTGAACACTGTACTGTGTCAAATAAGCTAGTTCTGCTCTTGAAAGGAGTTGCTTTCCTACAAAGAAGGTTGAGTGCAGCAAGTTCAAACTTTCCTCGTTTGTGTAACCTAAAAAGATGTACAACTTAGTAGATTCTTTTCATTTCTAATGTAGTTTCTATAGAAAAGAAACATCTTCATTGCTGAACACTGTACTGTGTGAAACAAGCTAGTTCTTCTGTTGGAATGAGTTGCTTTCCTTTGAAGACGGTTGAGTGCAGCAAATTCACACTTTCATCTTTTATGGAATCTAACAAGATATACAACTTAGTAGATTCGTTTCATTTCTAATGTATTTTCTATAGAAAAGAAACATCTTCATTGTCGAACACTGTACTGTGTGAAATAAGCTAGTTCTGCTCTTGGGATGAGTTGCTTTCCTTAGAAGTGGGTTGACTGCAGCCAGTTGAAACTTTGCTCATTTGTGTAATCTAACAAGATGTCTGACTTAGTACATTAGTTTCGTTTCTAATGTAGTTTCTATAGAAAAGAAACATCTTCATTGCTGAACACTGTACTGTGTGGAATAAGTGAGTTCTGCTCTCGGAATGAGTTGCTTTCCTATGAAGACGATTGTGTGCAGCAAGTTAAAACTTTACTCGTTTGTGAAATCTAATAAATTTTACAAGTTACTACATTCATTTCATTTGTAATGTAGTTTCTGTAGAAAAGAAACGTCTTCATTGCCAAACAGTATACTGTGTGAAATTATCTAGTTCTCCACTCGAAATGAGTCGCTTTCCTAAGGCCAGGGTTGATTGCAGCAAGTTCAAACTTTCCTCTTTTGTGTAATCTAAAAAGGTGTACAACTTATTACATTCGTTTCATTTCTAATGTAATTTCTGTAGAAAAGGAACATCTTCATTGCTGAACACTGTACTGCATGAAATAAGCTAGTTCTGCTCTCAGAATGAGTTGCTTTCCTACGAAGACCGTTGAGAGCAGTAAGTCCACGTTTGCGTAATGTGAAAAGATGTACAACTTACTACATTCGCTTCATTTGTAATGTACTTTCTGCAGAAAAGAAACATCTCCATTGCCAGACACTGTACTGTGTGAAAAAATCTAGTTCTGTTCTTGGAAAGAGTTGCTTTCCTATGAAGAAGGTTCAGTGCAGCAAGTTCAACCTTTCCTAATTAGTGTAATCTAACAAGATGTACAACTTAGTAGAATAGCCTCATTTCTAAAGTAGTTTTTTTTTTTTTTTTTTTTTTTTTTAGAAAACTAACATCTTCATTGCTGAACACTGCACTGTGTGAAATTAGCTAGTTCTGCTGTCGGAATGAATTGCTTTCCTAGGAAGACGGTTGAGTGTAGCAAGTTGAAACTTTCCTCGTTTGTGTAATCTGAAAAGATATACAACTTACTACATTCATATCATTTCTAATGTAGTTTCTGTAGAAAAGAAACATCTTCATTGCCGAACACCGTACTGTATGAATTAAGGTAGTTCTGGTCTCGGAATGTGTTGCTTTCCTAAGAAGAAGGTTCTGTGCAGCAAGTTCAAACTTTCCTCGTTTGGTTAACCTAAAAAGATGTACAACTTACTAGATTCCTTTCATTTCTAATGTAGCATCTACAGAAAAGAAACATCTTCACTGCCAAACACTGTACTGTGTGAAACAAGTTAGTTCTGCTTTCAGAATGAGTTGCTTTCCTACAAAGAAGGTTGTGTGCACCAAGTTCAAACATTAGTCATTTGTGAAACCTGAAAAGATGTACAACTTAGTAGATAGGTTTCGTTTCTAATGTAGTTTCTATAGAAAATAAACATCTTCATTGCCGAACACTGTACTGTGTGAAATAAGCTGGTTCTGCTCTCGGAATGAGTTGCTTTTCTATGAGGCCAGTTGAGTCCAGCAAGTTCAACCTTTCCTCGTTTGTGTAATCTGACAAGATGTCCAACTTACTGCATTATTTTCATTTGTAATGTAGTTTGTGTAGTAAAGAAACATCTTCAATGCCAAACACTGCACTGTGTGAAATAAGTGAGTTCTGCTCTCGGAATGAGTTGCTTTCCTATGAAGATGGTTGTGTGCAGCAAGTTGAAATTTTACTCTTTTGTGAAATCTAACAAGTTTTAAAACATACTATATTTGTTTCGTTTGTAATGTAGTTTCCTTTCAAAAGAAACATATTCATTGCTGAACACTGTACTATGTGAAATAAGCTAGTTCTTCTCTCGGAATGAGTTGCTTTCCTAAGAACAGGGTTGAATGCAGCGAGTTCAAACTTTCCTCTTTTGTGTAATCTAAAAAGGTGTACAACTTATTACATTCGTTTCATTTCTGATGTAGTTTCTGTAGAAAAGAAACATCTTCATTGCTGTACACTGTGTAAAATAAGCTAGTTCTGCTCTCAGAATGAGTTGGTTTCCTACGAAGACCATTGAGTGCAGCAAATTGAAACTTTCCTCGTTTGCGTAATCTGAAAAGATGTACAACTTATTACATTCACTTCATTTGTAATATAGTTTCTGTAGAAAACAAACATCTTCATTGTCAAAAAATGTACTGTGTGAAATAAGGTAGTTCTGTTCTCGGAATGAGTTGCTTTCCTACAAAGAGGTTTCAGTGCAGCAAGATCAATCTTTCCTAGTTTGTTTAATCTAACAAGATGTACAACTTAGTAGATTGGCTTCATTTCTGAAGTAGTTTGTTAGAAAAAAGGAAACATATTCATTGCCGAATACTGTACTGTGTGAAATAAGCTAGTTCTGTTCTCAGAATGAGTTGCTTTCCTACGAAGAAGGTTGAGTGCAGCAAGTTCAAACTTTCCTTGTTTGTGTAATCTAATAACATGTACAACTTAGAAGATTCGTTTCATTTCTACTGTAGTTTCTATAGAAAAGATACATCTTCATTGCCTAACACTGTACTGTGTGAAGTAAGCTGGTTTGCTATTGGAATGAGTTGCTTTCCTACGAAGAAGGTTGAGTGCAGCAAGTTCAAACTTTCCTAGTTTGTGTAATCTAACGACATGTAAAACTTAGTAGATTCGCCTCTTTTCTAAAGTGGTTCATTTAGAAAACAAACATCTTCATTGGCGAACACTGTACTGTGCGAAATAAGCTAGTTCTGCTCTTGGAATGAGTTGGTTTCGTACGAACAAGGTTGAGTTCAGCAAGTTCAAACTTTCCTCGTTTGTGTAATCTAACAAGCTGTACAACTGAGTAGATTTGTTTCATTTCTAAGGTAGTTTCTATAGAAAAGAAACATCTTCATTCTCGAACACTGTACTGTGTTAAAAAAGCTAGTTCTTCTCACGGAATGAGTTGCTTTCTTATGAAGAAGGTTGCGTGAAGCAAGTTCAAACTTTCCTAGTTTGTGAAATCTAAGAAGATGTACAACTTAGTACATTCGTCTCATTTCTAAAGTATTTTTTTTTTTTTAGAAAACAAACATTTTCATTACCGAACACTGCACTGTGTGAAATAATCTAGTTCTGTTCTCGGAATGAGTTGCTTTCTTACGAATAGGTTTGAATGCAGCAAGTTCAAACTGACCTTGTTTGTGTAATCTAACAAGATGTACAACTTAGAAGATTCGTTTCATTTTTCATGTAGTTTCTATAGAAAAGATACATCTTCATTCCCAAACAATGCAGTGTGTTAAATAACCTAGTTTTTCTCATGGAATGAGTTGCTTTCTTACGAAGAAGGTTGAGTGCAGCAAGTTCAAACTTTCCTAGTTTGTGTAATCTAAGAACATGTACAACTTAGTAGATTCGTTCCATTTCTAAAGTAGTTCGTTTAGAAAACAAACATCTTCATTGCCAAACACTGTACTGTGTGAAGTAAGCTAGTTCTGTTCTCGGAATGAGTAGGTTTCTTACGAAGAAGGTTGAGTGCAGAAAGTTCAAAATTTTGTCATTTGTGTAATCTAACAAGATGTACTACTTAGAAGATTCGTTTCATTTCTACTGTAGTTTCTATAGAAAAGATACATCTTCATTGCCAAACACTGTACTGTGTGAAGCAAGCTACTTTGCTCTTGGAATGAGTTGCTTTCCTACGAAGAAGGTTGAGTGCAGCAAGTTAAACTTTCCTAGTTTGTGTAAGCTAAGAAAATGTACAACTTAGTAGATTCACCTCATTTCTAAAGTAGTTAGTTTAGAAAAGAAACATCTTCATTGTCGAAAACTCTACTGTGTGAAATAAGCTTGTTCTGTTTTCGGAATGAGTGGCTTACCTACGAAGAGGTTTCAGTGCAGCAAGATCAACTTTCCTAGTTTGTGTAATCTAAGAAGCTGTACAACTGAGTAGATTTGTTTCTTTTCTAATGTAGTTTCTATAGAAAAGAAACATCTTCATTCCTGAGCACTGTACTGTGTTAAAAAAGCTAGTTCTTCTCACAGAATGAGTTGCTTTATTATGAAGAAGGTTGAGTGCAGCAAGTTCAAACTTTCCTTGTTTGTGTAATCTCACAAGATGTACATCTTAGCAGACTCTTTTCATTTCTAATGTAGTTTTTATAGAAAGAACCCTCTTCATTGCCAAAAACTGTACTGTCTGAAAAAAAGTTAGTTCTGCTCTCGGAATGAGTTGCTTTCCTACGAAGATGGTTGTGTGCACCAAGTTCAACGTTTCCTCGTTTGTGAAACCTAAAATGATATACAACTTAGTATATTCGTTTCATTTCTAATGTAGTTTCTATAGAAAAGAAACAGCTTCATGTTCGAACACTGTACTGTGTGAAGTAAGCTAGTTTGCTCTTCGAATGAGTTGCTTTCCTAGAAGAAGGTTTTATGTGCCGCAAGTTCAAACTTTCCTAGTTTGTGTAATCTAACAGCATGTACAAGTTAGTAGATTCACCTCATTTCTAAATTAGTTCGTTTAGAAAACAAACATCTTCATTGCCGAACACTGTGTTGTGTGAAATAAGCTAGTTCTGCTCATGGAATGAATTGCTTTCCTACTAAGAAGGTTGAGTGCAGTAAGTTCAAACTTTCCTCGCATGTGTAATCTGACAAGATGTACAACTTAGTTTATTCATGTCATTTGTAATGTAGTTTGGTAAGCAAAGAAACACCTTCATTTGCCAATTACTGCACTGTGTGAAATAAGATACTGCTCTGCTCAGAATGAATTGCTTCCCTACGAAGAGGTTTCAGTGCAGCAAGATCAACCTTTCCTAGTTTGTGTAATCTAACAAGATGTACACTTTAGTAGGTTCGTTTCATTTCTAATTTAGTTTCCATAAAAAAGAAACATCTTCATTGCCGAACACTGTACTGTGAAGTACAATAGAAATGAAACCAATCTACAAAGTTGTACATCTTGTTAGATTACACAAACGAGGAAAGTTTCAACTTGCTGCACTCAACAGTCTTTGTAGGAAAGCAACTCATTCCGAGAGAAGAACTAACTTATTTCACACAGTACAGTGTTCGGCAATGAACATGTTTCTTTTCTGTAAAAACTACATTACAAATGAAAGGAATCTACTATGTTTTAGTAGATTCGCTTCATTTCTAAAGTAGTTTGTTTCGACAACAAACATCTTCATTACTGAACACTGTATTGTGTTAAATAAGTTACATCTTCTCATGGAATGAGTTGCTTTCTTACGAAGAAGTTTGGGTGCAGCAAGATCAAACTTTCCTAGTTTGTGTAATCTAACAAGATGTACAACTTAGAAGATTCGCTTCACTTCTAAATTAGTTTATTTAGAAAACAATCATCTTCATTGCCGAACATGGTACTGTATGAAATAAGCTAGTTCTGTTCTTGGAATGAGTTGCTTTGCTACGAAGAAGGTTCAGTGCAGCAAGTTCAAACTTTCCTTGTTTGTGAAACCTAACAAGATGTACAACTTAGATGATTTGTTTCATTTCTATTGCATTTTATATTGAAGAAAAAATCTTCATTGTTGAACAAAGTACTGTGTTAAGTAAGCTAGTCCTGCTCTTGATATGAGCTGCTTTCCTACAAGACGATTGAGTGCTGCAAGTTGAAACTTTCCTCATTCGTGTAATTTAACATGATTTACAACTTAGTAGATTCGCTTCATTTCTAAAGTAGTTTGTTTCGACAACAAACATCTTCATTACTGAACACTGTATTGTGTTAAATAAGTTACATCTTCTCATGGAATGAGTTGCTTTCTTACGAAGAAGTTTGGGTGCAGCAAGATCAAACTTTCCTAGTTTGTGTAATCTAACAAGATGTACAACTTAGAAGATTCGCTTCACTTCTAAATTAGTTTATTTAGAAAACAATCATCTTCATTGCTGAACACTGTACTGTATGAAATAAGCTAGTTCTGTTCTTGGAATGAGTTGCTTTGCTACGAAGAAGGTTCAGTGCAGCAAGTTCAAACTTTCCTTGTTTGTGTAACCTAACAAGATGTACAACTTAGAAGATTTGTTTCATTTCTATTGTACTTTCTATAGAAAACATACTTCTTCAATGCTGAATAATGTACTGTGTGAAGTAAGCTAGTTTGGTCTTGAAATTAGTTGCTTGCATACTAAGAAGTTTGAGTGCAGTAAGTTCAAACTTTCCTAGTTTGTGTAATATAACAACATGTACAACTTAGTAGATTTGCCTCATTTCTAAAGTAGTTCATTAAGAAAACAAACATCTTCATTCCTGAACCCTGTACTGTGTGAAATAAGCTAGATCTGCTCATGGAACGAGTTGCTTTCCTACGAAGAAGGTTGAGTGCCGCAAGATCAAACTTTCCTAGTTGGTGTAATCTAACAAGATGTACAACTTAGTAGATTCTCATCATTTCTAAAGTAGTTTGTTTAGAAAACAAAAATCTTCATTGACGAACACTGTACTGTGTGAAATAAGCTAGTTCTGTTCTCGGAATGAGGTGCTTTCCTACGAAGAAGGTTGAGTGGAGCAAGTTAAAACATTCTTTGTTTGTGTAATCTAACAAGGTGTGCAACTTAGAAGATTCGTTTCTTGTCTACTGTTGCTTCTATAGAAAAGATAGATCTAGAAGATTCGTTGCATGTCTACTTTTGTTTCTATAGAAAAGATACATCTTCATTGCCAAACACTGTACTGTGGGAAGTAAGCTAGTTTGCTCTTTGAATGAGTTGCTTTCCTACAAATAAGGTTGAGTGCAGCAAGTTCAACTTTCCTAGTTAGTGTAATCTAACAACATGTACAACTTAGTAGATTTGCCTCATTTCTAAAGTAGTTTGTTTAGGAAACAAACATCTTCATTTTCGAACAGTGTACTGTGTGACATAAGTTAGTTCTGCTCTAGAAATGAGTGGCTTTCCTCTATAGACGGTTCAGTGTAGCAAGTTGAAACTTTCCACGTGTCTCTAATCTAACAAGATGTACAACTTACTACATTAGTTTCATTTGTAATGTAGTTTCTGTAGAAAAGAGACATCTTCATTGCTGAAGACTGTGCCATGTGAAATATGCTAGGTCTGTCTTGCAATGAGTTGCTTTCCTATGAAGGAGGTTGAGTGCAGCAAGTTCAAACTTCCCTCGTTTGGGTAATCTGAAAAGGTGTAAAACGTCCTAGATTTGTTTCATTTATAATGTTGTTTCTATAGAAAAGAAAAATCTTCATTGCTGAACACTGTACTGTGTGAAATAAGGTTGTTCTACACTCGGTATGAGTTGCTTTCCTAAGAAAAGGGTTGGTTGCAGCAAGTTCAAACGTCCATCTTTTGTGTAATCTAACAAGATGTACAACCTAGTAGATTCGTTTCATTTCTAATGTAGTTTTTACAGAAAAGAAATATCTTCATTGCTGAACACTGTACTGTGTGAAATAAGTTAGTTCTGCTCTTGGAATGAGTTGCTTTCCGACAAAGACGGTTGAGTGCAGCAAGTTAAAAATTTCCTCTTTTGTGTAATCTAACAAGATGTAGAACTTAGTAGATTCGTTTCATTTCTAATGTAGTTTCTATAGAAAAGAAACATCTTCATTGCTGAAAACTGTACTGTGTAATAAGCTGGTTCTGCTCTCGGAATGAGTTGCTTTCCAAAGAAGAGGATTGATTTTTGCAAGTACACACTTTCAGCCTTTGTATAATCTAAGAAGATGTACAACTTAGTAGAATTGTTTCATTTCTAATGTAGTTTCTATAGAATAGAAACATCTTCATGATAGAACACTGTACTGTGTGAAACGAGCTAGTTCTGCTTTCAGAATGAGTTGCATTCCTACGATGATGGTTGAGTGCAGCAAGTTCAAACTTCCCTTGTTTGTGTTATCTAACAAGATGTACAACTTACTACATTAGTTTCATTTGTAAACGAGACCATGGGACAATTGTCTATTTTTTCTTGGGTGAGCTCACTGAGGATGATCAGTTCCATGTTTGACCATTTTTTTTTCAAATTTCCTTATTTCATCTCTCCTTACTGCTACATAGAATTCCATAGTGTAGATATACCACATCTTTGTTATCCATTCATTTAGTGATGGACACCTGGGTTGATTCCAGCTTTGTGCTATTATTAATTGAGCAGCTATAAACATGGTTGAGGTAGTTTCTGTAGAAACATCTTCTACAGAAGATGAAACATCTTCATTGACGAACACTGTACTGGGTGAAATTAGCTAGTTCTGCTCACGGAATGAGTTGCTTTCCTACGAAGACAGTTGAGTGCCATAATTTCAAACTTTCCTCATTTGCGTAATGTAACAAGATATAGAAGATACTAGATTTGTTTTATTTCTAATGTAGTTTCTATAGAAAAGAAACATCTTCATTGACGAACACTGTGTGAAATAAGCTGGTTCTGCTCTCAGAATGAGTTGCTTTCCTACGAAGAAGGTTCTGTGCACCAAGTTCAAACTTTCCTCGTTTGTGTAATCTAAGAAGATGTACAGCTTACTACATTCGTTTCATTTGTAATGTAGTTTCTGTAGAAAAGAAACATCTTCATTGCCAAACACTGTACTGTGTGAAATAAGCTAGTCCTGCTCTCGGAATGAGTTGGTTTCCTACGAAGAAGGTTCTGTGCACCAAGTTCAAACTTTTCTCCTTTGGGTAATCTGACAAGATGTACAAGATAGTAGATTAGTTTCATTTCTAATGTAGTTTCTATAGAAAAGAAACATCTTCATTGCCGAACACTGTACTGTGTGAAACAAGCTAGTTCTGCTCTCGGAATTAGTTGCTTTCCTACGAAGACGGTTGAGTGTAGCAAGTTCAAACTTTCCTCTTTTGTGTAACCTAACACGATGTACAACTTAGTAGATTCATTTCCTTTCTAATGTAGTTTCAGTAGAAAAGAAACATCTTCATTGTCGAACACTGTAATGCATGAAACAAGCTAGCTCTGCTCTCAGAATGAGTTATTTTCCTACGAAGACAGTTGAGTGCAGCAAGTTCAAGCTTTTCTCATTTGTGTAATTTAACAAGATGTACAACCTAGTAGATTCGTTACATTTCTAATGCATTTTCTATAGAAAGAAACATCTTAATGTTCGAACACTGTACTGTGTGAAACAAGCTAGTTCTGCTCTTGGAATAATTTGGTTTCTTACGAAGAAGGTTCTGTGCACCAAGATCAAACTTTCCTCGTTTTTGTAACTTAAAAAGATGTACAACTTAGTACTTTCGTTTCATTTCTAATGTAGTTTCTATAGAACAGAAAAATCTTCATGTTTGAACACTGTACTGTATGAAACAAGCTAGTTCTGCTCTCGGAATGAGATGGTTTCCTACAAAGATGGTTGATTGCAGCAAGTTCAAACTTTCCTCGTTTGTGTAATCTAAAAAGATGTACAACTTAGTAGATTCGTTTCATTTATAATGTAGTTTCTATAGAAAAGAAACATCTTCATTTCAGAAAACTGTACTGTGTGAAATAAGTTAATTTTGCTCTCGGAATGAGTTGTTTCCTATGAAGACAATTGACTGCAGCAAGTTGAAACTTTCCTCGTTTGTGTGCTCTAACAAGATATACAACTTACTACATTCGTTTCATTTGTAATGTAGTTTCTGTAGAAAAGAAACACCTTCATTACCGAACACAGTACTGTGTGAAACAAGCTAGTTCTTCTCTCAGAATGAGATGCTTTCCTACGAAGACCATTGAGTGCAGCAAGTTCAAACTTTCCTTGTTTGTGCAATAGAACAAGGTGTACAACTTAGTAGATTCTTTTCATTTCTAATGTAGTTTCTATAGAAAAGAAACTTCTTATTTGCTGAAGACTGTACCATTTGAAATAAGTTAGTTCTGCTCTTGGAATGAGTTGCTCTCCTACGAAGAAGATTGAGTGCAGCAAGTTGAACTTTCCTCATTTGTGTAATCTGACAAGATGTACAACTTACTTCATTCGTTTCATTTTTAATGTAGTTTCTGTAGAAAAGAAACATCTTCATGCTGAACACTGTACTGTGTTAAAAAAGCTAGTTTTGCTCTCGAAATGAGTTCCTTTCCTAAGAAGAGGGTTGATTGCAGCAAGTCTAAACTTTCCTCATTTGCGTAATCTAACAAGATATACAACGTAGTAGATTCGATTCATTTCTAATGTAGTTTCTATAGAAAAGAAACACCTTCATTGCCGAACAATGTAGTGTGTGAAATAAGTTAGTTCTGCTCTCGGAATGATTTGATTTCCTAAGAAGACGATTAAGTGCAGCAAGTTGAAAGTTTCCCTGTTTGTGTAATCTAACAAGATGTACACCTTACTATATTCGTTTCCTTTATAATTTAACTTCTGTAGAAAAGAATACCTTCATTACCGAAAACTGTACAGTGTGAAGTAAGCTAGTTCTCTCTCAGAATGATTTGCTTTCCTGTGAAGATGGTTGAGTGCAGCAAGTTCAAACTTTCCTCCTTTGTATAATCTAATAAGATGTAGAAGATAGTAGATTCGTTTCATTTCTAATGTAGTTGCTGTAGAAAAGAATCATCTTCATTGCCAAACACTGTACTCTGTGAAACAAGCTAGTTTTTCTCTCGGAATGAGATGCTGTCCTACGAAGACGATTGAGTGCAACAAGTTCAAACTTTCCTCGTTTGTGTAATCTAACAAGGTGTACAACTTAGTAGATTCTTTTCATTTCTAATGTAGTTTCTATAGAAAAGAAACTTCTTCTTTCCTGAAGACTGTACCATTTGAAATAAGTTAGTTCTGCTCTCAGGATGAGTTGCTCTCCTACGAAGAAGACTGAGTGCAGCAAGTTGAATTTTCCTCATTTGTGTAATCTAACAAGGTGTACAACTTACTACATTCGTTTCATTTGTAATGTAGTTTCTGTAGAAAAGAAACATCTTCATTGCTGAACACTGTAGTGTGTGATATAAGCTAGTTCTGCTCACAGAATGAGTTGCATTCCTAATAGAAGGGTTGATTGCAGCAACTTCAAACTTTCCTCGTTTGTGTAATCAAACAAGTTGTACAACTTAGTAGATTTATTTCATTACTAATGTACTTTCTCTAGAAAAGAAACATCTTCATTGCCGAACACTGTAGTGTGTGATATACGTTATTTCTTCTCGCAGAATGAGTTGCATTTCTAAGAAGAGGGGTAATTGCGGAAAGTTCAAACTTTCCTCGTTTGTGTAATCTAACAAGGTGTACAACTTAGTAGATTTGTCTCATTTATTATGTAGTTTCTATAGAAAGGAAACATCTTCAATGCCGAACAATGTACTGTGTGAAATATGCTAGTTCGGCTCTTGGAATGAGTTGCTTTCCTATGAAGACAGTTGAGTACAGCAAGTTCAAACTTTCCTTGTTTGTGCAATCTAACAAGGTGTACAACTTAGTAGATTTGTTTCATATCTAATGTAGTTTCTATAGGAAAGAAACATCATCATTGCCGAACAGTGTACTGTGTGAAATATGCTAGTCCTGTTCTCAGAATGAGTTGCTTTCCTATGAAGAGGGTTGCGTGCATCAAGGACAAACTTTCCTCGTTTGTGTAATCTAGAAAGATGTACAACTTCCTACATTCGTTTCATTTCTAGTGTAGTTTGTATAGAAAAGAAATATCTTCATTACCAAACACTGTACTGTGTGAATTTAGCTATTTCTGCTCTCGGAATGAGTTGCTTTCCTATGAAGAGTGTTGAGTGCAGCAAGGCCAAACGTGCCAAGTTTGGGTAACCTAACAAGATGTACAACTTCCAACATTCGTTTCATTTCTAATGTAGTATTTATAGAAAAGAACCATCTTCAATCCCAAACACTGTACTGTGTGAAATAACCTAGTTCTGCTCTCTGAATGAGTTGCTTTTCTACAAAGAGGGTTGAGTGCAGCAAGGTCAAACTTTCCTCGTTTGTGTAATCTGAAAAGATGTAGAACTTCCTGCATTCATTTCCTTTCTAACGAAGTTTCTATAGAAAAGAAACATCTTCAATGCTGAAAACTGCACTGTATGAAATAAGCAAGTTCTGCTCTCAGAATGACTTCCTTTCCTAAGAAGAGGGTTGAGTGCAGCAAGTTCAAACTTTCTTCGTTTATGTAATCTAACAAGATGTACAACTTAGTAGATTCATTTCATTTCTAATGTAGTTTCTATAAGAAAGAAACATCTTCAATGCTGAACACTGTACTGTGTGAAATAAGCTAGTTCTGCTCTCAGAATGAGTTGCTTTCCTACGAAAACAGATGATTGCAGCAAGTTCAAACTTTCCTCGTTTGTATAATGTAGGAATATGTACAACTTAGTAGATTCGATTCACTTCTAATGTAGGTTCTATAGAAACGAAACATCTTCATTCCCGAACACTGTACTGTGTGAAATAAGCTAGTTCTCCTCTAGGAATGAGTTGCTTTCCTAAGAAGAGGGTTCATTTCAGCAACTTCAAACTTTCCTCGTTTGTGTAATGTAGAAAGATGTACAACGCCGTAGATTCAATTCATTTCTAATTTAGTTTCTATAGAATAGAAACATCTTCATTGCCGAACACAGTACTGTGTGAAATAAGCTAGTTCTGCTCTCGGAATGAGTTGCTTTCCTACGAAAACGGTTGAGTGCAGCAAACTCAATCTTTCCTCATTTGTGTAATCTGAAACAATATACAACTTAGTACATTCATTTCATTTATAATGTTGTTTCTCTAGAAAAGAAATATCTTCATGGCCGAACAATTTACTGTGTGAAATAAGCTAGTTCTACTCTCAGAATTAGTTGCTTTACTACGAAGAGACTTGAGTGCAGCAAATTCAAACTTTCCTCGTTTGTGTAATCTAACAAGATGTACAACTTAGTAGATTCTTTTCACTTCTAATTTAGTTTCCATAGGAAAGGAACATCTTCATTGCCGAACATGTACTGTGTGAAATAAGCTAGTTCTGCTCTCAGAATTAGTTGTTTTCCTACGAAGATTGTTGTGTCCTGCAAGGTCAAACTTTCCTCGCTGGTACAATCTAACAAGATATACCACTTAGTATATTCATTTCATTTGTACTGTAGTTTCTGTAGAAAAGAAACATCTTCTTTTCTGAACACTGTACTCTGTGAAATAAGCTAGTTCTGCTCTCAGAATGAGTCGCTTTCCCACAAGAATGTTGAAGGCAGGAAGTTCAAAATTTCCTCGTTTGTGTAACATAGGAAGATGTACAACTTCGTAGATTCATGTCATTGCTAATGTAGTTTCTGTGGAAAAGAAATATCTTCATTGCCGAACACTGTCTTGTGTGAAATAAGCTAGTTCTGCTCTCAGAATGAGTTGTTTTCCTTCGAAGATGGTTGTGTGCTGCAAGGTCAAACTTTCCTCGTTTGTGTAATCTGAAAAGATGTACAACTTAGTACATTCGTTTCATTTCTAATACAGTTTCTATAGGAAGGAAACATCTTCATTGCCAAATATGTACTGTGTGAAATAAGGTAGTTCTGCTCTCGGAATGAGTTGCTTTCCTACGATGATGGTTGAGTGCAGCAAGGTCACACTTTCCTCGTTTGTGAAATATGAAATGATGTACAACTTAGTACATTCGTTTCATTTATAATGTTGTTTCGATAGAAAAGAAATATCTTCATGGCCGAACACTTTACTGTGTGAAATAAGCTCGTTCGGCTCTCAGAATTAGTTGCTTAACTATGAAGACGCTCGAGTACAGCAAGTTCAAACTTTCCTCGTTTGTGTAATCTAACAAGATATACAAGTTAGTAGATTTGTTTCATTTCTAACATAGTTTCTATAAGAAAGAAACATCTTCAATCCCGAACACTGTACTGTGTGAAATAAGCTAGTTTTGCTCTCAGAATGAGTTGCTTTCCTACAAAGACGGATGATTGCAGCAAGTTCAAACTTTCCTCGTTTGTAAAATGTAGGAAGATATACAACTTAGTAGGTTCTATTCACTTCTAATGTAGTTTCTATAGAAAAGATACATCTTCATTGCCTAACACTGTACTGTGTGAAATAAGCTAGTTCTGCTCTAGTAATGAGTTGTTTTCCTAAGAAGAGTGTTCATTGCAGCAAGTTCAAATATTCCTCATTTATATAATGTAGGAACATGTGCAAATTAGTAGATTCAATTCATTTCTAATGTAGTTTCTATAGAAAAGAATCATCTTCATTGCCGAACACTGCACTGTGTGAAATAAGCTAGTTCTGCTCTCAGAATGAGTTGATTTCCTAAGAAGAGTGTTGATTGCATGAAGTTCAAACTTTCCTCGTTTGTGTAATCTAACAAGATGTACAACTTAGTAGGTTCGTTTCTTTTCTAAAGTAGTGTCTATAGAAAAATAAGATCTTCTTTACCGAACACTGTATGTGTGAAATAAGTTAGTTCTGCTCTCAGAATGAGTTGCTTTCTTATGAAGACGGTTGTGTGCAGTGAGGTCAAACTTTCCTCATTTGTGTAACCTAAGAAGATCTACAACTTAGTAGATTCGTTTCATTTCTAATGTAGCTTCTATAGAAAAGAAACACCTTCATTACCGAACACTGTAGATTGTGAAATAAGCTAGTTTAGTCCGAAATGAGTTGCTTTCCTATTAAGACGGTTGACTTCAGCAGTTTCAAATTTTCCTTCTTTGTGTAATCTAACAAGAAGTACAACTTAGTACATTCATATCATTTGTATTGTAGTTTGTATAGAAAATAAATATCTTCATTGCCAAACACTGTACTGTCTGAAATAAGCTACTTCTGCTCTCATAATGAGTTGCATTCCTACGAAGAGTGTTGAATGCAGCAAGTTCAAACTTTCTTCATTTGTGTAATCTAACAAGATGTACAACTTAGTAGATTCATTTAATTTCTAATGTAGATTCTATAGAAAAAAACACTGTACTGTGGGAAATAAGCTAGTACTGCTCTCAGAATGAGTTTCTATAGAAAAGAAACATCTTCATTTCCAAACCATTTACTTTGTGAAATAAGCTACTTCTGCTCTTGGAATTAGGTGTTTTCCTATGAAGAGGGTTGAGTGCAGCAAGTTCACCCTTTTCTAGTTTGTGTAATCTATCAAGATGTAGAACGTAGTAGATTCGTTTCATTTCTAAGGTAGATTCTATAGAAAAGAAACATCTTCATTGCAGAACACTGTACTGTGTGAAATAATCTAGTTCTGCTTTCGGAATGAGTTTGTTTCCTACGAAGAGGGTTGATAGCAGAAACTCCAAACTTTCCTCATTTGTCTAACCTAACAAAGTGTACAACATAGTATATCCGTTTCATTTTTCATGTAGTTTCTATAGGAAAGAAACATCTTCATTGCCAAACACTGTACTGTGTGAAATAAGGTAGTTCTGCTCTCAGAATGAGTTGCTTTCCTATGAACAGTGTTGAGTGTAGCAAGGTCAAAATTTCCTCGTTCGTGTAACCTAACAAGGTTTACAATGTAGTAACTTCGTTTCATTTCTAATGGAGTTTCTATAGGAAAGAAACATCTTCACTATCGAACACCGTACTATTTGAAATAAGCTAGTTCTGCTCTCAGAATGAGTTGCTTTCCTAGGAAGACTGTTAAATGTAGCAAGTTCAAACTTTCCTCATTTGTGTAATCTGAAAAGTTGTACAACGTACTACATTCTTTTCATTTGTAATGTAGTTTCTTTAGGAAAGAAACATCTTCATTGTCGAACACTCTACTTAGTCAAGTAAGCTAGTTCTGCTCTCAGAATGAGTTGCTTTCCTGCAAAGAGGGTTGATAGCAGCAAGTTCAAACTTACTTCGTTTGTACCTAAAAAGCAGTACAACTTAGTAGATTCATTTCATTTCTAATGCAGTTTCTGTTGGAAAGAAACATCTGCATTGCTGAACACTGTACTGTGTGAAATAAGCTACTTCTGCTCTCGGAATGAGTTGGTTTCCTACGAAAAGGGTTGAGTGCAGCAAGGGAAAACTTTCCTGCGTGAAATAAGCTAGTTTTGCTCACAGAATGAGTTGCTTTCCTATGAATAGGGTTGAGTGCAGCAAGATCAAACTTTTCTCGTTTGTGTAACCTAACAATTTGTACAAGGTAGTGTAGTCGTTTCATTTCTAATGCAGTTTCTGTAGAAAAGAAACATCTTCACCGCAGAACACTGTACTGTGTGAAATAAGCTAGTTCTGCTCTTGGAATGAGTTGCTTTCACACAAAGAGGGTTGATAGCAGCAAGTCAAAACTTTCCTCGTTTGTCTAACCTAACAAGGTGTACAACTTAGTAGATTTGAGTCATTTCTAATGTAGTTTCTATAGAAAACAAACATTTTCATTTCCAAGCACTGTACTGTGTGAAATAAGCTTGTTCTCTCTCTTGGAATGAGTTGCTTTCGTATGAACAGGGTTGATTGCAGCAAGTTCAAACTTTCCTCGTTTGTGTAATCTAAAATGTTGTACAATGTACTACATTCTTTTCTTTGGAAAGAAATGTATTCATTGCCAAACACTGTACTGTGTGAAATAAGCTAGTTCTCCTCTCGGAATGAGTTGCTTTCCTACGAACAGGGTTGATTGCAGCAAGTTCAAACTTTCCTCATTTGTGTAACCTTAGAAATTGTACAAGGTAGCATATTAGTTTCATTTCTAATGTAGTTTCTATAGAAAAGAAACATCTTCATGGCCGCACACCATCCTGTGAAAAATAAGCTAGTTCTGCTCTCAGAATGAATTGCTTTCGTATGAAGAGGGTTGATAGCAGCAACTCCAAACTTTCCTCTTTTGTCTAACCTTATACAGTGTACAACTTAGTAGATTCACTTCATTTCTAAAGTAGTTTGTTTAGAAAAGAAAATCTTATTTGCCAAACACTGTACTGTGTGAAATAAGCTAGTTCTGCTCTTGGAATGAGTTGCTTTCCTACGAAGCGTGTTGAATGCACCAAGTTCAAACTTTCCTCGTTTGTGTAATCTAAAAAGATGTACAACTTACTAGATTCGTTTCATTTCTAATGTAGTTACTAGACGAAAGAAACATCTTTATTGCCGAATACTCTACTGTGTGAAATAAGCTAGTTCTGCTCTTGGAATGAGTTGCTTTCCTACAAAGAGGTTTGATTGCAGCAAATGTTCCTCGATTGTGTAATCTGAAAAGTTATACAACATAGTACATTCTTTTCATTTGTAATGTAGTTTCTATAGAAAAGAAACATCTTCATTCCCGAACACTATACTGTGTGAAATAAGTTAGCTCTGCTCTCGGAATGTGTTGCTTTCCTACGAAGAGTGTTGAATGCAGCAAGTTCAAACTTTCCTCGTTTGTGTAATCTGAAAAGTTGTACAACGTACTACATTCTTTTCATTTGTAATGTAGTTTCTATAGGAAAAGAACATCTTCATTGCCGAACACTGTGCTGTTTGAAATAAGCTACTTCTACTCTCGGAATGAGTTGCATTCCTACGAAAAGGGATGAGTGCAGTAAGGTCCACCTTTCCCCGTTTGTGTAATCTAACAAGATGTACAATTTAGGAGATTCGTTTCATTTCTAATGCAGTTTCTGTAGAAAAGAAACATCTGCATTGCCGGACACTGTACTGTGTGAAATAAGCTACTTTTGCTCTCAGAATGAGTTGCTTTCCTATGAAAAGGGTTGAGTACAGCAAGGTCAAACTTTCTTCGTTTGTGTAATCTAACAAGATGTACCACTCAGTGGATTCCTTTCTTTTCTAATGTAGTTTTTATAGGAAAGAAACATCTTCATTTTCGACACTGTACTGTGTGAAATAAGCGAGTTTTGCTCACAGAATGTGTTGCTTTCCTATGAATAGGGTTGAGTGCAAGAAGTTCAAACTTTTCTCGTTTTTGTAACCTAACAAATTGCACAAGGAAGTATATTCGTTTCATTTCTAATGCAGTTTCTATAGAAAAGAAACGTCTTCATGGCCGAACACCGTACTGTGTGAAATAACCTAGTTCTGCTCTCGGAATGAGTTGCTTTCGTACGAAGAGGATTGATAGCAGCAAGTCCAAACTTTCCTGTTTTGTCTAACCTAACAAGATGTACAACTTAGTAGATTTGAGTCATTTATAATGTAGTTTCTATAGGAAACAAACATCTTCATTGCCAAACACTGTACTGTGTGAAATAAGCTTGTTCTGCTCTTGGAATTGTTGCTTTCCTATGAAGAGGGTTGATTGCAGCAAGTTCAAACTTTCCTCTTTTTGTAATCTAATTTAACAAGACTACATTCTTTTCTTTAGAAAGAAACGTCTTCATTTCCGAAACTGCAGTTGGGCCCCACGTTAGCAAAGAAACATCTTTTTCCCTCCGAACACTGTAGAGCAGAAGTGAAACAAGCCAGCTTCTGCTCTGAGGCTGAGTGGGAAGGTGGGTTCACAGCTCAAAAACCTCCCCAAGCCACAAGGAAAAGAAAACCGTTTTTGTAACTTAAAAAGATGTACAACTTAGTAAATCTCTCATTTTAATTGTTTCAGGGGAGATAGAAAAATCTTTTTGGGGAACACTGTACTGGAAGGGGATGAAGAAAGGTTCTGGGCCAATGAGTATTTCATCAAAGATGGTTGATTGCAGCAAGTTCAAGTTTTCCTCGTAGGCCTTGCTGAAAGATGTAGGCTTAGTAGAGGTTTCATTTATAAGGAAGTTTCACTAGAAAAGAAACATCTTCATAGGGCCCAACACACTGTGTGAAATAAGCTAGTTCTGCTCTCAGAATGAGTTGCTTTCCTACGAACAGGGTTGATTGCAGCAAGTTCAAACTTTCCTCGTTTGTGTAACCTAACAAATTGTACAAGGTAGTATATTTATTGCATTTCTAATGTAGTTTCTATAGAAAAGAAACATCTACATGGCCGAACACTGTACTGTGAGAAATAAGCTAGTTCTGCTCTCAGAATGAGTTGCTTTCGTATGAAGAGGGTTGATAGCAGAAACTCCAAACTTTCCTCGTTTGTCTAACCTTATAAGGTGTACAACTTAGTAGATTCGCTTCATTTCTAAAGTAGTTTGTTTAGAAAACAAACATCTTCATTACCAAAAGACTGTACCATTTGAAAGAAGTTAGTTCTGCTCTTGGAATGAGTTGCTTTCCTACGAAGAAATTGAGTGCAGCAAGTTGAACTTTCCTCATTTGTGTAATCGACAAGATGTACAACTTCTGCATTCGTTTCATTTTTAATGTAGTGGCTGTAGAAAAGAAACATCTTCTTGCTGAACACTGTACTGTGTTAAAAAAGCTTGTTTTGTTCTCTGAATGAGTTGCTTTCCTAAGAAGAGGGTTGATTGCAGCAAGTCTAAACTTTCCTCATTTGGTAATCTAACAAGATATACAACGTAGTAGATTTGATTCATTTCTAATGTAGTTTCTATAGAAAAGAAACACCTTCATTGCCGAACACTGTAGTGTGTGAAATAAGTTAGTTCTGCTCTCGGAATGATTTGATTTCCTAAGAAGACGATTAAGTGCAGCAAGTTCAAAGTTTCCCTGTTTGTGTAATCTAACAAGATGTACAACTTACTATATTCGTTTCCTTTATAATTTAACTTTGTAGAAAAGAATTTTTTCATTTAGCCACTGTACAGTGTGAAGTAAGCTATTTTTTGGCTCTGAATGATTTGCTTTCCAAAAGATGGTTGATGCAGCAAGTTCAAACTTTCCTCCTTGTATAATCTAACAAGATGTAGAAGATAGTAGATTCGTTTCATTTCTAATGTAGTTTCTGTAGAAAAGAATCATCTGATTTTGCCAAACACTGTACTCTGTGCGGGGTAAGTTTTTCTCTGGAATGAGATGCTGTCCTACGAAGACAATTGAGTGCAACAAGTTCAAACTTTCCAGGTTTGTGTAATCTAACAAGGTGTACAACTTAGTAGATCTTTTCATTTCTAATGTAGTTTCTATAGAAAAGAAACATCTTCTTTCCTGAAGACTGTACCATTTGAAATAAGTTAGTTCTGCTCTCAGGATGAGTTGGCCTCCCACGAGAGAAGACTGAGTGCAGCAAGTTCAAATTTTCCTCATTTGTGTAATCTAACAAGGTGTACAACTTAGTACACCCTGTTTCATTTGTAATGTAGTTTCTGTAGAAAAGAAACATCTTCATTGCTGAACACTGTAGTGTGTGATATAAGCTATGTTCTGCTTTGCAGAATGAGTTGCATTCCTAATAGAAGGGTTGATTGCAGCAAGTTCAAACTTTCCTCGTTTGTGTAATCAAACAAGTTGTACAACTTAGTAGATTTATTTCATTACTAATGTACTGGGGACCTTTAGCAAAAGAAACATCTTCATTGCAGAACACTGTAGTGTGTGATATACGTTATTTCTTCAGGGGCAGAATGAGTTGCATTTCTAAGAAGAGGGGTAATTGCATGAAAGTTCAAACTTTCTCGTTTGTGTAATCTAACAAGGTGTACAACTTAGTAGATTTGTCTCATTTATTATGTAGTTTCTATAGAAAAGAAACATCTTCAATGCCAGAACAATGTACTGTGTGAAATATGCTAGTTCATGCTCAGAGTGTTGGAATGAGTTGCTTTCCTATGAAGACAGTTGAGTACAGCAAGTTCAAACTTTCCTTGTTTGTGCAATCTAACAAGATGTACAACTTAGTAGATTTGTTTCATATCTAATGTAGTTTCTATAGGAAAGAAACATCATCATTTATAACAGTGTACTGTGTGAAATATGCTAGTCCTTTGTCTCAGAATGAGTTGCTTTCCCATGAAGAGGGTTGAGTGCATCA
The DNA here is from genome assembly GCA_036365145.1 of Orientallactaga sibirica. Classification (NCBI taxonomy): domain Eukaryota; kingdom Metazoa; phylum Chordata; class Mammalia; order Rodentia; family Dipodidae; genus Orientallactaga; species Orientallactaga sibirica. The sequence continues at coordinate 548,757 of JAEOAD010000025.1, forward strand.
AGGACAAACTTGGCCTCGTTTGTGTAATCTAGAAAGATGTACAACTTCCTACATCCTTTCATTTCTAGTGTAGTTTGTATAGAAAAGAAATATCTTCATTACCAAACACTGTACTGTGTGAATTTAGCTATTTCTGCTCTCGGAATGAGTTGCTTTCCTATGAAGAGTGTTGAGTGCAGCAAGGCAAAAACGTGCCAAGTTTGGGTAACCTAACAAGATGTACAACTTCCAACATTCGTTTCATTTCTAATGTAGTATTTATAGAAAAGAACCATCTTCAATCCCAAACACTGTACTGTGTGAAATAACCTAGTTCTGCTCTCTGAATGAGTTGCTTTTCTACAAAGAGGGTTGAGTGCAGCAAGGTCAAACTTTCCAGGTTTGTGTAATCTGAAAAGATGTAGAACTTCCTGCATTCATTTTTTCTAACGAAGTTTCTATAGAAAAGAAACATCTTCAATGCTGAAAACTGCACTGTATGAAATAAGCAAGTTCTGCTCTCAGAATGACTTCCTTTCCTAAGAAGAGGGTTGAGTGCAGCAAGTTCAAACTTTCTTCGTTTATGTAATCTAACAAGATGTACAACTTAGTAGATTCATTTCATTTCTAATGTAGTTTCTATAAGAAAAGAAACATCTTCAATGCTGAACACTGTACTGTGTGAAATAAGCTAGTTCTGCTCTCAGAATGAGTTGCTTTCCTACGAAAACAGATGATTGCAGCAAGTTCAAACTTTCCTCGTTTGTATAATCTAGGAATATGTACAACTTAGTAGATCTGATTCATTTCTAATGTAGGTTCTATAGAAAAGAAACATCTTCATTCCTGAACACTGTACTGTGTGAAATAAGCTAGTTCTGCTCTAGGAATGAGTTGCTTTCCTAAGAAGAGGGTTCATTTCAGCAAGTTCAAACTTTCCTCGTTTGTGTAATGTAGAAAGATGTACAACGCCGTAGATTCGTTTCATTTCTAATTTAGTTTCTATAGAATAGAAACATCTTCATTGCCGAACACAGTACTGTGTGAAATAAGCTAGTTCTGCTCTCGGAATGAGTTGCTTTCCTTTGAAAACGGTTGAGTGCAGCAAGTTCAATCTTTCCTCATTTGTGTAATCTAAAACAATATACAACTTAGTACATTCATTTCATTTATAATGTTGTTTCTCTAGAAAAGAAACATCTTCATTCCCGAACAATTTACTGTGTGAAATAAGCTAGTTCTGCTCTCAGAATGAGTTGCTTTCCTACGAAGAGACTTGAGTGCAGCAAGTTCAAACTTTCCTCGTTTGTGTAATCTAACAAGATGTACAACTTAGTAGATTCTTTTCATTTCTAATTTAGTTTCCATAGGAAAGAAACATCTTCATTGCCGAACATGTACTGTGTGAAATAAGCTAGTTCTGCTCTCAGAATGAGTTGCTTTCCTATGAAGATTGTTGTGTCCTGCAAGGTCAAACTTTCCTCGTTGGTACAATCTAACAAGATATACAACTTAGTATATTCATTTCATTTGTAATGTAGTTTCTATAGAAAAGAAACATCTTCTTTTCTGAACACTGTACTGTGTGAAATAAGCTAGTTCTGCTCTCAGAATGAGTTGCTTTCCCACAAGAGAATGTTGATTGCAGGAAGTTCAAACTTTCCTCGTTTGTGTAACATAGGAAGATGTACAACTTAGTAGATTCATTTCATTTGCTAATGTAGTTTCTATAGAAAAGAAACATCTTCATTGCCGAACACTGTCTTGTGTGAAATAAGCTAGTTCTGCTCTCAGAATGAGTTGTTTTCCTTAAGAAGATGGTTTGTGCAGCAAGTTCAAACTTTCCTCGTTTGTGTAATCTAAAAAGATGTACAACTTAGTACATTCGTTTCATTTCTAATACAGTTTCTATAGAAAGGAAACATCTTCATTGCCAAACACTGTACTGTGTGAAATAAGGTAGTTCTGCTCTCGGAATGAGTTGCTTTCCCAAAGATGATGGTTGAGTGCAGCAAGGTCAAACTTTCCTCGTTTGTGTAATCTGAAATGATGTACAACTTAGTACATTCGTTTCATTTATAATGTTGTTTTATAGAAAAGAAACATCTTCATGGCCAAACACTTTACTGTGTGAAATAAGCTAGTTCTGCTCTCAGAATGAGTTGCTTAACTATGAAGAGGGCTTGAGTGCAGCAAGTTCAAACTTTCCTCGTTTGTGTAATCTAACAAAGATATACAACTTAGTAGATTTGTTTCATTTCTAACATAGTTTCTATAGAAAAGAAACATCTTCAATCCCAAACACTGTACTGTGTGAAATAAGCTAGTTTTGCTCTCAGAATGAGTTGCTTTCCTACAAAGAGGGTTGATTGCAGCAAGTTCAAACTTTCCTCGTTTTGTAATCTAGGAAGATATACAACTTAGTAGGTTTGTTTCATTTCTAATGTAGTTTCTATAGAAAAGAAACATCTTCATTGCCTAACACTGTACTGTGTGAAATAAGCTAGTTCTGCTCTAGTAATGAGTTGTTTTCCTAAGAAGAGTGTTCATTGCAGCAAGTTCAAATATTCCTCATTTGTATAATCTAACAACATGTGCAAATTAGTAGATTCAATTCATTTCTAATGTAGTTTCTATAGAAAAGAATCATCTTCATTGCTGAACACTGCACTGTGTGAAATAAGCTAGTTCTGCTCTCAGAATGAGTTGATTTCCTAAGAAGAGTGTTGATTGCATGAAGTTCAAACTTTCCTCGTTTGTGTAATCTAACAAGATGTACAACTTAGTAGATTCGTTTCTTTTCTAAAGTAGTTTCTATAGAAAAGAAAGATCTTCTTTACCAAACACTGTATGTGTGAAATAAGTTAGTTCTGCTCTCAGAATGAGTTGCTTTCTTATGAAGAGGGTTGTGTGCAGTGAGGTCAAACTTTCCTCATTTGTGTAACCTAAGAAGATCTACAACTTAGTAGATTCCTTTTCATTTCTAATGTAGTTTCTATAGAAAAGAAACACCTTCATGCCTAACACTGTAGATTGTGAAATAAGCTAGTTTAGTCTCGAAATGAGTTGCTTTCCTATTAAGAGGGTTGACTTCAGCAGTTTCAAATTTTCCTTCTTTGTGTAATCTAACAAGAAGTACAACTTAGTACATTCATATCATTTGTATTGTAGTTTGTATAGAAAATAAATATCTTCATTGCCAAACACTGTACTGTCTGAAATAAGCTAGTTCTGCTCTCATAATGAGTTGCATTCCTACGAAGAGTGTTGAATGCAGCAAGTTCAAACTTTCTTCATTTGTGTAATCTAACAAGATGTACAACTTAGTAGATTCATTTAATTTCTAATGTAGTTTCTATAGAAAAAAAAACTGTGGGAAATAAGCATCTTCTCAGAATGAGTTTCTATAGAAAAGAAACATCTTCATTTCCAAACCATTTACTTTGTGAAATAAGCTACTTCTGCTCTTGGAATTAGGTGTTTTCCTATGAAGAGGGTTGAGTGCAGCAAGTTCAAACTTTCCTAGTTTGTGTAATCTATCAAGATGTAGAACGTAGTAGATTCATTTTCATTTCTAAGGTAGATTCTATAGAAAAGAAACATCTTCATTGCAGAACACTGTACTGTGTGAAATAATCTAGTTCTGCTTTCGGAATGAGTTTGTTTCCTACGAAGAGGGTTGATAGCAGAAAGTTCCAAACTTTCCTCATTTGTCTAACCTAACAAAGTGTACAACATAGTATATCCGTTTCATTTTTAATGTAGTTTCTATAGGAAAGAAACATCTTCATTGCCAAACACTGTACTGTGTGAAATAAGGTAGTTCTGCTCTCAGAATGAGTTGCTTTCTATGAACAGTGTTGAGTGTAGCAAGGTCAAAATTTCCTCGTTCGTGTAACCTAACAAGGTTTACAATGTAGTAACTTCGTTTCATTTCTAATGGAGTTTCTATAGGAAAGAAACATCTTCACCATCGAACACCGTACTATTTGAAATAAGCTAGTTCTGCTCTCAGAATGAGTTGCTTTCCTAGGAAGACTGTTAAATGTAGCAAGTTCAAACTTTCCTCATTTGTGTAATCTGAAAAGTTGTACAACGTACTACATTCTTTTCATTTGTAATGTAGTTTCTTTAGGAAAGAAACATCTTCATTGTCGAACACTCTACTTAGTCAAGTAAGCTAGTTCTGCTCTCAGAATGAGTTGCTTTCCTGCAAAGAGGGTTGATAGCAGCAAGTTCAAACTTACTTCGTTTGTAACCTAAAAAGCAGTACAACTTAGTAGATTCATTTCATTTCTAATGCAGTTTCTGTATAGAAAGAAACATCTGCATTGCTGAACACTGTACTGTGTGAAATAAGCTACTTCTGCTCTCAGAATGAGTTGGTTTCCTACGAAAAGGGTTGAGTGCAGCAAGGGAAAACTTTCCTGCGTGAAATAAGCTAGTTTTGCTCACAGAATGAGTTGCTTTCCTATGAATAGGGTTGAGTGCAGCAAGATCAAACTTTTCTCGTTTGTGTAACCTAACAATTTGTACAAGGTAGTGTAGTCGTTTCATTTCTAATGCAGTTTCTGTAGAAAAGAAACATCTTCACCGCAGAACACTGTACTGTGTGAAATAAGCTAGTTCTGCTCTTGGAATGAGTTGCTTTCACACAAAGAGGGTTGATAGCAGCAAGTCAAAACTTTCCTCGTTTGTCTAACCTAACAAGGTGTACAACTTAGTAGATTTGAGTCATTTCTAATGTAGTTTCTATAGAAAACAAACATTTTCATTTCCAAGCACTGTACTGTGTGAAATAAGCTTGTTCTGCTCTTGGAATGAGTTGCTTTCGTATGAACAGGGTTGATTGCAGCAAGTTCAAACTTTCCTCGTTTGTGTAATCTAAAATGTTGTACAATGTACTACATTCTTTTCTTTGGAAAGAAATGTATTCATTGCCAAACACTGTACTGTGTGAAATAAGCTAGTTCTCCTCTCGGAATGAGTTGCTTTCCTACGAACAGGGTTGATTGCAGCAAGTTCAAACTTTCCTCATTTGTGTAACCTTAGAAATTGTACAAGGTAGCATATTAGTTTCATTTCTAATGTAGTTTCTATAGAAAAGAAACATCTTCATGGCCGCACACCATCCTGTGAAAAATAAGCTAGTTCTGCTCTCAGAATGAATTGCTTTATGTATGAAGAGGGTTGATAGCAGCAACTCCAAACTTTCCTCTTTTGTCTAACCTTATACAGTGTACAACTTAGTAGATTCACTTCATTTCTAAAGTAGTTTGTTTAGAAAAGAAAATCTTATTTGCCAAACACTGTACTGTGTGAAATAAGCTAGTTCTGCTCTTGGAATGAGTTGCTTTCCTATGAAGCGTGTTGAATGCAGCAAGTTCAAACTTTCCTCGTTTGTGTAATCTAAAAAGATGTACAACTTACTAGATTCGTTTCATTTCTAATGTAGTTACTTTAGAAAAGAAACATCTTTATTGCCAAACACTCTACTGTGTGAAATAAGCTAGTTCTGCTCTTGGAATGAGTTGCTTTCCTACAAAGAGGTTTGATTGCAGCAAATGTTCCTCGTTTGTGTAATCTGAAAAGTTATACAACATAGTACATTCTTTTCATTTGTAATGTAGTTTCTATAGAAAAGAAACATCTTCATTGCCGAACACTATACTGTGTGAAATAAGTTAGCTCTGCTCTAGGAATGTGTTGCTTTCCCACGAAGAGTGTTGAATGCAGCAAGTTCAAACTTTCCTCGTTTTGTGTAATCTGAACAAGTTGTACAACGTACTACATTCTTTTCATTTGTAATGTAGTTTCTATAGAAAAAGAACATCTTCATTGCCGAACACTGTGCTGTTTGAAATAAGCTAGTTCTCTCTCTCGGAATGAGTTGCATTCCTACAAAAAGGGATGAGTGCAGTAAGGTCCACCTTTCCCCGTTTGTGTAATCTAACAAGATGTACAATTTAGTAGATTCGTTTCATTTCTAATGCAGTTTCTTAGAAAAGAAACATCTTCATTGCCAAACACTGTACTGTGTGAAATAAGCTACTTTTGCTCTCAGAATGAGTTGCTTTCCTATGAAAAGGGTTGAGTACAGCAAGGTCAAACTTTCTTCGTTTGTGTAATCTAACAAGATGTACAACTCAGTGGATTCCTTTCTTTTCTAATGTAGTTTTTTATAGGAAAGAAACATCTTCATTTTCGAACACTGTACTGTGTGAAATAAGCGAGTTTTGCTCACAGAATGAGTTGCTTTCCTATGAATAGGGTTGAGTGCAGCAAGTTCAAACTTTTCTCGTTTTTGTAATCTAACAAATTGTACAAGTTAGTATATTCGTTTCATTTCTAATGCAGTTTCTATAGAAAAGAAACATCTTCATTGCTGAACACCGTACTGTGTGAAATAACCTAGTTCTGCTCTCGGAATGAGTTGCTTTCGTACGAAGAGGATTGATAGCAGCAAGTCCAAACTTTCCTGTTTTGTCTAACCTAACAAGATGTACAACTTAGTAGATTTGAGTCATTTATAATGTAGTTTCTATAGGAAACAAACATCTTCATTGCCAAACACTGTACTGTGTGAAATAAGCTTGTTCTGCTCTTGGAATTGTTGCTTTCGTATGAAGAGGGTTGATTGCAGTATGTTCAAACTTTCCTCTTTTGTGTAATCTGAAACATTGTACAACGTACTACATTCTTTCTTTCTAAAGAGAAAGAAACATCTTCTTCATTGTTGCTTTGAAAAAAGAACACTGTTGTTGGGCCCCACAACTTAGTAGATTTGGTAATGTAGTTTAGCCGGGGTTTTTTCCCTCCACCACAGGCAGGTAGAGCAGAAAGATTGAGACACTGTCTGTGTGAAATAAGCTAGTTCTCCTCTTGGAATGAGTTGCTTCTCTACGAGGCTGCAGCAAGTTCAAACTTTCCTCATTTGTGTAAGAAATTGTACAAGTTAGGATTGTTTCATTTCTAATGTAGTTTCTATAGAAAAGAAACATCTTCATTCCCGAACACCATCCTGTGAAAAATAAGCTAGTTCTGGAATGAATTGTGAAGAGTGTTGATAGCAAAAAACCTTAACAAGATGTACCTTAGTAGCTTTCATTTCTAAAGGGAAAAGAAAATCACATTGTAGCCGGGAATGAGTTGCTTTCTACAAAAAGGGTTGAATGCAAGTTCAAACTTTCTTTGTGTCCAAGATTACAATTGTCATTTCTAATGTAGGAGAAACATTTATTGCCGAATATTTTGGGGAAGAATGAGGCTTTCCTACAAAGAGGTTTGAGTGGAAGGGGTAATGATATACAAGGTAGTACATAGTATTTCATTTCTAAAGTAGTTTCTATAGAAAAGAAACATCTTCATTCCCAAAACACTATACTGTGTGAGGCAGTTTTAATTCTGCTCTAGGAATGGCCTTTTGCGAAGAGTGTTGAATGCAGCAAGGCCTCGTTTGTGTAAGACAAGTTGTCGCCAATTCTTTTCATTTGTAAGGAAGTTCCACATTGGAACACTGTGCACACACCGGGCCTACAAAAAAGGGATGGCCCAACACGTTTGTGTAATCTAACAAGATGTACAATTTTCTGCTCATTTCTAGAATGAAAAGAAACATCTGCATTTCGGACACTGTACTGTGTGGTTGATTGCTCAGCAGTTGCTTTTCAAAGGGTTTGCAGCAAGTTCAAACTTTCCTCGTTTGTGTAATCTAACAAGATGTACCACTCAATTCCTTTCATTTCTAATGTAGTTTTTATAGAAAAGAAACATCTTCATTGCCGAACACTGTACTGTGTGTACAGAATGTGTTGCTTTCCTATGAAGAGGGTTGAGTGCAGGTTCAAACTTTCCTCGTTTTTGTAATATTTATTGCATTTCTAATGTAGTTTCTATAGAAAAGAAACATCTACATGGCCGAACACTGTACTGTGAGAAATAAGCTAGTTCTGCTCTCAGAATGAGTTGCTTTTAAGTATGAAAGAGGTTGATAGCAGAAACTCCAAACTTTCCTGTTTTGTCTAACCTCTTAGTAATTTGAGTCATTTATAATGTAGTTTCTATAGGCAAAACAAACATCTTCATTGCCAAACACTGTACTGTGTGAAATAAGCTCAGTTCTGCTCTTGGAATTGAGCTTTCTCGGGAAGAAGAGGGTTGATCTCCTGGATAATTAAGTCCTTATTTGGCTTGGGCCGTGATCTAGGCTTGCTTCCGCATATGTGGACCTATCTGCATTCACCACGTGGCACACCAGGGTTGGCTGTTCAAAGGCTTCTTAAGTTTCGGGCGGGCTTTGCCCCGGGTCAGAAGATTGTTCAAGGTTCCTGAATAAACTGCTGAAAGAAGAGTCCAAGCGTTGCGTCTTCCTTGCTGGTCGAGGCAGTCGCGACAAGTGGTGGCCCGTATGGGGAACTCACTCGAGAGGGACTCAGAACTTTCTGCAGTCAGGGCAGTGCACTGGTAAGTTCCCAGGTAAGGTGGGAATCCGCGACAAAAGCGGGGATTTTGCTCCTCTCGGTAGAAAAAGAGGGAGCAGGAAGGAATCCGCGACAAAAGTGGGGATTTTGCTCCTCTCGGTAGAAAAAGAGGGAGCAGGAAGGGTTTGTGGTGTAGCAAACCGAAAGTAAAAGTTTCAAAGAATTTTTGCAAATTTAGCCATGGGCGCTTCTCACTCGCACCCAATTTTTTTGGCTCTGAATGAGCTGCTTCGTTCAAAAAACTTAAAGATAAAGGGGAGTACCCTGGAGAGGTTCCTGGAGGAATGTGATGCCATAGCCCCTTGGTTTGCGTGCTCTGGAAGTCTTACAATCCCTTCATGGGAAAAATTGGGCGAAGATCTTGATTTTGCAGCAGACCAAGGCACGCTTAAGGGCGGGGTAAGATCGATCTGGAGGTTAGTGAGGAACTGCCTCGAGGACCAACAATGCAGTGAGGCAGTGGAAAATGGACAGGCGGCCTTAGAGATGCTACAGGAAGAAAGGTCGGAACAGGCAAACAGTGAAAAAGAGGCAAAAACAAAGAACAACTTATACCCAACACTTGAGCTAGAAGATTCAGAGTCTACGGATTCTGAAGAGGAGCTGCAGGCTCTCATAGAACAAATGGAAAGATCAAAATTAAGAAAAAGGGAGAAAAAGAGAGAGAGGGGATCCCAAAAAAAAAAAGCCGGGCGTGGTGGCGCACGCCTTTAATCCCAGCACTCGGAGGCAGCAGAGGTAGGAGGATTGCTGTGAGTTCGAGGCCACCCTGAGACTACATAGTTAATTCCAGGTCAGCCTGGACCAGAGTGAGACCCTAAAAATAAAAAATATATAAAAAATATATATATATATATATATATATTTCTTTGCTTTGCCCAATGCCATCCTTTGCAGTGTGAATGTTTATTCTGTGCCATTATGGGGTTTTTGGGGGGGATTATTTTTGGTATTATGGCTCAGTTAAAAGACCTTGGATTATGGGGACGTATGAACATCATTGGAATTGATAAAAACTATGGGGACCTTTAAATTTGCATGAATGCATTACATTTTACATCATGTACGGTTATCAGTTTATGGGGGCCAGGGGCAGAATGTGGTGGTTTGATTCAGGTGTCCCCCCATAAACTTCAAGTGTTCTGAATGCTAGGTTCCCAGCTGATGGCAATTTGGGAATTAACACCTCCTGGAGGCAGAGTATGTTCCCAGCTGATGGCAATTTGGGAATTAACACCTCCTGGAGGCAGTATTGTTGGGGGCGGGCTTATGGGTATTATAACCAGCTTCCCCTTGCCAGTGTTTGGCACACTCTCCTGTTGCTGTTGTCCACCTTATGTTGACCAGAGAGTGATGTCCACCCTCTGCTCATGCTATCGTTTTCCCTGCCATCCGCAGGGAGAGTGTTTGGGGATCCTGACACAGCTATGCCTTTGATTAAACAACTTGTTTATGAACAATGCACCAAAGAATGCAGGGCCGCTATTACTCCCTATAAGAGTAAAGGCTTGGAGGTATGGATGAAAGTCTGCAGAGAGTTGGGAGGGCCATTGACCAATGCTGGCCTCGCAGCTGCCGTGGTTCAGTTAACTCAAAATATATAAATTATACTAGGGCTGCAAATTTATCCAGATCTTTGTCTAGTTTTCTATTACAGAATTGGTCGCTTGAATTTGAAGATACCTTAAAAGAATTGAGGCTGGCTGTAGTTAATGTGAATTCTACCCGCATGGACCTCTCTTTTGCATCTGGATTGTCATCTTGGCTGACCTCCGCAATGAATCATTTGAAGGAATGGGCGGGTTTGGGGGCTTTAGCAGGCCTTCTGTTACTGGTCTCTTTGGTTTGCTTGTGGTGTCTGTGTAAAATCAGGGTCACGCAATGACGGGATGCAGCTATGATCATTCAAGCCTTTACTGCCATAGAGGCTGCACAGTCCCCCTAAGTCTGGCTGGCTACAATTAAAAGTTAATCTTCTTCCTGCTCAGGTTGCGAGGCTAAGCACTGCACTCTGGGTTAGCCCTAAAACTCCAGAGAAGAGCATGTTTGATTGCATGCGGGTTGATGCCCCAGATCCCGCCTCTGAGAAAAGGCATCAGGGTTGCAAAAATACGCATCATCAGAGATCAGACCTCTACTCTTACCTGTGGCTTGTTTTAAAACATAAAAGGGGGAACTGTAGAGAGCTGCGAGGTGCCGCGCCTTAAAGATGGCGCTGGCTTCCGCCTTCCGCCTTCCCGATGGCGAGTGCTCTCCTGGATAATTAAGTCCTTATTTGGCTTGGGCCGTGATCTAGGCTTGCTTCCGCATATGTGGACCTATCTGCATTCACCACGTGGCACACCAGGGTTGGCTGTTCAAAGGCTTCTTAAGTTTCGGGCGGGCTTTGCCCGGGGTCAGAAGATTGTTCAAGGTTCCTGAATAAACTGCTGAAAGAAGAGTCCAAGAAGTTTGATTGCAGCCAGCTCAAACTTTCCTCGTTTGTGAAATCTGAAAAGTTGTACCACATATTACATTCTTTTCATTTGCAATGTTGTTTCTATAGAAAAGAAACATCTTCATTGCCGAACACTCTACTGTTTCAATTAAGCTAGTTCTGCTCTGAGAATGAGTTGCTTTCCTGTGAAGAGGGTTGATAGCAGTAAGTTCAAACTTTCCTCGTTTGTGTAAGCTAATGAGTTGTACAACTTAGTAGATTCTTTTCATTTCAAATGTAGTTTCCATAGAAAAGAAACATCTTCATTCCCGAATACTGTACTGTGTGAAATAATCTAGTTCTGCTCTTGGAATGAGTTTCCTTTGTATGAAGAGAATTGCATGCAGCAAGGCAAACTTTCCTAGTTTGCGTAAGCTGAAAAGATGGACAACTTACTACATTCGTTTCATTTGTAACGTAGTTTCTATAGAAATGAAACATCTTCATTACCAAACATTGTACTGTGTGAAATAAGCTAGTTCTGCTCTCGAAATGAGTTGGTTTCCTACGAAGAGTGTTGAATGGACCAAGTTCAAACTTTCCTCGTTTGTGTAATCTAACAAGATGTACAATTTAGTAGATTAGTTTCATTTGTAATGTAGTTTCTATAGAAAGGAAACATCTCCATTGCCAAACACTGTACTATGTAAAATAAGGTAGTTCTGCTTTTGGAATGAGTTGTTTCCTACGAAGAGGGCTGATTGCAGCAAGTTCAAACTTTCCTCCTTTGTATAATCTAACAAGCTGTACAATTAACAGATTCCTTTCATGTGTAGTGTAGTTTCTATAGAAAAGAAACATCTTCATTGCCGAACACTGTACTGTTTGAAATAACCTAGTTTGGTCTCGGAATGAGTTGCTATCATACAAAGAGGGTTGAATGCAGCAAGTTCAAACTTTCCTCCTTTGTGTAATCTGAAAAGATGTACAACTTACTATACTCGTTTCATTTTTAATGTAGTTTTTATAGAAAAGAAACATCTTCATTGCCGAACACTGTACTGTGTGACATAAGCTAGTTCTGCTCTCACAATGAGTTTTTTTCATACAAAGACAGTTGCGTGCAGCAAGGACGAACTTTCCTCTTTTGTGTAATCTGAAAAGTTGTACAACTTACTACATTAGTTTCATTTGTAATGTAGTTTCTATAGAAAAGAAACATCTTCATTGTCGAACACTGTATTGTGTGAAATAAGCTAGTTCTGCTCTCGGAATAAGTCGTTTTAATACAAAGAGGGTTGAGTGCAGCAAGGACAATCTTTCCTCATTTGAGTAATCGAAGAAGATGTACAACTTACTACATTCGTTTAATTTGTTATGTAGTTGCTATACAAAAGAAACATCTTCATTGCCGAAAACCGTACTGTGTAAAATAAGCTAGTTTCTGCTCTCAGAATGAGTTGCTTTCCTACAAAGAGGGTTGATAGTACCAAGTACAAATTTCCTAATTTGTGTAACCTAACAGGGTTTACAACTTCGTAGATTCGTTTCATTTCTAATGTAGTTTCTATAGAAAAGAAACATCTACATTGTCAAACATTGTACTGTGAAATAAGCTAGTTCTGCTCTCGGAATGAGTTGCTTTCCTACGAAGAGTGTTGAATGCAGCAAGTTCAAACTGTCCTCGTTTGTGTAATGCAACAAGATGTACAACTTAGTAGATTCGTTTCATTTGTAATGTAGTTTCTATAGGAAAGAAACATCTTTATTGCTGAACACTGTACTGTGTGAAATAAGCTCATTCTGCTCTCAGAATGAGTTGCTTTCCCGCGAAGAGGGTTGATTGCAGCAAGTTCAAACTTTCCTCGATTGTGTAATCTGAAACGATGTACAACGTCCTACATTCTTTTCATTTGAAATGTAGTTTCTATAGAAAAGAAACACCTTCATTGCTAAACCCTGTACTGTGTAAAATAAGCTAGTTCTGCTCTCTGAATGAGTTGCTTCCTACAAAGAGGATTGATAGCAGAAAGTTAAAACTTTCCTCGTTTGTATAACCTAACATGGTGTACAACTTAGTAGATTCCTTTTATTTCTAATGTGGTTTCTATAGAAAAGAAACATCTTCATTGCTGAACACTGTACTGTGTGAAATAAGCTAGTTCTGCTCTCACAATGAGTTTCTTTCTTACGAAGAGAGTTGCATGCAGAAAGGTCAAACTTCCTCGATTGTGTAATCTGAAAAGTTGTACAATGTGCTACATTCTTTTGATTTGTAATGTAGTTTCTATAGAAAAGAAACATCTTCATTGCCGAACACTCCACGGTGTGAAATATGCTAGTTATGCTATTGGAATGAGCTGCTTTCCTACGAAGAGGGTTGATTGCAGCATGCTCAAACCTTCCTCGTTTGTTTAATCTAACAAGATGTACCATTTAGTAGATTCATTTAATTTGTAATGTAGTTTCTATAGAAAAGAAACATCTTCATTGCCGAACACTGTGCTGTGTGAAATAAGGTAGTTCTGCTTTCGGAATGCGTTGCTTTCCTATGAAGACGTTTGATAGCAGGAAGTTCAAACTTTTCTCATTTGTGTAACCTAAGAAATTGTACAACGTAGTATATTTGTTTCATTTCTAATGTAGTTTCTATGGAAAAGAAACATCTTCATGGCCGAACACCGTACTGTGTGAAGTATACTAGTTCTGCTCTTGGAATGAGTTGCTTTCATACAAAGAGGGTTGATAGCAGGAAGTTCAAACTTTCCTCGTTTGTCTAACCTAAAAGGCTGTACAACTTAGTAGATTCGTTTCACTTCTAATGTAGTTTCTATAGAAAACAAACATCTTCAATGCCAAAACCTGTACTGTGTGAAAGAAGCTAGTTCTGCTCTCTGAATGAGTTGATTTCCTACGAAGAATGTTGAATGCAGCAAGTTCAAACTTTATTCGTTTGTGTAATCTAAGATGTACAACTTAGTAGATTAGTTTCATTTCTAATTTACTTTCTATAGGAAAGAAACATCTTGATTACCGAACACTGTACTGTGTGAAATAAGCTAGTTCAGCTCTCGAAATGAATTGCTTTCCTACAAAGAGGGTTGATTGCACCAAGTTCAAATTTTCCTCTTTCGTGCAATCTTAAAGATATACAACGTACTACATTCTTTTCATTTGTAATGTAGTTCCTATAGAAAAGAAATATCTTCATTGCTGAAAACTGTACTGTGTAAAATAAGCTCGTTCTGCTCTCAGAATGAGTTGCTTTGCTACAAAGAGGGTTGATAGCAGCAAGTTCAAACTTTCCTCGTTCGTGTAACCTAACAAGGTTTACAACTTAGTGTCTTCATTTCATTTCTAATGTAGTTTCTGTAGAAAAGAAACATCTTCATTTTCGAATACTGTACTGTGTGAAATAAGCTAGTTTTGCTCTCAGAATGAGTTGCTTTCCTACGAAGAGTGTTTAATGTAGGAAGTTCAAATTTTCCTCTTTTGTGTAATCTATCAACGTGTACAACTTAGTATAGTCGTTTCATTTCTAATATAGTTTCTATAGAAAAGTAACATCTTCATTGCCTAACACTGTACTGTGTGAAATAAGCTAGTTTTGCTCTCGGAATGAGTTGGTTTCTTATGAAAATGGTTGATTGCAGAAAGTTTAAACTTTCCTTGTTTGTGTAATCTAACAAGATGTACAATGTAGTAGATCTGTTTCATTTCTGATGTAGTTTCTGTAGAAAAGAAACATCTTCATTGCCAAACACTGTACTGTGTGAAATAAGCTAGTTCTGCTCTCGGAATGAGTTGCTTTCCTATGAAGAGGGTTTATTGCAGCAAGTTAAAACTTTGCTCATTTGTGGAATCTAACAAGATGTACAATTTAGTAGATTCGTTTCATTTGTAATGTAGTTTCTATAGAAAAGAAAGATCTTCATTGCCGAACACTGTACTGTGTGAAATAAGCTAGTTCTGCTCTCAGAATGATTTGCTATCGTGCAAGGAGGGTTGTTAGCAGCAAGTTAAGTCTTTGCTCTTTGGGTAATCTGAAAAGATGTACAACTTCTTATACTCGTTTCATTTCTAATGTACTTTCTATAGAAAGAAACATCTTCATTGTCAAAAGTGTATGGTTTGAAATAAGCTAGTTCTGCTCTCGGAATGAGTTGCTTTCCTACAAAGACAGTAGAGTACAGCAAGTTCAAACTTTTCTCCTTTATACAATCTATCAACTTCTACAACTTAGTAGAGTCATTTCATTTCTAATGTACTTTCTATAGAAAATTAAAATCTTCATTGCCCAACACTGTACTGTGTGAAATAAGCTAATTCTGCTCTCGGAATGAGTTGGTTTCTTATGAAAATGGTTGATTGCAGCAAGTTTAAACTTTCCTCGTTTGTGTAATCTAACAACATGTACAATGTAGTAGATCCGTTTCATTTCTAATGTAGTTTCTGTAGAAAAGAAACATCTTCATTGCCAAACACTGTACTGTGTGAAATAAGCTAGTTCTGCTCTTGGAATGAGTTGCTATCATACAACGAGGGTTGATTGCAGCAAGTTCAGTCTTTGCTCTTTGGGTAATATGAAAAGGTGTACAACTTCCCATACTCGTTTCATTTTGAATTTACTTTCTATAGAAAAGAAACATCTTCATTGTCAAAACTGTATGGTTTGAAATCAGCTAGTTCTGCTCTCGGAATGAGTTGCTTTCCTACAAATACGGTAGAGTACAGCAAGTTCAAACTTTACTCCTTTTTACAATCTAACAAGATGTACAACTTAGTAGAGTCGTTTCATTTCTAACGTAGTTTCATTAGAAAAGAAACATCTTCATTGCCGAACACTGTACTGTGTGAAATAAGTTATTTCTGCTCTTGGAATGTGTTGCTTTCCTACCAAGGCAGTTGAGTGCAGCAAGTGGAACTTTTCCTCATTTGTGTAATGTATCAAGATGTACAACTTACTACATTCATTTCATTTGTAATATAGTTTCTGTAAAAAAGAAACATTTTCATTGCCAAACATAGTACTGAGTGAAATAAACTAGTTTGGGTCTCAGAATTAGTTGCTTTCCTACGAAGACGGTTGAGTACAGTAAGTTCAACCTTTCCTCTTTGGTGTAATCTCACAAGATGTACAACTTAGTACATTCGTTTCATTTATAATATTGTTTCTATAGAAAAGAAACAACTCCATTGCCTAACACTGTACTGTGTGAAACAATCTAGTTCTTCTCTGGGAATTAGTTGCTTTCCTACGAAGTGTGTTGAATGCAGCAAGTTCAAACTTTCCTCGTTTGAGCAACCTAACAAGATGTACAACATAGTGGATTCATTTCACTTCTAATGTAGTTTCTATATAAAATAAACATCTTCATTGCCGAACAATGTACTGTGTGAAATTAGCTAGTTCTGCTATCGGGATGAGTGGCTTCCCTACAAAGAGGGTTGAGTGCTTGAAGTACACACTTTCCTCCTTTGTGTCAACTAACAAGATGTACAGCATAGTAGATTCGTTTCATTTGTAATGTAGTTTCTGTAGAAAAGAAACATCTTCATTACCGAACACTGTACTGTGTGAAATAAGATAGTTCTGCTCTCAGAATGAGTTGCTTTCCTACGAAGAGTGTTGAATGCAGCAAGTTCAAACTTTCCTCGTTTGTGTAATCTAACAAGATGTACAACGTAGTAGATCTGTTGCATTTCTACTGTAGTTTCTATAGAAAGGAGACATCCTCATTGTGAAGGCTGTAATGTGTGAAATAATCTAGTTCTGCTCTCGGAATGAGTTGCTGTCCTACGAAGAGGGTTTACTGCAGCAAGTTGAAACTTCCCTCGTTTGTGTAATCTGAAAAGATGTACAACTTAGTAGATTCGTTTCATTTGTAATGTAGATTCTATAGAAAGGAAACATCTTCATTGCCGAACACTGTATTGTGTGTATTGTGTGAAATAAGCTAGTTCAACTCTCGGAATGAATTGCTTTGGTACGAAGAATGTTGAATGCAGCAAGTTCAAACTTTCCTCGTTTGTGTAATCTAACAAGATGTACAACTTAGTACATTCGTTTCATTTGTAGTGTAATTTCTATAGAAAAGAAACATCTTCATTGCCATACACTGTACTGTGTGAAATAAGCTAGTTCTGCTCTCAGAATGAGTTGCTTTTGTATGAAGAAGGTTGATTGCATCAATTTCAAACTTTCCTCATTTGTGTAATCGAACGAGTTGTACAAGTTACTAGATTCGATTCATTTATAATGTAGTTGCATTCCAAAAGAAACATCTTCATTCCCGAACATTGTACTGTGTGAAATAAGCTTGTTCTGCTCTCGGAATGAGTTCCTTTCCTAGCAAGAGTGTTCAATGCAGCAAGTTCAAACTATCAGAGTTTGTGTAATCTAACAAGATGTACAACTTAGTAGATTCATTTCACTTCTAAAGTAGTTTCTATAGAAAAGAAACATCTTCATTGCCGAACACTATACTGTGTGAAATAAGCTAGTTCGTCTCTCGGAATGAGATGATTTTCTACGAAAGGGTTGAGTGCAGCTAGTTCAAACGTTCCTCGTTTGTGTAATCTAACAAGATGTACAATTTGGTACATTCATTTTATTTGCATTGTAGTTTCTGTAGTAAAGAAATATCTTCTTTGCCAAACACTGTACTGTATGAAATAAGCTAGTTCTGCTCTCAGAATTAGTTGCTTTCCTAAGAAGACTGTTGAATGCAGCAAGTTCATCTTTCCTCGTTTGTGCCACCTAACAAGATGTACAACGTGGTAGATTCGTTTCAGTGCTATAGGAGTTTCTATAGAAAAGGAACATCTTCATCATGAAACAATGTACTGTGTGAAATAAGCTAGATCTCCTCTTGGAATTAGTTGCTTTCCTACGAAGAGTGTTGAATGCAGCAAGTTCAAACTTTGCTAGTTTTTGTAACCTAAGAAGATGTACAACTTAGTACATTCGTTTCATTTATAAAATTGTTACTATAGAAAAGGAACATCTTCATTTCCGAACACTGTACTGTGTGAAATAAGCTAGTTCTGCTCTCGGAATTAGTTGCTTTCCTACGGAGATTGTTGAATGCAGCAAGTTCAAACTTTCCTCGTTTATGTCCCCTAACAAGATGTACAAGGTAGTAGATTCATTTTATTACTATTGTAGTTTCTATAGAAAAGAAACATCTTCATTGTGAAACACTGTACTATGTGAAATAAGCCAGATCTCCTCTCAGAATGGGTTGCTTTCCTACTAAGGGTGTTGAATGCAGCAAGCTCAAACTTTCCTCGTTTGTGTAATCTAACAAGATGTACAACACAGTAGATGCGTTTCACTTCTAATGTAGTTTCTATAGAAAAGAAACATCTTCATTGCCGAACAATGTACTGGGTGAAATCTAGTTCTGCTATCGGAATGAGTGGCTTCCCTACGAAGAGGGTTGAGTGCTTTAAGTTCAAACGTTCCTCGTTTGTGTAATCTGAAAAGATGTATAACTTAGTACATTTGTTTCATTTGTAATGTTGTTTCTATAGAAAAGAAACATCTTCATTGCCGAACACTGTACTGTGTAAAATAAGCTTGTTCTACTCTCAGAATGAATTGCTTTCGCACGAAGAGTGTTGAATGCGGCAAGTTCAAACTTTCCTCATTTGTGCAATCTAACAAGATGTAGAACTTAGTACATTCGTTTCATTTGTTGTGTAGTTTCTATAGAAAAGGAACGTCGTCATTGCCAAACACTGTACTGTGTAAAATAAGCTAGTTCTGCTCTCAGAATGAGTTTCTTTTGTATGAAGAGGGTGGATTGCAGCAATTTCAAACTTTCTTCATTTGTGTAATCGAACAAGTTGTACACGTTAGTATATTCGATTCATTTCTAATGTAGTTGAGTTAGAAAAGAAACATCTTCATTCCCGAACATTGTACTGTGTGAAATAAGCTTGTTCTGCTCTCGGAATGAGTTCCTTTCCTATCAAGAGTGTTCAATGCAGGAAGTTCAAACTATCAGCGTTTGTGTAATCTAAAAAGATGTACAACTTAGTATATTTGTTTCACTTCTAATGTAGTTTCTGTAAAAAAGAAACATCTTCATTGACGAACAATGTTCTGTGTAACAGTTGATAGTTCTGCTATCAGAATGAGTGGCTTCCGTACGAAGAGGGTTGAGTGCTTAAAGTTCATACTTTCCTCTATTGTATAATCTGAAAAGATGTGTAACTTAGTACATTGATTTAATTTGTAATGTAGTTTCTATAGAAAAGAAACATCTTCATTGCCGAACACTGTACTGTGTGATATATGCTAGTTCTGCAATTGGAATGAGATGATTCCCTAAGAAAAGGGTTGAGTGAAGCAAGGTAAAACTTTCCTCGTTTGTGTAACCTATCAAGATGTACAACTTAGTAGATTCGTTTCATTTCTAATTTAGTTTCTATAGAAAAGAAACATCTTCATTTCCAAACACTGTACTGTGTGAAATAAGATAGTTCTACTCTCGGAATGATTTCCTTTCCTATGAAGAGTGTTGAATGCAGCAAGTTCAAACTTTCCTCATTTGTGTAATCTAACAAGATGTACAGTGTAGTAGATTCATCGCATTTCTATTGTACTATCCCTAGAAAAGAAACATCTCCATTGTGAACACTGTACTGTGTGAAATAAGCTAGTTCTGCTCTCGGAATGAGTTGCTGTCCTAAGAAGAGGGTTCACTGCAGCAAGTTGAAACTTCTGTCGTTTGTGTAATCTGAAAAGATGTACAACTAAGTAGATTCATTTCATTTCTAATGTAGTGTCTGTAGAAAAGAAACATCTTCACTGCTGAACACTGCACTGTGTGAAATAAGCTACTTCTGCTCTTGAATGAGTTGCTTTCCTATGAAGAGGGTTCATTGCAGCTAGTTCAAACTTTAATCGTTTGTGTATTCTAAAAGATGTACAACTTAGTAGATTGGATTCTTTTGTAATGTAGTTGCATTAGAAAAGAAACGTCTTCATTGCCAAACACTGTACTGTGTGAAATAAGCTTGTTCTGCTCTCAGAATTAGTTGCTTTCCTATGAAGAGGATTGAATGTAGCAAGTTCAAATTGTCCTCGTTTGTGTAATCTGACAAGATGTACAACGTAGTAGATTCATTTCATTTCTAATGTAGTTTGCATAGGAAAGAAACATCTTCGTTGCCGAACACTGTACTGTGTGAATTAAGCAAGTTCTGCTCTCAGAATGAGTTCCTTTCCTAGAAGAGTGTTCAATGCAGCAAGTTCAATCTATCAGCTTTTGTGTAATTTAACAAGATGTACAATTTAGTACATTCATTTAACTTCTAATGTACTTTCTGTAGAAAAGAAACATCTTCATTGCCGAACACTGTACTGTGTGCAATAAGCTAGTTCTGGTCTCGGAATGAGTTGTTTTCCTACAAAGAGTGTTTTGTGCATCAAGGTCAAACTTTCCTCATTTCTGTAATCTAAGATGTACCACATAGTTGATTCGTTTCATTTCTAATGTAGTTTCTATAGAAAAGAAACATCTTCATTGCCGAAGAATGTACTGTGCGAAATAAGCTAGTTCTGTTCTCACAATGAGTTGCTTTCCTACTTAGAGGGTTGATTACAGCAAGGTCAAACTTTCCTCATTTGTGTAACGTAACAAGATATACCACGTAGTAGATTCATTTCATTTCTAATTTAGTTTCTGTAGAAAAGAAACATCTTCATTGCCGAACAATGTACTGTGTGCAATGAGCTAGTTCTGCTCTTGGAATTAGTTGTTTTCCTACGAAGAGTTTTGTGTGCAGCAAAGTCAAACTTTCCTCTTTCGTGTAATCTAACAAGATGTACTACTTAGTTGATTTGTTTCACTTCTAATGTAGTTTCTATAGAAAAGCAACATCGTCATTGCCAAACAATGTTCTGTGTGAAATTAGGTAGTTCTGCTATCGGAATGAGTGGCTTCCCTACGAAGAGGGTTCAGTGCTTAAAGTTCATACTTTCCTCAATTGTGTAATCTGAAAAGATGTATAACGTCGGACATTTGATTAATTTGTAATGTAGTTTCTATATAAAAGAAATATCTTCATTGCCGAATACTGTACTGTGTGAAATACGTTAGTTCTGCTATTGGAATGAGATTATTTCCTATGAAGAGAGTTGAGTTCAGCAAGTTCAAACTTTCCTCGTTTGTGTAACCTATCTAGATGTACAACTTAGTAGATTCGTTTCAGTTGTAATGTAGTTTCTATAGAAAAGAAACATCTTCATGGCCGAACACTGCACTGTGTGATATAAGCTAGTTCTGCTCTCAGAATGAGTTGCTTTTGTAAGAAAAGGGTTGATTGCAGCAAGATCAAACTTTCCTCATTTGTGTATTATAACAAGATGTACAACATAGTAGATTCATTTCATTTGTAATGTAGTTTGCGTAGAAAAGAAACATCTTCATTGCTGAACTCTGTACTGTGTGAAATAAATTAGTTTTGCTCTCGGAATGAGTTGCTTTCCTACGAAGAGGATTGAATGCAGCAAGTTGAAACTTTACCCGTTTGTGTAATATAACAAGATGTATAGCTTACTACATTAGTTTCATTTGTAATGTAGTTTCTGTAGAAAAGAAACACCTTCAATTCCGAACACTGTACTGTGTGAAATAAGATAGTTCTGCTCTCGGAATGAGTTGCTTTCCTACGAAGAGTGTTGAATGCAGCAGGATCAAACTCTCCTCGTTTGTGTAATCTAACAAGATGTACAACGTAGTAGATTCATTGCATTTCTATTGTAGTTTCTATAGAAAAGAAAGATCTTCATTGTGAACACTGTACTGTGTGAAATAAGCTAGTTCTGCTCTCGCAATGACTTGCTTTCCTACGAAGAGGGTTCAGTGCAGCAAGTTGAAACTTCCCTCATTTGTGTAAAGTGAAAATATGTACAACTAAGTAGAATCGTTACATTTGTAATGTAGTTTCTATAGAAAAGAAACATCTTCATTGCTGAACATGGCACTGTGTGAAATAAGCTAGTTCTGCTCTCAAATGTGTTGCTTTCCTACGAAGAGGGTTAATTGCAACTAGTTCAAATTTTCCTCGTTTGTGTAATCTAACAAGATGTAGAACTTAGTAGATTTGATTCATTTCTAATGTAGTTGCATCAGAAAAGAAAAATCTTCATTGCAAAACACTGTACTGTGTGAAATAAGCCAGATCTCCTCTTGGAATGAGTTGCTTTCCTAAGAAGAGGGTTGAGTGCAGCAAGTTCAAACTTTCCTCGTTTATGTAATCTAACAAGATGTACAACTTAGTACATTCGTTTCATTTCTAATGTAGTTTCTATAAGAAAGAAACATCTTCAATGACGAACACTGTACTGTGTGAAATAAGATAGTTCTTCTTGCGGAATGAGTAGCTTTCCTATGAAAACGGATTATTGCAGCAACTTCAAACTTTCCTCGTTTGTATAATGTAGGAATATGTAAAACTTAGTAGATTCAATTCATTTCTACTGTAGTTTCTATAGAAAAGAAACATCTTCTTTGCCGAACACTGTACTGTGTGAAATAAGCTAGTTCTCCTCTAGGAATGAGTTGCTTTCCTAAGAAGAGGGTTCATTTCAGCAACTTCAAACTTTCCACGTTTGTATAATATAGGAAGATGTACAACGCAGTAGATTAGATTCATTTCTAATTTAGTTTCTATATGATAGAAACATCTTCATTGCCGAACACTGTACTGTGTGAAATAAGCTAGTTCTGCTGTCGGAATGAGTTGCTTTCCTATGAATACGGTTGAGTGCAGTTAGGTCAAACTTTCCTCATTTGTGTAATCTGAAAAGATATACAACTTAGTACATTCATTTCATTTATAATGTTGTTTCTATAGAAAACAAATATCTTCATTGCCGAACACATTACTGTGTGAAATAAGCTAGTTCTGCTCTAGGAATTAGTTGCTTTACTACAAAGAGCCTTGAATGCAGCAAATTCAAACTTTCCTCCTTTGTGTAATCTAACAAGATGAAAAACTTAGTAGATATTTTTCATTTCTAATACATTTTCTACAGGAGAGAAACATCTTCATTGCCGAACATGTACTGTGTGAAATAAGCTAGTTCTGCTCTAAGAATGAGCTTTTTTTCCTACGAAGATTGTTGTGTGCCTCAAGGTCAAACTTTCCTTGCTTGTGTAATCTAACAAGATGTACAACTTAGTGTATTCGTTTCATTTGTATTGTAGTTTCTGTAGAAAAGAAACATCTTCTTTTCTGAACACTGTACTTTGTGCAATAAGCTAGTTCTGCTCTAAGAATGAGATGCTTTCCAAAGAAGAGGCTTAAGTTCAGCAAGTTCAAACTTTCCACGTTTGTGTAATCTAACAAGATGTATGGCGTAGTATATTCCTTTCACTTCTAAGGTGGTTTCTTCAGAAAAGAAACATCTTCATTTCCAAACACTGTACTGTGTGAAATAAGCTAGTTCTGCTCTCAGAATGAGTAGTTTTTCTCCAAAGATGGTTGAGTGCAGCAAGGTCAAATTGTCCTCGTTTGTGTAATTGAAAAGATGTACAACTTAGGACATTCGTTTCATTTATAATGTTGTTTCTACAGAAAAGAAATATCTTCATGGCTGAACACTTTACTGTGTGAAATAAGCTAGTTCTGCTCTAGGAATTAGTTGCTTTACTACGAAGAGGATTGAGTGCAGGAAGTTCAAACTTTCCTCGTTTGTGTAATCTAACAACATGTACAACTTAGTAGATTCATTTCCTTTCTAATGTAGTTTCTATAAGAAAGAAACATCTTCAATGCCTAACACTGTACCTTGTGAAATAAGCTAGTTCTGCTCTCGGAATGAGTTGCTTTCCTAAGAAGAGGGTTCAATGCAGCAAGTTCAAACATTCCTCTTTTGTATAATGTAGGAAGATATACAACTTAGTAGATTCGGTTCATTTCTAATGTAGTTTCTATAGAAAAGAAACATCTTCATTGCCGAACACTGTACTGTGTGAAATAAGCTAGTTCTGCACTCAGAATGAGTAGCTTTACTACGAAGAGGGTGTGTGTTATCTGAAAAGATTTACAATTTCCTACATTCATTTCATTTCTAATGTAGTTTCTATAGAAAAGAAACATCTTCATTCCTGAAGACTGTACTGTGTGAAATAAGCTAGTTCTGCTCTCAGAATGAGTTGCTTTCCTACGAAGACGGTTGCTTGCAGCAGTTTCAAACTTTCCTGGTTTGTGTAACCTAACAAGATATACTACTTCGTAGATTAGTTTCATTTCTAATGTAGTTTCTAAAGAAAAGAAACATCTTCATTGCCGAACACTGTACTTTGTGCAATAAGCTAGTTCTGCTATAAGAATGAGTTGCTTTCCAAAGAAGAGGCTTAAGTTCAGCATGTTCAAACTTTCCACGTTTGTGTAATCTAACAAGGTGTATGGCGTAGTATATTCCTTTCACTTCTAAGGTGGTTTCTTTAGAAAAGAAACATCTTCATTTCCAAACACTGTACTGTGTGAAATAAGCTAGTTCTGCCCTCCGAATGAGTTGCTTTCTGACCAAGAGGGTTGAATGCAGAAAGTTCTAACTTTCCTCGTTTGTGTAACCTAACAATATATACAACTTTCTAGATTCATTTCATTTGTAATGTAGTTTCTGTAGAAAAGAAACATCTTCATTGCTGAACCCTGTACTGTGTGAAATAAGCTAGTTCTGCTCTCAGAATTAGTTGCTTTCCTACGAAGACGGTTGATTGCAGCAAGTTCAAACTTTCCTCATTTGTGTAATCTAATAAGATGTACAACTTAGTAGATTCGTTTCATTTCGAATTCAGTTTCCATAGGAAAGAAACATCTTCATTGCCGAACATATACTGTGTGAAATAATCTAGTTCTGCTCTCAGAATGAGTTGTTTTCCTACGAAGATTGTTGTGTGCCGCAAGGTCAAACTTTTCTCTCTTGTGTAATCTATCAAGATGTACAATGTAGTACATTCATTTCATTTGTATTTTAGTATTTTAGTATTTAGAAACATCTTCTGTTCCAAACACTGTACTCTGTGAAATAAGCTAGTTCTTCTCTCGGAATGAGTTGCTTTCCTACAAGAGTGTTGAATGCAGGAAGTTCAAACTTTCGTTGTTTGTGTAATGTAACAAGAATTCCACTTAGTAGATTCATTTCATTGCTCATGTAGTTTTTATGGGAAAAAAAATCTTCATTGCCAAACACTGTACTGTGGGAAATAAGCTAGTTCTGCTCTCACAATGAGTTGGTGTCCTACAAAGATGGTTGTGTGCTGAAAAGTCAACCTTTCCTCGTTTGTGTAATCTAACAAGATGTCCAACTTAGTGCTTTCATTTCATTTCTAATGCAGTTTCTATAGGAACGAAACATCTTCATTGCTGAACATGTACTGTGTGAAATAAGCTACTTCTTCTCTCGGAATGAGTTGCTTTCCTACAAAGATGGTTGAGTGCAGCATGGTCAAACTTTCCTCCTCTGTATAATCTGAAAAGATGCACAACATAGTACATTAGTTTCATTTATAATGTTGTTTCTACAGAAAAGAAATATCTTCATGGCCGAACACTTTACTGTGTGAAATAAGCTAGTACTGCTCTTGGAATTAGTTGCTTTACTACGAAGAGGCTTGAGTGCAGCAAGTTCAAACTTTCCTTGTTTGTGTAATCTAACAAGATGTACAACTTAGTAGATTTGTTTCATTTCTGATCTAGTTTCTATAAGAAAGAAACATCTTCAATGTGGAACACTGTACTGTGTGAAATAAGCTAGTTCTGCTCTCGGAATGAGTTGCTTTCCTATGAAGACGGATGATTGCAGCAAGTTAAAACTTTCCTCGTTTGTATAATGTAGGAATATATACAACTTAGTATATTCGATTCAATTCTAATGTAGTTTCATTAGAAAAGAAACATCTTCATTGCCGAACACTGTACTGTGTTAAATAAGCTAGTTCTGCTCTAGGAATGAGTCGCTTTCCTAAGAAGAGGGTTCAATGCAGCAAGTTCAAACATTCCTCATTTGTATAATGTAGGAGGATGTACAACTTAGTAGATTCGATTCATTTCTAATGTAGTTTCTATAGAAAACAAACATCTTCATTGCCGAATACTGTACTGTGTGAAATAAGCTAGTTTCTGCTCTCAGAATGAGTTGCTTTCCTACGAAGACGGTTGAGTGCAGCAAGTTGAAACTTTCCTCGTTTGTGTAATCTATCAAGATATACAAATTAGTACATTCATTTCATTTGTAATGTACTTTCTGTAGAAAAGAAACATTTTCATTGCCAAACATTGTACTGTTTGAAATGAGCTAATTCTGCTCTCAGAATGAGTTGCTTTCCTAAGGAGGGGTTTGATTGTGGCACGTTCAAGCTTTCCTCATTTGTGTTATCTGAAAAGATTTAAAATTTCCTACATTTGTTTCATTTCTAATGTAGTTTCTATAGAAAAGAAACATCTTCATTTCTGAACACTGTACTGTGTGAAATAAGTTAGTTCTGCTCTCGGAATGAGTTGCTTTTCTACGAAGATGGTTGCTTGCAGCAAGTTCAAACTTTCCTCGTTTGTGTAACCTAACAAGATGCACTACTTAGTAGATTAGTTTCATTTCTAATGTACTTTCTAAAGAGAATAAACATCTTCATTGCTGAACACTGTACGTTGTGCAATAAGCTAGTTCTGTTCTCAGAATGAGTTGCTTTCCAAAGAAGAGGCTTAAGTTCAGCAAGTTCAAACTTTCCACGTTTGTGTAATCTAACAAGGTGTCTGGTGTAGTATATTCCTTTCACTTCTAAGGTGGTTTCTTTAGAAAAGAAGCATCTTCATTGCCAAACACTGTACTGTGTGAAATAAGCTAGTTCTGCCCTCCGAATGAGTTGCTTTCTGAAGAAAAGGGTTGAATGCAGCAAGTTCAAACTTTCCTCGTTTGTGTAACCTAACAATATATACAACTTTCTAGATTAGTTTCATTTGTAACATAGTTTCTATAGAAAAGAAACATCTTCATTGCTGAACCCTGTATTGCTCTCAGAATTAGTTGCTTTCCTACAAAGAGGGTTGATTGCTGCAAGTTCAAACTATCCTCGTTTGTGTAATCTCACAAGATGTACAACTTGGTAGATTCGTTTCTTTTCGAATTCAGTTTCCATAGGAAAGAAACATCTTCATTGCCGAACATGTACTGTGTCAAATAAGCTAGTTCTGCTCTCTGAATGAGTTATTTTCCTATGAAGATGGTTGTGTGCCGCAAGGTCAAACTTTCCTCGCTTGTGTAATCTAACAAGATGTACAACTTAGTACATTAGTTTCATTTGTATTGTAGTTTCTGTAGAAAAGAAACATATTCTGTTCCGAACACTGTACTCTGTGAAATAAGCTAGTTCTCTTGGAATGAGTTGCTTTCCTACAAAGAGTGTTCAATGCAGGAAGTTCAAACTTTCGTCGTTTTTGTAACATAACAAGAAGTACAACTTAGTAGATTCATTTCATTGCTAATGTAGTTTCTATAGAAAAGAAACATCTTCATTGCCGAACACTTTACTGTGTGAAATAGCTATTTCTGCTCTCAGAATTAGTTGCTTTCGTACAAAAACCTTTGATTGCAGCTAGTTAAAACTTTCCTCGTTTGTGTAATCTATCAAGATGTACAACTTGGTACATTCGTTTGATTTGTAATGTAGTTTCTGTAGAAAAGAAACATCTTCATTGCCGAACATGTACTGTGTGAAATAAGCTAGTTCTGCTCTCGGAATGAGTTGCTTTCCTACGAAGATGGTTGAGTGCAGCAAGGTCAAACTTTCCTCCTTTGTGTAATCTGAAAAGATATACAACTTAGTACATTCGTTTCATTTATAATGTTGTTCTATAAAAAAGAAATATCTTCGTGTCCGAACACTTTAATGTGTGAAATGTGCTAATTCTGCTCCTAATGCAGTTTCTATAGAAAAGAAACATCTTCATTGCCGAACACGGTACTGTGTGAAATAAGTTAGTTCTGCTCTCACAATGAGTTTCCTTTTCTACAAACAGGGTTTACTTCCGCAAGTTCAAACTTTCCTAGTTTGTGTAATCTGAAAAGTTGTACAACTTGTTATGTTCGTTTCATTTTTAATGTAGTTCCTATAGAAAAGAAACATCTTCATTTCTGAACACTGTACTGTGTGAAATAAGATAGTTCTGCTCTCAGAATGAGTTGCTTTCCTAAGAAGAGTGTTGAATACAGCAAGTTGAAACTTTCCTCATTTGTGTAATCTAACAAGATGTACAACATAGTAGATTCGTTGCATTTCTATTGTTGTTTGTATAGAAAAGAAACATCTTCATTGCAAACACTGTACTGTGTGAAATAAGCTAGTTCGGCTCTCAGAATGAGTTGCTGTCTTACGAAGAGGGTTCACTGCAGCATGTTGAAGCTTCCCCCGTTTTTGTAATCTGAAAAGATGTACAACTTAGTAGATTCTTTTCATTTGTAATGGAGTTTCTATAGAAAAGAAACATCTTCACTGCTGAACACTGCACTGTGTGAAATAAGCTAGTTCTGCTCTCAGAATGAGTTGCTTTCCTAAGAAGAGGGTTGAGTGCATGAAGTTCAAACTTTCCTCGTTTGTGTAATCTAACAAGATGTACAACTTCGTAGGTTGGTTTCATTTCTAATGTAGTTTCTATACAAAAGAAACATCTTCATTGTCGAAGACTGTACTGTGTGAAATAAGCTAGTTCTGCTCTAGGAATGAGTTGCTTTCCTAAGAAGAGGGTTCATTGCATCAAGTTCAAACTTTCCTCATTTGTGTAATCTAACAAGATATCCAACTTAGTAGATTCGTTTCATTTCTAAAGTAGTGTCTATAGAAAAGAAAGATCCTCTTTGCCGAACACTGTATGTGTGAAATAAGTTAGTTCTGCTCTCGGAATGAGTTGCTTTCCTACAAAGATGGTTGAGTGCAGAAAGTTCAAACTTTCCTAGTTTGTGTAATCTCACAAGATGTACAACTTAGTAAATTCGTTTTATTTGTAATGTAGTTTCTGTAAAATGAAACATCTTCATTGCCGAAAACTGTGCTGTGTGAAATAAGCTAGTTCGTCTCTGAGAAGGACTTGCTTTCCTATGAGGACGGTTGAGTTCAGCAAGTTCAAACTTTCCTCTTTTGTGTAATCTATCAAGATATGCAACTTAGTAGATTCTTTTCATTTCTAATGTAGTTTCTATAGAAAAGGAACATTTTCATTGCCCAACACTGTATTGTGTGATATAAGCAGGTTTGCTCTCAGAATTAGTTGCTTTCCTAAGAAGAGGGTTGATTGCAGCAAGTTCAAACTTTGCTCGTTTGTGTAAACAAACAAGATGTACAACTTAGTAGATTAGTTTCATTTGTAATGTAGTTTCTATGGAAAAGAAACATCTTCATTGTTGAATACTGTACTGTGTGAAATAATCTAGTTCTGCTCTCAGAATGAGTTGCTTTCCTACGAAGATGGTTGTGTACAGCGAGGTCAAACTTTCCTCGTTTGTGTAACCTAAGAAGATGTACAACTTAGTAGATTCATTTCATTTCTAATGTAGTTTCTATAGAAAAGAAACATCTTCATTACCGAATGCTGTACTTTGTGAAATAAGCAAGTTCAGTCCAGAATGAGTTGCCTTCCTATTAAGACGGTTGACTGCAGCAGTTTCAAACTTTCCTTCTTTGCGTAATCTAACAAGATATACAACGTAATACATTCATTTCATTTGTATTGTAGTTTGTATAGAAAAGAAATATCTTCATTGCCAAACACTGTACTGTGTGAAATAAGCTAGTTCTGCTCTCGGAATGAGTTGCATTCCTACGAAGAGTGTTGAATGCAGCAAGTTCAAACTTTCCTCGTTTGTGTAATCTTACAAGATATACAACTTAGTAGATTCGTTTAATTTCTAATGTAGATTCTATAGAATAAAACACTGTACTGTGTGAAATAAGCTAGTACTGCTCTCGGAATAAGTTTCTATAGAAAAGAAACATCTTCATTTCTGAACCCTGTACTTTGTGAAATAAGCTACTTCTGCTCTCGGAATTAGTTGTTTTCCTATGAAGAGGGTTGAGTGCAGCAAGTTCACCCTTTCCTCATTTGTGTAATCTATCAAGATGTAGAATGTAGCAAATTCGTTTCATATCTAAGGTAGTTTCTATAGAAAAGAGAAACCTTCTTACCGAACACTGTCCTGTGTGAAATAAGCTAGTTCTGCTCTCGGAATGAGTTGCTTTCCTACGAAGAGGGTTGGGTGCAGCAAGTTCAAACTTTCCTCGTTTGTGTAACCTAACAAGGTGTACAACTTAGTAGATTTGTTTCATTTCTAATGTAGATTCTATAGAAAAGTAACATCTTCATTGCTGAACAATCTATTGTGTAAAACAATCTAGTTCTGCTCTCCGAATGAGTTTGTTTCCTACGAAGAGTTTTCAGTTCAGCAAGTTCAAACTTTTCTTGTTGTGTAATCTGAAAAGATGTACAACTTCCTTCATTCATTTCATTTGTAATGTAGTTTCTATAGAAAAGAAACCTCTTCATTGCCGAACACTGTACGGTGTGAATTAAGCTAGTTCTGCTCTCGGAATGAATTGCTTTCCTCCAAGGGGTGTTGAGTGCAGGAAATTCAAACTTTCCTCTTTTTTTTTTAACCT
Organism: Orientallactaga sibirica; assembly: GCA_036365145.1. NCBI lineage: Eukaryota > Metazoa > Chordata > Mammalia > Rodentia > Dipodidae > Orientallactaga > Orientallactaga sibirica. The sequence goes on from JAEOAD010000025.1 coordinate 579,302, forward strand.
AACAAGATGTACAACTTAGTATATTCGTTTCATTTCTAATGTGTTGGGCTCTAAGAGGCGTGGGCATGAGTACTAGTGGAACTTCCTGAGCCTGACTAGAGTTTGCTGACCTGTCTTTGGCCTATTACTCCCGCTTAGGAGTGACTCAGCAAGGCCTAAGCCAAAACTGCCTCCACCCAGCTACTGTTGACATGGTGAAATACTATTGTCCCCTACACCTTTTTCCCATCCTGAGACACACCCTCTTTCTCAAAGCTATATAAACATCTTCCTATTACAATTTGAGTGGGGGCTCCATCCCAGAAGACAGAACAAACCTGTTGGGGAGATCTGCTCCCAACTGTACTGTGTTTGGTAACATCGAGCTGTCCCCTAAGGACACAGGCTCATCTGGCCATCACAGTTCTAAATCTGAACTTAATTCTGCAACATGTTTAGCTATATATTGGGCCCTTGTGCTTGTGTTGTACTCATGTGTATTACTGTTGCCCTGAGTTTATGGATACTCTTCCCTCGACTTTATAACATGGGATAATCCTTATCTGAACCAAATCTTGCCTTAGAGTCACTACGGGTTCTACTCAAAAGTAGAGGCCTTAATCTTTCTGATAACCAGGCCCGCCAGGCATGGGGCTGTTTACTCAAGATTGCTCCCTGGTTGCCTGATAATAATCTTTTTGACTGGGACACCTGGGACAAAGTGGAAAGTCTGATCAGGAGAGCTCAGGTAGAGAAGGGGGAGATCCCCCATTTGGGGGCCCTCCTGACTGTGTCAGCCTTAAAAGGCTGTTTTCCACCTAAACCTCCAAGGTCGAGAAGGGGGACCCTGGCCCAGGAAGGGACAAAGGGTAATAAAGAACTACAAGTGAAACCAAAATCAAGTCTCAGCCCCTCATGCTAGCCTGAGTCCTTATATCCTTCCCTGGATCCTTTTGAGAGTGCTCCTTGGCCCTCTAAAGGTCCGTCCCCCCCAGATCCCCCTACTCCTTTTCAGAGCCCCTCTGCCCCTCCTCCCTACCTTGGGGATGGCACCCCTGGGGGATGAATAACCAACCTCTTCCCTGTTAATGTTAATCCCGGTGGTAATCGCCCTACTGCCAGGTATCCTTGGGAGGCTCACAATTTAAAAGATCTTAAAAAGGCTGTCTCAGAGGACGGGCCTAATTCCCCCTGGGCAGAGACCATCCTCCAGGGTTTGGCTCATCATCATTGTACCACCCAGGATTGGAAGAACCTTGCTAAAGCTGTTCTCTCTGCCCCCTCCCCCGGGCTTTTTCTATATCAACCCAACCCTAACCCTCCTCCTGCAACATGGCTTAAAAGTAAAATGAAAGGACCTTCATGGCTTTTGGGACAAAACTCTTGTTTTAGCCCCATGGATTCGTTCAATCCTTCTTGCCATAATTGCCAGCCTTAAAGGCTTCTCCGTGGAGGATATTATTTCTGCCCATAACAAAAGCTGTGAGGAAAAACTAAAACTGGCTTTTAAAATCTCATCCTTCCCAAGGCTGCCACCCAAACCGCCACTGGCCTGCAGCCTTTTCAGACTGTAGATGCCGCCTGAGGCAATCATGCTCACAACCACCTCTCCCCCTCTTTACCCTTGGAAGGACCTCAGCCTGATCCATCCTGGACACACCCAGGCAGCTGCCAGTTAGCTAACACATACCATTGTCCCACCCTTCACCGCCTTCCCATTAACATAGGGCCAGAGGCAACAGCCGGGCCCTGGTACCCCACCCCCTCTCTCATACGCAAGGCAGCCCAGGTCAAAGGGTAAATACAATTCAAAGAACTATTTGCTGTCATTTTGGCTTTGGACACTATTCAGGAGCCATTTAATTTATATTCTGACAGTCTTTATGTTGTTAACCTGTTACTCAACCTAATTGAGGCACATATTAGACTGGACTCCAACCTTATCACCCCCTTGATGATTCAAGCCCGCTTCCTACTTAATGTCATTGGGGGCTGATCTTAAGGTGTTAATGGTGGGTTTGAGATTCCATTGTAAAGATATACAAAGTGTGTCCAGTAGGAGTTCCTAAAATGTGCTGGAGTTTTTGGCTGTAGCTTTTGCTCCGTGTGCTGTGTGGCTGGTTGGCTTTTTTTACTCTCCTGCTGGCCCTGTGAAGGCAGGCCAACTTCTTCTGCCATTATGAAACTTCCCCTAGATCTGTAAGCTTCAACATCTCAAAGGCCATCAAAATTTACCAGGATCCCTCTCCAAAAAAAAAAAAAAAAAAAAAAAAAAAAAAACAATTTGGCAGACAAACTGGCTTCTGTGCCTCAATGTAATATCAGTCTCAGAAGCTACACGCTTCCACTTATTAACCCACATAAATTGAAGGGGCCTTAAACACAAATATCCCCACATGCCAGTCAAGGACCTTAAAAAAATTGTCCGAACTTACAAATCCTGTCAGCCTTTCCTTCACGTACCTCCTCTTCAAACTATAGGAGCCAATCCGCGAGGGCTACGCCCTAATCACCTTTGACAGATTGATTTTACACACTATTCTCCATTTGGAAAACTTAAATATATTTTTCTCTCAGTTGATACTTTCTCCCATGATTGCTGGGCATCGGCACACACTGGGGAAAAGACTAAACATGCTATTAGCCATATGCTTCAATGCTTTGCCACCCTTGGATTGCCAGATCAAGTCAAAACTGATAATGGTCACTGCTTCATAAGCAGGGCCTTTATAGATTTCCTCCAAACCTGGAAAATCTCACATTCCACAGGCATCCCGTATAACCCACAGGGCCAGGCCACTGTGAAAAGATATAATCAAACTCTCAACTCTCAATTACAAAAACAAAAGTGGGAATCCTTACTCCCACACGACCAACTAAAAAGACATTATTAACCCTAAATATTTGAAATTTTTCTAAAGAAGATAGACACTTGTCCCCTTTTCAAAAACATTGGACCTCAGCTGTTACTTACAGCTCCATCTGGGTCAAATGGAGGGACCCATTGACTGGGAAAAGGAGAGGACCAGACCCCCTCCTCACAGCAGGGAGAGGGTTTGGATGTGTCTTCCCTCAAGAGGAAAAAAGACCCATTTGGATACCAGCAAGAGACCTAAAATATTTTCCCCAACAAGGGGACAATGACAATCACATCTCCAGGGAGTGTTCCACCCCTGAGAACTCTGCCTCTGTTTCTTCCGAGGAATGATTGGACATGTGGATGCTGCTACTATTCCTGGTGCTAATGATGCTCATTTCACCCAGTAACGGAGGGTTTGGAGACCCAAATGATGCCAGAAAAATATTGGCCAAACAGATGGGAAAACCTTATCAGGATTCGTTCAGGACAAAATCAAAAAGCTCCAGGAAGATTTGGAGAGGAGGAGACGGGACTTCCAAGACAACCCTCTGTGGATGGGCTTACATGGCTTCTTACCCTACCTTCTCCCTCTCCTTGGACCCCACCTTCTCCTTCTTCTTATCCTCACTGTTGGGCCCTGTATAATTAAAAAGATTACACAATTCATTCACCAATGGATACAGGCAATTAAACTTCATCAGGTCAAAATACATTACCACAGGCTTGCATCTCAGGAGCCAGCTTTTCCTCTGACTGGCTGTCCTCCTAGCGTCCCTCCCCCACACTCTGTGGAACCAATGAGGGGTAAAATCTCAGACAGACTGGGACAACCTAAGACAGGTCATGGAGTGGATTTTCGACGGGATGGAGGCATGGTACCCAGTGATGGGTAAGATCCCCAGAGGGGGACAACCCAAGACAGGGGCCATGATTTCCACCGTTCTTACAAAAACAAAAGGGGGAGATGTTGGGCCTTAAGGGGCCGGGGTGCGAGGCCTAGTGGAACTTCATAAGCCTGACTAGAGTTTGGCGACCTGTCTTTGGCCTATTACTCCCACTTAGGAGGGACTCAGCAAGGCCTAAGCCAAAAGTGCCTCCACCCAGCTACTGCTGATGTGGTGAAATACTATTGGCCCCTATACCTTTTTCCCATCCTGAGACCCACCCTCTTTCTCAAAGCTATATAAACATCTTCCTACTACAATAAAACGAGTTCCTGCTTCGACAAGACTCCTGACTGATTGTGTTTTTCTCTCTGGTGTCTAAGAGGAGGGGGTGCTGGGTTGCCAACATTCATCATACCGCTCAGCCCCAAGAGGAGCTGGATGGACCGGCTTGTTCTTCAGCCGTACCTGCCAGGAGAAACTGACACTAATGTAGTTTCTATACAAAACAAACATCTTCATTGGCAAACACTTTACCGTGTGAAATAAACTAGTTCTGTTCTCGGAATGAGTTACTTTCCTATGAAAAGAGTTGAGTGCAGCAAGGTCAGACTTTCCTCGTTTGTGTAATCTGAAAAGCTGTACAACTTCCTACATTCGTTTCATTTGTAATGTAGTTTCTGTAGAAAAGAAACATCTTCACTGCCGAACACTGTACTGTGTGAAACAAGCTAGTTCTGCTCTCGGAATGAGTTGCTTTCCTACAAAGAGTGTTGAATGCAGCAAGTTGAAAATTTCCTCTTTTGTGTAATCTAACAAAATGTACAAGTTAGTAGATTCGTTTCATTTCCAATGTAGTTTCTATAAGAAAGAAACATCTTCATTGCCGAACACTGTACTGGGTGAAATAAGCTAGTTCTGCTGTCAGAATGAGTTGCTTTCCTATGAAGAGGGTTGAGTACAGCAAGTTCAAACATTCCTTGTTTTTGAGATCAAACAAGATATACAACTTAGTAGAATTGATTTATTTGTAATGTACTTGTGTTAGAAGAGAAACATCTTCATTGCCGAACACTATACTGTGTGAAATAAGCTAGTTATGCTCTCAGAATGAGTTGCTTTCCTATGAAGATGGTTGAGTAAAGCAAGTTCAAACTTTACTCCTTTGTGTAATCTAACAAGATGTACAACGTAGTTCATTCAATTCATTTGTATTTTAGTTTCTATACAAAAGAAACATCTTAATTGCCGAACACTTTACTATGTAAAATAAGATAGTTCTACACTCGGAATGAGTTGCTTTCCTATGAAGAAGGTTGAGTACAGCAAGTTCAAAGTTTCCTCCTTTGTGAAATCTAACCAGATGTAAAACTTAGTAGATTCGTTTCATTTCTAATGTAGTTTCTATAGGAAAGAAACATCTTCATTGCCAAACACTGTACTGTGTGAAATAAGCTAGTTCTGCTCTCAGAATGAGTTGCTTTCCTAAGAAATGAGAAATGATGTACAACTTAGTAGATTCGTTTCATTTCTAACGTAGTTTATTTAGAACAAACATCTTCATTGCCAAACACTGTACTTTGTGAATTAAGCTAGTTCTGTTCTCAGAATGAGTTGCTTTCCCAAGAACAAGGTTGAATGCACCACATTCAAACTTTCCATGTTTGTGTAATCTAACAAGATGTAGAAGTTAGTAGATTCGCCTCACTTCTAAAGTAGTTTGTTTAGAAAACAAACATCTTCATTACCGAACACTGTACTGTGTGAAATAAGCTAGTTCTGTTCTCAGAATGAGTTGCTTTCCCAAGAACAAGGTTGAGTGCAGCAAGTTCAACCATTCCATGTTAGTATAATCTAACAAGTTGTACAACTTAGTAGATTCGTTTCATTTCTAAAGTAGTTTCTTTAGAAAACAAACATCTTCATTACCAAACACTGTACTGTATGAAATAAGCTAGTTCTGTTCTCGAAATGACTTGCTTTCCTACGAAGAGGGTTGAATGTACTGTGTGAAATAAGCTAGTTCTGCTCTAAGAATGAGTTGCTTTCCTATGAAGAGTTGAGTGTAGCAAGGTCAAAACTTTCTTCATTTGTGTAATCTAACAAGATGTACAAGTTAATGGATTCATATCATTTCTAATGTAGTTTTTATAGGAAATAAACATCTTCATTTTGGACACTGTACTATGTGAAATAAGCTAGTTTTGCTCACGGAATGAGTTGCTTTCCTATGAATAGGGTGGAGTGCAGCAAGTTCAAACTTTTCTCGTTTGTGTAACCTAACAAATTGTACAAGGTAGTATTTTCGTTTCATTTCTAATGTAGTTTCTGTAGAAAAGAAACATCTTCATGGCCAAACACCGTACTGTGTGAAATAAGCTAGTTCTGCTCTCAGAATGAGTTCCTTTCGTACGAAGAGGGTTGATAGCAGAAAGTCCAGACTTTCCTCATTTGTCTAACGTAACAAAGTGTACAACATAGTATATCCATTTCATTTTTCATGTAGTTTCTATAGGAAAGAAACATCTTCATTGCCGAACACTGTACTGTGTGCAATAAGGTAGTTCTGCTCTCAGAATGAGTTGTTTTCCTACGAACAGGGTTGAGTGTAGCAAGGTCAAACTTTCCTGGACTTGTGTAACCTAACGAGGTTTACAATGTAGTAACTTGGTTTCATTTCTAATGGAGTTTCAATAGGAAAGAAACATCTTCACTCTCGAACACTGTACTGTGAGAAATAAGCTAGTTCTGCTCTCGGAATGAGTTGCTTTCCTATTAAGAGGGTTGATTGCAGCAAGTTCAAACTTTCCTTGTTTGTGTAATCTGAGAAGATGTACAAGGTCCTACACTCTTTTCAATTATAATGTAGTTTCTATAGAAAAGAAACATCTTCATTGCCGAACACTGTGCTTTGTGAAATAAGGTAGTTCTGCTTTCGGAATGCGTTGCTTTCCTATGAAGATGGTTGATAGCAGCAAGTTCAAACTTTTCTCATTTGTGTAACCTAAGATATTGTACAACGTAGTATATTTGTTTCATTTCTAATGTAGTTTCTATGGAAAAGAAACATCTTCATGGCCGAACACCGTACTGTGTGAAGTATACTAGTTCTGCTCTCGGAATGAGTTGCTTTCTTACAAAGAGGATTGATAGAAGGAAGTTCAAACTTTCCTCGTTTGTCTAACCTAACAGGGTGTACAACTTAGTAGATTCGTTTCACTTCTAATGCAGTTTCTATACAAAACAAACATCTTCAATGCCAAAACCTGTACTGTGTGAAAGAAGCTAGTTCTGCTCTCTGAATGAGTTGATTTCCTACGAAGAGTGTTGAATGCAGCAAGTTCAAACTTTATTCGTTTGTGTAATCTAAGAAGATGTACAACTTAGAAGATTCGTTTCATTTCTACTCTACTTTCTATAGGAAAGAAACATCTTGTTTACCGAACACTGTACTGTGTGAAATAAGCTAGTTCAGCTCTCGAAATGAATTGCTTTCCTACAAAGAGGGTTGATTGCACCAAGTTCAAACTTTCCTCGTTCGTGTAATCTGAAAAGATATATAACGTACTCCATTCTTTTCATTTGTAATGTAGTTCCTATAGAAAAGAAATATCTTCATTGCCGAAAACTGTACTGTGTGAAATAAGCTCGTTCTGCTCTCAGAATGAGTTGCTTTGCTACAAAGAGGGTTGATAGCAGCAAGTTCAAACTTTCTTTGTTCGTGTAACCTAACAAGGTTTACAACTTAGTATCTTCGTTTCATTTCTAATGTAGTTTCTGTAGAAAAGAAACATCTTCATTTTCGAATACTGTCCTGTGTGAAATAAGCTAGTTCTGCTCTCGGAATGAGTTGCTTTCCTATGAAGAGTGTTGAATGCAGCAAGTTCAAACTTTCTTCCTTTGTGTAATCTATCAACGTGTACAACTTAGTAGAGTCGTTTCATTTCTAATGTAGTTTCTATAGAAAAGTAACATCTTCATTGCCTAACACTGTACTGTGTGAAATAAGCTAGTTTTGCTCTCGGAATGAGTTGGTTTCTTATGAAAATGGTTGATTGCAGCAAGTTTAAACTTTCCTCATTTGTGTAATCTAACAAGATGTACAATGTAGTAGGTCCATTTCATTTCTAATGTAGTTTCTGTAGAAAAGAAACATTTTCATTGCCAAACACTGTACTGTGTGAAATGAGCTAGTTCTGCTCTCGGAATGAGTTGCTTTTCTAAGAAGAGGGTTGATTGCTGAAAGGTCAAACTTTCCTCGTTTGTGTAATCTGAAAAGATGTACAACATCCTACATTGTTTTCATTTGTAATGAAGAGGGCTGATTGCAGCCAGTTCAACTTTCCACGTTTATGTAATCTAACAAGATGTAAAATTAGTAGATTTGTTTCATTTGTAATGTAGTTTCTATAGAAAAGAAACATCTTCATTGCTGAACACTGTACTGTGTGAAATAAGCTAGTTCTGCTCTTGGAATGAGTTGCTATCATATAACGAGTGTTGATTGCAGCAAGTTCAAACTTTCCTCGTTTGTGTAATCGGAAAACATATACAACTTCCTATACTCGTTTCATTTCTAATGTAGTTTCTGTAGAAAAGAAACATCTTCATTGTCAAACACTGTACTGTGTGATATATGCTAGTTCTGCTCTCGGAATGAGTTGCTTTCCTATGAAGAGGGTTTATTGCAGCAAGTTAAAACTTTACTCGTTTGTGGAATCTAACAAGATGTACAATTTAGTGGATTCATTTCATTTGTAATGTAGTTTCTATAGAAAAGAAAGATCTTCATTGTCGAACACTGTACCGCGTGAAATAAGCTAGTTCTGCTCTCAGAATGATTTGCTATCGTGCAAAGAGGGCTGATTGCAGCAAGTTCAGTCTTTGCTCTTTGGGTAATCTGAAAAGATGTACAACTTCCTATACTTGTTTCATTTCTAATTTACTTTCTATAGAAAAGAAACATCTTCATTGTCAAAACTGTATAGTTTGAAATAAGCTAGTTCTGCTCTTGGAATGAGTTGCTTTCCTACAAAGACAGTAGAGTACAGCAAGTTCAAACTTTCCTCCTCTGTACAATCTAACAAGATTTACAACTTAGTCATTTCATTTCATTTCTAACGTAGTTTCATTAGAAAAGAACCATCTTCATTGTCGCACATTGTACTGTGTTAAATAAGCTTGTTCAGCTCTGAAATGAGTTGCTTTCATACGAAGATGACAGAGCACAGCAGGGTCAAACTTTCCTCCTTTGTACAATTAAGAAGAACAACTTAGTGGTTTCGTTTCATTTCCAATGTAGTTTCCTTAGAACACAAACATCTTCCATGCCAAACTCTGTACTGTGTGAAATAAGCTTGTTCAGCTCTTGAAATGAGTTGCTTTCATATGAAGATGGTAGAGTACAGCAAGTTCAAACTTTCCTCCTGTGTACATTGTAACATGCTATAAAACTTAATGCTTTCTTTCATTTGTAATGTAGTTTCCTTAGAAAACAAACATCTTCATTGCTGAACTCTGTACTGTGGGAAATAAGCTTGTTTGGCTCTTGAAATGAGTTGTTTTCATACGAAAATGGTAGAGTAGAGCAAGTTCAAACTTTCCTCCTTTGTACATTATAACAAGATGTACAACTCAGTGGTTTCATTTCATTTCTAATGTAGTTTCATTAGAAAAGAAAAATCTTCATTACCACACACTGTACTGTGAAAAATAAGCTTGTTCAGATCTTGAAATGAGATGTTTTCATACGAAGACGGTAGAGTTCAGCAAGTTCAAATTTTACTCCTTTGTACAATCTAACAAGATTTACAACTTAGTGGTTTCATTTCATATCTACTGTAGTTTCCTTAGAAAACATGCATCATCATTTCAGAACTCTGTACTGTGTGAAAAGAGCTTGTTCAGCTCTTGAAATGAGTTGCTTTCATATGAAGACGGTAGAGTACAGCAATTTCAAAGTTTCCTCCTTTTTACAAGTTAAGAAGATGTACAATCAATGGTTTCATTTAATTTCTAACGTAGTTTCATTAGAAAAGAAACATCTTCATTGCCGCACTCTGTACTCTGTGAATTAAGCTTGTTCAGGTCTTGAAATGAGTTGCTTTCATACTAAGATGGTAGAGTACAGCAAGTTCAAACTTTCCTCCTTTGTAAAATCTAAGAAGATGTACAACTTAGTGGTTTTGTTTCATTTATAATGTAGTTTCCTTAGAAAACAAACATCATCACTCCTGAACTCTGTACTGTGTGAAATGAGTTTGTTCAGCTTTTGAAAATAAGATGCTTTCATATGAAGACGGTGGAGTACAGCAAGTTCAAATGTTCCTCCTTTGTACAATCTAAGAAGATGTACAACCTAGTGCTTTCATTTTATTTCTAATGTAGTTTCCTTAGAAAACAAACATCTTCATTGCCACACTCTGTACTCTGTGAAGTAAGTTTGTTCAGCTCTTGAAATGAGTTTCTTTCATACTAAGATGGTAGAGTATAGCAAGTTCAAACTTTCCTCCCTTGTACAATCTAAGAAGATGTACAACTTAGTGGTTTCATTTCATTTATAATCTATTTTCCTTAGAAAACAAACATCATCATTCCCGAACTCTATATTGTGTGACATAAGCTTGTTCAGCTCTTGAAATGAGTTGCTTTCATACAAAGACGGTACAGTACAGCAAGTTCAAACTTTCCTCCAATGTACAATGTACCAAGGTATACAACTAGGGGTTTTGTTTAATTTCTAGAGTAGTTTCATTAAAAAGGAAACGTCCTCATTGTCGCACTCTGTACTCTGTGAAGTAAGCTTGTTCAGCTCCTGAAATGAGTTGCTTTCATACTAAGATGGTAGAGTACAACAAGTTCAAACTTTCCTCCTTTGTACAATTTAAGACGATGTACAACTTAGTGGTTTCGTTTCATTTCTAACGTAGTTTCATTAGAAAAGAAATAGCTTCATTGCTGCACACTGCACTGTGTGAAATAAGCTTGTTCGGCTCTTGAAATGAGTTGCTTTCATACGAAAACGGTAGAGTACAGCAAGTTCAAACTTTCCTGCTTTGTACAATCTAACAAGATGTACAACTTAGTGGTTTCATTTCATTTCTAACGTAGTTTCATCAGAAAACAAACATCTTCAGTGCTGAACTTTGTACTGTTTGAAATAAGCTTCTTAAATTCTTTAAATGAGTTGCTTTCATACGAAGATGGTAAAGTACAGCAAGATCAAACTTTCTTCCTTTGTACAATCCAAGAAGATGTACAACTTAGTGCTTTCATTTCATTTCTAATGTAGTTTCCTTAGAAAACAAACATCTTCATTGCCAAATTCTGTACTGTGTGAAATAAGCTAGTTCAGCTCTCAGAATGGATTACTTTCCTATGAAGACGCTTCAGTGCAGAAAGTTCAAACTTTCCTAGTATGTGTAATCTAACAAGATGTAGAACTTAGTAGATGCGTTTTTTTTCTAAAATTGTTTATTTAGAAAAGAATCATCTTCATTGCTAAACACTGTACTGTGTTAAATAAGCTTGTTTAGCTCGCGGAATGAATTGCTTTAGTAAGAAGAGGGTTGATTGCAGCAAGTTCAAACTTTCCTCGTTTGTGTAATTTTAAGTGATGTACAACTTAGTAGATGTGTTTGGTTTCTGAAGTAGTTTCGTTAGGAAAGAAACATTTTCATTGGTGAACACTGTACTTTGTGAAACAAGCTAGTTCTGCTCTCGGAATGAGTTGCTTTCCTACGAAGAGGGTTGAGTGGAGCAAGTTCTAACTTTCCTCATTAGTGTAATCTAACAAGATGTACAACTTAGTAGATTCATTTTGTTTCTAAAGTAGTTGTGTTAGAAAAGAAACATCTTCATTGCCAAAACTGTACTGTGTGAAATAAGCTAGTTCAGCTCTCAGAATGAGTTGCTTTCATATGAAGAGGGTTGATTGCAGCAAGTTCAAGCTTTCCTCGTTTGTGTAATCTAACAAGATGTACAATGCAGTAGATTTGATTCATTTCTAATGTAGTTCTATAGAAAAGAAACATCTTCATTGCCGAACACTGTACTGTGTGAAGTAAGCTAGTTCTGCTTTCAGAATGAGTTGCTTTCCTAGGAAGAGGGTTCAGTGAAGAAAGGTCAAACTTTCCTCGTTTGTGTAATCTAACAAGATGTACAACTTAGTTGATTCATTTCGTTTCTAAACTAGTTGCATCAGAAAAGAAACATCTTCATTGCATAAAACTGTACTCTGTGAATTCAAGCTAGTGCAGCTCTCGGAATGAGTTGCTTTTCTACAAAGATGGTTGAGTGCAGCAAATTCTAACTTTCCTCATTTGTGTAATCTAATAAGATGCACAACTTAGTAGATTTGATTCATTTATAATGTAATGTCTATAGAAAAGAAACGTCTTCATTGCCAAACACTGTAATGTGTGAAATAAGCTAGTTCTGCTCGGTTTGATTTGCTTTCATACAAAGACGGTTCAGTGAGCATGTCCAAACTTTCCTCATTTGTGTAATCTAGAAAGATATACAACTTAGTAGATTTGTTTCATTTCTAATGTATTTTCTATAGAAAAGAAGCGTCTTCATTGCCGAACACCGTATGTCAGAAATAAGCTAGTTCTTCTCTCGGAAGGTGTTGCTTTCCTATGAAGAGGGTTTAGAGCAGAAAGTTCAAATTTCCTCTTTTGTGTAATCTAAGAAGATGTACAACTCAGTAGATTCATTTCGTTTCTAATATAGTTGCGTTAGAAAAGAAACATCTTCATTGCTGAACACTGTACTTTGTGAAATAAGCTAGCTCAACTCTCGGAATGAGTTGCTTTCCTAGGAGGATGGTTGAGTGCAGAGAGTTCAAACTTTCCTCGTTTGTGTAATCTAAGAAGATGTACAACGTAGTAGATTTGTTTAATTTCTAGTGTAGTTTAGTAAAAATGGAACATCTTTATTACCGAACATTGTACTGTGTGATATAAGCTTCCTTAGCTCTCAGAATGAATTACTTTTGTACAAAGAGGGTTGATTGCAGCAATTTCAAACTTTCCTCGTTTGTGTAATCTAAAAATATGTACAACTTAGTTGATTCGATTCATTTCTAATGTTGTTTCTATAGAAAAGGAACATGTTCATTGCTGAACACTATACTGTGTGAAATAAGCTAGTTCGGCTAGGAGAGAATTGCTTTCCTCCGACGACAGTGGAGTGGAGCATGTTGAAACTTTCCCAGTTTGTGTAATATAACAAAATGTACAACTTAGTAGATTTGTTTCATTTCTAATGTAGTTGCGTTAGAGAAGAAACATCTTCATTGCCAAACAGTGTACTGTGTGAAATAAGCTAGTTCTGCTCTCTGAATGAGTTGCTATTCTGTGAAGAGGGTTGAGTACAGCAAGTTCAAACTTTCCTCTTTTGTGTAATTTAACAAGATGTACAACTCAGTAGATTCATTTCGTTTCTAAAGTACTTGCATTAGAAAAGAAACACCTTCATTGTCGAAACTGTACTGTGTGAAATAAGCTAGTTTAGCTCTTGGAATGAGTTGCTTTCCTACGAAGATGGTTGAGTGCAGCAAGTTCAAACTTTACTCGTTTGTGTAATCTAACAAGATGTACAAGTTAGTAGATTCATTTAGTTTCTAAAGTAGTTGCATTAGAAAATAAATATCTTCATTGCCGAACACTGTACTTGGTGAAATAACTACTTCAGCTCTCAGACTGAGGGCCTTTCCTATGAAGAGTGTTACGTGTAGAGAGTTCTATCTTTCCTCGTTTGTGTGATTTATCAAGATGTACAGTGTAGTAGACTCTTTTCATTTCTAGTGCAGTTTAGATAACAATGGAACATCTTCATTACCGAACACTGTACTGTGTGATATGAGCCTCTTTAGCTCTCAGAATGAATTGCTTTCATACAAAGAGGGTTGATTGCAGCAAGTTCAAACTTTCCTCATTTGTGTAATCTAACAAGATGTACGACTTAGTAGATTCTATTCATTTCTAATGTAGTTTCTATAGAAAAGAAACATCTTCATTGCCTAACACCGTACTGTGTGAAATAAGCTAGTTCTGCTCTTGGAATGAGTTGCTTTCCTACGAAGAGGGTTGAGTGGAGCATGTTCAAAATTTCCCCGTTTGTGTAATTATAACAAGATATACAACTTAGTAGATTCGTTTGGTTTCTAATGTAGTTGCATTAGAAAAGAAACATATTCATTGTCGAACACTGTATTGTGTGAAATAAGCTAGTTCTGCCCTCGGAATGTGTTGCTTTCCTAAGATGAGGGTTGAGTACAGAAAGTTCAAACTTTCCTCATTTGTGTATTTAAAAAGATGTGCAACTTAGTAGAGGTGTTTGGTTTCTGAAATAGTTTCATTAGAAAAGAAACATCTTCATTGTGGAACACTATACTTTGTGAAATAAGCTAGTTATGCTCTCACAATGAGTTGCTTTCCTAAGAAGAGGGTACAGTGTACCAACTTCAAACTTTCCTCGTTAGTGAAATCTAACAAGATGTACAGCTTTGTACATGCATTTCGTTTCTAAAGTAGTTGCGTTAGAAAAGACACATCTTCTTTGCCAAACACTTTACTGTGTGAAATAAGGTAGTTCTGCTCTGGAAATGAGTTGCTTTCTTACGAAGAGGGTTGAGTGAAGCAAGTTCAAACTTTCCTCGTTTGTGCAATCACAAAAGAAGTACAACATAGTAGATGTGTTTGCTTTCTGATGTAGTTTCTTTGGAAAAGAAACATCTTTGCTGAACACTGTACTGTGTGAAATAAGGTAGTTCTGCTCTGGAAATGAGTTGCTTTCCTACGAAGAGGTTTGAGTGCAGCAAGTTCAAACTTTCCTCGTTTGTGTAATCTGACAAGATGTACAGCTTACTACATTCATTTCATTTCTATGGTTGTTTCCATAGAAAAGAAACATCTTCATTGCCAACACAATACTGAGTGAAATAAGCCTATTCAGAACTTAGAATGAATTGATTCCCTATGAAGAGGGATGAGTGCAACAAGTTCAAACTTTCCTCGTTTGTGTAACCTAACAAGATGTACAACTTAGTGGATTTGTTTCATTTTACTGTAGTTTCAATACAAAAGAAACATCTTCATTGCCAAACACTGTACTGTGTGAAATAAGGTAGTTCTGCTCTCAGAATGAGTTGCTTTCTTACGAAGAGGGTTGAGTCCAGCAAGTTCAACCTTTCCTTGTTTGTGTAATCTAACAAGATATAAAACTTACTAGATTCGTTTCATTTCTAAAGTAGTTGCATTAGAAAAGAAGCATCTTCATTGCCGAACACTGTACTGTGTGAAATAATCTAGTTCAGCTCTCGGAATGAGTTGCTTTCCTACTTAAAGGGTTGAATCAAGCAAGCTCAAACTTTCCTCTTCTTTGTGATGTGAAAAGATGCACAACTTAGTACATTCGTTTCATTTCTAATATAGTTTCTATAGAAAATAAACATCTTCATTGCCGGACACTGTACTGTGGGAAATAAGCTAGTTCAGCTCTTGGAATTAGTTGCTTTCGTAAAAAGAGGGTTGAGTGCAGCAAGTTCAAATTTTCCTCATTTCTGTAATCTAACAAGATGTACAACTTAGTATATTCTATTTATTTCTAATGTAGTTTCCATACAAAATAAACGTCTTCATTCCTGAACACTGTACTGTGTGATATAAGCTAGTTCAGCTTTCCTAGGAATAGGGTTGAGTACAGCAAGTTCAAACTTTCCTCGTTTGTGTAATATAAAAAGATGTACAACTTCCTACATTCATGACATTTCCACTGTAGTTTCTATAGAAAAGAAACATTTTCATTGGTGAACACTCTACTTAGTGAAATCACCTTGTTCAGCAATTGGAATGAGTTGCTTTTGTACGAAGAGGGTTGATTGCAGCAAGTTCAAACGTTCCTCATTTGTGTAATCTAACAAGATACACAACTTAGTAGATTCCCTTCGTTTCTAAACTAGTTGCCTTAGAAAAGAAAAATCTTCATTGCCGAACACCGTAATGTGTGAAATAACCTATTTCAGTTCTCGGAATGAGTTACTTTCCTGTGAAGGCGTTTGAGTGGAGCATCTTAAAACTGTCCTCGTTTATGTAATCCATCAAGATGTACAAATTAGTAGATTCGTTTCATTCTAATGTAGTTTCTATAGAAAAGAAACATCTTCATTGCTGAAGACTGTACTGTGTGAAATATGCTAGTTCTGCTCTCGGAAGGAGTTGCTTTCCTATGAAGAGGATTGAGTGCAGCAAGTTTAAATTTCCTCTTTTGTGTAATCTAACAAGATGTAAACTTAGTAGATTCGATTAATTTCTAATGTAGTTTCTATAGAAAAGAAACATCTTCATTGCTGAAGACTGTACTGTGTGAAATAAGGTAGTTCTGCTCTCGGAACGAGTTGCTTTCCTGCAAAGAAGGTTGAGTGAAGCAAGTTCAAACTTTCCTCGTTTGTGCAATATGAAAAGATATACAACTTAGGAGATGTGTTTGGTTTCTGAAGTAGTTTCGTTATAAAATAAACATCTTCTTTGTCGAACACTGTACTATGTGAAATAATATAGTTCTGCTCTCGAAATGAGTTGCTTTCCTACCGAGAGGGTTGATTGCAGCAAGTTCAAATTTTCCTCGTTTGTGTAATCTAACAGGATGTACACCTTAGTAGATTCTATTCTTTTCTAATGTAGTTTCTTTGGAAAAGAAACATCTTCATTTCTGAACACTGTACTGTGTGAAATAAGCTACTTCTGCTCGGAATGAGTTTCTTTCTTATGAAGAGTTGATTTCAGCAAGTTCAAACTTTCCTCGTTTGTGTAATTTGACAAGATTTACAACTTAGTAGATTCATTTCATTTCGAATGTAGTTTCTGTAGAAAAGAAACATCTTCATTGCCAAACACTGTACTGCATGTAATGATCTAGTTCAGCTCTCGGAATAGTTGCTTTCCTAGGAAGAGGGTGGAGTGCAGCAAGTTCAAACTTTTCTCGTTTTTGTAATCTAACAAGATGTATATCTTAGTAGATGCGTTTCGTTTCTGAAGTAGTTTCATTAGAAAAGAAACATCTCCATTGCTGAACACTGTACTGTGTGAAATAAGCTTGTTTTGCTCTCAGAATGAATTGCTCTCGTACAAAGAGTGATGATTTCAGCAAATTCAAACTATTCTCTTTTGTGTAATTTAAAAATATATACAGCAATATATACAACTTAGTAGATTCATTTCATTTCTAATGTAGTGTCTATAGAAGAGAAACATCTTCAATATCGAACACTGTAGTGTGTGAAATAAGTTAGTTCTGCTCTAGGAATGAGTTGCTTTAGTAAGAAGAGTGTTTAGTGCAGCAAGTTCAAACTTTCCTCGTTTGTGTAATCTG
This sequence comes from Orientallactaga sibirica, assembly GCA_036365145.1. NCBI lineage: Eukaryota > Metazoa > Chordata > Mammalia > Rodentia > Dipodidae > Orientallactaga > Orientallactaga sibirica. The sequence goes on from JAEOAD010000025.1 coordinate 596,399, forward strand.
ACAAGATGTACAACTTCCTACATTTGTGTGATTTCTACTGTAGTTTCTATAGAAAAGAAACATCTTCATTGACGAACACTGTACTGTCTGAAATAAGCAAGTTCTGCTCGGAATGAGTTGCTTTCCCACGAAGACAGTTGAGTGCAGCATGTTCAATCTTTCCTCAGTTGTGTAAACTAACAAGATGTACAACTTAGTAGAATCGATTCATTTCTAATGTAGTTTCTATAGAAAAGAAACACCATCATTACCCAACACTGTACTGTGTTAAATAAGCTAGTTTTGCACTTGGAATGGGTTGCTTTCCTACTAAGAGGGTTGAGTGCAGGAGGTTCAAACTTTCCTCATTTGTAAAATCTAACAAGATGTACAACTTAGTAGATGCGTTTGGTTTCTGAAGTAGTTTCATTAGAAAAGAAACAAATTCATTTTTGAACACTGTACTGTGTGAAATAAGCTTGTTTAGCTCTTGGAATGAATTGCTATCGTACAAAGAGGGATGATTGCAGCAAGTTCAAACTTTCCTCGTTTGTGTTATGTAACAAGATATAGAAAAGAAACATCTTCATTGCTGAACACTGTACTGTGTGAAATCAGCTAGTTCAGAAATCAGAATGATTTGTTTTCGTACGAAGAGGGTTGATTGCAGCTAGTTCAAACTTTCCTCTTTTGTGTAATCTATCAAGATGAATAACTTAGTAGATGCTTTTCGTTTCTGAAGTAGTCTCGTTAAAAAAGAAACATCTTCTTTTCTGAACACTGTACTGTGTGAAATGAACTAGTTCAGCTCTCGGAATGAGTTTCTTTCCTACGAAGAGGGTTGAGTGCAGCAAATTAAATCTTTCCTCATTTGTGTAATCTAACAAGATGCACAATTTAGTAGATTCGTTTTGTTTCTAAAGTAGTTGTATTAGAAAAGAAACATCTTCATTTCCAAACACTGTACTGTGTGAAATAAGCTAGTTCAGCTCTCGGAATGAGTTGCTTTCCTGCGAAGGCAATTGAGTGGAGCATGTTAAAACTGTCCTCATTTGTGTGATCTTACAAGATGTACAACTTAGTAGATTCGTTGCATTTATGAAGTACTTTCGTTAGAAAAGAAACATCTTCATTGCCAAACACTGTACTGTGTGAAATAAGCTTCATTAGCTCTCGGATTGAATTGCTTTCATTCAAAGAGGGATGATTGCAGCAAATGCAAACTTTCCTCGTTTGTGTTATCTAACAACATATACAACTTACTAGATTCCTTTCATTTCTAATATAGTTTCTATAGAAAAGAATTATCTTCATTGCTTAAGACTGTACTGTGTGAAAAAGCTAGTTCAGATCTCCGAAGGAGTTGCTTTCCTACGATTAGGGTTGAGTGCAGCAAGTACAAATTTCCTATTTTGTGTAATCTAACAAGAATGTACAACTTAGTAGATTCGATTCATTTCTAATGTAGTTTCTGTAGAAAAGAAACATCTTCATTTCTGAACACTGTACTGAGTGAAATAATCTAGTTGAGCTCTCAGAATGAGTTGCTTCTGTACGAAGAGGGTTGAGTGCAGCAAGTTCAAACTTTGCTCGTTTTTGTAATCTAACAAGTTGTATATCTTAGTACATACGTTTCGTTTCTGAAGTAGTTTCGTTAGAAAAGAAACATCTTCTTTGTCGAACACTGTACTGTGTGAAATAAGCTTGTTTAGCTCTCAGAATGAATTGCTCTCGTACAAAAAGTGATAATTTCAGCAAGTTCAAACTATCCTCGTTTGTGTAATTTAACAATATATACAACTTAGTAGATTCATTTCATTTGTAATGTAGTTTCTATAGAAAAGAAACATCTTCATTGCTGAACACTGTACTGTGTGAAATGAGCTAGTTCTGTTCTTGGAATGAGTTGCTTTCCTACAAAGAGGGTTGAGTGCAGCAAGTTCAAACTTTGCTCGTTTGTGTAATCTAACAAGATGTATATCTTAGTACATATGTTTTGTTTCTGAAGTAGTTGCGTTAGAAAAGAAACATCTTCTTTGTCGAACACTGTGCTGTGTGAAATAAGCTTGTTTAGCTCTCGGAATGAGTTGCTTTCGTACAAAGAGGGATGATTGCAGCAAGTTCAAACTTTCCTCGTTTGTGTAATCTAACAAGATATACAATTTAGTAGATTCGTTTCATTTCTAATGTAGTTTCTCTAGGAAAGAAATATTTTCATTGCTGAATACTGTACTGTGTGACATAAGCTAGTTCTGCTTTCGCAATGAGTTGCTTTCCCACAAATATGGTTGAGTTCAGCAAGTTCAAACTTTCCTCGTTTGTGTAATCTGACAAGATATACAACTTCCTTCATTCGTGTCATTTCTACTGTAGTTTCTATAGAAAAGAAACATCTTCATTGCCGAACACTGTACTGAGTGAAATGAGCTAGTTCAGCAATTGGAATGAGTTGCTTTAGTACGAAGAGGGTGATTGCAGCAAGTTAATACATTCCTCGTTTATGTAATCTAACAAGATGTACAACTTAGTATATTAGACTCATTTCTCGTGTAGTTTCTATAGAAAAGAAACATCTTCATTGCATAAAACTGTACTCTGTGAATTAAGCTAGTGCAGCTCTCGGAATGAGTTGCTTTCCTACGAAGAGGGTTGAGTGCAGCAAGTTCAAACTTTCCTCGTTTGTGTAAACTAACAAGATGTACAACATAGGAGATTTGATTCATTTCTAATGTGGTTTCTATAGCAAAGAAACATAAACATTGCCCAACACCATACTGTGTTAAGTAAGCTAGTTCTGCACTTGGAATGAGTTGCTTTCCTACAAAGAGGGTTGAGTGCAGCAAGTTCAAACTTTCCTCGTTTGTAAAATCTGAAAGATGGACAACTTAGGAGATATGTTTGGTTTCTGAAGTAGTTTTGTTAGAAAAGAAACATCTTCATTCCCAAGCACTGTACTCTGTGAAATAAACTAGTTCAGCTCTTGCAATGAGTTGCTTTCCTATGAAGAGTGTTGAGTGCAACAAGTTCAAACTTTCCTCGTTTGTGTAATCTAACAACATATACAACTTAGTAGTTGCATTTTGTGTCTGAAGTAGTTTCGTTAGAAAAGAAACATCTCCATTGCCAAACACGGTACTGTGTGAAATAAGCTTCATTAGCTCTCGGAATGAATTGCTTTCGTACAAAGAGGGATGATTGCAGCAAGTTCAAACTTTCTTCGTTTGTGTTATCTAACAAGATATACAACTTAGTAGATTCATTTAATTTCTAATGTTTTTTCTGTAGAAAAGAAACATCTTCATTACCGAACACTGTACTGTGTGAAATAAGCTAGTTCTGCTCACTAAATGAGTTGCTTTCGTATGAATTGGGTTGAATGCAGCAAGTTCAAACTTTCCTAGTTTGTGTAATCTGAAAAGATGTATAACTTCCTACATTCATGACATTTGTGCTGTAGTGTCTATAGAAAAGAAACATCTTCATTGCCGAACACTGTATGAAATGAAATAACCTAATTCAGCAATTGGAATGAATTGCTTTTGTAAGAAGAGGGTTGATTGCAGCAAGTTCAAACTGTCCTCCTTTGTGTAATCTAACAAGATGTACCATTTAGTAGATTCATGTCATTTCTAACGTAGTTGTGTTAGAAGAAACATCTTCATTGCCAACACTGTACTGTGTGAAATAAGGTAATTCAGCTCTCAAATTGAGTTGCTTTCCTATGAAGAGGGTTTAGTGCAGCAAGTTCAAACTTTCCTGGTTTGTGTAATCTAACAAGATGTACAACTTAGTAGATGTGTTTCGTCGCTCAAGTAGTTTTGTTAGAATAGAAACATCTTCATTGCCGAACACTGTACTGTGTGAAATAAGGTAGTTCTGCTCTCAGAATGACTTGCTTTCCTACAAAGAGGGATGAGTGCAGCAAGTTCAATGTTTCCTCATTTGTGTAATCTAACAAGATGTACAATTTAGTAGATTCATTTCATTTCTAAATTAGTTGCCTTAGAAAGGAAACATCTTTATTGCCGAACACTGTACTGTGTGAAATAAGCTAGTTCAGCTCTCAGAATGAGTTGCTTTCCTAAAAAGAGGGTTGAGTGCATCAAGGTCAAACTTTCTTGTTTGTGTAATCTAACAAGATGTATGACTCAGTAGATGTGTTTCATTTCTGAAGTAGTTTGTTTAGAAAAGAAACATCTTCATTGCTGAACACTGAACTGTGTGAAGTAAGCTTGTTTAGCTCGGAATGAATTGCTTTCGTACAAAGAAGGATGATTGCAGCAAGGTCAAACTTTCCTCGTTTGTGCAATTTAACAATATGTACAATATAGTAGATTCGTTTCATTTCTAATGTAGTTTCACTAGAAAAGAAACGTCTTCATTGCCGAACACTGTACTGTGTGAAATGAGCTAGTTCTGTGCTCGAAATGAGTTGCTTTCCTACGAAGAGGGTTGAGTGTAGCAAGTTCAAACTTTCTTCGTTTTTACAATCTAACAAGATATACAACATAGTAGATGTGTTTGGTTTCTGAAGTAGTTCCATTAGAAAAGAAACATCTTCATTGCCGAACACTAAACTGTGTGAAATAAGCTAGTTCAGCTCTCGGAAGGAGTTGCTTTCCTATGAAGAGGGTTGACTGCAGCAAGTTCAAAATTTCCTCGTTTGTGAAATCTACCAAGATGTACAAATTAGTAGATTCTTTTTGTTTCTAAAGTAGTTGTGTTAGAAAAGAAACATCTTCATTGCTGAACACTGTATTGTGTGAAATAAGCTGGCTCTGCTCTGGGAATGAGTTGCTTTCCTACGAAGAGGGTTGAGTGTAGCAAGTTCAAAGATTCCTCTTTTGTACAATCTAACAATATGTACAACACAGTGTTTGGTTTCTGAAGTCGTATCATTAGAAAAGAAACATCTTCATTGCCGAACACTGTACTGTGAGAAATAAGCTAGTTCAGCTCTCGGAATGAGTTTCTTTCCTACGAAGAGGGTTGATTGCAGCAAGATCAAACTTTCCTCGTTGGTGGAATCTAACAAGATGTACAACATAGTACATTCGCTTCATTTCTAATGTAGTTTCTACAGAAAAGAAACATCTTCATTGCCAAACACTGTATTGTGTGAAATGAGCTAGTTATGCAATTGGAATGAGTTGCTTTCCTATGCAATAAGTTTAGTGCAGAAAGTTCAAAGTTTCCTCATTTGTGTAATCTGAAGAGATGTACAACTTAGTACATGTGTTTCATTTCTAATATAGTTTCTGTAGTAAAGAAACATCTTAACTGCCTAACTCTGTACTGTATGAAATAAGCTAATTCTGCTCAGACTGAGTTGCTTTCCTACGAAGACGGTTGAGTGCAGCATGTTCAAACTTTCCTCGTTTGTGTAATCTAACAAGATCTACTACTTAGTAGATTCATTTCCTTTGTAATGTAGTTTCTATAGAAAAGAATCATCTTCATTTCTGAACACTGTACTGTGTGAAATAAGCTAGTTCTGCTCTCGGATTGAGTTGCTTTCCTACGAAGAGTGTTGAGTGCAGCAAGTGCAAACATTCCTTGTTGATGTAATCTAACAAGATGTGCAATTTAGTAGGTTCATTTCGTTTCTAAAGTAGTTGCATTAGAAAAGAAACATCTTCATTGCAAAACACTGTACTGTGTGAAATAAGCTACTTAGGCTCTTGGATTGAGTTGCTTTTCTACGAAAAGAGTTTAGTGCAGCAAATTCAAACTTTCCTCGTTTGTGTAATCTAACAAGACGTACAACATAGTACATGCATTTCATTTCTGAAGTAGTTTCGTTAGAAAAGAAACATCTTCATTACCGAACACTGTGCTGTTTGAAATAAGGTAGTTCTGCTCTCACAATGAGTGGCTTTCCTATGAAAAGTGTTGAGTGCAGCAAGTTTAAAGTTTCCTCAGTTGTGGAATCTCACAAGATGTACAACTTAGTATATTCATTTCGTTTCTAAAGTCGTTGTGTTAGAAAAGAAACATCTTCATTTCTGAACACTGTACTGTGTGAAATAAGCTAGTTCTGCTCTTGGAATGAGTTGCTTTCCTACGAAGAGGTTTGAGTGCAGCAACTTCAAACTTTCCTTGTTTGTGTAATATAACAAGGTGTACAACTTAGTAGATTCGTTTCATTTCTAAAGCAGTTGTGTTAGAAAATTAACATCTTCATTGCTGAACACTGTACTGTGTGAAATAAGGTAGTTCCGCTCTCGGAATGAGTTGCTTTCCTATGAAGAGGGTTGCTTGCAGCAAGATCAAACTTTCCTCGTTGGTTCAATATAACAAGATGTAAAACTTAGTAGATTCATTACATTTCGAATGTAGGTGAGAAACAAATGAAACATCTTAATTGCCGAACAGTGTACTGTGTGATATAAGCTTGTTTAGCTCTCGGAATGAATTGTTTTCATACAAAAAGGGTTGATTGCAGCAAGTTCAAACTTTCCTCGTTTGTGTAATCTAACAAGATATACAACTTAGTAGATTCGTTTCATTTCTAATGTAGTTTCTACAAAAAAGAAACATCTTCATTGCCAAACATTGTATTGTGTAAAATGAGCTAGTTCTGTAATCGGGATGAGTTGATTTCGTACGCACAGGGTTTAGTGCAGCAAGTTCAAAGTTTCCTTGTTTGTGTAACGTGACGAGATGTACAACTTAGTATATTCATTTCATTTCTAATGTAGTTTCTATAGAAAAGAAACATCTTTGATGCCGAACATTGTACAGTGTGAAATAAGGTAGTTCTGCTCTCAGAATGAGTTGCTTTCCTATGAAGAGGGTTGAGTGCAGGAAGTTCAAACTTTACTCATTTGTACAATCTAACAAGATATACAACTTATTTGATTCATTTGGTTTCTGAAATAGTTTGGTTAGAAAAGAAACATCTTCATTGCCGAACACTGTACTGTGTGAAATAAGCTAGTTCTACTCTCAGGATGAGTTGCTTTACTACAAAGAGAGTTGAGTGCAGCAAGTTCAAAGTTTCCTCCTTTGTGTAATCTAACCAGATGCACAACTTAGTAGATTCATTTCTTTTCTAAAGTAGTTGTGTTAGAAAAGAAACATCTTCATTGCCAAACACTGTACTGTGTGAAATAATCTAGTTCAGCTCTCAGATTGAGTTGCTTTCCTACGAAGAGGGTTGAGTGCAGCATGTTCAAACTTCCTCCTTGGTGTAATCTAACAATATTTACAATTTAGTCGTTTCATGTCATTTCTAAAGTAGTTGTGTTAGAAGAAACATCTTCATTGCCAAATACTGTACTGTGTGAAATAAGCTAATTCAGCTCTCGGATTGAGTTGCTTTCCTCCGAACAGGGTGTAGTGCAGCAAGTTCAAACTTACCTTGTTTCTGTAATCTAACAAGATGTACAACGTAGTATATTCATTTTATTTCTAAAGTAGTTTCTATAGAAAAGAAACATCTTCTTTGCTGAACACTGTACGGTGTGAAATACACTAATTCTGTGCTGGGAATTAGTTGCTTTCCTACGAAGAGGGTTGTGTGTAGCAAGTGCAAACTTTCCTCTTTTGTACAACCTAACAAGATGTACAACATAGTAGTTGCGTTTGGTTTCTGAAGTCGTATCGTTAGAAAAGAAACATCTGATCAGTTCCAGTCAAGATGGCAGCTACCTAACCTCGCCTCACTTCACGGGGAAGAAAAGAGAAGAATACTTAAGGTTAAAGGGACCTTTTTAAAGGGTTTGCTGGCTCCCGCATGCTTCCAGAGGGAGGGGGTGAATTTGTAAAATAAGGAAACCACTGATTCCCAAGCTCTTGGCAGGCACCACTGCCTGAAAGGTCCCGCCGGACCTGCCTAAGGCCCCTGGGCAGCCAGAAACGGAGCATATTTGCAGCCAGGTCCCTAGGTCTGTGGAACCACCGGGCGAGCTAGATACACCCCAATTCTCCGGCCAGAGCCCCTGGGTGCACCAATACAGTCAGGTGCCTAGGTCTGAAGAGTGAGACAGTTTCGTCCCACTTCCTGCTCCCCAGCCAGAGCCCCTGGGTGCAGCAATACAGTTAGGTGCCTGGGGCTGTGGTCCTGCACAGTGGCACAGTGAGACAGATTTGTCCCACTTCCTGCTCCTGGCCAGAGCCCCTGGGCACGCCAACACAGTTAGGTGTCTGGTTCTTCACAGTGAGACGGATTTGTCCCAATTCCTGCTCCGCAGCCTGAGCCCCTGGGTGCAGCAATACAGTTAGGAGCCTGGGGCTGTGGTCCCGCACAGTGGCACAGTGAGACAGATTTGTCCCACTTCCTGCTCCCGCCCAGAGCCCCTGGACTTGCCAATACAGTTAGGTGCCTGGGTCCTCAAAGTGAGACGGATTCGTCCCACCTCCTGCTCCCCAGCCAGAGCCCTTGGGTGCAGCAATACAGTTAGGTGCCTGGGACTGTGGTCCCACACAGTGGCACAGAGAGACAGATTCGGCCCACTTCCTGCTCCTGGCCAGAGCCCTTAGGTGCGCCAAGGCAGCTGGGAGCTTGGATCTGTGGATCCAACGAGTGAGACACATTTGTCGCACATCCTGATCCCCAGCCAAAGCCCCTGAGTGAGCCATTGCAGTGGGGTGCCTGAGTCTGTGGATCTGCTGAGTGAGACAGATTTGTCCCACTTCCTGCTCCCTGGCCAGAGCCCCTGAGCTCGCCATTGCAGCCAGGTGCTTGGGTCTGTGGATCTGCTGAGCAAGACATATTCGTCCCACTTCTGGCTCCCCGGCCAGAGCCCCCGGTGCACAATCTCAGGCAGGTTCCCTGGGCCTGTGGGGCCACATCACCTTCCTGGAACCTGTGCAGCCACACCTCAGGTCAAGCCCCACCCATTCCCTGTGACATCACAAGACAGATCTCACTGAGCCAGGGTCTCTGAACCAGTGTGATGCGCAGATAACAGCGAAAAAGGAATAACATGAAAAACAAGATACAAGTAAATCCAGCTACACTATCCAGTCCTACAATGGATGTCACGAATCAAATCATAGAAGAGACATTAGAATCAGAACCCCAAAATGAAGAGACAAGCTATGCAACCCTGGCCAAGCAAATAGCACAACTCTCAGAAAGTCAACAAAGAGCCAATAATTGTATGAATGTTATCCTTGCTAGATTAGACCTAATAGAAAAGAATCAGGAAGGGTTCCAAAAACAGTTAAATGAGCTGAAGGATAGTGAAAAAAAAAGAAGTCCTCAATAACCGGATGGCTAAGTTCAATGAAGACATAAAAAAATGCAAGGATGAACTCCAAGAAGCATTAAGAAGGTCAGAAAATGACGTGAAAAGGGAACTAGACAAAGGGATGGAAACTATACATAACCAAAACAGTAGAAAATATGAACCAAATTGAACAAACCCAAAACTCTATAGAAGCTCTTAAGAATAGAGTCAGTCAAGTAGAGGATAGAAACTCAGAACTGGGAGACAAAACAGAAGAAACAGTTCTTGAGTCCAGAAACTTCAACAAGTTCAAAAATTACTGTGAACAGAACATGAGGGAAATGTGGGACACCCTGAAGCGTCCAAATATTAGGATGATGGGCATACCAGAAGGGGAAGAAACACAGACTAAAGGAATGGAAACTTATTCAACAAAATAATTGAAGAAAACTTTCCCACTCTCTCAAGAGAAAATCCCATCAGGTTACAAGAAGCTACCAGAACTCCAAACAGACTGGACCAAAGGAGAAATTCTCCGAGTCACATTATCTTTAAGACTCTAAACATCAAGCACAAAGAGAAAATCCTAAAAGCAGCCAGAGAAAAACAACACATTACATATAAAGGGAACCCCATTAGAATTACCTCAGATTTCTCAATGGAAACCCTAAAAGCCAGAAGGGCCTGGAATGGAACACTGAAAACTCTAAGAACCCATGGTTTCCAGCCACAACTACTCTATCCAGCAAAAGTATCCCTCATAATAGATGGTGAAAGAAAAACATTCCACGATAAAACTAATCTCTACAAATATATGAACAGAAAGCCAAACCTAAAGAAAGTACTTCAGGGAATTCTCCACGCAGAAGAAACAAATAACCAATCTCAAGAGCCCTCAAGAAGCAGTCCACATTAACCCCATACCTCTCAAAAAAAAAAACCCACAAAGACCACAATATGGCTGGTATTAAATCAAACCTCAAACTAATATCTCTGAATATTAATGGCCTCAATTCACCCATCAAAAGACATAAGCTAACTGGGTGGATCAGAAAACTGGACCCCTCAATCTGCTGTTTTCAAGAAACCCACCTCACCACTAAAGACAGACACCTCGTTAGGGTGAAAGGGTGGAAAATGATATTCCAAGCAAACACAAATACGAAAAAAGCAGGCGTAGCTATACTTATATCAGATAAAATAGACTTCAAACCAAAATTAACCAAAAAAGACAAAGAAGGCCACTTCTTACTTATCAAGGGAACAATACAACAAGAGGACATCACAATCATCAATATTTATGCACCAAACACAGGGGCACCACAATTCATAAAGCAAAATCTACTTGGCAACAAAACAGAAATAAACACCAACACCATCATAGTCGGGAACTTCAATACTCCACTATCAACAATGGATAGATCATCCAAACAGAAAATTAATAGAGATTTAAGAGAGCTCAACAACACCATAGAGCAACTAGACCTAACGGATGTATACAGAACATTCCACCCAAAATCTACAGATTACACATTCTTCTCAGCAGCACATGGAACCTTCTCTAAAATAGATCATGTAATGGGCCACAAAGGCTGCCTCCATATTTTCAAGAAAATTGATATAATTTCCAGCATGATATCAGACCACAATGCTGTAATGCTAGAAATTAACAACAAAAAGTACACCAGGAATCCCTATGCCTCCTGGAAATTGAACAACACACTTTTAAACAATAAATGGGTTGTGGATGAAATAAAGAATGAAATTGCAAAATTTCTAGAACTCAATGACAATGAGAACACATCATACCAAAACTTGTGGGACACAATGAAGGCACTCCTTAGGGGAAAAATCATAGCATTAAATGCCATCATAAGAAAAATAGAAAGATCCCAACTCAATCACCTGACCATTCACTTAAAGGCATTGGAAAGGCTAGAAGAAGCCAACCCAAAAAGCTCCAGACGGAAAGAAATAATTAAAATCAGAGCAGAAATTAATGAATTGGAAACTAAGAGGACAATTAAGAAAATTAACGAAACAAAGAGCTGGTTCTTCGAAAAAATTAACAAGATTGATACACCCCTGGCCAATTTGATCAAGCAGAAAAAAGAAACACTTCAAACCAACAAAATTAGAAATGAAAAGGGAGAGATCACAAGAGACATGAGCGAAATAGGAAGAGTTATTAGGACTTATGTCAAAAACCTCTACTCCATAAAACAGGAAAATATGGAGGAAATGGATGAATTCCTAGACAAATACCACCTACCAAAGCTAATCCCAGAGCAGATTAATTTCCAAAACAAACCCATCACACTCTTAGAGATGGAAGAGGTAATCAAACACCTCCCCAAAAAGAAGAGTCCAGGACAAGATGGTTTCTCAGCAGAATTCTACCAAACCTTCATGGAAGAACTGAAACCAATTCTTCTCAAACTGTGCCACACAATAGGAGAACAGGGAGAGATCCCTAACTCCTTTTATGAAGCTAGTATCGCCCTAATTCCAAAACCAGGCAGGGACGCCACAAGACAGGAAAATTATAGGCCCATTTCTCTGATGAACATAGAAGCAAAGATCCTGAACAAAATTCCTGCAAACCGAATTCAACAGTACATCAAAAGCATTATCCACCTTGATCAAGTAGGCTTCATCCCTGGAACACAGGGGTGGTTCAACATACGGAAATCTGTCAATGTAATACACCACATAAACAAGCTGAAACACAAAAACCACATGATCAGTTCGATAGATGCAGAAAAGACCTTTGACAAAATACAACATCACTTCATGATCAAAACATTGGAGAGAATAGGTATAGACGGCCCATATCTCAACATAATAAAGGCTATATATAAAGTACATAAAGCCCAAGTAATTCTTAATGGGGAGAGACTGAAGGAATTCCCATTGAGGTCAGGAACAAGGCAGGGGTGTCCACTCTCACCTCTGCTCTTCAACATAGTGCTAGAAGTATTAGCTCAAGCAATAAGACAGGAGAAAGAAATCAAAGGGATACAAATTGGAAAGGAAGAAATTAAGTTAGCCCTATTCGCAGATGACATGATTCTATACATAAGTGACCCAAGAACTTCCATCCCAAAACTCTTAAAGGTGATCAGCACCTTCAGCAAAGTAGCAGGATACAAAATCAATGCACAGAAATCAGTAGCCTTTTTGTATGCAAAGGACAAAGAGACAGAAAAAGAAATAACTAACATCGTCCCATTTTCAATTGCAACAAAGAAAATAAAATACCTTGGAATAACATTAACTAAGGAAGTGAAAGACCTATACAATGAAAACATAAAAACTCTCAAAAAAGAAATTGAGGAGGTCCTACAAAAATGGAAAGACCTCCCATGCTCCTAGATTGGTAGAATTAACATTGTGAAAATGGCAATTTTACCAAAAGCACTTTATAGATTCAATGCAATGCCGATAAAAATCCCAACTTCCTTCTTCAATGAGATAGAAAAAACTACCTCAAAATTCATATGGAAAGGCAGAAGGCCTCGGATATCCAAGCTCATCCTCAGCAAAAGAAACACCTCTGGAGGCATCACCATACCTGATCTAAAGCTATACTACAAAGCCATTGTAATAAAAACAAAATGGTACTGGCATAAAAACAGGAATATAGACCAATGGAACAGAATTGAAGACCCAGACTTTGGGTCAAGAAACTACAGCTACTTAATATTTGACAAAGGCCCTACCAATGCATAATGGAGAAAAGACACCATCTTCAACAAATGGTGTTGGACAAACTGGACAACCATATGTAGAAAAATGAAACTTGACCCATACATCTCTCCGTGCACAAAAAGTAAGTCCAAATGGATAAAAGACCTTAATATAAAACCAGAAACTCTGCTATTACTGGAAGAAAAAATAGGAGGAACCTTCCATGATATAGGAGTGCAAAAAGATTTCCTGAACAAAACCCCAACAGCTCAGGAAATTAAACAATCACCTAACCATTGGGATCTCATGAAGCTGAAAAGCTTTTTCACTGACAGAAATATTATAAGCAAAGCCAACAAAATACCCACAGAAAGGGAGAAAATTTTCACCACCTATACAACTGACAAAGGCCTAACTTCTAGAATCTACAAAGAACTCCAAAACCTAAACAATAAATCACCAAACAACCCACTCACAAAGTGGCGCAGAGAACTGCACAGGGAGTTCTCAGAGGAAGAAATACAAATAGAAAACACACATTTAAGAAAATGTTCAACATCCCTAATCATCAGGGAAATGCAAATTAAAACAACTATGAGATTCCACCTTACCCCAGTAAGGATGGCTAACATTAAAAAAAAACAATGAAAACAAATGCTGGTGAGGCTGCGGAGAAATAGGAACAAGTCTTCACTGTTGGTGGGAATATAAAATGGTTCAACCACTATGGACAGATATATGGAGACTATTGAAAAGGATGACCATAGACCTACCAATGGATCCAGTTATTCCCTTATTGGGCATTTACCCTAAAGGCCCCAAGCCTCAGATCTGAGACATTTGCTCAACCATGTTTATAGCTGCTCAATTCATAATAGCAAAGAGCTGGAATCAACCCAGGTGTCCATCACTAGATGAATGGATAAGAAAGATGTGGTATATCTATACTATGGAATTCTATGTAGCAGTAAGGAAAGATGAAATAAGGAAATTTGAAAAAAATGGTCGAACATGGAACAGATCATCCTCAGTGAGCTCACCCAAGCACAAAAAGATAATCATCGCATGGTTTCATTTATCTGTTGCCCCTAACCGGATTCCACGTTACATACGGCCAAACCTAATAAACACTCTGAGGAGGAGACAAGAAGGAGTGTGGGATGGAGGGAGGGTAAAGGTGGGAGGGAAAGAGAGGGTGGGAGGGAGGACAAGGGGGATACAAATTGGGACCCAAAAGGAAAAAATACTACAAAACCCTTTACTCTGAACAACAGGCTAAAACAGTGATCCTTCAGCAGGCCTACAGAGGGAATACTTGAACCACAGGAACCTGGAGAGAACATGATGAAGGCCAACTTTAATCTTGTCCTGCTTCTCTTTCTCTTCTCTCCCTCTCTCCCTCTTTCTCTCCCTCTCCCTCTCCTCTCTATACTCACTTTCTCTTTTACATTATCTATCTTTTTCCTCCCTCAGCTTCCTAGGTGCAGACTTATAACTCCCAGTGCCAGCACGGGGTTAACTTCCACAATGAGCTGTTGATCTGAAAAATCTACAAGGTTTCCCAAAAAAGACAGACTTTGGTCAGAGTACTTGGTGACCCACCAAAGGTTAATGGTAAGACCCTACTGTCGAAAACAGCATACGTGTGTGAGACCAAACACAGAGAGACCTGGCCAGAATATGGAAGAAGGTCAGTCCCCAGACAGTTAGATAGTTTAGTACCAGAGGGTGCTACACGAGCAACTGGGGGAAAATGTCTGACATTGGTCCAAACAACTTGCAGTCTAAGATACCCAGCAGGGAACAATCTGACGTAATGCTCATACAAGTGCAGTAGTGGCAAACAGCCATGGTGGGTAACCAACTGCTCTTGATTTGGCTAATAAATCCACTCAGTGGAATGGAACTCATTGCTGGAACTGGGAAATAAGTCAAAGCCATGTACAAAAAATGAGCTTAGTCTCCAAGATCTAGATGCCACCAAATGTGGGCTAGAAGAGAGCCAATGCATATAAAATTCCCTCCAAAACATATATGGTTATCCCTTCTATCTAGTACTAACTTCTTTCTTCGTTGGAGAATTTGCTTATCTTTTTCCAGGTGGACAACGAACCTGAAGGGAGGATCACCTAACCACGCCTCACCAGCTGAAACCATAGAACAACGCAGGGGAAGTACAAGAATACAGCGTTCAAGGCGATCACAACACCAGAAAAAGGCTGAAGGAGATAAACACAGAGAACATCCAACTCCAACTAAGCCAGATATCCAGAGACACAGAGGCTCCCAAAACCTCATCAAGGAAGCAGAACTAAAATGACCCCAATGTGGCTCAGGGAAACTCGCGGAAGAGGGGGCAGAAAGATTGTCAGAGTCACAAGTTGGGGCACTATGCACAGAGACTGGGGCCTATCCACCAGAACTCTTCAGTAAAATCACAATGCATGACCCATATTCCCCATTGATGAGGGTCCCTTTGAAAGTGGGAGGACGAGGAGGAGGACAATGGAACCAATACTATGAATGTAAAATCAGAATAATATAAATAAAAAAATATATATTAAAACACACACACACACACACACACACACACACACACACAAAGAAAAGAAAAGAAACATCTTCATTGCCAAACACTGTACTGTGACAAATAAGCTCAAACTTTCCTCGTTGGTGTAATCTAACAAGATGTACAACGTAGTACATTTGTTTCATTTCTAATGTAGTTTCTACAGAAAAGAAACATCTTCATTGCTGAACACTGTATTGTGTGAAATGAGCTAGTTCTGCAATCGGAATGAGTTGCTTTCCTACACACAGGGTTTAGTGCAGGAAGTTCAAAGTTTTGTTGTTTGTGTAATCTGATGAGATGTACAACTTAGTACATTCATTTCATTTCTAATGTAGTTTCTGCACTAAAGAAACATCTTAACTGCCTAACACTGTACTGTTTGAAATAAGCTAATTCTTCTGAGATTGAGTTGCTTTCCTACAAAGGCGGTTGAGTGCAGCATGTTCAAACTTTCCTCATTTGTGTAATCAAACAAGATTATCTACTTAGTAGATTCGTTTCATTTGTCATATAGTTTCTATAGAAAAGAATCATCTTCATTTCTGAACACTGTTCTGTGTGAAATAAGCTAGTTCTGCTCTCAGATTGAGTTGCTTTCCTATGAAGAGTGTTGAGTACAGCAAGTCCAAACTTTCCCCGTTTGTGTAATCTACCAAGATGGACAACTTAGTAGATGTGATTCATTTCTGAAGCAGTTTCGTTAGAAAAGAAACATGTTCATTGCAGAAGACTGCTTTCATATGAAGAGGGATGATTGCAGTGAGTTCAAACTTTCCTCGTTTGTGTAATCTAACAAGATGTACAACGTAGTAGATTCATTTCATTTCTAATGAAGTTTCTATAGAAAAAACCATCTTCATTGCCAAACACTGTACAGTGTGAAATAAGCTTGGAATGAATTGCTTTCCTACGAAGAGGGATGAGTGCAGAAAGTTCAAAGTTTCCTCGTTTGTGTAATCTAAGAAGATATACAGCCTACTAGATTCATTTATTTTCTAAAGAAGTTACTTTAGAAAATAAACAGCTTCGTTCCCGAACACTGTACTCTGAAATATGCTAGCTCAGCTCTAACAATGAGTTGCTTTCTCAAAAAGAGGGATGATAGCATCAAGTTCAAACTTTCTTCATTTGCGCAATCTAACAAAATGTACAACTTAGTAGATGCGTTTGATTTCTGAAGTAGTTTCATTAGAAAATAATCAAATTCATTGCCGAACTCTATTTTGTGTGAAATTAGCTAGTTCTGGACTCGGAAAGAGATGCTTTCCTACGAAGATGGTTGAGTGCAGCAAGTTCAAACTTTCCTCATTTGTAAAATCTAACAATATGTACAACTTAGTAGATGTGTTTGGTTTCTGAAGTAGTTTCCTGAGAAAAGAAACAAATTCATTGCCAAATACTGTACTATGTGAAATAAGCTAGTTCTGCTCAGAATGAGTTGCTTTCCAAAGAAGACGGTTGAGTGCAGCATGTTCAAACTTTCCTCATCTGTGTAATCGAACAAGACGTACAACTTAGTAGATTTGTTTCATTTCAATGTAGTTTCTATAGAAAAGAAACATCTTCAATTCTGAACACTGTATTGTGAGAAAAAAGCTAGTTCTGCTCTCAGAATGAATTGCTTTCCTACGAGGAGGGTTGAGTGCAGCAAGTTCAAACTTTCCTCGTTTGTACAATCTAACAAGATGTACAACTTAGTAGATGCATTTCGTTTCTGAAGTAGTTTCGTTAGAAAAGAAACAAATTCATTTTGAAACACAGTACTGTGTGAAATCAGCTAGTTCGGCTCTCAGAAGGAGTTGCTTTCCTACTAAGAGGGTGGAGTGCAGCAAGTTCAAACTTTCCTCGTTTGTGTAATCTAACAATATGTACAACTTAGTAGATTCAGTTTGTTTCCAAAGTAGTTGCATTAGAAAAGAAACATCTTCACTGCTGAACACTGTACTCTGTGAAATAAGCTAGTTCTGCTCGGAAAGAGTTGCTTTCCTATGAAGACGGTTGAGTGCAGCATGTTCAAACTTTCCTTGTTTGTGTAATCTAACAAGATGTACAACTTAGTAGATTCGATTCATTTCTACTGTAGTTTCTATAGAAAAGAAACATCTTCATTGCCAAACATTGTACTGTGTGAAATAAGCTTGATCTGCTCAGAATGAGTGGCTTTCCTAGGAAGACGGGTGAGTGCAGCATGTTCAAACTTTCCTCGTTTGTGTAATCTAACAAGATGCAAAACTTAGTATATTCATTTAATTTCTAATGTAGTTTCTATAGAAAAGAAACATCTTCATTGTCGAACACTGTACTGTGTGAAATAAGCTAGTTCTGCACTCGGAATGAGTTGCTTTCCTAAGAAGAGGGTTGAGTGCAGCAAGTTCAATCTCTCCTCGTTTGTGTAATCTAAAAAGATGTACAACTTCGTGGATTCATTTCATTTGCAATGTAGATTCTATAGAAAAGAAACATCTTCATTGCTGAACACGGTACTGTGTGAAATAAGCTAGTTCTGCTCTCGGAAGTAGCTTTTTTTTCCCACGAAGAGGGTTGTGTGCAGGAAGTTCAAACTTTCCTCGTAGGTGCAATCTAATAAGATATATAATTTAGTAGATTGATTTCATTTCTAATGTAGTTTCTATAGAAAATAAACATCTTCATTGCCAAACAATGTACTGTGTGAAATAAGCTAGTTCTGCTCACAGAATGAGTTGCTTTCCTACAGAGGGTTGAGTGCCGCAAGTTCAAACTCTGCTCGTTTGTGTAATCTAAAAGATGTACAACTCAGTACTTCCATTTCGTTTCTGAAGTAGTTTCATTAGAAAAGAATCATCTTCATTGCCAAACACTGTACTCTCTGAAATAAGCTTGTTTTCCTCTCGGAATGAGTTGCTTTCTTACAAATCGGTTTGAGTGCAGGAAGTTCAAATTTTCCTCGTTTGTGTAACCTAACAAGATGTACAACTTATTAGATTCAAATCATTTCTAATGTACTTTCCATAGAGAGAAACATCTTCATTGCCGAACACTGTACTGAGTGAAATAAGCTAGTTCAGCACTCAGACTGGTTTTCTTTCATACAAAGAGGGTTGATTGCAGCAAGTTCATACTTTGCTCATTCGTGTAATCTAACAAGATGTACAACTTAGTGGATTCAATTCATTTCTAATGTAGTTTCTATACAAAACAAACATCTTCATTGCTGAACACTGTACTGTGTAAAATAAGCTAGTTCTGCTCTGAAAGAGTTGCTTTCCTACGAAGAGGGTTGAGTGCAGCATTTTCAAACTTTCCACGTTTGTGTAATCCAACAAGATGTACAACTTAGTAGATTCATTTCATTTCTAATGTAGTTTCTATAGAAAAGAAACATTCATTCCAGAACACTGTTCTGTGTGAAATAAACTAGTTCAACTCTCGGAATGTGTTGCTTTCCTACAAACAGGGTTGAGTGCAGGAAGTTTAAACGTTCCTCATTTGTGTAATCTGAGAAGATATACAACTTACTACATTCGTGTCATTTCTATTATAGTTTCTATAGAAAAAAAAATCTTCATTTCCGAACACCGTACTGAGTGAAGTCAGCTAGTTCAGCACTCGCAATGATTTACTTTCGTACTAATAGGGTCGGTTGCAGCAAGTTCAAACTTTCCTCGTTCCTGTAAACTAACATGATGTACAACTTAGTAGATTCGAATCATTTGTAATGTAGTTTCTATAGTAAAGAAGCACCTTCACTGCTGAACACTGTACTATGTGAAATAAGGTAGTTTTGCTCTTGGAATGAGTTGCTTTCCTACGAATAGGGTTGAGTGAACCAAGTTCAAACTTTCCTTGTTTGTGCAATTTGACAAGATGTACAACTTGGTAGATGTTTTTGTTTCTGATGTATTTTCTTTTGAAAAGAAACTTCTTCATTGCCGAACACTGTACTGTGTGAAATAAGCTGGTTCTGCCCTTGAAATGAGTTGCTTTCCTATGAAGAATCTTGAGTGCAGCAAGTTCAAAGTTTCCTCGTCTGTGTTATCTAACAAGATGTACAAGATAGTAGATTCTTTCTTTTCTAATGAATTTTCTATAGAAAAGAAACATCTTCATTGCCGAACACTGTACTGTGTGAAATAAGCTAGTTCTGCTCTCGAAATGAGTTGCTTTCCTACGAAGAGGGTTGGGTGCAGCAAGTTCAAACTTTCCATGTTTGTGTAATCTGACAAGATGTACAAATTACTACATTTGTATCATTTTTATTGTAGTTTCTATAGAAAGCAACATCTTCATTGTCAAACACTGTACTGAGTGAAATAAGCTAGTTCAGCACTAGGAATGAATTACTTTCATACGAAGAGGGGTGAGTGCAGGAAGTTCAATATTTCCCCGTTGGTGTAATCTAACAAGATGTACAACTTAGTAGATTCATTTCCTTAGTAATGTAGTTTCTATAGAAAAGAAACACCTTCATTGCCAAACACCTTACTGGGTGAAATAAGCTAGTTCTGCTCTCAGAATGAGTTGCTTTCCTACAAAGAGGTTTGAGTGCAGCAAGTTCAAACTTTCCTTGTTTCTACAATCTAAGAAGATGTACAACTTAGTAGATGCATTTGGTTTCTGAGGTAGTTTCCTTAGAAAAGAAACAAATTCATTGCTGAACTCTGTTTTGTGTGAAATAAGCTAGTACTGCTCGGTATGAGTTGCTTTACTATGAAGAGGGTTAAGTGCAGCATGTTAAAATTTTCCTCGTTTGTGTAATCTAACAATATGTACTACTTAGTTGATTCGTTTCATTTCTAAAGTAGTTGTGTTAGAAAAGAAACATCTTCATTGCCGAACACTGTACTGTGTGAAATACGGTTGTTTAGCTCAGAATGAATTGCTTTCATACAAAGAGGGATGATTGCAGCTAGTTCAAACTTTCCTCGTTCGTGTAATCTACCAATATGTACAACTTAACAGATTTGTTTCATTTCTATTGTAGTTTTTACAGAAAAGAAACAGCTTCATTGCCAAACACTGTATTGTGTGAAATAAGCTAGTTCTGCAATCGAAATGAGTTGCTTTCCTATGAAGAGGGTTTAGTGCAGCAAGTTCAAACTTTCCTCGTTTGTGTAATCTGACAAGCTGTACAACTTAGTACATTCATTTAATTTCTAATGTAGTTTCTGTAGTAAAGTAACATCTTCACTGCCTAACACTGTGCTGTGTGAAATAAGCTAATACTGCTCAGAATGAGTTGCTTTCATACGAAGACAGTTGAGTGCAACATGTTCAAACTTTCCTCGTTTGTGTAATCTAACAAGATGTACAACTTCGTAGATTCGTTTCATTTGTAAGGTAGTTTCTATAGAAAAGAAACATCTTCATTGCTGAACACTGTACTGTGTGAAATAAGCTAGTTCTGCTCTCAGAAGGAGTTGCTTTCGTACGAAGAGTATTGAGTGCAGGAAGTTCAAACTTTCCTCGTGGGTATAATCTAACAATGTATACAACTTCATAGATTCATTCCATTTGTAATGTAGTTTCTATAAAAAAGAAACATCTTCATTGCCAAACAATGTACTGTGTGAAATAAGCTAGTTCTGCTCTCGGAATGAGTTGCTTTCCTATGAAGAGGGTTGAGTGCAGCAAGTTCAAACTCTGCTCGTTTGTGTAATATAACAAGATGTACAACTTAGTACATCCGTTTCATTTCTGAAGTAGTTTCATAAGAAAATAATCATCTTCATTGCCAAAGAAGGTACTGTGTGGAATAAGTTGTTTTCCTCTCGGAATGAGTTGCTTTCCTACGAACAGAGTTGAGTGCAGAAAGTTCAAACTTTCCTCGCTTGTGCAATCTAACAAGATGTACAACTTAGTAGATGCTTTTCATTTCTGAAGTAGTTTCGTTAGAAAAGAAACAAATACATTGCCAAACACTGTGCTGTGTGAAATAAGCTAGTTCTGCTCTCGGAAGGAGTTGCTTTCCTACGAAAAGGGTTCAGTGAAACAAGTTCAAACTTTCCTCGTTTGTGTAATCTAACAAGATGTACAACTTAGTAGATTCAATTCGTTTCTAAAGTTAGTTGTGCTAGTAAAGAAACATCTTCATTGTCGCACTCTGTACTGTGTGAAATAAGCTAGTTCAGCTCTCGGAATGAGTTTCTTTCCTACGAAGAGTGTTTAGTTCACGGAGTTCAAACTTTCCTCGTTTGTGTAATCTGACAAGATGTACAATTGACTACATTCGTGTCATTTCTATTGTAGTTTCTATAGAAAAGAAACATCTTCATTGCCGAACACTGTACTGAGTGAAATAAGCTAGTTCTTCTCTTGGAATGAGTTGCTTTAGTATGAAGAGGGTTGATTGCAGTAAGTTCAAACTTTCCTTGTTAGTGTAATCTAACAGGATGTACAACTTAGTAGATTGATTTCGTTTCTGAAGTTGTTTCATTAGAAAAGGAATATCTTCATTGGCAAACACTGTACTGTGTGAAATAAGCTAGTTTTGCTCTGTGAATGAGTTGCTTTCCTACTAAGAGTGTTGAGTGAAGCAAGTTCACTCTTTCCTCGTTTGTGTAATCTAACAAGATGTACAACTTCATAGATTCGTTTCATTTGTAATGTAGTTTCTATGGAAAAGAGACATCTTCATTTCCTAACACGGAACTGTGTAAAATAAGCTAGTTCTGCTCTCAGAAGGTGTTGCTTTCCTAAGAAGAGGGTTCAGTGCAGCACGTTCAAACTTTCCTCGTTGGTGTAATCTAAGATGTACAACTTAGCAGATGCATTTCATTTCTGAAGTAGTTTCATTAGAAAAGAAACATCTTCATTGCCAAACACTGTACTGTGTGAAATAAGCTTGTTTAGCTCTTGGAATGAACTTCTTTCGTACAAAGGGGGATGATTGCAGCTAGTTCAATCTTTCTTCGTTTGTGCAATATAAGAAGATGTACAACTTACTAGATGCGTTTGGTTTCTGAAGTAGTTTCCTTAGAAAAGAAACAAATTCATTGCCAAACACTGTATTGTGTGAAATAAGCAAGTTCTGCTCTCGGAATGATTTGATTTCCTCCGAAGAGGTTTGAGTGCAGCAAGTTCTAACTTCCCTCGTTTGTGTACTCTAACAAGATATACAACTTAGTAGATCCGATTCCTTTCTAATGTAGTTTCTATAGAAAATAATCATCTTCATTGCTGAACACTGTATTGTGTAAAATAAGCTAGTTCAGCTCTCGGAATGATTTGCTTTCCCACAAAAACGGTTGAGTGTAGCAAGTTCAAACTTTCCTTGTTTGTGTAAACTAACAAGACGTACAACTTAGTATATTAATTTCATTCTAATGTAGTTTCTATAGAAAAGAAACATCTTCATTGCTGAACACTGTACTGTGTGATATAAGCTAGTTCTGCAATCCGAATGAGTTGCTTTCCAAAGAAGACAGTTGAGTGCAGCATGTTCAAACTTTCCACGTTTGTGTAATCTAAGAAGATGTACAACTTAGTAGATTCGTTTCATTTCTAGTGTAGTTTGTATAGAAAAGAAACATCTTCATTCCTGAAAACTGTACTGTGTGAAATAAGCTAGATCTGTTCTCGGAAGTGATTGTTTTCCAAAAAAGAGGGTTGAGTGAAGCAAGTTCAAACTTTCCTCGTTTGTGTAATCTAACAAGATGAACAACGTAGTAGATTCGTTTCGTTTCTAAAGTAGTTGTGTTAGAAAAGTTACATCTTCATTGCCGAACACTGTACTGTGTGAAATAAGCTAGTTCAGCTCTCGGAATGAGTTGCTTTCCTATGAAGAGGGTTGAGTTCAGGAAGTGCAAACTTTCCTCATTTGTGTAATCTGACAAGATGTACAACTTACTACATTCGTGTTATTTCTATTGTATTTTCTATAGAAAAGAAACATCTTCATTGCCGAACAGTGTACTGAGTGAAGTAAGCTAGTTCTGCTCTCGGAAGGTGTTGCTTTCCTAAGAAGAGGGTTCAGTGCAGCACGTTCAAACTTTCCTTGTTGGTGTAATCTAACAAGATAAACAATTTAGTAGATTCGATTCATTTCCAATGTAGTTTCAATAGTAAAGAAACATCTTCATTGCCAAACACTGTACTGTATGAAATAAGCCTGTTTAGCTCTAGGAATCACTTGCTTTCATACGAAGAGTATTGATTGTAGCAAGTTCAAAGTTTCCTCCTTGGTTCAATCTAATAAGATGTATAACTTAGTAGGTTTGTTTCCTTTCTAATGTAGTTTCGATAAAAAAGAAACATCTTCATTGCCGAACACTGTAATGTATGAAACAAGACTCTTTACCTCTAGGAATCAGTTGCTTTCATATGAAGATTGTTGATTGAACCTAGTTCAACCTTTCCTCGTTTGTGCAATCTAACAAGATGTACAACTTAGTAGATTCATTCATTTCTAAAGTGATTTCTTTAGAAAAGTAACATCTTCACTGCTGAACACTGTACTGCTTGAACGATGAGTTGTTTTCATATGAATATAGTTGATTGCAGAAGTTCAAACTTTCCTCGTTTGTGTAGTTTAACAAGTTGTACAAATTAGTAGATTCATTTAATTTCTTATGTAGTTTCGATAGAAAAGAAACACCTTCATTGCCGAACACTGTACTGTATGAAATAAGCCTGTTTACTTCTAGGAATCAGTTGCTTTCGTACAAGAAGGGTTGATTGCAGCAAGTTGAAACGTTCCTCGTTTGTGCAATCAAAAAGGATGTACAAGTTAGTAGATTCGTTTTATTTCCAAAGTAGTTTTGTTAGAATAGTAACATCATCATTTCCAAACACTGAACTGTGTAAACTAAGCTTGTTCACCTTTGTGAATGAGTTGCTTTCATACGAAGATAATGGATTGCCGTAAGTTCAAACTTTTCTCGTTCTCGTAATCTAACAAGTTGTATAAGTCAATAGATTCGATTCTTATCTAATGTAGTTTCATAGAAAAGAAACATCTACATTGTCAAACTCTATACTGGATGATATAAGCCTGTTTAGCTCTAGGAATAAGTTGCTTTTGTACAAAGAGGTTTGATTGCAGCAAGTTCAAACTTTCCAAGTTTGCATAATTTCACAAGATGTACAACATAGTAGATTCGTTTCATTTCTAATGTAGATTCGATAGAAAAGAAGCATCTTCATTACCAAATACTGTTCTGTATGAAATGAGCCTCTTTAGCTCTAGGAATCAGTTGCTTTTGTACCAAGTGGGTTGATTGCAGTAGTTCAAACTTTCCTCTTTGGACAATCTAACAAGGTGTACAACTTACTAGGCTCATTTCATTTCTAATGTAGTTTCCTTAGAAAAGAAACATCTTCATTTCCGAACACTGTACTGTGTTAAATAAGCTTGTTCAGCTTTCCGAATGAAGTACCTTCATATGAAGACAGTTGATTGCAGCAAGTTCAAACTTTCCTCATTTGCATAATCTAACAAACTGTACAACTTATTAGATTCGTTTCATTTCTAATTTAGTTTCGATAGAAAAGAAACGTCTTCATTGCCGAAAACTGAACTGTATGAAATAAGCTTGTTTAGCTCTAGGAATTACTTGCTTTCATACACAGAATGTTGATTGCAGCAAGTTCAAACTTTCCTCATTTGTTCAATCCAACACGATGTACAAACTTGTAGGTTCTTTCATTTCTAATGTAGTTTCTTTGGAAAAGAAACATCTTCATTGCCAAACACTGTACTGTGTGAACTAAGCTTGTTTAGCTTTCTGAATGAGTTGCTTTCATACGAAGGTAGTTGATTGCAGCAAGTTCAAACTTTCCTCTTTTGTGTAATCTAACAAGTTTTACAACTTAATAGATTCGTTTAATTTCTATTGTAGTTTTATTAGAAGAGAAACATCTTCATTTCCAAACAGTGTACTGGGGGAACTAAGCTTTTCAGCTTTACAAATGAGTTCCTTTCATACGAAGATGGTTGATTGCAGCAAGATGAAACTTTCCTCATTTGCGTAATCTAACAGGATGTACAACTTAGTAGATTCCTTTCACTTCTTAAGTGGTTTCCTTATAAAAGAAAAATCCTCATTTCTGAACACTGTACTGTGTGAAATAAGGCTGTTCAACTCTAGGAATGAGTTGCTCTCATACGAAGAGGCTTGAGTGTAGCAAGTTCAAAGTTTCCTCGTTTGTGTAATATACCAAGACGTACAAATTAGTAGATTCATTTCATTTCTAATGTAGTTTCGATAGAAAAGAAACATCTTCATTCCCGAACACTGTACTGTATGAAATAAGCTTGTTTAGCTCTACAAATCAGTAGCTTTTGTACAAAGAGGATTGATTGCAGCTAGTTCAACCTTTCCTCGTTTGTACAATCTAAAACGATGTACAATGTAGTAGGTTCATTTTATTTCAAATGTAGATTCATTAGAAAATAAACATCTTCATTGCCAAACACTGAACTGTATGAACTAAGGTTGTTCAGATTTCCGAATGAGTTGCTTTTGTGCAAAGGGAGATGAATGCAGCAAGTTCAAACTTTCCTATTTTGCACAATCTAAGAATATGAACAACTTAGTAGATTCGTTTCATTTCTAGTGTAGTTTCTATAGAAAAGAAACATCTTCATTGTCGAACACTGTACTGTATGAAATAAGCCTGTTTAGCTCTAGGAATCAGTTGCTTTCATATAAGGATGGTTGATTGCAACAAGTTCAATGTTTCCTAGTTTGTACAAACTAACAAGATGTACAACTTAGTAGATTCGTTTCATTTCTAATATAGTTCCAATAGAAAAGAAACATCTTCAATACCAAACACTGCACTGTATGAAATAGGCCTATTTAGCTCTAGGAATCTTCGTACGAAGAGTGTTGATTGCAGCTAGTTCAACCTTTCCTCATTTGCACAATCTAACAAGATATTCAACTTAGTAGCTTCGTTTCATTTCTAAATTTTTTTCTATAGAAAAGAAATATATTCATTGCCAAACAGTGAACTGTGTGAAATAAGCCTGTTTAGCTTTCTGAATGAGTTGCTTTCATACAAAGATAGTTTATTGCAGCAAGTTCAAACTTTCCTCGTTTGTACAGTCTAACAAGATGTACAACTTAGTATATTTGTTTAGTTTCTAATGTAGTTTTGATAGAAAAGGAATATCTTCATTGTCAAACACTGTACTGTGTGAACTAAGGTTGTTCTGATTTCCGAATGAGTTGCTTTCATACGAAGATAGTTGATTGCAGCAAGTTCAAACTTTCCTCGTTTGCATAATCTAAAAAGATGTACAACTTAGTGGTTTCTTTAGAAAAGAAACATCTTCATTGACGAACACTGTACTGTGTGAAATAAACCTCTTCAGTTCTAGGAATGAGTTGCTTTCGTACAAAGGGTGTTGATTGCAGCTAATTCAAATTTTCCTCGTTTGCACAATCTAAGAAGATGAACAACTTAGTAGATTTGTTTCATTTCTAAGGTAGTTTCGATAGAAAAGAAACATCTTCATTGCCTAATACTGTATTGTACGAAATAAGCCTGTTTAGCTCTAGGAATCAGTTGCTTTCGTATGAGGACGGTTGATTGCAGCAAGTTCAAACTTTCCTCCTTTGTATAATCTTACAAGATGTACAACTTAGTAGATTCATTTCATTTCTAATGTAGTTTTGATAGAAAAAAAAGAAAATCTTCATTGCCAAACACTGTAATGTATGAAATAAGCGTGTCAACTCTAGGAATCAGTTGCTTTTGTACGAAGAGGGTTTATTGGTGCAAGTTCAAACTTTGCTCGTTTGTACAATCTAACACCATGTGCAACTTGGTAGATTTGTTTCATTTATAATGTAGTTCGATTAGAAAAGAAACGTCTTCATTGCCAAACACTGTACTCTGTGAACTATGCTTGTTAACCTTTCCAAATGAGTTGCTTTCATATGAAGATGGTTGATTGCAGCAAGTTCAACCTTTCCTCGTTTGCGTAATCTAACAAGATGTACAACTTATTAGATTCATTTCATTTATAATGTGGTTTTTCTAAAAGAAACATCTTCATTGCCGAATACTGTACTGTATGAAATAAACCTGTTTAGCTCTAGGAATCAGTTGCTTTCGTACGAAGAGGGTTGACTGAAACAAGTTCAAACTTTCCTCGTTTGTTCAATCTAACAAGAAGTACAACTTAGTATGTTCATTTCATTTCTAATGTTGTTTTGTTAGAAAAGGAGTATCTTCATTACCAAACACTTCACTGGGTGAACTAACCTTGTTCAGCTTTCTGAATGAGTTGCTTTCATACGAAGATAATTGATTTCAACAAGTTCAAACTTTCCTCGTTTGTGTAATCTAACAACATGTACAACTTAATAGAATCGTTTCATTTCTAAAGTGGTTTCGTAAGAAAATAAACATCTTCATTGCCGAACACTGTACTGTGTGAAATAAGCCTGTTCAGCTCTACCAATGAGTTGATTTCATATGAGAGGTGTTGAATGCAGCAAGTTAAAACTTTCCTCGATTGTTCAATCTAACAAGATATACAACTTGTAGGTTGGTTTCATTTCTAATGTAATTTCATTAGAAAAGAAACATCTTACTTGCCATACACTGTACTGTGTAAACTAAGCTTGTTCAGGTTTCCGAATGAGTTGTTTTCATAAGAAGATAGTTGATTGCAGCATGCTCAAACTTTCCTCATTTGTGTAATCTAACAACTTGTACAACTTAGTAGATTTGTTTCATTTCTAATGTAGTTTCGTTAGAAAAGAAACATCTTCATTACCAAACACTGTACTGGGTGAACTAAGATTGTTCAGGTTTCTGAATGAGTTGCTTTCATAAGACGATAGTTGATTGCAGGAAGTTCAAACTTTCCTCATTTGCATAATCTAACAACATGTAAAACTTAGTAGAATCGTTTCAATTCTAAAGTGGTTTTGTTAGAAAATAAACATCTTCGTTGCCGAACACTGTACTGTGTGAAATAAGCCTGTTCAGCTCTCCAAATGAGTTGCTTTCATACGATGGGTGTTGATTGCAGCAACTGAAACTTTCCTCGTTTGTGTAATCTAATAATGTGTACAACTTAGTAGATTTGTTTCATTTCTAATGTAGTTTGAATAGAAAAGAAACATCTTCATTGCCAAGCACTGTACTGTATGAAATAAGCCTGTTTAGCTCTAGGAATCAGTTGTTTTCATATGAAGAGGGTTAATTGCAGCAAGTTCAAACATTCCTCGTTTGTACAATCTAACAAGATGTACAACTTAGTAGATTCATTTCATTTCTAATGTAGTTTCTATAGAAAAGAAACATCTCCATTGCCGAACACCGTACTGTATGAAATATACCTGGTTAGCTATCGGAATCAATAGCTTTTGTATGAAGAGGGTTGATTGCAGGTAGTTCAACCTTTCTTCATTTGTTCAATCTAAAAACATGTATAAATTAGTAAGTTCGTTTCATTTCTAATGTAGTTTCGTTAGAAAAGAAACATTTTCATTGCCAAACACTGTACTGTGTGAACTAAACTTGTTCAGCTTTCCGAATGTGTTGCTTTCATATGAAGATAGTTGATTGCAGCAAGTTCAAACTTTCCTCTTTTGCGTAATCTAACAAGAAGTACAACTTAGTAGATTAGTTTCATTTCTAATGTTTCGATTGAAAAGAAACATCTTCATTTACAAACACTGTACTGCATGAAATAAGCATTTTTAGCTTTAGGATTTGTTGCTTTCGTAGGAAGACGGTTGACAGCAGGTAGTTCAATATTTCCTCGTTTGTACAATATAACAAGATGTACAATTTGTTACATTCATTTTATTTGTAAAGTGGTTTCATTAGGAAAGAAACAACTTCATTTGCAAACACTGTACTGTGTGAAGTAATGCTGTTTAGCTCTAGGAATCAGTTGCTTTCATACGAAGGGTGTTGATTGCAGCAAGTTCAAAATTTCCTCATTTCCATAATCTAACAAGATGTACAACTTAGTAGATTCCTTTCATTTCTAATGTAGTTTTGATAGAAAACAAACATCTTTATTGCCAAACACTGTACTGTGTAAACTAAGCTCCTTCAGCTTTCCTCATTTGTACTATGTCACAAGATGTACAACTTCGTAGATTCATTTCATTTCTAATGTAGTTTCGATAGAAAAGAAACATCTTCATTTCTGAATGCAGTACTGTATGAAATAAGCCTGTTTAGCTCTCAGAATCAATTGCTTTTGTAAGAAGATGGTTGGTTGCAGCAATTTCAAACTTTCCTCTTTTGTTCAATCTAAAATGATGTACAACTTAGTAGGTTCATTTCATTTCTAATGCAGTTTCCTCAGAAAAGAAACATCTTCATTTACAAATACTGTACTGTGTGAACTAAGCTTGTTGCTTTCATACGAAGATAGTTGATAGCAGCAAGTTCAAACTTTCCTCTTTTGCATTATCAAACAAGATGTACAACTTAGTAGATTCATTTCAATTCATATATGTATTTTTGAAGAGAAAGACCGAGAGAGAGAGACAGAGGGACAGGGAGAGGAAGACAGAGATGGGCGTACCAGCAGTGTCTCAGCTGCTGAGAATGAAATTCTGATGTGTGTGCCACCCATGTGTTCAAGTGTGGCAATGCGCCCTTGTGTCACTTTGCATCTGGCTAAACGTGGGACCCAGAGATTGGAACCGCTGGAGATTGGAACCACCATTCTTAGGCTTAGGAGGCAGGTGCCTTAACCCCTAAGCAATCTCTCCAACCTGATTTGTTTCATTTCTAATATAGGTTCGTTAGAAAAGAAACATCTTCATTGCCAAACACTGTACTGTGTGAGCTAAGCTTGTTCAGCTTCCCGAATGAGTTGCTTTCATACAACGATAGTTGATTGCAGCAAGTTCAAACTTTCCTCATTTATGTAATCTAAGTAGTAAAACTTAGTAGATTCATTTCATTTCTAATGTAGTTTCAATAGGAAAAAAAATCTTCATTGCTGAACACTGTACTGTATGAAATAAGCCTGTTTAGCTCTAGGAATCAGTTGCTTTCATACAAACTGGGTTGATTGCAGCAAGTTCACACTTTCCTCATTTGTACAATCAAACAAGATGTACAACTTAGTAAATTGGTTTCATTTCTTTTATATATTTTATTTATTTATTTATTTTTATATTTTGGAGGGAGACACAGAGAGATACAGAGACAGAGAGAGACAGAGAGAGAGAGATTGGAAGACAGAGTTGGGCGCGCCAGCAGTGTCTCAACTGCTGAGAATGATATCCAGATGCGTGCACCCCCCTTGTGTTCAAGTGCGGCATTGCACACTTGCATCACTTTGCATCTGCCTAAACATGGGACCTGGATATTGGAACCACTGGAGATTGGAATCAGCATTCTTAGGCTTAGGAGGCAGTCGCCTTAATCCCTAAGCCATCTCTCCAGCCCAATTCATTTCATTTCTAATGTAGTTTCATTAGAAAAGAAACATCTTCATTGCCAAACACTGTACTGTGTGAACTAAGCCTGTTCAGCTTTCCAAATGAGTTGCTTTCATACGACGATAGTTGATTGCAGCAAGTTCAAACTTTCCTCGTTTGCATATTCTAACAAGATGTACAACTTAGTAGATTTGTTTCATTTCTAATGTAGTTTCATTAGAAAAGAAACATCTAAATTGCCACACACTGTACTATGTGAAATAGGCTTGTTCAGCTTTCTGAATGAGTTGCTTTCATACGAAGATAGTTGATAGCAGCAAGTTCAAAGTTTCCTTGTTTGTGTAATCTAACAAGATGTACAACTTAGTAGATTCCTTTCATTTCTAATGTAGTTTCGATAGAAAAAAAAAATCTTCCTTGCCGAACACTGTAGAGTATGAAATAAGCCTGTTTTGATCTAGGATTCAGTTGCTTTTGTACAAAGAGGGTATATTGCAGCAAGTTTAAACTTTACTCTTTTGTTCAATCTTACAAGATGTACAACTTAGTAGGTTCATTTCATTTCTAAAGTGGTTTCCATAGGAAAGAAACATCTTCATTGGTGAACACTGTACTGTGTGAAGTAAGTGTGTTTAGCTCTAGGAATCAGTTGCTTTCATATGAAGAGGGTTGATTGCAGCAAGTTCAAACTTTCCTCGTTTGCATAATCTAACAAGATGTACAACTTAGTAGATTCGTTTCATTTCTAAAGTGGTTTCTTTAGAAAATAAACATCTTCATTGGTGAACACTGTACTGTGTGAAGTAAGCGTGTATAGCTCTAGGTTTCAGTTGCTTTTTTACGAAAAGGGTTGCTTCCAGCAAGTTCAAACGTTCCTCCTTTGTGTTATCTAACAAGATGTACAACTTAGTAGATTCATTTCATTTCTAATGTAGTTCCATTGGAAAAGAAACATTTTCATTGCCAAACACTGTACTGTGTGATATAAGCTTCTTAAGCTCTCCAAATGAGTTGCTTTCGTATGAAGATGGTTAATTGCAGCCAGTTCAAACTTTTCTCCTTTGTACAATCTAAAGAGATGTACAATGTGGTAGGTTCATTTCATTTCTAATGTAGTTTTGTTAGAAAAAAAATGTCTTCATTGCCAAACACTGTACTGTGTGAACTAAGTTTGTTCAGCTTTCCGAATGAGTTGCTTTCATAAGGCGATAGTTAATTGCAGCAAGTTCAACCTTCCTTCATTTGCGTAATCTAAGAAGTTGTACAAGTTAGTAGATTAGTTTCATTTCTAATGCATTTTTGATAGAAAAGAAACATCTTCATTGCCAATAACAGTATAAAACAAACCTGTTTAGCTCTAGGAATCAGTTGCTTTAGAAAGAAGAGGGTTAATTGCAGCAAGCTCAAACTTTCCTCATTTGTACAATCTAACAAGATATACAACTTAGTACAATCATTTCATTTCTAATGTAGTTTTCATAGAAAAGAAACATCTTCATTTCAGAACACTGTACTGTGTGAAATAAGCCTGTTCAGTTCTAGAAATGAGTTGCTTTAGCACAAAGGGTGTTGATTGCAGCATGTTCAAACTTTCCTCGTTTGTGTAATCTAATGTGATGTATGACTTAGTAGATTCGTTTCATTTCTCTTGTAGTTTCAATTGAAAAGAAACATCTTCATTGCCAAACACTGTACTGTATGCAATACGCCTGTTTAGCTCTAGCAATCAGTTGCTTTCATACGAAGAGGGATGATTGCTGCAAGTTCAAACTTTCCTCGTTTGTACAATCTAACAAGATGTACAACTTAGTAGATTCATTTCATTTCTAGTGTACTTTCGTTAGAAAAGAAACATCTTCATTTCCAAACACTGTACTGTATGAAATATACCTGGTTAGCTATCGGAATCAATTGCTTTTTTGTAATGAACAAGGTTGATTGCAGGTAGTTCAAACTTTCTTCGTTTTGTTCAATCTAAAAAGATGTACAAATTAGTAAGTTCATTTCATTTCTAATAGTTTTGTTAGAAAAGAAACATCTTCATTGCCAAACACTGTACTGTATGAAATAAGCCTGTTAAGCTTTCGAAGTTGCTTTCATATGAAGAGGGTTGATTGCAGCAAGTTCAAACTTTCCTCTTTGTCCTAATCTAACAAGAGTACAACTTAGATTGTTTCATTTCTAGTTCTGATTGAAAAGAAACATCTTCATTTACAAACACTGTACTGTATGAAATAAGCATTTTTAGCTTTAGAATTAGTTGCTTTCATATGAAGAGGGTTGTTTGCAGCAAGTTCAATATTTCCTCGTTTGTACAATCTAACAAGATGTACAACTTGGTACATTCATTTCATTTCTAATGTAGTTTCATTAGGAAAGAAACATCTTCATTGATGCAAACACTGTACTGTGTGAATATAATGCTGTTTAGCTCTAGGAATCAGTTGCTTTCATATGAAGATGGTTGATTGCAGCAAGTTCAAACTTTCCTCATTTCCATAATCTAACAAGATGTACAACTTAGTAGATTCATTTCATTTCTAATGTAGTTTCCATTGAAAACAAACATCTTCATTGCCAAACACTGTACTGTGATATAAGCTTGTTAAGCTCTCCAAATGAGTTACTTTCATAAGAAGATAGTTTTGCAGCAAGTTCAAACTTTGTACTATAATCTACAAGATGTACAACTTAGTAGATTCATTTCATTTCTAATGTATTTTTCATTAGAAAAGAAACATCTTCATTTCCAAAACAGTACTGTATGAAATAAGCCTGTTTAGCTCTCAGAATCAGTTGCTTTTGTAAGAAGATGGTTGGTTGCAGCAAGTTCAAACTTTCCTCTTTTGTTCAATCTAAAATGATGTACAACTTAGTAGGTTCATTTCATTTCTAATGTAGTTTCCTTAGAAAAGAAAATCTTCATTCAAACACTTACAAATGAACTAAGTACTGTTCAGAACTAAGAATCAGTTGCTTTCATACGAAGATAGTTGATTGCAGCAAGTTCAAACTTTCCTCATTTTGTATTATCTAACAAGATGTACAACTTAGTAGATTCATTTCATTTATAATGTATTTTTGTTAGAGAAAGATCTTCATTGAGAAACACTGGACAGGAGAGGAAGACAGAGATGGGCGTACCAGCAGTGTCTCAGCTGCTGAGAATGAAATTCTGTTGCCACCCATGTGTTCAAGTGTGGCAATGTACCCTTGTGTCATTTTGCATCTGGCAAGTTCAAACTTTCGCTCAGTTTTGTAATTCTTAGGCTAACAAGATGTACAATCTCTAGTAGATTTGTTTCATTTCTAATATAGGTTCGTTAGAAAAGAAACATCTTCATTGCCAAACACTGTACTGCATGAGCTAAGCTTGTTCAGCTCTAGCGAATGAGTTGCTTTCATACAAATAGTTGATTGCAGCAAGTTCAAACTTTCCTTGTTTTATAATCTAACAAGATGTAAAACTTAGTAGATTCATTTCATTTCTAATGTAGTTTCAATAGAAAAAAAAACATCTTCATTGCTGAACACTGTACTGTATGAAATAAGCCTGTTTAGCTCTAGGAATCAGTTGCTTTCATACAAACTGGGTTGATTGCAGCAAGTTAAAACTTTCCTCGTTTGTACAATCTAACAAGATGTACAACTTAGTAAATTGGTTTCATTTCTTTTATATATTTTATTTGAAAGAGAAATTTCTTCATTTTGGAACACTGAACTGTATGAAATAAGCCTGTTTAGCTCTAGAGAGAGAGTTGCTTTCATACAAAGTTGATTGCAGCCAGTTCAAACTTTCAACTTTTGAGTAATCTAATATGATGTACAACTTAGCCCCCCGTTTCATTTCAAGTGCGGTTTTTTTACAAAAGAATCATCTTCATCTGCCAAACATGGGACCTGGATATTGGAACCACTTTAGATTAGGAATCAGCTTAGTTGAAAAGTTCAAACTTTAATCATTTGCCATCTCAAGATGTACAACTTAATTCATTTCATTTCTAATGTAGTTTCATTAGAAAAGAAACATCTTCATTGCCAAACACTGTACTGTGTGAACTAAGCCTGTTCAGCTTTCCAAATGAGTTGCTTTCATACGAAGATAGTTGATTGCAGCAAGTTCAAACTTTCCTCGTTTGCATAATCTAACAAGATGTACAACTTAGTAGATTTGTTTCATTTCTAATGTAGTTTCATTAGAAAAGAAACATCTAAATTGCCAAACACTGTACTGTGTGAAATAAGCTTGTTCAGCTTTCTGAATGAGTTGCTTTCATACGAAGATGGTTGATAGCAGCAAGTTCAAAACTTTCCTTGTTTGTGTAATCTAACAAGATGTACAATTAGTAGATTCCTTTCATTTCTAATGTAGTTTTGATAGAAAAAAAACATCTTCATTGCCAAACACTGTACTGTATGAAATAAGCCTGTTTAGATCTAGGATTCAGTTGCTTTTGTACAAAGAGGGTTGATTGCAGCAAGTTCAAACTTTCCTCATTTGTTCAATCTAACAAGATGTACAACTTAGTAGGTTCATTTCATTTCTAATGTGGTTTTGATAGAAAGAAACATCTTCATTGGTGAACACTGTACTGTGTGAAGTAAGTGTGTTTAGCTCTAGGAATCAGTTGCTTTCATATGAAGAGGGGTTGATTGCAGCAAGTTCAAACTTTCCTCGTTTGCATAATCTAACAAGATGTACAACTTAGTAGATTTGTTTCATTTCTAATGTGGTTTCTTTAGAAAAGAAACATCTTCATTGTGAACACTGTACTGTGTGAAGTAAGCCTGTATAGCTCTAGGTTTCAGTTGCTTTTTTTACGAAGAGGGTTGCTTCCAGCAAGTTCAAACTTTCCTCCTTTGTTCAATCTAACAAGATGTACAACTTAGTAGATTCATTTCATTTCTAATGTAGTTCCATTGGAAAAGAAACATTTTCATTGCCAAACACTGTACTGTGTGAATAAGCTTGTTAAGCTCTCCAAATGAGTTGCTTTCGTATGAAGAGGGTTAATTGCAGCAAGTTCAAACTTTTCTCCTTTGTACAATCTAAACAAGATGTACAATGTAGTAGGTTCATTTCATTTCTAATGTAGTTTTGTTAGAAAAAAAATGTCTTCATTGCCAAACACTGTACTGTGTGAACTAAGTTTGTTCAGCTTTCCGAATGAGTTGCTTTCATAAGGCGATAGTTAATTGCAGCAAGTTCAACCTTCCTTCATTTGCGTAATCTAAGAAGTTGTACAAGTTAGTAGATTAGTTTCATTTCTAATGCATTTTTGATAGAAAAGAAACATCTTCATTGCCAATAACAGTATAAAACAAACCTGTTTAGCTCTAGGAATCAGTTGCTTTAGAAAGAAGAGGGTTAATTGCAGCAAGCTCAAACTTTCCTCATTTGTACAATCTAACAAGATATACAACTTAGTACAATCATTTCATTTCTAATGTAGTTTTCGTTAGAAAAGAAACATCTTCATTTCAGAACACTGTACTGTGTGAAATAAGCCTGTTCAGTTCTAGGAATGAGTTGCTTTAGCACAAAGGGTGTTGATTGCAGCATGTTCAAACTTTCCTCGTTTGTGTAATCTAATGTGATGTATGACTTAGTAGATTCGTTTCATTTCTCTTGTAGTTTCAATTGAAAAGAAACATCTTCATTGCCAAACACTGTACTGTATGCAATACGCCTGTTTAGCTCTAGCAATCAGTTGCTTTCATACGAAGAGGGATGATTGCTGCAAGTTCAAACTTTCCTCGTTTGTACAATCTAACAAGATGTACAACTTAGTAGATTCATTTCATTTCTAGTGTACTTTCGTTAGAAAAGAAACATCTTCATTTCCAAACACTGTACTGTGTGAAATAAGCTTGTTCAGCTTTCCGAATGAGTTGCTTTCATGTGAAGACAGTTGATTGCAGGAAGTTCAAACATTCCTCGTTTTCATAATCTAACAAGATGTACAACTTAGTAGATTCATTTCATTTCTAATGTTTCGATAGAAAAGAAACATCTTCATTTCCAAACACTGTACTGTATCAAATAAGCCTTTTTAGCTTTAGGAATCAGTTGATTTTGTATGAAGAGGGTTGATTGCAGTTAGTTCTGATAGAAAAGAAACATCTTCATTGCCGAACATTGTACTGTATGAAATAAGCCTGTTAACCTCTTGGAATTAGTTCCTTTCATATGAAGAGGGTTGTTTGCAGCAAGTTCAAACTTTACTCGTTTGTCCAATCTTACAAGATGTACAACTTGGTAGGTTCATTTCATTTCTAAAGTTTCCTTAGGAATGAAACATCTTCATTGATGAACACTGCTCTGTGTGAAGTAAGCATGTTTAGCTCTAGGTTTCAGTTGCTTTTGTACAAAGAGGGTTGCTTCCACCAAGTTCAAACGTTCCTCCTTTGTGTTATCTAAAAAGATGTACAACTTAGTAGATTCATTTCATTTCTAATGTAGTTCCATTGGAAAAGAAACATTTTCATTGCCAAACACTGCACTGTGTGATATAAGCTTCTTAAGCTCTCCAAATGAGTTGCTTTCATATGAAGATGGTTGATTGCAGCAAGTTCAAACTTTCCTCCTTTGTATAATCTAAAGAGATGTACAATGTAGTAGGTTCATTTCATTTCTAATGTAGTTTCATTAGAAAAAAAAATGTCTTCATTGCCAAATACTGTACTGTGTGAACTAAGCTTGTTCAGCTTTCCGAATGAGTTACTTTCATAAGGTGATAGTTAATTGCAGCAAGTTCAACCTTCCTTCGTTTGCGTAATATAAGAAGTTGTACAAATTAGTAGATTAGTTTCATTTCTAATGTATTTTTGATAGAAAAGAAACATCTTCATTGCCAATAACTTACAGTATTAAATAAGCCTGTTTAGCTCTAGGAATCAGTTGCTTTCCTACAAAGAGGGTTGACTGCATCAAGTTCAAACTTTCCTCATTTGTACAATCCAACAAGATGTACAACTTAGTACATTCCTTTCATTTCTAATGTAGTTTTGTTAGAAAAGAAACATCTTCATTGCCAAACACTGTACAGTGTGAACTAAGCTTGTTCAGCTTTCCGAATATGTTGCTTTCATATGAAGATAGTTGATTGCAGCAAGCTCAAACTTTCCTCATTTGTGTAATCTAACAAGATGTACAACTCAGTAGATTCATTTCATTTATACAATGGTTTCGTTAGAGAAGAAACATCTTCATTCAGAAACACTGTAGTGTGTGAAATAAGCCTGTTCACCTCTAGGAATGAGATGCTTTGGTACAAAGGGTGTTGGTTGCAACATGTTAAAACTTTACTTGTTTGTGTAATCTAATATGATGTAGAACTTCGTAGATTCGTTTCATTCTCATGTACTTCCAATTGAAAGGAAACATCTTCATTGCTGAACACTGTACTGCATGCAATAAGCCTGTTTAGCTCTAGCAATCAGTTGCTTTCATACAAAAAGGCAAGTTCAAACTTTCCTTGTTTGTACAATCTAACAAGATGTACAACTTAGTAGATTCATTTCATTTCTAATGTAATTTCATTAGAAAAGAAACACCTTCATTTCCAAACACTGTACTGTATGAACTAAGCTTGTTTTGCTTTCTGAATGAGTTGCTTTCATACAAAGAGATTGCAGCAAGTTAAAACTTTCCTCGTTTGCATAATCTAACAAGATGTACAACTTATTAGATTCATTTCATTTCTAAAGTGGTTTCTTTAGAAAAGAAACATCTTCATTGCCAAACACTGAACTGTGTGAAATAAGCCTGTTCAGCTCTAGGAATGAGTTGCTTTCGTACAAAGGGTGTTGATTGCAGTATGCTCAATCTTTCCTCTTTTGTGTAATCTAATATGATGTACAACTTAGCCCATTCGTTTCATTTCTAATGTAGTTTTGATAGAAAAGAAACATCTTCATTGCCAAACTTCTGTTCTGTATAAAATAAGCCTGTTTAGCTCTAGGAATTAGTCCTTTCATACGAAGAGGGTTGATTGCAGCAAGTTCAAACTTTATGCATTTGTTCAATCTTACAAGATGTACAACTTAGTAGGTTCATTTCTTTTCTAAAGTGGTTTCCTTAGGAAAGAGACATCTTCATTGGCGAACACTGTACTGTGTGAAGTAAGCGTGTTTAGCTCTAGGTATCAGTTGCTTTCATACGAAGAGGGTTGATTACAGCAATTTCAAACATTCCTCATTTGCGTAATCTGACAAGATGTACAACTTAGTAGATTTGTTTCATTTCTAATGTAGTTCCGTTAGAAAAGAAACATTTTCATTGCCAAACACTGTACTGAGTGACATTGTACTGAGTGAAATAAGCTTATTTGGCTCTCTTAATGAGTTGCTTTCATACGAAGATGGTTGATTTCAGCAAGTTTAAACTTTCCTCTTTTGTACAATCTAAAACAATGTACAATATAGTAGGTTCATTTCATTTCTAATGTAGTTTAGTTAGAAAAGAAACATCTTCATTGCCAAACACTGTACTGTGTAAACTAAGCTTGTTCAGCTTTCTGAATGACTTGCTTTCATAAGAAGATAGTTAATTGCAGGAAGTTCAAACTTTCCTCGTTTGTGTAATCTAAAAAGTTGTACAAGTTAGTAGATTTGTTTAATTTCTAATGTATTTGTGATAGAAAAGAAACATCTTCATTGCCGAACAATGTACAGTATGAAATAAGCCTGTTAAGCTCTAGGAATCAGGTGCTTTAGAAAGAAGAGGGTTAATTGCAGCAAGTTCAAACTTTCCTCATTTGTACAATTTAACAAGATATACAACTTAGAAGATTCATTTCATTTCTAATGTGGTTTTGATAGAAAAGAAACATCTTCATTGCCGAACACTGTTCTGTGTGAAGTAAGCCTGTTCACCTCTCCCTATGAGTTGCTTTCATACGAAGGGTGTTGATTGAAGTAAGTTCAAACTTTCCTTGTTGGCAAAATATAACAACATGAACAACTTAGTAGATTCGTTTCATTTCTAGTGTAGTTTCAATAGAAAAGAAACATCTTTATTGCCGAACACTACTTTATGAAAAAAGCCTGTTTAGCTCTAGAAATCAGCTGCTTTCATACGAAGAGGGTTTGTTGCATCAAGTTCAAACTTTCCTTGTTTCCACAATCCAACAAGATGTATAACTTATTATATTCGTTTCATTTCTAATGTAGTTTCACTAGAAAAGGAACATTTTCATTGCCAAACCCTGTGCAGTGTGAACTAAGCTTGTTCATCCTTCCAAATATGTTGCTTTCATACCAAGAGGGTTGTTTGCAGCAAGTTCAAACTTTCCACGTTTGTACAATCCAACAAGATGTACAACTTAGTAGATTCATTTCATTTCTAATATAGTTTCATTAGAAAAGAAACATCTTCATTGCCAAACACTGTACTGTATGAAGTAAGCTTGTTCAGCTTTCCAAATATGTTGCTTTCATATAAAGATAGTTGATTGCAGCAAGTTCAAACTTTCCTCGTTTGAGTAATCTAAGAAGATGTACAACTCAGTAGATTCGTTTAGTTTCTAAAGTGGCTTCGTTAGAGAAGAAACATCTTCATTCCCAAACACTGTAGTGTGTGAAATAAGCCTGTTCAGCTCTAGGAATTTGTTGCTTTGCTACAAAGGGTGTTGATTGAAGCATGTTCAAACTTTCCTCATTTGTGTAATCTAATGTGATGTACAACTTAGTAGATTCGTTTCATTTCTCATGTAGTTTTGATTGAAAAGAAACATCTTCATTGCTGAACACTGTACTGTTTGCAATAAGCCTGTTTAGCTCTAGCAATCAGTTGCTTTCATACGAAGAGGGTTGATTGCTGCAAGTTCAAGCTTTCCTCGTTTGTACAATCTAACAAGATGTACAACATAGATTCGTTTCATTTCTAATGCAATTTCGTTAGAAAAGAAACATCTTCATTTCCAAACACTGTACTGTATGAATTAAGCTTGTTTTGCTTTCAGAATGAGTTGCTTTCATACAAAGATAGTTGATTTCAGCAAGTTCAAACTTTCCTCCTTTGTGTAATCTAACAAGATGTACAAATTGGTAGATTCATTTCATTTCTAAAGTGGATTCATTAGGAAAGAAACATCTTCATTGCCAAAAACTGTACTGTATGTTTAGCTCTAGATATCTAGATACAAAGAGTGTTGATTTCAGGTAAATCAACCTTTCCTCACTTGCACAATCTAACAAGATGTACAACTTAGTAGATTCATTTCATTTCTAATGCAGTTGCATTAGAAAAGACAGATCTTCATTGCCAAACATTGTACTGTGTGAACTAAGCTAGTTCATCTTTAGAAATGAGTTGGTTTCATACGAAGATAGTTGATTGCAGCAAATTTAAACTTTCGATGTTTGCGTAATCTGACAAGATGTACATCATAGTAGATTCATTTCATTTCTAATGTAGTTTTGATAGAAAAGAAACATCTTCATTGCCGAACACTGGACTGTGAGAAATATGCCTGGATAGCTCTAGAAATCACTTACTTTCTTTAGAAGAGGGTTGATTGCAGCAACTTCAAACTTTCCTCATTTCCACAATCTAACAAGATGTACAACTTAGTAGATTCATTCATTTCCAATGTAGTTTCATTAGAAAAGAAACATCTTCATTGCCAAACACTGTAGTGTGTGAACTAAGCTTGTTCAGCTTTCCGAATGTGTTGCTTTCCTACGAAGATAGTTGATTACAGTAAGTTCAAACTTTCCTCATTTGTGTAATCTAACAAGATGTATAATTTAGTAGATTAGTTTCATTTCTAATGTAGTTTTTATAGAAAAGAAACATCTTCAGTCCCAAACACTCTACTGTATGAAATAACCCTGTTTAGCTCTAGGAATCAGTTGCTTTCATACAAAGAGGGTTGAATGCAGCAAGTTCAAACTTTCCTCATTTGTACAATCTCACAAGATGTACAACTTAGTAGATTCGTGTCATTTCTAAGGTAGTTTTTTTTTTTTTTTTTTAAAGAAACATCTTCATTACCAAATACTGTATTGTGTGAAATAAGCTTGCTCAGCTCTTGGAATGAGTTGCTTTTGTATGAAGAGGGTGGGTTACAGCAAGTTCAAACTTTAATAGTTTGTATAACCTAAAAAGATGTGCAACTTAGTAGATTCATTTTATTTCTAAAGAAGTTTCATTAGAAAAGAAACATCTTCATTGCCAAACACTGTAGTGTATGAAACAAGCATGTTTAGCTCTTTGAATCAGTTACTTTCATTTGAAGAGTGTTGATTGCAGCAAGTTCAATCTTTTTTCGGTTTCACAATATAACAACATGTGCACCTTAGTAGATTCGTTTCATTTCTAATGTAGTTTCTTTAGAAAAGAAACACCTTCATTGCCAAACACTGTAGTGTGTGAAATAACCTTCTTTAGCTCTCGGAATGAGTTGCTTTCTTGCGAAGAGGGTTGATTGCAGCACGTTCAAACTTTCCTCATTTGCACAATATAACAAGATGTACAACCTAGTAGATTCATTTATCTCTAAAGTTTTTTCTTTAAAAAAGAAATATCTTCGTTGTATAACACTGTACTTCATGAAATAAGACTGTTTAGCTCTAGGAATCAGTTGATTTTGTGCGAAGAGGGCTGTTTGCAGCAAATTGAAACTTTCCTCCTTTGCACATTCTAACAAGATGTACAACTTAGTAGATTAGTTTCATTTCTAATTTAGTTTCTATAGAAAAGAAACATCTTTATTGCCAAACACTGTACTGTGTGAAATAAGCTTGTTCAGCTCTAGGAATGAGTGGTTTTCATACGCAGAGGTTTGATTGCACCAAGTTCAAACTTTCCTCGTTTGTATAATATAATAAGATGTATAACATAGTAGATTCGTTTCATTTCTAATGTAGTTTGATATAAAAGAAACACCTTCATTTCTGAACACTGTACTTTGTGAACTAAATTTGTTTATCTCTCGAAATGAGTTGCTTTTGTACGAAGAGGGTTGATTGCAGCAAGTTCAAACTTTCATCGTTTGTACAATGTAACAAGATGTACAACCTAGTTGAGTCATTTCATTTCTAAAGTAGTTTCGTTCAAAAAGAAACATCTTCATTGCCAAACACTGTACTGTGTGAAATAAGCTTGCTTAGCTCTAGGAATGAGTTGCTTTCTTATGAAGAGGGTGGGTTACAGCAAGTTCAAACTTCCTCCTTTGTATAATGTAACAAGATGTGCAACTTAGCAGATTCATTTCATTTCTAATGTAGTTTTGATTGGAAAAAAAATATTCATAGCCAAACACTGTACTGTGCAAAATAAGCTTGTATAGCTCTCGGAATGAGTTGCTTCCTTATGAAGAGGGTTGATTGCAACAAGTTCAAACTTTCTTCATTTGTGTAATCTAACCAGATGTACAACTTAGTAGATTCGTTTCATTTCTAATGTAGATCCGATAGAAAAGAAACATCTTCATTGCCAAACACTGTACTGTATGAAATATGGCTGTTAACTCTGGGAATCAGTTGCTTTCATACTAAGAGGGTTGATTGCTGCAAGTACAAACTTTCTTCATTTGTACAATCTAACAAGATGTACAACTTAGTAGATTCACTTCACCTCTAATGCAGTTTTTTAAGGAAAGAAACATCTTCATTGCAGAACACTGTACTGTGTGAAATAAGCTTGCCCAGATCTAGGATTTATTGGCGTTCATTCGAAGGATGTTGATTGCAGAAAGTTCAAACTTTCCTCATTTGCATAATCTAACAAAATGTACAACTTAGTAGATTCATTTCATTTCTAGTGTAGTTTCGATAGAAAAGAAACATCTTCATTGATGAACACTGTACTGTACGAAATATGCCTGTTAACTCTAGGAATCAGTTGCTTTCATAGTAAGAGGGTTGATTGCTGCAAGTACAAACTTTCTTCGTTTATACAATCTAACAAGATGTACAACTTAGTAGATTCACTTCACCTTTAATGTAGTTTTTTAAGGAAAGAAACATCTTCATTGCCGAACACTATACTGTGTGAAATAAGCTTGTCCAGATCTAGGATTTATTGGCGTTCATACGAAAGATGTTGATCGTAGCAAGTTCAAACTTTTCCCCATTTGCACAAACTAACAAGATGTACAATTTAGTAGATTCTTTTCATTTATAGTGTAGTTTCGATAGAAAAGAAACATATTCATTGCCAAACACTGTACTGTATGAAATAAGCTTGTTCAGCTCTAAAAATGAGTAGCTTTCATACGCAGAGGTTTGATTGCACCAAGTTCAAACTTTCCTTGTTTGTACAATCTAATAAGATGTACAACTTAGTAGATTCGTTTCATTTCTAATGTAGTTTTGATAGAAAAGAAAAACCTTCATTTCTGAACACTGTACTTTGTGAAATAAATTTGTTTAGCTCTCGAAATGAGTTGCTTTTGTATGAAGATGGTTGATTGCAGCAAGTTCAAACTTTCATCGTTTGTACAATGTAACAAGATGTACAACTTAGTCGAGTCATTTCATTTCTAAAGTAGTTTCGTTCAAAAAGAAACATCTTCATTGCCGAACACAACACTGTGTGAAATAAGCTTGCTCAACACTCATAATGATTTGCTTTCATACGAAAAGGTTGATTGCAGCAAGTTCAAACGTCCCTCTTTTGCACAATCTAACAAGATGTACATTTTAGTAGATTCCATTCACTTCTAATGTAGTTTTTTAAGAAAACAAACATCTTCATTGTCAAACCCTGTACTGTGCGAAATAAGCTTGTTCAGCTCTAGGAATGAGTTGCTTTCGTACGAAGGATGTTTTTTTCAGCAAGTTCAAACTTTCTTCTTTTGTATAATCTAACAAGATATACAACTTAGTACATTCGTTTCATTTCTAAAGTAGTTTCGATAGAAAAGGAACATCATTATTGCGGAACAATGTACTGTGTGAAATAAGCTTGCTCAGCTCTGGGAATGGGTTGCTTTTGTATGAAGACGGTTGATTGCAGCAAGTTCAAACTTTCCTCACTTGTATAATATAACAACATGTGCAACTTTATAGATTCGATTCATTTCTAATGTACTTTCATTAGAAAAGAAACATCTTCATTGCCGAACACTGCACTTTGTGATATA
Organism: Orientallactaga sibirica; assembly: GCA_036365145.1. Classification (NCBI taxonomy): domain Eukaryota; kingdom Metazoa; phylum Chordata; class Mammalia; order Rodentia; family Dipodidae; genus Orientallactaga; species Orientallactaga sibirica. Next base: position 641,262 of record JAEOAD010000025.1, read on the forward strand.
AGCTTGTTCAGCTCGCTGAATGAGTTGCTTTAGTAAGAAGTGGGTTAAGTGCAGCAAGTTCAGACTTTCCTCGTTTGTGTAATCTAAGAAGATGTACAACTCAATAGACTGGTTTCATTTCTAATGTAGTTTCCTTAGAAAATATACATCTTCATTGACGAATACGGTACTGTGTGAAAAAGCGTATGGAGCTCTAGGAATGAGTTGCTTTCATAGGAAGGGTATGGATTGCAGCAAGTTCAAACTTTCCTCGTTTCCACAATCTAACAAGATGTACAACTTAGTGGATTTTTTTTCATTTCTAATGTAGTTTCGATAGAAAAGAAACATCTTCATTGGCGAACACTGTACTGTTTGAAATAAGCCTGTTTAGCTCTAGGAATCAGTTGCTTTCAAAAGAACAGTGTTGATTGCATCAAGTTCATACTTTCCTCGTTTGGACAATCTAACAAGGTGTACAACTTAGTGGATTCGTTTCATTTCTAATGTAGTTTCATTACAAAAGAAACATCTTCAATACCAAACACTATACTGTGTGAACTAAGGTTGTTCAGCTCTAGGCATGAGTTGCTTTCTTACGAAGGGTGTTGATTGCAGCAACGTCAATCTTTCCTCGTTTGAACAATGTAACAAGATGTACGACTTAGTAGATTTGTTTCATTTCTAATGTAGTTCTGATAGAAAAGAAACATCTTCATTGCCAAACACTGTACTGTGTGAAATAAGCCTCTTTAGCTCTAGGAATCAGTTGCTTTCGTACAAAGAGGGTTGATTGCAGCAAGTTCAACTTTCATCATTTGTAAAATCTAACAAGATGTTCAACTTAGTAGAGTCGTTTCATTTCTAAAGTAGTTTCATTCAAAAAGAAATATCTTCATTTCTGAACACTGTAGTGTGTGAAATAAGCTTGCTCAGCTCTTGGAATGAGTTGCTTTCATATGAAGAGGGTGGGTTCCAGCAAGTTCAAACATTCCTCGTTTGTACATTCTATCAAGATATACAATGTGGTAGATTCGTTTCATTTCTAAAGTAGTTTCATTAGAAAAGAAACATCTTCATTTCCAAACACTGTACTGTGTGGAATAAGCTTGCTCAGCTCTCCAAATGAGTTGCTTTTGTATGAAGAGGGTGGGTTACAGCAAGTTCAAACTTTGTTCATTTGTATAATATAAGAAGAAATAAGCCTGTTTAGCTGTAGGAATCAGCTGCATATGTTCAAATAGGGTTGATTGCAGCAAGTTCAAACTTTCCTTGTTTGTACAATCTATCAAGATGTACAATGTAGTAAATTCTTTTCATTTCTAATGTAGTTTCCTTTGAAAAGAAACATCTTTATTGAAAAACACTGAACTGTGTGAAATAAGCTTGCTCAGCTCTCGGAATGAGTGGCGTTTATACACAGAGTGTTGATTGCAACAAGTTCAAACTTTTCTCGTTTGTACAATCTAACAAGATGTACAACTTAGTATATTCATTTCATTTATAATGTAGTTTTGATAGAAAAGAAACACCTTCATTTCTGAACACTGTACTGTGTGAAATAAGGTTATTTAGCTCTCAAAATGAGTTGCTTTCCTACGAGGAGGGTTGCTTGCAACCAGTTCAAACTTTCGTGGTTTGTACAATCTAAGAATATGTACAATTTAGTAGAGCCGTTTCATTTCTAAAGTAGTTTCATTCAAAAAGAAACATCTTCCTTGCCAAACACTGTGCTGTGTGAAATAAGCTTACTCAGCTCTTGGAATGAGTTGCTTTCATATGAAGAGGGTGGGTTACAGCAAGTTCAAACTTCCCCATTTGTATAATCTAACAAGATGTGCAACTTAGTGCATTTGTTTCATTTCTAAAGTAGTTTCGATAAAAAAGAAACATCTTCACTGCCGAACAACGTAATGTGTGAAGTAAGCTTGTTTAGCTCTCGAAAGGAGTAGTTTTCGTATGAAGAGGGTTTAGTGCAGCAAGTTCTAACTTTCTTCTTTGCGCAATCTAACAAGATGCATAACTTAGTATATTCGTTTCATTTCTAATGTCTTTTCCGTAGAAGATAAACATCTTTATTTCCAAACACTGTACTGTGTGAAATAAGATTGTTTACTTCTCGAAATGAGTTGCTCTCGTATGGAGAGGGTTGATTGCAGCAACTTAAATTTCCTCATTTGTAAAATTGAACAACATGTGCAACTTAGTAGATTCGTTTCATTTCTAATGTAGTTTCATCAGAAAAGAAACATCTTCATTGCCAAATAACTGTAGTGTGTGAAGTAAGCTTCTTTAGCTCTCAGAATGAGTTGCTTTCTTACCAAGAGGGTTGATTGAAGCAAGTTCAAACTTTCCTCATTTGCGTAATCTAACAAGATATACAACATGGTAGATATGTTTCATTTCTAATGTAGTTTTGACAGAAAAGAAACATCTTAGTAGATTAGTTTCATTTCTAATGTAGTTTCGATAGAAAAGAAACATCTTCATTGCTGAACACTGTACTGTATGAAACAAGCCTGTTTAGCTCTCTGAATCAGTTCCTTTGGTATGAAGAGGGCTGATTGCAGCAAGTTCAAACTTTCCTCATTTCCATAATCTAACAAGATGTACAACTTAGTAGATTTGTTTCATTTCTAATGTAGTTTCGATACTGTATGAAATAATACTGTTTAGCTCCAGGAATTAGTTGCTTTCATATGAACAGGGTTAATTGCAACTACTTCAAATTTTCTTCGTTTGCACAATCTAACAAGATGAACAAGTTAGTAGACTCATTTCATTTCTAAAGTGGTTTTGGTAGAAATGAAACATCTTCATTGCCGAACACGGTACTGTGTGAAATAAGCTTATTCAGTTCTAGGAATGATTTGCTTTCATACAAAGGGTGTTGCTTGCAGCAAGTTTAAACTTTCCTCATTTGTACAATCTAACAAGATATATTACTTACCAGATTCATTTCATTCTTATGTAGTTTTTGAAAGAAAAGCAACAGCTTCATTTCCGAACACTGTTCTGTGTGAAACAAGCTTACTCAGCTCTCGGAATCAGTTGCTTTCATAAGGAAAGTGTTGATTGCAGCAAGTTCAAACCTTCGTTGTTTCTACAATATAACATGATATACAACTTAGTATAGTTGTTTCATTAGAAAAGAAACATGTTCATAGCCAAACACTGTACTGTGTGAAGTATGCATGTTCAGCTTTCTGAATGAGTTGTTTCGTACAAAGATACTTGATTGCAGCAAGTTCAAACTTTCCTCGTTGGTAAAATCTAACAAGAAGTACAATGTAGTATTTTCATTTCATTTCTAATGTAGTTTCTTTGGAAAACAAACATCCTCATTGCCAAACACTGTACTGTGTGAAATAAGCTTGTTCAGCTCTCCGAATGAGTGGCTTTCGTATGCAGAGGGTTGATTGCAGTAAGTTCAAACTCTCCTGCTTTGTAAAATCTAACAAGATGTACAACTTAGTAGATTCGTTTCATTTCTAATGTAGTTTCAATAGAAAGGAAATGCCTTCATTGCCAAACACTGTATTGTGTGAAATAAGTTTGTTGAGCTCTCGAAATAAGTTGCTTTCATATAAAGAGGGTTGATGGCAGCAAGTTCAAACATTTCTCATTTGTACAATCTAACAAGATGTACAACTTTGTAGAGTCTTTTCATTTCTAAAGTAGTTTCGTTCAAAAAGAAACATCTTCATTGCCGAACACTGTACTGTGTGAAATAAGCTTGTTCAGCTCTAGGCATGAGTTGCTTTCATACGAAGGATGTTGCTTGCAGCGAGTTCAAACTTTCCTCATTTCCACAATGTAAAAAGATGTACAGCTTAGTAGATTCATTTGATTTCTAATGTAGTTTCGATAGAAAGGAGACATCTTCATTGCCGAACACTGTACTGTATGAAATAAGCCTGTTTGTATAATCTAACAAGATGTGCAAATTAGTAGATTCATTTCATTTCTAAAGTAGTTTCAATAGAAAAGAAATGTCTTCATTGCCTAACACTGTACTGTGTGAAATAAGCTTGTGTAGCTGTTGGAATGAGTTGCTTTCATATGAAGAGGGTTTAGTGCAGCAAGTATGTTTAATCTAACCCGATGTACCTCTTAGTATATTGGTTTCATTTCTAAAATAGTTTCTATAGAAGACAAACATCTTCATTTCTGAAGAGTGCACTGTGTGAAATGATTTCATACGAAGAGGGTTGATTGCAGCCAGTTCAAACTTTCCTGGTTTGTACAGTCTAACAAGATATTCAACTTAGTACATTCGTTTCATTTCTAAAGTAGTTTCATTAGAAAAGAAGCATCTTCATTTCCAAACACTGTCCTGTGTTAAATAAGATTGCTTTGCTCTTGGAATGAGTTGCTTTCGTATGAAGAATATGGGTTACAGCAAGTTCGAACTTCCTCGTTTGTATAATCTAACAAGATGTGCAACTTAGTAGATGCGTTTCATTTCTAAAGTAGTTTCCATAGAAAAGAAACATCTTCGTTGCCAAAACTGTACTGTGTGAAATAAGCTTGCTCAGTTCTGTCAATAGGTTGCTTTCTTTTGAAGAGTGTTGAACGGAGCTAGTTCAAATTTTCCTCATTTGCACAATCTATCAAGATGTACCTCTTAGCACATTCCTTTACTTTGTAATGTTTTTTAAGAAAAGCAACAGCTTCATTTCCGAACACTATTCTCTGTTCAACAAACCTATTCAGCTCTCGGAATCAGTTGCTTTCATACGAAGAGGGCTGATTGCATCAAGTTCAAACTTATCTCGTTTGTACAATCTAACAAGATGTAGAACTTAGTAGTGACGTTTCATTTCTAAAGTAGTTTTGGTAGAAAACAAACATCTTCATTGCCGAACACTGTACTGTGTGAAATAAGCTTGTTCAGCTCTAGGAATGAGTTGCTTTCATACGAAGGGTGTTGTTTGCACTAAGTTCAAACTTTCCTCGATTGCACAACCTAAACAGATATACAACTTATTCAATTCGTTTCATTCCTAATGTAGTTTCGATAGAAAAGTAACACCTTCATTGCTGAACACTGTCCTGTGTGAAATAAGGTTATTTAGCTTTCGAAATGAGTTGCTTTCATACAAAGAGGGTTGATTCCAGCAAGTTCAAACTTTCCTCTTTTGTAAAATCTAACAAGATCTACAACTTAGTAGAGTCGTCTCATTTCTAAAGTAGTTTCGTTCAAAAAGAAACATTTCCATTGCGGAACACTGTACTGTGTGAAATAACCTTCATCAGCTCTTGGAATGAATTGCTTTCCTATGAAGAGGGTGGGTTACAGAAAGTTCACATTTCCTCTATTGTATAATCAAACAAGATGTGCAACTTAGTAGATTCATTTCATCTCTAACGTAGTTTTGATAGGAAAGAAACATCTTCATTGCCGAACACTGTACTGTGTGACGTAAGCTTGTATAGCTCTCTTAATGAGTTGCTTTCGTACTAATAAGGTTTAGTGCAGCAAGTTCAAACTTTCCTCGTTTGTGTAATCTAACAAGAAGTACAACTTAGTATATTCATTTCATTTCTATTGTAGTTTCGTTAGAAAAGAAACATCTTCATTGCTGAACACTGTACTGTGTGAAATAAGCTTGTTCAGCTCTCAGAATGAGTTGCTTTCTTATGAAGGGTGTTATTTGTAGAAAGTTCAAACTTTCCTTGTTTGCACAGTCTAACAAGATGTTCAACTTAGTAGATTCGTTTCATTACAAATGTAGTTTCGATAGAAAAGAAACAAATTCATTGCCGATCACTGTATTGTATGAAATAGGCCCGTTAAGTTCTAGGAATCAGTTGCTTTCGTAGGAAAAGGGTTGATTGCAGTAAGTTGAAACTTTGCTCGTTTGTACAATCTAAGAAGATGTACAACTTAGTAGATTCATTTCATTTCTAATGTAGTTTTGTTAGAAAAGAAACACCTTCATTGCCAAACAGTGTACTGTGTGAAATAAGGTTGTTCAGCTTTCTGAAGGAGTTGCTTTCGTATGAAGATAGTTGATTGGAGCAAGTTCAAACTTTCCTCATTTGCATAATCCAACAAGTTGTACAACTTAGTAGATTCACTTCATTTATAATGTAGTTTCAATACAAAAGAAACATCTTCATAGCCAAATACTGTACTGTATGAAATAAGCCTGTTTAGCTCTAGGAATCAGTTCCTTTCTTGCAAAGAGGATTGATTGCAGCAAGTTCAAACTTTCCTTGTTTGTACAATCTAAGAATGTGTACAACTTAGTAGATTCGTTTCATTTCTAATGTAGTTTAGTTAGAAAAGAAACAACTTCGTTGCCAAACACTGTACTGTGTGAAATAAGCTTCCTCAACTCTCGGCATAGGTTTCTTTCATATTAAGTAGTTGGGTTCCAGCAAGTTCAAACTTTCCTAGTTTTATAATCTAACAAGATGTGCAACTTAGTAGACTCATTTCATTTCCAATGTAGTTTCTAGAGAAAAGAAACATCTTCATTGCTGAACACTGTATTGTATGAAATAAGCCTGTTTAGCTCTCAGAATCAGTTGCTTTCATACGAAGAGGGTTGATTGCAGCAAGTTCAAACTTTCCCCCTTGGCACATTCTATCAAGATATACAACTTACTAGATTCATTTCATTTTTAATGTAGTTTCGATAGAAAGGAAACATCTTCATTGCCTAATACTGTACTGTCTGAAATAAGCCTGTTTAGCTCTCAGAATCAGTTGCTTTCATACGAAGAGGGTTGATTGCAGCAAGTTCAAACTTTCCCCCTTGGCACAATCTATCAAGATATACAACTTACTAGATTCATTTCATTTCTAATGTAGTTTCAATAGAAAGGAAACATCTTCATTGCCTAATACTGTACTGTCTGAAATAAGCCTGTTTAGCTCTAGGAATCAGTTGCTTTCATACGAAGAGGGTTAATTGCAGCTAATTCAAACTTTCCTTGTTTGTATAATCTAACAAGATGTACAACTTAGTAGACTCGTTTCATATCTAAAGTGGTTTCGTTAGAAAAGAAACATTTTCATTGCCGAACACTGTACTGTGTGAAATAAGCTTGTTCGGCTCTAGGCATGAGTTGCTTTCACACGAAGGGTGTTGCTTGCAGCAAGTTCAAACTTTTCTCATTTCCACAATGTAAAAAGATGTACAGCTTAGTAGATTCATTTGATTTCTAATGTAGTTTCGATAGAAAGGAGACATCTTCATTGCCGAACACTGTACTGTATGAAATAAGCCTGTTTAGCTCTAGGAATCAGTTGCTTTCATACAAAGAGGGTTAATTGCAGCTAGTTCAAACTTTCCTCGTTTGTACAATCTAACAAGATGTACAACTTAGTAGACTTGTTTCATATCTAAAGTGGTGTCATTATAAAAGAAACATCTTCAATGCCGAACACTGTCCTGTATGAAATAAGCCTGTTTAGCTATAGGAATCAGTTCCTTTCGTACGCAGAGGGTTGATTACAGCAAGTTCAAACTTTCCTCGTTTGTACAATCTAACAAGATGTACAACCTAGTAGATTCATTTCATTTATAATGTAGTTTTTTAAGAAAATCAGCAACTTCATTTCCAAATACTGTTCTGTGTGAAACAAGCTTACTCAGCTCTCAGAATCACTTGTTTTTATAAGGACAGGGTTGATTGTAGCAAGTTCAAACCTTCCTTGTTTCTACAATCTAACAAGATATACAACTTTGTATCATCTCATTTCTAAAGTTTCATTTCTAAAGAAAACAAACATCTTCATTGCCAAACACTGTACTATGTGAAATAAGCTTTGTCAGCTCTCAGAATGATTTGCTTTTGTACGAAGAGGGTTGATTGCTGAAAGTTCAAACTTTCCTCGTTTGCACAATATAACAAGATGTACAATTTAGGACTTCCGGTCAAGATGGCAGCTACCTAACCTCGCCTCACTTCACGGGGAAGAAAAGAGAAGAATACTTAAGGTTAAAGGGTCCTTTTAAAAGGGTTTGCTGGCTCCCACATGCTTCCAGAGGGTAGGGGTGGATTTGCAATATAAGGAAACCACTGATTCCCAAGCTCTTGGCAGGCGCCACTGCCTGAAAGGTCCTGCTGGACCTGCCTGAGGCCCCTGGCCAGCCAGAAATGGAGCACCATTGCAGCCAGGTCCCCAGGTCTGTGGACCCACCGAGTGAGCTAGATCCGCCCCACTTCCCCAGCCAGAGCCCCTGGGCACACCAATACAGTTAGGTGCCTGGGTCCACAGAGTGAGACAGTTTAGTCCCACTTCCTGATCCCGGCCAGAGCCCCTGGGTGCGCCAATATAGTTAGGTGCCTGGGTCCACAGAGTGAGACAGTTTCGTCCCACTTCCTGCTCCCCAGCCAGAGCCCCTGGGCATGCCAATACAGTTAGGTGCCTGGGTCCACAGAGTGAGACAGATTCGTCCCACTTCCTGCTCCCAGCCAGAGCCCCTGGGCACGCCAAAACAGTTAGGTGTCAGGGTCCACAGAGTGAGACAGATTCGTCCCACTTCCTGATCCCGGCCAGAGCCCCTGGGTGCACCAACACAGTTAGGTGCCTGGGTCCACAGAGTGAGATAGATTCGTCCCACTTCCTGCTCCCAGCCAGAGCTCCTAGGTGCAGCAAGGCAGCTGGGAGCTTGGGTCTGTGGATCTGCCAAGTGAAACAGATTCGTCCCAATTCCTGCTCCCAGCCAGAGCCCCCGGGCGTGGCAATACAGTTAGGTGTCTGGCTCTGTGGATCCAATGAATGAGACAGATTCGTCCCAAGTCCTGCTACCTGGCCAAAGCCCCTGAGTGAGCCATTGCAGTGAGGTGCCTGAGTCTGTGGATCTGCTGAGTGAGACAGATTCGTCCCACTTCCTGCTCCCTGGCCAGAGCCCCTGAGCTCGCCATTGCAGCCAGGTGTTTGGGTCTGTGGATCTGCTGAGCAAGACATATTTGTCCCACTTCTGGCTCCCTGGCCAGAGCCCCCGGTGCACCATCTTCAGGCAGGTGCCCTGGGCCTGTAGAGCCATATCACCTGCCTGGAACCTGTGCAGCCACACTGCAGGTCAAGCCCCACCCATTCCCTGTGCCATCACAGGACATATCCCACTGAGCCAGTGTCTCTGAACTGGGGTAATGCGCAGATCACAGCAAAAAAGGAATAGCATGAAAAACCAGATACAAGTAAATCAAGCTACACTATCCAGTCCTACAATGAATGTTTCGAAGCAAATCATAGAAGAGACATTAGAATCAGAACCCCAAAATGAAGAGACAAGCTATGCAACCCTGGCCAAGCAAATAGCACAACTCTCAGAAAGTCAACAAAGAGCCAATAATTGTATGAATGTTATCCTTGCTAGACTACACCTAATAGAAAAGAACCAGGAAGGGTTCCAAAAACAGTTAAATGAGCTGAAGAAGAGTGAAAAAAAAGAAGTCCTCAATAACCAGATGGCTAAGTTCAATGAAGACATAAAAAAATGCAAGGATGAACTCCAAGAAGCATTAAGAAGGTCAGAAAATGATGTGAAAAGGGAACTAGACAGAGGGTTGGAAACTATACATAAAAAAACAGTAGAAAATATGAACCAAACTGAACAAACCCAAAACTCTATAGAAGCTCTTAAGAATAGAGTCAGCCAAGTAGAGGATAGAAACTCAGAACTGGAAGACAAAACAGAAGACACAGTTCGTGAGTACAGAAACTTCAACAAGTTCAAAAATTATTGTGAACAGAACATGAGGGAAATGTGGGATACCCTGAAGCGTCCAAACATTAGGATCATGGGCATACCAGAGGGGGAAGAAACACAGACTAAAGGAATGGAAAGCTTATTCAACAAAATAATTGAAGAAAAATTTCCCACTCTCTCAAGAGAAAATCCCATCAAGCTACAAGAAGCTACAAGAACTCCAAACAGACTGGACCAAAGGAGAAATTCTCCAAGACACATTATCTTTAAGACTCTAAACATCAAGCACAAAGAGAAAATCCTAAAAGCAGCCAGGGAAAAACAACACATTACATATAAAGGGAACCCCATTAGAATTACCTCAGATTTCTCAATGGAAACCCTAAAAGCCAGAAGGGCCTGGAATGGAACACTGAAAACTCTAAGAACCCATGGTTTCCAGCCACAACTACTCTATCCAGCAAAAGTATCCCTCATAACAGATGGTGAAAGAAAAACATTCCATGATAAAACTCATCTCTACAAATATATGAACACAAAGCCAAACCTACAGAAAGTACTTCAGGGAATTCTTCACACAGAAGAAACAAATAACCAATCTCAAGAGCCCTCAAGAAGCAGTCCACATTAACCCCTTACCCCTCCAAAAAAAAAACCACAAAGACCACAACCCACTACAATATGGCTGGTATTAAATCAAACCTCAAACTAATATCTCTGAACATTAATGGCCTCAATTCACCATCAAAAGACATAAGCTAACAGGGTGGATCAGAATACTGGACCCCTCAATCTGCTGTCTTCAAGAAACCCACCTCACCACTAAAGACAGACACCTCCTTTGGGTGAAAGGGTGGAAAATGATATTCCAAGCAAACACAAATACGAAAAAAGCAGGCGTAGCTATACTTATATCAGATAAAATATCAAACCATAATTAACCAAAAAAGACAAAGAAGGCCACTTCTTACTTATCAAGGGAACAATCCAACAAGAGGACATCACAATCATCAATATCTATGCACCAAACACAGGTGCACCACAATTCATAAAGCAAAATCTACTTGGCAAAAAAACAGAAATAAACACCAACACCATCATAGTCGGGGACTTCAATACTCCACTATCAACAATGGATAGAACATCCAAACAGAAAATTAATAGAGAAGTAAGAGAGCTCAACAACACCATAGAGCAAATAGACCTAACAGACGTATATAGAACATTCCACCCAAAATCTACAGATTACACATTCTTCTCAGCAGCACATGGAACCTTCTCTAAAATAGATCACGTACTGGGCCACAAAGCCTGCCTCCATACTTTCAAGAAAATTGATGTAATTTCCTGCATGATATCAGGCCACAATGCTGTAATGCTAGAAATTAACAACAAAAAGTACACCAGGAATCCCTCTACCTCCTGGAAATTGAGCAACACACTTTTAAACAATAAATGGGTTGTGGATGAGATAAAGAATGAAATTGCAAAATTTCTAGAACTCAATGACAATGAGAACACATCATACCAAAACTTGTGGGACACAATGAAGGCAGTCCTTAGGGGGAAAATCATAGCACTAAATGCCATCAAAAGAAATATAGAAAGATCCCAAATCAATAACCTGACCATTCACCTAAAAGCATTGGAAAGGCTAGAAGAAACCAACCCAAAAATTTCCAGATGGAAAGAAATAATTAAAATCAGAGAGGAAATTAATGAATTGGAAACTAAGAGGACAATTAAGAAAATTGACGAAACAAAGAGCTGGTTCTTCGAAAAAAATAACAAGATTGATACACCCCTGGCCAATTTGATCAAGCGGAAAAAAGGAACACTTCAAATCAACAAAATTAGAAATGAAAAGGGAGAGATCACAACAGACATGAGCGAAATAGGAACAGTTATTAGGACTTATTTTAAAAACCTCTACTCCATAAAACAGGAAAATATGGAGGAAATGGATGAATTCCTAGACACATACCACCTACCAAAGCTAAGCCCAGAGCAGATTAATTTCCTAAACAAACCCATAACACCCTTCGAGATAGAAGAGGTAATCAAACACCTCCCCAAAAAGAAGAGCCCAGGACCAGATGGTTTCTCAGCAGAATTCTACCAAACCTTCATGGAAGAACTGAAACCAATTCTTCTCAAACTCTGCCACACAATAGGAGAACAGGGAGAGATACCTACCTCTTTTTATGAAGCTAGTATCACCCTAATTCCAAAACCAGGCAGGGACGCCACAAGAAAGGAAAATTATAGGCCCATTTTGCTGATGAACATAGACACAAAGATCCTGAACAAAATTCTTGCAAACCGAATTCAACAGTACATCAAAAGCATTATCCACCTTGATCAAGTAGGCTTCATCCCTGGAACGCAGGGGTGGTTCAACATATGGAAATCTGTCAATGTAATAAACCACATAAACAAGCTGAAACACAAAAACCAAATGATCATTTCGATAGATGCAGAAAAGGCCTTTGACAAAATACAACATCACTTCATGTTGAAAACATTGGAGAGAATAGGTATGGACGGCCCTTATCTCAACATAATAAAGGCTATATATAAAGCACCTAAAGCCCAAGTAATTCTTAATGGGGAGAGACTGAAGGAATTCCCATTGAGGTCAGGAACAAGGCAGGGGTGTCCACTCTCACCTCTGCTCTTCAACATAGTGCTAGAAGTATTAGCTCAAGCAATAAGACAGGAGAAAGAAATCAAAGGGATACAAATTGGAAAGGAAGAAGTTAAGTTAGCCCTATTCGCAGATGACATGATTCTATACATAAGTGACCCAAGAACTTCCATCCCAAAACTCTTAAAGGTGATCAGCACCTTCAGCAAAGTAGCAGGATACAAAATCAATGCACAGAAATCAGTAGCCTTTTTGTATGCAAAGGACAAAGAGACAGAAAAAGAAATAACTAACATCGTCCCATTTTCAATTGCAACAAAGAAAATAAAATACCTTGGAATAACATTAACTAAGGAAGTGAAAGACCTATACAATGAAAACATAAAAACTCTCAAAAAAGAAATTGAGGAGGTCCTACAAAAATGGAAAGACCTCCCATGCTCCTGGATTGGTAGAATTAACATTGTGAAAATGGCAATTTTACCAAAAGCACTTTATAGATTCAATGCAATGCCGATAAAAATCCCAACTTCCTTCTTCAATGAGATAGAAAAAACTACCTCAAAATTCATATGGAAAGGCAGAAGGCCTCGGATATCCAAGCTCATCCTCAGCAAAAGAAACACCTCTGGAGGCATCACCATACCTGATCTAAAGTTATACTACAAAGCCATTGTAATAAAAACAACCTGGTCCTGGCACAAAAACAGGAATATAGACCAATGGAACAGAATTGAAGACCCAGACTTTGGGTCAAGAAACTACAGCTACTTGATATTTGACAAAGGCCCTAGCAACGTAGAATGGAAAAAGGACAGCATCTTCAACAAGTGGTGCTGGACAAACTGGACAACCATATTTAGGAAAATGAAACTCGACCCACACATCTCTCCATGCACAAAATTTAAGTCCAAATGGATAAAAGACCTTAATATAAAACCAGAAACTCTGCTACTACTTGAAGAAAAAAATAGGAGGAACCTTCCACGATATAGGAGTGGGAAAAGATTTCCTGAACAAACCCTCAGCAGCTCAGGAAATTAAACAATCCCTCAACCATTGGGATCTCATGAAGCTGAAAAACTTTTTCACTGACAAAAATATTATAACCAAAGCCAGCAGAATACCCACAGAATGGGAGAAAATTTTCACCAGCTGTATAACTGACAAAGGCCTAATTTCTAGAATCTACAAAGAACTCCAAAACCTAAACAATAAATTACCAAACAACCCACTCACAAAAGTGGGGCAGAGAACTGCACAGGATGTTCTCAGAGGAAGAAATACAAATAGCAAACACACATTTAAGAAAATGTTCAACATCCCTAATCATCAGGGAAATACAAATTAAAACAACTATGAGATTCCATCTTACCCCAGTAAGGATGGCTAACATTAAAAAAAACAATGAAAACAAATGCTGGTGAGGCTGCAGAGAAACAGTAACAAGTCTTCACTGTTGGTGGGATTGTAAAATGGTTCAACCACTATGGACAGCTATATGGAGACTATTGAAAAGGATGACCATAGACTTACCAATGGATCCAGTTATTCCCTTATTGGGCATTTACCCTAAAGGCCCCAAGCCTCAGATCAGAAACATTTGCTCAACTATGTTTATAGTTGCTCAATTCATAATAACAAAGAGCTGGAATCAACCCAGGTGTCCATCACTAGATGAATGGATAACAAAGATGTGGTATATCTATACTATGGAATTCTACATAGCAGTAAGGAAAGATGAAATAAGGAAATTTGAAAAAAAATGGTCAAACATGGAACAGATCATCCTCAGTGAGCTCACCCAAGCACAAAAAGATAATCGTTTCATGGTTTCATTTATCTGTCGCCCCTAACCGGATTCCACGTGACATGCGGCCAAACCTAATAAACACTGAGGACAAGACAAGAAGGAGGATGGGATAGAGGGAGGGTAAAGGTGGGAGGGAATGAGAGGGTGGGATGGAGGACGAGGTGGGATACAAATTGGGACCCAAAAGGGAAAAATACTACAAAACCCTTTACTCTGAACAACAGGCTAAAACAGTGATCCTTCAGCAGGCCTACAGAGGGAATACTCGAACCACAGGAACCTGGAGAGAACATGATGAAGGCCAACTTTAATCTTATCCTGCTTCTCTTTCTCTTCTCTCTCCCTCCCTCCCTCCCTCCCTCCCTCCCTCCCTCCCTCTCTCTCCCTCTCCCTCTCCTCTCTATACTCACTTTCTTTTTTACATTATCTATCTTTTTCCTCCCTCACCTTCCTAGGTGCAGTCTTATAACTCCCAGTGCCAGCACGGGGTTAACTTCCACAATGAGCTGTTGATCTAAAACACCTACAAGGTTCCCCAAGAAAGATAGACTTCGGTCAGAGTACTTGGTGACCCACCAAAGGTTAATGGTAAGACCCTACTGTCGAAAACAGCATACGTGTGTGAGACCAAACACAGAGAGAGACCTGGCCAGAATATGGAAGAAGGTCAGTCCCCAGACAGTTAGCTAGTCTAGTACCAGAGGGTGCTACATGAGCAACTGGGGGAAAATGTCTGACATTGGTCCAAACAACTTGCAGTCTAAGATACCCAGCAGGAAACAATCTGACGTAATGCTCATACAAGTGCAGTAGTGGCAAACAGCCATGGTGGGTTACCAACTGCTCTTGATTTGGCTAATAAATCCATTCAGTGGAATGGAACTCATTGCTGGAACTGGGAAATAAGTCAAAGCCGTGCACAAAAAATGAGCTCAGTCTCCAAGATCTAGAGGCCACCAAATGTGGGCTAGAAGAGAGCCAATGCATATAAAGTTCCCTCCAAAACATATATAGTTATCCCTTCTATCTAGTACTAACTTCTCTCTCCGTTGGAGAATTTGCTTATCTCTTTTCAGGTGGACAACGAACCTGAAGGGAGGATCAGCTAACCACACCTCACCAGCTGAAACCATAGAACAACGCAGGGGAAGGGCAAGAATACAGCGCTCAAGGCGATCACAACACCAGGAAAAGGCTGAAGGAGATAAACACAGAGAACATCCAACTCCAACTAAGCCAGATATCCAGAGACACAGAGGTTCCCAAAACCTCATCAAGGAAGCAGAACTAAAATGACCCCAATGTGGCTCAGGGAAACTCGCGGAAGAGGGGCAGAAAGATTGTCAGAGTCACAAGTTGGGGCATTATGCACAGAGACTGGGGCCTATCCACCAGAACTCTTGAGCAAACTCACAATGCACGATCCACATTCCCCATTTATGAGGGTCCCTTTGAAAGTGGGAGGACGGGGAGGAGGACAATGGAACCAATACTATGAATGTAAAATCAGAATAATATAAATTAAAATATATATATATATTTTAAAAAAAGATGTACAACTTAGTAGATTCCTTTCTCTTCTAATGTAGTTTTTTTTAAGAAAAGCAATGTCTTCGTTGCCAAAAACTGTACTCTGTGAAATAAGCTTGTTCAGCTGTAGGAATGAGTTGCTTTCGTATGAAGGATATTGATTGCAGCAAGTTCAAACTTTCCTCATATCCACAATGTAACAATATGTACAAATTAGTAGATTATTTTCATTTCTGATGTAGTTTTGATATAAAGGAAACATCTTCAATGCCGAACACTGTACTGTATTAAATAACCCTGTTTAGCTCTAGAAATCAGTTGCTTTTGTACGAAGAGGGTTGATTGCAGCAAGTTGAAACTGTTCCCGTTTGTAAAATCTAACAAGATGTACAACTGAGTAGATTCCCTTCTCTTCTAATGTAGTTTTTTAAGAAAAGCAACATCTTCATTGCTGTACACTGTACTGTGTGAACTATGCTTGTTCAGCTTTCTGAATGAGTTGCTTTCATACAACGATAGCTGATGGCAGCAAGTTCAAACTTTCCTTGTTTGTGTAATCTTAAAAGATATACAATTTTGTAGATTAGTTTCATTTCTAATGTAATTTCGACAGAAAAGAAACATCTTCATTGCTGAACACTGTACCGTATGTAATAAGCCTGTTTAGCTCTAGGAATCAGTTGCTTTCATTCAAAGAGGGTTGATTGCAGCAAGCTCAAACTTTCCTCGTTTGTAAAATCTAACAATATGTACAATGTAGTATTTTTGTTTCATTTATAATGTAGTTTCTTTGGAAAACAAACATCCTCATTCCAAACACTGTACTGTGTAAAATAAGCTTGTTCAGCCCCGAATGAGGGGCTTTCATACACAGAAGGTTGACTGCAGTAAGTTCAAACTTTCCTCCTTTGTACAATATATCAAGATGTACAAATTAGTAGATTCGTTTAATTTCTAATGTAGTTTCCATAGAAAAGAAACACCTTCATTGCCGAAAACTGTACCATGTGAAATAAGTTTGTTTAGCTCTTGAAATGAGTTGCTTTCGTAAGTAGAGGGTTGATTGCAGCAAGTTCAAACATTTGTCATTTGTAAAATCTAACAAGATGTACAACTTTGTAGAGTCATTTCATTTCTAAAGTAGTTTCATTCAAAAAGAAACATCTTCCTTGCCAAACACTGTACTGTGTGAAATAAGCTTGCTCAGCTCTCAGAATGAGTTGCTTTCATATGGAGTGGATTACAGCAAGTTCAAACTTCCTCGTTTTTATAATCTAACAAGATGTGCAATTTAGTAGATTCGTTTCATTTCTAAAGTAGTTTCGTTCAAAAAGAAACATCTTCCTTGCCAAACACTGTACTGTGTGAAATAAGCTTGTTTAGCTCTCAAAATGTGTTGCTTTCATACGAAAAGTGTTTAGTGGAGCAAGTTCAAACTTTCCTCGTTTGTATAATCTAACAAGATGTGCAACTTAGTAGATTCGTTTCATTTCTAATGTAGTTTCGATAGAAAAGAAACATCTTCATTGCCGAACACTGTACTGTGTCAAATCAGCTTGCTCAGCTCTTGGAATGAGGTTCTTTCGTATGAAGAGGGTGGGTTACAGCAAGTTCAAATTCCTCGTTTGTATAATCTAACAAGCTGTGCAAATTAGTAGATTCATTTCATTTCTAATGTAATTTCGATAGAAAAAAAAAGATCTTCATTGCCAAACACTGTAGTGTATGAAACAAGCCTGCTTAGCTCTTGGAATCATTTGCTTTCGTACAAATAGGATTGATTGCAGCATTTTCAAACTTTTCTCATTTGCACACTCTAACATCATGTGTGCCTTAGTAGATTCATTTCATTTCTAATGCAGTTTTGTTAGAAAAGAAACATCTTTATTGCCAAAACTGTAGTGTGTGAAATAAGGTTCTTTAGCTCTCGGAATGACTTGCTTTCTTATGAAGAGGGTTGATTGCAGCAAATTCAAACTTTCCTCACTTGTACAATCTCACAAGATGTGCAACTTAGTGGATTCGTGTCATTTCTAAAGTAGTTTCTTTAGGAAAGTAACATCTTCATTGCAAAAGATTGTGCTGCATGTAACAAGATTGCTCAGCTCTTGGATTGAGTTACTTTCATATGAAGAGGGTGGGTTACAGCAAGTTCAAACTTCCTCTTTTGTATACTCTAACAAGGTGTGCAACTTAGTAGATTCATTTCATCTCTAATGCAGTTTAGATAGAAATGAAACATCTTCATTGCCAAACACTGTAGTGTGTGAAATAAGCTTCTTTAGCTCTCAGAATGAGTTGGTTTCGTTCAAACAGGGTTGAAAGCAGCAAGTTCAAACTTTCCTCGTTTGCACACTCTCAGAAGATGTACAAATTAGTAGATTCATTTCATTTCTAATATAGTTTCAATAGAAAAGAAACACCTTCTTTACCAAACAATGTACTTTGTGAAATAAGCTTATTCAGCTCTCCAAATGAGTTGCTTTCATACGAAGAGGGTTGATTGCAGCAAGTTCATACTATCCTCGTTTGAGTAATCTATCAAGATGTACAACTTAGTAGATTCGTTTCATTTCTAATGTAGTTTCGATAGAAAAGAAATATCTTCATTGCTGAACACTGTACTGTGTGAAGTGAGCTTGTTTAGCTCTCAAAATTACTTGCTTTCATACGAACAGGGTTGATTGCAGCAAGTTGAAACTTTCCTCCTTTGTACAATCTAACAAAATGTACAACTTATTTTCATTTCTAAAGTAGTTTCATTAGAAAAGAAATATTTTCATTTCTGAACAATACTGTGTGAAATAAGCTTGTTGAGCTCTCGGAACGAGTTGCTTTCATACGAAGATGGTTGATTGCAACAAGTTGAAACTTTCCTTGTTTGTGTAATCTAACAAGTTGTACAACTTAGTACATTCATTTCATTTCTAATGTAGTTTTGATAGAAAAGAAACATCTTCATTGCTGCACACTGTACTGTAAGAAATAAACCTGTTGAGCTCTAGCAATCAGTTACTTTCCTACGAAGAGGGTTGATTGCATCAAGTTCAAACTTTCCTAGTTTGTACAATCTAGCAAGATGTACTACTTAGTAGAATCATTTCATTTCTAATATAGTTTCGATAGAAAAGAAACACCTTCATTGCCGAACACTGTACTCTGTGAAATAAGCTTACTCAGCTCTTGGAATGAGTTGCTTTCGCATGAAGAGGGTGGTATACAGCAAGTTCAAACTTTCCTCGTTTGTATAATCTAACAAGATGTGCAACTTAGTAGATTTGTTTCATTTCTAAAATAGTTTCATTAGAAAAGAAACATCTTCATTGCCAAACACTGTACCGTGTGAAATATGCTTGCTCAACTCTCAGAATGGGTTGCTTTCATATGAAGAAGGTGGATTTCAGCAAGTTCAAACTTTCCTCGTTTGTATAATCTAACAAGATTTGCAACTTAGTAGATTCGTTTCATTTCTAATGTAGTTTTGATAGAAAATAAACATCTTTCTTGCCAAACACTGTAGTGTATGAAATAAGCCTGTTTAGCTCTCAAAATCAGTTGCTTTCGTACAAAAAGGGTTGATTGCAGCAAGTTCAAACTTTCCTCATTTGCACAACCTTACAAGATGTACCACTTAGTAGATTCATTTCATTTATAATGTAGTTTCGATAGAAAAGAAACATCTTCATCACTGAACACTGTACTGTATGTAGTAAGCTTATTCAGCACTCCGAATGAGTTGCTTTCATATGAAGAGGGTTGATTGCAGAAAGGTCAAACTTTCCTCGTTTGTGTAAGCTAACAAGATCTACAACTTAATATATTCATTTCATTTCTAATATAGTTTCGATAGAAAAGAAACATCTTCATTGCCAAACACTATAATGTATGAAATAATTCTGTTTAGCTCTAGGAATCAGTTGCTTTCGTACAAAGAGGGTTGATTGCAGCAAGTTCAAACTTTCCTCGTTTGTACTATCTAACAAGATTTACTACTTAGTAGATTTGTTTCATTTCTAATGTAGTTGCATTAGAAAAGAAACATCTTCATTGCCAAACACTGTACTGTGTGATCAAAACTTGTTCAGCTCTCCAAATGAGTTGCTTTCATACTTAGAAGGCTGAGTGCAGCAAGTTCAAACTTTCCTCGTTTTTGTAATCTAACAAGATGTAGAACTTAGTAGATTTGTTTCATATCTAATGTATTTTTTTTAGAAAAGAAACAACTTCACTTGAGAACGCTGTTCTGTGTGAAACAAGCTTATTCAGATTTCAGATTCAGTTGCTTTCGTACGAAGGTGGGTGAATGCAGCAAGTTCAACCTTTCCTCATTTGTACAATATAAGAAGATGCACAACTTAGTAGATGCATTTCATTTCTAAAGTAGATTCATTAGAAAAGAAACATCTTCATTGCCGAACACTGTCCTGTGTGAAATAAGCTTGTTTAGCCCTCGGAATGAGTTGCTTTCATATGAAGAGTGTTGAGTGCAGCAAGTTCAAACTTTCCTCTTTTGTGTAATCTAAAAAGATGTTCAACTTGGTAGATTCGTTTCATTTCTAATGTAGTTGGTTTAGGAAAGAAACATCTTCATTGCCGAACACTGTACTGTGTAAAATAAGCTTGCTCAGCTCTCAGAATGAGTTGCTTTCATATGAAAAGGGTGGGTTACAGCACGTTCAAACTTTCCTCATTTGTATAATCTAACAAGATGTACAAGTTAATATATTCATTTCATTTCTAATACTGTTTCTATAGAAAAGAAACATCTTCATTTCCAAACTTAGTGTGTGAAATAAGCTTGCTCAGCTCCTGGAATGAGTTGTTTTCATATGAAGAGTGTGTGTTACTGCAAGATAAAAATTACCTCGATGTACAATCTAACAAGATTTGCAACTCAGTAGGTTCATTTCATTTCTAAATGAGTTTCATTAAAAAAGAAACATCTTCATTGCCAAACACTGTACTGTTTGAAATAAGCTTGTTCAGCTCTCAGAATGACTTGCTTTCTTATGAAGGGTGTTGAATGCAGCAACGTCAATCTTTCCTCATTTGCACAATGTAACAAGATGTACAACTTAGTAGATTCATTTCATTTCTAATGTAGTTTGGATAGAAAAGAAACATGTTCATTGCTGATCACTGTACTGTGTGAAATATGTTTGTTTACCTCTCAAAATTAGTTGCTTTCATACGAACAGGGTTGATTGCAGAAAGTTGAAACTTTCCTTGTTTTTACAATCAAACAAGATGTACAACTTAGTAGATTAGTTTCATTTCTAATGTAGTATCTTTGGAAAGAAACATCTTCATTGCCAAAGACTGTTTTGTGTGAAATGAGCTTGTTCAGCTCTTGGAATGAGTTGCTTTCATATGAAGATGGTGGGCTACAGGAAGTTCAAACTTCCTCGTTTGTATAACCTAACAAGATATGCAACTTAGTAGATTCATTTGATTTCTTATGTAGTTTCCTTAGAAAAGAAACATTTTCATTGCCAAATACTGAGCTGGGTGAAATAACCTTGGTCAGCTCTTGTAATGAGGTGCTTTCATAAGAAGAGGGTTGATTGCAGCATGTTCAAACTTTCTTCGTTTGCACAGTCTCACAAGATGTACAACTTAGTAGATTAGTTTCATTTCGAATGTAGTTTTTTAAAGAAAATCAGCAGCTTCATTGCCAAACACTGTACTGTGTGAAATAAGCTTGTTCAGCTCTAGGAATGAGTTGCTTTTGTAGGAAGGGTGTTGGTTGCAACAAGTTCAAACTTTCCTCGTCTGCATAATCAAACAAGATGTAAAACTTAGTAGATTCGTTTCATTTCTAATGTAGTTTTGAAAGAAAAGAAACATCTTCATTGCCGACCAGTTTACGGTATGAAATAAGCCTGTTTAGCTCTAGGAATCAGTTCCTTTCATACGAAGAGGGTTGATTTTAGCAAGTTCAAACTTTCCTTCTTTGTACAAGGGAACAAGTTGTACTACTTATTAGATCCGTTTCATATCTAATGTAGTTTCGTTAGAAAATAAACATCTTCATTTCCAAACACTGTACTATGTGAAATAAGCTTGTTCAGCTCTCCGAATGAGTTGCTTTCATATGAAAAGTGTTGAGTGCAGCAAGTTCAAACATCCTCGTTTCTGTAACCTAACAAGATGTACAACTTAGTAGAATAGTTTCATTTCTAATGTAGTTCCAAGAAAAGAAACACCTTCATTGCCAAACACTGTACTGTGTGAATTAAGCCTGTTTAGCTCATGAAATGAGATGCTTTCGTATGAAGAGTGTTGATTGCAGTAAGTTCAGACTTTCCTCGTTTGCACAATATAAGAAGATATACAACTTCATAGATTTGTTTCATTTCTAGTGTAGTTGTTTTAGAAAAGCAACAGCTTCATTTCCGAACACTGTACTGTGTGAAATAAGCTTGGTCAACCCTGGTAATGTGTTTCTTTCGTATGAAGAGAGTTGATTGCAGCAAGTTCAAACTTTCCTTGTTTGCACAGTCCAACAACATGTACAACCTAGTAGATTCACTTCATTTCTAATGTAGTTTTTAAATAAAGGAAACATCTTCATTGCAGAACACTGTACTGTGTGACATAAGCTTGTTCAGCTCTAGGAATGAGTTGCTTTCATATAAAGAGGGCGGTTTACACGAAGTTCAAACTTTCTCGTTTGTATAAGCTAACAAGATGTGCAACTGAGTAGATTCGTTTCAGTTCTAAATTAGTTTAATTAGAAAACAAATATCTTCATTGCTTAACACTGTACTGTGTGAAATAAGCTTCTTTATATCTCAGAATGAGTTGGTTTCTTACTAAGGGTGTTGATTGAAGCAAGTTCAAACTTTCCTCGTTTGTATAATCTAACAAGATATACAACTTAGAATATTCGTTTAAATTTTTATGCAGTTTTTTAAGAAAATAAATATCTTCATTGCCGAACACTGTACTGTGTGAAATAAGCTTGTTCAGTTCTCAGAATGAGTTGCTTTCGTACGAAGAGGATAGAGTGCAGGAAGTTCAAACTTTCCTTGTTTGCGTAATCTGACAAGATGTACAACTTAGTAGATTTGTTTCATTTCTAATATATTTTCTATAGAAGAGAAACATCTTTATTTATGAACACTGTACCTCGTGAAATAAGCTTGTTTAGTTCTCGAAATTAGTTGCTTTCATAAAAAAAGTGTTGATTGCAGGAAGTTCAAACTTTCTGCATTTGTACAATCTAACAAGATGTACAACTTAGTAGATTCTTTTCATGTCTAAAGTAGTTTTGTTCGAAAAGAAACATCTTCATTGCCAAACACTGTACTGTGTGAAATGAGTTCATTCAGTTCTAGGAATGAGTTGCTTTCAGACAAAGAAAGTTGAGTGCAGCAAGTTCAAATTTTCCTCGTTTGTGTAATCTAACAAGGTGTACAACTTAGTAGATTCGTTTCATTTGTAATGTAGTTTCGATAGAAAAGAAACATCTTCATTGCCGAACACTACTGTGTGAAGTAAGGTTGCCCAGCTATTGGAATGAGATGCTTTTGTATGAACATGGTGGGTTACAGCAAGTTCAAACTTCCTCATTTGTATAAATATAACAAGATGTGCAACTTAATAGATTTGTTTCATTTCTAAAGTAGTTTCATTAGAAAAGAAACACCTTTATTGCCCAACATTGTACTGTGTGAAATAAGCTTGTTCAGCTCTCAGAATTAGTTGCTTTCATACGAGGAGGGATTAGTGCAGGAAGTTCAAACTTTCCTCGTTTGTGTAACCTAACAAGATCTACAATATAGTAGATTCATTTCATTTCTGATGTAGTTTCTATATAAGAGAAACATCTTTATTTCCGAACACTGTACTGTGTGAAATAAGCTTGTTTAGTTCTCGAAATGATTTGCTTTTGTACAAAGAGGTTTGAGTGCAGCAAGTTCAAACTTTCCTCATTTGTGTCATCTAAAAGATGTACAACTTAGTAGATTCGTTTCATTCCTAATGTATTTTCATTTGAGAAGAAACATCTTCATTCCTGAACACTGTACTGTGTGAAATAAGCTTGTTTAGCTCTTGAAATGAGTTGCTTTCATATGAAGAGGGCGGGTTACAGCAAGTTCAAGCTTCCTCGTTTGTACAATCTAACAAGATGTGCAACTTAGTAGATTCATTTCATTTCTAAAGTAGTTTCATTAGAAAAGAAACACCTTCATTGCCAAACACTGTACTGTGTGAAATAAGCTTCTTTAGCTCTGGGAATGAGTTGCTTTCTTACAAAAGGTGTTGATTGCAGTTCAATCTTTCCTCATTGTCACAATCTATCAAGATGTACAACTTAGTAGATTCATTTAATTTATAGTGTAGTTTTTTAAGAAAAGAAACAGCTTCATTTCCGAACATTGTTCTCTGTGAAACAAGCTTATTCAGATCTCGGATTAAGTTGCTTTCGTACGAAGAGGGTTGATTGCAGAAAGTTCAAACTTTCCTCATTTGTACAATCTAACAGCATGTACAACTTAATAGATTCATTTAATTTCTAAAGTAGTTTCTTTAGAAAAGAAATATCTTCATTCCCAAACAATGTACTTTGAATGAGTTGCTTTCGTATGAAGATGGTGGGTTACAGCAAGTTCAAACTTCCTCGTTTGTATAAATTGACAAGATTTGCAACTAAGTAGATTCGTTCACTTCTTATGTAGTTTCCTTAGAATAGAAACATCTTCATTACCAAACACTGTAGTGCGCAATAAGCTTTTTTAGCTCTCACAATGAGATGCTTTCTTTCGAAGGGTGTGGATTGCAGCAAGTTCAATCTTTCCTCGTTTGCACAATCTAAAAAGATGTACACCTTCGTATATTCATTTCATTTCTAATGTAGTTTCGACAGAAAAGAAACATCTTCATTGCCCAACACTGTACTGTGTGAAAGAAGCTTGCACAGCTCTCAGAATGAGGTGCTTTCATATGAAGAGGGTGGGTTAGAGCAAGTTCAAACTTTCCTCGTTTGTATAATGTCAAAAGGTGTGCAAATTAGTAAATTTGGTTCATTTATAATGTAGTTTTTATAGAAAAGAAACACCTTCATTGCCGAACACCATACTGTGTGAAATAACCTTGTTCAGCTCTCAGAATGAGTTGCTTTCATAAGAAGAGGATTGATTGCAGCAAGTTCAAAGTTTCCTCGTTTGTGTAAACTAACAGCATGGACAATGTAGTAGATTCATTTCATTTCCAAACACTGTAGTGTGTGAAATAAGCTTGCTCAGCTCTTGAAATGAGTTGCTTTTGTATGAAGAGGGTTGAGTGCAGCAAGTTCAAACTTTACTCTTTTGTGTAATTTAACAAGATGTGCAACTTAGTAGATTCTTTTTAGTTCTAATGTAGTTTCCTTAGAAAAGAACCACCTTCATTGCCGAACACTGTACTTTGTGAAAAAAGCTTGCTCAGATCTTAGAATGAGTTGCTTTCATATGGAGAGGTCGGGTTACAGCAAGTTCAAACTTTCCTCATTTGTGTAATCTAACAAGATGTACAACTTAGTAGATTAGTTTCATTTGTAAAGTCGTTTCAATCAATAAGAAACATCTTCATTGCCGAACACTGTACTGTGTAAAATAAGCTTGCTCAGCTCTAAGAATGTGTTGCTTTTCTGCGAAGAGGGTTGATTGCAGCAAGTTCAAACTTTCCTCATTTGCACAATATAACAAGATGTACAACGTAGTAGATTCATTTCATTTTTAATGTATTTTGATAGAAAAGAAACATCTTCATTGCAGAACACTGTACTCTGTGATATAAGCTTGTTTAGCACTCGATATGAGTTGCTTTAATACGAAGAGGGTTGATTGCAGCAAGTTAAAACTTTCCTCATTTGTACAACTAACAAGATGTACAAGTTAGTAGATTCATTTCATTTGTAAAGTAGTTTCATTAGAAAAGAAATATCTTCATTGCAAAACACTGTACTGTGTGAAATAAGCTTGCTCAGCTTTTGGAATGCTTTGCTTTTATATGAAGAGGGTGGGTTACAGCAAGTTCAAACTTCCTCGTTTGTTTAATCTAACAAGATGTGCAACTTAGTAGATTCGTTTCATTTCTAATGTAGTTTCCTTAGAAAAGAAACATCTTTGGTTCCGAACATTATAGTGTGTGAATTAAGCTTCTTTAACTCTGGGAAAGAGTTGCTTTCTTATGAAGGTGGTTGAGTGGAGCAAGTTCAAGCTTTCCTAGTTTGTGTAATCTCACAATATGTACAACTTAGTAGTTTCATTTCATTTCTGAAGTAGTTTCATTCTAAAAGGAACATCTTCATTGCCGAACACTGTACTGCGTGAAATAACCTTGTTCAGCTCTCAGAATGAGTTGCTTATGTAAGAAGACCATTGATGGCAGCAAGTTCATACTTTCCTCATTTGTACAACTAACAAGATGTGCAACTTAGTACATTCATTTCATTGCTAAAGTAGTTTCATAAGAAAACAAATATTTTCATTGCAGAACACTGTACTTTTTGAAATAAGCTTGTTCATCTCTTGGAATTAGTTGCTTTTATATGAAGAGGGTTGAGTGCAGCAACTTCAAACTTTCCTCGTTCATGTAATATACCAAGATGTACAACTTAGTAGATTCACTTCACTTCTAATGTAGTTTTGTAAGAAAAGAAACATCTTCATTGCCGAACACTGTACTGTGTAAAATAAGCTTGTTTAGTTCTCGAAATGAGTTGCTTTCATACGAACATGGTTGATTGCAGCAAGTTCAAACTTTCCCCATTTGTACAAACTAACAAGATGCACAACTTAGTAGATTCATTTCATTTTTAAAGTAGTTTCGTTAGAAGAGAAACATCTTACTTGCCGAACACTGTACTGTGTGAAATTAGCTTGGTTGGCTTTTGGAATGCATTGCTTTCGTATGAAGAGTGTGGGTTACAGCAAGTTCAAACTTCCTCATTTGTGTAATCTAACAAGATATTCAACTTAGTAGATTCGTTTCAATTCTAATGTAGTTTCCTTAGAAAAGAAACATCTTCAGTGCCGAACATTATAGTGCGTGAATTAAGCTTCTTTAACTCTGGGAATGAGTTGCTTTCTTATGAAGGGGGTTGAGTGGAGCAAATTCAAACTTTCTTAGTTTGTGTAATCTATAAAGATGTGCAATGAAGTAGATTCATTTCATTTCTAATGTAGTTTCCATAGAAGAGAAATATCTTTATTTCCAAACACTGTACTGTGTGAAATAAGCTTGTTTAGCTCTCAAAATGAGTTGTTTTCATACAAAAAGTGTTAAGTGCAACAAGTTCAAACTTTCATATGAAGAGGGCGGATTATAGCAAGTTCAGGCTTCCTCATTCGTACAATCTAACAAGATGTGCAACTTAGTAGATTTGTTTCATTTCTAATGTAGTTTCCTTAGAAAAGAAACATCTTCAGTTCCGAACATTGTACTGTGTTAATTAAGCTTCGTTAGCTCTGGGAATGAGTTGCAGTTGAGTGGAGCAAGTTCAAACTTTCCTAGTTTGTGTAATCTCACAATATGTACAACTTAGTAGATTCGTTTCATTTCTGAAGTAGTTTCATTCAAAAAGAAACATCTTCATTGCCGAACTCTGTACTGTGTGAAATAACCTTGTTCATCTCTCGGGATGAGTTGCTTACGTACGAAGAGGGTTGATTGTAGCAAGTTGAAACTGTCCTCATTTGTACAATCTAACAAGATTTACAACTTATTAGATTCATTTCATTTCTAAAGTAGTTTTGTTACAACAGAAACATCTTCAGTGCTGAACATTGTACTGTGTGTCATAAGCTCTTTCAGCTCTTGGAATAAATTGCTTTCGGACGAAGAGGGTTGATTGCAGCAAGTTCAAACTTTCTCATTTCCACAATCTAACAAGATGTACAACTTAGTAGATTCGTTTCATTTCTATTGTAGTTTTGTTAGAAAAGAAACATCTTCATTGGTATAACACTGTACTGTTCAAATAAGCTTGTTCACTCTTGGAATGAATTGCTTTCCTACCAAGATGGTTGATTACAGCAAGTTAAAACTTTCCTCATTTGTAAAATCTATGAAGCTCTATCACTTAGTAGATTCATTTCATTTCTAATGTACTTTCGTTTGAAAGACACATCTTCATTTCTGAACATTGTACTGTGTGAGTTGAGCTTGCTCAGCTCTTAGAATGTGTTGCTTTCCTATGAAGAGTGTTGTTTACATCAAGTTCAAAGTTTCCTTATTTGTAAAATCTACCAAGATGTACAACATAGTAGATTCTTTCATTTCCAATGTAGTTTCCTTTGAAAAGAAACATCTTCATTGCCAAACACTGTTCTCTGGAAATAAGCTTGTTCAGCTCTGGGAATGAGCTGCTTTTGTACAAACAGGGTTGATTACAGCAACTTCAAACTTTTCTCATTTGTACAATCTAACCAGATATACAACTTAATAGATTCATTTCATTGCTAATGTATTTTAGTTGGAAAGAAACATCTTCATTGCCGAACACTGGACTTTGGGAAATAAGCTTATTTAGCTCTTTGATTGAGTTGCTTTCCTACGAAGATGGCTGATTACAGCAAGTTCAAACTTTCCTCATTTATACAATCTACCAAGATGTACAACTTAGTAGATTCATTTCATTTATATTGTAGTTTCCTTAGAAATGAAACATCTTCATTAATGAACACTGTACTGTGTGAAAGAATTTGTTCAGATCTTGGAATGAGTTGCTTTCGTACGAAGGGGTTGATTACAGCAAGTTCAAACTTTCCTATTTTGTACAATCTAACAAGATGTACAACTTAGTAGATTCTTTTCTAATGTAGTTTCGTTAGAAAAGAAACAACTTCATTGCTGAACACTGTACTGTGTGAAATAAGCTTGTTCAGCTCTTGGAATGAGTTGCTTTTGTACAAAGCGTATGATTACAGCAAGTTCAAATTTTCCTCATTTGTAAAATCTAACAAGATGTACAACTTAATAGATTCGTTTCATTTCTAAAGTAGTTTATTTGGAAAAGAAACTTCTTCATTGCTGAACACTGTACAGTGTGAAATAAGCTTGTTCAGCTCTTGGAATAAGTTGCTTTCATACAAAGAGGGTTGATTACAGCAAGTTCAAATTTTCCTCATTTGTAAAATCTAACAATATGTACAACTTAATAGATTCATTTCATTTCTAATGTAGTTTCTTTGGAGAAGAAACATCTTCATTCCCAAACACTGTACTGTGTGAATTAAGCTTGTTCAGCTTGTGGAATGAGTTGCTTTCATACGAAGAGGGTTGTTTACAGCCAGTTCAGTCTTTCCTTGTTTGTACAGTCTACCAAGAGGTGCAACGTGGTAGTTTCATTTCATTTCTATTGTACTTACATTAGAAAGAAACATCTTCATTGCCGAACACTGTACTGTGTGAAATAAGCTAGTTCAGCTCTTGGAATGAGTTGTTTTCATAGGAAGAGGGTTGATTACAGCAAGTTGAAACTTTCCTGGTTTGTACAATCTAACAACATGAACAACTTAGTACATCTGTTTCATTTTTAATGCAGTTTTGTTAGAAAACAGTTGCTTTAAAACAAAGAAGGTTGATTACAACAAGTTCAAATAATCGTGGTTTGTACTATCTAACATGATCTACAACTTACTATATTCATTTCATTTCTAATGTAGTTTCCTTGGAAAAGAAACATCTTCATTGCCAAACCCTGTACTGTGTGAGATAAGCTTGTCCAGCTGTTGGAATGAGTAGCTTTCCTACGAAGATTGCTGATTACAGAAAGGTCAAACTTTCCTCATTTGTACAATCTACTAAGATGGATAACTTAGTAGATTCATTTCATTTCTAATTTAGTTGCTTTTGAAAAGAAACATCTTCTTTGCCAAACAATGTACTGTGTGAAGTAAGCTTGTTCAGCTCTTGGAATGTGTTACTTTCATATGAAGATGGTTGATTAGAGCAAGTTCAAACTTTGCTCGTTTGTACAATCTAACAAGATGTACAACTTATGAGATTCATTTCATTTCTAATGTAGTTTCTTTAGAAAAGACACATCTTTATTGCCGAACATGGTACTCTGTAAAATAAGCAAGTTCAGCTCTTGCAATGAGTTGCTTTTGTACGAAGAGGGTTGATTAGAGCAAGTTCAAATTTTCCTCGTTTGTGCAATCTAACAAGATGTACAAATTAGTAGATTTGTTTCATTTCTATTGTAGTTTCATTAGAAAAGAAACATCTTCATTGGTGAACACTGTAATCTGTGATTTTAGCTTGTACAGCTCTTGGAATGAGTTGCTTTCCTACGAAAAGTGTTGATGGCAGCAAGTTCGAACTTTCCTCATTTGTACAATCTACCAAGTTGTATAACTTATTAGATTCGTTTCATTTCTTTTTTTGTTATTATTCATTTTTTTATATTATTCTTTTTTTAAATATATTTTTTACTTATATTATTCTGATTTTACATTCATAGTATTGGTTCCATTGTCTTCCTCCCTGTCCTCCCACTTTCAAAGGGACCCTCATCAACAGGGAATATGGGTCATGCATTGTGAGGTTAGTGAAGAGTTCTGGGGGGTATGCCCCAGTACTGTGCATAAAGCCCCAACTTGTGACTCTAACAATCTTTCCACCCCCTCTTCCATGAGTTTCCCTGAGCCACAATGGGTATTCTGATTTTACATTCATAGAATTGGATCCATGGTACTCCTCCCTGTTCTCCCTCTTGCGAAAGGACCCTCATCAATGGGGAATGTGGGTCATGCATTGTGCGGGTAGTCAAGAGTTCTGGTGGGTAGGCCCCAGTCTCTGTGCATAATGCCCCAACTTGTGACTCTAACAATCTTTCTGCCCCCTCTTCCCCAAATTTCCCTGAGCCACATTGGGGTCATTTTAGTTGTGCTTCAGTGATGAGGTTTTGGGAGCCTCGGTGTCTCTGGATATCTGGCTTAGTGGGAGTTGGATGTTCTCTGTGTTTATATCCTTCAGCCTTTTTCTGGTGTCATGATTGCCATGAACACTGTATTCTTGTCCTTCCCCTGCATTGTTCTATGGTCAGCTGGGGCCCTGGTGAGGTGTGATTAGCTGATCCTCCCTTCAGGTTCGTTGTCCATCTGAAATAAGATAAGCAAAGAAAAACGGATCTTATATGCGTGGGCTAGAAGAGAGCCAATGCATATAAGATTCATTTCATTTATAATGTAGTTTCTTTAGAAAAGAAACAACTTCATTGCCGAACACTGTACTGTTTGAAATAAGCTTGTTCAGCTCTTGGAATGAGTTGCTTTCGTACAAAAAGGGTTGATTACAGCAAGTTCAAACTTTTCTCGTTTGTACAATCTAACAAGATGTATACCTTACTAGCTTCATTTCATTTCTAATGTAGTTTCATTAGAAAAGAAACATCTTAAATGCCAAACACTGTACTGTATGAAATAAGTTTGTTCAACTCTTGGAATGAGTTGATTTCTTACGAAGAGTGTTGATTACAGCAAGTTCAAACTTTCCACATTTGTACAATCTATGAAGATGTACAACTTAGTAGATTCATTTTATTTCTAACGTAGTTTCATTATAAAAGAAACATCTTCATTGCCAAACATTGTACTGTGTGAGTTAAGCTTGTTCAGTTCTTGGAATGAGTTGCTTTCCTACCAAGAGTGTTGATTACAGCAAGATCAAACTTTCCTCATTTGTACAATCTATGAAAATATATAACTTCGTAGATTCTTTTCATTTCTAATGTAGTTTCTTTAGAAAATAAACATCTTCATTGCCAAATACTGTACTGTGTGAAATAACCTTGTTCAGCTCTTGGAAAGAGTTGCTTTCATATGAACAGCATTGATTACAGAAAGTTCAAACTTTCCTCCTTTGTACAACCTCACAATATATAGAACTTAGTAGATTCATTTCATTTCTAATGTATTTTCCTTTGAAAAGAGACATGTTTATTGTGGAACACTGTACTGTGTGAAGTAAGCTTGTTTGGCTGTTTGAATGAGTTGCTTTTGTACGAATAGAGTTGATTTTAGCAAGTCCAAACGTTCTGAGTTTGTACAATCTAACACTATGTACAACTTAGTAGATTCGTTTCATTTCTAATGTAGTTTCCTTGGAAAAGAAACATATTTATTGGCGAACCCTGTACTGTGCAAATAAAGCTTGTACAGCTCTTGGAATGAGTTGCTTTCCTACAAAAAGCATTGATTACAATAAATTCAAACTTTCCTCATTTGTACAACCTACCAAGATATACAATGTGGTAGATTCATTTCATTTCTAATGTAGTTTAGTGAGAAAAGAAACATGTTCATTGCCAAAAACTGTACTGTTGAATTAAGCTTGTTCAGCTCTTGGAATGAGTTGCTTTCCTACGAAGAGTGTTGATTACAGCAAGTTCAAACTTTCCTCATTTGGACAATCTACCAAGAGATACAAATTAGTAGATTCGTTGCATTTCTAATGTAGGTTCATTAGAAAAGAAACATCTTCATTGTCGAAACTGTACTGGGTGAAAAAAGCTTGTTCAGATGTTGGAATGAGTTGCTTTTGTACGAACTGGGTTGATTACAGCAATTTCAAACTTTACTCATTTGCCCAATCTATGAAGAAGTACAATTTAATTGATTCATTTCATTTCTACTGTAGTTTCCTTGGAAAAGAAACATCTTCATTGCCTAACACTGTAGTGTACAAATAAGCTTGTTCAGCTCTTGGAATGAGTCGCTTTCCTACGAAGATGGTTGATTACAGCAAGTTCAAACTTTCCGCATTTGTACAATCTACCAAGATGTACAACTTAGTAGTTTCCTTTCATTTCTAATGTAGTTTCTTTAGAAAAGAAACATTCATTCCCAAACACTGTACTGTGTGAAATCACTTGTTCATCTCTTGGAATGAGTTGGTTTCCTACAAAGAGTGTTGATTACAGCAAGTTCAACCTTTCCTTATTTGTACAATATACCGAGCTGTATATCTGAGTAGATTCATTTCATTTCTAATGTAGTTTCCTTGGAAAAGAAATATCTTCATTGCTGAACCCTGTACTGTGTGAGTTAAGCTTGTTCATCTCTTGGAATGAGGTGCTTTCCTATGAAGAATGTTGATTACAGCAAGTTCAAACTTTCATCATTTGTACAATCTACCAAGATGTACCACTTAGTAGTTTCCTTTCATTTCTAATGTTGTTTCTTTAGAAAAGAAACATTCATTCCTGAACACTGTACTGTGTGAAATCAGCTTGTTAAGCTCTTGGAATGAGTTGCTTTCCTACAAAGAGTGTTGATTACAGCAAGTTCAACCTTTCCCTTATTTGTACAATATACAGAGCTGTATATCTGAGTAGATTCATTTCATTTCTAATGTAGTTTCCTTGGAAAAGAAACATCTTCATTGCCAAACACTGTACTGTGTGAAATAAGGTTGTTCAGCTCTTGGAATGAGTTGCTGTCTTATGAAGACTGTTGATTACAGCAGGATGAAAGTTTACTCATTTTTACAATATACCAAGATGTATACATTAATAGATTGGTTTCATTTCTAATGTAGTTTCTTTAGAAAAGAAATATCTTCATTGCGGTACACTGTACTGTGTAAAATAAGCTTGTTCAGCTCTTGGAATGATTTGCTTTCGTACGAAAAGGTTTGATTACAGCAAGTTCAAACTTTCCTCATTTGTACACTCTAACCAGATGTACAACTTAGTACATTCGTTTCATTTCTAGTGTAGTTTCATTAGAAAAGAAACATTTTCATTACTGAACACTATAGTGTGTGAAATAAGCTTGTTCAGTTCTTGGAATGAGTTGCTTTCGTACGTTTGTACAATCTATCAAGGTGTGCAACTTAGTAGATTCATTTCATTTCTAATGTAGTTTCATTAGAAAGAACCATCTTCATTTCAGAACCCTGCTGTGTGAAAGGAGCTTGTTCAGCTCTTGGAATGAGTTGCTTTCATACGAAGAAGGTTGATTAGAGCAAGTTCAAACTTTCCTCATTTGTACAATTGACCACGTTTTATAACTTAGTAGGTTCCTTTCATTTCTAATGTAGTTTACATAGAAAGGAAACATCTTCATTGCCAAACATTGTTCTGTATGAAATAAGCTTGTTCACTCTTGGAATGAGTTGCTTTCAAACAAGGAGGATTCATTACAGCAAGTTCAAACTTACCTCGTTTATAAAATCTAACAAATTTTACAATGTAGTATATTCATTTTATTTCTAATTTAGTTTTGTTAGAAAAGAAACGTTTTCATTACCAAACACTATACTGTGTAAAATAAGCTTGTTCAGCTCTTGAAATGAGTTGCTTTCCTACGAAGATGGTTGACTACAGCAAGTTCAAACTTTCCTCATTTGTAAAAACTACCAAGATGTACAACTTAGTATATTCATATCATTTCTAATGTAGTTTCGTTAGGAAAGAAACATCTTCATTCCTGAACAGTGTACTATGTGAAATAAGCTTGTTCAACTATTGGAATTAGTTGCCTTTGTACGAAGAAGGTTGATTACAGGAAGTTCAAACTTTCCTCATTTGTAAAATCTAAGAAGATGTACAACGTAGTAGATTCGTTTCATTTCCAATGTAGTTTCCTTGGAAAAAAAACATCTTCACTGCTGAACACTGTACTGTGTGAATTAAGGTTGTACAGCTCGTGGAATTAGTTGCTTTCCTATGAAGCGTGTTGATTACAGCAAGTGCAAATGTTCCTCATTTGTGCAATCTACCAAGTGGTATAACTTAGTAGATTCGTTTCATTTTTAATGTAGTTTCATTAGAAAAGAAACATCTTCATTGCTGAACACTGTACTGTGTGATATAAGCTTGTTCAGCTCTTGGAATGAGTTGCTTTCATATTAACAGGGTAGATTACAGCAAGTTAAAACTTTCCTCATTTGTTTAATTTATCAAGACGTACATCTTAGTAGATTCGTTTCATTTCTAATGTAGTTTCTTTTGAAAAGAAACATCTTCATTGCCAAACACTGTACTGTGGAAATAAGCTTGTTCAGCTCTTGGAATGAGTTGCCTTCCTAAGAAGACAGTTGATAACAGCAAGTTCAAACTTTCCTCATTTGTACAGTCTAACAAGATATAGAAGTTAGTAACTTCGTTTCATTTGTAATGTAGTTTTATAAGAAAAGAAACATCTTTTTGCCAAACACTGTATTGTGGGAAATAAACTTGTTCAGCTCTTGGAATGAGTTGCTTTCATATGAAGAGATTTGATTACAGCAAGTTCAAACTTTCCTCGTTTGTACAATTGAAAGAGATGTAAAGCTTAGTAACTGTGTTTCATTTGTAATGTAGTTTACGAAGAAAGGAAAAATCTTCATTACCAAACTCTGTACTGTGTGACATAAGTTGTTCAGCTCTTTGAAAGAGTTGCTCTTGTATGAAGAGAGTTGAATACAAGTTCAATCTTTCTTCGTTTGTAAATTCTAAAAAAATGTACAACTTAGTAACTACAGTTCACTTCTAATGTAATTTCATAAGAAAAGAAACATCTTCATTGCCAAACACTGTACTGTGTGAAATAAGCTTGTTCAGCTCTTGGAATGAGTTGCTTTCATACAAAGAGGGTTGATTACAGCAAGTTCAAATTTTCCTTGTTTTTACAATATAACAAGATATTCAACTTAGTAACTTCATTTCATTTCTAATGTAGTTTCTGAAGAAAAGAAACATCTTCATTTCCGAACACTGTGCTTTGTGACATAAGCTTGTTCAGCCCTTTGAATGAGTTTCTTTTGTACGAAGAGGGTTGATTACAGCAAGTTCAATCTTTCTTCATTCATAAAGTGTAACAAGATGTACAACTCAGTAACTTCGTTTCATTTCTAATGTGCTTTCATAAGAAAAGAAACATCTTCAATTCTGAATGCTGTACTGTGTGACATAAGCTTGTTCAGCTCTTGGAATGAGTTGCTTTTGTAAGAAGAAGCTTGATTACAGCAAGTTCAAACTTTCCTCGTTTGTACAATCTAACAAGGTGTACAAGGTAGTAACTTCGTTTCATTTCTAATGTAGTTTTGTAAGAAAGGAAACATCATCATTGCCCAACACTCTACTGGGTGAAATAAGTTTGTTCAGCTTTTGGAATGTGTTGCTTAAATACGAAGCTGGTTGATTAGAGCAAGTTCAAACTTTCCTAGTTTGTACAATCTAACATGATATACAACATAGTAATGTCATTTCATTTCCAATGTAGTCTCATAAGTAAAGAAACATCTTCATTGCTGAACACTATTCTATGTGAAATAACGTTGTTCAACTCTTTGAATGAGGTGCTTTCTTATGAAGAGGGTTTAATACAGCAAATGCAACCTTTCTTGATTTGTGCAATCTAACATGATGTATAACTTAGTTACTTCATTTAACTTTGAATGTGGTTTTGTAAGTAAAGAAACTTCTTTGCTGAACACTGTACTGTGTAAAATAAGCTTGTTCATCTTTTTGAATGAGTAGCTTTTCTATGAAGATGGTTGATTACAGCAAGTTCAAAGTTTCTTGGTTTGTACAATCTAACAAGATGTATAACTTAGTAACATCATTTCATTTCCAGTTGAGTTTCCTAAGAAAAGAAGCATCTTCATTGCCAAATGCTGTACAGTGTAATAGAAGCTTGTTCAATTCTTTGAATGAGTTGTTTCATATGAAGAGGATTGATTACAGCAAGTTCAAAGTTTCTTGGTTTGTACAATCTAATAAGATGTATAACTTAGTAACATATTTTCATTTACAATGTAGTTTCAGAAGAAAAAAACATCTTCATTGCCAAACACTGTACTGTGTGAAAGAAGCTTGTTCAACTCTTTGAATGAGTTGCTTTCTTATGCAGAGCATTGAATACAGCAAGTGCAAAATTTCTTGATTCATGCATGTAACAAGATGTATAACTTGGTAAATTCATTTCATTCCCCATGAAATTTTGTAAGTAAAAAAACTTCTTCATTGCTGAACACTGTACTGTGTGAAATAAGCTTGTTTGAATGAGTAGCTTTCATATGAAAAGGGTTAATTACAGCAAGTTCAAACTTTCTTAGTTTGTACAATTAATAAGATGAATAACTTAGTAATATTGTTTTATTTCCAATGTAGTTTTGGAAGAAAAGAAACATCTTCATTGCCAAACACTGTACTTTGTGAAATAAGCTTATTCAACTCTTTGAATGAGTTGTTATCTTACAAAGAGGATTGAATACAGCAGGTTCAAACTTTCTTGATTTGTTTAATCTAACAAGGTGTGAAACTTAATAACTTCATTTAATTTCCAATGTAGTTTCATAAGAAAACAAACATTTTCAATGCCAAGCACTGTATGGTGTAAAAAGATTGTTCAACTTTTTGAATGAGCTGTATTCATATGAAGAGTGTTGATTACAGTAAGTGCAAACTCTCTTGGTTGTAAAATCTAACAAGATGTATAACTTTTTAATGTCATTTCATTTCCTATGTAGTTTCACAAGTAAAGAAACATCTTCTTTGCCGAACAGTGTACTGTATGAAATAAGATTGTTCAACTCTATGAATGAGTAGCTTTCGTATGAAGAGGGTTGAATACAGCAACTTCAAATGTTTTGGGTTTGTACAATCTAACAAGATATAAAACTTGGTCACATCATTTCATTTCTAATGTAGTTTCATAAGAAAAGAAACATCTTCATTGTTGAACACTGTACTGTGTGAAATAAGCTTGTTCAGCTCTTTCAATGAGTTGCCTTCTTACAAAGAAGGTTGAATACATCAAGTTCAAATGTTCGTGATTTGTGCACTCTAATAAGCTGGATAACTTCATTTCATTTCCAATGTAGTTTCATAAGCAAATAAACATCTTCATTGCTGAACACTGAACTCTGTGAAATAAGCCTGTTCAACTCTATGAATGAGGAGCTTTCATACAAAGAGGGTGGATTACAACCAGTTCAAACTTTCCTGGTTTGTACAATCTAACAGTATGTATAACTTAGTAATCCCGTTTCATTTCTAGTTTCATAAGAACAGAAATATCCTCATTGCCAAACACTCTAGTCTATAAAATAAGCTTGTTCCACTCTTTGAATGAATTGCTTTCATATGAAGAGTGTTGATTACAGCAAGTTCAAACTTTCTTGGTTTGTACAATCTGACAAGCTCTATAACATAGCAACTTCATTTAATTTCTAATGTAGTTTCGATAGAAATGAAACATCTTCATTGCCAAACACTGTACTGTGTGAAATAAGCTTGTTCAAGTCTTTGAATGAGTTGCTTTCTTACATAGATTTTTAATACAGCAAGTTCAAATTTTCATGATTTGTGCAATCTAACTAATCTAATATAAAGATGTATAACTTAATAACTTCAATCTAATCTAAAGATGTATAACTTAATAACTTCATTTCATTTCCAATGTAGTATCATTAGTAAATAAACATCTTCATTAATGAACACTCTATTCTATAAAATAAGCTTTTTGAACTCTTTGAATGAGTTGCTTTCGTACTAAGAGGGTTGATTACAAGTACAAACTTTCTTGGTTTGTACAATCTAACAAGATGTATAACTTAGTAACTTCGTTTCATGTCTAATGTACTTTTGTAAAAAGAAACATCTTCATTGATGAACACTGTGCTCTGTGAAATAAGCTTGTTCAACTCTTTGAAATAATTTTTTACTTATGAAGAGGGTTGAATACAGCAAGTTCAAACTATCTTTATTTGTGCAATCTAACAAGATGTATAACTAAGTAAGTTCATTTCATTTCCAATTTAGTTTCATAAGTATAGAAAAATCTTCATTGCCAAACACTGTTGTGTGAAATAAGATTGTTAAACTCTATGAAAGAGTAGCTTTCATATGAAGAAGGTTGATTTCAGCAAGTTCAATCTTTCTTGATTTGTACAATCTAACAAGATGTATAACTTAGTAACATCATATCATTTCCAATGTAGTTTCATAAGAAAAGAAACATCTTCCTTGCAACACTGCACTTACAAAGAAGGTGAAATAAACTTTCTTGGTTTTTCTTAACAAGATGCTTCATTTCATTTCTAATGTAGTTTCATAAGAAAAGAAACATCTTCCTTGCAACACTGCACTCTGTGAAATAAGCTTCTTCAGCTCTTTTAATGAGTAGCTTTCGTATGTAGAGGGTTTATTACAGCAAGTTCAAACTTTCTTGGTTTGTACAATCTAACAAGATGTATAACTTAGTAAGGTTATTTCATTTCCAATGTAGTTTCATAAAAAAAGAAAATTCTTCATTCCTGAACACTGTACTCTGTAAAATAAGCTTGCTCAGCTCTTTGAATGAGTTGCTTCCTTATGAAGAGGGGTGGATTCAGCAAGTTCAAACATTCATGGTTTCTGCATATGAGAAGATTTATAAGTTAGTAAGTCTGTTTCATTTCCAATGCAGTTTCGTAAGAAAAGAAACATCTTCATTGCCGAACACTGTACTTTGTGAAATGAGTTTGTTAAATTCCATGAATGAGAAGCTTTCGTATGAAGAGGATTGATTACAGTCAGTTAAAACGTTCTTGGTTTGTACAATCTAACAAGATGTATGACTCAGTGACTTCGTTTCATTTCTAATATAGTTATGTACAAAAAAAAATCTTCATTGCTGAACACTGTACTACATGAAATAAGCTTGTTTAGTTCTTTGAATGTGTTGGTTTCTTTTCTTTTTTATTCTCACCAAAGAGAGTAATTTTATTTTCAACTTTTTTTAATTATTAATTTTTTAATTGACACCTTCTATACTTACATACAAAAATCATATGATATTTCTCTCCCCTCCCCCATTCTACTTTAAAACACTAATCTCGATCATATACCCTCCCTCTCTCCATTAGTCTTTCTTTTAAGTTGATGTCATCATCTTTTTCTTCTATTTTGAGGGTCTTGCAAAGGTATCGCTAAGCACTGCACGGTCATGGATATCTAGGCCAATTTCTGTCTGGGCAGTTGCATTGTAAGAAGTCGTACCCTTCCTTTGGCTCTTCCATTCTATCCGCCCCCTCTTCTGCAATGGTCCCTGAGCATTGGAGGGCGTGACAGAGGTGTTTCAGTGCTGGGCAGTCCTCTATCCCTTCTTCTCAGCTCTATGTTGCCTTTGGGTGATCCCAGTAGTCAACAACTCACTGGAAGGTATCCCATAAGAGGCACTGAAAATTTTCTAGTAACAGTCTACAGCTTCTAGATGTGCCATTATTCAAAAAAGTATATTTACATAAGTCTTATTCACAATATCTTGAATTTAAATTGACCCTCCCCCTTCCCTTCTTTTATGCATTCTCTTCCCATGGTCTCACTTAGGCTGTTCCCCTCCCTGTAATCTGTTCTTCTACTTACATATGTAAGTACCATACACTTAAATCCTTCCCTTTCCTCCCACCCTTATAGCCTTTTACCAGCTTACTGGTTTCTGGTACCTATTTTTGGTTCCAGTTCACACACAAGTCTATACATTTGTAGCTAGGATCCACATATGAGAGAGAACATGTGACGATTGGCTTTCTGAGTTGGTTTCTTATGAAGAGTGATGAATA
This sequence comes from Orientallactaga sibirica, assembly GCA_036365145.1. Classification (NCBI taxonomy): domain Eukaryota; kingdom Metazoa; phylum Chordata; class Mammalia; order Rodentia; family Dipodidae; genus Orientallactaga; species Orientallactaga sibirica. Next base: position 681,430 of record JAEOAD010000025.1, read on the forward strand.
CAGCAAGTTCAAGCTTTCTTGATTTGTGCAATCTAACAACATGTGTAACTTAGTAACTTAATTTCTTTTCCAATGTAGTTTCATATGTAAAGAAACTTCTTCATGGCCAAACACTCTACTGTGTGAAATAAGCTTGTTCAACTCTATGAATGAGTAGCTTTCATACAAAGAGTGTTGATTACAGCAAGTTCAACTTTCTTGGTTTGTACAATCTAAAAAGTTGTATAACTTAGTAACTTCATTCATTTCTAATGTAGTTTTGTAAGAAAAGAAACATCTTCATTGCTGAACACTGCACTGTATGAAATAAGCTTGTTCACCTCTTTGAATGAGTTGTTTCTTAAGAAGTGTGTTGAATACAGCAAGTTCAAACTTTCTCAACTTGTGCAATCTAACAAGATATATAACTTAGTAATTTCATTTCCTTTCCAATATAGTTACATAAGTAAAGAAACATCTTAATTGCTGAATACTGTACTGTATGAAATAAGCTTGTTCATCTCTGTGAATGAGTTGCTTTCTTACAAAGATGGTTGAATACAGCAAGTTCAAACTTTCGTGATTTCTGAAATCTAAGAAGATATATAACTTACTAAGTTCACTTCATTTCCAATGTAGTTTCATAAGTAAAGAAACATTTTCACTGCCGAACACTGTATTGTGTGAAACAAATTGTTTAACTCTATGAATGAGTAGCTTTCGTATGAAGAGGCTTGATTACAGCCAGTTCAAACTTTCCTGGTTTATACAATCTAACAAGAGGTATCACTTAGTAATGTCGTTTCAATTCTAATGTAGTTTCATAAGAAAAGAAACATCTTCATTGCCGAACTCTGTACTGTGTGAAAGAAGCTTGTTCAGCTCTTTGAACGAGTTGCTTTCTTATGATGAGTGTTTTATACAGCAAGTTCAAACTTTCTTGATGTGTGCAATCTCACAAGATGTATAACTTAGTAACTTCATTTTATTTTCAATGTAGTTTCAGAAGTAAAGAAAAATCTTAATTTTCAAACACTGTACTCTGTAAAATAAGCTTATTCAGCTCTTTGAAGGAGTTGCTTTCTCACAAAGCGGGTTTAATACAGCAAGTTCAAATTTTCGTGATTTGTGCAATCTAACAAGATGTATATCTTAGTAACTTCATTTCATTTCCAGTGCAGTTACTTAAGTAAAGAAACATCTTCATTACAGAACACTGTACTGTTTGAAATAAGCTTGTTGAGCTCTTTGAATGAGTTGCTCTCTTACGAAGAGTGTTGAATACAGCAAGTGCAAACTTTCGTGTTTTGTGGCATCTAACAAGATGTATAACTTAGTATCTTCATTTCATTTCCAATATAGTTTAGAAAGTAAAGAAACATCTTCTGTTCTGTGTGAAATAAGCTTGTTCAGCTCTTTGAATGAGTTGCTCTCTTACGAAGAGTGTTGAATACAGCAAGTGCAAACTTTCGTGTTTTGTGGCATCTAACAAGATGTATAACTTAGTATCTTCATTTCATTTCCAATATAGTTTCGAAAGTAAAGAAACATCTTCTGTTCTGTGTGAAATAAGCTTGTTCAGCTCTTTGAATGAGTTGCTTTCTTACTAAGAGGGTTGATTACAGCAAGTTCAAGTGTTCTTGTTTTGTAATATCTAACAAGATGTATAACTTAATAACTTCATTTCATTTCCAATGTAGTTTTGAAAGCAAAGAAACATCTTCATTGCTGAACACTGCTCTTCAACAGAGTGCTAGAAGTACTAGCTCAAGCAATAAGACAGGAGAAAGAAATCAAAGGGATACAAATTGGAAAGGAAGAAGTTAAGTTAGCCCTATTTGCAGATGACATGATTCTGTACATAAGTGACCCAAGAACTTCCATCTCAAAACTATTAAAGGTGATTAGCACCTTGAATAAAGTAGCAGGATACAAAATCAATGCACAGAAATCAGTAGTCTTTCTGTATGCAAAGGACAAAGAGACAGAAAAAGAAATAACTAACATTGTCCCATTTTCAATTGCAACAAAGAAAATAAAATACCTTGGAATAACATTAACTAAGGAAGTGAAAGACCTATACAATGAAAACATAAAAACTCTCAAAAAAGAAATTGAGGAGGTCCTACAAAAAGGGAAAGACCTCCAATGTTCCTGGATTGGTAGAATTAACATTGTGAAAATGGCAATTTTACCAAAAGCACTTTATAGATTCAATGCAATGCTGATAAAAATCCCAACTTCCTTCTTCAATGATATAGAAAAAACTATCTGAAAATTCACATGGAAAGGCAGAAGGCCTCAGATATCCATGCTCATCCTCAGCAAAAGAAACACCTCTGGAGGCATCACCATACCTGATCTAAAGTTATACTACAAAGCCATTGTAATAAAAACAACCTGGTACTGACACAAAAACAGGAATATAGACCAATGGAACAGAATTGAAGACCTAGACTTTGGGTCAAGAAACTACAGCTACTTGATATTTGACAAAGGCCCTAGCAATGTAGAATGGGAAAAGGACAGCATCTTCAACAAATGGTGCTGGACAAACTGGACAACCATATGTAGGAAAATGAAACTCGACCCACACATCTCTCCATGCACAAAAATTAAGTCCAAATGGATCAAAGTCCTTAATATAAAGCCAGAAACTATGCTACTACTAGAAGAAAAAATAGGAGGAACCTTCCGTGACATAGGAGTGGGAAAAAATTTCTTGAACAAAACCCCAGCAGCTCAGGAAATTAAACAATGACTCAACCATTGGGATCACATGAAGCTGAACAGCTTTTTCACTAACAAAACCAAAGCCAGCAGATTACCCACAGAGTGGGAGAAAATTTTCACCAGTGATACAACTGACAGAGGCCCAATTTCTAGAATCTACAAAGAACTCCAAAACCTTAAAAAATCATCAAAAAACCCACTCACAAAGTGGGGCAGAGAACTGCACAGGGAGTTCTCAGAGGATGAAATGCAAATAGAAAATGCACATTTAAGAAAATGTTCAACATTCCTAATCATCAGGGAAATGCAAATTAAAACAACTATGAGATTCCACCTTACCCCAGTAAGGATCGCTAACATTAAAAAAAACAATGAAAACAAATGCTGGCGAGGCTGTGGAGAAATAGGAACAAGCTTTCACTGCTGGTGGGAATGTAAAATGGTTCAACCACTATGGAAAGCTATATGGAGACTCCTGAAAAGGATGACCATAGACCTACCAATGTGTGGTAGTTTGAATATATGTCCCCCAATATATTCAGTGTTTTACTAGTTATAGTTTGCATCTGCAATCACCTTGCTAGAGGCAATGTCACTGGGGGCTGGTCTTAAGGTGTGGGTTTGAGATTCCATTGTAAAGATATGCAAATGTGCCTAGCAGGAGTTCCTGAAGTGTGCTGTGTGACCTTTTGGCTGTAGTTTTTGCTCTGTGTGCTGTGTAGCTGGCGGTTTGGCTTTGCTCTCTTGACTGGTCCTGTGAGAGCAGGCTGCTTCTCCTGCCATTATGGAACTTCCCCTGGATCTGTAAGCTTCAATAAATAATATCCCTTCCTCCATAACTGTGCCTGGTCTGGAAGTTCATCTCAGCGAACCTGAAGCTGTCTGCTACAGTAAAGTGGTACCGAGAGTGGGGTGAGATGAACTTGACCGTGTGGATATTCCTCTTTTGGAACATTTGTTTTGCAGGAATGGGCATGGACTTGGTGCTTGCAACTGAAGGTGCCTTCTGGAGTGGTAAGCCAAGTTTTATGGACTATTCTGATGAGAGTTTGAGAATGCTAAGTGCAGACAGTATTGAACTTCGAGGCTTGGCTTATGAGTTTCTAAGGGGAAGGAAAGACTGCAGAGGACTTTGTTGGAACTGGGCTACTGGCATAAGGGATGGCTATGTTCCGCTATCCAGGCCCAGAAAGTTTGATCAAAGTTAAATTTGTAATGGACTGATGTGCTTGGCTAAAGATATCGGACTGAGATTTTAAGATTTTAAGTTGGAAAACCTCAAGCAAGTTAAAAGCAGAGGCACTGAGACTGGTTTTAGGTTACTGGAGCTGCTATTGTCAACGCATTAGCAATCTTAAGGAAGGTGGAAGGAAGGTGGCCTGACTTGATTTACATTAAAACAATGGAGAGGATGCCTGAGGAAAGACTGTTAAAAATGCAAATTCTTGGAAAGAGCTGACTAGAGAAGGAACCTGCTTTTCAAGGCTATGATTTATTTTGTCCCTGGATTAAGAATATGGGTGTGTCCTGCACACCTGGTATTAGTTTTAGAAATATGAAAAATGCATGGAGTGGTCATGAATTGCACATGGTCCCAGGAGCTGCTGCTAAGATGTGGCATGAGGCAGGGCATGAAGACCCTCAGGAATAGGCTGGAAGAGCCTTTTGGAAGATGGACCGTGGTTTGCATGGAGACCTGAAGATGTTTTGGATATACCAAGACTGTGCAAAAGGGCTACCATGGAGTGCAGTGTTGGCATGGGTTGAAAGTTTTTCCTGGTGACACTGCCCAGCTGGAGGGGTGGAATTGGAAAACCTGGAGACTGTTAGTCTCTGGTTATATTGAACTTGAACTGCAGAAGTTTGATGACTGCTGATGGTGGTTGAGTTTGCATTGTTTTAGTTTCTCCTTGCTATTTCTTATACAGTTAAAATGTTTACTCTGTGCCTTTACATGTTGAAAGTATTTAACTTTTTTGATTTTACAGGACTCACTATCTTAAGTTGATCAAGACTGTGAGAACCTTTGAATTTGGACTGAGTACAATTTACAATGTGTGATAGTTATAAATCTATTGGGGGCCAGGAGCTAAATATATTGGGGACCAGGGGCGGAATGTGGTAGTTTGAATATATGTCCCCCAATATATTCAGTGTTTTACTAGTGTTATAGTTTCCATCTGCAATCACCTTGCTAGAGGCAATGTCACTGGGGGCTGGTCTTAAGGTGTGGGTTTGAGATTCCATTGTAAAGATATGCAAATGTGCCTAGCAGGAGTTCCTGAAGTGTGCTGCATGACCTTTTGGCTGTAGTTTTTGCTCTGTGTGCTGTGTAGCTGGCGGTTTGGCTTTGCTCTCTTGACTGGTCCTGTGAGAGCAGGCTGCTTCTCCTGCCATTATGGAACTTCCCCTGGATCTGTAAGCTTCAATAAATAATATCCCTTCCTCCATAACTGTGCCTGGTCTGGAAGTTCATCTCAGTGAACCTGAAGCTGTCTGCTACACAATGGATCCAGTTATTCCCTTATTGGTCATTTAACCTAAAGGCTCCAAGCCTCAGATTAGAGACATTGGCTCAACCATGTTTATAGCTCCTCAATTCATAATAGCAAAGAGCTGGAATCAACCCAGGTGTCCATCACTAGATGAATGGATAACAAAGATGTGGTATATCTATACTATGGAATTCTACGTAGCAGTAAGGAAAGATGAAATAAGGAAATTTGAAAAAAATTGTCAAACATGGAACAGATCGTCCTCAGTGAGCTCACCCAAGCACAAAAAGATAATCATCGCATGGTCTCGTTTATCTGTTGCTCCTAACCTGAATCCATGTGACAGGTGGCCAAACCTAATAAACACTCTGAGGCCCAGACAAGAGGGAGGGTGAGAGGGAGGGAGGGAAAGGGTTGGAGGAAATGAGAGGGTGGGAGGGAGAACAAGGTGGGGATACAAATTGGGACCCAAAAGGAAAAGATACTATAAAACCCTTTATTGTGAACAACAGGTTAAAACATTGATCCTTCAGCATGACCACAGAGGGAACACCTGAACCACAGGAACCTGGAGAGAGCATCATGAAGGCCAACCTTAATCTTGTCCTGCTTCTCTCTCTCTCTCTCTCTCTCTCTCTCTCTCTCTCGTTCTTTCTCCCTCTCCTTTCTATACTCACTTTCTCTTTTTATATTATCTACTTTTTTCCTCCCTCACCTTCCTAGGTGCAGATGTATAACTCCCAGTGCCAGCATGGGGTGAACTTCCACAATGCACTGTTGATCTGAAACATCTACAAGGTTTCCCAAAAAAGACAGATTTCTGTCAGAGTTCTTGGTGACCCACCAAAGGTTAATGGCAAGACCCTACTGTTGAAGACAGCATACGTGTGTGAGACCAAACACAGAGAGACCTGTTCAGATCTGGAAGAGGGTCAGTCCCCAGACAGTTAGCTAGTCTAGTACCAGAGGGTGCTACACAAGTGGGGGAAAATGACCGACATCTGTCCAAACAACTTGCAGTCTAAGATACCCAGCAGGAAACAACTTCACGTAATGCTCACACAAGTGCAGTAGTGGCAATCAGCCATGGTGGGTAACCAACTGCTCTTGATTTGGTTAATAGATCCACTCAGTGGAATGGAACTCATTTCTGGAACTGGGAAATAAGTCAAAACCAGGTACAAAAAATGAGGTCAGTCTCCAAGATCAAGATACCACCAAATGTGGGCTAGAAGAGAGCCAACACATATAAAATTCCCTCCAAAACATATATGGTCATCCCTTCTATCTAGCACTAATTTCTCTCTCCGTTGGAGAATTTGCTTATCTTTTTTCAGATGGACAACGAACCTGAAAGGGAGATCAGCTAACCACACCTCACCAGGGCCCCAGCTGAAACCATAGAGTATTGTGGGGGAAGGGCAAGAATACAGCGTGCATGGTGATTATGACACCAGAAAAAGGCTGAAGGAGATAAACACAGAGAACATCCAACTCCAACTAAGCCAGATATCCAGTGACACAGAGGCTCCCCAAACCTCATCACTGAAGCAGAACTAAAACGATCCCAACGTGGCTCAGGGAAACTTGCAGAAGAGGGGGCAGAAAGATTGTTAGAGTCATAGTTGGGGCATTATGCACAGAGACTGGTGCATACCCCCCAGAACTCTTGACTAACCTCACAATGAATGACCCACATTCCCCATTGATGAGGGTCCCTTTGAAAGTGGGAGGACAGGGAGGAGGACAATGGAACCAATACTATGAATGTAAAATCAAAATAATATAAATAAAAATGTATATTAAAAAAAGAAAAGAAAAGAAACATCTTCATTGCCGAACACTGTACTCTGTAAAATAAACTTGTGCAACTCTTTGAATGAGTTGCTTTCATGTTAAGAAGGGTGATTACAGAAAGTTCAAACATTCTTGGTTTGTATAATCTGACAAAATGTAGATCTTAGTAACTTCGTTTCATTTCTAATGTGGTTTCTTAAGAAAAGAAACATCTTCATTGCTGAACACTGTACTGTGTGAAATAAGATTTTTCAGCTCCTTGAATGAGTTGCATTCTTACGACAGGGCTGAACACAGCAAGTTCAAACTTTCATGATTTGTGCATATCTCACATGATGTATAACTTAGTAAGTTCATTGCATTTCCAATGTAGTTTCATAAGTAAGGAAACATCTTCATTGATGAACACTGTACTGTGTGAAATAAGCTTGTTCAATTCTATGAATGAGTAGCTTTTGTACGAAGAGTATTGATTCCAGCAAGTTCAAACTTTCTTGATTTGTACAATCTAACAACATGTATAACTTAGTAACATCATTACATTTACAATGTAGTGTCATAAGAAAACAAGCTTCTTCATTGCTGTACTCTGTAAAATAAGCTTGTTCAACTCTTTGAATGAATTGCTTTGGTACAAAGAGGGTTGATTACAGCAAGATCAAACTTTCTTGGTTTGTACAATCTAACAAGATGGAAAACTTCATAACTTTGTTTCATTTCTAATGTAGTTTCATAAGAAATGAAACATCTTCATTGCCGAACACTGTACTGTGTGAAATAAGCCTGTTCAGTTCTAGGAATGAGTTGATTTCTAACTAAGATCATTGAATACACCAAATTCAAACTTTCATGATTTATCCAATATAACAAGATGTACAACTTTATAAATTCACTTCATTTCCAATGTAGTTTCATAAGTAAAGAAACATGTTCATTGCTGAACACTGTACTGTGTGAAATAAGCTTGTTCAACTCTATGAATGAGTAGCTTTCATACGAAGAGGGTTGTTTACAACATGTTCAAAGTTTCTTGGTTTGTACATTCTGACATGATGTATAACTTAATTACTTCATTTCATTTCCAATATAGTTTCCTAAGAAAAGAAACATCATCATTGTCGAACACTGTAATGTGTGAAATAAGCTTGTTCAGCTCTCTGAATGACTTGATTTCTTACAAAGAGCGTTGAATACACCAAGTTCAAACTTTCATGATTAGTCCAATCTAACAAGATGTATAACTTAATAACTTCATTTCATTTCCAATGTAGTTTCTTAAGTAAAGAAACATGTTCATTGCTGAACACTGTACTGTATGAAATAAGCTTATTCAGCTCTTTGAATGAGTTGCTTTCTTACGAAGAGGGTTGATTACAGCAAGTTCAAACGTTCTTGTTTTGTAATATCTAACAAGATGTATAACTTAATAACTTCATTTCATTTCCAATGTAGTTACGTAAGTAATAAACATTTCATTGCTGAAAACTGTACTGTGTGAAATAAGCTTGTTAAACTCTATGAATGAATGGCTTTCATGTGAAGAGTGTTGTGTATAGCAAGTTGAAAGTTTCTTGGTTTGTTCAATCTGAGAAAATGTATAACTTAGTTATTTCATTTCATTCCCAACATAGTTTCATAAGAAAAGAAACATCATCATTGCGGAAGCGTGTACTGTGTGAAGTAAGTTTGTTCAACTCTTTGAATGAGTTGCTTTCTTACAAAGTGGGTTGAATACAGCAAGTTCAAACTTCCTTGATTTGTGCAATCTAACAAGATGTATAACTCAGTAACTTCCTTTCATTTCCAATGTAGTTTTTTTTGTTTATTTTTTTATTTTTATTTTAAAGAAATATATTTTTTATTTTTATTTTAAAGAAATATATTTTTTTATTTATATTATTCTGATTTTACATTCATAGTATTGGTTCCATTGTCCTCCTCCCCGTCCTCCCACTTTCAAAGGGACCCTCATCAATGGGGAATGTTGATCGTGCATTGTGAGTTTGCTCAAGAGTTCTGGTGGATAGGCCCCAGTCTCTGTGCATAATGCCCCAACTTGTGACTCTAACAATCTTTCCGCCCCCTCTTCCGTGAGTTTCCCTGAGCCACATTGGGGTCATTTTAGTTCTGCTTCCTTGATGAGGTTTTGGGAGCCTCTGTGTCTCTGGATATCTGGCTTAGTTGGAGTTGGATGTTCTCTGTGTTTATCTCCTTCAGCCTTTTTCTGGTGTTGTGATCGCCTTGAGTGCTGTATTCTTGCCCTTCCCCTGTGTTGTTCTATGGTTTCAGCTGGTGAGGTGTGGTTAGCTGATCCTCCTTTCAGGTTCGTTGTCCACCTGAAAAGAGATAAGCAAATTCTCCAACGGAGAGAGAAGTTAGTACTAGATAGAAGGGATAACCATATATGTTTTGGAGGGAACTTCATATGCATTGGCTCTCTTCTAGCCCACATTTGGTGGCCTCTAGATCTTGGAGACTGAGCTCATTTTTTGTACATGGATTTGACTTATTTCCCAGTTCCAGCAATGAGTTCCATTCCACTGAATGGATTTATTAGTCCAATGTAGTTTTGTAAGTAAAGAAACTCTTCATTACCAAAAACTGTACTGCGTGCAATAAGCTTGTTCAACTCTATGAATGAGTAGCTTTTGTATGAAGAGGGTTGAATACAGCAAGTTCAAATTTTCTTGGTTTGTACAATCTAACAAGATGTATAACTTAGAAACGTCATTTCATTTCCAATGTAGTTTCATAAGAAAAGAAACATCTTCATGGCTGAACACTGTCCTCTATAAAATAAGCTTGTTCACCTCTTTTAATGAGTTACTTTCATATAAACAAGGTTGGTTACAGCAAGTTAAAAATTTCTGGGTCTGTACAATCTATCAAGATGTATAACTTAGTAACTTTGTTTCATTTCTAATGTAGTTTCATAAGAAAAGAAACATCTTCATTGCTGATAACTGTACTGTGTGAAATAAGCTTGTTCAACTCTATGAATGAGTAGCTTTGTAAGAAGAGGGTTGATTACAGCAAGTTCAAACTTTCTTGGGTTCTACAATCTAACAAGATGTGAAACTTAGTAATGTCGTTTCATATCTAATGTACTTTCATAACAAAAGAAACATCTTCATTGCTGAACCCTCTACTACGTAAATTAAGCTTGCTTGACTCTTTGAATATGTTGCTTTCATATGAAGAGAATTGATTACAGCAAGTTCAGACTGTCTTGTTGATTAAAATCTAAAAACAATGAATAACTTGGTAACATCGTTTCATTTCCAATGTAGTTTCATAAGAAAAGAAACTTCTTCACTGCCATACACTGTACTCTGGAAAAGAAGCTTGTTCAACTCTTTTAATGAGTTGCTTTCTTACAAAGAGGGTTGAATACAGCAAGTTCAATCTTTCTTGGTTTGTGCAGTGTAACGAGATGTATAACTTAGTAACTTCATTTTATTTCCTATGTAGTTTAGTAAGTAAAGAAACATCTTCATTTTTGAACACTGTACATTGGAAATAAGCTTGTTCAACTCAGGAAATGACTGTGATTTTAGTGAGTTGCTTTAGTATGAAGAGGTTTGAATACAGCAACTTCAAGCTTCCTTGGTTTGTGCAATCTAACAAGATGTAAACTTAGTAACATTGTTTCTTTTACAAAGTAGCTTTGTAAGTGAAGAAACATCTCCATTGTCGAACACTGTACTGTGTGAAATAAGCTTGTTCACCTCTTTGAATGAGTTGCTTTACTACAAAGAGGGTTGAATACATCAAGTTCAAACGTTCCTGTTTGGTGCAGTCTGACAAGATGTATAATTTAGTAACTGTTTCATTTCCAATGTAGTTTACTAAGTAAAGAAACATTTTAATTGTGGAACATAGTACTGTGTGAAATAAGCTTGTTAAACTCAGCAAAGGAGTGCGATATGAGTGAGTTGCCTTCATACGAAGAGGGCTGAATACAGCAAGTTCAAACTTTCTTGGTTTGTGCAACCTAACAAGATGTGTAACTTCTTAATGTCATTTCATTTCCAACGTATTTTAGTAAGTAAAGAAACATCTTCATTGACGAGCACTGTACTGTCTGAAATCAGCTTGTTTAACTCAGCAAACAAGTGTGATTTGAGTGAGTTGCTTTCGTACAAAGAGGGTTGAATACAGTAAGTTCAAACTTCCTTGGATTATGCAATATAACAAGATATATAACTTAGTAACTTCTTTTCATTGGCAAATTTTATTTCATAACACTGTACTGTGTGAAATAAGCTTGTTCAACTCAGCATATGAGTGCAATTGGAATGAGTTGCTTTCATAAAAAGAGGGTTGAATACAGAAAGTTCAAACTTTCTTGGTTTGTGCCCTCTGACAAGATATATAACTTAGTTACTTCTTTTCTTTTACAAAGTAGTTTTTATGTAAAGAAACATCTTCATTGTTGAACACTGTACTATGTGAAATAAGCTTGTTCAATGCTTTGAATGAGTTGCTTTCAAACCAGGAGGGTGGAATACAGCAAGTTCAAATGTTCTTGGTTTGTACAATATAACAAGATGTATAACTTAGTAACTTCATTTCATTTCTAATGTAGTTTAGTAAGTAAAGAAACATTTTCTTTGCCGAACACTGTACTTTGTGAAATCAGCTTCTTCAACACAGCAAATGAGTGTGATTTGAGTGAATAGCTTTCATACAAAGACAAACTTTCTTGGTTTGTACAGTATACCAAGATGTATAACATAGTAAGTTCATTTCATTTCCAATGTAGTTTCTTAAGTAAAGAGCCATCTTCATTGCTGAACACTGTACTGGGTCAAATAAGCTTGTTCAACTCAGCAAATGAGTGCAATTTGAATGAGTTGCTTTCTTACGAAGAGGGATGAATACAGCAATTCCAACCTTTCTTAGTTTGAGCAGTCTAACAAGATGTGTAACCTAGTAACTTGCTTTCATTTCCAATGTAGTTTTGTAAGTAAAGAAACAGCCTCATTGCCGAACACTTTACTGTGTGAAATAAGCTTATTCAACACTTTGAATGAGATGCTTTCTTACGAAGAGGGTTGAATACAGCAAGCTCAAACTTTCCTGGTTTGTGCGGTCTAACAAGGTGTATAATTTAATAACTTCGTTTCATTTCTAATGTAGTTTTGTAAGTAAAGAAATATCTTCATTTTGGAACACAGAACTGAGTGAAATAAGCTTGTTAAACTCATCAAACTGGTGCAATTTGAATGAGTTGCTTTCATACGAAGAGTGTTGAATACAGCAAGTTCAATCTTTCTTGGTCATTTTGTGCCATCCAACAAGATGTATAACTTAGTAATTTAGTGTCATTTCCTATGTAGTTTTGTGCATAAAGAAACATCTTCATTGACAAATACTGTCTGAAATTAGCTTGTTCAACTCAGCAAAAGAGTGCAATTTGAATGAGTTGCTTTTGTATGAAGAGTGTTGAATACAGCAAGTTTAAAGTTCCTTGCTTTGTGCAATGTAACAAGATGTATAACTTAGTAACTTTGTTTCATTTCCAATGTAGTTTCATAACTAAAGAACATCTTCATTACTGAAACTGTACTGTCTGAAATAAGCTTCTTCCACTCAGCAAATGAGTGTGATTTAAATGAGTTTCTTTCGTACGAAGAGGGGTGAATACAGCAAGTTCAAACTTTCTTGGTTTGTGCAAACTGACAAGATGTATAACTTAGTAACTTAGTTTCATTTACAAAGTAGTTTTGTAAGTAAAGAAACATCTTCATTGTAGAACACTGTACTGTGTGAAATAAGCTTGTTCAATGCTTTGAATGAGTTGCTTTCAAATGAATAGCATTGATCATAGCAAGGTCAAACTTTCTTGGTTTGAGCAATCTAACAAGATGTATAACTTAGTAACTTCATTTCATTTCCAATGCAGTTTCGTAACTAAAGAAACACCTTCATTGCCGAACACAGAACTGTGTGACCTAAGCTTGTCCAACTCAGCAAATGAGTGTGATTTGAATGAGTTGCTTTCATATGAAGAGGGTTGAATACAGCAAGTTTAAACTTTCTTGGTTTGTGCTGTCTGACAAGGTGTATAACTTAGTAACTACATTTCATTTCCAATGTAGTTTAGTAAGTAAAGAAACATCTTCATTTTTGAATACTGTGCTTTGTGAAATAAGCTTGTTCAACACAGTAAATGAGTGAAATTTGAGTGAGATGCTTTCGTTTGAAGAGGGTTGAATAGAGCAAGTTCAAAATTCCTTGCTTTGTGCAATCTAACAAGATGTATAACTTAGTAACTTCGATTCATTGACAATGAAGTTTTGTAAGAAAAGAAACATCTTCATTGCCAAACACTACTGTCTGAAAGCAGCTTGGTCGATGCTCTGAATGAATTACTTCATATGAAGAGGGTTGAATACAGAAAGTTCAAACTTTCTTGGTTTGTACAATATAACAAGATGTGTAACTTAATAAGTTCTATTCCTTTCCAATGTAGTTTCATAAGTAAAGAACCATCTTCATTGCCAAACACTGTACTTTGTCAAATAAGCTTCTTCAACTCGGGAAACAAGTGCAATTTGAATGAGTTGCTTTCTTACAAATAGGATTGAATACAGCAAGTTGAAACTTTCTTGGTTTGTGCAACCTAACAAGATGTATAACTTAGTAACTTCATTTCATTTCCAATGTATTTGTGTAAGTAAAGAAACTTCTTCATTGCTGAACACTATAGTGTGTGAAATAAGTTTGTTCAACACTTGAATGAGTTGCTGTCATATGAAGACAGGTGAATACAGCAAGTTCAAACTTTCCTGATTTGTGCAGTCTAATAAGATGTATAACTTAATAACTTTGTTTCATTTCCAATGTAGTTTCATAAGTAAAGAAACATCTTCATTGCCCAACACTGTATTGTGTGAAAGAAGCTTGTTCAATGCTTTGAATGAGTTGCTTTAGTATGAATAGGGTTGAACACATCAAGTTCAAACTTTCTTGGTTTTTGTAGTCTCAAAAGATGTATAACTTAGTAACTTCATTTCATTTCCAATGTAGTTTCATACGTAAAGAAACATCTTCATTGCCGAACGCTGTATTGTGTGAAATAAGCATGGCAACTCATCAAATGAACACAATTTGAATGAGTTGGTTTCATTCAAAGAATGTTGAATACAGCAAGTTCAACCTTTCTTTGTGCAGTCTAACAAGATGTATGAGTTAGTAACTTTGTGTCATTTACAATGTAGTTTCATAAGTAAAGAAACATCTTCATTGCCGGACACAGTTCTGTCTGAAATCAGTTTGTTCAATGCTTGAATGAGTTGATTTGGTACAAAGAGGGTTGAATACAGCAAGTTCAATCTTTTCTGGCTTCTTCAATCTAACAAGATGTATAACTTAGTAACTTCATTTCATTTCCTATGTAGTTTCGTAAGTAAAGAAACATCTTCATTGCCAAACACTGTACTTTGTGAAATATGCTTGTTCAACTCAGCAAACGAGTGCAATTTGAATGAGTTGCTTTTGTATGAAAAGGGTTGAATACAGCAATTTCAAACTTTCTTAGTTTGAGCAGTCTAACAAGATGTGAAACCTAGTAACTTCCTTTCATTTCCAAAGTATTTTTGTAAATAAAGAAACATCTTCATTGCCAAACACTTTACTGTGTAAAACAAGCTTGTTGAATGCTTTGAATAATTGCTTTCTTATGAAGAGGGTTGAATACAGCAAGTTCAAACTTACCTGGTTTGTGCAGTCTAACAAGGTGTATAATTTAATAACTTCATTTCATTTCTAATTTAGTTTTATAAGTAAAGAAACATCTTCATTTCTGAACACAGAACTGAGTGAAATAAGCTTGTTCAACTCAGCAAACAGGTGCGATTTGAATGAGTTGCTTTCCTACGAAGAGGGTTGAATACAGCAAGTTGAAACTTCCTTGTTTTGTGCAATCCAACAAGGTTTATAACTTAGTAACTTTGATTAAATGACAATGTTGTTTCATAATTAAAGAAACATCTTCATTGCTGAACACTGTACTTTCTGAAAACAGCTTATTCAATGCTCTGAATGAGTTGTTTTCATATAAAAAGGGTTGAATACAGAAAGTTCAATCTGTCTTAGTTTGTGCCCTCTAACATGATGTATAACTTAGTAACTTTGTGTCATTTCCTACGTAGTTTCATAAGTAAAGAAACATCTTCATTGACAAACATTTTGCTGTCTGAAATCAGGTTGTTCATCTCAGCAAATGAGTGTGATTTGAATGTGTTGCTTTAGTATGAAGAGTGTTGAATACAGCAAGTTTAAACTTCCCTGCTTTGTGCAATGTAACAAGATGTATAACTTAGTAACTTCGTTTCATTTCCAATATAGTTTCGTAACTAAAGAACATCTTCATTGCCTAACACTGTACTGTCTGAAATAAGCTTCTTCCACTCAGCAAACGAATGTGATTTAAATGAGTTGCTTTTGTATGAAGAGGGTTGAATGCAGCAAGTTCAAACTTTCTTGGTTTGGGCAGTCTGACAAGATGTATAACTTAGTAACTCTGTTTCACTTCCAATGTAGTTTCATAAGTAAAGAAACATCTTCATTGCCAAACACTGTACTGTGTAAAATAAAGTTGTCCAACTCAGCAAACAAGTGCCATTTCAATGAGTTGCTTTTGTAAGAAGATGGTTGCATACAGCAAGTTTAAAACTTTCTTGGTTTGTGCAGTCTAACAAAAGGTATAACTTAGTAACTTTGTTTCATTCGTTTAGTGAGTAAAGAAACGTCTTCATTGCCAAACAGTGTACTTTGTGAAATAAGCTTGTTCAACACAGTAAATGAGTGTGATTTGAGTGAGTTGCTTTTGTATGAAGAGGGTTGAATACAGCAAGTTGAAACTTCCTTGCTTTGTGCAATCTAACAAGATGCATAACTTAGTAACTTCGATTAACTGACAATGTAGTTTTGTAAGTAAAGAAACATCTTCATTGCCAAACACTGTACTCTCTGAAAACAGCTTGTACAATGCTCTGAATGAGTTTCTTTCATAGGAAGAGGGTTGAATACAGAAAGTTCAAACTTTCTTGGTTTGTACAATATAAAAAGATGTATAACTTAATAAGTTCAATTCTTTTCCAATGTAGTTTCATAAGTAAAGAACCATCTTCATTGCTGAACACTGTAGTGTGTGAAATAAGCTTGTTCAACTCTTTGAATGAGTTGCTTTCATACGAGAGGGTTGAATACAGCAACTTCAAACTTTCCTGTTTTGTGCAGCCTAACAAGGTCTATAATTTAATAACTTCATTTCATTTCCAATGTGGTTTCATAAGTAAAGAAACATCTTCATTGCCGAACACAGTACTGTGTGAAATAAGCTTGGTCAACTCAGCAAACGAGTGCAATTTGAATGAGATGCTGTTGTACAAAGAGGATTGAATACAGCAAGTTCAATCTTTCTTGGTTTGTGCATTATAACAACATGTATAACTTAGTAACTTCATTTCATTTCCAATGTAGTTTCATACATACAGGAACATCTTCATTGTCAAACACAGTGTTGTCTGAAATCACCTTGTTCAACTCAACAAAAGAATGCAATTTGAATGAATCGCTTTTGTATGAAGATGGTTGAATATAGAAAGTTCAAACTTTCTTAGTTTTTGCAATCTAACAAGATGTATAACTTAGTAACTTCGTTTCTTTTCCAATGTAGTTTTGTAAGTACAGAAACATCTTAATTGCCAAACACTGCACTGTCTGAAATCAGCTTGTTCAATGTTTTGAATGAGTTTGTTTTGTAAGAATAGGGTTGAATACAGCAAGTTCAAACTTTCTTGGTTTGTGCAGTCCTACAAGATGTATAACGCAGTAACTTCATTTCATTTCCAATGTAGTTTTCGAGGTACAGAAACATCTTCATTGCCCAACACTGTACTGTGTGAAATAAGCTTGTTCAATGCTTTGAATGAGTTGCTTTAGTATGAATAGGGTTGAACACAGCAAGTTCAAACTTTAGTGGTTTTTGCAGTCTCGAAAGATGTATAGCTTAGTAACTTCATTTCATTTACAAAGTAATTTCATAAGCAAAGAAACATCTTCATTGCTGAACACTGTATTGTGTGAAATAAGCTTGTGCAACTCAGCAAACAAGTGTGATTTGAATGAGTTAGTTTCATATGAAGAGGATCGAATACAGCAACTTCAACCTTTCTTGGTTTATGCAGTCTAACAAGATGTATAACTTAGTAACTTCATTTCATTTCCAGTGTAGTTTCATAAGTAAAGAAAGATCTTCAGTGCCAAACACTGTACTGTGTGAAATAAGCTTGTTCAATGCTTTGAATGAGTTGCTTTCATACAAAGAGGGTTGAATACAGCAAGTTCAATCTTTCTTGGTTTGTGCAGTCTAACAAGATGTATAACGTAGTAACTTCATTTCATTTCCAATGTAGTTTTCTAAGTAAAACAAATGTCTTCATTGCCGAACACTGTACTGGATGAAATAAGCTTGTTCAACTCAGCAAATGAGTGTGATTTGAATGAGTTGCTTTTGTATGAAGAGAGTTGAATACAGCAAGTTCAAACTTTCTTGGTGTGTGCAATCTAAGTAACTTCATTTCATTTCCAATGCAGTTTTCTAAGTGAACAAACATCTTTAATTTTTTGTTATTTATTTATTTATTTTATTTGTATTATTCTAATTTTACATTCATAGTGTTGACTCCATTATCCTCCTCCCTGTCCTCGCTCTTCCAAAGGGACCCTCATCAATGGGGAATGTGGGTCATGCATTTTGGGGGTAGTCAAGAGTTATGTGGGATAGGCCATGTCTCTGTGCATAATGGCCCAACTTGTGGCTCTAACATTCTTTCTGCCCCCTCTTCCGCAAATTTCCCTGAGCCACATTGGGGTCATTTTCGTTCTACTTCATTGATGAGGTTTTGGGCTCCTCTGTGTCTCGGATATCTGGCTTAGTAGGGGTTGTATGTTCTCTGTGTTTATCTCCTTCAGCCTTTTTCTGGTGTTGTGATCTCCAAGAATGGTGTACTCTTGCCCTTCCCCCAGATTACTCTATGGTTTCAGATGGGGCCCTGGTGAGGTGTGATTGGCTGATCTTCCCTTCAGGTTCATTGTCCATCTGAAAAAGATAAGCAAATTCTCCAACACTGAGAGAAGTTAGTACTAGATAGATGGGATGGCCATAGATATCTTGGAGGGAATTTTATATGTGTATGCTCTCTTCTGGTCCACATTTGGTGGTATCTTGATTGGAGACTGTGCTAATTTTTTGTACCTGGTTTTGACTTATTTCCCAGTTTCAGCAATGATTTCCATCCCACTGAGTGGATCTGTTAGCCAAATCAAGAGCAGTTGATTGCCCATCATGGCTGTGTGCCACTACTGTACTTGTTTGAGCATTACATCAGGTTGTTTCCCATTGGGTATCTTAGAATTCAAGTTGTTTGGAATGATGTTGGACATTTTCCCCCAGTTGCTCATGCAGCACCCTCTTGGACTAGACTAGCTAACTGTCTGGGGACTGACCCTCTACCAGATTCTGGCAAGGTGTCTCCATGCTTGGCCTCACACGCGTATGCTGTCTTCAACAGTAGGGTCTTACCATTAACCTTTAGTGGGTAATCAAGCATCTTGATTGCCACACATTTTACTGTGTCAAATAAGCTTGTTCATCCCTTTAATGTGTTGCTTCTGTACGAAGAGGGTTGAATACAGCAAGTTCCAACTTTCGTGGTTTGTGCAGTCTAACAAGATATATGACTTAGTAACTTCATTTCATTTCCAATGTAGATTCATAAGTAAAGAAACTTCTTCATTGCCAAACACTGTACTGTCTGAAATAAGCTTGTTCATCTCAGAAAACGAGTGTGATTTGAATGAGTTCCTTTTGTATGAAGAGGGTTGAATATAGCAAGTTCAAACTTTGTGCAGTCTAACAATATGTATAACTTAGTAAATTCATTTCATAGGCCATGTCTCTGTGCATAATGAACCAACTTGTGGCTCTAACATTCTTTCTGCCCCCTCTTCTGCAAATTTCCCTGAGCCACATTGTAGTTTTGTAAGTAAAGAAACTTCTTCATTGCTGAACACTGTACTGTGTGAAATAAGCTTGTTCAATGCTTTGAATGAGTTGCTTTCTTATGAAGAGGGTTGAATATAGCAAGTTCAAACTTTCAAGGTTTGTAAAGTCTAACAATGTGTATAACCTAGTAACTTCATTTCATTTCCACTGTAATTTCATAAGTAAAGAAACATTGATCTGAAGACAGTGAAACAGCTTAAGAGGGATAACATTACCGATCCAAATTCAACCTAAGAATGATAGACAGGGTTTTCAATAGGGGCCACTGAGCCAATTAGAATAACCTGGAAGCGGCCCATCAACTAGTTAAGGAACAGCTGGAAGCCAATCATATTCGACCATCTACTTCTCCTTTTAACACTCCTATATTCATTATAAGGAAGAAGTCTGGCAAATGGAGGCTGTTGCATGATTTAAGTGCTATTAATGCTAAATTGTAGTAAGACCATCGGCTTTAGACCTACACCTATATGTGTAAGACCTCCTTTTATGTTTCTAGTGAGCAAACTGTTATTAATAACACTCTTGCTTGTCAAGCGAGTTCTTGTTTTCTTTCAGAATGCTGGAATGCCACTCAATTTCCATTGGGCATGCTGATGAGTATCCCCACCTACCTGCCTGTTCCTGTGGTCATTCAAGAGTAAGAACTGTCGGTGTTGCTACAGCCTAAGAGAGACTTTAGAATTACTGCAGCTATCGTGGCTGCTGTTGCAGCTTCTGCTGCCGCTGATGCTGTAGCTGCTGCAGCCCTAGCTACAGCCATCCCAGTGGCCCAAGCTTATCTGAGAGGACTGCTTTGGCCCTGGATACCCAGACAGAAATCAACCAAGAGTTGTGTGCAGGTATTCGGCTAGTAAACCAACGAGTTGATCTCTTACAAGAACAGATGGACATTGTTGTACAATTAATGTCAGTGGGATGCATTCAACAACTATCAGCTCTGTATATAATGCCTGTAGAATTTCATAACCTGACCCTTGCTGCAAATTTATCTAGGGAACTTTTGCGCTATCTCAATGGGACTTGGGACCATAAATTTGATAATCTTACTAGGACGTTAAGGGGTCAAATAATTGCTATTAATAGTACCCGTGTAGAGGTTGCTTCTGTAATGCAAATTGCCTCTTTCTTTCAATCTGTGATTAATTGGGGAAAAATTGGTTTGGTTTTCTTGCTTTAGGCGGCTTGCTATGTGTTGTATCCGCCTGTTGTATCTGGTGCCTATGCAAGATTTGCCTACGCCAAATTCAAGAACGCTTATTGCCATCAACATGTGTTCTTCTCCTCAAGTGTGGCTTAATTTGCTGGACCCTTAACGGATCCATGCAGCTCCTCTCCTTCAGGAACCACATGAGGTGTCAGACCTGTGCGTCTCAGTTGTCACTGGGAATGGGTACCAAGCTGGGTGCGAGGCAAGCACTGCAAAGGAAAGTCATTTTAGACTGCTTCTGACTTCCTTGAGGAACATGTCTGATTAGCATGGAGGTTGGCATCCTTGATAATTTTGCCTCCCCTCTACAAAAGATGTCAAAACTTTAGAGGAATCAGACCACTGTTCCCCCCAGTTGGTTAATGCCCTCTGTCTATTTAGACACTGCATTTGGGAGCTAATTGCTCTTTATAAACAAAAAGGGGGAGATGTGGCGGGCGGCGTCTGGGGCCGCACCATCCATGTTGCCCTGTCAAGATGGAGGCTGGCACCTTGCCAAAGGGCATTGAGCTCGAGTCTTGTCGGTAAACAGGAAGTTATGGTGATTGGCTAGGAGGCATATCCTCATTGCATCAACATATCGGCTTCAGCCAAGTTAGCTTTCTTGCCTAGCAACTATGTTATGATTGGTCTTCATAGGATATATAAGCTGTGCTATTTCCTGTAATAAAGGTCTTCTGTCCAAGCAAGCAACAAGAGTGGTGCATGTGTCATTAGTGTCCCGATTGGTCGGCGACATCTTCATTGCCGAACACTGTACATCTGAAACATGCTTGTTCTGAAAGATTAAAGCTCTTTTGGGTTGCTAACATGCTCTATGCAGCTTCTGTATCACTGCTTGCTTGCTGTAGCTGGTTGACTAAAGAACTGCCATTTTATGACAGCCTCCATTATGTTGCTGAGTTAGCCACAAATATGAGAACCTGACCTTTTAAAACTGAAAAATAACACTCCCTGGTTCCTGGAATTGAGGGGGCCACCACCCTGCTTGTGGTTTTTGCATAACGTCCCAGCTGGCCCCATCCCCTGCCCATAACGGTGACATAGCATCCCAGGTGGGCACAGCCAATCAAGGCCTCCTCTAGATGGAAAGTCCCTAACCCAAGACCCACCCTGATGGGCACAACCAATCAAGATTCTTTTTAGATGGAAAGTCCCTAAAAAAATCCTAAGTTTGTGGTTTTTGCCTTTATAAACTCTACAACACTGTTGCTAGGGGCTCTTCACCCCTCCTGCGTGAGGACTTTGTGTCGAGCCCCGGTGCACCGGTGTCATCAATAAAACCTCTTGCTGCTTGCATTGAGAGTTCTCCGTGTGAGTGTCTTTGGGTCTGGTCGACAATCCCCTTAGGGGGCCCACTGGGGGTCCCTACAGTTCAACTCAGCAAACGAGTGTGATTTCAATGAGTTGCTTTTGTACAAAGAGGGTTGAATATAGAAAGTGCAAACTTTCTTGGTTTGTGCAGTCTAACAAGATGTATAATGTATTAACTTCATTTCATTTCCAATGTAGTTTTGTAAGTAAAGAAACATCTTCATTGCTAAACACAGTACTGTGTGAAAAAAGCTTGTTCAACTCAGCAAACGAGTGTGATTTGAGTGAGTTGCTTTCATACGAAGAGGGTTGAATACAGCAAGTTCAAACTTTTCTTGGTTTGTGAAGTCTAACAAGATGTACAACTTAGTAGCTTCATTTCATTTCCAATGTACTTTTGTATGTAAAGAGTCATCTTCATTGACGAATGCTGTACTGTCTGCAATATGGGTGTTCAACTCAGCAAATGAGTGAGATTTGAATGACTTGCTTTCATACAAAGAGGGTTGAATACAGCAAGTTCCAACTTTCTTGGTTTGTGCAATCTTACGTGATGTATAACTTAGTAACTTCGTTTCATTTCCAATGTAGTTTCTTAAGTAAAGAAGCATCTTCATTGCTGAACACTCTACTCTTTGATATAAGCTTGTTCAACTCAGTAAATGAGTATGATTTGAATGAGTTGCTTTCATATGATGACAGTTCAATACAGCAAGTTCAAACCTTCTTGTTTAGTGCAATCTCACAAGGTGTATAACTCACTAACATCGTTTCAATTCCAACGTAGTTTCTTAAGTAAATAAACATCTTCATTGCTGAACACTATACTGTTTGAAATATGCTTGTTCAACTCAGCTAACCAGTGTGATTTGAATGATTTGCTTTCATACAAAGAGTGTTGAATACAGCAACTTCAAACTTTCTTGGTTTGTGCAATCTATAAAGTTGTATAACTTAGAGTGGAGAGCAAAAATGAAAGTACATGTACTTTGACTATGTAGCATCTGAATCATTGGACCCTGATTGTGGTTTTTGAAGGTATTGAGCTGAAAAGAGCACAGACAGTGATTGAAACACATATCTTGGAACAGGATATAGCTGTCTGAAAGCTAGCTACTCTTGGTACTTGGAGGAAAAAATAACTCAGTACATTGGTTCTAGAGAGGAATTAGTTGATGTCTTTACATCTAGTGATGATCTGTTGCAATTTTGTTGTTGTTTTTTTCTATATAAACTTGTGTGTTCAATAATAAAGTGGCTTTCAGCCTTAAGCCTCCTTTAAAGTAATGGTCATTCTTTTCATCCTCACTCTCCTTCTCAAGAACCTCGTTGACTGACTGAGCAGGCTTGGTCAAGGGGCACCCAATGTGGGGCTCGAGTATGGGTGAAAATAGTTAAGGACACTGCTGGAATTTGTGCACATTGTCAGGAAAATTTGGGACCAGCGGTGAGTAAGGATGGGATAAGAATGTAGTAGAATTTTATTTGTACATATGCTAAATGATATGCTTAAAACTAGAGGAACAAAAGTTAGTAAGCTGCAATTGTTAAAATTTTTAACTTTCATAGAGGAAGTATGTCCTTGGTTTCCAGAAGAAGTTACAGTGAATTTGGGGACTTGGGAAAAGGTAGGAGAAAGAATGAAAGAAGATCATAATACTACTCACATATCTGAGAAGGTACCTGAGTCTTTGGACACTAATTAGATACACTCTTGATCCAAGGCATGAAGGAAGTAAACTTTCTTCCTTACTAGCAGATGTAAATAAGGAATTACAGTGATTAAAAACTGCACAGGCCAGTGTAGCTCCCTTTTATATTGATGCAGTAGGAGAAATATATTCCAAATCTCTTAAATTTCCAAATTATGATAATCAAGAAAATGATGATGAGATAGAAGATGAAAATATTGGAATAAATACTACAGAAACAAATCAAATACTATTAACTGAAAAATTGGCCACAAAAAGGGAAGCACTATGGAGGAAGTTTTACTTTCATTTCAAAAAGAATTAAATAACTTATCTAAAAAGGTTTCAGATTTAGCATTATAGGCTCAATATAAGGACACCCAACATGATGGTGATTCAGAAACAGAGGATGAGGGAGTTGGTAGCACTTTTGAAGAATATAAAAGTTTATTGGAAAAACCAAAAAAGGAAGACAAAGACCCTTATAAAATTTTAATTAAACAAGATAAAAATTTAGACCCTGTTTTCTTGATTAGCACACAAACCAAAACTTCTGTCCCTTGTTCAAAAATCATTGTTTCAGGGCTGGAGAGATGGCTTAGCAGTTAAGCACTTGCCTGTGAAGCCTACAGACCCTGATTCAAGGATCGATTCTCCAGGACCCACATAAGCCAGATGGACAAGGGGGCGCACACATCTGCAGTTCGTTTGCAGTGGCTGGAGACCCTGGCATGCCTATTCTCTCTCTCTCTACCTGCCTATTTCTATATCTCTCTGTCTCAAATAAATAAAATATTTGTTTAAAAAATCATTGTTTCAAGCAGCACAATTAGGGGAAGAAGTACCTGGATATCAACAGTATCCTGTTCTTGAAAGGACAGACCCTCAGGGAAATTTGGAAATATATCATAATCCAATTCCTTTTAAGCAGTTAAAAGAATTAAAAATAGAATGCACAATTTATGGTGCAACTGCTCCATTTACTCAGGCTCTTTTAGAAGGGCTATGTACTGATGCCCTTCCTCCAGGAGATTGGAAAACAGTAGCAAAGGCCAAGTCTTTCAGGAGGAGAGTATTTATTGTGGAAAACACAATTTTTTGAACAATGTCAAATAACAGCTCTTCACAATGCCCGATCAGGTAATCCTGGAGTGGATTTTGACATGTTAGCAGGAGAAGGACAATATTATGATCTGGAAAACCAGTTAATGTATCCTCCTGGAGTTTATGCTCAAGTTAATACAACTGCAAAAAAGGCTTGGAGGAGTCTCCCACCTACAGAGAATGTGTCACATGATTTATCAAATATAAGACAAGGGCCTAAGGAACCATATTCAGAGTTTGTTAATAGACTTATTGAAGCTATTTCTAGAGTAAGTGATAATCCTGATGAGGCTTCTTTATTAACCAAACAATTAGCTTTTGAAAATGCTTAAGAGCCCTGCAAGGCTGCTATTAGACCTATAAAAACAGATGGTACTTTGATGGATTTTATGCGAGTGTGGGCAGATATAGGGCTAGCTCAAATTTTAGGAATGTCTGTTGCTGCTGCTATGAAAGGATCCACATTAAAAGAATTCATGAATAAAAGGCCCAGAAGAGTAAATGGTCCTCCAGGAGGTTGTTTTGTCTGTGACCAGATTGGACACCAAATAAGAAATTGTCCTAATTGAGTTACCAATAAAAGAAAGCCTGTGCCCCCAGGAATTTGCCCAAATGTAAAAGAGGAAAACATTAGTCCAATGAATGTAAATATAAAACAGACATAGCAGGTAACCCCATTAATCAAAATAATCAGGGAAACTTATATAGGGGCCAGCCCCAGGCCCTGATTCGATAATGTTATGGAGCAATTCAGTTTTTTCCTCAACAAAAAAGTATGTCTCTGACCTTTTCAGAGTCACCCCAGAAAGCACAGGACTGGACCTCAGTTCCTCCACCAGCACAGTATTGACTTCTGATATGGGATTTCAAGCTATACCCATAGGGATTTTTGGACCCCTGCCTAAAGGGAGAAGTAATTCTACTATGAAAGGTTTAATTATTTCCCCAGTTATAATTTATAATGACTATGAAGAAAAGATAAAAATATTGATTTCTTCTCCCACAAAAATTACTTCCTTTCAAAAGGGAAATAGAATAGCTCAATTAATTTTGTTACCCATGGTACAACCAAAAAATAAAGATGTTAAATTACACAGAGGGCAGGCAGGATTTGGTTCATCAGATGTTTATTGGGTACAACAAATTGGACAAAATAGACCAAAATTAACATTAAAAATTAATGGAAAAGAGTTTAAGGGATTATTAGATACTGGAGCTGATGTCTCTGTTATTTCTGGGCAATATTGGCCCCAATCTTGGCCAAAATCGATACCATTACTCAGTTGCAGGGAATAGGTCAAAATCAAAATCCTGAACAAAGTGCAGATTTACTGCACTGATTTGATTGTGATGGCCATCAAGGGACTTTTCAGCCTTATATTATTGATCAATTGCCATTAAATTTATGGGGAAGAGATATAATGAAAAATATGGGAGTATATCTTTATAGTCCTAATGATATTTTTAGCAATCAAATGTTACAACAAGGACACTTACCTATCTTGGTTTAGGAAAAAACTGTAATGGTAGTGTGACACCTGTTCAGCCTAAGGTACATCCTCCTAAAGACGGATTAGGGTGTTCTCCATAAGGGCCACTGACATTCCTGTACCCCATGCAGATAAAATAACATGGAAAACAGAGGAACCTGTGTGGGTTGATCAGTGGTCCCTGACAACAGAAAAAATAGAAGTGGCTCAACAACTAGTACAGGAGCAACTAAGAGAAGGACATATTAAACCTACCACATCTCCTTGGAATTCACCTATTTTTGTAATTAAGAAAAAAAAAAAAACAGGAAAATGGGGGACTCTTGTAAGATTTAAGAAAAGTTAATGAAGTCATGGAAATAATGGGAGCTTTGCAACCTGGATTGCCATTACCTTCCACAATACCTAAAAATACTTATAAAATAATCGTCGATTTGAAAGATTGTTTTTATACCATTCCCTTACATCCTGATGATTGCAATAAATTTGCTTTTAGTGTTCCGTCTATAAATTTTCAAAAACCTATGGAAAGATATCATTGGAGGGTACTACCACAGGGCATGGCAAATTCTCCAACTCTATGTCAACAATTTGTTGCTAAAGCTATTGAACCTATACACAATCAATATGCACAAATATATATAATACATTATATGGATGATATTTTATTAGCCTATTCTTCCCAAACATTATTATATAAAGCTTATCAATAATTAATTATAGAGTTAAATCGATGGGGATTACAAATAGCAGAAGAAAAAGTTCAACAAAAAAATCCTTATCAATATTTAGGTCACCTATTATACCCCAAATCTGTCATGACTCAAAAATTGCAAATTAGAAAAGATAATTTAAAAACTTTAAATGATTTTCAAAAACTTTTAGGGGACATTAATTGGCTCAGACCCTTTTTGAAATTCACCACTGGGGAATTGAAGCCTCTTTTTTTTTTTTTTTTTTTTTTTGGAGAGAGACACAGAGAGAGACAGAGAGAGAGGGAGAGGAAGACAAATAGAGATGGGTGCGCCAGCAGCCTCTCAGCTGCTGGGAACGAAATCCAGATACGTGCGCCCCCTTGTGGTCAAGTGCAGCATTGCACCCTTTGCATCTGGCTAAACGTGGGACCTGGAGATTGGAACCACTGGAGATTGGAACCGGCATTTTTAGTCTTAGGAGGCAGGCCCCTTAACCTCTAAGCCATCTCTCCAGCCCCGAAGCCTCTTTTTTGTTTGTTTGTTTGTTTTTCGAGGTAGGGTCTCACTCTAGCCCAGGCTCACCTGGAATTCACTCTGTCTTCTCAGGGTGGCCTTGAATTCACAGCAATCCTCCTACCTCTGCCTCCCAAGTGCTGGGATTAAAGGCATGTGCCACCATGCCCTGCTTTTCCTGAAGCCTCTTTTTGAAGTACTTAAGGGAGATTCAGATCTGACTTCTGTTAGAATGTTGACAGAAGGGGCCAGAAAAGCTTTGGCCATTGCGGAAACCACTTTGCAAAATCAACAAATTTTTTATATTGATTATTCACAGCCACTTGCTTTAGGTATTCTTTCAGCTGCATATCCTCCTACAGCTGCAATTTGGCAGGAAGGACCTCTTTTGTGGCTACATTTGCCTTCCTCTCCTGCTCCTGTTTTAGTTCCTTATTATGAGCATCTTGCTTTGCTTCTTCAGCATGGAAGACAAGAATGCAGAAAATATTTTGGTAAAGACCCCAATAAGATATTTATTCCTTATAAATCACAGCAATTTATCTTGATTGTTACAAAATACAGATGTTTTGTCTCTAGCGTTAGCTTATTTCTCAGGTACTCTAGATAGTCATTATCCAAAACATAAATTACTTCAATTTGTATCTATGCATGATGTCTTGTTTCTCTACAATTAGCACCTATCACTCAAGCCCATGTTGTTTATACTGATGGTTCATCCTCAGGTCAAGCAGCATATGTTATTGACAATCAAGTTTTTTTTTCTTTGCATTTTTCTTCTGCTTCCATGCAAATCAAAGAATTACAAACTGTTGTGTATGTTTTGCAAGTATATAAAAATGAATCATTAAATTTATATTCAGATAATCTTTATGTTGCTAATGCCTTACCTCTGCTTGAAACTATCTCTTTTCTAGATTCTGATAACTCCACAATTTTAAATCTATTTTTAACTATTCAAATATTATTAAGGAATAGAACAGCTTCTTTTTATGTAGGACATGTACATGCTCATACTAATTTACCAGGACCCCTGTCTCTAGGAAATGATTTAGCAGGTCAGGCTATGCAACTTATATTTCTTACTCAATAACAGAAAGCTAAAGCTTCACATAATATTCATCATCAAAATGCACATAGTCTTGGTAAAAATTTTAATATTTCCAGACAAACAGCTAGAGGAATTGTTAAAAACTGCACTTCCTGTGATCCCTACTTGCCAGTACCGCCTTTAGGAGTAAAGCCACGAGGCCTTGTCCCTAATGAGCTTTGGCAAATGGATGTTACTCATATATCTGAATTTGGAAAATTAAGATATGTTCATGTAACTACTGATACTTTCTCAGGCTTCATTCATGCTACCCCTCTTTCTGGAGAAAGTACTAAGTATATTATTACACATCTATTGAAATGTTGCTATAATGGGCATCCCAAAAATTATAACAACTGATAATGGCTCTGGATATACAACCAAAAGATTTGCAACCTTTTGCAACAATTTGATATGAATCATAAAACAGGTATCCCCTACAATCTTCAGGATCAAGGCATTGTTGAGTGTGCTAACACCTCTTTGAAATTTCAATTAGAAAAATAAAAATGGGGCAATCTTATAGTTATACTCCTCATAATATGCTTAATCATATATTATTTATTTTAAATTTTTAAAATTTGGATTCAGCAGGGAAATCTGCTGCTGATAGATTGTGGCACCCAGAAACTACTACAAATTTTGCTTATGTGAAATGGAAGGATCCTTTAACTAATAAATGGAATGGTCCAGACCCTGTATTAATATGGGGGCGAGTTCATGTTTGTGTTTTCTCAGAGGATAATAATGAAGCCCAGTGGTTGCCTGAATGTCTTGTTAGACAAATCTCCCATCAAGAGAGTTGTGTTCTTCCTGATAATGATAATGATCAGCACTGAAGCGACTCAGAAGTCATATTGGGCCTATGTTATGGAGAAGATGTAAAACAAAGAAACCCATTGAAATTTATAATGAAATTTATAATTTCATTTCAAATTCATAATTCTATAAAATAATTGAATTCTCTGCAAATTGAATAGCACAATGTAATGATTGTACTCAAGGGAAAGACTGGGACTTTATAGAGTCTAATATTGGATATTCTGCTGGACTTTGGTACTCTGCAAAAGGACGACCTCAATTTTATATATGGAAACTGGCTGCCGCTCTGGGATACATTAATGGGGCAGATGCAGAGAAACCTACATGTGGTTTGAAGGGATATGAAAAAAGCCTGTGTTTCTTTTCCTCATGTGCTTTTAGTAGGAAATGTGGAAATACAATTTAAACAGAAAAATACTTTTTCAATTCAATGTAAAAATTGTATACTTACAAATTGTATTGCACCTGATCTTAAAGAAATAAGTGTGATAATTTTAAAACAGGCATCATTTGTAGTAGTACCTGTAAATATTTGTTCCCCTTGGTATGACAATATGGGACTTCAGGTATAACATGATTTAAAAGGATTATTGGATAGGCAAAAAAGAGTTGTGGGAATTATTATTGCTGGTATGGCTGCTTTAATTACATTACTAGCTTCTGCTACTTCAGCTGCCATTTCTTTATCTCAATCTATTCAAACTGCTACTTATGTTAACATGCTTTCAAAAAAATGTATCCACAGCTTTGGGTATTCAAGAAAACATTGATGGAAAAAATAGAAGAAAAAATAGAATCACTAGCTGTAGGTTATATAATTCAGGGAATTAGAAGTTAGACACAGAATGCACTGTCAGGCTGATTATAATTGTATAGGTGTAACTCAAAAAAAATTATAATAGTTCTGTTCATGATTGGGAAAAAATTAAATCACATATTCAAGGGACTTGGCATAATGATAATATATCAATAGATTTAATTAATTTGCATCAAAGTACACTAGAATTAGGAAAGACACATTTAAGTATTAATACTGCTCAGACAGCTAAAGGTATTTTAGATTTTTTCAGATACATGTTGCCTTCAGTTACAAACTTTCATCAAATAAGTTTTGGTTTCTCTGGGATAGCTTTTATACTTATTTTGCTTCTTCTATGTGTACCAATATTGCACTGCCTATTTTTAACCCAAATGGTTACCATGGCTTCAAAAATTCATCAAGTAAAACTGGAAATGAAAACCTGTCCTGAAGTGTAAAGCACTGGCAGCCAGAGATGGGTAAGATCTTTGCAGATCATAGACCAACCTAAGACAGTGAAAAAAAAAAAATATATATATATTTTGACCCAATGATGGATAAGGTTATAATTTTGGCATAAGACAACCTAAGACAGATGCAGTGCAAATAAATAGAACGGGGGAACTGTGGAGAGCAAAAAGTTAAGTACATGTACTTTGACTCAGCAAAGGCATGCCACTTACATGAGGTGCATTAGCATGAAGAGGGTTGAATACAGCAAGTCAAAATGTTCTTGGTTTGTGTAATGTAACAAGATGTATTCCTTAGTAACTTCATTTCATTTTCAATGAAGTTTTGAAAGTAAAAAATTCTTCATTGCTGAACACTGTACTGTTTGAAATAAGCTTGTTCAACGCAGCAAATGAGTGCAATTTGATTGAGTTGCTTTAGTATGAAGATGGTGGAATAGAGCAAGTTAGATTGCACACACCATGGAAGTTTGAACTGGCTGTATAAAACCTCCTACATATGAAGGAACTCATGAAAATTGCACTATTTGTTGATTAAACAAGTACATTTGAAAGAGTACAGTTCTTGGCCATGAAGAAGTTTCTTTACTTAACAAACTACATTGGAAATAAAACAAACTTGTTAAGTTATACATCTTGTAATATTGCACAAACATAAGAAGTTTGAACTGGCTTCATTCAACCCCTTTGTATGATAGCAATTCATTCAAATCACACTCAATTCCTGAGTTAGATAACTCTATTGCAAACAGTACAGTGTTCAGCAATGAAGATGTTTCTTTACTTAGCAAACTACATTGCAAATGAGACAAACTTACTAAGTTATACATCTTGTTAGATTGCACAAACCAAGGAAGTTGGAACAAGCTGTATTCAACCCCATTTAACTGAAAGGAACTCATTTAAATTGCTTTCATTTGCTGAGTTGAACATTCATATTTGAAACAGTACAGTGTTCATCCATGAAGATGTTTCTTTACTTAGCAAACTACATTGGAAAGAGAGGAACTTACAAGTATTACATCTTGTTAGATTGCACAAACAAAGGAAGTTTGAACTAGCTGTATTCAAGCATCTTCTTACGAAAGCAACTCATTCAAATCATACTCATTTGATGTGTTGAACAAGCTTATTTCAAACAGTACATTGTTCGGCAGTGAAGATGTTTCTTTACTTAAGAAACTACATTGGAAATAAAACAAACTTACTAAGTTATACATCTTGTTAGATTTCACAAAGCAAGGAAGTTTGAACTGGTTGTATTCAACCCTCTTCTAACCAAAGCAACTCATTCAAATCACACTCATTTGCTGAGTTGAACAAGTCTATTTCAAACATTGCAGTGTTCAGCAATGAAGATGTTCCTTTACTTAGCAAATTACATTACAACTGAAATGAAATTACTAAGTTTTACACCTTGTTAGATTGCACAAACCAAGAAGTTTGAACTAGCTGTATTCTAGCCTCTTTGTACCAAAGCAACTCATTCAAATTACACTCATTTGCTGTGTTGAACAAGCTTATTTCAAACAGTACATTGCTTGTCAATGAATATGTTTCTTTAATTAACAAACTACAGTGGAAATAAAACAAACTTACTAAGTTATACATCTTGTTAGATTGCACAAACCACAGAAGTTTGAACTGGCCATATGCAACCCCCTTTGTTTGAAAGGAACTCATTGAAATCACACTCATTTGCTGAGTTAAGCATATTTGAAACAGTACAGTGTTCAGCAATGAAGATGTTTCTTTACTAAGCAAACTATATTGGAAATGAAATGAAATTACTACTTTTTAAATCTTTGTAGGTTGCACAAATGAGGAAGTTTGAACTAGCTGTATTCCACCCTCTTCATATGAAAGCAACTCATTCAAATTGCACTCATTTGCTGCATTGAACCATCATGTTTCAAACAGTACTATGTTCGGCAATGAAGATGTTTCTTCACATAGCAAACTGCATTGGAAATGAAACTAATTTACTACGTTATACATCTTGTTACATTGCATAAACCATAGAAGTTTGAACTGGCTGTATTCAACCCTCTTCGTATGAAAGCAAGTCATTTAAATCACACTCATTTGTTAAGGTGAACAAGCGTGTTTCATACAGTACAGTGTTTGGCAATGAAGATGTTTCTTTACCTAGCCAACTACTTTGGAAATGAAATGAACTTACTAAATTATACATCTTGATAGATTGCAGAAATCACGGAAGTTTGAACTGGCTGTATGCAATCCCATGTGTATGAAAGGAACTCATTCAAATTGCACTCATTTGCTGAGTTGAACAAGCATATTTGAAGCAGTACTGTGTTTCGCAATGAAGATGTTTCATTACTTAGCAAAATACATTGGAAAGAAACAAACTTACTAAATTTTAATCTTGTTAGATTGCACAAACTAAGGAAGCTTGAACTAGCTGTATTCAACCCTCTTAGAACAAAAGCAACTCATTCAAATCACATGCATTTGCTGATTTGAGCAACCTTGTTTCAAACAGTACAGTGTTTGGTAATGAAGATGTTTCTTTACATAGTGAACTTCATTGGAAATGAAACTAACTAAGGTATACATATTCTTATACTAAACAAACCAGTGACATTTGAAATGGCTATCTTCAAACCCCTCATACGAAAGGAACTCATTCAATTCACACTCATTTTCAGAGTTGAAGAAGCACATTTGAAACAGTACAGTGTTCAGTAATTAAGATGTTCCTTTACTTAGCAAACTATATTGGAAAGAAATGAACTTACTATATTTTACATCGTTTAGATTGCACAAGCCAAGGACCTTTGAAATATCTGTATTCCCATTTCTTCATACAAAAGCAGTTCATTCAAATCACACTCATTGGCTGTGTTGAACAAGTATATTTCATATAATACATTGTTCAGAAATGAAGATGTTCCTTTAGTAAAAACCTACATTATAAATAAAACAAACATACTAAGTTACACATCTTATTAGATTGCACAAACCTAGGAAGTTTGAACTGGCTGTATTCAACCCTATTCTTATGAAAGCAAGACATTCAAATCACACTCACTTGCTGAGTTGAACAAGTCTCTTTCAAACAATAGAGTGTTTGGCAATGAAAATGTTTCTTTACTTATCAAACTACATTGCAAATGAAACAAACTTATTAAGTTGTATATCTTGTTATATTGCACAAACCACAGAAGTTTCAACTGGCTGTAGTCAACCCTCTTTATACGAAAGCAACTCATTCAAATCACATGCATTTGCTGAGTTGAACAAGTCTATTTCAAACACTACAGTGTTCGACAATGAAGATGTTTATTTACCTAGCAAATTACATTGGAAATGAAAAGAACTCACTAAGTTATACATCTTGTTGGGTTGCAAAAACCAAGGAAGTTTGAATTAGTTGTATTCAACCCTCTTCATATGAAAGCAACTCATTCAAATCACACTCATCTGCTGAGTTGAACAAGCATGTTTCAAAAAGTACAGTATTCGGCAATGAAGATGTTTCCTTACCTAGCAAATTTCATTGGAAATGAAACTAACTTACTAAGATATACATCTTGTTAGATTGCAAAAACCATGGAAGTTTGAACAGCTCTATTCAACCCTCCTCAAACGAAAGTAACTCATTCAAATCACACTCATTATCTGAACTGAACAAGTCTGTTCCAAACAGTACAGTGTTCAGCAATGAAGATGTTTCTTTATGTAGCAAACTGTGATGGAAATGAAACTAACTTACTAAGTTATACATCTTGATGGATTGCAGAAACTACAGAAGTGTCAATAGCTGTATTCAACCCTCTTTGAATGAAAGCAACTCATTGAAATCACCATCATTTGCTGAGTTGAACAAGCCTGTTTCAAATCGTACAGTGTTCAGCAATGAAGATGTTTCTTTACATAGTAAACTGCATTGGAAAGGAAAATAATTCATTACGTTATACATGTTTTAGGTTGCACAAACCATGGAAGTTTGAACTGGCTGTATTCAAATCTCTTTGTACAAAAGCATCACATCCAATTCACACTCATTTGCTGAGTTGAACAAGCATATTTGAAGATGTACAGTGTCGGCAATGAAGATGTTACTTTACTTAGCAAACTACATTGGAAATGAAATGAATTTACTACATTTTACATCTTTGGTTGCAAAAATGGAAGAAGTTTGAACTGGCTGTATTCAAACCACTTCGTTTGAAAGCAACTCATTTAAATCAAACACATGTGTTGTGTTGAAACAAGCTTATTTCAAACAGTACATTATTTGGCAATTAAGATGTTTCTTTCCTTAACAAACTACATTGGAATTAAAATAACCTAACTAAGGTATACATCTTGTTAGATTGTACAAACCACAGAAGTTTGAACTGGTTGTATTCAACCCTCTTCATACGAAAGCAACTCATTTAAAACAAACTCATTTGCTGAGTTGAACAAATCTATTTAGTTATGTTTTTATAATTAATTTATTATATGATTCTAATTTTACATTCATAATGGTGACTCCATTATCCTCCTCCCAGTCCTCCCTCTTCCAAAGGGACCCTCGTCAATGGGGAATGTGGCTCATGCATTGTAGGGTTTTAAAAGAGTTATGGGGGATAGGCCAAATCTCTGTGCATAATGCCCCAACTTGCGGCTCTAACATTCTTTCTGACCCCCTCTTCTGTGAATTTCCCTGAGCCACATTAGGGTCATTATTTATTTGTACTTCAGTGATGAGGTTTTTGGAGCTTCTGTGTCTCTGGATATATGGGTTAGTAGGAGTCAGATATTCTCTGTGTTTATCTCTTTCAGCCTTTTACTGGTGTCGGGATCTCCAAGAACGCTGTACTCTTGCCCTTCCCCCGCATCATTATATGGTTTCAGAGGGGCCCTGGTGAGGTGTGATTGTCTGATCCTCCTTTCAGGTTCATTGTCCATCTGAAAAAGATAAGCAAATTCTCTAATGGAGAGAGAAGTTAGTATTCAATAGATGGGATGGCCATAAATATTTTGGAGGGAATTTTATATGCATAGGCCCTCTTATAGCCCACATTTGGTGGTATCTTGATCTTGGAGACTGAGCTCATTTTTTTTATATGGTTTTGACTTA
The DNA here is from genome assembly GCA_036365145.1 of Orientallactaga sibirica. NCBI lineage: Eukaryota > Metazoa > Chordata > Mammalia > Rodentia > Dipodidae > Orientallactaga > Orientallactaga sibirica. The sequence goes on from JAEOAD010000025.1 coordinate 716,806, forward strand.
TTTCCCAGTTCCAGCAATAAGTTCCATTCCACTTAGTGGATCTATTAGCCAAATCAAGAGCAGTTGGTTACTCACCATGGCTGTGTGCCACTACTGCACTTGTTTGAGCATTACATCAGGTTGTTTCCTGCTGGGTATCATAGACTGCAAGTTGTCTGGAGTGATGTCAGCCATTTTCTCCCAGTTGCTTGTATAGCACCCTCTGGCACTAAACTAGCTAATTGTCTCGGTACTGACCTACTTCCAGATTCTGGCCAGGTCTCTCCATGTTTGGTCTCACATGCATATGCTGTGTTTGGCAGTAGTGTCTTACCATTAACCTTTGCTGGGTCATCAAGAACTCTGACAGAAATCTGTCCTTTTTGGGAAACCTTATAGGTGTCTCAGATCAACCGCTCATTGTGAAAATTAACCCCGTGCTGATACTGGGAGTTATAAGTCAGTGCCTAGAAAGGAGAGGGAAGAAAAAGATAGGTAATATAAAAGAGAAGGTGAGTATAGAGAGGAGAGGGAGAGAGGGGGGAGAGAAGACAGAGAGAAGCAGGAAAAGATTATGGTTGGTCTTCATGATGTTCTCTCCAGTTTCCTGTGGTTCAGGTGTTCCCTCTGCAGGCCTGCTGAAGGATCAATATTTTAGCCTGTTGTTCAAAATAAAGTGTTTTATAGTGTCATTTCTTTTTGGGTACTTATTTGTATACATCCACCCTTGTCCTCCCTCCCACCCTCTCTCTCCCTTCCACTCTCTGTCTCCCTCCCACCCTTACCATCCCTCCATCCCACCCTCCCTATTGTCTTGTCCTCAGAGTGCTTTTTATGTTTGGGAACATCTCAAGAGGATTCAGGTTGGGAGCAACAGATAAACAAGACCATGTGACAATTACCTTTTTATGATTTGGTGACCTCACTGAGGATGATCTGTTCCATGTGTCACCATTTTTTTTCCGAATTTCATTATTTCATCTTTCTTTACTGCTAAGTAGAATTCCATAGTATAGATATACCACAACATTGTTATCCATTCATCGATTGATGGACATCTGAATTGACTCCAGTTCTTTGCTATTATGAATTGAGCAACTAAAAACGTGGTTGAGCCAATGTCTCTGATCTGAGGCTTGGAGCCTTTAGGGTAAATGCCCAGGAAGGGAATAACTGGATCCGTTGGTAGGTCTATGGTCATCCTTTTCAGGAGTCTCCATATAGCTTTCCATAATGGTTGAACCATTTTATATTCCCACCAGCAGTGAAAACTTGTTCCTATTTCTCCATAACCTCGCAAGCATTTGTTTTCATTGTTTTTTTTAATGTTAGCTATACTTACTGGGGTAAGGTGGAATCTCATAGTTGTTTTAATTTGCATTTCCCTGATGATTAGGGATGTTGAACATTTTCTTAAATGTGTGTCTGTTATTTGTATTTCTTCATCTGAGAACTCCCTGTGTAGTTCTGTGCCCCATTTTGTGAGTGGGTTGTTTGATGATTTATTGTTTAGGCTTTGGAATTCTTTGTAGATTCTAGAAATTAGGCCTCTGTCAGTTGTATAGCTGGTGAAAATTTTCTCCCATTCTGTGGGTAATCTGCTGGTTTTGGTTATAGTATATTTGTCAGTGAAAAAGCTATTCAGCTTCAGGAGATTCCAATGGTTGAGTGATTGTTTAATTTCCTGAGCTGCTGGAGTTTTGTTCCTATGTCGTGGAAGATTCCTCCTATTTTTTCTTCAAGTAGTAGCAGAGTTTCTGGTTTTATATTAAGGTCTTTGATCTATCTGCAGTTGATGTTTGTGCATGGTGAGATGTATGGAACGAGTTTCATTTTCCTACAAATGGTTGTCCAGTTTTTCCAGCACCATTTGTTGGAGATGCTGTCCTTTTTCCTTTCTGCATTTGTAGGGCCTTTGTCAAATATCAAGTAGCTGTAGTTACTTGACCCAAATCCAGGTCATCTATTCTGTTCCATTGCTCTATATTCCTGTTTTTTATGACAGTACCATGTTGTTTTTATTACAATGGCTTTGTAGTATAGCTTTAGATCAGGTATGGTGATTCCTCCAGAGGTGTTTCTTTTGCTGAGGATATGCTTGGATAGCTGAGGCCTTCTTCCTTTCCATATGAATTTTGAGATAGTTTTTTTCTATCTCAGTGAAGAAAGAAGTTGGGATTTTTATCAGTATTGCTTTGAATCTATATAGTGCTTTTGGTAAGATTTCCATTCTCACAATATTATTTCTACCTATCCAGGAGCATGGTAGGTCTTTCCATTTTCGTAGGACCTCCTCAATTTCTTTCTTGAGTGTTTATATGTTTTCATTGTATAGGTCTTTCACTTCCCTGGTTAATGTTATTCCAAGATATTTTATTTTCTTTTTTGCTATTGAAAATGGGACAATGTTAGTTATTTCTTTTTCTGTATCTTTGTCTTTTGCATACAGAAAGGCTACTGATTTCTGGGCATTGATCTTATATCCTGCTACTTTGATGAAGGTGCTAATCACCGTTAAGAGTTTTGAGATGGAGGTTCTCAGGTCACTTATGTATAGAATCATGTCATCTGCAAATAGGGCTAACTTAACTTCTTCCTTTCCAATTTGTATCCCTTTGAATTCATTCTCCTGTCTTATTGCTTGAGCTAATACTTTTAAAACTATGTTGAAGAGCAGAGGTGAGAGAGGACATCCTGCCTTGTTCCTGATCTCAATGGGAACTGCTTCAGCTCTCCCCATTAAGAATTACTTGGGCTTTAGAAGATTTATATATAGCCTTTATTATGTTGAGATATGGGCCATCCATGCCTATTCTCTCCAATGTTTTGATCATGAAGTCATGTTGTATTTTGTCAAAGGCCTTTTCTGCATCTATCCAAATGATCATGTGGTTTTTGTGTTTAAGGTTGTTTATGTGGTGTATTACATTGACAGATTTCCTTATGTTGAACCACTCCTGCATTCCAGGGATGACGCTTACTTGATCAAGTAGGATAATGCTTTTGATGTACTGTTGAAGGCAGTATGCAAGGATTTTGTTCAGGAACTTTGCATCCATGTTCATCAGGGCCTATAATGTTCCTTTCTTGTGGCATCTCTGCCTAGTTTTGGAATTAGGGTGATACTAGCTTCATAGAAGGAGTTGGGGATCTCTCCCAGTTCTCCAATTGTGTGGCACAGTTTGAGAAGAATTGGTTTCAGTTGTCCCATGAAGGTTTGATAGAATTCAGCTGAAAAACCATATAGTCCTGGACTCTTCTATTTGGGGATGTGTTTGATTGCCTCTTCAATCTCAAAGGGTGTGATGGATGTGTTTAGGAGATTAATCTGCTCTGAGTTTAGCTTTGGTAGGTGGTATGTGTCTAGGAATTCATCCATTTCCTCCATATTCTCCTGCTTTGTTGAGTAGAGGTTTTTGAAGTAAGTCCTGATAATTCTCTCTATTTCACTCATGTCTGTTGTGATCTCTCCTTTTTAATTTCTAATTTGTCAATTTGAAGTGTTTCTTTTTTTTGCTTGATCAGATTGGCCAGGGGTGTATCATCTTGTTAATTTTTTCAAAGAACCAGCTCTTTGTTTCATCAATTTTCTTAATTGTCCTCTTAGTTTCCAATTCATTAATTTCTGCTCTGATCTTAATTATTTCTTTCCGTCTGGAGCTTTTTGGGTTGGCTTCTTCTAGCTTTTTCAATGCCTTTAGGTGGATGGTTAGGTTATTGATTTGGGATCTCTTTGTTTTCATTATGAAGGCATTTAGTGCTATGATTTTTCCCCTAAGGACTCCCTTCATTGTGTCCCATAAGTTTTGGTATGATGTTTTCTCATTGTCATTGAATTCTAGAAATTTTGCAATTTCATTTTTTTATTTCATCCCCAACCCATTTATTTTTTCAAAGAATGTTGTTCAGTTCCCAGGAGCTGGAGGGATTCCTGGCATACTTTTTGTTGTTAGTTTCTAGCATTACAGCATTATGGACTGATATCATCCAGGAAATTACATCAATTTTCTTGAACATATGGAGGCAGACCTTGTGGCCCAATACGTGATCTATTTTAGAGAAGGTTCCATGGGCTGCTGAGAAGAATGTCTAATCTGTAGATTTTGGCTGGAATGTTCTGTATATGTCTGTTAGGTGTAGTTGCTCTATGGCGATGTTGAGCTCTCTTATTTCCATATTAATTTTCTGTTTGTATGATCTATCTATTGCTGATAATGGAGTATTGAAGTCCCCGACTATGATGTTGTTGGTGGTTATTTCTGTTTTGTTCCCAAGTCGTTTTTGCTTTATGAATTGTGGTGCACCTGTGTTTGCTGCATAAATATTGATGATTGTGATATCCTCTTGTTGGATTGTTCCCTTGATAAGTAATAAGTGGCCTTTTTTCTCTTTTTTTGTTTACTTTAGGTTTGAATTCTATTTTATCAAATATAAATATAGCTACCCCTGCTTTTTTCTTATTTGTGTTTGCTTGGAATATCATTTTCTACCCTTTCACCTCAAGGAGGTGTCTGTCTTTAGTGGTGAGGTGTGTTTCTTGAAGACAGCAGATTGAGGGGTCTAGTTTTCTGATCCACCCTGTTAGCATATGTCTTTTGATGGGTGATTTAAGGCCATTAATATTCAGGGAAATAACTGTGAGGTTTGATTTCATAACTGCCATATTGTGGTTGATTATGTGTTTTTTTTTTTTTTTTTGGTCTTTTTTTTTTTTTTTTTTTTTGTTAATGAGGACTGCTTCTTGGGACACTTGGGATTGGTTATTTGATTCTTCTTTGTGAAGAATTCCCTGAAGTACTCTCTGTATGTTTGGATTTGTGTTCATATAGTTGTAAAGATGAATTTTATCATGGAAAGTTTTTCTTTCACCATCTATTATGAGGGATACTTTTGCTGGGTAGAGTAGTTGGGCTTGGAAGCCATAGTTTCTTAGAGTTTGTAGTGTTCCATTACAGGCCCTTCTGGCTTTTATACTTCCATTGAGAAGTCTGAGGTAATTCTGATGGGGTTTCCTGTATATGTAATGTTTTGTTTCTCACTGGCTGATTCAAGGATTTTCTGTTTGTGCTTGATATTTAGAGTCTTAATGATAATGTGTCTTGGAGAATTTCTCTTTTGGTCCAGTCTGTTTGGAGTTCTGCTAGTTTCTTGTAACTTGATGGGAGTTTATTTTGAGGGAGTGGGAAAGTTTTCTTAAATTATTTTGTTGAATAAACTTTCCATTCCTTTGGTCTGTGTTTCTTCCTCCTCTGGTATACCCATGACCCTAATGCTTGGATGCTTAAGGGTGTCCCACATTTCCCTCATGTTCTGTTCACAGAAATTTTTGAACTTGTTGAAAGTTTTGGACTCACGAACTGTTTCTTCTGTTTTGTCTTCCCGTTCTGAGTTTCTATCCTCCACTTGGATGACTCTATTCTTAATAGCTTCTATAGAGTTTTAGGCTTGTTCAATTTGGTTCATATTTTCTACTGTCTTTTTTTAATGTATAGTTTCCATCCCTCTGTCTAGTTCCCTTTTCATGTCACTTTCTGACTTTCTTAATGCTTTTTGGAGTTCATCCTTGCATTTTTTATGTCTACATTGTATTAGCCAGCCGGTTATTGAAGACATCTTTTTTTCATTCTCCTTCAGATCATTTGACTGTCTTTGGAACTCTTCCTGGTTCTTTTCTATTAGGTCTAATCTAGCAAGGATAGCATTCATACAATTATTGGTTCTTTATTGAGTTTCTGAGAGTTGTGCTATTTGCTTGGCCAGGGTTGCATAGCTTGGCTTTTCATTTTGGGGTTCTGATTCTATTGTCTCTTCCATGATTTGATTCCAGACATCCATTGTGGGACTGGATAGTCTAGATGGATTTACTTATATCTGGTTTTTCTTGCTATTCATTTTTCCCTGTGGTGTACCCATCACAATGCTTCAGAAAGCCTAGGGTGTGAAATGCTAGCCTGCTGCCCTGGGGTTGAGTGGGGCCCAGTGGTGAGTGTCAGGGCGGTGGCCACTGCAGTTTGGATAGGCTGGGGTGGGGGACACTGGCCTGCTGGACTGGGTTCCCTATGGAGGTGGGAGGGGTAGGGGACCACAACCACCCTATTTGGGCTCAGGAAGGGTAGGCTGGAACACTGGCCTACTTTCCTGGATCCCTGATCTGACCTGGGAGGAGGAGTGGTGGCACCTTAGTGGCAATGGGGCTCAGGAAGGCTAGGGATGCACCTGACCAGTGATGGGGCTCTGGCCAGTGGGAGAGGGATCTGACCAGTGATGCAGCTGAGGCAGGCCTGACTGGACCTGTTGTGGCTCAGGAAGGCCCAGCGGGACCGGGTCTGCAACAGTGCATGGGGCTCTTGCCAGTGAGGGAGGGATCTGACTGGTGATGAGGCTTAGGCAGGCCTGGAAGGACCTGATGGAGCTCAGGAAGGCCCAGCAGGACCTGGTCTATGATGGTGCATGGAGCTCTGGGTGGTGAGGGAGGGATCTGACCAGTGATGTGGCTCAGGCAGGCCTGGCAGGACCTGATGCGGCTCAGGCAGGGCACTGCCTTGTGGAGGAGGGATCTGATGGGCGATGTGGCTCAAACCAGCCCAGTGGGACATGACCTGTGGTGGCCCCTGCCTGAGAGTGTGGAAATCAGTGGATTCCCTATATTGCTCATCCACCTTCTCCCTCTGGAAGCATGAAGGAGCCAGCAAACTCTGAAAAAAATCCCTTGAAGCTTAAGGGTCTTGGCTTTACTTCCCTGTAAGGTAAGGTGAGGTTAAGCAGATGCCATCTTGACCGGAAGTTCCCGGAAGTGGCATCCTTCCCATTATAAACCTTGTTAAATTGCACAAACCATGGAAGTTTGAACAACTGTATTCAACCCTCTTCGAATGAAAGCAACTCATTCAAATCACACTCATTTACTGAGTTGAACAAGCCTGTTTCAACCAGTACAGTTTTTGCCAATGAATATGTTTCTTTACATAGGAAACTACATTGAAAATGAAATGAACTTACTAAATTATACATGTTGTTAGAATGCACAAACCACTGAACTTTGAACTGTCTGTATTCATCATCCTTCATACTAAATGAACTCATTCAAATTTCACTCATTTGAGTTGAATAAGCCTGTTTCAAACAGTTCAGTGTTCAGAAATGAAGATGTTTCTTTACTTAGCAAACTACATTGGACATGAAACAAACTTACTACGTTTTTACATCTTCTTAGATTGCACAAATGAAGGAAGTTTGAACTAGCTGTATTCAACCCTCTTTGTATGAAAGCAACTCATTCAAATCACACTCATTTGCTGTGTTGAATAAGCTTATTTCAAACAGTACATTGTTAGGCAATGAAGATATTTATTTACTTAACAAATAACATAGGAAATAAAACAATCATACTAGGTTATACACCTTGTTAAATTGCACAAACAAAGGAAGTTTGAACTGGCTGTATTCAACCATCTTCATACGAAAGCTACTCATTCAAAACAAACTCATTTGCTCAGTTGAACAAATCTATTTCAAATTGAACAGTGTTTGGCAATGAAGACGTTTCTTTGCTTAGCAAACTCCATTGGAAATGAAATCAACTTACTAAGGTATACATATTGTTAGATTGCACAAACCAAGAAAGTTTTAACTGGGTGTATTCAACCCTCTTCATACAAAAGCAACTCATTGAAATCACAGTAATTTATGTGTTAAAAAAGCTTAATTCAAACACTACATTGTTTAGAAATGAAGATGTTTCTTTACTTAACAAACTACACTGGAAATAAAACAAACTTACTAAGATATACATATTGTGAGATTGCACAAACCCAGGAAGTTTGAACTGGCTGTATTCAACCCTGCTCATACAAAAGCAACTCATTCAAATCACACTCATTTGTGGAGTTGAAGAAGTGTATTTCAAACAGTGCGTTGTTTGTCAATGAAGATGTTTCTTTACTTAGAAAACTGCATTGGAAATGGAACTAATGTACTAAGTTATACATAGTGTTAGATTGCACAAACCACAGAAGTTTGAACTAGCTGTACTCAATCCTCTTCGTATGAATGCATCACATTCAAATTGCACTCATTTTCTGATTTGAACAAGCCTGTTTCAAATTGTACAGCGTTTGGCAATGAAGATGTTTCATTACCTAGCAAACTCCATTGGAAATGAAACAAACTTACTAAGTTATACATCTCAGTAAATCACACAATCCAAGGACGTTTGAACTGGCTGTATTCAGCCCTCTTCATATGAAAGCAACTCATTCAAAAGAAACTCATTTTCTGAGCTGTACAAAACTATTTAAAACTGTACAGTGTTTTGCAATGAGATGTTGCTTTATATAGAAAACTACATTTGAAATGAAATGAACTTACTATGTTATACATCTTGTTAGATTGCACAAAGCATGGAAGTTTGAAGTAGCTATATGTAATCCTCTTCGTAAGAACACATCACATTCAAATTACACTCATTTGCTGAGGTGAACAAGTCTATTTCAAACATTACATTGTTCAGCAATGAAGATATTTCTTTCCTTAGCAAACTGCATTGGAAATGAAACTAACTTACTACATTATATATCTTGTTAGATTGCACAAACTGAGGAAGTTTGAACTGGCTGTATTCAACTTCCTTGGTAAGAAAGCATCACACTCAATTTGTACTCATTTGCTGAGTTGAAAAAGCTTGTTTCAAACTGTACAGTGTTTGGCAGTGAAGATGTTTCTTCACCTAGAAAACTACACTCGAAATAAAATGAACATACTACGTTTTACATCGTGTTAGGTTTGAAAGCCCTCACAAGTTTGAACTGGCTGCATTTAACCCTCTTCATACAAAAGGAAATCATTCACATTGCACTCATTTGCTGAGTTGAGCAAGCATATTTGAAACAGTGAAGTGTTCAGCAATGACAATGTTTCTTTGTTTACAATCTACTTTGGAAATGAAATGAACTTACTACATTTTCCTACTTCTTAGATTGGAAAAACCCCACAAATTTGAAAGGGCTCTATTCAACCCTCTTCGTAAAAAAGGAACTCATTGAAATCACACTCATATGCTGAGTTGAACAAGCCTGTTTCAAACAGTACAGTGTTCGGTAATGATGATATTTCTTTACTTATCAACCTACATTGGAAATGAAATGAAATTACTAAGTTATACATCTTGTTAGATTGGACAAACCAAGGAAATTTGAACTGGCTGCATTCAACCCTCTTTGTAGGAAAGCAACTCATTCAAATCACACTCATTTGCTGAGTTGAACAACTCTATTTCAAACAGTACACTGTTGGGCAATGAACATTTTACTTTACTTAGCAAACTGCATTGGAAATGAAACTAACTAACTACGTTATACATCTGCTTATAACACACACAGCAGGGAAGTTTGAACTGGCTGTATTCAACCCTCTTTGTAAGAAAGCAACTCTTTCAAATCACAGTTTTTTGCTGTGTTGAACAAGCTTATTGCAAACAGTACATTGTTTGGCAAGGAAGATGTTTCTTTATGTAACAAACTACATTGAAAATAAAACAAATGTACTAAGATATACATCTTGTTAGATTGCACAAACCAAGGAAGTTTGAACTGGCTGTATCCAACCCTCTTTGTATGAAAGCAACTCATTCAAACCACACTCATTTGCTGAATTGAACAAGTCTATGTCAAACAGTACATTTTTTGGCAATGCAGATGTTTCTTTACTTAGAACACTGCTTTGGAAATGAAACAAACTTACTAAGTTATACATCTTGTTAGATTACACAAACCATGGAAGTTTGAACTGGCTGTATTAAACCCTCTTCATGTGAATGCATCATATTCAAATCCCACTTATTTGCTGAGTTGAACAAGCCTGTTTCAAACTGTACAGTGTTCGGCAATGAAGATGTTTCTTTCTCTATCAAACTACATTGGAAATGAAAAGAACCTACTGTGTTATACATCTTGTTACATTACAAAAACCTCAAAAGTTTGAACTGACTGTATTCAACCCTCTTTGTACAAAAGGAACTCATTGAATTCACATTCATTTGCTTAGTTGAGCAAGAATATTTGAAACAGCACAGTATTCGGCAATGAAGATGTTTCTTTACTTAGCAAATTACATTGAAAATGATTCAAATTTACTACGTTTAAAATCTTTTTAGATTGCAAAAATGAAGTTTCAACTAGCTGTATTCACCCCTCTTTGTATGAAAGCAACTCATTCAAATCACACTCATTTGCTGTGCTGAACAAGCTTATTTCAAACAGTACATTGTTCAGCAATGAAGATATTTCTTTACGTAACAAACTACATTGGAAATAAAACAAACTTATTAAGTTATACCTCTTGTTATATTGCACAAAACAAGGAAGTTTGAACTGGCTGTATTCAACCCTTTTCGTATGAAAGCAACTATTCAAAACAAACTCATTTGCTGAGTTGAACAAATATATTGCAAACTGTACACTGTTCAGCAATGAAGATGTTTCTTTTTTAAAATTTTATTGACAACTTCTATACTTACATACAAAAAATGCATGATATTTCACTCCCCTCCCCCCATTCTCCTTTAGAACTCCAATCTCCATCATATCTCCTCCCTCTCTCCATTAGTCTCTCTTTTTCTTTGATGTCATCATCTTTTTATTCTATTATGAATGTCTTGCGAAGTTATTTCTAGGCACTGCAAGGCCAATTTCTGTCTGGACAGTTACATTGTATGGAGTCGTACCCTTCCTTTGGCTCTTACATTATTTCTGTCTGCTCTTCTGCAATGGGCCCTAAGCCTTGGAGGGTGTGACAGAGATGTTTCAGTGATGGGCACTTCTCCATCCCTTCTTCTCAGTACTATGTTGCCTTTTGGGTCATCCCAGTGGTCATCACCATCTGAAAAGAGAAGCTTCTCTAACCAGAAGTGAGAGTAGCATTAATATGTGAATGTTAACATTAAGTGTAGTGTTTTCAGTGCATCTTGGAGGGAATAATATGTACTTTTAGCAAGACAAGAGCAGGTTCTATACCCCTAAGGCTCATGACCTCCCATGCCATAGACTTTTTCTTAGTTTTTCAGTACCAGGCATATATTCCCTCCCATAGAGAGGCTGTTCAGTCCAATTATGGAGCAGTTGGTTACTCCAAGAGCAGACATGCCTCTACTGCACCCGTTCAATCATTGGGCCTGTATGGCTAAACTTTTCCAGTGTCCACTGTTTTCACTGCTGATGACTTCTGTGTCCCATACAGCTGCATGCAGTGCAGCTTTTTCTAGATTTCTGCTGGCTGGTATACAAGGAGAAGGTTTTCTGCTCAGCACCAGCTTGCATCCTCAGTGACCTTGCCTCTCAGGCAATAGATGTATTCATCAATAGGGTCTTACCATCTGTTTCTCAAGGGAAACCAAGGGCATTGGCAATAGCCTTTTATGTTTTGGAGGTTACCAGGACCTTCTTGGCCAATAACTCACTGGAAGGTATCCCATCCCAGACACTGAAAAATTTCTAGTAACAGTCTATAGCTTCTGGATGTGCCATTATTCAAAAAAGTAACTTTACATATATCTTATTCACACTATCTTGAATTTTGATTGACCCTCCCCTGCCCTTTTTTATGCATTATCTTCCCATGGCTTCATTTAGGCCATTCCCCTCCCTGTAATATGTTCTTCTACTTACATATGTGCAATACTATACACTTCAGTCCTTCCCTCTCCTCCCTCCCTTATAACCTTTTACCAGCTTACTGCTTTCTGGTACCAATTTTTGGTTCCAGTTCACACACAAGTCTATACATTTGTAGCTAGTATCCACATATGAGAGAGAACATGTGACATTTGACTTTCTGAACCTGGGTTACCTCAGTATAATCCTTTCCAGATCCATCCATTTCCCTGAAAATTTTATAATTTCATTTTTCTTTACCACTGAATAGAACTCCATTGTGTAAATGTACCACATCTTTATTATCCATTCATCTGTGGAGGGACATCTAGGCTGGTTCCTAGCTATTGTGAATAGAGCAGCAATAAACATTGTTGTGCAAGTATCTCTAAGGTAGTGAGAAGAGTCCTTCGGATATATGCCTAGGAATGCTATAGCTGGATCATATGGTAAATCTATTTTTAGCTGTCTCAAGAACCTCCACATTGATTTCCACAATGGCTGGACCAGATTACATTCCCACCAAAAGTGTAGAAGTGTTCCTCTTTTTCTGCATCCATGCCAACACTTATTTTCATTTGTTTTCTTGATGCTAGCCATTCTGAAAGGAGTGAAATGGAATCTCAAAGTGGCTTTAATTTGCATTTCGCTGATGGCTAAGGATGTGAAACACTTTTTTAGATGTTATATGCCATCTGTATTTCTTCTTCTGAGAACTCTCTATTTAGTTCCATAGCCCATTTTTAAATAATTTTTTTTATTTATATTGTTCTGATTTTACATTCATAGTATTAGATCCATTGTCCTCCTCCCTGTCCTCCCACTTTCAAAGGGACCCTCATCAATGGGGAATGTGGGTCATGCATTGTGAGGTTAGTCAAGAGTTCTGGGGGGTAAGCCCCAGTCTCTGTGCATAATGTACCAACTTGTGACTCTAACAATCTTTCGACCTCCTCTTCTGCAAGTTTCCCTGAGCCACATTGGGGTCATTTTAGTTCTGTTTCAGTGATGAGGTTTTGGGAGCCTCAGTGTCTCTGGATATCTGGCTTACTGGGAGTCGGATGTTCTCTGTGTTTATATCCTTCAGCCTTTTTCTGGTGTCGTGATTGCCATGAATGCTGTATTCTTGTCCTTCCCCTGTGTTGTTCTATGGTCAGCTGGGGCCCTGGTGAGGTGTGATTAACTGTTCCTCCCTTCAGGTTCGTTGTCCACCTGAAGAAAGATAATCAAATTCTCCAATGGAGAGAGAAGATAGTACTAGATTAAAGGGATGACCATATATGTTTTGGAGAGAATTTTATATGCATTGGATCTCTTCTAGCCCACATTTGGTGGTATCTTGCTCTTGGAGACTGAGCTCATTTTTTTTTCAAGCTTTTTTTTTATCAATATATATTTTTTTATTTATATTATTCTGATTTTACATTCATAGTATTGGTTCCATTGTCCTCCTCCCCTTCCTCCCACTTTCAAAGGGGCCCTCATCAATGGGGAATGTTTTGTACCTGGTTTTGACTTATTTCCCAGTTCCAGCAATGAGTTCCATTCCACTGAGCGGATCTGTTAGCCAAATCAAGAGCAGTTGGCTACCCACCATGGCTGATTGCCATGACTGCACTTGTATGAGCATTATGTCAAGTTGTTTCCTGCTGAGTATCTTAGACTGCAAGTTGTTTGGACCAATGTCAGACATTTTCTCCCATTTGCTCCTGTAGCAACCTCTGGTACTAGACTAGCTAACTATCTGGGGACTGACCTTCTTCCAGATTCTGGCCAGGTCTCTCTGTGTTTGGTCTCACACACATATGCTATCTTCGACAGTAGGGTCTTACCATTAACCTTTGGTGGGTCACCAAGAACTCTGACAGAAGTCTGTCTTTTTTTGGGGGAACCTTGCAGGTGTCTTAGATCAAAATTTCATTGTGGAGTTTAACCCCGTGCTGGCACTGGGAGTTTTTAGTCTGCACCTAGAAAGGTGAGGGAAGAAAAAGATTGATAATATTATAAAGGAAGTGAGTATAGAGACGAGATGTAGGAAGAGAGAGTGAAAGGGAGAGAGAGAGAGAAGCAGGACAAGATTAGGGTTAGCCTTCATGATGCTCTCTACAGATTCCTGTGGTTTGGGTGTTCCCTCTGCGGGCCTGCTGAAGGATCAATGTTTTAGCCTGTTGTTCAGAGTAATGGGTTTTATAGTATCTTTTCTTTTTGGGTCCCAATTGTATCCCTGCCTCTTGTCCTCCCCCTCCCACCCTCTTGTTCCCTCCCACCCTTACTTCCCCCATCCCACCCTCCCTCTTGTCTGGTTCTCAGAGTGTTTATTAGGTTTAGCTGCATGTCACGTAGATTCAGGTTAGGAGCGACAGATAAACGAGACCATGCGACGATTATCTTTTTGTTCTTGGGTGAGCTCACTGAGGATGATCTGTTCCATGTTTGACCATTTTTTTCAAATTTCCTTATTTCATCTTTCCTTATTGCTACATAGAATTCCATAGCGTAGATATACCACATCTTTGTTATCCATTCATCTAATGATGGACACTTAGGTTGATTCCGGCTTTGTGCTATTATGAATTGAGCAGCTATAAACATGGTTGAGCAAATGTCTCTGGTCAGGTTTGGAGCCTTTAGGGTAAATGCCCAATAAGGGAATAACTGGATCCATTGGTAGGTCTATGGTCATCCTTTTCAGGAGTCTCCATATAGCTGTCCATAGTGGTTGAACCATTTTACATTCCCACCAGCAGTGAAAACTTGTTCCAATTTCTCCACAACCTCTCCAGCATTTGTTTTCACTGTTTTTTTTTTTAATGTTAGTCATCCTTACTGGGGTAAGGTGGAATCCCATAGTTGTTTTAATTTGTATTTCCCTGATGATTAGGGATGTTGAACATTATCTTAAATGTGTGTTTGCTATTTGTATTTCTTCCTCTGAGAACTGCCTGTGCAGTTCTCTGCCCCACTTTGTGAGTGGGTTGTTTGGTGGTTTATTGTTTAGGTTTTGGAGTTCTTTGTAGATTCTAGAAATCAGGCTTCTGTCAGTTGTATAGCTGGTGAAAATATTCTCCCATTCTGTGGGTAATCTGCTGGCTTTGGTTATAGTATGTTTGTCAGTGAAAAAGCTGTTCAGCTTCATGAGACCCCATGGTTGAGTGATTGTTTAATTTCCTGAACTGGTGCGGTTTGTTCGGGAAATCTTTTCCCACTCCTATGTCGCAGAAGGTTCCTCCTATTTTTTCTTCCAGTAGATGCAGTGTTTCTGGTTTTATATTAAGGTCTTTGATCCATTTGGACTTAATTTTTGTGCATGGAGAGATGTGTGGGTCGAGTTTCATTTTCCTACATATGGTTGTCCAGTTTGTCCAGCACCATTTGTTGAATATGCTGTTTTTTCTCCATTCTGCGTAGGAAGGGCCTTTGTCAAATATCAAGTAGCTGTAGTTATTTGACCCGAAATCTGGGTCTTCAATTCTGTTCCATTGGTCTATATTCCTGTTTTTATGCCAGTACCATGTGGTTTTTATTACAATGGCTTTGTAGTATAGCTTTAGATCAGGTATGGTGATGCCTCCAGAGGTATTTCTTTTGCTGAGGATGAGCTTGGATATCCGAGGCCTTCTGCCTTTCCATATAAATTTTCAGAAAGTTTTTTCTATCTCATTGAAGAGGAAGTTGGGATTTTTATCGGCATTGCATTGAATCTATAGAGTGCTTTTGCTAGGATTGCCATTTTCACAATGTTAATTCTACCAATCCAGGAGCATGGGAGATCTTTCCATTTTTGTAGGACCTCCTCAATTTCTTTTTTGAGAGTTTTTATGTTTTCATTGTATAGGTCTTTCACTTCCTTAGTTAATGTTATTCCAAGGTATTTTATTTTCTTTGTTGCAATTGAAAATGGGATGATGTTAGCTTTTTCTTTTTCTGTCTCTTTGTCCTTTGCATACAGAAAGGCTATTGATTTCTGTACATTGATTTTATGTCCTGCTACTTTGCTGAGGGCTCTAATCACCTTTAAGAGTTTTGAGATGGAAGTTCTTGGGTCACTTATGTATAAAATCATGTCATCTGCGAATAGGGCTAACTTAACTTCTTCCTTTCCAATTTGTATCCCTTTGATTTCTTTATCCTGTCTTATTGCTTGAGCTAATACTTCTAGCACTATGTTGAAGAGCAGAGGTGAGAGTGGACACCCCTGTCTTGTTCCTGACCTCAATGGGAATTCCTTCAGTCTCTTCCCATTTAGAATTACCTGGGCTTTAGCTGCTTCATATATAGCCTTTATTATGTTGAGATATGGGCCATCTATGCCTATTCTGTCCAGTGTTTTGATCATGAAGTGATGTTGTATTTTGTCAAAGGCCTTCTCTGCATCTATCGAAATGATCATGTGGTTTTTGTGTTTTAGCTTGTTTATGTGGTGTATTACATTGATAGATTTCCATATGTTGAACCATCCCTGCATTCCAGGGATGAAGCCTACTTGATCAAGGTGGATAATGCTTTTGATGTACTGTTGAATTTGGTTTGCAAGAATTTTGTTCAGGATCTTTGCATCTATGTTCATCAGAGAAATGGGCCTATAATTTTCCTTTTTTGTGGCATCTCTGCCTGGTTTTGGAATTAGGATGATACTAGTTTCACAGAAGGAGTTGGGGTTCTCTCCCTGATCTCCAATTGTGTGGCACAGTTTGAGAAGCATTGGTTTCAGTTCTTCCATGAAGGTTTGATGGAATTCAGCTGAGAAACCATATAGTCCTGGACTCTTCTTTTTGGGGAGGTGTTTGATTACCTCTTCAATCTCAAAGGGTGTGATGGGTGTGTTTAGGAGATTAATCTGCTCTGAGTTTAGCTTTGGTAGGTGGTATGTGTCTAGGAATTCATCCATTTCCTCCATATTCTCCTGCTTTGTTGAGTAGAGGTTTTTGAAGTAAGTCCTGATAATTCTCTCTATTTCACTCATGTCTGTTGTGATCTCTCCTTTTTAATTTCTAATTTGTCAATTTGAAGTGTTTCTTTTTTTTTTTTGCTTGATCAGAATGGCCAGGGGTGTATCATCTTGTTAATTTTTTCAAAGAACCAGCTCTTTGTTTCATCAATTTTCTTAATTGTCCTCTTAGTTTCCAATTCATTAATTTCTGCTCTGATCTTAATTATTTCTTTCTGTCTGGAGCTTTTTGGGTTGTCTTCTTCTAGCTTTTTCAATGCCTTTAGGTGGATGGTTAGGTTATTGATTTGGGATCTCTTTGTTTTCATTATGAAGGCATTTAGTGCTATGATTTTTTCCCTAAGGACTGCCTTCATTATGTCCCATAAGTTTTGGTGTGATGTGTTCTCATTGTCATGGAATTCTAGAAATTTTGCAATTTCATTCTTTATTTAATCCACAACCCATTTATTTTTTAAAAGTGTGTTGTTCAATTTCCAGGAGGTAGAGGGGTTCCTGGTGTACTTTTTGTTGTTGATTTCTAGCATTACCTCATTGTGGCCTGATATCATGCAGGAAATTACATCAATTTTCTTGAACATATGGAGGCAGGCTTTGTGGCCCAGTACATGATCTATTTTAGAGAAGGTTCCATGGGCTTCTGACAAGAATGTCTAATCTGTAGATTTTGGGTGGAATGTTCTTTATATGTCTGTTAGGTCTAGTTGTTCTATGGTGTTGTTTAGCTCTCTTATTTCCCTATTAATTTTCTGTTTTGATGATCTATCCATTATTGATAATGGAGTATTAAAGTCCCCGACTATGATGGTATTGCTGTTTATTTCTGTTTTGTTCCCAAGTAGATTTTGCTTTATGAATTGTGGTGCATCTGTGTTTGGTGCATAAATATTGATGACTGTGATGCCCTCTTGTTGGATTGTTCCCTTGATAAGTAAGAAGTGGCCTTCTTTGTCTTTTTTAGTTACTTTTGGTTTGAAGTCTATTTTATCAGATATAAGTATAGCTACACCTGCTTTTGTCTTGTTTATGTTTGCTTGGAAAATCATTTTCCACCCTTTCACCCTGAGGAGGTGTCTGTCTTTAGTGGTGAGGTGGGTTTCTTGAAGACAGCATATTTAGGGGTCCAGTTTTCTGATCCACCCAGTTAGCTTATGTCTTTTGATCAATGAATTAAGGCCATTAATATTCAGAGATATAACTTTGAGGTTTGATTTAATACCTTCCATATTGTGGTGGGTTGTCATTTTTGTAGGGTTTTTTTTTTTTTTTTTTTTTTTTTTTTTGGTTAATGTGGACTATTTCTTGAGGGCTCTTGAAGTTAGTTATTTGTTTCTTCTGTGTGGAGAATTCCCTGAAGTACTTTCTGTAGGTTTGGCTTTGTTTTCATATACTTGTAAAGATGAGTTTTATCATGGAAGGTTTTTCTTTCACCATCTATTATGAGAGATACTTTTGTTGGGTAGAGTAGTTGGGGCTGAAAACCATGGATTCTTAGAGTTTGCAGTGTTCCATTCCAGGCCCTTCTGGCTTTTAGGGTTTCCATTGAGAAGTCTGAGGTAATTCTAATGGGATTCCCTTTATATGTAATGTGTTGTTTTTCCCTGGCTGCTTTTAGGATTTTCTCTTTGTGTTTGATGTTTAGCATCTTAAAGATAATGTGTCTTGGAGAATTTCTCCTTTGGTCTAGTCTGTTTGGAGTTCTGCTGGCTTCTTGTAATTGGATGAAGTTTTCTTTTGAGAGAGCGGTAAAGTTTTCTTCAATTATTTTGTTGAATAGGCTTTCTATTCCTTTGGTCTGTGTTTCTTCCCCCTCTGGTATACCCATGATCCTGATGTTGGGGGCTTAAGGGTGTCCCACATTTCCCTCATGTTATGTTCACAGAAGTTTTTGAACTTGTTGAAATTTTTGGACTCACACACTGTTTCTTTTCTCTCTTCTTGTTCTGAGTTTCTATCTTCCACCTGACTTACTCTGTTTTTGAGGGCTTCTATAGAGTTTTGGGCCTGTTCAATTTGGTTCATATTTTCTGCGTTTTTTTTTTTTATGTATAGTTTCCATCCCTCTGTCAAGTTCCCTTTTTGTGTCATTTTCCGATTTTCTTAATGCTTCTTGGAGTTCATCCCTGCATTTCTTTATGTCTTCATTGAACTTAGCCTGCTGGTTATTGAGGACCTCTTTTTTTTTTTCATTCTCTTTCAGTTCATTTAACTGTCTTTGGAGCCCTTCCTAGTTCTTTTCTATTAGGTCCAATCTAGCAAGGATAACATTCATACAATTGTTGGCTCTTTGTTGAGTTTCTGTGAGTTGTGCTATTTGCTTGGCCAGGGTTGCATAGCTAGTCACTTCATTTTGGGGTTCTGATTCTATTGTCTCTTCTATGCTTTGATTTGAAACATCCATGATAGGACTGGATAGTCTAGGTGGATTTACTTGTGTCTGGTTTTTCATGCTATTCCTTTTTCGCTGTAGTTTGCCCATCGCAATGATTCAGGTACCTTGTGTATGGAATGTTAGCCTGCTGTGGGGTGGGGTGCAGTGGTGATTTTCAGGGCAGTGGTCCCTGGAGTTCTGGTAGGCTGGGGTGGGGGATACTGACCTACTGGCCTATGTTCTTTATGTAGGTGGGAGGGATGGGGAACCACAATCACCCTAGTTGGGCTGAGGCAGGGTAGGGCAGGAGCACTGGCCTACCCCCCTGGATCCCTGATCTGCCCTGGGAGGGGTGAGTGATGGTACTTTACTGCTGATACGGCTCAGGAAGGCTAGGGGGCACCTGACCAGTGATGGGGATGTGGCCAGTGAGGGAGGGGTCTGAGAGGCTAATGGCAGGCTTCCACCAGTCACTCGAATCGGTAGTGTCCGCTGTGGCCCCAGGTCAGATTGCACTAGGCACTAGCAGCTAATGGCCCTGGATTGGTTCATGCTGGGCACTAGCAGCTAATGGCAGACTTCTGCCGTTCACTCAGACTGGCAGGGTCTGCGGTGGTCCCGGGTCAGGTCGCACAGGGTGCTGGCAGCTAATGGTGGATTTCCGCCAGTCACTCGGACCGGTAGGGTCCCCTGCAGTCCTGGATTGGGCTGCGCCAAGCGCTAGCAGCTAATGGCGGACTCACGCTTGTCACTCGGACTGGCAGAGTCTGCAGCAGTCCTGGGTCAGGTCATGCAGGGCACTGGCGGCCCCTATCCTAGAGCATGAGAATCAGTGGATTCCCTATTTTTTCATCCACCCCTTCCCTCTAGCTGGATGCAGGGGCCAGCAAAGCGTTTAAGAAATCTTTGAAAAGTTTAAATATCTTGCTCTTACTTTCCTGTAAGATGAGGCAAGGTTAGGCTGATGCCATCTTGACTGGAACTCCCATTTTTTTAATTTAAATTTTTTTATTGACAACTTTTATACTTACATACAAAAAATGCATGATATTTCCCTCCCATACCCCTTTAGAACTCCAATCTCCATCATATCTCCTCCCTCTGTCCATTAGACTCTCTTTTATTTTGATGTCATCATCTTTTTCTTCTATTATGAGGGTCTTGTGAAGGTATTGCTAGGCTCTGCAAGGTCATGGATATCCAGGCCAATTGCTGTCTGGACAGTTGCATTGTAAGGAGTCGTACCCTTCCTTTGGCTCTTCCATTCTATCTGCCCCCTCTTCTGAAATGGGCCCTGAGAGTTGGAGGGTGTGACAGAGATGTTTCAGTGCTGTGCACTCCTCCATCCCTTCTCATCACTATGTTGCCTTTTGGGTCATCCCAGTGGTCATCACCATCTGAAAAGAGAAGCTTCTCTAACCAGAAGTGAAAGTAGCATTAATATGTGAATAAGAACATTAAGTGTAGTGCATTCAGGGCAGCTTGGTGGGAATAATATATACATTTAGCCAGACACGAGCAGGCTTTATAGCCCTAAGGCTCATGACCTCCCCTGCCATAGACTTTTGCTTAGGTTTTTCAGTACCAGGTATGTATTCCCTCCCACAGAGAGGGCCTTCAGGCAAATTATGGAGCAATTGGTTACCCCAAGAGCAGACTTGCCACTATTGCATCCATTCAGTCCTTTGGCCTGTACGGCCAAACTTGAATATTCAGTATCCACTTTTTTCACTCCTGATGACTTCTCTGTCCCATATGGCTGCACGCAGTGCAGCTTTTTCCAGCTTTCTGTTGGCTGGTCTACAGGGAGAAGGTTTTCTGCTCAGCACCAGCTTGCTTTCTCAGTGACCTTGCCTCTCAGGCAAGAGATGTCTTCAGCAATAGGGTCTAGAGCTGTTTCTCAAGGGAAACCAAGGGCTTTGGCAATAGCCTTTAATGTTTTGGAGGCTTCCAGGACCTCCTTGGCCAACAACTCACTGGAAGGTATCCCATCCCAGGCCATAACCCATTTTTTAACTGGGCTGTTTGATTTCTTATTATTCTGTTATTTAAGTTCTTTGTATATTCTGGATATAAATCCTCTGTCAGATGTATAGCTGGCAAAGATTTTCTCCCATTCTGTAGGTTGTCTCTTTGCTCTGTTCAAAGCGTACTTTGTTGTATGTAAGCTTTGTAATTTCATGAGGCCCCAGTGGTTGATTAGTGATTTTATTCCCTGAATAATTGGGGTTGTATTCAGAAAGTCCTTGCCTATCCCATTATGTTGAAGAGTTCCCCCTACCTTTTCCTCTAACAATTTCAGAGTTTCAGGTCTGATATTATGGTCCCTGATCCATTTGAACTTGACTCTTTTGCATGGAGAGAGACAAGGACCTATTTCTATCCTTTTACATACAGATATCCAGTTTTCCCAGCACCACTTGTTAAAGAGGCTATCTTTTCTCCAATGAATATTTTTGGCATTTTAGCAACTTTGGAAATGAAATGAACTTACTTAGTTTTATATCTTGTGAGACTGCACAATCCAAGTAAGTTTGAACTAACTGTATTCAACCCTCTTTGTATGAAAACAACACATTCAAATTACACTCATTTGCTGTGTTGAACAAGCCTTTTTCAAACAGTATAATGTTCGGCAATGAAGATGTTTCTTTACCTAGCAAACTACACAGGAAATTAAATTGACTTACTATATTATACATCTTGTTAGATTGCAAAAACCCCACAGGTTTGAACTGGCTGTATTCAACCCTCTTTGTATGAAAGCAACTCATTCCAATCACACTCATTTGCTGTGTTGAACAAGCTTATATCAAACAGTCCATTGTTTGGCAATGAAGATGTTACTTTACTTAGCAAACTACATTGTAAATGAAATGAATGTGCCTATTTTTACATCTTGTTATATTGCAGAAGCCAAGGAATTTTGAACTGGCTGTGTTAAACCCTCTTAGTATGAAAGTAAATAGTTCAAATCACACTCATTTGCTGAATTGAACAAGCCTTTTTCAAACAGTACTGTGTTCAGCAATGATGATGCTTCTTTACCTATCAAACTGCATTGGAAATGAAACTAACTTACTAAGTTATACATCTTGTTTGATTGCATAAACTATGGAAGTTTGAACAGGCTGTATTCAACCTTCTTCATACAAACAGAATTCATTCAAATCACACTCATTTGCTGGGTTGACCAAGTATATTTGAAACAGTAAAGTGTTTGGAAATGAAGATGTTTCTTTACTTAGCAAACTACATTGGAAATGACAGGAACTTACTAAGTTTTACCCCTTGTTAGATTGCACAAACTAAGGAAGTTTGAACTAGCTGTATTCAACCCTCTTCATACAAAAGCAACTAATTCAAATCAGAATCATGTGCTGAGTTGAACAAGTCTATTTCAAACAATATAGTGTTCAGTTATGAAGGTGTTTCTTTACTTAGCAAGCTGCATTGGAAACAAAACTAGCTTATTAAGTTATACATCTTGTTAGATTGCACAAACCATGGAAGTTTGAACTGGCTGTATTCAACCACTTTGGATAACAAAAGCGTCACATTCAAATTGCACTCATTTGCTGAGTTGAAAGAGCCTGGTTCAAACTGTACAGTGTTCTGAAATGAAGATGTTTCTTTACCTAGCAAACTACATTGGAACTGAATTGAACTTACTAAGTAATACAGCTTGTTAGATTGCAGAAACTACTGATGATTGAACTGGCTGTATTCAACCCTCTTCGTATGAAAGGAACTCATTCAAATTGCACTCTTGCTGAGTTGAACAAGCATATTTGAAACAGTAAAGTGTTCAACAATGAACATATTTCTTTACTTACCAACCAAATTGGAAATGAAACTCACTTACTAAGTTTTACACCTTGTTAGATTGCACAAACCAATGAAGTTTGAACTAGCTGTATTCAACCCCCTTCGTACAAAAGCAACTAATTCAAATCACACTCATTTGCTGAGATGAACAAGTCTATTTCAAACAGCACAGTTTTGACAATTAAGATGTTTATTTACTTAGCAAACTGCATTGGAAATTGAACTAACTTACTAAGTTATACATCTTTTTAGATTGCACAAACCATGGAAGTTTGAACTGGTTGTATTGAACCATTTTTGGTTATGAAAGCATCACATTCAAATCACACTCATTTGGTGAGTTGAAAAAGCCTGCTTCAAACTGTACAGTGTTCAGAAATGAAGGTGTTTCTATACCTAGCAAACTATATTGGACATGAATCAAACTTACTAAGATACACATCTTGTTAGATTGCAATAACCATGGATGTTGGAACTGGCTGTATTCAACCCTATTCGTACAGAACCACTCATTCAAAACAAACTCATTTTCTGAGTTGAAGAGTCTATTCAAACTTTACAGTATTCGGAAATGAAGATGTTTCTTTACTTAGCAAACTACAATGGAAATGAAACTCACTAAGTTTTACATCTTGTTAGATTGCACAAACCAAGGAAGTTTCAACTAGCTGTATTCAACCCTCTTTGTACAAAACAAACTCATTCAGATCACACTCATTTGCTGTGTTGAAAAGTTTATTTCAAACAGTTCATTGTTAGGCAATGAAGATGTTTGTTTACTTAACAAACTACATTGTAAATTAAACAAACTTACTAGGTTATACATCTTGTTAGATTGCACAAATGGAGGAAGTTTGATCTGGCTGTATGCAACACTCTTTGTACGAAAGCTATTCATAAAATTCACACTCATTTACTGAGTTAAACAAGCCTGTTTCAAACAATACAGTGTTCAGCAATGAAGATCTTTCTTTACCTAGCCAACTACATTGGAAATGAAACGAATTTTCTAAGTTATCCATCTTGTTACTTTGCAAAAACCACAGAAGTTTGAACTGGCTGTATTCAACCCCCTTTGTACAAAAGAAACTCATTGAAATCACACTCATTTGCTGACTTCAACAAGCAAATTTGAAACAGTACAGTGTTTGGCCAAGAAGAAGTTTCTTTACTTCACAAAGTAAATTGGAAATAAAACAAACTTACTAAGTTATACATCTTGTTAGATTGCACAAACCAAGGATGTTTGAATTGGCTGTATTCAACCCTCTTAGTACAAAAGCAATTCATTCAAATCACACTCATTTGCTGAGTTGTACAAGTCTATTTCAAACAGTACAGGGTTCAGCAATGAAGACATTTCTTTACTTTGCAATCTACAATGGAAATGAAACATGCTTACTAAGTTATACCTCTTGTTAGATTGCACAATCCAAGGAAGGTGGAAGTAGCTGTATTCAGCCCTCTTTGTATGAATGCAACTCATTCAAATCACAAGCATATTTGAAACAACACAGTGTTCAGCAGTGAAGATGTTTATTTACTTAGCAAAGTACAATGGAAATGAAATGAACTTACTATGTTTTACATCATGTTAGATTGCACAAACGAAGGAAGTTTGAACTAGTGTATTCAACCCTCTTTGTACGAAAGCAACTCATTTCAATTTTTTAAATTTTTTTTATTTTTTTATTTTTCGGTGAGAGACACAGAGAGAGAGAGGGAGAGAGAGAGGAAGACAGAGATGGGCGCGCCAGCAGTGTCTCAGCTGCTGCGAACGAAATCCAGATGTGTGGGCCCCCTTGTGGGCAAGTGGGGCATTGCGCCCTTGCGTCACTTTGCATCTGGCTAAACGTGGGACCTGGAGATTGGAACCAGTGTTCTTGGGCTTAGGAGGCAGGTGCCTTAACCCCTAAGCCATCTCTCCAGCCCAAGTAACTCATTTAAATGACACTCATTGGTTTGTTGAAGAAGCTTATTTCAAACAGTATATTATTCGGCAATGAATATGTTTCTTTACTTCACAACCTACATTGAAAATAAAACAAACTTACTAAGTTATACCTCTTCTTATTTTGCACAAACCACAGAAATTTGAACTGGCTGTATTCAACCCTATTTGTACAAAAGCAACTCATTCAAAAAAACTCATTTGCTGAGTTGAACAAATCTATTTCAAACTGTACGGTGTTGGGCAATGAAGACATTTCTTTACTTACCAAACTACTTTGGAAAGAAACGAACTTACTAAGTTATACATCTTGTTAGATTGCACAAACCAAGGAAGTTTGAACTGGCTGTATTCAACCACCTTCATACAAAAGCAACTAATTTTTAAAAATCCCATTTGCTGAGTTAAACAAATCTTTTTCAAACTAAACAGTGTTTGGCTATGAAGATATTTGTTTACTTAGCAAACTACATTGGAAATGAAAATAACTTACTAAGTTATATATCTTGTTAGATTGCACAAACCAAGGAAATATGAACTGGCTGTATTCAACCCTCTTCTTATGAAAGCAACTCATTGAAATCACACTCATTTGCTCAGTTGAACAAGCTTATTTTAGACAGAATATTGTTTGGCAATGTTTCTTTACTTACCAAACTGCATTGGAAATGAAACAAACTTACTAAGTTACACATCTTGTAAGATTGCACACATCGCAGAAGTTTGAACTGGCTGTATTCAACCATCTTGGTAAGAAAGCATCACATTCAAATTGCACTCATTTGCTGACTTGAACAAGCCTATTTCAAACAGTACAGTGTTTAGCAATGAATAGGTTTCTTTACTTAGCAAACTACATTGGAAATGAATCGAACTTACTACCTTTTATATCTTGATAGATTGCTCAAATGAAGGAAGTTTGAACTAGCTGTATTTATTCCTCTTCATACTAAAGCAACTCATTCAAAGCACACTCATTTACTGAGTTGAGCAAGCCTGTTTTGAACATACAGTGATCACCAATGAAGATGTTTCTTTACCTAGCAAACAACATTGGAAATGAAATGAACTTACTAAGTTATACATCTTGATAATTGCAAAACACTGCAAGTTTCAACTGGCTGTATTCAACCCTCTTCATACAAAAGAAACTCATTCAAATTGCACCAATGTGCCGAGTTGAGCAAGCATATTTGAAACAATACAGTGTTTGTCAATGAACATGTTTCTTTACTTAGCAAAGTACACTGGAAATGAAGTGAACCTACTATGTTTTACATCTTGTTAGATTGCACAAACCATCAAAGTTTGAAGTGGTTGTATTCAATCCTCTTCATACAAAAGCAATTCATTCAAATCGCACTCATTTTTTGAGTTGAACAAACCTGTTACAAAGAGTACAGTGTTCAGCAATGAAGATGTTTCTTTACATAGCAAACTGCATTGGAAATGAAATGAACTTACTAAGTTATACATCTTGTTATATTGCACAAACCAAGGAAGTTTGAACTGGCTCTATTTAACCCTCTTCATACGAAAGCAACTCATTCAAATCATACTCATTTGATGACTTGTACTAGTCTATTTCAAACAGTACAGTGTTTGGCAATGAAGATGTTTCTTTACTTAGAAAACTGCATTGGAAATTAAATTAACTTACTAAGTTATTCATCTTGTTTGATTGCACAAACCCCAGAAGTTTGAACTGGCTGTATTCAACCCTCTTCGTATGAAAACACCTCATTCAAATCACACACATTTGCTGAGTTGAAGAAGTCTATTTCAAATAGTACAGTGTTCAGCAATGGATATATTTCTTACATAGCAAACTGGATTCTAAATGTTACTAACTTACTAAGATATACTTCATGTTATAGTGCACAAACCAAGGAAGTTTGAACTAGCTGTATTCAACCCTCTTAGTACACAAGGAACTCATTCAAATCACACTCATTTCAACAAGCTTATTTCAAACAGTACATTGTTCCACCATGAAGATATTTCTTTACTTAACAAACTACTTTGAAAATAACATAAACTTAGTAAGTTATACTTCTTTATACATTGCATAACCCAAGGAAGTTTGAACTGGCTGTATTCAAGCCTCTTCATATGAAAGCAGCTCATTCAAATCACACTCATTTGCTTAGTTGAACAATTCTATTTCGAACAGTACCACGTTGGGCAATGAAAATGTTATTTACTTAGCAAACTTCATTGGAAATGAAAGGAATGTACTAAGTTATACATCTTATTAGAGTACACCAACCAAGGAAGTTTGAACTTGCTGTATTCAACCCTCTTTGTATGAAAGCAACTCATTCAAATCATTCTCCCTTGGTGACTTGAACTAGTCTATTTCAAACAGTACAGTGTTCTGCAATAAAGATGTTTCTTTACTTAGCAAACTACATTGGAAATGAAATGAACTTCCTAAGTTATGCAACTTTTTAGATTGCACTAACCAACGAAGTTTGAACTGGCTGTATTCATCCCTGTTCATATGAAAGGAACGCATTCAAGTCACATTCATTTGCTGAGGTGAACAAGCTTATTTCAAAAAGTACATTGTTCAGCAATGAAGATGTTTCTTTACTTAAGAAACTACAATGGAAATAAAATGAACTTACTAAGTTAATACATCTTGTTAGATTGCACAAACCAAGGACATTTGAAGTGACTATATTCAACCCTCTTCAACCCGAAAGCATCTCATTCAAATCACACGCATTTGCTGAGTAGAACAACCTGTTTCAAATAGTACATTGCTTGGCAATGAAGATGTTTCTATGCCTAGCAAACTACATTTTAATTTTTTAAATGAAATGAACTTACTAAGTTATACATCTTTTTAGATTGCACAAACCACAGAAGTTTGAACTGCCTATATTCAACCCTCTTCATACTAAAGGAACTCATTCAAATTGCACTCATTTGCTGAGGTGAACAAGCCTTTTTGAAACAGTGCAGTGTTTGGCAATGAAGATGTTTCTTTACCTAGCAAAAGCTTTGCAGATAAGTGCCTTAACTACTGAGACATCTCTCCTTCCCCAAAGTACATTTTAAATAACAGGTCACTGTTATATTTAACGTTTCTAATTATAATTCCGTAGTTATTTTGTAGCTGAAGTTTGAATGCTCCACCATTTCCATGAAACAATTATTGTGTTATGAAAGACTTGGGTAGCAAACAAACTTGGACAGAGAGAAAGATAGGAAAACATAGCCACAAAAAGTCACAATTAATCTAAAAAAATGTGATTATATGATAATGTGCATCAAAAGAAGGGAGTCACTTGATTCACATTGCAAAAGATAGTTTTGTGTGTGAATGATGAGGTTAGTGACATGAATAATCATTGGTGAATCTGGCAGAGACAAGTCAGAAAGATTGGGAACCTGAGTTGGACCTGCAGCAGGCTTGGTTTGGATACATTGAGAAATAAGATGCAAATAATGCATCAGTTGAGGATAGGGTTGTGATTGTCCCATGATTCCAATGGGAGGGGGGGTTCTTGTACTGTGGAATATTTCAAGACTATTTTCCAGCTGTCTTTAGTGCAGAGCAGAACTCATTTTCAAAGTGATGATTTGCTACTCTTTTCTTGGTTTTAGGGAAAGACAGAAGTAACTCATCGAAATGAAAAGAATTTACTAAGTTTTACATCTTGTTAGATTGCACAAACCAAGGAAATCTGAACTAGCTGTATTCGTCCCTCTTTGTATGAAAGCAACTCATTCAGATCACACTCATTTCCTGTGTTGAACAAGCTTATATCAAACAGTACATTGTTCTACAATGAATATGTTTCTTTACTTAACAAACTATATTGGAAATAAAACAAAATTACTTTGTTGGGGTCTCCCCTAGGGCCACCCCAGGAGGGACGGCAGGGTCTCTGCTGAGTAGGGGGTGAGAGGCGCAGAGTCACAACACAGACTCCGAGAGTTGGGTGGAAACAGCAGAGGGCAAGCTGCCATAAACTCATTTGTTTGAGGAAGTGCAGGGGGTTTTAAGGGGCTTGGCTGGCCAATCATTGTATGGGGTAGTCCCTTTTTTGTGACCAATGACAGCCTGTCTCTGGACAGGTCATCTGGTAGCAAGTTTCTCATGAGCATGGGACTGTAGCTGTTGTCATGCCAGGCCTGCGTGGGATGCCATGTTCACAGAAGCCACTTCCTGGTTTCTTTTGCCATGCGGTCTGGCTAGGGCCAGATCTGCATTGTGCTATACATATCCTCCTTTTGTTTTTATTATTGGCAACCTGGTAGGAATGGTTCTTTGCCAAGCCATTGTTGACCCCAGGCCCCAAGGGATCATCACATGTGACAGTGCCTGTCTTTAGGTTGTCCCATCTCCTGGTGTCTTACCTGTCATTGACTAATCTGCCAATCTGGTGAGAAAACCCAAGGGGTGTGGCTGTCACTTAGAAGGCATGGGAGGGCCAGGTGGTGGCCCTGTGCTGTGCGAACAGTCTAGCAAGTGAGAATTAACTATGGAACCTGAAAAAGACTGGGGTAGGACAGGTTACTGGGTGACTATTGTGAACCCACCATAGCATCATAATTAGTAGCATCAAGTGTCCTTAATGGTAGCAGATCAATGTAATCAAAGGAGTTGCAAAGGAATTTATGGCTGGTTGGAGGGTAGCATTACCATAAGAGGCATTAATAAGCAAAAAAGGCAAAGGTGTGGCTAAGGAGAAGTATGTGCTTGAAGGGGGAGGAATACAGTGAAATAGAGTGACTAAAATAAAGCCTAGGAAAAGTGTGGGAATCTAGGCCCACGCACCAAACAAGTATGGCCTAAGAATTGTCCAAAATGGTTTCTGGGAAGTGGTAGTAGGAGAAAAGGAGATAAAAGGAGAAAAAAGGGGAATAAGTTTAAAGTCCCATATCCAGCTTGGATATATCCTCTTCATCAAGGTCGATCCTTGAGTCAGTGGCTGGCTGGATGTTTCTGGCAGTGATCTGTGAAGTTTCTGGAAAAACACAAGCATACCCTTGGTGCTGCGTTAAAACTTTTTAAAAATTTTATTATTTTATTTATTTTTGGAGAGAGACACAGAGAGAGACAGAGAGGAAGACAGAAAGAGATGGACACGCCAGCAGTCTCTCAGCTGCTGTGAAGGAAATCCAGATGTGTGCGCCCCCTTGTGGTCAAGTGCGGCATTGAGCCTTTGCGTCCCTTTGCATCTGGCTAAATGTGGGACCTGGAGATTGGAACCAGGTTCTTAGGCTTAGCAGGGAGGCACCTTAACTGCTAAGCCATCTCTCCA
The DNA here is from genome assembly GCA_036365145.1 of Orientallactaga sibirica. NCBI lineage: Eukaryota > Metazoa > Chordata > Mammalia > Rodentia > Dipodidae > Orientallactaga > Orientallactaga sibirica. Next base: position 746,807 of record JAEOAD010000025.1, read on the forward strand.
GCCCGAGTGTTAAAACTTTTGTTTTATAATTAGTTCCTTTAGGGTCAGGTTAGTTCTCTCCATGATGGCTTGTCCTTGTGGGTTGTAGGGGATCCCAAGGGAGTGTTTTATTCCCCAAGATTCCATGAAGGATGTGAATTGGGAAGATGTGTATGCAGGCCCATTATCAGTTTTACTTGACCAGGGTACACCCATGACCAACATAGCAGTTTTTGTCACCTTAATGACATGGGATGCCTTCTCCCCTGAGAGAGCAATAGCAAAAGTAAGCTCAGAGTAAGTGTCTACAATGACATAGACATATTTGAAGTTACCAAAGGAAGGTATGTGGGTAACATCCATCTGCCAGATAGAATTTTGGGTAAAGCCTCTAGGATTGACTCCTTGAGGCTGTAGGGGGCCCAAGGGGGCTGGGGGATGCATGTCTTACAGGTACAGGTTAAATGTTTGCATTGGCTAAGCAAGAGCTCAAGGTATAGGGTTCTTAGGTTAGTGGCAGATAGATGGAAGCTTTGGTGTAAGTGTCTAGTTTGTTCTAAGGGCGGCAAGGAGGGGACAGCAATAAATTTGTCTACCTGCCAATTCGCATCAGCAATAAAGCCAGGCAGACCAGTGTGTGAGCTAACATGCTCAATAAGTCTGATGGTGGATGGCCCATTGTATGTAAAAGGACTTGTACAAAGTAAGAGTCAACACCAGATTCCTGGGCTGCCTTGCAGATGAGAGCCAGATCAGAGAGGGGGGTGGGGTTCCAGGGCCTGGCTGTTGCCTCCGGCCCTACTCTAATGGGGAAGGCGGTGAAAGGTGGGGCAATGGTTTGTGTTAGTGAACTGGCAGCTGCCTGGGTGTGTCCTGGATGGATCAGGTGGAGGTCCTTCCAAGGGTAAAGAGGGGGAGGGGTGGTTGTGAGCTCCACTGCCCCAGGCATGGTTGCGGGCTGAAACAGCAGTGGGCAGGTGGCTGTTTGGTTGACAGTCTTGGGAGGGACGAGATTTTAAGAGCCAGTTTCAGTTTTTCCTTGCAGCTTTTGTTATGGGCAGAAATGACGTTCTCTACGGAGTAGCCTTTAAGGATGGCAATTTTTTATGGCAAGGAGGATAGGATTAATCCATGGGGCTACAATAAGAGTTTTGTCCAAAAAGCCATGGAGGTCCTTTTGTTTTACTTTTAAGCCACGTTGCAGGAGGAGGGCCTTAAGAGCCTGCAATTGCAGCATCCTCTGATGGGGAGGGAGGTTGCCCATTATGGTGTGGTGGTGTTTGGGGGCTAGGATGGGACACTCCTGAATCAAGGAGACTGAGAAAATAAGAACCCAGATCAAAAATGATAGCCCAAAGGATGATCATGCAAACCACAATGCCTAATGCTGGGGCCAGCTGAGACATATGGATAGAATGTGTAAGACCCAAATGTCTTGTGCTTTGTTGGTGACTTCAGTGGGTCATTACTCTATGGCCGTATGCCCACACGGTGTCTCCGGGGAAGCTCAGCCAAAGGCCTCACCTGGGTTCCAAAATCACATTGGTCAGGTCCTTATGTGATTTTCCCAGGGCCAAACCAATAAAATGGAGGGGCCCACATGGGTTTCAGGGCCATGTGGCAATGTGTGCTTCCTACCAGGGAAAAGGACGAACAAAGGAAAAGGGGGGAAGAGGAGGATACCCTCTCACCCTTGGGCAGCTGTCAGCACATGGAACAGGAAGGAGCCTACTCACTGGATGATCAATAAAAGGGCATCTTGCCAAACACTGAGGGGGCTGCTCACCGGATGATCAAGAAGGGGGCGTCTTGCCAAACACTGAGGGGGCTACTCACCAACAATCAAGGAGGGGGTGTCTTGCCAATGCTGAGGGGGTAGAGGGTCCCTGTTCAGGTGGTCCCCCCTAGGGCCAGCCAAGGAAGGATGGCAGGGTCTCTGCCGAGTAGAGGGTGAGAGGCACGGAGTCATGACACAGACTCCAGGAGTTGGGTGGAAGTAGCCGAGGGTGAGCTGCCATAAAATCGTTTATTCAAGGAAGTGCAGGGGGTTTTAAGGGGCTTGGCTGGCCAGTCATTGTATGGGGTGGTCCCCTTTTTGTAACCAATGACCACCTGTCTCTAGACAGGTCATCTCATAGCAGGTTTCTCATGAGCATGGGACTGTAGCTGTTGTCACACCAGGCCTGTGCAGGATGTCATGTTAACAGAAGCCATTTCCTGGTTTCTTTTGTCATGTGGTCTGGCTAGGGCCAGACCTGCATTGTGCCATACATTACTTAGTTATATATCTTGTTAGATTGCACAATCCAAGAAACTTTGAACTTGCTGTATTAAACCCTCTTTGTACAAAAGAAAATCATTCAATTCATACTCATTTGCTGACTTGAACTAGTCTATTTGAAATAGTACAGTGTTCAGCAATGAAGATCTTGCTTTACTTAGCAAACTACATTGGAAATGAAACGAATGTGTTAAATTATACATCTTGTTAGATTGCACCAACCAAGGAAGTTGGAACTAGCTGTATTCCACCCACTTCATACTAAAAAACTCATTCAACTTGCACTCATTTTCTGAGTTGAACAAGCTTATGTCAAACAGTATTTTGTTCAGCAATGAAGATGTTACTTTTCTTACAAACTACAATGGAAATAAAACAAACTTACTAAGTTATACATCATAGTAGATTGCACAAACCAATGAAGGTTGAACTGGCTGTTCTTACCCCTCTTTACACAAATGCAACTCATTCAAATCGCACTCATTTGCTGAGTTGAACATGTCTATTTCAAACAGAACAGTGTTCTGCAACAAAGAGGTTTCTTTACTTAGCAAACTACATTGGAAATGAAATGAGCTAAGTTATACCTCTTGTTAGATTACACAAACCAATTAAGTTGGTAATAGCTGTATTCAGCCTTCTTCATGAAAATGTAACTCATTCAAATCACACTCATTTGCTGAGTTGAACAAGCCTGTTTCAAACAGTACAGTGTTTGGCAATGAAGATGTTTCTTTATGTAGCAAAGTGCATTGGAAATGAAATGAACTTACTAAGTTATACATCTTGTTAGATTGCACAAACCAACAAAGTTGGAACTAGCTGTATTCAGCCCTCTTTGTATGAATGCAACTGATTCAAATTGCACTCATTTGCTGGGTTGAACAAGCATATTTGAAACAGAACAGTGTTCGTCAATGAAGATGTTTCTTTTCCTGGCAAACTACATTGCAAATGAAACAGACTTACGAAGCTATATATCTTGTTAGATTGCACCAACCAAGGAAGTTTGAACTGGCTGTATTCATCCTTCTTCATATGACAACAACTCATTCAAATCACACTCATTTGCTGACTTGAAATAGTCTATTTCAAACAGTACAGTGTTTGGCAATGAAGATATGTCTTTACTTAGCAAACTGCATTGGAAATGAAATGAACTGACTAAGTTATACCTCTTTTTCTATTGAACAAACCAAGGAAGTTTTAAGTGGCTGTATTCAAACCTCTTCTTATAAAAGTATCACATTTAAATCACACTCATTTGCTGAGCTGAAAAAGCATATTTGAAACAGAACAGTGTTTGGCAATGAAGATGTTTCTTTACCTAGGAAACTATATTGCAAATGAAATGAACTTACTAAGTTATGCATCTTGTTAGATTGCACAAACCAACAAAGTTGGAACTATCTGTATTCAGTCCTCTTCGTACAAATGCAATTGATTCAAATTGCACTCATTTGCTGGGTTGAGCAAGCCTGTTTCAAACAGTACAGTGTTCGGCAATGAAGATGTTTCTTTACGTAGCAAACTGCATTGGAAATGAAATGAATTTACTAAGTTATACATCTTGTTAGATTGCACAAACCATGGAAGTTTGAACTGTCTGTATTCAACTCTCTTTGTATGAAAGTATCACATTCAAATCGCACTCATTTGCTGAGTTGAACAAGCATATTTGAAACAGAACAGTGTTCGGCAATGAAGATGTTTCTTTACTTAGCAAGCTACATTGGAAATGAAATGAACTTACTAAGCTATACATCTTGTTAGATTGCACCAACCAAGGAAGTTTGAACTGGCTGTATTCATCCTTCTTTGTACAACAAGAACTCATTCAAATCATACTCATTTGTGGACTTGAACTAGTCTATTTCAAGCAGTACAGTGTCCAGCAAATAAGATGTCTCTTTACTTAGCAAACTACATTGGAAATGAAATTAACTTACTAAGTTATACCTCTTGTTCTATTGAACAAACCAAGGAAGTTTGAACTGGCTGTACCCTACCCTCTTTGTACAAAAGGAACTCATTCAAATCATACTCATTTCCTGAGGTGAACAATCTTATTTAAAACACTACATTGTTTGGCAATGAAGATGTTTCTTTATATAACAAACTACAATGGAAATAAAACAAGCTTGCTAAGTTATATTCTTAGTATATTGCACAAACAAAGCAAGTTGGAACTGGCTGTACTCAAACATCTTCATAGGAAAGTAACTCATTCAAATCACAATCATTTGCTGAGTTGAACAAGTCTAATTCAAACAGTACAGTGTTTGGCAATGAAGATGTTTCTTTACTTAACAAACTTCATTGCAAATGAAATGAACTTACTAAGTTATACACCTTGTTAGATTGCACAAACCAAGGAAGTTTAAACTGGCTGTATTCACCCCTCTTTGTACTAAAGGAACTCATTCAAATCACACTAATTTGATGAGGTGAACAAGCCTATTGGAAACAGCACCATGTTCAGCAATGAAGATGTTTCTTTACCAACCAAAATACATTGGAAATGAAATGAACTTACTACGGTTTCTTCTTGTTCAATTGTACAAACAGAGGATGTTTGAGCTAGCTGTATTCAACCATTTTTGTAGGAAAGCAACTCATTTAAATCACACTCATTTGCTGTGTTGAAGAAGCTTATTTCAAATAGTACATTGATCTGCAATGAAGAAGTTTCTTTATTTAACAAAATACGTTGGAAATAAAAGAAACCTACAAAGTTATACATGTTGTTAGATTGCACAATCCCAGGAAGTTTGAACTGGCTGTATTCAACCCTCTTTGGACAGAAGAATCTCATTCAAATCACACTCAATCTCATTCAAATCACACTCATTTGCTGAGTTTAACAAGTCTATTTCAAACAGTACAGTGTTGGGCAAGGAAGATGTTTCTTTATTTAGCAAACTACATTGGAAATGAAATGAAATTACTAAGTTATACATCTTGTTAGATTGCACAAACCAAGCAAGTTTGAACTAGCTGTATTCAACCCTCTTCGTATGAAAGCAACTCATTCAAATCATGCTCATTTGCTGAGTTGAACAAGCGTTTTTCAAACAGTACAGTGTTGGCAATGAAGATGTTTCTTAAAGTAGTAAACTGCATTGAAAATGAAACTAACTTACTAAGTTATACATCTTGTTAGATTGCACAAAACACGGAAGTATTCAACACTCTTCGTACAAAAGTAACTCTTTTAAATCACACTCATTTGCTGTGTTGAAAAAGCTTATTTCAAACAGTACATTGTTTGGCAATGAAGATGTTACTTTATTAGCAAACTACATTGAATTGAAACGAACTTACTAAGTTAAGCATCTTCATAGATTGCACAAACCAAGGAAATTTGTACAAGCTGTATTCAACCCTCTTTGTATGAAAGGAACTCATTCAAATCACACTCATTTGCTGAGTTTATCAAGCCTGTTTCAACAGTACAGTGTTCTGCAATTAAGATGATTCTTTACATAGCAAATTGCATTGAAAATGAGACTAACTGATTAAGTTATACATCTTGTTAGATTGCACAAACCATGAAAGTTTGAACACCTATATTCAACCCTTTTCAAATGAAAGTACCACATTCACATCACACTCATTTGCTGAGTTGAACAAGCATGCTTCAAACAATACAGTTTTCGGCAATGAAGATGTTTCTTTATGTAGCAAACTGCATTGGGAATGAAACTAAATTACAAAGTTATACATTTTTGTTAGATTGCACAAACCATGGAAGTTTGAACTGCCAGTATTCACCCCTCTTCATACGAAAGCATCTCATTCAAATTACACTCATTTGCTGAGTTGAACAAATCTATTTCAAATGTACAGTGTTTGGAAATGAAGATGTTTGTTTACTCATGAAACTACATTGGAAATGAAACAAATGTGCTAAGTTATACATCTTGTTAGATTGCACAAACCAAGAAAGTTTGAACTGGCATTATTCAATCCTCTTTGTACAAAAGGAACTCATTCAAATCGTACTCATTTGCTGAGTTGAGCAAACCTATTTCAAATGTACAGTGCTCAGCAATAAAGATATTTATTTATGTAGCAAACTGCATTGGAAATGAAATGAACTTACTAAGTTATACATCTTGTTAGATTGCACAAAACACTGAAGTATTCAACCCTCTGTACTAAAGCAACTCATTTAAGTCACAGTCATTTGCTGTGTTTAAAAGGCTTATTTCAAACAGTAAATTGTTCAGCAGTGAAGATATTACTTTACTTAGCAAACTACATTGGAAATTAAATGAACTTACTCTCTTAAACATCTTATTTGATTGCACAAACAAAGAAAGTTTGAACTTACTATATTCAACCCTCTTTGTACAAAAGCAACTCATTAAAATCACACTCATTTGTTGAGTTGAACAAGCTTATTTCAAACAGTAGTGTGTTCAACAATGAAGATGTTTCTTTATGTAGCATATTGTACTGGAAATTAAACTACCTTACTAAATTATACAGCTTGTTAGATTGCAATAATTACAGAAGTTTGAATAGCTGTATTCAACCTTCCTCGAGCAAAAGCAACTCACTATTATTTGCTGAGTTGAACAAGCCTGGTACAAACAGTTCAGTGTTTTGCAATAAAGAAGTTTCTTTATGTAGCAAACTGCATTGGAAATGAAACTAACTGACTAAGTTATACATCTTGCTAGATTGCACAAACCAAGAAAGATTGAACTGGCTGTATTCAAACCTCTTCATACAAAATCAACTCATTCAAATCACACTCATTTGCTCAGTTGAACAAGCATATTTGAAACAGTACAGTGTTTGGCAATGAAGATGTTTCTTTACTTAGCAAACTTCATTAGAAATGAAATGAAGTTACTAAGTTATATACCTTGTTAAATTGCACAAACCATGAAAGCTGGAACTTGCTGTATTCAACCCTCTTCTTATGAAAGCAAGAATCATTTGAATCGCACTCGTTTGCTGAGTTGAACAAGCTTATGTCAAACAGTAGAGTTTCGAAAATGAAGATGTTTCTTCACTTAGCAAACTACATTAGAAATAAAAAGAGCTTACTAAGTTATATATCTTGTTAGATTGCACAAACCTAGGAAGTTTTAAGTAGCTGTATTCAACCCTCTTTGGAAGAAAGCAACTCATTCAAATTACAATCATTTGGTGAGTTGAACAAGTCTATTTCAAACAGTATAGTGTTTGGCAATTAAGATGTTTCTTTACTTAACAAAGTATATTGGAAATAAAACAATCTTAATTATATGGCACAATACAGACCTGGTCCTAGCCAGACCACATGGCAGAAGAAACCAGGAAGTGGCTTCTGTGAACCTGGCATTCTGTGCAGGCCTGGCATGACAACAGTTACAGTCCCATGCTCGTGAGAAACCTGCTATGAGATAACCTGTCCAGAGACAGGCTGTCATTGGTCACAAAAAGGGGACCTCCCCATACAATGATTGGCCAGCCACACCCCTTAAAAATCCTCTGCACTTCCTCAATAAACGAGTTTGCAGCAGCTTGCTTCCCGCTCTCACCCAACTCCTGGAGTCTGTGTCCTGATTCTGCGCGGCTCACCCCCAACTCCTACTGTCCCTCCTGGGTTGGCCCTAGGGGGGACCACAACACTTAATAAGTTATACATATTTTTAGATTGTGCAAAATAAGCAAGTTGGGAATGGCTGTACTCAACCCTCTTCATACGAAAGCAATTCATTAAAATCACATAAATTTTCTGAGTTGTAGAAGTCTAATTCAAACAGTACAGTGATCAGCTATGAAGATGTTTCTTTACTTAGCAAACTACATTGGAAAGAAATGAAGTTACTAAGTATTATATATTGTTAGATTGCACAAACTATGGAAGTTTGAACTAGCTGTATTCAATCCTCTTCTTACAAAAGCAACTCCATCAAATCTCACTCATTTGCTGTGTTGAACAAGCTTATTTCAAATAGTACATTGTTCGGAAATGAAGATGTTTCTTTACTTAACAAACTACATTGGAAATAAAATGAACTTTCTAAGTTATACATCTCCATATTTTCACAAACCACGGAAGTGGGAACTGGCTGTATACAACCCTCTTCCTATGAAAGCAACTCATTCAAGTCACACTCATTTGCTGAGTTGAACAAGTCTATTAAAAACTGTACAGTGTTCAGCAATGAATAGGTTTCTTTACTTGGCAAACTACATTGTAAATGAAACAAAATTACGAAGTTACACATCTTGTTAGATTGCACAAACAAAGAAAGTTTGAAGTAGCTGTGTTCAACCCTCTTTGAATGAAACAACTCATTCAAATCGCACTTGTTTGCTCAGTTGAACAAGTGTGTTTCAAATAGTACAATGTTTGGCAATGAAGATGCTTGTTTACATAGCAAATTGCATTGGAAATAAAACTAACTTACTAAGTATACATCTTGTTATTTTGCACAAACCACAGAAAATTGACCTGGCTGTATTTAACCCACTTTGTTTGAAAGCACCTCTTTCAAATCACACTCATTTGCTGAGTTGAACAAGTCAGTTTTAAACAGTACAGTGTTCAGCAAAGAAGATGTTTCTTTAGCTAGCCAACTACACTGGAAATAAAATGAACTTACAAAGTTAGACATCTTATAAGATTGCACAAACCAGGGAAGTTTGAACTGGCTGTATTCAACCCCCTTTGTATGAAGGGAACTCATTCAAATCAAACTCATTTGCTGAGTTGAACAAGCATATTTGAAACAGTACAGTGTTCAGCAATGAACATGTTTCTTTACTTAACAAACTACATTGGAAAGAAACAAACATACTAAGTTTAACATCTTGTTAGGTTGCACAAAACAAGGAAGTTTGAACTAGCATTATTCTACCTTCTTTGAACAAAATCAACTCATTCAAATCACACTCATTTGCTGTATTGAACAAGATTATTTCAAACAGTACTTTGTAATTGAAGATGTTTTTTTACTTACAAAACTACATTTGAAATAAAACAAACTTACTAAGTTATACATCTTGTTAGATTGCAAAAACCTAGGAAGTTTGAACTGGCTGTGTTCAACCCTCTTTGTTTGAAAGCAACTCATTCAAATCACATTCATTTTGCTGAGTTGAGCAAGCTTGTTTCAAACAGTACAGTGTTCAGCAATGAAGATGTTTCTTTACCTAGCCAACTACATTAGAAATGAAACAAACTTACTAATTTATACATCTTGTTAGATTGCACAAACCATGGAAGTTTGAGCTGGCTGTATTCAACCTTCTTTGTACAAAAGGAAGTCATTTAAATCACACTCATTTGCTGAGTTGAACAAGCATATTTGAAACAGTACAGGGTTCATCAATGAAAATGTTTCTTTACTTAGAAAACTACATTGGAAATGAAACGAACTTACTATGTTTTACATCTGGTTAGTTTGCACAAATGAAGGAATTTTCAACTAGCTGTATTCAAACCTCTTCATACAAAAGCAACTAACTCAAATCATATTCATTGGCTGTGTTGAACAAGCTTATTTCAAACAGTATATTGTTCGGCAGTGAAGATGTTTCTTTTCTTAACAAACTACTTTGGAAATGAAATGAACTTACTAAGTTAGACATCTTGTTAGATTGCACAAACCAAGGACCTTTTATCTGGCTGTATTCAACCCTCTTCATATGAGAGCAACTCATTCAAATCACATTCATCGGCTGAAATGAACAAGTCTATTTCAAACACTACAGTGTTCAGCTATGAAGATATTTCTTTACTTAACAAACTCCATTGGAAATAAAACATACTTACTAATTTATACATCTTACTAATTTATACATTAAATGAAGGATGTTTGAACTGGCTGTATTCAACCCTCTTTGTATGAAAGCAACTCATTCAAATCACACTCATTTGGTGAGTTGAACAAGTCTATTTCAACCAGTACAGTTTTTGGAAATGAAGATGTTTCTTTACTTTAAAAACTGAGTTGGAAATGAAAGTAACTTACTAAGCTATACATCTTGTTACATTGCCCAAACCACAGAAGTTTGAATGGGCTGTATTCAAAACTCTTCATACAAAAGGAACTCAATCAAATCACACTCATTTGGTGAGTTGAACAAGCCTGTTTCCAAATGTACAGTGTTCTCCAATGAAGATGTTTCTTTATGTAACAAACCCCATTGGAAATGAAACAAACTTACTAAGTTATACATCTTGTTAATTTGCACAAAAAAATGGAAGTTTGAACTGTCTGTATTCAACCCTCTTTGTACAAAAGCAACTCATTCAAATAAACTATTGCTGAGTTGAACAGATGTATTTAAATCTGTTCTGTGTTTTGCAATGAAGACGTTTATTTACCTAGCAAACTACTTTGGAATGAAATGAACTTACTATGTTATACATTTTGATAGATTGCACAAACCAAGGAATTTTGAACTGGCTGTATTCAACCCTCCTTGTATGAAAGCAACTCATTCAAATTACACCCATTTGCTTTCTTGAACAAGCTTATTTCAAACAGTACATTGTTCAGCAATGAAGGTGTTTATTTACTTAACAAACTACAGTGGGAAAAAAAAAACTTTCTAAGTTATCCATCTTGTTAGAATGTACAAACCAACAAAGTTTGAACTGGCTGTATTCAACCCTCTTCATACAAAATCAACTCATTCAAAAAAACTCTTTTGCTTAAATGAATAAATCTACTTCAAACTGTACAGTGTTCAGAAATGAACATGGTTCTTTACTTAGCAAACTACATTGGAAATGAAACTAACTTACTAAGTTATATATCTTGATAGATTGCACAAACCAATGAAGTTTGAACTGGCTGTATTCAATCCTCTTCGTATGAAAGCAACTCATTCAAATCCCACTCATTTGCTGTGTTGAACAAGGTTATTTCAAACAGTACATTGTTCAGCAGTGAAGATATTTCTATACTTAACAAACTACATTGGAAATAAAACAAACTTACTAAGTTACACACCTTGTTAGATTGCACAAATCAAGGAAGTTTGAACTGGCAGTATTCAACCTTCTTTGTACAAAAGCAACTCATTCAAAATAAACTCATTTGCTAAGTTGGACAAATCAATTTCAAACAGTACAGTGTTCAGCAATGAAGATGTTTCTTTACATAGCAAATTGCATTGGAAATGAAAGGAACTTACTTAGTTATACATCTTGTTAGATTGCACAAACAATGGAAGTTTGAACTGGCTTACCCAACCCTCTTCATATGAAAGCAACTCTTTCAAATCACATTCATTTGCTGTGTTGAACAAGCTTATTTCAAACAGTACAATATTCAGCAATGGAGATGTTTCTTTACTTAACAATCTAAATTGGAAATAAAACAAACTTATTAAGTTATCCATCTTGTTATATTACACAATCCAAGGAAGTTTGAACTGGCTGTATTCAACCCTCTTCTCAGGAAAGCAACTCATTAAAATCACATTCATTTGCTGAGTTGAACAAGCCTGTTTCAAACAGTGCATTGTTCAGCAATGAAAATTTTTTTTTAACCTAGCAAACTACATTGGATATGAAATGAAATTACTACGTTACTACGTTATACATCTTGTGAGGTTGCACAAGCCACAGAAGTTTGAACTGGCTGCATTCAACCCTCTTCATAGGAAAGCAACTCATTCAAATCACACTCATTTGTTCAGTTGAACAAGCCTGTTTCAAACACTACAGTGTTTGGCAATGAAGATGTAGTAAACTGCATTGAAAATGAAACTAACTTACTAAGTTATACATCTTGATATATTGCACAAACCATGGATGTTTGAACTGCCTGTACTCAACCCTCTCTGTATGAAAGCATCACAATCATAATGCTCTCATTTTCTGAGTTGAACAAGTCTGTTTCAAACAGTACAGAGTTCGGCAATGAAGATGTTTATTTAGCAATCTACTTTAGAAATGAAACTAACTTACTACGTTATACATCTTGTTAAATTGCACAAACCATGAAGTTTGAACTGGCTGTATTCAACCCCCTTTGTATGAAATGAACTCATTCAAATTGCACCCATTTGCTCAGTTGAACAAGCCTGTTTCATATGTTACAGTGTACAGCAAAGGAAGATGTTCCTTTATTAGCAAACTACATTGGAAAGAAACGAACTTACTAAGATTTATATCTTGTTAAATTGCAAAAACCAAGGATCTGTTAACTAGCTGCATTCACCCCTCTTCTTAAGAGAGCAACTCATTCAAATTACACTCAATTGCTGTGTTGAACAAGCTTATTTCAAACAGTACATTGTTTGGCAATGAAGATGTTTCTTTACTTAACAAACTACATTGGAAATAAAACCAACTTACTAAGATATACATCATGCTGGATTGCACAAACCAAGGAATTTTGAACTGGCTGTATTCATCCCTCTTCATACAAAAGCACCTCATTCAAATCACACTCATTTGTTGAGTTGAAGTAGTCTATTTCAAACAGTACAATGTTCAGCAATGAAGATGTTTCTTTACTTAGCAAACTACATTGGAAATGAAATGAAATTACTGAGTTCTACATCTTGTTAGATTGCAAAAAGAAAGAAAGAAAGAAAGAAGAAAGAAAGAAAGAAAGGAAGGAAGAAAGAAAGAAAGAAAAAAGGAAGAAAGAAAGTTTGAACTGGCTGTATTCAACCCTCTTCATATGAAAGCAACTTAATCAAATTGCACTCATTTGCTTTGTTTGAACAAGTGTGTTTCAAACAGTACAGTGTTCAGCAATGAAGATGTTTCTTTACGTAGCAAACTGCAATGGAAATGAAACTAACTTACTACATAATACATCTTGTTAGATTTCACAAACCATGGAAGATTGAACTGGCTGCATTCAACCCTCTTCGTACAAAAACCAATGCATTCAAGTCACACTCATTTGCTGAGTTGAACAAGCCTGTTTTAAACATTACAGTGTTTGGAAATGAAGATTTTTTTTTTTTAACCTAGCAAACTACATTGGTAATGAAATGAACTTAATAAGTTGTACATCTTGGTAGATTGCACAAATCACAGAAGTTTGAACTGGCTGTATTCAACCCCCTTCATACTAAGGGATCTCATTCAAATCACACTCATTTGCTGAGTTGAACAAGCACATTTGAAACAGTGCAGTTTTGAAAAAAAAATAAATTTCTTTACTTAGAAAACTACATTGGAAGGAAATGAATGTACTAATTGGGGTCTCTCCTAGGGCCAGCCAAGGGTGGACAGCAGGGTCTCTGCCAAGTAGGGGGTAAGAGGCACAGAATCCAGGAGTTGGGTCAAAGCAGGCAGAGGGTGAGCTGCTGCAAACTCATTTATTCAATGAAGTGTAGGGGGTTTAAAGAGTTTGGCTGGACAATCATTGTATGGGGTGGCTCTCTTCTTGTGACCAATGACAGCCTGTCTCCAGGCAGATCATCTCACAGCAGGTTTGTCATGAGCATGTGACTGTAGCTATTGTCATGCCAGGCCTGTGCAGGATGCCACGTCCACAGAAGTCACCTCTTGGTTTCTTGTAGCATGCAGTCTGGCTAGGGCCCAACCTGCATTGTGCCATATATATCCTCCTTTTTGTTTTTATTATTGGTGACTCTGACAGGCATGGTTCAAAACCAATTCTTCTTAAACTGTGCCCCGCAATTGGAGAACAGGGAGAGATCCCCAACTCCTTCTATGAAGCTAGTATCACCCTAATTCCAAAACCAGGCAGGGATGCCACAAGAAAGGAAAATTATAGGCCCATTTTTCTGGTGAACATAGATGCAAAGATCCTGAACAAAATTCTTGCAAGCCGAATTCAACAGTACATCAAAAGCATTATCCACCTTCATCAAGTAGGCTTCATCCCTGGAATGCAGGGTGGTTCAACATACAGAAATCTACCAATGTAATACACCACATAAACAAGATGAAACACAGAAACCACATGATCATTTCGATAGATGCAGAGAAGGCCTTTGACAAAATACAACATCACTTCATGATCAAAACATTGGAGAGAATAGGCTTGGATGGCCCATATTTCAACATAATAAAGGCTATATATAAAGCACCTAAAAGCCAAGTAATTCTAATTGGGGAGAGACTGAAGGAATTCCCATTGAGGTCAGGAACAAGACAGGGGTATCCACTCTCACCTCTGCTTTTCAACATAGTGCTAGAAGTATTAGCTCAAGCAATAAGACAGGAGAAAGAAATCAAAGGGGTACAAAATGGAAAGGAAGAAGTTAAGTTAGCCCTATTTGCAGATGACATGATTCTATACATAAGTGACCTGAGAACTTCCATCTCAAAACACTTAAAGGTGATTAACGCCTTCAGCAAAATAGCAGGATATAAAATCAATGCACAGAAACCAGTAGCCTTTCTGTATGCAAAGGACAAAGAGACAGAAAAAGAAATAACTAACATCGTCCCATTATCAATTGCAACAAAGAAAATAAAATACCTTGGAATAACATTGACCAAGGAAGTGAAAGACTTATACAATGAAAACATAAAAACTCTCAAAAAAGAAATTGAGGAGGTCCTACAAAAATTGAAAGACCTCCCATGCTCCTGGACTGGTAGAATTAAAATTGTGAAAATGGCAATTTTACCAAAAGCACTCTATAGATTCAATGCAATGAGGATAAAAACCCCAACTTTCTTCTTCAATGAGATAGAAAAAACTATCTAAAAATTTATATGCAAAGGCAGAAGGCCTTGGATATCCAAGCTCATCCTCAGCAAAAGAAATACCTCTAGAGGCATCACCATACCTGATCTAAAGCTATACTACAAAGCAATTGTAATAAAAACAACATGGTACTGGCATAAAAACAAGAATATAGACCAATGGAACAGAATTGAAGACCCACAATTTAGGTCAAGAAACTACAACTATTTGATATTTGACAAAGGCCCTTCCAACGCAGAATGGGGAAAAAACAGCATATTCAACAAATGGTACTGGACAAACTGGACAACCATATGTAGGAAAACGAAACTCAACCCACACATCTCTCCATGCACAAAAATTAAGTCCAAATAGATAAAAGACCTTAATATAAAACCAGAAACTCTGCTACTACTGGAAGAAAAAATAGGAGGAACTTTCCATGACATAGGAGTGGGAAAAGATTTCCTGAACAAAACCCCAGCAGCTCAGGAAATTAAACAATCACTCAACCATTGGGCTCTCATGAAGCTGAACAGCTTTTTCACTGACAAACATACTATAACCAAAGCCAGCAGATTACCTACAGAATGGGAGAATATTTTCACCAGCTATACAACTGACAGAGGCCTAATTTCTAGAATCTACAAAGAACTCCAAAACCTAAACAATAAATGACCACACAACCCACTCACAAAGTGGGGCAGAGGACTGCACAGGGAGTTCTCAGAGGAAGAAATACAAATAGCAAATGCACATTTAAGAAAATGTTCAACATCCCTCATCATCAGGGAAATGCAAATTAAAACAACTATGAGATTCCACTTTACCCCAGTAAGGATGGCTAAAGTTAAAAAAAAAAAAATGCTGGTGAGGTTGTGGAGAAATAGGAACAAGTTTTCACTGCTGGTGGGAATGTAAAATGGTTCAACCATTATGGACAGCTATATGGAGACTCCTGAAAAGGATGACCATAGACCTACCAATGGAACCAGTTATTCCCTTATTGGGCATTTATCCTAAAGGCTCCAAGCCTCAGACCAGAGACATTTGCTCAACCATGTTTATAGCTGCTCAATTCATAATAGCACAAAGCTGGAATCCACCCAGGTGTCCATCACTAGATGAATGGATAACAAAGTTGTGGTATATCTACACTATGGAATTTTACATAGCAGTAAGGAAAGATGAAATAAGGAAATTTGAAAAAATGGTCAAATATGGAACAGATCATCCTCAGTGAGCTCACCCAAGAACAAAATGATAATCATCACATGATCTCGTTTATCTGTCACTCCTAACCTGAATCCACGTGACATGTGGCCAAACCTAATCAACACTCTGAGAACCAGACAAGAGGGAGGGTGGGATGGAGGGAGGGTAAGGGTGGATGGTAGCGAGAGGGTGGCGGGGGGAGTACAAGGGGAGGATACAAATTGGGACCCAAAAGGAAAAGATAGTATAAAACCCTTTACTCTGAACAACAGGGTAAAACATTGATCCTTCAGCAGGCCCGCAGAGGGAACACCCGAACCTCAGGAATCTGGAGAGAGCACCATGAAGGCTACTCCTAATCTTGTCCTTCTTCTCTCTCTCTTCTCTTTCTCTCTCCCTCTCACTCTCTCTCTCTCTCTATACTCACTTTCTCTTTTTATTATTTTATTATCTATATTTTTCTTCCCTCACCTTCCTAGGTGCAGACTTAAAACTCCCAGTGCCAGCACGGGGTTAACTTCCACAATGAGCTCTTGATCTGAGACACCTACAAGGTTCCCCCCCCAAAAAAAAGACAGACTTCTGTCAGAGTTCTTGGTGACCTACCAAAGGTTAATGGTAAGACCCTACTGTCGAAGACAGCATACGTGTGTGAGACCAAACACAGAGAGACCTGGCCAGAATCTGGAAGAGGGTCAGTCCCCAGACAGTTAGCTAGTCTAGTACCAGAGGGTGCTACACGAGCAACTGGGGGAAAATGTCTGACATTGGTCCAAACATCTTGCAGACTGAGATACCCAGTAGGTAACAACTTGACGTAATGCTCGTACAAGTGCAGTAGTGGCAAACAGCCATGGTGGGTAACGAACTGCTCTTGATTTGGCTAATAGATCCACTCAGTGGAATGGAACACATAGCTGGAACTGGGAAATAAGTCAAAAACCAGGTACACAAAATGAGCTCAGTCTCCAAGTTTAAGAGACCACCAAATGTGGGCTAGAAGAGAGCCGACGCATATAAAATTCTCTCCAAAACATATATGGTCATCCCTTCTATCTAATACTAACTTCTCTCTCCATTGGAGAATTTGCTTATCTCTTTTCAGATGGACAACGAACCTGATGGGAGGATCAGCTAATCACACCTCACCAGGGCCCCAGCTGAAACCATAGAAAAACGCCGGGGAAGGGCAAGAATACAGCATCCATGGCGATCACAACACCAGGAAAAGGCTGAAGGAGATAAACACAGAGAACATCCAACTCCAACTAAGCTAGATATCCAGAGACACAGAGGCCCCCAAAACCTCATTACTGAAGCCAAACAAAAATGACCTCAGGGAAACTCACGGAAGAGGGGGTGGAAAGATTGTTAGAGTCACAAGTTGGGGCATTAAGCACATTGACAGCCCCCACAATGCATGATCCACATTCCCCATTGATGAGGGTCCCTTTGGAAGAGGGAGGACAGGGAGGAGGAAAATGGAACCAATACTATGAATGTAAAATCAGAATAATAGAAGTAAAATAAATAAATAAATAAATAAATAAATAAAAATAAATAAATAAAAGAGAAAAACAAAACAAAAAAAAAGAAGTACAGTGTTCAGCAATGAAGATGTTTCTTTAAGTGGCAAACTGCATTGAAATGAAACTAACTTACTAAATGATACATCTTGTTATATTGCACAAACCAAGTTCCATTCATTTACAATGCAGTTTGCTAGGTAAAGAAACATCATTGCCGAACAGTGTACTGTTTGAAACAGGCTTCTTTAACTCAGCAAATGAGTGCAATTTGAATGAGTTGCTTTCGTATGAAGAGGGTTGAATGCAGCTAGTTCAAACTTCCATGGTTTTTGCAATCTAACAAGGTGTATAACTTAGTAAGTTCATTTCGTTTCCAATTTTAGTTTGTTACGTAAAGAAACATCTTCATTGCCAAACACTGTACAGTTTGAAACAGGCTCGTTCAACTCAGCAAATGAGTGCAATTTGAATGAGCTGCTTTTGTACAATGAGTGTTGCTTACAGCTAGCTGAAACTTCCCTGGTTTGTGCAATTTAACAAGATCTATAATATAGTAAGTTCGTTTCATTTCCAATGTAGTTTTGCTAGGTAAAGAAACATCTTCATTGCCGAACAGTGTACTGTTTGAAACATGCTTCTTCAACTTAACAAATGAGTGCGATTTGAATGATTTGCTTTCGTACAAAGAGGGTTGAATACAGCCAGTTCAAACTTCTGTCATTTGTGCAATCTAACAAGATGTATAACTTAGTAAGTTCCTTTCATATCTAATGTAGTTTGCTAGGTAAGGAAACATCTTCATTGCCGAACACTGTACTGTTTGAAACAGGTTAGTTCACCTCAGCAAATGAGTTCCATTTGAATGAGTTGCTTTCATACCAAGAGGGTTGAATGCAGCCAGTTCAAACTTCCATAGTTTGTGCAATCTAACAAGATGTATAACTCACATAGAAGAAAAAACATGTGATGTTTGCCTTTCTGGGCCTGGGTTACCTCATTAAGGATAATCTTCTCCAGATTCATCCATTTTCCAGCAAATTTCATAACTTCATTTTTCTTTACCACTGAGTAGAACTCCATTGTGTAAATGTGCCACATTTTCTTTATTCACTTATTGGTTGAGGGACATCTAGGCTGGTTCCGTTTCCTAGCTTTAGTGAATAGAGAGCTGCAATAAACATGGTTGAGCAATTATCACTAAGGTAGTGAGACAAGTCCTTAGGCTATATGCCTGGGACTGGTATAGCTGGGTCATATGGTAGATCTATATTTAGCTGTCTCAGGAACTCCACACTGATTTCCACAATGGCTGGACCAGATTGCATTCCCACCAACAGTGTAGAAGGGTTCCTCTTTTTCCACAACCTTGCCAGCATTTATAGTCATTTGTTTTCATGATGGTAGCCAATCTGACAGGAGTGAGATGGAATCTCAAGGTAGTTTTAATCTGCATTTCCCTGATGTCTAGGGATGTAGAACATTTTTTAGGTGTTTATATGCCATCTGTATTTCTTCTTCTGAGAACTCTATTTAGTTCCACAGCCCATTTTTAATTGGGTTGTTTCATTTCTTATTATTTAATTTTTTGAGTTCTTTGTATATCCTAGATATTAACCCCCTGTCAGATGTATAGCTGGCAAAGATTTTCTCCCATTCTGTAGGTTGCCTCTTTTCTCTATTAAAAATGTCCTTATCTGTACAAAAGCTTTGTAATTTCATGAGGTCCCAGAGGTTGATCTGTGGTTTTATTTCTTGAGCAATTGGGGTTATATTCAGAAAGTCTTTGCCAAGACCAATATGTTGAAGAGTTTTCCCTAATTTTTCCTCTAGCAGTTTCAGCATTTCAGGTCTGATATTAAGGTCTTTGATCCATTTGGACTTGATTCTTGTGCATGGAGAGATATAAGGATCTATTTTCATCCTTCTACAGATGCATATCCAGTTTTCCCAGCACCATTTGCTGAAGAATGAGTATTATTGGAATTTTTGACAAAGATCAGGTTGCTATAGCTACCCAGACTTACATCAGTGTCTTCTTTCTGTTCCACTGATCTACATGTCCGTTTTTGTGCCAGTACCATGCTGATTTTGTTACTGTGGCTCTGTAATATAGGTTAAAATCAGGTATGGTGATACAACCAGCCTTATATTTTTATTGGTCAAAATTGTTTTAGATATTCAAAGTTTTTGTGCTTCCAAATGAATTTTTGGATTGTTTTTTCTATTTCCATGAAGAATGCCATTGACATTTTGATGGGGATTGCATTAAATTTGTAGATTGCTTTTGTTAAGATTGTCATTTTCACAATATTGGTTCTTCCAACCAAGAACAAGGGATATCTTTCCATGTCCCAGTGTCTTCAACAATGTCTCACTTGAGTGTTTTATAGTTTTCATTGTAGAGATCCTTCAATTCCTTGGTTAGGTTTATCCCAAGGCACTTTTTTCTGATGCAATTGTGAATGAGAGTGATTCTCTGATTTCATCCCCTGTGTGTTTGTTTTTAGCACATAGGAAGGGTACTGATTTCTGCATGTTTATTTTGTATCCTGTTACATGGCCATAGGTGTTTATCAGCTCCAACAGTTTGCTGGTAGAATCTTTATGGTCCTTTATGTATAGAATCATATCATCTGCCAATAATGATAATTTGATCTCTTCCTTTCCAATTTTTATCCCTCTTATGTGTGTCTCTTGCCTTATTGCTATGGCTAAGTCTTCCAGTACAACATTAAATAAAAGTGAGGACAGTGGACACCCTTGCCTTGTTCCTCATTTTAGTGGAAAAGATTCAAGGTTTTCCATTTAGTACTATGTTGGCTGTGGGTTTGTCATAAATAGCCTTTATTATGTTGAGATATGGTCCTTCTATTCCCTGTCTCTGTAGGACTTTTATCATGAAGGGATGTTGGATTTTGTCAAATGCATTTTCTGCATCTAATGAGATGATGACGTGATTTTTGTCCTTCAGTCCATTTATATAATGTGCAGCATTTATCAATTTGTGTATTTTGAACCATCCCTGCATCTTTGGGATAAAGCCTACTTGATAGGGGTGAATGATCTTTCTGATATATTCTTGTTATCTGTTTGCCAATATCTTGTTAAGAATTTTTGTATATATGCTCATGAGGGAAACTGGTTTGTAATTTTCTTTTTTGGTTCTATCTTTGTCTGGTTTGGGTGTCAGGGTGATACTGGCTTCGTAAAAGGAATTTGGTAGAATTACATTCTGTTCTATTTTATGGAAAAGTTTAAGAAGCATTGGTGTTAGTTCTTCCATGAAGGTCTGGTAAAATTCACCAGTGAATCCATCTGGGCCTGGACTTTTTTTAGTTAGGAGATTTTTTTTTTCTAACTGCTTGGGTCTCCATACTTGTTATATATCTATTTAAGTGGTTAATCTCATCTTGATTTAATTTAGGTCATATAAGTCAAAGAAATCATCCATTTCTTTCAGATTTTCAAACCTTAGAGGAGTATCCTATGTCCCTATGACTTTTTAATTTTCTCTGGCATTTATCTTAATAATGCCTTTTTCATCATTAATTTTATTAATTTTTGTTTCTTCTCTGGTGAGATTTGCTAAAGTTTTATCAATCTTCTTTATCCTTTCAAAGAACCAACTCTTTGTTTCATTGATTCTTTCAGGGTTTTTTGTTCTATTTCATTAAATTCTGCCCTAAGTTTTATTATTTCTTCCCATCTACTGATTTTCAGATTGCCTTGTTCTTCTTTTGCCAGGGCCTTAAGGTGAAGCATTAAGTTATTTACATGTGACCATTCTAATTTCTTAATATAGGCCCTTAAAGGCATAAATTCCCCTCTTGGGACTACCTTCATTGTGTCCCAAAATTTTTGTATGTTGTTTTCTCATTATCATTTGACCCTATGAATTTTTTATTTCATTCTTGATTTCTTCATTGTCACACTCATCATTTAGTAGTTTATTTTTTAGTTTCCATGATTTTGTGTATGCTGTATAGATTTTCTTGCTATTAATTTGTAGTTTGATCACATTGTGATCAGATAGAGTGCAAGGAATTGTTTCAATTTCCCTGTAGTGGTTAATATTTGCTTTGTGTCCTAATATATGGTCTATTTTAGAGAATGTTCCATGTGCTGCTGTAAAGAATGTGTCTTCTGCAGCATTTGGATGAAATGTCCTGTATATATTTGTTAGGTCCATTTGTTCTATGACCTCATTTAATCTAGAAGCATCTCTGTTTATTTATTTATTTATTTATTTATTTATTTATTTATTTGCTGGGATCACCTGTGAATTGGTGAGTGTGGGGTGTTTGAGTCACCCACTACAACTGTGTTTAGCATTATCTATGACTTTAGTTCTAATAGCATTTGTTTGATGTAATTGGGAGTCTCCTTGTTAGGTGCATATATGTTTAGGATTGTAATGTCCTCCTGTTGGAGTGATCCTTTAATCAATATAATGTGACCTTCCTTATCTTTCCTAACTAATGTTGGTCTGAAGTCTACCCTATCAGATATTATGATAGTGACCCTTGCCTGTTTTCTTGGCTTATTTGCTTGAAACGATGTTTTCCAGCCTTTCACCCTAAAGATAGTATCCACCCTTTGTAGAAAGGTGAGTTTCTTGGAGGCAACAAATTTAAGGACCTTGATTTTTCACCCAGCCTCCAAGCCTATGTCTTTTGGTTGGGGCATTCAGGCCATTGATATTAAGAGTTATTATTGAAAGGTGTGTGTTTATTGTTGCCATTTTTCTTGTTGTGTAGTTCTTCTGGGCTTACCTTTGCTCTTTTGTACTAACAAGTATTTGAGTATGGTTTGTTTTTTCCAGGTTCCTTATATATGTGCTTTTCTTTCTCTTCAGCATGAAGGATCCTTTCAAATATTTTCTGTACAGCTGGTTTTTGTCTTCAAATATTCCTTTAACCTGCTTTTGTTATGGAATGTCCTTATTACTCTGTCTACTTGAATGGATATCTTTGCAGGATAAAGTAACCTTGGTTGACAGTTGTTATCTTTCAGAACTTGGAATACATCACTCCAAGCCCTTCTGGCTTTTTAAAATTTGTGTTGGGTAATCTGCTGTAATCTTGATGGGTTTGCTTTTATAAGTGACTCATGTTTACTCTGTAACTGCTTCCAATATATTTTCTTTGGTTTGTATGTTTGGTAGTTTAATTACAATATGGCAGGGAGAGGTTCTTTCCAGGTTTTGTATGTTTGGTGCTCTAAAGGCTTCCTGTATGTGCACTGGCATCTGTTTCCCAATTTAGGGGAAATTTTATTCTATGATTTTGTGGAAAGCACCTACTAACCAAAAGTGAGAGTAGCATTATTATATGGGAGTGGACACTAAGAGAAGTTCTTACTGGGCAGTTTGGTGAGCATGGTATATACATTTAGTGAGACACCAGCAGACATTGTACCACTAGGGCTCATGACTACCCCTGACATATGTTTTCAGTATGGGGATGTGTTCCCTGCCATGAAGCAGGCTTCCAATCCAATTGGAGAGCAGTTGGTTTCCCCATAACAGATATGCCATTTAAATTTGGCTGGCCAAATGTAAAGCTTGCAGTGTTGACTGTTGAGGATCTTCATTGGTGTTTTCTCTCTCCCATTGAACTGCATGCAGCATAGCTTTTTCCAACATTCTGTCAGTGGGTCCACACGGAGGAGACTTTAACTTAGTAAGTTTATTTCATTTTGAATGTAGTTTTCTAAGTAAAGAAACATCTTCAGTGCAGAGTACTGTATTGTTCATGGTAAGCTTGTTTAACAAAGCAAATTAGTGCATTTAAAATGAGTTGATTTTGTACAAAGAGAGTTGAGTACAGAAAGTTCACACTTCCTTGGTTTGTGCAATCTAACAAGATGTATAAGTTAGTAAGGTCATTTAAATTCAAATGCACATTGCTAAGTGAAGAAACATCTTCATTGCAGAACACTGTACTGTTTGAAATAAGCTTGTTCAATAGAGCAAATCAGAGTGTTTTGAATGAGTTGCTTTCCTACCATGTGGGTTGAATAGAGCAAGTTTGAACTACCCTGGTTGGTGCAACATAACTAGATGTATAACATAGTAAGTTCTTTTCATATCCAATGTAGTTTGCTAAGTAAAGACACATCTTCATTGCAGAACACTGTACTGTTTGAAACAATCTTGGTCAACACAACAAACAGGTATGTTTAGAATGAGTTGCTTTTGTATGGAGAGGGTTGAGTACCACATGCTTGAACTTCCTTGGTTTGTGCAATCTAACAAGGTGTATAACTAAGTAAGTTCATTTCCTTTCGAATGGAGTTTGATAAGTAAAGAAACATCTTCTTTGCAGAACATTGCATTACTTGAAATAAGCTTATTCAATAGAGCAAATCAGTGTCTTTTAAATGAATTGATTTCTTACAAAGAGAGTGGTGTATAGCAAGTTCGATCTTCCTTGGATTGTGTAATCTAACAAGATGTATAACTTATTAAGGTCATTCCAATTTGAATGTAGTTTGGTAAGTTAAGAAACACAAATGAAGATTGCAGAACACTTTACTGTTTGAAATAAGCTTTTTCAATAGAGCAAATCAGTGTGTTTTGAATGAGTTGCTTTGGTACAATGAGTGTTGAGTACAGCAAGTTCTAACTTCCTTGGATTATGCAACATAACAAGATGTATAACTTAATAATTTCTTTTCCTTTCCAATGTAGTTTGCTATGTAAAGATACTTCCTCATTGCACAGCACTGTACTGTTCGAAATAAGCTTGGTCAACACAGCAAATGAGTGCGATTTGAATGAGTTGCTTTTATACAAAGAGGGTTGATTATCACATGTTCAAACTTCCTTGGTTTGTGCAATCTAACAAGATGTATAACGTAGTAAGTTCATTTCATTTTGAATGTAATTTACTAAGTAAAGAAACATCTGCATTGCTGAATACTGCATTGTTCAAACAAGCTTGTTCAATAGAGCAAATCAGCGCATTTTAAATGTGTTGATTTTATACAAAGAGGGTGAGTACAGCAAGTTTGAACTTCCTTCATTTGTGCAATCTAACAAGATGTATGGTATGTATGTTGGTAAGTGAAGAATCATATTCATTGTTGAACACTGTACTGTTTGAAATAAGCTTGTTCAATAGAGCAAGTTAGAGTGTTTTGAATGAGTTGCTTCCCTAACATGAGGGTTGAGTACAGCAAGTTAAAACTTCCTTGTTTTTTGCAACATATCAAGAATTATAAGCTAGTAAATTCTGTTCATTTCCAATGTAATATGCTTCATAAAGACACATCTTCATTGCAGAACACAGTACTGTTTGAAATAAGCTTGGTCAACACAACAAATGAGTGTGTTTTGAATGAGTTGTTTTCGTACAAAGAGGATTTATTACAGCAAGTTTGAACTTTTTTGCAATCAGACAAGATGAACTTTGTAGATTCATTTCATTTAGAATGGACTTTGCTAAGTAAAGAAACATCTTCATTGCAGAACACTATATTGTTTGAAATAAGATTGTTGAACAAAGCAAATCAGTGCATTTTGAATGAGTTCATTTTGTACAAAGATGGTTGAGTACAGCAAGTTGGAAGTTTGTTGGTTTGTGCAATCTAACAAGATGTATAACTTTGTAAGTTCATTTCATTTCAAATGGACTTTGCTAAGTAAAGAAACATCTTCATTGTAGAACACTGTACTGTTTGAAATAAGCTTTATCAACACAGCAAATGAGGGCGATTTGAATGAGTTGCTTTGTATGAAGAGAGTTGAGTACAGGAAGTTCAAACTTCCTTGGTTTATGCAATCTAACAAGATATCTAACTTAGTAAATTCATTTCATTTCCAATGTAGTTTGGTACATGAAGGAATGTCTTCATTGCAGAACACTGTACTATTTGACATAAGCTTGTTCGACTCATCCAATAAGTGCGATTTGAATGAGTTGATTTTGTACAAAGAGCGATGAGTACAGTGAATTAGAACTTCCTTGGTTTGTGCAACATAACAAGATATATAACTTAGTAAGTTCATTTCATTTCCAATGTAGTTTGCTATGTAAAAAACGTATTCATTGCAGAACACAGTACTGTTTGAAATAAGGTTGTTCAACACATCCAATGAGTGCGATTTGAATGAGTTGGTTTTGTACAAAGAGGGTTGAGTACAGCAAGTTTGAACTTTCTTGGTTTGTGCAATTTAAAAAGATGTCTAGGGCTTAGCAGTTAAGGCGCCTGCCTAAGAACATCAGTTCCAATTTCCAGGTCCCACGTTTAGCCAGATACAGTGATGCAAGGGTGCAATGCCACACTTGACCACAAGGGGGCGCACACATCTGGACTTCATTCACAGCAGCTGAGAGGCTGCTGGTGCACCCATCTCTGTCTTCTTCCCCCCCCGCGTCTCTCTCTGTGTCTCTCTCCAAAAAATAAAAAAAGAAGATGTCTAATTTAGTAAATTCATTTCATTTCGAATGTACTTTGCTAAGTGAACAAAGCAAATCAGTGCATTTTGCATGAGTTGGTTTTGTACGTAGAGGCTTAAGTACAGCTAGTTCGATCTTGGTTTGTGCAATCTAACAAGATGTATAACTTAGTAACGTCATTTCAATTCAATGTAGTTTGCTTTGCAAATACACATCTTCAATGCATAACACTGTACTGTTTGAAATAAGCTTGGTTAACACAACAAATGGTTGTGTTTTGAATGAGTTGCATTTGTACAAAGAGGGTTGAATATAGCAAGTTCAAACTTTCTTGAATTGTGCAATCTAACAAGTGGTATAACTTAGTAAGGTAACTTTAATTTGAAATTAGTTTGGTAAGTTAAGAGACATCTTCATTGCAGAACACTGTACTGTTTGAAATAAGCTTGTTCAACACAGAAAATGAGTGTGATTTGAATGAGTTAATTTTGTACAAAGAGCATTGAGTACAGCAAGTTAGAACTTCCTTGGTTTGTGCAACATAACAAGATGTATAATTTAGTAAGTTCATTTCATTTCCAATGTTGTTTGTTACGTAAAGAAATGTCTTCATTGCAGAACACTATACTGTTTTAAATAAGCTTGTTCAACACAGCAAATGACTGCCATTTGAATGAGTTACTTTTGTATGATGTTGGTTGAGTACAAGTTTGAACTTTCTTGATTTGTGCAATCTAACAAGATGTAAAACTTCATAGGTTCATTTCATTTCAAATGGACTTTGCTAAGTAAGTAAACATCATTGCAGAACACTGTATTTTTCAAAATAAGCTTGTTGAACAAAGCAAATCAGTGTGTTTTGAATGAGTTGATTCTGTATGAAGATGGTTGAGTACAGCCAGTTCAAATTTCCTTGGTGTGTGGAATCTAACAAGATGTATAACGTAGTAAGTTCATTTCATTTTGAATGTAGTTTGCTAAGAAACATCTTCATTGCAGAACACTGCATTGTTCAAAATAAGCTTGTTCAAGAGAGCAAATCAGTGCATTTTGAATGAGTTGATTTCGTACGAAGATGGTTGAGTACAGCGAGTTCTCACTTTCTTAGTTTATGCAATATAAAAAGATGTATTACTTGGTTTGCTCTTTTTATTTCCAATGTAGTTTACTATGTAAAGACACATCTTCATTGAAGAATACTGCAATGTTTGAAATAAGCTTGGTCAACACAACAAATGAGTGCAATTTGAATGAGTTGCTTTCGTATGAAGAGGGTTGAGTACAGCAAGTTTGAACTTTCTTGATTTGTGCAATCTAACAAGACATATAACTTAGTAAATTCATTTCATTTCAAATGTAGTTTTTTAAGTCAACAAAGCAAATCAGTGCATTTGGAATGAGTTGATTTTGTATGAACAGGGTTGGGTACATAAAGTTCGAATTTCCTTTGTGCAATCTCACAAGATGTATAACTTAGTAAGTTAATTTCATTTTGAATACAGTTTGCTAAGTAAAGATACATCTTCAGTGCAGAGCATTGTATTGTTTGAAGTAAGCTTGTTCAACAAAGCAAATCAGGGCATTTTGAATGAGTTTATTTTGTGCAAAGATGGTTGAGTACAGCAAGTTATAACTTCCTTAGTTTATGCAACATAAAAATGTGTATGACTTAGTGAGTTCTTTTCATTTCCAATGTAGTTTACTATGTAAATACACATCTTCATTGCAGAACACTGTAATGTTTGAAATAAGCTTGGTCAACACAACAAATGAGTGTGTTTTGAATGAGTTGCTTTGGTATGAAGAGGGTTAAGTAGAGCATGTTCGAACTTCCTTGGGATGTGCAATCTAACAAGATGTATAACTTAGTAAGTTCATTTCATTTCAAATGGACTTTGCTACATAAAGAAACATCTTCTTTGCATAACACTATATTGTTCAAAATAAGCATGTTGAACAAAGCAAATCAGTGTGTTTTGAATGAGTTGATTTCATACGAAGAGGGTTGAGTACAGCAAGTTTGAATTTCCTTGGTTTGTGCAATCTAACAAGATGTATAACTTAGTAAGTTCATTTCATTTCCAATGTCATTGGCTATGTAAAGTAACGTCTTCATTGCAGAACACTATACTGTTTGAAATAAGCTTGTTGAACACAGCAAATGAGTGAGATTTGAATGAGTTGCTTTCTTATGAAGAGGGTTGAGTACAGCAAGTTTGAACTTTCTTGGTTTGTGTAATCTAACAAGATGTATAACTTAGTAAATTCATTTAATTTCGAATGTAGTTTGCTAAGTGAACAAAGCAAATCTGTGCATTTTGAATGAGTTTATTTTGTGCGAAGAATGTTGAGTACAGGAAGTTCGAATTTCCTTGGTTTGTGCAATCTAAAAACTGTATAACTTAGTAAGGTCATTTCAATTCCAGTGTATTTTACTAAGTTAAGAAACATCTTCATTGCTGTACTCTTTGAAATAAGCTTATTCAATAGAGCAAATCAGAGTGTTTTGAATGAGTTTCTTTCCTACCATGAGGGTTGAGTTCAGCAAGTTTGAACTACCCTGGTTTGTGCAACATAACAAGATGTGTAACATAGTAAGTTCTTTTCATATACAATGTAATTTGCTATGTAAAGACACATCTTCATTGCAGAAGACTGTACTGTTTGAAATAAGCTTGGTCAACACAACAAATGAGTGCATTTTGAATGAGTTGCTTTTGTACAAAAAGGGTTGATTATTGCATGTTCGAACATTCTTGGTTTGTGCAATCTAACAAGATGTATAAATAAGTAAGTTAATTTCATTTTGAATGGACTTTGCTAAGTAAAGAAACAGCTTCATTGAAGAACATTGCATTTTTCAAAATAAGCTTGTTAAACAGAGCAAATCAGTGCATTTTAAATGAGTTGATTTCATATGAAGAGGGTTGAGTACAGCAAGTTCGAACATCCTTGGTTTGTGCAATCTAAAAGATGTATAACTTAGTAAGGTCATTTCAATTCGAATGTAGTTTGGTAAGTTAAGAAACATCTTCATTGCATAAGACTGTACTGTTTTGAAATAAGCTTGTTCAATAGAGCAAATCAGTGCATTTTGAATGAGAGTCTTTTGTACGATGAATGTTGAATAAAGCAAGTGTTAACTTCTTTGGTTTATGCAACATAACAAGATGTATAACTTAGTAAATTCTTTTCATTTACAGTGTAGTTTGATACATAAAGACATGTCCTCCTTGCAGAAGACTGTACTGTTTGAAATAAGCTTGTTCAACATAACAAATGAGTGTGTTTGAGTTTGTTGCTTTCATACATAGAGGGTTGAGCACAACAAGTTCCAACTTCCTTGTTTTGTGCAATCTAAGAAGATGTATATCTTTGTAAGTTCATTTCATTTCGAATGGACTTTGCTAAGCAAACATCTTCATTGCAGAAAACTGTATTGTTCAAAATAAGCTTGCAGAGCAAATCAGTGCATTTTGAGTTGGTTGATTTCGTGCCAAGATAGTTGAGTACAGCAAGTTTGAACTTCCTTGGTTTGTATAATCGAACAAGATGTATAACTTAGTAAGCCCATATCATTTTGAATCTAGTTTGCTAAGTAAAGAAACATCTTCATTGCAGAGTACTGTATTGTTTGAGGTAAGCTTGTTCAACACAGAAAATTAGTGTGATTTGAATGAGTTTATTTCTCATGAAGAGGGTTGAGTACAGCAAGTTCAAACTTCCTTGGCTTTGTAATCTATCAGGATATATAACTTAGTAAGGTCATTTTAATTCGAATGTAGTTTGCTAAGTGAAGAAACCTCTTCATTGCAGAACACTGTATTGTTTGAAATAAGCTTGTTCAATATAGCAAATCAGTGCATTTTGAATGAGTTGCTTTTGTAGGATGAGGGTGGAGTACAGCAAGTTCTATCTTTCTTGGTTTATGCAACATAACAAGATGTATAATTTAGTACATTCTTTTCATTGCAGAGCACTGTAATGTTTTAAATAAGCTTGGTCAACACAACAAATGAGTACATTTTGAATTAGTTGCTTTCATATGAAGAGGGTTGAGTACAGCATGTTTGAACTTCCTTGGTTTGTGCAATCTAACTTAGTAAGTTTATTTCATTTTGAATGGAGTTTGCTAAGTAAAGAAATATCTTCATTGCAGAACATTGCATTGTTTGACATAAACTTGTTCAAGATAGCAAATGAGTGCATTTTGAATGAGTTGATTTCGTATGAAGAGGGTTGAGTACAGCAAGTTTGAACTTCCTTGGTTTGTGAAACATAAGAAGATGTATAACTTAGTAAACTCTTTTCATTTATAATGTAGGTTGCTATGTAAAGAAAAGTCTTCATTGCAGAACACTGTACTGTTTGAAATAAGCTTGTTCAACAAAGCAAATGACTGTGATTTGAATGAGTTGCTTTCATGAGAAGAGGGTTGAGTACAGCAAGTTCGAACTTCCTTGGTTTGTGCAATCTAACAGGATGTATAACTTAGTAAGTTCATTTCATTTCGAATGTAGGTTGCTAA
Organism: Orientallactaga sibirica; assembly: GCA_036365145.1. Classification (NCBI taxonomy): domain Eukaryota; kingdom Metazoa; phylum Chordata; class Mammalia; order Rodentia; family Dipodidae; genus Orientallactaga; species Orientallactaga sibirica. The sequence continues at coordinate 777,382 of JAEOAD010000025.1, forward strand.
GATAAGAAACATCTTCATTGCAGAACACTGTACTGTTTGAAATAAGCTTGTCCAATAGAGCAAATCAGTGCATTTTGAATGAGTTGCTTTCATATGATGAGTGTTGAGTACCTCAAGTTAGAACTTCCTTGATTTGTGAAACATAAGATGAAGTATCACTTAATAAGTTCTTTTCATTTCCAATATAGTTTGCTATGTAAACAAAAGTCTTCATTGCAGAACACTACTGTTTGAAATAAACTTGGTCAGCACAGCAAATGACTGTGATTTGAATGAGTTGCTTTTGTGGCTAGAGGGTTGAGTACAGCAAGTTTGAACTTCCTTGGATTGTGTAATCTAACAAGATGTATATTTTAGTAAATTCAATTTATTTTGAATGTTGTTTGCTAAGTAAATAAACATCTTAATTGCAGAGCACTGTATTGTTCAAAATAAGCTTGTTGAACTGCCAGAGCCTGCTGGCAGAAACAAACAGTACCTGAGTGGGGAGTGAGGATTAGAAAAAAAGAAAGACAAGAGAGACAAAAGATGAACTTGGGAGGGCTATCAGTTTATACCAAAACACTGACTTTATTTAGTTTAGCCTTTTTATACTTCTTCACAGAGCACAAGGATGCAAACAGAACAAATGGTAAATATTTACACAGGATTTTTTAGAAAAACTGCATCATAAAACAGGCAAATCTTTGCCTTCAGATCAAAGGACACTCCCTCCTCAATTTCCATAATCTCAGCAGGTGTCAGATCTCTTGCTTGAGAAAACATTCTGCTTGTCTTTAGCCCATTGTTAAACATAAGTTGAGTCAAGATCAAATGACTCCCTACAGCTCTCTCTTTTTATTTTTAAGAAACCATGTCCTTCTAGGTAATGGTGCAGAAAGACTATGCCTGTCTTAGGTTGTTCTGTATGATAGACATTTAGGCCTTACCTTTTATTGGCACATGAATGTCATCATTTATCATTCATGCCCTGTCTTAGGTTGACCTAACCCCAGAGAATCTTGCCCGTCTTTGACTACCATCCTCTGCAGGGGAGAACATCCTCTTTATGGTAGGGTCCAAAGCCAGACATTATGCATCTCAGCTTTAATGTCCCAAAGAGAGCTGATGACATGTCTAATTATTGGTGGGAGAAGCAGGCACCAAGCATGATACAGATACCCAAAGCTTTGTTACTTCCCATCCAGGAATTAACTGAAGACCATGACAGCCATGAAGGTAGGGAAGCTCTTAATTTTTCCAAGATATCATTTGCTGTCTTATCTGCATTAAAATTAACCTCTGTCTTTTTTAGCATTAGAATTTCTTGATGCAATTGAATCAAATCTAGAGATATATTTGTATTATGCCATATTCCTTGTAAATGCATTTTTATCTTTTTTCAATGATATTGACTGTTATTATATTTTTTGGATGTAACACAAATCCATTGATAGTCTGCATGGCATTCTAAATGTGCTCTAAATTTTAACCCTTGTATTTCTTCACCCAAATGTGTAACCACGTCATATAAAGCATCTATTTTCTGTTCTAATTTACTATCTATGTCTTTTTGAGTTCCCAAAGCAACAGAGACATTTTTTGATAGTCCATTGACAAAGCGTGCAGTCTGTGATTCTTGTGCTAAAGCAGCAGTAGTTGCAGTAGCCAGAAGTGTAAAGAAGCTAAAATTCCAGCAATAACTAATCCTACCATCTTTTTTGGTCTACTTAATGCATGTTCCATTTCTGTAAGTGTTTGCAAGCCTCTATCAGCATACCAAGGATTCGTACATCAACAGGAATCACAACAAATGAGGGTTGTTTAAGTATCATAACCTGGGTCCCTTTAGGAACCTTAGTAATACAATTTGTAAGTGTACAATTATTACAAGTCACATTAAACATATCATTCTGCCAAGAAGTATGGAAAGATCCTACCAACAATACATGAGGTAGGGAAACACAGGCTGACAGAGCACCTTTTAGCAAAGATTTTGAGCTATCATTTTTAGATGAAGAGTCCTTTACTTTATCCATTGAAACAGCTACCTTACAAATATAAGTCTGTCAATATCCACTGTCCAACAACCAAAGTCCTGCAGACAGTCCTTTTTCCCATTTTGCAGGGTATAGGATTGGTAGATAAGGTACATAGGCCCAATATGGCTCACTGCGGATCAACAGGAGTTGAGTCCACATAACCTGTAGCAGAGGCATCATTCTTATGTTCAGTCCCCAAGAACTGGACCAACCTCTCTGGCAGCCACCTGGCATTGTCAGCATCCTGAGGAAAAACACAAACATGCCCTCATCCCCATATTAACACCAGGTTGGAGCCATGCCATTGTCCATCAATGGGGTCCTTCCATCTAACCTGTGCATAGGTATCTAATGTTCTGGGACGCCATAACCTATCTGCTGCAGAATAACCAGATGCATCCACATTTTAAAAATTTTAAATGAAGAGTATATGATTTAAAGCATTCTGTGGTGACCAAGGGTATAACTCCCCCTTTTTTATTTTTTGTAATTGATTCTTTAAAGCTCCATGGGCATGTTCACCAATTCCTTTCCCTATGGGTTGTAAGATATATCTATTTTATGAACAATTGGTAATTGGGCACAAAAGCACTAAGAAGATTGACTAGTGTAACCTGTACCATTATTTGTTTTTATAATTGATGGTATATCTGCTATAACAAAACATTTAATGCAATGTGCTATGACATACTTAGTAATTTCTCCAGTCTGAGCTGTAGCCATCAAAAATCCTGGGTAAGTATCAATGGATACATGAACATATCTTAATTTTCTGAATTCAGGAATATGCATTATATCCATATGCCACAAATGATTTGGTTTCAGTCCTCTGGGATTTACTCCACATTGTGGGACTGAATGATATTCAGGACAGGTACTACACTGTTGCACAATGTGTCTAGCAGCCTCTCTGGTAATTTGAAATTGTTTTCTTAAGCTTTGGCTATTTTGATGATGCAATTATGAGATCTTTGTGCTAATTCTAATTGAGATATGCCTATCATCTGCATAGCCTTATCTGCCATATGATTACCCAGTGCTAAAGGACCTTGAAGTCCTGAATGAGCTCGTATATGACCTACAAAACAAGGATGAGAGCGAGCATGTAAGCATCTTTGTATTTCACTAAACAATTCTTGTACTTGAGTATTGGCAGTTTCAATATAAGGCACGGTTTCAAGCACTTGTAGAGCTCTAGCAATATAATGACTGTCAGTATACAAATTAAAAGGAATAGAAGCTAAAACTTGAAATATAGTAGCTACAGCTCTAAATTATACTATTTGAGCTGATTCAGGAGGAATCCAAAATGAATAAGACTGCTACTGAAACACATAAGCTACTTTACCATTAGAGGATCCATCAGTAAATACTACTGAGGCACCTTCAAGAGGTTCTTGCTTTACAGTTCATGGAAAAATAAAAGCGTGAGAATTTGCAAATTTTAATAATTTATGCTTAGGAAAATGATTATCTATAATACCAGGATAATGTGCAAAAGCTATAGTCCAGGAGTCCAGATTTTGAAATAGCCAGTCAACTTGCTGCTTTGTAAATGGAACTCCATTGTAGATGGTTCTTTCCCAAAATATTTTCTAGATTCTAATCAAGCCATTTTAATTAAACAAGCTACAGCTTCATCATAAGGGGTTAATATTCTAGCAGGAGACACAGGCAAATGTAGCCACAATAAAGGTCCTTTTTGCTGCAAGACTACAGTTGGACTATGTCTAGTAGCCAGAATATATGCAGCCCATCCCTGAAAGTAAGTTATATATTAGATTCATTGATTTTTGATTGCATGCTCCACTAAAGATAATGCTTCTCTGGCTTCTTCAGTCAATTTTCTCCCTGATTTTGGGTATGAATCACCTTATACAATATCAAAAAGAGGTTTTAACTCTCCTGTAGCAATCATCAAATGAGGTCTAAGCCAATTAATATCTCCGAATAGCTTTTGGAAATCATTCAAAGTTTGTAACCCATCTTTTCTAATTTGTATTTTTTGTGGGAGAATAGTTTTTGGATACAACTTATGGCCTAAGTAAGAATAAGGAGGCTCAGTTTGTACCTTTTCCGGGGCTACAACTAAACCTTGTTATTTTAGAGATTGTTGCAAATGAGCAAACTGCTAATAATAATCCTTCATGTTTATGTGCCAAGAGGATATCATCCATATAATGAATTACATGCATTTGAGAATAAGCCTGTCTAGTTTTTGCTACAGCCCTGAGCTACAAATTTCTGACACAAGGTGGGGTTGTTAGCCATACCTTGAGGCAAAACTTCTTTGGAGGCATTGTACCTCCTCTGAACATTTCTCCTTTTGTTCACCTTCAGACTTGGTAAAAGCAATAAGTGGTGGAAAGTACTCATTTTGATGATATTTTGCAGCTTCCTCCTCTAACTCCTCCATGTCTCCTGGATCCAAGGGCTCAGAAAAATCATCTTTAAACAATTATTTGAGCCCATGTTCTGACTCTGCAGGCAGAGCAGAAGGTTTAGTTTCACTTTCTTCCTCAGCACTGAAAAGCTGCAGTTCTGCTTTATTGGCTGATTTTTCTGACTGAACTTTGTCTCTTTCAGGTATAGGATCTAAACTATCTCTAACTAGAGTCCATAAACTAAAAATATCCACTGGGACCTTACTCGGACCATGGGCATCATAATAATCTTGAAGTTTGGTCCCTACTCTTTGCCAAGTTTTTTAAATCTACTGTCCCATCTTCTGGGAACCAAGGACATACCTTCTTCACAAAAATTCAAGAAATTACACAGCTGTTGCTGTCTTACTTTTGCACCTCAAGCATGAAGCATATTCTTAAGTATATGTACAAAAAGCAGATGACTATTAACTTGGCCCCCTTTTCTCCCAAGAAGTTACTCACCACTCCTCTTCACTTTTCTTTGAGCTCAAACTTCCAGTGGTGACCTTCACTTCTTTCCCCAGTAATCAAACAGTACCTGAGTGGGGAGTGAGGATTAAGAAAAAAAAAAAAAAGATGAGAGAGACAAAAATGAACTTGGGAGGGCTGTCAGTCAATACTGAAGCCCCAACTTTATTTAGTTTAGCCTTTTTATACTTCTCAGAGCACAAGGATGCAAACAGAACAAATGGTAAATATTTACACAGTATTTCTTAGAAAAGCTACATCAGAAAACAGTCAACTCTTTATGTATAGATCAAAGGACACTCCCCTTCAATTTCCATAATCTCAGCAGGTGTCAGATCTCTTGCTTAACAAAGCATCCTGCTTATCTTTAGTCCATTGTCAAACAGAAGTTAAGTCAAGATCTAATGGCTCCCAACATTGAAAAAAGCAAATCAGTGCATTTTGAGTGAGTTGATTTCATATGAAGGCAGTTGAGTACAATAAGTTTGAACTTCATTGGTTTGTGCAACCTAACGACATGTATAACTTTGTAGGTTCATTTCATTTCAAATGGACTTTGCAAAGTAAACTAAGCTTGTTGAACAAAGCAAATCAGTGAGTTTTGAATGAGTTGCTTTCATATGAAGAGGGTTGACTACAGCAAGTTTGAACTTCCTCGGTTTGTGCAATCTAAAAAGTAGTATAACTTAGTAAGTGTTTCATTTTGAATGTAGTTTGTTAAATAAAGAAACATTTTCATTGAAGAGCACTGTATTGTTCAAAATAAGCTTGTTGAACAAAGCAAATTAGTGCATTTTGAATGAGTTGATTTCGTATGAAGAGGATTGAATACAGCAAGTTTAACCCTCCATGGTTTGTGCAATCTAACAAGATGTATAACATTTCATTTTGAATGTAGTTTGGTAAGTAAAGAACCATCTTCATTGCAGAGCACTGTATGGCTCGATCTAAGCTTGTTCAACAAAGGAAATTAGTGCATTTTGAATAAGTTGATTTCATATGAAGAGGGTTGAGTACAGCAAGTTCAAACTTCCTTGTTTTTTTGCAAACTAACAAGATGTATAACTGAGAAAGGTCATTTCAATTCCAATGTAATTTGCTAAGTTAAGAAATATCTTCATTGCAAAACACTGTACTGTATGAAAAAAGCTTGTTCAATAGAACAAATCAGTGGGTTTTGAATGAGTTTATATCATACGAAGGGGGTTGAGTACAGCAAGTTCAAACTTCCTTCGTTTGTGCAATCTAAAAGATGAATTACTTAGTAAATTCTTTTCATTTCAAATATAGTTTGCTAAGTAAACAAATATCTTCCATGCAGAGCACTGAATTGTTCAAAATAAGCTTGTCAAACAAAGCATATTAGTGCATTTTGAATGAGTTGATTTAATATGAAGAGGGTTGAGTGCAGCAAGTTTGAACTTACTTGGTTTGTGAAATGTAACGGTATGTATTAGTAAAGTTATTTCGGTTAAAATATATTTTACTAAGATAAGAAACATCTTCATTGCAGAACATTGTACTGTTTGAAATAAGCTTGTTAAATAGAGCAAATCAGTGCATTTTGAATGAGTTGCTTTTGTACGATGAGGTGGAGTACAGCAAGTTCTAGTTTCCGTGGTTTATACACTATAACAAGATTTATAACTTAGTTCTTTTCATTCTTTTTTTTTTTTAGACCTTTTTTTGGGAGGGGGTAGACTTTTTTTTTTTTTTTTACAAATATATATTTTTATTTATATTATTCTAATTTTACATTCATAGAATTGGTTCCATTGTTCTCCTCCCTGTCCTCCCACTTTCAAAGGGACCCTCATCAATGGGGAATGTGGGTCATGCATTGTGAGGTTAGTCAAGAGTTCTGGGGGGTATGCCCCAGTCTCTGTGCATAATGCCCCAACTTCTGACTCTAACAATCTTTCTGCCCCCTCTTCCGTGAGTTTCACTGAACCACATTGGGGTCATTTTAGTTCTACTTCAGTGATGAGGTTTTGAGAGCCTCTGTGTCTCTGAATATCTGTCTTAGTTGGAGTTGGATGTTCTCTGTGTTTATCTCCTTCAGCCTTTTTGTGGTGTCGTGATTGCTATGAACGCTGTATTCTTCCCCTTCCCCTGCGTTGTTCTATCATTTCAGCTGGGGCCCTGGTGAGATGTGGTTAGCTGATCCTCCCTTCAGGTTCGTTGTTCACCTGAAAAAAGATAAGCAAATTCTCCAACTAAGAGAGAAGTTAGCATTAGGTAGAAGGGATCACCATATATGTTTTGGAGGGAATTTTATATGCGTTGGCTCTCCTCTAGCCCACATTTGGTGGTATCTTGATCTTGGAGACTGAGCTCATTTTTTGTACCTGGTTTTGACTTATTTCCCAGTTCCAGCAATGAGTTCCATTCCACTGAGTGGATCTATTAGCCAAATCAAGAGCAGTTGGTTACCCACCATGGCTGTTTGCCACTACAGCACTTGTATGAGCATTACATCAAGTTGTTTCCTGCTGGGAATATTAGACTGCAAGTTGTTGGGACCAATGTCGGACCTTTTCCCCCAGTTGCTAGTGAAGCACCCTCTGGTACTAGACTAGCTAACTGTCTGGGGACTGACCCTCTTCCAGATTCTGGCCAGGTCTCCCTATGTTTGGTCTCACACAGGTATGCTGTCTTCAACAGTAGGGTCCTACCATTAACCTTTGGTGGATCACTAAGAACTCTGACAGAAGTCTGTCTTTTTTGGGAAACCTTGTAGGTGTTTCAGATCAAGAGATCATTGTGGAAGTTAACCCCGTGCTGGCACTGGGTATTATAAGTCTGCACATAGGAAGGTGAGGGAGGAAAATGATAGATAATATAAAAGAGAAAGTGAGTATAGATAGGAGAGGGAGAGAGAGAGAAGAAAAAGAGAAGCAGGACAAGATTAAAGTTGTCTTTCATGATGCTCTCTCCAGGTTCCTGTGGTTCAGGTGTTCCCTCTGCGGGTCTGCTGAAGGATCAATCTTTTAGCCTGTTGTTCAGAGTAAAGGGTTTTATAGTATCTTTTCCTTTTGGGTCCCAATTTGTATCCCCCCCTTATCCTCCCTCCCACCCTCTCATTCCCTCCCACCTTTACCTTCCCTCCATCCCACCGTCCCTCTTGTCTGGGCCTCAGAGTGTTTATTAGGTTTGGCCTCATGTCACATGGATTCAGGCTAGGAGCGACAGATAAACGAGACCATGCGATGATTATCTTTTTGTGCTTGGGTGAGCTCACTGAGGATGATCTGTTCCATGTTTGACCATTTTTTTTTCAAATTTCCTTATTTCATCTTTCCTTATTGCTACGTAGAATTCCATACTATAGATATACCACATCTTTGTGATCCATTCATCTAGTGATGGACACCTGGGTTGATTCCAGCTCTTTGCTATTATGAATCGAGGAGCTATAAACATGGTTGAGCAAATGTCACTGATCTGAGGCTTGGAGCCTTTAGGGTAAATGCCCAATAAGGGAATAGCTGTATCCATTGGTAGGTCTATGGTCATCCTTTTCAGGAGTCTCCATATTGCTGTCCATAGTGGTTGAACCATTTTACATTCCCACCAGCAGTGAAAACTTGTTCCTATTTCTCCAAAGCCTCACCAGCATTTGTTTTCATTGTTTTTCTTAATGTTAGCCATCCTTACTGGGGTAAGGTGGAATCTCATAGTTGTTTTAATTTGCATTTCCCTGATGATTAGGGATGTTGAACATTTTCTTAAATGTGTGTTTGGTATTTGTATTTCTTCCTCTGAGAACTCCCTGTGCAGTTCTCTGCCCCACTTTGTGAGTGGGTTGTTTGGTGATTTATTGTTTAGGTTTTGGAGTTGTTTGTAGATTCTAGAAATTAGGCCTCTGTCAGTGGTATAACTGGTGAAAATTTTCTCCCATTTTGTGGGTAATCTGCTGTCTTTGGTTATAGTATTTTTGTCAGTGAAAAAGCTTTTCAGCTTCATGTGATCCCAATGGTTGAGTGATTGTTTAATTTCCTGAGCTGCTGGGGTTTTGTTCAGGAAATCTTTTCCCACTCCTATATCGCGGAAGATTCCTCCCATTTATTCTTCCAGTAGTAGCAGAGTTTCTGGTTTTATAATAAGATCTTTAATCCATTTGGACTTAATTTTTGTGCATTGAGAGATAATCCATTTGGACTTAATTTTTGTGCATGGAGAGATGTGTGGGTCAAGTTTCATTTTCCTACACATGGTTGTCCACTTTGTCCAGCACCATTTATTGAAGATGCTGTCTTTTCTCTGTTTTGCATTGGAAGGACCTTTGTCAAATATCAAGTAGCCGTAGTTACTTGACCCAAAGTCTGGGTCTTCAATTCTGTTCCATTGGTCTATATTCCTGTTTTTATGCCAGTACCATGTGGTTTTTATTACAATGGCTTTGTAGTATAGCTTTAGATCAGGTATGGTGATGCCTCCAGAGGTGTTTCTTTTGCTGAGGTTGAGCTTGGATATCCGAGGCCTTCTGTATTTCCATATGAATTTTGAGATAGTTTTTCATATCTCATTGAAGAAGGAAGTTGGGATTTTTGTTGGCATTGCATTGAATGTATAAAGTGCTTTTGGTAAAATTACCATTTTCACAATGTTAATTCTACCAATCCAGGAGCATGGGAGGTCTTTCCGTTTTTGTAGGACCTCCTCAATTTCTTTTTTTTTGAGAGTTTTTTATGTTTTCATTGTATAGGTCTTTCACTTCCTTAGTTAATGTTATTCCAAGGTATTTTATTTTCTTTGTTGCAATTGATAATTGGGACGATGTTAGTTATTTCTTTTTCTGTCTCTTTGTCATTTGCAAATAGAAAGGCTACTAATTTCTGTGCATTGATTTTGTATCCTGCTACTTTGCTGAAGGTGCAAATCACCTTTAAGAGTTTTGAGATGGAAGTTCTTGGGTCACTTATGTATAGAATCATGTCATCTGCAAATAGGGATAGCTTAACTTCTTCCTTTCCAATTTGTATCCCTTTGATTCTTTCTCCTGTCTTATGTTGAGCTAATACTTCTATCACTATGTTGAAGAGCAGAGGTGAGAGTGGACACCCCTGCCTTGTTCCTGACCTCAATGGAATTGCTTCAGTCTCTCCCCATTAAGAATTACTTGGGCTTTAGGTGCTTTATATATAGCCTTTATTATGTTGAGATATGTGCCATCCATGCCTATTCTCTCCAAAGTTTTAATCATGAAGTGATGTTGTATTTTGTCAAAGGCCTTTTCTGCATCTATCGAAATGATCATGTGGTTTTTGTGTTTCAGCTTGTTTAAGTTGTTTGTTACATTGATAGATTTCTGTATGTTGAACTACCCCTGCGTTACAGGGATGAAGCCTACTTGATGAAGGTGGATAATGCTTTTGATTTACTGTTGAATTCAGTTTGCAAGAATTTTGTTCAGGATCTTTGCGTCTATGTTCATCAGAGAAATAGGCCTATAATTTTCCTTTCTTGTGGCATCCCTGCCTGGTTTTGGAATTACGGTGATACTAGCTTCATAAAAGGAGTTAGGGATCTCTCCCTGTTCTCCTATTGTGTGGCACAGTTTGAGAAAAATTGGTTTCAGTTCTTCCATGAAGGTTTGGTATAATTCCTGTGAGAAACTGTCTGGTCCTGGACTCTTCTTTTTGGGGAGGTGTTTGATTACCTCTTCAATTTTGAAGGGTGTGATGGGTTTTTTTAGGAAATTAATCTGCTCTGGGCTTAACTTTGGTAGGTGGTATGTGTCTAGGAATTCATCCATTTCCTCCATATTCTCCTGTTTTATAGAGTAGAGGTTTTTGAGATAAGTCCTAATAACTCTTCCTATTTCACTCATGTCTTTTGTGATCTCTCCCTTTTCATTTCTAATTTTGTTGATTTGAAGTGTTTCTTTTTTCTGCTTGATCAAATTGGCCAGGGGTGTATCAATCTTAATTTTTTCAAAGAACCAGCTCTTTGTTTCATCAATTTTCTTAATTGTCCTCTTAGTTTCCAATTCATTAATTTCTGCTCTTATCTTAATTATTTCTTTCCGTCTGGAGCTTTTTGGGTTGGCTTCTTCTAGCTTTTCTAATGCCTTTAGGTGAATGGTTAGGTTATAGATTTGGGATCTCTCTATTTTTGTTATGAGGACATTTAGTGCTATGATTTTTCCCCTAAAGACTGCCTTCATTGTGTCCCACAAATTTTGGTATGATGTGTTCTCGTTGTCATTGAGTTCTAGAAATTTTGCAATTTCATTATTTCATCCACAACCCATTTATTGTTTAAAAGTGTGTTTTTCAGTTTCCAGGAGGTAGAGGTATTCCTGGTGTACTTTTTTGTTGTTGATTTCGAGCATTACAGCATTGTGGTCTGATATCATACAGGAAATTTCATCAATTTTCTTGAAAATAAGGAGGCAGGCTTTGTGGCCCAGTACATGATTTATTTTAGAGAAGGTTCCACGGGCTGCTGAGAAGAATGTGTAATCTGTAGATTTTGGATGGAATGTTCTGTATATGTCTGTTAGGTCTAGTTGCTCTATGGTGTTGTTGAGCTCTCTTACTTCCCTATTAATTTTCTGTTTGGATGATCTATCCATTGTTTATAGTGGAGTATTGAAGTCCCCGACTATGATGGTGTTGGTGTTTATTTCTGTTTTGTTGCCAAATAAATTTTGCTTTATGAATTGTGGTGCACCTGTGTTTGGTGCATAAATATTGATGATTGTGATATCCTCTTGTTGGATTGTTCTCTTGATAAGTAAGAAGTGGCCTTCTTTGCCTTTTTTGTTTACTTTTGCTTTGAAGCCTATTTTATCAGATATAAGTATAGCTACCCCTGCTTTTTTCTTGTTTATGTTTGCTTGGAATATCATTTTCCACCCTTTCACCCTGAGGAGGTGTCTGTCTTTAGTGGTGAGGTGGGTTTCTTGAAGACAGCATATTGAGGGGTCCAGTTTTCTGATCCACCCTGTTAGCTTATGTCTTTTGATCAGTGAATTAAGACCATTAATATTCAGAGATATTACTTTGAGGTTTGATTTAATACCTGCCATATTGTGGTGGGTTGTGGTCTTTGTGTTTTTTTTTTGGGGGGGTGGTTAATGTGGACTGCTTCTTGAGGGCTCTTGATATTGGTTATTTGTTTCTTCTGTGTGGAGAATTCCCTGAAGTTCTTTCTGTAGGTTTGGCTTTGTGTTCATATATTTGTAAAGATGAGATTTATCATGGAATGTTTTTCTTTCACCATTATGAGAGATACTTTTGCTGGGTAGAGTAGTTGGGGCTGGAAACCATGGGTTCTTTGAGTTTGAAGTGTTCCATTCCAGGCCCTTCTGGCTTTTAGGGTTTCCATTGAGAAGTCTGAGGTAATTCTAATGGGGTTCCCTTTATATGTAATGTGTTGTTTTTCCCTTGATGCCTTTAGGATTTTCTCTTTGTGCTTGATATTTAGAGTCTTAAAGATAATGTGTCTTGGAGAATTTCTCCTTTGGTCAAGTCTGTTTGAAGTTCTACTAGCTTCTTGTAATTTGATGGGATTTTCTTTTGAGAGAGCAGGAAAGTTATCTTCAATTATTTTGTTGAATAAGCTTTCCATTTCTTTGGTCTGTGTTTCTTCCCCCTCTGGTGTACCCATGATACTAATGTTTGGATGCTTAAGGGTGTCCCACATTTCCCTCATGTACTGTTCACAGAAATTTTTGGACTTATTGACGTTTTTGGACTCAGAAACTGTTTCTTCTGCTTTGTCTTCCAGTTCTGAGATTCTGTCTTCCGCTTTACTTATTCTGTTCTTAAGAGCTTCTATAGAGTTTTGGGCTTGTTCAACTTGGTTCATATTTTCTACGGTTTTTAAATGTATAGTTCCCATCCCTCTATCTAGTTACCTTTTTGTCTCATTTTCTGACTTTCTTAATGCCTCTTGGAGTTCATCCTTGCATTTCTTTATGTCTTCAATGAACTTAGCCAGCTGGTTATTGAGGACCTCTTTTTTTTCCATTCTCTTCAAATCATTTAACTGTCTTTGCAGTCCTTCCTGGTTTTTTTCTATTAGGTCTAATCTAGCAAGGATAACATTCATACAATTGCTGGCTCTTTGTTGAGTTTCTGAGAGCTGTGCTATTTGCTTGGCCAGGGTTGCATAGCTTGTCTTTTCATTTTGGGGTTCTGATTCTATTGTCTCTTCTGTGCTTTGATTTGAGACATCCTTTGTAGGACTGGATAGTCTAGGTGGATTTACTTGTGTCTGGTTTTTATGCTATTCCTTTTTCGCTGTAGTCTGGCCATCATAATCATTCAGAAACCTTGTGTATGAAATGCTAGCCTGGGGCACTGGGTTGGGGTGGGGTGCAGCGGTGATTGTCAGGGCAGTGGTCCCTGGAGTTCTGATAGGCTGGGGTGGGGGACACTGGCCTGCTGGCCTTTGTTCCTTATGGAGGCGTGAGTGGTAGGTGACCACAGCCACCCTAGTTGAGCTCAGACAGGGTAGGGCGGTAACACTGGCTTACTTCCTTGGATCACTGATCTGCTCCAGGAGGGGAAGTGTTGGCACCTTACTTATGGCGGTCAGGAAGGCCAAGGGGCACCTGACCTGTGATGGGGATCTGGCCAGTGAGGGAGGGGTCTGACTAGGGATTGGGGTCAGGCAGGCTCCCTGGGATCTGATGTGGCTCAGCAGGGCCTTCCCAGGACTGGCCAGGTGAGGGAGTGTCTGAACGGTCACTCAGACCGGCAGGGTTTGCAGCGCCTGCAGGACGGTGGCCCTGGGTTCTGGCCGGTAATCACAGGGGTCTGAGTGGTTACTTAGACTGGCAAGTTCCGCCACGCCTCCAGGCGGGTGGCTCTGGGCTCTTCTTGTAATTGCAGGTGTCCGAGCGGTCACTCAGACTGGCAAGTTCCGCCGCTCCTCCGGGTGGGTGGCCCCAGGGTCTGCCTGTAAAGGCTGGGGTCTGAGTGGTCACTCAGACTGGCAAGTTCCACTGTGCCTCTGGGTGGGTGGCTCCGGCCTCTGCTGGTAAAGGTGGGGGTCCAAGGGGTCACTCAGACCGGCAAGTTCCACCAGGCTCTGGCTGGTAATGGTGGGCGTCTGGCCGGTGATTTGGGTCACCCCCACCCAGGAGGACCTAGCCAGCAGTGGCCCCTGGCCTAGAACATGGAAATCAGTGGATTCCCTATTTTTTTATTCACCCCCTCTCTCTGGCAGCATGCAAGGGCCAGCAAACCCTTTAAGAAATCTTTTAAAAGCTTAAAAATCTTGCTTTTACTTCCCTGTAAGGTGAGGCGAGGTTATGTGGATGCCATCTTGACCATGAGCAGTTCTTTTCATTCTAATGCAGTTTGCTACGGAAAGACACGTCTTCATTGCAGAACATTGTACTGTTTGAAATAAACTTGGTCAACACAATAAATGAGTGTGTTTTGAATGAGTTGCTGTCATATGAAGATGGTTGAGTACAACAAGTTTGAACTTCCTTGGTTTGTTCAATCTAACATGTTATATATCTTTGTAACTTCATTTTATTTCGAATGGACTTTGCTAAGTAAAGAAACATATTCATTGCAGAACACTGTACTGTTTGAAATACACTTGTTCAAAACAGTAAATAAGTGCGATTTGAATGAGTTCTTTTGTGCAAAGAGGGTTGAGTATTACAAGTTCAAAATCCTTGGTTTGTGCAATCTAACAAGATGTATAACTTAGTAAGGTCATTTCCCTTCGAATGTAGTTTGCTAAGTGAAGAAACATCTTCATTTTAGAACACTATACTGTTTGAAATAAGCTTGTTCATTATGGCACATCTGAGCGTTTTGAATGAGTTGCTTTCCTTCCATGAGGATTGAGTACAGCAAGTTCAAACTTCCTTGATTTTGCAGCATAGGAATATTTATAACTTAGTAAATTGTTTTCATTAACAATGTACTTTGATATGTAAAGACACATCTTCCTTGGAGAATACTGTACTGTTTGAAATAAGCTTGGTCAACACAACCAGTGAGTGCATTTTGAATGAGTTGCTTTCATAGGAAGAGGGTTGAGTACAGCAAGTTTGAACTTCCTTGGTTTGTGCCATGTAACAAGATGTATATCTTTGTAAGTTCATTTCATTTCAAATGGACTTTGCTTAGTAAAGAAACATATTCATTGCAGAACACTGTAATGTTTGAAATAAGCTTGTGCAAAACAGCACATGAGTCCAATTTGACTGAGTTGCTCTCATATGAAGATGGTTGAGTACAGCCAGTTCAAATTTCCTTGGTGTGTGGAATCTAACAAGATGTACAACTTAGTAAGTTCATTTCATTTCGAATGTAGTTTGCTAAATAAAGAAACATCTTCATTGCAGAGCACTGTATTGTTGGAAATAAGCTTGTAGAATAAACCAAATCAGTGAGTTTTGAATGAGTTGATTTCAGACAAAGAGGGTTGAGTACAGCAAGTTCAAACTTCCTTGGTTCGTGCAATCTAACAAGACGTATAACTTAGTAAGTTCATTTTATTTCGAATGTAGTTTGCTAAGTAAAGAAACATCTTCATTGTAGAGCACTGTATTGTTGGAAGTAAGCTTGTTCAACAAAGGAAATTAGTGCATTTTGAATGAGTTGATTTCGTACGAAGAATGTTGAGTACAGCAAGTTTGAACTTCCATGGTTTGTGCAATTTAACACGATGTATAACTTAGTAAGGTCAGTTCAATTTGAATGTAGCTTACTAAATGAAGAAACATCTTCATTTCAGAACACTGTATTGCTTGAAATAAGCATGTTCAATAGAGCAAATCAGGGCATTTTGAATGAGTTGCTTTTGTATGATGAGGGTTTAATACAGCAAGTTTGAACTTCCTTGGTGTGTGGAATCTAACAAGATGTACAACTCAGTAACTTCATTTCATTTCAAATGTAGTTTGCTAATTCAAGAAACATCTTTATTGCAGAGCACTATATTGTTTGAAATAAGCTTGTAGAACAAAGCAAATCAGTGCATTTTGAATGAGTTGATTTTGTACGAAGACAGTTGGGTACAGCAAGTTAGAACTTCCTTAGTTTGTGCAGTCTAATGAGATGTATCTTATGAAGTGCATTTCATTTTGAATATAGTTTGCTAAGTAAAGGCACATCTTCATTGCAGAACACTGTACTGTTTGAAATAAGCTTGTTGAACACAGCAAATAGGAGCGGATTTGAATGAGTTGCCTTCGTACAAGGTGGGTGAAATACAGCAAGTTCGAACTTCCTTGGTTTGTGCAATCTAACAAGAAGTATAACTTAGTATGTTCATTTCATTTCAAATGTAGTTTGCTAAGTAAAGAAAGATCTTCATTGCAGTGCACTGTATTGTTTGAAATAAGCTTGTTGAACAAAGCAAATCAATGCATTTTGAATGACTTGATTTCGTATGAAGAGGTTTGACTACAGCAAGTATGAACTTCCTTGGTTTGTGCAATCTAACAAGATATATCTTAGTAATATAATTTCAATTCAAATGTAGTTTGATAAGTTAAGAAACATCTTCATGTGAGAACACTGTGCTGTTTGAAATAAGTTTGTTCAACAGGGGAAATCAGTGCAATTTGAATGAGTTGCTTTCGTACTATGAGGATTGAGTACAGCAAGTTCGAACTTCCTTGGATTGTGCAGTCTAACAAGATGTATAACTTACTAAGATCATTTCAATTCTAATGTACTTTGCTAATTTAGAAGCATCTTCATTGAAGAACACTGTACTCTTTGAAATAAGCTTGTTCAATAGAGCAAACCAGTGCATTTTGAATGAATTGCTTTCATACTATGAGGCATGAGTACAGCAACTTCGAACTCCCTTGATTTGTGCAATCTATGAAGATGTGTAACTTAGTAAGATCTTTTCATTTACAATGTACTTTGCTATGTAGATAAACATCTTAATTGCAGAACACTGTACTGTTTGAAATAAGATCGTTCAACACAGCAAATGAGAGCAATTTTAATGAGGTGCTTTCGTAGAAAGAGGGTTTAGTACAGCAAGTTTGAGCTTCCTTGGTTTATGCAATCTAACAAGATGTTGCAGAACATTGTACTGTTTGAAATATGCTTGCTCAATAGAGAAAAACAGTGTGATTTGAATGAGATGCTTTTGTACTATGAAGGTTGAGTACAGCAAGTTTGAACTTTCTTGGTTTGTGCAATCTAACAAAATGTATAATGTGGTAGTTTGAATATATGTCTCCCAATATATTCAGTGTTTTATTAGTTATAGTTTGCACCTGCAATCACCAAGCTAGAGGCAATGTCACTAGGGGCCAGTCTTAAGGTGTGGTAGTGGGTTTGAGATTCCATTGTAAAGATATGCAAAGTGTGCCTAATAGGAGTTCCTGAAGCTTGTTGTGGCTTGGATGTAGTTTTGCTCTGTGTGCTGTGTGGCTGGTGGGTTTTTTTTTCTCTTGCTTGGCCCTGTGAAGGCAGGCCAACTTCTTCTGCCATTATGGAACTTCCCCTGCATCTGTAAGCTTCAATAAATAATATCCCTTCCTCCATAACTGTGCCTGGTCTGGAAGTTCATCTCAGCAAACCTGAAGCTGTCTGCTACAGTAAAGTGGTACCTAGGAGTGTGGGGTGATATGAACCAGATCTTGTGGATGTTCATCTTTTTGAACCTTTATTTTGGAGGAATGGGCATGGACTTGGTGCTTGCAACTGAAGATGCCTTCTGGAGTGGTAAACCAAGTTTTATGGACTATTCTGATGAGAGTTTGAGAATGCTAAGTGCAGACAGTATTGAACTTCAAGGCTTGGCTTATGAGCTTTCTAAGGGGAAGGAAAGAGTGCAGAGGACTTTGTTGGAACTGGGCTACTGGCACAAGGGATGGCTATGTTCCACTATCCAGGCCCAGAAAGTTTGATCAAGGTTAAATTTGTAATGGACTGATGTGCTTGGCTAAAGATAATGGACTGAGATTTTAAGATTTTAAGTTGAAAAACCTCAAGCAAGTTAAAATTAGAGGCACTGAGACTGATTTTAGGTTAATGGAGTTGCTATTGTCAACACGTTAGCAATCTTAAGGAAGGTGTAAGGAAGGTGGCCTGACTGCTTTACATTAAAACAATGGAGAGGATGCCTTAGGAAAGACTGTTAGAAATGCAAACTCTTGGAAAGAGAAGGAACCTGCTTTTCAAGGCTATGATTTATTTTGTCCCTGGATTAAGAATATGGTTGTGTCCTGCACACCTGGTATTGGTTTTGGAAGCATGAAAAATGCATGGAGTGGTCATGAATTGCACACGGTTCCAGGAGCCACTGCTGAGATGTGGCATGAGGCAGGGCATGAAGACCCTCAGGAATAGGCTAAAAGAGCCTTTGGAAGATGGACCATGGTTTGTATGTAGACCTGAAGATGTTTTGGATATACCAGGACATTGCAAGGGCTCCCATGTAGTGCAGTGTTGGCCTGGGATTGAAGTTTTCCCTGGTGACTCTGCCTAGCCGGAGGGGAGGAATTTTGGAAGACCTGGAGACTGTCAGTCTCTGGTTATATTGAACTTGAACTGCAGAAGTTTGATGACTGCTGATGGTGGTTGAGTTTTCATTGTTCTAGTTTCTCCTTGCTATGCCTTATACCAGTTAAAAATGTTTACTCTGTGCCTTTACATGTTGAAAGTATTTAACTTGTTTGATCTTACAGGACTCACTATCTTAAGTTGATCAAGACTGTGAAAACCTTTGATTGGACTGAGTACAATTTACAATGTAAGATAGTTATAAATCTATTGGGGGCCAGGAACTAAATCTATTGAGGGCCAGGGGCAGAATGTGGTAGTTTGAATATATGTCCCCCAATATATTCAGTGTTTTATTAGTTATAGTTTGCATCTGCAATAACCTTGATAGAGGCAATGTCACTGGGGGCCAGTCTTAAGGTGTGGTAGTGGGTTTGAGATTCCATTGTAAAGATATGCAAAGTGTGCTTAATAGGAGTTCCTGAAGCTTGCTGTGGCTTGGCTGTAGTTTTGCTCTGTGTGCTGTGTGGCTGGTTGGTTTTTTTCTCTCTTGCTTGGCCCTGTGAAGGCAGGCCAACTTCTTCTGCCATTATGGAACTTCCCCTGGATCTGTAAGCTTAAATAAATAATATCCCTTCCTCCATAACTGTGCCTGGTCTGGAAGTTCATCTCAGCGAATCTGAAGCTGTATGCTACATATAACTCAGTAAGTTCATTTAATTTCTAATGTTGTTTGCTATGTAAAGAAACATCTTCATTGCAGAACACTGTACTATTTGAACTAAGATTGTTCAACACAGCAAATGAGTGCAATTTCAATGAGGTGCTTTCATATGAATAGAGTTGAACACAGCAAGCTCAAACTTACTTGGTTTGTGCAGTCTAACAAGATGTATAACTTATTAAGTTCACTTATTTCAAATGTACTTTGCTACGTAAAGAAACATCTTCATTGAAGAACACTGTACTGTTTGAAATAAGATTGTTCAACACAGTAAATGAGTGTGATTTGAATGAGTTGCTTTCATACGAAGATGGTTGAGTACAGCAAGTTCGAACTTCCTTGGTTTGTGCAATCTAACAAGATATATAACTTAGTAAGGTCATTTCAATTCTAATATAGTTTGCTAAGTTAAGAAATATCTTCACTGCAGAACACTGTACTGTTTGAAATAAGATTGCTCATTAGAGCAAATCAGTGCATTTTGAATGAGTTGCTTTCATACAATTAGGGTTGAGTACAGCGAGTTCGAACTTCCTTGGTTTTGTGCAATCTAAGAAGATGTATAACTTAGTAAGGGCATTTCAGTTAGAATGGACTTTGCTAAGTAAACAACAATCTTCATTATTGAACACTGTAGTGTTTGAAATGAGCTTGTTCAACACAGCAAATGAGTACAATTTGAATGAGTTGCTTTTGTTCCAAGAGGGATGAGTATAGCAAGTTTGAACTTCCTTGATTTGTGCAATCTAACAAGATGAACAACTTAGTAAAGTCATTTCAGTTCGAATGCAGTTTGCTAAGTTAAGAACCATCTACATTGCAGAAGACTGTACTGTTTGAAATAAGCTTGTTCAATAGAGCAAATCACTGTGTTTTGAATGAGTTGCTTTCATATGATGAGGTATGAGTACAGCAACTTTGAACTTCCTTGTTTTGTGCAATCTAGTGAGATGTATAACTTAGTGAGTTCATTTCATTTCCAATGTAGTGTGCTAGGTAAAGAAACATCTTCATTGCAGAGCACGTTATTGTTTTAGATATCCTTTTTGAACAAAACAAATCCATGTGTTTTGAACCAGTTGATTTCATAAGAAGCAGGTTGAATACAGCAAGTTCAAACTTCCTTGTTTTGTGCAATCTAACAAGATGTATAACTTAATAAGTTTATTTCATTTGGAATGGACTTTGCTAAGTAAAGAAATATCTTCATTGCTGAACACTCTACTGTTTGAAATAAGCTTGTTCAACATAGCAAAGGAGTGTGATTTGAATGAGTTGCTTTCGTATGTAGAGGGTTCAGTACAGGAAGTTAGAACTTCCTTGTTTTGTGTAATCTAAAAAGGTGTATAACTTAGTAAGTTCATTTCATTTCAAATGGACTTTGCTAAGTAAAGAAACATCTTCATTGCAGAGCACTGTATTGTTCAAAATAAGCTTGTTCAACACAGCAAATGAATGCTATTTGAATGAGTTGCTTTCTACAAAGAGGGTTCAGTACCGCAAGTTAGAACTTCCTTGGTTTGTGCAACATAACAAGATGTATAACTTACAAATTCATTTCATTTCAATGTAGTTTGCTACGTAAGGAAACATCTTCATTGCAGAACACTGTACTGTTTGTAATAAGTTTGTTCAACACAGCAAATGAGTGTGATTTGAATGAGTTGCTTTCATAAGAAGAGGGTTGAGAACAGCAAGTTTGAACTTCCTTGGCTTGTGCAATCTAACAATATGTATAACTTAGTAAGTTCATTTCATATCCAATGTAGTTCACTAAGTGTAACAGTAAGCTTCAGGTTTGCTGAGATGAACTTCCAGACCAGGCACAGTTATGGAGGAATGGATTTATTGAAGCTTACAGATCCAGGGGATGTTCCACAGTGGCAGAAGAAACTGGCCTGCCTTCACAGGCCAAGCACAGAAAGCAAAGCCAGAAGCCAAAAGCCACACAACAGAGCACACCCCAGGGACTCCAGGTAGGCACACTTTGCATATCTTTAGTTTGAAATCCTAAACCCACCCCCACACCTTAAGATCCTCCCTGTGACATTGATTCCAGCCAGGTGGATACAGATGCAAACTATTAACTAATAACTAATAAAACACTGAGTATATTGGGGGCCATCTATTCAAACTACCATATTACACCCCGACCCCCAATAGATTCATAACCATCACAAATTGTAAATTGTACTCAGTCCAATTTCAAAGGTCCACACAATCTTTACCAACTTAAGATAGTTCTGAAGTTCCAAGTGTTATGTGAGATTTAAGATTGTCTCTTAGCTGTAAGTCCTGCAAGACCAAACAAGTTATATGATTTCAACATAAAGCAAAGGAGTTAACATTTTCAACTGGTATAAGGCATATCAAGGAGAGACTAGAACAATGCAAACTCAGACACCATCAGCAATCATCAAACTTCTGCAATTCAAGTTCAATATAACCAGAGACAGACAGTCTCTAGGTTTTCATTTCCACCCCTTCAACTGGGCATAGTAACAAGGGAAAACTTCCATCCTAGGCCAACAGTGCACTGTGTGGTAGCCCTTGTTCAGTCCTGTTATATCCAAAACACCTTCAGGTCTCCATTCAAACCATGGTCCATCTTCCAAAGGCTCCTCAGCCTATCAGCACATCATGTCCTGCCTCATTCCACATTTCAGCAGCAGCTCCTGGAACCATGTGCAATTCATGACCACTCCATGCATTTTTCATGCTTCCAATATCTAATAACAGGTGTTCAGGGCACAGCCATATTCTTAATTTAGGTATGAAATAAATCATAACCTGGAAAAGCAGGTTCCTTTTCCAGTCAGCTGTTTCCAAAAGAGTTTGCATTTCTAACAGTCTTTCCTCAGGCATCTTCTCCATTGTTTTAATGAAAAGCAGTTGGGCCACCTTCCTTAAGACTGCTAATGTGTTGAAATTAGCAGCTCCAGTAACCTAAAACCAGTCTCAGGGCCTCTAATTTTAACTTGCTTGAGGTTTTCCAACTTAAAATCTTAAATCTCTCAGTCCAATACCTTTAGCCAACCACGTCAGTCGATTACAAATTTAACCTTCATCAAACTCTCCAAGCCTGTGCAACAGGATCCAGCCAGTGCTTAGGCCAGTAGCCCAGTCCTAACAAAGTCCTCTGTAGTCTTTCCTTCCCCTTAGAAAGCTCATAAGCCAAGCCTCAAAGTTCAATACTGTCTGCACTTAGCATTCACAAACTTTCATCAGAATAGTCCTTAACACTTGCCTTACCACTCCAGAAGGCATCTTCAGTTCCAAGGACCAAATCCATGCCATTTACTCCAAAAGAAAGATTCCAAAAGATGAAAATCCATATGGTCAAGTTCCTTTTACCTCACACCTGGTACCACTTTCTGTAGCAGACAGCTTCAGGTTAGCTGAGATGAACTTCCAGACCCTGCACAATTATGGAGGAAGGGATTGATTGAAGCTTACAGATCCAGGGGAAGTACCATAATGGCAGAAGAATCTGGCCTGCCTTCACAGTGCCAAATACGGAAAGAAAAGCCACAAGCCAAAATCCAGACAGCATAGGACACCTCAGAAACTCCAGCTAGGCACACTTTGCATACCTTTAGATTGATCCTAAACCCACCAACACACCTTGAGATCCTCCCAGTGACATTCCCTCCAGCCAGGTGGATGCAGATGCAAATTATAAACTAGTAAAACACTGCAAATATTGGGGGCCATCTATTTAAACTACCACACTAAGTAAAGAAACTTTTTCATGGCAGGGCACTGTATTGCTAGAAATAAGCTTATTCAACAAAGCAAAACAGTGGGTTTGGAATGAGTTTATTTCGTATGAAGAGGGTTTGAGTACAGCAAGTTCGAACTTCCTTGGCTTGTGCAATCTAACAAGATATATGACTTAGTAAGTTCAATTCATTTCGAATGGATTTTGCTAAGTAAAAAAAATCTTCATTGCAGAACACTGTACTGTTTCAAATAAGCTTGTTCAATACAGTAAATGAGAATGATTTGAATGAGTTTCTTTTGTATGAAGAGGGTCGAGTACAGTAAGTTCAATCTTACTTGCTTTGTGGAATCTAACAAGATGTATCTTAGGACGTTTAGTTCATTTCAAATGTAGTCGCTAAACAAAGAAACATCTGCGTTGCAGAGCACTATATTATTCGAAATAAGATTGTTCAACAATGGACATCAGTGCATTTTGAATGAGTTGATTTCATACGAAGAGGGTTGAGTAGTAGAGCAAGTTCGAACTTCCTTGGTTTGGGCAATCTAACAAGATGTATAACTTAATAAGGTCATTTCAATTTGAATGTAGTTTGGTAAGTTAAGAATCATCTTCACTGCAGAACATGATATTGTTTGAAATAAGCTTGTTCAATAGAGCAAATCAGTGTGTTTTGAATGAGTTTCTTTTGTACTATGAGGCTTGAGTAGAGCAAGTTCAAACTTCCTTGGTTTGTGAAATCTAACAACATGTATAACGTAGTAAGTTCATTTCATTTTGAATGTAGTTTGCTAAGTAAAGAAACATCTTCATTGCAGAGTACTGCACTGTTTGAGGTAAGCTTGTTCAACAAAGCAAATCAATGCATTTAAAATGAGTTGATTTCATATGAAGAGGCTTCAGTGTGGGAAGTTTGAACTTCCGTGGTTTGTGAAATCTAACAAGATGTATAACTTAGTAAGTTCATTTCATTTTGAATGGACTTTCCTAAGTAAAGAAACATCTTCATTGCAGAACAGGACATTGTTCAAAAAAAAGCTTGTTAAACAGAGCAAATCAGTGCATTTTAAATGAGTTGATTTCATTCAAAGAGGGTTTAGTACAACAAGTTCGAATTTCCTTGGTTTGTGCAATCTAACAAGATGTATTACTTTTTAAAGTCATTTCAGTTCCAGTGAAGATTCCTAAGTTAAGAAACATCTTCAGGACTTCTAGTCAAGATGGCATCCACCTAACCTCGCCTCGCCTCACATGGAAGTAAAGGCAAGACCCTTAAAGTTTAAGGGACTTTAAAAAAGTGTTTTCTGGCTCTTGCATGCTTCCAGAGGGTGGGTGTGGATGGGCAAAATAGGGAATACATTGATTCCCATGCTCTAGGGCAGGCACCATTGCCTGACAGGTCCCACCAGTCCTGCCTGAACTCCCTCGCTGGCCAGAGCCCCACACACCATTGCAGGCTAGGTGCCTCATGCCTGTGTGAGCTACATCATGGGTCAAATCCCTCCCATCCCTCCCTCACCAGCCAGAGCTCCACACACCATCACACGCCAGGTCCCCTGGGCCTGTGTGAGCCACATAGTGGGTCAGATCCTTACCATCCCTCCTTTGCTGGCCAGAGCTCCACACACCATCACAGGCCAGGTCCTGCCAGGCCTGTGCGAGCCATATCACTGGTCAAGTCCCCCCCTCACTGGCCAGAACCCCAGATGCTATCACAGGTCAGGTCCCTCCCTAGCTGGCCAGAGCCCTGTGTGCCATGGCAGGTCAAGTCTCCCCAGGCCTGTGTGTGTTGGGCCCTGCCCGGTGTGAAGCCTAGTGGTTAGCCCAGCCAGTTTGTACTTGGCCCTACTCCTGGTGAGGCCTAGTCGAGCTTCCGGAGCCTGAGTAGAGTTTCGCAACCTGTCCTTGGAGTGACTCAGCTGAAACTGCCTCCACCCAGCTGCTGCTGACGTGGTGAAATGATATTGTCCCTTACACCTTTATCTCATCCTTTTTCCCACCCTCTCTCAAAATATATAAATACCTTCCCATGACAATAAAGGGAGAGATTTCTGCCAGATGGACTCCCGGCTCAATGTTGTTTTCTTTTCCCCAGTGGCTTGGGGAGGTTTTTTGAGTCGCCGACACCCACCTTCCCGCTCAGCCTCGAGAGAAGCGGCTGGCCTGGCTCTCTCTCTCTTCCGCTCTACCTGCTGGTGGTGGAGGAAAAGCACCGGCAACAGGTGCCCAGCGTGGGGCACAACAACTGGTTCCCTGTTTGAGGAAACAAAACTACCTGAGAAACTATGTGTGAGGATTCAGAATGGACTATGGACTGATGTGTCCGACGTGATGAAGGAAAAATACAAAATTAAGCTGACGGGCTAATCCGGATTGCTGACGGGTGTATCCTCATAAGTTATGAGGTAATCTTCATATTTAATATTTAACCTTTGCTTCTGTAATCTGTGCTTGCTTCAACTTCCTTTCTCTTTCTTTTCATTTCCGGTTTGCCAACAAACCGCTTCTGTGGCACCGCCATTTCTAAACGGGTATGTTCATGGTGGACGCACCACGTGGATAGACCTAGAGGAGACTCACCACGTGGGCAGACCTAAAAGAGACTTTAAACATTTTGCCTCCTCATTTAAGTAAAAACTCCGTCCCAAAAAACAAAACAAACCTGATGGGGAGATCTACTCCCGGCTGTACTGTGTTTTATACCATTGAGCCTCCCATAAGGGCACAGGCTCATCTGGCCGTTACAAATCTAAATCTAAACTTAATTCTACAACATGCTCAGCTATTTTTTGGGACCTTATGCTTATGTTGTACTCATGTATATTACTATTGCCCTGATTTTACAAAAACTCCTAAAATGTGACTTAAAAGTAAAACAAAAAGACCTCCATGGCTTTGGGGACAAAACTCTTGTTTTAGCCCCGTGGATTAGTTTAATCCTCCTTGCCTTAATTGCCAGCCTTAAAGGCTTTTCCATGGAAAAGTTCATTTTTGCCCTTAACAAAACTATAAGAAAAAACTAAAACTGATTTTTAAAATCTCATTCCTCCCAAGGCCGCCACCCAAGCTGCCACCAGCCCCGCTGTCTTTTCAACTGTAACTACTGCCTAAGGCACTTGTGAACATTATAAAAACACGGAGGCTAATTTCAGGTTACTGAGCTACTATTGTCAACCACATTAGCAATCTTAAGGAAGGCTGGCCTAACGGGGCGGGCTCCTAACTTACTTTAAAAATACCTTAAAAACAGGTGGGTGGTCTGCCATGAGGTGAGTCGCTGCTGTCCCCGCCACTTTACCTCTGGACGCTCCCTCGATGCTCCTAACTAAGTGTCCCGCCGGGCCCAAAACGTTTACTTAAAAAAAAAAAAAAAAAAAAAAAAAAAAACGACTGGGGACATTCGTATTGCCCTGCTAGAAAAAAAAAAAAAAAAAAAAAAAAAAAAAAAACCTGTTTTTTCAAGTCTACATGGCTATATCCTACACACCATTGTCCCACCCTTCGCTGCCTTCCCATTAACGTGGGGGTAAAGAGATGGCTTAATGGTTAAGTGCTTGCCTGTAAAGCCTAAGGACCCTGGTTCAAGGCTCAATTCTCCAGTACCCATGTAAACAGTGGCTGGAGGCCTGACACGCCCATTTTCTCTCTCTCTGCCCACCTAACTCAATTCATAAAACATAAGACTAAGCACAACTAACTCAATTGTTAATACAATGTTGGCCTGGGATTAAAGTTTTCCCTGACAACTCTGCCCAGCTGGAGGAACAAAATTTAAAAAAACTAAAGACTATCAGTCTCTGGTTACTACAAAAGTTTAATAACGGCTAATGGTGGTTAAATTTAAATTGTTCTAGTCTCTCTTTACTATGCCTTATAGCAATTAACTTATTTGATTTTATTATTATTGTTACTGTTATTATTAAAAGCCAGGGACAAAATGTGATAATTTAAATATATGTCCCCCAATATATTCAGTATTTTATTAGTTTATAGTTTACATCTACAATCACCTTGCTAGAGACAATGTCACTGGGGGCCAATTTTAAGGTGTAATGATGATTTAAAATTCCATTGTAAAGATATACAAAGTGTGCCTAACAAAATTTCCTAAAGCTTACTGTGTCTTGGCTACAATAATTTTGCTCTATGTACTATATGGCTAATTAATTTCTTTCTTCTCTTTTACTTGGCCCTATAAAGACAGGCCAACTTCTTCTGCCAATATGGAACTTCCCCTAGATCTGTAAGCTTCAACATCATGAAAAACTACTAGCTGTCAGCCCTATATTGACCCTAACAATACATATCTCATATATTTTCTTCCTTGATTAATCATCCTAATGTTTTATTATTATTTTAGGTCATTCCAACCCATCTGATCTCCAAGACCTCACTGCTAAATGCCTTGCCATTTTAAAGGTGTCTCCAGAAAAGATTCAAACTGCCCCTCCCTTCAAGATTTTGGGCTCCAGGTTATTCCTTGATACAGTCTCTCCTGTCAAACCCCAATCTCATATTCAAAAATTAACTTACAAATCCTGTCAGCCTTTCCACCAGGTACCTCCTCTTCAAACTACAAGAGCCAATCCTAGAGGACTACGCCCTAATCACCTTTGACAGATTAACGTTACACACTATTCTCCATTTAGAAAACTTAAATATATTTTTCTCTCAGTTAATACTTTCTCCCATGCTTACTGGGCATCGGCACATGCTGGGGAAAAAACAAACATGCTATTAGCCATATGCTTCAATGCTTTGCCACCCTTGGATTGCCAGATCAAATCAAAACCGATAATGGCCCCTACTTCGTAAGCAGAACTTTTATAGATTTCCTCCAAACCTAAAAAATCTCACTTTCCACAGGCATCCTGTATAACCCGCGGGGCCAGGCCATTGTAAAAAGATATAATCAAACTCTCAAGTCTCAATTACAAAAACAAAAGGGGGAATCCCTACCCCCACATGACCAACTAAAAAAGGCATTATTAACCCTAAATATTTTAAATTTTTCTAAAGAAGATAGACACTTGTCCCCTTTTCAAAAACATTGGACCTCAGCTGTCACCTACAGCTCCATCTGGGTCAAATGGAGGGACCCATTAACTGGGGCCTGGAAGGGACCAGACCCCCTCCTCACAGCAGGGAGAGGATTTGGATGTGTCTTTCCTCAAGAGGAAAAAAGACATATTTGGGTACTAGCAAGAGACTTAAAATATTTACCCAAACAAGGGGATGATAATAATCAATTCTCCAGGGAGTGTCCCACCCCTGAGAACTATGCCTCTGTTTCTTCCCCAGGAACAAGTGAAGGTGTGGATGCTACTAGACCCGAATGAAGCCAGAAAAGCTCCAAAAAGATTTACAGAAGAGGAGACGGGACTTCCAAGACAACCTGCTGTGGAAGAACTTACATGGCTTCTTACCCTACCTTCTCCCTCCCCTTGGGCCCCTCCTTCTTCTTGCTCTTTACCCTACCTTCTCCCTCCCCCTGAACCCCTCCTTCTTCTTATCCTCACTCTCGGGCCCTGTGTAATTAATAAGATTACACAATTCATTCACCAACAGCTTGAGGCAATTAAACTTCATCAGGTGACAATTAAACTTCACCAGGTCAAAACACCACAGGTTCACAACTCAAAGGCAACGGCTTTTCCGCTTACTGGCTATCCACCTAACATCCCTCTCCCGCCCTCCATCGAACCAATGACGGGTAAGATCTCAGACAGGCTGAGACAACCTAAGACAGGGTGTGGAGTGGTCAACAGGCTAGAGGCATGGTCCTCAGTGACGGCTAAGATTCCCAGAGGGGGACAACCTAGGACAGAGGCCATGACCGTCCACCGTTCTTACAAAAACAAAAGGGGGAGATGTTGGGCCCTGCCCAGTGTGAAGCCTAGTGGTTAGCCCAGCCAGTTTGTACTTGGCCTACTCCCAGTGAGCCCTAGTCGAGCTTCTGGAGCCTGAGTAGAGTTTCACAACCTGTCCTTGGAGTGACTGAGCACCTAAGCTGAAACTGTCTCCGCCCAGCTGCTGCTGACGTGGTGAAATAATATTGTCCCTTGCACCTTTATCTCATCCTTTTTCCCACCCTCTCTCAAAATATATAAATACCTTCCCATGACAATAAAGGGAGAGATTTCCGCCAGACGGACTCCCGGCTCAATGTGGTTTTTTGAGTCGCCAACACCCGCCTTCCTGTTCAGCCTCGAGAGAAGCGGCTGGCCCGGCTCTCTCTCTCTTCCACTCTACCTGCCGGTGGTGGAGGAAAAGCACTGGGAACAGGTGCCCAACGTGGGGCGCAACATGTGTGAGCCACATAGCCAGTCAGGTCCCTCCCTCACTGGCCGGAACCCCATGAACCATTCCAAGACAGGAACCGCTGGACCTCTGTGAGCAGCATCGTTACTCTGATCCCTCCCTTGCTGGCCAGATCCCCATGCAACATCAAAGGCCAGGTCCTGCTGGGCCTGCCTGAGTCACTTCAGGTCCTGCCAGGGCTGCCTGAGCCACATCACCAGTCAGGTCACTCCCTCACCTCCCAGAGCCCTATGAACCATTTCTGGTCAGGTCCCACTGGTCTTGCCTGAGTCCCATCACTGGTCAGGTCCCTTCTTCACCAGGCAGAGCCCCATGCACCATCACAGATCAGGTCCCACCTGGCCTGCCTGAGCCCCATCACTGGTGCCTCCCCAGCCTTGCTGAACTCCATCGCCATTCAGGTGCCACCACCTCCCCCCATGGCAGATCAGGGATCCAGGGAAGTAGGGTAGTGTTCCCGCACTACCCTTCCTCAGCCCAACTAGGGCAGTTGCAGTCCCCTCCTACTACCACTTCTGATAGGCAACCCAGGCCAGCAGGCTAGTGCCCCCAACCCAGCCTTTCAGAACTCCAGGGGCCATTGCTCTGACAATCACCACTGCACCCCACCCCACCACAGGGCAGCAGGCTAGCATTTCACACCCTAGGCTTTCTGAAACATTGTGATAGGCAGACTGCAGCGAAAAATGAATAGCATGAAAAACCAGATACTGAAAAACCAGATACAAGTAAATCCATCTAGACTATCTAGTCCCACAATGGTTGTGTCAAATCAAATCATAGAAGAGACAATAGTATCAGAACCCCAAAATATAGCGACAAACTATGCAACCCTAGCCAAATAGCACAACTTTCAGAAACGCAACAAAGAGCCAATAATTGTATGAATGTTATCCTTGC
This sequence comes from Orientallactaga sibirica, assembly GCA_036365145.1. NCBI lineage: Eukaryota > Metazoa > Chordata > Mammalia > Rodentia > Dipodidae > Orientallactaga > Orientallactaga sibirica. The sequence goes on from JAEOAD010000025.1 coordinate 807,417, forward strand.
TAGATTAGATGTAATAGAAAAGAACCAGGAGGGGTTCCAAAAACAGTTAAATGATCTGAAGGAGAGTAAATAAAAGGTCCTCCAGCTGGCTAAGTTCAATGAGGACATAAAAAATGCAAAGATGAACTCCAAGAAGCATTAAGAAAGTCAGAAAGTGACATGAAAAGGGAACTCAACAGAGGGATGGAAACTATGCATTAAAAAAAAAAAACAGTAGAAAATATGAACCAAACTGAATAAGCCCAAAACTCTATAGAAGCTGTTAAGAATAGAGTCAGCCAAGTGGAGGATAGAAACTCAGAATTGGAAGACAAAACAGAAGAAACAGTTCATGAGTCCAAAAGTTTCAACAAGTTCAAAAATTTCTGTGAACAGAACATGAGGGAAATGTGGGACACCCTTAAGCATACAAACATTAGGATCATTGGTATACCAGAGGGTGAAGAAACACAGACCAAAGCATGGAAAACTTATTCAACAAAATAATTGAAGAAAACTTTCCCACTCTCTCAAAAGAAAATCCCATCAAGTTACAAGAAGCTAGCAGAACTCCAAACAGACTGGACCAAAGGAGAAATTCTCCAAGACACATTATCATTAAGACTCTAAACATCAATCACAAATAGAAAGTCCTAAAGGCAGCCAGGGTGAAACAACATTACATATAAAGGAAACCCCATCAGAATTACCTCAGACTTCTCAATGAAAACCATAAGAGCCAGTAGTGCCTAGAATGAGGCACTGCAAACTCTAAGAACTTATGGCTTCCAAGCCTAACTATTCTACTCAGCAAAAGTATCCCTCATAATAGATGGTGAAAGGAAAACTTTCCATGATAAAACTCATCTTTACAATTATATGAACACAAAGTGAAACCTACAGAGAGTACTTCAGTGAATTCTCCATACAGAGAAATCAAATAACCCATCTCAAGTGCCCCCAAGGAGTAGTCCACATTAACAATGTATATATATATATATATATATATATATATATATATATATATATATATATATATTCACAAAGACCAAAAAACCACCAAACCACATAATCCACCACAATATGCCAGTTATTAAATCAAACCTCACAGTTATTTCCCTTAATATTAATGGCCTTAATTCACTATCAGAAGATATAAGCTAACAGGGTGGATCAGAAAACTAGACTGCTCAATCTGCTATATTCAAGAAACCCACCTCACCACTAAAGGAAGACACCTCTTCAGGGTGAAAGGGTGGAAAATGATATTCCAGGCAAACACAAATAAGAAACAAGCAGGTGTAGCTATACTTATATCAGATAAAATAGACCTCAAACCTAAAAAGTAACCAAAAAAGACAAAGAAGGCCACTTCTTACTTATCAAGGGAACAATCCAACAAGAGGATATCACAATCATCAATCTTTATGACCAAACACAGGTGCACCACAATTCATAAAACAAAACCTACTTGACAGTAAAACAGAAATAACCACCCAAACCATCATAGTTGAGGAGTTCATACTCCACTATCAGCAACAGACAGATCCTCCAAACAAAAAATTAACAGGGAAGTAAGAGAGCTCAACAAAACCATAGATCAATTAGACCCAATGGACACATATAGAACATTCTACCCAAATTCCACAGATTAAACATTATTCTCAGCAACATATGGAACTTTCTCTAAAATAGGTCATATGCTGGATCATAAAGCCAGCCTCCAAATATTTAGTAGGAATGACATAATTTCCTGCATGATATCAGATCAGAATGTTCTATTGCTAGAAATTAACAACCAAAGAAGTGCCATGAACCCAACCAGCTCCTGGAAACTGAACAACACACTCTTAACCAATAAATGGGGCTGGAGAGATGGCTTAGCTATTAAGGTGCCTGCCTGCAAAGCCTAAGAACCCAGTTCCAATCTCCAGGTCCCACGTTTAACCAGAAGCAAAGTGACACAAAGGCGCAATGCTGCACTTGCCTACAACAGGATTTCATTCACAGCAGCTGAGAGACTGCTGGTGTGCCCATGCTCTATCTGTCTCCCTCTCTCTCTGGCTGTCTCTCTCTGTGTCTCTCTCCAAAAATAAAAATAAAAAAATAAAAATAAAAAAACAATAAATGGGTAGTAGAAGAATAAAAATGAAATTGTAAAATTTCTAGAAATGAATGACAGTGAGAACACAACATACCAAATCTAATGGAAAACAATGCAGGTGGTCCTCAGGGGAAATTTCATTGTGTTAAATGCCCTCACAACAAAGACAGATAGATCCCAAATCAATAATCTAACCATCCACCTAAAGGCATTAGAAAAGCAAGAAGTATCCTACCCAAAAAGCTCCAGATGGCAAGAAACAATTAAGATCAGAGCAGAAATTAATGAATTTGAAACTAAGAAAAGAATTTTAAAAATTGAGGAAACAAAGAGCTGGTTCTTTGAAAAAATAAACAAGATTGATAAACCTCTAGCCAATTTGATCAAGTGGAAAAAGGAGACAACTCAAATTAATAAAATTAGAAATGAAAAAGGAGACATCACAATAGAAATAAGTGAAATTGGGAGAATAATCAGGACTTACTTCAAAAACCTCTACTCCACAAAATTGGGTAATATGGAGGAAATTGATGAATTCCTAGACACATGCCACCTACCAAAGTTAAACTCAGAGCAGATTAATCTCATGAATAAACCCATCGCAACCACGGAGATTGAAATGTTAATCAAAAATCTACCTAGACTTCTGGTTAAGATGGCGACATAGGAACCATGCCAAAACAGGATAGGGGAAAAAAGCAAAACAAACCCTAGCAAAATACACTATTCTACTAAAAAGTGAGGTGTATAGTAAACTATCAACCACAGCAGAGAAGTAGGAGAGGTCCAGAGCATCTGGAGCCCTCAGAAGCAGGCAGAAGTGGTTCCAGCAGCTGTGGCAAGTTCCAAGCAGCAGGAGCCAGCAGGCTCCATTGGAGCTGCAGGATTTTAAAGACAGGTGAGGGGACTTTCCACTCACACTGCCTCCTCACAAACTCAAGAAACGTGGAAGGAGGATGGCAGAGACCAACGGAGCAGCTTGTGAGGAAGAGGATAACATGGACGAGCAGATGGACTTCAACCTCCATCCACAGCCTCCCCTCTCTCACCACCAGTGCAAGTGCCAGCAAGCACCAGAGACCTGGGGATGAAAGCTCACCTACCCAGCATCTGGCATGGTGAAAGCAGTGACCCACAGATGCAGCCAGCCTTCCTGAGCCCACAACACAGCAAAGGACCCAAGCAGCCATGCAGCATAGCTGTGATCAAACCCGTTCCAAAAGGTAACTTGGATTACACCAGGTCAGTACCCACCAAATGAGGCTGGTGTATAGGCTTGCATTGGAAGGGTGAATTGCACTTTCCGTGTCAGGGTACATTCTATGTTAAACCTGATGGATGGTCAGATCTGACATTCCTAAATAAGCTATATTTTGGGCTGCTCATTTGTTGCTTCCTGATTTATAGTGCCTTTGTTTCCTCCTCTGTCATTCATAGGGGAAGGGTCTCACTTGATCACAAGCTGACATTGGAACCCTCTACAGACCATAAATCTTAGTTTCCAAGTTGACAGGATTAAGGGTGTGGGGTAACACACATCTTTTGGGACTGTGACTTCGTTAGAGGATTTCATTGTATTTCATTGAATGGGTACATTGTTGAGTTAAATTTTTAGAATTTGACTATATTCTGTTCAATTCACCCCACTTGATACTCTCATAACAGGGAAACCCAACACCTAGGGCCACTTCTGTGATTACTCTGAGAGCCTTAATAGCTACACTTAGCACCTTAAACTCCTACCTGAAGATATATAATATCAGATTGATTGATACATCTAATATTAATAAAGTTAATTAGAAAACCCAAGCATTAAGTTAATCCAAGATGCAAAGATCTCTACATTACAATATAAGAAACACAAAAAATCATGACAATATAAATCCACCAAAAAGTATTAATATATCAGAAATGACCTTCAGTGAGGCTGACTTAGAGGAAATGCCCAAGAAATATTTCAAAAGAATGATTATAAATATGTTCAAAGAACTCAAAGAGGAAATGAAAGAGTTCAAAGACCTCAAGGAAGAAATCAAAGGATTCAAAGAACACACAGAAAACCAATTTAATGAAATAAGGAGGTCAATACTAGACATAAATACGGAAATAGAAATAATAAAGAAAACCCAGTCAGAAATGCTAGCAATAAAGAACACAGTCAGTGAAATAAAAAAAACTCTGTAGAAAATCTCTCTAGTAGAATGGATGAAGGAGAGGACATAATATCTAAACTAGAAGACCAAGTGGCAGATCTAATACAGTCCAACAAAGAGAAAGACAAAGTAATAGGAAGGTATGAATGGGAATTTGAAGATATCTGGGACACTATGAAAAGATCAAACATAAGAATTCAAGGGATAGTAGGAGAATAATTTCACTCCAAAGGCATAGTAGGTGTTTTCAACAAAATCATAGAGGAAAACTTCCCCCAAATTGGGAAAGAGATGCCAATGCAGATACAGGAAGCCTTTAAAACACAAAACAGACAAAACCTGGAAAGAACATCTCCCCGCCATATTATAATTAAGCTACCAAACATAAAAACCAAAGAAAATATATTGAAAGCAGCTAGTGAGAAAAAGCAAGTGACCTACAAAGGCAAGCCCATCAGAATCACAGCAGATTACTCAACACAAACTTTAAAAGCCAGAAGGGCCTGGAGTGATGTATTCCAAGTTCTAAAAGATAAAAACTGTCAACCAAGATTACTTTATCCTGCAAAACTATCTATCCAAATTGATGGACAAATAAGGACATTTCACAACAAAGACAGGCTAAAGGAATTTATGGCAACTAAACCAGCTCTATAGAAAATACTCGCAGGAATCATTCACGCTGAAGAGAGGGCAAAACACACACAACAGGAAATAAGAAAAAATAAACCATACTCAAATAACAGTTAAAACAAATGAGTAAAGGGCAAACAGGAAAAACTAAAAAATAAGAATGGTAAGAATAAATACATATATTTCAATAATAACTCTTAATATAAATGACCTCAATGCCCCAATCAAAAGACACAGACTTGCAGACTGGATTAAAAAGCAGGATTCTACCATCTGTTGCCTCCAGGAAACTCATCTCTCAATAAAAAATAGAAACCTTCTTAGGGTGAAAGGTTGGGAAAAGCTATTTAAAGCAAATGGGCCTAGGAAACAAGCAGGGCTTGCTATCCTAATTTCTGACAAGATAGACTTCAATCCAACATTTGTGAGGAAAGATAAGGAAGGTCACTTTATACTTATTAAAGGAACATTCCAACAGGAGGACATTACAATGCTAAACATATATGCCCCTAACATGGGGGCTCCCAATTTCATCAAACAAATGCTATCAGAATTGAGGTCAGAGATATCTCCTAACACAATAGTAGTGGGTGACTTCAATACTCCACTCTCATCACTTGACAGGTCTACCCAGCAAAAAATAAACAGAGAGACATCTGCATTAAATGATATCATGGAACAAATGGACAATATATATAGAACATTCCATCCAAATGCTGCAGAATATACATTTTTCTCAGCAGCACGTGGGACATTCTCTAAAATAGACCATATATGAGGAGACAAATCGAATCTTAACAAATAGAGGAAAATTGAAATAATCCCTTGTATGCTATCTGACAACAATGGGATTAAACTGAAAATCAGCAACAAGAAAAACTACAGAGCATACAGAAATTCAAGGAGACTAAACAGTACATTTTTGAATGATACATAGGTCATTGAAGAAATTAAAAAAGAAATCAGGAAATTCATAGAATCAAATGATGATGAGAATACAACATACCAAAATCTTTGGGACACAATGAAGGCAGTCCTATGTGGGAAATTTATAGCTCTAAGTGCCTATATTAAGAAATTAGAGAGTTCACAACTAAACAATTTAATGCTTCACCTTAAGGTCTTGGAAAGAGAAGAACAATGCAAACCAAAAATCAGTAGACGGGAAGAAATAATAAAGGTTAGGGCAGAAATTTAAAAAATGAAAACCAAAAACACAATAAAAAAAATCAATGAAACGAAGAGTTGGTTCTTTGAAAGGATAAACAAGATTGATAAACCCTTAGCAAACTTGACCAAAAGAAAGAAAGAAGAGACAAAAATTGGTAAAATTAGAGATGAAAAAGGCAACATCACAACAGATACCAAAGAAATTCAGATAATCATACAGACATACTTTAAGAATATATATGCCTCTAAGTTTGGAAACCTGAAAGAAATGGACGATTTCTTTGATTCATATGGCCTACCAAATTTAAATCAAGATGAGATAAACCATTTAAATAGACCTATAACAACTACAGAGATCCAAGCAGTTATAAAAAGTCTCCCAACTAAAAAAAGTCCAGGCACAGATGGATTTACTGCTGAATTTTACCAGACATTCCTGGAAGAACTAACACCAATGCTTCTAAAACTTTTCCATAAAATAGCAAAAGGAAGGAATTCTACCAAACTCCTTCTAAGAAGCCAGCATCACTCTGATCCCCAAACTGGACAAAGACAGATCAAAAAACAAAAATTACAAACCAATCTCCCTCATGAACATAGATGCAAAAATTCTCAACAAAATACTAGCAAACAGAATACAAGAATATATCAGAAAGATTATTCACCCCAACCAAGTAGGCTTTATTCCAGAGATGCAGGGATGGTTCAACATACACAATTCCATAAATGTAATACACCATATAAATGGTCTGAAGGACAAAAATTACATGGTCATCTCAATAGATGCAGAAAAGGCATTTGACAAAATCCAACACCCCTTCATGGTGAAAGTATTACAGAAACTGGGAATAGAAGGAACATATCTCAACATAATAAAAGCTATTTATGACAAACCTACAGTCAACATAATACTAACTGGGGAAAAACTTTAAGCTTTTCCTCTAAATTCAGGAACAAGACAAGGGTGTCCACTTTCCCCACTTCTATTTAGTATAGTACTGGAAGTCTTAGCTATAGCAATAAGGCAAGAGATACTCATAAAAGGGATACAAATTAGAAGGGAAGAGATCAAATTATCATTATTTGCAGATGATATGATCCTATACATAACAGACCCTAAAGACTATACCTGCAAACTGTTAGAGCTGATAAACACTTTTAGCAATGCAGCAGGGTACCAAATAAACATGCAGAAATCAGTAGCTTTTCTATACACTAACAACAAACATGAAATCAGGGAATCTCTCCCATTCACAATTGCCAAAAAAAAAAAAAAAAAAAAAAACACCTTGGAATAAACTTATCCAAGGAAGTGAAGGATATCTACAATGAGAACTTTTAAAAAATTGAGCTACAAATTACAGAAGACACAAGGAAATGGAAAGACATCCAATGCTCCTGGATTGGAAGAATCAATATTGTGAAAATGTAAATCTTACCAAAAGTATTCTACACATTTAATGCGATCCCAATTAAAATCCCAATAGCATTCTTCACAGAAATAGAAAAAACAATCCTAAAATTCATCTGGAAACACAAAAAATCTCGAATAGCCAAAACAATTTTGCGCAACAAAAATCAGGCTGGTGGTATTACCACACCCACTTTTAAGTTATATTACAAAGCCATAGTAACAAAAACAGCATGGTACTGGCACGAGGACAGACAGGTAGATCAATAGAACAGAATAGAAGACCCAAATATTAATCCAGGCAGCTACAGCCACATGATTTTTGACAAAAATGCCAAAAATATTCATTGGAGAAAAGATAGCCTCTTTAACAGGTGGTTCTGGGAAAACTGGATATCTGTATGTAAAAGGATAAAAATAGATCCTTGTCTCTCTCCATGCACAAAAGTCAAGTCCAAATGGATCAGGGACCTTAATATCAGACCTGAAACTCTGAAAATGCTAGAGGAAAAGGTAGGGGAAACCCTTCAACATATTGACATAGGCAAGGACTTTCTGAATATAACCCCAATTACTCAGGGAATAAAACCACTAATCAACCACTGGTACCTAATGAAAGCTTTCGTACAGCAAAGGACACTGTGAATAGAGCAAAGAGACAACATACAGAATGGGAGGAAATCTTTGCCATCTATACATCTGACAGATGATTAATATCCAGAATATACAAAGAACTTAAAAAACAGAATAATAAGAATTCAAACAACCCAGTTAAAAATTGGAGTATGGAGCTAAATAGAGAGTTCTCAGAAGAAGAAATACAGATGGCATATAAACATCTAAAAAAGTGTTCCTCATCCTTAGCCATCAGGGAAATGCAAGTCAAAACCACTTTGAGATTCCATTTCACTCCTGTCAGAATGGCTACCATCAAGAAACAAATGACAATAAGTGTTGGCATGGATGCGGAAAAAGAGGAACACTTCTACATGGTTGGTGGGAATGTGATCTGGTGCAGCTATTGTGGAAATCAGTGTGGAGGTTCTTGAGACAGCTAGAAATAGATTTACCATATGATCCAGCTATAGCACTCCTGGGCATATATCCAGAGGACTCTTCTCACTACCTTAGAGATACTTGCACAACCATGTTTATTGCTGCTCTATTCACAATAGCTAGGAAATGGAACCAGCCTAGATGTCCCTCCACAGATGAATGGATAATAAAGATGTGGTACATTTACACAATGGAGTTCTATTCAGTGGTAAAGAAAAATGAAATTATAAAATTTTCAGGGAAATGGATGGATCTGGAAAGGGTTATACTAAGTGAGGTAATCCAAGCTCAGAAAGCCAAATGTCACATGTTCTGTATCGTATGTGGATCCTAGCAACAAGTGTATAGACTTGTGTGTGAACTGGAACCAAAAATAGGTACCAGAAACCAGTAAGCTGGTAAAAGGATATAAGGGAGGGAGGAAAGCGAAGGAATTAAGTGTATGGTATTGCACATATGTAAGTAGAAAACAGATTACAGGAAGGGGAATGGCCTAAGTGAGGCCATGGGAAAAGAATGCGTAAAAGAAGGGAAGGGGGAGGGTCAATCTAATCAAGGTAGTGTGAATAAGATTTATGTAAACCTACTTTTTTGAATAATGGCACATCTAGAAGCTGTAGACTGTTACTAGAAAATTTTCAGTGCCTGGGATGGGATACCTTCCAGTGAGTTGTTGGCCAAGGAGGTCCTGGTAGCCTCCAAAACATTAAAGACTATTGCCAAAGCCCTTGGTTTCCCTTGAGAAACAGATAGTAAGACCCTATTGCTGAAGATATCTCTTGCCTGAGAGGCAAGGTCACTGAGAAAGCAAGCTGGTGCTAAGCATACAGCTTCTCCCTGTAGACCAGCCAACTGAAAGCTAGAAAAAGCTGCACTGCAAGCAGACTTATGGGATACAGAGGTCATCAGTAGTGAAAACAGTGGACACTGAACATTCAAGTTTGGCCATACAGGCCTAATGACTGAACGGGTGTAATAGTGGCATGTCTACTCATGGGGTAACCAACTGCTTCATGATTGGTCTGAAGGCCCTCTCTATGGGAGGGAATACATACCCGGTACTGACAAACCTAAGCAAAAGTCTATGGCAGGAGAGGTCATGAGACTTAGGGGTATAAAGCCTGCTTTTGTCTGACTAAATGTATAATTTATTCCCACCAAGCTGCCCTGAAAGCACTGCATTTAATGTTCTTATTCACATATTAATGTTACTCTCACTTCTGGTTAGAGAAGCTTCTCTTTTCAGATGGTGATGACCACTGGGATGACCCAAAAGGCAAAAGAGTGCTGAGAAGAAGGGATGGAGGAATGCCCAGCACTGAAACATCTCTGTCACACCCTCCAAGGCTCAGGGCCCATTGCAGAAGAGGGGTCAGATAGAATGGAAAAGCCAAAGGAAGGGTATGACTCCTTACAATGAAACTGTCCAGACAGAAATTGGCCTTGATTCCATGACCTTGCAGTGGCTAGCAATACCTTCGCAAGACCCTCATAATAGAAGTAAAAGATGATGACATCAAATTAAAAGAGAGATTAATGGAGAGAGGGAGGGGATATGATGGAGATTGGAGTTCTAAAAGGGAATGGGAGGATGGAAATATGCACTTTTTGTATGTAAGTATAGAAGTTGTCAATAAAAAAAGAAAAAAGGAAAAAATAAAATAAAATAGGTGAACACATAAATTAAACTGAAACAGTTTAAAAAATCTTTGTTGCTATTGAAAATGGGACGATGTTAGTTATTTCTTTTTCTGTCTCTTTGTCCTTTGCATATAGAAAGGCTACTGATTTCTGTGCATTGATTTTGTATCCTGCTACTTTGCTGAAGGTGTTGATCACCTTTAAGAGTTTTGAGATGGAAGTTCTTGGGTCACTTATGTATAGAATCATGTCATCTGCAAATAGGGATAACTTAACTTCTTCCTTTCCAATTTGTACCCCTTTGATTTCTTTCTCCTGTCTTATTGCTTGAGCTAATACTTCTAGCACTATGTTGAAGAGCAGAGGTGAGAGTGGACACCCCTGACTTGTTCCTGACCTCAATGGAATTCCTTCAGTCTCTCCCCATTAAGAATTACTTGGGCTTTAGGTGCTTTATATATAGCCTTTATTATGTTGAGATATGGGTCGTCCATGCCTATTCTCTCCAATGTTTTGATCATGAAGTGATGTTGTATTTTGTCAAAGGCCTTTTCTGCATCTATCGAAATGATCATGTGGTTTTTGTGTTTCAGCTTGTTTATGTGGAAACAACTTGATGTAATGCTCATACAAGTGCTGTAGTGGCAATCAGTTGTGGTGGGTAACCAACTGCTTTTGATTTGGCTAATAGATCCACTCAGTGGAATGGAACTCATTGCTGGAAATGGGAAATAAGTCAAAACCAGGTACAAAAATGAGCTCAGTCTCCAAGAACAAGATACCACCAAATGTGGGCTAGAAGAGAGCCAATGCATATAAACCTCCCTCCAAAACATATATGGTCATCCCTTCTATCTAGTACTAACTTCTCTCTCTGTTGGAGAATTTGCTTATCTTTTTTCAGATGGACAACAAACCTGAAGGGAGGATCAGCTAACCACACCTCACAAGAGCCCCAGCTGAAACCATAGAGTATTGCGGGGGAAGGACAAGAAAACAGTGTGCATGGCAATTATGACACCAGAAAAAGGCTAAAGGAGATAAACACAGAGAACATACAACTCCAACTAAGCCAGATATCCAGTGACACAGAGGCTCCCAAAACCTCATCACTGAAGCAGAACTAAAATGACCCCAATGTGGCTCAGGGAAACTTGCAGAAGAGAGGGCAGAAAAATTGTTAGAGTCATATTTGGGGCATTATGCACAGAGTCTGGGGCCTACCCCCCAGAACTCTTGACTAACATCACAATGCATGACCCACATTCCCCATTGATGAGGGTCCCTTTGAAAGAGGGAGGACAGAGAGGAGGACAATGGAACCAATACTATGAATGTAAAATCAAAATAATATAAATAAAAATATATATTAAAAAAAATCTACCTAAAAAGAAGAGTTAGGACCAGATGGATTCTCAGCAGAATTCTATCAAACCTTCATGGAAGAACTGAAACCAATCTTTCACAAATTGTGCCACATAATTGGAGAAGAGGGTAAGCTTCCCAACTCCTTCTATGAAGCTAGTATCACCCTAAGACCAAAACCAGGCAGAAATGCCCTGAGAAAAGAAAACTACAGGCCTATTTCCCTGGTGAAACTAAATGCAAAGATCCTGAACAAAATCCTCGCAAATTAAATTCAACAGAATGTCAAAAGTATTATCCACCTGGGCCAAGTAGGTTTCATCCCAGAAACTCAGGGTTGGTTCAACATATGGAAATCTATCAATGTAATACACCACATAAATAAGCTTAAACACAGAAACCATGATTATTTCAATAGATGTAGAAAAGGCCTTTGACAAAATACAAAAACCCTTCATGATCAAAACATTGGAGAGAATAGGCATGGATGGTCCATACTCAACATAATAATGGCTATGTATAAAGAGCCCAAGCCTGAATAATACTTAATGGGGAGAGATTGAAGGAATTATCATTGAGATCAGGAACCAGACAAGGGTGTCCACTCTCACCTCTGCTCTTCTACATAGTACTAGAAGTACTAGCTAAAGAAATAAGATAGGAGAATGAAATAAAAGGGATATAAATTGGAAAGGAAGAAGTTAAGTTAGCCTTGTTTGCAAATGACATGATTCTATGCATAAGTGACCCAAGATCTTCTATCCCCAAACTCTTAAAGTTGATTAACTCCTGCAGTAAAGGAACAGGATACAAAATCAATGTACAAAAATCAGTAGCCTTTCTATAGGCAAGACAAAGATACAGAGAAAGAAATAAGTGAAAGAAATAAGTCTCATTTTTAATAGCATCAAAAAATACCTTGAATAACATTAACCAAGCAAGTGACAGACTTTTGTAATGAAAACATAAAAATACTCAAGAAAGAAATTGAGGAAGACTTGAGAAAATGGAGAGAACTCCCATGCTCCTGGATAGGCAGAATTAACATTGTGAAAATGGCAATCTTACCAAAAGCAATATATATATTTAATAAAATACCAGTAAAAGTCCTAATGTCTTTCTTCATAGAGAAAGAAAAAATGATCTCAAAATTCATATGGAATTGCAAAAGGCCTTGGATATCCAAGCATATCCTCAGCAAAAGAAACACCTATGGAGGCATCACCAATCCTGATCTAAAGCTATACTACAAAGCCATTTAATAAAAACAACATGATACTGGCATAAAAACAGGATTATAGACCCATGAAACAGAATTGAGGACCCAGACTTTGGATCAAGTAACTATAGCTACTTGACATTTGACAAAGGCACAAAGAATGTAGACTGGAACAAAGACAACATCTTCAACAAATGTTGCTGGAGAAACTGGAAAACCATATGCAGGAAAATGAAACTTGATCTCCACATCTCACCATGCACAAAAATTAACTCCAAATGGATCAAAGGACTCAATATAAGAACAGAAACGCTGCTACTACTGGAAGAAAAATAGGAGGAACTTTCCATGATATAGGAGTAGGAAAAACTTCCTGAACACAACCCCAGTAGCTCAGGAGATTAAACAATCACTCAACCAGTGGGATCTCATGAAGATGAAAAGCTTTTTCACAGACAAACATACAATAAGCAGAGTCAATAGATTACCCACAGAATGGAAGAAAAATTTTTCTGGATACACATTAGACAGAGGCCTAATATCTAAAATCTACAAAGAACTCAAAAAACTGAACAATAAAAAAAATCAAACAACCCACTCCAAACATGAGGCAGAGAACTGAGTAGGGAGTTCTCAAAGAAAGAAATACAAATGGCAAACACACACTTAAGAAAATGTTCAACATCCTTAACCATCAGGGAAAAACAAATTAAAACAACTATGAGATTCCACCTTACCCCAATGAGGATAGCAAACATTAAAAAAAAAAATCTAATGACAACAAATACTGGTGAGGTTGTGGAAAAAGAGGAACCCTCATTCACTTTTGGTGGGATTGTAAACTGATACAACCATTATGGAAAGCAATATGGAGACTACTAAAAAGGATGACCATAGAGGTATCAGCCGACCCAGTTATTCCCTTACTTGGCATTTACCCTAAGAGCTTCAAGCCTCAGTTCAGAGATATTTGCTCAACCATTTTTATAGCTGCTTTGTTCATAATAGTTAAGAACTGGAGTTAACCCAGATGTCCATCATTAGATGAATAGATAAATAAGATGTGGTATATCTACACAATGGAATTCTACATAGCAGTAAGAAAAAATGACACAATGCAATTTGAAGAAAAATGGTCAAATTTGGAACAAATCATTCTCAGTGAACTCATCCAGTCACAGAAAGATAAGCATCACATGGTCTCACTAATCTGTGGCTAATAACCTTAATTTGCTGGAAATGCTGACACACCTAAGAAACATTTTTAGGACTTGACAATAGGAATGGTGGGAAGGGAAGGGAGGGTATGGAGGGAAAAGATGGGCCCAATTGGAAATGGTACCAAAACATCCTATAACCTGTAAGATGCACTAAAAGGCTGGTCCTTCATCAGATGCTTAGAGAGAACACCTGAATCACAGGGGCCTTGAGAGGGTAGGATGAAGACAAACCTCAACTTTCTCCTGTTCCTCTCTCTCATCCCCTCTTCTTGTTCTTCTTTCTCTCTTTCTCTTCCATACTACCTATATTTTTCTTCCTTCTTTTCCTGTGGCATTGACCTGTAACTCCCAGTACCAGCATGTGGTGAACATCCACAATGAACTGTTGATCAGTGAGACCTACAAGTTTTCCCAATGGAAGACAGATTTCTGTCAGAGTACTTGATGACTCACCAAAGCAGAATGGTAAGACCCTATTGCTCACCCTCCAATATCAAGCTCCCACCAATAGTGGTATGCAAGAGGTTCTACACCCATTAAATTCACTCTAAAACAATATTGGCTATCCATGTACCTTGCACTGATCTCCCTCTTCATTAGAGCATTTGCTTCTCTTTTCCAATGTAGTTTTCTACCTAAAGAAACATCTTCATTTCTCAACACTGTACTGGTTGAAATAAGCTTGTTCAACTAAGCAAATGAGTGTGATTTGAATGATGTACTTTCACAGGATGAGGGTTGAATACATCAAGTTAGAATTTCCTTTGTTTGTGCAATCTAACAAGATATATAACTTAGTAAGTTCATTTCATTTTGAATATAGTTTGCTAAATAAAGAAACATCTTCATTGAAGAACACTGTACTGCTTAAAATAAGTTTGTTCAACACAGCAAATGAGTGTGTCTTGAATGCATTGCTTTCGTACGATGATGGTTGAGTACAGCAAGTTCGAATTTCCTTAGTTTGTGCAATATAACAGATGTATAACTTAGCACATTCATTTCATTTCCAATGTAGTTTGTTAAGTGAAAAATAATCTTCATTTCATAGTACTGTATTGTTTGAAATAAGCTTGTTCAACAGAATAAATCAATGCATTTTGAATGAGTTACTTTCGTACAATGAAGGGTTGAGTACAGCAAGTTAGTTCCTTGGTTTGTGCAATCTAACAAGATGTATAACTTAGTAAGTTCATTTCATTTCCAATGTCGTTTGGTATGTAAAGAAACATCTTCATTTCTGTACACTGTAGTGGTTGAAATAAACTTGTTCAACTGAATAAATGAGTGTGATTTGAATGAGGTGCTTGAGCAGAATGAGGGATGCATATAGCATGTTAGAATTTCCTTGGTTTTTGCAATCTAACAAGATGCATAACTTAGTAAGTTCATTTCATTTTGAATGTATTTGATACGTAAAGAAATATCTTCATTGCAGACCACTGTACTGTTTAATATAAGCTTGGTCAACAGAGCAAATCTGTGCATTTTGAATGTGTTGCTTTCGTATGATGAGGTTTGAGTACAGCAAGTTAGAACTTACTTGGTTTGTGCAATATAACAAGCTTGTTCAACTGAGCAAATATGTGTGATTTGAATGAGGTGCTTTCTCAGGTTCAGAGTTGAATACAAAAAGTTAGAGCTTCCTTGGTTTGTGCAATATAATAACATCTATTACTTAGTAAGTTCATTTCATTACCAAAGTAGTTTGCTAAGTAAAGAAACATCTTAATGGCAGAATACTGTTTGAAATAAGCTTGTTCTACTGAGCAAATGAGTGCAAAGTGAATGAGTTGCTTTTGCGTGATGAGTTTTGAGTACAGTAAGTTCAAACTTCCTTGGTTTGTGCAATCTAACAATATGTGTAACTTAGTAATTTCTTTTCATGTCGAATGTACTTTGCTAAGTAAGGAAACATCTTCATTGCAGAACACTAAACTGTTTAAATGAAGTTTGTTATACAGAGCAAATGAGTGTGATTTGAAAGAGTGTCATTCGCAGGATGGAGGTTGTGTACAACTATGTAGAACTTGCTTGGTTTGTGCAGTCTAACAAGATGTGTAACTTAGTAAGTTCTATTCACTTTGCTAAGAAAATTAACATCTTCGTTGCAGAACACTATACTGTTCATTCTCCTGCATATGGTTGTCCAGTTTGTCGAGCACCATTTGTTGAAGATGCTGTCTTTTTTCCATTCTGCATTGTTAGGTCCTTTTTCAAATATCAAGTAGCTGTAGTTACTTGTCCCAAAGTCTGGGTCTTTTATTCTTTCCCATTGGTGTATATTCCTGTTTTTACGCCAGTACCATGTTGTTTTTAATACATTGGCTTATTAGTATAGCATTAGATCAGGTATGCTGATGCCTCCAGGGGTGTTTCCTTTGCTTAGGATATGCTTGGATATCCAAGGCCTCCTGCCTTTCCATATAAATTTTAAGATAGCTTTTTTCTATCTCAGCGAAGAAAGAAGTTGGGATTTTTATCGGCATTGCATTGAATCTATATAGTGCTTTTGGTAAGATTGGCATTTTCACAATGTTAATTCTACCTATCCAGGAGCATGGGAGGTCTTTCCATTTCTGTAGGACCTCCTCAATTTCTTTCTTGAGTGTTTTTATGTTTTCATTGTATAGGTCTTTCACTTCCTTGGTTAATGTCGTTTCAAGGTATTTTATTTTCTTTGTTGTTATTGAAAATGGGACAGTGTTAGTTATTTCTTTTTCTGTATCTTTGTCTTTTGCATACAGAAAGGCTACTGATTTCTGAGCATTGATCTTATATCCTGCTACTTTGTTGAAGGCACTAATCACCTTTAAGAGTTTTGAGATGGAGGTTCTTGGGTCACTTATTTATAGAATCATGTCATCTGCAAATAGGGCTAACTTAACTTCTTCCTTTCCAATTTATATCCCTTTGATTCTTTCTCATGTCTTATTGCTTGAGCTAATACTTCTAGCACTATGTTGAAGAGCAGAGGTGAGAGTGGACACCCCTGCCTTGTTCCTGATCTCAGTGGGAATTCCTTCAGTCTCTCCCCATTAAGAATTACTTGGGAGGAGTTCCAGTCAAGATGACGTCCGCCTAACCTCGCCTCACCTTACAGGGAAATAAAAGCAAGATATTTAAGCTTTTAAAAGATTTCTTAAAGGGTTTTCTGGCCACTGCATCCAGACAGAGGGAGGGGATGGATGAAAAAATAGGGACTCCATTGATTCCCATGCTCTAGGACAGGGGACACCGCAGGTTAGGTCCTCGGGGCGGGGGTGACGCAAACCAGGGCCAGATGCTTGCCATTACCGGCCAGAGTCCTGTGGACCCTGCCGGTCTGACTGACAGGCAGAAGCCCGCCATTAGCCGCGTGAACTGATTCCAAGGCGCAGTGGACCCTGATGGTCCAATCAACCCGCAGATGCCTGCCATCACCGTTAGTGCCTGGCACAAACCGATCCAGAGGCACAGAGACCCTGTGGGTCTGATCGACCAGCAGAAGCCCGCTATTACTGCTAGTGCCTGGCGCAACCTGATCCAGGGGTGTGGCAGACCCTGCCAGTCAGATCTACTGGCGGAAGCCTGCCATTACCCGCTAGTGTCTGGCGTGACCTGACCCTGGGGCACGGCGGGCCCTGCCAGTCAGATTGAGTGGCGGAAACCCACCATTACCCTCTAGTGCCCGGCGTGACCTGACCCGGGGCCGCGGCGGTCGCTGCCGGTCCAATCGAAGGGGGAAGCCCACCAGTACACGCTAGCGCCCAGCACGACCCAACCCAGGGGCGCGGTGGACCGTGTCAATTGGATCGAGAGGCGGAAGCCCGCCATTACCTGCTAGTGCCCGGCATGACCCGACCAGGGGGTGTGGCAGACCCTGACCCTCTGATCGACTGGTGGAAGCCTGCCATTATGTGCTAGTGCCCAGTGTGACCCAATCCGGAGGTACGCCAGACTCTGCCAGTCTGACGAGTCAGACCAATCCCTCACTGGCCACATCCCCATCACTGGTCAGGTGCCTCCTAGGCTTCCTGAGCCCCATCGGCAGTCAGGTGCCACCACTCCCCTGTCCCAAGTCAGATCAGTGATCCAGGGAGGTAGGCTAGTGCTCCCACCCTACCCTGCCTCAGCCCAACTAGGGTGATTGTGGTCCCCCATCCCTCCCACCTCCATAAAGAACACAAGCCAGCAGGCCAGTATCCCCACCCCAGCCTACCAGAACTCCAGGGACCACTGCCCTGACAATCACCACTTCCCCCCACCCCACCCCAGGGCAGCAGGCTAGCATTCCATACACAAGGTTCCTGAATCATTGCAATGGGCAAACTACAGCGAAAAAGGAATAGCATGAAAAACCAGACACAAGTAAATCCACTTGGACTATCCAGTCCTACAATGGATGTTTCAAATCAAAGCATAGAAGAGACAATAGAATCAGATCCCCAAAATGAAGAGACAAGCTATGCAACCCTGGCCAAGCAAATAGCATATCTCACAGAAACTCAACAAAGAGCCAACAATTGTATGAATGTTATCCTTGCTAGATTGGACCTAATAGAAAAGAACTAGGAAGGGCTCCAAAGACAGTTAAATAAACTGAAGGAGAATGAAAAAAAAAAGAGGTCCTCAATAAGCAGCTGGCTAAGTTCAATGAAGACATAAAGAAATGCAGGGGTGAACTTCAAGAAGCACTAAGAAAATAGGAAAATGACACAAAAAGGGAACTAGACAGAGGGATGGAAACTATACATAAAAAACTGTAGCAAATATGAACCAAATTGAACAGGCCCAAAACTCTACAGAAGCTCTTAAGAACAGTGTAAGTCAAGTGGAAGATAGAAACTCAGAACTGGAGGACAAAACAGAAGAAACAGTTCGTGAGTCCAAAAACTTCAACAAGTTCAAAAAACTTCTGTGAACAGAACATGAGGGAAATGTGGGACACCCTTAAGTGCCCAAACAGGATCATGAGTATACCAGAGGGGGAAGAAACACAGACCAAAGAAATGGAAAGCCTATTCAACAAAATAATTGAAGAAAGCTTTCCTGCTCTCTCAAAAGAAAACTTCATCAAGTTACAACAAGCTAGCAGAACTCCAAACAGACTTGACCAAAGGAGAAATTCTCCAAGACACATTATCTTTAAGACTCTAAATATCAAGCACAAAGAGAAAATCCTAAAAGCAGCCAGGGAAAAGCAACACATTACATATAAAGGGAACCCCATTAGAATTACCTCACACTTCTCAATGGAAACTCTAAAAGCCAGAAGGGCCTGTAACGGAACACTGCAAACTCTAAGAACCCATGGTTTCCACCCCCAACTACTCTACCCAGCAAAAGTATCCCTCATAATAGATGGTGAAAGAAAAACCTTCCATAATAAAACTCAATTTTACAAGTATATGAAAACAAAGCCAAACCTACAGAAAGTACTTCAGGGAATTCTCGACACAGAAGAAACAAATAACCATCTTCAAGAGCCCTCAAGAAACAGTCCACATTAACCAAAAAAAAAAAAAAAAAAAAAAACCACAAAGACCATGATCCACCACAATATGGCAGGCATTAAATCAAACCTCAAAGTTATATCTCTGAATATTAATAGCCTTAATTCACCCATCAAAAGAGATAAGCTGACAGGGTGGATCAGAAAACTGGACCCCTCAATATGCTGTCTCCAAGAAACCCACTTCACCACTAAAGACAGACACCTCCTCAGGGTGAAAGGGTGGAAAATGATATTCCAAACAAACACAAACAAGAAAAAAGCAGGGGTAGCTATACTTATATCTGAAAAAATAGACTTCAAACCAAAAGTAACCAAAAAAGACAAAGAAGGCCACTTCTTACTTATCAAGGGAACAAGCCAACAAGAGGATATCACAATCATCAATATTTATGCACCAAACACAGGTGCACCACAATTCATAAAGCAAAATCTACTTGGCAACAAAACAGAAATAAACACCAACACCATCATAGTTGGGGACTTCAATACTCCACTATCAACAATGGATATATCATCCAAACAGAAAATTAATAGGGAAGTAAGAGAGCTCAACAACACCATAGAACAACTAGACCTAACAGACATATAAAGAACATTCCACCCAAAATCTACAGATTACACATTATTCTCAGCAGTCCACTGAACCTTCTCTAAAATAGATCATGTAGTGTGCCACAAAGCCTGCCTCCATATTTTCAAGAAAAATGTTGTAATTTCCTGCATGACATCAGACCACAATGCTGTAATGCTAGAAATCAACAACAAAAAGTACACCAGGAACCCTCTACCTCCTGGAAATTGAACAGCACACTTTTAAACAATAAATGGGTTGTGGATGAAATAAAGAATGAAATTGCAAAATTTTTAGAATTCAATGACAACAAGAGCACATCACACCAAAACTTATGGGACAAAATGAAGGCAGCCCTTAGGGGAAAAATCATAGCACTAAATGCCCTCATAAAAAAAACAGAGAGATCCCAAATCAATAACCTAACATCCACCTAAAGGCATTGGAAAAGCTAGAAGAAGCCAACCCAAAAAGCTCCAGATGGAAAGAAATAATTAAGATCAGAGCAGAAATTAATGAATTAGAAACTAAGAGGACAATTAAGAAAATTGATGAAAGAAATAGCTGGTTCTTTGAAAAACTCAACAAGATTGATACACTCCTGGTCAATTTGATCATGTGGAAAAAAGAAATACTTCAAATCAACAAAATTAGGAATGAAAAAGGAGAGATCACAACAGACATGAGTGAAATAGGAAGAGTTAATAGGACTTATTTCAAAAACCTCTACTCCATAAAACATGAGAATATAGAAGAAATGGATGAATTCCTAGACACATACCACCTACCAAAGCTAAACCCAGAGCAGATTAATTTCCTAAACAGACCTATCACACCCTTCGAGATTGAAGTGGTAATAAAACACCTCCCCAAAAAGAAGAGACCAGTCCCAGATGGTTTCTTAGCGGAATTATACCAAACCTTAATGGAAGAACTGAAACCATTTCTTCTCAAACTGTGCCACACAATTGGAGAACAGGGAGAGATCCCCAACTCCTTCTATGAAGCTAGTATCACTCTAATTCCAAAACCAGGCAGGGATGCCACAAGAAAGGAGAATTATAGGCCCATTTCTCTGATGAACATAGACGCAAAGATCCTGAACAAAATTATTGCAAACCAAATTCAACAGTACATCAAAAGCATTATCCACCTTGATCAAGTAGGCTCCACCCCTGGAATGCAAGGGAGGTTCCACATACGGAAATCTATCAATTGATTACACCACATTAACAAGCTGATACACAAAAACCACATGATCATTTCGATAGATGCAGAGAAGGCCTTTGACAAAATACAAAATCACTTCATGATCAAAACATTGGAGAGAATAGGCATAGACACCCATATCTCAACATAATAAAGGCTATATATAAAGCACCTAAAAGCCAAGTAATTCTAAATGGGGAGAGTCTGAAGGAATTCCCATTGAGGTCAGGAACAAGACAGGGGTGTCCACTCTCACTTCTTCTCTTCAACATAGTGCTAGAAGTATTAGCTCAAGCAATAAAACAGGAGAAAGAAATCAAAGGGGTACAAATTGGAAAGGAAGAAGTTAAGTTAGCCCTATTTTCAGATGACATGATTCTATACATAAGTGACCCGAGAACTTCCATCTCAAAACTCTTAAAGGTGATTAGTGCCTTCAGCAAAGTAGCAGGATACCAAATCAATGCACAGAAATCAGTAGCCTTTCTGTATGCAAAGGACAAAGAGACAGAAAAAGAAATAACTAACATCATCCCATTTTCAATTGCAACAAAGAAAATAAAATACCTTAGAATAACATTGACTAAAGAAGTGAAAGACCTATACAATGAAAACATAAAAACTCTCAAAAAAGAAATTGAGGAGGTCCTACAAAAATGGAAAGACCTCCCATGCTCCTGGGTTTGTAGAATTAATGTTGTGAAAATGGCAATTTTACCAAAAGCACTCTATAGATTCAATGCAATGCTGATAAAATTCCGAACTTCCTTCATCAATGAGAGAAAAACCTATCTCAAAATTTATATGGAAAGGCAGAAGGCCTTGGATATCCAAGCTCATCCTCAACAAAAGAAATACCTCTGGACGCATCACCATACCTGATCTAAAGCTATACTACAAAGCCATTGTAATAAAAACAACATGGTACTGGCATAAAAACAAGAATATAGACCAATGGAACAGAATTGAAGACCCAGATTTTGGGTCAAATAACTACAGCTACTTGATATTTGACCAAGGCCCTTCCAAAGCAGAATGGAGAAAAGACAGCATCTTCAACAAATGGTGCTGGGAAAACTGGACAACCATATGTAGGAAAATGAAACTCGACCCACACATCTCTCCATGCACAAAAATTAAGTCCAAATGGATCAAAGGCCTTAATATAAAACCAGAAACTGTGCATCTACTGGAAGAAAAAAAAGGAGGAACTTTCTGTGACATAGGAGTGGGAAAAGATTTCCTGAACAAAACCCCAGCAGCTCAGAAAATTAAACAATCACTCAACCATTGGGCTCTCATGAAGCTGAAAAGCTTTTTCACTTACAAACATACTATAACCAAAGCCAGCAGATTACCCACAGAATGGGAGAATATTTTCACCAGCTATACAACCTATAGAGGCCTAATTTCTAGAATCTACAAAGAACTCCAAAACCTAAACAATAAATGACCAAACAACCCACTCACAAAGTGGGGCAGAGAACTGCACAGGAAGTTCTCAGAGGAAGAAATACAAATAGCAAATGCACATTTAAGAAAATGTTCAACATCCCTAATCATCAGGGAAATGCAAATTAAAACAACTATGAGATTCCACCTTACCCTAGTAAGGATGGCTAACATTAAAAAAAAAAAAAAAAAAACAATGAAAATAAATACTGGTGAGGTTGTGGAGAAATAGGAACAAGTCCTCACTGTTGGTGGGAATGTAAAATGGTTCAACCATTATGGACAGCTATATGGAGACTCCTGAAAAGGAAGACCATAGACCTACCAATGGATCCAGTTATTCCCTTATTGGGCATTTACCCTAAAGGCTCCAAGCCTCAGACCAGAGACATTTGCTCAACCATGTTTATAGCTGCTCAGTTCATAATAGCACAAAGCTGGAATCAACCCAGGTGTCCATCCCTAGATGAATGGATAACAAAGATGTGGTATATCTACACTATGGAATTTTACATAGCAGTAAAGAAAGATGAAATAAGGAAATTTTTAAAAAAATGGTCAAATATGGAACAGATCATCCTCAGTGAGCTCACCCAAGAACAAAAAGATTATTTTCGCATGGTCTTATTTATCTGTTGCCCCTAACCTGAATCCACGTTACATGTGGCCAAACCTAATAAACACTCTGAGGACCAGACAAGAAGTAGGGTGGGATGAAGGGAGGGTAAGGGTGGGAGGGAATGAGGGGGGGGACAAGGGGGAGGATACAAATTGGGACCCAAACAGAAAAGATACTATAAAACCCTTTACTCTGAACAAGAGGCTAAAACATTGATCCTTCAGCAGGCCCACAGTGGGCACACCTGACCCACAGGAATCTGGAGAGTGCACCATGAAGGCTAACCCTAATCTTGTCCTGCTTCTCTCTCTCTTCTCTCTCTCACTCTCTCTCTCTCTCCTTCCCTCTCACTGTCTCTCTATCCCTCTTCTCCCTATATTCACTTTCTCTTTTATATTATCTGTCTTTTTCTTCCCTCACCTTCCTAGGTGCAGACATAAAACTCCCAGTGCCAGCACGGGGTTAACTTCCACAATCATCTCTTGATCTGAAACACCTACAAGGTCCCCCCCACAAAAAAAAAAGACAGACTTCTGTCAGAGTTCTTGGTGACTCACCAATGGTTAATGGTAAGACCCTACTGTCGAAGACAGCATATGTGTGTGAGACCAAACACAGAGAGAACTGGCCAGAATCTGGAAGAGGGTCAGTCCCCAGACAGTTAGCTAGTCTAGTACCAGAGGGTGCTACATGATCAACTGGAGGAAAATGTCCATTGGTCCAAACATCTTGCAGACTGAGATAGTAGGTAACAACCTGACGTAATGCTCATACAAGTGCAGTAGTGCCAAACAGCCATGGTGGGGAACCAACTGCTCTTGATTTGGCTAATAGATCCACTCAGTGGAATGGAACACATAGCTGGAACTAGGAAAAAAGTCAAAAACCAGGTACACAAAATGAGCTCAGTATCCAAGTTCAAGAGAACACCAAAGGTGGGCTAGAAGAGAGCCGACACATATAAAATTCTCCCCCAAACATATATGGTCATCCCTTCTATCTAGTACTAACTTCTCTCTCCGTTGGAGAATTTGCTTATCTCTTTTCAGATGGATAACGAATCTAATGGGAGGATCAGCTAATCACACCTCACCAGGGCCCCAGCTGAAACCATAGAACAACACAGGGGAAGGGCAAGAATACAGCGTCCATGGTGATCACAACACCAGAAAATGGCTGAAGGAGATAAACACAGAGAACATCCAAGTCCAACTAAGCCAGCTATCCAGAGACAGAGGTCCCCCAAACCTCATTACTGAAGCCAAACAAAAATGACCCCAATGTGGCTCAGGGAAACTCGCGGAAGAGGGGGCAGAAAGATTGTTAGAGCCACAAGTTGGGGCATTAAGTACAGAGACTGGGGCCTACCCCCCAGAACTCTTGATGGCCCCCACAATACATGATCCACATTCCCCACTGATGAAGGTCCCTTTGGAAGAGGGAGGACAGGGAGGAGGATAATGGAACCAATACTATGAATGTAAAATCAGAATAATAGAAGTTTTTTAAAAAAGAATTACTTGGGCTTTAGGAGGTTTATATATAGCATTTATTATGTTGAGATATGGGCCATCGATGCCTATTCTCTCCAATGTTTTGATCATGAAGTGATGTTGTATTTTGTCAAAGGCCTTTTCTGCATCTATTGAAATGATCATGTGGTTTTTGTTTTTAAGCTTGTTTATGTGGTGTATTACTTTGACAGATTTCCATATGTTGAACCACCCTTGTGTTCCAGGGATGAAGCCTATTTGGTCAAGGTGAATAATGCTTTTGATGTACTGTTGAATTTGATTTGCAAGGATTTTGTTCAGTATATTTTTGTCTATGTTAATCAGGGAAATGGGCCTATAATTTTCCTTTATTGTGGCATCTCTACCTGTTTTTGGAATTAGGGTGATACAAGTTTCATAGAAGGAGTTGGGGACCTCTCCCTGTTCTCTGATTGTGTGGCACAGTTTGAGAAAAATTTGCTTCAGTTCTTCCATGAAGGTTTGATAGAATTCAGCTGAGAAACCATCTGGTCCTGGACTCTTCTTTTTGGGGAGGTGTTTGATTATCTCTTCAATCTTGAAGGGTGTGATGAGTTTGTTTAGGAGATGAATCTCCTATGGGCTTAGTTTTGTAGGTGGCATGTGTGTAGGAATTCATCCATTTCCTCCATATCCTCCTGTTTTGTGAAGCAGAGGTTTTTGAAATATGTCCTGATGATTCTCCCTATTTCATTCATGTCTGTTGTGATGTCTCCTTTTTCATTTCTAATTTTCTTAATTTGAAGCATT
This sequence comes from Orientallactaga sibirica, assembly GCA_036365145.1. NCBI lineage: Eukaryota > Metazoa > Chordata > Mammalia > Rodentia > Dipodidae > Orientallactaga > Orientallactaga sibirica. The sequence goes on from JAEOAD010000025.1 coordinate 832,998, forward strand.
TATTTGTTCACTTGATAAGATTTGCCAGGGGTTTATCAATCTTATTAATTTTTTCAAAGAATCATCTCTTTGTTTCGTCAGTTTTCTTAATTGTCCTCTTAGTTTCCAATTCATTAATTTGTGTTCTGATCTTAATTATTTATTTCCATGTGGAGCTTTTCGGGTTAGCTTCTTCTTGTTTTTCCAATGCATTTAGGTGGATGATTAGGTTATTGATTTGGAATCTCTGTTTTTGTTATGAGGACATTTAGTACTATGATTTTTCCCCTAAGGACTGCCTTCATTGTGTCCCATAAGTTTTGGTATAATGTGTTCTCATTGTCATTGAATTCTAGAAATTTTGCAATTTATTTTTTATTTCATCCACAATCCATTTATTGTTAAAAAATGTGTTGCTCAGTTTCCAGGAGCTGGAAGGATTCCTGGTGTACTTTTCGTTGTTAATTTCTAGCATTACAGCATTGTGGTCTGATATCATGCAGGAAATTATATCAATTTTCTTGAAAATGTGGTGGCAGGCTTTGTCACCCAATATATGATCTATTTTAAAGAAGGTTCCATGGGCTGCTGAGAAGAATGTGTAATCTGTAGACTTTGGGTGGAATGTTCTGTATATGTCTGTTAGGTCTAGTTGCTCTATGCTGATGTTGAGCTCTCTTACTTTCCTGTTAATTTTCTTTTTGGATGATCTATCTATTGCTGGTAGTGGAGTATTGAAGTCCCTGGCTATGATGGTATTGGTGGTCATTTCTGTTTTGTTGTCAAGCAGTTTTTGCTTTATGAATTGTGGTGCTCCTGTGTTTGGTGCATAAAGATTGCTGACTGTGATATTTTCTTGTTGGATTTTTCCCTTGATAAGTAAGAAGAGACATTCTTTGTCTTTTTTGATTACTTTCGCTTGAAGTCTATTTTAACTGATATTAGTATAGTGACACCTGTTTGTTTCTTATTTCTATTTGCTTGGAATATCTTTTTCTATCCTTTCATCCTGAGAAGGTGTCTATCTTTAGTGGTGAGGTGGGTTTCTTGAAGACAGCATATTGAGGGATCTAATTTTCTGCTCCATCCTGTCAGGTTATGTCTCTTGATGGGTGAATTAAGGCCATTAATGTTAAGAGTGATCCCTGCCATGTTGTGGTGGTTTGGTGTTTTTTTGGACTTTGAGGGGTTGTTTTGTTTTGAATGCCTTCTCTGAGTTTGGTTATTGTGATTTGCTTCTTGTAGGTTCTTGAGGTTGGTTATTTGATTCTTCTCTGTGGAGAATTCATTGGAGTACTCTCTGTAGATTTTGCTTTGTGTTCATAATGTTATACAGGTTAGTTTTATCATGGGAAGTTTTTCTTTCACTATCTGTTAGGAGGGATATTTTTGCTGGGTAGAGTAGTTTGGGTTCGAAGCCTAAGTTCTTAGATTTTGCAGTGTTCCATTCCAGGCTCTTCTGGCTTTGAGTGTTTCCATCAAGAAGTCTGAAGTAATTCTGGTGGGGTTACCTTTATATGCAATGTGTTACTTTTCTCTAGCTGCTTTTAGTATTCTGTCATTGTTATCAATATTTAGGTTTTCTATGATAATATATCTTGGAGAGTTTCTCCTTTGGTCCAGTCTGTTTGGATTCTGTTAGCTTCTTGTACTTTGATTGGGACTTTCTTTTGAGAGATTGGGAGTGTTATCTTCAATAATTTTGTTGAATAAGTTCTCTATTCATTTTGTCTGAATTTCTTCCCTTACTGGTATCTCCATGATCCTAATGTTGGAACGTTTATGGCTATGTCACATTTCCCACATTTTTTGTTCACAAAAATTTTTGAACTTATTGAAACTTTTGGATTCACATGCTGTTTCTTCTGTTCTGTCTTTCAGTTCTGAGTTTCTGTCTTCCACATGGCTGACTCTATTTTTGAGAGCTTCTAAGGAGTTTTGGGTTTGTTCAACTTGGTTTGTATTTTCTACAACGTTTTAATGTATAGTTTCAAATCCTCTGTTGAGTTCCCTTTTTTCACATCATTTTCTAATGTTTTTAGTACTTCTTGGAATTCCTCCTTGCATTTATTTATATCATTATTGAGCTTAGCCAGCTGGTTATTGAGGTCCTCTCTTTTTTTGCTCCCCTTCAGGTCATTTAACTGTTTTTGGAGCCTGTCCTGGCTCTTTTCTATTAGGTCTAATCTTGTGAGTACAGCATTCATACATTTATTGGCCCTTTGTTTAATTTCTGCAAGTTCTGCTATTTTCTTGGCCAGGGTTGCATTGCTTATGTCTTCATTTTGGGAATCTGATCCTAATATCTCTACTATGTTTTGGTTAGAGTTGTCCATTGTGGGACTGTGTGGTCTTATTGGATTTACTTGCATTTGATTATTTATTCTATGTCTTTTGTGCTGTGGTCTGCTCATAACAGTGTAGGAGTCTTGTTAAATGAGGCTGTAGTCTACCTTGAGGTGTCTTCAGTAAGGGGGGGTGGACACAGTGGCACCCAAAGGGTGGAGGGAGATGTCCACTGACGTGGAGGATGAGGGAGCTGGGTGAAGTGGTTTCCCTTTGGGAGTGGCTACCTGACAAGGGGTAGGGCAGGAGGTGGGGTGGCATGGGGAGTGTGGGTGGGGATGCCTGCTGAAGTGGAGGACAATTGGAATGGAGTGAAGCAGTTTTCCCTGTGGGATTGCTAACTGCCATGGCATAGGGCAGGGGGAGGTGCAGTGCATGGAGGGTGAGTGGGGCTGCCCACTGAGATGGTGGATTTGGGGAGTAGGATGAAGCTGTTTCACGGTGGGTGTTGCTACCTGCCAAGATGGAGGGCTGGGGGGTGTCAGCACACAGAGGGTGGACAGGGTTCCCCACTGTGGGTAGGGTGGCAGGGATGCAGAGGGCGGGGATTCCTGTGGCATGGGGGAACAGGCAGATGGGGTTCCCAACCAGGTGGAGGGTGAGGGACGGAGTTGTGTGTGCACTGTGTGGGCAGGGCTACCCACCAGGGATGAGGGTGGGTGGTGGGGCTGAGTGGGGATGTGGTGGGGAGTGCTACCTGTGCGAGTGGAAGTTGTAAAGGCTGGAGGTTTCCCTAGGGCATGGAAATTGGAGTTTTTATTTCTTGGTGCCTTCCCATATCCCCATGTTCCCCAAAGACTGCTAAAGATCCCTAAAGGACTTGCCTTTGCTTCCACACTGGGTGAGGTGTGCTCATATGGATGACATCTTGACAAGAAGTCTCAAATGTTCTTTGCTAAGCAAGGAAACATCTTTATTTGAGAATACTATACTGTTTAAATGAAGTATGTAATACAGAGCAAACGAATACAATTTGAATGAGTTTCTTTTGCAGGCTGGAAGTTGTGTACAACAAGGTAGAATTTGCTTGGTTTGTGCAACCTAACATGATGTCTAACTTAGCAAGTTCTGTTCATTTTAAATGTAGTTTGCTAAGTAAGAAAACATCCTCATTGCAGAACACTATACTGTTTAAATGAAGTGTTATACAGAGAAAATGAATGTGATTTGAATGAGTTTCTTTGTCAGAATGGAGGTTGTGTACAACAAGGTAGAACTTGCATGGTTTGTGCAATCTAACAAGATGTGTAGCTCAGGTAGTTCTATTCATTTAGAATGTAGTATGCTAGGGAGATAAACATCTTCATTTCTGAACACCATATTGTTTCAATGAAGTTAGTTAAACACAGCAAATGCATGCGATTTGAATGAGTTTCTTATGCAAGATAGAGGTTGTGTACAACGAGTTATAACTTCCTTGGTTCATGCAATCTAACAAAATGTGTAACTTAGTAAGTTCTTTTCATTTTGGATGTAGTTTGCTATGTAAGCAAACATCTTCATGGCAGAACACTATACTGTTTAAATGAAGTTTGTTATACAGAGAAAATGAGGGCAATTTGAATGAGATTCGTTTGTGCTATGTAACAAGATGTGTAGAAATTTATTTGTTTCTGAACACTATACTGTTTAAATCAAGCTTGCTAAACACAGAAAATGTGTGCTATTTGAATGAGTTTCTTTTGCAAGATAGAGCTTGTGTACAAGTTACAACTTGCTTGGTTGGTGCAATCTAACAAGATGTATAACTTAGAAAGTTCTTTTAATTTCGAATGTACTTTGCTGAGTAGGGAAACATGTTCATTGCAGAACACTATACTACCTAAATGAAGTTTGTTATACAGAGCAAATGAGTGCAATTTGAATGAATTTCATTTGCAGGATGGAATTTGTGTACAATAAGGTAGAACTTGCTTGGTTTGTGGAATCTCACAGGATGTGTAAGGTAGTAAGTTCTATCCTTTTCAAATGTAGTTTGCTAAGTAAAGAAACATCTTCATTTCTGAACAGTATACTATTTAAATGAAGCTTATGAAACAAAGCACATGCATGTGATTTGAATGAGTTTCTGTTGCAGGATGGAGGTTGTGTACAAATTGGCACTTGCTTGATTTGTGCAATCTAACAAGCTGTGTAACATAGTAAGTGCTTTTTGTTTAGAATGTACTTTGCTAAGTAAGGAACATCTTCATTGCATAACACTATACTGTTTCAGTGAAGTTTGTTATACAGAGCAAATGAGTGCAATTTGAGTAATTTTTTGTGTGAATGGAGTTTGTGTACAACAAGGTAGAACTTGCTTGGTTTGTGCAATCTAACAAGATGTGTATTTTAGTAAGTTCTACTCATTTTGAATGTATTTTGCTAAGTAAAGAAACATCTTAATTTCTGAACACTATACTGTTTAAATGAAGCTTGTTAAACACAGCCAATGCATGTAATTTCAAGGGGTTTCTTTCACTGCATGGAGGTTGTGTACAACCAGTTTGATGTTCCTGGGTTTGTGCAAAATGACAAGATGTGTAACTTAGTAAGTTCTATTCATTTCCAATGTAGTTTGCTAAGAAACATTTTCATTTATCAATACTATTGTTTAAATGAAGCTTGTTAAACACAGCAAATGCGTGTGCTTTGAATGAGTTTCTTTTGCAGGATAGAGGTTGTGTACAGCAAAGTAGAACTTGCTTTGTTTGTGCAATCTAACAAGATGTGTAACTTACTAAATTCTATTCATTTCAAATGTAGTTTGCTCAGTAAAGAAACATCTTCATTTCTGAACACTATACAATTTAAATGAAGCTTGTTAAACACAGCAAATGCATGTTATTTGAATGAGTTTTTTTTTTTTTTTTTTTTTTTTTTTTTTTGCAGGATCGAGGTTGTGTACAAAAGTTGGAACTTGCTTGGTTTGTGCAATCTAACAAGATGTGTAACTTAGTAAGTTCTTTTCATTTTGAATATACTCTGTTAAGTAAGGGAACATATTCATTGCAGAACACTCTACTGTTTCAATGAACTTTGTTATGCAGAGAGAATAAAGTGTGATTTGAATGAGTTTCATTCGCAGGATGGGGGTCGTGTACAACAAGTTAGAACTTGCTTGGTTTGTGCATTCCAAGATATGTAACTTTGTTACTTCTATGCAGTGCAAATGTAGTTTGCTAAGTAGAGAAACAGCTTCATTTCTGAACACTATACTGTTTAAATGAAGCTGGTTAAACACCACAAAGGCACTCACTTTTAATGAGTGTCTTTCACAGGAAGCAGGTTGTGTACAAGAAGGTAGAAATTGCTGGGTTTGTGCAATCTAACAAGATGTGTAAGTTAGTTACTTCTATTCATTTCCAATGTAGTTTCTTAAGTAAAGAAACATCTTCACTTCTGAACACTATACTGTTTAAATCAAGCTTATTAAACAAAGCAAATGCATCCAATTTGAATGAGTTTCTTTCGTAGGGTGGAGGTTGTGTACAAAAAGTTAGAACTTGCTTTGTTTGTGGAATGTAACAAGATGTGAAACAGTAAGTTCTTTCCATTTCAAATATAGTTTGCTAAGTAAGGAATCATCTTCATTGCAAAAGACTATACTGTTTAAATGAATTTTGTTATACAGAGCAAATAAGAGCAATTTGAATGAGTTTTTCTCACAGGATGGATGTTGTGTACAAGGTAGAACTTGCTTGTTTTGTACACTCTATGAACATGTGTAACTTAGTTGTACTCATTTCACACAGTTTGATAAGTAAAGACACACCTTCATTCCAGAACACTACTGTTTAAATGAAGCTTGTTAAACATAGCAAAAGCATGTGATTTGAATGGGTTTCTTTTGCAGGATGGAGGTTGTGTACAAAAGTAAAAATTGCTTGGTTTGTGCAATCTCACAAGATGTGTAACTTAATAAGATCGATTTATTTCCAATATAGTTTGCTAGGTAAAGAAACATCTTCATTTCTGAACACTATAGTCTTTCAATGAAGCTTATTGAAAACACCAAATGCATGCAATTTGAATGAGTTTTTTTCACATTATGAAGGTTGTGTACAAGTTAGAACTTGCTTGGTTTGTGCAATCTAAAAAGATGTGTAACTTAGTAAGTTCTTTCCATTTTGAATGTAGTTTGCTAAGTAAGGAAACATCTTCATTGCAGAAGACTACAATATTTAAATGAAGTTTGTTATACAGAGCAAATGAGTGTGATTTGAATGAATTTCTTTTGCAGGATGGATGTTGTGTACAACAAGGTGGAACTTAGTTGGTGTGTGCACTGAAATGAGTAAGTAAATGAGTAAGTTCTATTCATGTTGAATGTACTTTGCTAGTTAAAGAAAAATCTTCATTGCAGAACAGTATACTGCTTCAATGAAGTTTGCTAAACACAGAAAATGTGTGTGATTTGAATGAGCTTCTTGTGCAGGATGGAGGTTGTATACAACACAGTAGAACTTGCTTGCTTTTTGCAACCTAACAAGATGTGTAGCTTAGTACATTCTATTCATTTCAAATACAGTTTGCTAAGTAAACAAACATTTTCATTTCTGAACACTATACTGTTTAAATGAAGCTTGTTAAAGACAGCAAATGCTAATGCATGCAATTTGAATGAGTTTCTTTCACAGGATAGAGGTTGTGTACAACCAGTTGGAACTTGCTTGGTTTGTGCAATCTAACAAGATGTGTAACTTAGTAAGTTCTTTTCATTTTGAATATACTTGGCTAAGTAAGGAAACATCTTCATTGCAGAACAGTATACTGTTTAATTGAAGCTTGTTAAACATAGCAAATGTGTGCAAGTTTAATGAGTTTCTTTCACATGATGGAGGTTGTGTACAGCAAGTTAGAACTTGCTTAGTTTGTACAATCTAACAAGATGTGTTACTTAGTAAGTTCTTTTCATTTCAAATATACTTTGCTAAGTAAGGAAACATCTTCACTGCAGGACACTATACTGTTTCAATGAAGTTTGTTATGCAGAGCAAATGAGCATGATTTGAATGAGTTTCTTTTGCAGGATGGAGGTTGTGTACAACAAGGTAAACTTGCTTGGTTTGTGCAATCTCACAAGATGTGTAACTTAGTAAAATCGATTCACTTCGAATGTAGTTTGCTAAGTAAAGAAACAGCTTCATTTCTGAACACTATACTGTTTTTATGAAGCTTGTTAAACACAGCAACTATGTATGATTTGAATGAGTTTATTTTGCAATATGGAGGTTGTGTACAAGTTAGAACTTGCTTGGCTTGTGCAATCTAACAAGATGTATAACTTAGTATGTTCCTTCCACTTCGACTATAGTTTGCTAAGTAAGAAAACATCTTCAGACAGAACACTATACTGTTTAGATGAAGTTTGTTATACAGAGCAAATGAGTACGATTTGAATGAGTTTCTTCCATAGGAAGGTGGTTGTGTCAAAAAGGTAGAATTTCCTTGGTTTGTGCAATATAAGAAGATGTATAACTGAGTAAGTTCTATTCATTTTGAATGTAGTTTGCTAAGTAAGGAAACATCTTCTTTGCAGAACACTATATTATTTCAATCAAGTTTGCTAAACACAGCAAATGCCTGTGATTTGAATGAGATTCTTTCTCAGGATGAAGGTTGTGTACAACAAGGTAGAATTTGCTTGGTTTGTGCAATCTAGCAAGATGGGTAACTTAGTAAGTTCTATTCATTTCGAATGTAGTTTGCTAAGTAAAGAAACATCTTCATTTCTGAACACTATACAGTTTAAATGAAGCTTGTTAAACACAGGAAATGCATGTAATTTGAATGAGTTTCTTTCACAGGATGGAGGGTGTATACCACAAGGTAGAACTTCCTTCTTTTGTGCAATGTAACAAGAATTGTAACATAGTAATTTATTTTCATTTTGAATATAGTTTGCTAAGTAAGGAAACATCTCCATTGCCCAACAGTATACTGTTTAAATGAAGCTTGTTACACACAGCACATGTGTGCAATTTGAATGAGTTTCTTTCACAGGATGGAGGTTGTGTACAACAAGGTAGAACTTGCTTGGTTTGTGCAGTCTCACAAGATGTGTAACTTAGTAAATTCTATTAATTTCGAATGTAGTTTGCTAAGTAAAGAAACATCTTAATTTCTGAACACTATACAGTTTAAATGAAGCTTGTTAAACACAGCAAATGCATGGGATTTGAATGCTTTTCTTTCACAGGATCGAGGTTGTGTACAAGTTGGAACTTGCTTGGTTAGTGCAATCTAACAAGGTGTGTAACTTAGTAAGTTCTTTTCATTTTGAATATACTCTGTTAAGTAAGGAAACATGTTCATTGCAGAACACTCTACTGTTTCCGTGAACTTTGTTACGCAGAGCAAATGAGTGTGAGTTGAATGAGTTTCATTCGCAGGATGGAGGTTGTGTACAACAAAGAAGAACTTGCTTGGTTAGTGCAATCTAACAAGATGTGTAACTTAGTAAGTTCTTTTTCTTTTTTTGAGTGTAGGTTGCTAAGTAAGGAAACCTCTTCATCGAAGAACACTATACTTTTTAAATGAAGTTTGTTACATAGAACAAATGAGTGCAATTTGAATGAGTTTCTTTGCCAGAATGGAGGTTGTGTACAACAAGGTAGAACTTGCTTGGTTTGTGCAATCTAACAAGAAGTGTAACAATTATTTCTATCCATTTAGAATGTAGTTTGCCATGTAAAGAAACATCTGCATTTCTGAAAACTATACTGCTTAAATGAAGCTTATTAAACACTGCAAAGGCATACCATTTAAATGACTTTCTTTTGCAAGATGGAATTTGTGCACAAGTTAGAACTTGCTTGGTTTGTGCAATCTAAAAAGAGGTGTAACTTAGTAAATTGTTTTCCTTTCAAATGGAGTTTGCTAAGTAAGGAACCATCTTCATTGCACAATAGTATACTGTTTAAATGAAGCTTGTAAAACACAGCAAATGCATGCAATTTTAAAGCATTTATTTTGCAGGACAGAGGTTGTGTACAACAAGTTAGAACTTGCTTGGTTTGTGCAATCTAAGTAGATGTGTAACTTAATTAGTTCTATTCCTTTTGAATGTAGTTTGTTAAGTAAAGAAACATCTTCATTTCTGAACAATATACTTTTTAAATGAAGCTTGTTAAACACAGAAAATGCAAGTGATTTGAATGAGTTTCTTTCACAGAATGGAGGTTGTGTACAACAATGTAGAACTTGCTTGGTTTGTGCAATCTATCAAGATGTGTAACTTAGTAAGTGCTTTTCATTTAGAACGACCTTGCTAAGTAAGCAAACTTCTTCATTGCAAAACACTATACTGTTTAAATCAAGTTTTTTATACAGAGTAAATGAGTGCAATTTGAATGAGTTTCTTTGCGAGAATGGAGGTTGTGTTCAACAAGGTAGAACTTTCATTGGTTGTGCAATCTAACAAGGTGTGTAATTTAATTCAATTTATTTGGACTGAAGTTTGCTCAGTAAAGATACATCTCCATTTCTGAACAGTATACTGTTTAAATGAAACTTGCTAAACACAGGAAATGCATGTGATTTGAATGAGTTTCTTTCACAGGATGGAGATTGTGTGTACAAGGTAGAAGTTGCTTGGTTTGTGCAATCTAACAAGATGTGTAACTTAGTAAGTTCTGTTCATTTTGAATGTAGTTTGCTAAGAAACATCTTCATATCTGAACACTATACTGTCTAAATGAAGCTTTTTAAACACAGCAAATGCATGCAATTTGAATGAGTTTGTTTCTGAAGATGGAATTTGTGTACAACAAGATAGAACTTACTTGGTTTGTGCAATCTAATAAGATGCATAACTTTGTAAGTTCTGTTCATTTCTAATGTACTTTTCTAAGTAAGGAAACATCTTCATTTCAGAATACTATACTGGTTTAATATACAGAGCAAAAGAGTGCAATTTGAATGAGTTTCTTTCACAGGATGGAGATGGTGTATATCAAGGTAGAACTTGCTTTGTTTGTGCAATCTCACAAGATGTGTAACTTAGTTAGTTCCATTAATTTTGAATGTGTTTGCTATGTAAGGAAACATCATTTATGAACACTATACTATTTAAATGAAGTTTGTTAAACTTAGCAAATGCATGCCATTTGAATGACTTTCTTTCGCAAGATGGAATTTGTGTACAGCAAGTTAGAACTTGCTTGGTTTTTGAATCCTAACAAGAGGTGTAACTTAGTAAATTGTTTTCATTTAAAATGTAGTTTGCTAAGTAAGGAACCATCTTCATTGCAGAACACTATACTGTTTAAATGAAGCTTGTTGAACAGCAAATACATGAGATTTGAATGAGCTTCTTTGGCAGGATGGAGGTTGTGTACAACAAGTTAGAACTTGCTTGGTTTGTGCAATATAACAAGATGTATAACTTAGTAAGTTCTTTTCATTTCAAATGTAGTTTGCTATGTAAGGAAACATCTTCATTGCAGAACACTATACTATTTAAATGAAGTTTGTTATACAGAGCAAATGAGTGTGATATGAATGAGTTTCTTTGCGATAATGGAGGTTGTGTACAAGGTAGAACTTGTTTGGATTGTGAAATCTAAGAAGATGTGTAACTTAGTTCTATTCCTGTCGAATGTAGTTTGCTAGGTAAAGAAACATCTTCATTTCTGAACAATACACTATTTAAATGAAGCTTGTTAAACACAGAAAATGTGTGATTTGAATGAGTTTTTTATGCAGGATTGAGGTTGTGTACGCCAATGTAGAACTTGCCTGATTTGTGCAATGTAAAAATATGTGTAACTTAGTAAGTTCTTTTCAAGTAGAATGTACATTGCTAAGTACAGAAACATCTTCATTGAAGAACACTACACTGTTTAAATGAAGTTTGTTATAGAGATCAAATGAGTGTGAATTGAATGAGTTTCTTTCACAGGATGGAGGTTGTGTACAAGAAGATAGAACTTGCTTGGTTTGTAGAATCTAACAAGAGGTGTAACTTAGTAATTTCTTTTTATTTCGAATGTAGTTTGCTAAGTAAGGAAACATCTTCATTGCAGAACACTGTACTGTTTAAATGAAGCTTGTTAAACAGCAAATACATGAGATTTGAATGAGTTTCTTTGGCAGGATGGAGGTTTTGTACAACAAGTTAGAACTTGCTTGGTTTGTGCAATATAACAAGATGTGTTACTTAGTAAGTTCTTTTCATTTCTATTTAAATGAAGCTTGTTAAACACAGAAAATATGTGCAATTTGAATTAGTTTCTTTCTCTGGATAGAGGTTGTGTACAAGTTATAATTTGTGTGGTTTGTGCAATCTAAAAAGATGTGTATCTTAGTAAGTTCTATTCATTTTGAATGTAGTTTGCTAAGTAAAAAAGTCTTCATATCAGAACACTATACTGTTTAAATTAAGCTTGTTAAACACAGCAAATGCAAGTGATTTTCATGACTTTCTTTCACAGGATGGAGGTTGTGTACAACAAGTTAGAACTTGCTTGGTTTATGCAAGCTAACAAAGTGTGTAACAGAGTAAGTTCTTTTAATTTCTTTTTTTAATAATTTATTATTTGGTTTATATTATTCTAATTTTACATTCGTATTGGTGACTTCATTATCTTCCTCCCTGTCCTCTCCCCTCCAAAGGGACTGTCATCAATGGGGAATGTGGGTGGCGCACTGTGGGAATAGTCAATGAACCTTAAGGAAGGATCAGCCTATCACAACTCACCAGGGCCACAGCTGAAACCATAGAGTAATGTGGGGAAAGGGTAAGAGTACAGCTTTCTTGGTGGACACAACACCAGAAAAAGGCTGAAAGAGATAAACACAGAGAACATCCAACTCCTACTAAGCCAGATATCCAGAGACACAGAGGCTGCCAAAACCTCACCACTGAAGTAGAACTAAAATGATCCCAACGTGGCTCAGGGAAATTGGTGGAAGAGGGGGCAGAAAGACTGTTAGAGCCACAAGTTGGGTCATTATGCACAGAGTCTTGGCCTATCCCCCATAATTTTTGATTACCCCCACAGTGCAAGTTCTTTTCATTTCTAATGTAGTTTGCTAAGTAAAGAAACATCTTCATTTCAGAATGCTATAGTGTTTAAATAAAACAGAGCAAATGCATGCAATTTGAATGAGTGTCCTTTGCAGGATGGAGGTTGTGTACAACAAGTTAGTACTTGCTCAGTTTGTACAATCTAACAAGATGTGTAACTTAGTAAGTTCTTTTAATTTCAAATGTAGTTTGCTAAGTAAGGAAACATCTTCATTGCAGAACATTTTACTGTTTAAATGAAGTTTGTTATAGAGAGAAAATGAGTGTTATTTGAATGAGTTTATTTCACATGATGGAGGTTGTGTACAAGGTAGAACTTGGTTTGTGCAATCTAACAAGATATGTAAGTAAGTGACTTCTATTCATTTTGAATGTAGTTTGCTAAGTACAGAATTTTTTTTTCATTTCTGAACACTATACTATTGATGAAGCAAAGAGCTGGTTCTTTGAAAAAATTAACAAGATTGATACACCCCTGGCCAATTTGATCAAGCAAAAAAAAAAAACACTTCAAATCAACAAAATTAGAAATGAAAAAGGAGAGATCACAACAGACATGAGTGAAATAGGAAGAGTCATTAGGACTTACTTCAAAAACCTCTACTCTGTAAAACAGGAGAATATGGAAGAAATGGATGAATTCCTAGACACATATCACCTACCAAACCTAACCCCAGAGCAGAATAATTTCCTAAACAGACCCATCACACCCTTCGAGATTGAAGAGGTAATAAAACACCTCCCCCAAAAGAAGAGTCCAGGACCAGACGGTTTCTCAGCGGAATTCTACTAAACCTTCATGGAAGAACTGAAACCAATTCTTCTCAAACTTTAAATGAAGCTTTTTATCACAGCAAATGAGTGCATTTTTAATGAGTTTCTTTTGCATCATGGAGGTTGTGTACAAGAAAGTAGAAATTGCTTGGTTTGTGCAATCTAACAATATGTGGATCTTTGTAAGTTCTATTCACTTTGAATGCAGATTGTTATGTAATGAAACATCTTCATTTCTGAATGCTATACTTTTTAAATGAAGCTTGTTAAACACAGCAAATGCAAGCTATTTGAATGAGTTTCTTTTGCATGATGGAGGTTATGTACAAGAAGGTAGAACTAGCTTGGTTTGTGCAATCTCACAATATGAGTAACTGAGTGAGTTCTTTCCATTTCAAATGTAGTTTTCTAAGTAAAGAAACATCTTCCTTGCAGAACACTATGCTGTTTAAATTAAGTTTGTTATATGGAGCAAATGAGTGCAATTTGAATGGGTTTCTTTCACAGAATGGAGGTTGTGCACAACAAGTTTGAACTTTCTTGGTTTGTGGAATCTAACAAGAGGTGTAACTTAGTAAGTTCTTTTCATCTCAAATGTTGGTTGCTAAGTAAGGAAACTTCTTCATTGCACAACAGTATACTGTTTAAATGAAGCTTGTTAAACAGAGCCTATGCCTGCCATTTGAAGGAGATTCTTTCGCAGGATGGAGGTATTGTACAAGTTAGAACTTGCTTGGTTTGTGCAACCACCAAGATGTGTAACTTAATTACTTCTATTAATTTTGAATGTAGTTTGCTATGTAAAGAAACAGCTTCATTTCTGAACACTATACTGTTTAAATGAAGCTTGTGAAACACAGAAAATGCATGTGATTTGAATTACTTTTTTTTCACAGGATGGAGGCTATGTACAACAAGTTGGAACCTGCTTGGTTTGTGCAGTCTAACAAGATGAGTAACTTAGTAATTTCTTCTCATTTCAAATACGCTTTGCTAAGTAAGGAAACACCTTCATTGCAGAACACTGTATTGTTTAAATGAAGTTTGTTATACAGAGCAAATGAGTGCGATTCAAATGAGTTTCTTTTGCAGGATGGAGGTTGTATACAACAAGTTAGAACTTGCTTCGTTTGTGCAATCTAACAAGATGTGCATCTTAGTAAGTTCTTTTCATTTTGAATGTACTTTGCTAAGTAAGGAAACATCATGATTGCAGAACCCTATACTGTTTAAGTGAAGTTTGTTATATAGAACTAATGAGTGCTATTTGGGTGAGTTTCATTTGCAGGATAGAGGTTGTGTACACCAAGGTAGAACTTGCTTGGTTTGTGTAATCTAACAAGACATGTAACTTACTTACTTCTTTTCATTTGGAATATAATTTGCTATGTAAGGAAACATCTTCATTTTGGAATACTATACCATTTAAATGAAGCTTGTTAAACAAAGCAAGTGCGTGCGATTTGAATGAGTTTTTTTTTCCACAGGATGGAGGTTGTGTACAACAAATTAGAACTTGCTTGGTTTGTGCAATCTAACAAGATGTGTACCTTAGTAAGTTCTTTCATTTTGAATGTAGTTTGTTAAGTAAAGAAACATCTTCATTGCAGAACACTATACTGTTTAAATGAAGTTTGTTATACAGAGCAAAGGAGTGTGATTTTAATAAGTTTCGTTCACAGGATAGAGGTTGTCTACAAGTTATAACTTGGTTGGATTCTGAAATCTAAAAAGATGTGTAACTTAGTTCTATTTATTTTGAATGTAGTTTGCTAAGTAAGGAAACATCTTCCTTTCTGCACACTATACTGTTTCATTGAAGCTTGTTAAACACAGCAAATGCAAGTGATTTGAATGAGTTTCTTTCACCAGATGGAGGTGTACAACAAGGTAGAACTTGCTTGGTTTGTGCAATCTAAAAAGATGTGTAACTTAGTAAATTCTTTTCATTTCGAATGTACTTTGCTATGTAAGGAAACATCTTCATTGCAGAACACTATACTGTTTAAATGAAGTTTGTTAAACACAGCAAATATGTGTGATTTGAATGAGTTTCATTCACAAGATCAAGGTTTTGTACACCAACTTAATTCTTCCTTGGTTTGTACAATCTAGCAAGATGTATAACTTATGTTCATTTCATTTCAAATGTAGTTTGCTAAGTAAAGAAACATCTTCATTTCACAACACTATACTGTTTGAAATAAGTTTGTTCAACAGAGCAAATTCATGCAATTTGAATGAGTTTCTTTCAAAGGATTGAGGTTTTGAACAACTTGGATTTTCCTTGGTTTGTGCAATCTAACAAGATGTATAAATTAGTTCATTCATTGAATTTGAATACAGTTTGTGAACTACAGAAACATCTTCATAGCAGAATACTATAGTGTTTAAATTAAGTTTGTTAAACTGTACAAATACATTTGACTTGAATGAGTATCTTTTTTCAGGATGCAGGTTTTGTAGAACAACTAACACCTTCCTTGGTTTGTGCCAACTAACAAGATTTATACCTTAGTAAGTTCATTTCATTTCGAATGTAGTTTCCAAAGTAAAGAAACATCTTCCTTTCTGAACACTATAGTGTTTGAAATAAGTTTGTTCAACAGAGCAAATGCATGTGATTTGAATAAGTTTCTTTTGCAGGATGGAGGCTGTGTACAAGTTAGAACTTGCTTAGTTTGTCCAATCTAACAAGTTGTATAACTTAGTAAGTTCTTTTCATTTTGAATATAGTTTGCTATGTAAATAAATATCTTCATTGCCAAACATTATACTGTTTCATTGAAGTTGGTCAAACAGAGCAAATGCTTGCAATTTGAATGTGTTTCTTTCACAGGATGGAGGTTTTATACAACTTAGATCTTCCTTGGTTTGTGAATATAAAAAGATGTATAACTTAGCAAGTTAATTTCATTTCAAGTGTACTTTGCAAAGTAAATAAACATCTTCATTTCTCAACACTATACAGTTTGAAATAAGTTTGTTCAACAGAGCAAATTTGTGTGATTTGAATGAATTAGGTTGTGTACAAGTTAGAACTTGCTTGGTTTGTGTAATCTAACAAGATGTGTAACTAAGTAAGTTATAGTAATTTCTAATGTAGTTTGACAAGTAAAGAAATATCTTCATTTCTGAACACTATGCTGTTTAAATGAAGTTTGTTCAACCGAGCAAATGCGTGTGATTTGAGTCAATTTCTTTCCCAGGATGGAGGGTGTGCAAAACTCCTTAGAACTTGCTTGGTTTGTGAAATCCTACAAGATGTATAACTTAGTAAGTTCATTGCACTTGAATGTCATTTTCTAAGTAAAGAAACATCTTCATTGCAGAACACTATACTGTTTCAATGAAGTTTGTTAAACAGAGCAAAAGTGTGTTATATGAATAAGTTTCTTTTGTAGGATGGAGGTTTTGTACAACTTAGATGTTCCTTGGTTTGTGCAATCTAACAAAATTTATAACTTAGTAAGTTCATGTCATTTCAAATGTAGTTTGCTAAGTAAAGAAACATCTTCTTGCAGAACACTATATTGTTTGAACTGTTTGTTAAACTTAGCAAATTTGTGAGATTTGAATGAATTTCTTTTGCAGGATGGAAGTTGAGCCAAACAAGTTAGAACTTGCTTGCTTTTTGCAATCTAATAAGATGTATAACTCAGTAAGTTCATTTCATTTCAAATGCAGCTTTCTAAGTAAAGAAACATCTTCATTGCAGAATACCATACTGTTTGAAATCAGTTTGTTCAACTGAGCAAATGCATGCAATTTGAATGAGTTTCTTTCACAGGATGGAAGTTGAGTACAACAACTTAGAACTTGCTTGGTTTGTGCAATCTACCAAGATGTATAACATCATGAATTCATTTCATTTAGATTGGAGTTTGCTAAGTAAAGAAAGATCTTCATTGAAGAAAACTATAGCATTTAAATTAAGTTTGCTAAACTGAGCAAATGTGTGTGAACTGAATGAGCTTTGTACAAAAACTTAGAATGTCTTTGGTTTGTGCAATCTAACAAGATGCATAACTTAGTAAGTTAATTTCATTTAGAATGCAGCTTGCTAAGTAAAGAATCATCTTCATTGCAGAACACTATACTGTTTGAAATAAGTTTGTTCAACTGAGCAAATGCATGCAATATAAGTGAGGATTTTTTTTGCAGGATGGAGGTTGAGTATAACAACTTAGAACTTGCTTGCTTTGTGCAATCTAATAAGATGTATAACTTAGTAAGTTCATTTCATTTCAAATGTAGTTTTCTAAGTAAAAAACATCTTCATTACAGAACATTATACTGTTTGAAATAAGTTTCTTCAACTGTGCAAAAGCATGTGACTGGAATGAGTTTCTTTTGCAGAATGGAGGTTGTGTACACGTTAGAACTTGCTTGCTTTGTGCAATCTAACAAGATGGATAACTTAGTAAGTTCATTTCATTCCGAATGCAGCTTGCTAAGTAAAGAAACATCTTCATTGCAGAACAGTATACCATTTGAATTAAGTTTATTCAATTGAGCAAATGTGTGCATTTTTAAAGAGCTTGTTTTGCAGCATGGTGGTTGAGTTCAGCAACATAAAACTTACTTGATTTGTGCAATCTAACAAGATGTATAACTTAATAAGTTCATTTCATTTTGAATGTAGTTTGCTATATAAAGAACCATCTTTGTAGATTCTAGAAATTAGGCCTCTGTCTGATGTGTATCCAGCAAAAATTTTCTCCCATTCTGTGGGTAATCTAGTGGCTCTGCTTACTGTGTGTTTCTCTGTGAAAAAGATTTTCAGCTTCATGAGCTCCCAATGGTTGAGTTTAATCTCCTGAGCTACTGGGGGTTTGGACAGGAAGGCTTTTCCTACTCCTATATCATGTAAAGTTCCTCCTATTTTTTCTTCCAGTAGTAGCAGTGTTTCTTGTCTTATATTGAGGTCTTTGATCCATTTGGAGTCAAAACCATACCCCAAAACTAGTGCACCCTCCAATATCAAGCTCCCATCAATAGTGGGATACAAAAATTAAATTCACTCTAAAACAATAATGGCTATCCAGGTACCTTGTACTGACCTCGCTCTCTGTTGGAGAATTTGCTTCTCTTTTTCAGATGGACGTAGAACCTGAGGAGAGAATCAGCCCATCGCACCTCACCAGGATACCAGCTCAACCCAAAGAATAATTGGGGAAATGAGCAAGAGTGCTGCTTTCTCAGTGAACCTGGTATCAGCAGAAGGGTCAAGGAGATAGTCACAGAGAACACTCAACCCCTACCAAACCAGAGATCCAGAGACACAAAGACTCCCATGACTTTGTCACTGAAATAGACCTAAAATGAACCCAACATGGCTTAGGAAATTTGTGGAAGAGGGGGCAGAAAGATTGTTAGAGCCATAAGTTGGGTCATTTTGCATATAACTAATGGTTATCCCAAAATGCAAAACCCACAATCCCCAAGGGGGGAGAGCAGGGAGAAGGCTAACTATCATAGCTCTATGCACATTATATAGGTAACTAATAAAAAATAGGCATAAAAATAAAATATAAAAAAAATAAATAATAAAAAAAGAAAATGTTCAACATCCTGAATCATCAGGGAAATGCAAATTAAAGGAACTATGAGATTCCACCTTACCCCAGTATGGATGGCCAATGTTAAAAAAAAAAGAAGAAGAAAACAAATGCTGGCAAGGCTGTGGAGAAATAGGAACAAGCTTTCACTGTTGGTGGGAATGTAAAATGGTTCAACCACTATTGAAAACTATATGGAGACTCCTGAAAAGGATGACTTTGGACTTACCAACAGATCCAGTTATTCCCTTACTGGTCATATTCCCTAAAGGCTCCAGGCCTCAGGTCAGAGAGATTTGCTCAACCATGTTTATAGCTGTTCAATTCACAATAGCTAAGAGCTGGAATTAACCCAGATGTCCATCATTAGATGAATGGATAACAAAAATGTGGTATATCTAGTTGCATGGTCTCATTCATTTGTGGCTCCTAACCTGAATCTGCCTGAGATGCTGCCAAACCTAATAAGTGCCCTGAGGACTAGACAATAGGGAAGGTGGGAGAGGAGGGACAGTAAGGCTGGGAGGGAGCAAAAGGGGGAAGGAAGGTAATGGGGGACACAAATAGGGACCAAAAAGGAAATGGTACTATAAAACCCTATATTCTGAACAACATGCTACAACATTGGTCCTTCATCAGGCCCACAGAGAGAATACCTGAACCACAGGGAACTGGAGAGAATACCATAAAGACCAACCTTAATATCTTTCTGGTTTTTTTCTCTCTCTCCCTCTCCTCTCTACAATCACTTTCTCATTTATATTACCTATTTTTTCTTCCTTCACCTTCCTTGTCACTGACTTATAATTCCCAGTAGGGCAGAATTGGGTTAACTTTCATGATGAGCTGTTGATCCAAGAGACCTACAAGGTTTCCCAAGAAAATACAGATTTCTGTCAGAGTTCTTGATGACCTACCAAAGGTTAATGGTAAGACCCTAGTGTCAAAGACATCATACACATGTGAGACCAAACATGGAGATACCGGGCCAGAATCTGGAAGAGGGTCAGTTCCCAGACAGTTTGCTAGTCTAGTGCCAGAGGGTGCTACATGAGAAACTGGGGGAAAATGGCCAAGATCCTTCCAAACAACTTGCAGTCTAAGATACCCAGCAGGAAAAAATCTGACATAATGCTCAAACAAGTGCAGTAGTGGCACACAGCCATGGTGTGCAACCAACTGCTCTTTATTTGGCTTATAGATCCACTCAGTGGAATGGAACTCATTTCTGGAACTGGGAAATAAGTCAAAACAATGTAAAAAAATGAGCACAGTGTCCAATCAAGATACCACCAATTGCAGGCTAGAAGAGGGCCTACCCATATAAAATTCCCTCCAAGATATCTATGGCAATCCCATATATCTAGTACTAACTTCTCTCTCTGTTGGAGAATTTGCTTATCTTTTTCAGATGGGCAACGAACCTGAAGGGAGGATCAGCCAATCACACCTCACCAGGGCCCCAGCTGAAACCATAGAGTAATGCAGGAGAAAGGCAAGAGTTCGGCATTCTTGGGGATCATGACACCAGAAAAAGGCTGAAGGAGATAAACACAGAGAACACCCAATGCCTACTAAGCCAGATATCCAGAGACACAGAGGCTCCCCAAACCTCATCACTGAAGTAGAACTAAAATGACCCCAATGTACCTCAAAGTAATTTGTGGAATAGTGGGTGGAAAGAAAGTTAGAGCCACAAGTTGGGGCAATATGCACAGAGACTTGGCCTATCCCCCATAATTCTTGACTACCCCTACAATGTATGACCCACATTCCCCATTGATGAGGGTCCCTATGGAAGAGAGTGGATGGGGAGGAAGATAATGGAGTCACTATTATGAATGTAAAACTAGAATAATATCAATAAAAAGAAAATTGAGACAAAAAAAAAAAAAAAAAAAAAAAAAGAGAGAGAAGCCAGGCATGGTGGCACATGTCTTTAGTCTTTAATCTGAGCTCTCAAGAAGCAAACATAGGAGGATTGCCAAGAGTTTGAGGCAACCCTGAGATTTCATAATGAATTCCAGGTCAGCCTGGGCTACAGCGAGACCCTACCTCAAAAATCCAAAAATAATTAAATAAAAATAAATAGAAAGAAAGAAAGAAAGAAAGAAAGAAAGAAAGAAAGAAAGAAGGAAATTAAAAAAAGAAATGACAGTGTTATTCAGCGCTGAGACATCTTTATCACACCCTCTAAGGCTCTGGGACCATTGTGGCAGCGGTATGACCTCACAGTAGCTGATATTACCTACACAAACCTGCATACTAGGAGGGGAAAAATGATGACATCAAAATGGAAAAGAGACTAGTTAAAAAGAAGTGATTTGGTAGAGGGTGAGTTCTGGAGAGAGGAAAGGGAGGGTGGTGAAAGGGCATTATGATCATGATATATTGTCTATATGTATGGAAGTTGTCAATAACAAGTTTTTTTTAAAGGAGACAAAAAGTTTCCTTTTAAAAAAAGTTTGTTTTGGTGTGTCTTAGGCTATGAGACTTTTGTTGGGGTTCCCCCTAGGCCCAGCCCAGGAGGGACCACATGGTCTATGCAGAGTAAGGGGTGAGAGGTGAGGAGTGATGACACAGATTCTGGGAGTTAGGTGGAAGCAGGCAGAGGGTGAGCTGCTGCAAACTCGTTTATTCAAGGACGTGTAGGGGGTTAAAAGGGTTTGGCTGGCCAATTGTATGGGGTGGTCCCCTTCTTGTGAGCAATGACAGCCTGTCTCCAGGCAGATCATCTCACAACAGGTTTCTTGTGAGCATGGGACTGTAGCTGTTGTCATGCCCAGCCTATGCAGGATGCCATGTCCACAGAAGCCACATCCTGGTTTCTTCTTGCATGCGGTCTGGATAGGGCCCAACCTGAGTTGTGCCATATTTTTCCTCCTTTTTCTTTTTGTTACTGACAACCCTTAGAAGCATGGTTCTTTGCCCAGCCATTTTTTTCCATAGCTCATTTTTTTATTGACAACTTCTATAGTTACATACAAAAAACACATGATGTTTCCCTCCCCTCCCCCATTCCATCATATCCCCTCCCTCTCTCCATTAGTCTCTCTTTTAATTTGATGTCATCATCTTTTTCTTCTATTTTTGAGGGTCTTGTGAAGGTATTTCTAGGCACTGCAAGGTCATGGATATCGAGGCCAATTTCTGTCTGGGTAGTTGCATTTTAAGAAGTCATACCCTTCCTTTGGCTCTTCCATTCTATCCGCCCCCTCTTCCGCAACGATCCCTGTGCCTTGGAGGGTGTGACAGAGGTGTTTCAGTTGCCCAGCTATTGTTGACCCCAGGCCCCAAGCGATCATCACATGTGACGGTGCGTGTCTTAGGTTGCCCCATCTCATGGTGTCTTACCTGTCATTGACTACCCACCATCCTGGTGATAAAACCTGAGGGGTGGCCTGGTTTCTTTTAGCATGCGGTCTGGCTAGGGCCTGACCTGCATTGTGCCATACATATCCTCCTTTTTGTTTTTATTATTGGCGACCCTGGGAGGTATGGTTCTTTGCCAAGCCATTGTTGACCCCAGGCCCCAAGGGATCATCACATGTGATGGATGGTAACTGTCTTAGGTTGCCCCATCTCATGGGGTCTTACCCAACATTGACTACCCGCCATCCTGGTAAGAAAACCCGAGGGGTGTGGCTGTTGCCTAGGAAGCATGGGAGGGCCAAGTGGTGGTGGTTCTATGGTGCGTGAATGGTCCCAGTGAGCAAGAATCAACTATAGAACCTAAGAAAGACTGGGGTAGGAAAGGTTTACAAATGATAAATGGTGGATAAGATATCATATGGTGGTTCACGAGGGGTGCCTTTGCAATTGATAAATGGCTCCCTGTAGTAGAACCTGGTTTGTTTGGATGGCGGGGATGCACTGATCAAAAGTTCTGGCACATCTGAAAAGGATCAGCATGATGGTGAGAATAACTAGGATTCCCACCAGGGTAAGGGAGAAAGGGTTGAAGAAAGAAATGTAAAGTTATCATCAGGAGAAAGAGTTGCAAAGCCAATGGGTGCCAGTCTAATGATAACATGGAGGTCAGCATGAATAGTCATGGAAGGGCTCAGTCTGCAGCTAAGGAGGGAGTAGTTGAGAAAGCCCCAAGGAAAGAGTAAAAAGGTGGAGGCATAGAGTGTTAGGACCAAGACAAAACAATAGGGGGGTTTAACATAAACAGCTTGTTGGGTGACTGTCGTGAGCTCACCCTTAGTGCCATAATTAGTAGCATTGAATATCCTTATTGGTAGCAGATCAATGCAATCAAAAGAGTTGTAAAGGAATTTATGGCTGGTTGGAGGGTAGCATTACCATAAGAGGCATTAATAAACAAAAAAGCAAAGGTATGTCTAAGGAGAAGTAATTGCTTGAAGGGGAAGGAATACAGTAAAATGGAGTGGCTAAAATGAAGCCTAGGAAAAGCATGGAAATCTAGGCCCACCACACCAAACAAGTATGGCCTAAGAAGGATTGTCCAAAATGGTTTCAGGGAAGTGGTAGTAGGGAGAAAAGGAGATAAAAGGAGACAAAGGGGGAATATGTTTACAGTCCTGTATCCAGACTGAGGGGTTTGGCATCATCCTATTCCTCAAGGTCGATCCCCGAGTCAGTGACTGGACAGATGTTTCTGGCAGGGATCCAGATCAGGATCTGTGAAGTTTCTGGAAAGACACAAGTATACCCTCAGCCCTGTGTTAAAAGAGGGTGGGGTCCCTTCCAGATATTAGTAAGAGGATCCTTCCAGAGGAGTAAAGGTAAGGGCATTGTTCCTAGTTGGGATCTCCAACGTTTATAGGGTGTGGAGAGTCCTGCCTTGTCAAAGGTGAGAAAATTGAGGGTGAAGAGAGCTTCCACCAGGGCCATGTGGGGATCCTTGGGTGACATAGTGGACTTTTGTTTGATAATTAGCTCCTTTAGGGTCTGGTTAGTTCCCTCCATGATGGCTTGTCCTTGTGGGTTGTAGGGAGATCCCAAGGGAGTGTTTTATTCCCCAAGATTCCATGAAGGATGTGAATTGGGCAGATATGTATGTCGGTCCATTATCAGTTTTAATTGACCAGGGTATGCCCATGACCAACATGGTGGGTTTTGTCACCTTAATGACATGGGATGCCTTCTCCCCTGAGAGAGCAATAGCAAAAGTAAGCTTAGAGTAAGTGTCCACAATGACATAGACATATTTGAGGTTAAAAAGAAGGTATGTGGGTAACATCCATCTGCCAGATAGAATTTGGGGTAAGGCCTCTAGGTTTGACCCCTTGAGGCTGTAGGGGGCCCAAAGGGGTTAGGGGAGTGCATGCCTTACAGGTACAGGTTAAATGTTTGCATTGGCTAAGCAAGAGCTCCAGGTATAGGGTTCTTAGGTTAGTGGGGGATAGATGGAACCTTTGGTGTAAATCTCTAGCTTGTTCTAAAGGTGGCAAGGATGAGACAGCAATAAACTTGCTGCAAGTTCCCATGAGCAATAAAGCCAGGCAGACCAGTGTGCAAGTGGACATGCTCAATAAACCAAGGTTTGATGATCAGTTTTCCATCTGTAATTGTAAAGTGGAGATGGCAATGTCTATGGGATGATGAGAGGGCCTGGGATTGGCTAAGGGCAGTACTTTTGTCATTTGGACTGTGTAACTCCTGTCAGAGAAGATGTTGGTGTGCTCTTGTTGATAGAGCTCTAAGACTCTGATGATGGCATATAGTTCCGCTAGCTGGACTGAATGGGGGTTAGGGAACTTAAGTGCCTCATCCGGTGGATTTGCTCTCTTAATAATTGGTCCATAAGTATGTTTATTGGCATCCATAAAGGCTGAGGCTGCTAAGGGTATTGGCTGACCGGAAGGCCTGGAGAAATAGTCTTTATGGGCAAAGCCATTAGGGATTGAAGTAGTTTGTGAGCAGGAAGGTGATTGTCTAACCCATTGGGGAATCCGCCATTAGGATGTGGAAAAGAGGGTCTCCCTAAAAAGAGGTTGAAGTTCCTACATGGGGATGGGCAGAATTATTTTGGAGTGTTCCATATTATAGATTCTGTTAGTGTAGGTACGTGCCTTAATTGCTATGAGGAGCATTGCTTATATGTTGGTGATGAGTTTATGGGCCTGCATCCATGAGGGGTGTACCCAGTAAAGAGGCAATTGGTTTTGCCAGATGATTCCCAAAGGCACCCCTGCCATCCAAAAGATCACATTTAGGATTGGAGCAGACAGGTCATATATTGTGAAGGTCATTGAAAAGAGGTAATGGATATTTTATGTAACAAATTTTTGGAGTGATCGTTTAGAAAAATTTTCTTTGAAGGGTTATCAGTTACTCTAAGGAAGTAGTAAGTGGTAGGAGTTCACTAGGAGGGATGGGCAAGAAAGGTTTGAGCCAGTTAATTTGGCCACAGAGTTTTTGGAGATCATTGAGAGAATAATAGTCCTCTATTAGAAGGTGAGGGGTAAGTGGTTGTATAATGGTTTGAATTTTTTCATTCACTATGGCAAACCCAAGTTTTTGAGGTCCTCATTGAGTAGTTTAAGAAGGTCCAAAAGGGCAGTTCTTGAGGTATGTGCAATCAAAAGATCATCCATGTAATGAACAAGAAGGCATTTAGATTGTATTCTTGCTGTGGCGGAGGATATAAATATTTGGCCAATAGAAGGACTGTTTTTCATGCCCTGGGGGAGAACCCTCCATTGATATCTTTTAACCGGGATACAATGGTTGGTCTCCCAGACAGTAAAGGCAAAATAGGGCCTGTCCTCTGCTGCTTAATGGATAGAGAAAAAGCAATCTTTAATATCTAAGATAACTATATGGTGGTTAGTAGCAATGGCTCCAGGGTGGGGGAGGTCAGTCTGAAAGGAACCCATTTTTAACATATGTTTATTAACCTGGCAAAGGTCTTGGAGCAGTCTATGTTTACCAGTTTTCTTTTTAATGACAAAGATGAGGGAATTATGGGGGCTAATAGAGGGCTCAATATGGCCAAGAGCAAGATGTTCTTGAATAAGGGATTTTAGAATAGTCAATTTAGGTTCTAGTATAGACCACTGTTTGACCCAAATGGGTTCCATGGTATCCCACTCGAGGCATATGAGAGCGGTAGGGGTTCAGACAGTGGCCCTTAGAATTGGGGGTGATGAGGAGTGGTGGGTGGTTTGGTGGGGTTGGGTTGCCCTGAGAGGCCAACTGTATCATGGGCAATAACATCATCATAAAAGGCCTGGTTATCCACTGTTATGACAACACCCATGTCAGTAAGGAGGTGTCTGCACCAGAGGGTGTTGGGGACATTTGCCACCAAGGGAAGAAATTCCTCCATGTTGCCATCATAGTCTTTCCATGTGACTGATCTTCTAACCTGTGTAGTAGTCTGTTGTCCCCCAACACCCTTAATATTGGGACCATCTTTATAGTCCCAATTGGGCATGCTGAGTGCATTGTTGGCAGAGATAATCGTGGCATCTGCACCTGTGTCTACTGTGCCCTTGAATTCAACCCCTTCCAAAAGGACAGAGATGCGGGGTGAATGGTCATAAATGGGCAGGGTCCACTAAGGTGTCCTAGTTAGCCACAGCCCCATCAGAGGGGTGGTTGATGGGTAGGCTTTTGACCCATATCAGGGTTTATATTGAGGCAGCCAGGGCCTCTAAGGGGGCAGACATGGGATTGATATCTTTGGTAGCTACAATCCATTTATGGATATCTTCATTGCACATGGCAGCAATAGCATTATGCACTGCCATGGTTGCTCCCTTCCATGCCAGTTGCTTAACTAACACATCCCTGGTGGGGCCAGGGGGAGTGCATTGGTCCACAGACTCCATCAGATGAGAGAAGAAATCCGTGAAGCCCTTGGATGGGCTCTGGACCAGGTTATGAAAGTAGGTATCCAGCTTCTGTGGAAGGCAGGCCTTAAGCCCTTGGAGGGATAAAGATTTTACTTGGTCAAAATAGGCATGTATGCCCAATGTGGCTTGTGATACAGGGTCTGTATAAGGTCCTGGCCAAGGAGCATGTCCAGGGTAATTGGAATCCCAATCCCAAGATTTTGGTGGGCCTGCGATTCAGCCAGGTCATTATAGGTGGCTTTCCATTGGAGGAATTCAGGGGGGAGAAGGACTGCCTTGAGGAGTGAGTACCAGTCATAGTAAGTCTGAAGGTGGATGACCCATTGTAAAAGGACTTGTTCAAAGTAAGAGGAGTCAATGACAGATTCCTGGGCCACCTTGTGGATGAGAGCCAGATCAGAGAGGGGAGTGGAGTACCAAGGCCTGGCTGTTGCATCTGGCCCTATGTTAATGGGCAAGAAGGCAAAGGGGCATGTCAAGGAACTGGCAGTTGCCTGGGTGTGTCCAGGACTAAACAGGAAGAGGTCCTTCCAAGGGTAAAGGGGGGGAGGGGTGGTTATGAGTGCTGCTGCTGGAGGTGGTGGCTAGGGTGGCAGTCTTTTATCATTGAAGGGTTGGTCTTCCTCCTCATCTGAGTTATCATAAGAGGAGGCTTGGAGGGATGAGTTTTGAAGAGCCAGTTCTGGTTCCTCCTTACAGCTTTTGTTATGGGCAGAAATGACTTCCTCCATGGAGGAGCCTTTAAGGCTGGCAATTATGGCAAGGAGGATAGGAAAGAATGGGGTGGGGGGTGTGTGTGTGTGCCCTTCGTAAACCTCACATTTCTTTGTGAAGAAGAAAACCCGGGACCAAATGGAAATGTCCCAGATATTCTCCGGACTAATCCACAGGGCTAAAACAAGAGTTTCATCCCAAAAGCCATGGAGGTCCTTTTGTTTCACTTTTAAGCCATTTTGCAGGAGGAGGGCCTTAAGAGCCTGCGATTGTGGCATCCTGTGATGGGGTGGGAGGTTGCCCATTACGGCATGGTGGTGTTTGGGGAGGTGCTAGGCTGGGACACTCCTGAATCAAGGAGATTGAGAAAATGATAACCTAGATCAAAAATGATAGCCCAAAGGATAATCATGCAAACCACAGCACGTAATGCCAGGGCCAGTAGAGACATACGGATAGTGTTTAGGACCCACGTGTCAATGCTTAGTGGGGGACTTCCATGGGTCGTTACTCTATAGCTATATGCCCACATGGTGTCTCCCGGGAAGCTCAGCCAAAGGCCTCACCTTGGTTCCGAAAGCAGGTGGGTCAGACCCTCATGTGATTTTGCAGGGATGAACCGAGAGTGGAGGGGCCAAAACAGGCTTCAGGACTATGCAGTAATGTGTGCCTTCCTGCTGGAGAAAAGGACAAGCAAAAGGAAAGGGGGGGGAGGAGGCTGCCCGCTTACCCTTGGGCAGCCCTCAGCACACAGAAACATCAAGGGGCCTAATCACTGATGATCAAGAAGGGGGTGTCTTGCCAACACCAAGGGGACTACTCACTGATGATCAAGGAGGGGGAATCTCACCAATGCTGAGGAGGAAGAGCGTCCCTGTTCAGGTGCCAGATGTTGGGGTACCCCCTAGGGCCAGCCCAGGAGGGACCGCAGGGTCTCTGCTGAGTAGGGGGTGAGAGGCACGGAGTCACGACACAGACTCCAGGAGTTGGGTGGAAGCAGGCAGAGGGTGATCTGCTGCAAACTCTATTCAAGGAAGTGTAGGGGGTTTAAAGAGTTTGCCTGTCTCCAGGCAGATCATCTTGTAGCAGGTTTCTCATGAGCATGGGAGTGTAGCTGTTGTCATGCCAGGCCCGCACAGGATGCCAAATCCACAGAAGCCATTTCCTGGTTTCTTCTGGCATGTGTTCCAGTTAGGGCCCGACCTGCATTATGCCATACGGACGTTGACATGGATGTGCACTCATTTGAATATATGTTCAAATTACCTACTTTTAGTCTTGTGTTTGAGTTCACTTTAGAGCTACTTGTTATTTTTTTAAAAAAACTCCATTCCAATATTCTCAAACTTTGGTAGAAAATGATTTTAGTTTATCTTTAAGATAACACACATCAGTAGACCTTTTGTTGGAAATATTCATTAATGTAAACCGAGCAAATGTGTATGAATTGGATGAATTTCTTTTTCAGATTGGACATAGAGTGTAAGAACTTTGAACTTCATTGGTTGTACTATCTAACATGGTGTATTACTTTGTAAGTTCATTTCATTTTGGTGTCGTTTGCTAAGTAACATCTTGATTGCAGAAAACCATAGTGTTTGAAATAAGTAATGTAAGTTTGTTTGTTTCGGTGTGTCTTAACAGACTATAAGGCTTTAACCTGGAAGTACAGTCATTTGTAAAATAAGTTTGAATTACTAGTTTTGATCATGTATTTGAGTTCATTTATGAGCTAATTGCTATTGTGTAGGAAAACTCCATTCCAATATTCTCAAACTTTAGAGTAAATGATTGTAGTTAATCTAACACAACATCAGGAGGCCTTTTTGTTAGAAATATTCATTTATGTAAACTGAGCAAATGTGTACAAATTGGATGAGTTTCTTTGGCAGACTGGATGTAGAGTGTAACAACTTTGAACTTCATTGATTTGTACTATGTAATGCGATGTATTAGTTTGTAAGTTCATATCATTTTGGTTGTAATTTGCTAAATTAAGTAGCATCTTGATGGCAGAACACCATAGTGTTTGAAATAATAAATGTAAGTTTGTTTTGATGCATCTATGATACTTTGACATGGAAGTTCACTCATTTGTAATAT
Source organism: Orientallactaga sibirica (assembly GCA_036365145.1). NCBI lineage: Eukaryota > Metazoa > Chordata > Mammalia > Rodentia > Dipodidae > Orientallactaga > Orientallactaga sibirica. The sequence goes on from JAEOAD010000025.1 coordinate 862,316, forward strand.
ATGTTTGAATTACCTAGTTTTGATCATGTACTTGAGTTCACTTTAGAGCTACTTGTTATTGTTTAAGAAAACATTCTAATATTCTCAAACTTTGGTACAAAAGGATTGTAGTTCATCTTTAATGTAACACATCAGCAGGCCATTTGTTAGAAATATTCATTTAGATAAACTGAGCAAATGCATATGAATTGGATGAATTTCTTTTTCTTTATTTATTGTAGTCTCATGTTATTGATGAGAAAATGAAGACTCAAAGTCAGCTGCCCTATACATGGCCAGAGATCGAAACATATGCATTTGGAGATTATCCCTTGAACAAAGTGAAGAATTTTGTATTAAATGTAGTTGCTTGTTCAGTTGCTGGGTTGTTTTTGTATTCAACTGTTTTATTTTGTTTTTTTCTTTATTAGTTATGTACATACTTAATGTGTAAACAGCACATATTGGTACCATTCTTAGACTTCTCCCTGTCCTCCTCTCTCCAAAGGGACCCTCCTTGTTGGGGATGCCAGTTATCCCCATGTGGATTGTGGATCATTCAGAGTAGGGGTATCGATCAGATACAGGGAAGAGGCAATGTCTCTGTGCATAGTGTCCCAACATATGGCTCTAACAATCTTTCTGCCCCCTCTTCTGTTAATTTCCATGAGCCATGTTGGGTTTGTTTTATGTCTACTTCAGTGATGAGGTATTGATTGAGTTCTTTTGCAGACTGGATGTAGAGTGTAAAAACTTTGAATTTCATTGATGTGTACTATCTAACACAATGTATTAGTGTGTAAGTTCATTTCATTTTGGTTGTAATTTGCTAAGTTAAGTAACATCTTGATTGCAGAATACCATAATGTTTGAAATAAGTAATGTAAGTTTGTTTAAATGCATCTTAAAATATAGGAGACTTACACATGGAAGTATACTCATTTGTAATATAAGTTTGAATTACCTAGTTTTGATCATGCATTTGAGTTCACTTTAAAGCTACTTGTTATTGTTTAAGAAAACTCCATTCCAATATTCTCAAACTTTAGAGAAAAAGGTAGTAGAACACAACACCAGCAGGCCTTTTTGTTAGAAATATTCATTTAGGTAAACTGAGCAAATGAATATGAATTGGATAAGTTTCTTTCACAGATTGGATGAACAATGTAATAAATTTGAACTTCATTATTTTGTTCTATTGAATATGATGTATTAGTTTGTAAGTTCATTTCCTTTTAGTTGTAATTTGCTAAGTTAAGTAACATCTTGATTGCAGAACACCATAGTTTTTAAAATATGCAATGTAAGTTTGTTTGTTTTGATGCGTCTTAGTCTATGAGTTTTTGACATGGAAGTGCACTCATTTGTAATACATGATTGAATTACCTTTTTTGATAATATATTTGAGTTCAAATTAGAGCTATTTGTTATTGTTTAAGAAAACTCCATTCCAATATTCTCAAAATTAGAGAAAATGATTGTAGTTCATCTTTTTAAATTATTTATTTATTTATTTATTTATTTATTTATTTATTTGAGAGAGAGAAAGAGAGAGAGTGGGTGGGCCAGGGCTTCCAAGCTACTGCAAGAGAACTCCATCCAAATGCAAGCACCACCTTGTGCATCTGGCTGACGTGGGTACTGGGGAATCGAACCGAGTTCCTTTGGCTTTGCATGCAAGCACCTTGACTGCTAAGCGAACTCTCCAGCACTAGTTCATGTTTAATATAACACAATGTCAGCAGGCCTTTTTGTTGGAAATATTCATTTATGTAAGCTGAGCAAATGCATACGAATGAGATGAGTATCTTTTGAAGATTGCAGGAAGAGTGTAACAACTTTGAACTTCATTGATCTGTACTAGTATGGTGTATTAGTTTGTAAGTTCATTTCATTTAGGTTGTAATTTGCTAAGTTAAGTAAAATCTTGATTGAAGAACACAACAGTGTTTGAAATAAGTAATGTAAGCTTGTTGCAATGCATCTTAACAGTCTAAGAGACTTTGACATGGAAGTGTACTCATGCGTAATATGTTTGCATTACCTAGTTTCAACCATGTATTTGAGCTCACATTAGCGTTACTTGTTATTGTTTTAGAAAACTCCATTTCAATATTCTTAAACTTTAGAGAAAAAGATTGTAGTTCATCTTTATATATAACACAACATCAGCAGAACTCTTTCTTAGAAACAGATTTATGTAAACTGATCAAATGCATATGAATTGGATGAGTTTCTTATGCAGATTTGTTATAGACTGTAAAAAACATTGAACTTCATTGATTTCTACTAACTAACACATTGTATTAATTTGCGTATTCATTTCATTTTGGTTGCAGTTTGCTAAGTTAAGTAATATCTTGATTGCAGAAGACAGTGGTAGTTGAAATAAGTAATATCAGTTTGTTTGTTTCAAAGTGTCTTAAGAGTCTATGAGACCATGACAGGGAAGTGCACTCATTTGTAATATAAATTTGAAGTATCTACTTTCAATCATATATTTGAGTACACATTAGAGCTACTGGTTATTGTTTCAGAAAACTGCACTTCAATATTCTCAAAATTTAGAGAAAATGATTATAGTTCATCTTTAATACAACATCAGCAGAATTTTTAGTTAGAAATATTCATATATGTATACTGAGCAAATGCGTATGAATTGGATGAGTTTCTTTCACAGATTGGACATTGAGTGTAACAACTTTGAACTTCATTGTTTTATACTATCTAACACGATGTATGTTTGTAAGTTCGTTTTATTTCAGTTGTAATGTGCCTAATTAAGAAACATCTTGATTGCAGAACACCACAATGTTTGAAATAGGTATTGTAAGTTTGTTTATTTCAAAACATCTTAACAGTCTACAAAACTTTGCTGTGGAAGTGCACTCATTTGTAATATAAGTATAAAATACCTATTTTCAATCATCTATTTGAGTTCACAGTAGAGCTACTTGTTTTTGGTTAAGAAAACTCTATTCCAATATTCTCAAACTTTAGAAAAAATGATTGTCATTCATCTTTAATATAACACAACATCAGCAGGTCTTTTTTTCTTGAGAAATATTCATTTATGTAAAATAAGGAAATGCATACCAATTGAATGAGTTTCTTTCACAAATTGGATATAGGGTGTAACAACTTTGAATTTCATTGTTTTGTACTATGTACACTATGTACTAGTTTGTAAGTTCATTTCATTTTGTTGCAATTTGCTAAGTTAAATAACATTTTGATTGTAGAGCACCATAGTGTTTGAAATGTAATGTAAGTTTGTTTGCTTTGATGTGTCTTAACAGGATACGAGACTGATATGGAAGTGCACTCATTTGTAATGTCTATTTTAAGTACCTAGTTTCAATTGTGTATTTGAGTTCATTTCAGAACTACTTGTATTGTTTAAGAAAATTCCATTCAAATATCTTCAAATTAGAGAAAATGATTGTAACTCATCTTTAATATAACACAACATCAGAGGCCTTTTTGTTAAAAATATTCATTTATGTAAAGTGAGCAAATGCCTATGAATTGGATGAGTTTCTATCACAAATTGGACAGTGTACAACTTTGAATTTCATTGTTTTGTATTATTTAGTATGATGTAGTAGTTTGTATGTTCTTTGCATTTCAGTTGTAATTTGCTAAGGTAATTAACATCTTGATTGCAAAACACCATAGTGTATGAAACAACTAATGTAAGTTTGTTTTGATTCATCTTAGTATACAAAACTTTGACAATGGAAGTGCACTCATTTGTAATATATGTTTGAATTACCTAGTTTTGCTCATGAATTTAGTTAACATTAGAGCAAAGTGTTATTGTTTATGAAATCTCCATTCCAATATTCTCAAATGTTGGTAAAAAATGACTGTAGTTCATCTTTAATATAGCACAATATCAGTAAGCCTTTTTGTTAGAAATATTCATTTATGCAAATTGAGCAAATCCATACAATTGGATGAGTTTCTTTTGCAGATTGGACATAGAGTGTAAGAATTTTGAACTTCATTGTTTTGCATTATCTAACATGATGTATTAATTTGTAAGTTCATTTCATTTTGGTTATGATTTGCTAAGTAACATCTTGATTGAAGAATGGCATAGTGTTTGAAAGAGGTAATGTAAGTTTGTTTCAAATCATCTTAACAGACTACGAGACTGACATGGAAATGCACTTATTTGTAATATAAGTTGGAATAACCGAATTTCAATCATGTATTTGAGTTCACTTATGAGCTACTTGTTATTGTTTAAGAAAACGCCTTTCCAATATTCTCAGACCTTAGAGAAAATGATTATAGTTCATCTTTAATCTAACACAACATGAGCAGGAATTTTAGTAGATATTCATTTATGTAAACCCTACAAATGTGTATGAATTGGATGAGTTTCTTTTGCAGACTGGACATTGAGTGTAAAAACTTTGAAATTCATTGTTTTGTACTATCTACCATGATGTATTAGTTTCTAAGTTCATTCTATTTCAGTTGTAATTTGCCAAGATTAGTAACAACTTGTTTGCAGAACACCACAGTGTTTGAAATAGGTAATGTATGTTTATGTTTTTCAATGCATCCTAACAATCTATGAGACTTTGACATGGAAGTGCACTCATTTTCAATATAAGTTTGAATAACCTGATTTCAATCGTGTATTTGACTTTACTTATGAGGTACTTGTTATTGTTTAAGAAAACTCTATTCCAATATTCTCAAACTTTAGAGAAAAATGATTGCAATTCATCCTTACTATAACATATCAGCAGGCCTTTTGAATAAATATTCATTTATGTAAACTGAGCAAATTTGTATGAATTGGGTGAGTTTCTTTCACATTTGGACATGGAGTGTAACAACTTTGAACTTCATTGATTTGTACCATCTAACACAATGTATTAGTTTGTAAGTGCATTAAATTTTGGTTGTAATTTGCTAAATTAAGTAATATCTTGATTGCAGAACACCATAGTGTTTGGTATATGTAATATAAGTTTGTTTTGAAGTGTCTTAACAGTCTACAAGACTTTGACATATAAGTGCACTCATTTGTAATATAATTCAATTACCTAATTTCAATAATGTATTTGAGTTCACTTATGAGCTACTTGTTATTGTTTAAGCAAACTCCATTCCCATGTTATCAAACTTTAGAGAAAATGATTGTAGTTCATATTTAATATAACACATTAGCAAGGCTTTTTGTTAGAAACACTCATTAATGTAAACTAAACAAATGCCTATGAATTGGAAGAGTTTTGCAAATTGGACATTGAGTGTAACAACTTTGAACTTCATTGATTTGAACCATATAACACGATGTATTAGTTTGTAACATCATTTCATTTCAGTTGAAATTTGGTAACATCTTGATTGCACAACACCATAGTGTTTAAAATAAGTAATGTAAGTTTCTTTAATAAGATGTATCTTAACAGTCTATGAGACTTTGACATGGAAGTGCACTCATTTATAACATATGTTTGATTTACCTAGTTTCAAACATGTATCTGAATTCATTTTAGATTTACCTGCTATTTTTAAAGAAAACTCCATTCCAATATTTTAAAACTTTAGAGAAAATAATTGTAGCTCATCTTTAATATAAAACAACATCAGCAGTCTTTTTTCATAGAAATATTTACTTATGGGCTTAGCAGTTAAGGCACATGCCTGCAAAGCCTAAGGACCTCAGTTTGATTCTCAAGGTCCTACATAAGCCAGATGCACATGGTGGAACATGTCTCTGGAGTTTGTTACAGTGGCTAGAGGCCCTAGCACACCCATTCTATCTCTCCCTTCCCCCACCCCCATCTCTCATAAATAAATAAAATTTTAAAAACTTAAAAAAAAAGATATTCATATATGTAAACTGAACAAATGTGTATGAATTGGAAGAGTTTCTTTCACAGATTGGACATTGAGTGTAACAAATTGGAACTTCATTGTTTTGTATATTTCAAACAATGTATTTCTAAGTTCATTTCATTTTGGTTGTAATTTGCTCAGTTAAGTAACATCTTGATTGAAGAGTACCATAATGTTTGAAATAGGTAATGTAAGTTTGTTAGTTTTGATGCATCTTTTTTAAAATATATATATATATATATATATATATATTTATTTATTTATATTATTTTGATTTTACATTCATAGTAAAGGTTCCATTGTCCTCCTCCCTGTCCTTCTTCTTTCAAAGGGACCCTTGTCAATGGGAATGTGGGTCAAGCATTGTGAGGTTAGTTAAGAGTTCTGGTGGGTTGGCCCCAGTCTCTGTGCATAATGCCCCAACTTGTGACTCTAACAATCTTTCCGCCCCCTCTTCCGCAAGTTTCCCTGAGCCACATTGGGGTCATTTTAGTTCTGCTTCAGTGATGCGGTTTCGGGAGCCTCTGTGTCTCTGGATATCTGGCTTAGTTGGAGTTGGATGTTCTCTGTGTTTATCTCCTTCAGCCTTTTGCTGGTGTCATGATCGCCATGAATACTGAACTCTTGCCCTTCCCCTGCGTTGTTCTATGGTTTCAGCTGGGGCCCTGGTGAGGTGTGGTTAGCTGATCCTCCCTTCAGGTTCGATGTCCACCTGAAAAAAGATAAGCAAATTCTCCATCGGAGAGAAAAGTTAGTACTAGGTAGAAGGGATGAACATCTATGTTTTGGAGGGAAATTTATATGCGTTGGCTCTCTTCTAGCCCACATTTGGTGGTATCTTGATCTTGGAGACTGAGCTCATTTTTTGTATCTGGTTTTGACTTATTTCCCAGTTCCAGCAATGAGTTCCATTCCCCTGAGTGGATCTATTAGCCAAATCAAGAGCAGTTCGTTACCCACCATGGCTGATTGCCACTACTGCACTTGTATAAACATTACGTCAAGTTGTTTCCTGCTGGTTATCTTAGACTGCCAGTTATTTGGACAGATGTCGGTCATTTTCCCCCAGTTGCTTGTATAGCGCCCTCTGGTACTAGACTAGCTAACTGTCTGGGGACTGACCCTCTTCCAGATTCTGAACATATCTCTCCGTGTTTGGTCTCACACATGTAAGCTGTCTTCAACAGTAGGGTCTTGCCATTAACCTTTGGTGGGTCACCAAGAACTCTGACAGAAGTCTGTCTATTTTGGGAAACCTTGTAGGTGTTTCAGATCAACAGCTCATTGTGGAAGTTCACCGCATGCTGGCACTGGGAGTTATAAGTCTGCACCTAGGAAGGTGAGGGAAGAAAAAGATAATATAGAGGAGAAAGTGAGTATAGAGAGGGGAGGGAGAGAGAACAAGAGAGAGAGAGAGAGAGAAGAGAGAGAGAAGCAGGACAAGATTAAGGTTGGCCTTCATGATGCTCTCTCCAGGTTCCTGTGGTTTGGGTGTTCCCTCTGCGGGCCTGCTGAAGGATCAATGTTTTAACCTGTTGTTCAGAATAAAGGGTTTTATAGTATCTTTTCCTTTTGGGTCCCAATTTGTATCCCCCCTCTTGTTCTCCCTCCCACCCGCATCTTAACAGTCTACGAGACTTTGACATGGAACTGCACTCATTTGTAAAACAAGTTTGAATAACCTCATTTCAATCATGTATTTGACTTCACTTATGAGCTGCTTGTTATTGTTAAGAAAACTGCATTCCAATATTCTCAAACTTTAGAGAAAATGATTGTAGTTCACCTTTAATACAACACAAAATCAGCAGGCTTTTTTGATAGAAATTTTCATTTATGTAAACTGAAGAAATGCATAAGAATTTGAAGTTTCTTTCACAGATTGGATGATGAGTATAACAACTTCAAACCTCATTGTTTTGTGCTAACACAATTTTTTAGTTTGTAAGTTCATTTCATTTCAGTTCTAATTTGCTAAGTTAGGTAACATTTTGTTTGAAGAACAACATAGTGTTTGAAATAGGTAATGTAAATTTGTTTCGAAGTGTCTTAACAGTCTACGAGACTTTGACATGGAAGTTCACTCATTTGTAATATACATTTTACTTAGCTAGTTTAAATCATGTATTTGGCTTCATTTTAGAGTTACTTCTTATTATTTAAGCCAACTGCATTTCAATATTTTCAAACTTTAGAGAAAATGATTATAATTCATCTTAAATATAGCACAACATGAGCAGGCATTTTGTTCAAAATATTCATTTATGTAAACTGAGCAAATGCATGCAAATTGGATAGGTTTCTTTGGCAGATTGGATATTGAGTGTAACAACTTTGAACTCCCTTAATAAGTACTATCTAATACAATGTATTAGTTTGTAAGTTCATTTTGATTGTAATTTGTTAAATTAAGTAACAGCTTCATGTCAGAATATGATAGTGTTTGAAATAAGTAATGTAACTTTCTTTTTCTTCCATGCATCTTAACAGTCTAGAAGTCTTTGACATAGAAGTACACTCATTTGTAGTATATGTTTGAATTACCTAGTTTCAATCATGTATTGGAGTTCACTTTAGAGTTATTTGTTATTGCTTAATAAAAATCTATTTCAATATTTTCAAACTTTAGAGAAATTGATTGTAGTTCATCTTTAATACAACACAACATCAGCAGTCCTTTTTGATCAAGATGTTCATTTATGTAAATGGAACAAATACATATGAATTGGAAGAGTTTCCTTTGCAGATTGAACGTTGAGTGTAACAACTTTGAATTTCATTATTTTGTACCATCTAATGTGATGTATTAGTTTATAAGTTAATTTCATTTTGGTTGTAATTTGCTAAGTTAAGTAACATCTTTTTTTATAATTTATTTTTTATTTATATTATTCTGATTTTACATTCATAGTGTTGACTCCATTATCCTCATCCCTGTCCTCCCTCTTCCAAAGGGACCCTCATCAATGGGGAATGTGGGTCATGCATTGTGGGGGTAGTCAAGAGTTCTGGGGGGTAGGCTAAGCCTCTGTGCATAATACCCCAACTTGTGGCTCTAACATTCTTTCCACCCCCTCTTCCATGAATTTCCCTGAGCCACATTGGGGTCATTTTAGTTCTAGTTCAGTGATGAGGTTTTGGGAGCCTCTGTATCTCTGGATATCTGGCTTAGTTGGAGTTGGATGTTCTTTGTGTTTATCTCCTTCAGCCTTTTTCTGGTGTCATGATCACCAAGCCACTTAATCCACCACAATATGACAGGTATTAAATCAAACCTCACAGTTATATCTCTGAATATTAATGGCCTTAATTCACCCATCAAAAGATATAAGCTAACAGGGTGGATCAGAAAACTAGACCCCTCAACCTGCTGTCTTCAAGAAACCCACTTCACCACTAAAGACAGATACCTCCTCAGGGTGAAAAGGTGGAAAATGATATTCCAAGCAAACACAAATAAGAAAAAAGCAGGTGTAGCTATACTTATATCAGATAGAATAGGCTTCAAACCAAAAGTAACCAAAAAAGACAAAGAAGGCCACTTCTTACTTATCAGGGGAACAATCCAACAAGAGGATATCACAATCATCAATATTTATGTGCCAAACACAGGTGCACCACAATTCATAAAACAAAAACTACTTGGCAACAAAACAGAAATAACCACCAACACCATCATAGTTGGGGACTTCAATACTCCATTATCAGCAATAGATATATCATCCAAACAGAAAATTAAGTGACATCTTGGTTGAAGAACACCATAGTGTTTTAATAAGTAATGTAAATTTATTTGTTTTGAAGCATCTTAACAGACTCTGAAACTTTGACATGGAACTGCATTCATTTGTAATATAAGTTTGAATAACCTAGTTTCAATCATGTATTTGAGTTCACTTATGAGCTACTTGTTATTGTTTAAGAACACTCCATTCCAATGTTTCAAACTTTACAGAAAATGATTGCAGTTCTACATTAATATAACACAACATCAGGAAGCCTTTTTGTTAGAAATATTCTAATTCCTATGAATTGGAAGAGTTTCACAGCTTGGATGTTGAGTGTAACAATTTTGAACTTCATTGATTTGTAGTATTTATTAGTTTGTAACTTGTAACAATGTATTAGCTTGTCACTTCATTTCATTTCAGTTGAAATTTGCTAAGTAACATCTTGATTGCAGAACACCATAGTATTTGAAATAGGTAATGTATGTTTGTTTTGAACCATCTTAACAGTCTATGAGACTCTCCCATGGAAGTACACTAATTTGAAATATAAGTTTCAATAAGCTAGTTTCAATCATGTATGTGAGTTCACTTATAAGCTACTTATTGTTGTTTAAGACACTCATTTCCAATATTATAAATTTCAGAGAAAATGATTGTACTTCATTTTAAATATAGCATAATATAAACAAGCCTCTCTGTTATAAATATTTATTTATGTGAGCTAAGCAAATGCATATGAATTGGATGAGTTTCATTCACATATTGGACATAGAATGTAACAACTTTGAATTTCATTGATTTGTACTATCTAACATGGTGTATTAGTTTGTAAGTTCATTTCATTTCAGTTGTAGTTTGTTAACTTAAGGAACATCTTGATTGCAGAAACCAAAGTGTTTGAAATAGATAAAGTTTGTTTGTTTTGAAGTATCTTAAAAGTCCATGAGACTTTGACATGGATGTGCACTCATTTGTAATATGAGATTGAACAACCTAGTTTCAATAATGTGTTTGAGTTCACATTAGAGTTACTTGTTAATGTTTAAGCAAACTCCCTTCTAAAACTCTCAAACTTTCGAGAAAATGGTTGTAGTTCAACTTTAAAATAACAGAACATCAGCAGAACACTTTCTTAGAAATATTCATTTATGTAAACTGAGCAAATACATATGATTTGGATGAATTTCTTTCACAGCTTGCACTTGAATGTAACAACTTTGAACTTCATTGTTTAGTATAACCAAACATGATGTATTAGTTTGTAAGTTCATTTCATTTGGTTGTAATTTGCTAAGTGAAGTAATATCTTGAGTGCAGAACATCATAGTGTTTGAAACAGGCAATTTAATTTGTGTGTTTCAGTGTCTTAACCATCCATGAGATTTTGATATGGAAATGCATTCATTGGTAAGAAAAGGTTGAATTACCTAGTTTCATTCATGTACTTGAGTTCACTTTAGAGTTACTTGTTATTGTTTAAGCAAACTCCATTCCAATATGTTCAAACCTTAGAGAAAATGGTTGCAGTTCATATTCAACATAACAAAACATCAGCAGAATTCTTTGTTAGAATACTTTCTCATTGCTTGGAAGTTCTCCATGTGTGTGGTGCATCAAGGAATTCTATCTCATAAATCAGATCATAAAAAGCTTCCTTTTTCACTTGTTACACAAAATGCTTCTATTTTATTTTTCTTAACAATATTTATCATAATAGAACATTTTCATTATGTATTTAGCTTTTTTCTTTGCACATTCTAGAGATAATGAATGAACCAGGATGAGAAAATATTTTGTGAAGCTGAGTTTGAGTTTCTGTGATTGTATTTCTTAATGATTGTAAAGAAAACCACATAAATCAAGCCTAAGAAAAGTTAAAAAAAAAAAAGAATTCTTTGTTAGAAATAATCATTTATGTAAACTAGCAAGTGTGAACAAATTGGATTAGTTTCATTCACAGCTGGATCATTGAGTGTAACAACTATGAACTTCATTATTTTCTACTTTCTAACATGATTTATTAGTTTGTAAGTACATTGTTTGTTGTAATTTGCTAAGTTAAGTAACATCTTGATTGTAGAACACCATAGTGTACGAAAAAAGGTAATATAAGTTTGTGTGTTTCAAAGTGTCTTAACGGTCCACAAGACTTTGACATGGATGTGCACCCTTTGTAATACAAGTTTGAATGACCAAGTTTCAATCATGTATTTGAGTTGACTTTAGAGTTACTTATTATTGTTTAAGCAAAATTCATTCCAATGTACCCAAACTTTAGAGAAAATGATTTAGGGAGAAACTTTAGAGAAATGTTAGTTCATCTTTAATATAACACAACATCAATAGAACTCTGTTAGAAATATTCATATATGTAGACTGAGCAAATACATTGATTAATCAAACTCTATTACAATATTCTCAAATGATAGAAAAACTGATTGTAGTTCATATTTGACATAATACATCTTCATCAGCATGACTATGTTAAAATATGAATTTATGTAAACTTAGCAAATGCATACGATTTTGATGAGTTTCTTTTGCAGCTTGGAGGTTGAGTGTAACAATGAACTTCACTGTTTTGTACTCTCTAACATGCTACATGTAAGTTCATTTCATTTCAGTTGTAATTTGCTAACTTAAGTAACATCTTGATTGAAGAACACTGTTGTGTTTGAAATAGGTAATGTTAGTATGCTTTTTCAAAGTGTCTTAACAGGAGAGAGACCCTCAAGATTGTGTCCGTGTAACCTTGCCTCACTTTACAGGGAAGTAAAAGCAAGACTTTTAAGCTTTTAAAAGATTTCTTAAACTGTTTGCTGGCCCTTGCATTCAGCCAGAGGGAGGGGGTGAATGAAAAAATGGAATCCACTGATTCCCACACTCTAGGCCAGGGGCCACCACTGGTTAGGTCCTCACCACCACTCTCACCTCTGCTCTTCAACATAGTGGTAGAAGTATTAGCTCAAGCAATAAGACAGGAAAAAGAAATCAAAGGGATACAAATTGGAAAGGAAGAAGTTAAGTTAGCCCTATTTGCAGATGACATGATTCTATACATGAGTGCCCAAGAACTTCCATCTAAAAACTCTTAAAGGTGATTAGCACCTTCAGCAAAGTAGCAGGATATAAAATCAATGCACAGAAATCAGTAGCCTTTCTGTATGCAAAGGACAAAGAGACAGAAAAAGAAATAACTAACATCATCCCATTTTCAATTGCAACAAAGAAAATAAAATACCTTGGAATAACATTAACTAAAGAAGTGAAAGATCTATATAATGAAAACATAAAAACTCTCAAAAAAGAAATTGAGGAGGTCCTACAAAAATGGAAAGACCTTCCATGCTCCTGGATAGGTAGAATTAACATTGTGAAAATGGCAATCTTACCAAAAGCACTCTATAGATTCAATGCAATGCCAATAAAAATCCCAACTTCCTTCTTCAATGAGATAGAAAAAACTATCTCAAAATTCATATGGAAAGGCAAAAGGCCTGGATATCCAAGCTCATCCTCAGCAAAAGAAACACCTCTGGACGCATCACCATACCTGATCTAAAGCTATACTACAAAGCCATTGTAATAAAAACAACATGGTACTGGCATAAAAAGAGGAATATAGACCAATGGAACAGAATTGAAGATGCAGACTTGGGTCAAGTAACTACAGCTACTTGATATTTGACAAAGGCCCTTCCAACACAGAATGGAGAAAAGACAGCATCTTCAACAAATGGTGCTGGACAAACTGGACAACCATACATAGGAAAATGAATCTTGACCCACACATCTCTCCATGCACAAAAATTAAGTCCAAATGGATCAAAGACCATAATATAAAACCAGAAACTGTGCACCTACTGGAAGAAAAAATAGGAGGAACCCTCTGCGATATAGGAGTGGGAAAAGATTTCCTGAACAAAACCCCGGCAGCTCAGGAAATTAAACAATCACTCAGCCATTGGGATCTCATGAAGCTGAAAAGCTTTTTCACTGACAAAAATACTATAACCAAAGCCAGCAGGTTACCCACAGAACGGGAGAAAATTTTCACCAGCTATACAACTGACAGAGGCCTAATTTCTAGAATCTACAAAGAACTCCAAAACCTAAACATTAAATCACCAAACAACCCACTCACAAAGTGGGGCAGAGAACTGCACAGGGAGTTCTCAGAGGAAGAAATACAAATAGCAAACACACATTTAAGAAAATGTTCAACATCCCTAATCATCAGGGAAATGCAAATTAAAACAACTATGAGATTCCACCTTACCCCAGTAAGGATGGATAACATTAAAAAAAAAAAAAAAAAAATGAAAACAAATGCTGGCGAGGCTGTGGAGAAATAGGAACAAGTTTTCACTGCTGGTGGGAATGTAAAATGGTTCAACCACTATGGACAGCTATATGGAGACTCCTGAGAAGGATGGCCATAGACCTACCAATGGATCCAGTTATTCCCTTATGGTCATCCTGAGAAGGATGACCATAGACCTACCCATGGATCCAGTTATTCCCCAGATGTCCATCACTAGATGAATGGATAACAAAGATGTTGTATATCTATACTATGGAATTCTACATAGCAGTAAGGAAAGACGAAGTAAGTAATTTTGAAAAAAAAAATGCTGAAACATGGAACAGATCATCCTCAGTGAGTTCACCCAAGCACAAAAAGATAATCATCTCATGGTCTCGTTTATCTGTCGCTCCTAACCTGAATCCACGTGACATGCAGCCAAACTTAATAAACACTCTGAGGCCCAGACAAGAGGGAGGGTGGGATGGAGGGAGGGTAAGGGTGGGAGGGAATGAGAGGGTGGGAGGGAGGAAAAGGGGGGACACAATTTGGGACCCAAAAGGAAAAGATACTATAAAACCCTTTACTCTGAACAACAGGCTAAAACATTGATCCTTCAGCAGGCCCACAGAGGGAACACCTGAACCACAGGAACCTCGAGAGAACATCATGAAGGCCAACTTTAATCTTGTCTTGCTTCTCTTTCTCTTCTCTCTCTCTCTCTGTCTCTCTCTCCCTCTCTCTCTTTCTCTCCCTCTCCTCTCTATACTCACTTTCTCTTTTATATTATCTACCTTTTCCCTCCCTCACCTTCCTAGGTGCAGACTTATAACACCCAGTGCCAGCATGGGGTTAACTTCCACAATGAGCTGTTGATCCGAGACACCTACAAGGTTTCTCAAAAAAGACAGGCTTCTGTCAGAGTTCTTGGTGACCCACCAAAGGTTAATGGTAAGACCCTACTGTCGAAGACAGCATACATGTCTGAGTCCAAACACAGAGAGACCTGGCCAGAATCTGGAAGAAGGTCAGTCCCCAGACAGTTAACTAGTCTATTACCAAAGGATGCTACATGAGCAACTGGGGAAGGTGTCCAACATTGGTCCAAACAACTTGCAGTCTAAGATACCCAGCAGGAAAAAACTTGACGTAATGCTCATACAAGTGCAGTAGTGGCAAACAGCCATGGTGGGTAACGAACTGCTCTTGATTTGGCTAATAGATCCACTCAGTGGAATGGAACTCCCTGCTGGAACTGGGAAATAAGTCAAAACCAGATACAAAAAATGAGCTCAGTCTCCAAGATCAAGATACCACCAAATGTGGGCTAGAAGAGAGCCAACGCATATAAAATTCCCTCCAAAACATATATGGTCATCTCTTCTATCTAGTACTAACTTCTCTCTCTGTTGGAGAATTTGCTTATCTTTTGTCAGGTGGACAACGAACCTGAAGTGAGGATCAGCTAAGCACATCTCACCAGGGCCCCAGCTGAAACCATAGAACAATGCAGGGGAAGGGAAAGAATACAGCGTTCATGGTGATCACGACACCAGAAAAAGGCTGAAGGAGATAAACACAGAGAACATCCAACTCCAACTAAGACAGATATTCAGAGACACAGAGGCTCCCAAAACCTCATCACTGAAGCAGAACTAAAATGACCCCAACGTGGCTCAGGGAAACTCGTGGAAGAGGGGGCAGAAAGATTGTTAGAATCACAAGTTGGGGCATTATGCACAGAGACTGGGGAATACACCCAGAACTCCCTTTGAAAGTAGGAGGACAGGGAGGAGGACAATGGAACCAATACTATGAATGTAAAATCAGAATAATATAAATAAAAAATATATATTAAAAAAAAGTGTCTTAACAGCCCAGGAGACTTTTTGACATGGAAGTGCACTCTTTGTAACACAAGTTTGAGTTATCTAGTTTCAATCGTATTTGAGTTCAATTTAGAGTTACTTTTTATTGTTTAGCAAACTCCATTTCAATATTCTCAAACTTTAGAGAAAATGGTCGTATACATCTTTAACATAACATAACATCAACAGAACTCTTTGTTTCAAATATTCTTTTATGTAAACTGAGCAAATACATACCAATTGGAAGTTTCTTTCCAGCTTGGATGGTGATTGTAACAACTTTGAAATTCATTGTTTTGTATGGGTGACCAGGTCTAATAAATTGGCAGTGAACTCTGTCATATGCTCTCTGTTCTTCTAAGCATGGCTGACTTGTAGTCTTGGCATACCAGACCTAGGTGGAAGCATACTTCTCCATGGGCAATGGCCTGTTTGGATAAGAATGGAACACAACAGGAGATGGCAGCCCTTGTGACTGAGAGTCTTGTTTAGGCATAGTCACATGATTTATGTCTGGCTTGGGTGTTGTTCTAAGGTACAGAAGGATACTAGTGTGAGAAACAGTGTGTTATTAAAAAATTATTGAGATGTTTTAAAATTCTTCAGTTGGTGTTTTGAGAAGTTCTTATGCTCAAGCAAGTTGAACATAAATGAACTGTATTCACACTCTGAACATTATAAAGGCAGCACTAACTTGAAATAAAACATGCAGCTTCTCACATTGCTCTGCATCCCCTGTGTCTTGATTTCTGTGTATGTTTACCTGCCCAGGTTCTCCACTCCTCTTGAGAGTGACTACAGTTTTGTACTATCTAACGCGATGTATTAGTTTGTATGTGCATTTCATTTTGGTTGTCATTTGCTAAGTGAAGTAACATCTTGATTGCAGAACACCATAGTGCTTGAAATAGGTAATGTAAGCATGTTTGTTTCATGGTATCTTAACAGTCCATGAAACTTTGACATAGACATGCATGCATTTATAATAAAAGTTGGAATTACCTAGTTTCAAACATGTATGTGAGTTAACATTAGAGTTACTTGTTATTGTTTAAACAAACTCTATTCCAATATACTCAAACTTTAGAGAAAATGATTTTAGTTCATCTTCAATATAACATAACAAGAGCAAAACTCTTGTTTAGAAATATTCATGTAATCTGAGCAAATGCATATGATTTGGATGACTTTCTTTCACATTGGGGACATTGAGTATCACAACATTGAACTTCATTGTTTTGTACCATCGAACATGATGTATTGGTTTTTAAGTTCATCATTGCAGTTGGAATTTGCTAAGTTAAGTAACATCTTGATTGCAGAACAACATAGTGTTCGAAATAGGTAATGTAAGTTTGTTTGTTTCAAAGTGGCTTAACAGTCCATGAGACTTTTACAGGGAAGTGCAAATTTGCGATACAAATTTGAATTACTTAGTTTCAATCATGCATTTTAGTTCATTGTAGAGTTACTTGTTATTGCTTAAGCAAAATCCATTTCAATATTCTCGAACTTTAGATAAAATGGATGTAGTTCATCTTTAATATAACACAACATCAGCAGAACACTTTGTTAGAAATATTCATTTATGGGTCAAGATGGTGTCTGCCTAACCACACCTCACCTCACAGGGAGGGAAAGGAAATTGTTTAGGGTTAAGTGGGGTTTTTAACAGTCTGCAGATTCTAGTAGACCTCCAGAGGGAGGGTGAAGAGAAGCAAAGTAGGGAATCCGCTGTTTGCCACACTCTTGGGTAGCCCACCAGTCCCCCAGTCCCCTCAAGCAGCCATCCTAGCTGAAATTCCAGCTGCTGGTTCCTCCTGCACTAACCACAGGGTAAGTAGAACAGGCCAGAAGGCTAGCATTAACCCCTCAACTCCCCAACCTAGGCTTTCCTACCCACACAGAGCTCTACATGGGAATCCCATCCCACTTGCCCCACACTGCCAGGCTCCCCCCTACTCCCATGCATGAACCTAGACCAACAGGCTAGCATTCACCCCACCCCACCCCAACCTAGGCTCTCTCATCCCCACAGGGCTCCATACCCTAACACCTTCAGTCACACTCACCACCAACCCTGTAAGCAGACACAGGTCAAATGTAACTATAGCTTCCTCCTAAATTTAATAAGATTCCTTCACTGTGGTGGGCAGACAAAAGGAATAACATGAAAAATCAAATGCAAGTAAATCCAACAAGATTACCCAGTCCCACAATGTATATCTCAAATCAAAATATAGAAGAGACAATAGGGTCAGAACCCCAAAATGAAGACACAAGCAATGCCACACTGGCCAAGAAAATAACAGAACTTTCAGAAAATCAACAAAGGGCCTATAATTATATAAACATTGTTCTCACTAGACTAGACATAATAGAAAAGAACAAGAAAGGGCTCCAAAGACAAATTATCTCAAGAATAGTGAAAGAAGAGAGGACCTCAATAACCAGCTAGCTAAGCTCAATGAAGACATAAATAAATGCAAGGATGAATTCCATAGCATTAAGAAAATCAGAAAATGATGTGAAAAGGGAACTCAACAGAGGGATGGAAACTATACACAAAAAAAAAGCAGTAGAAAATACAAACTAAATTGAACAAGCCCAAAACTCTATAGAAGCTCTCAAGAATAAAGTTAGCCATGTGGAGGACAGAAACTCAGAACTGGATGACAAAACAGAAGAAACAGTCCGTGAGTCCAAAAGTTTCAATAAGTTCAAAATTTTTGTGACTAGAACATGAGGGAACTGTGGGATACCCTTAAACATCCCAATATTCAGATCATGTTAATACCAGAAGGCGAAGAAATTCAGACCAAAGGCATGGAGAACTCATTCAAAAAATTATAGAAGAAAACATTCCCACTCTCTCAAAAGAAAGTCCCATCAAGTTACAAGAAGCTAACATAACTCCAAACAGACTGAACCAAAGGAGAAATTCTCCAAGATGTATAATCATTAAGACTCTAAACACTGATAACAAAGAGAAAATCCTAAAAGCAGCTAGTGAGAAATAACATATTACATATAAAAGTAACCCCATCAGAATTACTTCAGACTTCTCAATGGAAGCCCTGAAAGCCAGAAGGGCCTGCAATGGAACACTGCAAAGTCTAAAAACTAATGGCTTCCAATTCAAACTATTCTACTCAGCAGAAGTATCCCTCACGATAGATGGTGAAAGAAAAACTTTCCAGCATAAAACTCAGCTTTACAATTATATGAACACAAAGCCAAACCTACAGAGAGTACTTCAGGGAATACTCCTCACAGAAGAATCAAACAACCAACCTCAAGTGCCTACAAGAAGCAGGTCACAATAAACAAACTCAGAGAAGGCATAAAAAACTACAAAGTCCAAGAAAACACCAAATAACATAAACCACCAGAACAAGGCAGGAATTAAATCAAACCTCACAGTTATTACCCTGAACATTAATGGCCTTAATTCACACATCAAGAGACATAAGCTAACAGGATGGATCAGACAATTAGACCCCTCAATCTGCTATCTTCAAGAAACCCATCTCACCAATAAAGACATACACCTTCTCAGGGTGAAAGTTTGGTAAATGATATTCCAAGCAAACAGAAATAAGAACCAAGCAGGTGTTGCTATACTAATCTCAGGTAAAATGGACTTCAAACCAAAAGTAATCAAAAGAGACAAAGGAGGCCACTTATTACTTATCAAGGGAAAGATCCAACAAGAGGATATCACAATCATCAATCTTTATGCACCAAAGACAGGTGTATCACAATTCATAAAATAAAACCTACTTGAGAAAAAAACAGAGATAACCACCAACACCATCATAGTTGGGGATTTCAATACTCCACTATCAGCAATAGATAGATCATCCAAACAAAAAATTAACAGGGAAGTAAGAGAACTCAACAAAACCATAAATCATCTAGATCTAATTGACATCTACAAAACATTCTACCCCAAATCTACAGACTGCACATTCTTCTCAGCAGCCCCAGGAACCTTATCTAAAATCGATCATATTCTGGGTCATAAAGCCTGGGTTCATATATGTAGGAAGATCAACATAATCTGCATGATATCAGATACCAATGCTATATCACTAGAAATTAATACAAAAGCTGCATCAGGAATCCCACCAGCTGGATTTCCCACCTGGAAACTGAACAACACACTTTTAAACAATAAATGGGTAGTGGATGGAAGGAAAAATGAAATTGCAAAATTTCTAGAAATAAATGAGAGGGAGAACACATCATGCCAAAAATTATGGGACACAATGAAGGTGGTCCTCAGGGGACTAATTCATAGCGCTAAGTGCCTTCATAACAAGTACAGAGAGATCCCAAATCAATAACTTAACCATCCACCTACAGGCATTGGAAAAACAAGAAGAATCCAACCCAAAAAGCTCCAGATGTAAAGAAATAATTAAGATCAGAGAAGAAATTAATGAATTGGAAACTAAGAAAACAATTAAGAAAATTGTTGAAAAAAAGAGCTGGTTCTTTGAAAAAAATGAACAAGATTGATAAACCCCTGGAAAATTTGATGAAGTGAAAAAAAGAGATGCTTCAAATTAACAAAATTAGAAATGAAATAGGAAAGATCATAACAGACATAAGTGAAACTGGGAGAATCATTAGAACTTATTTCAAAAACTTTTACTCCAAAAAACTGGATAATTTGGAGGAAATGGACACATTCCAGGATGCATGACACCTACCAAATCTAAACTCAGAGCAGATTAATCTACTAAACAAACCTACACCCACAGAAATTGAAAAGGTAATCAAAAACTTCTCCAAAAAGAAGAGTCCAGGACCAGATGGCTTCTCATCTGAAATCTATCAAACCTTCATAAAGAACTGAAATGAATCTTTCTCAAACTGTGCCACACAATCGGAGAACAGGGAAAGCTCACCAACTCCTTCTATGAAGCTAGTATCATGCTAATTCCAAAAACCAGGAAGAGATGCAGCAAGAAAAGAAAACTATAGGCCTATGTCCCTGATGAACATAGATGCAAAGTTCCTGGTCAAAATTCTTGCAAAACCAATTCAACAACACATCCAAAGCATTATCCAACTTGATCAAGTAGGCTTCATCCCAGGAACACAGGGGTGGTTCAACATACAGAAATCTGTCAATGTAATACACCATATAATTAAGCTTATCAATAAAAATGACAACATCATTTCCATAGATGCAGAAAATGCCTTTGAAAAAATACAAATCACCTCATGATCAAAACATTGGAGAGACTAGTCATGGAACTTGACATCTCAACATAGTAAAGGCTGTATATATAAAGCTACTAAAGCCCAAATAATACTTAATTGGAAGAGACTAAAGAAATTCCCATTGAGATCAGGAACAAGACAGGGGTGTCTGCCCTCGCCTCTGCTCTTCAACATAGTACTGGAAGTCCTAGCTCAAGCAATAAGACAGGAGAAAGAAATAAAAGGGATACAAATTGGAAAGGAAGAAGTTAAGGTAGCTCTATTCACAGATTACATGATTCTACACATAAGTGACCAGAGAACCTCCATCTCAAAACTCTTAAAGGTGATTAACTCCTTCAGCAAAGTGGCAGGGTAAAAAATCAATACACAAAATCAGTAGCCTTTCTACATGCAAAAGACAAAGATACAGAGAAACAAATAAGCAACATTGTCCCATTTTAAATAGCAACAAAATAATAAAATACCTTGGGATCACATTAACCAAGGATGTGAAAGCCCTTTGCAATGAAAACATAAATATACTCAAGAAAGAAATTGAGGAGGACTTGAGAAAATGGAAAGACCTTCCATGCTCCTGAATAGGCAGAATTAACATTGTGAAAATGGCAATCTTACCAAAACCAATATTCACATTTAATGCAATACCAATAAAAATCCCAACATTTTTCTTCACAGAGATAGAAAAATGATCTCAAAATTCATATGGAATGGCAGAAGGCTGTTGGGCTTTGCTAGTAACAGGCTGGACCAGTGAGGAGGCTGACCTGAACTATTGGACATGGCCAGGGGCCCTGGGCTGCGGGGTCACAGCTGGCCCTCTGTCAGGGGTCCCTGCTACGGTGATTGCCTTCCCTATGTTGTAGGGCGTAGTGAGCTGTCATCACCCAGAGTGGGCAGAACTGGCAAGGCACTCCCCCCAGACCCAAAGGGCTATGACCATTCCATAATTCAGACTTTGCCCCCCACAGTTCCTGACCTGTGGCTAGCTGCCCAAGAGACCCTCATGTGGCTAGTCACATAGCCTTCTCACCTCCCACAGTTCTGAAGTCACAGCCTCCTTTTAATCTCTTCCGCCCTTCCCCCTACCTTCCCTTATCCTTCCCCCATAGCTTTGAAATTACTAGTCCTTCCTCTATCTAGATAACAGCCCATAAACTATGCATCCAATTGCCATACAGTGTGTATGTGCAGTCTCAACCTTCCACAAGTGTTTATAAGCCCACCCACCTTTTCAATAAACGAGTGCTGTCCATCAGACGGTCTCCCGGGTTCTCATTGCCCCGTCATGTGTTCGTATGTTCGTCGCACTCACCCGCCCAGCCAGAATGACCCCCTTCCCCACCTGGGATGTCAGTGGCCAATGACCCTGGGGAACAGGAACAGAAGGAGACCCACAGCCCAAGACCCACAGCTGGCACCCAAACAGGGACTTTCTGGAAGCGTGGTTAATAGGTGAGTGACCCCTAGAGGACATCCTCTTCCTGGGGCTAACGGCCCCCAGTGGCCACCTCCCCATTGAGGGCTGGCAAGGTTTGGTATGAAGGAAGGCAGGCTTCCCCTTTCTCCATCAGAGAAAGGCAGATCTCTCTCTCAGAAACTATCCTCTTTTTTCATTCTTTATTTTTGATTCGCGTGGATTTGGAACAAAGTGACAGGGCAATTGAGGTCTTTTGGCCGGGGTTACACTCCGGCATTGACTGAAGGCCCCGAGCTCACTGTTCAAATCCTGACAGCCCATTTGGGCATTGGCAACAACCTTCTATCTATTTCTCTTCATGATTGAAAACCAGTAACGCATCGACCAGAAAAAGCCTCTAGGGCAGTCACTGGACTCTTAAACTTGTGGACAGGTTTACGTCAAGCCCTTTGGGGAATCCCCTGTACTATTTGTAGCCAGGGATGTTTCCCTCTGGTCTTGGCATTTCTGGACTTTCTCTATCATGGGGAACACTAGCTCCCATCAAAAGGAATCCCAAGTCAGAAGGTTAAAGACATTTCTTAAAGTTAGGGGCATAAAACTCTCTCAAAAAGAGGCCAACTTATTCTGGGGAAAAATCCTCCAGATATCAGTCACCATGGCCGCTGGCCCATGCCCCAAAGTCACGGCACGCTGACAGAGGCAAAGGCTGCTGGACTGCGCTCCACTCTGGAGCCAGGGCCATGCAAATGCCACAGGCAACAGAGGAGACAATAGCTACACCTTAGGGGAAAAGCCCCTCCACCTGCTTCTCTCTCTGCTTATAGCTGGGTTCAGGGCCCAGGCTCCAGGGGCCTGATACCCTCCAGCCACACCCACCCAACAGGGTAAACAAGGAGATAATAGATTTATTTAAAAAAAAAAACTGAAAATGGCAAGATCAGAAAGCTGCCTTATAGCAAAAGGGAAAAAGTCCAAAACCCTCCCTGGGGAGAAAAAAAAGAGAGAGAGAGAGAGAGAGAGAGAGAGGCTCTTTCTTAGCTTCCATGGCTTGCAGAGCCTGGGGACTACAAACACATAAAATCTTGAAATCTGGGTAAATTCCAAATTACTGTGAGTAGATGTGGACTTCTTATAAGTATTTACAACTGTTGTAAGCTCACTTTGCCTCTCTATGCTTCTCTGGGACTACTAACAAAAAACAGTCTCAAGATTTATATTTAAATTTAAATATGTGCTCAATACTAAATTTGTTAGAAAATTTCCAATAATGTTCAAATCTACTTTCATAATTTAAAAAATGTGTTTCAGAGGTCAAGTCTGATCTACTCTTTAAAGATATTTCAAAAGGCCTTTTATTAAAAGTCTTATGATAAAGACAATAAAAGTTTTTGCTGGTAGTAATGAGATAAACTAACTTAAAAAGTTAAACTGGAGAAAAAACTTTAAATGTTGGTAACTATTTGATAAAAAAGATTGTTACAGAGTGGTTACATATTTTCTAAGATAAAAATATGTAAATAAAGATATTAAGTATACTTAAACAGAAGGTAAAGACAAAGCACTTAACTGGATTACAGATCTTTTGAGATACAATAAAATGATTATTTACCTAGGGCTTACATCAGACTAACAAAAAGCATGGCCCTAGCTGATAGCAGGTTACTAGGTATTCAATTTGTAAACTTAAAACTTTAATTTGTTGATGTTAATCTGGTCATGATAATGGTTAAAAAAGACTAAATTTAGAGTACCCAACAAAGTTAATTAAGTTCCTATTTGTCAACATTTTAACTATATCTTAAGGTTAAATTTGGCTCATTAGTACTTAATTCTCTCACATGGTTAATATAGCTAATATACAAAAATTCCTAACATCCCCTATCTCCCTCCATTGGCACACCAGTAGCTGCCTGGGACCTAATACCCTCCTCACAAGGGGGAGAGGATCTGCTTATATTTTCATAGGATCAGCCCAGGCCTGCCTGGGCCCCAGTTGAAAATATCCAAATCCAAGGAGATGGCTTGTCTGACACTGAAACGGAAGTGTTCCAGGCCCCCCAGGAGGAAAACATGCTGACCTGGGGCCAAATTGAGGCCCTCTGCCAGCAAGGAGTCATGCTGGTATGAAATTCACAACAGCCTCTATCTCCAGAGACTCTGTTTATATCCTTACTTGCTATCCTGACCTTAAAAGTAACACAGGCTCAACAAGCATATTGGGCTTATGTACCTGACCCCCTTCTAGCCAGGGCTGCTCTCTAGGAAGAACCTTTACCTAAGATATTTTCCAATGCTTCCCTTACTACTGCCAATTATGACCTAGAATTCCTGCAAGAAGTGACTAAACCAATTAACTGGACCTCTTGCAGCAGAGCCAACTATCTGCTTTTCAAGCAATAGGTATCATGAGGGATGTTATTTAATATATCCAAACCACCCATTAATTACGGATGGCAAATACCAAAATAAATATAATTTACGATTACAGTTGGGTCCCCAGGAAAGTAAAAAATCAGAGGTACCGCACATCTTGAGTCCCCAAGGGCGGCCTCAACCAGAATTATGGAAAGTAATAGTTACCCTAAAAGAAAATCATTTTAAGTTTCATACATGTCTGCCCCTCCCTTATCTTTTTGTAGTTGGGCCCGGGTGGGTCAATCATCAAAATAAAATTTACTATCTTAATTGTACCTGGTGTATTATCACCAATTGTATCAATTCTAAGGGAGACACAGCTGCAGATTACTCCTCCAAGGTAGTCTTTATTGTCATGTGTTCACCTTACTTAATTATGCCAGTCAAAATGACTGAGCCCTGGTACTCCAGCTTCCGGAGCTCAAGTGTTCCAGCAGCTCAACAGATTGTGGAAAAGAAGATTCAATAGAATGGCTACTTGTGGAAATCATTGCTGCAACCATCATCGCCTCTTCCACCACAGCATCAGTATCCCTGGCACAATTGATGAAGACAGCTGATCATGTTAATGGACTGATTAAAATTTTTCTCAAGTTTTTTCATCACAGATAGATATTGATAAAAAGCTGTTAGTCAGGTTAGATGCTCTAGAGGCTGCCATTATGTATTTAGGAAGACAGGTTGCCAATCTGGCAGTTCAAATGCAATTGTTCTGTCATGCAAATTATCAATTCATATGTATTACTCCTTTATCCTACAATGGGACTGCTACTGAATGGTGGAAGGTTGAAAATCAGATTTGGGGTATTTGGAATCATAATAATCTTAGCATAGATTTACAAAGTTTACAAAAGAAAATATTTGTTATTTCATATAGTCATTTGTCTTTTGGTGATCATGCTAAGGCTGCAAAAGGATTTTTTGATGCCTTAGAGAGCACATTGCAAAAATTATCTCCCAAACAGTTTCTTTCTCAGATTTTCATTTGGCTACTATTGGTGTCAGGCACCCTGCTACTACTCTTATGCATAATCCCCTGTAATATAAACAGATTTTGACTGGGTACTTATACACCAGTTGGCTCTAACTGGACCTGCATTAAGCCACAAAAAAAACTTACCCAAGATGACACTGCCCCATTTTAAAAAACAAAGGGGGAGTTGTTGGGCTTAGCTAGTAACAGGCTGGACCAGTGAGGAGGCTGACCTGAACTACTGGACATAGCCAGGGGCCCTGGGCTGCAGGGTCACAGCTGGCTCTCTATCAGGGGTCCCTGGCGACGGTGATTGCCTTCCCTATGTTGTAGGGTGTAGTGAGCTGTCATCACCCAGAGTGGGCAGAACTGGCAAGGCGCTCCCCCCAGACCCGAAAGGCTATGACCATTCCATAATTCAGACTTTGCCCCCCAAGAGACCCTCATGTGGCTAAAGTCACATAGCCTTCTCACCTCCCACAGTTCTGAAGTCACAGCCTCCTGTTAATCTCTTCTGCTCTTCCCCCTACCTTCCCTTATCCTTCCCCCATAGCTTTGAAGTTACTAGTCCTTCCTCTATCTATATAACAGCCCATAAACTATGCATCCAATTGCCATACAGTGTGTACATGCCATCTCAACCTTCCCCAAGTGTTTATAAACCCACCCACCCTTTCAATAAATGAGTGCTGTCCATCAGACGGTCTCCCAGGTGCTCATTGCCCCTTCATGTGTTCATATGTTAGTCGCACTCACCTGCCCAGCCAGAATGACCCCCTTCCCCGCCCGGGACGTCAGTGGCCAATGACCCCAGGGAACGGGAACAGAAGGAGACCCACAGCCTGAGACCCACAGAAGGCCTCAGATATCCAAGCATATCTTCAGAAAAAGAAACATCTCTGGAGGTCTCACTATGCCTGATCTAAAGCTATATTACAAAGCCATAGCAATAAAAACAACATGGTACTGGCATAAAAACAGGATTATAGACCAATGGAACAGAGAAACATACAATAAGCAGAGCCAATAGTTTACCCACAAAATGGGAGAAAATTTTTGCCGGCTATACAACTGACAGATTCCTAATATCTAGAATCTACAGAGAAGTCAAAAAAACTAAACAATAAAATGTCAAACAACCCACTCACAAAGTGGGGCAAAGAACTGTGCAGGGAGTTCTCAGAGGAAGAAATACAAATGGCAAGCACACACTTAAGAGCATATTCAACATCCCTACCATCATGGAAATGCAAAGTAAAACATCTATGAGATTTCACGGTACACCAGTAAGGATGGCAAACATTAAAAAAGTGCTGGTGAGGTTGTGAAGAAATAGGAACCCTCATTCACTGTTGGTAAGAATGCAAGCTGGTACAATCTCACTATGGAAAGCAATATGGAGGTTGCTTAGAGTTGACTATAGAGTTACCAACAGACCCAGTTATTCCCTTACTAGGAAAACCTCCATGCCTCAGTTCAGAGAGATTTGTTCAAACGAGTTTATAGCTGTTCAATTCATAATAGCTAAGGACTAGAATCAACCCAGATGCCCATAATTAGACAAATGGATAACCAAGATGTGGTATATCTCCAAGATGGAATTCTACACAGCAATAAGGAAACATGACACAATGAAATTTGAAGAAAAATGGTCGAACATGGAATATATCATTCTCAGTGAACTCACCCAATTACAGAAATATAATCATTGCATGGTCTCACTCATCTTGCCTTCTAACCTGAATCTGCCTGAGATGCTGACATACCTAATGAGCATCTCAAGGACTGGACAATAGGGAGGGTGGGGCAGGAGAGGAGGGTAAGGGACAGGGGACACAAAACTGGATGTAAATGGAAATGGTACCATAAAATCCTGTATCCTGAAAGACAGACTAAGGATGAACCTTCATCATGTCCCTAGAGGGAACACCTGATTCACAGGGACCTGTAGAGGGTATGATGAGGACTAACCCTAATCTTCTCCTGCTTCTCTCTATCTCTACCTCTTCTCTCATTCTCTATATTACATATCTTTTTCTTCCTTCTTTTCCCTTGGTGCTGGCCTGAAACTCCCAGTACCAGCATGCAGTACACATCTACAATGAGCTGTTGACCATAGAGACTTACAAGGTTTCCCAAAAGAACAGAGATTTCTGTCAGAGTACTTGATGACCCACCAAAGGTTAATGGTAAGACCCTACTGCTGAAGACACAATATGCTGTTGGTATAGAACATGGAGTGAGCTGGCTGGAATCTGGAAGAGATTTAGTCCCCAGACAGTTAGCTTGTCTCAATCCAGAAGGTGCTCCATGAGCAACTGGGGAAAAGTAACCAACAACAATCCAAGCAATGTGTGATCTAAGCTTCTCAGCAGCAAACAACCTGACTTGATGCTCACCAGAGTGCAATAGCAGCACAAAGCTATGGTGGGTAACCAACTCCTCTTGAATTGGCTAATAGATCCACTCAGTGGTATGGAACCCATAGCTGGAACTGGGAAGCAAGTCAGAACCATATCCAAAAAATGAGCCCACTCTCCAATATCAAGCCACCAATCATGGGCTACAAAAGGGTCTACACCTATGAAATTCTCTCTAAAATAATAATGGTTATCCCATTTATCTGTGCTGACTTTTCTCTCCATTGGAGAATTTGCTTCTCTTTTTCAGATGGATGCAGAACCTGAGGAGAGAATCAGCCTATCACATCTCACCAGGGCCTGAGCTAAAACCATAGAGAAATGGGGGAAATAAGCAAGAGTGCTGCTTTCTTGGTGAACCAGGGACCTACACAAGAGTGAAGGAGATAGACACAGAGAAAACTCAATTCCAACCAAACCAGATATCCAGAAACACAGAGGTTCCCAAGACCTCATTAATGAAGTAGATCTAAAACAAACCCAAAATTGCTCAGGGAAACTCGTGGAAGAGGGTTATAGATTGTTAGAGCCACAATTTGGAACATTATGAACACAGACATTGCCTCTTCCTCATATCTGATGGTTACACCCACATTACCCAGTGAGGAGGGTCCCTTTGGAGGGGAGAAGACAGGGAGTAGGGTAATGATAGTATCAGCATGACTATATACACACTATTTACATAAATAATTTAAAAAAGAAAAAGAAACATTCATTCATGTAAACTGAGCAAATGCAAACTAAATGGATCAGTTTCTTTTGTAGCTTAGATGTTGACTGTAACAAATTTGAACTTCATTGTTTTCTACTATCTAACATGATGTATTAGTTTATAACTTCATTTCACTTTTGTTGTAATTTGCTAAGTTAAACATCTTGATTGCAGAACAACATAGTGTTTGAAATAGGTAATGTAAGTTTATTTGTTTCATAGTGTCTTAATACTCCAGAAGACTTTGACATGGAAATGCACTCTGTATAATACAAGTTTGAATTACCTAGTATCAATACCATATTTGAATTCTCTTTAGAGTTATTTGTTGTTGTTTAGGCAAACTCAAATATTCTCAAACTTTAGAGGAAGTATTTCTAGTTCATTTTTAATATTATACAACCAGAGAAGAACTCTTTATTAGAAATACTCATTTATGTAAACTGAGGAAATGTGTATGAAACGGATCAGTTTTTTTTCACAGCTTGAACACTGATTGTAACAAATTTGAACTTCACTGTTTCATACTAACAAGATGTAATAGTTTGTAAGTTTATTTCATTTCAGTTGTAATTTGCTAAGTTAAGTTGTTACTTAACTTAGCAAATTACAACTGAAATGATAGCAGAACACCATAGTTCTTGATAGCAGAACACCATAGTTTTGAAATAAGTAATGTAAGATTGTTTCACTGTGTCTTAATAATCCATGAGACATTGACATGGAAGTGCACTCTATAATACAAGTTTGAATTACCTTGTTTCAATCATGTATTTGAGTTCATTTTTAGAACTGCATGTCATTGTTTAAGCAAACTCCATTCCAATATTCTCAGAATTTACAAATTGGATGAGTTTCTTTTGCAGCTTGGACCTTGAGTGTAACAACTTGAATTTTATTGTTTTGTTCCATCTAACATGATGTATTAGTTTTAAGTTAGATAATTTTGGTTACAAGTTGCTAAGTTAAGTAACGTCTTGATTGCAGAACACCATAGGCTTTAAAATAGGTAATTTTGTAAATTTTGAAGTGCCATAACAGTGCACGAGGCTTCGATATGGAAGTACACTCTCTGTAACACAAGTTTGAAATGCCTAGTTTTAATCATGTATTTGACTTCACTTCAGAGTTACTTATTATTGTTTAAGCAAACTCCATTCCGATACATGAGCAGAAGTCTTTGTTAAAAATATTCATACATGTCAGCTGGGAAAATTTGTATGAATTTCATGAGCTTCTTTCGCAGGTTGGACGTTGAGTGTAACAAATTTGAACTTCATTGATTTCTGATATCTACCCAATGAATTAGTTTGTAAGTTCATTTCATTTCAGTTGTAATTTGATGTTAAGTAACATCTGAATTGCAGAACATCATAATCTTTGAATTAGGTAATGTACATTTGTGTTTTTTTTTTTTTTGTAGTGTCTTACCAGTCAAGGAGACTTTGAAATTGAAGGGCACTCTCTCTAATAAATGTTTATATTATCTAGCTTCAATCATGTATTTGAGTTCATTTTAGAGTTTCTTATTATTTTTTAAGCAAACTCATTTTCAGTGTTGTCAAACTTTAAAGAAAATTGTTGTAGTTCATCTTTAATGTAATGCAACATCGTCAGAACTCTTTGGTAGAAATATTCATTCATGTAAACTAAGCAAATGTCTATGAAATGGATCAGTATCTTTCACAGCCTGGTCATTGATTGTAACAAATTTGAACATCATTGTTCTATACTATCTAAAAAGCTGTATTAGCTTATAAGATCATTTTATTTTGCTTGTAATTTGCTAAGTTAAGTAACATCTTGATTGAAAAAAAACATGGTATTTGAAATAGGTAATGTAAGTTTGTTTGTTTCAAAGTGCATTAAGAGTCCACGAGACTTTGATATTAAAGGGCACTCTCTATAATACAAGTTTGAATTACCTAGTTTAAATCATGTGTTTGAGTTCATTTTGAGTTACTTTTGTTGTTTATGCAAACTCATTCCAATACTCTCAAACTTTAGAGAAAATGATTGTTGTTCATCTTTAAGATAACACAACATCAGCAGAACTTTGTTAGAAATATTCTTTCATGTAAACGGAGCAAATCTGTATGATTTGGATCAGTTTCTAAGCAGTTTGTACATTGAGTAAACAATTTAGAACTTCATTGTTTTGTACAATTTATCATGATGCATTAGTTTGTAAGTTCATTTCATTTTGGTTGTAGTTTTCTAAGTTCAGCAACATCTTGATTGCAGAACACCGTAAATTTTGAGTTTGGTAATGTATTTTTTTTTTTTTTTTTTTTTTTTTTTTTTTTTTTTTTGACGTGTCTTACAGTTACTTTCTATTGTTTAAGCAAACTCCATTCCTGTGTTGCCAAACTTTAGTGAAAGTGGTTGTAGTTCATCTTTAATGTAACACAACATCACCAGAATGCTTTGGTAGAAATATTAATTCATGTAAACTGAGCAAATGCATACAAAATGGATCAGTTTATTTTGCAGCTTGGATGTTGATTGTAAAGAAATTTAAACATTCTTGTGTTGTACTATCTAACATAATGTATTAATTTGTAAGCTCATTTCATTTCACTTGTAATTTGCGAAGTTAAGTAACATCTTTTGTTTGCTTGTTTCAAAGTGTCTTACTATTCCCCAAGACTTTGAAATTGATGGGCACTATCTGTAACACAAGTTTGAATTACTTAGTCTTAGTCATGAATTTGAGTTAACTTTAGAGTTATGTGTTACTGTTTAAGCAAACTCCATTACAATATTCTCAATGATTGTTGTTCATGTTTAATATAATACATCAACAGAATTTTTTATTAGAAATATTCATTCATGTAAATGGAGAAAATGGGTATGACTTGGAAGAGTTTCTTCCACAGGTTGGATGTTGAGTGTTGTTACTTTGATCTTCATTGTTCTGTACTGTAACATGATGTCTTAGTTTGTAAGTTCATTTCATGTCCGTTGTAATTTGCTACGTTAAGTAACATCATGATTGCAGAACACCATAATCTTTGAATTAGGTAATGTACATTTTTTTTTTCGTAGTGTCTTACCAGTCCACGAAACAGAAATTGAAGGCCACACTCTATAATAAATGTTTGCATTACCTAGTTTCAATCATGTTTTTGAGTTCACTTTAGGGTTACTTATTTTTGATTCTGCAAACTCCATTCCAATATTCCCAAACTTTAGAGAAAATGGTTGTTGTTAATCTTTAAGATAACAAAACATCAGCAAAACTATCTTAGAAATATTCTTTCATGTAAATGGAGCAAATATGAATGATTTTGATCAGTTTCTATCACAGCTTTTACACTGAGTACAACAATGTTGAACTTCATTGTTTTGTACTTTGTAACACTATATATTATTTGGTACATACATTTCCTTTCAGTTGTAATTTGCTACGTTAAGTAATATCTTGATTTCAGAACACCATAAACTTTGAATTTGGTAATGAAGTTTTGTT
The DNA here is from genome assembly GCA_036365145.1 of Orientallactaga sibirica. NCBI lineage: Eukaryota > Metazoa > Chordata > Mammalia > Rodentia > Dipodidae > Orientallactaga > Orientallactaga sibirica. The sequence continues at coordinate 894,715 of JAEOAD010000025.1, forward strand.
TGTTTCAATGTGTCTTACCAGTCCACGAGACATTGAAACTGAAAGGTACTCTCTGTAATACATGTTTTAATTACCTAGTTTCAATCATGTTTTTGAGTTCACTTTAGAGTTACTTGTTATTGTTTAAGCATACTCCATTCCAGTGTTATCAAACTTTAGAAAAAATAGTTGTAGCTCATGTTTAATGTAACAAACATCATCAGAACAATGTGGTAGGAATAGTCAATCAAGTAAACTAAGCAAATGTGTACAAAATGGATCAGTTTTTTTCACAATTGGACATTGATTATAACAAATATGAACATCATTGTTTTGTACTACCTAACATGATGTATTAGTTTGTAAGTTCATTTCATTCTGCTTGTAATTTGCTATGTACAGTAACATCTTGATTGCAGAACAATATAGAGTTTGAAACAAGTAATGCAACTTTGTTTGTTCCAAGACTTTGACATTGAAGGGCACACTCTGTAATACAAGTTTGAATTACCAGTTTCCATCCTGTATTTGAGTTCACATTAGAGTTACTTGTTTTTGTATATGCAAACTCCATTCCAATATTCTCAAACTTTAGAGAAAATGATTTTTGTTCATCTTTAATGTAACGCATCAGCAGAACTCTTTTGGAAATATTCTTTGTTTTTGTTTTTTTTTTGAGGTAGGTTCTCATTCTGGCCCAGGTAACTATGTAGTCTCAAGGTGTCCTCAAACTGACAATGATCCTCCTACCTCTGTGCTGGGATTAATGGTATACACCACCACACCTGGCGGAAATATTCTTTCATGTAAACAGAGCAATTGCATATGATTTGGATCAGTTTCTATCTCAGCTTGTACGTGTATTGTAACAACTTTGAACTTCATTGTTTTGTACTAACATGATGCATTAGTTTGTAAGTTCATTTCATTTTGCTTGTAATTTGTTAAGTTCAATAATATCACTTGTTTGCTTATTTCGAAGTGTCTAACCAGTCCTCAATGCTTTGACATAGAAGGTCACTATCTGTAATACAAGTTTGAATTATCTAGTTGAGAGTTACTTGTTACTGTTTCAGCAAACTCCATTTAAATATTCTCAAACTTTAGAGGACATGAGTGTTGTTCACTTTAATATAACACAACATCAGCAGAACACTTTGTTAGAAATATTCGCTTTTGTAAATGGAACAAATGGGTATGACTTCAATGAGTTTCTTTCCCAGCTTGGACGTACAGTGTAATTACTTTGAACTTCATTGTTTTGTACTATGTAACATGGTGACTTTGAGATTGAAGGGCACTCTCTTCAATTCATGTTTTAATTACCTAGTTTCAATCATGTATTTCAGTTCACTTTAGTGTTACTTGTTATTGTTTAAGCACACTCCATTCCAGTGTTTTAAACATTAGAGAAAATGGTTGTTGTTGATCTTTAATGTAACACAACATCATCAGAACTCTTTGGTAGAAATATTCATTCACGTAAACTGAGCAAATCCATATGAAATGGAGCGGTATCTTTCACAGCTTGGTTGTTGATTGTAACAAATTTGAACATCATTGTTCTATACTATCTAAAAAGCTGTGTTCGTTTATAAGATCACTTTATTTCACTTTTAATTTGCTAAGTTAAGTAACATCTTGATTGCAAAACAACATAGTGTACAATAAAGTTAAAAGTGGTTAGATTCAAGAGTAAAACAGTGAAAGGAACTCATAACTTTGGTGTGTGTTAGCTGTGTTTAAATTAATGAAGATTTCAAACAAAAAGACTCCCAAGTTTGTTTCATAGAGAAGTGCAACTACATAAATTTTTTTAAAGTTCTAGAATATGTTATGTAAATTAACTAAAAAAAACAACTAGCTCTAAATTGAACCCAAAGATATTATTGAAACTAGATAATTCAACCCAGTATTGGAAACCCATGTGGTGCAGTTCTTTGGCAGACACCAGTAGACAGTAGAGAAGCATCTAAACAAACAAACTTATTCCTAGGGTTAAATAATATAGTGTTGTACAATTATGTTACCTAACTTATCAAATTACAACTGAAATGAAAAAAACTTACAAACTAATACATTGTGTTAGGAAGTACCAAACAATGAAATAAAAAGTGGTCACACTCAAGGCTGAAATATTGAAAGTTATTCATTTTGGTTGTGTTTTCTCTGTTTAAATAAATGAATATCTCAAACATAAAGGCCTACTGGTTTTGTTTCATGCTGAAGATGAACTACAATGATATATATATATATTTTTACAAAACCCTAAGTGCACCCAAAGATATCATTGATACTAGGTAATTCAAACCGATATAAGAAACACATGAGTGCAACACTTTGAGAATTTTAAGAAGCATCTAAACTATCAAACTTACATTCTCTCTGTCCATCAATATGGTGTTCTACAAACATTGTGTTACCTATCTTAGCAAACTACAACTGAAAATAAACGAACTTGCAAACTAAAACATCATGTTAGAAAGTACAAAACAATGAAGTTTACAGTGGATACACTCAACAACCAAACAGTGAATGAAATTCATTCCTTTGGTGTATGTATGCTCTGTTTAAATCATTGAAGATTTCTCACTAAACAGCCTAGGGAGTATTTTCATACTGAATATGAACTACAATTGATGTTTACAAAATTTTGAGACTATGAGATGGAAGTTACTTATAAAATGATAAATAGCTCTCTAAAGTGAATACAGAGATATCATCAAAGCTAGTAAATTCAAAGCATTACTGGAAACACATGAGTGCATATCTTTGTGAAAGTCACATAGACAATTAAGAAGCATCTAAACCAACAAAATTATATTGTTTGTATCACACACTATGGTATTCTACAATCATTGTGTTGCCTAACTTACCAAATTGCAACTGTAGTTAAATGAATTTGCAAACTAACACTTCAGGCTAGAAGGGACAAAACAATGATGTTTAAAGTGATTGCACTCAAAGACAAGACATTGAAAGGAACTCATTCCTTTGGTGCACATTTGCTCTGTTCAAATGAATGAAGATTTCAAACAAAAAGACCTAGTGAATTTGTTTCATCCTCAAGATGAATTAAAATAGATGTTTTCAAAAGTTTGAAATATGGGATAAAAGTTACTTACAAAAATACACCTAGCTCTAAAGTGAACCCAACTAGATCAATGATACTTGGTAACTCAAACCAATATTAGAAACACATGAGTGCTGTTCTTTGGCAAAGTCTTGTCGAGAGTAAGAACCATGTAAACTACCACACTGACATTCCCTCTGTTAAACAATATGGTGTTCTACAATCATTGTGTTACCTAACTTAGAAAATTAAAACTAAAACTAAATGAACTTGCAAACTAACATATCTCATTAGAAAGAAAAATATAATAAAATTTAAAGTCATTACATTCAAGATAAAACAGTGAAAGGAACTCATTCTTTTGGTGCGTGTTTGCAGTGTTTAAATTAATGAAGATTTGGGCTGGAGAGATGGCTTAGTGGTTAAGCAATTGCTTGTGAAGTTTAAGGACCCCAGTTCTATGCTCGATTCCCAGTATCCACATAAGCCAGATGTACAATGTGGCACATGCACCTGGAGTTGATTTGCAGTGGCTAGAGGCTCTTGTGTGCCCATTCTCTCTCTCTCTCTCTGCCTGTTTCTCTGTGTCTCTCAAATAAATAAATAAAAATAAAAAATATTTTAAAATAGGTAACATAAGATTAAAAATACAGGGCTGGAGAGATTGCTTAGTGGTTAAGTGCTTGCCAGTGAAGCCTAAGAACTCTGGTTCGAAGCTTGATTCCCCAGGACCTACGTAAACCAGATGCACAAGGTGGCTCATGCATCTCGAGTTCATTTGCAGTGGCTGGAGGCTCTGCCTCTTTCTCTCTTTGTCTGTTGCTCTCAAACCAATAAATAAAAATAAACAAAAAATGTAAAAAAAGATTAAAAATACTAAAAAGACAGAAAATAATATAAATTAAGACAGAAAACAATGTTGTACAGTTTTAATTTTCTTCTTGGTGAGGTGGGTTTTGAATTCTTTCCCTCCTTGTGATATTTCATGTAGTAACCTAAACTGATAGAAATGTTGCAACTTGTGCTTACAGTTTAAATCTTTAGAACCATATTTACTCTATGTTGGGCTGGAGAGTTGGCTTAGTAGTTAAGGCATATTTGCTGTATGTATTATGCAGAGTTTAGAAGCAGATATCTTTTGTACTGAGTTTTTGGCATATCTGTTCTGGGTTGAGCAACTGGGTATGATCTCAGTGTTCTCTCAGCTTACCTTTTCTTGCCTTGGCTCAGCTCAGTGCTATGTGGTGAGGAGTGAGTGGAAGCCCTTAACTTCTGTAGCATTCTCAGTGTTCCCTGGGCTGGTGTATTGGGGTTGGAAGATGCTACCTGGTGGCTTCCACTGACGTCAGCTGGTCCCCATACTCTGTTTCAGCTTCTTCTGTGTGTGTAAGGAAAAGCAGGTTACTCTATACTTGCTTAAAGGGCCAGTGTGTATGAGTTGATCTTTCAGGATCATTTCCACTGAAGTCAGAAAAACATGGTTTAGTCAAAAGTGCTAATTCATCCATCTGAAAGAGAAGCAAATTCATCAATGGAGAGTGAGGTCAGTGAAAGATACATGGATAGCCATTATTATTTAGAGAAAACTTAATAGGTGCAGGCCCTCTTATATCCCACTATTGGTGGGATCTTGATATTGGAATGCAAACTCATTTTTTGGATATGGTTATGACTTGATTCCCAGTTCCAGGTATGGGTTCCATTCCACTGAGCAGATCCATTAGCCAAATCAAGAGCAGTTGGTAACTCAGTATGGCTATGTGACACTATTGCACTTGTGTGAATATCATGTCAGGTTGATTGCTAATGAATAGTTTAGACCACAAGTTGCTTAGAGAGATGTTGGTCATTTTCCCCCAGTCACTTATGTAGTGCCTTCTGGCACTAGACAAGCTAACTGTCTGGGAACTGACTCTCTTCCAGATTCCAACCATGTCACTCCATGTTCCATCCCAACAGCATATTGTGTCTTCGGCAGTAGGGTCTTACCATTAACCTTTGATGGGTCATCAAGTACTCTGAAGAAGAAATCTATCTTCTTTTGGGAAGCCTTGTAGGTCTCACTGATCAACAGCTCATTGTGTATGTTTACCACATGCTGGTACTGGGAGGTACAGGTCGGTGCCAAAGGAAAAGAAGGAAGAAAAATATAGGTAGTATGAAAGAGAAAGTGAGAGAGAGAAGAGCAAAAGAGGGAGTGAGAGAGAAAGAGGAACAGAAGAAGGTTGGGTTAGTCTTTATTATACCCTCTCCAGGCCCCTGTGATTCAGGTGTTCTCTCTAAGCACCTGGTGAAGGTACAGCCTTTTACAATCCCCAAGGAGAAGACAGGGAGAAGGCTAATGATGGTACCAACATGGCTGTATACACATTATATAGAGAACTAATAAAAATTAACTTTTTCTCAGTGAGTCAGTACAAATTATGAACCAATAAATGTGGTAACGTATATTTTAGTGATTCTCTAAGTGCAAAAGGAAAAAAATAGGTTTGGCAAATGACTTTTATAAATTTCTCCTGAGTGCTTGTTTTACCTGGATTCATTTTTTCATTGATATCTGTGTTGATTTGCTCCTAGCATTTCATCTCCTTCCTTTTTGATCTTCTGGAAAACCAGACAGCTGAATTTAACAATATTTTTAAAAAACAGTTTAACAGACTTCAAGAAGGGCCTGAGGTGCCTCTGTGAATGCAACATATATGCATTAAGATCCAAATGTGGTCAGCTTCTGTCTTGCTGCTCTTGTGTGTCTATTGTCATAATCGAGTAAAATTGATGAATAAAGTGAAACTATAACTTGATGATTTAAAAAAAGTGCTAATTCATGCCAATTTACAATGGCTCTTGCCTGTTTCTCTGTGTAATATTACCTGGCTTAATAATTTCATTTACAGATCTTGCCCATGAAAGAAAACAGTTTATTGTGTATTATCTTAACTGCTTTCTTTTACTTAGTTTCACCTATATATACTTCAAACATTCAACAAGACTAAATGACTAATAGAACTTCGTTAAGGGTAGAAAGATAGAATGTTTCATATTCAGAACCAAATTATTTTGGGCTATTGTTAGACCTTTAATAACCATTTCTTGCTCACCTCTCTGTCTGACCTAACATCCTTGTGACTATCGCATTATCAGGTGAAACCTTTCTTCTTCTTTTTTTTTTTTTTTTTTGGTATGTACTAACAGACCACTACAGGCTAAAAATGTCATCAGATAACATATGAAGCCTATAGAAAAAAATCCCCACTTGTCTGTAACCTGCCTACCAAATAATTACACAAATATATTTGAAAAGAGTAAGATATTTTCTTTTTTTTGTAACTATAAAATGTTCTATATATAACTATAAAATGTAAAATGAAATTGATAACATGTTGAAACATTGGATTTGGAGTCATCTGAATCTGTGTTTCTGGGCCATGGTTGCTCATATCTAGCCCCATAATAGTCTTTCTTATTCCCTTTGAGGGTTAGAACTGTGTGTTTTGTGTCCACATAATCTACCATCTTACCTGGAAGTTTCCCAGAATTAAGTCTTGAATGCATACTTTGGCTAGACTTGGCTGAGATAAGGACCTTAGATAACCATTTTGTCATGGTTAAAGACACTTGCATGAGAAGCCTAAGGACTCAGGTTCAGTTCCCTTGTACTCACATCAGCCAGATGCACAAGGTGGGGCATGCATCCACAGTTCATTTGCAGTTGCCAGAAGTCCTGGTGCAACAATTCTCTCTCTTTCTTTATCTCATAAATAAATAAATAAATAAATAAATAAATAAATAAATAAAGTATTCATATCTTAGGGGTGTCATGTCTAAATAATGAGTTAAAACTGCAAATACATTCTACAGAGTATGGCAGAGCAAGAACACTGTCAACATTGCCCACTCTTACCTTTGTATAGGCCTCATACATCCTTCATCTCATGTACTGTTCCCATTGTGGAGCTATTTATCTAGAATGGGCTATATTCTTACCTGTTTGCAAATATTACTGAGACGATAGGATCCTAACTAAGAGTTAGAATTGGCTATGTGTTATGATTTGATTACTAGAGGCAACATTCAAGCTGTCCAGGGAGGAAATTGACATTGGAAAAGATCAGATAGGAACAGTTGAGTTACAGGTTAGATATTTTCTCAGATGGCTACTAAGATGGCAGGGGAGAGTCCTTGGGCAGTATGCACTTAACTAGGGAGTGGGCACACAACAGGTATAGGGCACACAGGGACTGTGAGAAAGACTCTGCCAAGATGTAGCTTCAAAACAAAGTGAAGGGGGGTTAAAGATGAAGGTCTAGCCTGAGTTCTCATTCTGTTCCCCATTTGTCGTCGCCCAGTCCGACCAGCAGAATAAGGCAACGACCACAGGAACTCTTCTTGAAGCAGTTTATTCAGGAACCTTTTACAACAGGAAGCCCCCGACTCCCAGCCCTCCACCCTAGATATAGCCTCGCCTGATCCAATCAGCAGTAGCCACGTAGGCGTTAGCTATAGGGCACAAACAACCACCTGCTGGTGGACTGATCTTACATAACAAGGTACATGCGCACATCTGCAGTGTGAACGTGACTATACAAGAGCAGGAGCAGGAAATGGCGCCTAGTCATAAGACTTGGCAGTCAGCCAAGGCGCCATCTTGGAATGGCCGCCACACTGGTTCCCCACAGTTCCCCCTTTTTGTTTATAAACAGCAATTAGCTCCCAAATGCAGTGTCTAAATAGACAGAGGGCATTAACCAACTGGGGGGAACAGTGGTCTGATTCCTCTAAAGTTTTGACATCTTTTGTAGAGGGGAGGCAAAATTAAGGATGCCAACCTTCATGCTAATCAGACATGTTCCTCAAGGAAGTCAGAAGCAGTCTGAAATGACTTTCCTTTGCAGTGCTTGCCTCGCACCCAGCTTGGTACCCATTCTCAGTGACAACTGAGACGCACAGGTCTGACACCTCGTGCGGTTCCCGAAGGAGAGGAGCTGCATGGATCCGTTAAGGGTCCAGCAAATTAATCCACACTTGAGGAGAAGAACCCATGTTGATGGCAATAAGCGTTCTTGAATTTGGCATTGGCGTGTTTTGCATAGGCACCAGATACAACAGGCTGATACAACACATAGCAAGTCACCTAAAGCAAGAAAACCAAACCAATTTTTTTTTCCCCAATTAATCACAGATTGAAAGAAAGAGGCAATTTGCATTACAGAAGCAACCTCTACACGGGTACTATTAATAGCAATTATTTGACCCCTTAACGTCCTAGTAAGATTATCAAATTTGTGGTCCCAAGTCCCATTGAGATACAACAATGTCCATCTGTTCTTGTAAGAGATCGACTCGTTGGTTTACTAGCAGAATGTCTGCATGAAACTGTTGGTTGATTTCTGTCTGGGTATCAGGGCCAAAGCAGTCCTCTCGGATAAGCTGTTTATTGCTTGGGCCGCTGAGATGGCCTTAGCTAGAGCTACAGCAGCTACCACAGCAGTGGCAGCAGAAGCTGCAAGAGCAGCCACGATAGCTGCAGTAATTCTAAAGTCTCTCTTAGGCCGTAGCAACACCGACAGTTCTTACTCTTGAATGACCACAGGAACAGGCAGGTCAGCATGCCCAATGGAAATTGAGTGGCATTCCAGCATTCTGAAAGAAAACAAGAACTCACTTGACAAGCAAGAGTGTTATTAATAACAGTTTGATTGCTCACTAGAAACATAAAAGGAGGTCTTACACATATAGGTGTGGATCTAAAGTCGATGGTCAAAAGGAACCTGCTAGGAAATAGAAGCCATTATCAAAAAAGGCTAAATCAGTGGGAAAAGGCACCATAGGTAACCCTAGTGTGGAGTTAGTAGTAAAAAGAGCAGGGAGGAGACTAGAATTTGAAAGTGGTAAAGGAAAAGGCCACGTTTTTACAATGCTCCAAAACTGACGAGCTTCGCCCTCAGCCCTCTGTAGAGAGGTCATCTCCAAAAATACGCCCTGCAGTTTGAATAAGTCTATCAACAAAATCTGCATAGGGTTCATTATTGCCCTGAATAACCTTTGACAGTTGTCCTTGTAAATCCCCAGTACCCGAAAGAGTTCTCCATGCTTTAGTGGCTGCTACACTAATCTGTTGATACACTGCTGGATGGTCTTACTACAATTTACGTTCACATTCTCTTCAAACATGGCAGAAAAGTTCTGTTGGTAAGAGCAGTTTTTCCACGACCCTCCAGATAACATAGACATTGAAGATATATCTGTGCATGTGCCCATAGGGTTGCATACCAACGAAATATCAAAAGGATCTGGAGTGATCACTTGGGTGGGATTTTGTTTAGTGAAATTATATCTACCAAAGAACTCATTCTTATAAGTAAGAAAGTTTGGAGAAAAGGTGAGGGAATGCCCTTTGTCAAGAAACACTGATTGCGTTGTGGCTTGACATCCAGTCCATACTGGAGTCACCTGTTAACATATCTAGATTGAGGATTATCGGCAGCTGCATTGTGCCAGGCAGTGTCAGCGCATAACTCTTGGTTGGCTACTTTCCACATCAGATATTGTCCCCCAGACAAGCATGCCCTTGCTAGATTAGCCCAATCATTGGGGGTAAGATTCTGGGTAGTCATACTGTCTAACAATGAAAAGGTGAAGGCTGTGTGTACCCCGTAAGTCATCACTGACTCCTTAAGCTGTTTCACTGTCTTCTAAAATCAAGATCCTTCCACTGTCCAAATTATGGGCATGAACCGCAAGCACAAACAGCCTGACAGCTCCAAAGAACACCTTCAGTAGGATTATACGCTGGAGGGCGTGGGACATTAGGGGTTAAATGCAATTGGCTAAACCTTTTTTTTTTTTTCTTTTTTTTTTTCCCTGAAAGCTCCGGCTCCTCCTCATTGTTTTGTTTTGAGTCTGAATTTTTACTTTTTCTTTTAGATGTTTTACTCGAGCGCTCTTCTCTTACTTCCTCTAAAATTTTTTCCCCTTCTTTTAACTGCTTCTGAATCCTAGGTTTTGGAGACTTTAAACAAGAACGAATTAGGGCCCATATGGGTAGGGTCCCCAAGGGGAGAGGCTCATTCTCGTTTGCCCTATGTAATATGACTAGACACACTACAACACAAATACACCGCATGAAGTTAACCAACTTTTATACACTAATAAAACACACGAACAAATATACATTAATTGGCCGGCTATCATTCCGTCTTAAGAAATCTTCTCACTGCGTTTCCTCTAAGGAAAACTTATTGTGGCGCCTTTTAACCCTAATCCTTCCGCTTTCAAAAGATATTTTAATGCAGACGCCACAGTCTTACTGGAAGATGTATTGCCCATTTTGCTATGGGACCTTATCGTCTCTCTACCGGAGAACTTGCCTTTACCCTTTTTGTCCACTTACCTGGAACTTACCAGCTAGCGGCCCTGACCGCTTCAAGTTCTGAGTCCCCGTACGGGCCACCACTTGTCGTCGCCCAGTCCAACCAGCAGAATAAGGCAACGACCACAGGAACTCTTCTTGAAGCAGTTTATTCAGGAACCTTTTACAGCAGGAAGCCCCCGATTCCCAGCCCTCCACCCTAGATATAGCCTCGCCTGATCCAATCAGCAGTAGCCACGTAGGCGTTAGCTATAGGGCACAAACAACCACCTGCTGGTGGACTGATCTTACGTAACAAGGTACATGCGCACATCTGCAGTGTGAACGTGACTATACAAGGGCAGAAGCAGGAAATGGCGCCTAGTCATAAGACTTGGCAGTCAGCCAAGGCGCCATCTTGGAATGGCCGCCACACTGGTTCCCCACACCCATTAATCAAATGATCTTTGTATATTTATCTCTTCTTTCACTATCTTGAAGACCTTGCAGTTCAGGTGGGTGGGTGACCCCTCTTTCCTACCTTTCCTCCAGAGTTATTTTGAGGATCTGGGCTTGAAATAGGAGGCAATATAAGTGTATATATAATATAATTTGCTGGCATGGCTCTACCTGGGACAGACATGTGACAAAAGAATAATGGATTGCTCCATCAAATTGTTCATTTTTTGTGACAATAAACAAAATTAAGAAATGGTAAGCAATATAAAAGTTGAATTGAGGTGAATAGTCATGCTCATAGTTGCTCTGTGGCTGTGCTTCTAGGTGATCATGTGCATTTGATCATAAATTCACTTTTTCATTCTCTATCTCTGTCTCTCTCAGTTTATATATACATACGTATATACACACATTTATATCACATCACATGGATAAATGCACCATAGCTTCATTTCCTTTTATCTTACTTCTACCTATGATGCTAAATGAGCTACCTACCAAAGAATGCAGAAAAAAACAAACACACAGACAAACAAATGGACCAGAAGTATCAGACAACTCAGGGATTTCTGCAGAGGTTTCCAAGTTATGATATTCTACGAATATGGCATAGCAATTGGGAAGTCTACATTCAAGAGTTGTAGGTAAGGGAGAGAAGTGACATGTGATTTACTGATGGCAAAGGGAGATATCTGAGGTCCAATGACTTCCCAGGACTAAAGGCCAGAATCCAGTCTCTTGATAACTGTGAACATGGAGGGAGGTTCATGGGCCCAAATGTCCTTTATTTGCTAGACAGAGAGTCCTGCTCACAGCCACTCACAGTTCAAAATGAAGACATGCACTGAAGTCTCAAGTTTACTTACTAGAAAGCTCCTTCTTGGTTTCTGGTCTGAAGACTTTGTCCAGGGCTCTGACCTCCTGCAGTTCTTTTTCCTGTACCAACAAGTATATGATCATCTGGCCCAGGAACCCTCCTTCTCCTGTCACCAGGCTGTTTAATTCAGTCATGGCCAATGTGATGGACAGCAGGCATGATGTAGAGTGAAGCTTAATGGGGCTAAAAAAACAGATGCAGTGGGCACAAGGTCACATTATACCATCTGTGATTATCACAAAACAGATCATTTCTGTGATTCCAAAATATGAAAGGATTATACTCCATCAGCAATAAATAAATCAAGTGCAAAGTGGACACCAGCTGAGTGACCCCTAATACAAGTCAGCTCTGACAATGTCTACCAGGAGACAGAGACAGACCCACAGAATGACAGCATGTCCCAAGACTTCTTCCTCTCATCTTTGCTGCGAGTCTCAAGCCTCAAGTTATCTTACCTGTACTTTTGAGCAACCCGCCACAAATTAGGGTGTCACAAACCCTCAGTGTATATACCTAGACTGCTGCAGTACCCTATGGCACTCAAAAATTTCTACTTATATTTGCTAGCTACAAAAGATACAGATAGAGAGAGGTGCAGAGTGAGAAATGAAGGAAGGATCCCAGAGATTCTATGTCCAGATGTACCACCCATGAAATATTTAGGGGTTCAGCTTTCTGGAAGCTCACTAAACTATGTTTGGTGTTTTTATTTAGAGACTCCATTTATAAGCATGATTGAACCATGAAGAATCTTGTTGATTCATGTCATAGATCACAAAGTGTTCGGCCAAGTGTTACCTGATTGGACAGTTAGCCCAGAAATGGAAAATAAGAAAAATCTTGGAGTTAAACAACATCATAGGTGAAATAGAAATAACGGATATCTACAGAACATTCTAACTATCCACTGCAGAATACATATTCTCAGAAGCTCATGGAATCTGTGGTAGCTTGAATTAGGTGTGCCCCATAAACTTGTGTGTTCTGAGGCTTATTAACCCATAGTTTGATGTAATTAAGCAGGTCACTCTCCTATAGCTCTTTGCCACTTGCTGTGGCAAGGAGGGGATGTCTACCACCAGTCATCATGTAGCTTCCCTTGCAGACTATAAGCCAAAATAAACAAGTTTTCTCCCATGAGTTGGTTTTCATTGGGGCTTTGTGATAGCAATGGGAAGGTAACTACACCAGAACTTTTCAAAAATAGATGATATATTAGGACACAATGCAAGTCTCCACAGATTTAGGAAAAGTGACATAAAACCATGTAACATATCTCACCACATTTCAATAAAGGTAGGAATCAATAAAGAGAAACACAAAAAGGGTACAAACTTCTGAAAATTGAGCATTGAACTAGTGAACATTGAATGGGTCAATGAAGAAGTCAAGAAGAAAATAAAAAACTCATGAAACCAAATGACAATGAAAACATAACACAGCAAAACTTATGGGATACAATGAAGGAAGTACTAAGAGGGAAGTTTATAGCATTAAATCCCTACATTACCAACACAGATAGATGTCAAATAAATAACTTAAATATCTATCTGAACGCATTGAAACAAGAACAATCTAAACCCAAAAGTATCAGATGAAAGAAGCAAATAAGATTAGGGTAGAAATCAATGAATTAGAAATGAAAAAGTTAAATCTTGCTGAAATCAAGAGTTGTTTATTCAAAAAAAAAATAAACAAGATAGATAGACCCATGGTTACATTGATACAAAGAGAAAGAAGACTCCAACTAATAAGATTAGAAATGAAAAGGGAGAAGGTGCAAGAGATACTAATGAAACTGAGAGACTCATAAGGACATATCTTAAAAACCTGTTTTCCAAAAATGGAAAATCTTTAAGAAATAGATGAATTTCTTGACTTACATGAGCTATCAAAATGAATCCCCCAAATTATAAATTATATGAATAGAGCTATCACATATAATGAGATTAAAGCTGTAATTAAAAGCCTCACAGGGTTGGAGAGCTGGATTCGTAATTAAGGCTCTTGCCTGTGAAGCCTAAGCCCCAGGACCCAGGTTCAATTCCCCAGAACCCACAAAAGCCAGATGCACAAAATGGTGTCTGCATCTGGAGTTCATTTGCAGTGGCTAGAGACCCTGGCATGCCCATTCTCTCTCTTTCTCTGCCTCTCTCTCTCTCTCTGTGTCTCTCAAATATATAAGTAAATAAATAAATAAATAAAATATTTTAAAAGCTTCACAGCCAGGAAAAAATGTCTGGGCCTAGATGAGTTTACTGCTGATTTCTACCAAACCTTTATAGACAAACTAAAACCAATGCCACTCAAATAATTTCACAAAATTGACTCTTTCTTTCCCTGGCGCTTTCTAAGGAGCCAGGATTACAAGCATACTAAAACCAGACAGAGGCACAACACAAAAAGAACACAAAAAGGACCAATGTCCTTGAGAAACTTACATGCAAAAGTTCTCTATAAAAATTTTGGCAACTTGAATCCAAGTGCACATCAAAAGACTCATCCGCCTTGATGAAAAAGGCTTCAACACAGGGATGAAAAGATAGTATGTGGAATTCGATAAATATATCACATAAGTAGACAAGAGGAGAAAATCATACAATTTATTTCAACTCATAGAGAAAAGGCATTTGTCAAAATAAAATAACCCTTCATGATTAAATACTAGAGAGGCTAGTGACGGAGAGAAAACATATCTCAACACAAGAAGGTATATACACAATAGACCTAAAGCCCATATCATAGAAAATGAGGGACAATTGAAGCATGAGGCCTAGAATAAATCAGGGCTGTCCACTCTCTGCACTGCTATTTAACAAAGTACTTGAAGTCTCAGCTTAAGCAATATGACAAGAGCAAAAAATAAAAGGGATTCCCATTGGAAAGGAAGAAATTGAATTAGCCTTATTTGCAGATGATATTGTTCCATATTTAAGAGAACCAAAAAAATTAAGAAAACCAGAAAACCCAAAAACCATCAAAATATTCCTAGAGCTGATAAACGTTTTCAGCAAAGTGGCAGTATATAAAATCAATACACAAAATTAGTAAACCATATATATATCAATGACAAATGTATGGAGAGAGAAATCAAGGAAGCAGTCCCAATTACAAGAGCCACAAATATCAAATATCTTGGAACATCCCTAATGAAGAAAGTGAAAGACTTCTATAATTAAAACATTAAAGCACTGAAGAAAGACACTAAGAAAGACACAATAAGATGGAAAAATATCACATGTTCATGGATTGGATGAATAATAGCATGAAAATGGCCATCCTATCAAAACCAATATACAGATACAATTGGATCATAATAAATACAAACATAGAAAAATAGCCTCAAAATTCATATCAAAGCAGAAAATGCCTTGCATTGCCAAAAATGTCCTCACCAATGAATACTACTGATGGTATCACTATAATTGATTTTAAAATATACTACAGGGCTAGAGAGATGGCTCAGCAGTTAAGGTCCTTACAGGCAAAGATTAATCACCTGGGTTTGATTCCTCAGTACCCACATAAAGCTAGATGCACAAAGTGGCACATGCATTTGTAGTTCATTTGCAGCAGCTGGAGACCCTGACATGCCTATTCTCTCATTTGTCTCTCTTCTATATCTCTCAGTTTGCAAATAAATAAATAAATTCACTTAAAAATACACTACAAAGCCACAGCAATAAAAACAGTATGCTATTGGCACAAAGCAGACACATACATCAATAAAATAAAAGATCAAAGTATAAGTTGTAGCAACTATAACCACCTGATCTTTGACAAAAAGGTCAAAAACATACACTGGAGAAAAGACAACATTTTCAACAAGGTTCTGGATAAACTGGGTAACAATCACATATGAGAGAATGAATCTAGAACCTCTTCTATCACCCTGCACAAAAATCAACTTCAAATGTATCAAGGATCCCAATATAAGACCTGAAACTTTAAAATAACTAGAATAAAAAGTAGGGGGACCGTTCCAAGATATAGGCATAGGGACAGACATTCTGAAGAAGACCCCAGCAGGCCAGGGAACAAACAAGCAACCATTGGGATATCATGAAACTAAAAAGTTATTGTATAGTGAAGTAAAACATTAATAGAATCAACAGACAATCTACATAATGGGGAAAAAAAATCTTCATCAGTTATATACCTGACCGAGACTTAATATCTAGAATATACAAAATACTCAAAAACTGAGCAATAAAAAAAGCAATCAACCTATTCAAAAAATTTATCAGAGGACTGAAAGAATTTACAAAGGGAGAAATACAAATGGCACATAAAAATCTGAAAAGATGTACATCTTTAGTCATCTGTGAAATGAAAATTAAAATGACTTTGGGATTTTTTTCTTACTCTGGTCAGATCAGTTATCATCAAAAAAAAACAAACGGGAGCTGGAGAGATGACTTAGCTGTTAAGGTACTTGCCAGCAAAGCCAAAGGACCCAGGTTCAATTCCCCAGAACCCATATAAAGCGAGATGTACAAGTTTGCTCATGTGTCTGGAGTTTGTTTGCAGTGGCTAGAGGCCTAGCATGGCCATTCTCTCTCTCTCTCTGAAATAAATAAATAAAATATTTTCAAAATGGCAACAAATGCAACCATGTATATGGATAAAGAGGAACCCTATGTATTATATCACAAAAATAATAGATTTATCTAATAGAAAAACACACAAACTTAGAATTTAGATATAATTTAGCCATAAGTTTTACATGCTTCAGTTAGAATAAAATATAACATCTTTGTAAGCCATTTTATAAGCATTGATAAGAGCAGAGCAATATTTAAGAAATCTTATTGTTGCAAGCAGAGAAGCTTTATCTATTGAAAACCATAATTTAGCATCAGGATATAACTTAATCATAAGTTTTTAGCATTACATATAGTAATAAAAATAAAGTTCTTGTTTGTAAACATTAGTAAAAGTAGAGCAACATCTAAGAGATATATTGTTGTAAATAGAGAATCAGGTATTTTGCAAAAATTAAGGGCAGAACCATATTTAAGAAAACCTGAAGTTTTTGTCCTAAAAATTTAATAACTTTTGATAATATAATATTATCTTTTTATTTAACCTTTTATTTTAGTATTATATCACTTACATTTCCCTTCAAGACCAGTTCTCTGGTGAGGAAGGAGAGGCTCGTCCCTTCCAAATATTACTCTGGCAAAAGGACACTGGATCTATTCTCAACCTCCAAGCCTAATATCTGCCTCATTCCCGCTTTTTTTTTTTTTTTTTGGTTTTTCGAGGTAGGGTCTCACTCTGGCTCAGGCTGACCTGGAATTAACTATGTAGTCTCAGGGTGGCCTCGAACTCTCAGCGATCCTCCTACCTCTGCCTCCCGAGTGCTGGGATTAAAGGCGTGCGCCACCACGCCCGGCTCATCATTCCCGCTTTTAAGAGTTGAGACTCTATATTTATTTAAGAGATGGGCATCAACTTGATCTAGCTTTTTCAGGTGGCACAGATTAAAAGGGGTTTTTAGGGTCTCAGTTCTCATTGACTTTTAGGTTTGGAGGACAATCAAAGGGGGCCCAGACAGATAGAGTTAGATTATTGTATATTGATGGAGCTGTAGGATCCTTTAAAGGTTTCCTATTGTCTTATGTAAATACTCAGAGGGTCACTTATATCAATTTTTCATGTAACATTTAGATAAAGCATAAACAAAAATACCACACACTTTTAAATAAATCTTGATTTTGTGAAGACTCAATTTACCCTGTAGTTAAAAGCTAAATAGACATAGAAGTTTTAAAGTACTTTTTATTTTTATTTATTTATGTGTGTATGAGAGAGAGAGAGAAAGAGAGAGAGAGAAAGAGAGAGAGGCAGATAGAGAGAGAATGGGTGCACCAGGGCCTCCAGCCACTGCAAACTTCAGACACATGTGTCACCTTGTGCATGTGGTATGTGAATCCTGAGGAATTGAACCTGGGTCCCTTCGCTTTGAAAGCAAGCAAGCACCTTAACTTCTAAGCCATCCCTCCAGGCCACAACTGAATTTTCACCTTGATATTATGAGACATGGCACAATAAACAAATTTACTAACATAAAGAGTTGAATCTGAATTACATTAAACAATTAAGGTAAAAGAGAATATAAAGAGCCAAAGTCTTCTCATCTTAATCCATTTTACCACAGACATCTCAAACCACAAGTTCAAGTCACACAACCCTTTTACATTAACTCTCATAACCTTTTAAAAACATATTTCAACCTTCGGGTTCCTCTATCTCAATTTCCATTCAGAGAAGTCTTTTACCTTACCAAGTCCTTTCTGATCTAAAAATATGTCCTTTATTTTAATCTTCTTAACTGAAAACACACTTTACTCTCCCTTAATTGTCCTTGTTTTAGTTATGTGGTTTTTGGACACAAAATTCATATTCACATAAACAGACCTGAAACAGAGGAAGACATGACAGTGGTTGGCCAACCTTAGACAAATGACAAAAGACATATAATTATATTAAAGGGAGACAGACATCTTGTATTTAAAAATTTAGTAACATTTTAAACTGATAAGGACTTGAGCTAATTTGATATTTATTAATTTATATGAATACTCATTTATAAGCTGATGTTACCATATTAACAATAAAGATAATATATATTGTCTGTATTGTTGAAAAAAATACCTTTAGCCACAAAGACAAAGTAGATTCTGTAGCTTTAAAATTTTTCATTTGTCAGTTTTTTTTAATTTATATTATTCTGATTTTACATTCATAGTATTGGCTCCATTATCCTCCTCCCTGTCCTCCCTCTTCCAAAGGGTCCCTCATCAATGGGAAATGTGGGTCATGGATTGTGAGATTAGTCAAGAGTTCTGGGGGGTAGGCCCCAGTCTCTATGCATAATGTCCCAACTTGTGACTCTAACATTCTTTCTGCTCCCTCTTCCATGAATTTCCCTGAGCCACTTTGGGGGCATTTAAGTTCTACTTCAGTGATGAGGTTTTGAGAGCCTCTGTGTCTCTGGATATCTGGCTTAGTTGGAGCTGGGTGTTCTCTGTGTTTATCTCCTTCAGCCTTTCTCTGGTGTTGTGAACACCATGAATGCTGTACTCTTGCCCTTCCCCTGCATTACTCTATGGTTTCAGCTGGGGCCCTGGTGAGGTGTGATTGGCTGATCCTCCCTTCAAGTTAATTGTCCATCTGAAAAAAGATAAGCAAATTCTCCAACAGAGAGAGAAGTTAGTATTAGATATATGGGATTGCCATAGATATCTTGGAGGGAATTTTATATGCGTAGGCTCTCTTCTAGCCCACATTTGGTGGTATCTTGATCTTGGAGACTGAGCTCATTTTTGTAGCTGGTTTTGACTAATTTCCCAGTTTCAGCAATAGTTTCCATTCCACTGAGTGGATCTATTAGCCAAATCAAGAGCAGTTGGTTACCCAACATGGTTGTGTGCCACTACTGCACTTGTATGAGCATTACGTCAGGTTGTTTCCTGCTGGGTATCTTAGACTGCAAGTTTTTTGGACCGATGTTGGACATTTTCCCCAGTTACTCATGTAGCACCCTCTGGCACTAGACTAGCTAACTGTCTGGGGACTGAACCTCTTCCATATTCTGGCCAGGTCTTTCCACATTTGGTCTCACACACATATGCTGTCTTTGACAGTAGGGTCTTACCATTAACCTTTGGTGGGTCATCAAGAACTCTGACAGAAGTCTGTCTTCTTTTGGGAAACCTTGTAGGTGTCTCGGATCAACAGCTCATTGTGGCACTGGGAGTTATAAATCAGCACCTAGGAAGGTGAGGGAGGAAAAAGATAGATAATATAAAAGAGAAAGTCAGTATAGAGAGGAGAGGGAGAGAGAGAAGAGAAAGAGAAGCAGGAAAAGATTAAGGTTGGTCTTCATGATGCTCTCTCCAGTTTCCTATGGTTCGGGTGTTCCCTCTGCAGGCCTGCTGAAGGATCAATGTTTTAACCTGTTGTTCAGAATAAAGGGTTTTATAGTATCATTTCCTTTTGGGTCCCAATTTGTATCCCCCCACCCCTGTCCTCCCTCCCACCCTCTCATTCCCTTCCACCTTTACCCTCCCTCCATCCCACTCTCCCTACTGTCTGGTCCTCAGAGTGCTTATTAGGTTTGGCCCCATCTCAGGTGGATTCAGGTTAGGAGCGACAGATAAACGAGACCATGTGACGATTATCTTTTTGTGCTTGGGTGAGCTCACTGAGGATGATCTGTTCCATGTTTGACCTTTTTTTTATTTTTTTCAAATTTCCTTATTTCATCTTTCCTTACTGCTACATAGAATTCCATAGTATAGATATACCACATCTTTGTTATCCATTCATCTAATGATGGGCATCTGGGTTGATTCCAGCTCTTTGCTATTATAAATTGAGCAGTTATTAACATAGTTCAGCAAATGTCTCTGATCTGAGGCTTGGAGCCTTTAGGGTAAATGCCCAGTAAGGGAATAACTGGATCCGTTGGTAGGTCTATGGTCATCCTTTTCAGGAGTCTCCATATAGCTTTCCATAATGGTTGAACCATTTTGCATTCCCACCAACAGTGAAAACTTTTTCCTATTTCTCCATAGCCTCGCCAGCATTTGTTTTCATTGTTTATTTTTAATGTTAGCCATCCTTACTGGGGTAAGGTGGAATCTCATAGTTGTTTTAATTTGCATTTCCCTGATGATTAGGGATGTTGAACATTTTCTTAAATGTGTGTTTGCTATTTGTATTTCTTCCTCTGAGAACTCCCTGTGCAGTTCTCTGCCCCACTTTGTGAGTGGGTTGTTTGATGATTTATTGTTTAGGCTTTGGAGTTCTTTGTAGATTCTAGAAATTAGGCCTCTGTCTGTTGTATAGCTGGTGAAAATTTTCTCCTGTTCTGTGGGTAATTTGCTGGCTTTGGTAATAGTATATTTGTCAGTGAAAAAGCTTTTCAGCTTCATGAGATCCCAATGGTTAAGTGATTGTTTAATTTCCTGGGCTGCTGGGGTTTTGTTCAGGAAGTCTTTTCCCACTCCTATGTCGCAGAAGGTTCCTCCTATTAAAGTTAACTGCTATCTTAATTTTCTTACATGTTAAAGACAGGGCAGCTCTTAGAAGTTTTATTTCAAAAGTGACATATTTTTCTTAGCTGGGCATGGAGGCGCACGCCTTTAATCCCAGCACTGGAGAGGCAGAGGTAGGAAGATAGCTGTGAGTTCGAGGCCACCCTAGGACTACAAAAGTGACATATTTTTCTTTACCTACATGAAGATTCTTCACAAGAGAGAGAAGCCTGCATGCCCTGAGGGAAGGTACTCACTATGGAGTTAATAGGCTGTTCATATTAACTTTACATGGTGCCATAAGTAGCAATCAATTCTCAACTGCTCATGACCAGTAAATTCAGGCCCACCGATGGGAAGAAGGTGGAAGAAGAGTCACAAAAACAATCAGCAGAATCTGGAGAATGTGCTGGAGGTCATTCTTAAAGGCCAGTTTTATTGGTGTACTTTGAGTAAAAGCAGGTTAAAAACCATGTCAAGAGTTTAGGACTGTACTTTAACAGAAAGAAAAGAAAGAGAAAGAAAGAAAGAAAGAAAGAAAGAAAGAAAGAAAGAAAGAAAGAGAAAAAAAGAAAGAAAGAGAAAAAAAGAAAGAAAGAGAAAAAAAGAAAGAAAGAGAGAGAGAGAGAGAGAAGGAGACTGCCATTTGCCATAGCAAAATGAAGGAGAGCTGTGGTGTGAAATCCACTCTATATATAGGTCTTAAATCTGGAGCTGTGCATCTCCAGGAGGGCCTGGGGCAGGTTTGGGGCTGAGAAGGTCCTGGTAGTCTGTGAATTGGGGAGGGCAATGAAGAAGGTATTTGAGTGCAATGAGGTCCCAAACCTCTGCCCAGTGGGGAGGGGGACTGAAAAGAAAGGGTTGCTGTGGTCACCTTCTTGGGCTCAGGCAAGGTGGGTGTCTAATAGGAACTGTTTAATAGGATGAAGAGAAGTTTGTTCCCCAGGAGGAAGACCAGCATTGGAGATCAGGACTGACAGAGAGTGACAAGATCAGAGATATCAGAATGCCTGAATATAGGGGACTCCTTGGCACGTGCCATCCTAGTTTATGAAGTTCTCAAGGTCTTTAACAATTTGGAAGTCAAATGTGCCAGCTTCAGCCAGCAGTAATCCAGTTTATATTGTGACCAGACTGTGAGGCTGGTGGAGTTCTGGAAATTTGGGAATCCATGGTGGTTGAGAAGTGCTGGAGTGTGTCTGAAGATCAGGCATTCTTGAATCTGAGGACAGAAGCTGGAGAGTTTCTCCTGGAAAATGGCAGGAAAGAGGGCATTCAGAAGGAAAGTGGGTATCCCAAGAAACTGATTCTGACCAGAGGTTCCCAGAGCAGTTCTCCCAGAACAAGACAGGTAGGGCCTCTGGTCTATTTCTCCAAGGTACTCATCATCTCCTTAGGTGGCCCATTGTTGGATGATCCTGAGTACATGGTAAATGGCCTCTATGGCTAGAGAAAAGAAGATGGGAAAAGAAAACGTTTGAGGCAGACACATTACCCTACTGGACCATGAGAGAATTCTTCTAGTCATCTGGGAATTTTGACAACCCACAGAAGAGTAGCCTCAGGGTGGAGGGGGGAGGCGGTTACAGGATGGAAGCTAAGAATGCTTCAGTATCTAGGGATTGGCTGCCCATTGCTTCCTGGGTTATTGGAGAGTGTCCACTCCAACTATCTGTCCCAGTTTTTGGAACCAAATGTTAAAAAACTAAAGCCAGGACTGAGTAGAAAATGAAATGAATGGAAAGGACTTGGCTTAACAGCTGAAACATGCATTATTTGGCGAAAGCCTGAGATGGGCAGGGTAGGTGAGGAACAACTTCCCTTACAGAGTAGGGGGATCTTATTGGGGAAGTGGGGCCATTGGAAGGAACTAAATATTAAATCTGAGCATAAGTGTGATTAGAGGAAGAGTATCTAATAGAAAGACTCAAGGTAGTTCAGGTCTGTGTTTATCCTGCCATTGTAGGTATATTTCCCCTTGAATCCACATAGTCCAGACTGGTTTTCTGACTGCCTAAACACTATGGGCCTTTTCATGCTCTTCCCCTCTGCCTGGATCACTTTTTATCCCTTTCTTGCCTATAGGTAACCACCTGTCTTTCACCATCCAGTCAAAGTGCAAGAGACCTTTGAGGTCCTGCCCAGACAGGAACTTCCTTCCTAATATGACCTTTCTCATAATAGTGTACTGTCTACAGCACCTACCAAGTCGCACATCTTATCTCTCTATGAGATCATGAATCTGAGTTGTCAGAGATGAAAAACTGGAGGCCAGAGGACATGTGCTAACCTAAGGATGTGTTTTCTTAGTTTGCATATTATTTTGTCCATCTAATGGATTTAACTTTTTAAAATCCAACATATATGGCCTATGGTAAGCCTGTGGAAAGTTTAAGATATTATCAAGTATATTCTTGATGAGCCACTGTTACCTTCCTCCCTCTTGTTAAGAAACAGATATACTTTCACTTTGAGCATTTGTCCACACTCTCTTCCTGGAACTGGTCTTCACCCTATATTTGATATTTAGAGGTCATAATCTCTAAATTCTGACTGCTGACGCTATGCCAAGCCTTGAGCAGACTATCCCATTGGTCACTCAGCCTAGGTTCTCTGATGCTGTCCTTGCTGGGTGTTACCTAGGACAGCTGTTGTCCCTAGTAAAGCCTGTTTAGGTAGTTTCTAGCCTCCACCGTCCTTCACCTGTACACTCATTCTCTCCTCTGTACCACCTTCCAGGCTGTTTCATGGAAACTACCCATCACCTTCTTCCCCAAATCCCTCTTGTTTTCTGGAGCTTTCCCCAACACTTTCTACCTTACTTAAGGCAGCAGCTGAGCACTCACTCATCTGTGCTCTTCCTTTACCAGGAAGTGCCGTCCCCCTAGGCAGAGTGAAGACAGGAATGTGCAGACTGGGGCTACCACCATTCTTCCTTATGTCTTTGCTGCCTCAGCATGGTGTTTTGCATGCAGTGCATGGACTCTGACTGACTATGAAAGGAAGGAAGGAGGATTTTGTTGGCCAATTCTAGAGAGTCTTGTGTGCAGGGGTGGACAAAAAGGAAGGAATCCAAAGGAGACAGAGTTCTGCCAGGGAGCACTACCACATACTCCAGAGTTCTGCTGTCCCCTGACAAGCAAAGTGCAGGAAAGATTGTGTAAGAGAAGTTTTTTCACATCAGCCTGCCTAACCAACTGATCTTGTCATCTCCCAGCCAGGGAAGCAGAAGCCAAATTTCTTATTAATCACCTGGAATCCCTGCCTCCTAATGATAGGCTAGCATGGAATGAAGCAATTTATGTAAGTTCTGTAGTTTGTGCCTGAAATCTACTGGGTGGCAGTCAATTTCAGTTCTCTCTTCTATTACTAGTTCCCTTCAATACGCCCAGTCCTATACTGCTCTTCTGATCTAGATGTGGCCATACCTGAATATAGAAGGGGAATGAGAAAAATGTGTGGTAATAATGCACTTTCTCCAGAAACATTTATTACTGTTTTCTTTGAGCTTCATAAAAATGGGAGTTTTCCAAAGACGGGGAATACTTTTAGCCTTTGACAGGGAGAAAGAGAACCAATGGACAAAGCTCTAAGTTATAGGAAGAGGTCAGAATAGTTGGTAACCAGCAACTGCGCCTTTGGTCACAGCAGCTGAAGCACAGCAGCTGGTGTCTTTGGGTGGGTGATTAGGACAGGATGCTGTGAGTTGGACGGTGATTGGGAGGCTCCTGCTGGCCTGAGGAAGATAATAACTGGGCCAGTGTCTAAGGGAGGCAGTTGGACCTGGGTTGTGCTTCTGTCCCTTTCTGGAGGACATTGATAGCTATTGCCTGACAACACCAGGTCCACCTCCCTGTCATCTTCACATCAGGGAGTCTTTTTCTTCAGTGCCCCCTTGTGCTGCTCCACTAGGGATCCGATCCACTCCTCCGTTTTCTGCTTTGCTTCCTCCCAGCTGAAGAGGGGCTCATAGCCCAGATCTCGTTGAGCTTTCCCATAGGAGAAGGTGAACACACTATTTGTCAATGTGACTAAGTGACGGTTGATTGGGGGTCGATATTTGAAAATTGGACGCAGCAGGAAACTCACTGTTTCAAACAAGAAAGCGAGCCAGTACAGCAGGGACAGGGGAAGACTCCAGCTGGAATCACGACAGAGACCCCATTCTTTACTCAGGGTGTAATTTAAGTCATCATAGCTTTGGTGAGGGGTTTCATCTGAGATGTAATAGAACTGTCCATGGATGTTTGGTGCCTTCTTGGGATCTTGCAGGGCCCTGGAGGCCAGAATGTGGGCCCAGGCCACATTGCCCACATACACAGGGTTGGCTATGGAGAATTTGCCAGTAACTTCCAGGATGCCCTTATTCTTGAGGGCCCTAGTCACTACAGTAGAAATGAATGAGCTTCCTTCCCCATAGATGTACATGGGCCTTAAAGAACATGTATATAATGTGCCACCATTTTTGAGAGTGCTCCCACTGGCTGCCAGGACTGCCTTCTCCGCCAACCTTTTGCTGTATGGATATGGGTCGGTCCACACACTCTCATGATGTTCTTCCTCATGGCCATTTTGGACGATCTCCTTGTAGGAATTGGGGCCGGCTACATCAACTGAGCTGGTGTAGATGAATATTGGCACACTAGCTTGGACACAGGCCTCCAACAAGAGCTGTGTACCTGCCAGTGAGTTAGAATACTATCAGTATTAGAGAAATAATGCAGGTAGTCTCCATCCCAATCCCAATCCCAATCCCAATTGGGCTGGTTGTTACAGATGCACATGTGCTCTTCCCTGTCTCTGACCCAGAACTACCATGCTACTGCTAGGGGAAGATGCAAAATCAAAAGATGCTGACAGTAGATTCTGGTGAGTAAGATTTTCTAGGTTTCTGTGCTCATAGACCTATAATTATATTTGTACATGTGTGCACCTATGTGTAATTTGACTTGGGAAATGCACACAGGGCTTCTACTTTACCTATTGTAAATATGCCCATTAAATAGTTACAGTTTTTTCATGCATAAAATTTCTAGGGGAAGTCACTTTAAATTCACAAAATCATGAAGCTACATTCTTAGAATATACACAGACCTAGTTCTTGTGTAACAAAGGAGAGTTCAAGAACTAACATCATACAAACTCAAGCATACGTGGATACAGGAAATATACATATTACATAAACATTAAAGTGCTGTCAATTTTCTCAGTTAATGAAAATTAAAACTTTGTCTCAATGCCCACCAAATGGTTATTGAGTTTTGGAAAAGTGTAGACATTCCAAGTTCTATCTCTGGCTTCGTTTTTTCTACTTTTGTACAATAAAGCTGATAAACATTCATTCTAGTTTGCATCCTGCAGCCCTACACTGGCCTCTTCTTTTGTTTCTTTCTTTTTTATTGTAAGATTTATTTATTATTTACTTGAGAGTCAGAGGGAAAGAGAGAGAGAGTGGACCTGGCAAGGCTTCCTGCCACTAAAAATGAACTCCAAGTGGATGTGCCACTTTATGCATCTGGCTTTGAGTAGGTATTGGTGGGATTGAACCCAGGCCATCATTACAAGAGTTTTTTTTTACCTCTGAGATATTTCTCCAGCTCTGCACTAGCCTTTTTTCTTTTGAACCTGATAGAGAATTAGAAAGGAACATTTGCCCTCTGCTGGGTTTTCCTATGGCTGTGCAGCCCCTGAAGGTCCTGGAGGTGTATCATAGCTCCCTCTCTAAAGATAGAAAAGAATTCCCTAGGCACAAGGTGTTTCTAAATGATTAAATTAATTTTCATTTAAATTATAACTAAGTAATAATTTTGCCTATTTAAAGTATGTACAATTTCATTTTCTGGATAGTTCAAGTTGAAATATTTATATATTTATCTTTAGATAGGTTCTAGCCATACTTCCAAGGCTGGCCTCAGACTCCTTTGCATCAGCTTCTTGAATAGCTGAATAGCCCTAATCACAAGTATATGCTACAACATTTAGCTTTGAAAAGTCTGTTTTTTTTTTTTTTGTGGGTGCATACATGTGTGTGATGTGTATGACATGTGATATATGTATGTGCATGTGCAGATGCATATCCTATACATGTGTGTGCAGAGACCAGAAGAGGATGTCATGTGCCCTTCTGTTACCACTCATCTGCATATTCCCTTAAGATCAAAGTTCTCCCTGGACCTGTAGCTTTGGTCTGTGAATCTCAGCAACTCTGCAGTCTCTGAGCCCTGCCCCCCACCAGACTGCAGTTAAAGATGTGTATGGCTATGTCCAGCTTTTTATATTGGCTCTAGCAAATCATACATGGTGGTCTATGGCCAAGAGGCCCTCATGTTTAAGTGTCAGGTCCTTTTAACTGCAGACATTACAAACCTGAAAATTTCATTTTAATAAAGATAAAATTTTTAACAGATAAAATGTGGGATTAATTTAACAAAGTGAGGAAAGAGATATCATTGTGAAGTATTTTTTCATCCTGAGAGTTAACTACAGCATGATAATGAAATGGTATCTCCTGCACAGCCCTTTTCATTTCACATCCACTGTTGTTGGGAAATGCAATGGATAGGCTTCTAAGAGAGGGACAAGAAGTGAAAACATGAATGAAAAAATAGAAATGCAGCACTTTCTTGCAGTGTGCATTAAGTAGAGGTATGGTTACAAAGAGACTAGAGAGGGTCTTTTTTGAGAGATATTCAAAAGGAATTTGTTACTTTGGTAAAGGGGTCTCTGAGTCACTAAACCTGGATGTATAGGAATGGAGCACATGTTTCCTAGGGTTTGGGGGTCATTCCCCGAGGACCAGAGTTATGACATTTAACAGTTTATAGGGGGTTAATGTGTCCCATTTAAAATTAGATTGGAAAGGTATTATTCACAAAGAACCGCAAAGCATTTATGGATGTGAACTTAAGGAAAGGTTTTTTGGGCACCTGACTAAAACCTGCACTTAAAGACAAAATGCAATAGACAATTTGAAACTGTTAGATTTAAGAAAATGAGATGAAAAGGGTCATTCCTCCAGGTAGACCTCTTAGCAGCTCTGCTAGCTCTCTGGAGAGGAATTCTTCCTTTTGTGGGAGGGACAGCTCTCATGGATTAGGTTTAATAGCCTGCTGAACAGACACCTGAAGCATATGAGTGAGGCCCAGGGGAGGCACTAGATGGATGAATATCAAGGCTATAGAGTGGGAAACTAGTCACATTGGAATGGAAGTTCAGGGGAACTGCTTTCCGTGCAGTTGGAATGACACAGGTGTGACAATACATACTCAATCTCCTACTTATGACCTGCAAGGCCTTGACCACATTCCCTGTACCATCTCCTCTCATTTTCCTCATCGAAACACAGAGAGTAACAGCCATAACTCCTCCAGCTGGGAGTGGCGAGCAGATACACCTGCCCCAGAGCACAGCAGGTATTCCAGAATTTTGCTGTCTTCATCTTCCGACATACCTTTCAGATTGACATCTATGATGGTCTGCCTGGGAATGACCCCTGAGACATCAATGACAGCAGCAGCATGGATGACAACAGACACACCCTGGCAGGCTCTCCTCAGGCACTGAGCATCCAGAATGTCCCCTTCCAGCACTGTCACTTTGCTCTTTGTCTGCAACTCTGAGAACATAAGCCAAGTCATTGGTAAGATTTCTGGATGGTATGGGATGTTTTCTAATTCAGGTAGGAAGCCCAATAAATTGAAGGAAAGAAAAACAAATATGTTCACTTCTTTGTATTGCAGAAAAACCAATCTGAGCAGTAAGTAATCAAATATGCCTAAACATGAAGTTTATCAACTCTTACGGAAAGCCACGAGATAACACACACTTGGATAGAATTAGCATTTAATTCTCTATGGAATTATAAATTAAATATGGATTTTAACTGAAAGAGAAACAGATTTGTAGTGTGGGAAGCTACTACCATTTGCCTCTGGACATGGAAAGCACATGTGTATGATCTGAGCAGAATATCTCTTCCAGAATTCTGAAAACGAAGAGCCAGATTATAGCAATGGGATGGAGAAGCTGAGGATCCTGGAATTTATTGGAGTCTGGAGTGAGGAAGACAAAAGGAGTTAACTTTATTAATGACTCAACTTGGGTAACTAAAGGGAGTGGAAACATTGACAAGGAATTTAGGATGAATTTAACTGAATAACTTATAAAATATCAGCTATTATCAAAATCAGACATCAACATTGTAACTAAGTGAGTTTCCAAAGGACTTGATCATAGTCATCTGCTCCAAGGCATGAATATCACATCAGTGTCTCCAGACCTTCTGAAATCCATAAGATGATACTTCCTATCACTTTGTCACCTAATTGAGTGCTATGTGCTGTCTTCATGAGTACACTACAACTTACCTTACTTCCTTATCCCATTTTTCAGACTGGCCTCCTGAGTCCCACATAATAGAGAGGAAAGTAATGTTCAAGAAGTCAAGGACATGGTTATGGACGGACACACACACACACACACACACACTGCAGATAATATACCTGCTTGTGACTCAACCTGTGCTCTTGTCCATTCTCCTGAATCCCAAGGGTGCTTGGGATTTCCTAGAATCAATTTTTCTGAGACAGAGTAAGGTAGGTCCATTGTATTAAAATTGGATTAAATTGTATTAAAATTGAGAGAGACATCAGAGGCAGTGACAGAGACACAAGGAAAGAGCAGAAATCCAGGGATGGATTAATGCATCCTGGGGTTTGCTCTCAATTCTCTGCTGATTATTTGTTCCAGGACACTTTCCCTTAGCAGGCAATTTCAGGAAACCCCTGAAGTGAAGTGAGGTCAAGGCTTTTTTGATGGTAGAATTCTTTAATTTGATTGATCTGCTTCCTTCTTCCTTCATTTCTGCTTTGTTACTGATTTCAGACAGACTAACTTAGAGGAGTGGCTAGGGCAGGGCAGTGGAAGCTCAGAGGAGAGTGAAGTAGACTCACTCACCAGTTCACAGAAACCCTTATATTCCTGGAGAGAGCACCTTCACTGCTTCATAGTACAGACATAGCTCCTACCTTATTCAACACACTGTGGTCTTGTAACTTGTTTTGCATAGCTGGGTCTTGGAGATGGTGTTATGGTGTGAGTTATATCAAAGGGAGATCCAGAAAATCTATAATACACACTGGTATACCACAAAGGATGAAATTAGACTACCTGAGTTACAAGCCAGATTTGCCTTATTCTAGCTATGGGGCTTGAACAAGCCAATTAACCTCAATGCTTATGTCTTCAATCTGAAACATGGAGGATAAAAATAGTATTCATGGGGCTGGAGAGATGGCTCAGATTCTTGTCTGCAAAGTCTAAGAACTCAGGTTCAATTCCCCAGTACCCATGTAAGCCAGATGCACAAGGTGGGGCATGCATCTGGAGTTCATTTGCAGTGGCTAGAGGTCCTGGTGCACTATTCCCTCTCTCTCTCTCTCTCTCTCTCTCTCTCTCTCTCTCTCTCTCTCTTTACCTCTTTCTCTCTCTCTCTCAAACAAATAAAAAATAATGGTATTCATATCCTAGGGATGTCATGTGGAAATATTGAGTTATAACTGCAAATACATTCCACAGAGCATGGCAGAGCAAGGACACTGTAAAGATTGCCCACTCTTACCTTTATATAGGCTTCATCCATCCTTCATCTCATGAACTGTTCCCACTGGGAAACTATTCCTCTAGAACGGGCTATGCCCTTACCTGTTTGTGAATATTACTGAACTTTAGGATCCTAACTAAGAGTTAAATTGGCTATGTGTTACTATTTGGTTATCAAAGGAAACATTCAAGCTGTCCAGGGAGGAAATTGACATTGGAAAAGATCAATGCAAACAGTTGAGTTACAGGGCAGATATTATCTCAGATGGCTACTAAGGTGGCAGTGGAGAGTCCTTGGGCAGTGTGCACTTACACTAAGGGAGGGGGCCTACAACTGGTATAGGGCACACACGGACTGTGAGAAAGACTGTAGACTCTGTTCTAAGAGGTAGCTTCAAAACAAAGTGAAGGGGATTTAAGGATGAGGAAAAAATGAAGAATTTGATGGAGCAATCCATTATTCTTTTGTCACATATCTGTTCCAGGTAGAATATAGATATTATTAATATATTATATATGTTACATATATTATATATAGTATTGTATTATATATTTAATATATATTATTTATATGTAACATATAATATTTAATATATTACATAATATATAATATTTATATAATATATAACATATTATTTATATATAATATGTTGTATATCATATATATTTATGTAATATATAATATACTATATATTTATTTATTTATTTATATATATATATGTGTGTGTGTGTGTGTGTGTTATACCTGGGAAAGACATGTGACAAAAGAATAATGGATTGCTCCATCAAATTCTTCATTTTGTGACAATAAACAAGAGTAAGAAATGGTAAGCAATATAAAAGTGGAATTGAGGTAGATAGCTAATAGTTGCTCTGTAGCTGTGTTCCTAGGTGATCTTGTGCATTTGGTCAGAAATTCACTTTCTCATCCTCTATCTCTCCTCTGTCTCTTCCTCTCACTGTATATGTACATATATATATATATACACATATATCACATTGCATGGATAAATGCACCATACCTTCATTTCCTTTTAGCTTACTTCCACCTAAGATGCTAAGTGAACTAACCCTACCAAACAAACAGAAAAAAAAAAAAAACAGACAAACAACCAGATCAGAAGCATCAGACAAGTCAGGGATTGCTGTAGAGGTTTCCAAGTTATGATATTCTATGAATATTGTAGAGCAATTGGGAAGTCTACATTCAAGAGCTGTAAGTAAGAGAGAGAAGTGATGTGTGATTTACTGATTGCAAAGGGATATATTCAAAGTCCAATGACTGACTAGGACTAAAGGCTAGAATCCAGTCTCTTGATAAGTGTGAATGTGAAGGGAGCTTTATGGCTCCAAGTGTCTTTTATTTGCTAGACAGAGAGTCCTGCTTGCAACCACTCACAGTTCAAAATGCAGACATACACTGAAGTCTCAAGTTTACTTACTAGAAAGTTCCTCCTTGGTTTCTGGTCTGAAGACCTTGTCCAGGGCTCTGACCTCCTGTAGCTCCTTCTCCTGTACCAACAAGTGCACAATCCTCTGCCCCAAGAACCCTCCTGCTCCTGTCACCAAACAGCTCCAGCCAGGCATGGCCAATGCAGGAATCAGATCAGTGGGGTGCAGGTGTGATGTAGGGTGAAACTGGAGAAGGCTAAAAAGAGAGGTCTGGTGGACAAAGGGTCACAGATACTGTTCGTGATGACATGGATGGGAAAACCTAATCAAATGCATTTTCCCCCTCCTGAACTCTCACAACACAGATCACCTCTGTGATTCCAAAATATGAGGGTATTTTATTCTAGCATCAAGAAATGAATCAAGTCTGAAATAGACATCAGCTGAATGACCCCTAATACAATGTCTACCAGGAGACAGTGTCAGACCCCCAGAATGACACCCTGTCCCAAGACTTCTTCCTATCATTTTTGCTGTTAGTCAGAAGCTTCTAGTGGTCTTACCTGTACTTTTGAGCAACCTGCCAGAAATTGTGGTGTCACAAATCCTCATTGTATCTGGCTAGATTGCTGAAGCACCTCATGACACTCAAAATTTTCTACTTACATTTGTCTGCTACAAAGGATATGGATGCAGAGGTGTACAGAGTAAGAAATGAAGGAAGGAGCCTGGAGCTTCTATGTCCTTGGTGGTTGTACTGTGAAATCTTCAGAGGCTCAGCTTTCTGGAAGCTCACTAAATCATGTTTGAGGTTTTTATTTAGAAACTCCATTTATAGGCATGATTGCACCATGAAGAATCTTGTTGAAATGTGATAGGACACAAAGTATTTGGCCAAGTGCTATCTGACAGGACAGTTAACCCAGTAAGGCTTGTCTGTTGAGATTCCTTTGCATACGTTCCTTGAGGTTATGGGACAGGAATCCTTCAGAAATAGGAGCACTTCATGACTTACTGTAACCTACCTTGGAGTGAGATATGAATCAGAAGCTGGGCAAAAAGCATAGTATAGTTTTTGAACACAAATTCTTTCAGTTAAATGGATATACAACTCAGGAACTTTCCAGATTAATGGATTTTTGTTCAATCTTTAATAAAGTCACTGCATTATATTGTGTAAATGTGGCTCCAAAGCAAAGCCTCAAGTTTCACAGTTTCTTTCCAATGATTCTTTCCTATTCTTTTAGCTGCTACTCTTCCTCTTCTTCCAGTCAATAATCAACCCTGTAGATGGTTTTTTGGCCTAGTGTTGGCACTATATTTTGAGAAGAAAGACACCTGTGCCTGATCCTGGAATGCTGGGAACAGTGCTGTTGGTGTCTTTTTCTCCAGCTGTTAGGGAGGTCTCGTATTCTTCTATAGCCTCAAGTTAACCAAGTTGTCTCCTGCTTCCGAGATAAGGAACTTGTTACTTACTTTGTTTTTGTATAAGCCATTATCTGTATAAACTCCACATGAATCCTGTACACTGAGCTGTTCTAATAAAAGTTTTGCAAGTGCTAATTTTGGGAAGCCTATGCTGGCAGAGCTTGGAGTCTCCTGGTCAGCCACAGTTCCTCAGCACCATTCAGTGCCTGCAACAAGTGCACTTGGTGTCAGCAGGTGGCACCAACACAAACCTTTTCCCTTTAGGAACATTAGGTTAGGCTGCCTGCTTGTCTAGTCTACTAATAAATTTCATATAGATCAGATATTTATTGTATTATTTGCTTTATTATTATTTAAATTTCTTCCAAATTCAATGAAGTATAAAACTTGCTTGGAGTCCTTTCGTATTGACTGACCAGCAGAGAGACTCTCTCATCCATCTATTTGAATAATAATTCCTTAAAATCTTTGTTTAATGCCATCAATATGCATATTTAATTTATTCCATTTTTTTAGTGAACATCCAAGATTTCCATCCTGTGGTGGAGTTCCTTGTTTGCCAGGTAAAACTTTTTTACCTGTCATATTAATTGCTTTTTCATTTCAAAGCAAATTAAGAAATACTTTATTTTGGTTTATGGTTTGAAATTACAGTCTATCATGGTGGAGAAGGCATGAGTGCAAGAGCATAAAGGTCATATTGTGACTGCAATCAGGAAGCAGAGAGCATTGGATGTTTCTGCTCAAAGAGCTTTCTCCGTTTTTACATAGTCCAGGACTGAGCCTGAGGAATGATATCACACATATTTAGGGAGGCTATTCCCACTTCAATTAACATAATCAAGATAATTCCTCATAGGCAAGCCCAGAAGCTTGTTTCTTGGGTGATTCTAGGTCCTTCCTGTTAAGTTGGCTATATATATGAATCATCAAACTTTCTTTAGCATTTTTGATAACAGAAACATTTCTGAGATGTCCTATATTTCCTAAAGGGCAGACAATAGAAGATAAAATAACCTATTCAGGAGACAATGTAGGGGAGAACAAACAAACAAACAAACACAAAACTTTATCACTTTTCTAAGGATAATTTGAAACCCATTATTCAAAATACAAGGAGGAATACAAGTGTAGTTACTTGATAGATAGAGTTCCTGTCTGGCATACACAGGGTTCTGGATTTGGTTGGCAACAACAGGAGGAATGGTAGGAAGAAATGACAGCCATCATCAAGGGGACATTTCATTTTGCTTTTAATCTTATAAATTATCCTCCAGTCTCCAGATCTTACTTCCCTATACCACCCTGTTACTTTGTGGTTTATAGTGCTTTTGCTCACCAAAATTTAAACAAAATTTAAACTCTGTCCAATTGTTTGCTACTGGTAGTTTAAGGAACTTACCTAGGACATTTCTTGTTCATTTGTAAGGAATATTTCATTAAGCTCTTTTATTTAAGACTTCTTTTGGCCCAAATGCTTTAGTTTAACATTTTCTTTAACTGTTTTTAAAGTTTCTAACCTCTGGGGATTAAACTGGTCACTCTCCCCTATGCTATTCCCTCTTCTTTTCTTTATTCAAAAATATTAATTAATTAATTAATTAATTAATTTTAAGAGACAGAGAATATTAGAGTGCCAGGGCTGTCTGCTGCAGCAAGTAAAGCAAATGTATGTGCCAATTTGTGTGTCTGGCTTTATGTGAATACTGGGAAACTGAAACCAGACCATCAGGCTTTGGAAGCAAGCACCTTTAACCACTGAGAAATCTCTCCAGCACCCCTCCCTTCTTGAGGCATGGTCTCATTCCAGCC
Source organism: Orientallactaga sibirica (assembly GCA_036365145.1). Classification (NCBI taxonomy): domain Eukaryota; kingdom Metazoa; phylum Chordata; class Mammalia; order Rodentia; family Dipodidae; genus Orientallactaga; species Orientallactaga sibirica. Next base: position 929,733 of record JAEOAD010000025.1, read on the forward strand.
TGGGCTGGCCTGGAACTCACTATGTAGCCCCAGATTGGCCTTGAACTCACAGCAATCCTCCTACCTCAGCCTCCTAAGTACTGGAACTAAAGGTATGGGTTACCATGCCCAGCTTTTTTCACTTTTCTTTTCTTAGCCTCATGTTTTTAATAATATCTGTAGGATTCATTAGAGAACATGAAATAATGTTTCTTTGATCATTTTTAAAATTTTTACATCACTCATTACATGAGTGTGCCCCCTCCAACCAAAATCTACAGATTACACATTCTTCTCAGCAGCCCATGGAACCTTCTCTAAAATAAATCATATATTGGGCTACAAAGCCTGCCTCAATATTTTCAAGAAAATTAATATAATTTCCTGCATGATATCAGACCACAATGCTGTAATGCTAGAAATTAACAACAAAAAGTATGCCAGGAATCCCTTGAGCCCCTGGAAATTGAACAACACACTTTTAAACAATAAATGGGTTGTGGACGAAAAAAAAATTAAATTGCAAAATTTCTAGAATTGAATGACAATGAGAACATGTTATACCAAAACTTATGGGATACAATGAAGGCAGTCCTTAGGAGAAAAAATATAGCACTAAACGCCCTCATAACAAAAACAGAGAGATCCCAAATCAATAACCTAACCATCCACCTTAAAGGCATTGGAAAAACAAGAAGAAGCCAACCCAAAAAGCTCCAGATGGAAAGAAATAATTAAAATCAGAGCAGAAATTAATGAATTGGAAACTAAGAGGACAATTAAGAAAATTGATGAAACAAAGAGCTGGTTCTTTGAAAAAATTAACAAGATTGACACACCCCTGGCCAATCTCATCAAGTGAAAAAAAAAGAAACACTTCAAATTAACAAAATTAGAAATGAAAAAGGAGAGATCACAACAGACATGAATGAAATAGGGAGAATTATTAGGACTTATTTCAAAAACCTGTATTCCACAAAGCAGGAGAATATGGAGGAAATGGACGAATTCCTGGACACATACCACCTACCAAAGCTAAGCCCAGAGCAGAGCAATCTCCTAAACAAACCCATCACACCCTTCGAGATTGAAGAGGTAATCAAACACCTCCCCAAAAAGAAGAGTCCAGGACCAGATGGTTTCTCAGCTGAATTCTACCAAACCTTCATAGAAGAATTGAAACCAATTTTTCTCAAATTGTGCCACACAATCAGAGAACAGGAAGAGATCCTCAACTCCTTCTATGAAGCTAGTGACACCCTAATTCTAAAACCAGGCAGAGATGCCACAAGAAAGGAAAATTATAGGCCCATTTCCCTGATGTATATAGATGCAAAGATTCTGAACAAAATCCTTGCAAACTGAATTCAACAGTACATCAAAAGCATTATCCACCTTGATCAAGTAGGTTTCATCCCTAGAACACAGGGGTGGTTCAACATACATAAATCTGTCAATGTAATATACCACAAAAATAAGCTTACACACAAAAACCACATCATCATTTCATTATATGCAGAAAAGGCCTTTGACAAGATCACCAGAATATTTCTTTTGACCTGGGTGATGAACACATGGAGCTGGTAAATGTCCTGGTTATCAAGAATCAGTCCCTCATGGCCTGCACAGAAATCATACCAGCAGTCTCATCTAGGACATTCCACTTAGCATGTAGAGGGTACCACATTTTAGTGACTTTTATCTTGTCCACTAGACTGACCATTTCCTTCGGAAGAAACTAGTGTCAGTTTGGAATAGTTTCATTAGGAGCTTCAATTCCAATCAGAACCTATTTTTCCACTGTATAGCATTTAAAACAAATCACACTGCTCTGAAAAATGTTAATGCTCGCAATCCATGTAAATGAAATCAGTGAAATAATCCCTTTACACTAAATCTTTCCATTTTCATATTTTCTTTCTTTTGAGTATGTGTGTGGTATGGTATGAATGTAGTGTATGCATGTGTGTGTGCAGATGTGCATGCCCTATGTGAACAGAGGCCAGAGGAGAATTTGGGTGTTCCTGTAGTACTGCTCTGCTTGTTTCCTTGAGAAGGAGTCTCATACTGAACATGGAGCAGCCTTTTTTTTTTTTTTTTTTTTTTTATGAGACTTAGCTGAATAGCAAGCCTCAGTGATTTTCTAGTCTCTGCTCCACACAGAACTCATGCTGCAGGCCATGTGTGGCCATGTTCAGATGTTTGTCTGGGTACTAGGTGAATCAGACCCTCTTGGCTCTCATGCTTGCAAGGCAAGTGCTCTTACCTGCTGAGCCATCTGCCAACCCTCCATAATCCCTTGATACTGCCGGTTCCCTCATGGACCATCTTCTTGGTGAACAGTCTTAAAGATACTCTCTGATATATTTGCATAATTTTTCTCTTTTAAAGCTGCTGCGAAGGTGGAGACCTAGATTCAGACATATGGGACTCTGAGCTCCATCTAGCATCAGTGTGACTTAGCATTCTTTTACATTCTTTTTTGTTGTTGTTGTTTATTTTTATTTATTTATTTGAGAACAACAGATAGAAGAGAAAGAGGCAGAGGAGAGAGAGAGAATGGGCATATCAGGGCCTCCAGCCCCTGCAAACGAACTCCAGATGCAGGCACCTCCTTGTGCATCTGGCTTATGTGGGTACTGGGGAATTGAGCCTTGAACAGGGGCCCTTGGGCTTCACAGGCAAGTGCTTAACTGCTAAGCCATCTCTCCAGCCCTCTTTTACATGCTTTGAGTAGAGAACTAATATATAACATTAACAAAGTGACTGGACATTTCACCCTTCTAAAAATTAGTTTTCAGGCTGGAGAGATGTCTCAGCAGTTAAGAAACTTGCCTGCAAAGCTGCCTGAGTTTGATTCCCCATTACCCATGTAAAGCCATATGCATGTGGAATTCATTTGCAGCATATATATATATAATTTTTTAAAATTAGTTTTCATTTCCTTATGTATTTATGTATCCAGGGAAGCAACTCTCCAGGTATTGTATCCATTCTTAAATTCTAGTGTTAACTTATTTACCTTTAGAAACTGATTGTGAGAGAGGACCTTGTGCAGGATGAAAGGGGAAAAAAAAGCTCCAATGACATACTTCCTAGGCATCATTTGTGACATAAGAGTAACAATATTAGATTCCTCTGAGATAAATTATAACAGACACTTAGAAGCTGCCTTTGTTTAAAAAAAATCATTGACTCTTGGGCTAACAAGGTAATTAAAAGCAGAATGAAATCTTGGCATCTCTGCCTTCATTTTGTGTCTATTTCCTGTAGTTTGGATGACCCGCTTATCTCTTCAGGTCACTATTGTAATCACTCAAGGAGCATCTATGTAACCTTTATCACCCCCCTTCAAGGCTGAAGGCACAGAGATAAGTGATTGTCCTAAAAGTGGATTTTAGGAAGAACAAAATCTCCCAGGACAGACCACCACCCAGATGATGCAATTATTTGTGAAGGTGATGCTATGTCCTGGAGCAGAATTAGTCATCTCCTGAGCACCACCTTCCCCCTTTAAGCAAAATGAACTTCTTTGGGTCATCTTGCAGAACCAGAACTGAGACAATAATCAAAGAGAACATACCTTGGTTAGGAGTGCTTAATATAGTTACTTCCTCTTTCCTCAATGCTTTTATTTAAATTTTAAAAAATTATTTTATTTATTTTTGGAGAGAGACACAGAGAGAGACAGACAGAGAGGGAGAGGGAGACAGAGATGGGCGCACCAGCAGTCTCTCAGCTGCTGTGAATGAACTCCAGATGTGTGTTCCCCCTTGTGGGCAAGTGCGGCATCTGGCTAAACGTGGGACCTGGAGATTGGAACCACTGGGGATTGGAACCAGCGTTATTAGGCTTAGCAGGCAGGAGCCTTAACCACTAAGCCATCTCTCCAGCCCACTTTCTCTATTTAAACATCATTAACCCAAAGATGGACATGGGACCACTGAACTCCTTAATTTGTTCATCTTCCCAATATGGCTGCAGTAAATAAATATTTCTCCACTTTTCACCATTACTTATTTCTTTTTCAAAATTTTTTTAAAAATTATTTTATTTATTTTTGGAGGGAGACAGATAGAGATGGGCCCGCCAGCAGTCTCTCAGCTGCTGTGAATGAAATCCAGATGTATGGACCCCCTTGTGGGCAAGTGCAGCATTGCGCCCTTGTGTCACTTAGCATCTGGCTAAACGTGGGACCTGGAGATTGGAACCACTGGAGATTGGAACCAGCGTTCTTAGGCTTAGCAGGCAGGTGCCTTAACCTCTAAGCCATCTCTCCAGCCCTACTTATTTCTTTAATTGGCATATCAAGATGGAAGACTACGCCTAGCTCTTTGGGGCTGTCATAGCTTGGGCTTTATCCTAAAAACCCTTGTTAGAAAATTCCATGATTAGTGGTAAATAGTATCATTTACAAAAGCATTAGGCTTTGCAGGCAAGTGCCTTAACTGCTAAACCATTTCTCACTCTTGACTCTACAGATCCCACATAAGCTAGACACACAAGGTGAGGCAAGCACAAGGTTGCACATGACCACTAGGTGTTGCAAGCACCATTAGGTGTTCAATTTCAATGGCTGAGGCCCTGGCACACCAATTCTCTCTCACTCTCTCTTAAAAAAAAAATAAAAGCATTATTGGTGGTCAGTAATATCCTTTACCTATATAGATAGACTTCCCATGTCACGACCATATCAGGAAGACTTTCTTTTAGCAAAACCCCTCCTGAATTAAAGAGAAAATGCTATTTGACAACCTAAAGAAGAAAAGCCTGAGGTTGAAAGGTGAAAAGAAAATAGACACACCCAAGGATAAAGTCAAAGTACCAAGATGATAATGGTCCCCTTAATGAGATATGTATGTAAATACTCTAAGTCCCTTCTCTCAGTGCAGATGCTTGCAGACCTCTGCTGCTGAACTTGCTGACTTCTAAATCAGAACCATCCCTCCTCCTTCTCTTTCCATCTCTCTCTCTTCCTTGAATTCCCATCTGTGTCCATTTTTTTTTTCCACAAAGGGTTCTTTTGATCATATCAGGGAGGGAAAGTCTCCCAGTTTCTTTCTTCCTTTGCTGTAGCAGGCTCACAATTTTATAGAAAAGATGAAACAAAAGCCAGGAAATGTGCATATACACATTTGGCTGGGCAATGAGTTGTCAGAACTGTACAGAATCTCTTCCTGCAAGAAAAGTTCCTCCTCTGTCTGACACCAGAGTGTCAACATTTCCCTTCCCCCATCATGGACTTCCTAGAGAAATTTTAATTTATTTTGAGACAGGGTCCTATGTATGTCATGCTGACCTCAAACTAGCTCCATAGTTGAGGATTTTCTTGATTAATACAAGCCTCCTAAATGCTTGTATTAAAGGTATGCATCCCATCAGTGGTTGATGTACTGCTGGGGATTGGCTCTAGGGCTACAGTCTAAGCTCAAATTTGAATTCTTTTTAATCCTTAATTTTTTAATTCTTTTTTTCAATAGTCTGATAACCAAAGGGATGGGAAAAAGTGTTTGTCTTTATAATATCTCCCCTCCTGCCAGGATGGTTACAACTTCCCTATCTTTGTTTTTAGATTTTTATCTTAAGAAATTTGGGGTAATATGCTCGACTTGATGTAAAAGTTTCTGAAATATGCCTGGATTGGAAGAAAATACCAGAAGAATACCAGCAGGAGCCAAGATTAGAAGACATTCAGTTAGTACCATGCATAAAATCCACTTTTCCATAACCTCTCAGTTTTAGTTAGTTTTAAAAGGGTCACTGTGGGTAGTCCTTGAGGTTTAATAGCCTGGTCCCACTTCCTATTAACCCTGTACTTCCTGATTGTGGCTGAAATGTGATCAGCCCTTGTCCCTGCAAATAGCTTCCTTCCATAATGGAAAGTATCCATTTGAACTATAAGCCAGAGTAAACACACTCCTCCCTTAAGTTAATTCTAGTCAGGTACTTTGTCCCAGCAACCAGCAAAGTTACTAAAACAATAGGCCTAAAGCCTTGACAAAATTCAAAAGAACTCTAAAACTCTTGAAAATTTAGATCAGATTTTAAATAGCAGGACTTCTCAAAAGCAGATATTTCATTTGAATGGTACTTAAGGAGTATATGAGAAAGCTGGCTTTTTATGTTTTTTATTATTATTATTATTATTAACAACATGTTTTGTATGATATAGCATGTGCTGGTACCCTCTTTTTCCTTGTCCCTGCCCCCAATCCACTGGGGACACTCCTCAGTGGGGTTGCAGGTATTCCCCATGGGGTTGTAGTTTATGTGTTGTGGGAGCTGCATGATGTCTCAACCTGTGGTTCTTAAAATCTTTCTGTCCCCTCTTCCACAAAATTCTCTGAGCAGTGGTGGGTGAGTTTTAAGTCTGCTTCAGTGATGAGATCTTAGGAACTACTGGATCTCTGCTTTGGTAGGTGCTCAGTATCCTCAGGGTATGTCTCCTACACCCTGGCACTGATTATTAGGTTCACTCATGCTCATCTCTCTAACTCTTCTGTGGTTTCAGTTATGGCTTGGCTGAAGTGTGAGGGGTAGTTATGCCTCCTGTCATGCTACCTTCTGAAAAAGAACAGACTGTCCAATGGAGAGTGAAGTCAGCATAGTTTAAATGGGATAAGCATTATTAATTTAGGGAGAATTTGATGTATGTGACCACTCTCTTAGCCAAGACTAGTGAGAGTTTGACACTGGAGAACATAATCTTTGTCTCCAAAGGATTCTGATCTGGTTCCGAATTTCATATATGGGTTCCTTTACACTGAGTGGATTTCTTAGCCAGCCCAAAAGCTATTGGTTACCCACTGAGACTGTGTATATCCTATCAGGATGTTTGTTTCTGAGTACCTTAGACTTCTGTTTGCTCAGACCATTGTTGGCCATTTTTTCCCAGTAGCTCATGTAGTGCTTTCCAGCACCAGACAGGCTAACTGTATGGGGACTGGAGAAAGCTGGCTTTTTAAAGGAAGTTTTAGTTAGAGATTAAGGACCAGAAAGAACCAGAGAACCCTACATGCCATCTCCCCCTGGCACAAGAACAGAACTCTTGGCAGAAATAAAACTTGTGTCTGATGGAGAATGATCTACAGTGTCCCTTTATACCTACAGTCTAACCAGATAGGCTGGCTCTGGGAATCCACCCTCCAAATCTACAAAATAATCAGGTCTTTCCCTTGTGTATGAAAGCTACTGTCTTCTTCCTGTCACTAGGTCTGTCCTGCTTTGCTCAGCTTTTCTGGCTCCGCTCTGCCTGCCTCTCTTTTCTCAGACCACGTGGATACACATGAATCTGGCTTCCCCCTCACCCACCCTGGCCCAGGGGCAGGGCAGGGTGGGGAGCATAAAACTGTTTCTTGGTCTAGGGGAACATTTTTGCTTGCCTGTGCTGTACAGTTTGGGGTAACTTTAATTACATGCATGATTTTCCTCTGGTCTCTAGGACATCTCATCAGAAACTCCAGTTACAGCAACAGGAAATGTTATAAACCCCCTATGCAAGCCTAGTGGGAGAGATTGAGTGTCATGAAAGCTGAGAAATTAAGCAACATAATTACTCCTCCCTCCCTGAGACAAAGGCTGCATAGCCTAAAGCCATACAAAGGAAACCAGTCCCTGATGGACTGTCTCATATATTAGTGTCACTTGGTTATCACCAGTTGAGATCCCTAGGATACTAGGGATAAGAAGACAATGGGGAAATAACAGGTTTTACTGAGGGAACTAAGAATGAAAGCAGCCCTGTTTGATGCCCAGGCCTGATAGGGATATTGTTGCAGTCAGGTTTGCATTGCTGGCAGGATCACCTGACCAAGAGCAGCTTGTGGGAATCAGGATTTATTTTGGCTTACAGACTCAAGATGAAGCTCCATGATGGCAGGGGAAAACAACAGCATGAGCAGAGGGTGGACATTACCTCTTCACCAATATGAGGAAGACAATAGCAACAGGATATTGTGCCAAACACTGGCAAGGGGACACTGGTTATAATATCCATAAGCGAACCCCAACAATACACTGCCTCCAGGAGGCATTAACTTCCAAATATCCATCATCTTGGAACCCAGAATTCAGAACACCTAAGTTTATGGGGACACCTGAATCAAACGACCACATTCTGCCCCTAGCTCCCACAAACTGGTAACTATGCATGATGTAAAATGTAATGCATTCATCCAACTTTAAAAGTCACCATAAACTAGCTGTGGTGGTGTACACCTTTAATCCCAGCACTTGGGAGGCAGAGGTAGGAGGATCACCAAGAGTTCGAGGCCAAGAGTTCCTGGTCAGCCTGAGCTACAGTGAGACCTACCTCAGAAAACAAAAAAAAAAAAAAAAAAAAAAAAAAAAGTCACCATAGATTTTTATCAGTTCTAATGATGTTCAAATATTCCAAAAAAAAAAAAAAAATCCACCCCAAAGCCATAATGGCACAGAATCAACACACTGCCAAAGATGACATTGGACATAGAAAAAAAAAAAATAATCAACCAATACAAGATTTAAAACAAGCAGGGAAAACATCAAACTTTGTAGCTCTAAGTCCAACAATACTAGTCAGTAACAAATCTCCAAGTCCAATAATACAATGTAGCAACAAGTTTGGGGAGTACCAATTCTGCCCCTCCAGCTAAACTAATCACAGTCCTGCAAAACTTCATCTGAGGCTGGCAGCTTTCCTTAGCAGCTATCTCATGGTCTGGGCATCTCCACTGGGTCTCCACTGCAACTCACAGTCCATCCTCATGGCTCCATTTGGTTTCCTTGCAGGCAATCCAGCAAACCTGCTTCACATTTCCCATAGCCATTTCCAAAACACGAGACCATGTTGCAAATTCAATGACCCTCTTTTCCTGCCATTTCTTATACTTCATAATACCAGATTGGGTGCCAATTTGTTAATCCAGGAGGAATAAAGCAGACTTTGAAGAACAGGATACTCCTTGAGCTTTCAGGCCCCTTCAAAAGAGTCTACATTCTTCCTTTTGCCCCAATACAGGTCAGCTGGCCCAATCTCAAAGGTTGTAATCTTTCATATAATTGCAGCTAAATGGGCAGAAGTTTCAGTCCAAAGATTTCAGCTCTGTGCCATATCCCTGTGCTCACACCAGTCCATTTCTATGCAAAGCAACCCTGCACAAATTCTCATGACATGGGTATAACAGCAAGTATCTCACACAAACTGCTTCTAACCAGTTGAAGAAAAGCTTTTTCTCACCCTCATAAGCCAAACCTCACAGTCCATAGTTCTTACTACATTCAGATCTTTCAACTCTGACCAGAATAGTCCATCAAACTGTACTTACAGCACTACAAGGTATTTCTTAGACCAAGATTTCAAATTAATCCACATTCCTTTTGAAAATCAGCTCCCAAAAGGCCAAAGCCACACTGTCAAGTTTTAAGCACAATGACCCTACTCTCAGTTCTAACTTTACTTTTGCAGTCAGGTTCACATTGCTAGCAGAAATCACCTGACCAATAGCAGAAGCTTGTGGGAAAAGGGTTATTTTGGCTTACAGACCTGAGGGAAAGCTCCATGATATTTTGGCTTACAGACTTGAGGAAAAGCTCTGTGGTGGCAGGGGAAAATTATGGCCCGAGCAGAGGGTGGAAATCACCTCCTCACCAACATCAGATGGACAACAGCTACAGGAGACCATGCCAAACACTGGCAAGGGGAAACTGGCACGCAGTACTCATAAGCCTGCCCTGAACAATACATTGCCTCCAGGAGGCATTAATTTCCAAATCTCCATCAGTTGGGAACCTAGCATTCAGAACACCTAAGTTTATGGAGGACACCTGAATCAAACCACCGCAGCTATGTTCACAAGAGAGTCAAGAAAGAAGTTAATTCAATAAGGACATTGGTAGCGTTGCTGACTCTCATGGTGGTGTGTGATCTTTCTATGTAGAGGGGTTGACAGCTTGAAGTGGCTTAGAACAACATATGAATCACATTCATAAAGTGTTAAAACCATCTAGAGGAGGTGACAGAGCGCCAAACCTATCGAAGGCAAATGTAGTAAGATTTGTGGTAAGCTAGAGTTTCTAGGGGAAAAAAATATACTGACATCAAATGTGTTGCTAGTGAGCATCTGGAAGTCTTTAAATCCAGAACAGCTCTCAGGAAGCATGAATGATAAAGCAACACAGGAAAAAGACCAAGCTTGTGCCCGAGGTTGGTGATTATGTCTCCACCATGAGTTGTGTACATGTCTCTCCTGCAGACATGTGTATTGGGTATGGAAATTAGTTGCCCAGCCATTGGCTATCATAGGACCCAAGTGTGGCTTTGGAAAAGACAATGTATAGCTGAGGCTAGCCTCGGTAACAACACCCCCAGATCCTGACTCAACTAAGGGCATGGGAAAAGCCAATATGAAGTACAGAGATATAACAGCAGGCTGGAGTGCGGCCTCACTTTCCCATGATCCTGGGTGGATCCAAATGGCTTGAGTGGGCCCCATTGATCCTGTCTGGGGTGGAGAGATGCACAAAAGTCAAATGGAAGCACCACAGGGTAAGGAAGCAGGACAGTGTATGAAAAACTACTGTGGATTATGGAAGAGAACATGGGGCAGTGTCTCACCTTCATGCTTCTGTCTACAACATTGCTTTTTTGAGATGACTGTTGATGAAAGCAATGGAATAATTTAATTCTGCCTTGGACCTTGCTAATTTTTTTCTTTAGTAACCCCTTAGTTTCTAACTCCTGACACCAACTTGTGCCTGCTTGAAATAGATGGTAATGGGCCTTCAGAGATCTTGCCCACCTTCTATAAAAAGTTTCACTAGATAATTGTTATAATGCTAACCTATGAGTATTTTGCAGATTTGGAGAAGCAAGCAGAATAGCAATAAAGACAGAAACTAGGAGTTTAAAAGAAGACATCCTGCATAAATGGGAAAGGATACTCCCAAAAAGCATAAGGTTGTTGAATAAAGACCATGGGGCCAGGGATTAGCTACCTCCATATGAGTTGTTGTCCAGGGAGGCTCAGTAGCCCCAAATAATAAAGGCTATCACCAGTGCTATTGATTGTATTCCATAGTAGATGGTAAGACCCTATTTCAGAGGGGACATGATGAAATCAGGTTAGAACTGAGTAGGAAGCTCCCCATTTACTGGCTAGCTTTCATAGAGCATAAAGGTGCTATTCAGGCTGCTGGAGGAGAATTTTCACTGATAGTCCTGATAACATATGGACTCTATGTACTGCATTACCAACAAGTGAGGCAAGAGATGCCTGCTGATGTGATAGTGTGTCAACTGCTTTGGTATGTCCAATAGCTTTATGATTGAATTCAAGGCCCACTCCACAGGAATTTATGCTTGCACTGTAAAACTTGTCAGAATCCTGTGGCTGGGAAGGTCATAGGTCCCAGTAGGGAAGCAACTGCTATTATTTTGGTGACTATATGTGATAGGCCTATGTAAGAGATGAGATTAAATATGACATAAGAGTTTAATTTACATGCTGTGGTGGTTTGATTCAGGCATCTCCCATAAACTTAAGTATTCTGAATGTTAGTCCTTCCAGATCATTGCAATTAGAAATTAGAGCCTCCTGGAGGTGGTGTATTGTTGAGGATGGGCTTATGAGCCAGTTTTCCTGTGTCAGTGTTTGGTACAATCTCCTATTGATGTTGTACACCTGATGTTGATAAGGGGGTGATGTCCACACTCTGCTCATATTGTCATTTTTCCCTGCCATCAGGGAGCTTCCCCTCAAGTCTGTAAGCCAAAATTAACCTCTTTTCCCCCCACAAGCTGCTCTTGGTAGGGCAATTTCTGCCAGCAATGCAAACCTGACTGCAACATTATAGTTGGTACCAGAGGAGAGGGATTGCTGCTAGATATCTGACTGTGTGTCCTTTTGGAGCTGATTTTCCAGAAGAATGTGGAATGATTTGAAACCTTGGCCTAAAAGATGCCTTGCAGTGCTATAAGTACAGCTTCATGAACTATTCTGGTCAGAGTTGAAAGACCTGAATGCAGTAAGAGCTATGGACTGTAAGGCTTGGCTTGTGAGGGTGAGAAAGAGCTTTGCCTGGACTGGGTTAGTAGCAGTTTGTGTGAGAGACTTGCTGTTATGCCCAGGCCCTGAGACCTTATTCAGGGTTGCTTTGTGTAAAAACATACTGGTGTGAGCAGAGGGATATGGCAGAGAAATGAAATCTTTGGTCTGAAGCTTCTGCCCATTTAGCTGCAATTATATGAGAGATTACAACCTTTGAGATTGGGCCAGCTGACCTGCACTGGGGAAACAGAAAGTATGTAGAGTCTTTTGAAGGGGCCTGAAAGCTCAAGGAGTGCCCTGTTCTTCAAAGTCTGTTCTATTACCCTCTGTACTAACAAATTGGTGCTCTACCTGGTATTGTGGAGAATAAGAAATTCAGGAAAGACAGAGTCTTTGGGTTTGCAACTTGGTCTTGTATTTTGGAAATGGCCATGGGAAATGTGAAGTATGTTTGCTGGATGACTGCATGGAGACCTGATGGAGCCATGAGGGTGGACCATGGGTTGCAGTTGAGATCCAGTAGAGTTGCAGGGATCACAAGATGGCTGCCAAGGAAAGCTACCAGCCCTGGATGAATTTTTCCAGGTCTGTGAGTTGCCTAGCAGGAGGGGTGGAATTGGAACTCCAGAGACTTGTTGTTGGTTGGGATTATCAGATTTAAAAGACTTGTCATTGACTAGTGTTGTTGGACTTTTAGCTGCAGAGCTTGATGTTTGCCCTGGTTGTTTTAAGTATTGTGTTGGTGTTGGTTGAATATTTCTTTGCTGAGCACAATGTCATCTTTTGCAGTTTGAATGTTTATTCTGTGCCATTATGGGTTTGGGGAGATTTTTTTTTTGGTATTATAGCTTAGTGAAAAGACCTTGGATTACGGGAATGTTTGTACATATTTAGGATTGATAAAAACTATAAAAACTGAATGTATTGTATTTTACATCATGGATGATTATCAGTTTTTAAATATTAGCATGTGTTTTTATCATATCTTTTACTTAGCATTATGTAAAGTATTATGGCATTGTCAAACAAAAAAATTTAGTTGACTCTTGTCCCTCTTCATTTCTCCTATCATCCTTCCTCCATCCTCTCTTCTTCCTCTAATTCCTTTCTGCTTGTCCTTTTGCTCTCAAAATATATAAATCATACCAAGAGAAGACTGTTTGCCTTTTATGGCTGGCTTGAAAGAGTTTCCTGTATTTTCTGGATACCACATTCTTATTAAATGTATCATTTGCAGACATTGTCTCCTTCTGTGGATGGGGATTACCATTTTACATTTTTTTTAATTTTATTTATTCTTATGTATATTATTCTGGTTTTACATTCATAGTGGTGACTCCATTATCCTCCTCCCTGCCCTCCCTCTTCCATAGGGACCCTCATTAATGGGGAATGTGGTTCCCACATTGTGGGGGTAGTCAGGAGCTATGGGGGATAGGCCAAGTCTCTGTGCATAATGCCCCAATTTGTGGCTCTAACATTCTTTCTGCCCCCTCTTCTGCAAATTTCCCTGAGCCACATTGGGGTCATTTTAGCTCTACTTCAGTGATGAGGTTTTTGGAGCCTCTGTGTCTCTGGATATCTGGGAGTTAGATGTTCTCTGTGTTTATCTCCTTCAACCTTTTTCTGGTGTCATGATCCCCAAGAGCGCTGAACTCTTGCCCTTCCTCCACATTACTCTGTGGTTTCAGCTGGAGCCCTGGTGAGGTGTGATTGGCTGATCCTCCCTTCAGGTTCGTTGTCCATCTGGAAAAAGGAAGCAAATTCTCCAACGGAGAGAGAAGTTAGTACTAGATATATGGGATGGCCATAGATAGCTTGGAGGGAATTTTATATGGGTAGGCTCGCTTCTAGTCCACATTTGATGGTATCTTGGTTGGATACTGTGCTCATTTTTTGTACATGGTTTTGACTTATTTCCCAGTTCCAGCAATGTGTTCCATTCCACTGAGTGGATCAATTAGCCAAATCGAGAGCCGTTGGTTGCCCACCATGGCTGTGTGCCAATACTACACTTGTTTGAGCATTATGTCAGGTTGTTTCTTGCTGGGTATCTTAGACTGGAAGTTGTTTGGACCGATGTTGGCCATTTTCCCCCAGTTGCTGTGTAGCACCCTCTGGCACTAGACTAGCTAACTGCCTGGGGACTGACCCTCTTCCAGACTCTGGCCAGTAAAATGGTTCAACCATTATGGAAAGCTATATGGAAACTCCTGAGAAGGATGACCATAGACCTACCAATGGATCCAGTTATTCCCCTATTGGGCATTTACCCTAAAGGCTCCAAGCCTCAGATCAGAGACATTTGCTCAACCATGTTTATAGCTGCTCAATTCATAATAGCAAAGAGCTGGAATCAATCCAGATGTCCATCATTAGATGAATGGATAACAAAGATGTGGTATATCTATACTATGGAATTCTATGTAGCAGTAAGGAAAGATGAAATAATGAAATTTGGAAAAAAAAAAAAAAGGTCAAACATGGAACAGATCATCCTCAGTGAGCTCACCCAATCACAAAAAGATAATCATTGCATAGTCTCATTTATCTATTGCTCCTAACCTGAATCCACCCAAGATGCTGCCAAGCCTAATAAGTACTCTGAGGACCAGACAATTGAGAGGGTGGTTTGGAGGGAGGATGATGGTGGGAGGGAGTGAGAGGGTGGGAGGGAGGATAAGGGTAGGGGGATACAAATTGGGACCCAAAAGGAAATGATAGCATAAAACTCTATATTCTGAACAACAAGCTAAAACATTGATCCTTCAGCAGGCCCACAGAGGGAACACCTGAACCACAGGAAACTGGAGAAAACACCATGAAGACCAGCCTTAATTTTCTCATGCTTTATTCTTTCTTCTCTCTCCCTCTCTCTATCTTTCTATCCATTACCTCTCTATACTCACTTTCTCTTTTATATTATCTATCTTTTTCTCCCCTCACCTTCCCTAGGCACTGACTTATAACTCCCAGTACCAGCATGGGGTTAACTTTCACAATGAGCTGTAGATCCGAGACACCTACAAGGTTTCCCAAAAAAGACAGATTTCTGTCAGAGTTCTTGATGACCCACCAAAGGTTAATGGTAAGACCCTACTGTTGAAGACAGCATACATGTGTGAGACCAAACATGGAGAGACCATCTTACCTTTTTAATGATATCATTTGAAACACAAAAGTTTCAGATTTTGAAAAAATATTATTTACCTTTTTCTGTCAGTTTCTCCTTGCTGCAACTAACATCCAAGGAGATGTAGCTTGTAAGACTCAAGGGGAAACTACATGATGACAGGGGAAAACATGGCAGCTGAGGTTGGATATTACCTCCTGGTGAACATAAGGTAGACAACAGCAACAGAAGAGTGTGTCAAACACTGGCTAAGGGAAGCTGGCTACAACACCCATAAGCCTGCCCCCCAAAACACATCTAAAACAAAGTTTGAATTCCCAAATTGCCATCAGCTAGAGATCAAACTTTCAGAACACATAAGTTTATAGGGGACACCTAGATAAAACCACTACATTGGCTTTGTTTTTTAGCCTATAACTGGGTTTTATGACAGGTGTATATCTTTTTTATCATGTGTCATGGTCAAAGTTTGAGACTGAGTTTGCAGGAGAAGGTATCACAGCTCTTCTCATTTGGAATCTCAAGGCACTCTAGTCTCTATTTTTTTTTTTTTTGTAATTTATATACATGTACTTAGTTTGGTTAATTCTCCCCGTTTCTTTTCTGTCCCCCATATCTACCACTATTCCTGCTTTCACCATATCACCTCTAGTATTTTACCTCTGTCTTTCATATCACTTAACATCTGAGACTCCCAGTCAAGATGGCAGTATCATAACAATGTAAGAGCTGGAGTGGGGAATATACATAAAACTAAAGCCAAAATGAATTGATACAATAAAAACCTTCCTTCTGGATAGCCTATTAGAAGACATAACCCTTAATAGAAGTATGTGGGGATCATCTGGTAATAAAAAGGCCCTGGAGAGGATGGGATAAAGCCTAATCCTAGAACAATTGGTTCTGGTTTGTAACCCCCAGTACCAGAAATAGGTTACAACCACATTGAGCTGTTGATTGGAGAGAACTACAAGGTCCCCAAGACAAGACAGCTTTTTCGCAAAGTGATTGATTACCTACCTTAGGTAAAAGGTAAGACCCCATTGCTGAGGGCACCACATGCTGCCCACACGGAACATTGAGAGATCCAGGTGGAATCTGGAAAGAAGTCAGTTGCCAGATGGTTAGCCCATTTAGCACTGAAAAGCACTACATGAGCTGCTGTAGGAAAATGGCCAACAACATTGCGAGCAAACAGGGGACACTGCTATATGAAAGAAACCAGCCTGACAAGATGTACACACCTGTGCAATAGTGGCACCTAGCCTAGGTGGATAATCAATAGCTCCCTGATTGGCTAAGAGATCTGCTCAATGGAAAGGAACCCATAGCTGGAACTGGAAACCAAGTCAGAATCCATGGAGACCAGTGTTATGAACTCCAATGAGATGTTCCCACTAGTCTGGCTGACAGAGAGGCTACACACATCAAAATCTCTATAAATTAACAATGCTTATCTTCTTTAATCTATGTGATTTCACTGTATATGGGAGAATCTGTTTTTCTCTTTCAGAAGACAGTGAGAACCAAGGAAAACCAAAATCTATCAAAAAGACAGAAAATATAGTTGACTCCCTATCAGGAGATGAGCCCCTCCTTACACATCATCTAGGGCCCAGGAGAAATCACAGAGGAATTGATGAGATGAGCAAGAGTGCTACTTCCACAGTGAGCCTGACAATCTGTGCCAGGGCAATGGCAGTAGACATGGTGAATACCAGCTATCCCTCTAAGGAGGGTCCTCAGTGGAATAAGGACAGGGAGGAGGGAAATGATGGTAGCAATGCATTATGTGTCCATACAATGATTCTACTTAATAAACAAAAGTACAGATATATATGAGACATGCATGAAAGAAATTAAGACATGCATATCTGGCTACCATTTCATTAAAGACATATGCAGAGCCCATATCACAGATGCCAGAGAAACAATACAGAGAAAGAAGGGGGATTAGATATCCAGGAAATTTTGTATCTGGAAGAGTGAATTGTAAGGAGTCCTACACTTCCTTTGGCTATTACATTCTTTCTGCCAGCTCTTCCAAAGTGGACCCTGATCCTTGAAAGGTGTGATAGAGATGTTTCAGTGCTGAGTACTCCTCTGTCCCTTCTTCTCAGCACTATTTGTGCCTTCTGAATCATCCTAAGGTCACCACCATCTGAAAACAGAAGCTTCTTTGACCAAAAGTGAGAGTAGCATTAATATATGGGTATGGGGCTGGAAAGATTGCTTAGTGGTTAAGGCACATGCCGGCGAAGCCTAAGGACCCTGGTACAATTCTCCAGGTCCCACATAAGTCATATGCACAAGGGGGCGCATGTGTCTGGAATTCGTTTGCAGTGGCTAGAGGCCCTGGTGCATCCATTATCCCTTTCCATCTCCCTCTTTGCCTCTCCCTATCTCTAATAAATAAATAAAAATAAAATCTTAAAAAAATATATGGGCATGGACATTAAGTAAAATGCTTACCAGGCAGTTTGGTGAGCATAGTATTTACATTTAGCCAGAAACCAGCAGATGTTACACCCCTAGGGCTCATGATTCCACTGTCATGGGTTTTCAGTATCAGGCACGTACTGGCCATAGAATGGGCCTCCAGTCCAATTACAGTGGTTTGTTTTCCCCATAACGGGCATGCTATTATTACACCTGTTGACTCACTTGGCCTGACTGGCAAAATTTAAGGCTTGCAGTATCCACTGTTGTTTATCTCTGCTGGTGATTTCTCTCTCTCCCATTCAACTGATGCATTGTAGCTTTTTACAGCTTTCTGTCAGCTGGTCTACAGAGAGGAAGTTTTCAGCTCAGCTCCAGCAGGATTTCTCAGTGACATTGCAGCCCAAGTATATGGAGTCTTTAGCAATAGGGTCTTACTGTTCATTTCTGGTGGGAAACCAAGAGCCTTGGCAATGGCCTGTAATGTTTTGGGAGACATCAGGGACCTTTGTGGCCAACAACTTCCTGGAAGGTATCCCACCCCTGGCCCTGAAGATTTTCTAGTAACAATCTATGGATTCTTGCAGTGCCATTGTCCAAAAAAAAGTAGGTTGCCATATGACTTATTCATACCCTCTTATATTTTTATTAGAGCTACCCCAATTTTTCCTTACTCAATTTCTTCCCCTGACCTCACTTAGGCCTTTCCACCCCCAGTAATCTGTTCTTCTACTTACATATATACAATACCATCCTATTAAATTTTCCCCCTCTCCTCCATCCCTTTCTATCCCCTTTCTAGCTTACTGGCCTCTGCTACTGAGTTTTATTCCAATTCACATACAAGTCCAAGAATTTGTAGTTGGATCCACATATGAGGGAGAGCATGTGACATTTGGTTTTCTGGGCCTGGGTTACCTCACTAAGAATAATCCTTTCCAGATCCATCCATTTCCCTGCAAATTTCATTTTTCTTTTCCACTGAATAGAACTCCATTGTATAATTGTATAACATTTCATTATCCACTCATCAGTTGAGGGACATCTAGGCTGGTTCCATTTCCTAGCTATTGTGAATAGAACAGCAATAAACATGGTTGAGCAAATATCTCTAAGGTAGTGAGACAAGTCTTTAGGATATATCCCTAGGACTGGTATAACTGGGTCATATGGTAAATCTACTTTTGGCTGTCTCAGGAACCTCCACACTGATTTCTGCAATGGCTGAACCACACTGCATTCCCAACAACAGTGTAAACGGTTTCTCTTTCTGTGCATCTTTGCCAGCATTTATTGTCTTTTATTTTCTTGATGGTAGCCATTCTGGCAGGAGTGAGATGGAACCTCAAAGTAATTTTAATTTGCATTTCCCTGATGGCTAAGGATGTATAATTTTTTTGATGTTTATATACCATCTGTATTTCTTCTTTTGAGAATTCTCTATTTTAGTTCCATAGCCCATTTTTTAATTGGGTTGTTTGATTTCTTATTATTTAGTTTTTTTTTTTGGTTCTTTGTTTATTCTGGATATTAATCATCTATCAGATGTAAAGCTGGCAAAGATATTTTCCCATTCTGTACATTGTATCTTTCCTGTGTTCACAGTGTCATGTCCTTTTTGCTGTACAAAAAAAGCTTTGTAATTTCATGAGGTCCCAGTGGTTAACTATTGGTTTTATTTCCTGAGCAACTGGAGTTATATTCAGAAAGTCATTGCCTATGCAATATGTTGAAGCATTTCACCTACTTTTTGCCCTAGCTCTGTCAGAGTTTTGGGTCTGATATTAAGGTCTTTGATCTATTTGGATTTAATTTTTGTGCATGGAGAGGGATAAGGATCTATTTTCATCCTTTTACAGATACAAATTTAGTTTTCCTAGCACCATTTGTTGAAGAGGCTGTCATTTCTCCAATGAGTATTTTTGGCATTTTTGTTGAAGATTACCTAGCTGTAGCTGCTTGGACTTACATCTGGGTCCTTTATTCTGTTCCATTGATCTATGTGTCTATTTTTGTGTCAGTACCATACTATTTTTGTTACTATGGCTCTGTAATATAGGTTAAAATCTGGTATGGTGATACTACCAGCCTTACTTTTGTTGCTCAAATTATTTTAGGTATTCAAGGTTATTTGTGCTTCCAAATGAATTTTAGGATTGTTTTTCCTATTTCCATGAAGAATGTCTTTGTAATTTTGATGGGGATTGCATTAAATGTGTAGATTGCTTTTGGTAAGATTGACATGTTCACAATATTGATTTTTCCAATCCAAGAACATGGGAGGTCTTTCCATTTCCTAATGTCTTCTGCAATTTCTGTCTTCTGTGTTTTAAAGTTTTCATTGTAGAGATCCTTCACTTTTCTCAAATAAATAAATAAATAAAACATTTTATAAAATAAAAAAATAACAACTGTCAACCAAGATTACTTTATCCTGCAAAGCTATCCATCCACATAGATGAAGAAATAAGGACATTTCACAACAAAAGCAGGCTAAAGGAATATATGAGCACTAAACCAGCTCTACAGAAAATACTGGAAAAGATTCTCCATGCTGAAGAGAAAGAAAAGCACACACATAAGGATCCTGGAAAAAATAAGCCATACTCAAAAACATAGTTAATACAAGAGTGTAAAAGTAAAACCAGA
Organism: Orientallactaga sibirica; assembly: GCA_036365145.1. Lineage (NCBI taxonomy): Eukaryota > Metazoa > Chordata > Mammalia > Rodentia > Dipodidae > Orientallactaga > Orientallactaga sibirica. The sequence goes on from JAEOAD010000025.1 coordinate 949,959, forward strand.
AGAACTACACAACAAAGAATAATGGCAAAAATATTATAATTTTTAATAAAACTCTTAACAGCAATACCTTAATGCCCCAATGAACAGACACAGGTTTGCAGACTGAATTAAAAAGCAGGATCCTTCCATTTGTTTCCTTCAAGAAAGTCACCTTTCCACAAAAGATGAACACTATCTTAGGTAAAAGGTTGTAAAATGGCATTTCAAGCAAATGGGCCTAGAAAACAAGCAGGCATCACTATCATAATATTTGACAGGATAGACTTCACATAGACATTAGTTAGGAAAGGTAAGGAAGAAAACTTTATATTGATTAAAGGAACACTTCAACGGGAGGACATTAAAATCCCAAACATATATTCATCTAACATGGGGGCTCCCAGTTTCACCAAACAAACACTATTAGAATTAAGGTCATAGATAACACCAAACATAGTTATAGTGGGTGACTTCAACACCCCACTCTCAAGTGACAAGTCATCCCAGCACATAAATAAACAGAGAAGCATATGGATTAAATGAGGTTATAGAACAAATGGACCTAACAGACATCTATAATACATTTCATACAAATGCTGCAGAATACACATTATTTTCAGCAACATATGGAACAGTCTGCAAAACAGACCATATATTAACAAAGCAAACCTTAACAAGAACAGGAAAATTGGAATGATTCTTTGCACTCTATCTGATCGCAATGGTCAACAGCAAGAAAATGTATAGAGCATACACAAAATCATGGAAACTAAACAATACATTACTAAATGATGAATGGGTCAATGAAGAAATTAAGAAAGAAACCAAAAATTCATAGAATAAAATAATGACAATACAACATACCAAAACCTTTGGGACACAATTAAGCCAGTCCTAAGAGGGAAATTTATAGCTTTAATTGCTTAAATTAGGAAATTAGAAATGTTTCAAGTAAAAAGCTTAATCCATCACCTTAAGGCCTTGGAAAAAGAAGAACAAGGCAAACCAAAAATCAGTAGACAGGAAGAAATAATAAAGATTATGGCAGAAATTAATAAGATAGAAACAAAAAATTACAAAGAATCAATGAAACAAAGAATTGGTTCTTTGAAAGGATAAACAAGATTGATAAACCCTTAGTAAATCTGACCAAAAGAAAGAGAGAAGACATATAAATTAATAAAATTAGAGATCAAAAAGGCACCATTACAACAGATACCAAAAAATTTCAGAAAATCATAGGGACATACTTTAAGAACATATACTCCACTAAGTTTGAGCATCTGAAAGAAATGGATAATTTCCTTGATTTATGTGACCTACAAAAATTAAATCAAGATGAGATTAACCACTTAACAGATCTATAACAATGTACAGAGATCCATGCAGTTATAAAAAAAGCTCCCAACTATGAAATGTCCATACGCAGATTCATTGATGAATTTTACCAGACTTTCATGGAAGATCTAACACCAGTGCTTCTCAAACTTTTATATAAAATAGAAAAAGAAGGAATTCAACCAAACTCCTTCTTTGTAGCCAGCATCACTCTGATACCAAAATGAGAAAGACAGAGCAACAACAACAAAAAAATTACAGACCAGTCTACCTCATGAACATAGATGTAAAAATCACAACAAAATATTGGTAAATAGAATATAAGAATATATTAGAAAGATCATTCACCCCACCCAAGTGGGCTTTATCGCAGAAATGCCGGGATATGCAAATCAATAAATGTAATACATTATATAAATCGATTGAAGGACAAAAAGCACATGATTATTTCATGAGATGCAGAAAAATCATTTGATGAAATCCAACATCCCTTCATGATAAAAGTCCTACAGAAACTGGGAATAGACGTAACATATGTCAACATAATATAGGCTATTAATGGCAAACTTATATCCAACAGAATACTAACTGGAGAAAAACTTGAAGTTTTTCCACTAAAATCAGGAACAAGACAAAGAGAGAGAGAGAGAGAGAGAGAGAGAGAGAGAGAACGGGCATGCCAGGGCCTCCAGCCACTGCAAATGAACTCCAGATGCATGTGCCCCCTGTACATCTGGCTTATGTGGGTCCTGGAAAGTCAAACCGGGATCCTTTGGCTTCACAGGCAAACACCTTAACTGCTAAGTCATCTCTCCAGCCCCAGTTGTTAGTTTTTAGAACTTGTTACACATCATTCTAAGCTCTTCTGGCTTTTCAAGTTTGTGTTTAGTAATCTGCTGATATCCTAATGGGCTTGCCTTTGTATGTGACTTCATTTTTTCTCTATAACTGCTTTCAATATATTTTCTTTGGTTTGTGTATTTCATAGTACAATTATATGATGGTCAAAGGAGAGGTTCTTTTCTGATTTTGTCTGTTTAGTGTTCTATAGGCTTCGTGTGTCTGTATTGGTATCACTTTCCCTACTCAGGGGAAGTTTTCTACTAAGATTTTGTGGAAAATATCTGTTATGCCTTTGGAGTGAAATTCTCCTTTTACTATGCCCTGAATTCTTTTTTTTTATTTTTTATTTTTGCCCTGAATTATGTTTGATCTCTTCATAGTGTCCTGAGTGAATTGAAATTCCCATTCATACCTTCCTATTAGTTTGTTTTTCTCTTTGTTGGACTGTATTAGATCTGCCACCTGGTTTTCTAGTTTGGATATTCTGTCCTCTCCTTGATCCATTCTACTGGTGAGACTTTCTCCACACTTTTCTATTTGACTTACTCTGTTTTTCATTTCTAATTTTTCTGGTTGGTATTTTTCCATTATTTCTATTTCCTTATTCATGTCTTGTATTGACCTCTTTATTTTATTAAGTTGGTTTCCAATGTTTTGTTGGAATTCCTTCAGGAGTTTGTTTTCTTCTTTGATTTCTTTTATTTCCTCTTTGAACATAAATTTAATTATTTTTTGAAATCTTTGTCAGACATTTCATCTAAAGCAGTATCACTGGAGGTCATTTCTCATGGATTTATAATTTTTTGTGGGATTGTATTGTCTTGATTTTTTGTGTTTCTTGTATTATAGTGTAGAGATTTTTGCATCTTGAGTAAATTTGATGCTAGGGTTTTTTTTTTTTTAATTATCTTCATTGTTCTTAGCTGTGAAAATCCAACTTTATATATCTTCAAGTGTATTAATTTAAGGTGCCAGGTGTAATTCTTATACCCTAAGAGAAATAGCATAAGTGACCATACGTGTTCAGTTTTCCTACTATTCAGGTATTGTATTAGACTGGGTGGAGCAAATTACTGGCAAATTCTAAAATTCAACTGAGCAACATACACATTCAATCAAAAAACCAACACAGAGGATTTATAGAAGTGTGGGGATTAAAACAAACAGAAAATGTAATAAAGACAAAGTCCCTAATGTTGTGTGATGCTCCACACCCTTAATACTGTCAAATATGAGGTTGATATTTTTGGTATGAAATGGGCCAAGTCAGCCTGGGGCTAAGTCAGATCCTGCCCCCAATAATGACAGAAGAAAAAGACAAAAGCTCTAAAAATTGGTTGACATCAAAGGTAACAATAGTCAACACCAAAATATAGCTTATTTGAGAATGGTAAAGCCAACCAATATATCATTCAAGTGTAATGCATAACCTTTACTGACATGGAAAGATATTAGCATGTCCAGTGCTGGCCTGTGTTTTTTGGCTTTGTGTAAGTAGTCCCTGTTACCTTTTGAACTGGCTTCCAATCTCACCAATGCTGAGTGCCCCAATTTCTTCCTCAAATTGTTTCTTTTTTTAGGAAGGCTACAGATTTTTTCATGTTAATTTTGTAACAAGCCACTTTGATGAAAGTGTTTACCAACTCCAAGAGTTTTCTGGGAAAGTCTTTATGGTCTGTTGTGCACAAACTCTTATTATCTGCAAATAAGGATACTTCGACTTCTTCCTTTCCTATTTATATCCCTTTTAATTGTTTCTCTTGTCTCATTGCTCTAGCTATGAATTCCAAACTATATAAAATAAAAATGGAGAAATGGACACCCTTTTCTTGTTCCTGATATTAGTGGAAATGTTTTTTTTTTTTTCATTCAGTATAGAATTACCTCTATGTTTGCCAAAAAGCCATTATTATATTGAGATATATTTCTTCTATTCCTTTTTATTCAAGTCTTTTATTATGAAGAGATGTTATACTTTATCAAAAGCTTTTTCTGGGGCTGGAGAGATGGCTTAGTGGCTAAAGCGCCTGCCTGCTAGGCCTAAGAACGCCTGTTTGATTCTCCAGTCCTACATTTAGCCAGATGCAAAGTGATGCAAAGGCACAATACTTCACTTGCCCACAAGGGGGTGCTTGTGTCTGGAGTTTGTTCACAGGGCTTTGAGGCCACTGGCACGCCCATCCTCTATCTGTCTCTCTCTCTCTGACTCTCAAAAAAACCTTTTTCTGCATCAATTGAGAAGACCATATGATTTCTGTCATTTCTATTTATGTAATATATGGCATTTATTGGTTTTAGTATGTTTAACCACTTATACCTCTCTGAAATAAAGCTAACTTGATCATGGTAAATTATTTTCTTTGATGTGTCCTTTCATTCTGATAAAAGTATTTTATTGATAGTTTTTGCATCAGGGCTATTGCTTTATAATGTCCTTTTTTGTTATGGTTTTGTGATCAAGATAATGCTAGCTTCATACAAAGAGTTTTGAGGTGTTTCTGTCTTTAATATTTTATAAAATGGTGATTAGAGAAGCATTGATATTAGTTCTTTGAAGATATTGTATTTCAGTAATGAATATATATTTGAGTCTGGACTTTTTTAGTCTGGTTACATTTTATTACTGTTTCAATCTCAGTGCTTATTATAGATTTATATGATTTATGTTATTTTGGTTTAATATGAGAATGTCATATTCATCTATAAATCTATACATTTCTTTCTGATTTCCCACATTAATGGGGTTTGTTTTTAAGGTGTGTCCTAACAATTTTCTGAATTTCTTAGTATCTGACTTAATAACCTCCTTTTCATCTGTAATTCATCTCTCTCTCTCTTTTGATTAGTTTGGCTAAATATTTGTCAGTCTTGTTTATTCTTTCACAAACCTAGGTCTTTGTTTCATTGATTCTTTGTATCTACTTTTCATTTATGTTTTATTATTTTTTGCCTGATCATATTTCTTTCCACCTACTGATTTTTTTTTTTTGAGGTAGGGTCTCACTCTAGCCCAGGCCTGGAATTCACTCTGTAGTCTCAGGGTGGCCTCAAACTCACAGTGATCCTCCTACCTCTGCCTCCCAAGTGCTGGGATTAAAGGCTTGAACCACCATGCTTGGCACTGCTCAGATTTTTTTACTGAAGGGACTTATAAACTTCGCTTTTACTGCTATTTTCATTGTATCCCATAACTTTCTGTGTGTCATATATAGAGAGAAAGAGGCAGATAGAGAGAGAGATAATGGGCATTCTAGGGCCTCCAGCCACTGCAAACGTACCTTTTGCATCTGGCTTACATGGGACCTGGAGAACCGAGCCTCAAACCAGGGTCCTTAGGCTTCACAGGCAAGTGCTTAGCTGCTAAGCCATCTCTCTAGCCCCTAGGAATTATTTAATTATGTTCTTGACTTCTTCAATGACTAATTCAACATTCAACTGCATATTGCTTAATCTCCATGCAGTTGTATATGTCCTATATATTTCTTTGCTGTTGAGTTGTAGTTTTATTTCATTGTTATCAGATATAATGTAAATAATTCTTTTAATTTTCTTATGTTTATTAAGACTTGTTATGTGTCTTAATGCATAATCTATTTTAAAGAAAATGTCATGGGCTGTAGAGAACATTGTGCAATCTGCAGTGTTTGGATGGAATACTCTGTAGATGTCTATTAAGTCCATTTTACTTATGATGTCATTCAACTCAGATATTTATTTTTTGCTCAGATGGTCTGCAATTGGTTAGAGTAGTGTACTTAATTCATCTATAATTATTGTGTTAGGGTAAATCTGTGACTTTGCCTCTATAGTCAATCTCGACTTTTCTGATCCTGCAAGACCAGTGTATGCAATGAGAAGCACTTCCTGTGGGGTTCCACTGTACTTGCCCATGCCAACTGGCTTGGCAAGGCATGTGGACTGGCATCAATTCATAGCAGCTCTCATCTGCTTCACTGTAGAGATCTCATCTGGCTTAAGAGGTTTATTTACAGATCATTTATCATACAGAAAAGTTTATTATATATTATCATTTTTCTTGAATTCAATATTTTAATATTTTAATATTATTTTGTCTATTAGGTATTATTGGTGAGGCATCCAGTCCTTCATAACTGAAAAATTTTAATCCAAATTATTGAGAATAATGAGAAAATTATGAGTATAGTGCAAAATTTGAATCCTAACTCTTTTTTTTTTGAAGCAGGCCCTCACTGTATCCCAGACTGATCTGGAATTCACTTTATAACCCTGGCTGGCCTTAAAATTATGGCAGTCCTCCTATCCCAGCCTCTGGTATGCTGGGGTTAAAGCTGTAAGCCACTACAACTCTGTCTTCAATTTTTTTTTTTTTTTAATCTGTGCAGACAACAGTCAATGAAATCATGCATAATGTGAGGACAAAATACATAATTTTTTCTGGTTTTACTAAAACCAAGATTGATATTATTTTTTATATATTTAGAAAATGTGCTGAGACAAACATACTTAGAAAGATATACTAAGACAAATTCCAAATATCTCAAATGGTTTTTAAATAGATGTAAATTTAAAATGATTTAAGAAATAGGTTATAACAGAATGAGAGTTAGAAATGTTATCAGAAGTGTTTTGAGTTCATTTTCTTAGTGTTTGCAATTTTTGATGTAGCTGAAGATTAGTACCAGCCTATTTTTATGAGCTACAAATTCTAAGGAGTTGGCATAAGTTTGAGGCAATAAACATGAATCCTAGAGTTTATCTCCTGAAGTTTGTCAGCAGAGAAGGTAGTTAGAAATCTGACAGGGTCCTTTATATCAAAGTTGAGGGGGGTCTTTGATGTAGTGTCTTTTCCAATTGGTGAAATCACCTGGATTTAGCTCTAGCACATTTTGTTGTGCATTTCCCAGAGCTCATTGGGAAGATTCTGTAATTAATTCTGAATTAATTTTTATTTATTTATTCAAGAGAGATGGAGAGAAGAGAGAGAATCTGGCACACCAGGGCCTCTAGCCACTGCAAACAAACTCCAGACACATGTGCTATCATGTGCATCTGGCTTACATGGGTGTGGGTAATTGAACCTGAGTGCTTAGGCTTTGCAGGCAAGTGCCTTAACTGCTAAGCTATCTCTCTCTCCAGTCCCTTATGATAATATATAATATCTCCCTTTTGCAGAAATGGTTCATACAGCTCTTTATCCATTTTTATAGCATACAAAATAACTATAATATAGGGAGATAATGTATGTTTTCCAAATGGAATGGATTTGAAATTTAGAAAAATCAACAGTAGTGTCTTTGGTTAAAGAAGTCAAAAATTCTAGTCATTTTTTAACATGCTGGTTGTTTATTTAACCATGAATCCAAATGATTGAAAATCACAGTCACAATGAAATTTTTTTACATGATTTAGAAGTTGATTTAAGTATTTGTCCACTAAAATTAATCTCACAATTACTATGTAAGTGATCAGAAATGCCCCAAGTAGGAATAATTCATTCCAATTGGATTTTTTTCTACTGGTCGGTTGTTTCTTAACAAGGGAAGGCAATGGAGACCAAAGCCCCAAAATGAAAGCAAAGTTTCCACACTTTAATAATCTAACCACAAACACTTAGAACATGACACCTTAATGACTCAGTGTCTCAGATACTTGGAGTCTAACCTGTAAAGACCTATGGTGCCTTATAAACATGATCAATCTATAAATTCATTCTGTGAAGGTTACTACTCAGTAAGATAAGGTTTTTGGCCTGCCTACTGAGATACTGACCCCACACAAATGGCCCACAAGATAAGAACAAACAACTTCCCCCTCAATTGACTTAAAAGAACATTCATGTCTCAGTGATATGAATGCCCCTTGTGGAAACTTAATGTTTTGGGTTTAATAAGATGTCTACCATAAACTCATGAGGTCTGAATGTGTGATCCCCTATTGATGACAATTTGGGAGGTGGAGCCTTGCTGGAGGAGGTATGTTGTTGGGGGTAAGCTTAGGGGTGTTGTAGCCATCTCCTCTTTTCTAGTGTTTGGCTCATTCTTCTGCTGCTCTTTTCCACCTACTGTGGCAGAGGTGATGTCCAGCCTATGCTCATGCCATGCTTCCCCTGCCATCATGAAGCTCTCCAGACTGTAAGCCAAAATAAAACTCTTCACTCCCATCATCTACTTTTGGTCAGGTGCTTGGTCCCAGCAATGAGAAGGAAACTGCAACACATGCCCATTGTTTTCTTGCTGTGTATTTCAACAAATTATCAATTTGTCTATTGTGCATTGGTAAATTCTTTTTTACCACCAGTAATATTAGCCTTCTATATACCATTTCACTTGGTATTTCTGTGTCTTGCATGGAGGAGAGCCTCCACTTTGTCTCTCTTCTGAACTTCTTGCTCTAGTTCCTGAGCAGTTCAGAAGCACCTCAGGTCCTGTAGCTGGATTTATACCCTAACATGGCTTGAAGGTTGCTAGATGATGATCTTGCCCTTCCAAACACCCATCAGGTACAAACTAAGAAGTTCCATTTGTCCCTTGTGGAAAGTCTTATTTCCCATTCACAACTAAAGATCTGTGGCTGAGGCAGCTCTCTTGAGGAGCATGAAGAGAATTAAAAAATGGGGTTATGGCCCAGTATTCTACCTAAAGATAAGTTTTTGCTTTCTTCCTTCTGGGATTCCCCTATTCTCTGTGCGGTTTGTGGCAGGTCATCTAGTGTGAATCCACACACATTGTAAATATTCCTTTCTCAGCTCCTCTCACTGTTCTTTCAGCTCTCCAGCCTTTGTTGCTAATGTTCCCAAGAGTCAGAAGAAGGGGTGAATGTGTGTGTGGTGTATGCTCTAGTGTTCCCTTCTCTGCTAGATTTCCTGATGTAAGGGCTTACAATTACCAGGCTTTTGTTTCTTCATAATTACAAGTCTCCTTCTCCCTATGAGCAATACATTGCCAAGTCTTGGTTTGTGAGTGTTGCCTGAAGGTTGTTCCAGCTTGACAAACCAGACATTCTGATCCCAGTAAAAGAGACTCAGGAGAAAGCTTGATTGTTTAGGCAGTTTCAGTTAGAGACAGGAGCCCAAAGAGAGAATCAGAAGATGCCACCCTGCCTAGGCAGAAGTGACACTCATGTCTCATCCAGTTTCATACACAAATGACCCCTGCTGCCTCAACAGTGTAGCACACTACCTAGGTGGGCTGGCCTTTGGGGTCAACTCCTTAACTCTGTAAACTAATCAGTTCTTTTCCTTACATACCTAAAAGAATACAGTTTTAATCAATCAATAAAGGCTTTTTGGTGGTGTTCCCACCTCTTTCTGCGCTGTGATTTCCGTCTAGACCCATGTAAGTCTGGCTTTCCCCTACCCTGGCTGGCTGTATAGGGGAGAGCATTCTTTTTTGGCCTGGTTAACTTTCTGCTTGCCTCTGCTTTATTCTTTGGGGTAGCTTCTCACTTTAATTACATATATGATTTCCTCTGTTCTCTGAGTCTACCACATGTGTATTTCCTTTACACTTTAGATCTACCACGTGGGTATTTTCTCTAAACTCTGAGGCTGCTACCTATGTAATTTCTCTAAACTAGGGGTAACCATGGGTATAACTCTTTCTATTATCCATTTATCATCAGAATTTCCTGGTTTCTGCTTTGATACTTTCTTTCTGCTATTCTTAAGCCACTGACTTTTTAAACTTTCTTCCATGGGGAGGCTCAAGGTAGATGCTGTGCTTTCCACAGGAGTGTGTGTTTCTTCTAACTCTCCCTACATAAGCTCCTAGACACTGTTTTCCACATGCTTGTGGCTCTTCTCCTTCCTAGATCTTTATCTCTCTTAAATGAACCTCATGAACTATACTGTACCTTCCACATGTGTTTCTTCTAAATCTTTCTACATAAGCTCCTAGGTCCTATCTTCCAAGTGCTCGTGGCTCTGCTCCAGCCTTTTCCTATATCCCTACTTCCCTTAAGTAAACCCCATAATTCCACAATTTATGACTTATCCCTAAATAAACTCAATAATTCATAATTTATCCTTTTTGAGTCTGATTTTTTCAATCATTTGTTAATGTGAGGATAAGGAACTAAAATTGGGGTTCCTAAGTTTGGGAGGCCCCTCCTGAATCCCAAGGTACCAGAGTAAACTGCAGTTTCATCCTCATAAACTGGAGACTCTCTGTTTTTGGATGGGTATTGTCTCAAAAACCTCTTAAAGCCAGACAGTAAGTAGGTCTACCTTACTCCAGACATATCTTTGGGGTTGACATTTTTTTATTTTTATTTTTTATTTATTTATTTGAGAGAAAGAGGCAGAGAGAGAGAAAGAGAGAGAGGCAGAGAGAATGGGCATGCCAGGGCCTCCAGCCTCTGCAAATGAACTCCAGGCACATGTGCTCTTTGCGCATCTGGCTTACACGGGTTCTGGGGAATCAAACTGAGGTCCTTTGGCTCTGCAGGCAAATGCCTTCACCACTAAGCCAACTCTCCAGCCCCTGGGTTGACATTTTTGATATTTATATTACGAATTTTTTTCTGAAGAAATACTGATGAATGTTTGCTCTAAACATGCAGGGCATTCACGACAAACTAAAGTTAAATTCCACCAAAATTCAATGTAGTGAACTAATAAATTTACTTGGGTGTGGTGGTTTGAATTATGTGCTAGTTTGAATGGATGTCATTCAATAGATTCAGGAGTTTTATTCAAGCTTGTAATTTGGTGTCATTGTGGATGGATCTTAATCCCAGCCTAAAGATATGCAAAATGCCTGAGTCCTGCCTGGGGTTGCTGAAGTGTGTTTGCTTATGCTTCTGGTGGTTGATTTTCTCTCTTTGCATGGACCTGTGAAAGGTGGCAGGCTTCTTCCACATTATGGAACTTCCTCTGGATCTGTAAGCTTCAAATAAATTCCCTTCCTCCCATAACTTGTGCCTGGTTTGGAATTTCATCTCAGAAACATTAAGTATTTTTTGCATCCCCATAAATTCATGTGTTCTGAATGCTAAGTCCCCAGCTGGTGGCAATTTGGGAATTGGAGACTTGCTGGAGGAGATATGTTCTTGGTGACAGGCTTATGTGTGTTATAGCCAGATTCTCCTTACTGGTGTTCAGAACACTCTTCTGCTGCTACTGTCTACCTTACGGTGGCCAGGAGGTTATGTCCATCCTCTGGTCATGCCACATTGTCCCCTGACAATGTGGAGCTTGGTGCTTCCCCTTAAGACTGTAAGTCAAAATAAATACTTTCCTCCCCCAACTGCTTTTGATCAAGTGCTTTATGCCAGCAATGAGAAGGTAACTACAACACTGGGCTTCCTTGCAGGAAGTGTGCATGTTGAGGGTGGTGAGTCATTATAGATGCATGGAGCACCCAAAGTAGTGTAGCATTGCCAGGTCTCATTCCTACATGATAAGGACTCCCTATAGCTACATAAATGGAGCTTCTCTCTTATCTTCTGCCCCCCATATACTCTATCTATCCAAATGAGACCATAATATCGCATACATCATTGCATATAAATGGCACAGGGGGCAGCTGAGATCTCAGATGAGGGTCTGATAAGCCTTACCATACTCTCCTGTGGGAGAATATGTTTAATCTCAAGAATCTGAGCAGTCTCAACTCTTAAATTATTTCTCCTCACTTTTCTGCAATGTACCTTGACCCTCGGGTGATTTAAATGTTAGCTCAGCTTCCTCCAGTTTTGGCTGAGTATTGGGCCATCATGTCACAAAAGCAGTCATTTAGTCTCAGGAACTTGGATGGCCATGAGTTACTAAAGTACTCCTCTTATTTAAAAAAAACCCCTCTATTAAAGCTAATAACAGCAGTAACCTATGAGCATAAACACAAAATTTTAAAAGCAATTAATAGCAATAGAAGTTGCTTCCCCACAGGGCCTATGATCTCCCCAGGCATAGGATTTGGTCCAGGCTTACAGGACAAAATGGAGCAGGTCTAAAATCTATTTGGAAAGCTATTGGCTGCACCCACACAGCTTTGCCACTATTGCACTGGCAGGCATATCTTGCTTGGCATTTCAATAATGCAATATGCAGTCTATTGTTGAGTGGAAATGTTGGCAATATTTCTACCCTGGTGGCCTTCATAGAGCCCTCCAACTTCATGATGGTAACTTCATAGGGACAAAGCTTCCAGCTCAATCTCAGTTTGATTATCTATGTCCTGTGACCAAAGCGTGTGCTGTCTTCAGTGATAGGGTCTTACTATCTAATTCTCATATCCCACCAACAGCAGTGCCAATAGCTTTTATCATTTTGGAGACCTCAGGCTGCCCTGGCAAACAACTTAATAACCCACTTCTGGCAATGGGTTCTCATTTAATGACCAGTGGACTTCTGGGCATGCCTTTCCCCACCCACGCAGGATTCCTCTTGCATTTAGATCCAATTGTTGTTTTAGTACTCCATTTTTTTCTCTCAATGAATCCAGCCCTGGTAGGGTTATAAGGCAAGTGGAAGTACTATTGTACCTGATTGCTCTCAGCCCATTTCTGCACATCAGTGTTTATGACATGAATGTCCCTGTCACTGTTGATCCTCTGTAGGCACCTATAAGTGAAACTGAGTTGGGTAAAACCCTTGATAGTGGCTCCACCTATTGCTCACAAGGAAATAGGCCTATGGTCATGTCCATGCAGGGGAGGGCATATGAGCACCTCATACTGACAGGCATAGGCTGTTTATAGTTTATCTGGTAGTCCCTTGTGGGAATAACTGACTTATGTACTTGTCCAATTATCATGTTTATCTGTTGAGGCCATAATTGGGAAAATGGTTAGCAGCCTGCCAGACGTCAGAATTTTTTATTGAATTGCTAATAACTAGCTATTTTCTGTTCCATGTTGGCTCCCCTGTGGTCAGAATTTATCTGAACCCAGTGAGCAGCCTTTAATAACAACTGGGTCAGATGTTCCATACTCAGGTAAGGACATCTCCTTGATTGCCAGGAGGACTCAATTGGCTCTAGGATGCCACATGATAAAGTACTAGGGGTTTTGATATCTGTTGAACTCAACATAGTGTGTCCTTCTACAATTATTACCTCCATAGTGGCTACCATAGCACTTGCCAATTTTTTGCCATTGAGTCAAGCCTCTGAATATAGTACAACTGTCAATGGCCAAGTCTCATGAGTTATTATCATCCATACTGCTCTTAATTCAATACACTAATTCCTCTTTCCTTCTTCTATCTCTATCCACATGGTATTTGTATCCTTTTGTATTGCTGCATCCACCTGTCCTATCTGGTGCCTCTGTTTGTATCATAATGTTCCAGCACTTTTTCTGGCTTAGCTATCAATTCAATTAATAGGAGAGACCTTTCAATGGCTTGAAAGGACACTGGTCTCAATACTGTCTGTGACATTGGTGACTGGGCCTGCAGACACCACTCCACAGTCCACAGATATGCATTACCCTTTTGCCAAGCTTGACTTTGTTCTACCTCTGAAAGAGGCTTGGCCAAAAGGTCTTCATTCCATGTTCCTTCATTGGATGAGCTGTATTCACTGTTACTGAAGTAGATCCAGTAATAGATTCCACCTGTTGGGACTTTTCACAAGTTGAGGATCTGTTCTTAATAAGGAAGGTTAAAAAGAGAATCATTTTTAGGTAAAAAATTATTTTGTACAGTAAAATAAGATTTTTTTTCTTAAGGTCAAACGAGTAGATTTTTCCACAAAACAAAAAAGATTATCTACATTGTGAAAGTTTTAGGGGAAAAAATCTTAAAACTGAATATATATATATATATATATATTACAATGGTATAAAACTAAAATCTAGCCCTTTCTTTAAAACAACAAACTTCTCTTGAAATATTATTATGCTCTTGGTAATATTTGAAGAAAGTGGCTTGAACAAAAACCTTGTGTTTATCAAAATAATTACTAATATTTTCTGATAATTTTTTGGACTTTACTACTTAAAAACAGAGCCTTAATAAAAATACAGTTTCAAAACTCTATTTTTTTTAAATCTAAGTTTACCTAAATGTTACACAGAATAAAACTAAAATCTCTCAGTTCCACTGTTCTGAGTATTCAATAATCAAAGCTTGGAGGTCTAGGCAAATAAAGATAAAAAACGACAGTTGAGGGGCTGGGAATAAGGCTCAGTGGTTAAAGATGCTATCAAAGCTTGTTAGCCTGTGTTCAATTTCCCAGCCACTCAAGTAAAGTGGGTTGAAAAAAGTCATGCAAGTGTCTGGCATTCATTTGCAGTGGCAAAAGACCCTAACATGCACCACCAATCCCCACACACATTAAAGGACAGTTGGCCCTGGCCTGGACCCAAGGGAGAATACAATGTCCTCCTAAATAACCTTAGAACTCTGGTGAGTAACTTTCCATGAAGGGGAGAGTCATTGGAGAGAAAAATGTCCCCTATTCTTCAAAGGGAGGCCATAAGGTAACACAGACTCTGACTCATTCTTGCAGGTGACACAATTGAGGAAAAATTAAAACATGCAAAGGGTTCCTCTTAAGTTCCTGAGAATACCTACTTATGTCCTTGAGTGCATTTAAGTTTTAAAAAAGTTTAACTCCTGGCCACCTACATGGTTATGAGCAAACAGGAAAGTACAATCCAGAAACAAAATAAAAATAATAATAATAATAAGAAGAAGAAGAAGTAGTAGTAGTAGTAGTTGTTGTTGTTGTAGTAGTAGAAGAAGAAGAAATAAAATTCTACCAGCTCCTGACCAGGGTTTTCATCCTGGTTTGATTTTCACCAGAGACCTGATGCTCCTAAACACCTGTAAGTACAGTCATCAGGTGACCCCTTTCATCCATTGTACAAGGGGCTTTACCACATCACTACAATGGATGTCAAACTCCAGGGTTCATCTCTCCAAGATAAAACACCATTTTTCCCGAAATTGGTCAAAGTGAGATGCAAGAGAGTCATATTAAAGCAGTAAATTAATTGAGGTCTTAAATTTTATTTTCAAAAGGACATAACAAGCCAACTGCAGATAAGTGAATACCTGGACCCATGATACATGGCTACTGTCTTCTACTATATATATTTTTTCAAGGTAGGGTCTTGCTCTAGCCCAGGCTGACCTGGAATTCACTATGTAGTCTCAGGGTGGCCTTGAACTCACTGTGATCCTCCTACCTCTGCCTCCCAAGTGCTGGGATTAAAGGTATGCACCACCATGCCTGGCTGTCATGGCTATATCTTTGAAATTATCCTCATGGGAGGTGTCTTGATAACATTTATGCTCATCATCATTTATGTCCCATCCTTTCTTGACTTCTAGAAAAATCTTTTAAATATGTTCAATTCTTTTGTTATAACTAATTTGTCTGGTTTTGAGCAAATAAGAAAATGTGTCCCCTATTGTTTTAGAAAAAAATCTGTATTACAGATGTATCTTTCCTATTTACCCTCAGGCTCAACCTACCCTGCCTATTCTTTACACTAGCCTTTAAAAAATCTCCTTTAACTTTTCTACAAGTGTTAAATCTGGATCTCTCCCAAGACATTACTGGCTTATTGGTTTGGAGTGACTGATCATATCTAAATATATTCTACCCTCTCTCTCTTTTGCTTCATAAGGGCTTCTGCTGGGAGATAAAACAAATTCTTTACCACACCACCAAGGAACAACAGGCTTTGTCTTTCTATTCTCTTCCCTACTGGGTAGTTTTCCTTCATACCAAGACTGATGCTGTGTTCTTTTTTCTGTTCATCTTTTACAATCATTGTTTACATAGCTAGGACTATATTGGACTTTCTTAATCTTCTATTGTGTTTTTTTTAAGTTTATTTGCTGTCTACATTGTGTTGTCTGTGCTCTACCTTCTTTGATTCTGGGTCTCTTGCCACTGCAAACAAATGACTGCAAATGAAAGTCAGACTAGCTGACTCTTGAGCTTTGGATTTGTCTGGCTTTGCCTCCCATCATGGCAGGATCACAGATGCATTCACCGCTTGGCAGCTAGCTGGTCTTTCTTAGGATGCTGGAGAATTGAATCACAGGCTGGTATAACTACATTTTACCCTTCACCAGTCCCTGTCCCCAGTCCCCCTGTTGTGATTTCTTATTTTCCCTACATTTTCAGTATCTGTCTCCTTTGATAGCTATCAAGTTTGTTCCTTTCAGAATTCAACAGTCCTTTTGGTTGGGGCAACTAAAAGATAACTTCTTCAGATGGGTTTGGATTTTCTTGGCAATGATTGCTTCTTTCTTACTGTCTTAAATATATACTTTTGGCCCTTGCTTACTTACTTAACCTTCTTGTATGATTGGTATCTTGCAGATTATATGACATCAAGCTCCAGATGCTAATGTTTCAGGGTTATTAACCATTACTACCAACATTTGAAACCTGAGACCTGAAGTATAGAGGAAGTTTTTGAAGACTTACTATTTTGAGATAAGAAAGGGAGATGGTTTTGCAAACTCCAGAGTGAGGTTCGGCCTGCCTCAGGCCACTACTATGTGGAGACACCTAGGTGAATCTTCCATCACCATGGCTGACCTGGAAGCAAAACCTTCAATTAAGGACTTGAGGGATGAGAAGGAAGGAGAACACATTAAACTCAAAGTCATAGGACAAAATTCATCTCAAAGGGAAAATAACAGCATCACATCTTATGAAAATCAAGATACTGTCAAAGACAGAGAGTTCCAATGAATTCACCCAGGTCTATCCTTAAAGGTCAGAAAATTACTAATAATTATTATTGCAAAAGAACTGAGAGTAGAAGAATACATGATTGAAGTTTATCAGAAATAAACCAAGTGTCATTCCATGGTTTTGATATTCTTTTTAACTTTTTTCTTTTTCTTCAATCCTTTTTTATTTTTAAAAACAGTGCTTTTGTCCAGAAGATATAGATTGTTTCAGTGCCTGGGATGGGATACCTTCCAGTGAGTTGTTGGCCATGTAGGTCCCTGTTGCCTCCAAAACATTACAGGCTATTGCAAAGACCCTTGGGTTCCCTTGAGAAACAGATGGTAAGACCCTATTGCTAAAGACCTCACTTGCCTGAGTGGCAAGGTCACTGAGAAATCAAGCTCATGCTGAGCAGAAAGCCATCTCCCCATAGATGAGCCAACTGAAAGCTGGAAAAAGCTGCATTGCATGCAGCCATATGGGAGACAGAAATCATCAGCAGTGAAAACAGTGGACATTGGAAACTTCAAGTTTGGCCAGATAGGCCAAATAATGGAACGGGTGCAATAATGACATGTCTGGTCTTGGGAAAACCAACTGCTCCCTACTTGGACTGAAGGTCCACTCTATGGGAGGGAATACATATCTGGTACTGAAAAAACTAATCAAAAGTCTATCATCAGGACTTACTTCAAAAACATCTACTCCACAAAACTGGATAATATGGAGGAAATGAATGAAATCCTGGACAAATACCACCTACTGAAGCTAAACTCAGAGCATATTAATCTCCTAAACAAATCCATCACAACCGAGCTTGAAAGGGTAATAAAAAACCTCCCTTAAAAGAAGAGTCCGGGACCAGATGGCTTCTCAGCTGAATTCTATCAAACCTTCATGGAAGAACTGAAAATAATTTTTCTCAAAATGTGCCAAACAACCAGAGAACAGGGAAAGCTCCCGAACTCCTTCTAGGAAGCTAGTATCACCCTAATACCAAAACCAGGCGAGATGCCACAAGAAAAGAAAAGTCCAGGCCTATTTCCCTGATGAACATAGATGGAAAGATCCCGAACAAAATCCTCATGAACCAAATTCAACGGCACATCAAAAGCATTATCCACCTGGATCAAAGTAGACTTCATCCCAGGTACACAGGGATGGTTCAACATAAGGAAATCTGTCAATGTAATACACCACACAAATAAGCTTAAACACAAAAACCACATGATCATTTCCATAGATGCAGAAAAGGCCTTTGACAAAATACAACATCATTTTATGATCAAAACATTGGAGAGACTAGGCATGGGCGGTCTATATCTCAACATAATAAAGGCTATATATAAAGAGGCTAAAGCCCAAATAATACTTAATGGGGAGAGTCTGAAGGAATTCTCATTGAGATCAGGAACAAGACAGGGGCATCCACTTTCACCTCTGCTCTTCAACATAGTACTAAAAGTTCTAGCCCAAGCAATAAGACAGGAGAAAGAAACAAAAGGGATACAAATTGGAAAGGAAGAAGTTAAGTTAGCCCTATTTGCAGATGACATGATTCTATATATAAGTGACCCGGGAACCTCCATCTCAAAACTCTTCAAAGTGATTAACTCCTTCAGTAAAGTAGCAGGATACAAAGTCAATGCACAAAAATCAGTAGCCTTTTTATATGCAAAAGACAAAGATACAGAGAAAGAAATAAGCAACATTGTCCCATTTTTCAATAACATCAAAAAAAAAAAAACCTTGAAATAATATTAACTAAGGAGGTGAAAGACCTTTACAATGAAAACATAAAAAACACTCAAGAAAGAAATTGAGGAGGACTTGAGAAAATGGAAAGATCTCCCATGCTCCTGGATAGGCAGAATTAACATTGTCAAAATGGTAATCTTACCAAAAGCAATATACAGATTTAATGCAATACCAATAAAAATCCCAAAATCTTTCTTCACAGAGATAGAAAAAATGATCTCAAAATTCATATGGCATGGCAGAAGACCTCAGATATCCAAGCATATCCTCAGCAAAAGAAATACTTCTAGAGGCATCACCATACCTGGTCTTAAGCTATACTACAAAGCCATGGTAATAAAAACAACATAGTACTGGCATAAAACAGGATGATAGACCAATGGAACAGAATTGAAGATTCAGACTTTGAGTCAAGTAAGTACAGCTATGTGATATTTGACAAAGGACCCAATAATGCAGACTGGAAAAAAGACAGCATCTTTAACAAATGGTGCTGGACAAACTGGATAACCACATGCAGGAAAATGCAACTCAACCCACACATTTCGCCATGCACAAAAATCAAGTCCAAATTTGGATCAAAGACCTCAATATAAGACCAGAAATGCTGCTACTACTGAAAGAAAAGGTAGGAGGAACTTTCCATGATATAGGAGTGGGAAAGGACTTCCTGAACAAAACCCAAGTAGCTCAGGAAATTAAACAATTACCCACTGGGATCTCATTAAGCTGAAAAGCTTTTTCACCTACAAACATACAAGCAAGCCAATAGGTTACCCACAGAATGTGAGAAAATTTTTGTTGGATACACATCAGACTGAGGCCTAATTTCTAAAATTTACAAAGAACTCAAAAACCTAAACAATAAAAAATCAAACCACCCACTCACAAAACGGGGCAGATAGCTGCACAGGGAGTTCTCAGAGGAAGAAATAGAAATAGCAAACACACACTTAATAAAATGTTCAACATCCCTAATCATCAGGGAAATGCAAATTAAAACAACTATGAGATTATATCTTATCCCCGTAAGGCAGCAAAAATTGAAAAATCTAATGACAACAAATGCTGGTGAGGGTGTGGAGAATTAGGAACCCTGATTCACTGTTGGTGGAAATGTAAGCTGGTACAACCACTATGGAAAGCAATATGGAGACTCCAAAAAAGGATGATTATCGAGGTACCAACAGACACAGTTATCCCCTTACTGGGCATTTATCCTAAAAGCTCCAAACCTCCGTTCAGAAATATTTGCTCAACCATGTTTATAGCTGCTCAACTCATAATAGCTAAGAGCTGGAGTCAACCCAGACACCCATCATTTGATGAATGCATAACTAAGATGCGATATATCTACATAATGGAATTCTACACAGCAGGAAGGAAAAATGGCACAAAGAAATTTGGAGAAAAATGGTCAAACTTGGAACAGGTCATTCTTAGTAAACTCACCCAATCACAGAAAGATAAGCACCACATGGTCTCATTCATCTGTGGCTTCTAACTTGTATTTTCCCTAGATGCTGACACACCTACTAAACATCTCAAGGACTGGATAATAGGGATGGTTAAGTGGGTGGGTGGAACAAAAAAAACTGTACCCAAATGGAAATGGTACCATAAAATCCTATATTCTGAAGGACATACTAAATAGTCAAACCTGCATCAGGTGCTTGGAGAGAATACCTGAATCACAGGGGCCTGGAGAAGGTATGATGAAGACTAACCCCAATCTTCTCCTGTTTCTCTCTCTAACACTCCCTCTTCTCTCTTTCTCTTTCATATTACCTATATTTTTTCCTTCTTTTCCCTTGGCACTGACCTGTAACTCCCAATACCAGCTGTGAGTATTATCCACAATGAGCTGTTGATTAGTGAGACCTACAAGATTTCCCAAAAGAAGACAGATTTCTGTCAGAGTACTTGATGACCCACCAAAGGTTAATGGTAAGACCCTACTGCTGAAGACACCAAATGCTGTTGGGATGGAACATGGAGAGACCTGGCTGAAATCTGGAAGAGAGTCAGTCCCCAAACAGTTAGCTTGTCTAGACCAACATCTGTCTAAGCAACTCGTGGTCTAACCTATGCTCAGCAGCAAACAACCTGATGTGACGCCCACACAAGTGCAGTAGTGGCACACAGCCATGGTGGGTTACCAACTGCTCTAGATTTGGCTAACTGATCTGCTCAGTGGAATGGAAATGATACCTGGAAATGGGAAATAAGCCAGAACCATATCAAAAAATGAGCCCGCTCTCCAATATCAAGCTCCTACCAATAGTGGGGTACAAGAGGGCCTACACCTATAAAATTCTCTCTAAAATAATAATGGTTACCCACATATCTTGCACCGACTTCACTCTCTGCTGGAGAATCTGCTTCAAATGAAAACTGAGACTAATGGAGAGAGGTAGGGGATATGATGGAGAGTGGAGTTCAAAAGGGGAATGGGGGAGGAGGGGGAATATCATGGTTTATTGTCTGTAAGTATAGAAGTTGTCAAAAAAAATAGTTCTTTTGTAATGTTGTGTTAAAAAATGTAGCTGAGTACTGGCACTCCACCTCTTTAAAACATTTGGTAATTTGAATCCTAGTTTTCAATATTCACTATTAGTCATTTTCATTGTGCTGACCTTTTTTTCTTTTAACGTGTCAGGCCTCAGCCATTGCAATTGAACTCCTGATGCTTGTGCCACTAAGTGGGTATGTGTGACCTTGTGCTTGTCTCACCTTCATGCATCTGGCTTACATGGGCTCTAGAGAGTTGAACATGGGTCCTTAGGCTTCACAGACTAGTGCCTTAACTGATAAGCCATCTCTCCAGCCCTGTGCCCACTTTTGATGATCAGACATTGACTTCTCCTTTTTGTGTTCACACAATTTATGTGTCCACAGAGAGGCGACCTTGTTCAGGACTATGCATTTTCAGGTTTGTGGTGATAAATAAGATTGACTAATGTGAGTGTTCCTAATGGTCTCCAATTGACTCTGAAATTCTAGCACATGATTGCCACACTCCTAGACTATCACTTTTCAGTGGTTGATTAAAGTTTTTTAGAGAACTAGAATATGGAAAAATAACCTTTCTTTTTCTTTAAGCTAATTTTAAAATCAGGACCAAAAAGACTATCAGGTTTAGAGACAAGATGACAGTCATAGCAAGAATAATCAGTAACTCCAAAGATAACTTCACTAAAGAGAAATAATTTAAAATGAAATAAAATTTTGTGAGAAGGTCCTAGAAAAGTTCTAATTTTCACTAATTTTCATTAGCAGTTAACAGTAATCTATTCAGAATATATATAACAAGAGTACTGTTTCTCTTTAATTTATTTGTACTTTCTTGCCTGAGATGTGGAGTTATTTCACATTATTATTATTTTTATCATTATTATTATTATTACTCCACATTATTATTATTATTCCACACTATTATTCCAATTTTACATTCATATTAGTGACTCCATTATCCTCCTCCCTGCCCTCCCTCTTCCAAAAGGACCCTCATCAATGGGGAATGTGGGTCATGCATTGTGGGAGTAGTCAAGAGTTATGGGGATAGGCCAAGTCTCTGTACACAATGACCAAACTTGTGGCTCTAACACTCTTTCCACCCCCTCTTCTGCAAATTTCCTTGAGCCATGTTGGGATCATTTTAGTTCTACTTCAGTAATGAGGTTTTGGGAGCCTCTCTGTCTCTGGATATCTGGCTTAGTAGGAGCTGGATGTTCTCGGTGTTTATCTCCTTCAGCCTTTTTCTGGTGTCGTGTTCACCAAGACAGGTGTACTTTTGCCCTTTCCCCACATTACTCTGGGGCCCTAGTGAAGTGTGATAGGCTGATCCTCCCTTCATGTTTGTCATCCATCTGAAAAAAATAATCAAATTCTCCAACAGAGAGAGAAGTTAGTACTAGATAGATAGAATGGCCCTAGTTATTTTAGAGAGAATTTTATATGTGTAGGCCCTCTTCTCACCCACATTTGGTGGGAGCTTGATCTTGGAGACTGGGCTCATTTTTTGTACATGGTTTTGACTTATTTCCCAGTTCCAGCAATGAGTTACATTTCACTGAGTGGATCTATTAACCAAATCAAGAGCAGCTGGTTACCCACCATGGCTGTGTGTGTAGCTTAGACTGCAAGTTGTTTGGACAGATGCTGGTCATTGTCCCCCAGTGGCTCGTGTAGCACCCTCTGGCACTAGACTAGCTAACTGTCTGGGGACTGACTCTCTTTAGATTCTGACCAGGTCTCTCCATGTTTTGTCTCACCTGTGTATGCTGTCTTCAAGAGTAGGGTCTTACCACTAACCTTTGGTGGGTCATCAAGAACTGTGACAGAAATCTGTCTTTTAAATTTTTTTTTATTTATTTTTATTTTTATTTTATTTATTTATTTGGAGAGAGACACAGAGAGAAACAGATAGAGAGGGGGAGGAAAACAGATAGAATGGGCACGCCAGCAGTCTCTCAGCTGCTGTGAACAAAATCCAGATGTGTGTACTCCCTTGTGGGCAAGTGCGGCATTGCGCCCTTGCATCACTTGGCATCTGGCTAAACATGGGACCTGGAGATTGGAACCGCTGGAGATTGGAACCAGCATTCTTAGGCTTAGGAGGCAGGCACCTTAACTGCTAAGCCATCTCTCCAGCCCTTAACAATTTTTTTTTTATTGATGACTTCTATACTTACATACAAAAAAGCATGATATTTCCTTCCCCTCCCCCCATTCCCCTTTGGAACTCCAATATCCATCATATCCCCTCCCTCTGTCCATTAGTCCCTCTTTTAATTTGATGTCATCATCTTTTTATTCTATCTGTCTTTTCTGGGAAACTTGTAGGTCTCTCGGATCAACAGCTCATCATGAAAGTTAACCCCGTGCTGGTACTAGGAGTTATAAGTCAGTGCCAAGGAAAATAAAGGGAGAAAAATGTAGGAAATATAAAAGAGAAACTGAGTATAGAGAGGAGAATAAGAGAGGCAGAAAGGGAGGAAGGGAGGGAGGGAGAGAAAGAGAGAGAGAGAGAAACAGGAAAAGATTAAGGTTGGTATTCATGATGTTCTTTCCAGGTCCTTGTGGTTAGGTGTTCCCTCTCTGGGCCTGCTGAAGGATCAATGTTTCAGCCTGTTGTTCAGAATACAGGGTTTTATAGTATTATTTCCTTTTAGGTCCCTATTTGTGTCCCCCCACCATTACCCTCCCTCATGCCCTTTTGCTCCCTCTCACCCTCCCCCATGCCACCATCCCTATTGTCTGGTCATCAGGGTACTTAGTATGTTTGCATTATTAGCATCTCATGTGGATTCAGGTTAGGAGCCAAAGATGAATGAGACCATGTGACGATTATCTTTTGTTATTGGGTGAGCTCACTGAGGATGATCTGTTCCATGTTCAACCATTTTTTTTTTTCGAATTTCATTATTTCATCTTTCCTTACTGCTATATAGAATTCCATACTATAGATATACCACATCTTTGTTATCTATTCAACTAATGATGGACAACTGGGTTGATTCCAGCTCTTAGCTATTATGAATTGAGCGGCTATAAACAAGGTTGAGCAAATGTCTCTGATCTGAGGCTTGGAGCCTTTAGGGTAAATGCCCAGTAAGGGAATAACTGGATCTGTTGGTAGGTCTATAGTCATCCTTTTCAGGAGTCTCCATATAGCTTTCCATAATGGTTGAACTAGTTTACATTCCCACCAGCAGTGAAAGCTTGTTCCTATTTCTCCACAGCCTCACCAGCATTTGTTTACATTCGTTTTTTTTTTTTTTTAATGTTAGCCATCCTTACAGGGGTAAGGTGGAATCTCATAGTAGTTTTAATTTGCATTTCCCTGATGATTAGGGATGTTGAACAGTTTCTTAAGTGTGTGTTTGCTATTTATATTTCTGAGGTGGAGGATGGGGGAGTGGGGTGAAGTGGTTTCCTGGTCAGCATGGCTACCTGCCTAGGCAGAGAATGGGGGAGTGGGTGAAGTGGTTTGCCAATGGGCGTGGCTACCTGCCCAGGCAGAGGGCAGGGGGCTGGGTGGCACACAGAGGGTGGATAGGGTTCCTCCCTGTGGGTGGGACAGCAGGGGCAGGGAGGGCAGGGGGAGTTGCTGTGACACAGGGAACCAGGTGAACTTGGTTCCCAACCAGGTGGAGGGTGAGGGATTTGTCTGTGTGGTCACCCTGTGGGCAGGGCTACCTGCTGGGGAATAGGGTAGGGAGTGGGTCTGAGAAGGGATGCAGTGGGGAGTGCTACCCATGGGAGCAGAAGTTGTGAGGGCTGGAGGTTCCCCTAGTGCATGGGAATTGGAGTTTTTATTTCTCAGTGCATTCCCAGATCCCCGTGTGCTCCAAATACTGCTAAAGATCCCTAAAGGACCTTCCTTTGCTTCTGCACTGGATGAAGCATGCTTACACAGAAGCCATCTTGACCAGAACTCGAGATGTGGAGTTTTAATGGATGTTGTTTACAATGGCCTCATTGAAATGAACAATATTTGTAAACACTATAAACCAAATATAGATTAAAATCTATTTTTTCACCACTGAGGACTTCTTTATCTCTAAAATATCACAGGATGGCCTGCAACTTCTTGTGATATCACTTACTCCCCTTTCCAAAATACATTTGAGACTTTTATGCCTTATGCCTAGAACAATTTGATAGTTCAACAGTACTCAGCTCTTCAGACAGATCTTCATTCCTTTTTCATGGTTTGATCTTGCTGACCTGTCAGGTGGAATATGTAGAGACCAGGCCAAAAAAAAAAAAATGACCACACTTCACAACCAATCCAATACTGTTTAGAACTTGACCCTTAGTGACCTATGCTATCTTCTTCTTTTTTAGGGAGAGGGGAGAGAGAGAGAGAGAGAGAATTGGTGTGCCAGGGCTTTAGACACTACAATCAAACTCCAGATATGTGCCACCTAGTGCACATGTGCAATCTTGTGCTTGTGTCACCTTTGTGTGTCTGGCTTACTTGGGATCTGAAGAGAGATAGAACGTGGGTCCTTAGGCTTTGTAGGCAAGCTGCTTAACCTCTAAGCCATCTCTCCAGCCTGACTGATATCTTACATGGACATCTGAAGTTTTAGCCTAACAACCTATGTTATGGTGCCTTACACAAATGACTCATCTCAGGAAAAACAAATCAGGCTATAAAGTTTACTGTTCAACAAGATAATGAGATGTCTGCCTGTTTACCCAGATATGGACTCCAAACAAATGTCTCAGACACATGACCAAGTAACTTCTCCTTTTACTTGTATAAAAGTACTTCCATTCCCCTTAGGGCAGGATCCCTCTCTTGGAACTTCCCTACTGCTTTTTTACAGTTTTATTTTAAGTATTTTTTTTTCCTTTTTGTGTCTTGCAAAACTTAGAAAAATAATTTTATCTTTTTTGCTTGTCTGTATGGTTTTTATGTGTATTCATATTTGTGAGTATAAGTATATGTGCACATATATGTGTCTGCATGAGGAGGACAGAAGACAACTTTGGGTGTTAACTATTAGGAATGCTGTCTACCTCCTTTTGACATAGGGTTTTTCATTGGCCTATAACTCAACAATTTGGCTTGACTGGCTATCCAGAGAGTTCATGGATTCTCCTGTCTCTGCCTCCCTAGTGCTGGGATTACAGGCATATGTACCATGTTTGACATTTTTATGTGAATACTGAGGATCAAAATCAGGCCTTCATGTCTGCAGAACAAGCACTTTACCCACTCAGATATCTCTCCAGTGCACAGAAATATAATTCTTAAATGAAATAAAATAACTTCTATTTTAATAAAAACCTAGGAAGCTTTATTTGAAACATGGAATGCATGAATATTTCAATATATAATCTATATTTCAATTAGGCTGGTCTGAGACAAATGCTCTAAAAACAACCCATTTTTCAAGGAACGACAACAACAAAAAATACAGACAGGCAACAACCCTTGCAACTCCAAAATTATATACTTCAAATTATACATGTCAAGAATAATTTTAAAAAGTTAAAAAGCAAAAAATGAAGCAGCTACAATTACATTAGTCAGTAATTTTTATGAATTCTAGAGACATGGTGAGTTACAGATAAAAGATTCATTTGGGGGCTGATGCAAGAGTTACTATGAGTCTCAGCATTCTTTCCTCCATGTCCCTCTCTCCTCTCCTCCTTTCTGGCCATGTTCTTAACTACACATGAGGCTCTGGAACTATCTATTGTTAAGGTTTGAGATTTCAAAGGGAGTTTTTATTCCTAGTAGGCTCAGACTAGATCTGGAATCTTAGAATCCCTTTCTATTATCATAGTACTTGACTAAGGCTTTCTGTACCTGAGCCATTACCTATTGACTCAAAGTCTCACTTCCCTAAAAGAGTTCAACAGGAGTTCCTGACAACCTTACTACTGCAAGCTCCAGTCAGTCCTCATCCCTCACACCTCATGTAGCACAGTGTAGGACCTTGTCTCTTTACTCCCTTTCCTGAAAAGAGCTAAAAAACCTTTCCCCCTTGTGCTAGGTGGTTTGGAGTCCCAATCTTGCTCAGTTCCTGTCCTCTTTGTCCTGGTTTGGAGTCTCCTTTCCTCTTTCTCTGAACCCTGCCACTCTCTCACATGATATTAAGTAAAACTCTGGGCCCAATAAACTGTCTGTCTCTGAGTCCTCTATTGAAAACCCCAAACCTGACAGTTAGTACTTGGATACTTTGGTGCATTTTTAATAGGATTCTTAACCAGAATATACACAGTTGGCTGAATATTCCCTCTATATGTCTTAAAAAGTCCTAATACTAAAGGATATGGGTAACTCAAAGTGAGTTTTACTAGTTACGGCAGTGTCCTATGTAAACTAAAGTTCTCAGAAAAACACTGCATATGCTGTACCTACTTCCAAGAAGGCTGAATGGAATCATAGAACTCCTGTGACCACAGAGAGATGGAATCTAGCAAGGCCAGAGCCAAATAACCTTGGGCTACCTTTAGCCTCTTAATAGTCATTTATTGCCCACCTCTGTGTCTGACCTAACATCCTGGTGACTATCAGTTGATCAGGTGTGACGTTTTTGGAATGTACTAACAGACCACCAGCTTCCACCAACCCAAGAATGTTATCAGATAGCATCCAAAGCCTATGGTGGCGATTTCCCCACTTTGGTATAACCTGCCTACCTGATGGTCAACCAATGTATTTGAAAAGTGCCTTGATTTTTTAACTTTCTTCTGTTCTGTACTTAGAAAACCTTCATTGAAATTGTTAATATGTTGAAAGATGGAACTGAAGTAACCTAAATCTAAGTTCTTGGACCATGGTCACTCATGTTTGGCTCCAGAATACACTAGTTATCCCCTTTGAGGTTATAGCTATATCTTTTGCATCAACACCTGGAATTATAACAACTGACCCTTGGATTTGCTTACTGAAGAGTGGACCAGTTGCTTCTTAAAGTAGAGCATAAAAGAAGAATAATGAACTCCTGGAGTCATTTAAATCAAGAGTGAACCCGCTGCTTTTGCTGTCACTGCTGCTGTTGCTTGAACAACAGAAACAGTAATACTTGAGGAATTAGCATTATGTTGTTTAAGAATAGGCCACTCGTGAGTGAGGAATCAGCATTATGTGAGCAATAAACAAGGAAATTTGACTCTAAAAAATTCTTTAAACATTTGCTAAAAGGAAACATTTTAGGGGCAAGACCAGTAGTTTTTGAATGCTCAGAACACACACACACACACACACACACACACACACACACACACACACTTCACTAAGGCTATCACTCCAAGCCCACTTGTTGCTTTCAACATTTCTGTGGTTAATATAACTTTAACATCCATTGCTTGCAATGGTAGTTTAAAAAACCTCACACATATACACATTGTTGTGGGCCAGGAGTTACTGAGGAAGTAGAGTAAAGAGCATGGTTTAAGTTCAGTTAGCATCTCTTAACATTCCTTGTCAATATTGGTCATCTGTGCTGTTCAGGGTAAAGGTAAACTAAGGCAAAGGAAACCCACTTACATTATTTTAAAAGAGCCAAGTATTTAGTTATAAGATTAACTTTCAGGGCATAGTTAAAATATGGGAAATTAGCAGAAAAGGTGTATCACAGAAATATTCTCAGAAAAGTTACTTGCAAGGTTGATACGAAGTATTCCCACAGGTCTTTCTCATAGTTCATTATTGTAGTTTATTTTCACAGTTCATTTTCATGTTTCATTCTCACAACTCATTCTTATAGTCCATACCCATAGTGTGTGGTGACCAAGCCTTATGTATACCTCCCAGAGGAGCTGCTGGAATTCCTTCCAACTAAGAAATGGGGTATATGCTTCTGATGTGATTTCCTATGAGACTATTTGAGTCACAGAAAGAAGGGTGGTGAAGTGATTGCTATTATGACTTGTATATTAAGATTTTACTATCTCAGTGCCTCTGGGGAGAATTGTAGGTGACTAGTCCTGGAAAGACTAGAACCCAATTCTGACCCAGTCTCATTCAAGATGGCTGCAAATAATCCCTCAGCAACTACTTCCTGCTTCTCAGTTTAGCACACATGGGTGGGCTGGCCCCTTCTGAGTCAGCCTCTTGAGCCCACCAACCAATCAGGTCTGTCCCTTACACATACTTCATTTCTAACTAAAATTTTAACCCCTAAACAGGCATGGCTCATGTGTATAAACCTTGCTACACTCTCCTGGTTCTTGCTTCCCAGCCCCAGTTGGTAAACTCTACCCTTTCTCAGCTAGCCTGGGCATTTTTCAGCTTTCTTTTTACATGTATTTAGTTCTTAGATACTTTCTTGCTTTGTCACATGTACTATCTCTCTTTAAGCTCTGAGCCCTTTACTATCTCTTAAATCCTCTCTTATCTCTTATGTGAGGGGGGCCTTGTGGCTTGGACTCTCATGCTTTGCCTTCCATGTGTGTGCATGCCCAGACTTTTCCCTATGTAAAGGAGACTTTCTTTATCTCCCCTTCCCTTTTTTTGGCTTGGAGCTTCCTGCTAGCCTTCCTCCTAGATCCTAGCTCTAAAATAAACCTCATAACTCACAATTTACCTTGCTGAGAGTACATGTTGTTGATTCTTTGCAAATTCAAATAATGACCCAATAGCTGAGGTCCACGGGCTGGGATCTCCTGCATCTTTTGAATTTTTTTTCCTTTTTTTAAAATTTATATTATTCTGTTTTTACATTCATAGTATTGGTTCCATTGTCCTCCTCCCTGTCCTCCCGCTTTCAAAGGGACCCTCATCAATGGGGGTTGTGCATTGTGAGGTTAGTCAAGAGTTCTGGGGGGTAAGCCCCAGTCTCTGTGCATAATGCCCCAACTTGTGACTCTAACGATCTTTCCACCCCCTCTTCAGCGAGTTTCCCTGAGCCACATTGGGGTCATTTTAGTTCTGTTTCAGTGATGAGGTTTTGGGAGCCTCTGTGTCTCTGGATATCTGGCTTAGTTGGAGTTGGATGTTCTCTGTGTTTATCTCCTTCAGCCTTTTTCTTGTGTCATGATCACCATGAACGCTGCACTCTTGCCCTTCCCCTGCGTTGTTCTATGGTTTCAGCTGGGGCCCTGGTGAGGTGTGGTTAGCTGATCCTCCCTTCAGGTTCGTCGTCCACCTGAAAAAAGATAAGCAAATTCTCCAATGGAGAGAAAAGTTAGTACTAGGTAGAAGGGATGACCACCTATGTTTTGGAGGGAATTTTATATGTGTTGGCTCTCTTCTAGCCCACATTTGGTGGTATCTTGCTCTTGGAGACTGAGTTTATTTTTTGTACCTGGTTTTGACTTATTTCCCAGTTCCAGCAATGAGTTCCATTCCACTGAGTGGATCTGTTAGCCAAATCCAGAGCAATTGGTTACCCACCATGGCTGTTTGCCACTACTGCACTTGTATGAACATTACGTCAAGTTGTTTCCTGCTGGGTATCTTAGACTGCAAGTTGTTTGGACCAATGTTGGACATTTTCCCCCAGTTGCTCATGTAGCACCCTCTGGTACTAGACTAGCTAACTGACTGGGTACTGACCTTCTTCCAGATTCTGGCCAGGTCTCTCTGTGTTTGGTCTCACACATGTATGCTATCTTCGACAGTAGGGTCTTACCATTAACCTTTGGTAGGTCACCAAGAACTCTGACAGAAGTCTGTCTTTTTTTTTTGAGGTGTGGGGGGTAACCTTGTAGGTGTCTTGGATCAAGAGCTCATTGTGCAGTTTAACCCCGTGCTGGCACTGAGAGTTTCAAGTCTGCACCTAGAAAGGTGAGGGAAGAAAAAGATGATATTATAGAGGAAGTGAGTATAGAGAGGAGAGGTAGGAAGAGAGAGTGAGAGAGAGAGAGAGAGAGAGAGAGAGAGAGAGAGAGAGAGAGAGAGAGAAGCAGGACAAGATTAGGGTTAGCCTTCATGATGCTCTCTCCAGATTCCTGTGATTTGGGTGTTCCCTCTGCGGGCCTGCTGAAGGATCAATGTTTTAGCCTGTTGTTCAGAGTAAAGGTTTTATAGTATCTTTTCCTTTTGGGTCCCAATTGTATCCCTGCCCCTTGTCCTTCCCCCCACCCTCTCGTTCCCTCCCATCCTTACTTCCCCCATCCCATCCCCCCTCTTGTCTGGTCCTCAGAGCGTTTGTTAGGTTTGGCTGCATATCACGTAGATTCAGGTTCTTTTGAAATTTAATCCTTCCCTGAACCCCAAATCCTACATCACTTCCATCCACATTTCTAAGAGGCAGATAGAGAGGGAGAAGTGGCATGTCAGGGCCTTTAGCCATTGCAAATGAACTCCAGACACATGCACCACCTTGTGCATCTGGCTTATGTGGGTCCTGGGGAATCGAAACTGGGTCCTTTGGCTTTGTAGGCAAGCACCTTAACTGCTAAGCCATTTCTCCAGCCTCTGAATTTTATTTTTGTCAGTGTTAGACCTCTCATCTCAGTGAGCCAAAGATTTTAAATTTTGTCTCCAAAAGAACAAGTAAATGAGTATATAATGGGCTTCTGTTTTGGTCTTTGTTACTGGCTCTTTTATATGTTTATATCTCTTGTTTTAGGTCTTCTGATATGCAAAGATTAGAAGAATACTTAACCAAGTTGGTGTTGTCAAAATTATAATTGTTAGTGGTGCTAGTAGTAGTAGGAAGTAGTAGGAAGAAGTAGAAGTAGGTGCAAGTGGTAGGAAGGAATCTTTATTGGCTGGTTGGAGACTACATCCTGTTGGAACCCGAGCTGAAACTGGGCTCAAGGAAGTAGCTGCCCTGAGAACAAGGTGACCTGTTGCTAACCATGCATGTGGAATGATAAACACCTGTAACTGTTAAATGTATAACCTACATTCCGAGAATGACCGCAAAATGTTGTAACTGTAAAATATTCCAAAAATTTACCCAAGACTTGGTCCCTCACCCAGTGCCTCCCCTTACCCAAGACCTGGTCCCCTACCCAGTGCCTCCTTTTTACTTCCTTGTTCTGTTTGCTTAAAAAACTGTGCTTGGAACCTAATAAACGAGACCTTGACAACTCTTTGCTTGGTCTCGTTCCTCCTTTCTCACCCCATCTCTCCTCAGGCCTGATCCCCCTCGCGTTCCCCGAATAACTGAGTCCTGCTGGACGGGACACATCCAGGACTAGGGAACCTGAATGCAGTGCCAAGCTATATTTCAGGGCTCCTTTTATAGGAGAAAACCATAAGATTTCATATCTTAGTTTTATACTTCAGGAGTTCAGTAATCATAATCTCACAAAAACAAGAGTCCATTTCCAGTAATCACAATCTTACAAAAACAACAGTTAATTTCAGTTGATTTTAGAAAAAGAAAGGAACTTTTCTAGAATCCCCCTCCCTGCATTTTTCTCTCCTGCAACTGTAAGCAAGTAGCAGTTAATACAGAAGCTAAAGTAAAAATTGCATTTAGCAACAGTGAGAAAAACATCTTGTCTTGTGGTGACTCATTGCATTAAAACAACCAAAGCATGAAGTTCAAGTGTAGGTGAGGCTATATTCTGAGACATCATAAGTTAGCGATGTGCAGTCACTTCTGTCTTTCTTTAGCGTAGGCCCTTGTCACATTTCCCACTGGTTCTACAGGCATGAGTCAAATCATAGACTCATCTACAGTGGGTTGAGAATTAAGTGATTAGTTATTTATCTCTTAGTTATGTTTCTTACTTTAGGAAGAATAGAGGGCAGCCTTCCAAATATTATCTCACAAGGAGTGAAGCCTTCCCAATACGGGGTGCTTCTGGCTCTAAGGAGAGAAAAAGGTAGGAGGTTGGCCCAACTTTTGCCTGTTTCTATAACTAGTTTAGTGAGAGTTTCCTTTAATGTCCTATTCATTCTTTCCACTTGACCTAAACTCTGTGGTCTGTAAGAACAGTGTAATTTCCAATTGATATTTAGTGCCTTTGCCAAGCCCAGGCTGACCTGGAATTTACTATGTAGTCTCAGACTGGCCTCGAACTCATGGTGATCCTCCTACCTCTGCCTCCCAAGTGCTGGGATTACAGGCATATGCCACCATACCTGGCTTGAAGTAACTTCTTAGTCACTAAGGAAGCAGTATCTGTTCAAGTAGGAAAAGCCTCCACCCATCCAGAAAAATGTATCTACAAAAACCAGAAGGTCTCTATATGCAAAGGTTGTAGGTTTGATTTCAGTGAAATCCAATTCCCAGTTCTCCAGGTGCAGCATCCCTTGCATAGATTCTTTCTGGGGCCTGTTTCCCCCTTTTTGGTTTACCTGGGCACAGGAAGGACACCTGGACATGGTATCCCTCATGATCTGGTCCAGTCAGGGGATGTAATACCTGAGCCTGAGGAGTTCAATCATTTTGTGACTCCCAGGTGTATAGTCTTATTAAGCTGGGTCACTAATTGTCTTCCCAGAGCCACCAGAAGAATGGGTCTCTCATCTGGTAACAGAGGCCATCAGTTTTACTCTTGGTTAGCACTCTTCTATTGTGCCCAGGCTTCTGCCTCTGAGGTATAGGTGGGCTTGTGAGGCAGGCTGGGTTCTGGTATCATAGTAAGGATCTTGAGGGGCCCCACTGCTTCTAGGGCCCAGGCAGCTAAATCTGCTGCCCTGTTTCCATATGTTTCAGGGGAGTCTCCCTTCTGATATTCTTTACAATGGATGATGGCCACCCTTTTTGGTAGCCAAATGGCCTCCAATAGGGCCACAATATCCTCTTTGTTTTTTATTTCTTTCCCAGTGTAGGTGAGGAGTCCCCATTCTCTGTATAATGCCCTATGAACATGGGCAGTGGCAAAAGCATACTATTGTCTATATATTGTAATAGCTTTATCTTTTTCTGAACTAAGAACTGAGTCACGGCTATAATTTCAGTCTTCTGGGTAGATGTCCCCCAGCTTAATGACTAACCCCAGATAGTCTGGTCTCTGGTGAAAACTGCTGTCCCTGCATACATGAGGCCATCCTGAATGAAGCTTCTCTTGTCGGTGAACAATACTTCATTGGCCTCGGTCAATGGGATATCTGTCAAGTCTGGTCTAATAGACTGGATTGAATCAGTCACCTTAGTATAGTCATGTAAAGGTTTCTTGGATCTTCATCTGGTAGCAGGCTGGCTGGGTTAAGGGCTGAAGTTTTGTAAAACCTTATGTGGAGCTGGTCCAGAAACAAGGCCTGGTAATGAGACACTTGGACATTTGACATTCAGCATTCAGGGGTGCCTCTCAGAAGGGTTACAACTGAGTGGAGAGTAGTGAAGAGGAGCTCCTGTCCTAGGGTTAATTTATCAGCCTCTTTCACCAATATTGTTGTTTCAGTCAAAGCTCTCAGGCAGACTGGCCAGCCTGCTGAGACAGAATCCAGTATTTTAAATAGATAAGCTACTGGTTGCTTATAAGGTCCTAATGTTTGGATGAGAATCCCTTTGCTATTCCTCTGATCTCTTCTACATACAGATGAAAGGGCTTGGTGAAGTCTGAGAAGGCTAGAACCAGTGCAGAAACAAGGGCCTCTTTTAGGGTCTTAAAAGCCTCTTTTTCAGTTTCAGTCCATTTGAAAGATTCTGTCCCTCTGAAACTGGTATATAGAGGTTTGACTATTTCTGCAAATGCCAAGATCCATAAGTGGCAGTTACCCATCACCCCCAGTAACTCATATACCTCTTTCTTGGTCTTTGGGGTGAGAATCTGCAGGATGGCTCAGATGCAGCTCTGAGACAAAGTATGCTTTCCTACTTCCAGATTGTACCCCAGATAGGTAACATGAGGTGAACAGAGTTGAGCTTTCTTAGCAGACACTTGATACCCCAGGTCTTGAAGTATTTCCAGAAGTCCCTCAGTGGTTTTCCTGCATTCCTCCTGTGTCTCAGAAGTGACAAGGAGGTTATCTACATATTAGAATAATATGTTATCAGGGTGTTTTGGGCAGAATTCCAAGAAGTCTTCACTCAGGGCCTTATTAAACAGAGGAGGTGAGTTTTTAGACCCTTGGGATAGACTGGTACAAGTCAGGTGGCCAGTATACCCTCCCTCAGGATCAGTCCATTTAAATGCAAAAATGGGCTGGCTATTGGGTGCCAGAAGCAAGGAAAAGAAAACATTCTTCAGGTCCAGAACTGTTTTTCCGCTAACTGAAGGATAGAGCAGTCAGTTTTCTTTTCCTTATCTGGGCTCTTTTTGCTTGCAAAAAGGTACATTGATCCTTTTGCAATTTATTCTCCCTGAGAATGGTTTTAGATCCTTGTCTCTGGGCTTCCTATTATCTGTTTCTTAGCCAATTTCTTGTTTTGCTTTTCTTTTATAGTATCCCTATTCTTATATACTTTTTGAGCAATTTTTAATAACTGAGATCTGTTCATGCCTTCAAATCCTTTTAACTTTTGTATTTATATTCTGATATTGGGGGCTGACTGCATGGAAAAGGCAATATTTATGGTTCACTAGTTTTCTGGGACATCTGGATCTATGGGAGTAAAAACTCGATAACCCTCCCTAATATGCCCAGGAAACCAGCAGGTGATTCTTGATGCTCTTGAGTCACGTTGCTTACTTTAAACAAATTTGTAGGCTTTCTAGCAGCTGCTTTTATTCCTCCTAGAACAGTTTGGTGAAAGTTGTCCAGACATTCCTTACCTCTATCAGAATTGGGGTCCCAGTTAGGTCTTAGAGAAGGAAAGATATGCTGTATTCAAGTTTCACGGATGGGGAGTATGGTTACTCCTGGTCCAGAGTGATATTTTTACTTTCAATTTTAATTCTGTCTTACTCTTCCACCATAAAGAGAGTGGCCAGGAGTTGCTGACAATCGTCCCTGGTGGGCTGGTGTGTATAAAAGACAGTCTAAAGGAGACTGATTAGTGCCTGTGGTGGTTTCTCATAAAAAAGGGGACTTTGAGTTTTTCAATTGCACAAATCATTAGTTGTTCTCTTCTGGTGGAACCAAGAGAATCAGCTTTACTTTTGGTTTCTTCCACACTGTTGCCTGGGCTAAAAGGACATGAGACCCTAGAGAGACAGCACAGGTTTTAAGCCATTGTGGAGGTTGGAGGACTAAGAATAGACTGCAGTCATGTAGGGGAACTGATGAGGATGTCTGGGGTCACTGGTGACTACATGCTATATGGCACAGGCCATTTGTGCATCTAAAGTTCCTTCATTTGGCCAGGCACTCCAAAGGCCATCCAGTCTACTCAGGAGCACTGTCCCTATGTCTGGGAGGAATCTTGCTGGGGCCTCCAGATGTGATGGAGAGGAGTCTCCCCAGGGAAGACCACTTGGACACCAAGTACTAGGAAGGAATCTTTATTGG
The DNA here is from genome assembly GCA_036365145.1 of Orientallactaga sibirica. NCBI lineage: Eukaryota > Metazoa > Chordata > Mammalia > Rodentia > Dipodidae > Orientallactaga > Orientallactaga sibirica. The sequence continues at coordinate 986,268 of JAEOAD010000025.1, forward strand.
CTGGCCAGTGACTACACCAGAATTGTGGAGCCTGAATGCAGTGTCAAGCTGTATTTCAGGGCTCCTTTTATAGGAGAGAACCATAAGATTTCACATCTTAGTTTTATAGTTCAGAAAATCAGTAATCATCTTACAAAAACAAGTTAATTCCAATAATCATAATCTTACAAAAACAAGAGTTGAGGGACTTTCGGGTATGTTGGCTGCATAGGGGTTATACCAATCCAGCCCAGGGAGGAATTTAAGCAAAACTATGGCAAAATACACTCTTTTTCCAAAAAGGGGAGGTGTCTAGGTTTTTACTGGCCATGGCAGAGAAGTAAGAGAGAATAAGATCTATCTGAAAGGAGGAAACTGGCCAGAATCTCACCAAGGAGCTTGCAGACCAAGACCTGATCTGTATGAATCTGTGTGCCTGCCTGGTGCCCAGCTGCAGGAGCAGAGACCAAACAAGGGGATTTTCCAACTGATCAGCCTCCTTGCAAAGTCAAGAAACCTGAAGGCAGCAGGAGGAGCTGCTGAAGGGGACACAGTGGGACCAAGTGAACAGTCCCATTACAACTCCAAAATTCCTGCACTCTCCCATCCCCCAACTGACAGTACTGAAACCCTCTGGAGAATGCATTCAGCTCCCTGTGTCAAGGCATTCAGTACAGCTGATCAGAACACTAGATTTAGAGCACACCATAGAGGGATCAAGGTGGGCACTCAGCATTGGTGAGATCTGAAGCCACTTCAAAAGGTAATGAGGCCAACTGACAAAAAAAGCAGGTACATAGGTGTGCACTGGAAGTGCTAATCTTTATTCCATGTCAGGGCAGGTTCTGGGTTACATAGTCTTGGTTGGCATTACCATTCTCAATTAAGCTGTATTTTGGGGTAGACTTTGATGCTTTCGGATTCATAGGGCCTTTGTCTTTTTCTTCTGTCATTATTGGGGGCAGGGTATGATTTAGACCCAGGCTGATTTAGAACCCATTTCAGAACAGAAATCTCAACCTCCCAGTGGACAGGAAAAAGGGTGTAGAGTAACACACACCCTTAGGGATTTTGGCTTTATAAGGTTATCTTCTTATTTCAATCCCCACACTTGCATACTCTGAGCTGCTTTTTATTGACTGTGTATATTGATCAGTTGAATTTTAGAATTTTCCAGTAAATTGCTCCACCCAGCCCACTAGAATACTTGAATAGCAGGCAAACCAAACACCTAGGATTACTTCTGTGGTTGGATTGAAGTACAAAAGCTACCCTTGGCACCTTAAACTCCTATTCTGAAGGTACATAAAGTTGGATTTTCAAATCTAAAAGCACAGCAGATAATCAAAAAACCCAAGCATGAAATCAACTCAGGATGCACAAATTGCAACATTATAATACAAGAAACACAAGAATCAAAACAATACAATCCTACCAAAAATTATAAATCCATCAATAATGGCCCCCAATGAGACTGTTTTAGATGAAATGCCTGACAAAGATTTTAAAAAAATTGATTTTATCTACACCCAAAGAAATCAAAGACAAAATTAAAGGAACCAAAGAAGAAAACAAAGGAATTAAAGAAGAAAACAAACTCCTGAAGGAATTCCAAGAAACACACTAAACCAGCTTAATTAAATAAGGAGGTCATTACAAGACATGAATAAGGAAATAAAAATCCTGAAGAAAAACCAGGCAGAAATTCTAGCACTGAAAATCACAGTCAAATAAAAAACTGTGGAAAGTCTCACCAGTAGACTGGATGAAGGAGAAAACAGAATATCTAAACTAGAAGACCAAGTGGCAGTCCTAATACAGTCCAACAAAGAGAAAGATAAACTAAATAGGAAGGGATGAATGGGAATTTCAAGATATCCAGGACACTATGAAAAGATCAAACATAAGAATTCAGGGTATAGTAGAAGGAGAAGAATTTCAATCCAGAGGATTAGTAGGTGTTTTCAACAAAACCATAGAAGAAAAATTTCCCCAAATTGGGAAAGAAATGCCAGTGCAGATATAGGAAGGTTTTAGAACACCAAACAGACAAAACCTGGAAAGAACCTCTCCTCACCTTGTTCTACTTAAACTACTAAACACACAAACCAAAGAAAATATATTGAAGGCAATTAGAGAGAAAAAGCAAAGAAAAATGAAAGGCAAGCCCATCAGGATCAGAGCAGATTACTCCACACAAACTTTTAAAGCCAGAATGGCTTGGAATGATGTATTTCAAGTTCTAAAAGATAACAACTATCAACCAATACTTTATCCTGGAAAACTATCCAAATTAAAGGAGAAATAAGGACATTCCACAACAAAAACAGGCTAAAGGAATTTATGACAACTAAGCCATCTCTACAAAAAATACTTGAAGGAATCCTTCAAACTGAAGAGAAAGCAAAGCTCACACATGAGGAAACAGGAAAAAATAAACCATATGCAAATAACAGTTAAAACAAGGGAGTAAAGAGAAACAGAAAGCACTACAAAACACGAAGAATGGCAAGAATAAACACATAACTTCAGTAATAATTCTTAATATCAATGGCCTCAATACTCCAAACAAAAGACAAGGGATTGCAGACTGGATTAAAAGACAGGATCTTGCTGTTTGTTGTCTTAAGCAAACTCATCTCTCAATAAAAGACAGACACTGACTTAGGGTGAAAGGATGGAAAATGGCTTTTCAAGCCAGTGGGCCCTTTAAAGCAAACAATAAGGGTTGGTATCCTAATATCTGACAGGATAGACATCAAACCAACATTAGTGAGGAAAGATAAAGAAGGATACTTTATACTGATTAAAAGAACACTCCAATAGGAGTGTATATATACACCTAACATGGTGGCTCTCAATTTCATCAAACAAACACTGTTAGACTTAAGGTTGCAGATAACACCACATACACTTTTAGTGGGTGACTTCAATACCCTACTGTCATCAATTGACAGGTCATCCCAGCAAAAAAATAAAGACATGTGGATTAAATGATATCATGGAACAAATGGACCTAACAGATATATACAGAACATTCTATCCAAATGCTGCAGAATATACATTTGTCTCAGCAGCACATGGAACATTCTCCAAAATAGACCATATATAGGACACAAAGCAAATCTTAACAAATACAGGAAAACTGAAACAATCCCTTGCAATCCATCTGACCACAATGGGATTAAACTACAAATCATCAACAAGGAAAATGCAGAGCATACAGAAATTCATGGAGAATAGACAGTACACTATAGAATGATGAATGGGTCATTGAAGAAATCAAAAAAGAAATCAATAAATTTATAGAATCCAATGATGATGAGAATACAACATACCAAAAGCTTTGGAACACAATGAAGGCAATCCTAATAGGGAAATTTGTAGCTCTAAGTGCCCATATTAAGGCACTATAGAGTTTACAAGTAAACAATTTAATACTTCACCTGAAGGCCTTGGAAAAAGAAAACCAAGGCAAACCAAAAATCAGTATACAGGAAAAAATAATAAAGATTAGGGCAAAAATTAATGAAATAGAAAATGAAAAATCAATTCAAAGAATGAATAAAACAAATAGTTGGTTCTTTGAAAGAATAAACATGATTGATAAACCCTTTAACAAATCTGACCAGAAGAAAGAGAGAAGAGACAAAAATTAATAAAATTAGAGATGAAAAAGGCACAATTACAGTAGATGCCAAAGAAATTCAGAAAATTGGAAAAAGCTGCACTGCATGTATCCCTATGGGAGACAAAGTCATCATCAGTGAAAATAGCGGACACTGGAAGCCTCAAGTTTGGGCAGAAACTGGGTCCAATAGTGGTATGTCTGCTTTGGGGGAAACTAACTACTATCTAATTGGAATGGAGGCCTGCTCTATAGGAGGGAATACATGCCTGACACTAAAAACCTAATCAAAAGCCTATAGCAGGGCAGGTTATGTGCCTTAGGGGTATAAAGCCTGATCTTGTCTGCCTAAATGCATATATTATTCTCACCAAGCTGCCCTGAAAGCACTGCACTTAATGTTCATATTCATATATTAATGTTAATCTCACTTTTGGTTAGAGAAGCTCCTCTTTTCAGATGTTGGTGACCACTGGGATGACCTAAAAGGCAACATAGTTCTGAGAAGTGATGGAGGAGTGCTCAGAACTGAAACATCTCTATCACACCCTCCAAGGCTCAGGGTCCATTGTGGAAAAGGTGGCAGCAAGAATGTAAGAGCCAAAGAACGAGTACCACTACTTACGATGCAACTGTCCATACAGAAATTCACCTCAATATCCATGAACTCTCTGTGCCTACCAATACCTTCCCAAGACCCTCATAATAAGAGAAAAAAATGATGACATCAAAATAAAAGACAGACTAATGGAGAGAGGGAGGGGATGTGGTGGAGAGCAGAGTTGTGAAAGGGAAAATGGGGGAGGGGAGGCAAATTCCATGATTTATTGACTGTAAGTATAGAAGTTGTCAATAAAACATTTAAAAAAATAAATTCAGAAAATCATATGGACATACTTTAAGAATATATATGCCTCTAACTTAGAAAAATCTGAAAGAAATGGATGATTTCCTTGATTCATATAACCAACCAAAATTAAATCAAGATGAGATAAACCATTTAAATAGACCTATAACAAGTACAGAGAACCAAGAAGTTATTAGAAGTCTCCCAACGAAAAAATTTCCAGGCACAGATGGATTCACTGGCAAATTTTACCAGACCTTCATGGAAGAACTAACACCACTGCTTCTAAAACTTTCCCATAAAATAGAATAGGAAGAAATTCTACAAACTCCTTCTATGAAGGCAGCATCACCCTGATACCAAAACCAGAGAAAGACAGAACAAAAAAAGAAAATTATAGACTAATCTCCCTCATGAACATTGATGGAAAAATTCTCAACAAAATATTGGCAAACAGAATACAAGAATATATCAGAAAGATTATTCACCCTGACCAAGTAGGCTTTATACCAGAGATGCAGGGATGGTTCAACATACACAAATTGATAAATGTAGTACACTGTATAAATGGACTGAAGGACAAAAATCACATGAAATCACATGGTCGTCTCAATAGATGCAGAAAAGGCATTCTACAAAGTCCAACATCCCTTCATGGTAAAAGTCTTACAGAAATTGGGAATAGAAGGAACATATTTCAACATGATAAAAGCTATTTATGACAAACTTGCAGCCAACATAATATTAAATAGAGAAAAACTTGAAGCTTGAAGCCATCTGTCCAGCTCATAAATTAATATTTCTATCAAAAATGACTGTTGTGTTATATTAAAGATGAACTAAAATTATGTTCTCTACAGTTTTAAAATATTGGCATGGAATTTTCTTAAAAAGTACCAAGTAAATCTAAAATGAACTCAAAACATGTTTGAAACAAGGTAAATCAAACATATATTATAAATGAGTGCACTTCCATGTCAAAGTCTCAAAGACTGTTAAGACGCATTGAACAAATGAAACTTACATTACTTATTTTAAACACTATGATGTTATGCAATCAAGATGTTACTTAGGAAATTTCAACTGAAATGAAATGAAGTTACAAACTAATACATTGTGTTATATGGTTCAAATCAATGAAGTTCAAAGTTGTGACACTCAACATCCAATCTGGGAAACTCTTCCAATTCATAGGCATTTGTTTAGTTTACATTAGTGAGTGTTTCTAACAAAAAAAGGCTTGCTAATGTTGTATTATATTAAAGATGAACTATAATCAATTTCTCTAAAGTTTGACAATATGGGAATGGAGTTTGCTTAAACAATAACAAGTAGTTCATAAGTGAACTCAAATATATGATTGAAATTAGGTAATTCAAACTTATATTTACAAATGAGTGCACTTATATGTCAAAGTCTCGTAGACTGTTAAGACACTTCAAAACAAACTTACATTACATATACCAAACACTATGGTGTTCTGCAATCAAGATATTACTTAACTTAGCAAATTACAACCAAATGAAATGAACTTACAAACTAATACATTGTGTTAGATGGTACAAATCAATGATATTCAAAGTTGTTATAACCTATGTCCAATGTGCGAAAAACTCATCCAATTAGTATGCATTTGTTCAGTTTACATAAATCAATATTTATTTTAAAAAGGCATACTAATGTGTTATATTAAAGATAAACTGGAATTATTTTTCTCAAAAGTTTGAGAATATTGGAATGGAGTTTTCTTACACAATAACAAGCAGCTCATAAGTAAAGTCAAATACATGAATGAAATTAGGTTATTCAAACTTATGTTACAAATGAGTGCACTTCCATGTCAAAGTCTTGTAGACTGTTAAGAAGCTGTGAAACAAACTTATATTACCTCTTTAAAACACTATGCTATTCTGCAATCTAGATGTTACTTAGCAAATCATAACCAAAATGAAATGAACTTACAAATTAATACATCATGTTAGATAGTACAAAGCAATGAAGTTCAAAGTTTCATAAACAATAACACTGCTCTAATGTTAACTCAAATTCATGATTAAAACTAGATAATTCAAACATATATTACAAATGAATGCACTTCCATTGTCAAAGTCTTCTTGTATCACACTTTATTTTGTCTGCAGATGCCATTGGTTAACAGGAAAGCTGATGGCAAAGGGGGGGGCCCAAATCTGCAGCTGCTTTTATAGAGTGTACTGCTACAAGGTGTTTACTGATTGGTTGCGACCAGCTTGCCATCACCAGGCGCCACGGGATAGGCTTGGGACAGGTTGCGTCAAGCGCATGCGCATACCTTAGATACGGTTGGCGCCAAGGCACTGCCTAATATGGAGGAGCCAGCGCCATCTTGTAATGGCGACTGCTTACAGCTCCCTGCAGTTCCCCCTTCTTGTTTAAACGCAACAGGCAAGGGTAGAGGTCTGATCTCTGATGCTCGAGAGGACATTGTGATGACCCCAGACCTAGTGGCCAGCCAGGCTGGTGTCACACCCATCCAGTACCTTTCCTCAGAGATGGGATTACAGTACCAACCCATATGCAATCAGACATGCCCTCCATGAAGCTGCTAAGAGCTCGCCCCACGTGCAGTACTTTGTCTCGCATCCTGAGCGTGATGAGTGCCGTGCTCCCAACACCAATCCTCTGCCCATCCTTGTGCAATGGGCACTTCAAGCCCTAAGGGTGCAAGGGCCAGGGGAAACTAGGTGCTCTTTAGGGCCGACAGCCAAATCTGGGGGGAGGACCCACACTCCAATGCAGCTAGTGCCTGAGAGATACCTTGTCCCTCCTAGCTTGGGCTCGCATTTTGCAAGTCAACCATAGGCAGAGCAGACATCCTCCTATACAGCAGGCAGCAAACAGTCCCACTCCAACCCATTCCTTAAAAAAATTAAAAGCAGAGGAGATCCAGGAAGTAAGGCCCTGTGCAAGACTAAGATCCACTCTCGTGGAATTAATAGCAATAAGCAGAAAAGGGGGGTGCACACAAACCGGGGCAGGGGGAATGTCTGATTACGAGCATAATGTTCACAAGGATGACCCAGAGTGAAAACTCCCCGAGATATTCAGGAGGCTCCAGTCCGCTGAGAAATCCCCCTCCGCTTTCTCCTTCTTTTTGACGTTGAGGTCTCATGCCCTGACACATTGTTGCAAGCAATTTGTCCCCCAACAGCAAAACCAATGGAGACACATCCGTACAGGAACCATTGACCCCACACACCATCCATTTTGAAAAAGGATTCATTCTGGAATCCTGAAGAAAGAGTCCCTCCGACCATGCCCCTGACCTAGGCAGGGGACCCCTCATAGCTGGTGATATGGTGAAGAGATGATTTGCATCAGCCCAGGCGACCGAAGTGCTCTGGCACTCTGACCATGGCCAGAGTTCCCCTTCAAACCAGGCAAAACTCTGCTGTGAAGTCTTATACAAGAGTCATCAGTCTGATTCCACTGCAAAGTAAAACAAAGAGTTCCTTTTTCAACAAAGGAGCGGGACTCCCCCATGGGGACCACCTGTTGGTCCTCCTGAAGGGAAGGGAGGCCTAGTTCCTTATTCGTGGTGAAGAAACGTGGAAACACAGACGCTTGATGAGGAACTGGCATCGGCTTCGGGAAGGCTGACAAAATTCCCCAACGTTGCTCTGCTTTACTGAGTGTCAAGATCTGGATGACCATCCGGTTTCCACGAATCATTATGAATCTCCAAACTTTCTCCTGAGGAAGGATGGACTGTTCTCACCAACCGGCTTGGAACCCAGTGGAGCGACTCCTGGTCCTGTGGAAAAACACAAACAGCTCCCCTGGATCTTATTATAACAAGATCCGGTCCTTTCCATTTGTTATCTAGGACATCTTTCCACATCACTACTTCTCTGGGTGCCTGGGCCACATCTTGACTGTGCCTGTCAGCTGCAGACTTATCATTATTGTCCAAAATTAAAAAATTAAGGGTGAAGAGGGCTAAGGAAACCCTCTCCCTAGGGGTTGCATCTTCTGCTATCCCCCTCTTTTGTTTAAATAAAATGGCTTTGATACTCTTATTGGCTCTCTCCACAATGCCTTGGCCTTGTGGGTTATAAGGCAGGCCAGTGGTGTGGGCAACTTGCATCTGCGCACAAAAGGCCCAAAAACCAGTAGATGTATATGCCGGGCCATTATCAGTTTTTAGACGGCGCGGCTTTCCCCACGCTGCCCAGGCTTCCAGGCAGTGGGTTTTTACATGAGAAGCCTTCTCACCCGCCAACGGCGAGGCGAAGATAACTCCCGAGCAAGTATCCACTGAGACATGTAAATATTTCAACCTTCCAAACTCAGGGAGATGAGTTACATCCATTTGCCAAAGATCACCAGGACGGAGGCCTCGGGGATTAACACCCACATGAGGGGAGGGCAGAAAAGTAGTCTCAGCCTGACCTTGAACAATGATCCTCTCACCTCTGCCTCCTGAGGGCTAAGATTAAAGGTGTGTGCCACCACACCCAGCCCTACCTCATTTTTGACCTTCTTTGTGATCTATGTATACAGAACTTTACTCATCCCCAGCAGAGGGCGCCGCGGCGACAACAAATGTGCCTGCCAGCCCCCGCCCCTGCGGATCACCTCTGGTTGAACTTTCTCTTTCTCTTTTTTTAAATATCTCCTCCTCCTGTTGTGATTTAGATTCTGAACTACTCTCATCATCTGCCTCCAGCACATGTAAACTTGCAAACTCCTCTAATGGAGGATACGATCCTCCGGGGCCTCTCTGCCCCTTCCGAGGGGGCGGGCATGAATGAGCCTCGCCTATCTCCTCAAGTTCTTCCTTTAGACTTTTTTCCTTTTTTTGTCTCTTTTGTTCTATTTTTTCTAACTGTTTCTTTTTAGGCCTATTATGTGATTCCCCACTTGTAAAACAAGCCCGGGGATGACTTACCGGCGCCTTCCTCTCCGTGTGTCAAGTTCTGGATCCTCTTCGGCCCCCCGCCTGGCGACCGCAAGACACCCGGCGTCCCGGGTTTTCGGCACCACTTTGCAGCGAACCTCCCGACCAGCAGGAAAGGAACGACCACAAACGAGGATTCTTCTTGTATCACACTTTATTGGAGAGCCCTTGGTTAACAGGAAAGCTGATGGCGAAGGGGCGGGGCGCAAATCTGCAGCTGCTTTTATAGGGTGTACTGCTACGAGGTGTTTACTGATTGGTTGCGACCAGCTTGCCATCACCAGGCGCCACGGGATAGGCTTGGGACAGGTTGCGTCTAATATGGAGGAGCGCATCTTGTAATGCATACCTGCATAGAATAACAAAAACAAGGTTGGCGCCAAGGCACTGCCTAATATGGAGGAGCCAGCGTATTGAAACAAACATCTTGTAAAACACTACAGTCTTCTGCAATCAAGATGTTACTCAACTTAGCAAATTACAACCAAAATGAAATGAATGCACAAACTAATATATTGTGTTAGTTAGTAGAAATCAATGAAGTTCAATGTTGTTACAGTCTATATCCAATCTGCATAAAAACCTCATCCAATTCATATATATTTGCTCAGTTTACATAAATCTATGTTTTTAACAAAGAATCCTGCTGATGTTGTGTGATATTAAAGATGAACTACAATTTTTTTCTCTAAAGTTTGAGATGTGTGGATTGGAACTGCTGGACATTGGAACCAGCGTTCTTAGGCTTAGCAGGCAGGCGCCTTAGCTGCTAAGCCATCTCTCCAGCCCCATTTCCTCTAATTTTGAGAATACTGGAATAGAGTTTTCTTAAACAATAACACCAACATAGTACCCCACTATCAGCAATATATAAATCATCCACAGAGAAAATTAATAGGGAAGTAAAAGAGCTCAACAACACCATAGATCAATTAGATCTAACAGATATCTACACAACATTCTACCCCAGATCCACAAAATACACACTCCTCTCAACAGTGCATGGAACCTTCTCTATAATTGATCATATACTGGGCCATAATGACTGCCTCCATATTTTTAGGAAAATCAACATGATTTCCTGCATGATATCAGACCATAATGATGTAATGCTAGAAATTAACAACAAAAGATGTGCCAGTAATCCCACCAGTTCCTGGAAACTGAACAACACACTTTTAAACAATAAATGAGTAGTGGATAAAATAAAAAATGAAATTGCAAATTTCTAGAAATGAATGAAAATAAGAACACATCATACTGAAACTTATGGGACATAATGAAAGCAGTCCTTAGAGGAAAATTCATAGGACTAAATGCCTTCATAACACAGACAGAGAGATCTCAAGTCAATAACCTAACCATCCACCTAAAGGCATTGGACAAACAAGAAGAATCCAACCCAAAAAGCTCCAGATGGAAACAAATCATTAAGATCAGACCAAAAATTAATGAATTAGAAACTAAGAAAATAATTAAGAAAATTGTTGATACAAAGAGCTGGTTCTTCAAAAAAACAGATGCTTCAAATTAACAAAATTAGAAATGAAAAAGGAGAGATCACAACAGACATGAATGAAATAGGGAGAATTATCAGGACTTATTTCAAAAACCTCTACTCCACAAAACTGTATAATATGGAGTAAATGGATGAATTACTGGACACATACCACCCACCAAAGCTAAACTAAGAGCAGATTAATATCCTAAACAAACCTATCACACCTATAGAAATGAAAAAGGTAATCAAAAACCTTCCCAAAAAGAAGAGTCCAGGACCAGATGGCTTCTCATCTGAAGTCTATCAAACCTTCATGGAATAACTGAAACCAATTTTTCTCAAACTTTGCCACACAATCAGAGAACAGGGAAAGCTTCCCAACTCCTTCTATGAAGCTAGTATCATCCCAATACCAAAACCAGGCAGAGATGCCATATGAAAAGAGATCTATAGGCCTGATTCCCTGATGAACTTAGACACAAAATGTGTTCTACATCCTTTTCCCTCAGGGAACTGCAAATTAAAACTATTTTGCAATTCTATCTCACTCCTATTAGAACGGTTACCATCAACAGCAAAATGACAATAAATGTTGGCGAGGATGCGGAAAAAGGGGGACTCTTCTACACTGTTGGTGGGAATGTAATTTGGTACATCCACTGTGGAAATCAGTGTGGGGTTCTTGAGACAGATAAAAATAGATTTACCATATGATCTAGCCACAGCACTCCTAGGCATATATCCTAATGACTCTTCTCACTACCTTAGGGATAGCTGTACAATCATGTTTATTGCTGCTCTATTCATAATAGCTAGAAATGAAACCAGCCTAGATGTCCCTCCACAGATGAACAAACATAATAAAGATGTGGTACATTTATACAATAGAGTTCTATTCAGTGGTAAAGAAAAATAAAATTATGAAATTTGCAGGGAAATGGATGGATCTGGAAGGATTATACTAAGTGAGGTAACCCAGGCCCAGAGAGCCAAACATTGCATGTTCTCTCTCATATGTGGATCCCAGATACAAATGTTTTGACTTGTGTGTGAGCTGGAACCAAAAATTGGTAGCAGAGGCCAGCAAGCTAGAAAAAGTTTACAAGGGTGGGAGGAGAGGGAAGGACTTTAGCAGATGGTAGTGTATATATGTGAGTAGAAGAACAGATTACAGGGAGTGGAATGGTCTAATTGAGGCCAAGGGAAGAGATTGAATAAGAGAAGGGTGGGGGGGAGGTTCAATCAAAATTCAAGATATTGTGAATAAGACATATGAAAGCCTACTTTTTTTTGGATAATGGCACATCCAGAATCCATAGATTGCTACTAAAATTTTTCTGTGTCAGAAATGGAATACCTTCTAGTGAGTTGTTGGCCAGGGAGGTCCCTTTTGCCTACAAATCATTACAAGGCACCTGCCTGGGAGGCAAGGTCACTAGGAAATCAAGCTGGTGTTGAGCTGAAAACCTCCCTGTAGACAGATCACTGAAAGCTGGAAAAAAACTGCACTGCATAAAGTCATAAGGGAGAAAGAAGTCATCAGCGGTGAAAACAGTGGACACTGGGAGCCTCAAGTTTAGCCAACCTGACTAAATGACCAAACAGGTGCAATATTGGCATGTCTTCTCTAGGGGAAACCAACTGCTCTAACTGGACTGGAGACCTGCTCCATGGGAGGGAATACATACCTGGTATTGAAAACCTAATCAAAAACCTATGGCAGGGGAGGTCGTGAACCTTAGAGGTATAAAGCCTGCTCTTGTATGGCTAAATGCATGTATGATTACTACCAAACTGCCCTGAAAGCTCTACACTTAATGTTTATATTCATATATTAATGCTACTCTCACTGTTGGTTAGAGAAGCTTCTCTTTTCAGATGACCCAAAAGGCAACATAGTGCTTAGAAGACGTGATAAAGAAGTGCCCGGCACTGAAACATCACTATTCCACCCTCCAAGGCTCAGGGTCCATTGTGGAAGACGTGGTGGAAATAATGTAAGAACCAAAGGAAGGGTAGCACTCCTTACAATGCAACTGTCCCGACAGACATTGACCTTGATATCCATGACCTCACAGTGCCTAGCACTACCTTCACAAGACCCTCAAAATAGGAGAAAAAGACAATGACATCAAAATAAAAGAGACAGAGAGGCTAAAGAGAGATGGAGGGGATATGATGGAGAATGAAGTTGTGAAGGGGAAAGTGGGGGAGGGTAGGGAACTATCATGGTTAATTGTCTGTAAGTATAGAAGTTTTCAATTAAAAAAATTTTAAAAAAAGATATTTTCAGTTGATTTTAGAAAAAACAGGAGCTTTTCTGGAATATACCCTCCCTGCGTTTTCCCTTTTCTGAAACTGCAAGCAAGCAGCAGTTAATACAGAAGCTAACAATTGCATTCAGTAACTAAGCAAAACATCTTGCCCTGTGGTAACTAACACATTGTGTTAAAGCAAGCCAAGCATAAAGTTCACCTGAGGTGAGGTCATATTCTGAGGCACCAGCTAAGCTGAACTTATTTGTATAAGTTTACAATATGGAGTCACTTATGCTCTTCTTCAACTTAGGCTCTTGTCATACTATCTAAAGCCAATAAGAAAAACATAGCTGCTATGGAAAACTGGTAAACTGAGTCAGCAATAATGACACAAATTTACTCAAGAGAAAAAGATAGAGCTTTTATTTGAAGCCAGAAACAAAGGTCCCAAGCACTGGCTGTGCTCAGTTTTTATAGCTTTTACAACTCCTTTTTTTTTTTTTTTTTTTTTTTTTAAAGTTTCCCCATGCTGCATGATGTTTGACAACCAGTTTTATGGCTACAGAGGGGAAGAGATTCCTAAGAGAACAAGAGGTTTTACAATCTGTAGGTAAACAGTTAAGACATTCCTTTCTGACAAGTAAGGCAAATAACAGGTAGTTGTTTCCATAAGATAACATAATTACACATTACAAAAGGGTCAAGTCCTGTGAGTCAGTTCTCCTTTACATATTAAGAGTAAGGTGTTAGCAACATATTTGCCACAGTTTCATTTTTTATTGTTAGCATGTGTACTTTGCAACAAATTGTTTAAGAAAACCTTTTCAGCTGCAAGTTTAGAAAAGGGAAGTATACAAAATTCAGGGTGTTTTACTGAAAGCTTTGAGAGGGCACTGCCTGCCTCATGACCCACAGCTTTATTATTGAACAGCCAACCCTGGTGGCCACGTGGTGAATGCAGAGTTAGGGAAGTCTGCCAAATAAGGACTTGTTTAAAAAATGAGGGAACCTACCACTGGCCTGCTGGAGTAGAACTGGAATTCAGCATCTGACCAGTCTCATCCAATAAGCTCTCTTTCTCACACATTACCCAGGTGTGCAGACCCCTTTCTGAGCTCACATCGATCTGCTCTCATGCCATACCTAGGTGTGCTGAACGCTTCTTGAGCTAGCCTCCTGAGCCCAAATAGAGCTTCCTCTATTTATTTTCTACTTCTTGGCTGCTCATCTCTCCACACCTGAATCTCAGAGGTCCCAGCAACTCTAAGACCATATTCTTCCCACTCTGGAAGCCAGACAGGCTTATAAGAGTTAGAAGCAGAAAACCAAGGTCTTTTAACAATCTTTGAGTTTTTGATATGAGGAGATACTAAAACAATGCAAAAACTCAACCACCATCAGCAAGCAATTCAGTCTCAGTTATCTGGCTGGCTTTCCTTCTTATTCCTTCTCACAATCACTGCACAACCAAACAATCATTCAGCAAAATAGCTCAAACAAGCATTCAAGAGAACAGGAAGTTCAAACATACTCTCTTGACAGATTGGCACCCAAAGGACAAAACAACCCAAAGTTCAGATAGTTGCAGAAATTTGGGTTCAATTTATAGATACTCTAAGAGGATCAGAGAACTCAAGAATTCATTATCACTGGAGTGGGCTGTAGGGAAGTTTGTACTCCAAAAACTCTTTCAGTTCTCTGAGTTTGGGTCACTCTGTAAGACAGTTTTCAGAACTATGTGACTAGGGGCACATGTGGAAACTTTGACAATAAGCAATCTTGCAAAAATGGGGAAGGAGCTGTGCATCTTTAGATAACACTGTGTAAGCAGGACATATCTGTATATTGAGGAAACCCCAGAGTCATGTTATCTGTAGTATGGCCTGGCATAATAGCAGACAGATATAAGTCAGGATGTGTCCCCTGTAGATTCTCCCCTCACCACCCTTGTAGCAGCAGACAGCTTCAGGTTTGCTGAGATGAACTTCCGGACCACTCACAATTATGGAGGAAAGGATATTTATTGAAGTTTACATATCCAGGGGAAGTTCCATAATGGCAGAAGAAGCTGGCCTGCTTTCACAGAACCAAACACAGAGAGAAGCCACAGCCAAAAGCTACACACACAGCACAGCACAGAACACTTCAGGAACTTCAGCTAGGCACACTTTGCATACCTTTAGATTAAAATCTCAAACCCACTACCACACCTTAAGATCTGCCCAGTGACACTGCCTCTAGCCAGATGGCTGCAGCTCCAAACTACAGTCTAATAAAACACTGAATATATTGGGGGCTATCTATTCAAACTACCACAACCCATGAAGTAGTAGCAGCAGTTCTGGCAGTGCCGACTCCCATGAGGTGAAGGCTCAGTTCCCAGGACTGGCCACTCACATTTCTTTTTTTTTTTTTTTTTTTTTTGGTTTTGCGAGGTAGGGTCTCACTCTGGTCCAGGCTGACCTGGAATTAACTATGTAGTCTCAGGGTGGCCTCGAACTCTCAGCGATCCTCCTACCTCTGCCTCCCGAGTGCTGGGATTAAAGGCATGCGCCACCATGCCCAGCTGCCACTCACATTTCTGTATCAGTATTAAAACCAGGCTGCCTTATATGTGCTTCTGAGCATCTGGTTACAAACAGGCTCAACTCAATGCACTTGAGTGACTTACCCAACTCTTACAAAATATGTGTAACTGAAATGTTATTAGAGTGATTAGGGTCAGGTCCTATCCCCTGGCATGCCAAACAAATTAGGCCCAGCCACTTGCCCTCAGTAGGCAAAAAAAAAAAAAACAATAGTGAAAATAAAATAAAAAAATAAAACAGATTTATTTAATGTGGCTACATTGAGAAGGGGAACAAAGAGATCCAGAACTTCCACCCACTCTGACAGGATGTTCAAGGTCCAGGAAAGTCCTTGAACCCCAAAACCTAGGCTCATTTCTACTTTTAATCAAAGAATGAATTTTGAAAAAGACTGAGAAGGATAATTATTAAATTAATATATTTATTGAGGAAAGTACAGATCCAAGGAAAGGCACCCACAAGGCTAGAGATCCCATGTGGAGGGCCTGGGAAAACCATGGAAAAAAGAAAGAAAAGAAAGTTCAAGGACCTCCTGGCATGTGGGGAGCTGGAGGGGACAAAGAACACATGTGGCCAGTAAGGGCTAGGGGACCCTCCTGGCTGGGCCTGGATCAAGCAACCCCATCCCCAGCCAAGGGAAAAACTTACCCACAGCTGGAAGTTCCCAAGTGGTCAGAGAATCTCTCCTCCCCTTGCAAAGATATTTGTAACCTGGTAGTTGTAGGTTGTCTTCCTGCTCAGGTGAACCAGAGGGAGAGCTTGTTGGTTAGGGTAGGGGCTGTCCCAGTAAGAGTCTAACCCTGACATAAAGTTACAGGGGCTGAACTTCATCAACCCCAGTATTTAAATCCTTTGAAAGTCCTCCCTCCTAGGAGGGGTCCTGCTTGTTTGTGGAAAAACACATCTAGGGAACTAGGCACAAGAAAAGAAGTCAGATCATCTTTGATTTTTAGCAAGTGCAAACTTTCCTGCCTTTTTTTTTTTTTAACTCCCAGAGGTCCAGTTACCCAAACTATACAGCCCCCTCCTCACCAACAAGTACATCTCCAGTGTACTGACATGAAGTTTAAGTAGAGGGTAAGAGGAATGCATAACTAAGCACTTCTGGTCACATTGTGTGTTACTGATACTCCATTCTCTCACGAAATCACTTTCTAGGATACAAGCTTCTCCTCTGGCTGGCACCAAGGCTCCTGTCTTTTCCTTCCTAGTGAAATGCTAATTCCTTGGGGATCATTGGTTTAATCTTCTGATAGCCAAAGGGAGCATACAAGAGTCTTACTTTAGAATATGTTTGATCCTGCAAGAATGGTTACAGACTGAAGAATAAAAAATTCCCCTGTGACCTCTGAAGCTACCCTGGAACAATTGACAAAGATTAAATTTGAGAAAATCCCTTGAAAATATTCTACACATAATAAAGGATACCATGGATTCAGGCGTGGTGGCGCATCACTTTAATTCCAGCACTTGGGAGGCAGAGGTAGGAGGATCACTGTGAGTTTGAGGCCACCCTGAGAATACAGAGTAAGCTTAGAGAACAATGGCTGGAAGCAAGCCTGTTTGCTCCTCCAAATTGAAAATGTGTGACATAGAGAATAATCGTGTGTGAGAAGAATCTAAGCATATGCATTGTCAGACACCACCAAGTTTTCTTCCTGTGCCATTATCATGGATTTTGAGAGCAATGGTGCCTTTCTTGGCTCAGATGGACTGGATTCAAGTTGCTAAGGCTCTCAAGTTCATGTTGCTTGCCAAGCAGAAATTAAGGAATGTACAAAAATGTCAATTTTATTAAGGAAATATAGGGAAAGATTCCACAAGCTAGGTGTGGTGGTGTACACCTTTAATCTCAGCCCTTGGGAGTCAGAGGTAAGAGGATTGCTGTGAGTTTGAGGCCACCCTGACAGTTCATAGTGAATTCCAGGTCAGCCTGGACTAGGGCAAAGCTCTACCTCAAAAAGAAAAAAAAAAAAAAAAAAGATTCCAAAGAGAGTAAAAGGATTTTTCAAAAGAAATAGAGAGAGGGTATTATAAGATCAGGGGTTTAAGGCTGGGAAAATAAATGTGGAAAAGTCTTAAAGTGTCAGGACAAGCATTCTTAGGATTTCTACTGGCATCCAAAAAGACATGGAAAGCAAGAAAAGTTGATGCTTTTTGAGTTAGAGCTCAGAAAATGGGGAGGCTCTGCAGTGAGTGTCTGCAAGCAAGTGCAACAAGGGAGCAGGTTTAAGTACATTATCCAAGTTTAAATGTATATGTAGGACCTTGATTTGTTGGTGGGTTAGGGAAGAATAATGCAGACTCAGAATAGGCCTTCACCCAATGGGTTAAAAAGTCCTCAAAAAATGCTAGGAGAAAGAAATAGGAAGCCATCTCTGATCACCATCTTGATCCAGGATTAAGTTTGTATTGGAGATGTAGTCTACACTCACCAGAGTTGTTTGATATCTGTGTTCTTTTAGTCCTGTATTCCTAACTTACTACTCACAAAAGAAGGCTCTCGGGCTAGAGAAATGGGTTGGCTTAGTGGTTAAGGCATTTGCCTGGGAAGCCTAAGAACTCATGTTAGAATCTCCAGGTCCTACATAGGTGCCCCGGCTGGCGGGGTTCAACAAGGGCTCGAGGGGAGGCTAATCCTGGATGGGGGACAAACAGGCACAAAGAAGGAAGCCATGCCTCACAGACTCTGGTCAAGGTTTCAAGTTTATTATTATCCACAAAGAGGTATATATAGGGGAGGCAGGAAGAAGATATGTGGGCAAATGTAATTTATGGCTGCCAAATGGATTTTATGGCTACCAGATGTTTTGATTGATGAGGAGAGAGGGGGGGGGTCTTTTGAGTGATGGGCCTCACAGATGTTTACAAGAATGTCTGTGTTGAGATCACAGGCAGGGCGGAGTTACATCAATCCTATTTGCTAAGATACATATCTTTAGGTTACACCTTGTTCTTATCTACAGATCAAAGTAGGCTCTTTGGGAAGGCTTGGTAATTTTCACAGGAACTCAGGAAACTGAAATCTAACACAAAAGGTGGAGGCTTCTTCCTCCAAATGGTTGCAGTTTGGCTCAAGGTCCCCAAGTCAAAACCCAGTGATGTTTATGGATCACATGTGGGTTTGGAGGTAATCCTGGATGAAGGACACCTGGTCATGCTCTGTTTATTATTATCTCAGGAAGAAGATATGTGGGCTGCCAAATGGATTTTATGGCTGAGTGATGGGCCTCACAGATGTTTACAAGAATGTCTGTGTTGAGATCACAGGCAGGGCGGAGTTACATCAATCCTATTTGCTAAGATACATATCTTTAGGTTACACCTTGTTCTTATCTACAGATCAAAGTAGGCTCTTTGGGAAGGCTTGGTAATTTTCACAGGAACTCAGGAAACTGAAATCTAACACAAAAAGTGGAGGCTTCTTCCTCCAAATGGTTGCAGTTTGGCTCAAGGTCCCCAACACATAGGGAGACCCAGTGATGCAAGTATGCAGTGTCACACAAACGCACTAGAGGACACAGGCATCTGGAGTTCATTTGCAGTGGCTGAAGACCCTGGCACACCCATTCTCACTCTTTCTCTCAGGACAAATTAAGAAAGGCTCCTAATCTCTATCAATATCAATACTGAAGTTCAGGGGTGACAGCACAAGTAATTGCTTTGCCTTTGGGGTCTAGCTTAGAAGCAGAAAAGGAGATATCTGAGGGATGCTTCTTCCAGCATTTGCTGATCTCCTTTATTTGAAAATAATCAGCATACCAGTGTTGCAGGATTGGAGCTCTGGGAAGAATAATTAGAACTCCCCAGGCTCATGACTCTCAAACCTCATATAAGGCCCATGATCAGAAAAGTAATACAAAAAATGAACACTGAGGGCTGGAGAGATGGCTTAGTGGTTAAGGCATTTGCCTTCTGTTTGGGGACCTTGAGCCAAACTGCAGCCATTTGGAGGAAGAAGCCTCCACCTTTTGTGTTAAGATTTCAGCTTCCTGAGTTCCTGTGAAAGTTACCAAGCCTTCCCAAAGAGCCTACTTTGATCTGTAGATATGAACAAGGTGTAACCTAAAGATATGTATCTTAGCAAATAGGATTGATGTAACTCCGCCCTGCCTGTGATCTCAACACAGACATTTTTGTAAACATCCGTGAGGCCCATCACTCAAAAGACCCCCTGCCCCTCTCTTCTCATCAATCAAAACATCTGGTAGCCATAAAATCCATTTGGCAGCCATAAATTACATTTGCCCTCATACCTTCTTCCTGCCTCCCCTATATATACCTCTGTATGGATAATAATAAACTTGAAGCCTTGACCGGAGTCTGTGAGGCTTGGCTTCCCTCTTTGTGCCTGTTTGTCCCCCATCCAGGATTAGCCTCCCCTCGAGCCCCTTGGTTGAACCCCTGCTGGCCAGGGCAGCCTTCAAAGCCATAGGACCCAGGTTCAATTCCCCAGGACCCATGCAAGCCAAATACACAAGGTAGCTCATGCATCTGGAATCCATTTGCAGTGGTTAGAGGCCCTGACATATCCATTGTCTCTATCTTTCTCTTTCTCTCTATCTCTCACAAATAAGTAAGTAAGTAAATAAGTAAATAAAGAAATATTTTTTAAAAATAAAAAGAACACTGAGAAGAGTAAGTTATCTAAGATTTATTAAGGTACAGTGGAAACAGGAGGGAAGAAAAAGCAGGAAACCTCACACACACACCTATGCATGCATGCATGGGACAAAGGTCCATTTATATGAAATAGGTATCCAATTAGAATGAGCCTCATTTCCAATTTCAATTTCAGGTATGTAGAAAGGACCCTGATTGTGTGTTGGACTCAGGAGGAGGGGACCATGCACAGAGGCTAAGCCCACTGTTGTAACTTTTCATTGCTGAGACAAACACCAAACAATAAGAAGTTCATGAGAGGAAAGGGTAAATAAATTTTAGGCTTACAGAATATCTTAGCACTAATGAAAAGAGCCACCCCCAGTGACACCTCTCCCTATAGGTTTCTGGAGACTTAAGTTGCAAGCTTAATCAAAAATACCTTAGAGAGTGAAACCCTATCTCGAAAAACCAAAAAACACTAACAAAAAAATCACCTTAAACTATGGGGTACATAATTCATACTCAACCCAACACATCCACAGAAAATTAAGGAAGAATTAGGACCTGCTGCTGCCTACAGCCATCTTGTATGAGACTGAATTTTAGACTGGAGTTCTATTCTCACCAGAGCAGGAAGTTTGTCATCCATGTAACTTTGGACCAGTCCCGAGATGACTACCTGCAAAAAAGAGGTACCTTGCTCCTAATCCATAGTAATACCCACTCCTGAGAGGAAACTCTAACTCATGTTAAGGATATGGGGTAATAACCACTCTAACTTCTTCAAGATGAATAGGGTAGCATAGCATGACAGGGGTCCCCAGGAGGGGACCCTATAGGTCCATGATGGAAAGACATTTTTTATTTTTTGTGAACCAGTCTGATGTTTCATCACCATCTGTATGTAGGTCCTTTTCTTTGGTCCATTTCTTTTGAACATGATGTTACATTTATAAAAGATAAATGGTTAAGAACATTATAACTTTCACGAAGATAGTAAGAAAGGATCTCATCCCTTTCTAGGCAGGCATGAGTCTATGTAAGAGCTTTGTATTATGAACCTTAATCATATGACCAAGAGAAGTGGACATCACAATAATTTTGATTATACTCTCTGGGTGGGTATTTAACAACAAGTAGCTAGCCAAAATTCAAGTATATGTGCATTTTTGAAGGTCAGTTGTGCCTCTTTAGGAGCAACTCTTAGGAACCTAAAAGGAGCTCTAAGGCTCTCTTAGCATTTGTGTCATCTGCTGGGATGAGTCAGGGTCATAACGACCATGTGGCTTCCTTCAGAAATATTGAGGATTGTTCCTCTGTTGCACCCTTCCTCTTGCTGACTGTATACTGTTTGAAGTCCAAACTCTGGGTCTCTGTGTCATCCCTGACTAGGAAGACAGGCAACTTACCAGAGCCTTAGGATACTTTAGAAGTGTCCTGTCATTTTCTGGGCCTGGTTGACCTAGGAGTAGGGATGAAAATATTCATTGATATGGTGGTAATAATCAGATGTCCCCATAAACTCATATATTTTGAATGCTTGGTCCCCAGCTGGTAGCAATTTGGGAGATGGAGACTTGCTGGAGGAAGTTTGTTTGTGGGGGTGTACATAGACAGCTCCCCCTTACCAGAGCTTAGTTCATTCTCTTGCTGCTGTTTTCCATCTGATATGTCAAAATTTTGATTCCAGCCTCTGATCTACCATTTTTTCTAGCCATTATGAAGCTTTCTCTCCATAAGCCAAAATAAGCCTGTATGTGGTTTAGACTGTTGAATTCTGTTTCCAGAACACTCTATGTGTCTGCTGACACTATGTTTTGAAAAGAAGAACACCTATGCCTTATCCCAGTATTCTGGGAACAGTGTTTGTGGGATCTGTTCTTCAGCTGTTAGCAAAGTCTAATATTCATCTGTAGCCTCAAGGTAACCACAGGTATCTCCTGCTTCTGAGATAGGGAAGTTGACGTCTACTTTGTTTTGCATAAGCCGTTATCTGCATAAACTCTGCATGAACCCTGTACACACAACTGTTCTAATAAAAATCCTGCAAGCTGTTGGCTCAGCTCCTGTGCAGAAGAAATTGTCTGGAGTCCCCTGGCTTTCTTGACTTGCCCTAGTCTCAGCACTGCAAAATTCCTTGGCACTGGTCATTCAGGACCTGGATACAGGTTCAGTTGTTGCCAGCAGGTGACAATGCCAACATAAACCCTTTCCTCTCACCAGCTACTCTTTGTTTTGTGTTTTGTTCCAGTACCATGAAATTACCTAAAACAGAGAACTGGTATTGCTGCTACAAACTTGACCCTGTGACTTTTGGTATTTTGGAACTGATATGTAGAAAGTATATGGAAGTATTTTGAAACTTTGGACTAATAGATGCCATGCAAGACTCTAATCAGAGCTTAATAAACACTTCTGTTGAAAGTTGAAGACCTAGATTCAGAAAGAACTTGGACTTGGCTTGTGAAGGGAATGAGAGCTATGGACAGACAGGACTAGAAATAGTTTGTGTGAGAGGCTGGCTGCATTCTGCCTGTGTCCTAAGAAATTGAGCAAAGTTAAATTTAGTGTGAGAAAATATGGAACAGAAATACAGAAAGAAATGAATCTTTTGGGCCAGAGACTAGATACTGGTTCAGCTGCAATTGTTTGAGAGATTGCCAACATTGAGATTGGGCCAGCTGTTCTGCATTGGGAGAGTAGGAAGAATGTTGATCCTTTTTAACGGAGGGAGCTTGAAGGAAAAATGTAAGGAATTTTTCTGCTTCTTCATTTGGTTTTAGTCTATCATGATTAAAAATTTGGCAGCAAATATTACCAGGTACTGATTTTGGAAGTACGAAAAATGAAAGAGCAAGTCATTGGGTTTGCAACATTGTTTTTCTGAAGAAAGCACTGGGTGATGTGAGGGAGGGTGTGGATGCCCTGAAAAGCGATGGCATGGATTAACCAGGACTTGCAATGAAGACCTCAAGATTTTGCAGATGCCAGGATTAAGGGATGATTGCCAAGGAGAGCTGATGGTTCATGATGAATATTTTCCCAAGGCTGTAAGTAGTCCTGCTGTATAGGTGGAATTGGAACCCCAGCAATTTTGTGATAGATGCTGGACATACAGCTACAAGATTTGATGTTTGTCCTGTTTATTTTAGATCTTGCATTGGTTTAATCTTTTCTTTCTATGCTCAATGCTTCTTTTTCAGTGGGATTGTTTATTCTGTGACATTATATACAAGAAAATCTGGTGTTTTGATTTTATAGAATCACAGCTAAGATATTTTGGACCTTTGAGACATTTAAATAGTTTTGGAATTGATTTAAAAAACTATGAGAATTTGAGAATTTTTAAAGTTGGGCTGAATGCAATTTACATCATGAGACAATCATGAGTTTATAGGGGGCAGGAGTATAATGTAGTGGTATGAATCAGCTGTCCCCCATAAACTCATGTGTTTTGACTGATTCCCAAGCTAGTAGCAACTTGGGAGGTGAAGACTTGCTGGAGGAGGTGTTTTTCTGGGGATGAGGTAGTCTCAGGGTTACTATATTCAGCTTCCCCTTACAAGAGCTTGGCCCACACTCTTGCTGCTATTTTTCACCTCCTGTGCCAAAATTGTAAGGTCTAGAATCTTCTCATGCCATGCTTTCCATTGCCATCATGTAGCTTCCCCTTAAGATTGTAAGCCAAAATAAACCCTTTCCTTCAATCAGCTACTTTTTGTCACATTTTTTTTCCAGCAAAGTGAAGGTAGCTACAACCATTGGCCTTTTAGATCTGGTGTCTGCAATTGGCTTTGGCTTCTACATATCATTCTTGAGCACTCCAAAGGACACCAGTTTTGAAGAAAAGTGGATACACAGCACATCTCATCACCTCTGCCTTTAATAAAACAGATCTAATTAAAGAGTGGTATAATAGCTTAAAGTCATTATGTCTCACATTGGATTTTTGTTGTGTTTTGACACTCTAAGCCATATCTAGAATCCAGAAAGCATGTATATATCTTATCTTTAAATATCTAACAATTGTAAGTAAAAGCAAAACTTGTTTACAGCCCTGGAAAGAACTCTTTTATTAACAAATTATATTAATTAATTTGATAAATATCTAGCAAACCTCTACAGATTGTCAGAACAAAACAACTAATGCAGCCTTGGCATTCTTTTTATTTAAAAAAAAATTGTAGTTAATCTGTATACCTTTATAGGTAAGCATACCAATTACTCAAAGAAAACTTATAACAGAGACAATTTAATCTTTAGACTTCAGGAACAGTAGATCTCAGGACCATTTCTCTCAGGTGAAGACCATTGTCTCAGCATGAGGCTGAATCCTGGATCAGAATATAAATTGTCTTGAGAGTTAATTTCTTCATTTACTTTTAAGCAATAGGAGCTTGAGATATCAGAGTTAAGACAATCACTTAAATAAAATCTTTTCTTTTCATATTTGGTTTTTTGAAGTAGGGTTTCACTTTAGCTTGTACTAGTTAATACAAGAAAGTAAAGGTAAAATCAGAAGAACAAAACAAAAGAATGACAAGAATAAATATACACCTTTCAATAATAACTCTTAATACCAATGGCCTCAATACCCCAACCAAAAGACACAGGTTTGCAGATTGGGCTAAAAAGCAAGACCCTTCTATTTGTTGCCTCCAAAAAATTCACCTTTCCACAAAACATGGAAACTATCTTAAAGTGAAAGGTTGGAAAACAGTGTTTCAAGCAAACGGACCTGGAAAATAAGCAGGTGTTGCTATCCTAATATCTGAAGGGTAGACTTCAAACCAACATTAATTAGTAAAGATAAGGAAGGTCACTTTATATTGATTAAAGGAACACATCAACAGGAAGACATTACAATCCTAAACATAAATGCACCTAACATGGGGGCTCCCAATTTCATCAAACAAGCACTATTAGAATTAAGGTCACAGATAACACCAAACACAGTAGTAGGGAGTAACTTCAACAGTCCACTTTCATCAATTGACAGGTAATCTTGGCAAAAAATAAACAGAGAAGCATCTGGATTAAATGATGTCATAGAATAAATGACCCTAAGAGATATCTACAGAACATTTCATCCAAATGCTGCAGAATAACCATTCTTTTCAGCAGCACATGTAGCATTCTCTAAAATAGACTATGCATTATGACACAAAGCAAATTTTAACAAATACAGGAAAATTAAAATAATTCCTTACACTCTTTGTGATCACAATGGGATCAAACTAGAAATCAACAGCAAGAAAAGTTATAGAGCATACGCAAAATAATGGAAATTAAACAATACACTACTAAATGATGAGTGGGTCAGTGAAGAAATCAAGAAGAAAATCAAAAATCTCAAAGAATCAAATGATAATGAGAACACAACATACCAAAACCTTTGGGACTCAGTGAAGGCAATCCTAAGAGTGAAATTTATAGCTTTAAGTTCCTATATTAAGAAATTAGAAAAGTTACAAGTAAACAATTTAATGTTGCACCTAGAGCCCTTAAAAACTAAGAACAAGCCAAATGTCACATGTTCTCTCTCATATGTAGATCCTAGCTACAAATATATAGACTTGTGTGTGAACTGGAACCAAAAATTGGTACCAGAATCCAGTAAACTGGTAAAAGGCTATAAGGGAGGGAGGAGAGGGACACATGTAAGTATATGGCATTGCACATATGTAAGTAGAAGAACAGATTACAGGGAGGGGAATGGCCTAAGAGAGGCCATGGGAAGACAATGCATAAAAGAAGGGCAGGGGGAGGGTCAATCAAGATTCAAGATATTGTGAATAAGACTTACGTAAACCTACTTTTTTGAATAATGGCACATCTAGAAGCTGTAGACTGTTACTAGAAAATTTCAGTGCCTGGGATGGGATACCTTCCAGTGAGTTGTTGACCAAGGAGGTCCTGGAAGCCTCCAAAATATTAAAGGCTATTGCCAAAGCCCTTGGTTTCCCTTGAGAAACAGATAGTAAGACCCTATTGCTGAAGACATCTCTTGCCTGAGAGGCAAGGTCA
Source organism: Orientallactaga sibirica (assembly GCA_036365145.1). Classification (NCBI taxonomy): domain Eukaryota; kingdom Metazoa; phylum Chordata; class Mammalia; order Rodentia; family Dipodidae; genus Orientallactaga; species Orientallactaga sibirica. The sequence continues at coordinate 1,012,640 of JAEOAD010000025.1, forward strand.
CTGAGAAAGCAAGCTGGCACTGAGCAGAAAACCTTCTCCCTGTAGACCAGCCAACTGAAAGCTGGAAAAAGCTGCACTGCATGCAGCTGTATGGGAGACAGAGGTCATCAGCAGTGAAAACAGTGGACACTGAACATTCAATTTTGGCCATACAGGCACAATGACTAAACAGGTGCAATAGTGGCATATCTGCTCTCGGGGTAACCAACTGCTCCATAATTGGACTGAAGGGCCTCTCTCTGGGAGGGAATACATATGTGGTATGGAAAAACCTAAGCAAAAGTCTATGGCAGGGGAGGTCATGAGCCTTAGGGGTATAAAGCCTGTTCTTGTCTGGCTAAATGTATACATTATTCCCACCAAGCTGCCCTGAAAGCACCACACTTAATGCTCATATTCACATATTAATGCTACTCTCACTTCTGGTTAGAGAAGCTTCTCTTTTCAGATGGTGATGACCACTGGGATGACTCAAAAAGGCAACATGGTGCTGAGAAAAAGGGATGGAGGAGTGCCCAGCACTGAAACATCTCTGTCACACCTGCCAAGGCTTGGGGCCCATTGTGTAATAGGGGGTGGATAGAATGGAAGAGCCAAAGGAAGGGTACGACTCCTTACAATGCAACTGCCCAGACAGAAATTGGCCTTGATATCCATGACCTTGCAATGCCTAGCAATACCTTCGCAAGACCCTCATAATAGAATAAAAAGATGATGACATCAAATTAAAAGAGAGACTAATGGAGAGAGGGAGGGGATATGATGGAGATTGAAGTTCTAAAGGGGTAGGGGGGAAGGGGAGGGAAATATCATGCATTTTTTATATGTAAGTATAGAAGTTGTCAAAAAAAAAAAAAAGAACAAGGCAAACCAAAAAATCTACACAATGGAATTCTACATAGCAGTAAGAAAAAATGACACAGTGCAATTTGAAGAAAAATGGTCAAAGTTGGAATAAAAGATTCTCAGTGAACTCACCCAATCACAGAAAGATAAGGGTCACATGGTCTCACTAATCTGTGGCTCCTAACCTTAATTTTCCTGAGATGCTGACATACTTAAACATTTTTAGAACTCGACAATAGGGATGGTGGGGAAGGAAGGGATGGTAAGAGAGGGACAAAAAACTGGATCCAATTGGACATGGTACCAAAAAATCCTATAACTGTAAGATATACTAAAAGGCTGAACCTTCATCAGGTGCTGAGAGACAATACCTGAATCACAGGGGTCTTGACAGGATAAGATGAAGACTAACCTCAACCTTCTCCTGTTCCTCTCTCTCACCTCTTCTTCTTACTCTTCTCTTTCTCTTTCATACTATCTATATTTTTCTTCCTTCTTTTCCCATGGCACTGACCTGTAACTCCCAGTACCAGCATGTGGTCAACCTCCACAATGAGCTGTTAATTAGTGAGACCTACAAGGTTTCCCAAAAGAAGACATATTTCTGTCAGAGTACTTGATGGCCCACCAAAGTTAATGGTAAAACCCTATTGCCAAAGATACCATATGCTATTGGGATGGAACATGGAATGACCTGGCTGGAATCTGGAAGAGACAGTCCCCAGACAGCTTGTCTAGTGCCAGAAGGTACTACATGAGCAACTGGGGGAAAATGACAAACATCAGTCTAAGCAACTCAAGATGTAAACTTCCCAGCAGCAATGAGCCTGACGTGATGCTCACACACATGCAATAGTTGCAAACAGCCATGGTGGGTTACCAACCGCTCTTGATTTGGCTAAAGGATCTGCTCAGTGGAATGGAACCCATACCTGGAACTGGAAAACAAGTCAGAACCATATCCAGAAATGAGTTCACTGTCCAATATCGAGCTCCCACCAATACTGGGATACAAGAGGGCCTACACCCATTAAATTCACTCTAAAACAATAATGTCTATCCATGTACCTTGCACTGACCTCACTCTCTGTTAGAGAATTTGCTTCTCTTTTTCAGATGGACATAGAACCTGAGGAGAGAATCAGCCCATCACACCTCACCAGGGCACCAGCTGAACCCATAGAATAATTGGGGAAATGAGCAAGAGTGCTGCTTTCTCAGTGAACCTGTTATCAGCACAGGGGTGAAGGAGATAGACACAAAGAACACTCAACCCCTACCAAACCAGAGAACCAGAGACACAGAGACTCCCATGACCTCATCACTAAAATACACCTAAAATGAACCCAACATGGCTTAGGGAAATTTGCAGAAAAGGGGGTGGAAAGATTGTTAGAGCCATAAGTTGGGTCATTATGCACAGAGACATTGCCTCTCCCCCATAACTGATGACTATCCCCACAATGAAAGATCCACAATCCCCGATGGGGAGGGCAAGGAGAAGGCTAATGACAGTACCATCATGGCTCTATGCACATTATATAGATAACTAATAAAAAAATTTTAAAAAATAAGAACAAGGCAAACCAAAAAATCAGTAGACAGGAAGAAATAATAAAAATTATTAATTAAATAGAAATTAATTAATAGAAATTAAATAGAAACAAAAAACAATACAAAGAATCAAAGAAACAAAAAGTTGGTTCTTTGTAAGGATAAACAAGATTGATAAACCCTTAGCAAATCTGACCAAAGAAAGAGAAACGAGAAACAAATTAACAAAATTAGAGATGAAATAGGCACCATTACAACAGATACCAAAGAAATTCAGAAAACCACAGGGACATATTTTAAGAACATACTCTACTAAGTTCAAAAATCTGAAAGAAATAGATGATTTCCTTGATTTATGTGACCTACCAAAATTAAGTTAAAATGAGATTAACCACTTTAATAGACCTATGACGAGTACAGAGATGAAAGTAATTTTAAAATATTTCCCAACTAAGAAATGTCCATGTCCAGATGGATTCACTGGTGCATTTTACAAGACCTTCATGGAAGAACTAATACCAATACTTCACAATCTTTTCCATAAAATACAAGTGGAAGGAATTATATCAAAATCCTGCTACAAAGCTAGTTTCACCTTGATACAAAAACAAGACAAAAACAGAACAACAACAAAAAAAGAGAAAATTATAGACCAATCTCTCTCATGAAAATATAGGGAATCCATTGATTCCCATGCTCTAAGACAGAGGCCACTGCAGGTTAGGTCCACCTGGGTGGGGGTGACCCAAATTGCCATTCAGACCCCCACCATCACCCGCCAAACCCCCACATGACCTGACTGAGGTGCAGCAGACGTTGCCGGTCTGACTGATCTGGAAAATCCCCACCATCACCAATTAGAGCCCAGCGTGACCCGCCCAAGGTGCGGTGGGCCTTGCCGGTCTGAGTGACTGGTAAAACACCCGCCATCACCAGCCAGAGCCCGGCCCGACCTGCACAAGGCACGGTGGGCCCTGTTGCGCTGAGTGACCGGTAAACCCCCACCATTACCGTTCTGAGCCTGGGGAGGCCCTCCTGAGCCACATCAGATCCCAGGGGCCCTGCCTGACCCCCATCCCTAGTCAGACCTCTCCCTCACTGGCCAGATCCCCATCACTGGTCAGGCACAACCCCTAGCCTTCCTCAGCCCCATCTGCAGTCAGGTGTCACCACTCCCCCTCCCAGGGCAGATAGGGGATCTAGGGAGGTAGGCCAGTGTTCCCACCCTATCCTGCCTTAGCTCAACTAGGGTGGTTGTAGTCCCCTACCCCTCCCTTCTCCATAGGGAACACAGGCCAGCAGGCCAGTGTCCCCCACCCCAGCCTATCAGAACTCAAGGGACCAGTGCCCTGACAATCACCACTTCACCCCACCCCATCCCAGGGCAGAAGGCTAGCATTTCATACACAAGGTATCTGAACCATAGTGATGGGCAGACTACAGCGAAAAAGGAATAGCATGAAAAACCAGATGCAAGTGAATCCAGGTAGACAATCCAGTCCTACAATGGATGTCTCAATTCAAAGCAAGGAAGAGACAATAAAATCAGAACCCCAAAATGAAGAGACAAGCTAGGTAACCCTGGCCAAGCAAATAACACAACTCTCAGAAACTCAACAAAGAGTCAACATTTGTATGACTGTCATCCTTGCTAGGTTAGATCTAATAGAAAAGAACAAGGAAGGGCTCCAAACACAGTTAAATGATCTGAAGGAGAATGAAAAAAAGAGGTCCTCAATAACCAGCTGGCTAAGTTCAATGAAGACATTTAAAAAATGCAGGGATGAACTCCAAGAAGCATTAAGACAGTCAGAAAATGACACAAAAAGGGAACTAGACCAAGGAATGGAAACTATACATTAAAAAAAAAAAAAAAAACAGAGGAAAATATGAACCAAATTGAAGAAGCCCAAAACTCTATAGAAGCTTTTAAGACTAGAGTAAGTCAAGTGGAAGATAGAAACTCAGAACTGGAAGACAAAACAGAAGAAAGAGTTCATGAGTCCAAAAATTTCAACAAATTCAAAAATTATTGTGAACAAAACTTGAGGGAAATGTGGGACACCCTTAACTGTCCAAACATTAGGATCATGGGTATACCAGAGGGGGAAGAAACACAGACCAAAGGATTGGAAAGCTTATTCAACAAAATAATTGAAGAAAACTTTCCTGCTCTCTCAAAAGAAAATCCCAGGAAATTAAAAGAAGCTAGCAGAACTCCAAACAGACTGGACCAAAGTAGAAATTCTGCAAGATACATTATCTTTAAGACTCTAAACATCAAGCACAAAGAGAAAATCCTAAAAGCAGCCAGGGAAAAACAACACATTACATATAAAGGGAACCCCATTAGAATTACCTCAGACTTCTGAATGGAAACCTTAAAAGCCAGAAGGGCCTGGAATGGAACACTTCAAACTCTAGGAACCCATGGTTTCCAGCCCCAACTACTCTACCCAGCAAAAGTATCCCTCATAATAGATGGTGAAAGAAAAACTTTCCATGATAAAACTCCATCTTTACAAGTACAAGAACACAAAGCCAAACCTACAGAAAGTACTTCAGGGAATTGTCCACACAGAAGAAACAAATAACCAATCTCAAGAGACCTCAAGAAGCAGTCCACATGAACCAAAAAAAAAAAAAAAAAAAAAAAAAAACCACAAAGAGCACAATCCACCACAATATGGCAGGTATTAAATCAAACCTTGCAGTTATATCTCTGAATATTAATGGCCTTAATTCACCCATCAAAAGACATAAGCTAACAGGGTGGATCAGAAAACTGGACCCCTCAATCTGCTGTCTTCAAGAAACCCTCCTCACCACTAAAGACAGATACCTCCTCAGGGTGAAAGGGTGGAAAATGATATTCCAAGAAAACACAAATAAGAAAAAAGCAGATGTAGCTATACTTATATCTGATAAAATAGACTTCAAACTAAAAGAAACCAAAAAAGACAAAGATGGGCATTTCCTACTTATCAAGGGAACAATCCAACAAGAGGATATCAGAATCACCAATATTTATGCACCAACCACAGGCAACCACAATACATAAAGCAAAAACTACTTAGCAGCAAAACAGAAATAACCACCAACACCATCATAGTCTGGGACTTCAATACTCCACTATCAGCAAAGGATAGATCATCCAAACAGAAAATTAATAGGGAAGTTAGAGAGCTCAACACCATAGAGCAACCAGACCTGACAGACATATACAGAACATTCCAGCCCAAATCTACAGATTACACATTCTTCTCAGCAGACCATGGGACATTCTCTAAAATAGATCATGTACTGGGCCACAAAGCCTACCTCAATATTTTCAAGAAAATTGATGTAATTTCCTGCATGATATCAGACCACAATGCTGTAATGCTAGAAATCAACAACAAAAAGTACACCAGGAATCCCTCTACCTCCTGGAAATTGAACAACACACTTTTAAACAATAAATGGGTTGTGGATGAAATAAAGAATGAAATTGCAAAATTTCTAGAATTCAATGACAACTAGAGCACATCACACCAAAACTTATGGGACACAATGAAGGCAGATCTTAGGGGGAAAAATCATAGCACTAAATGCACTCATAACAAAAACAGAGAGATCCCAAATCAATAACCTAACCATCCACCTAAAGGCATTGGAAAAGCAAGAAGAAGCCAACCTGAAAAGCTCCAGATGGAAAGAAATAATTAAGATCAGAACAGAAATTAATGAATTGGAAACTAAGAGGACAATTAAGAAAATTGATGAAACAAAGAGCTGGTTCATTGAAAAAATTAACAAGACTGATACATCCCTGGCCAATTTAATCAAGCGAAAAAAAGAAACACTTCAAGTCAACAAAATTAGAAATGAAAAAGGAGAGATCACAACAGACATAAGTGAAATAGGAAGAATTATTAGGACTTATTTCAAAAATCTCTACTCCATAAAACAGGAGAATATGGCGGAAATGGATGAATTCCTAGACACATACCAACTATTAAAGCTAAGCCAAGAGCAGATTAATTTCCTAAACAAACCCATCACACCCTTCGAGATTGAAGAGGCAGTCAAATACCTCCCCAAAAAGAAGAGTCCAGGACCAGATGGTTTCTCAGTGGAATTCTACCAAACCTTCATGGAAGAACTGAAACCAATTCTTCTCAAACTGTTCCACACAATTGGAGAATAGGAAGAGATCCCCAACTCCTTCTATGAAACTAGTATCACCCTAATTCCAAAACCAGGCAGGGATCCCACAAGAAAGGAAAATTATAGGCCCATTTCTCTGATGAACATAGACGCAAAGATCCTGAACAAAATTCTTGCAAACTGAATTCAACAGTACATCAAAAGCATTATCCACCTTGACCAAGTAGGCTTCATCCCTGAAACGCAGGGGTGGTTCAACATACGGAAATCTGTCAGTGTAATACACCACATAAACAAGCTTAAACACAAAAACCACATGATCATTTCGATAGATGCAGAAAAGGCCTTTGACATAATACAACATCACTTCACGATCAAAACATTGGAGAGAATAGCCATGGACGGCCCATAGATCAACATAATGAAGGCTATATATAAAGCACCTAAAGCCTAAGTTATTCTTAATGGGGAGAGAATGAAGGAATTCCCATTGAGATCAGGAACAAGGCAGGGATGTCCACTCTGTCCTCTGCTCTTCAAAATAGTGCTAGAAGTATTAGCTCAAGCAATAAGACAGGAGAAAGAAATCAAAGGGATACAAATTGGAAAGGAAGAAGTTAAGTTAGCCCTATTTGCAGATGACATGACTCTATACATAGGTGACCCGAGAACTTCCATCTCAAAACTCTTATTGGTGATTAGCGCCTTCAGCAAAGTAGCAGAATATAAAATCAATGCCCAGAAATCAGTAGCCTTTCTGTATGCAAAGGACAAAGAGACAGAAAAAGAAATAATTAACATCGTCCCATTTTCAATTGCAACAAAGAAAATAAAATACCTCTGAATAACATTAACTAAGGAAGTGAAAGACCTATACAATGAAAATATAAAAACACTCAAGAAAGAAATTGAGGAAGTCCTACAAAAATCAAAAGACTTCCCATGCTCCTTGTTTGGTAGAATTAACATTGAGAAAATGGCAATTTTACCAAAATCACTTTATAGATTCTATGCAATGCCGATAAAAATCCCAACTTCCTTCTTCAATGAGATAGAAAAAACTATCTCAAAATTCATATGGAAAGGCAGAAGGCCTCAGATATCCAAGCTCATCCTCAGCAAAAGAAACACCTCTGGAGGCATCACCATACCCGATCTAAAGCTATACTACAAAGCCATTGTAATAAAAACAACATGGTACTGACATAAAAACAGGAATATGGACCAATGGAACAGAATTGAAGACCCAGACTTTGGGTCAAGTAACTACAGGTACTTGATATTTGACAAAGGCCCTACCAACGCAAAATGGAGGAAAGACAGCATCTTCAATAAATGGTGCTGGACAAACTGGACAACCATATGTAGGAAAATTAAACTCGACCCACACATCTCTCCATGCACAAAAGTCAAGTCCAAGTGGATCAAAGACCTTAATATAAAACCAGAAACTCTGCTACTACTGGAAGAAAAAATAGGAGGAACCTTCCACGACATCGGAGTGGGAAAAGATTTCCTGATCTAAACCCCAGCAGCTTAGGAAATTAAACAATCACTCAACCATTAGGATCTCATGAAGATGAAAAGCTTTTTCACTGACAAATATAATATAACCATAGGCAGCAGAATACCAACAGAATGGGTGTAAATTTTCACCAGCTGTACATCTGACAGAGGCCTAATTTCTAAAATATACAAAGAACTCCAAAACCTAAACAATAAGTCACCAAACAACCCACTCACAAAGTGGGGCAGAGAACTGCACAGGGAGTTCTCAGAGGAAGAAATACAAATAGCAAACACACATTTAAGAAAATGTTCAACATCCCTAATCATCAGGGAAATGCAAATTGAAACAACTATGAGATTTCACCTTACCCCAGTAAGTATGGCTAACATTAAAAAAAAAAAAAAAACACAATAAAAACAAATGCTGGTGAGGCTATGGAGAAATAGGAACAAGTTTTTCACTACTTGTGGGAATGTAAAATGGTTCAACTATTATGGAAAGCTATATGGAGACTCCTGAAAAGGATGACCATAGGCCTACCAATGGATCCAGTTATTCCCTTACTGGGCATTTACCCTAAAGACTCCACGCCTCAGACCAGAGACATTTGCTCAACCATGTTTATAGCTGCTCAATTCATAATAGCACAAAGCTGGAATCAACCCAGGTGTCCATCATTAGATGAATGGAAAACAAAGATGTGGTATATCTACACTGTAGAATTTTATGTAGCAGTAAGGAAAGATGAAATAAGGAAATTTGAAAAACAAATGGTCAAACATGGAACAGATCATCCTCAGTGAGCTCACCCAAGAATAAAAAGATAATCGTGTCATGGTCTCATTTATCGCTCCTACCCTGAATCCACGTGACATGTGGCCAAACCTAATAAACACTCTGAGGACCAGAAGAGGTAGGGTGGGATGGAGGGAGAGGTTAGGAGAGAGGACAAGGGGGGGGACACAAATTGGGACCCAAAAGGAAAAGATACCATAAAACCCTTTACTCTGAACAACAGGCTAAAACATTGATCCTTCAGCAGGCCCACAGAGGGAATACCTGAACCACAGGAAACTGGAGAGAGCATCATGAAGAACAACCTTAATTTTGTCCTGCTTCTCTTTCTCTTCCCTCTCTCTGTCTCTCACCTTCCCTCTCCTCTCTATACTCACTTTCTCTTTTATATTATCTATCTTTTTCCTCCCTCACCTCCCTAGGTGCAGATTTATAGCTCCCAGTGCCAGCACAGGGTTAACATCCACAATGAGCTGTTGATCCAAGACACCTACAAGATTTCCCAAAAAAGACAGACTTCTGTCAGAGTTCTTGATGACCCACCAAAGGTTAATGGTAAGACCCTACTGTCGAAGACAGCAAACGTGTGTGAGACCAAACACGGAGAGACCTGGCCAGAACCTGGAAGAGGGTCAATCCCCAGACAGAGCTAGTCTAGTACCAGAGGGTGCTACACCAGCAACTTGGGGGAAAGGTCCGACATTGGTCAAACAACTTGCAGTCTAAGATACCCAACAGGAAACAACCTGATGTAGTGCTCAAACAAGTGCAATAGTGTCAAACAGCCATGGTGAGTTACCAACTGCTCTTGATTTGGCTAATAGATCCACTCAGTGGAATGGAACTCATTGCTGGAACTGGGAAATAAGTCAAAACCAGGTACAAAAAATGAGCTCAGTCTTCAAGATCAAGATACTACCAAATGTGGGCTAGAAGAGAGCCAATGTACATAATATTCCCTCCAAAACATCTATGGTCATCCCTTCTATCTAGTACTAACTTCTCTCTCCGTTGGAGAATTTTGCTCAATTTTTCAGGTGAACAATGAACCTGGAGGGAGGATCAACTAATCACACCTCACCAGGGCCCCAGCCTACCATAGAACAATGCAGGGGAAGGACAAGAATACAGCATTCATTGCCATCATGACACCAGAAAAAGGCTGAAGGAGATAATCACAGAGAACATCCAACTCCAATAAGCCAGATATCCAGAGACACAGAGGCTCCCAAGACTTCATCACTGAAGCAGAACTAAAATGACCCCAATGTGGCTCAGGGAAATTCACGGAAGAGGGGGCAGAAAGATTGTTAGAGTCACAAGTTGGGGCATTATGCACAGAGACTGGGCCTACCCACCAAAACTCTTGACTACCCCCACAATGCATGACCCACATTCCCCATTGATGAGGGTCCCTTTGGAAGAGGGAGGACAGGTAAGAGGACAATGAAATCAATTCTATGAATGTAAAAATCAGAATAATATAAAAATAAATATGTAATAATAAAAAATAGATGCAAAAATTCTCAAAAAATATTTGCAAAAACAAAATAAGAGCATGTTAGATAGATCATTCACCCCATCCAAATAGGCTTTATCCCAGAAATGCAGTGATGTTTCAACATATGCAAATTGATAAATGTAATATACTATATAAATGGACTGAAAGACAAAAATGGCATAATCATCTCATTAGATGCAGAAAAGGTATTTGACTAAATCCAACATCCCTTCATGATAAAAATCCTACAGAAACTGGGAATAGAAGAAACATATGCCAACACAATAAAGGCTATTTATGACAAACCAATAGCCAACATAATACTAAGTGGAGAAAAATTTGAATTTTTTCACTAAAATCAGGAACAAGACAAAGGTTCCACTGTCCTCACTTTTATTTAATATTGTACTGAAAATCTTAACCATAGCAATAAGGCAAGAGACACAAATAAAAGGGATACAAATTGGAAAGAAAGAGATCAAATTATCATTATTTGCATATGACATGATTCTATGCATAAAGGACCCTAAAGATTCTACCAGCAAACTGTTAGAGCTGATAAGCACTTACAGTAATGTAGCAGGATACAAAGCAAACACACAGAAATCAGTAGCCTTCTAATATGCTAACAAAAAACATGCTGAAGATGAAATCAGGGAATCATTCCCATTCAAAATTGCTTCAAACAAAGTGCCTTCATATAAACCTAATCAAGGAAGTGAAAGGTCTCTTTAAGACACTAAAGACAAAAATTTCAGAAGACACTAAGAAATAGAAAGACAACACATGGTCTTGGATTAGAAGAATCGATACCAGAAAGCAATCTATTCTTTAACGCAATCCCCACGAAAGGTCCAATGGCATTCTTCACAGAAATAGAAAAAAACACCTATGATTCATTTGGCAGCACAGACCACCTTGAATATCTAAAACAATTTTGAGCAACAAAAATAAGGCTGGTGTTATCACCATACCTGATTTTAACCTATATTACAGAGCCATAATCACAAAAATAGCTTGGTACTGGCACAAAACAGACATGTATACCAAAGGAACAGAATAGAGGACCTAAATTTAAGTCTGGGCAGCTACAGCCACCTGATCTTCAACAAAAATGCCAAAAATACTCATTGGAGGAAAAACAGCCTCTTAAATAAATGATGCAGGGAAAGCTGGATATGCATCTGTAAAAATCAAAATGGATCCTTATCTCTCTCCATGCACAAGAATTAAGTCCAAATGGATCAAAGACCTTAGTATCAGGACCATAACCCTGAAACTGGTAAAGAAAAAGTAGGAGAAACTCTTCAACATATTGGCATAGGCAATGACTTCTTGAATATAACCCCAGTTGCTCAGGAAATAAAACCACTAATCAACCACTGGGACCTCATGAAATTACAATGCTTTTGTATAGCAAAGGACACTTAGTTTTTTTTTAAAATTTTTTTATTGACAACTTCTATACTTAGAGACAATAAACCATGATATTTCCCTCTCCTTCCCCCATTCCCCTTCTGAACTCCACTCTCCATCATATCCCCTCCCTCTCTCCACTAGCCTCTCTTTTAATTTGATGTCATCATCTTTTTATCCTATTAGGAGGGTCTTGTGAAGGTATTGCTAGGCACTGCAAGGTCATGGATATAGAGGCCAATTTCTGTCTGGACAGTTGCATTGTAAGGAGTCGTATCCTTCCTTTGGCTCTTACATTAGAGCAAAGATGCAACCTATAGAATGGGAGAAAAATCTTTGCAAGCAATATACCTGACAGAGGATTAATATCCAAGATGTAGAAAAAACTCGAAAAAGTAAATAAGAAATCAAACAACCCAATTTAAAAAAATGGGCTACAGAACTAAATAGAAAGTTCTCAAAAGAAAATACGATGACATATAAACGTCTAAAAAGATGTTCTACATACTTAGCTATCAGGGAAATGCAAACTGAAACTACTTTGAGATTCCATCTCACTTCTGTCAGAATGGCTACTGTGGTAGTTTGAATATATGGCTCCCAATATATTCAGTGTTTTATTAGTTTATAGTTTGGATCTGCAGCCTCCTTGCTAGAGGCAGTGTCACTGGGCGGATCTTAAAGTGTGATGGTGGGTTTAGGATTTCAATCTAAAGATATGCTAAGTGTGCCTAGCTGGAGTTCCTGAGTTATGCTGTGCTGTGTGGCTTTTGGCTTGTGGCTTTTCTCTCTCTCGTGCTGGTCCTATAAAAGACAGGTCAGCTTCTTCTGCCATTATGGAACTTCCCCTGGATCTGTAAGCTTCAATAAATATCCATTCCTCCATAACTGTGCCTGGTCTGGAAGTTCATCTCAGCAAACATGAAGCTGTCTGCTACAAAAGCATCAAGAAAACAAATGTTAATAAATACTGGTGAAGATGTTGAAAAGGAGGAATCCTTCTACACTGTTGGTGGGAATGTAATCTGGTACAGCCATTGTAGAAATCAGTGTGGAGGCTCCTAGGACAGCTAAAAATAGATTTACCATATGACTCAGCTATACCACTCCTAGGAAGGTATCCTAAGGATTAATTGCACTACCATAGAAATACTTTCTCAACAATATTTATTGCTGTTCTATTCACAATAGCTAGGAAATGGAACCAGCCTAGAGGTTCCTCAACTGATGAATGGATAATGAAGATGTGGTACATTTATACAATGGAGTTCTATCCAGAACTCCATTCAGAACTCTATTTAGAAAAATTAAATTATGAAAATTTCAGGGAAGTGGATGGATCTGGAAAGGATTATAATTAATGAGATAATCCAGGCCCAGAAAGCCAAGCATTGCATGTTCTCTGTCATATGTGGATCCTAGCTACAAATATTTGGACTTGTATGTGAATTGAAATAAAACTCAGTAGCAGAGGCCAGTAAGCCATAAAGGGGATATAAAGGGAAAAGAAAGGTCGGAAATAATGCCTGATGTTGAAAATCTATGACAGGGGAATCATGAGCTCTAGGGATATAACATCTGCTGGTGTCTGGCTAAATGTATATACTATACTCACCAAACTTCCCAGCAAGCACTGTTGTTAATGTTCATATACATATAATAATGCTACTCTCACTTTTGGTTAGAGAAGGTTCTCTTTTCAGATGGTGGTAACATTGGGATGACTCAGAAGGCACTATAGTTCTGAGAGGAAGTGACGGAGGAGTGCTCAGCACTGAAACATCTCTATCACACCTTCTAAGGCTTAGGTCCATTGTGGAAAAGGTGGTGGTCAGAGTGTAAGAGCCAAAGGAAGGATAGGACTCCTTACAACATACTTCCCCAGACACAAAATGGCATGGATATACATGACCTCACAGTGCCTGACACTCCCTACACAAGACCATCATAATAGGAGGAAAATATGATGACATTAAATAAAGGAGAGACTGATTGAGAGGGGTAAGGGGTATGATGGAGAATGAAATTGCAAAGGGGACAGTTAAGGGTGGGAATTACCATGGTTTATTATAAATATGGAAATTGTCAATAAAAAAGACCTTGACAGATATGGGAGCATAGATAACTTGATAAAAGTTTAAAGCCAGTTTTTATCATTGTTATCATGAATGTATCAACATTAGTGAGCTGAAGTTTAACACTGACATCAAAAAATCTTTTAACTTATTAAACAAGTTGAACCTGAATGGCATTGCATAACAAATTAGCCTATTTTACTTTTATAACAAGAATCTGAGAAGCAAGTAATAATAGAAATGTAGTGACTTTATAGAGACATATCTTTTAAGTAGCCAAAGGCAAGACAAAAAACTATACCAAACCAAAATTTTTATATTATCCTTGAACTATTAAATTTGTTCTCCTTTCCCTTGTCACTGAGCTAGAATGCCAGTCTGTCTCAGGGGAAATTTCTTCAGGAATATATGAGTTAAAATAAATCTGCTTGTTATCTCTGACAGGAAAGCTTTTATCCCTTTCAAGATCCAGGCAGCCTACTTAGCATGCTTAAGCAGCATGGTAATTTACATTATCACGAGCAAGAAAAAGTGATAGAACAGGGAACCAAGCATCTTAACATGTTAACCCTTGTAACTGTAGTCTTGGACACAAAGGTATTTATCTTCCTGGAGAACTAGGAAAGATGGTAACTTGTTTATAATTTGAAGACCAGTTGAGCATTAGAGCAGAGAAAGATTCATTTTTCTTTAATCTTTGAAGATCAGAGGAATCCTAGTACATCTTCAGACTCATTCCCCATAGTATGGACCTGGCATGTACATTAAATAAGATGAGAAGTGGTGGTAACCATTTTCCTTCCATCATCCCTGCCTCCTGACATTCTCAGGGAATCATTCAAGACTAGATCTACATTGCAGGCAACTAGCATAATCCAAGAGAGAAAAGCTATAATCAGATTATTCAGGGGTACTCAGACCTATCACTTTCCTACTCTGCTTTGAGACTTCCTTTTTCTTGTCTTTTGACCTTCATGAGATAACTACATTGCCTAAAAAGGTAATAACTGTTCTTCAAGAAAGAAATTGACTCTAGGCTGCTCTGTTAACATTTTTTTCTTTAAGTTTTTCGAGGTAGGGTCACACTCTAGCCCAGGCTGACCTGGTATTCGCCATGTAGTCTCAGACTGGCCTCAAACTCACGGCAATCCACCTACCTCTGCCTCTCAAGTGCTGGGATTAAAGGTGTGCACCACCATGCCCGGCTTTTTTTGTTTGTTTGTTTGTTTTTGAGGTAGGGTCTCACTCTCTAGCCCAGCCTGGCTTGGAATTTACTATGTAGTCTCAGGGTGGCCTTGAACTCACAGCAATCTACCTACCTCTCCCTCCTGAGTTCTGGGATTAAAGGTATCTGCTACCATGCCTGGCTTTTAAAACTGTATATATACTGTACATCCCATGTCTATACATGTCTCTAAACTTTAATCTGTTCAACTTACTCAGACCTATTACAAATGCTTAACAATTTTATCTCCGTATAAAACCACAGAGTACTAACTTAAAACAATTCACATACATAAGTGAATAAAAAAACCTAGAACATTGTAAGAATCTCAAGAATTTCTTATTGTGAACTCTGAAACTGACATAGCAGTAAGCAATTCTTAATGTTAAATTTTTACATTTAAAAGCATAGAAAATTTGAATCTTAAGGGTAAAATAATTATCAACAGTCTGAGTTCACACTGGCACCATTTATTTTGTGGTTTTGAAAGCCAACACAGGGTATAGCTAGAATACTTCTTGGCCTTTAAGGAGTCTTAGATTCTGGGTGCATATTGTCAGGCTGGGGCAGTGGGAGTTTGCCCAGGTCTGAATGGAATGGTTGTAGGCAGCCAAAACATATGGAGGTAGGAAGGGTTGCACCTGAGACAGCTGTGATGAGGAGAAGAACGAGAGGAGGGGAGAAGAAGGGTCAACAAAAATTTAAGATACTATAAATAAGCCATATGGAAACCTACTCCTTAGCTACCTAATAATATATGTTTTTCAAAAAGAGAGACTTTTGGCAGAAGTACCCTGTAAGAGTGGATAATGCTGTGCCTAGAAACCATAGATCGTTAGAAAAATATCAGTGCCAGGGGTGCGATACCTCTCAGTGAGTTGTTGACTAGTGAGGCCTCTGATGTCTTCCCCCCCCAATATTTCAGGCTATTGCCAAGGTTCTTGGTTGCTTACCAGAATGATAGTAAGACCCTATTGTTTAAGACCCTACATATTTGGACCGCAGGTAACTGAAAAAGCAGTAGGTGAGGTGGAAACCTTTCTTTTCTTTTTAAATTTTATTTTTATTTATTTGAGAGAGACAGACATACACAGAAAGAGGCAGGGGGAGGGAGGGAGAGAGAGAGAGATAGAATGGGTGTATCAGGGTCTCCAGCCACTGCAAATGAACTCCAGATGCATGCACCACCTTGTGCATCTGGCTTACATGGGTACTGGGGAATCAAGCCTCAAACCAGGGTCCTGAGGCTTCACAGGCAAGTGCTTAACCACTAAGCCATGTCTCCAACCCATCCTTTATTTTAACTAGCTGTCAGAATGCTGGAAAGAGCTGTGTAGGCTTTGGGAGAAGAAAAGTCATCAGCAGTCTTAACCAGCAGTGGACATTTCAAGATTTATGGCTGGCCAGCCAGGCCTAATGTACCCACTGGTGAAATGGTGGCATGTCTCTCATATCAAGTCTGATTTGACTTGAAGCCTGCTCCATAGAATGAAATTCCTAATGAAAAACTTATGGCTGGGGAGTTCATAAGCCCTAGGGAATAAACTACTAATGTTGTCTGGCTAAACAGATATATTATTTCCACCAAATAGCCCTCTAAACATTTATGTTTATGTCCACATAGTAATGCTACTCTCACTTTAAAATCTTCTCTTTTCAGAAGGCAGTGACCTCTGTGGTGACTCAAAAATCATTACAATGCTGACAAAAAGTTACAGTAGTGTGTTCAGTAATGAAACATCTCAATCATGCCCTCCAAGGCTTAGGGACCATTACAGAGGAGGTGGTAAGAAACAAAGTAAAGGAAAGATTACTTATAATGCTGTCTTCCACATACAAAGTGGCCTTGATATTCATGATCTCATAGTGGCTAACACAAGAGCTGAAAAAGAAGAAAAAGATGTTAATATCAAAATGGAAGAGAGACTAGTATGAAAGATGATATTCAGCAGAGGGAACATTTGGGAGGGGGAAAAGAAAGGCAGTAGCTTATGATCATGGTATAATGTCTATATTTATGGAAGCTGTCAATAAAAAGTTTTTTTTTTTTTTTGAGGCAAGCACAACAGACTCGCCTTTTTTAAATGTGAGAATACAAAAGTGAGCAAGAGAGAGAAAGAATTGGCACCCTAGGGCCTCCAGCTACTGCAATTGAACTCCAGATGTGTTTGCCCCCTTATGCACATATGCAACCTTGCATGCTTGTGTCACTGAGCATCTGGCTTATGTGGGACCTGAAGAGTCAAACATGAGTACTTAGGCTTTGCAGGCAAGGACCTTAACCACTAAACCATCTCTCCAGCCCTACCCACTGTTTCTTGATCTAAACTTTTCCACTCACCTCTGCTTTATAGTTTGGGGTAACTACTCACTTTAATTACATGCATGATGTTCCTCTGATTTCTGAATCTACCATGTGCTTACTTTTTGTACACTCCAAATTTATGTGGGTGCTCTCACCAACTGTATGCTTGCTACCTGTATAATTTCTCTAAACTCAGGATAACCATGAGTGTAACTCTAATCACTCATTTCCTCTCTGAATCTCTTGGTCTCTGCTTCTATATTGCCCTCTCAATATTTTTCCTGATTCTTACTGATTGTTCTCTTAAATGCCATGTGGTTTCCTCCCAGGTTCCCCTACACAAGCTCCTAGATTCTGCTTTTCATATCCAGCAGATTCACCCTAACGTATCTTTAAAAGCCTCAGTTTCTCTCAAGTCCACATGCTTGCATCTTTATCCTAGTTTCTCTTCAAAAGCCTGTTTCTCTCAAGTCCATGTGCTTGCAGCTCTACTCCAGTTTTTTCCTAGAGACCCTAAATTTCTCTTCTGCTTTGATACTTTCCCTCTTCATGAAAGCACATGGTGATGCCATGTGTGCTCTCTGAGTCTCTCTACATATACATCTAAGTTCTACTTTCCATATACTTACAACTGTTCCAGTCCTTTTCTAGAGAATGTCTTAAATTAACCTTATAAACTACACAATGTTTCCACATGAGTGTGTTTCCTACTTTCCACTTGTTTAGCCTCCATTCCTAGACCCCAATATTCCTTAAATAAACCCCACAATTTGTGATTTCCCCTAAATAAACTTATTAATTCATAATTTATCCTTCTTGAGTACATCCTTATTAGTTCTTTATTAAAGGTAGGACAGAACCAAAATTTGGGGTTCATAAATTCCAGGGGTTCTCTCTGAATCCCCAAATCCTGCATCACATTCATATTGACACATTTTTATTTTCACATATGAGAGAGAAAATGTAGTGCTTATCTTCCTGAGGAATATCTTTCTTCAATGATGGTAGACATCTTTCACTACCTTGCTTAAGCTTATATTGAAATGTCAATGAAACACAGCTCTCACCCCAAAGAAAACAGAGCCAACAATGAGTGACCATGGATTCAGTTCTTCTCCAAAAACATTTTCCATTGTGGAAGCAATTACATGGAGTTTTATGCTTTCAGAACTAAAGAAAGTCATAAAGTCATTTAAAAAATATATTTGTGAGAACATCAGGTAGAAAGGTTACAGAAAAGCAGGGGAAGTTTTACATTAGGTTTTACATCTTACATGCTAAAAATTCTTAGCTTTGGAATGGTGGAAGCTAGAAGTCTATTAATATATTCCAAAGGTTTTATTTGGGCTTTGGGGACTGAAGATAGCCCAAGACAAATTAGTTTTGGATTAGCAACATCCAATTTCTTCATAATTACTAAATTGTATGTCAACATTATAGAATCTTTAACTTATATGTGCCCCCCAACATCCCAGGAACATCAGTTCACAGTATTTTAACTTTTGTGGTTATTATTGGTAGGATTGTTCTTTATGATTTCTTTCTCAGCTAATTCACCAGTAGAAAAGCTATTCATTTTTGTTCTGTTGGTTTTTTACCCTGCTAGTTTAATGAGCTTATTAGTTTTGATAGTTTTGATTGAGTATGAAGCTTTTTCTAAGTATAAAATGATATTGTTTGCTAACAAGGGTAGTTTGATCTGCCCTTTTCCTATTTGTATGTCTTTTTTCCTATCTGCCTGATTACTGTTCCACAAACTTCTAGTCATCCATTGCACAAGAGCATTAAGAGTAGACACCTGCTGTCAGAGGAAATGCTTTCAGCTCTTTATTATTCAGTAAGATACTGACTGTGGGTTTGCCCAATACAACCTTTGTAATGTTGATATGTAATTATTTTTTAATATTATAATTTTTAGTTTCATTTATTTATTTGACAAAGAGAGACAGAGAAAGAGAGGGAGAAAGAGAGAGAGAATGGGTATACCAGGGCCTATAGCCACTGCAAACATAGGGATGTGAAATCATGTTGGAGCTATGATATTCCAGTCTTAATGAGGCAGTCTTTTCATCTTTCAGTTGTTATCTCCAAGAGAGAGAATGTTTACTCCCATCCAGGTGAGAAAGTGCTTAGAAAGTACCATAATAGAAGATATTGATTTTAGGATCCTGGACAGGAGATAGTGTTTATTTTCAGGAACGGGGTACAAGCAACTCTGAAATCTCAATCTACTTCCAGTTTGGAAGAAGGAGTTTGATTGACACTCCAGCATCTTTGGTTATATATAAAAACAGAAAACAGTGGAGCTACCAAGAAGCCTCAGGCCTGAGATGGAGGGCTTTAGGGCCTGTGTCTTGTCAGGATAAATAAATCTTAATCTGGAAATAGAGGAGGCTGGAGAGGGGCTTATGAATACAGAATGGTCATTAAAGAGGCAATAACTGCATCTGTTAGAATAGAGGCAAAAAACAGGCTGAACTCTGGGTGTAGAAGAGCCATATCATATAGGAGAAAAAAAAATATCATACAGGTATAAGTTTACCTATAAGGGCACAGAGCTGTGAGATTTCTTAACTTAAAGCAACAGGTATCTTAGCTGGTCACAGAGATGTCAAGTCATATTCAGATCCTAAGTTGGTTATTTTAAAAGGTTAGTGTGGACCAAAATATTGAAAGTCTAGTATTGACCAAAATATTATTGGTTCTGAAACAGTAATTTTTACTTCCCCACAATTGCTGCATTCCATCATTGAACTTCTAGTAACATAGGTGTGGCTTTTGGGAGCTCCAGCTTTTGGTTTCCCATTTGTCAAACCTCACTTTGTTGTTTGCATCCTAAATGGCTAGTAGACTTTCTCCTAGAGTGTGTTATGAACAGGCAAGGAGGAAGCTCCTCAGCAGAGTAATACTTATTATAGCCATTATGAAAGAAACTTCTAGATCATGTAAAACCTATTAGCCATTAGGATCTGGTCATTATATATTGACATATGAAAATTTTATATATGATATGACGTTTACAGGTGACTCATGAGTATTATATTTAATGTTGAAAATATAATCAAAGTTTAGTTATCAAGTGTAAAAGGTTTTTATAAGTCTTTAATATAGATAGTTCATTGTTCTTACTTACTGTAAGGTTTGTGAAAGACCATATCATGGCAGACCACTCAGAGGCAGGAAAAGATCTTTCTATTGGGGTCTCAGCTGCTGAGCTGTCTTATGGGAGGAGAGAGAGAAAGAGAGAGAGAGAGATAAAAGCTAGCCTGAGTCTGGATGGTTTGGGTTTTTATAGAGCTTTTTCTTTAGGAATGGAGGTACAGGAAACAAAAGGACTGAGGAAGGAATTCAGGGAAGACACTAATTAATCAGGGGGCGGGGGGAGGGCAGGGACCAAGCTGAGGAGGTAATCAATCAGAGAATGGATTACCATCAGAAGAGGAACCTGGTTGTCTCTAAGATAAAATTAGTAGGAAAACTGTGGCTCAGGGCATTGTTCAGTCAGGGGAGTAAGTAAGGGTTAGGCAATGTTTACATCTAAAGTTGAATCAGTCAGGCTGCTGTTGTTCTTTCTTCATCTTGATTCCATTTTGGGATTCTTGTCCTCCCTAACACTTACTTGGTGTGGAGACAAAAGACCTTAGCTTTAAAGGAACTAATAAAAGTATGTTGAGCTAAAAATATATATTTGGTTAATCTTGATAATTGTTATTGCCAATTGTTAATTCTATAGTCACAATAAAATTTTATGTAATTAGGCCCATTCTTTTTTTACTGGAACAAGTTTGTAGCAAACAAATAAAAGGTTTGCACTCTTATGGGGTCTGGTGGCAAACAAGTAAGACCATTGACTCACGGAATGTGAGGCAAAGTTTTATTGGGTACAAAAAGAAAGGAAAGAAAAAAAAGAAGAAAATCTGGTACTCACCAGGGTTACATCCACAGTCAGGATGCAGCATTGAATTGTTTGGAGTGTCAGCTCTTACTGGAAAAAACTACACAATGTTTATTGTAAAAACAGGATGGGAGTTAAACCATAAATCACAATTCACATGTTGAAGTTACAGCCAATCTTCTATTGGGTCAGCATTTTAATGACCTCCAAGTCTAATGTCTGTCTATACATCTGTCATGACCCTTTTGAAAAGTGGACCCCGAAGTTCTTTTGGGGAGATGAACACTGGGTTCAAATCTAACTTCTTTAGGTTGAAGAAAAAACATTTTTTTATTTTTTTGGTGTTGGTTAGGTTTCTATTCTTGTTGACTTTTAGGTCTTGGAAAACAATCAAAAAGGACCTAGCTGGATAGAGTTATCTGTTATAGGACCCTCTGAAGTGGATTTCTGCAAATGTAAAGGTCCAGAATGGTTTTTACATCAATCTTGTATTTTTTAAAAGTTTTTATTTTTATTTATTTACTTATTAGAGACAAAGAAAGGGAGAGTAAGAGAATGGGTACACCAGGACCTCTAGCCACTACAAATGAACTCCAGACACATGCATTACCATGTGCATCTGGCTTACGTGGGCACTGGGGATTTGAGCCTCAAACCAGGGTCCTTAGGCTTCACAGGCAAGACTTAACCACTAAGCAATCTCTCCAGCTCTCAATCTTGTATTTTTGACTTTTATGTTGATATAGGATTTGGGGGTTCAGGAGGAGTCCTTATAAAGAAACCAAAATGTTATATTTCTCTACATTTCTTTATATCAAGCTTAGAGAAAAACAGAAATCACTTCCGTGGAATGAAACACTTGCTTAAGTAGATCAGTATGGTAGATAAACAGGATGCTCTGCTTGTCTGAATCACATTACCCCAGGCCTGCATTGTTAATGCCAAAATCCTTATGGGCAGATAAGCTGGACATTCTGAGAATCTTGGTTGTAGGCCCACCTCACACCCCCATGGTTCTTCCTGTAACAGACCAACAGACCTGTTTTATTCACAAGTTCATTTCCCCACCCCACCCTCATAATCATCTAAGAATGGAATATCCCTGCTGTAATGCACCAAAACCCCCTTTATGTTTAAAATTACTTTTATGGCCAGAACTGTAAGATGTGATGGTTTAACTCCCATCCTGTTTTTGCAATAAACATCGTGTAGTTTTCTCCAGTAAAAGCTGACATTCTGAGCAGTTTGAGGCTCCACTCAAAGATCCTGACCTCTTATGTGCAGTCCCGTCACCTCAGTCTTACTCAGTACTCTGTGTGTCAGTAGTCTTACTTCTACAACACTAGACCCCATAACATTCTTGGGGGCTCATCTGGGAACCAAGTTTCAAGACTCCCCCTGTTTCCTGACTCTGGGGTAACTGGACTGGGGAAGGGCCTGAATCTTGGCCTAAGAGCCGGATCTCCACTGCCTGCATGTTCTTGGAGTTGGAGCTGGTATCAAGCTGGTGATGGGGAACTTTCTTCTAGGAAGACTGGTTCTTTGTTGGGTAAGAAACCTCTAACAGTGCTTTTTTCTTCCCTCTTTTTTTCCTGGTTTTCTGGTTTTGCTCACTTTTCTGGGTCCAAGAGAGAAGCTGGACACAGCTTTAATTCCCCTGAACAAGGGATCAAGGGGCCACCCTTGACCCTCTCCATTTGGAGATTTCAAATGGAGGTCTATTCCTGGTGCAGTTTCAGTTTAGCAGCCGCAAGCCATTGTCAGGAAGGTCGTAATTGCTAGCATCTTTGTATTTAGTGTGTGTTCATGTGTCTTGTCTTCGGAGACATGGGTCAGAATTAGTCTATTGAAAGAACTCCTTTGGAATTGGTTAAGAAACATTTTAAAGATTTTCAGAAAAAGGCTGCAGAATCCAGTGACCAGGTCTTTCCTGGTAAATTGGTGTCGGGAGCTGTTTGATATTGACTTAAATTCTGTTTGACAATGGGCTAAGATAAGCAGAATGTTTTGCCAAGCAGAGATCAGTTACCTGCTGAGAATATGGAAATTGAGGAGGAAGTGTCCTTTGATCTAAAGACAAAGATTTAACTGTTTTATGACACAGTTTTTCTGAGAAATCCTGTATTTACCATTTGTTCCATTTGTATCCTTGTGTTTTGAGAAGATGTATAAAAAGGCTAAACAAAATAAAGTTGGGGCCTAGGTATTGACTGAAAGCCCTCCCGAGTTCATCCTTTGTCTCTCTTGTCTTTCTTTTTCTTAATCCTCACTCCCCACTCAGGTACTGTTTGAATCTGCTGGTGGGCTCTGGCAAATTGGGTACTTATTGTGCAGTTGAATGTCTGTGTTTTAACATAGAATGGCCACCAGAGGACACCTTTAATCTATCTATAATTTATTCTGTTCAAAATCAAATCTTTTCCATCCAAGGACATCCAAACCAGGTTCCCTACATTGTTGCCCAGAGAAACCTTGTAGAAGAACTCCCTTTTGGTTAAAGAAATTACTCCCTCTCTGGCCTCATCTCTATCCTTATAACTAAGTCTAAATCTAAACAGGTTCTCTTTTAAGATGAAGAAGTTACTCCCCCATTGTACCTCTTTCCAGCTCCAACATCCTCCCTCTCTCCTCCTCAGGCTTCCCCTTTCAGCCCTCCTCACACATGCAGTGGATCACAATATTAGCCTTCCTCTTGTCCTATTTCCTCTGACCTGGCCAAAACTTGGGGAGCCTCAATTCCCATTCTGCAACTCAGGCAGGCTCCTCCAACAAAAATCTCATTGCCTGGTGTGGCACCTCATTTGTTTACGGTTTATACTCTCTTCTCCATAAGCATTTGTATAACTGGAAAAATCAGAACCCTTCTTTTCTAGAGATATCTGATATCTCTTTTAGAGACTATTTTTTACACCCACCAGCCTACTTGGGAGGACCACCAGCAACTTTTGCAGACTTTCTTCACCACAGAGGAATGTGAAAGAGTCAGAAAGGAAGCCAAGAAATTAGTGTTGGCAGCTGACAGCCACCCCATGGAAAACGCTAATGTTATTGGTGAGATTTCCTTTCCACACATCCGGATTGGCATCCCAACACCACTGAAGGTAGGGTGTCCCTTAATCTCTTTTGTAAGACTTTGTCAGGTGGTCTCTCATCACCCACACAGCACCCCACAAATTTGTCTAAGGTGAGTGAGGTGACCCAAGAGCCCACTGAGTCTGCTTTCCTAGAAAGGCTACAGGAAGTATATAGGACATACTCCCCTATAGTTCCTGAGGCCCCTGAGAATAGGCAAGCTATTAACATTGCTTTTGTAACTCAGTCCACACCAGATATTAGAAAAAAGATTCATAAAATAGAAGGCTTTGAAGTTAAACTTCTTTCAGAGTTAGTAGAGATTGCTGCCAAGGAATGTAACAACAGGGATACTCTGGAAGATATAGGCTAGGAAAATAGCTAAGGTTATGGTGACTACCTTCCAGAAGGCACAAGGCCCAATAAGACAGCCCTTTCAGAACTAAAGGGGAAATGCCAGGGGACCCCCAGAAGGCAGGGAAAAACAACCACTTAAGGATCAATGCACCTATTGTAAAGAAATAAGTCATTAGGAAGAATGAATGTCCCCAACAAGGTCAGAAGACTATATCCATCTTGCAATTAACAGACTGAGGCGGTCAGGGCTTGGTGTCCCCTCCCAAGTCCAGGCTAACTCTCCAAGTTGGGGGAAAGCCTATCAGATTCCTGGATGATACTGGAGCACATTTTTTGATTCTTCAAAAAGCTGAAAGTTCCCTCTCAGGAGAACAGACCCTGGTCCAGGGTGTAACTGTATCAAAACTTTACCCCTGGACCACCAAGAGACAAGTGGACCTCAGACAAAGTACATGACACATTTGCTTCTTGTTATCCCCAAGTACTCATACCCACTGCTGGGGAGAGACTTATTACATAAACTGAAAGCAAAAATTCAATTTGGGAGCTGGGACATAAACATGTGTATTGACAAGCCAGAAATTTTAGTGACTGTGCCACTGGTAGAAGAATATCTTTTATTAGAGAGCCCCATCAGAAGAAAAAATCAGGATCTTGTGGCTACCTTGCAAGACAAGTTTCCAAAGGTATGGAATAAAAATAATAGCCCCAGACTTGCAGCCCACCAGGTACAAATTATCATAAAATTAAAATGTATGGTGACTCCAGTATAAGTCAAACAATATCCTATGTCTCTGGAAGCAAAATGGGGCATAAAGAAACACATAGATAATTACTGGAGGCTGGCATTTTGATACCTCGTCAGTCACCCTGGAAAATTCCCTTCTTGCCAGTAAAAAAGCCAAGAACAGAAGAGTACCAGCCAGTCCAAGATCTAAGAGAAGTAAATAAATGTACAAGATATACATCCCACTGTGCCCAATCCCTATACTTTGCTCAGTATGATTCCACCAGAAAGGCAAATTTATATAGTGCTGGACTTAAAGAATGCTTTTTTAAGCATCCCACTGGTGAAGGGAAGTCAACCCATTTTTGTCTTTGAATGGACAAATGTGGAAGGAGGCACCAGTAGGCAATTGACCTGGAGTAGACTTCCACAGGGATTTAAAAATTCCTTTACTCTCTTTGATGAGGCTCTTATAGGGATTTGCAAATCCCTTATAGGGATTTGCAGGTTTTTTGCAATGAGACACCTGAGACAACTCTCCTGCAGTACATGAACAACCTCCTCCTAGCTGCAGAAACAGAGGAGAAATGTCTTGCTGCCATAGAATGTTTCCTGGACACCTTACAACATCTGGGCTATTGTGTGCCAGCCAGGAAGGCTCAGCTATGAGTACATAAGGCAACCTACTTGGAATACAAACTCCAAGAAGGTAAGAGGATGCTATCAGCCTCTAGAATTCAGGCCATCACCCAGATCTCCATGCCTCAGACTAAGAGACAAATCTGGGAATTCCTTGGAGCTGTGGGATTTGCAGAATTTGGATCCCAAATTTTGCTGAATTAGCCAGGCCTCTATATGAGACCACTAGAGGACAAGAGGAAGATTTTTAACGGGACTGTAAATAAGGACCAAGCATTTCAAGAACTAAAGTCAGCCCCTGCCCTGTTGATCCCAGATTTAACCAAACCATTCCACTTTTATATGGACTAGAATAAGGGGACAGCCAGGGGCATCCTAACCCAAAGACTGGGGCTATTGCATTGACCAGTGGCCTACTTGTATAAGAAGTTACACCCAGTAGCCACTGGTTAGCCCCCTTGCCTCTGGGTTATTACAGCTGCTGCTATTCTGACAAAGGATGCAGATAAAGTAACCTTGGGACAAACTTTATCAATTACAGCCCCACATGCAATAGATACCCTTCTAAAAAGACCTCCTGACCTATGGCTCTCCAACTCCCACATAACCCACTATCAGGCCTTTCTCTTAGATCAACTAAGGATACAGTTTCACTAAACTGCGGCTTTGAATCCAGCCTCCCTTGATGCCAGAAACTGATGAGGTGTCAATTCCTCTGCATAACTTCTTAGATATCACCTCTGCCTTCCATGGACTCTTCTCAGACATGACAGATGTGGCTTGGCCAGACCTTGATCTGGTGATGGCAGCAGAATTATCTTAGACAGAATCAGGTATGTAAGGGTGGCTGTGTTGACTTTGGAAGAAACCCTGTGGGCTAAGGCCCTGCCTTGTGGTACATCAGCTCAGAATGCTGAACTGATAGCATTGACCAAGGCTCTGATATTGGGAAAAGACAAGACAGTGAATATCTACACAGACAGCTATTATGGTACACACATACATGGGGCCATCTACCAGGAGTGAGGGCTATTAACAGCAGAAGGTAAAGACATCAAAAATAAAAATGAAATTCTGGACTTATTGGCTGCCATTTAGGTACCTGTTAAAGTGGCTATACTTCATTTTTTGGGCCATAAGGAAGGGGGACTACAGTAGCAAGAGGGAACAGACTGGCAGACCCAGCAGCAAAGAGTGTGGCCTCTCAGCATCTGTTAGATTGTCTGGTCACCCTCCCAGCACCCACTCTTCCTGAGAGATAGAAATACACAGAACAGGACGTACATCTCACCTCTCATCTGATGAAGGAACAGACCCAACAAGGATGGTATCAACTGGAGGATGGACAACTGTTGCTGCCCCAGGCCCTAGGATGGAGACTGGCTAGACAACTACATGAAGGAACCCATTTAGGCAGCAACAAGCTTTCTGAACTAATAAGGAAAGAGTTTTTCTTTCCAGGTATGGACTCAATCATCAAGGACACCACCACCTGCTGTCAGGCCTGCCAACAGACAAATTCCTCCTCTGGTAAAGTGCCACCAATGGGGTCAAGAGAAAGAGGGATGGAGCCAGGAAGACACTGGGAAGTTTATTTTACTGAGGTAAAGTCAAGCCAATATGGGTTTAAGTACTTGCTTGTTTATGTTGATACTTTCTCGGGGTGGATAGAGGCATTTCCAACCAAGTCTGAGACAGCCCAGGTAGTAATGAAGAAATTACTAGATGAAATAATTCCCCAATATGGATTGCCCTTCATGATAGGATCAGACAATGGACCTGCCTTCACATCCAAAGTTATTAAAAAATTATCTAAAACATTGGAGACTGAAAATTACACTGTGCTTACCATCCCCAGAGTTCAGGACAGGTAGAGAAGATGAATTGGACTTTAAAGGAGACTTTAATTAAATTAACCCTAGAGACTGGCAAAGATTGGGTGGGATTCCTTCCCTTCACTCTGTTAAGGGCCAGATGTACTCCATACATAAAGGGAATTACTCCATTTGAAATTGTATATGGAAAACCCCCTCACATCCTGCCTTACAAAAGGTCCAGGAGTCCATTGCCTCAACAGTCAGGGCTGCTTTTCAGTTATCTCCTGTTTGCCCCCATCCTTTTCAGCCTAGAGACAGAGTCTGAATGAGAAGACATCATTCTGGAGCATTGGATCCTCATTGGAAAGGTCCTTATCAAGTCATCCTGACCACACCAATGGCTGTGAAAGTGGACAGAATTCACACCTGGATCCACCACTCTTGAGTTAAAAAGACAATGCTACCTGAGAACATCCCAGAACAACAAGAAGAAAACAAGAGATGGTGAGTCCTAAAACATCCAAAGGACCCACTAAAGATAAAACTGTTTTGCTTATGAGCTTGTTACTAAACTCTCTAAAGTTCACCACACAAGAAAATCCCTACACTCCTAGGGTTTGGGAATGGGAATTAAAAGATACCATGATAGGGGAAATAAGGGCCAAGTCAGCAGAAAGGACCTGCCTCCAGTAGTTAGAGTAGATCTCTGTAAATTATGGAAGAAACTTGGGATCTATGCAAGCTTAGGGGTAATAGGAATCCCCTATGGGGCAATTGCCAGTACTGGAAACTACTTAACATGTTAGAATGGATGTGGTTATCTCCCCTTTTAAAAGTCCATAAGGGGAGCTCAATACTATGTCTGCCCTACAAATGGGGGACCATCTTTTCAAAGGGAAGACCAATACCATTGTGCAAATTTGGGATGTGAAACCCTGGATAGATAAGGATTCCTACATATCCCTTAAGATAAGTCCAATGATAGCTGTGAAGCCATTGGGTATTTTAATACAGTTACTATTACCCTTCACAGCTGGGACACTTTTTCCTTAACTGGACAATGGGACACAGGAAGGACTTGGGGAATCTGAAAGTATCAACAGGGGAGAGACCCAGGCACCAGTTTACCATCCAAAGAACGAAAGTAGTTCCCCCAGTACAACCTATAGGACCCAACTGGTATATATTCCTGGATCCCCCTGAAGTCAGGCCTACCCTTCCTAAAACAAAGGGTGCTCTAATCTCTCCCCTTCCAGTCAGAAATAAAAATAAATAAAAAATGTCCCCACCTCTGTTCCTTCTGCCCCAGAAGTATTCCCCAATCCTATCCTCTCTATGTTAAACACAATGTATTCCTTTGTCAATGCAACTAATGCAAATCTAACCAAGGACTGTTGGTTATGCCTAAACCCTAAACCTCCCTATCACATGGATATAAGTACTAATAGTGCAATGGGAGAGGGAGAACTACAAATAAGAAAGCTCAACCATACCAGGGAGGAGAAAGAATGTCGGGGGGGGGGGGGCGCTAAGCCAGTGATAACACTCGGGGTCATTAGGGGAAAAGGACTCAAACCCTCTAACTATTCCTTATCCTCCTCCCCCTTTGAATAATACTGTGAAACAACTCCAGATCTAAAACCAGAAGAAGCCCTTCTTAAGAGCCCACCTACTACCTGGTTTGTATGTACTAATGGCCTTACTTCCTACATAAGTATAGAGTTTGTCAAAGATCCTAATAAGCTATGTATATTGACCTGTATTATCCCCCAAATTTACTTGTATGATGGAACATCAGGTAGAGAACATATGGGTTTGATTTCTACCATATCAGGGAGAGTCAAAAGGGTTGCCCAAATACTGGTACCACTCTTGATAGGAACTGGCATTGCAGGATCAGCTGCCATAGATGCCTTACACACTGTCTCTCTAGTAATAGGGGGAAAAAAAATCTTAGACTACTTAGTGAACAAAGACAGGCTACTGGAAACTAGTTTCAGTCTATTTATAATTGGTCTCCATGGTTAACCATTCTTATTTCTACAGTTGCCTGCCCATTTTTGTTAGTTTTGCTAGGCCTCACCATAGGACCCTGCATTATTAATACTTTGGTCACATATATTAAATATAGAATCAGTTCTGTTAAGCTTATAGTATTATGGACTCAGTATGCCCCCCATCCGAAACTGAAAAAACCCTAGACATTATCCCTCATGAGTCAAAGATTTAACTCAGTGCCATATCAGAGGAGGAAATGTAAAGAGAGCAAAATATTATATTTCTCTACATTTCTTTATATCAAACTTAGAGAAAAATAGAAATCACTTACTTGTAGCAGCTCATAAAAGAATGGAATGAAACACTTGCTTAAGAATAGTAGGTAAACAGGATGCTCTGCTGATCTGAATAACATTACCCCAGGCCTGCATTGTTAACAAAAATCCTTATGGGCAGATAAACTGGACATTCTGAGAATCTTGGTTGCAGGCCCACCTCAAACCCCTGTGGCACTTCCTGTACCTGACCAACAGACCTGTTTCATTCACAAGTTCATTTTTTCCTCATAATCTAAGAATGGAATACCCCTGCTGTAATGCACCAAAACCCTCTTTATGTTTAAAATTACTTTTATGGCCAGAACTATAAGATATGAGTTGTATGATTTATGGTTTAACTCCCATCCGGTTTTTGCAATAAGCATCCTGTAGTTTTCTCCAATAAAAGCTAACACTCTGAGCAGTTTGAGGCTGCACTCAGAGATCCCAACCTCTGATGTGCAGTCCCATCATGTTAGTTCTTACTCAGTACTCTGTGAATCAGTGGTC
Source organism: Orientallactaga sibirica (assembly GCA_036365145.1). Lineage (NCBI taxonomy): Eukaryota > Metazoa > Chordata > Mammalia > Rodentia > Dipodidae > Orientallactaga > Orientallactaga sibirica. The sequence goes on from JAEOAD010000025.1 coordinate 1,043,348, forward strand.
TTACTTGTGTGACACCAGGCCCCATAATATCCTCAAGAATTAATGAACCCCATGTTTTGGATTTTGTACTACCTTTAATACATAATTAATAAGGATGGACTCAAGAAGGATAAAGTATGAATTACTAAGTTTATTTAGGGGGAAATCACAAATTGTGGGGTTTATTTAAGGGAGATTGAAGTCTAGGAAGGGTGACTAAACATATAGAGAGTAGGAAACATACTGTCATGTGGAAAACATAGCATAGTTTATAAGGTTCATCTAAGAGAAATTGAGATGTTTAGAAAAAGACTGGAACAGAGCTGTAAACACATTGTGTAAAGAGGGCAAAATGTTATTATTTCTTTACCTCAATCTTAGAGAAAAATAGAAGTCATGTCCTGTAAAAGCCCATAAAAGAATGGGATGAAACACTTGCTTGAACAGGTGGGGATGGTAGATAACTTGAACAGGTGGGGATGGTAGATAAACAGGATGCTCTGCTGGTTTGAATAGCATTACCCAGGGCCTGCATTGTTGTGCAAAGTCCTTAAGGGCAGATAAGCAGACCAGGCCTACCTCATATCCCCCAGGCACTTCCCATAACTGACCAACAGACATATTCATAAGTTCATTCTGTTTTTTAATTCCCTATAATCTTTTAAGAATGTAAGTTGTGATTTATGGTTTAACTCCCCTCCTGTTTTTATCTACCAACATCGTGTAGTTATTTCTAATAAAAGCTGACACTCCAAATAGTACAATGCTACATCTTGAGAGCCTGAACTCTGGGTGTAGACCTGGTGTGCACTATCTTTTATTTTTTATTTCTTTTCTTTTCTTTCTTTCTTTTTTTCTTTTCTTTTTTTTTTTTTTTTTTTTTTTTTTTTACCCAATAAAACTTTGCCTCACATTTTGTGGGTTGATGGTTTTACTTGTGTGACACAGGACCCCATAACAGTGGAAAATACAACTTAGGTGCATATATAGAGACTTAGGAACACATGGCATTGTCATTTGCTTTTCTGAGAAAGGAAAGTATCAAAGCAGAAGAGAATTGAGGGTTTGGGGGTAAGAGCTGGAGTAGAGCCACAAATATGTGAATGGAGCTTAGATGTACATAAGGGTCTGAAAAATCACTGAAGAAAGACCCCAGAGCCAAATAGTATGTAAAAGCATAGAGTGTTTATTCTGCAGAATTAGCCAGCATGCTGGGGTCAACCTCTAGTACAAAATGTCAACTCCTGGAGGAGCTTGCAGGCTCCCTTTTAAGCACAAGTAAAGGAATTTTGGTGGGATTTTAGTCTTTTAACATGATTGGCTAATTTGAACAGTAACTGTACTTGTGTTTTTTGATTGGTCTTAAGGTTTTGTGGCCAGGTCTAGGGGAATTTCAGGCAGAGGAGGTAACCTCCTAACATGATTGGCTAAGCAAGCAGCAGTTACATTTGTACATACTCAGCCCCCAGAGCTCACCCCTCCTGGAAATTGAAACTTTGGCCTAGTAAGGGCAGCACCTTACTGCAGCCTGTCATGGCGTCAGTTTTGTCTCTTCATTCCACCCATGAGTTTGGTTCCATCTCAAATCTTTGAGATCAATCTTAAGGCTGGTACTGTTGTCTCTGACCCATTAATTGTACTAAGTGATCCTTAACAAATTTGACCTAGGTAATAATAATACAGGGCCCATAAGTGAGGGCAAGCAACAAAAGGATAAGGGGACCTGTTAGGGCAGAAATTAAAGTTGTTAGCCAGAAGGACCAGTTAAACATAGATTTGTACCAGCTTTGAGATTTTTAAAAATTTTTTTAATTTTTTTATGAAGCCTTTTTTAAAGTATAGCCATAGATTTTTTTTTTTTTTTTTTTGTAATACAAGAATGGTTAACATAGAAACAACATTTTTTCTTTAAAGCAACACAGAGACCACCTTGTTGTAGGAATAGTAGGTCTAAATCTTGTCTGTTTAAGATCCAGTGGGGCAGGATGTAGGGTATACATTTACATAAGGGGTGCACTTGGCTCTTAACAGGGCAAAGGGAAGGAGTTCCATCGTCCTTTACCAGACTCTAGGGTTAAATTTGTTAAAGTCTCCTTTAAGGTCCAATTATTTTTCTTTTTATCTGTCCTAAACTTTGGGGATTATAGACACAATGTAATTTTTAATTGATCTGCAATGTTTTGGTCAATTTCCTAGTGATTTCTGACATAAAGGCAGGCCCATTATCTGATCTTATCTGGAGCGGCAACACATAGCTTGGAATTATCTCTAACAATTCCTCAACTATTATATGGGCTGTCTCAGACTTGGTGGGGAAAGCATTTATCTTGAAAAGGTATCAACACAAACAAGTTAATATTTATATCTATATTGATCTGGATTTACATCTGTGAAACCAACTTCCCAATACCTACCTGGCTCTGTTCCTCTTTTTCTTTTTTTTTTTTTTAATTATTATTTTTTTATCGACAACTTCTATACTTACATACAAAAAACACATATTTCCCTCCCCTCCCCCATTCCACTTTAGAACTCCAATCTCCATCATATCCCCTCCCTCTCTCCTTTAGTCTCTCTTTTAATTTGATGTCATCATCTTTTTCTTCTGTTTTTGAGGGTCTTGTAAAGATATTGCTAGGTACTGCAAGGACATGGATATCCAGGCCAATTTCTGTCTGGGCAGTTGCATTGTAAGAAGGTATACCCTTCCTTTGGCTCTTCCATTCTATCCACCCCCTATTCTGCAATGGTCCCTGAGCCTTGGAGGGTGTGACAGAGGTGTTTCAGTGCTGGGCACTCCTCCATCCCTTCTTCTTAGCACTATGTTGCCTTTTTGAGTCATCCCAGTGGTCATCACCATCTGAAAAGAGAAGCTTCTCTAACCAGAAGTGAGAGTAGCATTAATATGTGAACATGAACATTAAGTGTAGTGCCCCCTGGGCATCTTGGTAGAAATAATATATACATTTAGTCAGACAAGAGCAGGCTTTATACCCCTAAGGCTCATGACCTCCCCTGCCATAGACTTTTGTTTAGGTTTTTCAGTACCAGGTATGTATTCCCTCCCATAGAGAGGGCCTTCAGGCAAATTATGGAGCAATTGGTTACCCCAAGAGCAGACATGCCACTATTGCACCTGTTTAGTCATTGTGCCTGTATGGCCAAAATTGAATGTTCAGTGTCCACTGTTTTCACTGCTGATGACTTCTGTCTCCCATACGGCTGCATGCAGTGCAGCTTTTTCCAGCTTTCAGTTGGCTGGTCTACAGGGAGAAGGTTTTCTGCTAAGTGCCAGCATGTTTTCTCAGTGACCTTGCCTCTCAGGTAAGAGATGTCTTCAGCAATAGGGTCTTACTATCTGTTTCTCAAGGGAAACCAAGGGCTTTGGCAATAGCCTTTAATATTTTGGAGGCTTCCAGGACCTCCTTGGCCAACAACTCACTGGAAGGTATCCCATCCCAGGCACTGAAAATTTTCTAGTAACAGTCTACAGCTTCTAGATGTGCCATTTATTCAAAAAAGTAGGCTTACTTAAGTCTTATTCACAATATCTTGAATCTTGATTGACCCTCCCCCTGCCCTTCTTTTATGCATTGTCTTCCCATGGCCTCTCTTAGGCCATTCCCCTCCCTGTAATCTGTTCTTCTACTTACATATGTGCAATACCATATACTTACGTCTGTCCCTCTCCTCCCTCCCTTATAGCCTTTTGCCAGTTTACTGGATTCTGGTACCAATTTTTGGTTCCAGTTCACACACAAGTCTATACATTTGTAGCTAGGATCTACATATGAGAGAGAACATGTGACATTTGGCTTGTTCTTATATTTTAAGGGCTCTAGGTGCAACATTAAATTGTTTACTTGTAACTTTTCTAATTTCTTAATATAGGAACTTAAAGCTATAAATTTCACTCTTAGGACTGCCTTCACTGAGTCCCAAAGGTTTTGGTATGTTGTTTGGTATGACGTTTGGCTTTCTGAGCCTGGGTTACCTCACTTAGGATAACCCTCTCCAGATCCATCCATTTCCCTGATTTCGTAATTTCTTATTTCTTTACCTCTGAATACAACTCATTGTTCCCCTTTTTCTTTCACCCCTATTGGTGGTACCTTACCAGAAGAGTCATTTGTCTGATAGCAGGCCTGACAGAAGGTGGTGGTGTCCTTGATGACTGAATCTTTACCTGGGAAGAAAAACTCTTTCCTTATTAGCTCTGCTAGCTTGTTGCGGCCTAAGTGAGTTTCTTCATGTCGTTTTTTAGCCATTCTCTGCCCTAGAGCTTGGGGCAACAACAGTCGTCCATTCTTCAGTTGGTACCTTCCTTGTGGGGTTTGTTCTTTTATTAGATGAGGGGTGAGCTATAGGTCTTGTTCTGTATACGCTGGTCTCTCAGGAGTGCTGGGAGGGTGTGGTAGTTTGAATATATGTCCCCCAATATATTCAGTCGTTTGCATCTGCAATTACCTTGCTAGAGGCAAGGTCACTGGGGGCCCCAGTCTTAAGGTGTGATGATGGTTTGAGATTCCATTGTAAAGATATGCAAATGTGCCTAGCAGGAGTTCCTAAAGTGTGCTGTGTGACCTTTTGGCTGTAGTTTTGCTCTGTGTGCTGTGATGGCTGGTTGGTTTTCTCTCTCTCTGTTTGGCCCTGTGAAGAGCAGGCTGCTTTTCCTGCCTTTATGGAACTTCCCCTGGATCTGTAAGTTTCAATAAATAATATCCCTTCCTCCATAACTGTGCCTGGTCTGGAAGTTCATCTCAGCGAACCTAAAGCTGTCTGCAACAGAGGGTGACCAAACAATCTGACCGTTGCTGAGAGACAGCCCTCTTTACTGCTAGGTTTGTCAGTCTGTTCCCTGTTGCTTTTGTGGTCTCCCCTTTCTGATGACCATTTGCCATTAATAGCCTTTGTCCCTGGTAGAGGGACATGAGCCATGGCAAAGGCATAATGGCTATCTGTGTAGATATTCACTGTCTTGTCTTTTCCCAATATCAGAGCCTTGCTCAGTGCTATCAGTTTAGCTTTCTGACCTGATGTACCCTGAGGCAGGGCCTCAACCCAAGGGTTTCTTCTAAAGTCACCATAGCCACCCATGTATACCTGATTCCATCCACGACAAAGCTGCTCCCATCAGAATACATGACCAAATCAGGGTTCAGTCAAGCCACATCTGTCAGGTCCAGGCAGATCCCATGGAAGGTGGCGGTGATCTCTATGCAGTCATGCAGAGTAATTGATGCCTTATCCATCTCAGGTAGCAGGGAGGCTGGATTCAAAGCCACAGTTTGGCAAAACAGTATCCTTGGTTGATCTAAGAGAAAGGCCTGATAGTGGGTTATGTGGGAGTTGGAGAGCCAGCATTTGGGAGGGCTTTTTAGAAGAGCCTCTATTGCATGTGGGGCTGTAATTGATAAAGTCTGTCCCAAGGTTAGTTTGTCTGTCCTTTGTCAGAATAGCATCAGCTACCATAGCCCAGAGGCAAGGGGGCCAACAGGTGGCTACTGGGTCTAAGTTTTTAGACAAATAGGTCACTGGGCGATGCCATGGCCCCAGTCTCTGGGTTAAGACACCCCTGTTTATCCCCTTTTCTTTATACAAGTGGAAGGGTTTCATTAAGTCTGGAAGTGCCAGGGAAATTTTTGGAATGTTTGTTTCTTATTTTTAGTCCAGTTAAAATCTTTTTCTTGCCCTCTAGTGGCCTCATATATAGTCTTGACTAATTCAGCAAACCTTGGAATCCAAATTCTGTAATACTCCACAGTTTTGAGGAATTCTCAGATTTGTCTGTTAGTCTAAGGCATGGGGATCTGAGTAATGGCCTAAATTCTAGAGGCCGACTGTGTCCTCTTACCTTCTTGGAGTTTGTATCCCAAGTAGGTTGCCTTACACATGCACAGCTGAGCCTTACTGGCTGACAAGGATAGCCCAGATGTTGTAAGATGTCCAGGAAATGCTCTGTGGCAGTGAGACATGCTTCCTCTCTTTCTGTGGCTAGGAGGAGGTCATCCACGTACTGAAGGAGTATTGCCTCAGGTGTCTCATTGTGAAAACCTGCAAATCCTTATGGAGAGTCTCATCAAAGAGAGTAGGGGAATTTTCAAATCCCTGTGGAAGTCTAGTCCAGGTCAATTGCCCATTGGTGCCTCATTCCATATCCGTCCATTCCAAGGCAAAAATGGGTTGACTTCCCTTTGCCAATGGGATGTTAAAGAAAGCATCTTTAGGTCCAGCACAGTATATGTCTTTCAGGTGGAATCATACTGAGCAAAGTATAAGGGCTCTCTCGTGGGGCCTTGTGCCTTCTGGAAGGTAGCCACCATAACCTTTGTCATTTTCTTAGCCTGTCTATCTTTAGAGTGTCTTTATTATTATATACCCTGGCAGTAATCTGTATCAACTCTGAAAGAAGTTTCCTCTTAAAGCCTTTTATATTCTAAATCTCCTTTTTTATTTTTATTTTATTTAATTTTATTTATTTATTTTTTTTGGTTTTTCGAGGAAGGGTCTCACTCTGGCCCAGGCTGACCTGGAATTAACTATGCAATCTCAGGGTGGCCTTGAACTCATGTTGATCCTCCTACCTCTGCCTCCCAACTAAGTCTCCTTTTTTAATATCTGGTATGGACTGAGTTATAAAAGCAATGTTAATAGTTCGCCTATTCTCAGGGGCTTCAGGATCTATGGAGGGGGGAGAGGTATGTCCTACATGTTTCCTGCAGCTTTTCTAGGAAAGCAGTGGGGGACTCTGTAAGCCCTTTGGTCCCTGTACCCACCTTAGACAAATTTGTAGGGCACGGTGCAAGCAGCTTCCTGGAGACCACACATCAGAGTCCTGTGAAAGAGATTAAGGAATGCCCTACCTTCAGGGGTGTTGGGACCCCAGTCCAATTGTGTGGAAAGGAAAACCTTGTCAATAACATTAAGGTTCTCTATGAGGCAGTCATCGGCTTGGCTCCCAACACTACTTTCTTGGCTTCATTTCAGATTTTTTCATGTTTGTCTGTGGTGAAGAGGATCTGAAAGAGTTGTTAACAGTTCTCTCATGTGGGCTGATGGGTGTAAAAGACTGTCTCTAAAAGGGATATCAGAGAACCTGCTTTAAATCAGATTTAGGTTTAGTAACAAGAATGGGGGTTCTGGGGAATCGAACTTGGATTTTTAGGCTACCCAGATAAGCACCTTAACTGTTAAGCCATCATTTATTTGACGACATTTTTTTAAAAAAAATATTTATTTATTTGTAAGCAGAGACAGAGAGAGGGACAGACAGAGAAATAATGGGCATGCCAGGGCCTCCAGCCACTGCAAATGAACTCCAGATGCATGTACCCTTTGAGCATCTGGCTAACATGGGTCCTGGGGAATCAAACCTGGGTCCTTTGGCTTTGCCATCAAGTGCCTTAATCCCTAAGCAATCTTTTCAGCACAAATGTTGCCTACATTTTCTTTTTATTTTTTCTTTTGAGGCAGGGTCTCAATCTAGCCCTGGATGACCTGAAACTCACTCTGTAGTCCAAGCTGACCTCAAACTCACAGCGGTCCTCCCACCATAGCCTCCTGAGAGCTGGGATTATTTATAGGCATGTGCCACAGTGTTCATCCTCCTACATTACTCTTGACATCTTTCATATCCATTTTTACAAAGCAAATCATAGTCCCAGGGTAGACCCTCATAGAGCACTCGCCTAGCCTCCTCCCAGGAGGCCTCTGTAGGAAAAAAGAGAAGCTGCCCCAGGCTACTATGAACCTCTGCCACCTGCGACTCCTTCCTTACATGGCACTAAATTCCTACCATCTCCTCAAATGCTTCCTCTCACCAGCTTAATTCCCAAGTCCAGTGGAGGCCCCACAGTCCTCGTTCTGCCTGCCAGAGGCTTCCATAAGGCTCAGGGTCCATGTTTCCCCCCAATCTTCCTCATTTCTTCCTACCACATTCTTGTCAGACATCCAGACCTAAGCTACATCTGGCTTTGCTCACTCACCACATTTCTGCCTCAAACCCCAGTTCATGTTCTGCTCCTCAGTCAAGAAGCCTTTCTCTTTTTCCTCTGTCCTATCTCCTCCAGGGAGCCCTTGATTTCCCTGCCTGCCTGAGCATCCATAAGCAAAATTTACATTACTTAATTTACATTAACTCTATGCCCCTATATAAAACCTTTAGAGTATCCTTAAAAGTCTATAAACAGTTTTAAAAAAATCTTTAACTTCAGGTTCGGTATTTAGGTTTAGCCTGAAAATTAGCTTTCTCTTCCTTTTAAAAGGAAATTAATTTTAGGCAAAATCTGGTCTTTTAGATTTCTTACATCCTTTTTATATATGCACATCTTCATCCACATGCATGTCTTTATCCACATACTTTAACATTCTGATTTAAGTTTCATTCAAAAAAAGCATAAGCATTTTATGTCCAACATTGACAAAACCCTTCCCAGTTCCTTTAGTCATTTTATCTCAATGAATAATTAACCATCTTTTTTATAAGACTAAAAATTACACCAAATCGATTAATCTTATTACCCATTGACCAAGAGCAAGTAGTTTGGTTTCAAAAAATAAAACATTTTATTATTGGAAATTTGCAGACAAAAAGCCTTAGTATTTAGGTCACCAAAAAAAATCTCTACCCTACAACCAGACTTGCTTTATAACACACACACACACACACACACACACACACACACCTTCAGATTTTATATAACCCATTGATTTGAGATAGCTCCTATTAATAAACTCCATGAAATACATTTTCTATGAAAACATAACAACCGTTTTGGGGATAATCTTTATCAATATCTCTAACATACTTGTAAATGCTCAAGTAGGGGGGCTTTCCGCCAGATATTGCCAAACAGTTATGTATGGACCTGATCAGGATGCTCAGGACTCCCAAACACAATACCCTTAACTTGATAAATGGTGGGAAGGTAGAAAGTATCTCTCTGTGTCCATCTCACATTGAAAGTCAGTCATTCATTCCTGCAAAAGATGGTTAATTTTCATGGCTGTACTCTTAAACCCAGATTGTCTGCTAGGAGTCTGAAATCCTTGAAGTGTGACTGGACTAGGTCCAGTGGGATGGAGTTTGCCACCTGCCCCATGGTGTCTTACAAGAAAGTAAAAAGGACAAAGACACAAACACACAGACACAGAAACAATTTCCCTGGGGAGTAATAAAAGAAACCAAAATGATGCAGATGGAAGCCTATCCTGTAAACGGGCTCTGCCAGAAGGGGCTCCGGAGCATCCTTGGAACCTCCCTGGCCCTGAAATATTTCGTGGCTCAACAACCTTACCTCTGTGGGCCTCCAGATTGTGTCTGGACACCAAATTTATCAGAGAAGCAAGGAACAGAGTAAAACAGAAAACACACAACACAGAGGAGTGCCCCAACTCACCAATTGGCGGAGAACCAATAGTTCCCCTAGAAAACACTCCACTATTGAGTCTGGGGGGATCCCCAGTGATCCTGGATGAGCCCCCAAATGTAAGGGTCCAAAATCACAGAAGAAAGACCCCAGATACAAATAGTATGTAAAAGCATAGAACATTTATTCTGCAGAATTAGCCTGCATGTTGGGGTCAACCTCTTGTACAAAATGGTGACCCCAGAGGAGCTTGCATGATCCCTTTTAAGCACAGCTAAAGGAATTTTGGTGGGCTTTTAGTCTTTCAACATGATTAGCTAATTTGAACAGTAACTGTACTTGTGCTTTTTTTGATTGGTCTTAAGGTTTTGGCAGCCAGGTCTAGGGGAATTTCAGGCAGAGGAGGTAATCTCCTAATGTGATTGGCTAAGCAAGAAGCAGTTATGTTTGTACATACTCAGCCCCCAGAGTTCACCCCTCCTGGAAACTGAAACTTTGGCCTAGTCAGGGCAGCACCTTACTGAAGCCTGTCATGGTGTCAGTTTGGTCCCTTCAATGTATGTGTATAGAGACTGAGAAAGAATGCACATGACCTCCACTAAGTGTTTTCCTTGTTAGAAAAAGATTGAAACAAAATGAAAGAAATCTCTACAGCAAAAGAGCTTTATTGGAGATCAGTCATAGAGAAACACTTCATATTTCTGCAGTTGGGGCTCTGGAAATGCAAAATGACCCCTAGCATTGAGAAGGGTTGGGGTATGTCTAAGGAGAAGGGGGAGGGAGAGAGATTAGCAAGTGTGAAGGAAGTAAACTTCTTTGAATGCCTGTCTTCTGAGATCACCAGCCAGGTAGCTGACTCCCCTAGGATTTTCAAAGTGAATCAGGGGGCTGTCTCCTGGCAGTCTTCTTGGTGCTCACCAGTAGTATGTTGAATTTCTGACATGCTAACTCCTTCATTCCAGACTCTTTTATAGGATAGGAGTAAGGAAGATGAATTCTCATGATTTTACTGCTTTCTGATAAGAGGGGGTTGAAATCCAATGAATCTGGAAGAACTGAAGGAGCAGCATGGTTTTTATTCATCTTGAGTAGTGGATCAGGTGACAGCATTAAGATATTCTAGGAGAAATTTCTGTAAAAAAATCAAAAGATAAAGTAAAAATATAAGCAGGAGTACAATTAGGATGAAAGTAGTTTTGAAGAACCACTGCAGCCATAGAATCAAGTTGATCTTGGATAGAGCTGATCTGGTGTGAGATTTATTTTAGACTTTGTGATAGCTGGGATGATAGAGTGGATACTTCACATATAGATATTCTAAGTCCAGCAGCTCTTGTGGCCATACTTTTGAAAATATCTAATGCTGCAAGCAATGGGAGAACAATTACATCTTTCTTTGATCTTACATTAGTAGTTAAAGGGACTGTGATGGGGAAGTGAGGAGGTATAAGAGATATAGCAGGAGAAAGAAAGCTAAGAATGTATGTGCCTATATAGTTAGTGGGAAAACATATATAGGTTGAAGTCTCACATATCCAAAAGACACCTGTTTGTAGAAAAGACAGGGAATGGGGTCTACATGGGTTATTTTGTGGAACTCTCCTGTTCCAGATTGTCTTTTATTTTGTTGGGTGTGCCATACAGAATAGGAGTTGCCCAGAGACAGGGAAGTGAGAGGTTATAAATGAGTTAGGGTATTTTGATGTCTGTTTCTTGTGTTAAACATAATATATTAGTATCAAGGAAAATTCAGTGAGATGTAGGAAATTTTAAGAGATGACAGGTGACAGCAGAATTGGTCAGGAAAGGAAAAAGCTTGTTTCAAAGCTGAAAAGATCTTCCAAAAGCTAGTAATTCAGGTCTTTCTCCTTATCCCCAGCAGTATAGGGAGCCAGGAGAGGTTTCAGAAAGCTTAAAAGCAGGTATGTTGGTAAGGTGAATGGTGTCATATGGCCCTGTCTGCCACAAAGTGGTTTAAGTGGCCTTGTGAAGCAAAAGTGTTGAGAGTGAGCTCACATTGGTGAGGTAGGAGAGAGCCTACTGGGAATGGGGTGTGAGGAACGGGATGGCACTGAAGGCATAGAGAGGGAAGGGGGAGTTTGGTAGGAAGGAGGTTCATCATTTGGGGCTGGGTCTGAGAGCTCTGGAGAGCTTGACATTGGGACTTGGGCTAAAAGGACCCGATAAGCAGAAATTGAAGAGCATAGAGAGGATTGGGTCCAGAGATACAAAAAGGCTTGGGGGTATGGAATTTCTGACAACTTGTTACAGTTATGGAGAAAACTTTCAACATCTCACAAAATTGTGGGGTCAAATGTTCCAAATTCCAGCCCACAATAGTTTTGTGTCTAAATTTATCCATATTCTTTTCTTTTTTTTTTTAAATTAAATATGGACATATTTAGTATGTAAACCACACATGTTGGTAACATCCTTCCCCTCCTCCCTGCCCCTATTCCCAAGAGGCCTTCCTCATTATGGATGCAGGTCAACCCCAGGGGGATTGTGGGTCATGTGTTATGGGGGGAAGAGACAATGTCTCTGTGCAAAATGTTCCAACTTGTTGCTATAACAATCTTTCTGCCCCCGGTTCTGCAAAATTCCCTGAGCCATGCTGGGAGCATTTAAAGGCTACTTCAGTGGTGGGTATTTAGGAGCCTCTGGCTCTCTAGTTTGTTAGGTGTGAGTGTCCTCAGTATCTATCTCCATCACCATTGTGCCGATATCAAATTCACTAAGAAAGCAACACTCTCGATCATATCCCCAATTCCTCTGTGGTTTCTGCTGGGGCTGGGATGGAGTGCACTGGGTCATTTATCTGCTCAGGTCCAGCTCCCATCTGAAAAAGAGAAGCAGATTCTCCAACAGAGAATGAAGTCAGCACTGGTTAAATGGGTTAGTTAAGGCCATTATGATTTAAGGTTATTACTGTGAGGTTTGAATTAATTCCTGCCATGATGAGGTGTTTTATGGGATATGGTGCTTTTTTGTGTTTTGTACTGTTTTTAGCCTCATCAGTTTTGGTTATTGTGATCTTCTTGTTGGTTCTTGAGATTTGTTGTTTGACTGTTTTGTGTAGAGTGTTCCCTCAAGTATTCTCTGCAGGTTTGTTTGGCTTTGTGTTCATATAATAATAGACTTGCCTTTTTTCATGGGAAGTTTTTCTTTCACCATCTATTATGAGGGATACTTTTGCAGGTGGAGTAGCTTCAGTTGGAAGCCATTATTTTTCAGACTTTGAAGTGTTCCATTCCAGGTCCTTCTGGCTTTCTGGATTTCTATTGAGAAATCTGATGGAATTCCAATGAAATTGCCTTTGTATGTTGTGAATAGTTTCTCTCTTGCTGCTCTCAAGACTCTCTTTGATTTCATTGATAAGAGTTTTAACTATGATGTATCTTGGAAAATTTCTTCCTTGGTCCTATCTGTTTGGTGTTCTGGGGGCTTCTTGTATCTGGATGTGCCTCTCTTTTTGAGAGACTGGGAAAATGTTCTTTAATAATTTTGTTGAATATGTTCTATATGCCTCTGACCTGTACTTTCTCTCCTTCTGTGTTAGGGTTCCCACATAGGGCCATCCCAGGAGGGATGGCAGGGTCTTTGCTGAGTTGGGGGTGAGAGGCATGGAGTCACGACAGACTCCAGGAGTTGGGTGGAAGCAACAGAGGGTGAGCTGCTTCAAACTTGTTTATTCAAGGAAGTGTAGGGGGATTTAAACAGTTTGTCTGGCCAATCACTGTATGGGGTGGTCCCCTTCTTGTGACTAATGACAGCCAGTCTCCAGGTAGATCATCCCGTAGCAGGTTTCTCATGATCATGGGACTGTAGCTGTTGTCACGACAGGCCTGTGCAGGATGCCATGTTCACAGAAGCCACTTCCTGGTTTCTTCTGACATGTGGTCTGGCTAGGGCCTGACATGCATTGTGCCATACATATCCTCCTTTTTGTTATTATTATTGGCAACCCTGGGAAGCATGGTTCTTTGCCAAGCCATTGTTGAACCCAAGCCCCAATGGATCATCACATGTGACGGGGCCTGTCTTAGGTTGCCCCAACTCATGGAGTCTTACCTGTCATTGACTACCCACCATGCTAGTGAGAAAACCCGAGGGCTGTGGCCTGGTTCTTTAGCATGAGGTCTGGCGAGGGCCCGACCTGCATTGTACCATACATATCCCCTTTTTGTTTTGAATATTGGTGGCCCTGGGAGGCATGGTTCTTTGCCAAGCCATTATTGAACCCAGGCCCCAAGGGAACATCACATGTGACAGTACCTGTCTTAGGTTGCCCCATTTCATGGGGTCTTCCCTGTCAATGGCTACCCACAAATCTGGTGAGAAAACCCAAGGGGTGTGGCTGTCACCTAGGAGGCATGGGAGGACCGAGTGGTGGTGGCTCTGTGGCATGCAAACGGTCCCAGAGTGTGAGAATTAACTATAGAACCTGAAAAAGACTGGGGTAGGACAGGTTGTTGGGTGACTTGTCGTGAGCTCACCCTTAGCATCATAATTAGTAGCATTGAGTGTCCTTAATGGTAGCAGATCAATGCAATCAAAGGAGTTGCAAAGGAATTTATGGCTGGTTGGGGGGTAACATTGCCATAAGAGGCATTAATAAGGAAAAAAATGCAAAGGTGTGGCTCAGGAGAAGTACATGCTTGAAGGGGGAGGAATAAAGTGAAATAGAGTGGCTAAAATAAAGCCTAGGAAAAGTGTGGGAATGTAGGCCCACTGCACCAAACAAGTATGGCATAAGAAGAATTGTCCAAAATTGTTTCTTGAAAGTGGTAGTAGGGAGAAAAGGAGGTAAAAGGAGAAAAGGGGGGAATAAGTTTACAGTCCCATATCCTGACTGAGGAGTTTGGCATCATCCTCTTCCTCAAGGTCAATCCCCAAGTCAGTGGCTGGATGGATGTTTCTGGCAGGGATCCAGATAGGGATCTGTGAAGTTTCTGGAAAGACAAGCATACCCTTGGCCCTGCATTAAAACTTTTTTTTTTATAATTAGTTCCTTTAGGGTCCAGTTATTTCTCTCCACTATGGCTTATCCTTTTGGGTTGTAGGGGATTTCAAGGGAGTGTTTGATTCCCCAAGATTCCATGAAGGATGTGAATTATGCAGATGTGTATGGACATATTGGAGGTTAGTAAAGGAAGGTATGTGGGTAACATCCATCTGCCAGATAGAATTTGGAGTAAGGCCTCTAGGATTGACTCCTTGAGGTCATAGGGGCCCCAAGGGGCTAGAGGGGTGCATGCCTTACAGGTAAGGGTTACATGTTTGCATTGGCTAAGCGAAAGCTCAGAGTATAGGGTTCTTAGGTTAGTGGGGGATAGATGGAACCTTTGGTGTAAACGTCTAGCTTGTTCTAAAGGTAGCAGGTAGGAGACAGCAATAAACTTGTCTACCTGCAAATTACCATCATTCATAAATCCAGGCAGACCAGTGTGTGAGCAAACGTGCTCAATAAATCTAAAGGTGGATGGCCCATTGTAAAAGGACTTGTTCAAAGTAGGAGTCAATGACAGATTCCTGGGCTGCCTTGCAGATGAGAGCCAGATCAGAGAGGGGGGTGGGGTACCAGGGCCTGGCTGTTGCATGTGGCCATAGGCAGTGAAGGGGCTTATCAGGGAATTGGCGGTTGCCTGGTTGTGTCCAGGATGGATCAGGTGGAGGTCCTTCCAAGGGTAAAGAGGGGCAGGGGTGGTTGTGAGCGCAGCTGCCTCAGGTTTGGGTGGCTGTCTTTTATCATGAAGGGTTGGGATGGGAGGGACGAGCTTTGAAGATCTAGTTTAGGTTCCTCCTTACAGTTTTCATTATGGGTGGAAATGACTTCCTCCATGGAGGAGCCCTTAAGGATGGCAATTATGGCAAGGAGGATAGGAAAGAATTGGTCAGGGGATGTGCACCCTTCATAAGCCTTACATTTCTTCATGAGGAAGAGAACCCAGGACCAAATAGAAGTATCCCAGATATTCTCCAGATTAATCCATGGGGATAAAACAAGAGTTTCATCCCAAAAGCTATGGAGGTACTTTTGTTTCACTTTTAAGCCATGTTGCAGGAGGAGGGCCTTAAGAGCCTGCATTTGCAGCATCCTCTGATGGGGAGGGAGGTTGCCCAATATGGCATGGTGGTGTTTGGCGGGGGGTCTAGGCTGGGACACTCCTGAATCAAGGATACTGAGAAAATGATAGCCCAGATCAAAAATGATAGCCCAAAGGATAATCATGCAAACCACAACTCCTAATGATGGGGCCAGTTGAGACATATGGAATGTTTAGTGGCAGACTTCCATGGGTCATTACTCGAC
The DNA here is from genome assembly GCA_036365145.1 of Orientallactaga sibirica. Classification (NCBI taxonomy): domain Eukaryota; kingdom Metazoa; phylum Chordata; class Mammalia; order Rodentia; family Dipodidae; genus Orientallactaga; species Orientallactaga sibirica. The sequence goes on from JAEOAD010000025.1 coordinate 1,059,008, forward strand.
AGCCATATGCCTACACAGTGTCTCCGGGGAAGCTCAGCCAAAGGCCTTGCCTTGGTTCCGAAATCAGGTGTGTCAGACCCTTATGTGATTTCGCTGGGACAAACCAATAGTGGAGGGGCCAATACGGCTTCGGGACCATGTAGCAATGTGTGTCTTCCTGCCTGGGAAAAGGACAAACAAAAAGAAAAGGGAGGAGGAGGCCCTCTCACCCTTGGGAAGCCGTCAGCACAGAGAACAGCAAGGGGCCTACTGACCAGATGATCTTGAAGGGGGCATCTTGCCAAATGCAGAGGGGACTACTTGCGGACAATCAAGGAGGGAGTATCTTGCCAATGCCAAGGGGGCAGAGGGTCCCTGTTAAGGTGCCAGATGTTGGGGTCCCTCCTAGGGGAGCCCAGGAGGGATGGCAAGGTCTCTGCTGAGTTGGGGGTGAGAGATGCAGAGTCATGACACAGACTCTGGGAGTTGGGTGGAAGCAGCAGAGGGCAAGCTGTGGCAAACTCATTTATTCAAGGAAGTGTAGGGAGTTTTAAGGGGTTTTTGGCTGGCTGATCATTGTATGGGGTGGTCCCCTTCTTGTGACCAATTACAGCCTGTCTCTGGGCAGATCATCTCATAACAGGTTTCTAGTGAGCATGGGACTGTAGCTGTTGTTACTCCAGACCTGCGTGGGGCACCATGTCCACAGAAGCCACTTCCTGGTTTCTTCTGGCATGTGGTCTGGCTAGGGCCTGACCTGCATTGTGCCATACATATCCTCCTTTTTGTTATTATTATTGGCAACCCTGGGAGGCATGGTTCTTTGCCAAGCCAATTGTTGACCCCAGGCCCCAAGGGATCATCACATGTGACAGTGCTTGTCTCAGGTTGCCCCATCTCATGGGGTCTTACCCGTCATTGATTATCCACCATCCTGGTGAGAAAACCCGAGGGGTGTGGCCTTGTTTCTTTTAGCATGCGGTTTGGCTAGGGTCAGACTGGCCCCCTACAGCCTCAAGGAGTCAATCCTAGAGGCCTTACCACAAATTATATCTGGCAGATGGATGTTACCCACATACCTTCCTTTGGTAACCTCAAATATGTCCATGTCATTGTGGACACTTACTCTAAGCTTACTTTTGCTATTGCTCTCTCAGGGGAGAAGGCGTCCCATGTCATTACAGTGACAAAACCCACCATATTGGTCATGGGTGTACCCTGGTCAATTAAAACTGATAATGGCCCTACATACACATCTGCCCGGTTCATGTCCTTCATGAAATCTTGGGGAATAAAACATTCCCTTGGTATCCCCTACAACCCACAAGGACAAGCCTTTGTGGAGAGAACTAACCGGACCCTAAAGGAACTAATTATAAAACAAAAGTCCACTATGTTGCCCAAGGATCTCCACTTGTCCCTGGTGGAAGCTCTCTTCACCCTCAATTTTCTCACCTTTGATGAGGCAGGACTCTCCCCAGCCTATAAACATTGGAGATCCCAACCAACCACAATGCCCTTACCCTTAGTCTGCTGGAAGGTTCCTCTTACTAATATCTGGAAGGGACCCCACCCTCTTTTAACACAGGGCTGAGGATAAGCTTGTGTCTTTCCAGAAACTTCACAGATCCCTATCTGGATCCCTGCCAGAAACATCCAGCAAGCCACTGACTTGGGGATCGACCTTCGCCCCAGGCGGCAGGGTTCAACAGAGGCTCAAGGGGAGGCTAAACCTGGATGGGGAACAAATAGGCACAAAGAAGAAAGCCCTGCCTCAGACTCCGGTCAAGGCTTCAAATTTATTATTATTCATACAGAGGTATATATAGGGGAGGCAGGAAGAAGGTATGTGGGCAAATGGAATTTATGGCTGCCAAATGGATTTTATGGCTACCAGATGTTTTGATTGACGAGAGGGGTGGGGGTCTTTTGAGTGATGGGCCTCACAGATGTTTACAAGGATGTCTGTGTTGAGATCACAGGCAGGGCAGAGTTACATCAATCCTGTTTGTTAAGATACACATCTTTAGGTTACACCTTGTTCTTATCTACAGATCAAAGTAGGCTTTTTGGGAAGGCTTGGTAATTTTCACAGGACCTCAGGAAGCTGAAATCTTAACACAAAAAGTGGAGGCTTCTTCCTCCAAATGGTTGCAGTTTGGCTCAAGGTCCCCAACAGACCTTGAGGAAGAGGATGATGCCAAACTCCTCAGTCAGGATACGGGACTATAAACTTATTCCCCTTTTTTCTCCTTTTATCTCCTTTTCTCCCTACTACCACTTTCAAGAAACAATTTTGGACAATTCTTCTTAGGCCATACTTGTTTGGTGCGGTGGGCCTATATTCCCATGCTTTTCCTAGGCTTCATTTTAGCCACTCTATTTTGCTGTATTCCTCCCCCTTCAAGCAAATACTTCTCATTAGTCACACCTTTGCCTTCTTGCTTATTAGTGCCTCTTATGGTAATGTTACCCTCCAACCAGCCACAAATTCCTTTGCAACTCCTTTGATTGCATTGATCTGCTACCATTAAGGACACTCAATGCTACTAATTATGATGCTAAGGGTGAGTTCATGACAAGTCACCCAACAACCTGTCCTACCCCAGTATTTTTCAGGTTCTGTAGTTGATTCTCACTTGCCGGGACCATTCTTATGCCACAGAGCCACCACCACTTGGTCCTCCCATGCCTCCTAGGCAACAGCCACACCCCTTGGGTTTTCTCACCAGATTGGCAGGTAGTCAATGACAGAAAAGACCCCATGAGATGGGACAACCTAAGACAGGCACCGTCGCATGTGATTATCCCTTGGGGCCTGGGTTCAACAATGGCTTGGCAGAGAACCATGCCTCGCAGGGTCGCCAATAATAAAACAAAAAGGAAGATATGTATGGCACAATGCAGGTCGGGCTCTAGCCAGACTGCATGCTAAAAGAAACCAGGCCACACCCCTTGGGTTTTCTCACCAGGATGGTGAGTAGTCAATGACGGGTAAGACCCCATGAGATGGGGCAACCTAAGACAGGCACCATCACATGTGATGATCCCTTGGGGTCTGGGGTCAACAATTGCCTGGCAAAGAACCATGCCTCCCAGGGTTGCCAATAATAAAAACAAAAAGGAGGATATGTATGGCACAATGCAGGTTGGGCCCTAGCCAGACCACATGCCAGAAGAAACAAGGAAGTGGCTTCTGTGGACATGGCATCCTGCGCAGGCCTGGCGTGACAACAGTTATGGTCCCATGCTTGTGAGAAACCTGCTATGAGATGTTCTGCCCGGGGACAGGCTCTAATTCATCATAAGAAGTGGACCACCCTATACAATGATTGGCCAGCTAAACCCCTTAAAATCCCCTATAGTTCCTTGAATAAATGAGTTTGCCGCAACTCAGCCCCTGCTCCTGGAGTCTGTGTCTTGACTGCGCCTCTCACCCCCAACTCTGCAGAGACCTTGCAGTCCCTCCTGGGCTGGCTCTGGGGGGGACCCCAATACTTCTGGTTTACCCATGATCTCCATGTTTGGTCATTTTAGGGAGTCCTGCAGTTCCTTCATATTCTGTTCACTTGATGGTTTGAACTTAGCAAAGGTTTTGGCCTCACGATCAATTTCTTCTGTCTTATCTTCCAGGTCAGAAGTTCTGTCTTTCACATGAGTGACTCTGTTGGTGAGGGATTCTAGAAAGGTTTTCATAATTCCTATTTGATTTTTGTTTTGTTATTTTGCATCATGTCCATCTCTTTTTTGAGGTGCAATTTCAATTCGAGTTCTGATTTTCTTGATGCTCCTGGAGTTCATTCCTGTATTTGATCATGTCCTCACTAAGCTTAATCAACCAGTTGTTGATATCTTCCATTTCTGGACTCACCTTCAATTTATTCATATCTCTTTGGAGGGTTCTAACGTTTCTTTCAATCAAGTTAAGTCTACTGTCAAAAGCTGAATGCTCTAGGAGATGTTTCTGTTCAATTTCATTGATACGATTATTGGTTCTTTGATAGTTTGTTTCTAGTTCACTGATTTTTTTTTGATAAGGGTCTCATTGATTGTTGTGTTTTCATTTTGGGAATGAATTTCTGTTGATTTCTCTATGATTTCATTGGAGGCTTCCATTGTAGGACTAGGCATCCTTGGTGGTGCTCTCTCAGTTTTCTTTAATTGGCTTTTTTTTTGCATTGTTGTCTACTCATTTTAGGAAGACTCTTCATTTTATTGAGGAAGTTGCAAGTTTTTTTCCTTTGGCCCATGCATCCTCTGACCCAGGTGAACAGAGATGTTGGTACCCAGTGGCCAGTCAGGATACCAGAGCAAAAGACCTGATTCCACAGCTCACACATGGACCAGGTCTCACCAAGGAAGGCACAATGGGACCTACAAGGACCAGGGGACTGGGAGGGGCAAGAGAATATGGATCTGGCCTACTTTGTGCTATACTCTACAGCACACAGATCAGTGCAGGGAACCCAGAACAGGGAGGTGGGAGGAGCCTGGATACAAGGTTCTGGCCTACTCACTACAGACTGCTGTGCCCACCCACACACTGTCAGGGCAGACAACCCAAATGGGGGAAGTGGGAAGCTAGCCAACAATTTTGACTTTTTTTTGTTTGTTTTGTTTTGTTTTTTGAGGTAGGGTTTCACTCTAGCCCAGGCTGACCTAGAATTCACTCAGTATTCTCAGAGTGGCCTTGATCTCATGGCAATCCTCCCATCTCTGTCTCCCAAGTGCTGGGATTAAAGGCATGCTCCAACATGATTTTAACTCTTTAGAACATACCGAGGCTAGATCTGAGTGGAAACCTATATAAGATGGAAAATGTTAATATCCGGCTTTAAACCCCCTTTTTTTCCGATTTTTTTTTTTTTTTTAATGAAGAAGGCCAATGGACTAGCTTTTGGACTAGAGTGATTATTACCCATGTTGGTTAGATATAGGCTGAGACTATTTCTGAAACATTTTCTGGGTATCCTTTAGGTATCCCCCCAAAAAAACTACCAGAAAAAAAGACACTTTCTTTTGTCCTAAGACCAGGCTTAAGGTTGGTTGGAAATGGGAACCTCCAATAGTAGGGAGATGGGAACTTCCCACAGTGGGGAAATTGGATGAAGACCCCTGGTGGGGTCAGCAAAGTCAAAGTCCCAATTGTGAAGCGCTGTTCTGGTAAATGCCTTATCTAAAACTCCTTAGATTGGAGTGGTGAATTGAAGTTTCATGCTGGATTTTGGCAGTGGTTCAGAAATGGTGAGTGGAGCCCTCCCATGTCAGAGGTAGAGAGGAATGACATTCCCCCTCAAACCTCAGAGGGCAGAGTGGCTCCCAGAAATATGAAAGGAGGGATGGTGGGGAGGGAGAGGGAAAGCCAGGTGATTACCTTGAAGGCATGCCTGAGTTTAGCATAGGATTTTAGATGTTTGCCTAAGAGTTGCCCTAACCAGAACTCTTTAGTATCCACATGAGAGCCATCAACCTCATGAAATCCATGGGCCAGATTAGAAGGGAGAGAGAGCGAAGGGAAAGAGCAGAAAGAAAAATAGAGTGGATGCCAGGAACTCCCCAGGATCCAGGTGTTGACTTGGAAGAAGCAGTCACTGTCCACAGATCCCTGGTTTCATTCAAGTTTCAGCACCATATGTTCTTTTTGTAACATTCCTGAAGCGGGAAAGTATCAAAGCAGAGACCAATTCAGAGGAGACATGAGTGATGAAGAGAGTAACTCATGGTTACCCCAATTTTAGAGTAACTACACAGGCAAAACATCAAGAGTTGGTGAGAACACCCATGTGGTAAATTTGGTGATCAGAGAAAATCATATATGTAATTAAAGTGATCAGTTACCCCAAACTATAAAGCAGAGGCAACAGAAAACCTTAGATCAAGAAACAATGTTATGTACTCCCATCCCCACCCAGCTGGGTGGGAGTAGAGGCCAGACTAATGTGTTCACATAGCACAGGGTAAGGGCCAGAGAGAACCACACACATCTGGGGTAGAGCCAGAAGAGAAGAGAGGGAGTGGCTGGAAGACCATAGCCTTTATATCATCAGATTTAGGTATGCAAAGGGAAGAGTCGATTGGCTAGTAAATTAGAGGATGGACCCGAGGGTCAGCCCATCCAAGTAGTTCATTAGGCTGTGGACAGCAGGGGCCGCTGTAAACTTGCCTAAATCAGTTTTGAATTTTGGTCTTGTGCCAGGGCTAGGTTACCCGTAACTTGGTTTTCTTTGAGCCTCAATTTCTAACTGAAGTAGCCTAAAAATGCTACTTTTCTCCTATCCTTCTTCAATGTCACACTTATGTAAAGCTTGAACAAACAGACAAAGCTAGTGAAAATATATTTTGATTTTTGTTAATGACTCAATTTTTTCAGTAGTCAAAGCTTAACATAGTAGGAAACCTATGTATACCTGAATTTTAACTTTGATATGGAACCTGGCAATATAAATAAATTTACCAAGTTACTATAAAGAATTAAATTTGAATTATATAAATATTAAGGTGAGAGAAAATACAGAGAAACAACATTTTATGTTAACCTATTTGATCACAGGCAACTTAAACCTTTTTCTGTTTAACTCCCATAACTTTTTTACATCAACTCTCATCTTTCACATCTTGAGAACACACTTTATAATATTAATTTTGATAATTCCTTTTTGTATTTTTCATTATAATATTTATTATAAAATTAGAAATTAACTTTAAAACCCAGGAAGCTGTGATTCAATAGAAAGCATTTATATTATATCTTAACAGTTATAAATACAGGCAAAACATAACATTTCTGTGTTTTGTCAGTAAACACAAATTAATCACTTCTATAAAGATTTAAGTCATAATAAACTTTCAAAAGGCAAAGTTAGAAGCAGCACTAAACTTTGGTATTTAAATATTTCTATTGTAGTAGCAAGCATGAACAAGCATAAAGCCAAAAGTACAGAAGTATTTAAAATATATTGTAAGCCTGTTTTTAGTAACAACATAATCTTAAAATACATCCATAAACATCAACTTAATGACCATAAGCATCAGACCATTAATTTAGCTACTCATAAAGACAAAACACAGAACACATGACACATATGACTACACAACTGCTAGCCAGCATTAGACATATGACAGCGGTCACAGTACATGATTAAAAAGAGATGTCTTTTTTTTTTTTTTTTTCTTTTTGGCTTTTGAGTTAGAGTTTTGCTCTAGCAAAGGCTGACCTGGAATTCACTCTGTATTCTCAGGGTGGCCTCAGACTCTTGGCAATCCTCCTACCTCTGCCTCCCAAGTGCTGGGATCAAAGGCATGTGCCGTCATACCTGGCTCAAGAGAGATGTCCTTTTCTTAAGATATTAGTTATATTTTAAATTGATGAGGACTTACGTTAATTTTTTTTGTTTTTGTTTTCTTTTTTTTTTTTTTTTTGAGGTAGGGTCTTGCTCTAGACCAAGCTGACCTGGAATTCAATGTAGTCTCAGGGTGGCCTCAAACTCAAGGGAATCCTCCTACCTCTTCCTCCTGAGTGCTAAGATTAAAGGTAATTTTTAAATTTATATAACTACTCGCTTGTGAGCCAATGTTTCCATATCACCAATATAGACAATATTTTATTGCCAAATTTTTATCCTGATTATTTTCTTTAAATCTTAAATACAGATTAACAGCTGCTTGCAGTTTGAATTTAAAACTCACACTGTTTTCTTTTTACCTAGAGAAGACTCTAACATGTGGGAGTGACTTGTATGCCCTCAGAGAAGGCATGGAGTCAATGGCAGGTCTTACTTTTCAGGTGTCACAAAAAAAAGTTTATGTGGCCAAAGTTTATAAATGAAGGCCCACACAATGGAGAATAGAGTCCTTATCTTACCACATTATACCAAATATGGAAAAAAGGCTATAATTGAAACATGAGTGAGTGGAAGCTTGTGGGGAGATCCATAAGAGCTGAGGTAGAGGGAGAGGGGTCAGGGATGCTGTGACATCTGTGCAGGTAGCTGCAGTAGTGGAGGAGGAGTGTGGGGGAGAGAAAGCAGAAGAGGAGAGGTGGTAGAAAGAGTCAGAACTAACAGGGAGTGGGCTCACCAGCTGAGTATGTATAGTGGGTCAGCGGAGTTTGGCAGTGGCAATGGTGGAGTTTGATGCTAAATGAATTTGGTAGGCAGAAGCTGAGAAGCATAGGGGGAGACTGGGATGAAGGTAAAAAAAGAAATCCTTGAACCTTCACCATTTCTTTAGAAAAAGTTTGAATGTGTCAAGTTAATTGTTGGCTGTCTTGTGGAATGGAGGAATAAGTGCCCATATTGGAATTTATATTTTTTAAGGTGGGTCAGCCTCTGAGGATGCCTGAGAGTTCTTTCAAGAGTACAAAAAGACTGTCAGGAAATCTGGTGAGTGAAACCTCTTGATGGCTTTTAGGAGATGTGAAAGACTGCCAGGAGATGTGAAAGGACCTCCTGCTGTCAGGACATGGAATAAAGACTCCCAGGATCCTGGAAATGAACCCAAGATGCCACTAGGAAATCAATGGAAGGCCCCTTACCTTTAACTCCTTGGGTTGCAGTGAAACATGTCTAGTGTTGACTGTTATTCCAGAAATGGCAAAATTGGACCCCTTTATGTCAGAGATTAAGAGGAAAGTCGGGAAAAATTGAGTACCTGGGTAGGTGAGCAGAATTGACAGAGAGGGAAGAGATCAGAGGTAGAAGAATATATGAATATGGAGACATTTTTTCTTTTTCTTTTAATAGGAATAGTACTTTTTCTCTTTTATGTTTATTATTAATTATTATTATTATTAACAAGATGATTCGTATGGATACATCATGTGTTGGTACCCTCTTTTCCCTCGTCCTTACCCACATTACAATGGGGATGCTCCTCAGTGGAGTTGCAGGTATTCACCATAGGGTTGTAGATTATGTGTTATGGGAGTAGTAGTCAGTTATTTCGGGGGGAAGTGAATACATCTGGGCATGATGTCTCAATTTGTGACTTTTACACTCTTTCCGCCCTCTCTTCAGCAAAACTCCCTGAGCCATGGTGGGTGAGTTTTAAGTCTACTTCTTAGGAGCTTCAAGATTTCTACTTTTGTAGGTGTTGAGTATCCTTTGGGTGTGTTTCCTACACCCTAGTGCTAATTATCAGGAGCAGAATGGAAGCAGCACTCTTGCTAATCTCCCCATTCCTCTGTGGATTCAGCTGTGGCATGGCTGAAGTGTGAGGGGTAGATTTATCTCCTCTGGTCCAATTATCATCTGAAAAAGGATAGATTCTCCAATGGAAATTGAAGTCAGCATAGTTTAAATGGGATAAAAATTATTAATTTAGGGAGAATTTGATGTATGTAACCATCCTAACTGTAACCCCTCTTTTAGCTAAAGACTAGTGAGAGTTTGACACTGGAGAACATAATCTTTGTCTCCATAGGATTCTGATCTGGTTCCAAACTCCAGATATGGGTTCTGTTACACTGAATGGATCTCTTAGCCAATCAGAAAGCTATTGGTTACCCACTGAGGCTGTGTACTATACTATTGCACTGGCATTTACATCATATCAGGGTGTTTGCTTCTAAATAGCCTAGACCTCAGGTTGCTCAGAGCATTGTTGGCCATTTTCCCCCAGTAGCGCATACAGTACTTTCCAGCACTAGATAGGCTAACTATCTGGGGACTGGATTTCTTCAGAATTCCAGTCAGGTCTCTCCGTGCTCTGTGATAGTGGCCATATGGTGTCTTCAGCTATAGGGTCTTGGCTTTTGCCTCAGGCAGGTAATCAAGTGCTTTGACAGAAAGCTATCTTTCTAAAAATATTTTATTTTTATTTATATATTTGAGAGAGAGGGAAAGAAGCAGTTAGAGAGAGAAGAAAGAGAATGGGCATGCTAGGGGATCCAGTCACTGAAAACAAACTCCAGATGCATGTGCCACCTTGTGCATCTGGCTTATGTGGGTGCTGGAAATTTGAACCTAGGTCCTTTGGGTTTGCAGACAAACACCTTAACCACTAAACCATATCTCCAGCCCAGAAAGCTGTCTTGACCTGGGGACCTCATAGGTATTTCCAATCAACAGCTTAATGTGGGTAGCAACCAATCTCTGGTACTGGGAGTTACAAGTCAGAGAAAGAAAAAAAATTTCTTTTAAGCATAGGCTTCATCCCACCCTCACCAAAGGCCTACTTTTCAGGTCCTTCCCCCTTACTCTTTTTGAGGGTTATATCTTTTAGGCTATCTCCAAGGATAAAGGATTCTATGGTACCAGTTAATTTTGGATTTAATTTTATGTTTGTTTCCCTCCCTCTCATTTCCTTCCTGTCCTCCCAAACCCTTCCTTCCCTATTGTTTGGGCCTTTGAGTTGCCTATCAGGTATGACAGCAGGTCCAGGTTAGGAACCACAGATAAGTGACACCATGTGGCATTTTTCTTTCTGTGATTGTGTGAGTTTACTGAGTATGATCTGTTCCAAGTCTGTCCATTTTTCTATAAATTTCATTGTATCATTTTTTCTTACTGCTGACTAGAATTCCATTGTGTAAATGTACCATAACTTTGTTATCCATTCATCCAATGATGGGCATCTGGACTGATTCCAGTTCTTAGCTGTAATGAATTGAGCAGCTATAAACATGGTTGAGTAAACATCTCTGTATTGATGTATGGAGCATTTAGGATACACGCCAAGTAAGGGAATAACTGGGGCTGTTGGTAGCTCTATGTTCATCCTTTTCAGGAATCTCCAAATTGATTTCCATAATGCTTGTACAAGTTTACATTCCCACCAACAGTGGATGATGAAGGTTCCTCTTTCCCCATGTCCTTGCCAACATTTGTTGTTAGATTTTTTTTTAATGATTGCCATCCTTACTGGAGTAAGGTGGAATCTCAAGGTTGTTTTAATTTGCATTTCCCTAATGGTTAGGGATGTTGAACATTTTCTTAAGTGTTTGTTAGCCATTTGTAATTCTTCCTCTGAGAACTCCCTATTCAGTCCCCTGTCCTGGAGTGGGTTGTTTGATTTTTTATTGTTTAGTTTTTTGAGTTCTTTGTAGATTCTAAATATTAGGTTTCTGTTATTTTTATAGCTGGCAAAGATTTTCTCACATTCAGGGGGTAATCTACTGGCTCTGCTTATGCTGTGTTTGTGAAAAAGATTTTAGCTTTATGAGATCTCATTGGTTGAGTGATTGTTTAATTTCTTGGGCTACTGGAGTTTTTTTTCAGGAAGTCTTTCCCCACTCCTATGTCATAGAGAGTGCTTCCTATTTTTTCTTCCAGTAGGAGAAGAATTTTAGGTCTTATATTGAGGTCTTTAGTCCATTTGGACTTTGTTTTCATGTATGGAGAGATGAGTGGGTCTAGTTTTATTTTTCTACATATGGTCATGGAATTTGTCCAACACCATTTGTTGAAGATGGTGTCTTTTCTCCAGTCTACATTATTGGTAACTGTGTCAAAGATCAAGTAGCTGTAGTAACTTGACCTAAGGTCTGAATCTTCAGTTCTGTTCCATTGGTCTGTTTCTGTTCTTATACCAGTACCATGCTGCTTTTGTTCCTATTGGGTATGGTGATATCTCCAGAGGTTTTTTGTTTCCCCTGAGGATATGTTTGGATATCTGAGACCTTCTGCCATTCCATATAAATTTTGAGATCATTTTTTCAATCTCTGTGAAGAATGATACTGGTATTTTTATTTGTATTGCATTAAATCTGTATATTGCTTTTGGTTAGAATTGCCATTTTCACATTATTAATTCTACCTATTAAGGAGCATGGGAGGACTTTCCATCTTCTCAAGTCCTCTATTTCTTCCTTCAGTTATTTTAATGTTTTCATTATATCAGTCATTCATATCCTTGATTAGTGTTATTCCAAGGTATTTATTTTTTTGTTGCTATTGAAAATGGTTTGTTATGGAAAATGATTTATTTCTCTGTATATTTTTCCTTTGCATATTGAAAGGCTACTGGCTTTTGTGCATTGATTTTGTATTCTGCCACTTTACTGAAGGGATTAATCACCTTTAGAAGTTCTGAGATGGAGACTTACAGGTCTCTTATGTATTGGATCATGTCATTTGCAAATAGGGCTAACTTGACTTCTTCCTTTTTAATTTGGATCCTTTTTATTTCTTTCTCCTGTCTTATTGCTTGGGCTAGTATTTCTAGTACTATGTTGAAGAGCAGTAGTGAGGGGGAAACCCTGTCTTATTCCCAAACTCAGTGGGAACTCCTTGAGTCTTTTCCCTTTAAGTATTATTTGGGCTGTGGCTGCTTTATATATAGCCTTTATTGTCTTGAGATATAAACTCTTCACACCTATTCTTTCCATCATTTATATCATGAAGTGGTGTTTTATTTTGTCAAAGGCATTTTCTGCATCAATTGAGATGATCATGTGGTTCTTATGGTTCAGTTTATTTATGTGGTGCACTATGTTGACCAATTTCCATATGTTGAACCATCCCTGCATCCCTAGGATGAAGCCTACTTGATCATGGTGGATAATGATGTTGATGTGTTGTTGAATTCAGTTTGTGAGGATATTGCTCAGGATCTTTGCATCTACACTGTTCAGTGATATAGACCTATAATTTTCTTTTTATGTTGCATCTTTGTCTGGTTTTGGCATTAGGATGATGCTAGCTTCACAAAAGGAGTTGGGATGATTCCCTGGTCTCTGATTATGTGAAACAGTTTGAGAAAAAATTGTTTTCAGTTCTTCTATGAAGGTTTAATAGAATTTAGCTGAGAAGCCATCAGGTTCTGGACTTTTTTTGGGGAGGTTTTTGATTACCTTTTCAATCTCCATGGATGTGATAGGTTTGTTTGGGAGATTAATCTTCTGTGAGTTTAGTTTTGGAAGGTGTTATGTGTTTATGAATTCATCAATTCTTTCAGATTATCCAGTTTTGTGGAATAGAGATTTTGGAAATATGCCCTGATGATTCTTCCAATTTCATTGATGTCTGTTGTGACCTCTTCTTTTTCATTTCTGATTTTGTTAATTTCAAGCATTTTGCTTTTTTGCCTGATCAAATTGACCATGGCTTTATCAATCTTGCTTATTTTTTCAAAGAACCAGGTCCTCATTTTGACTTTTAAAATTGTTTTCTAGTTTCCAATTCATTAATTTCTGCTCTGATCTTTATTATTTCTTTCCATCTGGAGCTCTTAGTGTTGGATTATTCTTGTTTTTCAAGTGCCTTTAGTGGACAGGTTATTAATTTGCAATCTCTCTGTCTTTGTTATGAAGGCATTTAGTGCTATGAATTTTCCCCTTAGGACTGCCTTCATTATGCCCCATACATTTTGGTAGGTTGTGTTTTCATTATCAGTCAATTTTAGGAATTTTACTTTTTAAAAAATTTTTTCCACAACCCATTCATTGTTTAAAAGTGTGTTGTTTAGTCTCCAATAGCTGGTGGAGTTCTTGATGAGTGTCTTGTTGCTGATTTATAGATTTAAACTATTGTGATTTGATATGATGCAGGAAGTTACTTCAATTTTCCTGAATTTATGGAGGCATGCTTTATGGCCTAATATATGGTCTATTTTTGATAAGGTTCCAAGGTCTGATGAGAAGAATGTGTATTCTATAGAGTTGGGGTGGAAAGTTTTTTAGATGTCTGTTAGGTCTAGTTGATCTATGGTGTTGTTGAACTCTATTATTAGAGTATTAAAGTCTCTTACTATGATGATCTTGGTGTTTATTTCTGGTTTTTTTGGTTAAGTAGGTTTTGTTTTATAAACTGTGCTGCACCTGTGTTTGGTGCATATAAATTTATGATTGTGATGTTATTATGTTGGATCATTTCCTTGATAAGTAGAAGTGGCTTTCTTTGTCCTTTTTAATTATTTTTGGTTTGAAGTCTATTTTATCAGGTATTAATATAGCAACATCTGTTTGTTTCTTATTTCCATTTGCTTGAAATATCATTTTCTATCCTTTCACCCTGAGGAGGTGTCTACTTTTAGTAATGAAGTGGGTTTCTTGAAGACAACAGATAGAAGGGTCCATTCTTTTTATCCACCATGATCAAAATTATGTCTTTTGATGGCTATGTAAAAACCATTAATATTTAAGATTATTACTATGAGGCTTGAATTAATCCCTGCCATGATAAGGTGCTTAATGGGGTTTGGTGCTTCCTTATGTTTTCTACTTTTTTGAGCCTGGTCTATTTTTGGGTATTGTGATCTACCTGAAGTATTCTATGTAGGGTTGGCTATGTGTTCATATAATCAAAGAATTGACTTTTTTTTCAAGGAAAGTTTTCCTTTCACCATCTATTATGAGGGATACTTTTGCTGGCAAAAGTAGTTTGGGTTGGAAGCCACAGGTTTTTAGACTGAATTGTTTCATTCCAGGCCCTTCTGGCTTTCAGGGTTTCCACTTAGAAATCTGTTGTAATTCTGATGTGATATCCTTTGTATGTAGTGAGTTGTTTCACTCTTGCTGCTTTTAGCACTCTCTCTTTATTTTCATTGTTAAGGGTTTTAACATTGATGTGCCTTGGAGAGTTTCTTCTTTGGTCCTGTCTTTTTGGTGTTCTGTGGCTTCTTTTATCTGAATGGGCCTCTCTTTTGAAAGTTTGGGAAAATTTTCTTCAATAATTTTGTTGAATATATTCTTTATGTCTCTTGCCTGCATTTCCTCTCCTTCTGGTATACCCATGATCTGGACGTTTGGTCATTTTAGGGTATCCCACAGTGCCCTTGTATTCTTTGCACTTGATTTTTTGAACTGAGTTTGAACTGAGTAACATTTTGGGCCTCCTGATCAATGTCTTCTGTCTTGTCTTCCAGGTCAGAGGTATTGTCTTCCACATGAGTAACTTTGTTAGTTTGGGATTCTAGAGAGATTTTCTTGAGCTCTATCTGATTTTTGTTTTCTGTTGTGTTATTTTGTATCATGTCCATCTGTTTTTTGAGGTATTATTTCAGTTTGAGTTTTGATTTTCTTGATGCTTCCTGGAATTCATTCTTACATTTGATCAAGTCTTTGTTAAGCTTAATCAATTGGTTTTTGAGATCTTCCTTTTCTTGGCTCACCTTCAATTCATTCGTATCTCTTTTCAGGGTTCTAATATTTTCTTCAATCAAGTTAAGCCTATTGTCAAAAGCTGAATGCTCTAGGAGATGATTCTATTCAATTTCATTGATACAATTGTTAGTTTTTTGATGGTTTGATTCCAGTTCAGCAATTCTTTTGATCAGGGTCTCATTGGTTGTTGTGTTTTCATTTTGAGATTGAACTTCTGTTGATTTCTCTATGATTTCATTGAAGGCTTCCATTGTGGGATTAGGCATCCTTGGTGGAGAAATCTGTTTTTTGACTTTTGTTGGCTTTCTCCATTGTTGTCTACCGATCTTGGGAGACACTTTAGTCTATTGAGGAAGAAGCAAGTTTTTGTTCTTGTAGGATCTTCAGAAGGTGTTCTGCTTTAAATATGAACTGGATTGGTATACTAGTGTATGATGAGGTTATAATGCCAGATGCACAGAATGTGGAGATTGCAGGTACATTTGATGTACCTGCGGGACTGGGAGCTCTGGCCTACTCACTCCACTTCATGTACTCTTCAGCACATGGGAATCACGGGTTGGGGAACCAGGTGCCAAGGAGCTAGACAGCCAGAGGCAAGAGGCCTGCTCCTACAGAGGCTCATGCATTCTCTAACTCAGGGAAATAGGGGTGTTGGTACCCAGGATACCACACAGGGACCAGGCCTCCCAAGCCAGGGACCAGGAAACTGGGAGGTTCCAGGAATAGGGATCTGACCTACTCACTCTGCTGTGTGTGCCCTCTGGCGTGCACCCTCAGGCACAGGGTATCTGGGAGTTGGGGATGGGGGTACTTTGATCAGGAAGGTGGAGCAAGGGGCCTGCTATCACAGCAAGTTCACAGGATCCAAGTAGCCCCAACTGAGATGCAGTGGGACCTACCAGACCAGGAAACTGGGAGGAGCTCTGGGGAACAGGGATCTGGCCTACACACTCTATGCCCACTGAGCATACCATCTGGTGCAGGGTCTCTCTTTTTTGCCATAAGCCATTCCAGTTTATGAAGTTATCCAGATCTTTAAAAATTTAGAAGTCATTCCCACCAACAGTGAAAGAGTGTTCCTATTTCTCCACAGCCTCACCAGCATTTGTTTTTTTTTTTTTTTTAATGTTAGCCATCCTTACTGGGGTAAGGTGGAATCATATAGTTGTTTAAATTTGCATTTCCCTGATGATTAGGGATGTTGAACATTTTCTTAAGTGTGTGTTTGCCATTTGTATTTCTTCCTCTGAGAATGCCCTGTGCAGTTCTCTGCCCCATTTTGTGAGTGGGTTGTTTGATGATTTATTGTTTAGCCTTTGGAGTTCTTTGTAAATTCTAGAAATTGGGCCTCTGTCAGTTGTATAGCTGGCAAAATTTTTCTCCCATTCTGTGGGTAATCTGCTGGATTTGGTTATAGTATATTTGTCAGTGAAAAAGCTTTTCAGCTTCATGAGATCCCAATGGTTGAGTGATTGTTTAATTTCCTGAGATGCTGGAGTTTTGTTCAGGAAGTCTTTTCCCACTCCTATGTCGTGGAAAGTTCCTCCTATTTTTTCTTCCAGTAGTAGCAGAGTTTCCAGGTTTATATTAAGGTCTTTGATCCATTTGCACTTGATTTTTGCACATGGTGAGATGTGTGGTTCGAGTTTCATTTTCCTATAAATGGTTGTCCAGTATGTCCAGCACCATTTGTTGAAGATGCCATCTTTTCCCCAGTCTGCATTGGTAGGGCCTTTGTTAAATATCAAGTAACTGTACCCAAAGTCTAGGTCTTCTATTCTGTTACATTGGTCTATATTCCTGTTTTTATGCCAGTAACATGTTGTTTTTATTACAATGGCTTTGTAGTATAGCTTTAGATCAGGTATGGTGATGCCTCCAGAGGTGTTTCTTTTGCTGAGGATATGCTTGAATATCCAAAGCATTCTGCCTTTCCATATGAATTTTGAGATAGTTTTTTATGTCTCAGTGAAGAAAGAAGTTGGGATTTTTACTGGTATTGTATTAAATCTATGTAGTGCTTTCGGTAAGATTACCACTTTCAAAATGCTAATTCTGCCTATCCAGAAGCATGGGAGGTCTTTCCATTTTCGTAGGACTTCCTCAATTTCTTTCTTGAGTGCTTTTATATTTTCATTGTATTGATCTTTCACTTCCTTGGATAATGTTATTCCAAGGTATTTTATTTTCTTTGTTGCTATTGAAAATGGGAAAACCATTATGGAAAGCTATATGGAGAGTCCTGAAAAGGATGACTATAGACCTACCAACAGATCCAGTTATTTCCTTACTGGGCATTTATCCTAAAGGCTCCAAGCCTCAGATCAGAGAGATTTGCTCAACCATATTTATAGCTGCTCAATTCATAATAGCTAAGAGCTGAAATCAACCCAGATGTCCATCATTAGATGGATGGATAACAAAGATGTGGTATATCTATACTATGGAATTCTATGTAGCAGTAAGGAAAGGTGAAATAATGAAATTCTAAAAAACATGGTCCAACATGGAACAGATTATTCTCAGTGAGCTCACCTAATCACAAAAAGATAATTGTCACATGGTCTCATTCATCTGTGTCTCCTAACCTGAATCTACCCAAGATGCTGCCATACCTAATAAGTACCCTGAGGACCAGACAATAGGGAGGGTGGGATGGGGAGATGGTAAGGGAGGGAGGAGCAAAAGGGTGTGAGGGAGGGTAAGGGTGGGGGGACACAAATAGGGACCCAAAATGAAATGGTACCATAAAATCCTATCTTCTGAACAACAGGCTAAAACATTAGTCCTTCAGCAGCCCTACAGAGGGAACACCTGAACCATAGGGACCTGGAGAGAACATTGTGAAGACCAACGTTAATCTTTTCTTTTTTCTCTCTCTCTCTCTCTCTCTCCTCTCTCTCTCTGTCTCTCTGTCTCCTCTCTATACTCTCTTTCTCTTTTATATTATCTATCTTTTTCTTCCTTCACCTTCCTTGGCACTGAGTTATAACTCCCAGTACCAGCAAGGGGTTAACTTTCATGATGATCTGTTGATCAGAGAGACCTACATGGTTTCCCCAAAAAAGACAGATTTCTGTCAGAGTTCTTGATGACCCACCAAAGGTTAATGGTGAGACCCTACTGCCGAAGACATCATATGTGGGTGAGTCAAAACATGGAAAGACCTGGTTAGAATCTGGAAGAGGGTCAGTCCCCAGACAGTTAGCTAGTCTAGTTCCAGAGGGTGGTATATGAGTGACTGTGGGAAAATGACTGACACCTTTCCAAACAACTCGCAGTCTAAACTGCCTTGTAGGAAACAACCTGATGTAATGCTCAAACAAGTGCAATAGTGGCACACAGCCATGGTGGTTAACCAGCTGCTCTTGATTTGGCTAATAGATCCACTCAGTGGAATAGAACTCATTGCTGGAACTGGGAAATAAATCAAAACCATGTACAAAAAATGAGCCCTGTCTCCAAGCTCAAGCTCCCACCAAATGTGGGCTAGAAAAGGACTGACACACATAAAGTTCCATCTAAAATAACTATGGCCATTCTATCTATCTGGTTGTAACTTCTCTCTCCATTGGAGAATTTGCTTCTCTTTTTCAGATGGATGATGAACCCAAATGGAAGTTCAGCCTATCACACTTCACCAGGCAGGGCCCCAGCTGAAACCATAGAGTAATTCAGGGAAAGGGCAAGAGTACAGCTTTCTTGGTGAAAATGACACCAGAAAAAGGCTGAAGGAGATAAACACAGAGAACATCCAACTCCTACTAAGCCAGATATCCAGAGACACAGAGGCTCCCAAAACCTCATCACTGAAGTAGAACTAAAATGATCCCAACTTGGCTCAGGGAAATTCATGGAAGAGGGGGCAGAAAGAGTGCTAGAGCCACAAATTGGGTCATTATGCACATAGACTTGGCCTATCCCCCATAACTCTTGACTATCCCCATAATGCATGACCCAGATTCCCCAATGATGAGGGTCCCTTCAGAGGGGGGAGTACAGGGAAGAGGATAATGGAGTTACCAATATGAATGTAAAATTAGAATAATTTAAATAAAAAATTGAGAAGTCAAATGTGGCATTTTCAGGCCAGTAGAAAATATTGTCCAATTTAAGTTGTAGCCAGACTATACTTCAATAAAAAGAAAAATGAGGCATTTCAACTTTATGTCTAAGCTCTGGAAATGAATCAGAGAGAGAACAATAGGGTTCTGGAACCCACCTGGAAGACCTGGTCCCAGTTACCTGATTTATCAGAAAATGTAGCTAACATTGCATGTAAGAAAAGCCCTAACAAAAGGCAAGTGGAAATAGGGGAGGAGAGGAACTGTCAGTTTTGGGGTACTACTATCCCTGGTTTTACAACAGAGGACCAAAACAGGCAGCTTTTAAAATCTAAGAGTTTATTAAGATTAGTGAAGAGATAGTCTAGCGGTGAGGCCAGTGAAGTTTTGGAAATTTGGGAACCCATGGAGAATGGGAATTGCCAGGGCATCAGGCATGCAGGGCGGAGGATCCCAGGGCTGCCTTTTGAGTACAAGAAAAGGGAGCCACGTCTATCTCTCCTGGGTAATTCAGGAAGAGAGATGGAGGCTGACTCAGCATTTCCTTGGGCATCTTTAGATGATCCAGTGTTGGATGATCCAGAAGATATGGCAAATGGCATTTCTATGGCTGAAGCTAGAAAGTGGGGAGGAGGAGAAGCTTTTAGGCAGGCAAATTATCCTACCAGGCTGTTGGATATTTGCTACAGCCACCTGGAAGTTTTTGAGCATCCACTGAAGAGAAGCTTCTGCCTTGGCTTCATAGTCTTGTTTAGGGAATTTGCAATTCTCCATAGTGAGAGAAAGAACACAGGGTGGAGATCAAGGACATCTCAGGCTCTAGGAGTTAGCCCAAAATGATCTGTGCTGCCCACTGCTTCCTGTGTTGTAAGAGTGTCCTTACTCCAAAGAACCTGTCCTGGGTTTAACCCATAAATGTAAGGAAAAATATTTTAGAAGCAGGTTTGAAATGAAGGAGCAGGTAGAAATTTCTGGCAGGGGGTAGGGTTTTATTCTGATGTAGGAGAGAGACACACCATACTCCTAAGACATGAAGTGCCAACCAGGCTTTTATTTTTTCCCAACCAGGCTTTTTGTCTCAAAAGGTTTGGGTTGTGCTGGCAGTGAGGTGGGGAGGGGAGAGTGAGTGGGATTAACAAATCCTTCTTCTGAGATAGCCAGCCAGGTATCTGACTCCTCTGAGGATAAGTCAACAGGTTGCTTTCTTTTGAGATAGCAGAGGGGCATTTGTGTGATCTTGTAGAATCATTCATGGTCAGGTGGAATTTTTATTGAATTACTCCATAAAGAGGTACTAACTCCTCCAAGATGTGTGTGTGGTGGGAGGGCATGGCAGAAGAATGATAAAAGTTTCTCTCTGTTGCTTTGGAGGTAGTGCCTACCCATGAATATGATTTCAGATGGAGTTTGGCAAAGTTGCACTCAGTGGCTTTACCCAGTTATGGACCCAGGGTGGGGCAAATACCAAGGAGTTGTTCAATGCCTTCTCAGCAGCCCATATCATGGCTTTCCCCCCTGACTCTCAGTTACAGCCATGAAAGTAGGGCATATGAGTGGGAGGGTTAGTTACAATAACTGGATGAGAACCTGCATTTATTCTTAATACCTGAAAGAGCCCAACATTTTACTACCATGCTCTTGGCCTCACAAGGCAAGCTTGCTGAGCTGCTGTTTCTCAAGGGTGGTGCCTTCCATTCCTGTATTACATTTGTTCCCTACAATGTAGGGCATAGTGGACATCACTTGGCTGGGCAAGTTAGTGTCAAAACAGCTATTTCCTGAGCAGTGGCTGTAAGGACACAGATGTAAATACAAAGGGGTGTGTGAGCCCTGAAAAAGCCCAATACAACCAACAACTTCCTGGTGTGTGTGGGGGGGGTTGCTAGAGAAGGCAGTTAGACTAATAGGACCAGGATGACCCTTAAAGGGAGGGACCTTAGGTATCACACCCTCACCCCATCTATCTCAGCTTGTCCCACCTGCATTAGACATGAGATTTAGTATTTTCCCACCCCACTGAATTAGATCTCTTTTAAGTGTGCACCCTTCCCAGGTATGGGTGTATTTCTCCTCTAATCCCAGGCTGATTGGCTGGGACACCTGGTATAGGTGGGTCCAGGTGGGATGCTGCAAATTCTATATCCCCTTAGATCCACAGAGAGAGGGGGCATTTTTCCTCTCTCTCCAGAGCTGGAAGAAACATTTTTTTGGGTATTCGAAATGGTAAGAGCTCTCCAGGAAGAGACACTTTTTCCTTTTATCACTATCTTCACTTTTGATCTGTTTGGGAAGTGCATATTTTTAAAAATCCCTTCTTATTTTTTTAAACTAAGATCTATGGTTAGTTACATGTACTTCTGGGCTACAAGTGGCCTCCATGGGCCTTTGGGATCCACGTGGTATAATTCTCTTCTTCCCACTTTATCTTCCCTTATCTCCCAGTTTCCTACTTTCCCATTCCTTTGTAAGATCTGAATAAAATGTGGTATTTTAAAAGTCATTTTCTTGAAGCTGGAATTGCCAATTCTTTGGTTAGTTTGAAGATATGAACTCAGGGGTTCAAGTCCAGAAAGCACCCCAAGACCCCAATTCTCCCCATTACACTGGTAGTCGGAGATATGCAAGATCCTTCTCTAAACTAAAGTTACTGTCCAGAGCTCAGGTCATTTAAGTTGACTGTAAGGGGAAAAGCCTAGGTGAGGCCAGGGGAAGAGAATGAATAAAAGAAGGGCAGGGGGAGGGTCATTCAAAATTCAAGATAGTTTTGAATAAAAAGATTTACTGTTACTAGAAAACAGTGCCTACTTTTTGAATAATGGCACATCCAGAAGCTATAGACTGTTACTAGAAAATTTTCAGTGCCTGGGATGGGATAACTTCCAGTGAGTTGTTGGCCAAAGAGTTCCCAGTAGCCTCCAGAACATTAAAGGCTATTGCCAAGGCCCTTGGTTTCCCTTGAGAAACAGATGGTAAAACCCTATTGCTGAAGACATCTCTTGCCTGAGAGGCAAGGTCACTGAGAAAGCAAGCTGGTGCTGAGCAGAAAACCTTCTCCCTGTAGAGCAGTCAACTGAAAGCTAGAAAAAGCTGCATTGCATGCAGCCGCATGGGAGACAAGTCATCAGCAGTGAAAACAGTGGACACTGGAAAATTCAAGTTTGGCCAGATAGGCCCAATGACTGAATGAGTTCAATAGTGGCATGTCTGCTCTTCAGTGAGTCAGTGAGGAAACAGTCAACTGCTCCATAATTGGACAGATAAGTGGACAAAAAGGGTAAAGGCAAGTTTTCCGGTAGAGAGACGAAGGTCATAACAAGATGGACAATACATCTTCCAGTATTAGGGTTGGGAGGGAATACATGCCTGGTACTGAACAAACTAATCATATTACATAGGGCAAAAAAGTCAGTTAAAAAAAAATGGCAGGAGAGGTAAAACATCTGAGCTGAATAAACTGTTGAAAGAAGAATCCAAGAGGGACTCAGAACTTTCTGCAGTCAGGGCAGTGCACTGGTAAGTTCCCAGGTAAGGTGGGAAAATCCGGGATTTTGCTCTTGTTCTGGCTAAATTTTGCTCCTCTCAGTACAGGAATAGCGAACCGAAAGTAAAAGTTTTTCAATTTTTTGGCTCTGAATGAGCTGCTTCGTTCAAAAAACAAGCTGTTCCTGAAAGCACTACAGTCTTACAATCCCTTCATGTTCATATTCACGATATTAATGCGAGGAAGAAAGGTCGGAAAAGGCAAACAATCTCACTGACATAAGGGATGGCTACGTTCTGCTATCCAGGCCCAGAAAGTTTGATCAAGGTTAAATTTGTAATAAACTGGTTAGAAAAGCTAAAAACAGAGGCACTGAGACGGTTTTAGGTTACTTAGCTGCTATTGTCAACGCATTAATCAAGAGGCACTCTTTTCAGATGGTGATGACATTAAAACACTGGGATGACACAAAAGGCAAATAGTAAACATCTGATAAAAACTATGGGGAGAAGAAGGGATGGAGGTTCTAAAGGTGTCCCCATGGCACTGGAAAACATCCCTGTCACACACCCTCCAAGGCTCAGGGTCCATTGCAGAATTTATCCAGATTTTTGGTTTTAGAAAGAATGTAAGAGCCTTAAGAAAAAGGAAGTAGGAATCCTGCCCACATGGACCTCTCCTTTGCCTCCAGATTGTCATCTTGGCTGATCTCCGCTTATAATGCAACTGTCCAGACAGACATTGTTTGCCTAAGATCAGAGTAACACAAAAACGGAATGCAGTCATATCGTCCAGGCCCATGACCTTGCAGTGTTAGCTGAAAGACTCTCTAAAGGACAAGCTGATTACATGTGGGTTGGCATCCTTCACGGTTCTACGCTATTTTAAGAGTTACTGGAGGTCAAGACCCGTGTTTTAAAACATAAAAGGGGGAATAGAGCTGCGAGGTGCCGCGCCTTAAAGATGGTGCTGGCTTCCGCCTTCCGCCTTCCCGATGGCGAGTGCTCTCCTGGATAAACAAAAAGATGATGACATCAAATTAAAAGAGAGACTAATGGAGAAAGTCAGGAGGGGATAGTGACAGTGAAGAATGGAGTGAGTGAGTCAAGGGGAATAGGGTGGAGGGAGTGGGAGTGGAGGAGTGTTTTGAGTCAGTGAGTCAGTGAGTTTTGTCATGTAAGTCAGTCAGAAGATTGTTGTCAATGAAAAAAAGTGTTGAGTTGTGAAACTCTTCAGGGATGGAGGAGTGTCCAGCACTGAAACATTGTCCAATCCAAGGCTCAGGGTCCATTGCTAAATGCTGAATAGACTTTGCAACTCCAGACAGGGACCTTGCAGTTCTTACTTCACAAGACCCTCATAATAGAATAAAAAGATTCTCCTCAAAGAAGAGGATATGACAGAGAATGGAGTTCTGAAGGGGAATTTGTAGACCTGGTTGTCAATAAAAAAAAGAGTTGTGAAACTCTTCAATAGGTAGGATTGCCAATATGTATGCTAAATGCTGAATAGACTTTGCTGGGATTCTTACTTACTCTTCTCCTCAAAGAAGAGGCTTTCCTTTCTCTATTTGTAGACCTGGGTGGCATATTTTTTTTTTTTGTATTATTGTCCTAGATCTCTGAGTTCCACATGTTTCAAGTCTCTCTCTTGCTGGTTTTCAGTTTTTTTCCCCATCACTCACTTAGATATTCTGCTGTTACTTTATTGTGTGTTTATTTTCTTTGCAGAGAAGAAGGTGAGTGATGACACATGTATTTGTCCATGTTGTCCTATTCAGGTATGCTGATACTAATGTACAATAGGAAATCAGGTTCTTAGGACCACACTATGAAGAGTTGCCCATTCTGAATGTGCTGTTGGAACAGGCCTCTGTACTGACCAGTGAGAGTTACTGTATCTGTAACTGTGGAAGTCTTGGGTGTGATTAGTTGAAGTAGACATGTTCTAAAACTTGAACAGTTTTTTTCATGCATTTGCTTTTAAAATCTATACATGAGGTAAGTACAACAAGGTTCAAGTATGGATAATTTCATAAAAGATTTCTGGACAATTTCAACCAGAATTAAGAACCAGTAGGATTATTTAGGGAATGATTAGAAGTATAAGGCATAAGCCTTAAGCCCTGTCTTATGCCAAAAAAAATGGAGGCTGTATCAGTTATTTTCTCTTTGCTGGGATAAAAACCTGACTAAAAGCAGCTTAAGGGAGGGTTTATTTCAGGTTTATGATTTCAAGGGGAAGTCTCATCATGCTGGAGAAAAGCACAGCAGAGAGAGAACTAACTCACATCTTAATACATACACAGTATGAAGGGCCCAGTCTGAGTGAGCTAGTCCTGAACACCCAGTGTGTTGGACTAACAAACCTCAAGGCCCACTATCAATGACATATGTTTTCTAGTAAGGCTCCACTTCCCAAAAGTCCCACAAGCTACGAATTATGCAGAAAGATTAATCACAAACACTAGAAGCTATGGAGGACATTTTACATTCAAACCACCACAGAGGCAAGGAACATTATAAGGTGAACCAATACTTGCTCAATCTGCCTTCCACACATACCTTCTACAAATGGTTAGATCATAAGTAATGCCAGTCAACATACCTAACTTTACTGTTCACAGGGCATGGGAAGCTGCTGCTGTTATTTTTCTCTCTGCTACATTCAGTCTGTTTTCACTACAACCTTACTATCTTTATACCCCAATCAGCTCACTGTTCAGAATAAATCACACACCCCAGCACTCTTCTTCTTAGTTGTCCTTGGCATTCTGAATATTTCCATCCCTTTGTCCTTGTTACCAGAAAGTAGGAGCAGCCAGTCACCAGCATGAATATTCGAGTGCTGGTCTCTTCTGCTTTGTTCTCAAGAGCTCTAGATGCCTGCAGATTTTAGTTCCCTGCTGCCAGCCTGTGCTTTCAAGGTCAGTTCTGCTAACTTAGATTGTATTTCCATGATTTTCCATTTCCAGTTGCGTTGGTGGGATCCAGGCACTATTTCCTGTGATAGGGTGCTCATGGTCCAAGAAAGTCCTTAAACCCCAAACCCTAGGTTCAGTTCTAATTGTAATCAAAAATTGAATAAAAAGATGCAGAAGGATAATTATATTTATTGAGAGAAGTACAGAGTCAAGGAATAGCACTCACATGGAGATCCCACATGGAGGTCCTGGAAAAACCATGGGAAGAAAAGAAAGAAAAGAAGGTTTAAGGAGTTCCTGTCATGTGGGGAGCTGGAAGGAATAAAGAACCCATGAAGAGAGTAAGGGCTAGGTGATCCACCCCTCAGCCCAACCCCAGCCCAGGCCAAGCTGAGGGAAAGACCTTACCCACTGCTGGAAGTTCCCAAGTGCTCAGAGAACGTTCAACCCCTTGCAAAGGTATTTATAACCTTATAGTAGTGGGCTGTCTTCCTTCTCATGTGCATCAGAGGGATAACTGGTTGGTTAGGTCTAGGGGCTGTCTCAGGAAGAGGCTATCCTTGACCAAGTTCCAGGGGCTGAACTTGATCAATGACAATGTTTAAATCATATGAAAGATCTCCCTCCCAGGAGGGATCCTGGTTGTTTGTGGAAAAACAGGTGAAGGGAACTAGGCAAGAGATAAGAAGTCATATCCTCTTTGATTTCTAGTAAATGCAGACTCTCCTGCCTTTTTTTTACCTTCAGGGATTCAGTCACCCTAACTGTACCCCCTTTCATTCCCACATCCATTGCCTGAATCCATGCCCCCTATTCATCACAGCAGCAGGAAATGCTCATGTAAACACCATTGAGGCAGCTGAGTAGCCTTTATTCAAGAAGATTGAAAAGGGCAGGGCTATAGGTGTGGTGCTTAAGTTGGCATTCCCTCACACATATTTGTAGGATTTTCCCTCCCAAGTGAAAGTATAGACAGGCTCCAGGAGCAGCATCCATGGAGTCATTGGAAGGTGTGGTGTCATTTTATTCAAACAAATATTTTCTGAATTATTGTGTCTACTAGTCTCTGACTAGAATGGATTAGAAATTCATAGTGCCTTGAACAAGTTAGTGTTTGGTTAACTTTACTCAAATTATAGGATTGTGTTTCCTTCAAAGCAGATCCCATGATGAGCAGAAAATTTGGGTCCCTTGAATACAAACACATTGATAATTTGAGATGTTCCAAGATCCTTGTCTTATGAATTCAAAGACTAAAATCTACAGACCAGAGGACAAGGTTCAGAAATATTTTATTATAGCTTAAAATTAGGAGGGGGAAGGGATGCAGGGCTTAAGACAAGAGAGACAAGAGAAGGTTTCAGAAGCCCACCTTGAGACTTAAGCAGGTATGGATTTTCTAAGAGGAGAGATAAGGAAAAGCCTGATCCTTCTGACATTTCTGATTGTAGTAAAGTGTGATGACTTAAAATTTCCCCCGTAGGCCTGAGGACAATGCCTGCACTTAGCAAAAAAAAAAAAAAAAAAAAAAAAAAAAAAAAAGAATTAACTAAGCTGCCTAGCCAATTTCTGCCTCTTATCATCTCTCCCTTCTGAAGAGGTAGCCCTCCTGCTATTAGGGAACTGGAATGCCAACTGATCTGGCTTCTTTGTGTTGAGTGGGGTTGTCTGGTGTGGCAGTTTGGGTACCCCTCCAGTAGGCTTATCTACAAGAGCCCAAAAATGCATTAAAAGTTTTATTTATATAGTGCTGGGGAAAAGCCTCTGATTCTTGGATAACGATAATGGTGGGAAAAGAAAAAAAGTGAGAGGAATCAGGGAGAAGTTGATGTGAAGTAAATTGCGACTCAGAGAGGTCCTTAGGGTTTCCATTCATGTCAGGCCTTGGAGGGCAATCAAGAGGATGTAGGAGGATGGAGTTGAATTATTGCAGGACATTCTGAGTGTGAATTGACTGTAAATGAGAGAAGACAAAGTTAATACAGCAGTTGTGCATTATTAGAATTATAACAGGTATAATTTTCTTTCACCATGAAGATCTAGAAATCTCCTTATAAAGCTGTTTGCAAAATGGCACGTTTATATCTGTTCTTGTAAAGCAGATGAGACATTAGCAGAACACATACACAGCATTTAACCTTGATAATGACATGGATGTTACTGAGTTGTTGTGAACACATATCTCTAAAATCATAGTCTGAGCTGTGATGTCAAAACATTTAAAGACATACTTTACTTTCTGGCTATGTTTTTCTGCTGAGTGATAAGTAGGTAATCAAAATTCAATTTTATATATTGTATTTTTAAAGGAGAGACTTTTAGGAACCTGGGAAGAGCTCTATGGCTCTCTGAGCATTTGTGCAATCTCCTGGGATGAGTCAGGGCCATACTGACTATGTGACCTCCCTTGGAAACAATGAATGTCTCCTGTAGACTGTATTTTGATTGGAATTCTGTGTTCTCCATGATCAAGAAGATAGGTGATTTTCTGCAGGATCCTCTAGAAGTGTCCCATCATCTCCTGGGCTTCCTTGACCTGGAAGCACTGGAACCAAAATAGTGGATGTGATTTAGCTCCAAAATCCTCATTGGTTTGGGTTGCTACATCTAGTTGTTGAGTACCAAGAAGAAAAATTGGAATATAGAGCATATCTGTACCTTTTGTCTTTTGCAAAACAGATCTAGTTAAAAGATGCTATTAAAAACCTTAACAATCTTGGTGACATGGTAAACCATATCTGAAAGATATATACATACATTTGTGTCTATCTATCATCTATCTATCTGTCTATCTATCTATCTATCTATCTATCTATCTATCTATCTATCATCTATCTATCAATCTATAATTTGTAAGTACAGGCAAACATGTTAACAGTCCTGAAGACAATTTTTATTAACAAAAATATGGATATTGTGGTCGTTTGAATGTATGTGTGCCATTGAATCAGGTGTTACAATTAAACTTGTAACTTGAATCTCCAGCCACTTCACTGAAGGGGATGTCACTGTGGGCAATCCTGGAGTCCAGTCCTAATTCATCATTTGGGGAGTATCTGAATTCCAGCACAAAGGTATAAAAGGGCAGTTTGATCTCTAAGGATTCAGCTTGCTGCTAGTTGTGCTTGTTGCTTTTTGGAATTTGCTACCTGATGGTGGTTTCTGTCTCTGCTTGGATTTATGAAAATAAGCCAGCTTATTCTACTATTGATGGAACTTCCCCTGGATTTGTAAGCATGAAATAAATTTCCTCCTCTCATAAAGGAAGGTTGGATATTCATCCCAGCATCATGGAGCTATCTGCAACAGATATTAATTCTCTAACTTTTGTTGAGTCCCAGTGTCCTGGTGAGAGCCACCAGTTTTTTTTCTGAGCATTATGAGGAGTTGTATTTTTCATCTTAGGAGAACTTCTCGTAGGACAACCTATTATCTCAGCCAGAAATCTTTCTTGGAGAATAACAGGCACTTCATGGGTGTATGCATAGTCAGGTTGTTTCTCAAGAATTAGAAGGGCTATTGTTGTCAGTTCCTGGAAGTAGCTGGTCTCAAATTCTGTATTTTCTTGCCTCTGCTTGTTAAGCAATTCTTTACTGGTATGTTTTTACCACATCTGGCAGAAACTTGTGAGTCTCAATAATTTCCTAAGTTGCTTAAGGGTCCCAAGGACTGAGCAAGAGATAATAAGCCTCATCTCTTTTCTACTTAATGTCCCAGTCTCTCTGAAAAATCTTATCTCAAGGGCTGGAGAGATGACTTTGTGGTTAATGTGCTTGCCAGCAACACCAAAGGACCCAGGTTTGATTCCCCAGTACCTACATAAAGCTGGATGTATAAGGTGGTGCAGTGGTCTGGAGTTCATTTGCAGTGCCTGGAGACCTTGGTGTTCCCATTTTCTCTCTCATAAATAAATAAATAAAATAAAATATTGAAAAAACTGGTCTCAAATACTTGATATTGTCTTGGTATAGATGGAATTTAACATCTTGTAGCACTATCTGCTATAAATTGAGAAGTCTTAGGGTCTAACCTATGATTCTGAGTCAGTTTTGGATGGTCTCAGAAATAGAAAGAATTGGACATAGAAGAACTCAGTTTATTTTTTTTCTCTTTTCTTGTACTGCAGGTCTAGCTGAAGTATGCTATCATCCCCTCGGGTGGTTGGGCAGGTTTCCTTATCTCTGAAGGGATCAGTTGCCTGGGATAATAAAAATAAGGGTGAGGTCAAGTGTGTCCCCAATGGAGCTCTAACATAAAGGCAGTTAGTTGACTTATGATAATCATCACTCGTTTGTGAAACCTCCTTTGCAGGAGCAGAGAGATGGGTGTTATTAACAGATTGGAGAATATGAACTTGAATATGGGACAAATAACAATGATTTTGTAATTAGACAGTAAATTCTCAGTTTAACTTTTTTTAATTAAAATTTTTTGTTTATTTTTATTTATTTATTTGAGAGTGACAGACAGAGAAAGAAAGAGGCAGAGACAGAGAGCAAGAATTGGTGCACCAGAGCCTTCAGCTACTGCAAACGAACTCCAGATGGATGTGCTACTTTGTACATCTGGCTTACATGGGTACTAAGGAATTGAGCCTTGAGCCAGCATCCTTAGGCTTCACAGGCAAGTGCTCAACTGCTAAGCCATCTCTCTAGCCCTCAGTTTAACTTTTATAACATTTTAATATTAACTTTCACTTTAACCTCTTGTTTGTGACTATTTCTTTGGAGTGTAAATAAAATTTGGAATATATAAATCACGTGTACCTAAAAAAATCTGACAATTTTAGCAATGGGTAAGATATTTCAATAATCATGTCTTCTATCAACAAACCCAAACCAAGCAATCTGTCAATAATTTAAGTTATTATAATAAGCATTAAAATTATGACTTTTAATAGTCTGCAAGGCTATTAAAAAGACAGAATTGTACTTAAGAACATCTGTCTTGTAGCAAGCATAAACAAGAACTTTTTGTTTTAAATTTGCAAATCTAGACACCTTCTTTTGGTAACTTAGCATTACATTTAAATGCATTCTATATACCTGTGTACATTTGTGGCTTTAATATTTTTGTCTAAACTGTACTAGACACAAACAATCCTGACATAGAAATCTATAGCAATAAATCTGACGTATCTTGTTTAGGGTTATTGTTATTAACATTCAGCAGTCTTATGTCTTATCATTCTTCTTACCCATAATTATTAAAATAGATGAAGCTATCTAAAAGTTTATGTTTAAATGACATTTTTTTGGAAATAATATATTCCAGCATTACAATTCGGGAACTCACTTTTACCCAACAATTATGAATGGAGTGCCTCAAAAATTGAGAAAACACATAGAAGATAGGGAAAACTTCATTGTCTTCCTAAGAAAAAAGTCACGATATATCAAGTTAGATTATTTATTTTATAAAATCTAAGTTATAAGCACAGCAATGACCATTTATCCAAATTAGTTTTATAAAAGGAAAATCAGCAACTAATAAATGAATCCAGATCTTATTAAGACTGTTTCTCTAGTAGTTAAAAAGCTCAACATAGAAATATCACCAACTTGATTAAATATTTTGAAGATAGGTTTTATAACTGTAATCATGAGCAAAGCAACATCAATGAGTTGAAGATTTTTTTTTTTAGTGAGTTTAAATTTTTTAAATT
Organism: Orientallactaga sibirica; assembly: GCA_036365145.1. NCBI lineage: Eukaryota > Metazoa > Chordata > Mammalia > Rodentia > Dipodidae > Orientallactaga > Orientallactaga sibirica. The sequence goes on from JAEOAD010000025.1 coordinate 1,090,163, forward strand.
TATTAATTTGTTTGCAGGGAGAGAGGGGGAGAGAGAGAAAGAAATAGGGAAAGAAAGAAAAAAGAAAAGAAAGGGCAGACCAGGGACTCTTGCCACTGCAAATGATCTCCAGACTCATGTGCCACTTTGTGCATCTGACTTTATCTGGGTACTGTGGAATCAAACTCCAGTTGTTAGACTTTGCAGGCAAGCACCTTAACCACTAAGCCATCTCTCCAGCCCCATTTAGGGATTTTCATTTTTTTAAATTTAATTTTTGTTTGTTTGTTTTGGTTTTTCAAGGTAGGATCTCACTCTAGCCCAAGATGGCCTGTAATTCATTAGGTAGTCTCAGGATGGCCTTGAACTCATGGCTGTCCTCTTACCTCTGCCTCCTGAGTGCTGAGATTAAGGCATGTGCCATTCCACCCAGCTTGAATTTTTTTTTCCTGAGAGACAGACAGGGAGAGAATGGGGGCACCAGCAGCCTCTCAGCTGCTATGAATGAATTCCAGACATGTGCGCCCCCTTGTGAGCAAGTGCATCATTGCGCCTTTGCGTCACTTTTTGCGTCTGGCTAAATGGGGGACCTGGAGGTTTGAATGGGAGTTCTTAAGCTTGGCAGGCTGGAACCTTAACCGCTAAGCCATCTCTCCAGCCTGTGAAGTTTTAACCTTAACATCTTGAGGCATCGTGTCCCAAATTTATAACCTGAATGCCATAACATCTTATAACAAGTTAGGATTACTTTTTATAGTCTGGATAATTGACAAGTTGATGGTCAGCAAAATCAAAGAAAGAATAAATGAATGAAAGAAGAAAGAAAGAAAGAAAGAAAGAAAGAAAGAAAGAAAGAAAGAAAGAGGGATGGGAGGGAGGGAGGGAGGGAGGGAGGGAGGGAGGAAGGAAGGAAGGAAGGAAGGAAGGAAGGAAGGAAGGAAGGGGGAGATGGAAAGGCCTCAGGGGCAGAGGAAGTGTGGCTGGGGGATACACAAAACTAATAGCAGCATGAATACCATTTTACAAGTCACTACCCACAGTGGTGGGATGAGGGACTCCCAACAGAAGAGCCCTATGAAAGGTGGAGAAAGCATAACCCTAAAACCATGGGCTCTGGCTGGTAATTCCCAGGGCCAGAATTGCCCCCCCCCCAGTGAGCTGTTGGTCAGGGAGACATGAAATCCCCAAAATAATACAGGCTTTTGCTAAAACACTTGGTTCCCTATAAGAGCTAAAAGGTAAGTCCCTGTTACTGAAGACATCACAGCCTGTGGCCACAGGGTATCAAGGGATCATGCTGGGACTGAGAAAGAACCCATTTCCCTCTTAGCTGGTCCTTATAGTGCTGTAAAGTACTATGAGAGCAGCTGAAGAATAATGGTTGCCAACAGATTGAATAAACAGGATATCCTGTCAGATACAAAATCAACCAGCTGAGCAAGAAGTATACACTTATGCAATAGTGGTACACAGCCAAAACAGGTGACCAACTGCTCAAGGATTGGACATGAGACTTGTTCAGTGGTAGAGAACTCATATCTGGCTCTGGAAACCAAACCAGATTCCCTAGGATGGAAACCAATAGGCTCCAGAGAGAACCTCCACTTCTCTTTATGTAAGAAGAGTAGATACACATCAATAAGTCTCTCTTGGACTTATCCCCTTTAAATCAAACTCTGTTTGCAGAATCTGGTCTACCTTACAAATGGTGGAGAATACTGAAGAGAACCAGAATACATCAATACATCAAGAATCTGTTCTTTGTCAGAAGGTAGCGAGACCTGAGGAGGTAAACTACCCCTCACATTTCAGCCAAGCCAAAGTTGAAACCACAGAGGAATTGGGGTGATGAGCAAGAGTGCTGCTTCCATACTGAACCTGATAATCAGCACCAGGGTTAAGGAGACGGACCTGAGGATACTCAACCCTTACCAAAGCTTACCAAATTCAGAGACTCCTGAGAGCTCATCACTGAAGTAGACTTAAAACTCAGCCACGATGGCTCTGGGAATTTTTCAGAAGATGGAGCAGAAAGATTGTAAGAGCCACAGGTTGAGATATCATGCCCAGAATCAGTTCCTTTCCCCAAAAGTAAGTGACTGCTGCTCCCACAATGTATCACTCACAACCCCAAAGGGAGTACCTGTAACCCCACTGAGGAGTGTCTCCAGGGTAATGGGGGCAGGGACAAGGGAAAAGCGTATGAACACATGATGTATCCATACAAAATATGTTGAAATAATAATAATAATAATAATAATAATAATAATAATGAAAAATAGAGAGTTCATTTTCTACCAGGAAATGCAGGAAATGGGTCACTTCCACCTCATCTGCTTAGGTACAGAAATCACTACAGAGGAAGTGGTGACATAAACACTGCTCTCATAAGTAGCCTGAAAACCAGTTCCAGGGAGATGGTGAAACACTGCTGTCACTCAAAGAGATCCAGAGACTACAGATAACTCAACACTAAATAAGATCCATATCTTGCCCACCAAGGCTCAGAGAACATTGCTGAAAAGGGGGAAGAAAGATGTAAGAGCCTCAGGGTAGGTGAGAATAGCCTGAGACACTGTATCTGCTCTCACTGCTCCAGAGACTGACTGAGGCCTTGTGGTCCCCACAGTGAATATCAATAATCCCCTTTAAGAAGATCCTCAACAGAATCAGGGTAAGAGTAAGGTGGCCTAAGATTATAAACTTTTTATTTAAAAAATCAATAATTAATAAAAAAATTTAAAATCTTCTAGGATAAATATTGAGACCAATATTTATATCAGGAAAACCAAATAACTTCTAATAACTACTCAAGATAGGGAAAGTGTTACCACTCTTGTGGACTGAACCTCTAATATCTTTTTGAAAAAAAAAAATTGGCATTTAACCTAAGCGTGATAACACTTAGGAAAGTCATACTTTAATTTACAACATGTAACACAGAGAATATAGGTAAAACACCTTATTTTATCTAAAGGTAAGTCAGAAAGCATACAACAGATATGATCACTAGGAAGTATCTCTAACCATTGAACCATCTTCTCAGTCCCCAAATGTCTGGATTTCACTCCTTAGGTAGCAGACTTTAGGACCCAGCTTGTTATCAGCCTGTTCTCTGTGCCTCCTGCCCAACTATGATTGTGTTTTTGTCTAGAAAGTCACAGCTGCAAGGTCTCCACCAATAGTGGCTTGGGGTCTCTTTGCCACGACTCCTTTGTCCTTTGCCACCTAGTGTGGGTCACAGTCTTCACAGATCTGTGCACTCTATGGGATATCCAGCTGCACAGAGTCCGACATGGAGTCCTGCCAGAGTGAGCCCCTGTCTGCACATGTTGTTTGAACCTCTGTCCCATAGCACTGCTACAGACACAAATCAGCACAACAATCCTATGCAGAATCTGTATTTCTTGCAGACTAGCACTGATCATTAGTATTTAAAACTTAGCTCAATGTTCCAGAGAGCAAACACAAAGTATATCCTGATAAAACTCAGGTAACATTTGTGGTGGTTTGAATGGATGTCTCCTACTAGATTCAGATGCATGTACCCTCTTGTACATATGGCTTATGTAGGTCCTGGAGAATCCAGCCTGGGTTCTTTGGCTTTGCATAGAAGCACCTTAAACACTAAGCAACCCCTCAAGCCTAATTCAGGAGTTTTATTCAAATTTGTAACTTGGTTGAAGGAGGAGTTACTGAGGGCAGGTCTGAATTCCAGCCTAAGATGCAAAGTGCCTGAGATCTGCCATTATGAAGTTCCAGAGTGTGCTTGCTTGCTTTTGGTGGTGGTTGCTGTTCATTCTTTCTGTGAATGGACCTGTGAAAGGGGGGCAACCTCTTCTACCATAATGGAACTTCCCCTGGATCTGTAATTTTTAAATAAATCCCTTCCTCCCATAACTGTGACAAGTTTGGAGGTTTATCCCAGTGACCTGAGACTATCTACTAAAACATTCTACACACAGCATTTACATTTTGTTATTAGCTTTACAAGTAAGTGAAAAGAGAAAACTAAAGTTCTAATACATGTCTTCCATTGAAATTTCCCAAATCTACCATTTACCATCTACCAAGTTTTAAATGTGCCCAATATACAAAAGTACAGAAGACAAAAAAAAAAAAAAAAAAAAAAAAAAACAAAACAAAGAATTAGGAAGAGAATAGATCATGCTCCCTACCATGAGCAAGGCAGGAATCAGGAAAATACTCACAATACTGTACCAGTAGCACCAAAAAATGATAGAGGAATTTTGGGGTTCCTTGTACAACAGCACACCAATAATTTGGAGTGTTCCCAGATCCTTGTCGTATGAATTCAAAAAATGAAATCCATAGATTAGAGGTTAAGGTTCTGGAAGATTTTGTTATAGATCCAAGTTTTAGGTGGGTAAAGAGAAGAGGGGCTTAAGCCCAGAATGTAAGAGAAGGAAGTAAGGTGGAGCTCTTGCCCTGGGAGGCAAGAAGGGGCTTCAGAATTCCTATAAAAGAAGGTAGAGCTCTTTCCCAGAGAGGGAAGAGTAGGGTCTAATAAGCTCACCATGATTCTTAGACCTGGGTTTTTATAAGGGGTAGCACAGGTCTCTATAAAATGGGGGTCATTCTCTAGAAAGGGCCTTCTTAGGAGTGGAAAGATATTTTAAGGGAAGAGATAAGGAAAGGCCACTTCTTTATGACATTTCTGACCTGTACTAAAGCATAATGGCTTAAATTTCCCCCTACAGGCCCAAGGACCATTTCTTCATTTGGCCAAAAGAAAACTGTTCACTTTGGAGTCTGTTAACCCTAAGCTGCCTAGCCAATTTCTGTCTCTGATTACTTCTAAGAACTTATAAGATGGTAGACATACAGTTTTAGGAGATAAGTATGAGAGTGATATGGACTATAATTGATGCAGGATTTTGGAGTCCAGGAAGGCTTTCCCAAGCCTGTGATCTCCAACTTTTCATTCTTTATCTGATTTAGTAAATGAATTGAAAAGAACAGATTCTGGGAAGAGTAAACTATGAATTATGAGGTACATTTTATGGAGAATTAGTATCCAAGGGAGAAGGAAGAAAGGAGAGATAGGGAACTCTCTATGGAAAGGATAACACATGTACACACACACACACACACACACACACACACACACACACACACGAAGAAAAACATGAGAGCCCAGCCCAAAAGATTGATAAGTACAAGCCCCTACATGTTGGAAGCAAAGCATGAAGGTGCAAATCCTTCACCTCCACATAGAAGAAACCTAAGGGCTTAAAGAGAGATCATACATGTAGCAAAACAAGAAAGCATCTGAGACAAAAGTATGTGCAGAAAACAAGCGGAAAAATGTCCATGCAAATAAACCCCCTCTCTTTCACCCAGCCAGGTTGGAAAAGGGAAAGAGCTTACCAAAGTAGGGATGAAGCCCAAATGACACTCTGGCCTAAAAGGATATGTCTTGGGTGGTAAAGAAAGACAAATGGCTCTCCTCCCACATCAGAGTCCAGGTAAGAACTCTTCACATGCCTATTTGTAGGCACAGGTAGTATCCCAGCCTGTGCATTCATGGAAGGGGAGTCCAGTGTCAGGAGAATGAGTAGCCAAGAGAGAGATTTAAACATGTTGTAGGCCCATCTATATTGGTCAGACATTTAATTAGGGTGAGTCTTTCTATCAGACTCAGGTGTGTAAGTGAAAGACCTGAATGACTTGTGAACTCAAGGAGCTGACTTAGGAGGGCCCACCTCAGCCAAGTGTGCTAGGCTGAGGAAAAAGCAGGAAGTTTCTGCCAGAGAGTGTTGCTTGTAGCCATCTTGGCTGAATCTGGTTTAGATACGGGTTCTAGTACTGCCAGGACAGGCAAGGTGGCATCTCTTTGTTCTCCCTGGGCCTTGTACTTGGCTGACTGCCTATTAAGAAAATTATCTTGCTCTTGTTTCCCCTTCGGGAACAAGACAGGCTTCTCTAATAGGTAGTCACCTAGGGACTGGCCTAAACAAACTGCTGAACATGGTGGTACATGCCTTTAATCCCAGCATTCGGGAGGCAGAAGTAGGAGGATCAGCAAGAGTTTGAGATCACCCTGAGGCAACATAGTGATTTCCAGATCAGCCTGAGCTAGAGTGAGACCCTACCCCAAAAAGCAAAAAAAAAAAAAAAAAAAAGATTTGAACTTATGTCTCAAATAGTTTCATCCAAGATGGCTATAAGCAACAACCTCCTAATCTCCCCTCAGTAACAGCAATAGCAACAGCAACAGCTTCCTGTTTCTTCCCCAACTCCAAGGCTTAGCACCTGAGTCATTGTTCCTCTTTGGGCTAACAACCAATCAGGTTCCTCCAATACACATTGCTTAATGATGAGGCTCATTGTAGTTGATTAACATAAATGGAACTGAGCCATGTGTGTGAGCCCGTTCCTTCGAAGCTTTCTACTCAAAGAAAGTATTTTCTACATTTTAGGGAGATTTTCCCACTTTCCTCTTCCCCTTTCTATCCAGGCTGGGAATGCAGATAACTTCCCACTTGGATGCTTTCCTGCTTTGTTTTCTCTCTTATCTCAATTCTTCCTAAAATAAATATCCTAATTTATGCTTCCCTGAGTCTACATTTTCAATTATTTGATAATTGGATCAAGAACTCAAGCCTTGAGAGCTACTGGCATGAGAGTTCTAATCCCACTGAGTGCTCTCTTCCCAATTATTTTGGAGGTTTTATTGGGATATGCCCCAGAAAAATCAAAGAGATATGAGAAAGTATAGGTTATATCTTTTTTTGTCTCCTGTAATTTTTTTCCTTTTTTTCTGCTTTTTAAAAAAATTTATTTAAAGAAATTTTTAATAGTTATCTATATAATGTGTATACAGCCATGATGGTACCATTGTTAGCCTTCTCCCTGCCCTCCCCTCTCAGGGATTGTGGATCTTGCATTGTGGGGATAGCCATCAGTTATGGGGGAGAGGCAATGTCTCTGTGCATAATGACCCAACTTATGGCTCTAACAATCTTTCTGCCCCCTCTTCTGCAAATTTCCCTAAGCCATGTTGGGTTCATTTTAGTGTACTTTAGTGATGAGGTCATGGGAGTCTGTGTCTCTGGATCTCTGGTTTGGTAGGGGTTGAGTGTTCTCTGTGACTATCTCCTTCACCCCTGTGCTGATACCAGGTTCACTGAGAAAGCAGCACTCTTGCTCATTTCCCCAATTATTCTATGGGTTCAGCTGGTGCCCTGGTGAGATGCAATGGGCTGATTATCTCCTCAGATTCTACATCCATCTGAAAAAGAGAAGCAAATTCTCTAATAGAGAGTGAGGTCAGTGCAAGGTACATGGATAGCCATTATTGTTTTAGAGTGAATTTAATGGGTGTGGGCCCTCTTGTATCCCACTATTGGTGGGAACTTGATATTGGAGGGTGAACTCATTTTTGGATATGGTTCTGACTTGTTTTCCAGTTCCAGGAATGGGTTCCACTGAATGGATCATTTAGCCAAATCAAGAGCAGTTGGTAACCCACTATGGCTGTGTGCCCTATTGCATTTGTGTGAGCATCATGTCAGGTTCATTGCTGCTGGGTAGTTTATATCATGAATTGCTTAGACCAATGTTGGTCATTTTCCCCCAGTTACTCATGTAGTACCTTCTAGCACTAGACAAGCTAACTGTCTGGGGACTGTCTCTTCCAGATTCCTGCCAGGTCACTTCATGTTCCATCCCAACAGCATATGTTGTGTTCGGCAATAAGGTCTTACCATTAACATTTGGTGGGTAATCAAGTACTCTGACAGAAATATGTCTTCTTTTGGGAAAACTTGTAGGTCTCACTGTTCAAAAGCTCATTGTGGATGTTGACCACATGCTGGTACTGGGAGTTACAGGTCAGTGTCATGGGAAAAGAAGGAAGAAAAATATAGGTAGTATGAAGGAGAAACAGAGAGAGAGAGAAGAGTAAGAAGAGGGGATGAGAGAGCGGAACAGGTGAAGGTTGAGGTTAGTCTTAATCCTACCATCTCCAGGCCCCTGTGATTCAGGTGTTGTCTCTAAGCACCTGATGAAGGATCAGCCTTTTAGTATGTCTTACAGGTTATAGAATTTTTTGGTACCATTTCCAATTGGGTCCAGTTTTTTTGTACAACCCCCTTATCCTCCCTTCCCTCCCCACCATACCTATTGTCCAATCCTAGAAATGTTTCTTAGGTGTATCAGCATCTCAGGCAAATTAGGTTAGGAGCCACAGATGAGTGAGACCATGCAACGCGTATCTTTCTGTGATTGGGTGAGTTCACTGAAATCATCTGTTCCATGTTTGACCATTTTTCTTCAAATTTCATTGTGCAATTTTTTCTTACTGCTATGTAGAATTCCATTGAGGAAATATACCACATCTTAGTGATCCATTCATCTAATGATGGACATCTGGGTTGAATATAGCTCTTAGCTATTATGAATTGAGCAGCTATAAACATGGTTGAGCAAATATCTCTGAACTGAGGCTTGGAGCTTTTAGGGTAAATGCCCATGAAGGGAACAACTGGGTCTGTTGGTATCTCTATAGTCATCAATTTTAGGAGTCTCCATATTGCTTTCCATAGTGGTTGTACCAGCTTACATTCCCACCAACAGTGAATGAGGGTTCTTATTTCTCCATAACCTCGCCAGCATTTGTTGTCGTGAGATTTTTTAAAATATATTTTATTTATTTATTTGAGAGAGAGAGAGAGAGAGAGAGAGAGAGACTATGGGTGCACCAGGGCTTCCAACCACTGCAAACAAACTCCAGATGCATGTGCCTCCTTGTGCAGCTGGCTTACATGGGTCCTGGAGAATCGAACCAGGGTCCTTTGGCTTTGCAGGCAAACGCCTTAACCACTAAGCCATCTCTCCAGATCAGATAAATAATTTTTTTCTTTTTTTTATTTCTATTATTCTGATTTTACATTCATAGTATTGGCTCCATTATCCTCCTCCCTGTCCTCCCTCTTCCAAAGGGACCCTCATCAATGGGGAATGTGGATCATGCATTGTGGGGTTGCCAAGAGTTCTGGGGGGGGGAGAGGCCCCAGTCTCTGTGCTTAATGCCCCAACTTGTGGCTCTAACATTCTTTTCACCCCCTCTTCTGCGAGTTTCCCTGAGCCACATTGGGGTCATTTTTGTTTGGCTTCAGTAATGAGATTTTGGGGACCTCTGTGTCTCTGGATAGCTGGCTTAGTTGGACTTGGATGTTCTCTGTGTTTATCTCCTTCAGCCATTTTCTGGTGTTGTGATAGCCATGGATGCTGTATTCTTGTCCTTCCCCTGTGTTGTTCTATGGTTTCAGCTGGGGCCCTAGTGAGGTGTGATTAGCTGATCCTCCCATCAGTTTCTTTTTCTTTCTGAAAAGAGATAAGCAAATTCTCCAATGGAGAGAGGTTAGTACTAGATAGAAGGGATGACCATATATGTTTTGGAGAGAATTTTATATGTGTCGGCTCTCTTCTAGCCCACATTTGGTGTTCTCTTGACCTTAGAGACTGAGCTCATTTTGTGTACCTGGTTTTTGACTTATTTCCCAGTTCCAGCTATGTGTTCCATTCCACTGAGTGGATCTATTAGCCAAATCAAGAGCAGTTGATTACCCACCATGGCTGTTTGCCACTACTGCACTTGTACGAGCATTACGTCAAGTTGTTACCTACTGGGTATCTCAGTCTGCAAGATGTTTGGACCAATGTCGGACATTTTCCCCCAGTTGCTCGTGTAGCACCCTCTGGTACTAGACTAGCTAACTGTCTGGGGACTGACCCTCTTCCAGATTCTGGCCAGGTCTCTCTGTGTTTGGTCTCACACACGTATGCTGTCTTCGACAGTAGGGTCTTACCATTAACCTTTGGTAGGTCACCAAGAACTCTGACAGAAGTCTGTCTTTTTTTTGGGGGGGGGGAACCTTGTAGGTGTCTCAGATCAAGAGCTCATTGTGGAAGTTAACCCCGTGCTGGCACTGGGAGTTTTAAGTCTGCACCTAGGAAGGTGAGGGAAGAAAAATATAGATAATAAAATAATAAAAAGAGAAAGTGAGTATAGAGAGGAGAGGGATAGAGAGAGAGGGTGAGGGAGAGAGAGAGAGAAAGAGAAGAGAGAGAGAAGCAGGACAAGATTAGGGTTAGCCTTCATGATGTTCTTTCCAGATTCCTGAGGTTCGGGTGTTCCCTCTGCGGGCCTGCTGAAGGATCAATGTTTTAGCCTGTTGTTCAGAGTAAAGGGTTTTATAGTATCTTTTCCTTTTGGGTCCCAATTTGTAAACCCCCCCTTGTCCCCCCCTCGTTCTCTCCCACCCTTACCCTCCCTCCATCCCACCCTACCTCTTCTGGTCCTCAGAGTGTTTATTAGGTTTGGCTACATATCACATGGATTCAGGTTAGGAGCGATAAACGAGACCATGCGATGATTATCTTCTTGTTCTTGGGTGAGCTCACCGAGGATGATTTGTTTGATGTTTGACCTTTTTTTTTTTTTTTTCAAATTTCCTTATTTTATCTTTCCTTACTGCTACGTAAAATTCCATAGTGTAGATATACCACATCTTTGTTTTCCATTCATCTAGTGATGGACACCTGGGTTGATTCCAGCTTTGTGCTATTATGAATTGAGCAGCTATAAACATGGTTGAGCAAATGTCTCTGGTCTGAGGCTTGGAGCCTTTAGGGTAAATGCACAATAAGAGAATAACTGGATCCATTGGTAGGTCTATGTTCATCCTTTTCAGGAGTCTCCATATAGCTGTACATAATGGTTGAACCATTTTACATTCCCACCAGCAGTGAAGACTTGTTCCTATTTCTCCATAACCTCACAAGAATTTCTTTTCATTTTTTTTTTTTTTTTTTTAATGTTATCCATCCTTACTGGGGTAAGGTGGAATCTCATAGTTGTTTTAATTTGCATTTCCCTGATTAGGGATGTTGAACATTTTCTTAAATGTGCGTTTGCTATTTGTATTTCTTCCGCTGAGAACTCCCTGTGCAGTTCTCTGCCCCACTTTGTGAGTGGGTTGTTTGGTGATTTATTGTTTAGATTTTGGAATTCTTTGTAGATTCTAGAAATTAGGCCTCTGTCAGTTGTATAGCTGGTGAAAATTTTCTCCCATTCTGTGGGTAATCTGCTGGCTTTGGTTGTAGTATGTTTGTCAGTGAAAAAGTTTTTCAGCTTCATGATATCCCAATGGTTGAGTGATTGTTTAATTTCCTGAGCTGCTTGGGTTTTGTCCAGGAAGTCTTCTCCCACTCCTATTTCGAGGAAGGTTCCATCTATTTTTTCTTCCAGTAGATGCAGAGTTTCTGGTTTTATATTAAGGTCTTTGATCCATTTGGACTTAATTTTTGTGCATGGAGAGATATGTGGGTCAAGTTTCATTTTCCTACATATGGTTGTCCAGTTTGTCCAGCACCATTTGTTGAAGATGCTGTTGTTTCTCCATTCTGTGTTGGAAGGGCCTTTGTCAAATATCAAGTAGCTGTAGTTATTTGACCCAAAATCTGGGTCTTCAATTCTGTTCCATTGGTCTATACTCCTGTTTTTATGCCAGTACCATGTTGTTTTTATTACAATGGTTTTGTAGTATAGCTTTAGATCAGGTATGGTGATGCCTCCAGAGGTATTTCTTTTGCTGAAGATGAGCTTGGATATCTGAGGCCTTCTGCCTTTCCATATAAATTTTGAGATAGTTTTTTCTATCTCATTGATGAAGGAAGTTGGGATTTTTATCAGCATTGCATTGAATTTTTAGAGTGCTTTTGGTAAAATTGCTATTTTCACAATGTTAATTCTACCAATCCAGGAGCATGGGATGTCTTTCCATTTTTGTAGGACCTCCTCAATTTCTTTTTTGAGAATTTTTATGTTTTCATTGTATAGGTCTTTCACTTCCTTAGTCAATGTTATTCCAAGGTGTTTTATTTTCTTTTTTGCAATTGAAAATGGGATGATGGTAGTTATTTCTTTTTCTGTCTCTTTGTCCTTTGCATACAGAAAGGCTACTGATTTCTGTGCATTGATTTTATATCCTGCTACTTTGCTGAAGGTGCTAATCACCTTTAAGCGTTTTGAGATAGAAGTTCTCAGGTCACTTATGTATAGAATCATGTCATCTGCAAATAGGGCTAACTTAACTTCTTCCTTTCCAATATGTATCCCTTTCATTTCTTTCTCCTGTCTTATTGCTTCAGCTAATACTTCTAGCACTATGTTGAAGAGCAGAGGTGAGAGTGGACACCCCTGTCTTGTTCCTGACCTCAATGGGAATTCCTTCAGTCTCTCCCCATTTAGAGTTACTTGGGCTTTAGGTGTTTTGTATATAGCCTTTATTATGTTGGGATATGGGCCATCTATGCCTATTCTCTCCAATGTTTTGATCATGAAGTGATGTTGTATTTTGTCAAAGGCCTTCTCTGCATCTATCTAAAAGATCATGAGGTTTTTGTGTTTCAGCTTGTTTATGTGTGTATTACATTGATAGATTTCTGTATGTTGAACCACCCCTGCATTCCAGGGATGAAGCCTACTTGATCAAGGTGGATAATGCTTTTGATGTACTGTTGAATTCGGTTTGCAAGAATTTTTTTCAGGATCTTTGCGTCTATGTTCATCAGAGAAATGGGCCTATAATTTTCCTTTCTTGTGGCATCCCTGCTTGGTTTTGCAATTAGGGTGATACTAGCTTCATAGAAGGAGTTGGGGATCTCTCTCTGTTCTCCAATTGTGTGGCACAGTTTGAGAAGAATTGTTTTAGTTCTTCCATGAAGGTTTGGTAGAATTCCACTGAGAAACTGTCTGGTCCTGGACTCTTCTTTTTGGGGAGGTGTTTTATTACCTCTTCAATCTCAAAGGTTGTGATAGGTCTGTTTAGGAAATTAATCTGCTCTGGGTTTAGCTTTGGTAGGTGTTATGTGTCTAGGAATTCATCCATGTCTTCCATATTCTCCTGTTTTATGGAGTAGAGGTTTTTGAAGTAAGTCCTAATAATTCTTCCTATTTCACTCGTGTCTCTTGTGATCTCTCCTTTTTCATTTCTAATTTTGTTGATTTGAAATGTTTCTTTTTTCCGCTTGATCAAATTGGCCAGGGGTGTATCAATCTTGTTGATTTTTAATTATTATTTTATTTATTTATTTTTGGAGAGAGACATAGACAGAGAGAGAGGGAGAGGAAGACAGATAGAGATGGGCATGCCAGCAGTCTCTCAGCTGCTGTGAACTAAATCCAGATACGTCCGCCCCCTTATGGTCAAGTGTGGCATTGCGCCCTTGTTTCACTTTGCATCTGGCTAAACGTGGGACCTGGAGATTGGAACTGTGTTCTTAGGCTTAGCAGGCAGTTGCCTTAACCACTAAGCCAACTCTCCAGCCCTCGTTAGATTTTTTAATGTTTGCTATCCTTACTGGGGTAAGGTGGAATATAATAGTTGTTTTAATTTGCATTTCCCTGATGATTAGGGATGTTGAACATTTTCTTAAGTGTCTGTTTGCCATTTGTATTTCTTCCTCTAAGAACTCCCTGTGCAGTTCTCTGCCCCATTTTGTGAGTGGGTTGTTTGAGTTTTTATTGTTTAGATTTTTGAGTTCTTTGTAGATTCTAGAAATTAGGCCTCTGTCTGATGTGTATCGAGCAAATTTTTTCTCCCATTCTGTGGGTAATCTATTGTCTCTATTGTATGTTTTTCTGTGAAACAGCTTTTCAGCTTCATGAAATTCTAATGGTTGAGTGATTGTTTAATCTCCTGAGATACTGGGATTTTGTTCAGGAAGTCTTTTCCCACTCCTATATCATGGAAAGTTCTTCCTATTTTTTCTTCTAGTAGTAGGAATGTTTCTGGTCTTATATTGAGGTCTTTGATCCATTTGGACTGATTTTTTCTGCATGGTGAGATGTGTAGATCAAGTTGCATTTTCCTGCATATGGTTTTCCAGTTTGTCCAGCACCATTTGTTAAGATGCTGTCTTTGTTCCAGTCTATGTTATTTGGGCATTTGGCAAATATCAAGTAGCTGTAGTTACTTGATCCAAAGTCTGGGTCCTTGATTCTGTTCTATTGGTCGATAATCTTGTTTTTATGCCAGTACCATGTTGTTTTTATTACAATGGCTTTAGATCAGGTAGGGTGATGCTTCCAGATGTGTTTCTTTTGCTGAGGATATGCTTGGGTATCTAAGGCCTTCTGCTATTCCATATGAATTTTGAGATCATTTTTCTATCTCTATGAAGAAACACGTCGGATTTTTTATTGGTATTGCATTAAGTCTATATATTGCTTTTGGTAAGATTGCCATTTTTTACAATGTTATTTCTGCCTATCCAGGAGCATGGGAGGTCTTCCATTTTCTCAAGTCCTCCACAATTTCTTTCTTGAGTATTTTTATCTTTTCATTGTAAAAGTTTTTCACCTCATTGGTTAATGCTACTCCAAGGTTTTTTTTTTTTTTTTGATGCTATTAAAAATGGGCCAATATCACTTATTTCTTTCTGTGCATCTTTGTCTTTTGCTTATAGAAAGGCTACTGATTTTTGTGCATTGATTTTGCTTCATGCTACTTTACTGAAGGAGTTAATCACCTTTAAGAGTTTTGGGATGGAGGATCTTGGGTCACTTATGTATAGAATCATGTCATCTGCAGGTAAGGGTAACTTAACTTCTTCCTTTACGGTTTGTATCCCTTTTATTTCTTTCTCCTGTCTTATTGCTTGATCTAGTACTTCCAGTATATGTTGAAAAGCAGAGGTGAAAATGGACACCCCTTTCTTGTTCCTGATCTCAATGAGAATTCTTTCAATCTCTCCCCATTTGGGCTTTAGGTTCTTTATATATAGCCTTTATCATGTTGAGATATAGACAATCCATGCCTGTTATCTCCAATATTTTGGTCATGGAGTGATGTTGTGTTTTGTCAAAGGCCTTTTCTGCATCTATCGAAATAATCATGTTGTTTTTGTTTAAGCTTATTTATGTGGTGTATTACATTGACAGATTTCTGTATGTTGAACCATCCCTGCATTCCTGGGATGCAATCTACTTGGTTCAGGAGGATAATGCTTTTGATGTGCTGTTGAATTCCGTTTGGGAGGATTTTGTTCAGGATCTTTGCATCTAGGTTCATTAGGGAAATAGGCCTGTAGTTTTCTTTTCTTGTGGCATCTCTGCCTGGTTTTGGTTTTGAAGTGACACTAGCTTCATAGAAGGAGTTAGCAAGCTTTCCCTGTTCTCCAATTATGTGGCACAATTTGAGAAAGATTGGTTTCAGTTCTTCCATGAAGGTTTGATAAAATTCTGCTGAGAAGCTATCTGGCCCTGGACTCTTCTTTTTAGGTAGATTTTTGGTTACCTTTTCAGTCTCAATGATTGTGATGGGTTTGTTCAGGAGATTAATCTGCTCTGAGTTTAACTTCGGTAGGTGGTATGTGTCATCCATTTCCTCCATATTATCCAGTTTTGTGGAGTAGAGGTTTTTGAAGAAAGTCCTAATGATTTTCCCAATTTCACTTATGTCTCTTGTGATCTCTCCTTTTTTATTTCTAATTTTGTTAATTTGAGTTGTCTCTTTTTTCTGCTTGATGAAATTGGCTAGGCGTTTATCAATATTGTTTATTTTTTCAAAGAACCAGCTCATTGTTTCATCAATTTTCTTAATTGTCCTCTTAGTTTCCAATTCATTAATTTCTGCTCTGATCTTAATTATTTCTTTCCATCTGTAGCTTTTCAGGTTGGCTTCTTCTTCTTTTTCCAATGCCTTTAGGTGGATGGTTAGATTATTGATTTTGGGTCTCTCTGTTTTTGTTATGAAGGCATTTAGTGCTATGATTTTCCCCTAAGGACTGCCTTCATTGTATCCAATAAGTTTTGGTATGATGTGTTTTCATTGTCATTCAATTCTAGAAATTTTGCTATGTCATTTTTTATTTCATCCACAACATATTTATTGTTTAAAAGTGTGTTGTTCAATTTCCAGAAGCTGGAGGGATTCCTGACATACTTTTTGTTGTTAATTTCTAGCATTATAGCATTGTGGTCCAATATCATGATTGAATTTATATCAATTTTCTTAAAAATATGGAGGCAGGCTTTGTGGTCCAAAATATGATCTATTTTAGAGAAGGTTCCATGAGCTGCTGAGAAGAATGTGTGATCTGTAGATTTTGGGTGGAATGTTCTGTACCTGTCTGTTAGGTCTAGTTGCTCTATGGTGATGTTGAGCTCTCTTACTTCCCTGTTAATTTTCTGTTTGGATGATCTATCTATTGCTGATAGTGTAGTATTGAAATCCCAGACTATGATGGTGTTTGTGGTTATTTCTGTTTTGTTGTCAAGCAGTTTTTGCTTTATGAATTTTTGTGTACCTGTGTTTGGTACATAAAGATTGATGATTGTGATATCCTCTTGTTGGATTGTTCCCTTGATAAGTAAGAAGTGGCCTTCTTTGTCTTTTTTTTTTTATTACTTTTGGCTTGAAGTCTATTTTATCTGATATTAGTATAGTGACACCTGCTTGTTTCTTATTTCCATTTGCTTGGAATATCTTTTTCCATCTTTTCATCCTGAGAAGGTATCTATCTTTAGTGGTGAGGTGGGTTTCTTGAAGACAGCATATTGAG
This sequence comes from Orientallactaga sibirica, assembly GCA_036365145.1. Classification (NCBI taxonomy): domain Eukaryota; kingdom Metazoa; phylum Chordata; class Mammalia; order Rodentia; family Dipodidae; genus Orientallactaga; species Orientallactaga sibirica. The sequence continues at coordinate 1,106,738 of JAEOAD010000025.1, forward strand.
GGGTCTAATTTTCTGCTCCATCCTGTCAGCTTATATCTCTTGATGGGTGAATTAAGGCCATTAATGTTAAGAGTGATCCCTGCCATGTTGTGTTGGTTTGGTGTTTTTTGGACTTTGAGGGATTGTTTTGTTTTGAGTGCCTTCTCTGAGTTTGGTTATTGTGATTTGCTTCTTGGAGGTTCTTGAGGTTGGTTATTTGATTCTTCTCTGTGGAGAATTCCCTAGAGTACTCTCTGTAGACTTGGCTTTGTGTTCATGAAGTTATACAGGTTGGTTTTATTATGGAAAATTTTTCATTCACCATCTATTAGGAGGGATATTTTTGCTGGGTAGAGTAGTTTGGGTTCAAAGCCACAAGCTCTTAGACTTTGCAGTGTTCCATTCCAGGCTCTGTTCACAGAAATTTTTGGACTTGTTGAAATTTTTGGACTCACAAACTATTTCTTCTGTTTTACTTCCAGTTCTGAGTTTCTATCCTCCACTTGGCTGACTCTGTTCTTTAGAGCTTCTATACAGTTTTGGGCTTGTTCAATTTGGTTCATATTTTCTACTGCTTTTTTATGTATAGTTTCCATCCCTCTGTTGAGTTCCCTTTTCACATTATTTTCTGATTTTCTTAATATTTCTTGGAGTTTATTCTTGCATTTTTTATGTCTTCATTGAACTTAGCCAGCTGGTTATTGAGCACCTCTTTTTTTCACTCTCCTTCAGCTCATTTAACTGTCTTTGGAACCCTTCCTGGTTCTTTTCTATTAGGTCTAATCTAGCAAGGATAATAGTCATACAATTATTGGCTCTTTGTTGAGTTTCTGAAAGTTGTGCTATTTGCTTGGCTAGGGTTTCATAGCTTGTCTTTTCATTTTGGGGTTCTGATCCTATTGTCTCTTCTATGATTTGATTAGAAACATCCATTGTGGGACTGGACAGTCTAGCTGGATTTACTTGTATCTGGTTTTTCATGCTATTCCTTTTTTGCTGTGGTCTTCCCATCACAATGGTTCAGAAAGCCTAGGGTATGGGATGATAGCCTCCTGATCTGGGGTGGGGTAGGGGGTAGTGGTGAGTGTCAGAGCTATGGCCTCTGGAGTTCAGAGAGGCTGGGGTGGGGGACACTGGCCTGCTGGCCTGGGTCCCCTATTGGAGGTGAGAGGGGGAGGGGACCACAACTGCCCTAGTTGGGCTCAGGAAGGCTAGGAAACACTGGGCTACTGCCCTGGGTCCCTGATCTGCCATGGGAGGGAGAGTGGAGGCACCTGACTGGCGATGGGGCTCAGGAATGCTTGGGAGGCACCTGACCAGTGATGGGGCTCTGTATGGCTAGGGAGGGACCTGACCTGTGATGGTGCACAGGGCTCTGGCCAGCAAGGGCAGCACCTGACCCACAATTGGGCTCAGGAAGGCTAGGGAGGCACCTGTCCAGCAATGGGACTCTGGCTGGCCAGGGCTGCACCTGACTGGTGATGGGGCTCTGACCGGCCAGGGTGCATCTGACCATATATGGGGCTCAGGCAGGCTAGGGAGGGACCTGACTTGCCATGGCATGCAGGGCTCTTGCCTGCACAGGTGGCACCTGACCAGCAATGGGGCTCAGGCAGGCCTGGCAGGACCTGACCTCTGGTGGCGTGATGGGGAGGCTCTGACTGGCAAGGGCAGCACCCTCTGGTCAACATCAGGTGGACAACAGGAACAGGAGAGTGTGCCAAACACTGGCAAGGGGATACTGGCTAGAATACCAAAAACCCGCTCAAATACACTGCCTCCAAGAAGCATTAATTCCAAAATCTCCTTCAGTTGGGAACCTAGTATTCAGAACACCTAAGTTTATGGAGGAAACCTGAATCAAACCACCACATTCAGCCCCTGGCTCCCATAAACTGATAACCATCCATGATGTAAAATGCAATGCATTCAGTTCAATTTTAAAACTCTCCATAGTTTTATGAATCTTAATGTTGTTCAAATATCTCCATAACCCAAAGTTTTTTAACTGAGCCATAACACCAAATATCCTCCAAACCCATAAAGGCACAGAATAAACATTCACACTGCAAAAGATGGCATTGGGCATAGCAAAAAAAAAAAAAAAAATTATTCATTCAATACAAGATTTAAAACAACCAGGGCAAACATCAAATTCTGTAGCTCCAAGACCAACAACTCTAGCCAGTGACAAGTCTCTAAGGTCCAATAATCCTAACCAGCAACAAGTCTTTGGAGTTCCAATTCCACCCCTCCAGTTAGGCTACTCACAGTCCTAGAAAACTTCATCCAGGGCGGGCAGCTTTCCTTAGCAGCCATCTCGTGGTCCTGCCTGGCATCTCCACTGGGTCTCCACTGCAAGCCATGGTTCATCCTCATAGCTCCATCAGGTCTCCATGCAGGCAATCCTGCTTCACACTGCCCATGGCCATTTCCAAAACACAAGACCGTGTTGCAAATTCAATGATCCCCTTTTCTTTATTTCTTATACTCCATAATACCAGGAAGGGTGCCAATTTGTTACTCCGGGGGGGGGGGATAAAGCAGACTTTGAAGAATTGGGCATGCCTTGAGCACTCAGACACCTTCAAAAGAGTCTACATTCTTTTTGTTGCTCCAGTTTATATTAGCTGTCCCAATCTCAAAGATTGTAATCTCTCAATTGCAGCTGAATGGGCAGCAGTTTGGGCCCAAAGATTTCATTTCTGTGCCATATCCCTCTGCACACACCAGTCTGTTTCTATGCACCCCAACCCTGCACAAGTTCTCAGGACATGGGCTTAACAGCAAGCCTCTCACACAAACAGCTTCTAGCCCAGTTCAACCAAAGTTCTTTTTCTTGTTGTTGTTAATTTAAGAGAGACAGAGAGAGAGAGAGAAAGAGATAGCTAGAGAGAGAGAGAGAGAGAGAGAATGGGCACACCACTGGACTCTCTGCCACCATGAATGAACTCCAGATGCATGCACCCCCTTGTGGGAAAATGTGGCATTGTGTCCTTGCATCATTTTTTTGTTCCTGGCTAAACGTGGGACCTTGAGATTGGAACTGGCCTTCTTAGGCTTGGCAGGCAGGCGCCTTAACTTCCAAGCCATGTCTCCAGCCCAACAAAGCTCTTTTTCACCCTCATAAGCCAAACCTCACAGTCTACGGTTCTTACTGCATTCAGGTCTTTCAACTCTAACTAGAATAGTCCATCAAGCTGTACTCACAGTACTGCAAGGTGTCTCTTAGGTCAAGGCTTCAAATTCATCCACATTATTCTTGAAAATAAGCTCCAAAAGGCCAAAGCCACATAGTCAGGTGTCTAGCAGCAAATGACACCACTCCTCGGTACCACTTTACTGTTGCAGTCATGTTCGCATTCCTGGTAGAAATCACCTATCCAAGAAAGAGCTCAACATTACTGTTGCAGTCAGGTTCACATTGCTGGCAGAAATCACCTAACCAAGAGCAGTTTTATTTTTGGGGGGGGGATGGTTTATTTTGGCTTACAGGCTCAAGGGGAAGCTCCATGATGGCAGGGGAAAATGATATAATGAGCAGAGGGTGGACTTCAACCTCCTGACCAACAACAGATGGACCACAACAACAGGAGAGTGCACCAAACACTGGCAAGGGGACACTGGCTATAATGCCCATAAGCCTGCCCCCAACAATACACTGCCTCCAAGAGGTGTTAATTCCCAAATCTCCATCAGCTGGGAACCTAGCATTCAGAACACCTAATTTTATTGTTGACACCTGAATCAAATCATCACATTAATCAAACACAGAATACCACATTTTATAAGACAAAATCTACAAAATTAGAAATATATCCCAGCACAATAACAGTGGATGACTTTAATATCTCACTATCAGCAATATACACATCACCTAAATGGAAAATAAGTAGGAAAATCAATGGAACTAAACAACATTATAGATCAAATAAATATAACAGAATATCTATAGAACATTCCAGGATAACATATTCTTCCCAGCAGCTCATGGAAGCTGTGGTAGTTTGGATTAGGTGTACCCCATAAACTCGTGTGTTCTGAATATGGAAATGGATGAGTCTTTTGATGTATGCTTGGATTTGATTTACCAAAATTTTTATTGAGAATTGTTACCTCTCTCTAGAAAAAATAAATAAAAATAAAATGTTTTCTAAAAATCTAAAACAATGTACATATGTAGCCACCAGGGAAATGAAAGTTATAATGACCTTAAGATTTCCTCTCACTGGTCAGATCAGGTATCATCACAAAAAGTAATGGCAACTATGGTAGTTTGAATATATGGCCTCCAATATATTCAGTGTTTTATTAGTTTATAGTTTGCATCTGCAGCCACCTTGCTAGAGGCAATGTCACTGGGCAGTTCTTAAGGAGTGGTGGTGGGTTTGAGATTCCATTGTAAAGATATGCAAAGTGTGCCTAGTAGGAGTTCCTAAAGTGTACTGTGCTGTGTGGCTGGTGGTTTTTCTCTCTCTTGTTGGTCCTATGAAAGCAGGCCAGCTTCTTCTGCCATTATGGAACTTCTCCTGGATTTGTAAGCTTCAATAAATAATATCCCTTCCTCCATAACTGTGCCTGGTCTGGAAGTTCATCTCAGCAAACCTGAAGCTGTCTGCTACAGCAACAAATGCTACCATGTATATGGGAAAGAAGGACCCTTATGCATTATATCACAAAAAAAGATAAAGCATACAATATTTGTTTGTAAACATTAGTAAAAGTAGAGTAATATCTAAGAGATAGATTATTATAAACAGAGAATCAGGTATTTTCCAAACATTAAGAGCAGAGCCATATTTAAGAAAACTTGAAGTTTTTGTCCTAAAAATTCAATAACCTTTAATAATATAAGCATATATTTTTAGTTTAATTATCAAATATATCTTTAAAAAATTTTTATTGACAACTTCTATACTTACATACAAAAAACCATGATATTTTCCTCCCCTCCCTTCCCCCAATCCCCTTTAGAACTCCATTCTCCAGCATATCCCCTCCCTCTCTCCATTAGTATCTCTTTTAATTTGATGTCATCATTTTTTTTCTTCTATTATGAGGGTCTTGCGGAGGTATTGCTAGGCACTGCAGGGTCATGGATATCAAGGCCAATTTCTGTCTGGACAGTTGCATTATAAGGATTTGTACCCTTCCTTTGGCTCTTCCATTCTATCTGCCCCCTCTTCCGCAATGGACCCTGAGACTTGGAGGGTGTGAAAGAGATGTTTCAGTGCTGGGACTCCTCCATCCCTTGTTCTCAGCACTATGTTGCCTTTTGGGTCATCCCAGTGGTCATTGCCATCTGAAAAGAGAAGCTTCTCTAACCAGAAGTGAGAGTAGCATTAATATGTGAATATGAACATTAAGTGTAGTGCTTTCAGGGCAGCTTGGTGGGAATAATATATACATTTAGCTAGACAAGAGCAGGCTTTATACCCCTGAGGCTCATGACCTCCCCTGCCATAGACTTTTGCTTAGTTTTTTCAGTACCAGGCATGTATTCCCTCCCATAGAGAGGGCCTTTAGTCCAATTATGAAGCAGTTGGCTACCCCAAGAGCAGACATGCCACTATTGCACCTGTTCAGTCATTGGGCCTGTAGAGCCAAACTTGAATTTTCCAGTGTCCACTGTTTTCACTGCTGATGACTTCTGTCTCCCATGCAGCTCCATGCAGTGCAGCTTTTTCCAGGTTTCAGTTGGCTGATCTACAAGGAGAAAGTTTTCTGCTCAGCACCAACTATATCTTCATGTATCAAATATATCTTAATCAGAAATTTAATAATTTTTTTATTTAACTTTTTGCTTAGTATTGTATCTTTTATGTTTCCATTCAGGACCAGTTCTCTGGTGAGGAAGGAGTGGCTTGACCTTTCCAAATATTACCATGGTAAAAGGATACTGGATCTGTTTTCAACCTCCAGGCTTAATGTCTTCCTCATTCCACCTTTTAAGAATTGACACTCTATATTCATTTAAGAGATGGGCATAAACTTGATCAAGCTTTTTCAGGATGGAGCAGGATTAAGAGGGGTTTTTAGGGTCTTTACTATCGTTGACTTTTAGGATTTGGAGGACAATCAAAGGGGGCCCAGACAGATAGAGTTGGATTATTGTATATTGATGGAGCTGTAGGATCCTTTAAAGTTTTCCTGTTGTCTTATATGAATACTCAGGGGGTCACATATCAATCTTTCATGTAAGGTTTAGATAAAACATAAACAAAAATAATACATACTTTAAATAAATCTTGATTTTGCTAAAACTCAATTTACCCTGTAGTTAAAAGCTAAACAGTCATAGAAGAAAACCTCGGTACAACTGAATTTTTAAAGTATTTTTAATTTTCATTTATTTATATGTGTATGAGAGAGAAAGAGAGAGAGAATGAGAGAGAGAGAGAGGCAGATAGAGAGAGAATGGGTGTACCAGGATCTCTAGCCACTACAAACTCCAGTCACATGTGTTACCTTGTGCATGTGGTGAGTCCCAGGGAAGTGAACCTGGGTCCCTTGGCTTTGCAGGCAAGCACCTTAACCACTAAGCCATCCCTCCAGCCCACAACTGAATTTTAACCTTGATATCATGAGACATGGCACAATAAACAATTTTTAAAATTTTTGTTTATTTTTATTTATTTGAGAGCAATAGAGAGAGAAAGAGGGAGAGAGAGAGAGAATGGGCACACCAGAGCCTCCAGCCACTGCAAATGAACTCCAGATGCATGTGTCACCTTGTGTATCTGGCTTATGTGGGTACTGGGGAATCGAGCCTCAAACTGGGGTCCTTAGGCTTCACAGGCAAGCACTTAACCACTAAGCCATCTCTCCAGCCCCACAATAAACAAATTTACTAACATAAAGAGTTGAGTCTGAATTACATTAAACAATTAAGGTAAAAGAGAATATAAAGAGCCAAACTCTTGTCATCTTAGTCCATTTTACCACAGGCATCTCCAACCCCACAAGTTAAAGTCATGCAACCCTTTTACCTTAACTCTAATAACCTTTTTACAACATACTTCAACCTTCTGGTTCCTCTATCTCAATTTCCATTCAGAGCAGTCTTTTACCTTACCAAATCCTTTCTGATGTCCTTTATTTTAAATAATAATATTTTAAATATGTCTTTTATTTTAACCTTCTTAACTGACAACACACTTTAATCTCCCTTGATTGTCCATGTTTTAGTTATGTGGTTTTTGGACACAAGATTCATATTCACATAAACAGACATGAAACAGGGGAAGAACATTTTAAATATAGATTTATTTATTTATTTGAAAGAGAAAAAGAGAGAGAGAGAAAAAGAAAGAGAGAGAGTGGGTGTGCCAAGGCTTCCAGCTACTGCAACTGAACTCCATACACATGTGCTTCCTTGTGCATCTGGCTAATGTGAGTCCTGGGGAATTGAACCTGGGTCCCTTGGCTTTGCAGGCAAATGCCTTAACTGCTAAGACATCCAGCCCCAAATTTTAGTTACATTTTAAACTGATAAAGACATGAGTTAATTTGATATTTATTAATTTATGTGACTACTCATTTATAAGCTGATGTTATCATATTAGCAATAAAGATAATATATATTGTCTATATTGTTGAAAAAATATATATCATTAGCCATAAGGACAAAGTAGATTCTGTAGCTTTTAAATTTGTCATTTGTCAGTTTTTAAGTTACACTTCTATCTTAATTTTCTTACATCTTAAAGACAGGGCATATCTTAGAAGTTTTAATTCAAAAGTGACATATTTTTCTTGCGTATATGAATATTCTTTACATGTGAGAGAAGCTTGCATGCCCTGAGGGAAGGTACTCACTATGGAGTTAATAGGCTGTTTATATTAACTTTACATGGTGCCATAAGTAGCAATAAATGTGGCCACTGCTCATGACCAGTAAATTCAGGCCCACCAACGGGAAGAAGGTAGAAGAAGTGGCAAAAAAAAAAAAAAATCAGTAGAATCTGGGAAATGTGCTGGAGGTCATTCTTAAAGGCCAGTTTTATTGGTGCACTTTGAGTAAAAACAAGTTAAATAACCATGTCCAGAGTTTAGGACTGTACTTTAACAGAAAGAGAGAAAGAAAGAAAGAAAGAAAGAAAGAAAGAAAGAAAGAAAGAAAGAAAGAAGAAAGAAGGAAGGAAGGAGAAAGAGAGAGAGGGGGGGAGAGAGAGAGGAGACTGTCATTTGCCATAGCACAATGAAGGAGAGCTGTGGTGTGAAATCCACTCTATATATAGGTCTTAAATCTGGAGCTGTGCATCTCCAGGAGGGCCTGGGGCAGGTTTGGGGCTGAGAAGGTCCTGGTAGTCTGTGAATTGGGGAGGGCAATGAAGAAGGTATTTGAGTGCAATGAGGTCCCAAACCTCTGCCCAGTGGAGAGGGGGACTGAAAGGAAAGTGTAGGGTTGCTGTGGTCACCTTCTTGGGCTCAGGCAAGGTGGGTGTCTAATAGGAACTGTTTAATAGGATGAAGAGAAGGTTGTTCCCCAGGAGGAAGACCAGCATTGGAGATCAGGACTGACAGAGAGCGACAAGATCAGAGGTATCAGAATGCCTGAATATAGGGGACTCCTTGGCACGTGCCATTCTAGTTTATGAAGTTCTCAAGGTCTTTAAGAATTTGGAAGTCAAATGTGCCAGCTTCAGCCAGCAGTAATCCAGTTTATATTGTGACCAGACTGTGAGGCTGGTGGAGTTCTGGAAATTTGGGAACCCATGGTAGTTGAGAAGTGCTGGAGTGTGTCTGAAGATCAGGCATTCTTGAATCTGAGGACAGAAGCTGGAGAGTTTCTCCTGGAAAATGGCAGGAAAGAGGGCATTCAGAAGGAAAGTGGGTATCCCAAGAAATTGGTTCTGACCAGAGGCTCCCAGAGCAGTTCTCCCAGAACAAGACAGGTAGGGCCTCTGGTCTATTTCTCCAAGGTACCATAGGAAAGACTGATGGGAGGCTGACTCATCGTCTCCTTAGGTGGCCCATTGTTGGATGATCCTGAGGTAAATGGCCTCTATGGCTAGAGGCTAGAGAAAAGAAGACGGGAAAAGAAAAAGTTTGAGGCAGACAGATTACCCTACTGGACCATGAGAGAATTCTTCTAGTCATCTGGGAATTTTGACAACCAACAGAAGAGTAGTCTTGGCGTCACAATTCTGCTCAGGGGAGTTGCAATTCTCATTCAACTCACTGTAGTGAAAGAGAGTCATTAGAGTACTTGGGGTTGCGGGGGGTCACTGGATGGAAGCTAAGAATGCCTATCTAGGGATTTGCTGCCTATTGCTTTCTGGGTTACAGGAGAGTCTCCACTCCAAATATCTGTCCCAGATTTTGGAACCAAAAGCCAGGAATGAGTAGAAAATGAAATGAATGGAAATGACTTGGCTTAACAGCTGAAACATGCATTATTTGGGGAAAGCCTCAGAAGGGCAGGGTAGGTGAGGAACAACTTCCCTTACAGAGTAGGGGGATCTTAATGGGAAAGTGGGGCCATTGGAACCAACTAAATATTAAATCTGAGCATAAGTATGATTAGAGGAAGAGTATCTAATAGAAAGACTCAAGGTAGTTCAGGTCTGTGTTTATCCTGCCATTGTAGGTATATTTCCCCTTGAATCCACATAGTACAGACTGGTTTTCTGACTGCCTAAACACTACCCTCTTTTTCATATGGGCCTTTTCATGCTCTTCCCCTCTGCCTGGATCACTTTCTATCCCTTTCTTGCCTATAGGTAACCACCTGTCTTTCACCATGCAGTCCAAGTGCAAGGGACCTTTGAGGTCCTGCCCAGACAGGAACTTCTTTCCTAATATGACCTTTCTCATAATAGTGTACTGTCTACAGCACCTACCAAGTCGTACATCTTATCTATCTATGAGATCATGAATTTGGGCTGTCAGAGATGAAACACTGGAGGCCAGAGGACATGTGCTAACCTAAGAATGTGTTTTCTTAGTTTGCATACTATTTTGTCCATCTAATGGATTTAATTTATTTAAATCCAACAAATATGGCCTACTGTAAGCATAGGGAAAGATTAAGATATGATCATGTATATTCTTTTTTTACCATTAACCTTAGGTGGGTCATCAAGAACTCTGACAGAAATGTGTCTTCTTTTGGAAAACCTTGTAGATTTCTCTGATCAACACCTCATTGTGGAAGTTAACATCATGCTGGTACTGGGAGTTATAGGTCAGCACCAAGGAAGAAGAAGGAAGAAAAAGGTAAGATAAAAGAAGAGAGAGAAGAGAGAGAGAGAGAGAGAAAGAAACAGGAGAAGATTAAGGTTAGTCTTCATGATATCGTTTCCAGGGCCCTGTGTTTCTGGTGTTCCCTCTAATGGCCTGCTGAAGGATCAACCTTTTAGCTTGCCTTTCAGGATATAGGATGTGATGGTACCATTTTCATTTGGGTCCTGATTTGTGTCCCCCCTCACCCTTACCATCCCACCCTCCCTGTTGTCTAGTCCTCAAGATGCTTATTAGGTATGACAGCATGTTGAGCAGGTTCAGGTTGGAGCCACAGATGAGTGAGGCCATGAGATGATTATCTTTCTGTGAGTGTGTGAGCTTGCTGAGAATGATCTGTTCCAAGTTTGACCATTTTTCTTCAAATTTCATTGTGTCATTTTTCCTTGCAGCTATATAGAATTCCATAGTTTATATATACCACATCTTAGTTATCCATTCATCTAATGATGGACATCTGGGTTGATTCCAGCTCTTAGCTATTATTTTAGCAAAAATTTTCTCCCATTCTGTGGGTAATCTGTTGGCTCTGGTTATTGTATGTTTGTCTGTGAAAAAAAACCTTTCAGCTTCATGATATCCCCATGATTGAGTGATTGTTTAATTTCCTGAGCTACTGGGGTTTTATTCAGAAGTCTTTTCCCAATCCATCATGGAAAGTTCTTCCTATTTTTTCTTCCAGTATTATCAGTATTTCCAGTCTTATATTGAGGTCTTTGATCCACTTGGACTTGATTTTTGTATATGGTGAGATGTGTGGACATAGTTTTATTTTCCTACATACGGTTGTCCAGTTTGCCTAGCACCATTTATTGAAGATGATTTTTTCCAGTCTACATTGGTAGGGCCTTTGTCCCATATCAAGTATCTGTAGTTACTTGACCCAAAGTCCAGATCCTCTATTCTGTTCCATTGGTCTATATTCCAGTTTTTATGGCAGTACCATGTTGTTTTTATTACTATGGCTTTGTAGTATAGCTTTAGATCAGGTATGGTGATGCCTCCAGCGGAGTTTCTTTTGCTGAGGATATGCTTGGATATCCAAGGCCTTCTGCCATTCCATATGAATTTTGAGATCATTTTTTTCTATCTCTGTGAAGAAAGATGTTGGGATTTTTATTGGTATTGCATTAAATCTGTATAAAGCTTTTGGTAAGATTGCTATTTTCAAAATGTTAATTCTGCCTATCCAGGAGCATGGGAGGTCTTTCCATTTTCTCAAGTTCTCCTCAATTTCTTTCTTGGATGTTTTTATGTTTTCATTGTAAAGGACTTTCACTTCCTTGGTTAATGTTATTCTAAGGTATTTTTGTTGTTATTGGTATGGAAAATGGGATAAGGTTGCTTATTTCTTTTTCTGTGCCTTTGTATTTTGCATATAGAAAGGCTACTGGTTTTTGTACATTGATCTTGTATTATGCTACTTTGCTGAAGGAATTAATCACCTTGAAGAGTTTTGAGATGGAGGTTCTCAGGTCACTTATGTATAGAATCATGTCGTCTGCAAATAGGGCTAATTTAACTTCTTCCTTTCCAATTTGTATCTCTTTTACTTCTTTCTCCTGTCTTATTGCTTGAGTTAGGACTTCCAGTACTTTGTTGAAGAGCAGAGGAGAGAGTGGACATCCCTGTCTTGTTCTTGATCTCAATGGGAATTCCTCCAGTCTCTCCTCATTAAGTATTATTTGGGCTTTAGGACCTTCATATATAGCACTTATTTTGTTAAGATATAAACTATCCATGCATAGACTCTCCAATGTTTTGATCATGAAGTGATGTTGTATTTTGTCAAAAGTTTTTTCCGCATCTATCAAAGTGATTATGTGGATTTGTGTTTAAGCTTATTTATTGACAGATTTCCATATGTTGAACCACCACTGCATTCCTTGGATGAAGTCTACTTGATCAAGGTGGATAATGTTTTTGATCGATTATTGAATGCAGTTTGTGAGGATTTTGTTAAGGAACTTTGCATACAAGTTCATAAGGGAAATAGGCCTATGGTTTTCTTTTCTTGTGGCATCTCTGCCTGGTTTTGGTATTAGGGTGATGCTAGCTTCATATAAGGAATTGGGGATCTTTCCCTGGTCTCCAATTGTGTGGCACAGTTTGAAAAAAATTGGTTTCAGTTCTTCCATGAAGGTTTGATAGACTTCAACTGAGAAGCCATCTGGTCCTGGACTCTTCTTTTTGGGTAGATTTTTGATTACCTTTTCAATCTCGATAGGTGTAATAGGTTTGTTTAGGAGATAAATCTGCTCTTGGTTTAGCTTTGGTAGGTGGTATGTGTCCAGGAATTCATCCACTTCCTCTATATTCTACTGTTTTGTGGCATAGAGGTTTTTGAAATAAGTCCTGATGATTCTCCCAATTTCATTGATGTCTGTTGTGATCTCTCCTTTTTCATTTCTAATTTTGTTAATTTGAAGCATCTCTTTATTCACTTGATCAAATTGGACAGGGGTTTATCAATCTTGTTTATTTTTTCAAAGAACTACCTCGTTGTTTCATCAATTTTCTTAATTGTCTTCTTAGTTTCCAAGTCATTAATTTCTGCTCTTCATTATTTCTTTCTGTCTGGAGCTTTTTGGGTTGGCTTCTTCTTGTTTTTCCAATGCCTGTAGGTAGATGGTTAGGTTATTGATTTGGGAATCTCACTGTCTTTGTTATGAAGCATTTAGTGCCATGATTTTTCCCCTAAGGACTGCCTTTATTGTGTCTGATAAGTTTTGGTATGACATGTTCTCATTGTTACTCAATTCTAGAAATTTTGTAATTTCATTTTTTATTTCATCTATAACATATTTATTGTTTAAAAGTGTGTTGTTCAGTTTCCAGGAGCTGGTGGGATATCTGGCATACCTTGTGTTGTTAATTTCTAGCATTACAGCATTGTTGTCTGATATCATGCAGGAAATTATGTCAATTTTCTTAAAAATATGGAGGCAAGCTTTGTGGCCCAGTATATGATCTATTTTTTTTTAATTTTTTTTATTATTTTTTTTTGGAGAGACACAGAGAGAGACAGAGAGAGAGAGAGAGAGAGAGAGAGAGGGAGAGGAAGACAGCGATGGGCGCGCCAGCAGTGTCTCAGCTGCTGCAAACGAAATCCAGATGTGTGCGCCCCCTTGTGGTCAAGTGTGGCATTGCGCCCTTGCGTCACTTTGCATCTGGCTAAATGTGGGACCTGGAGATTGGAACCGCTGGAGATTGGAACCAGTGTTCTTAGGCTTAGGAGGCAGGCGCCTTAACCCCTAAGGCATCTCTCCAGCCCTATATGATCTATTTTAAAGAAGGTTCCATGGGCTTCTGAGAAGAAGGTGTAATCTGTGGATTTGGATAGAATGTTCTGTAGATGTCTGACGGTCTAATTGCTCTATGGTGTTGTTGAGCTCTCTTATTTACCTATTAATTTTCTGTTTGGATGATCATCTATTGCTGATAGTGGATTATTGAAGTCCCTGACTATGATGGTGTTGATGGTTATTTCTGTTTTGTTGTCAAGTAGGTTTTGTTTTGTGAATTGTGATGCACCTGTGTTTGGTGCATAAAGATTGATAATTGTGATATCCTCTTGTTGGATTGTTTCCTTGATAAGTAAGAAGTGGCCTTCTTTGTCTTTTTTGATTACTTTTGGTTTGCAGTCTATTTTACCCAATATTAGTATTGCAATGCCTGCTTGTTTCTTATTTCCATTTGCTTGGAATATCATATTCCACCCTTTCACCCCAAGAACGTTTCTGTGTTTAGTGGTGAGGTGGGCTTCTTAAAGACAGCAGATTGAGGGGTCTAATTTTCTGATCCACCCTGTCAACTTATGTCTCTTGATGGGTGAATTAAATCCATTAATATTAAGGGTAATAACTGTGATGTTTGATTTAATCCCTGCCGTGTTATGGTGGTTTGATGTTATTTTGGACTTTGAAGTTTTTTGTGTGTGTGTGCCTTCTCTGTGTTTGGTTATTGTGATCTGCTTCTTGTAGGCTCTTGAGATTGGTTATTTGATTCTTCTGTGTGGAGAATTCTCTGAAGTACTCTCTGTAGATTTGGCTTTGTGTTCATACAGTTGAAAAGCTGGGTTTTATCATGGAAAGTTTATCTTTCACCATTTCTATTATGTATCCACTATGAAGGCTACTTTTGATGGATAGAGTAGTTTGGGTTGGAATCCATAAGTTCTTAGACTTTGCAGTGTTCCATTCCAGGCCATTCTGGCTTTCAGCGTTTCCATTGAGAAGTCTGAAGTAATTCTGATGGGCTTACATTTATATGTAATGTGTTGTTTCTCACTAGCTGCTTTTAGAACTTTCTCCTTTATCAATATTTAGAGTCTTAATGACAATATGTCTCAGAAAATTTTTCCTTTGGTCCAGTCTGTTTGGAGTTCTGTTAGCTTCTTGTAACTTGATGGGATTTTCTCTTGAGAGAGTGGGAAAGTTTTCTTTGATAATTTTGTTGAATACGTTCTTAATTCCTTTGGTCTGAATTTCCTCCCCTTCTGTTATCCCCATGATCCTAATGTTGGGATGTTTAAGGGTATCCCACATTTCCCTTAAGTTCTGTTTACAAAAACTTTTGAACTTATTGAAACTTTTGTATTCATGAGCTGTTTCTTCTGTTTTGTCTTCCAGTTCTGAGTTTCTATCCTCCACATGGCTATTCTTGGGAGCTCCTATAGAGTTTTAGACTACTTCAATTTAGTTTGGATTTTCTATTGCTTTTATATGTATAGTTTCCATTCATCTGTCAAGTTCCCTTTTCACATAATTTTCTGATTTTCTTAGTACTTCTTGGAATTCATCCTTGAATTTATTTATGTCTTCAATGAGCTTAGCCAGCTGGTTATTGAGGTCCTCTCTTTTTTCACTCTCCTTCAGGTCATTTAACTGTCTTTGGAGCCCTTCCTGGTTCTTTTCTATTAGGTCTGATAAAAAAGAATAGCATTCATACAATTATTGGCCCTTTGTTGATTTTCTTCAAGTTCTACTATTTTCTTGGCAAGGGTTGCATTGCTTATGTCTTCATTTTGGGGTTCTGATTCTATTGTTTCTTCTATGTTTTGATAAGAGACATCCATTGTGGGACTGGGCAGTCTTGTTGGATTTACTTGCATTTGATTTTTCATGTTATTCCTTTTGCACTGTGGCCTGCCCATCACAGTGAAGGAATCTGTTAAATTTAGGAGAAAGCTGTATTTTACCTTGAAGTGTCTTCAGTGATTATTCCCTTTTATGTTTGCTTCAATTAGGTTTCTGATGGCAGTGGGGCCTGCCTGGTCAGAGAACAGGAACCCATGAGGGCCTAGGGAGAGTCTGAGGGTCTGATGAAGGGGCTTGTTCTTTGGTGCTTCAGAGTATGGGAGTGTGTGGTCAGGTGGCCCAAGGGGCAAGGGGTGGGGAACAATGAGAAAAAGCAGACTGGTGTTGTGGCTGGCCTGCCGAGGGGGGCAGAATGGGAATGCATGGTAGTTCCATGATGCTGAGGGTTGAGCAGATGGAACAGTGGGTCCTCTGGGACTGTGTTGCAGGGACTGGCTGGGACTTCAGGGTCCTGTGACAAGGCAGAGCAGGGATATGGGATTACAGGTCAGGTGAAGTGCATGGTGATAATCGGTGGTGGTCCAGGTGAGGTGGCAAAAAGGGGAGGGAGTGATGAAGAATAGCTTTTTTCCCTGATTATGGGTCATGCATGGAGGGAGGGAGGGTGGGGCAGCAAAGGGGATGGGTTTGCATTGGTAGTTCCCATGCCCGGAGTGGGGTTCCTGTTCCTGGGGCTGGGGGCCTGCAGTGGTGGTGATGGGGATGGAGGTGGTGTGGGGGGTCCAGTTCATGGGAGGATGGGGCAGCAGCAAGGGGGAGGAAGTTCATGAGTGGAGTTCCTGCACCTGGGGGTGGGGTCAAGGTGGCAGAGAAGGGTCCGAGTGAGTGGACTTCCCATGCATACAGAGGGTGGGAGTGGGGTGGTGACAGCTTCGGAGCGAGTGGAGCTCCCCCACTGATGGAGGATGGGGGTGGGGTGGTGAAGGGGCAGAATGAGTGGAGTTCCCCCACCCATAGAGGGTGGGGTATGGCAGCAATGGGGAAGAAGCAAATGGAGTTCCTGTGCCCATGGAAGGTGAGGATGGGGCAGCATGCGGGACCAAGAGAGTGGAGTTCCCACACCCACATAGGGTGGGGTTGGGGCAGTGAGGGGGACTGAGTGAGTGGGGTTCCCATAAGTACAGTGGGTAGGGGTGGGGCATCATTGGTGATGGAGCCTGCTTATGGAGCTCTGCTGCGGAGGGAACCTAGGGTGGGGGGACACCAGCCTGCTTGTCTGGGTCCACTTGAGTGTGAGAATCAGAGGATTACCAGCTTTGCACCTCTGTGCCCTCTCACTGTACCCTAATTAACTCTAAAGCTCTTGCCTTTCCTTTTGTGCCACGTGAGGCATGTTTACATGTACGCCATCTTTACTGGAAGCCTGATCATGTATATTCTTAAAAAAATTTTTTTGTTTTATTTATTTATGTATTTGTCAGAGAAAGAGGGAGAGAGAGAGAGAATGGGCATGCCAGGACCTCCAGCCACTGCAAATGAACTCCAGATGAATGTGCCCCATTGTGCATGTGGGTCCTGGGAATTAAACCTGGGCCCTTTGGCTATGCAGGCAAATGCCTTAACCACTAAGCCATCCCTCCAGCCCAATGATCATATATATTCTTGATGAGCCACTGTTACCTTCCTCCCTCTTGTTAAGAAACAGATATACTTCCACTTTGAGCATTTGTCCACACTCTCTTCCTGGAACTGGTATTCACCCTATATTTGAAATTTTGAGGTCAGAATCTCTAAATTCTGACTGCTGACGCTATGCCAAGCCTTGAGCAGACTATCCCATTGGCCACTCAACCTAGGTTGTCTGATGCTATCCTTGCTGGGTGTTACCTAGGAGAGTTGTTGTCCCTAGTAAAGCCTGCTTAGGTAGTTTCTAGCCTCCACCGTCCTTCACCTGTACACTCATTCTCTCCTCTGTACCACCTTTCAGGCTGTTTCATGGAAACTACCCATCATCTTCTTCCCCAAATCCGTCTTGCTTTCTGGAGCTTTCCCTAATACTTTCTACCTTACTTAGGGCAGCAGCTGAGCACTCACTCATCTGTGCTCTTCCTTTACCAGGAAGTGCCGTCCTCTTAGGCAGAGTGAAGACAGGAATGTGCAGACTGGGGCTACCACCATTCTTCCTTATGTCTTTGCTGCCTCAGCATGGTGTTTTGCATGCAGTGCATGGGCTCTGACTAACTATGAAAGGAAAGAAGGAGGATTTTGTTGGCCAATTCTAGAGAGTCTTGTGCTCAGGCTGGACAAAAAGGAAGGAATCCAAAGGAGACAGAGTTCTGCCAGGGAGCATTACCACATACTACAGAGCTCTGCTGTCCCCTGACAAGCAAAGTGCAGGAAAGATTGTGTAAGAGAAGTGTTTTCACATCAGCCTGCCTAACCAACTGATCTTGTTGTCATCTCCCAGCCAGGGAAGCAGAAGCCAAATTTCTCATTGATCACCTGGAATCCCTGCCTCCTAACGATAAGCTAGCATGGAATGAAGCAATTTATGTCAGTGCTCTAGTTCATGTCTGAAATCTACTGGGTGGCAGTCAATTTCAGTTCTCTCTTCTATTACTAGTTCCCTTCAATACACCCAGTCCTATACTGCTCTTCTGATTTGGATGTGGTCATACCTGAATATAGAAGGGAAATGAGAAAAATGTGTGGTAATAATGCACTTTCTCCAGAAACATTTATTACTGTTTTCTTTGAGCTTCATAAAAATGGGAGTTTTACAAAGACAGGGAATGCTTTTAGCCTTTGACAGGGAAAAAGAGAACCAATAGACAAAGCTCTAAGTTATAGGAAGAGGTCAGAATAGTTGGTAACCAGCAACTGCGCCTTTGGTCACAGCAGCTGAAGCACAGCAGCTGAAGCACAGCAGCTGGTGTCCTTGGGTGGGTGATTAGGACAGAATGCTGTGAGTTGGACGGTGATTGGGAGGCTCCTGCTGGCCTGAGGAAGATAATAACTTGGCCAGTGTCTAAGGGAGGCAGTCGGACCTGGGTTGTGCTTCTGTCCCTTTCTGGAGGACATTGATAGCTATTGCCTGACAACACCAGGTCCACCTCCCTGTCATCTTCACATCAGGGAGTCTTTTTCTTCAGTGCCCCCTTGTGCTGCTCCACTAGGGATCCGATCCACTCCTCCGTTTTCTGCTTGGCTTCCTCCCAGCTGACGAGGGGCTCATAGCCCAGATCTCGTTGAGCTTTCCCATAGGAGAAGGTGAACACACTATTTGCCAATGTGACTAAGTGACGGTTGATTGGGGGTCGATATTTGAAAATTGGACGCAGCAGGAAGCTCACTGTTTCAAACAAGAAAGCGAGCCAGTACAGCAATGACACGGGAAGACTCCAGCTGGAATCACGACAGAGACCCCATTCTTTACTCAGGGTGTAATTTAAGTCATCATAGCTTTGGTGAGGGGTTTCATCTGAGATGTAATAGAACTGTCCTTGGATGTTTGGTGCCTTCTTGGGATCTTGCAGGGCCCTGGAGGCCAGAATGTGGGCCCAGGCCACATTGCCCACATACACAGGGTTGGCTATGGAGAATTTGCCAGTAGCTTTCAGGATGCCCTTATTCTTGAGGGCCCTAGTCACTACATTAGAAATGAATGAGCTTCCTTCCCCATAGATGTACATGGGCCTTAAAGAACATGTATATAATGTGCCACCATTTTTGAGAGTGCTCCCACTGGCTGCCAGGACTGCCTTCTCGGCCAGCCTCTTGCTGTATGGATATGGGTCGGACCACAAACTCTCATGATGTTCTTCCTCATGGCCATTTTGGACGATCTCTTTGTAGGAATTGGGGCCAGCTACATCAACTGAGCTGGTGTAGATGAATGTTGGCACACTAGCTTGGACACAGGCCTCCAACAAGAGCTGTGTACCTGCCAGTGAGTTAGAATACTATCAGTATTGGAGAAATAATGCAAGGAGTCTTTATCCTAATCCCAATACCAATTGGGCTGGTTGTTACAGATGCACATGTGTTCTTCCCTGTCACTGGCCCAGAACTAATTTCCCAATTTAAAATCCTGAAAACAATAGCTCTGAGCTCTGTCGGCTGGGAGAGGTGAGAAGAGTGTGGTAAATTTTCCAAAGTGGGGACTTCAACCAGCAGTGGTGGCACACGCCTTTAATCCCAGCACTTGGGAGGCAGAAGTAGGAGGATCACTGTGAATTCGAGGCCACTCTGAGAGTACATAGTTAATTCCAGGTCAGCCTGTGCTAGAGTGAGACCCTACCTTGAAAAACCACACGTGCGTGTGTGCGCACGCACACATGCACACACACACAACCCCACAAAGTGGGGAATTCCCTACCTGTTTTTTTTTTCCAAGTAGGTTCTTGTTCTAGCTCAAGCTGGCCTGGAATTCACTTTGTAGTCTTAGGCTGGCCTCAAACTCATGGCAATCCTCCTACCTCAGCCTCCCAAGTGCTGGGATTAAAGATGTGCACCACCATGCCCAGCCAATCTGTTTTACCATCTCATTTGCCCACTTCCTCCATCTCTTCCCAAGATACTGTACCTTTCAAATTGACATCTAGGATGGTCTGTCTGGGAATGACACCTGAGACATCAATTATAGAAGCAGCATGGATGACAACAGAGATGCCTAGGCAGGCTCTCCTCAGGCACTGGGCATCCAGGACGTCTCCTTCCAGCACTGTCACCTTGCTCTTTGTCTGTAGCTCTGGGGAACACAAAGGCAGGTCATTGGGAAGCTTTCTGTATGTGCTAATAAGTTTCCTGGTAGAGGTCACAATGATCTAACTCTTTCAGGATTGTCATAGTGCAGAGATCTTGGTGAGTGAGCACATCCAATGGAAGAAACAAGACACTGGGCACAGAAATAAGAATGTGCACTATTTACTGAGAAGGAATGAACACACTATAACCTGTCCTGTGTCATAAAAGGTATCTGAGAAAGGACCTCTAATGTAATGTGGAACATAAAACTTGTTGAAGAGATTCATAAGATTTTCATTACTTTGTTAAAGTGTCTGAATTGGTGGTCACAGTTGAGAAAGCTGGGTGAGCAAAAGGTGAATCAGAATTTCTCTTACAGAATTCTTATGAGCATCCTATGAGGTTCCAGCTGTGGGAGCCAAGGAGGGAAGACACAATTTTAGCCCTTCCCCTGTCAGGTCTTGGTACATACTGGGTCTGGGTTCAGTACAAAGGAGGAGCTAACTTCAGAACTATTGATTCCTACCTGAGTGAATAGGAAGAGAGTTGAGTTACTGATGGGGAATTTAGAATGGGCTCCAGTGATGTATTTAATTCAACATCTCTTATCAGATATTATGAAAAGCAGACATGAATGCTGCAATGTGTCCACCTACAAGGTCCATTCCCTGTGGCCATGGGAGTGGATATATTAGTATCTTCGGGCTCCTATGAAATCCACAGGAAGACATTTGCAGGCTAATTGTCACCTACATTATTTCACAAAATTAATAATGATACCCCACGCAATCTGAATCAACACCCTGCACTTGATCTTCATAATTTGCATGCAACTTTCAGTTTCCTTTTCCTGATTATGCCATTACTATGAAACCTAATGCCCTCTTCATAGATGAAGAAAGTGAGGCTCAGACAGAGTCAGGGACAAGTTTAAGGACATACTTCTAGTGGAGGCTGTACCTGTCCCCTGTCACAAGTCTTGCTTGTTTCCCCTGCATTCCAAGAGCAGGATTGGTTGTTTAGAGTCAACTTTTCTGTGACAGTCAGTTGAACTGAAATTGGCAGTAAGCCAAAGGACAGAGACACAAGGAGAAATGCAGAGCTGGGGCACTCCCTTCTAGGACAGTGACAACTGCTTCTCTCTCTATGCTCTGCTGAGTGTGTTGACTACAGGCTCTTTCCCCTCAAAAGGCAACTCAGAGAAGGCCTTGAAGTGGATGAAGGTAGGGAAGCAGCTGCTGGGAAGTAGGTAGGTACCTGCCTGAAGATAGAATTCTCTGTTTGTGTCACCTTCTTCCTCCTTAAACTAATGATTCTCCTTTGCTGCTGACTACAGGCTGACTGGTTCAGAGGAGCGGCTGTGACAAGCCAGGGGACCTCAGATCCAGGGTGAAGTACACTCCTTGCTCTCAGCTTTCAGACACCTGAGATCCCAGGGTGGGCACCTTGGGTGCTTCTTGTGCTTTTTCTAAGACACTGACTGTACATTGGCAAGTGTTTTGTGAAGATAGATCATGTAGTTTCTACTATGAGGTGAATTATATCAGAGGGAGGCCTAAAGAGAAGCTACTAGAATAGCTCTTAAATGCACACAGGCTGTAGCTAGACTTCCTCAGCTCCAGCCCCATTTTTCCTAATTTTTGCTGTGGCATCTTAAACAAGTTAATTTACTTCTCTGCAAATTTCACCTCATTTTCAGAAAAGAATAATGTTATAACCTAGTGTAGTCATACCTACAATGTGAACTGTCACTGCAAACATCCCACTGTGCCTGGCACAGAAAGAACACTGTAAGACATTGTTACTTTTCTGTAGGCCCCTGTCTATCAAGCTTCATGAGCCCCCTAGTCAATGCCCTTTCATAGCATCAGACACATTTGCACATATGTTTGAAACATTAGAATTTCTATTAGTACTGCTTATGACTTAGTATTTGATTATGAGAATAGGTCAGAGAGAAACAAAGAGGATTTTTTTTTTCCCTAGAGTGCTAGGAAGGGGCCTCTGTGTAAGATCAGATCCTCTGGATATCCGAAGTCAACAGACAGAGTAAACACCCATGCTCCTAGGCTTGGGACAGGTGCAGGAAACTGGTTTGAGACAAACAGGGCCACAATGAAAGAGACTGATGAATTTTTGGGTTTTGAATTAGTCCCAGGAGCAAGTGAGAGAGCCTCAGGATAAGATTATGGCTTAAAGTTTACTATCCATTAATCGGATGACTACAGGCTTATTTTCCTTCCTTTAAAGAATTAAGTTCTGTTGCCCAGATTGGTAACCCCCCTTTACTTCCTTCCCCATGTGATTGTTTTGAGGATCTAGGGATGAAGTAGCTGGGAAATTGTACTGCCAACCCTCAACCTAGATGGTGGATTTATACTAGGTATAGCAATGAGAAAAGACTAATGAGCTGCTCCTGCAGATTCTGCAGTCACATTTTTCATGGGGATGAAAATCAGAGAAATGGTGGGGAAGAAGCAGGAAGAATCCAGATGAGGCATATATAGTTCTACTGCACTTACAGTATACACTGTGCATGTGCTATCTAAAGAAATCTCTCATTCTCTCTCTCCCATAAACAAATTCAGTGTTAAGATTAGTTCTTTTCATTATACCACTACTGAATATTCTAAGTGACTTCTCCTTGCAAAACAAGTAAGAGAAAGGAACAAGCTAACAACCAGACCTAGGACACTCAGAAAATGCAGGGCCACTGCTAAGTCTCCAGCTTAATGATCTTTTTCTGACCTTCAGTACATTAAGAGCTGAGGGCAAGGGGAGAGAACTGATATGTGATTTCTATTTGGGAAAGAGAGAGGCTTGGAGTTCTAGTGGCCTGTGACCACCCTCTGAGTCAGGCCAAAATCTAGCCTCCCTATAACAATGCAGTATATTTGATGTCAGAATTGCCACGATTCCTTCTGATGAGCATAAGCATGGGAGGAACCTTCTGGCCTCAAGTGTCTTTTAATTGGTAGTAAAGGAGCTCTCTCCCACACCCAGACAAGGTTCACAGTGCAGACATACACCAAAGCCTTGAGTTTACTTACTAGAGAACTTCTCTCTGGTTTCTGGTCTGAAGACTTTGTCCAGGGCTCTGACCTCCTGTAGCTCCTTCTCCTGTACCAACAAGTGCACAATCCTCTGACCCAGGAACCCTCCTGCTCCTGTCACTAAGCAGCTCCACCCAGGCATGGCCAATGCAGGAAGCAGATCAGTGGGGAGCAGGTGTGATGTAGGGTGATCTTGAAAAGTGTTAAAAAGAGAGGTCCAATGAGTATAGACTTCCTTGTCTTCACTCTATTACATTTTTACAAACCCTTCACGTTCCCACCCGTACTAGGAGTGGCTCAACAACAAAAAAAAGTTCTAACCTGTTAGAATAATAGGCAGGTGGAAGAGCCTGTGTGCTGATGTCATTCCCCAAGCTGGGACTTGAGCTTTATATGCTGTAGCCTCTGACTCAGATCCTCACCTTGACCTCTTGCCACATGCTTATTGTTCATGTTTTTTTTCCATGATCCCTCCTCTCCAATAATTGATGGTTAGTTTTCTGTTCTTCCCTGACACAGGAAGAAAAGCAAGTTTCAAGCCTGCATTGTGAGAAAGACTGTTTTAGGATCATCAAGACACTCAATAGTCCATACAAACTGTCTGGGATTCACAGTATGTGAGCTTAAACTTGAGGGAATAAATTCACAAGTGTAAGGTGAGCCATTTTTTTTCTTGTCTCTGAGTGTCATTGAGATGGTCCTTTTTTTTTTAATTTAGAAATTTGCAATGATGGTAGCTTTAGTAACCAAGTTACATGTGGGTATGACTTCCTTTAATACCCAATATATCCAAAACCTCCTTACAATCAATCTGAAACCAAGTTGTGTGTGGCAAGTACAGAATAAAATTACTTTCTTTTCTCTATTTGGTAATTTTTATTATTTTATTTTATTTTTACTTTTTGCTCCCACCTATTTTGGGTTTGATTATTCTCTTTTCAGCTTCTGAAGGCA
Source organism: Orientallactaga sibirica (assembly GCA_036365145.1). Classification (NCBI taxonomy): domain Eukaryota; kingdom Metazoa; phylum Chordata; class Mammalia; order Rodentia; family Dipodidae; genus Orientallactaga; species Orientallactaga sibirica. The sequence goes on from JAEOAD010000025.1 coordinate 1,130,754, forward strand.
AAGTTTAGAGAATTTTATTCTTTTCTTCAGCTATAATCATCACTTAGGTAAAAATTCTGTCTAATTTCTGTAGTTATTTTTGTTATTTTGTAGTTGGCAATTTCACACATGCATATAATGTATTTTGATCATATTTACCCTTTTCTCTTCTCTTGTCCCCTTCCTACTTCTGCTCATTTCCTTTCTTTATCCTAACCAGTCCCCCTCTACTTTTTCTGAGGGGGGGTAACTCAATGAGTTTAATTAGGTTGCTTACCTGAGTATGGATGATAGGGTGTTAAGTGGAGCATGGTTCACTTACTAGTGGCTACTGAAGAAAATATTTCATTCTCTTCCAGCAACCAATAACTGCCAATAGCTCTTCCTCCATCCCTGGCAGAATATTGAGGGGCTCAATATTGTACAGGTCATATTTAGGTAACTATAGCTGTTGTGAATTCATAAGTGCAAGTGCCACATCATGTCCAGAAGCCAGTGTTCTACAACATTACTCTATCCACTGCTCTTACTTTCTTTGTTTTTCCTCATGTAATTCATAAACAGCTTATTTTCTAAAAGTAAGGACTTTTCTAGCTTTCTTATTGTTACTGATTTTAATTTTAATAGTCTTGTGGTACATCACAGTCTCTAAATGGTTTTCATTCTGTGAAACTTACGGTCTTATTTCTTCCAGCATTTGGTCTATCTAGATGAATTTGGTATAAGCATTTTAAAAGAATGCTTTCTGTGTTGGAGAGATGGTTTAGTGATTAAGGTGCTTCCCTGCAAATCCTAAGGACCCAGATTCTGCTCTCCAGATCCCATGCTAGCCAGATGCACAAAGATGAGGCAAGCTCAAGGTCTCACATGTCCACTAGGTGGCGCCAGGGTCTGGAGTTCTATTTCAGTGGCTGAGGCCCTGGTGAATGGAGTGCCAGTTCATTCTCTCCCTCCCTCCCTCTCTCTAAAAGAAAATAAAAAGAATGCTATCTGCTATAGTTGAGAATAATTCTTTATTTTGAATTAATCTGACACCCTGTTTCAGCCTCCCTTTGTCTTCATAATTGGGAATCGATTCCCAATGCTTCCAACACATTTCCTTAGGGAAGGATGACTGTTGCAGTCAGGTTCACATTGCTGGTAGAAATCACCCAACCAAGAGCAGCTTGTGGGGAAAAAGAAGAGGTTTATTTTGGCTTACAGGCTCAAGGGGGAAGCTCCATGATGGCAGGGAAATTGATGGCATGAGCAGAGGGTGGACATCACCCCCTGGCCAACATAAGGCAGACAATAGAAACAGGAAGGTGTGCCAAACATGGGCAAGGGGGAGCTGGCTATAACACCCATAAGCCCGCCCCCAACAATACTCTGCCACCAGGAGACATTAATTCCCAAATCTCCATCAGCTGGGAATGTAGCATTCAGAACACCCAAGTTTATGGGGAACCCCTGAATCAAACCACCACATTCCACCCTGGCCTCCATAAACCAATAACCATAATGATGTAAAATGCAAAGAATTTATGCAACTTTAAAAGTCCCCATAGTTTTTATCAATTCCAATGATGTTCATACATCCCCATAGTCGAGGTTTCTTAACTGAGCCATAATACCAAAAAAAAAAAAAAAAAATCCCCCATAAAACCCGATAATGGCACAGAATAAACATTCACACTGCAAATGATGGCATTGGACATAGCAAAGAAATATTCAACCAATACAAGATTTAAAACAACCAGGGCAAACATCAAACTCTGTAGCTTCAAGTCCAACAATTCTAGTCAGGGACAAAACTGATAATTTTAACCAGCAACAAGTCTCTGGAATTCCAATTCTGCCCCTCCAGCTAGGCTACTCACAGTCCTGGAAAACTTCATCCAGGGCCGGCAGCTTTCCTCAGCAGCTATCTCGCAGTCCGGCATTGCCACTGGGTCTCCACTGCAACCCATGGTCCATCCTTATGGCCCCATGGGATCTCCATGCAAGCATCCAGCAAAATTGCTTCACACTGCCCATGGCCATTTCCAAAACACAAGACCGCATTACAAACTCAATGACCCTCTCTTTCCTGCATTTCTTATATTCCATAATACCAGGTAGAGTGCCCATTTGTTAATTCAGGGGGGAATAAAGCAGACTTTGAAGAAGAGGACACTCCTTTGAGTACTCAAGCCCCTTTAAAAGAGTTTACATTCTTCCTGTTGCCCCAGTGCAGATCAGCTGGCCCAATCTCAATGGTTGTAATCTCTCAATTTGCAGATGAATGGGCAGCAGGTTAGGCCCAAAGATTTCATTTTTTTAGTGCCATATCCCTCTGCTCACACCAATTCATTTCTATGCGAAACAACCTTGCACAACTTCTCAGGCATAACAGCAAGCTTCTCACACAAACTGCTAGCCCAGTCCAAGTAAAGCTCTTTTTCACCCTCATAAGCCAAACCTCACAGTCCATAGTTCTTACTGCATTCAGGTCTTTCAACTCTGACCAGAATAGTCTTTCAAGCTGTGTAGCACTGCAAGGTATCTCTTAGGCCAATGTTTCAAGTCCTTCCACATCCCCCTTGAAAATCAGCAACAAAAGGCCAAAGCCACACAGTTAGGTGTCTAGCAGCAATCCCACTCCTTGGTACCACTTTACTGTTGCAGTCAGCTTCACATTGCTAAGGGGGAAGCTCCATGATGGCAGGGAAAATGACGGCATGAGCAGAAGGTGAACATCACACCCTGGCCAACATAAGGTAGACAATAGCAACAGGAGGGTGCGCCAAACTCTGGCAATGGGGAGCTGGCTATAATGCCCATAAGCCCACCCCCAACAATACTTTGCCTCCAGGAGGCATTAATTCCCAAACTCCATCAGCTGGGAACATAGTATTTAGACCACCTAAGTTTATGGGAGACACCTGAATCAAACCGCCACAATAACCTCATGCACTGCACTCATTTTTTGTATCTATGAGGATTAGCACTTGGTGGACTGAGATTGTTGGGCACTCTCTGTAGCCACCCAGGTGCATTCTTTTCTTTTGATTGCTGTATCAGAGATTGGCCTTACAGATCTCTCATTGTATTTAGGGTTAGGATATTCATGCCTCAGTTGTAGCAATAGTGTAGGCTCATAGTTTTCAGCTAGTGTATTTTGAGGCTTTGCCTTCAAAGAGCAGGTAGAATATATCTTTTCATTTTCTGAGTGGAATGAGAAATAGAATAAAGGGGTTCATAATATTACTTTTCTCTTTGAACAGATTTATGAAGTATGATTTATGTGTATTTATATTTTAAGTGTACAATTCAATTATTTATCAGCAAATTTGGACTTACATATTTGTCATAATAATTTTGTTTTAAGACATTTTTATTTCCCCAAAGATTTCTCATATTTGGAAAGTCTTTTGCTCATTTTAAAATTGGTTTATTTATATTCTGACTCTTCAGTTTAAGTGTATATATTATATTCTAGTTGCAAGATAGGTTTTGAAAATACTTTTGCCAGTCTGTGGTTGATTTCATTTTCTGGTTTTGTTTTGATACATGTTTTTATTATTTTGTGTAAGTAGCTGGGATTGAAATTGCTGGGTCACATGGGAAATTTATCTTTCACTTTTTAAGAAGCTACCAAACCATTTTCCAAAATGGTGACATCACCAACAATGCATGTGTGTTTCATATAATAGGAGAGAATTGACTCATGAATTTGGTAATACTGATTTCATTAGTAACCAGGAAAGAGTTGGATTTAGAGTCAAATTAGAAAGTTCAGGTGTTTAGGATGGGGGATCAAACCCATGGCCTTACACATCTTTTCATTTTCTTAGTACAATCTTATGAAGCACAAACATTTTCAGTTTTATAGTTGTATTTTTTCAATTTTTTTTCCTGTACTAGCAATTTCCATGAAGAGTTGTTGGGCTCACCTTCTCCATTGTTCGTGGGATGTAAACTGGAACAACAATTATGGGAATGAGTGTGGAGGTTCCTAAGACAGCTAAAAATAGATGTACCATATGACCATTTCTGGGAACATACCCACATACATTACTACAGTGATACTTGCTCATTCAGGTTTATTGCTGCTCTATTCAGAATAATAAGAAAAATGGAAACAGCCTAAATGCCCATTAACTGCTGAATGGATAATTAAGATATGGTACATTTATACAGCAGAGTTTTATTCAGCTATAAAAATGATATCATAAAATCTGCAGTAAAATGGATTGATCTCGAAATGATTATACAGAGGTAGCCCAGGTTCAGAAAGGTGGACACTGCATTTCTTCCTCATATTTGGATCCTAGCTTCAAATTTTTTAATTATTATGTAAATTGAGTAACAGTCAATGGTAGAAGCCTGGAAGAAAGAAAGGGGCCGTGAGGGAGGGAGCAGAGGGAAGGGTTCAAGGGAAGGGCATACCAGATATATAAATAGAGGGGAAGAGTACTGGGGATGGAAAGTCTAAGTGGTATCAGGGGAGGGGATAGAGGAGTCAAGGGCATGGGAGTATAGTTAATTAAAATTAAAGATGTTAGGAATAAGCCACATGGAAACCTAGCTAAAAATCATATAGGTTTAAAAAAGTTTGAGCAGAAGTGCCCAGTGGGGGAAGATAATACTGTTCCCAGGAACCATAGATTGTTACAGAAAAATTTCCGTGTCAGGGGTTAGATATCTCCCAGCAAATTGTTGGTCAGGGAGACTCTTGATAACCCCAAAACAACCTTGATAACCCCAAAACAAGGCTCTTGGTTGTCTAACAGAACTAGTTGGTAAGATCCTTATGCTTGGGCTGCAAGTCACTGAGAAATGAAGTTGGAACTGAGCTGGAAGCCTTCTCTTTGTTGACTGTCATAGTATTGGGAAGTGCTATGCAGACAGATGGGGTGAAAAGTCAACAACTCGAGTAACCAGTATTGGACTCTGCAAGGTACAGGGCTGGCAATTCAGGCCAAATTTGACAACTGGTATAATGGTGGCATGGCTGTTATGTTAAGTATGGGGGAAAACAACTTCTTTCTGATAGGATTTGAGGACTCCTCCATGGGAGGAAATTACTGCCTGGACCTGAAAACTTAATGAAAAGTCTATGGCAGGGAAGGTCATAAACCCTAGTGGGGAAACTACTTCTGTTTTCTGGTTAAAAGGATATATTATGCCCATGAAAATTACCCTCTAAATATTTATATGTATACCTGTATATTAACACTACTCTCCCTTGGTTAGAGAAGCTTCTCTTTTCAGATGGTGGTGATTGCTAGAGAGATGCAAAGCTCATTAAAGTGCAGAGAAGAAGTGACAGTGGATGGTTAAACACTGAAACAAATCTCTACCACACCCTCTAAGTCTTAGGGACCACTGTGGAAGAGGTGGCCAAACAAATGTAAGAGCCAAAGGCTAGGGAGGAGTGCATTGGAATGTTGTCCTTCAAATACAAAATGGCTATTGCATTCATGATTTCACAATGGCTCATGCTACCTACACATGACCTGCATAAAATGAGGGCAACAAACAAACAAACAAAAAAGAGGTTCAGTGGAGGGAAGTACAGAAGGGGAACAAAGGAAGGTGGTGAGAGGAAGTTGTGATCAGAGTACATTGTGTATGTATGGAGATTGTCAATAAAAAGTTTAAAACATAAATGTGTTTTATTGTAAGCTGCTAAAAAATTAAATTCTTAACAAAAGAGTTATGTTCAAAGTTTAAAAGTATTTAAAAGAAAGTATTCATCCAGAGGGAGGCTTAGGGCCATAACTGTTTTGCTTTTGTGAATGTAATTTGCTAGCAAGGCTTTGGGAATGAGGGAAGAGACAACTATAAATATAGGAATCTTGTTTCCATCTCTCCCCTATTATTCTGCTTGGGAGGCATCATGTAGATACCCTTCAACATGATCTTCAAGGCTGATAGGATGGTGTTTTACCCAGCTCTACAGTCACTACCTCCTGTACTCTTGGGAAATCCCTGTCCTTTGAGTGTGGACTGAACCCAGTAGTTCCTAATGAATTAGGTAGACCAAACACAAGGGAATGTCATGTCCAAAATTAGGTTAGAAACAATATTACTTCATTCTAGCTATCCAACTCTTTTCTTGCATTGGCTTTGAGGAAGCAACCTAGCATGTTGGAGAATCCACTATAGCAAGGAGTTTCTAGCTAATAGCCAGTGAATAACTGAGTCTTTCAGTAATAGCTTTCACAGAACCAATCTTCCAATGACCATGTAAATGATGTTGGAAGGAGATCTCCCCATAGAGGAGCATTCAGATAATCCTGGATATCACTTTGGTTTCATCCTCATGAGAAACCCTAAAGCAAAAGACCCAGATAAGTAAGGCTTGTTTTGCTGATGCTAGGGGATCACTGAATAATGCTTGCATGTTCTTTTTTAAGCTCCTATATTTGAAGCAATTTGCTACACACCAAGAGAAAACTAACAGAGGTGAAATCTCAGGTGGCAGCCATATTGATATGGCAATAGAGCACAAGCACAGCCCAGCATTACAAAAAAAAATTGCTGTAGGGTCACAGCCATGCTGTCCTCTCTCTCTGGGATATTTGCAATGAAACTCTAAGAGGCATTACATCAGGAGAGATTGGGTCCTCATTTTGACTATATTGATAGATTATAATATGATCTTGAGTATGTCATATTTTGTGACACATCCTCAAGGAAAGACCCTATTTTGGTTTCTCCTAACATATGAAGTTTGTAGCTCTGGCAACCCCAGTGAATCCATAAAAGCATGGAAATCAAAGTGGGAGAAGTTTTCATGGGAGTGTCTTTGGAATAGTGGAATAATCACTAATTTGAGCTACTGATTGAATTTATATCACTCAGAACCCAGGGATTTACTTGGCAAATATGATGACCTTAAGCTTTCCCAGGGAAAGATTTATGTTTTTTCCATTTTTGTGTGTCCCAAAATACATGGCACATAGTGTTTTTCTAAATTATTTGTGTTGTTGTCGTTGTTGTTGTTGATGTTGTTGTTGTTGTTGTTGTGTGTGTGGTTGTATATGTTTATATATATGGGCACACCAGGGTCTCTTGCTGATGTAAAGGAATGCTGTCCAGCTTTATGTGAGTGGTTGGGAAATTGAATGTAGGCTGACAAGCTTTGCAAGTGCCTTTAACCACTCAGCCATCTTCCAGCCCCACATAGAGGTTTAATGGACATATTAATAAATGAATGACAAATACATGAATACCAAATGACTACACCAGTCCATCTGTAGGCATTATAGCCTATTTTGTGTTACTATAATGTACTAGAGTTGGATGATCTGTACTGAATAGGAAAGAATTGTCTCCCAGTTTGAGAGTTTGGGAGGTCCAGGATTGAGGGGCTATATCTGACATGGACCAGATTACTGCATCATCTAATGACAGACAGACAAAGAAAGGGTGGAGGCTGGAGTAAGCAACCAGACTCAACCTTATATAACACAGCTATTCCCTTAGTAATTCACTCCAAAAATAGTGACATGAATCTACTTCTGGGAGTATAGCCTTTATAACATAATTACCTTTAATTAGGTCCTACCTCCCATATGGTTGTGTGGGGGTGGGTTAGGTTTCCAGCATGTGATTTTGGTCAGAGACATCAAACCATAACAAAAAGCCAGGTTGGAATCTTCCAGAAGGAAAATACAAAATAGACTAAATTTCCTTCCTTTTACTAAAACTAGGTTTCTGCTGCATTGCTGCTAAGTTGATATGTGGCCAACAAGTGATGAAAGCTTATTTCATCTATTGGACACAATTGTAGCAAAATCTTTATTTGATGTCAGAATTAGAGGACACAGCATTATTTTTCATTGATGCAAGTGACATGTTGAACTTATTATTATAATTGATCATGCCTATGTGAATCCATTCCTTTGTAACAGCAGAGCACTCTTCTGTCTTCTTCAAAGCTTTGAGTCAGAAGTACTTGTGACCTTGGACTTTGTTTTTAACTGCTGAAAAAAGTGTCACTTCATTACATACAATGACCAAGACTGTGTTTATCTGGCACTAACCTTCAAAAATTTTTAAGTCTCAAGATACGTTATCTTATCTGTGGGCTACATTTTTCATAACAGGGACTTTTTCAATCTTAACATCATCATATTTCTTTCTTTTCTGTGGGGGTAGGGTTTTCATCTCTGTGTTCTCTATTCAACTCAAAATATGTGCCTGATACCTGATATACTGGGGCTGTAGTAACTGGTAGGGTACTTGCCTAGATTTGTGAGAACTGAAAACAATGGTTTTCGTTGGTTGTGGTAAGAATGAAGCTGACCAGAAAGGAAAGATATATGTATGTGTGTGTATGTTGGGGGTGGGATGTAGAGAGAGCAGGATTGAACTCCATGATAACTTGGCCCAACTCTACTGCTGGATGTGTACTGAGTGGACCCTGGAGTTCCACCCTAGCTATAAGTCAACCACGATTAGAAGAAAGAGGGATTATAGAGTTTCTTCTGAGAGGGAGAGGAAGTGGGAGGGAGGGAGAGAGAGAAGAGAGGAGAGTTATTCAATATATTGTGGCTATATTGGGAAGTGAAACAAATAAAGCAGTCCAATGAGCCCAAGTCCATATTGAAGGACTGATACAAACTTCAAGTTTCAATAAAGAAAGATTTGGGGTAGGGGTAATAGGGTCTTGTTATATAGGTCAGACTGGTCCTAACTTATGATCTTCCTGCTGCAGACTTCTAAAAGCTAGGACTACAGACATATGCCAGCAAGTCCAGTATTACTTCATTTCAATACTGAAAATCTCCCCTCTTATTTCTGATGATAAAGCTACATATGGCCATGATGTGGCTGTAAGATAAAGCACACAGAGAATTTCTGGCATTCCTCAGCATATACAAAGAGGTTTGATGAAATAAAGTATGGCTCTTCCAACATCTTACTTTTAGAGCTGTAAAATTAGTTCCTGTCATTTTAAGCCCCCCAAACAACATACATCCCTAGTGCCTTAGTTTGTAATAGGACCTGTGCTAAGATTATAGGGTGTTGAGAGGACTGAGACACAGCCTTTGCTATAACAATATACAAATAATAAAAGTGAATTAATTCATACTGAGAGATGACAACTGTTATCATTTTCATATGTTTCTCATCTTTTGATGGGTGATTTTGTGTTTACCTGTGTGAATTTGTGCTTGTGAATGTTTGGTAATAAAATAATGACAAATATAATTTTATATCCTGCTTTTTAAACTTATCCATGCTTAAAAGTAGCTTCTTATCCCACTGACTGTATTAGTCAGGGTTCTCTAGAGAAATAGAATCAATAGCATGAATTGTATTAAAAAGTAGATTTATTGGATTAGTTTACTGCAGTCCAACAAGCAGTTGCAGTCTGTAGGCCCAAGAGTCAAGGGACCTGGTAGGGGCACAGTCCATGAGGCTGGATGTTTCAGCAGTCCTAACCCAGCACTGAAGGCCTGAAGGCTTCCTGGAGAGCCACTGGTCTTCAATCTTCACTGGTCTTCAGTACACACTGGAAGACAGCAAGCAGCACCAGTAGCCAGGTGGGAGGAAGGAATTCTTTTTCACTAGAGCTTCCTCTGAGAGGCCACCCACTATAAGGGAAGGCTCACTCTGGGGGAAGGACTTTCTCCTTCATTTAATCTTTCCTGGAAGCAACCTCAGAGACATACCCAAGAGGAATGTCTGTACATTCCTAAACTGATCATGTTGACAACAAAACTTAACCATCAAAAGTCCACCCTTTGTCAACTTGACACCAAACCATATATCCTTACATCATACTCAATTTCCAAATGAAGACAGTAACAAGGTCATAATTCCACCTAACATGATATAACTATTCCATATGCATCCTGAAATGCACCATCTTCTCCCAAACACAAAGCAAGGTCCCTTGAGGAATGTTTAGTCTCTAAAATAATAGGTTAAATATAAATTCAAAAACAGTTAACTATTGACATAGTCTCAATCAATATTAATTCCATAATAGAGAAATAGGGGAAAAACAAAGGCATCTTAATATTGTATACATATGTACAAACACTCTTAACACAGTAGGACAGAAACACTTATGGCAATTACAGGCCTTGTTTTTGTAACTGGTTCACATGGCCTTAGCTGGCACTTGTAACTACATTTAAAAAAAATTTTTTTATTATTTTTTTTATTTATTTTTGGAGAGACAGAGAGAGATAGACAGAGAGGGAGAGGGAGACAGAGATGGGCATGCCAGCAGTCTCTCAGCTGCTGTGAACGAAATCCAGATGCGTGCGCCCCCTTGCCTCACTTTGCATCTGGCTAAAAGTGGGACCTGGAGATTGGAACTGCTGGACATTGGAGCCAGCATTCTTAGGCTTAGCAGGCAGGCGCCTTAGCCACTAAGCCATCTCTCCAGCCCTTGTAACTACATTCTTATACTGCCCATTCTGATCTGGGCCATTTATCACACTGCCTTGATTGGGTTGTTGTAGTTGTCCATTGTGGGAACAGGAAGCAAAAATTTGGCTAATGGGTCACTTGGGGTGATGGTGAGTGGTACCATTCCCATTTCCACCTCTTGATTCCTAGACCCATGAATGTGAGAAACAGTACCGTATGTAGGATGCTGATTCAGAGCATATACATCCAGGCTATTGCCACCTACTTGGCACTGTAACTATTTCTTTAAAAAGCCATTCCACCATTCTATCCAGCCCACCATTTCAGGGTGCTGGTAAGGCAGAAGCGCTACATGCAAGAAAAGCAAATGCATACTCAGAGTGAGAGTTTATTCCAGTAAGGACAAAACACTTCCCTTTCCATGATAGAAGTGGTCCAGTGTAGTCAACCTGCCACCAAGTTTCTGGCTGGTCACCCTGAGGAACACTGCTGTAGCACCCATGCTACCACCATGATCCCGAGCTGGGCGAGGTGCGGAGGATTGAAGAGACAATCACTGGGTCATTCGTGCTTCAAGAATGCCTCAAGAATGCCATTTATTGGAGTCAGAGGGCAGTATATATACAGCCTTGTAGCACTGTGGAAATGGCCCAGGGTCAGAAGGTCATGTTCTCTAAGCAAGAGCCACCTGGGGCAAACGGAACTTGCAGTTAGGCCAAAGAATGGGAGTGGAAACAGGATGTTCTTAGGCAAACAATCCTTGGTCACGTCAGTCAAGCAGGGCAGCAGACTCCCTGGGAGGGAGGGTTGGGCCCCACAGGTTCCCCTTCCTTAAATATAAATGAGCATCTGTCTTAGGTTGCCTTGGACATCGACATCTATCTTACCCGTCATGGAGAAGCCTGCCCAGGCTCTGCAGACTCTCTGTTTTAGGTTGATAAACATCCCCCAGGTCTTACCTGTCATTGATTACTCATTTATCTTGTAAGTTCAACCATACTTGAGCAGTGGGGTTATCTGCTGCCAGAGACATCAAGACCTGTTTGGTCTGAAATTGGCACTGGGCTTGAGTTTTTGCCATATGGCAGAGACAGACCAAGGACAAAGCCACACCACCCAGGGCGATTAGCCCTAGGGCCATAGACCCACTCCATTCCTTAAAGAGACGGCCTGCACAGAAGCATTTGAAGCCTCGGCTGGCGTAACGCAGATGTGGTGGTATAGAGGAGTACAGGTCACCATATGGGTTTCCCAAAGTAAATCTATTTGCTCTTGTAGTGGAGCTGTTTGTTGATTTAGATTTAGTATACCCAATTGTATGAGAGAATTTAAATGATTTTGAGTGTTGAGTGCAGAAGCTACTTTCCCTGAGAGCAAGTCCACAGTGCTCGTTGTAACAGCAGATTGGGAAAGGGCTACGTCAGCAACAGTAGCTGTGGTGGCAGCGGTGGCAATTGCAGCAACGATAGCTGCAGATACACCAAAGTCTCTTTTCTGCTGGGTGAGAATCAGCTGCGTCTGTCCATCGTGCTCCACTGGAAGGGGAACAATGCCAGGGATCCGTACCACCAGTGCCAATTTTTCTTGGTCCCAGCAAGTCTTTAGGTGGCAGTCCTGTGAAGAACAATTGAGGATATCTCCCAAGGGAGTTTCATTAGTTACAATAAAAAAGAAAGGCGACATCACACATGCAGCAGATTTAATAGTAAGGCATCCAGTAGAATCATCAAAAGAATTGGAAGAGTTGAGCTGAGAATAGTTAAGCTTGAGAACAAAGCACATGAAATTCTTAAGGGAATAGATGTGAGTTAAATTGGCTTTCTCTGGATCAAGATGCATAGCAGGCGTTCCTAAGCTAAAATTAGTACTCACAAACCCAGGCCAAACCAGGGCATTCCAGGCCACTGGCATCAGTATCGGCAGGTTATTGATGAATGTCCAATAGGTCCCCTGTTGGCTTGATGGCAGGGTCCACCACAGTCTGAACACAACACTCAGGAACCCAAATTGGATTTTCTCCATCCTGTGGAAAAACACAAACAGACCCTCTGGCCCAAATTAACACTGGATATGGCCCTTTCCATTTGCCCATAGAAAGATCTTTCCATTTAGCCAGAGGCTTAGCTTGCGTAGGTGCACACCAATGATGATCAGCCACCAAGTGGCCATAAGCATCCACTGTTAAAAAATTTAAAATGTATAATGTTAAGGAGAGAAAGGAATGAGGTGAGCCAAGGTGATCCCCTAGGTCCCCCCTTTTTATTTTAATTAAATAAGTTTTGAGGGTCCGATGAACCTGTTCCACCATGGCTTGACCTTGAGGGTTATAGGGGATGCCTGTTTTATGTAAAATATCAAAATCAGTACAAAATTTTGAAAAGCCTGCACTGGTATAAGCTGGCCCATTGTCTGTCTTAATTTGTTTGGGCAGACCCATGTAAGAGAAGGCTTGCAAGCAATGCGACTTGACATCTTTAAGTTTCTCTCCTGAATGAGCTGAGGCAAAAATTAGATAAGAATAAGTGTCTACAGAAACATGTACAAATTGTAGTTTTCCAAAGGCAGGGACATGAGTTACGTCTGTTTGTCAGACATGGTTGGGTATAAGACCTTTGGGGTTGACACCTAGATGAGGAACATTGAGGAATTCAACACAGGTAGGACAGTATTTGACTATCTAAATGGCTTGTTCTCTGGAAATGCCTGTGTGGAAGCGGAGTGATCCTGCAGGAAGATGAAAGTGTTGATGAAGAATTTGAGCCTTATCAAAAATCAGATGAAATACTAAGGGTGGCAATTTGAGTCTGTAGATCTGCCATGCAATTACCTGCACTAAGAGGCCCTGGCAGAGGTGTATGGGATCTAAGATGCCCCATAAAAACTGGCTCTGAGCATTCCCAAAGCAAAGCTTGTAATTGTAAAATTGAACTTTAGAGACTGGCACAACATAGGCAGATGTCTCCAAAGGACGTACAATGTGAGCTATGTATTGGCTATCAGTGTAGATATTTAAAGGTTCATGTGGGAAAAGCTGTAGGGCTAAAATTATGGCCAAAATTTCTGCCACCTGGGCGGATTTTTGTGGTACTGATATTTTTTTTATAACTGGATGAGAAACAATGGCAGCAATTCCATGAGAGGAGCCTTCTGTAAAAACTACTCTTTTTTTCCCATAATCTTTGGGAAAATGACTGGATGTATCTTAAAAAGGTAACCAAAGGATCAGGGGGATAATGGTTATCAAAGACGCTGGACGTTGAGGACAAAAAGATAGTCCAGTCATCATCAATATTTTGAAGCCATTCTAGCTGACTACGAGAAAAGGGTGTAACAATATTTTCAGGTTCCTTGCCAAAGATTTGTAAGCATGTTTTTTGGGCTTTGAATAATAAGGCAATTACTGCTTGTGGATAGGACATCACTACCCTAGAGGGAGATGCTTGTGAGTGGACCCACAGAATAGGTCCTATTGCCAGAAAACTCCAGTAGGGGCATGGTTAGAGCAAAATACTAACAGAGACAAAGGCTTAGAATAGTCTACATAATTCAGATGAGCCTCATTTATTGCTTTTTGAATAAGTTGAATACACTCTCGTCCAGCTCTAGTGAGAGCCTGAGGGGAAGTTGGATCTGAGTTCCCTTGCAGAATATCAGAGAGGATGAAGCTGCCCTGTGGAAATTTTAAGGCTAGGCCTAATCCAGTTAATATCTCCTAAAAGGTTTTGAAAGTCATTTAATGTTTTTAGTTCATCCAGCCTGAGTGTGACTTTCTGAGGGCGAACACCATTCTTAAGTAACTGATGATCCAAATATTGGTAGGGAAAGTCTTTCTGAACCTTCTCTGGGGCAATTTGTAACCCAGCTAGTTGTAGTGTTTTCTGGAGATCTCCAAAGGCTTCCAATAGGAGATGTTCCTGTTCAGCAGCTAACAAAATATCATCCATATAATGAATGATATATAGCTGAGGATACTTATTGCGAACAGGCTCAATTGCCATGGATACATATGTTTGGCAAATAGTAGGGCTATTGGCCATGCCCTGAGGTAAGACAACCCATTGATATCTCTTAGAAGGTTCTCTTAAGTTAACCAATGGCAGACTAAAAGCAAACCTAGGGCTATCACTTGGATGTAGAGGAATAGTAAAAAAACAATCTTTTAAATCAATGACAAGCAGATTCCAATTTTTTGGGATAGCCACAGGGGAGGGAAGGCCAGGATGAGCAGCTCCCATTAACACCATAGTTTTATTGACTTCTCTTAAATCCTGGAGCAGCCTCCATTTGCCTGATTTTTTCTTAATTACAAAAATAGGAGTATTCCAAGGCGAAGTAGAAGGGACAATATGTCCCGCCTGAAGTTGCTTCTGCACTAGTGCATGGGCAGCCTCCAATTTGATAGTAGTAAGGGGCCATTGCTCTACCCATACAGGCTCATCATTCTTCCAAGTAATGGGAATGGGTGGAATTGTTGGAGGCATATGAGCAATGGAGCTATAACCTGACCCATTATATGATTCCCATCTATGTCTCTACAAATACGAATAAAATCATTGAGACTTTTGCTAGTAAGAGGTCTCAGAGCCTCCTTGCAATACCTATTAGCATTTTTAAATGCCAGCTGTTTTACTACAGGCATAGCTGTCTCTGCGTCTCCAAACATTCTCCCGGCTAACTGAAGAAGATGATCAACAAATTCAGAATATGGCTCAGAGGGCCCTTGAAGAACTTTAGATAATTGATCTCCAGCAGACTTATTAGGCAAGGTCTTCCAGGCTCTAGTGGCAGCCACGTTAATTTGTGCATATACAGCAGGGTCATATAAAATTTGTTGCTGCAAATCGGCATATTGCCTGGCTCCTGTTAGCATGTCCAAGTTTCTATTGGGGAATCCAGCAGCCGCATTATGTTGCGCTGTTTGTTTACAGAGCTCCTGGAATTCTCGCCACAATAGGTAATTACCTCCATACAAGGTGGCACAGCATAGCTGTTGCCAGTCACTAGGAGTGTAATTTAGAGCTCTAAAAGATTTAAAAATAGCCAGAGTAAAAGGAGCATGGGGCCCGTATGCTGTCACAGCCTCCTTTAATTGCTTAATGTCTTTAAAATTTAGAGGAGTATGTTGTCTTTGTGCCTGTCTCAGTACATTAGTAGTTTCTATAACAGGGAATGCCACCCCTCCCTCTGGTCCCTCTGAAGGGGCAGATGGCTGACAGGGAGAGAAGTTAGAGTTATAAGCAGGAGGGCATTCTGTGAGAGATGTGAGAGGCAGCGGTGTAGGCCGGTCCGTGGGAGTGAGCCTTTTAATTTTCTTTCTTAAGGTTTTTATGTCATTTTCTAAATTTTTCTCTTCCTCAGAGTCCTCATTGCTAGAAGAAAGCAAAGAATCAGAGGAGGACTTACCAGAATTCTGAAAAGATTTAATTGACTCCTGTTCTTGAGTTTCAGTGAAAAGCTGTTCCATCTCGGCCAATTGCTCTTTTACTTTTTCTTTATACTAACGAGAGCGTCCTTAACCAAGCACCACAGCGAGAAGGTAGCTATAGGAATGCTCTCGGGTCCCTCCCTATGAAGGATCTTTTGGAAATCAAGTTTCACTTGTTCCCAGTCAGAAACATTAAGTCCCCCTGAAACAAAAACCAAGGGCTTGCTTTTGCAAAGTTGTAATAAATTTGCTTTCTCTGGATCAGGATGTATAGCGAAATCAAGTTTTACTTGTTCCCAATCCAAAACATTAAGGCCCCCCTGAAGCAAAATTAAGGGCTTGCCTTTTGTAAAATCTTAATAAATTGGCTTTCTCTCTGGATCAGGAATGCATAGCGAAATCAAGTTTTACTTGTTCCCAATCCAAAACATTAATCAAGATGTAAAGTCTTAATAAATTGTCTTTCTGTAATACGTTTAATGCCCGTTCCTTGTTTCTTTAGCAATTTCTTGTTTCTTTAGCAATTTAACTAACTGATCTACTAGCAATGAATGAGAGCTAGCAGTACCCATTTTCAATGTGCTCCTCTCTTACCTCTTTTTATGGCTGGCCAGCCTTTAGGAGTGATACTTTAGCAGTTTTCCTTCTTTCCCAATTGGTGGGACCTCCATTTGTAGCGCCTGCGCTACCACCATGATCCTGAGCTGGGCGAGGTGCCGAGGATTGAAGAGACAATCACTGGGTCATTCGTGCTTCAAGAATGCCTCAAGAATGCCATTTATTGGAGTCAGAGGGCCGTATATATACAGCCTTACAGCACTGTGGAAATGTCCCAGGGTCAGAAGGTCATGTTCTCTAAGCAAGAGCCACCTATTGTTTACTGTAAGCAAGAGCCACCTGGGACAAACGGAACTTGCAGTTAGGCCAAAGAATGGGAGTGGAAACAGGATGTTCTTAGGCAAACAATCCTTGGTCACGTCAGTCAAGCAGGGAAGCAGACTCCCTGAGAGGGAGGGTTGGACCCCACACAGTACCATATGAAGGGCTCAGAGTTGGTCTCTGCTGACAAATTTGTCACTCATCAGCAGCTGTATTCAGGTCATCCTTAATGGAAGTCCGTGTTGTTGGGCCCATGCATAACCTGCATCTTTGCTACCATGGCCACTTTGTTCATGGGCCCATTAGGCAATGACAGAGATGGCTGAGGAAAGAGGTTGACCACTAGCCACAGAATGGATCAGCTTATCTGCTTGATTATTAAAGCCTACTCTGATGAAGTCACATTCTGATGAGCACTAACATGGGACACAAATATCCTTTGCCCATTTAGAGAGGCCTATCCACATACACCTCCCCCAAATGTCTTTCTTAACAATTTTGCAATTGTACTCCTTCCCACTCCAAGGCCATCCAGGCTAACCATTGGCCACAGCCCATGAATCAGTGTATAATCACACATCTGCATATTTTCCTTCCAAGCAAAATGCAGAGCCCTGTGTATAGCCCAAAGTTCTGCCGATGTTCAGTTAAAAGATCTTGGACTATCAGATGTTTGAACATTACTGAGTTTGATAAAAATATAGGGTCTTGTAATGTTGGACCAAATGTATTGCATTTTACATCATGGACAGCTATCAGTTTATGAAGGCCAGGAGTGAAAGTGGTGGTTTGGTTCAGGTGTCCCAAATAAACTGTGTTCTAAATGCTTAGGTCTCCAGCTGGTCGAAACTTGGGAATTGGAGCCTCCTGGAGGCAGTGTATTGTTGGGGGCAGGCTTATGGGTGTTGTAAGCCAGCTTCCTCTTGCCTGTGTTTGGCATACTCTCCTATGGCTGTTGTCCACCTATTGTTGGCCAGGAGGTGATGTTCACCCTCTGCTCATGCCATCATTTCCCTTGCCATCATGGATCTTCCCATAGAGTCTGAAGGCAAAATAAACCCTTTCCTCCCATGAGCTGCTTTTGGTCAAGTTCTTTGTGCAGCAACTTGAAACTGACTGCAACGGTAAAATTGCTATTGTTTGAAAACATTATTCCCATATAACAATAAACCATATACATGCACTATAAGTACCAACTAGTTTCTTACTGTTGGATATTTAGGTTATATTTCATTTTCAGTATTGAGTTATTATAATCCAAAATTCAACTTCATAAGAAATTGAAAAAGAACAAATGAAAATAACATTGGTCATTAGAACTCCATTGGTTCTTAGAACTCCATTCAAAGAAGAATGAGGAGGAGGAGAAAAAGGAGGAGGAAGAAAGGAAGGAAGGAAGGAAGGAAGGAAGGAAGGAAGGAAGGAAGGAAGGAAGGAAGGAAGGAAGGGAGGGATTGTTATGTCCCCCAGTCATTTGCCTTCTCTTCTTGGGGATTTATTTTTAGTTACAAAGGACATTAGACCTTCTTTGAACATTACTGAGTTTGATAAAAATATAGGGTCTTGTAATGTTGGACCAAATGCATTGCATTTTACATCATGGACAGCTATCAGTTTATGAAGGCCAGGAGTGAAAGTGGTGGTTTGGTTCAGGTGTCCCAAATAAACTGTGTTCTAAATGCTTAGGTCTCCAGCTGGTCGAAATTTGGGAATTGGAGCCTCCTGGAGGCAGTCCTATTGTTCCTTCCTTCCTTTCTTTCTTCCTCCTCCTTTTTCTCCTCCTCCTCACTCTTCTTTGAATGGAGTTCTAAGAACCAATGGAGTTCTAATGACCAATGTTATTTTCATTTGTTCTTTTTCAATTTCTTATGAGGTTGAATTTTGGATTATAATAACTCAATACTGAAAATGAAATATAACCTAAATCCAGGTTGAAAACCACAGAAGTTTTGCAAAATCCAAAAGAAAAAAGTCACTTGCAGCTTCTTGTACTGAGGAAGCTCTACATGAGGCTTGAGAAGTTTAGTACTTATTGTCTTTTATCATGTATCAGGTATATTACCCATGTAATTTCTCATTTAATTTCTACATAGACTATTAGAACAGTTTTGGTTTAGAGCAAAACTGAATAGAAAGTAAAATTCCCATACAGAGATAGTCTACACATGCATAGCCTCCCTCCACCAACACCCTGGACTAAAATGAAGCACTTCTTATAATCAATGAACTTGAATTGGCATATCATCTCCATAGTTTCATTTCCTCCATGGTGTCATATATTTGGAATTTTCAATATGCAGCCTTATCAGATCAGCTTCTTTCACTTAGCAACATAAATTTATGGTTCTTTCATGGTTTAATAGCCTTTGTCCTAAGCCCTGAGTAATATTTCATTGCCTGGGTGTGACATTGTTTATCCATTTACTTGCTAAAGAATATTAGAGATTATCAAGTTTGGGCAATTATGAGTAGAGCTGTTATAAATCCTGTTCAGGGACTGGAGAGATGGCTCAGCTGTTAAAAGCACTTGCTTGCAAAGCCTGATGGCCTGGGTTCATTTGCGGTAGCAAGAGGCCCTGCTGTGCCCATATTCACTCTCTCTCTCCCTCTCTCTTTCTCTCTCTCCCTGCAAATAAATAAATATTTAAAAATCTTGTGCAATTTGTGCACACATAATTTTAAACTTATTTAGAACACAGTTGCTAGGTGACCCAGTAAAAATGCTTAATTTTATGGCAAACTGTATTCCCATATGGGAGTTTCTGATGACTGACATCCTCACTAACATTTGGAATTGTCAGTGTTTTGAGTTTTTATCATTATAATAGGTATACTCTGGTATCATTGTTTAAATTTGTAGTTCTCTAATAGCATACAATGTTGATCACCTTTTCATCTATAGCTTATTTGCTATCTTCATATTTCTCTTTGGCAAAATGCCTGTTCAGGTCATTTGCCTATCTTTATATCAGGTTGTATAAGGGGTACTTTTGGGTTTTAAGAGATTCCTTCTGAGAGTTAATACGTATTACTTTGCATCATTGTAGGTATTTTTATCCCCATACTTCTCGAGCAACAGAGAATACTCATTTGCATTTATGTAATAGTCTTGTGTGGTAGTTTGAATATTAAATGTACCCATAGCCTCAAGTATTTGTGATTAAACTTCCTAGTGAAGCCTTTGGGAGGTGGAGCCTTGCTGATGGTGGGTGTGTCCTTAAGGGTAGATCTTGAGGTTTATTAGTTCAGCACACTGGGTGTTCAGAATTAGCTCATTCAGATTATTTCCTTTCCTTTGCTTTTCCTTCCATGATGAACTTTCCTTCTAAACTGTAAGTCATAATAAAATTTTTCTTCCCTCAGCTACTTCCTGTTATATGTTTTGTCTCAGCTATGATAAAGTAAGTATTATACCTTACTTTACTAGATTTTTAAACAAAATAATCTCAGTACCTACTTACCAAATTGCATTTATTTATAGGTGAAAGCCTATTATAGCTATTTTTTATTTCCAGAGTTTTTGATTATATTTTAAAATTCTCCTTTTGTTACTTTTCTTAGAGGTCAGTACCCTGTACAGAATGACCCTTAGGCAACAAGACTATGAATAATTTAGATACTCACTTGCTCTTCTGTTCTTTTATGTTTCTGTTCTTGACTCTAGTTTAAAGTGAAAAAATTCCAAGATCCCTTGAAGTAGGATATGAGTTAGATTACATCAAGATAATTTTGCCAGCCATGTCTTATAGAAAATATTTATTTTGATTGGCATATAATAATGTATGTATTAATGGTATTAGTGTGTCATTTTAATGAATATAAACAGTTAATAAAAAATCAGGATAATTGGTATGCCTATTACATCAGACATAATTTTTATTTGTATTGGAAACATTTAAAATCCCTCATCCTCTGTACTAGATATTTTGGTATATTCAATAAATTATCAACCACAGTTATCCTTGAGAGCATTAGATGTCATTACTCCTTTCCAACTGCACCTATTAACTGGTCTATGTGAACATCCTCTCCTTTTGAGGGAGCAGGGGTCCTCTGCTAGGTAGGATGGGACCCATCCTATGCACATAATGTTGGATGTTTGCCTTCTTCCTATGAGCACTTGCAGTGGTTCTTTATTATAATATGGAGAGCTGGATCAGGTCCCGACTGATCTCAGAGACTGATCGGCAGCCTGAAAAAAAAAAAAAAAAAACAACACATAAAGCTCATTTCTCTCACTTCATGAACAAACCTTTGATCTTTATTCTTAACTTGAAAAAATGTAATTCATAGTGAATTAGTAATGTAATTCTGACTGCATTGAGAATTTCTTTTATGATTCCCATGCATATGTCATATTTTAACACAGCCATGTCAAAATGTTGGCATAAAATGCAACATCTCTATCTTAGTATTTTTAAAACAGTCTTCTGCATGCAGTAAATATCCTGGAGCTTGATCTCCTTTCTGATAAGGTGAGGGTACAGTGGTAGCATGAGCTAAGGCAGAATAGAATCAGGACTAGAGTAGGAGATGAGTGAGTACCCATATATCAAATGCCTTCTAGGAGAAGGTTATGACTAAAGAAAAATCACTTTTAGCAGAAGACCTTAATTGGTATGAAAAATGAGGACTATATCCACACAATTATAGAATAGTCACTTTAGAAAGAAAAAAAAAAAAAAAGGAAGAAAGAGCTAGCATAGTGATATGAGGCTGGAATGAGAAATGTGGGAAAAGATCATATTTCACACCTGGGCTGATTGCAGGAAATTTAGGCATGGGGTCTATAGACAGCCTACAAATTAAATAATTAAGCTGAGGAATTTGGATGCAGAAGCAACCTTTCTAGAACCAGCAATGATCTTGAAGAAAGCTTAAGGATTCCATTTCAGAGAATAGTGTTTGTTCTCTGTCTAAGATTATCTTTCTCTAGTCTCTCTTCTGGAGCAAGCCAAGGAATGGTTAATGAGAGGAACAAGGTTCCATTCCTGTTAACTTCATGCTTCAGGATTTAAAGCATGAAAAAAAAAAAAAACACTTACCTGAAAGGCTCATAGAAGTGTGTAATTCACTTTTTAAAATGCTCAATACTTCTGCAACACCATGTTCACCCTATTCCCAAAACAGAAAAGGGGCAGACAGAGATTTCAAAGAACATTCTGACCTTCTGGGAATATCTATCTATCTATCATCTATCAATATCTATCTATCTATCTATCTATCTATCTATCTATCTATCTATCTATCTATCTATCTATCTATCATCTATCTATCATCTATCTATCTATCTATCTATCTATCTATCTATCTATCTATCTATCTATCTAATTATCTATCTACCTATCTACCTATATAGAGAGAGAAATTACAGAGAATATGTATCTATGAAATCTGACTTATGAAAGGAACAAAGAAAAGCAAAGAGAAAAAGGTAAGGGTGTGTGCTTTTGAATGTTCTTGGAACACTTCAGAAGAAGGCTGATTTATAGGTTATGTGTAATTATCCTTTAAGTACAAGTAAAATTGTCTATGTTGGAAGGTAGATTGCACAAAACCATGGTAATTTTTGTGTCTTCTCATCAGTTCTCACCTTGCAGGCAAGACCCCAAAGGATTGGTCTCCCAAGAAAAATGCACTTAGCCCCGAGTGCGAGAGCTTTCAACACATCATTGCCAGTTCGAACTCCACCATCCAGGTATACTTCAATTTTCCCTTTGACAGCAGCCACCACTTCTGTCAATGCATAAATCTGAAAAAAGGATACACATGTGACTGCAAGTATTTCTGTTTTGACTCTAAGGGGTCATGAGATGGGTGCCCTCTCAAAGTTGGATAGAGCTGAAGCAGAATAGAATAGGGAAAATTGTAATGATGTGGTCAAAAGGGCAAAATCTTGTGCTGTGATCTGATCTGGTTTTACTGAAAAAAAGGAAAACAGATTTCAGACTTAATTGATTTCAAACTTAAACGCTACTGAGAAAGAGGCTATGTGATGGACTGAGATAATACCTTGAATCATTAGTACTTCCCTCTCATTCCTAAGTCAGGGATAAACTATAAAGTCTGTTTACTGAAGAGAAACCCTTCTTTTAATCCAAATGTGGATTTGACTCTTCAAACAATGTTGGAGGGAAGAGAAAGGTGGTTTCCCAGCAACCTTTAGGGATGTAACTTGAGAGACTATATCTCTATACCCACCCATTACAAAGAACATTTACTGTGCTCCTTCTCTGAGGCATCCAATCTCAGACTTGGGTACATCTTTTACAAGGTGATACTTTGTCTTAGAAAATCCCACATCCACATTCTTTGGTGTGATTTCACTTTCCTAACTTTTGTTAACCCTGTATTAAAATATCTTTAATAAAATCTTCAACTCTGCTTCATACTTGTTCTGACTTGAATTCTTGTTGTATTGAAGCCACAAATCCTGGGGCTTTGCCTGAGTAGAGGTCTCTGAAAGGAATTCCACAGGCTTCTGAGTGAGGTTAAGGCTGAGAATGCCTAGGCCTTTTACCTCTGAGTACCTACCTACTCTTCACTGCTGACAGGACCAGCAAGTCCAAACTAGGACCAGGCCCTTCCTGTGCTTAATGCTGCCAGAATTCATTAACAACAACTGCAGTCCCATTCCTAAGGCCCAGGGGGATCTTGCTAACTCTTCCTTCTCTGTCATTTCCCATTTCACCTCTAGTCCAGCTTCTCTTTGAATTTTTAAACTGTCTATAGGTTGAAAGAAATGCTTGGCTCCATTTATTGTGTTCACAATGCCATTAAAGATCGTTTTCTTCCCTCACCTTCCTAGGTGCTGACTTATAACTCCCAGTGCCAGCACGGGGTTAACTTCCACAATGAGCTGTTGATCTGAGACACCTACAAGTTTTCCCCAAAAAGACAGATTTCTGCCAGAGCTCTTGATGACCTACCAAAGGTTAATGGTAAGATCCTACTGTCGAAGACAGCATACGTGTGTGAGACAAAACGTGGAGAGACATGGCCAGAATCTGGAAGAGGGTCAGTCCCCAGACAGTTAGCTAGTCTAGTGCCAGAGGGTGCTACATGAGCAACTGTGGGTTAATGGCCGACATCTGTCCAAACAACTTGCAGTCTAAGATACCCAGCAGGAAACAACCTGACGTAATGCTCAAACAAGTGCAGTAGTGGCACAAAGCCATAGTGGGTAACCAACTGCTCTTGATTTGGCTAATAGATCCATTCAGTGGAATGGAACTCATGGCTGGAATTGGGAAATAAGTTAAAACCATGTGCAAGATCAAGATACCACCAAATGTGGGCTAGAAGAGAGCCTACCCATATAAAATTCCCTCCAAAATATCTATGGCCATCCTTTCTATCTAGTACTAACTTCTCTCTCCATTAGAGAATTTGCTTATCTTTTTCAGATGGACAATGAACCTGAAGGGAGGAGCCGCCAATCACACCTCGCCAGCGCCCCAGCTGAAACCATAGAGTAATGCAGGGGAAAGGCAAGAATACAGCGTTCTTAGTGATCATGGCACCAGAAAAAGGCTGAAGGAGATAAACACAGAGAACATCCAACTCCTACTAATCCAGATATCCAGAGACACAGAGGCTCCCAAAACCTCATCACTGAAGCAGAATTAAAATGACCCCAATGTGGCTCAGGGAAATTCACGGAAGAGGGGGTGGAAAGAATGTTAGAGCCACTAGTTGGGGCATATGCACAGAGACTTGGCTTACCCCCCCCCCAGAACCCTTGACTACCCCCACAATGCATGACCCACATTCCCCATTGATGAGGGTCCTTTTGGAAGAAGGAGGACAGGGAGGAGGATAAGGGAGCCAACACTATGAATGTAAAATCAGAATAATATAAATAAAAATAAATTTAAAAAAAAAGAACACATTGACTTTTCATTTTCTTCTACTATGTCTATTTCTAGGGTGATACAGTTAGAAATGTTCTCTGCTGCTTAGGCACTTAGTCTTTGTAGCAGAATAAATATGACCAATCATGGCCCATGTCTAGACATCAGCTTGTCTTGGAAACCTGGGCTGCACCACTTCTGTAAGTCACCATATGTGGCCAGCTACTCCCTAACTCTCTCATGATTCATTTGAAAACTAGAAATAGGGATGTGGTAGCAACATTGTAGAGAAGTATAAGCCTTTGAAACACAAAAACAGAAGCAACTTATTACTTCTCCCTGGTTTCTCTCAGCTGTAGGCACTGAGGCTAAGCTACCCAACACATTTGTAAAGAGGGTGACATCAGGCCCTCAGGCATCTAGGAAGAGAATCCTTAAGGAGAAGTTCTGTGCTATTACAGGGTTCTTGGCTGTGCTTCTCTATAGGAAAACCAGAAGAGAAGAGTTAAAATTGGACCTTCAGAGGCCTGCTACTATGGGTGGAATTCTACCTGGGTGAGATTCTCCTCTGAGACTGAGCAGAATAAAAAACCAGGAAAAAATATAACTTTATCTTTTAATCTACAAGGGAGGGGGCAGAGGGTATTTTTGGACTTACATGAAATAGCTTTGAGAATATTCATGTCCAGGCATTATTTGCAATATTTATATGATGTTATAAAGGGAAATAAATATATTTGTACTAACTCCTCTAACAACACTTGATAGTAGTGTTGACAATTTTAATTTCAGAATAGAACAGAGAATTAATTTCAGCCCAGGGGGAAGTGTGGTTTCAAGTTCCATCTAGGTTGACCAAAAGAAGACATTCACTGTTCTGAGAACAAACTGTCCCTTGATTCAAGGAGGAAGCATAAGGACATTGCCAGGTGGGGCACTGACAGAGGTGGGCCCTCAGGATTTTTCAGTTCTCACAGGGCTGGCACTTGCCTGAGAGGATTTCTGGACATACATTAGCCACAAAATTTAAGGGGCATTAAGAATTCAGATAAATACTTGGTGTGGTGGCACATGTCTTTCCCAGCACTTGGGAGGTATTGTAGGATCGCTGTGAGTTTGAGGCCAGCCTGAGACTACATGGTGAATTCCAGGTCAGCCTGAGCTAGAACAAGACCCCACTTCAAATTACAAAAGAAAGAATTTAGGGCTAGAGAGATGGCTCAGTGGTTAAGCGCTTGCCTGTGAAGCCTAAGGACCCTAGTTTGAGGCTCAATTCCTCAGGACCCACGTAAGCCAGATGTACAAGGTGGCACATGCATCTGGTATTCATTTGTAGTGGCTGAAGGTCCTGATATGCCCATTCTTTCTCTGTCTCTTTCTCTCTCTGTCACTCTTAAATAAATAAATAAATAATTTAGATAAATAAATATTTGAATTCAGTACTTAGACAGAATCAAATGAGATGGCCTTGGTGGTACATGTCTGAAATGTCTGGAAGCTGAGGCAGTAAGACTGTTGTGCATTGGAGGCCAATCTGAGCTACATATACAGCAACAGGCCATCCAGGACTATATAGTAAGAAAACATTTCAAAAAAAGTTAAGTAATTAATCTAAAAATAAAAAATAAAATGAGTCATATGGTGAATACTGACTTGTGACCTGAAGGTTTATTTGTATAAAGACAATTTTATTGGATCTAGTCAAGGATTAAGTGATAACTAAAGTAATAATGTCGGGTCTTGTCTTTAAAAAGTTGATATTTTATCAAATTTTTGATTAATGTAAATTTTAAATGATATTATCGTTGTATTAACATAATCTTCAGGGTCTTTTCAAAGGGGAAGTTTCTTGAAGCATGTTTCACAGAGAGTTTCTCAGTAGCCCCTCACTAATCTTGGCATTGTCCCTGATGACCTTGGGTTTGGATGTTAAGGCAGGGCTTATGATCAGCATGATGTAGTGGGAGAAATTCTACTCTTTCTGATCCAAGCCTTAGCTAGTACACATTCTGTATTGAAGAAGCATAATGAAAGAATCAGCCTGCTTCTTTCTCTACTCATTCCTCAGTTCTCAGATAACAAGACTAGCTGACACTTACTAGATAATATTGGTGACATTTCTTTTTTTAACAGCCAGTTTTTTATCCTGCCTGATGCTTGTTGATGATAGGCTGTTTTTTTGCTTTTTGCACCTTCTAATAAGGGTAAGTCTGGTTTAAATTCTCTGTACTGTCAACCACTGGGTATGCCAGAGGTGAGCTTATGGGTAATCTTCAGGGCTTAGATGAGACAATTTAGCCTGTATTCTATTTTTCAGAACCATGTTCTTCTAAGGGTGTAGGTCAAGAACTAGAATTGGAAGTCACTGACAGTTGAAGATCCAGCTGTGAGAAGTGGTGGCTATGTAGCCTGAAGAGTTCTTTGCAGAGATTGCTACTCAAGAAAATCTAAGATCTTGACTTATAACACAGGAAAGAATTTTATTGAGTCAATATGAAGCAAATTTTGGGTTTAATTGGGGCTTCCAAACTCTTTTCACTATTTTAAACATGCATAAATAACCACCCTTAAGTTAAAAATATTTAACATAGCCTCATTTACTCCTTTAAAGTAAACTTTAGGATGTAGAAATTCTATCACAATCTTTTCATGTGTTTCAAGACTTGCAATACTTAGAGATTCCAAATGCCCATCAGCAGTCTCTCCAGCAGTCTCTCATTAGCAGAGAACAGGTACAGGAATGGCCAACAATAAGGGGTACATACATAATTCTCAAAAGAGGTGGGAGAGTCATATTTGTATCTTAAACACATGCACATATCACATATATATAATGTGTGTGTGTGTGTGTGTGTGTGTGTGTGTATGGTGAGTTTTGAAGTTTATTGCCTAAATAATGTTACTTAAAACTAGAGTCATTGACTGGAGAGATGGCTTAGTGGTTAAGGCACTTGCCTGCAAAGCCCAAGGACCTAGGTTTGATTCCCTAGTACCCATGTAAGGCAGATGCAAAGGTGGCACATCTGGAGTTTGTATGTAGTGGCTGGAAGTCCTGGCATGCCCATTCTCTCTTTCTTTCTCTCTCTCTCTCTTAAATAAATAAATTTTAAAAATGCTTTTAAAACCAGTTTCAAAAATTAAACAAAATTTAAAAATTAAGTTAAGGTTCCCTAAGCCTCTGCTGTGCTGCCACCATTGCTGCCATCAGTAGGGACTCTGGAACTAACTGCACTCTAAAGTCCTAGATACTCTGTAGGGTGGGGCACCCAGGACCCATATGTATACCACCCCAGTCCCCACTTGCCATAATTTGGAATCAATCACACTATGAGTAAAACTCCCTTCCCATGCTGGGCTCCTGAGCTTCTGTCACATAACAACCATCATTAGAGATTCAGAAGCATTCCAAAACTCTAAGGACTCAGTAGGTTAGGGTGACCAGGACCCAATGAGCTCATACCCTAGCATGGCCAGTCTTCATGCACTTAATAGAGACTTCTTAGCTGATCATTCTTCACAGTCTGGGCACTGGGTAGGCCAGGGCTCTTAAGGTCCACATAATTAAATCTGGAGATTGCTCATATTCAAGCATATTCAGCCAAAGCCTACAGATATATTGCCATCCCATACTCACCTCTATCAAGGCTAATCAGGTCACTCAACAAGGCTCCCTGTGGTAGTTTGAATATATGTCCCCCAATATATTCATTGTTTTATTACTTTATAGTTTGCATCTGCAATCACCTTGCTAGAGGCAAGGTCACTGGGGGCCCGGTCTTAAGGTGTGGTGATGGTTTGAGATTCCATTGTAAAGATATGCAAATGTGCCTAGCAGGAGTTCCTGAAGTGTGCTGTGTGACCTTTTGGCTGTAGTTTTGCTCTGTGTGCTGTGGTGGCTGGTTGGCTTTTGCTCTCTCTGCTTGGCCCTGTGAAGAGCAGGCCGCTTCTTCTGCCATTATGGAACTTCCCCTGGATCTGTAAGCTTCAATAAATAATATCCCTTCCTCCATAATTGTGCCTGGTCTGGAAGTTCATCTCAGCGAACCTGAAGCTGTCTGCAACACTCCCTAACAGCTGCTAATACTGCATTTTTAGCAAGACAAAAGTTACTATCTGAAGATGGGAAGACCTAAATAATGCAACAAAGCAGGGAAAAATATCCCCATCAAGAATTTCTGGTCCCATAGTGGAAACTTGAGGAAATTCCAGACATAGATTTCCAAAATGAAATTATGATAAATCTACTAAACAAACTTTATGAGACTGCAAACAAATGGCTGGATGAAATGAAAGAGGAACAACAAAAAGAAGTAAATAGATGGCTGCATGAAATATAAGAGAATCAATACAAAGAATTCAATAGATGGCTGATTAAAACTGAAGAAAATTAAAAAATGGAACTCCATAGACAGTTGAATAAAATTAATGAGAGTGAGCAAAAAAAAAAAAAAAAGTGAACTCAATGGTCAGTGGAATATACTCAATGAAAACATGATCAAATGCAGGAATGAATTCCAAGAGACAATAAGAAAGTCAAATCAAGAAAGGAAAATGGGACATGGAGACTTCTGATCAAGATGACATCTGCTTAACCATGCTTCACTTTGCTAGGCAATAATAGGCAAGATCTGTGGGTGTTTTGGGGTCAGCAGGTCCTAGCAGACCTCCAGTGGGAAGGCACAGAGGAGAGGAGTACAGTAGGGAATCTGCTGATTCCCACACTCTTGGGTAGCTCACCAGTCCCCCAAACCACTCAAACAGCCTACCCAGCTGCCACTCCAACTGCCATGCCACAGACCAGGTTTGCTCCTGCATTATGTGCAGGCTCTGTAGGTCTGGGTCAGGTATCCTTCTCCTTTCTCCACACCAACTGGCTCTCATGCCTCCCTCCCTCCCATGGCTTTCCTCCCTTTCCTGGCCACTGGGATCACTGCACCATCCCCCACCCCAGCGTGCCACCAGACCCATGTCACAGGGTCCATGTCATTGGGTCTGTGCCATTGTGTCCATGTCCCAAAGTCCATGCAATCAGGTCTGTGTTTCAGGGTCTGTGCCATTGGATCTGTGTCATGGGGTCTACATCAGGCTCATGCTGTCCAAATCCCCTGTGCCATCTTATTCCCTCACTTCACCACCCACATATGGGTCAACCCCATCCTATCATCCCACCAGGTCACCTGCCTCCAAGACTGCACACTCTCAGGTTCCTCTCCCTGCCCCACCACCAGGTCTCTGATTCCCCTTAATGTCTCCTCCCACCTTAAAAGTTAGGCCCCCTTGTCATCAAAAGCCTAACCTAGTCAAGTATAAAAGGGACCAATCACTGAGAACACTTCAAGGTTAAACTACAGCTTCCTCCCAGATTAAATAAGATTCCCAAACTGTGATGGGCAGACCACAGTGCAAAAGGAATAGCATGAAACATCAAATGGAAGTAACCCCAACAAGATTGCTTAGTCCCAAAATGGAAGTCTCTAATCAAAACATATAAGAGACAACAGGGTCAGAACCCCAAAATGAAGATACAAGCTATGTGACCCTGGCCAAGCAATACACAGAACTTGAAGGAAATAAGCAAAAGACCAACAATCATGTAAATACTGTCCTCACTAAGCTGGACCTAATGGAAAAAGAAAAAAAAAAAGAGTCTTCCAAAGATAGTTAAGTGATATGAAGGGGAGCCATAAAAAAGAGGACCTCAACAATCAGCTGGCTAAGCTCAATGAGGACATAAATAAATGCAAGGATGAATTCTAAGAAGTATTAAGAAAATCTTAAAATGTCCTGAAAAGGGAACTCAACAGAGGGATGGATACTATACAGAAAAATGCAATAGAAAATACAAACCAAATTGACCAAGTCCAACATATCTAGAAGGCCTCAAGAACAGAGTCAGTAATGTGGAGGGCAGAACTTCAAAACTGGAAGACAAGGGCTTGAGAGATGGCTTAGCAATTAAGGCACCTGCCCGCTAAGCCTAAGAATGTCAGTTCCAATCTCCAGGTCCCATGTTTAGCCAGATGCAAAGTGATGCAATGGTGCAATGCCGCACTTGCCCACAAGGGGGCACATGCATCTGGATTTCATTCTCAGCAGCTGAGAGGCTGCTGGCATGCCCATTCTCTATCTGTCTTCCTCTCCTCTCTCTGTCTCTCTGCAAACAAACAAACAAACAAACAAACAAACAAACAAACAAACAAACACCTGGAAGACAATACAGAAGAAACAGTTTGTGAGCCCAAAAAGTTGAACAAGTTCAAAAAATTTTTGAACAGAACATGAGGGAACTGTGAAATACCTTTAAATGTCCCAACATTTGGATCATGGGTATACAAGCAGGGGAAGAAATTCAGACCAAAAGGCATGGAGAACTTATTCAACAAAATTATCGAAGAAAACTTTTCTACCCTCTCAAAAGAAGTCCCATCAAGTTATAAGACAATAACAGAGTTCTGAACAGATTGGACCAAAGGAGAAACTGTCCAAGACATATTACCATTAAGACTCTAAACAATGAAAACAAAGAGAAAGTCCTAAAAGCAGCAAGGAGAAACACCACATTACATATAAAGGTAACCCCATCAGAATTACCTCAGACTTCTCAATGGAAACCTGAGAGACATAAGGGCCTGGAATGAAACACTGCAAAGTCTAAGAACATATGGCTTCCAACTCAAACTACTGAACCTAGCAAAAGTATCCTGATAATAGATGGTGAAAGAAAACTTTCCACAATAAAACTCAGCTCTACAACTATATGAACACAAATCCAAACCTACAGGAAATGCTTCAGGGAATTCTCCACATGGAAGAGTCAAACAACCAAACTCAAGACCCCATAAGACCACAATAACCAAACCTAAAGAAAGTAAAAAAACTACAAAGTCCAAGGAAGCACCAATTCCCATAAAGCACCATAATATGGCAGTGATTAAAATAAACCTCATAGTTATTAATCTAAGCATTAATGACCTTAATCCACCCATGAAGAGACACAAGTTAACAAGGTGGGTCAGAAAAATGGACAACTCAACCTGCTGTCTTCAAGAAATACACCTCACCACTAAAGACAGAAACCTCCTCAGGGTGTAAAGGTGGAAAATAATATTTCAAGCAAATGGAAATAAGAAACAAGCAAGTGTTTTTATACTAATATTGGATAATAGACTTCAAATTCAAAGTAGTACAAAAAGACCATGAAGGCCACTTCTTTCTCATCAAGGGAATGATACAACAAGAGATTATCACAATCATCAATCTTTATGCACCAAACACAGGTGAACCAAAATTCATAAAATAAAACCTACTTGACAACAAAACATAAACAAACACCAATGCCATCATAGTTGGAGATATCAGAAATAGATAGATCATCCAAACAGAAAATCAACAGGGAAGTAAGAGAGCTCAACAACATTATAAATCAACTAGACCTAATGAACATTTATACAACATTCAACCCCAAATCTACAGAATACACATTCTTCTCAGCAGCCCATGTAATCTTCTCCAAAATAGATTATATACTGGGCCACAAAGTCTGCCTCCATATATTTAGGAAAATTGACATAATTTTCTGCATGCTATCAGACCACAATGCTGTAAAGCTAGAAATTAACAACAGGAGATGCACCAGGAACTCCATCAGCTCCTGGATACTGAACAATACAATTTTAAACAATAAATGGGCAGTGAAAGAAATAAATGGAATTGCAAAATTTGTAGAATTTAATGATAATGAGAACACATTGTACCAAAACTTATGGGACACAATGAAGGTAGCCCTTAGGGGAAAATTCATAGCACTAAATGCCTTCATAACAAAAATAGAGAAATATCAAATCAATTGCCTAACCACCCATCTAAAGGCATTGGAAAAACAAGAGAACTGAATAGGATGTTCTCAGAGGAAGAAATTCAAGTGGAAATCACACACTTAAGCAAATGTTCAACATCACTAACCATTTGGGAAACACAAATTAAAACAACTAGGAGATTCCACCTTACCCCAGTAAGGATAGCAAACATTAAAAAATCAAATGAAAACAAATGTTGGTGAGGATATGGAGAAATAGGAACCCTCATTCACTGTTGGTGGGAATGTATGCTGGTACAACCACTATGGAAAGCAATACAGCGACTCCTAATAAAAAGTTGGCTATATAGTTAGCAAGAGACCCTGCTATTCCCTTACTGGACATTTACCCTAAAAGCTCCAAGCCTCAGTTCAGACCTATCTGCTCAACTGTGTTTGTAGCTGCTCAACTCATAATAGCTAAGAACTGGAATCACCTCAGATGCCCATCATTGAACAAATGGATAATCAAGATGTGGTATATCTACATGATGGAATTCTACTCAGCAGTTAGGGAAAAAATGACACAGTGTAATTTGTAAAAAAAAAATGACCAAACTTGGAACAGATCATACTCTGGGAACTGACCAAATCACAGAAAGACAATTGTCACATGGTCTCACTCATCTGAAGCTCCTAACCTGGATAAGCCTGTGATGCTGACATACCTAATATATAAGGTATATAAGGACTGGATAATAGGGAGGGTAGGGCTTGTGGGGAGGGTAAGGGTTGGGAGACACAAAACTGAACCCATATGGAACTGGTACCATAAGATCCTATATACTGGAAGGCAGACTAAAAAGTAGAACCCTCATCCAAACCTTAGAGGGAACACCTGAATTGAAGGGCCTTGGAGAGGATGAGATATAGCCTAGCCTTAATTTTCTTGAGTTTCTTTTTTTCCCTTTTCTTTTTCTATTTTTTATTTCTTTCTTCTTTGTATTTTCTCTTTCTTCTTGCTTTTACCTTGGTACTGGCCTGTAGCTCCCAGTACCAGGATGTGGTTAACACCCACAATGAGCTATTGATCAGAGACCTCAAAGTTTCCCAACAGAAGACAGACTTCTGTCAGAGCACTTGATTACCCACCAGAGGTTAATGGTAAGACCCTACTGCTGAAGATATCATGTGCTATTGGTATGGAGTATTTAGAGACCTGACTGGAATCTAGAAGAAAGCCAGTCCCCAAACAGTTAGCCTGGCTAGTGCTAGAAGGTGCTACATGAGCTACTGGAGGACGTGGCCAACATCTTTCTGAGCAACTAGAGGTCTAAGCTACTCAGAAGCAAACAACCTGATGTGATGTTCACACAAGTGCAATAGTGGCACATAGCCATGGTGGGTAACTATGTTCTTGGATTGGCTAACATATCTGGTCAGTGGAAAGGAACCCATATTTGATAGTGGGAAACAAATCAGAATCATATCCAGATAACAATTTATTCTCCAATATCAAGCTCCCATCAGTCTTGTGCTACAAGAGGGGCTACACCCATTAAATTCTCTCTAACAATGGTTATCCCATTTAACCTGTGCTGACTGCACTCTCCAATGGAGAATCTGCTTCTCTTTTTCAGATGGAAGCAGGACTTGAAGAGATAAACAGCCCATAGCACTTCACCAGGGCCCCAGCTGAAACCATAGAGTAATTGGGGAAATGAAAATGAGCATTCCTTTCTCTGTGAACCTAATATCAGCACTAGGGTTAAGGAGATAGACACTGAGGACACTCAATTCCTACCAAACCAAAGATCCAGAGGCTCCTAGGAACCCACCACTGAAGTAGACCTAAATCAAACCCAACATGGCTCAGGGAATTTCATGGAAGAGGTACACAGAAAAGTTGTCAGATCCACAGATTGGAACATTATACAAGAGACATTGCCTCTTTCCCATGACTGATGTTTACCCCTACAATGAATGACCCACAATCCCCATGGGATAACCAGCATCTCCAGTGAGGAGGTTCCCTTTGGATGGGGAGCAAGGATGAAGATAAGGATGGTACCAACAAGTGCTATTTACATACTGAATATGTCCATAACTAATAAAAAAAAAAAAGAAA
Source organism: Orientallactaga sibirica (assembly GCA_036365145.1). Taxonomy (NCBI): domain Eukaryota; kingdom Metazoa; phylum Chordata; class Mammalia; order Rodentia; family Dipodidae; genus Orientallactaga; species Orientallactaga sibirica. Next base: position 1,165,172 of record JAEOAD010000025.1, read on the forward strand.
TGAAAATGGGCCAGGTGTGGTGGCATATACCTTAATTCCAGCACTTGGGAAGCAGAGGTAGGAGGATCAGTGTGAGTTTGAGGCCACCATGAGACTATTCCAGGACAGCCTGGGCTAGAGCAAAACCCTACCTAAAAAACAAACAAACAAACAAACAAACAAAACAGCAATGAAGATGGAATTCAAAAAAAAAAGGTTAGAAATGCTGAAGAAAAACTTAATGTAAAACAAAGAAGACATAAATACCTTTGAAAGGGGAGGGCAGGCTCTCTGACCACTTGCAAATTTCCAGCTATGGGTGAGATTTTCCCTCTGCTGGGCCTGGGCTGGCTTTGCCCAGGCCCAGCTAGGCTGAGCCGAAAGAAGGTCCTCCTAGCCCTTACTTTCCACATGGGTTCTTGATCTCCACATGGTAAGAGCTCCTTGAACTTTCTTTTCTCTTTTCTTCTTTTTTTTTTTTAATTTTTAACTTTATTTTATTTAATTGCTATTTTGCAAGCAGAGAGAAGCAGAGATAGAGAGAAGGGAGACAGACACAGAGAACAGGCATGCCACTGCAAACAAACTCTAGATGCATGTGCCCCTTGTGCATCTGGCTTACGTGGGTCCTGGGAATAAAACCTGGGTCCTTTGGCTTCGCAGGCAAATGCTTTAACCACTAAGTCATCTCTCCAGCCTTTCTTTTCTCTTTTCTTTCCATGTTTTCACAGGCCCTTCACATGGGATCTCTAGCCACATGGGTGCCTTTCCTTCCCTCTGTACTCCCTCAATAAATACAATAACTTAATAATTATCCTCAGTCTTTTTAATCAAATTCTTTGATTAAAATTAGAACCTAGGGTTTGGGGTTCAAGAATTTCCTGGACCCTGAGCACCTCATTACAGCATTGAAACAGGAATAAGACAGCTTTTTACACACAGAAGCTTAAAGAGGAAATTCACTTCCTAATCCCATATCATCCAAGATGGCTACCAGGGACATTTTCCAGCAGTAACTTCCTGCTTCTTCTTCAGCCCAGCCTCTGTGAGTCAGCCCCCTGAATTGACCAATCAGTTCTTGGCCCCTCCAGTGCCTTGAATTGACAAACCAATCAGGTCTCTCTTTACACACCTGAGTAATCACCCTAATGGAATGTTTGACCCATATAAAGGAGGCTAACCACATGAGTCCTCCCTCTCTTTTCCCTGGGACCTCATCTGAACATATATGTAAGTTTGTCTTCCCCCTTTCCAGCTAAGCTGGGATATGTTCCTGCTTGTCTTCTACATGTGTCTTGCTTTTGGGTGCTTTCTCATTTTGATTACATATATGATATCCCCTTGATCTCTGAGTCCTTTACTATTTCATAATCCTCTCTGGTATTTTACATGAAGGGGATCTTTTGGTGCTTATGCTTTTCCTTCCATGTGTAGGGGTGTAGGCCTCCTCCAGAGCTCTTCCCCCACCCCCCAGATTTCTCTGTGGTGAAGATTCTCTTTGTCTTCCTTCCCCATTTCTAGCACTCAAGGGAGATAACTTTCCTCTGGCTTGAGCCTTCCAGCTAGCCTCCTCCATGGAACTTAAATCTCCATAAAATAATTTGCCCTTCTTGAAGCCTATTTTATCAGTTCCTTGCTAAATAGAATAAGGACCTAAAAGTTGGGGGTTGTGAGTCTGAGGAACCCCTCTGAGTCCCCAAATCCTGCATCAGTATGGTAATTGAGTACATCTCTGTGCTAAGAAGAGAAAAGACATTTCCCTTACCCACATCTAGAGAGATATGACCCAAGGTGTGTGAGGGAGGGCCCTCACTGAGCTGTTTTTTGCCTCTTCCCATAAAGCTCTCCTGCTTCTCAGAAGCATTCAACCCTCTCACTTCTCTCTCTGGGACACACACACACCCTTTATCTCTCTCACTTTTTTTTTTCTCTCTCTGTCCTTATCTCTGTTACAATAAATTCTTACATCCAAGAAAAAAAGTGATAACTCATTTAAAAAGGTCCCCAGCAAGTCTCACTAACAGATCATGTGCAAGACTTACTCCTGCACTTGAAGAAAAGAGAAAGGAAATAGCCTGGGAATACAAAATAAGTATCACATTAAAAAATATGTATATAGAACATGAGACAAATGTGATAAAAATACCAAACATACAGATCATGGACATACAATAAGGGGAAACAATTATAGGGCGCAGAAAATATTTTCAACAAGAAAATTTTCCTACTCTTAGGAAAGAGAGACATATCCAGGAAAAGAAGATCTAATATGGAGGACTGGAGAAGAAGCTCCCCATGTCACATTAGATCATATATTAGGACATAACACAGAAAACAGAGTACTAAAAGCTGCAAGAGTAGAACAGCTCATCAAAGGTGAGCCTATCAGAATTACTTCTGATTTATCAACAGAAACTCTCAAAGCCTGAAGGTCTTGGAATGGAGTATTACACATATTGAAAGACTGTGGCTGCCAACCCAAATTTCCATACCCAGCAAAATTATCTCTCATAATATAAGGTGAAAAAAAAAAAAACTTTCCATGATGAAAGCCACCTTTGTGGATATATGAGCACAAAGATATTCCAAGAAAGAGATAAATTCTGTAGATAATTCTTCATGAACTATTTCACACTGAAGAGAAAAACAAACATACCCAAGGCTACAGGAGGGGAAAAAAATAATCAAAACTGGAACAGATGTGAAAGCAATGATGATCAAGAAAACACAAAACTCCAACAATCCTTTAATAGGGCAGGGTTTGATTCAAATTGCTCAATTATAACTGTGAACATCAATGGACTCAACTCTCCAATCAAAAGACAAGGGTTAATAGACTGGATCAAACAAAATGGATCCATCCATTTGCTGTCATCCTCAGGGTGAAAGGATGGAAAAAGATATTCTAAGTAAACAGAAATAAGAAACAAGTAGGTGTGGCTGCACTAATATCTGACAAAATAGACTTTAAGCCAAGAGTAACCAAAAGAGATAAAGAAAGCCACTCGTTTGCAGTGGCAAAGGCCCTGGAATGCCCATTCCATCTCACTCCAGTCAGAATAGCTATCATCAAAAATATCAATGACAACAAATGCTGGTGAGGATGTGAGGAAAGAGCAACCCTCATTCATTGTCGGTGGGATTGCAAATTTCTACAGCCACTATGGAAATCAGTATGGAGGCTCCTCACAAATCTAAAAGCAGATCTTCCATTTGATGCCGTTCTTTTACTCCTGGGCATTATACCCTAAATACTTTACCCTTTACTTCAGAGATGCCTGCTCAGCCATATTTGTTATTTCTCTATTCACAATAGGTAGGAACCAGAATTATTTCAGATGCCCATCAACTACTCAGTGATGAGATGGTGAAATCTACAGAAAAATGGATGGACTTGGAAAATGTTATACTAAGTGAGGTTACATAGTCTCAGAGAGACAAATGCCACATGTTCTCTCTCATAGGTGGTTCCTAACATGGAACAGATTGATTTGTTTATAAGCTGTAGTAAGAATCAGTAGTATAGACAAGGCACCAGAATGAAGCTAGGACAAACGAAAAACAAGGAGGGATAAGTGGAGACAGAATATAGGGTGGGGAAGGGTCTTGGGGTGTTCTGGGGATAAGGGAGGGTGGAAGGGTGGAATCACAAAACTACTAATAATATGAGTCAATACCATAAAAATGCTCCTTCTGGTTATCTAATTAAAAGATAGATCTCTTAATATTGGGTGGGGATATAGTTGGGCAGAAGTACCTGTAGGACATGGAGAAAGCTTAACCATAAAACCAAAGGGTAAATTCCAGCGCTAGAACTGGATTAACCTTTACAGTAAGATATTGGCTAAGGAAGCTCATGAGATGCCCAAGCAATACAGACCTTTGCCAAATCACTTGGTTCCCCACCAGATCTAAATAGTAAGAATACTGATGAATACAACACAAGCTATGGTCATAGGATATTGAGAGATCATGTTGGCACTGAGGAGGAAGCCAGTTCCCTGATAGTGCTGTAGTGTTATGAAGGATAAAGGCTACAAATAGTGTGAACAAGCAGGGGCTCCTGTAAACTGCAAAATCAACCAGATGGGCAAGATATATACACTTATGCAATAGTGGCACACAGGTTATAGGGTAATCAATTTCTCTCTGATTGGCTATCTTCTTAGTAGGAGAAAATTCATACCTGGTACTGAGAACCAAGTCAGAAGCCTTTGGATAGGAATCTCATAGGCTCTGAGAAAAGGAGGGGCAGAGCTTCGACTGTTTTTTGGTTAAGATTACAGAGTATGAGTGTGAATGTTTTAATTTTTATTTTTATTGATTGATTTGCAAGCGGGGGGGGGGGGACAGAGAGAGGGAATGGGCATGCCAGAGCCTGTAGCCACTGTAAATGAACTGCAGATCCATATGCTCCTTGTGCATCTGGATTATGTGGGTCCTGGGGAATTGAACCTGGGTCCTTAGGCTTTGCAGGCAAATGCTTTAACCACTAAGCCATCTCTCCAGCCCAAGGGTGAAAATTTTAAATTATTTTTTATTGACAACTTCTTTAATTGTAGACAATATCCCATGTTATTTCCCTCCCTCCCCCCATTTTCCCCTTTGAAACTTCACTCTCCATCATATCCCCTCCCCCCTCAATCAGTCTCTCTTTTCAGTTTGATATCATGATCTTTTCCTTCTATTATGATGGTCTTATGCAGGTAGTGTCAGGCACTGTGAGGTCATGGATATCCAGGCCATTTTGTGTCTGCAGGAGCACGTTGTAAGGAGTCCTACTCTTCCTTTGGCTCTTACATCCTTTCTGCCCCATCTTCCACAATGGACCCTGAGCCTTGCAAGGTGGGTTTGAGATGTTTCAGGGCTGAGCACTTTTCTGTCACTTCTTCTCAGCACCATGGAGCCTTCTGAGTCTTCCCAAGATTGCCACCTGAAATGGGAAGCTTCTCTAGCCAAAAGTGAGAGTAGCATTAATATATAGGTGTGGACATGAAGAGAAGTGCTTACTGGGCAGTTTGGTGAGCAGAGTATATATGTGTAGCAAGACATGAGCAGACGTTACACCCTTAGGGCTCATGACTACCCGTGTCATATGTTTTCAGTATCAGGGATGTGTTCCCTCCCATGGAGCAGGCCTCCAGTCCAATCAGAGAACAGTTGGTTTCCTCCATAACAGACATGCCACTATTGAAACCTTTGGCTGGCCAAATTTAAAGCTTGCAGTGTTCACTGTTGAGTACCTTCACTGGTGTTTTCTCTCTCCTATTGACCTGCATGCAGTGTAGCTTTTTCCAACTTTCTGTTGGCTAGTCCTCATAGAGGAGGCTTTCAGTTCAGCTGCAGCAGGTTTTCTCAGTGAACTTGCCACCCAAGTATGTGGAGTCTTCAGCAATAGGGTCTTACCATCTATTCTTGGTGGGAAACCAAGGGCCTTGGCAATGGCCTATAATGTTTGGGGAGTATCTATGAACTCCCTGGCCAACAACTCACTGGAAGGTATCCCATCCCTGGCACTGAAGATTTTTTAGTAACAATCTATGGCTTCTGAGTGTTCCATTGTCCAGAAAAGTAGGTTTCCATGTGACATTTTTTTATATCCTCTTAGATTTTGATTAGCCCTCCCTCCACCATTCCTTTACTCAATCTCTTCCCCTGACCTCACTTAGGCCTTTTCACCCCCATTAATCTATTCTTCTACTTACATATATACAATACCATTCTCTTAAGTCCCCCATCCCTCCCTTTCTATTCCCTTTATATCTCCTTTCTAGCTTACTGGCTTCTGCTACTGAGTTTTATTTTTACTCACATAGAAATCCAATCATTTGTAGCTAGGATCCACATATGAGAGAGAACATGTGACATTTGGCTTTCTGGGCCTGAGTTACCTCACTAACTATAATCCTTTCCAGATCCATCCATTTTCCAGCAAATTTCTTAATTTCATTTTGCTTTACCATTGAGTAAAACTCCATTGTGTAAATGTGCCACATCTTCATTATCCACTCATCAGTTGAGGGACATCTAGGCTGGTTCCATGTCCTAGATATTGTGAATAGAGTAGCAATAAACATGGTTGAGCAAGTATCACTAAGGTAGTGAGATGAGTCCTTAGGATATATGCTTAGGAGTGGTATAGCTGAGTCATATGGTAGATCTATATTTAGCTGTCTCAGGAACCTCCACACCAATTTCCACAATGGCTGGACCAGATTGCATTCCCACCAACAGTGTGGAAGGGTTCATATTTTTCCACATCCTTGCCAACATTTATAGTCATTTGTTTTCATGATGGTAGCCAATCTGATAGGAGTGAGATGGAATCTTAAGGTAGATTTTTAATCTGCATTTCCCTGATGACTAGAGATGTAGAACATTTTTTAGAGGTTTATATGCCATCTGTATTTCTTCATCTGAGAACTCTATTTAGTTCCATAGCCCATTTTTTTAATTGGGTTGTTTGATTTCTTAATATTTAGTTTTTTGAGTTCTTTGTATATCCTAGATACTAACTCTCTGTCAGATGTATAGCTGGCAAAGATTTTCACCCATTCTGTAGGTTAGGTTGCCTCTTTGCTCTATTCACAGTGTCCTTAGCTGTACAAAAGCTTTGTAATTTCATCAGGTCCCAGTGGTTGATCTTTTTTTTTTTTTTTCTGAGCAATTGGGGTTATATTCAGAAAGTCTTTGCCAAGACCAATATATTGAAGGGTTTTCCTTACCTTTTCCTCTAGCAGTTTCAGAGTTTTGGGTCTGAAACTAAGGTCTTTGATCCATTTGGACTTGATTCTTGTGCATGGAGAGAAAGAAGGATCTATTTTCAACCTTCTACAGATGCATATCCAGTTTTCCCAGCACCATTTCCTGAAGAGATTCTCTTTTCTCCAATGAGTATTATTGGAATTTTTGTCCAAGATCAGGTGGCTATAGTTCTCTGGACTTACATCAGGGTTCTCTATTCTGTTCCATTGACCTACATGTCTGTTTTTGTGCCAGTAACATGCTGTTTTGTTACTATGGCTCTGTAATATAGGTTAAAATCAGGTATGGTGATACCATCAGCTTTATTTTTGTTGCTCAAGATTGTTTTAGATATCCAAGGTTTTTTGTGCTTCCAAATGAATTTAAGGATTGCTTTTTCTATTTCCATGAAAAATGCCATTGGAATTTTGATGGGGATTGCATTAAATGTGTAGATTGCTTTTGGTAGGATTGCCATTTTCACAATATTGATTCTTTTGATCCAAGAACAGGGGATGTTTTTCCATTTACTAGTTTCTTCTGCTATTTCTTGCTTGAGTGTTTTAAAGTTCTCCTTCTAGAGATCCTTCACTTCCTTGGTTAGGTTTATCCCAAGGCACTTTATTTATTTATTTTTTGATGCAATTGTGAATGGGAGTGATTCTCTGATTTCATCTTCTGTGTCTTTGTTGTTAGCATATAAGAAGGCTACTGATTTCTGTGTGTTTATTTTGTATCCTGCTACATGGCTATAAGTGTTTATCAGCTCTAACAGTTGGTAGAGTCTTTAGGGTCCTTTTTAGTGGAAAAGCTTCAAATTTTTCTCCATTTAGTATTATGTTGGCTGTGGGTTTGTCATAAATAGCCTTTATTATGTTGAGATATGTTCCTTCTGTTCCCAGTCTCTTTAGGACTTTTTTTATTTTTTTATTTTTCAAGGTAGGGTCTCACTCTGGCCCAGGCTGACCTGGAATTAACTATGTAGTCTCAGGGTGGCCTCAAACTCATGGCGATACTCCTACCTCTGCCTCCCAAGTGCTGGTATTAAAGGCGTGTGCCACCATGCCCTGCTTTCTTTAGGACTTTTATCATGAAGGGATGTTGGATTTTTGTCAAATGCTTTTTCTGCACCTAATTAGATGATCATGTGATTTTTGTCCTTCAGTCCATTTATATAATGTATTAAATTTATTGATTTGCATATGTTGAACCATCCCTGCATGTCTGGGATAAAGCCTACTTGGTCGGGGTGAATGATCTTTCTGATTTATTCTTGTATTCTGTTTGCCAATATTTTGTTGAGAATTTTTGCATCTATGTTCATGAGGGAGATTGGTCTGTAATTTTCCCTTTTTGTTCTATCTTTGTCTGGTTTGGGGATCAGGGTAATGATGGCTTCATAGAAGGAATTTGGTAGGGTTCCTTCTTCTATTTTATGGAAAAGTTTAAGAAGCACTCGTGTAAGTTCTTCCATGAAGGTCTGGTAAAATTCAGCAGTGAATCCATCTGGGCCTGGACTCTTTTTAGTTGGGAGACTTTTTATAACTGCTTGGATCTCCTTACTTGTTATAGGTCTATTTAAGTGGTTAATCTCATCTTGATTTAAGTTAGATAGGTCATTCAAATCAAGGAAATCATCCATTTCTTTCAGATTTTCAATCTTAGTGGAGTATATGTTCTTATAGTGTGTCCCTATGATTTTTTAAATTTCTGTGTTATCTGTTGTAATGGTGCCTTTTTATCTCTGATTTTATTAATTTGTGTCTGTTCTCTCTTTCTTTTGGTCAGATTTGCTAAGGGTTTATCAATCTTGTTTATCCTTTTAAAGAACCAACTCTTTCTTTCATTGATTCTTTGGATTTTTTTTTTTTTTTGGTTTCTATTTCATTAATTTCTGCCCTAATCTTTATTATTTCTTCCTGTCTACTTAGTTTTGGTTTGCCTTGTTCTTCTCTTTCCAAGGCCTTAAGGTGCAGCATTAAGTTGTTTACCTGCAACCTTTCTAATTTCTTAAATTAGGCACTTAAAGCTATAAATTTCCCTCTTAGGACTGCCTTCATTGTGTCCCAAAGGTTTTGGTATGTTGTGTTCTCATTATCATTTGACTCCATAAATTTTTTGATTTCCTTCTTGATTTCTTTGTTGACCCATTCATCATTTAGTAGAGTATTTAGTTTCCATGATTTTGTGTATGATCTATAGCTTTTCTTGTTATTGATTTGTAGTTTGATCCCATTGTGATCTGATAGAGTGCAAGAAATTATTTCATCCATTCCACTAGGGAGATTTTCTACAGAGTTTTTTATTTCACTGACTGTGTTCTTTATTGCTAGTATTTCTGACTGGGTTTTCTTTATTATTTCTATTTCCTTATTTATGTCTAGTATTGACCTCCTTATTTCATTAAATTGATTTCCTGTGTGTTCTTTGAATCCTTTGATTTCCTCTTTGAGGTCTTTGAACCCTTTCATTTCCTCCTTGAGTTCTTTGAAAATATTTATAATCATTCTTTTTAAAAAATATTTTAATTATTTATTTGAGAGAGAGAGAGAGAGAGAGAGAGAGAGAGAAAGGCAGATAGAGAAAAAGAGAGAATGGGCAGGCCAGGGCTTCTAGCCACTGTAAACGAACTCCAGACTCATGTGCCCCTTGTGCATCTGGCTTATGTGGGTCCTGGGGAATTGAACCAGGGTCCTTAGGCTTTGCAGACAAATGCCTTAACTGCTAAGCTATTTTCCCAGGCCCCATAATCATTCTTTTAATATCTTTCTCAGGCATTTCCTCTAATTCAGTCTCACTGAAGGTCATTTCTGATACATTAATACTTTTTGGTGGATTTATATTGTCTTGATTTTTTGTGTTTCTTGTATTATAATGTAGAGATTCTTGCATTTTGAATTGATTTAATGCTTGGGTTTTCTAATTATCTGCAGTAATATTAGATGTATCAATCAGTCTGATGTCTAACATAATGTTAAATGAAAAGGAAAATTACAAAATATTATGTATAGTTTTTAAGCAGAAAAGATTTATTTGTATTAATAAGTACAGAATATTAACATTTTGATTATAAGGAAATAAGGGGTGATTTGAATATTTTTGGTTTATGTATATTTTATAAGTTTACCTGCAATGAACACATATTGTTTATACAATGAGATCAAGAAACACTTAAGAGAGAATGAGCCCGCTCTCCAATATCAAGTTCCTACCAATCATGGGCTACAAGAGGGCCTACTCCTATAAAATTCTCTCTAAAATAATAATGGTTATCCCAGTTATCTGGTGCTGACTTCTCTCTCCATTGGAGAATTTGCTTCTCTTTTTCAGATGGATGCTGAACCTGAGGAGAGAATCAGCCTATCGCACCATACCCCCTACTGAAACCATAGAGTAAGTGCAGAAATGAGCAAGAGTGCTGTTTTCTTGGTGAACGAGATACCAACACAAGGGTGAAGGATATAGACACAGAGAATACTCAACTTCTACTAAACCAGATATCCAGAAACACAGAGGCTCCCAAAATCTCATTATTGAAGTAGACCTAAATCGAACCCAACATGGCTCAGGGAAATTCATGGAAGAGGGGGAGGAAAGATTGTTAGAGCCACAAGTTGAGTCATTATGCACAGAGACATTGCCTTTTCCACATAACTGATGGCTACCCCCAAATGCACAACCCACATTCCCAAATGAGGAGGGTCCCTTTGGAGTGGGGAGGACAGGGAGGAGGCTACTGATGGCACCAACATGAATGTATTCACATTATGTGCATAACTAATAAAAAAGAAACACTTAAGAGGTAATATTCATGTGGTGGCTAACCTTGGTTGTCAGTGTGATAAGATTTAGAATCACCATGGAAACAAATTTCTCAGTATATCTGTGAGGCATTTTCTAGACTTTGGTTAATTGAAGTTCAAAGACACACTAAATTTGGGTAACAACATTCCATGCACTGGGATCCCAGGCTATATAAAAAGGAGAAAGCTAACTGAGCATCAGTATTCATAATTCTCTGCTTCCTGACTATATATATACAATGTGAGCAACTGCTTCATGCTCCTGCTGCCATGTGTTCCTGGCCACACTGCACTGTAATCTCAAACTGTGAACCAAAATTCCTTAAGTTGCTTTTGTCAGGTTTTTGGTCACAACCATGAGAAAGTAACTAACTCATTGTGGTAAGCGAGAAGAGTGCACCAGATTGTACCAGGGGCCTCAATATGAAACACACAAACATCCCCTCTGATGTCATCCTACTTACTGAAGCAGGAACTTCATCAAGCTGTCGTCCACCATGGTTGGAAACAAAGATGCCCTGGACATTGTGTTTTATTGCTAACTCTGCATCCTCTTTTGTCAGAATCCCTTTAAGGATGATGGGCATTCGAGTTATACTCTGAAGCCGGGAGAGATCATTCCAGCAGAAAGATGCATTTATGGAAGACAACTGGACACGTGGGGAAATTCTCTGTGGGGAATAAAAAGTGAACTTAATTCCTGAACTTTTAAAATAATCCTTGACTGTTTGACCCACTTGAAAGGTGAGACAAATGTGGAGCACTGTAATTTATAAGCTTGAAAAGAGGAGTAACAAAATCAATAATGCTTCTAGATCCTTCCTCAAACAAAATGTGTAGAAAGTAATTTCAACTAAAATGGCTTATTTATTGACTGTTAATCATGTTCTTGCTCATTAATAATGCTGGAATCTGGGTACATAGATATATAAGACTTAATCTATACTTTAAAAGAATTGGGTTTAGTATGTAATATGTAATATGAATGAATAGTACCTATAGGTCAGTTTTACATTTCATGGTTGAGAGACACATAATAAGCCCTAAACAAAACTTCAATAATCTTAAATATGTGGCTCACAACATATACCACTATATATAAATATAAATATTATGTACATGTATATATAACACTCCATGACATAAATTTTAATGTACCTCTTGCTGTGGACACACACAGTTGTATCACAACTGCTCATTGGCTAACAGACTATTTTTACCATCACTTCTGTAGCCAAGGGATTTTATCTTTTCATATCTTTCTGTTCAGGGGCATAACATTCTTTATAACTGTAGGGATTTAATGAAGGAAGGGAAATAGACTATGACATAGGAAATGCTGGTTGACTCTAGTTTACCTTCAAGTTCCTAAAAACATCCTTCTCAGGGCTTTCCTATCTGCCAGCATCCAGCTTTAGCATGGTAACAGTTTGGACAGCTCCAGGAATAGTATTTGGTCCTATGGTTCTGCTTTGCCTGGAAACTCTGGGCAACAGGAACCAGATCTGTTTGTTGGACCACTGCATCCCTGAGTCAGCCACAGTAGGGAACTTACCTGGTAAATTCTTATAGAAAGGAAGACAGGAGTGAAGAAGAGGAGGAAATGCACCTCCTTGATGCCCGTGTGTAAATAGCTTCCTACCTCTTCAGGTGACCGAAGATCCTTTAACATTATGTTTGCCTTCAAATTCAGTTGGTTTCTAATGTCACACCTCCTTTTGCCAATTACAGGTGCATCTACAGTGATCACCAAAGCTTTGAAACCTAGAGCTTCTGCCCTCTGGACCATTTGTTTGTTTAGCTCCCAGTCTGACTGCACATAGAGCTGGAACCACCGAAGGCCTTTTGGGGCAGTAGCCACAATGTCTTCGAGGGTACAGCTAGCATATGTGCTGGTGACATAGCAGATGCCGGCTGTCTGAGCAGCTGCAAAGCAAAGGATATCACTCAGTTTGGAGGACAAAGGTGTTCTGAGCTGGAGTGAATAGGTAGGTGCCTATGAACACTGAAGATTAAGCTTGACTTTGTTTTGCTTCCCTGTAAGGCAGGGATGAGAGATGGTCTGCTTAGACTGAGAGGCCTAAAGTTTTCTTATGTATAACCTGCTTATGATTTCTGTTCCCATAATAGAATGTTGCTTGCTAGAGATATGATTTAATCTCTAGAGCTACATTGGGTATATTATAACTTCAGACACAAAAGTAAGCCTCTCAAGAATTCTTTAATAAGACAGAAGGGAATTAGAGGATGGAGATGTGATTCCAGTGGAAAAGGTTGAACTTTGTAGTAACACACACACACACACACACACACACACACACACACACACACACACACAATATCTGAAATTAGAAGAAAGCTAATTCAGTTACTTTTCTGCTGTATGACCTGCAGGCTTGTTTTTTTATTTATAAAATGGAGACAGTAGTAATGACCATCTTTTTTTGACAGATTAAAAATACTACATATTATTCCTTAATGTGGAAGGTGATAGACTGCACAAATGCTAGTGATAAGTAGTTGGTGAAAATGATGGTAGTGATGAAGTTGTTTCCATCACTGCTACTGAATTGCACATCTCATTTCCTACTTTCATTAGTTCAGTGTGTGTCTCCAGTCACACAAAAATTAATATTGTCCATACCTCATAATCAATAAGAGATGGCTCATTATTTGGCTCTACTCCAAGCTAATACATTCATATCTGTGAAGATTTAATATGCTAATAATATACATATATACTATTAATATTTCAACCCAGTTATAACTGTTTACATCTCTAAACCCTAGAATCTTTAGATTTCTTCATTTTGGTATTATGGAATCGAAGTAAAAGACCATTGAAAAGTCCTGGGAACTCACCAAGACAGATTTTTGCTTGAAGTAAAAATTATGGAGTCCTAAGAATATTTTCAGTTTCATCCTTTCTCATTACTATTATTATATTATTGCTATTGGTATTGGTAGAGGACATAAGGAGAAAATGAGAGGTACTAGGAAGGAGCCATAACTCACAAAAGAACTTTTTGTTCTTTAAGCTGATAAGTTCTATCAAGGGAAAGGGGAGTAGAACACTTAGACAAAAGCAACTACTAAGGTACTGTGCTAGGATTTAGCATCATGATTTTCTCTTTATCTTAAATGAAGAGACTCAACATTCAGCCCCATCTCTCATTCATAAAGTTCCAGAGAGCCCTATTCTTAGGGCCATATTTGGCATCTCCTTTTGGGGCATCCTTTCCCCCTTATAGCAGACAGCTTCAGGTTCGCTGAGATGAACTTCCAGACCAGGCACAGTTATGGAGGAAGGGATATTATTTATTGAAGCTTACAGATCCAGGAGAAGTTCCATAATGGCAGAAGAAGCGGCCTGCTCTCCACAGGACCAGGCAAGAGAGCAAAAGCCCCCAGCCACACAGCACACAGAGCAAAACTACTGCCAAAAAGTCACAGCACACTTCAGGAACTCCTACTGGGCACACTTAGCATATCTTTACAATAGAATCTCAAACCCACCATTAACGCCTTAAGACCAGCCCCCAGTGACATTGCCTCTAGGAAGGTGATTGCAGATGCAAGCTATAAAGTAATAAAACATTGAATATATTGGGGGCCATATATTCAAACTACCATACCCCTCAAGTAGTGTGAGTCAGAGAGCACAACACTTTTCTCCTGAGGTTTATGACTTGGGATTTTGGCATTCTTCTTCAGTAGTTCCTCTTCTATTATAATTATGTTATTATGGATAATGGGTGTTTTCTCAGTCCTATGTGAGATGTTACACAATTTGCATTAAGCATTTCCCTTTTAAAAAAATTTATTTACTTGTTGGCAAGGAGAGAGAGAGAGAAGAGAAGAGAGAAGAGAGAGAATGGGCAAGCCAGGGCCTTCAGCCACTACAAATGAACTTCAAATGCATCTATACATCTGCCTTTATGTGGGTGCTAGGGAAATTAACCAGGGTTGTTAGATTCTGCAGGCAAACACCTTAATCACTGAGCAATCTCTCCAGCTCCAAGCATTCCCCTTTTTATTGCCTTTACTGCCATGCAAACTTTTGTCCCTATGGCCATTTGGTGAGAAGTTCTGTGGCTTCCTGCCACTTCTCTGAGGGAGGCACCTTTCTGGCCATCTGGAAAGGGGTCTTGAGGTGAGGGATTGTTCATACCTCTAGCTGTGCTCATTTCTCCATCAGGCCAGGCGATACAGTGGAATGCAGTGGGTGAGATGCAAATGGGGGCACTGATTTCCTCTCCTTGGATTGTGGTCTTGGTGTCCACTTTTGAAACATCTCTCAGATATCTGGGACGGAGGCGGATTCTGTGCTAGACCACAAAGTGGAATTATTCTCCAGCATGGTGATGCTTTTTGGAGCCCCAATTCTCAATGGAGATCTAAGTCAGACAGGGCTCTTTATAGCCTTGTTGGGTTCAATTGGCTGATCCTGAATAAGCAGTATAGGTCCAGGAGAATACCAATATCCAGGAAGTCATGTCCCACATCCCATTCTACATTAACCCAGGTCTTTCTGAGCCATTTATTGAACCATAATCCACACAGTCCCTGACTCTTAGGAGTCTATGTCTTGTCCTGCTTCACTGTTTAGACTTTGTGTTTGAATAGCTTAATTTATACTTTGTAGGGAGGACTAGACAGGAGAAGAAGTAGAGAGGAAGCCCAGGTTTGTTCCCTTTCTAGTTAGAAATAAGTCCCAGAAAGAAATAAAAGGCCACCAAAAAAAAAAAAAAAATCTTAGAAAACAATCAAGTTTCCCCCCGCCAAGATGATAATTTTTTGACCATTTGACTAATATACTGCTTTATAAAACTATTCTGTAGTTTTCTGAAGGCAGAAACAAGAAGTATCATCTAAGGAGCTCTTAACAAGGAAAACTTAGCAAAAATAACAGATAGAATGCAGAAGATCAAACTTTTTAAATGCTGCCATGTTGTCATTCCACGTGATGCCTTCATCAGCTTTTCCTTCAATAAAATCCCACGATATCTTAGACAGCCGCTCCCGTGCATGTGCCTGAAAGTCTGTCAAACATACGAAGGACATTTCTGGACCTTTAGAAAACCAAACAAAATCAAATTGAGTAAATAACTTAAAGGGAGAGCCACAGTATGGCGTTGCTTGGCTGCATCCTTGATCATCCTGTGCTCTTTAATTCAATCAGCTCAATATGCTAATCCCAAGCCAAAAGTACTCTATTATCTCATCTCCCTTCTCAAGATCTGGTTATTTGGTTTTTTAAATGCCTATCATGTCTGTCTTCTCTGCTCTTCATACCTTGTTTTGGATCTAGTTGAGGTCTCACTACCTCTTAAGAGATATTTAAAAATATTTTTTTATCTCTTGTGTCCAGATCCAATCTCCAGCTCATCTCCCTTCAGGTGGATAAGATCTTCCTAAAATGCCAATCTGTTCACACTTTTGTTCCTTTAATGTGACCACTTCATAGCACTCCAACTTCCAGACAGAAGTTCTTGGTGGCCTTTCATTGCACTTGTCATTCATACCACTATGTGGAAAATGGGGGCTGAACTGATATTAGTGGGAGTCTCCAGGAAAGTTAGATGGCTGCCTGAAGCTGTGGCTGACATAGGAAAATCAGTTAATCTTTTGTTACTCTTTGGCTGGGTCCTTTAATATGTCACCAAGATATCACCATCTCTTTGCTATTTTTGCCAAGAGAAGAACACATGTTACTTCTATTCATTACCATCCACACCTTGAACCATGTAAACTTAGAGTATAATGTTTCACATACAGTCACCCCAGGAGGGGGAAAGAGGGTAAAGTTGGGGGTTATCAGTACATTTCTTTAGTAGGAGCAAGGATGTTGTAGACATTTGTGTGAATCAGTCACAGCATTATAGCCCTTGCATGAGAGGATTCTAGAGAAGTCTGGGGAAGGGAAAATTTAAAGCTCTAGCCTACTCTGGGGCAGTAGACATCCAGTGAAAATTAGCAAAAATCTAAAAGTAGAATGACTTTTATGGGGGAAATGGAACATATCCCAGAAATTCACTATTTAATCAGGAATGAGGATAGCTTCTCTAATGGGCAAGAGTAGGGGCAAAGAGCCAGATGAAATGTAGGGTATTTAATATTTTGGCAGTGGTAGATATGGGGCAGACATGGCCTGAAGGCCAAAATCTGGTGAAATCACACAGAGAAGTGACTTAACACCTACCCAAGAGGCTAAATAAAGTTATATGACCAAAAATTAGAATGCATCAGATGCAGAGGATCTAGGTGGAGGCTAGGTTAAGAAATAAGGACTATAGCCACAGAGTTTTCTCATGAATAACCTTGCCAATGGATGGGCAAAAAGCTGTTGAGGTGCTCAGCTGAGTCTGACAAAATACAATTGGGTCTGATGTAATTTGTTCCGACCCAAAACTTTGACCAGTCAATAAATCTTAGTCTAATGAATGAATTAATAAGTTGAATTTATTGAACTATATTTCAGTTATTAATGTGTAATTCCATATGCATAAGAGACTTACCATAGCAGGCCTGAGAATGTTGCCAGTTTCGACCTGGGAACTCTTATTTCAATAGGATTCCCACCATTCTCTGATAAGAATGGCTCAGTACATCTGAACTGTTAGGACAGTGTTAGTCATATCTACTTGCCCTCTGAGAGTCTATGACTTTGGTGGAAAGGGAGGTCATATGACCATCCTATCACATACAGCTCTAGGCATTGAGTTTTTCATGAGATTACTCAGCAGATGACTTTGTACATGTGCTGTCACAGCTTAGCACCAGGGAGTTAAGTGGATCCTGCTTAACTCTTTGACTTTAGAACCTTGTTTCCTTTAGACTTTTCCCTATGAACGTTTTCCCTTTGTGGCTAATTTTGCTTTGTGTTTTTTCACAGTAGTATCACAGCTTCCATTATATGCTGAGTCCTGTGATTTCTCCTCATAAAGCAGCAAACCTAGATCCATACTACACTTTGTTCCTTAGGCTTTAGGATAGCACATAACAACAAGTTGCTGTTTATAAATATTCTTTCCTTAACTCTATCTCGATTCTTTATTATTTGACAGCATTCTACCAGATGTCAATACTCTACACATTAAATCTTCCCAGAAACGTCACAAATATTTTGTCTAATCCAAGACACATGGCTCAGATTCACTCAGAATTATCTGTCTGAAGTAATGTGGATTAAGTACTTTCAAAACTGCTTGAAAATAAATAATTAAGGCCAACATCCCTACATGTGTAACCAAGACAATTTATACTGTTTTCTTTTTTTGAATATGTGTGCTTATCTGTACATAGGCACATATATGTATGAGTGCACATGTGTGTTGTATTATGTGTGTAGAGGCCAAAGGTCAGCATCAGATGTGTCTCTATTTCTCTCCACCTTGTTTATTGAGACAGGGTCTCTCACTAAATCCAGAGCTCACTGATTCAGTTAGTCAGTTTACTCTGTGGATTCACCTTTCTCTACTTCCTGAACATTGGGATTACAGACACATTCCGCCATGCCCAGCATTTGACATGGATTCTGCTGATACAGAATCAGGTCCTCATGCTTGGGTACAAGTATTTTCCTGACTGATACATCTTCCCAGCCATTATTCCTTCCTAATATTTCTGTCTTGTATCTGCTAGTTGCTCTTAATTTCTCTGTGAAGTAGACAGAGACATTAAAGTTAATGGGGCATGATTTTTTGCATCTGAAGCATTGAGGCCTAGGAAATGAATAACCAGTGGAAGATTAGATAGTAAATTATTATAAAAGATGCTGCTGGAACTGTGTCTCCTATTAGTCTCTGAAAACAAATGTTCTCTTTTTCAAATTTTATGGTAAAGAGCAAAATAGTTGGCTCACACAAATCACATGTTATGTTAAGCTTAAAGAATTTTTGAGGTCTAAAAATATAACTGTACATTTTTTCTTTTTGTAACACACGTAAAAATTAGTACTTATCCCATTATTCATATTAAAGAAATAACATAAAAATTATAGTTGAAGAGGCATACTTTGTTCTTAAAAGGATTTCCCAATTTTGAAAAAAACTGAGTACAGCACATTTTTATATATTTTAGTCTGATCCTTACCAGAGTTGAAACCAACAAAAATTAAAAGAGGATTGAAATTATTTAAGTCTTTTGCTGTGTTACAATTTTCCTTTGTCTACTTCCCTGTGTTTCCTCTTAGTTCTTTTTTGCTCTGACTGCTAGATTGGGAATAACATATCCCTTTTGCACGCAGACCAAATGTGAGATACTGTTCTAGGAACTTTACTCCTTTGAGTTCTTTGGGCTTTTTCTTTTATGGGTAAAAAGGGTAAAGGGTCATTAACAAATCAGTGGCAAAGTTAAAAATCTAAGAGGAAGGATTTTCAGAGGTACTTGTTGCTAACATTGCCTTCTGACCAAGAATTCAATCTTGCTTTCTTCAGTGTTATAACCTGAGCTGAGCCAGTTAAACTAGAGAAAAGATTGTTTTCCTTAGCAAATTTCATATGATTGATATTGGTGTCACTTTAAGAACCCTGGGATGTCAGACTTTATATTTACATGGAAAATGCTAGGGCCTTCTGAGGGGTAGTCTCAGGGTGAAAATCACAGAGACACAAAGTGGGCAGAGTTTGTCTCTGCTGACACATTTAAGGTACATTTCTTTGATATTATAGGCTGTGTATTTCAGAACCCTCTGACCTGATTGCTAGGAATTTAAACCAAGTTAATAAGTAAAAAGTCAAAGATAAGCTCAAGGACTACACTCTTTGGCCTTGTTTGAGAGATTAACCTGTTCAAGGTTTAAAATGTTTTAATCATTAAAAGTGGGATGTCTCTGTTTCAGCCTCAAGGATAATGGTGCAAAGGACAGAGCCATCAACATAGCAATGACCTCGCTATCAGGGAGAGATTACAGAAGAATGCCATGGCTCTGGTGATAGCTTGATTGCTGGCAAAAGGACAAGGACTCCAGAACTGCAGGCCTGAAACCTTATGCAATTAGAAATTACAGAGGATAGTGACCCTGGACTGAGGAAGATGAGTCCCAGGCCAGTCCTTAGAGGAATAATGGAAACAGAGTGTTCTGGCTTTATGGTAGCCTGAGGAAACAAGTGTCACTTTATTTATTTATTCATTTACTTATATATTTATTTTTATTTATTTATTTATTTAGTTAGTTAGTTAGTTAGTTATAGTAAGGAATCAAGTTGCCCATGCAGCTCTTATACATATCAGTTCAGACAGATGCTGCATGAATTGATTAAGGGTTTCTGTCAACCTAGGATCAGCTCTACCAATTCCCTGGGCCTTCAAGCTTTGTGAGTAAAGGACATAGAATACTATCAGGCTATAATGGCTATTATTTTATGCAGTGTGTGTGTGTATGTATAAATGAAAGTGTGTAAATGGTGTGTATATAGAGATCAGAGGACAATTTCTGTTGCTGGTCCTCACCCTCTATTTCATTTGAAGCAGGGTCCCTTGTTCACTCCTCCACTTGCCAGGCTAGTTGGATGGTGAGCTTTCAATGGATTCTCCTATCTTCATCTCCCTTGTTGCCTATAGGTATGCAGGGAATACAAGTAGCTGCTATAGCATCCGGCTTTATTTGGTTGCTAGGTATCTGAACTCAGGTACCCATGTTGCATATGAAGCACCACTATTCTGTCTCTCCAGATCCTATTTTTTGTTGTTTTGTTAGATAATAATCTCTTTTCTTCTGAAAAGACCTCAACCACTCTTGTTTTCCTTCCCTGTCATGAACCTTCTCCTTTCACTTCATGGAAAGTGTGGTGTTTGCATTCTTTAGAGCTGCTGGCCAGAGAATGGCTCATGACTGTGTTCTACTCTAGGATCCCATATTTCATGGTTTTGTGAGTCTCTTTGGCCAAATGAATCCACTATCTACTTAATGTCCTGCCTCCTCAGGCCACAGTGATCCTAGATCCTATCTGTCATCAACGAAAGACAATTTACACAATTATACTTTGAAGCTACTAATAAGGTACTTGGAGAGACAAAGAGATATGTCTAAGATCTGCAGAAGGATTAAAATATGGACATAGGTCTCCTGCCTTCACACTCAATGTCTTTCTGAAATAGCATGATTATTGCAGGTATCAATGGGGAGCCTGGTAATATAACCAACATTACTTGTCTTGGGAAGTAGCTTCTTAGTATAGGCCTAATATTTCTAAAGACTTATTGCTTCTATGTTGGATTTTGTTGTCCCAACTGCCCCCTCTACTTCTGACTCACCAATGTCAGCTAAAGTGCACTTAGAAGCTCCAGGACAAACAATAAACTGGTTGTATCATACCAGCAAGTCAGTGTTTGTAGCAGCCTAAGGCTGCTTTAGGAGAGAAGATGACTGACAATTATTAATTATATGATTAGAGGCAAGCTGCTTCTTTCTAAATTTTAATTTTCTCACTTAAAAAGCTTTAGGTTTTTCTATATTTCAGCTTAATACATATCAGACTAAAAAATACCACACATTTAAGGTTGAGCCAAGGTCCTTTAGGTCCTCTTTTGGACTTTTCATAGATGCATAGACCTCGATGAGATGAGGTCATCTCAACATTCTAGCTCAGCAGCTACTCTGAAGTAGTAAAGTACAAAACAAAGAACTGCCTCATTGTTTAGGTTTACTTGCTAGCAACAAGTAGCTGGGCTTTCGTAGCCTGCCTTGGCTTCTTCCCAAGCTGGAAGTGATCTCTTTTTCAAGCTGTTCTGACCTTGTGGTGCCACCCTATGACTTCAGTGGGAGCTATTTGATGAGTAACTTTATTAAAGATGGTGTTTATAGAGCATTTCTTTTCCTGCTATTATACCAAGTAACCAAAATCCATCTTGCTACACATATAGACCTCTTATTCTTTCTTCTATTTCTGCAAATTATTGACTGATTTTGTTATGGAAATCTCTTCCACTCCTTTTCCTTATCTCTTCTATTCCCTTTCCCTTTCCTAAATACCTCAATCATAGTAAATGAAATTCATTCTACGTAGTCTCCTGTATCGTATCAAGAACAAAATGTTAACTATATTGGAACTATTAGGGAAATTCAAAATCCCCTGAAAGCACCCTCATAAACACTTATTACACTAAACTCCCCCTCTAACTAGGGTTGCTGTTCTTCATAATCAGCATTGATAAGAAATAAACTATTTGATGCACAAGTTTCATAGTCTCCACTTTTGAGTAATGGCTAACAACACAAAAAAATTGCTTTCAGATAATTTACATTATAAGTGCATTTTTAATGACTTTGTGAATCAAGTAGGTATTTTCTATCATGTGGAATCTAATCACTATTTTAGTAGCATTCTGTCTATGGGAAAATATGTGCTGAGTTCTAAACAAGTAGAAATTTGAAGGCCAGCCATGTAAATTGTGTGCTTTCTATAATGTATTGAAGATAGTTCAGAGAATATTGTGAGACATTGATACAAGAAAGATTGCAATTTTCTGATTCTATGAGATAATTTTATTTCACAGTCTTGGAGAGAGCGTGATGGCTTCTTTATATGAATAAGGATAATAAAATTCTAACCATTTATTGAGTGCTTAGTGACATGCAGTGCACTATGTAAGTTTCTCTTGTGCATCTTGTGCATTAGTATTTTATTCCTCATAGTCACATTCAAGCACAAAGACTATTCTCATTCACAAATGTGTAAAAGGTCAAAATACTTTGTTCAACACCACATATGCAATACTGTGGTCTCCTATGTCCTGGTTTGTCTGCTACCAATAGTGATTTACAGTATGACAGATTTACCAAGCACCATGGATACTAGAAATATCATGATCACAGGAAACTTTTTCTTTTTATTTAAATGTTATCATTAATATATTTTTATTTATTTATTTATTTGAGAGAGAAAGAGGAAGATAGAGAGAAAGAGAGAATGGGCACACCAGGGCCTCTAGCCACTGCAAATGAACTCCAGATGCATGTGCCACCTTGTGCATCTGGCTTATGTGGGTCCTGGGGAATTGAATCATGGTCCTTAGGCTTCACAGGCAAATGCCTTAACTGCTAAGCCATTTCTCCAAGCCCATAGGCAACTTTTTATTTCACCAACAAAATCACAACTTTATCAGAAAGTAAAAACCAACCAGATTACTAACTAAATAGCAGCAAAATCCCTTATTTTAGCTGATCATTAAAAATAGCTCACATATTTAAATCTGTCTTAATAGCCTACAAAATTCTCTTCCATATATTATGTCATTTTATGCTCACAATAGAGGAATGAAGTATAAGGCAAGAGCCTCATTTTATAAGTGAAAAAATTAAAACTTAGAGAACCCAAGTGAACATGCTAGGAATGGCAAAGTCTGGCTGGGAACCCCTCTGATTTGTTTCTGATATACTGACCAGCATGGAGCAGTATGTAGAAGAAGCATGGAATTTGCTCTATAACATAAAGTGACCTTGGTCTCACGAACTTTAGATCACTGGGAAAGGGATCCAATGTGACACTGAAATCACTGTCCCTGCCTCTTTATTTGCTCAGGGTAGAATGTGCAAATAGACATCAGAAATTACACAAGATTTCCAGCAGGCCCTGAACTCTTTGTTTCACCCCACGCTGAGAGATCATAATTCAGACTGTTCTAAAATCTGACACCAAGTGTCAACATGATGCCACAAGTGGAAAATTCCATACTTACTTCATATAATGGTTGCAAAACACACAGGTACTAAAAATGCACAAAACACTGCACAAAATTACCTTTATGTTATAAATAAGGTGCATATGCAGCATAAATGTATAGCATATTTATAAGGCATAAATGGATTTTATTTTCAGATTTAGAACTCAGCCTCAAGATATCTCATTGTACATATAAAATATAACAAAATCAAAAAATTCAGAATTAGGGTTCCTATGATTTTAAGAATTTTGGATAAGGGCTACTCAACCTGTTCTAACTTCAGGTCTTGTAGGTATAGCTAGATCTAGCAGAGTCAGTTATTGGGTAATAGCAGGATAATGAGGAAGACAAAATGGAGATGGAATGTGGGGTTTATTCCTACCTATAGAGTTGCACCAGCTCATCTGAAGCCATTATTCTCTGCTAGGGCAGTAGTCCTTGAGGTATAATGGTTGAGAAAGCTAGTAGAGTCAAAAGAGTCTATTATAAGCTTTGCGACTTGCTAAACATGATCTTAAATCTCAGCCTTTTGATCTTTATCAAAAGGTAATTTCTGAAAGGATATTATAGCACCTAACCTGTAGGATTCTAGTTGAGAACTAAGTCTTTAGACATGTCATTTCTAGAATAGAGATTTGTATAGAACATATTATCAGTAAATGGCAGGTCTATTTTTCCTGCTGTTGATAGGTACATTTTCATGTGAGGTTCTAGAAGTTGAAACAGCTTCAAGATTTGAATACTTCTGAGATAGTAGAATTTAAACCCTACACTATATTTGCCAATTAGTTTATCCAACAAGGTTCATTCAAAGAATATCCTCAAAAGAAAATACAAAGTATTAAAGTAGAAAGGATGCTAAGTTAATGGGAACACAATAAGGGAGGCAGTAAAGGAAAAAGGAAGGATGGGAAACAAAAAAATTGGCTTGAAGACACCATAATGAGACCCAATTTTTGTATTATTATCAATTAGAAAAGAAAAGAATTTCTCCATGAGAGTGGCTGTGGCTCCTTGTTGCTTCAAAATAGGATTATATTTGGCCAGGGTTAGCTTTAGCTAGTGAGTTGGATATGGGAGTGACATGCTAGTTTTTAAACAAGACTTAGGACACCCTTTTCACCTGTTATAGTAAACACGGAGGCCATACCTTAGAGAAGGCACAGGTGTATGATAAAGGCAACTTGGGTCCCCAAATTACCATTTGGAAAGAAACAACTCAGGACATTACTGATTTTATATGGGCAAATATGTATGTGTGTGTGTATATATATATATTTGTATGTTAAATAACTTATGTTTCAGGCTATATATTTATAATAAGCATAGCCTAACCTAGTTTAATTAATATATCTAGGCACATATCAAATACTAGAGATTATACCAAAAGAACTTATTTCTTGCCAGTTTCTGCTCTCAAGAAGCTTACAATCAAATTTGAAGACAGAATTCACTTTGTCATTCTCTGATCATTGGTATAATTTAGAAGACAACAGGAGTATTTTCTGGGTAGAGTTATCTGGGAATTTGGGAAAGTTTGTCATTGCCTCTCAAAGGAGACCTCACCAATGATATTCAGTTTCAATTATATAAGCTCCAATTCTCATCTAACTATAACATTGAGACATCATTGTTTATCTCAGGAGTCTCATGCAGAACACAGGAGTCTGTAACATGCAGAATAACAGAGTGGTTCACAGTAAAGGCTTTGTATCCTGGGAGGAAGTGGAAGACCATGAAAAGAAATCCTTCTTTGGTCTTGATTTCAGACTAATCTATCCAATTCAATTTACTGGGTTCATAGACAGTAATAATACTGTAATATGTTGGCTGTTATCTTCCAAACTGATCTGCAGATTCGCTTTGACACGATCACTTTTCATTGACATGATCAAATTTTCATTAAAGGGAATTTGTACTTGGTTTCAAACAAGCAAATATTTCTGAAAAAAAACTGCACCAGTCCAGTTGTTTGGGAAATATTAATTTCTTTGCTCTCCAGAAACAATGTTCCTGCCACTGCTTTCTTCTCCTTGAGTTCAGTGGTCCAAATGATATACATATTCCTAAGGGAATGCTTTTTGGATTTTCAGAGTCCATTTCCCTCCTAAGGGCACATATATAGTCTACCATGTGGTTTTAAACTTAGCTTTACTATGCTGAACCTTCTTTACTATATTCCTTTTGGTACCAAAATTTCTTGTGCTGATGTCTTAACATCTCCTACTAACCATCTCCATGTGACCTCCTTTTCTATGACTTTCACCTTGCAAACCATAGTCAGCTTCTAAATGCCTCACATAGGTTGAAACAGAAGTTGAAACAGCTTTAAGATTTTAATACTTCTGAGATAGTAGAATTTAAACCCCAGATGCTGTTTCATGTCCACCTCCAATCACTCCCAAGTACACAGTAGGCACCCAGCAACGAACCTGATTCAAAGATCTTCCAGTACTCAGGAATTGTGGTCTAGAGGAAGCCAGCAAACCCTGACTCCCTGCAGGATGTGATAAGAAATATCAGGATATGCAGGATCTCTGCTGACAGCTGCTAAGTAAATGGTGTTTAAAGATAAACATTAACATTTTAGTTAGAGCATTTACCAGGTAAATATTAAGTAACTAGAAGCAGTCTGTGTGGTCATGAACTTGACTGGCTTTGCAAGATTCCCCCCACCAAAGATGTCCTTTACAAGATCTTATAAGAATTCTGAAGTTTAAGGTTAAATCTTTAAGAAGGTGGTTGCTTTTTCACACTAAAACTTCATGCCTCAACTGTTCTTCAAGAATTTTAGATGACAGGAAACAATTTTAGATAGAGAGTTTCAAAAGCCCAGCGTTAGAAAAATAATGTCCTGTCTGGAAGGTAGTGAGAGGTGAGAAGAGCAGACATGACCCGAGATTCTTGGCTGGACAGTAGTGAAGACCCAAGACAGGATAGTCTATGTGGAGCCATTCATACTGGGCCAGATAGTCAGATTAATATAGAGAACTGCTAATATTTTTGAGTGGTGACATAATGACTATGTAGGATGAAGACTGGGAATTGCAAACAAAAAATACTCAGAGAAAACAGAAGTTAGGGTTGAAGAGATGGCCCAATTGTTAACGGCACTTGCTTTCAAAGCCTAACAGCCTAGGTTCAATTCCCAAGTACCCATGTAAATACAGATGAACAAAGCAGCACATGTGTCTGCAGTTTGTTTGCAGTGGCAGGAGGCCCTAGCAACCAATTCTCTCTCTCTTTCTCTCTCTCTCTTCCTGTTTACCTCTCAGAAAGAAGAAAGAAAAAGAAAGGAAGTAGAATTGATTCCCTTAGTCCTGTGAAGCTCATTGACAGAAACAGTCATTTTTCATTGTACAGTGTCATTAACACACTAACATTTATTAAGTGCTTACAATATCCAAGACATGTGATATGCATTATTTTATTTGAGTCTCTCAACAAACATATAATTAGATTTTGCTTAACCAGTTTTTTTTTCAGAATAGTAACTGAGGTTAATTTAACTACCAAAAGCCATTCAACATTGTGATGGTTAATCTCAATTGTCAATTTAAGATTTAGTTGCCTAGGAGGCGGTCTTCAGAGTGTCTATGAGGGAATTTCCATGGAGATTTAAGTGAGGTAGGAATATTCATCCTGAAGGTAGGAGCACTATCCCACTATCCCTTGGCCTGGGTTCCCAGAGTGAATAAAAAGGAAAAAGTCAAATGAATGCAGCTAGACAGGCATGGTACATCTGTAATACTAGTACTCAGGAGCTATGGTAGGAAGAGTACCACAAGTCCAAGGACATCCTGAACTACATAGGCAATTGGACTGTAGAATGAAATCCTCCTCCATCATCAAAAAGGAACAAAGGAAAAAGAAAAAAAAAAAAGCCAGGTGTGGCAGCACACGACTTTAATACCAGTACTACCTTTAATCCCAGCACTAGGAGAATTGTGAGTTTGAGGCCACTCTGAGACTATATGGTGAATTACAGGTCAGCCTGGGCTAGAACAAAACCCTACCTCAAAAACAAAAACAAAAACAAACAAACGAAAAAAGGAAAAACAGTAGTAAGTAAGTAGATCATCAGCCTTCATTTCTTTCTGACTGAGGATATAATGTGACCAGCCACCTCATGCTGTTGCCATGATATACTGTATTCCCTTTTAAACAGTGAGCCAAAGAAAACTTTTTTAAAGTTGTGTTTGTTGGGTATTTTGCCACAGGACAGTAGTTCATACACAGTAATAAGCAGAACTAAGATTTGAACCTAACCTGTATCCATCAAACAATGATCATAGGAAATGGGCTGATATGATGGCCATAGCAGTGGGACTAGTCTCTTTTGTAGAATCTGTAGTTTAAATTAAAAAAGAAAGCTTTTGCTGGGTTGTTTTTTGTTGTTGTTGTTGTTGTTTGTTTGTTTTGTTTTTCAAGGTAGGGTCTCACTCTGACCCAGGCTGACCTGGAATTCACCCTATAGCCTCAGCATAGTCTCAAACTCACAGTCATCCGCCTACCTCTGCCTCCCAAGTGCTGGGATTAAAGGCGTGCACCACCACGCCCAGCTCTGTTGATTTTTTTTTTTTTTTTTTTTTTTTTGGTGAGAGAGAGGCAGAGAGAGAGTCAGAGAGAATGGGCATGCCAGGGCTTCTCAGCCGCTGTGAATGAACTCCAGATGCATGCACCCTTTGTGCACATGTGCAACATTGTGCACTTGTATCACTTTTGTGTCTGGCTAAAAGTGGGGCCTGGAGATTTGAATGGGCTTTCTTGAGCTTTGCCAGCAAGTGCCTTAACTGCTAAGCCATCTCTCCAGTCTGTTGATTTTTTTTTTTTTTTGTATATACCTTTCCCTTTCAAAGCTCATTCTATAATGTTTGGAGGGTAATTGCTACTATTCTCTGTCCAATAGATGGCAATAGTACCTCAAAAATGCTATCACTGTAGAAAACTCAGTCTGGAAAATCTTGTTCCATAATAGTTTTCAAAGATTGTGATCAGACTCCAGGGCCAGACTGTCCCATGATCAGCTCTCACTTTACCCTGGCTGCATAGAGTTTCATGATTCATACCTTCCATAAGATCTCAGGCCACATTTTTTGGTTCCAGAAAGCAGTTGATAAGAACATGATGCTTAAGCTACAATTTGTAGTCACTAAGCTATACAAGTTACTTAATTTCTCTGTGCCTCACTTCCCCACATGTTGGGGTCCCCCCCACGGCTGGCTCAGGAGGGATGATATGGTCTCTACCGAATTGGGGTGAGTAGCGCAGAGTCACGACACAAACTCTGGGAGCTGGGTGAAAGCGGTAGCGAGAGTCCACAAACTCGTTTATTCAGGAGTGCACATGGGTTTTGAGGGGCTTGGCTGGCTAATCCTTGTATGGGGTGGTCCCCTTTTGGTGACCAATGACAGCCTGTCTCTGGACAGGACATCTCATAGCAGACTTCTCGCGAGTGTGGGACTGTAACTGTTGTCACATCAAGCCTGCGCAGAACACCATTTTTACAGAAGCCACTTCCTGTTTTCTTCTGCCATGTGGTCTGGCTAGGACCAGGCCTATATTGTACCATACATATCCTCCTTTTTGTTTTTATTATTGGCAACCCTGAGAGGTATGGTTTATTGCCAAGCCATTGTTGAACCCAGGCCCCAAGGGATCATCATATGCGACGGTGCCTGTCTTAGGTTGTTCCATCTCATGGAGTCTTACCCGTCATGGGCTAATTGCCACCTTGGTGAGAAAACCCGAGGGGAATGGCCTGGTATGGTTTTTGGAAAGCCATTGTTGAACCCAGGCCCCAAGGGATCATCACATTTGACGGTGCCTGTCTTAGGTTGCCCCATCTCATGGAATCTTACCCGTCATGGGCTAGCCACCATCCTGGTGAGAAAACCCGAGGGTATGGCCTGGTATGGCTTTTAGCATGAGGTCTGGCTAGGGGCTAGACCTGTATTGTACCATACATATGAGGCTGTTGCCTAGGAGGCATGGAAGGGCCAAGTGGACGTGGCTCTGTGGCATGTGAACAGTCCCAGAGAGCGAGAATCAACTAGAGAGCCTGAAGAGGACTGGAGTAGGACAGGTTGCTGGGTGAGTTCACCCTAGCGTCATGGTCAGTAGCATTGAGTGTCCTTAAAGGTAGCAGCTCAATGGACTCAAAGGAGTTGGAAAGGAATTTATAGCTGGTTGGGGGGGGGGAATAAGTGTAAAGTCCTGTATGTAGTCTGAGGGGTCTGGCATCATCCTCTTCAGCAAGGCTGGTCGCTGAGTCAGTGGCTGGACAGACGTTTGTGACAGGAATCCAAACTGGGATCTGTGAAGTTTCTGGAAAGACACAAGCATACCCTCGGCCCTGCGTTAGAAGAGGGTGGGGCCCCTTCCAAATAATAGTAAGAGGATCTTTCCAGCGGACTAAGGGTAAGGGTGTCGTGGTTGGTTGGGATCTCCAATGTTTGTAGGCTGGGGAGAGTCCTGCCTCATCAAAGGTGAGAAAATTGAGGGTGAAAAGAGCTTCCACTAGGGCCAAGTGGGGGTTCTTGGGTGACATAGTAGACTTTTGTTTTATAATTAGTTCCTTTAGGGTCCGGTTTGTTCTTTCCACGATGGCTTGTCCTTGTGGGTTGTAGGGGATCCCAAGGGAGTGTTTTATTCCCCAAGATTCCATGAAGTATGTGAATTGGGCAGATGTGTATGCAGGGCCATTGTCCATTTTAATTGACCAGGGCACGCCCATGACCAGCATAGCGATTTTTGTTGCCTTAATGACATGGGATGCCTTTTCCCCAGAGAGAGCAATAGCAAAAGTAAGCTTAGAGTAAGTGTCCACAATGACATGGACATAGTTGAGGTTACCAAAGGAAGGTATCTGGGTAACATCCATCTGCCAGATAGAATTTGGGGTAAGGCCTCTAGGATTGACTCCTTGAGGCTGTAGGGGACCCAGGGGGGCTAAGGGAACACATGCCTTACAGGTATGGGTTAAATGTTTGCATTGACTAAATGAGAGCTCAGGATATAGGGTTTTTAGATTAGTGGGGGATAGATGGAACCTTTGGTGTAAACATCTGGATTGTTCTAAAGGTGGCAAGGAGGACACAGCAATAAATTTGTCTACCTGTGAATTTCCATCAGCAATAAAGCCAGGCAGACCAGTGTGTGAGTGAACATGCTCAATAAACCAAGGGTAGGATCTGTTTTCCATCTGCAATTGCAAAGTGGAGATGGCAATGTCTACAGGATGATGAGAGGGCCTGGGATTGGCTAAAGGCAGTACCTTTGTCATTTGAACAGCATAACTGCTGTCAGAGAATATGTTGACAGGCTCTTGTTGACAGAGCTCTAAGACTCTGATGATGGCATATAGTTCCCCTAGCTGGACTGAATGGGGGTTAGGGAACTTAAGGGCCTCATCTGGTCGATTGGCTTTCTTAATAATTAGTCCATAGGTATGTTTATTGGCATCTGTAAAGGCCGAGGCTGCTAAGGGTATTGGCTGACCAGAAGGCCTGGAGAAATAGTATTGATGGGTAAAGCCGTTAGGGATTGAAGTAGTTTGTGAGCAGGGAGGTGGTTGTTTATCTCATTGGGGAATCCCACGTTAGGATGTGGAAAAGGGGGTCCCTAAAAAGAAGTTGAAGTTCAGACATGGGGATGGGCAGAATTATTTTGGAGGATTCTGTATTATAGATTTTGTTAGTGTAGGTACATGCCTTAATTGCTATGAGGAGCATTGCTTGTAGGTTGGTGGTGAGTTTATGGGCCTGTGCCCATGAGGGATGTACCCAGTAAAGGGGCGATAGGGTTCAAGTCCCTGTTCGGGCGCCACATGTTGGGGTCCCCCCCAAGGCCAGCTCAGGAGGGACAATAGTGTCTCTACCGAATTGGGGTGAGCAGCGCGGAGTCATGACACAAACTCCAGGAGTTGGGTGAAAGAGGAAGCGAGAATCCACAAACTTGTTTATTCAGGAAGTGCACATGGGTTTTGAGGGGCTTGGCTGGCTAATCCTTGTATGGGGTGGTCCCCTTTTGGTGACCAATGACAGCCTGTCTCTGGACAGGACATCTCATAACAAACTTCTCACGAGCATGGGACTGTAACTGTTGTCACATCAAGCCTGCGCAGAACGCCATTTTTACAGAAGCCACTTCCTGTTTTCTTCTGCCATGCGGTCTGGCTAGGACCAGGCCTATATTGTGCCATACACCCACAACACTTCTTATACTACAATGGGAAAAATGGAATTAATAATGTAAGTTTTAGTAGTAGATAGAGCAGTGGAAGTTTTCATAGGATATTACCAAACTTGAACTTTGTTGTATCTGATCATTGCCCTGAGCAACATTCTCAAGTGAAACATTTTATATTGCTATTCAATGTTTCAGTTCAAGTGAATTAATCTCAGAGGATATCTATAAAGTCATGGGCAGAGCCATTTGAGGTGGGTCTTTGGCAGCAACTCTTAAAGTCTAGAGAATAGATTCATAGGCGAGACAAGTTGATCTTGGACCCATCTGGATTCTACAGAGGAGCACCAACAGTCTTTGAGATCACTCAGGATGAGGCTGTGAAGAGGTATTGGTTTTATTCAGTGACCATGCATTGAGCAAAATGTCTGATTAGTGTGGTTGAAAAGAAAAGGCGGGTCATCCTGAGTAGTTATGATCCCACCTGAAAAGAGGTAGTGACTATTTTGCAAGCAAATGCAGTTTCATAGAGAGAAGAGAATGCTTGAATCCACCACAATATAGGAGTTAGAGGGCAACCCTGGCCCTCTTGTTTCCTTCTCTCCTGCCCCATGATATGTCTCACTTGAAATAGTTCTGAAGCCCTGAACTTTAGGGTATGTGCTTAAGACCATTATGTTTAAAAAGTACTACCTGACCCTTTGAAACTAGTTAGGTTAATATTACCCTCAGGTTGGTAAAATGAATCAGTGAATTCACAGGAAGTTTGAATATTTCTATGCCACTGAGCTCTCTATGAGATAGGAGTCCTCAGTAGTGTCTACACTGTGGATGGAAATAGTTACGTGAAGTGAATGGCAAGGGTGAATGAGTAGAAGGCTTAAAGAGACTGCTGGGGAGATTGGATAACAGTACAATGACTCTTGTCATAGATTTTACTATTTGTCTTTGTTATGTAAAGTCAAGAGTGTCCCTCTATCTTCTGATTTTGTTATATAGGTCAGATCAAACTGAAAGTAAGTAGACCTGAAAATGACTTGGATTGCATTTTTCCCAAATCATGGAGCAAGTCAGGTGCCTGGTGCTAAATAGGAGATCAAGATTCTGGTCATGTGTGGGTGACATTCATCTCAAAAGCTTGTTAGTATAAAAGACATTGGTAACTTAGAGATAGTTTGTATTCAAGGCTTATATTGATCCAGGATCCAGCAAAACTATTTTTGTAAGTTAGGTGGCAGGGGAGAATGTCTGGAGCAGGAGTTAGTTTTATTAATATGCAGCAAATACTTCCTACTGTTATCTTATTTTGAGACATGATATGTACAGATATCAGGTTGCCTCATAGCTGAGCAATGATGAAATATATAAAGTGTCTGGTACTATGCTTAATACCAGTAAATGTTCAACACATGAGAGCTAATAGTATTAACTTATCTTGAAGAACAGTCACTTATACTTATAACCTGGTTGAACTTATTGGCTTTGTACTAACCAAGGGGAAAAACTTTGCATTCATTTATACAATTGCCATTTAAATGAGACTTCTTCCTTAAAGGCTTTTGGTTACTTTGTTATTTGGCTCCAACAGGAGAAGGAAGAGAAATGGTAGCTTGTTCTGAGAACTCTACAATGTTATAGAAGTAGGACACCAGTGGATAGAGGAAGTGTCTTTTTGGCACTTGACTTGCTGGCCCTGCACTCCTGTCATCATGTGTGAATTTAGTAACCACACTGATTGAACCTTTGTTTCAAAAGTTTTTCTGGATGGAGTAAAGAAGGGCTATATTAGGAAAACACAGTGGTCAGTCACAGGTCTGAGAGACAGCTGCCGGAAAACAGAGTTTGAGGAGGTTAAAAGGAAACTCTGTGTCAGCTGTCACCAGCTAAAGCTCTGGGAAACTGAAAGTTATTTGTCCTATAGTTGAGGGCATTTTGCCTTAGGAACTCTGAGCATTTGAGGAAAATCTCCCCCCCCCCCAGCTGCTGGCAATTAAAGATTTAAGAAATTGAATGACACCTTCATCATGTAGCTCTGCATCAAGAGCTCCAGAATGAAGCTTTTATTATTATAAATTATTTGTATAATTTACAGATTAAGTGCACTATGTTTTTTACAAAGGTGAAATATTATATCCAATTAAAGAGTTGTTGGGTTTTTAAGTTTCATTTTGACTAGTGTTTCATTTTCCAGTACTTAGGTAGCTAGATGAGCAATGAGGAGTCAAAACTGGAAGACAGCTGGTCTTTTCAATCACTATCAGATATTTGACTATATACCAATGATAAGAAAACTGCCTTAAGAATTCATAGGCATAGTTTTGATGGGGGATTTTGTGCTCACTCCACCCTATTTGGCAAGGGTTTTTTCTAGAAATTTTTAATGCTATTGAGCTCATTCTAACATCTTATGGCTCTTTCCTATGGAATATACCAGTTTTTTTTCATTTTAGTCCACTTTTGGTTCTGCACATCTAAGTAAATATTTTGTTTAATTAGTCTGTCTAATTTAAAAGGTTTTAGAGAATACTTTATAGATAATTATTGAACTGAAATTACTGGATTAACATGTAAAGATTTCTTTTACTCGTCTTTTCAACTTGCTATATTAAGTGCTTTGTTTAAAGGTTTTGGCCCATTTTTATACAATTGCAAATGAAAATCTTAAAAAAGTTTATCCATACGATCAGGTGTTGTTAACTTCTCATTGCTGGGACAAAGCACCCCACCAAAAGCATAAAGGGAGGAAAGTATTTATTTTGGCTTATAGTCTCTAGGGGAATCTTCATGATGGCAGGGGAAAGCATGGAATGAGCAGATGCTGGACATCACCTCTTCCACAACAGGTGGAAAACAACAGCAGGAGATGAGCTGATTTTTGGCAAAGGGGAAAATGGCTATACCATTGAGCCCACCCATGATAACATTCCTACTCAAGCAAGACTCCACCTCCAAAATTAGCATCAGCTGTGCATCATTCAAAGCACATGAGTTTATGGGGGGCATCTGATGCAAACTAGCACATTCCGTCCCTTGCCCCTATATGCTCACAACCATTATAATGTAAAATGCATTTAGTCCAACTTTAAAATTCCTCATAGTTTTTATCAGTCGAAACACTATTCACATATCCCCATAGTTTAACATCTCTTAACTGTATGTCTATAAAGCCAAAACACAGAGTAAACATTCACATTGCAAAAGATAGCATTGCAAGACAAAAATTCAACCATTATAAGATATAAAACAAATAGGGAAAATATCAAATCATGCAGTTCCATGTCCATCTGGGACCCAATAAACAATGAAGTCTTTAGGGTTCCAATTCTGTCCCTCTAGCTGGGTGACCCACAGCCTGGAGAAAACTATACTGAGCCAGCAACTCTCCTTGGTAGCCAGCCACAGTCCTGATAAATCCAAAATCCTAGTGTCACTACTGCAATTCACAGTTCATCCATGCCATGGCTCCATTAAGTCTCCATGCAGAGATTCCAACAACCCTGCCTCTCATTGCCCTTAGGTATACTTCTAAAATTAGTACCACATGGGCATTGCTGACAAATTGTTAATCCAAGGGGGAATAAAACCAGCTTGAAGAACAAGAAATCATCTTTAGCATTCTTCTTTCAGGCTCCCTACTTTCAAGAGTCAGCATTCTTTCTGCTCTTCTAATGATGAATATCTGGCCCAATCTCAGTGGTGGTAATCTTGCAACCAACTGTGGCTGAAGCAGACTGCTTTCTCCTGCCCAAAACTTTAATTTCTTTCTGTGCCATATACTTCTGCTCACAACAGCCCATTTATTCTAAATTGAACCCTTCTGAAGTTCTCAGGTCATGGGTAGAACACCAGTAGCCCCTCACACAAACTGTCTCTTGCCCAGTCCAGACAAAGCTCTTTCTTTCCTTCTTAAGCCAAACCTCACAGTTCACAGTTATTTATGTATTTAGGTCATCCAGCTCTGACCAGAATGGTCAATTAGACTATGCTTACATCACTGTCAAGCCAAGGTTTCAATCCTTTCTCATTTGTCCACAAATTGTTTCCAAAAGGCCACACAGTCAGGTTTCTAACAATAAATGACCCCAATCTTCTGGTACCAATTTTTGTTGTAATCACCTTCTCCTTGCTGGTACAAAGCACCTGACTAAAAGCAGCTGCTAGGAGGAATATTTTTATTTTGGCTTACAATTTCAAGGGTAAACTTTATGAAAGCAGGAAAAACATGACATAAGCAGAGGCTGTACATCACTTCTGCCACAGCAGGTAGAAGATAGCCACAGGAGAGTAGCTGATTTCTAGCAAGGTTCTACATCCCAAATTGCTATCAGCTTGGGACCAAGCATTCAAAACATGTAAGTTTATTGGGGGGTAGGGCATATGATCCAAACCACCACAACAGGTTACCTTAACTTGCTCCATTTTGTCAGAGGCATCATCTAAAAAATAGGTTGGTTTATATCACTGTACCTTATAAATTTATAAAATCAGAAGATTTATATCACTTTGTCTTATAGCTAAAGTCATGCAATCCAGTGCCTCATGTTTTTTTTTTTTTTTTTTTTCTGAGGTAGGGTTTCACTCTAGCTCAGGCTGACCTGAATTCACTATGTAGTCTCAGTGTGGCCTCAAACTCACAGTGATCCTCCTATCTTTGCCTCCCAAGTGCTGGGATTAAAGGCATGTGCCACCATGTCTGGACTTGCCTCATATATTTTAAGTGCAGACTGCTAAGTTTTGATTTCTTTTGAAAAAGATGATGCTTGTCTGATACCTTGGTTTTTATGTTTCATCTAAGAATAATTGTTAAAACTCAATAAGGTATATAAATAGTATGTAAGTATATTTTTCATGTAAAATGTGGCATTTATATGATAAAGATAAAATATCTGAGTCATCCTGGTAAGTTTAAATACTGAAAACTCAATTGCTAGACACAAATTCAAATATTCTTGGATTCTTAAATTATATGAAAAAATATATTTGGTTCTATTAATAAATGCATTTTCATAAATTTTGGCATATACATAAATACTTTACAATTATATTATTCCTAGATCTTCCTTAACAAACAAGATTGCTTAAAGGTAAAATCAAATTAATGTGGGGCTGGGGAAATGGTTCAGCAGTTAAAGGTACTTGCTGGCAAAGCCTGCCAGCCTGGGTTCAATTCCCAACCCATCCACATAGGCCACATGCAAAAAAGTGGCACAAATGCCTATTTTTTGTTTGCAGCAGGAAGAGGCCCTGGCAACCTTGCCCCTCCCCAACATATAAATAAATTAATTAATTAAAATAAAATTGATGGGTAATTCTATATTTAAATAATATTAAACAAAAATAGTATATGCTTGCATATGAAAGTAAAATGTTATACCTATCTTTCTGAGTATGGTTTATTTAACTTAACATTAACCTTCAATTTCATCCAGTTTCTTGCACATAACATGATTTCATTCTTCTTTATGACTGAATAATACTCAATGGATTGTATATGCTACATTTTCTTTATCTGATCATCCATTTTGGGGAATTTAGACTGGTTTCACAATTGGTTTCTAAGGTTAATATAATGAGAAACATGGGCATGGAATCATCTCTGTTGAATACTGACTTTGATTCTTTTAAATATATTTTATTTTTAGCTTTGAAGGAACTAGGAAATTTGTCTTGGCAAATAAAACTGACAATTAAGGAGCATGTTAAAAGAGTGTGAAGGTTATAATAGCTAGATTGATTGGAAAGACAGTCTGGGATGGGGGCTAGTCAGAGGTCTTGAACTATAGTAATAACAGTTTGTGTGGTTTTCATTCCTGTCACAGAAAAACATAGGTTTACTACCAGGAAAAGCATATACCTGTCATTATTTTCTTGTTCATCAAATACCCACTTAACTTTGATGGTTTCCAGGTGATGAAGATTATTAGATGATGGAGACCAGTGAACAAAATGGACTTGCTTATAGAGTGTTGTGTTAAACTTAGTGCTAAAGAATTAGGACGAATGTGGCCATAGACAGTGGGGTAAAGATAGAAAGATTTGCATAGTGAGGATAGTTTTTGGGTGGGAGCAAGGTGTTATGGACAAAGAAGAGTAATTCTGAGGAAGTGGAAGGTATTATACAATTGAGAAACATGAGCCACAGAAAAGATACAAACATTCTATCTTGGCTATGGCAGCAAAGTAGCGATGGGTCATAAAATAGCAGCCACAAGAAACCTGGGTGTCCAAGAAGAAGCTGTGGCTGATGCCATGACAAAGTATGTGGACAGATTCTCCATCTTCCATTGACTCCTACTTTCTTCTGTGCAAATTTCCCTCTCCTACTTGAAGCAAGACATGAAGGTGCCCCCAAAGTGAGGCTACCAGACATTGCTTGTCTGAGGGAAGCAGATGACAATTAGGATTGTATGGTTGTCAGTAAAGGTGGCCTTGGCAATTATTAAGTTTTCCTATAGCTCAACTCTTTTGGGAAAACCCTAATGAGAGGGCTACTGAGAGTCATAATGACTTCAGACTTAAAGGAGATCATATCTAAACCAACAGAACTGTATATATATTACCAACAGAAAAGCATCCAAATCCATCCAGCTATATACCACAACTTCCATGTCAATTTAAGATGCATTCTTTCTAGAGAAAACTGGAAATGGATTTCATAGTCACATCAGTGTCCCAGAATATTTAAGTATCTTTTGACTTTTAAGATGACTTTTTCTTGAGGGGTTAAAGGTTTTTTCATTGCAGAAGTTATAAGTGAAATTATTCTCAAGTTAGAGCTTCACTGTTCTATACAAAGTGACAATATACTATGGTCTGTCTTAACCATGCTTGGAAAGATTCTAATCACAATTGTTTTCCCATGACAATGTCAGGGTGGAGAAAACAATAAATGGTAAATGACAGATAATGAATCTTGGCATACAAATGATAGCATGTACGTCTCATTAGTTATAATACACCTGCATTGAATGTGGTTCCAACCTTAAGTTAAGAGAAGAGCAGAAGATAAAGGTTAAAACTATTTAGACAAACTGAGAACAGAGTGAAAAAGAGTCATTCATTGCTTAGTTCTATTTATCTATTTGATCAACTTCAGCTTCTGTGTGACTCTTAGTTCCAGCTCTTAGGAGCATCAAGTAGATGTGCTGGTACAGTTTAATTGCTTTCATTTAGAAGACATTATGTGTATTTCCCAGGTGCTTAAAATACAATGGAGTTTACCTGAAGCATGGAGGCCTCACTAAGACTGGAAAATTACTTTGGCCAGTTAGTACCAAGAAGAGCTGGGTGGTGCATGCCTTTAATCCCAGCACTCAGGAGACTGAGGTAGGAAAATCACCATGAGTTTGAGGCCACCCAGAGAATACAGAGTGAATTCCAGGTCAGTCTGGGCTAGAGAAAGTCCCTACCTCGAAAAAACAAAACAAAATAAAACAAACAAACAAAAAAAACTATCATGCCAAGAAGCTCAAGAAAATTGTTTGAAACTCTTACCTGCTACTCTGATCTGCATCAGAACCCACCATAGAGGAAGTCTGAAGCTCAGAATCTTTGAGATATTGCATGGCATAGCTTTCTAAGGGGGCTCGAACTCTGAAGTATGGTCTTCTCTCATATGGAAATTGCACTGGTGATAAAACATAATTATCAATCTAAGGCAAGTGATGCCTTCCCTTAATAGATATGCAAATTTAAATCTCTCACCTGCATGGATAAGACTCTACTCTTATGACCAAGAAATTGGATATATCCAATATCTGGAGGTCAAGGTTCCCTCAGGACCTGTGTAACATAATCGTTACAAGGCATAACTTCCTGAATTTATCACCACAGTAAAAAGTCCAGAAACCAGAAGACATAGGTGACCCAATATATCAATTTTCTCATTGCTGAGACAAAATATCTGACAACTGCAACTTTAAGGAATAAAGGATTTATTTTGCCTCCTGGCTTAAGAAGATGCAGTTCATCATTGCGGGGAAGGCATGGCAGAGTTCATGGCAGCAGCAGTATGTGGGTGGGATGCTACACATCTAGGCAGATCAGGAAACAGGAAATTATGGCACTAGCCTAGCTTATTACCTATAAAAAGAGAAAACCCTAGCCCATGGGATGGTGCCACCAAAGTTCAGGTGGATTTTCCTTTCCCAATGGTAATGGTTTAGAAAAGCCCTCCGGGGCACACTCAAAAGTGTGTCTCATTAATGCCCTAGGTGGTTCTTTTTTGTTTGTTTGTTTGGTTGATTTTTTTTTTCACTGTAGTCCAGGGT
The DNA here is from genome assembly GCA_036365145.1 of Orientallactaga sibirica. Classification (NCBI taxonomy): domain Eukaryota; kingdom Metazoa; phylum Chordata; class Mammalia; order Rodentia; family Dipodidae; genus Orientallactaga; species Orientallactaga sibirica. The sequence goes on from JAEOAD010000025.1 coordinate 1,204,821, forward strand.
GACCTGGAATATACTATTAGTCTCAGGGTGGCCTTGAACTCATGGTGATCCTCCTACCTCTGCCTCCCCAATACTGGGATTACAGGCATGCACTACCACCCACAGCCTCTGGGCAGTTCTTAAACTAATCAAGTTCACAATTGAAATGGACCAGCACATCTAATTGATGCTCCTAAATACTGGGACTAAGAGTTACACAGAAGCTGAAGTTGATCAAATAGATAAATAGAACTAAGCAATGAATGACTCTTTTTCACTCTGTTCTCAGTTTGTCTGAATAGTTTTAACCTTTATCTTCCACTTTTCTCTTTTTTTAAAAAAAACATATGTGTGTGTGTGTGTGTGTGTGTGTGTGTGTGTGTGTGTGTGAAAGAGAGAGAGAGAGAGAGAGAGAGAGAATGGAAGTGCCAAGACCTCCAGCCACTGCAAATGAACTCCAGATGCAAGTGCCCCCTTGTGCATCTGGCTTATGTGGGTGCTGGAGAATCTAACCAGGATGCTTTAGCTTTTCAGGCAAATGCCTTAACTACTAAGCAATCTCTCCAGCCCCATTATGCTTTTCTCTTAACTGAAAGTTGGAACCACATTCAATGCAGGGGTACTATAACTAATGAGACTTGCATGCTATCATTAGTAGGTCAAGATTCATTGTCTGTCATTTACCATTTATTGTTTTCTCCACCTTGGCATTGTCATGGGAAAATAATTGTGATTAGAATCTTTTAAAGCATGGTTAAGACAGACCAGAGTATACACATGCCCTCAAATTTTCTCTCGGTCCATGACTACATCAATCTCTTTATTTTTCCAGTAGGTAATTTTTCCAAGATTCCTAGCTTAATTGTAATATATTGTTAGAGGCTCTTTGAGCATATTGGGAAAGAAAGGCTAATTATCTAAGCTCCTGTGTACCCAGCCTTTTCTTTTCTTTTTTTTAAATTTATTTTTATTTATTTATTTGAGAGAGAAAGAGTAGGGGAATGGGCATGACAGGGCCTCCAATCACTGCAAATGAGCTCCAGTATCATGCACCACCTTGTGCATCTAACTTATGTGGGTCCTAGAGAATCAAACCTTGGTTTCCTGGTTTTGCAGGCAAGCCCCTTAACCATTAAGCCATCTCTCTAGCCTTTTTGTCTTTTCTTAACTCCTCCACTAAAGAGCTAAAGTTAGGCCTCATATTCTGAGGATGTGAAGTGCTGCCATGTACTCTGAGTCCATACTCCTCTTATTGCAAGTCTTTAAAGATCTATTCAATGATTTTAGACCTATTAGAACAATGTCCAAAAGCTCAAAACCCACCAGTTACAGGCTTCTGGTTTTATCCAATCCAGAAAGCTTTCCCTAAAGATTAAGAAGTAAATTTAAACAAATTTCCAGGAGTCCTATGTACTCCATAATAATAACTTCTTGTTTGGGGGGTGGCTTTAGGGAACCCCCTGACCACGCCTGTATTTATGCAACTATGGAACTGAAGTAACCTGTCGAGATATCTAGCTATGTCTCAGTCTATTTACTGGGTCTAAGAAACTAACCATTGGGTTAGATCACTAAAGTTGTCAAAAACAAAATGAGATTCTTTGCCTATTTACCTAGAAGATAGATTTTAATGTATGTTCAATAGAATCTTCTTTCTTTGGTGAAGGGTAGAAGCACATGAATATATGCCTACAAGGGTTCTGTTGTATTCATTTTACTTTAATACATCTGCTGACTTTCAAACTTACCTTAAAAATATTCAAAAGTGGGTTGGAGAGATGGTTTAGTGGTTAAGGTACTTGCCTGCAAAGCCTAAGGATACAGGTCTGATTCCCTAGTATGTATATAAGCCAGATGGTACAAGGTGGCACATGGTCTAAAGTTCGATTGCAATGGCTAAAGACCCTGGTGCACCCATATTCTCTCTCTCTCTCTTTTCTCTCTCTCTCTCTCTCTCTCTCTCTCTCTCTCTATATATATATATATATATATATAATATGTGTGTGTGTGTGTATGCATCATATATCTGCCACTCTCTCATAAATAAATAAATAAATAAATAAATAAATAAATTAATTAATTAATTAATTAAAAATAGTTGAAAGCTGGCTGTGCTCCTCTCTTGAGAGTCAGCCCTGGTAGCTCATGCTTTTCTCAAGTAAAAGCTTTCCTCTTTGAAAAAAATATGTATTTGAAAGCTGTAGTCCTGACTTAAACAGATATTCCCAGAAGCACCAGCACCAAAATGACTGGTTCTCAGATGTGTTTTACTGAATTCTCTAGGGCATTAAAGTTATATTTTCAGAGTTATTTACATAAGGACCTGCTTTTGCAGGTTCTATCAGAGGAGCATAGAAACTCATACTCTTCACCAAAGAACGTTCCTCCTTGATTGCGGAAGGCTGTTCTCTTCTACCAAGCATGCAGCTCCAGGAAAGATACACATAAGTAATAGGAAGAAGGGGACACTCACCTAGTCAGGAAGACCACATGAATAAACCCTGAAAACAGATGACCCAGCCAGATTGCCTCTGCATCCAGCTTTACTAATCTCATTCATGATTTATGTTGTACTTAAAGGGGTTTCAAATTGTATTAGAAAGTAATTATAAAGGGAATTTAAGATGTGGTTTTAGAGATTATACCAAGTGATCCTAGGGTATATCTCACTTTATTATCTGGAGAGTTTTACTTCACCTATTCAACAATGAGTAGTTTTAAAAGAATTACCACTGACCCTAAGTCTCTCAAAACAGAGGGATGAGGAAAGTTGTTTTTTTTTTTTTTTTTTTTTTTTTTTTTTTTTAACCACTGGTAGGTACTTTTAGGTACAACTTGTGCTTATGTGGGTGCCACCCCTTTTAAATGATTGTTAACATACCCTTAATGCTTTTGTTGCAGATAAGTCCTTCCCAGAAAACTTACAAAAAAACTAGTCACTATCACCAAGTCATTTTAACCCCTCCATCTTCAAGTTGCTTAAAATAAACTTTATTCATTATAAGACTAAATTCTCCATCCAGAGGCACTCCTGTCCACCATTTTTTGAACATGCAATGGATAAAGCTGTTGACACAGAGCATGGAGAGACCTGGTTAGAATCTGGAAGAGAGCCATTCCCAGACAGTTAGGTCATCTAGTGCTGGAAAGCTCTACATGAGCTACTGGAGGAAAGTAGTCAACAACAGTCTGAGAAATCAGAGGTCTAAGCTATTCAGAAGCAAACACCCTGACAGGATGTACAGTGCAATAGTGGCACACCGTCTTGGTGGGTAACCAGTGGCTTTCTGATTGGCTGGGAGATCCACTCAGCATAAAGGAATCTGTATCTGCAATTGGGAACCAGATCAGAATACTATGGAGACAAAGATTATGCTCTCCAGTATGAAGCTCTCACTAGTCTGGCTAAAAGAGGGGTTACATACATCAAATTCTCCATACATTAATAATGCTTATCCCATTTAAATTATGCTGACTCTCTGTTGGAGAATCTGTTCCTCTTTTTTCAGAAGGTATCAAGACCCAAGGAGATAAACTACTTCTCACACTTCTGCCAGGCCACAGGGAATTATGGAGATGAGCAAGAGTGCTGCTTCCATGTTCAACCTGATAATCAGTACCATGGTGAAAGAGACAGTCTCTGAGGATACTCAATAGTTACCAAACCAGAGATCCAGAGACACTTAAAAGCTCATCACTGAAGTAGACTTAAAACTCACCCACCATGGCTCAGAGAATTTTGTGACAGAGCAGATGGAAAGATTGTATAAACCACAGGTTGAAACATCATGCTCAGAGGCATTCCTTTTCCCTCCCCCAAAATAACTGACTACTGCTCTTACAACACATAAGCCACAACCCCATAGGGAGGGTCCCCAGCAGAATGTGGTCAGGGATGAGGGAAAAGAGGGTTCCAACACAACACATCCATATAAAATATCCATACAAAACATGTTGCTAATAATAATAGCAACAGAAAAAAAAAAAGAATGATCTTGAACTGAGCATGCTCAGGAATTTGCCCACTTCTACATGTAGTACTGAGTCTGTACTATATGAATATATATGAGTTTGACCAATAAAAACCCTTTGCTTTCTTAATTACCACCCAGTTCTGTCCTTATTTGCTGCCTTTCTTAATTTTTTAAAATTTCCTATTATCAGACTTGCATTCACCAATAAGTGAACCTATTGCATTTTGGCTTCAATGTTGTATTTATAAGACATTTGCTATGACCTAATAAGTGTTTTCAGGATTTATTATTTATTTATTTATTTATTTATTTATTTATTTATTTATTTATTTATTTATTTATTTATATTATTCTGATTTTACATTTATAATATTGGCTCCATTGTCCTCCTCCCTGTCCTCCCTCTTCCAAAGGGACCCTCATCAATGGGGAATGTGGGTCATGCATTGTGGGGGTAGTCAAGAGTTCTGGGGGGTAATCCCCAGTCTCTGTGCATAATGCCCCAACTTGTGATTCTAACATTCTTTCCACACCCTCTTCTGCAAATTTCCCTGAGCCACATTGGGGTCATTTTAGTTCTGCTTCAGTGATGAGGTTTTGGGAGCCTCTGTGTCTCTGGATATCTGGCTTAGTTGGAGTTGGATGTTCTCTATGTTTATCTCCTTCAGCCTTTTTCTGGTGTCTTGGTCACCATGAACGCTGTATTCTTGACCTTCCCCTGCATTGTTCTATAGTTTCAGGTGGGGCCCTGGTGAGGTGTGATTGGCTGATCCTCCCTTCAGGTTCATTGTCCATCTGAAAAAAGATAAGCAAATTCTCCAAAGGAGAGAGAAGTTAGTACTAGATAGAAGGGATGACCATATATGTTTTAGAGGAAATTTTATATGCATAGGCTCTCTTTTGCCCACATTTGGTGGTATCTTGGTTTTGGAGACTGAGCTTATGTTTTGTACCTGGTTTTGACTAATATCCCAGTTCCAGCAATGAGTTTCACTCCACTGAGTGGATCTATTAGCTAAATCCAGAGCAGTTGGTTACCCACCATGGCTGTTTGCCACTACTGCACTTGTTTGAGCATTACGTCAGGTTGTTTTCTGCTGGGTAACTTAGACTGCAAGTTGTTTGGACTGATGTTGGACATTTTCCCCCAGTTACTCGTGTAGCACCCTCTGGCACTAGACTGGCTAACTGTCTGGGGACTGACCCTCTTCCAGATTCTGGCCAGGTCTCTCCATGTTTGGTCTTACACACGTATGTTGTCTTCGACAGTAGGGTCTTATCATTAACCTTTGGTGGGTCATAAAGAACTCTGACAGAAGTCTGTCTTTTTTTTGGAAACCTTGTAGGTGTCTCGGATCAACAACTCATTGTGGAAGATAACCCCGTGCTGGCACTAGGAGGTATAAGTCTGCACCTAGGAAGGTGATGGAGGAAAAAGATAGATAATATAAAAGAGAGGGCTGTAGAGATGCCTTAGCGATTAAGGCGCCTGTCCACTAAGCCTAAGAACGTAGGTTCCAATCTCCAGGTCCCACGTTTAGCCAGATGCAAAGTGATGCAAGGGCGCAATGCCACACTTGCCCACAAGGGGCGCACACATCTGGAGTTCGTTCACAGTGGCTGAGAGGCTGCTGGCGCCCATTCTCTCTCTCTCTATTTCTTTATCTCTCTCTCTCTCTCCTTCTCTCTGTGTGTCTCTCTCCAAAAAAAAAAAAGAGAGAGAGAGAAAGTGAGTATAGAGAGGAGAGGGAGAGAAAGAGAATAGAAAGAGAAGCATGAAAAGACTGAGGTTGATCTTCATGATGCTCTCTACAGTTTCCTGTGGTTCGGGTGTTCCCTCTGCAGGAGGATCAATGTTTTAGCCTGTTGTTCAGAGTAAAGGGTTTTATAGTATCTTTTCCTTTTGGGTCCAAATTTATATCCCCCAACCCTTGTCCTCCCTCCCACCCTCTTGTTCCCTCCCATCCTTACCCTCCCTATTGTCTGGTCCTCAGAATGCTTAATAGGTCTGGCCACGCATGTCAGGTGGTTTCAGGTTAGGAGCAACAGATAAACAAGACCATGCAAAAATTATCTTTTTGTGCTTGGGTGAGCTCACTGAGGATGATCTGTTCCGTGTTTGACCATTTTTTTTTCAAATTTCCTTATTTCATCTTTCCTTACTGCTATGTAGAATTCCATAGTATAGCTATACCACATCTTGGTTATCCATTCATCTAGTGATGGACACCTGGGTTGATTCCAGGTCTTTGCTATTATGAATTAAGCAGCTATGAACATAGTTGAGCAAATGTCTCTGATCTGAGGCTTGGAGCCTTTAGGGTAAAGGCCCAGTAAGGGAATAACTGGATCCGTTGATAGGTCTATGGTCATCCTTTTCAGGAGTATCCATATAGCTTTCCATAATGGTTGAGCCATTTTACATTCTCACCAGCAGTGAAAACATGTTCCTATTTCTCCACAGCCTCTCCAGTATTAGTTTTATTTTATTTTTTTTTAATGTTAGCCATCCTTACTGGGGTAAGGTAGAATCTCATAGTTGTTTTAATTTGCATTTCCCTGATGATTAGGGATGTTGAACATTTTCTTAAATGTGCATTTGCTATTTGTATTTCTTCCTCTGAGAACTCCCTGTGCAGTTCTCTGCCCCATTTTGTGAGTGGGTTGTTTGGTGAGTTATTGTTTAGGCTTTGGAATTCTTTGTAGATTCCAGAAATTAGGCCTCTGTCAGTTTATAGCTGGTGAAAATTTTCTCCCATTCTGTGGGTGTGGTAGTTTGAATATATGTCCCCCAATATATATTCAGTGTTATAGTTTGCATTTGCTATCTGCTTGCTAGAGGCAAGGTCACTGGGGGCTGGTCTTAAGGTGTTAATGGTGTGGGTTTGAGATTCCATTGTAAAGATATGCAAATGTGCCTAGCAGGAGTTCCTGAAGTGTGCTGTGTGACCTTTTGGCTGTAGTTTTGCTCTGTGTGCTGTGGTGGCTGGTTGGTTTCTCTCTCTCTCTGCTTGGCCCTGTGGAGAGCAGGCCACTTCTCTTGCCATTATGGAACTTCCCCTGGATCTGTGAGCTTCAATAAATAATATCCCTTCCTCCATAACTGTGCCTGGTCTGGAAGTTCATCTCAGCGAACCTGAAGCTGTCTGCTACAGTGGGTAATCTGCTGGCTTTGGTTATAGTATATTTGTCAGTGAAAAAGTTTTTCAGCTTCATGAGATCCCAATGGTTGAGTGATTGTTTGATTTCCTGACCTGCTGGGGTTTTGTTCAGGAAGTCTTTTCCCAATCCTGTCTTGCAGAAGGTTCCTCTTATTTGTTCTTCCAGTAGTAGTAGAGTTTCTGGTTTTATATTAAGGTCTTTGATCCATTTGGACTTGACTTTTGTGCATGGAGAGATGTGGGTCGAGTTTCATTTTCCTAAATATGGTTGTCCAGTTTGTCAAGCACCATTTGTTGAAGATGCTGTCTTTTCTCCATTCTGCATTGGTAGGCCCTTTGTCAAGTATCAAGTGCCTGTAGTTACTTGACCCAAAGTCAGGGTCTTCTATTCTGTTCCATTGGTCTATATTCCTGTTTTTGTGCCAGTACCAGGTTGTTTTTATTACAATGTCTTTGTAGTATAGCTTTAGATCAGGTATGGTATTGCCTCCAGAGGTGTTTCTTTTGCTGAGGATGAGCTTGGATATCCGAGGCCTTCTGCCTTTCCATATGAATTTTGAGATAGTTTTTTCTATCTCATTGAAGAAGGAGGTTGGGATTTTTATCGGCATTGCATTGAATCTGTAAAGTACTTTTGGTAAGATTGCCATTTTCACAATGTTAATTCTACCTATCCAGGAGCATGGAAGGTCTTTCCATATTTGTAGGACCTCCTCAATTTCTTTCTTGAGTGTTTTTATGTTTTCATTGTATAGGTATTTCACTTCCTTAGTTAATGTTATTCCAAGGTATTTTATTTTCTTTGTTGCAATTGAAAATAGGACAATGTTAGCTATTTCTTTTTCTGTCTCTTTGTCCTTTGCATACAGAAAGGCTACTGATTTCTGTGCATTGATTTTTGTATCCTGCTACTTTGCTGGAGGTGCTAATCACCTTTAAGAGTTTTGAGACGGAAGTTTTCGGGTCACTTATGTATAGAATCATGTCATCTGCAAATAGGGCTAACTTAACTTCTTCCTTTCCAATTCGTATCCCTTTGATTTCTTTCTCCTGTCTTATTGCTTGAGCTAATACTTCTAGCACTATGTTGAAGAGCAGAGGTGAGAGTGGACACCTCTGCCTTGTCCCTACCTCAATGGGAATTCCTTCAGTCTCTCCCCATTAAGAATTACTTGGGCTTTAGGTGCTTTATATATAGCTTTTATTATGTTGAGATATGGGCCATCCATACCTATTCTCTCTAATGTTTTGATCATGAAGTGTTGTTGTATTTTGTCAAAGGCCTTTTCTGCATCTATTGAAATGATCATGTGTTTTTTGTGTTTAAGTTTGTTTATGGGGTGTATTACATTGACAGATTTCCATAAGTTAAACCACTCCTGCATTCCAGGGATGAAGCCTACTTTTTCAAGGTAGATAATGCTTTTGATGTACTGTTGAATTTGGTTTGCAAGAATTTTGTTCAGGATCTTTGCATCTATGTTCATCAGAGAAATGGGCCTACAATTTTCCTTTCTTGTGGTATCCCTGCATGGTTTTGGAATTAGGATGATACTAGCTTTATAGAAGGAGTGGGGGATCTCTCCCTGTTCTCTAATTGTGTGGCACAGTTTGGGAAGAATTGGTTTCAGGTATTTCATGAAGGTTTGGTAGAATTCAGCTGAGAAACCATCTGGTCCTGGAGTCTTCTTTTTGGAGACGTGTTTGATTACCTCTTCAATTTTGAAGGGTGTGATGGGTTTGTTTAGGAAATTAATCTGCTCTGGGCTTAGCTTTGGTAGGTGGTATGTGTCTAGGAATTCATCCATTTCCTCCATATTCTCCTGCTTTGTGGAGTACAGGTTTTTGAAATAAGTCCTAATAATTCCCATTTCACTCATGTCTGTTGTGATCTCTCCTTTTTCATTTCTAATTTTGTTGATTGAAGCGTTTGTTTTTTTTTTTTTCGCTTGATCAAATTGGCCAGAGGTGTATCAATCTTGTTAATTTTTTCAAAGAACCAGGTCTTTGTTTCATCAATTTTCTTAATTTTCCTCTTAGTTTCCAATCCATTAATTTCTGCTCTGATCTTAATTATATCTTTCCTTCTGGAGCTTTTCGGGTTGTCTTCTTCTTGCTTTTCCAATGCCTTTAGGTGGATGGTTAGGTTATTGATTTGGGATCTCTCTGTTTTTCTTATGAGTACATTTAGTACTATGATTTTTCCCCTAAGGACTGCCTTCATTGTGTCCCATAAGTTTTGGTATGATGTGTTCTCATTGTCATTCAATTCTAGAAAGTTTGCAATTTCGTTCTTTATTTGATCCACAACCCATTTACTGTTTAAAAGTGTGTTGTTCAATTTCTAGGAAGTAGAGAGATTCCTGGTGTACTTTTTGTTGTTGATTTCTAGCATTATAGCATTGTGGTCTGATATCATGCAGGAAATTACATCAATTTTCTTGAAAATATGGAGGCAGGCTTTGTGGCCCAGTACATGATCTATTTTAGAGAAGGTTCTGTGGGCTGCTGAGAAGAATGTGTAATCTGTAGATTTTGGGTGGAATGTTCTGTATATGTCTGTTAGGTCTAGTTGCTCTATGGTGTGGTTGAGCTCTCTTACTTCCCTTTTAATTTTCTGTTTGGATGATCTATCCATTGTTGATAGTGGAGTATTGAAGTCCCCAACTATGATGGTGTTGGTGGTTATTTCTGTTTTGATGCCAAGTAGATTTTGCTTTATGAATTGTGGTGCACCTCTGTTTGGTGCATAAATATTGATGATTGTGATATCCTCTTGTTGGATTGTTCCCTTGATAAGTACGAAGTGGCCTTCTTTGTCTTTTTTTTTTTTACTTTTGGTTTGAAGTCTATTTTATCTTATATAAGTATAGCTACACCTGCTTTTTTCTTATTTGTGTTTGTTTAGAATATCATTTTCCACCCTTCCATCCTGAGGAGACATTTAGTGGTGAGGTGGGTTTTTGAAGACAGCAGATTGAGGGGTCCAGTTTTCTGATCCACCCAGTTAGCTTATGTCTTTTAATGGGTGAATTAAGACCATTAATGTTCAGAGATATAACTGTGAGGTTTGATTTAATACCTGTCATATTGTAGTGGATTATGGTTTTTGTGGGTTTTTTTTTGTTGTTAAATGTGGACTGCTTCTTGGGGGCTCTTGAGATTGGTTATTCTGTAGGTTTGGCTTTGTGTTCATATACTTGTAAAGATGAGTTTTATCATGGAATGTTTTTCTTTCACCATCTATTATGAGGGATATTTTTGCTGGGTAGAGTAGTTGGGGTTGGAAATGATGGGTTCTTAGAGTTTGCAGTGTTCCATTCCAGGCCCTTCTGGCTTTTAGGGTTTCCATTGAGAAGTCTGAGGTAATTCTAATAGCGTTCCCTTTATATGTAATGTGTTGTTTATCCTTGGATGCTTTTAGGATTTTCTCTTTGTGCTTGATGTTTAGAGTCTTAAAGATAATGTGTCTTGGAAAATTTCTCCTTTTGTCCAGTCTGTTTGGAGTTCTACTAGCTTCTCTTAATTTGATGGGATTTTCTTTTGAGAGAGCGGGAAAGTTTTCTTCAATTATGTTGTTGAATAATCTTTCCATTCCTTTGGTCTGTGTTTCTTCCCCCTCTGGTATACCCATGATTCTAATATTTGGACACTTAATGGTGTCCCACATTTCCCTCATGTTCTGTTCACAGAAATTTTTGAACTTGTTGAAATTTTTGGACTCACAAACTGTTTCTTCTGTTTTGTCTTCCAGTTCTGAGTTTCTATCCTCCACTTGACTTACTCTGTTCTTAAGAGCTTCTATAGAGGTTTGGGCTTGTTCAATTTGGTTCATATTTTCTACCATTTTTTAATGTATGGTTTCCATCCCTCTGTCTAGTTCCCTTTTTGTGTCATTTTTGACGTTCTTAATGCTTCTTGGAGTTCATCCTTGCATTCCTTTATGTCTTCATTGAACTTAGCCAGCTGGTTATTGAGGACCTCTTTTTTTTCATTCTCCTTCAGATCATTTAACTGTCATTGGAGCCCTTCCTGCTTCCTTTCTATTAGGTCTAATCTATCAAGGATAACATTCATACAATTGTTGGCTCTTTGTTGAGTTTCTGAGAGTTGTGCTATTTGCTTGGCCAGGGTTGCATAGCTTGTCTCTTCATTTTGGGGTTCTGATTCTATTGTCTCTTCTGTGCTTTGATTTGAGACATCCTTTGTAGAACTGTTTCTTCTGTTTTGTCTTCCAGTTCTGAGTTTCTATCTTCCACTTGACTTACTCTGTTCTTAAGAGCTTCTATAGAGTTTTAGGCTTGTTCAATTTGTTCATATTTTCTACTGTTTTTTATGTATAGTTTCCATCCCTCTGTCTAATTCCCTTTTTGTGTCATTTTCTGACTTTCGTAATGCTTCTTGGAGTTCATCCTTGCATTTTTTAAAATTTCTGCATTGAACTTAGCCAGCTGGTTATTGAGGACCTCTTTTGTTTTCATTCTCCTTCAGATCATTTAATTGTCTTTGGAGCCCTTCCTGGTTCTTTTCTATTAGGTCTAATCTAGCAAGGATAAGATTCATACAATTGTTGTCTCTTTGTTGAGTTTCTGAGAGTTGTGCTATTTGCTTGGCCAGGGTTGTATAGCTTGTCTCTTCATTTTGGGATTCTAACTCTATTGTCTCTTCTATGCTTTCAATTGAGACATCCATTGTAGGACTGTATAGTGTAGCTGGATTTACTTGCATCTAGTTTTTCATGCTATTCCTTTTTCGCTGCCCATCACAATGGTTCAGAAACCTAGTGTACGAATTGCTAGCCTGCTGCCCTGGGATGGGGTGGGGCACAGTGGTGATTGTCAGGGCAGTGGTCCCTGGAGTTCTGATAGGCTGGAATGGGGAACACTGGCCTGCTGGCCTGTGTTCACTATGGAGGTGGGAGGGGTAGGGGACCACAACCACCCTAGTTGAGTTCAGGCAGGGTGGGGGGGAACTGAGGCCTACTTCCCTGGATCCCTGATCTGCCTTGGGAGGGGGAGTGGTGGCACCTGACTGCCAATGGGGCTCAGGAAGGCTAGGGAGGCACCTGACCAGTGATGGGGATGTGGCCAGTGAGGGAGGGATCTGAGTAGGGATGAGGCTCAGGCAGGCCCCCGGAATCTGATGTGGCTCAGGATGGCCTCCCCAGGCTCTAGCCAAGTAAGGGAGGGATCTGACTGACCAGTCAGGCCAGCAAGGCCCACTGTGCCTCTTTTAGGTTGCTCCAGGCTCTGGCCAGTGGGGGTGGGGGTCTAACCGGTCAGTTGGGCCAGCAGGGGGGCTCTGACTGGTCAGTTGGGCTGTCAGGGCCTGCTGTGCCTCAGGCTGGTTGCACCAGGCTATGGCCAGTGAGGGCAGGGGTGTTACCAGTCAGTAAGGCCGGCATGGCTCGTTGTGGCTCCAGCGGGTCGTGCCGGACTCTGGCCAGTGGGGGCGGGGGTCTGACCAGTCAATTGGGCCGGCAGGGCCCACTGTGGCTTCAGAGGGTCACATAGGCTCTGGCCAGTGAGTGATGGATCTGACCGGCGATTTGGATCACCCCTGCCCAGCAGGACCTAATCTGAAGTGGTCCCTTCTTGAGAGTGTGAGAATCAGTGGATTCCCCTTTTTTTCATCCACACCTTCCCTCTGGCAGCATGCAAGGGCAAGAAAACCCTTTAATAAATCTCTTTAAAGCTTCAAGTCTTGCTTTTACTTCCCTGTAAGGTGAGGTGAGGTTAGGCAGACACCATCTTGACCAGAAATGTCAGGTGTCCAACCTGGTTTTCTGTTTTTTTAACTGGACTTTTTGGTGGGTGATTTTGCTGCAATTCAGGAGAGGAAACACAAGAGAAGAAGGGTTGGAGAGGGAAATGAGTTTGGTTTAAGAAACTGAGGGAAGACACTGACAGTAAATTGATGGCAAATCTCTCCTTTGAGATCCAGCGAGGGAGTTTTAAAATGATGACTGCTTCTTATTATTTATTAAATAATGAGTTATAAGTTGTAGTTATCACCATTTTATATATAAGAAAATTGAGACACACAAAACAAAAGTAAGTTGTTTAAGATCATTTCACTAATAAATAGCAAAGTAGAGAGAATAATTACAGTGAAGATGGTGGTCTCCTAACCATGCTTAAGCTCCTAGTGTAACAGATATCTGGTTAGACAGGTAGGGCTCCAGCTTGAGTAGTTATTAGTAGAATTCCACTGGAGGACACTCTCAGGTATCCCACCAGACCTTCAGGTTTCCTCAACCACTGACTCCCCAACCAGGTTTGCTACCATGGCCTATGTGCCTCCTTGTCTTCCCCCTGCTGATGCTTCTATCAGAGGCCCATGCACACTCCTTTCTCCTGCCATTATCCTTCAGGTTCTGCCAAGTGAGCCCATGGCCCACTCATACTCCCCTGTCTTCTGCAGTCCTGCAGGCTCTTCTGAGTGTGCCCACTGCCCACTCACGCTCACTTCTCTCCTGTGCTCCCACAGGCTCTGCTGACTGAGCCCACTGCCCACTTGTGCTCCCCTGTCATTTCACCACTCTTGTAGGCTATCCCAATGCCTCCACAGACATCCCTGTCTCACCTCCTTGGTGGGTTAGCTTGCTTGATCCTTCTGTGGGAAGACTCTCCATATCCTGTGCTGCCTATAGGTACTCTTGTGTGCATCCCTTAGCCAGTGTCCCTGCCTGCTACACACCTGCCAACTCCATTATTTGGCTTGGGATGTGTAACACAGTCACCTTGATCATCTCTTCAATGTCCCACCCCACTTCCCAGTAACTACTTGGGGCCTTACCTCAGCCACAGAAGGGGAATACAGGGATGTCAGGTAATTACCTACTAGGAGGAATCAATGAATCCTCCATAATCTGCCCATCTGGGTACTGTAGGGGAGCAAAAGCAATGGCTATGGCCTCTGAGCCACTGGCAAGAAACAAATAAGACCAGGTTAAAGGGAACCCAGACCTCCAATCCCACCTTTGGTAGTAAGCACCAGGCCAGAGATGCTGGTACACCTATTACCTCCACAAGTTGCACATCCCAAAATACAAGGCCATCACAAGCCCATTGTATTCAAAGATGAATTGGAACCCTCACTGAAGACACTACAAGGGAAAACTCCTGCTTCCTCTTTAATTAAATAACACTCCCACACTGAGATGGGTACTCTGCAATGCAAAAGAAACAACACCAAACAATAAACTGAGAGATCTCCAACAAGATTGCCTAGTCCAACAATGGAAGTCTCCAAGGAAAACATAGAGGAAGCAATGAATAGAAGCCCAAAAATGAAAACACAAGATGTGTGACCCTGACCAGGTAACTTGCATAACTGGTAGCAAATCAACAAAAAACCAAGAATCACATAAATGAAATCCACAGATCTGTCTTCACTAGGCTTAACCTAATAGAGGAAAACCAGAGAGACCTCAAAAGAGAGATAAATGAACTAATGGTGAGGATCTCAATAACCAGCTGGTTAAGCTTAATGAAGACATAAGTCAATGCAAGAAAAAAATCCAAGAAGCATTAAGAAAATCAAAACGACCTGAAATTGGTACTCAACAAAGGGATGGATACTATACCAAAAAAGGCAACAGAAGATACAAACCAAACTTAACTAGTGGAAAATCTCTTTAGAAACCTTCAAGAGCAGAATTAATCCTGTGGAGGATAGGACCTCAGAGCTGGAAGACAAGACAGACGAAACAGTTTGGGAATCTAAAAATCTTATTAAATTCAAAACATCTTGTGAACACAACATGAAGGAAGTGTGGAATATCCTAAATCTTCCTAACATTTGGGTCATGGGCATACCAGAAGGGGAAGAAATATAAACTAAAGACATGAATAACTTATTCAACAAAATTATTGAAGAAAACTTTCTTATCCTTTAAAAAGAGAGTCCCATTTATATATAAAAAGCTAATATAATTCTAAACAGACTGGACAAAGAAGAAAGTCTTCAGGCACATCATAGTTAAAACTCTAAACAATTAAAACAAAGGGGGGGGACTAAAAGCAGTAATAGAAAACAACTCATATACAAAAGCAATTCTATCACAATTATCTCAGATTTCTCAATTGAAACCCTGAATGCAAGAAGGGCCTAGAATGGAACACTTCAAAGTCTAAAAAACTATGGCCTCCAACTCAAACTACTGTGTGCAGTGAAAGTATCCCTCACAATAAATGATGAAAGGAAAATTTTTCCATGATAAAAGCCAGGTCTATGATTATATGAACACAAAGTCAAACAAAGATATACTACAGAGAATTCTCCACACAGAGGAGTCAAGCTACTACTCTCAAGAGCCTAGAAGTAGAAGATCACAGGCTCAAAATCGTACAACATCCAAGAAAACATCAGATTCCATAAAGCACCCTAAATGGCAGGGATTAAATCAAACCCCACAATTATAACCTTAAATATTAATGGTCTTAACTCACCCATCAAAGACACTAGTTAATAGGGTAGATCAGAAAAATGGACCCTTGCATTTGCTGTCTTCAAGAAACCCACCTCACTACTAAAGAAAAACACCTCCTCAGGGTGAAAGGATGGAAAATGATATTTCAAGCAAATGGAAATAAGAAACAAGCTGGGTGTGGTAGCACACTGCTGCTGTGTACAATGAGGATCTCCATAAATGGATTGTAGCTACCAAGGATATCAATCCCATGTCTGCTCCCTTCAAGACCTTGGCCATCTCAATACAAACCCTGACCATGTGTCAAAAGCCTACCCATCAACCACCCCTCTGCTGGGGCTGTGGCCAACCAGGACACCTGCAGAGGACCTGCCCCAAAACAACTAAGCCTATTTTAAGGCCCTGAACTCCCTGCCCTAAATGTCAAAAGGGATATCATTGGGCCAAGTATTGCAGATATTCCACACCTTTAAACTCCCCCAGGGCAACCCCCGCAAGTAAGAGGGAACCCCCCACATTAGGTGGACCCTGCCTATTTATGACCATTCACCCTGCATCTTGGTCCTTTTGGATGGGGTTGAATTCAAGGGCATAGTAGACACAGGTGCAGATGCCACTATTATCTCTGCCAACAGTGCACTCTGCATGCCCAATTGGGCCTATAAAGATGGTCCCAATATTAAGGATGTTGGGGGACAACAGACTACTAGACAGGTTAGAAGACCAGTTACATGGAAAGATTATGATGGCAACATGGGGGAATTTCTCCCCTTGGTGGCAAATGTCCCCAATACCCTCTGGCACATAGACCTCCTTACTGACATAGTATTGTAATAACAATGGATAACCAGGCCTTTCACAATGATGTTATCACCCATGATACCATTGGCCTCTCAGGATGACCCAACCCCACCAAACCACCAACCACTCCTCATCACCCACAATTCTAGGGGCCACTGTCTGATCCCCTACCACTCCCATACACCCCGAGTGGTATGCCACAGAACCCATTTGGGTCAAACAGTGGCCTATAATAGAACCTAAAGTGACTATTCTCAAATCCCTTATTCAAGAACAGCTTGCTCTTGGCCATATTGAGCCCTCTATTAGCCCCCATAATTCCCCTATCTTTGGTATTAAAAAGAAAACTGGTAAACATAGACTACTCCAAGACCTTCACCAGGTTCATAAATATATGTTAAAAATGGGTTCCCTTCAGACTGGCCTCCCCCAACCTGGGGCCATCCCTACTAACCACCATATAGTTATCTTAGATATTAAAGATTGCCTTTTCTCTATCCCTTTAGTGGCAGAGGACAGGCCCTATTTTGCCTTTACTGTCTGGTAGACCAACCATTCTATCCTGGCTAAAAGATGTCAATGGAGGGTTCTCCCCCAATGCATGAAAAACAGTTCTATTTTCCAAATGTTTATATCCTCCACTATGGTGAGAATACAATCTAAATGCCTTCTTGTTCATTACATGGATGATCTTTTGATTGAACATACCTCAAGAACTGCCCTTTTGGACCTTCTTAAACTACTTATTAAGGACCTCAAAAAACGTGGGTTTACCATAGCAAATGAAAAAATTCAAACCATGCCCCCTTTTGGATTTTGGGATACAAAATTTCTACTACTATACAACCACTTACCCTTCACCTTCTAATAAAGAACCATCATTCTCTCAATGATCTCCAAAAACTCTGTGGCCAAATTTACTGGCTCAAATCTTTCTTTCCCATCCCTCCCAGTGAACTCCTACCACTTTATGACCTCCTTAGAGTTACTGACAACCCTTCAAAGAAAATGCCTTTAAATGATCACTCTAAAAATTTGTTGCAAAAAATATCCTGCCACCTCTTTTCAATGACCCTCACAAGATATGACCCATTGCTCCAATCCTAAGTGTGATCCTTTGGATGGCAGGGGTGCCTTTGGGAGTCATCTGGCAAAACCAATCGCCCCTTTACTGGGTATACCCCTCATGGGCACAGGCCCATAAACCACCAACCTACAAGCAATGCTCCTTATAGCAATTAAGGCACATACCTACACTAACAGAATCTATCATATGGAACACTCCAAAATAATTCTGCCCATCCCCATGTCAGAACTTCAACCCCTTTTTAGGGAGGACCCCCTTTTCCACATCCTAATGGCAGGATTCCCCAATGAGATAGACAGTCACCTCCCCGCTAGCAAACTACTTCAATCCCTAATGGCTTTGCCCATAAAGACTATTTCTTTAGGCCTTCAGGTCAGCCAATACCCTTAGCAGCCTCGGCCTTTAGGGATGCCAATAAACATACTTATGGACTAATTACTAAGAGAGCCAATCAACTGGATGAGGCCCTTAAGTTCCCTAACCCCCATTCAGTCCATCTAGGGGAACTATATGCCATCATCAGAGTCTTAGAGCTCTGTCAACAAGAGCCCACCAACATCTTCTCTGACAGCAGTTACATGGTCCAAATGACAAAGGTACTGCCCAATCTCAGGCCCTCTCATAATCCCATAGACATTGCTATCTTCACTTTACAGTTATAGATGGAAAACAGATAATACCCTTGGTTTATTGAGTACGTTTGCTCACACACTGGTCTGACTGGCTTTATAGCTGATGGGAATTCACAGGTAGACAAGTTTATTGCTGTCTCATCCTTGCCACCTTTAGAACAAGCTAGACATTTACACCAAAGGTTCCATCTATCCCCCACTAACCTAAGAACCCCATACCCTGAGCTTTCACTTAGCCAATGCAAACATTTAACACATACATGTAAAGCATGGGCCCCCTAACCACCTTGGGCCCCCTATAGCCTCAAGGAGTCAATCCTAGAGGCCTTCCCACAAATTCTATCTGGCAGATGGATGTTACCCACATACCTTCCTTTAGTAACCTCAAATATGTCCATCTCACTAAGGACACTTACTCTAAGCTTACTTTTGCTATTGCTCTCTCAGGGGAGAAGGCATCCCATGTCATTAAGGTGACAAAAACCACCATGTTGGTCATGGGTGTACCCTGGTCAATTAAAACTGATAATGGCCCTGCATACACATCTGCCCAATTCACATCATTCATGGAATCTTGGGGAATCAAACACTCCCTTGGGATCTCTTACAACCCACAAGGACAAGCCACAGTGGAGAGAACGAACCAGACCCTGGAACCCAGTTAAGAACAGAATTCTCTACCTCCCAGCTGACATGATTAAGGGTATAGAGCAATACACACTTTTAGGGATTTTGGATTTATAAGACAATTTGTTTGTTTTAATCCCCACACTTGTATACTTGGTGATGGTTTTTAGTGAATGTGTATTTTGCTTGCTTGAAGTTTAGAATTTGCCAGTATATTGTTCCACCCAGTCCACTAGAATACTTGCTTAGCAAGCAAACCCAACACCTAGGATTACTTCTGCAGTTATATCGGGATACAAATCCTACACTTGGCACGTTAAACACATATCCTGAGAGTATATAAAGGTTGATCACCACATCTAAGAACACTAAAGATAAGTAGAAAACCCAAGCATCAAATAAATTCAGGATGCAAAAGTTACTACATTATAATACAAGAAACACAAAGAATCAAGACAATGAAATCCTACCAAAAATTATAAATCCATCAGAAATGATCACCAATGAAACTATTTTAGATGAAACCTGACAAAGACCTCAAAAGAATGATTATATCTATGCTCAAAGAAATGAAAGGATTCAAAGAAGAAAGCAAACTCCTGAAAGAGAGCACAGAAAACCAGTTTAATGAAATAAAAAGGCCATTACAGGACATGATTAAGGAAATAGAAATACTGAAAAAAATAGGCTGAAATGCTAACTCTGAAGAACACAGTCAGTGAAATAAAACACTCTATGTAAAGTCTCACCAGTAGAATGGATGAAGGATAGAACAGAATATCTAAACTAGAAGACCAAATGGCAGACCTATCACAGTCCAACAGAGAGAAAGAAAAATTGAAAGAAAGGTATGAATGGGATTTCCAAGATATCCAGGACACTATGAAAAGATCAAACATAAGAATTCAGGGTACAGTACAAGGAGAATAATTTCAATCCAGAAGCTTACTTAGTAGGTGTTTTCCACAAAATCATAGGAGAAAAATTTCCCCAAATTGGGAAAGAAATGCCAATGAAGATACAAGAAGCTTTTAGAACACCAAACACACAAAACCTAGAAAGATCCTCTCCTTGCCATGTTATAATTAAACTACTAAACATGCAAACCAAAGAAAATTTGTTGAAAGCAGTTAGAGAGAAAAAGCAAGTGACCTTCAAAGGGAAACCCACAGGATCACAGCAGATTACTCAACACAAACTTTAAAAGCCAGAAGGGCTTGGAGTGATGTATTCCAAGTTCTGAAAGATAAAAACTCAACCAAGATTACTTTATCCTGAAAAGCTATCCATCCAAATTGATGGAGAAATAAGGACATTCCACAACAAAAACAGGCTAAAGGAATTTATAATAAATAAACCAGCTCTACAGAAAATATTTGAAGGAATCATTCACGCTGAAGAGAAAGCAAAACACACACAGCAGGAAATAGGAAAAAATAAACCATACTCAAATAACAGTTAAAACAAATGAGTAAAGTGAAAACAGGAAGAACTACAAAATAAGAAGAATGGTGAGAATAAATAACATATCTTTCAATAATAACTCTTAATATCAATGGCCTCAATGCCCCAACCAAAAGACACAGACTTGCAGACTGGATTAAAAAGCAGGATCCTACCATTGGTTGCCTCCAGGAAACTCAACTCTCAATAAAAGATAGAAACCTTCTTAGGATGAAAGGTTGGAAACAGGTATTTCAAGAAAATGGGCCTAGGAAACAAGCAGGGGTTGCTAGTCTAATTTCAGACAGGATAGACTTCACATGAACATTAGTGAGGAAAGATAAAGAAGGTCACTTTATACTGATTAAAGGAACACTCCAACAGAGGACATTACCATCCTAAAAATATATGCTCCTTACATGGGGGCTCCCAATTTCATCAAACCAACACTATTAGACTTAAGGTCAGAGATAACTCCTAACACAATAGTAGTGGGTGACTTCAATACCCCCATTCTCATCACTTGACAGGTCTACCCAGCAAAAAATAAACAGAGATACATTTTCATTAAATGATATCAGGGAACAAATGGACCTAACAGGTTATACAGAACCTTCCATCCAAATGCTGCAGAATATACATTTTTCTCAGCAACACATGGAACATTCTCTAAAATAGATCATATAATAGGACACAAATCAAATCTTAACAAATACAGGAAAATTGAAATAATCCTGTGTATACTATCTGACCACAATGGGATTAAACTGCAAATCAGCAACAAGAAAAGCTACAGAGCATACAGAAATTCATGGAGACTAAACAGTTGAACAATGTATGGGTCATTGAAGAAATTAAAAAGGAAGTCAAGAAATTCATAGAATCTAATTATGATGAGAATACAATATACCAAAACCTTTGGGACACAATGAAGGCAGTACTATGAGGTAAATTTATAGCTCTAAGTGCCTATATTAAGGAATTAAATAGTTCACAAGTAAACAATTTAATGCTTCACCTTAAGGCCTTGGAAAGAGAAGAACAAGGCAAGCCAAAAATCAGTAGACTGGAAGAAATAATAAAGATTAGGGCAGAAATTAATGAAATAGAAACCAAAAAAACAATCCAGAGAATCAATGAACAAAGATCTGGTTCTTTGAAAGGATAAACAAGATTGATAAACCCTTGGCAAATCTGACCAAAAGAAAGAGAGAAGAGACAAAAACTAATAAAATTAGATGTGATAAATGCACCATTACAACAGATACCAAAGAAATTCAGAAAATCATATGGACTATTTTAGGAATATATATGCCTGTAAGTTTGAAAATCTGAAAGAAATGAATAATTTCCTTCATTCATATGACCTACCAAAATTAAATCAAGATGAGACATACCATTTAAATAGACCTCTAACAACTACAAAGATCCAAGCATTTATAAAAAGTCTCCCAACTAAAAAAGTCCAGGCCCAGAGGGATTCACTGGTGAATTGTACCAGACTTTCCTGGAAGAACTAACACCACTGTTTCTCAAACTTTTCCATAAAATAGAAAAAGAAGGAATTCTACCTAACTACTTCTATGAATCCAGCATTACCCTGATACCAAAAACTGAACAAAGAGAAAAAAAAAAAAAAAAAAGAAAAGAAAATCACAGACCAATCTCCATCATGAACATAGATGCAAAAATTCTCAACAAAATACTGGCTAACAGTATACAAGAATATATCCAAAAGATTATTCACCCCGACCAAATAGGCCTTATCCCAGAGATGCAGAGATGGTTCAACATATGCAAATCCATAAATGTAATACACCATTAAAATGGTCTGAAGGACAAAAATCACATGATCATCTCAATAGATACAGAAAAGGCATTTGACAAAGTCCAACATCCCTTCATCATGAAAGTATTACAGAAACTGGGAAGAGAAGGAACATATCTCAACATAATAAAAGCTATTTATGACAAACCTACAGCTATCAACATAATACTAAAAGGGGAAAAACTTGAAGCTTTTCGACTAAATTCAGAAAAAAAAAACAAGGGTGTCCACATCCCCCACTTTTATTTAATATAATCCTGGAGGTCTTAGCTATAGCAAGAAGGCAAGAGACACTCATAAAAGGGATACAAATTGGAAGGGAAGAGATCAAGTTATCATTATTTGCAGATGATATGATTCTATACATAGCAGACCCTAAAGACCCTACCAGCAAACTGTTAGAGCTGATAAACACTTTTAGCAATGTAGCAGGATACAAAATAAACACACAGAAATCAGTAGGTTTCCTATATACTAACAACTAACATGCAGAGGACGAAGTCAGGGAATCACTCCCATTCACAACTGCCTCCAAAAAACACCTTGGAATAAACTTAACCAAGGAAGTGAAGGATCTATACAATGAGAACTTTAAAACACTCAAGCGAGAAATTGCAGAAGACACGAGGAAATGGAAAGACATCACATGTTCTTGGATTGGAAGAATCAATATTGTGAAAATGTCAATCTTACCAAAAGCAATCTACACATTTAATGCAATCCCCATAGCATTCTTCACATAAATAAAGAAAAACAATCCTAAAATTCATCTGGAAGCACAAGAAAACCTCGAATAGCCAAAATAAT
Source organism: Orientallactaga sibirica (assembly GCA_036365145.1). Taxonomy (NCBI): domain Eukaryota; kingdom Metazoa; phylum Chordata; class Mammalia; order Rodentia; family Dipodidae; genus Orientallactaga; species Orientallactaga sibirica. The sequence continues at coordinate 1,227,594 of JAEOAD010000025.1, forward strand.
TTTGGGCAACAAAAATCAAGTTGGTGGTATCACCATACCCTATTTTAAGTTATATTACAAAACCATAGTAATAATAACAGCATGGTAATGGCACAAGAACTGATATGTAGATCAATGGAACATAATAGAAGAACCAAATATTAATCCAGGCATCTACAGCCACCTGATTTTTGAGAAAAATGCCAAAAACATTCATCTGAGAAAAGATAGCTTCTTCAACAAGTGGTGCTGGGAAACTGCATATCTGTATGTAGAGGGATAAAAATAGATCCTTGTCTCTCTCCATGCACAAGAATCAAGTCCAAGTGGATCAGGCACCTTAATATCAGACCTGAAATTCTGAAATTGTTAGAGGAAAAGGTAGAGGAACCCCTTCAACATATTGGCATAGGCAATGACTTTCTCAATATAACCCCAATTGCACAGGGAATAAAACCACTAATCAATGACTGGGATCTCATGAAATTACAAAGCTTTTGTACAGCAAAAGACACTGTGAATTGAGCAAAGAGTCAACCTACAGAATGGGAGAAAATCTTTGCCAGCTATACATCTGACAGAGGATTAATATCCAAAGAACTCAAAAAACAGAATAATACCAAATCAAACAACCCAGTTAAAAAATGGGCTCTGGAACTAAATAGAGAGTTCTTAGAAGAAGAAATACAGATGGCATATAAACATCTAAAAAAGTGTTCCACGTCCTTAGCCATCAGGGAAATGCAAATTAAAACTACTTTGAGATTCCATCTCACTCTTGCCAGAATGGCTACCATCAAGAAAACAAATGACAATAAGTGTTGATTTGGATGTGGAAAAAGAGGAACACTTCTACACTGTTGCAGGGAATGTAATCTGGTCAGCCATTGTGGAAATCAGTGTGGATGTTCTTGAGACAGCTAAAAATAGATTTACCATATGATCCAGCTATTGCACTCCTAGGCATATATCTGAAGGACCTTGGAGATACTTGCACAAACATGTTTATTACTGCTCTATTCACAATTGCTAGGAAATGGAACCAGCCTAGATGTCCCTCCACAGATGAATGGATGATAAAAATGTGGAACATTTATACATTACAGTTCTATTCAGCAGTGAAGAAAAAAGAAATTGAGAAATTTGCAAGGAAATGGATGGATCTGGAAAGGATTATACTAAGTGAGGTAACCAAGCCCAGAAAGCCAAACATGATATGTTCTCTCTCATATGTGGATCCTAGCTATAAATGTATAGACTTGTGTGTCAGATGGAACCAAAAATCAGTGGCAGAAGCCAGTAATCTGGTAAAAGGCTATAAGGGAGGGAGGAGAGGGAAGGACTTAAGTGAATGGTATTTTATATATGTAAGTAGAAGAACAGATTACAGGAGGGGTAAGGTCTAAGTGAGGCCAGGGGAAGAGAATGTGTAAAAGAAGGGCAGGGGGAGGGTCAATCAAAATTCAAGATATTCTGAGTAAGACTTATGTAAACCTGATTTTTGAATAAATGGCATATCCAGAAGATATAGACTGTTACTAGAAAAATTTCAGTGCCTGGGATGGGATACATTCTTGTGAGTTGTTGGCCAGGGAGGTTCCGGTAGCCTCCAAAACATTAAAGGCTATTACCAAGGCCCTTGGTTTCCCTTGACAAACAGATGGTAAGACCCTATTGCTGAAGGCATCTCTTGCCTGAGCGGCAAGGTCACTGAGAAAGCAAGCTGGTGCTGAGTAGAAAACCTTCTCCCCATAGACCAGCCAACTGAAAGCTGGTAAAAGCTGCACTACATGCAGCCATATGGGAGACAGAAATCATCAGTGGTGAAAAAAGTGGACAGTGGAAAACTCAAGTTTGGCCAGACTGGCCCAATGACCAAACAGGTGCAATAGTGGCATGTTTGCTCTGGGGGAAACCAACTGCTCACTAATTGGACTGAAGGCGCCCTCTCTATGGGAGGGAATACATGTCTGGTACTGAAAAAACTAATCAAAAGCCTATGGCAGGGGAGGTCATGAGCCTTAGGGATATAAAGCCTTATCTTGTCTAGCTAAATGTGTATATTATTCCCACCAAACTTCCCTGAAAGCACTACAGTTAATGGGCATATTCACATATTAGTGCTACTCTCACTTCTGGTTAGAGAAGCTTCTCTTTTCAGATGGGGATGACCACTGGGATGACCCAAAAGGCAACACAGTGCTGAGAAGAAGGGATGGAGGAGTGCCCAGCACTGAAACATCTCTGTCACACCCTCCAAGGCTCAGGGTCCATTGCAGAAGAGGGGGCTGAAAGAATGTAAGAGCCAAAGGAAGGATACAACTCTTTACAATGCAACTGTCCAGAAAGAAATTGGCTTTGATATCTATGACCTTGCAGTGCCTAGCAATTCCTTCACAAGACCCTCATAATAGGAGAAAAAGATGATGAAATTAATAGAAAGACTAATGAAGAGAGGGAGGGGATATGGGACATGATGGAGAGTGGAGTTCTGAAGGGGAATGGGGGAAGGGGAGGGAAAATATCATGGTTTATTATCTGCAAGTATAGAAGCTGTCAACAAATAAATAAATAATAATAGTAATAATAATAAAAGTAATAAAATAAAAATAAAAATAAGTAATAGTAAAAAACATTATCCACTTGATCAAGTAGGCATCATCCAAGGCATATAGGGATGGGTCAACATATGGAAACTGATAAATGTAATATACCACATAAATAAACTTAATCACAAGAACTACATGATCATTTCAATAGATACAGAGAAGGCCCTCAACAAAATATACTTTATGATGAAAACAGTAGAGAGAACAGGCTTGGAGGGTTTATATCTCAACACAATAATGGCTATATATAAAGCAACTAAAACCCAAATAATACTTAACAGGGAAAGACTCAATGAGTTCCCATTGAGATGAGGAACAAGAAAGGCGTACCCACTCTCACCACTGCTCTTCAACATAGTGCTATAAGTCCTAGCCCAAGCAATAAGTCAGCAGAAAGAAATAAAAAGGATACAAATTAGAAAGGAAGAAGTCAAATTAGCCCTACTTGTAGACGACATGATCTGTACATAAGTGATCTGAAAGACTCCATATCAAAACTTCTGAAGGTGATTAATTCCTTCAGTAAAGTGGCAGGATACAAAATAAACACAAACAAATCAGTAGACTTTCTATATGCAAAGGACAAATATACAGAGAAAGAAATTAGCAAGGCTGTTCCAATTCAATATCCACAAAAAAATACCTTGGAATAACACTAACCAAGGATGTGAAAGACCTATATGATGAAAACACAAAAACACTCAAGAAAGAAAGAGGAGGACTTGAGCAGATGGAAAGACGGCCAATCCTCCTGGATAGGTAGAATAAATATTGTGAAGATAACATTTCTACCAAAAGCAGATTTAATGCAATACCAATAAAAATTCTAGCATCATTCTTCACAGAGATAGAAAAAATGATATCAAAATTCATATGGAATTACAGCAGAGCTCAGAGATCCAAATATTTCCTCTGCAAAAAAACAAAAACAAAAACAAAAACAACAAAAACAAAAACACACCTCTGGAGGTATCACCTTACCCTATCTAAAGCTATATTATAAAGACATAATAACAAAAGCAGCATGGTACTGGCATAAAAACAGAAATATAGACTGATGGAACAGAATTGAAGACCTGGACCTTAGGTTAAGTAACTACAGCAACTTGGTCTTTGAAAAAGGTGCCAATAACATAGACTGGAGAAAAGACAGAATCTTCAATGAATGGTGCTAGGCAAATTGGTTAACCACATGTATAATAATAATGAAATTAGACTCTTCATCTCACCATACACAAAATTCAACTCCAAATGTATTAAGGACCTCAGTATAAGACCTGAAACTCTTAAACTATTGAAAGAAAAAATAGGAAGAACTCTTCACTATACAGGTGTGCAGAAGAAACTTCCTGAAGAAACTTAAGTAGCCCAAGAAATTAAACAATCACTCAACAAATGGGATTTCATGAAGCTAAAAAGCTTTTGCAAAGACAAACATACCATAAGCAGAGCAATAGATTTCCCAAAGAATGGGAAAAAATTTTCACCAACTATACCACTGATAGAGGCCTAATATCTAGAATCTATAAATAACTCAAAAAACTAAATAATAAAATAATCAAACATCCCACTCCAAAAAAAAAATGAGGCAGAGAACTGAATAGGGAGTTAGCAGAGGTAGAAATACAAATGGCTAACACTTAAGAAAATGTTCAACATCCCTAAACATCATGGAAATGCAAATTAAAACAACTATGAGATTCCACCTTACTCCAGTAAGTATGCCAATTATTAAAAGATCAAATGACAACAAATTATGGTGAGGATGTAGGGAAAGAGGAACCCTCATTCATTGTTGGTGGGAATGTAAACTTGTGCAATGACTATGGAAATCAATATGGACATTCCTGAAAAAGATTAATATAACACTACTAACATGCCCAGTTATTCACTTTCTGTGTATTTACCCTAATGCTCCACCCTTAATTACAAAGATATTTGCTTAATTATCTTTATAGCTGCTCAATTAATAATAGCTAAGAACCAGAATCAACTGAGGTTCCCATCATTGGATGAATGGATAATGAAGATGTATTTACACAGTGCATTTACACAGTAGAATTCTACACAGTGATAAGAAAAAAAATGATACAATATAATTTGTAGGAATGTGGATAGACTTGTAACAGACCATACTCAGTGAACACACACAATCACAGAAAGACAAATGCCACATGTTCTCACTTATCTACAGTTCCTAACCTGGATCAACTTGAGTTGCTGGCATAACTGATAGGCAACTCCAGGCCCAGACAAAAGGGATGGAAGAAACCATGGATGGAAGAGAATGAACTAAAATGAACTGGTACCATAGAAACCTTTCTTTTTGAACATAGACTAAAAGATTTAACCCTTAATAGGACTATGGTAGGAGTGCCTGAAAAGAAGGGCCCTGGAGTGGGTGGCGTAAAACCTAACCTTCAAAAAATTTTTGGCTCTGGCTTGTATCGTCCAGTATCAGAAGTCAGTTGCTACCCACAATAAGCTGTTGATTGGAGAGACCTATCAGGGCTCCAACACAAGACAACATTCTGTTAACACTTGATTATGCACTTGATGTAGAATGTAAGACCCTATTTCTGAAGACACAGAACACCAAGAGACCCAGCTGGAATCCAATCCCCAGACAGCCCATCCAGTGCTAGAAAGCATTGCATAAACTACTGGAGGAAAGTGGGCAATAATGTTGTGAGCAACCAGTGGTCTAAGCTACTTAGAAACAAACATTTTGGCAAGAGGTACACACTAGTGCACTGGTGGCTCACAGCCTAAGTGGGTAACCAATAACTTTCTGATTGGCTAAGAGATCTTCTCAGTGGAAAGGAACCCAATCTGGAACTGGAAACCAGGTCAAAATTCTATGGAGACAAAGATTATGCTCTCCAATGAAAAACTCCCAATAATCTGCCTAAGAGGAGTTACATCCATCAAATTCACCCTAAATTAATAAGGCTTATCCTATTTAACCTATGCTGGCTTCAGTCTCCATTGTAGAATATGTTTTTTTTTTTTTTTTTTTTTCTCAGAAGGTAGCAAGACTCAAGCAAATAAACCACTCCTGGCACTTCAGCCAAGGCCCAGATGAAACCACAGGGGAATTGGGGAGAGGAGAAAGAGTGTTGCTTCCATGATGAGCTTGACAATCAGTGCCAGGGTGAAGGAAATAAATTCTGAGGATACTCAACATGTACCAAAGCAGAGATCCAAAGACTCCTAAATGCTCACCCACCAAGGCTCAGGTAATTTTACAGAAGAGGGGACATATATTAAGACCCATATATTGGGACACTTTATCCAGAGGCATAGTGCCCCCCGCCCCAATATCTGACTGCTTCATGAGGAATACTAGCAACGGGACTGAGGAGGACCACCAGAGGATTCAGGGGCAGGGTCAAGGGAAAGGATGGTACCAACACATGATGTATCCATACTAAGTATTTCTATGACTAAATAATGAATTAAAAATATAGCCATGTAAGGATGCCAAATTCAGTCCGTGTAGCTCCAGAGCCCACACTCTACTATTCTGTGTTTAGTTAATATCACAGGCAATTATCTGCAGGAGACAACAGCAGAGAAATATTCCTTCTTGCTGTGGAGATGACTAAAATGTTTCAATGTCAATTTCACATAAATTGAACAGTATTGGTTGCTCCCAAACCTAGTCCTTTGTTCTGAAGTTGGTACTGCAAAGTCTTGTTTTTTCTCAGGCTATGCTGAGAGTATTCCACAAGACCTCAAACCCATTGAACAAAGAGCCTTTAAGAAATCAGAAACCAATAGGTGAGCTGGTAAGGAACTCTAAGGGAACATTCATGTCTTCAGGAAAATTTTAGCACTTTACTAGATGATTTTTGCCTCCACTTAAACCAAAGCATCTTGTCTTCATGTCTCTCCCTTGTACCTACTTTGTCCTCCTACCCATATGTAGGAGTTAGCTTACGTGTCTTTCTGTCTGGAAAACTTTCCTCAGTGCTGCATTCAGAGTTGGTGCCCCCCTCCATCTCTTGAAACTTGTACCATATTCTACATGGTCCATCATAATTGTCACAGAGTCCTGTGGGCTTATCAAGATTTGGAGTTCCTTGAGGTCAAAAACCATGTTGTTTCATTCTTGAGTTCCACTGCCCAGCTGAGTCTGTCACCTAGTAATACATAATGATTGTTTTGTGTGGAATTGAATTGTCAAACAGAGAAGCAGGGGTAGAGTGGTCAGCATCTTCATTCATATTTCTACATAGCTTCTTTCCCTTCTCTCTGTCCTATTTAGCATGTTCCCACAGAAGGGTATGGCCAATTTAATGCAAAAGCCAGTTCTGGTAAATCATCTTAACCACTAAGCCATTTCCCTAGACCAGTTCTGATAAATCAGTTTCAAGGAGAGTGTGTTAGTTACCTCTGTGTCACTATGACTAACACAGATGACAGAAACAACTTGTAGGAGGAAATATTAATGTTGTCTCATAGTTTCAGAAGACTTAAGTGCATTATGATGAGGAAGTCATGGTTGGGAGAATCTATTGTGCAGGTTTTTTAGATAATGGAGGACTAGAAAATATGGTGTATGACAAGAACCAGGGGCCTTCCCTAGTATTACTTCTACCAGCTATGTCCCACCTCCCAAAGATTCTACAGCCTTTAACATAGTGCCATCAGCTAGGGTTAGGGTTAATTCTAAACAAGATATTTTAGATTCAAATTCTAACAGAGTTGTCACTTTATTAAGTCCCAAGTGTCTATTGGGGGCCGCCAGCCCTTTGTTTTTACATAGTACCATTGACGCCCAGTGTTAGCCATGGTTCTGAGTGCTAAGTAAGTGTCTTTGGGTTCCAGTAGGCTTATCAAATATGCCATACCACTTGGGTACATGGAGCCTTCAATGGCTCTAACAATCTACCTGAAATTGCACTTCTAACACTCAACACACTGAATGTGCTCAGGGTTTGACTCCTGAATTAGAAATCTCTTTAGGTGTATTCTTGAGAGTTCTTCCTTACATTCTGTAACAGGCTGTTGCCATCAGTCATTCCATGTTGTAATACTTCTGTTCCTTTCCTCATTCTCCATCCATGGTTTTTATCATGTGGAATGGTAATGTTTGTTATTCTGAGCTGATACCAGAAACCTGATCTGCTACAAAACTAACCTGATAGTGAAAATTATTGCTCACAAAAGTAACATCACCACAAGGAATTTATCTCTAGTAAGCAATAGACTGTTATAGTTATTTTCCCATTGCTAGGATACAACATCTCATCAAAAAGCAGCTGAGGGGAGGAAAGAGTTTATTTTGGTTTACAGCCCTGAGCATAAATTTCATAATGGTAGAGAAAGATGGTAGAGGCTGGACATTACTTCTTGCTATAGAAACTTGCAGAAGGCAGCAAAAGAGTGAGATAAACTCTGGCAAGGGGGAAGCTGGGCTATAATAATACCTCAAAGCTCACCCCTATCAACATACTTCCTCTAGCAAAGCTTCATCTCACAAATTGCCTCCAGCTGGAGACCAAGCACTCAAAGCACATGAGTTTATGGATGACATCTGATTCAAAGCAGCACAACTGATCCAATGTAAAACACCTGGGAAACACATGTTTCTACATGTGTCCATTAATCTGGTCCTCATATAAATATTCCTTTCTTCCCCAAAGCCTGTAAAGGAAGAATATGAGACATTAGTGTACTACCTTTCCAGGTTGCTAGCACCTTTAATAATGTCTCTTGTTTAATGTTTAATAATGGTCTCTTAGGTACTGAATTTCCAAGTGATGTACTTCTAAACCTGTTTGGTATCAGTTTAAATTGGGGGAAGAAGGTGGAGCATGATCAACATCAATTGTTCTTCAAATATATTTGATCTGTTCACTGCCTAATCCACTTCCTAGAATTATAGATTGACTATGATTTTATATATCAAACTGAATTCACCTCTTGTCCCAGGTCCCATCCAAAGACTTATCTGAATAAGAGATAAATACATAATTTTGTTTTAATTATTGAAGGACTGGTACATGAAAACAAGAAGGAGAAGAAAAGGCAGGAGTGTGAACAAAGTTCAGTTGTTGCCTTCTTATACATGAAACATACTTAGGTTTCATTTTATAATTGTAAATGTAATCTAAACACAATAAAATGAACTTATTTTAAGCATACAATTTTAATATTTCTATCACCTAAGAAAGTTTCCTTATCTCTTCCCAGTTATTCCACTCCCACCCACAGAGGGATTTCCATTGCCATTGTATACCTATACTAGGATTTTAAATTATGTAAATATTTATTTGATTATATATTTTATTCACTCAATAAAATGTATTTCATATTGACCTGTGCTGTTTATTTCTTATTTCTTTAATTTTTTTTGACAACTTCTATACTTACACACAATAAACCATGGTATTTCCCTCCCTTATCCCTTTCCCCTTCAGAACTCCACTCTCCATCATATCCCCTCCCTCTCTCCATTACTCTCTCTTTTAAATTGATGTCATCATCTTTTTCTCCTATTATGAGGATCTTGTGAAAGTGTGGCTAGGTACTGTGAGGTCATGGATATTGAGGCCAATTTCTGTCTGGACAGTTGCATTGTAAGGAGTCATACCCTGCCTTTGGCTATTACATTCTTTCCACCACCTCTTCCACAATGTACCCTGAGCTTTGGAGGGTGTTATAGAGATGTTTCAGTGCTGGACACTAATCCTTACCTTTTTAGCACTATGTTGCCTTTGGGTCATCCCAGTGGTCATCACCATCAGAAAAGAGAAGCTTCTCTAACCAGAAGTAAGAGCAGCATTAATATATGAATATGAACATTAAGTGTAGTACTTTCAGGGCAGTTTGTTGGGAATAATATATACATTTAGCCAGACAAGATAAGGCTTTATACCCTTTAAGATTCATGACCTCCCCTGCCATAGGCTTTTGATTAGGTTTTTCAGTACCAGGCATGTATTCCCTCCCATAGAGTGGGTCTTCAGTCCAATTAGAGAGCAGTTGGTTTCACCCAGAGCAGACATGCCACTATTGCACCCATTTGGTCATGTGGCCTGTCTGGCCAAACTTGAGGTTTCCAGTGTCGACTATTTTCACAGCTGATGACTTCTGTCTCCCATAGGGCTGCAAGTAGTGCAGCTTTTTCCAGCTATCAGTTGGCTGGTCTACAGGGAGAAGGTTTTCTGCTCAGCACCAGCTTGATTTCTCAGTGCCCTTGCTACTCGGGCAAGTAAAGTCTTCAGCAAAAGGTACTCTTCCATCTGTTTCTTAAGGGAAGCCAAGGGCCTTGGCAAGAGCCTGTAATGTTCTGGAGGCAACAGGGACCTCCCTGGTCAACAACTCACTGGATGGTATTCAATCCATGGCAATTAAAATTTTCTAGTAACAATCTAGGGCTTCTGGATGTGCCATTATTCAGAAAAATAAGTTTACGTAAGTCTTTAAAAATTTTTTTATTGACAACTTCTATATTTACATACAAAAAATATATGATATTCCCCCCATGCCTCATTAGAACTCAAATCTCCATCATATCCCCTCCCTCTCTCCATTAATCTTTCTTTTAATTTGATGTTATCATCTTTTTATTCTATTATGAGGGTCTTGTGAAGGTATTGCTAGGCATTGCAAGGTCATGGATATCAAGGCCAATTTCTGTCTGGACAGTTGCTTTGAAAGGAGTCGTACACTTCCTTTGGCTCTTCATTCTATCCACCCCCCTGAGCCTTGGAGGGTGTGACAGAGATGTTTCAGTGCTGGGCACTCCTCCATCCCTTGTTCTCAGCACTATGTTGCCTTTTGAGTCATCCCAGTGGTCATTGCCATCTGAAAAGAAACCAGTAAGCTGGTAAAAGGCTATAAGGGAGGGAGAAGGAAGGACTTAAGTTTATGGTATTGCACATATGTAAGTAGAAGAACAGATTACAGGGAGGGGAATGGCCTAAGCGAGGCCATGGGAAGACAATGCATAAAAGAAGGGCAGGGGGAGGGTCAATCAAAATTCAAGATAGTGTGAATAAGACTTATGTAAACCTACTTTTTTGAATAATGGCATATCCAGAAGCTGTAGACTGTTACATATGTGTAATACCATACACTTAAGTCCTTCCCTTTCCTCCCTCCCTTATAGCCTTTTACCAGCTTACTGGATTCTGGTACCTATTGTTGGTTCCACTTCACACACAAATCTATACATTTGTAGATAGGATCCACATGTGAGAGAGAATATGTGACATTTGTCTTTCTGAGCCTGGGTTACCTCACTTAGTGTAATCCTTTCTAGATCCATCCATTTCCCTGCAAATTTCATAATTTCATTTTTCTTTACCACTGAATAGAACTCCATTGTGTAAATGTACCACATCTTTATTGTCCATTCATCTGTGGAGGGACATCTAGGCTGGTTCCATTTCCTAGCTATTGTGAATAGAGCAGCAATAAACATGGTTGTGCAGGTGTCTCTAAGGTAGTGAGAAGGGCTTCGGATATATGCCTAGGAGTGCTATAGCTGGATCATATGGTAAATCTATTTTTAGGTGTCTCAAGAACATCCACACTGATTTCCACAATGGCTGGACCAGATCACATTCCCACCAACAGTGTAGAAGTGCTCCTCTTTTTCCGCAACCACAATACTTATTGTCATTTGTTTTCTTGATGGTAGCCATTCTGACAGGGGTGAAATGGAATCTCAAAGTGGTTTTTTATTTGCATTTCCCTGATGGCTAAGGATGTGGAACACTTTTTTAGATGTTTATATGCCATTTGCATTTCTTCTTCTGAGAACTCTCTATTTAGGTCCATAGCCCATTTTTTAACTTGGTTGTTTGATTTCTTATTATTCTGTTTTTTGAGTTCTTTGTATATTCTGGATATTAATCCTCTGTCAGATTTTCTCCCATTCTGCAGGTTGTCTCTTTGCTCGATTCACAGTGTCCTTTGCTGTACAAAAGCTTTGTAATTTCATGAGGTCCCAGTGGTTGATTAGTGGTTTTATTCCCTGAGCAATTGGGGTTATATTAAAAGTCCTTGCCTTTGCAAATATGTTGAAGGGTTTCCCTACTTTTTCCTCTAGCAGTTTCAGAGTTTCAGGTCTGATATTAAGGTTCCTGATCCATTTGGAGTTGACTCTTGTGCATGGAGAGAGATAAGGATCTATTTTTATCCTTTTATGTACAGATATCAGTTTTCCCAGTGCCTTTTGTTGAAGAGCCTATCTTTTCTCCAATGAATGTTTTTGGCATTTTAGTCAAATATCTGGTGGCTGTAGCTGTCTGGATTAATATTTGGGTCTTCTATTATGTTCCACTGATCTACCTGTCTGTCCTTGTGCCAGTACCATGCTGTTATTTTACTATGGCTTTGTAATATAACTTAAAATTGGGTATGGTAATACCACCAGCCTGATTTTTGTTGCATGAAATTGTTTTGGCTATTCGAAGTTTTTTGTGTTTCCAGATGAATTTTAGGATTGTTTTTTCTATTTCTGTGAAGAATGCTATTGGGATTTTAATGGGGATTGTATTAAATGTGTAGATTGCTTTTTGGTAAGATTGACATATTCACAATATTGATTCTTCCAATCCAGGAGCATGGGATATCTTTCCATTGCCTTGGGTCTTCTGCAATTTCTTGCTCGAGTTTTTTAAAGTTCTCATTGTAGAGAACCTTCACTTCCTTGCTTAAGTTTATTCCAAGGTATTTTTTTTTTCAGGCAATTGTGAATGGGAGAGATTCCCTGATTTCATTCTCTGCATGTTTGTTGTTAGTGTATAGAAAAGCTATTTTTTTGTGTTTATTTTGTATCCTCTACATTGTTAAAGTGTTTATCAGCTCTAACAGTTTGCTGGTAGAGTCTTTAGGGTCTGTTATGTATAGAATCATATCATCTGCAAATAATGATAACTTGCTCTCTTCCCTTCCTATTTGTATCCCTTTTATGAATGTCTCTTGCCTTATTGCTATAGCTAAGACTTCCAGTACTATATTAAATAGAAGAGGGGAAAGTGGACACCCTTTTCTTGTTCCTGAATTTAGTGGAAAAGCTTCAAGTTTTTCCCCATTTAGTATTTTGTTGGCTGTAGGTTTGTCACAATTAGCTTTTATTATGTTGAGATATGTTCCTTCTCTTCCCAGTTTCTGTAATACTTTCACAATAAAGGGGTATTGGATTTTGTCAAATGCCTTTTCTGCATGTATTGAGATGACTATGTGATTTTTGTCCTTCAGACCATTTATATGGTGTATTACATTTATGGATTTGTGTATGTTGAACCATCCCTATATCTCTGGGATAAAGCCTACTTGGTCAGGGTGAATAATCTTTCTGATATATTCTTATATTCTGTTTGCCAGTATTCTCTTCAGAATTTTTGCATCTATGTCATGATGGAAATTGGTCTGTAATTTTCTTTTTTTGATCTGTCCATGTCCAGTTTGGGTATCAGGGTGATTCTGGCTTCATAGAAGGATTTCAGTAGAATTCCTTCCTTTTCTATTTTATGGAAAAGTTTGAGAAGCATTGGTGTAAGTTCTTCCATGAAGGTCTGGTAAAATTCAGCAGTGAATCCATCTGGGCCTGGGCTTTTTTTAGTTGGGAGACTTTTTATAACTGCTTGGATATCTATAGTTGTTACAGATCTATTTAAATGGTTTATCTCATCTTGATTTAAATTTGGTAGGTCATATGAATCAAGGAAATCAACCATTTCTTTCAGGTTTTCAAACTTAGAGGCATATATATTCTTAAAGTATGTCTGTATGATTTTCTGAATTTCTTTGTTATCTGTTGTGATGTTGCCTTTTTCATCTCTAATTTTACCAATTTTTGTCTCTTCTCTCTTTCTTTTGGTCAGATTTGCTAAGGGTTAATCAATCTTGTTTATCCTTTCAAAGAACCAACTCTTTGTTTCATTGATTTTTTTGATTTTTTTTTTTTTTTTGGTTTCCATTTCTGCCCTAACCTTTCTTATTTCTTCCCTTCTACTGATTTTTGGTTTGCCTTGTTCTTTTCTTTCCAAGGCCTTAAGGTGAAGCATTAAATTGTTTAGTTTTGAACTCTCTAATTTTTTGATATAGGCACTTAGAGCTATAAATTTCCCTCTTAGGACTGCCTTCATTGTGTCCCAAAGATTTTGGTATATTGTATTCTAATCATCATTTGATTCTATGAATTTGTTGATTTCCTTTTTGATTTCTTTAGTGACCCATACATCATTCAGTAATGTACTGTTTACTTTCCATGAATTTCTGTACACTCTGTAGCTTTTCTTGTTGCTGATTTGCAGTTTAATCCCATTGTGGTCAGATAGTATACACAGGATTATTTCAATTTTCCTGTATTTGTTAAGATTTGATTTGTGTCCTATTATATGATCTATTTTAGAGAATGTTCCATGTGTTGCTGAGAAAAATGTATATTCTGCAGCATTTGGATGGAAGGTTCTGTATAACCTGTTAGGTCCATTTGTTCCCTGATATCATTTAATGAAAATGTCTCTCTGTTTATTTTTTGCTGGGTAGACCTGTCAAGTGATGAGAGTGGGGGTATTGAAGTCACCCACTACTATTGTGTTAGGAGTTATCTCTGACCTTAAGTCTAATAGTGTTGGTTTGATGAAATTGGGAGCCCCCATGTAAGGAGCATATATTTTTAGGATGGTAATGTCCTCTGTTGGAGTGTTCCTTTAATCAGTATAAAGTGACCTTCTTTATCTTTCCTCACTAATGTTCATGTGAAGTCTATCCTGTCTGAAATTAGACTAGCAACCCCTGCTTGTTTCCTAGGCCCATTTTCTTGAAATACCTGTTTCCAACCTTTCATCCTAAGAAGGTTTCTATCTTTTATTGAGAGTTGAGTTTCCTGGAGGCAACCAATGGTAGGATCCTGCTTTTTAAACCAGTCTGCAAGTCTGTGTCTTTTAGTTGGGGCATTGAGGCCATTGATATTAAGAGTTATTATTGAAAGATATGTATTTATTCTCACCATTCTTGTTTTGTAGTTCTTCCTGTTTTCACTTTACTCACTTGTTTTAACTGTTATTTGGGTATGGTTTATTTTTTCCTATTTCCTGTTGTGTGTGTTTTGCTTTCTCTTCAGCATGAATGATTCCTGAAAGTATTTTCTGTAGAGCTGGTTTATTTGTTATAAATTCCTTTAGCCTGTTTTTGTTGTGGAATATCCTTATTTCTCCATCAATTTGGATGGATAGCTTTTCAGGATAAAGTAATCTTGGTTGACAGTTTTTAACTTTCAGAACTTGGAATACATCACTCCAAGCCCTTCTGGCTTTTAAAGTTTGTGTTGAGTAATCTTCTGTGATCCTGATGGGTTTCCCTGTGAAGGTCACTTGCTTTTTCTCTCTAACTGCTTTCAATATATTTTCTTTGATTTATGTGTTTAGAAGTTTAATTATAACATGGCAAGAAGAGGATCTTTCTAGGGTTTGTCTGTTTTGTGTTCTAAAAGCTTCTTGTGCCAGGCATGGTGGTGCACGCCTTTAATCCCAGCACTTGGGAGGCAGAGGTAGGAGAGGATAGCCAAGAGTTCAAGAGGCCACCTGAGACTACATAGTTAATTCCAGGTCAGCCTGGACCAGAGTGAAACCCTACCTTGCAAAACCAAAAAAAAAATAAATAAATAAATAAAAAAATAAAAGCTTCTTGTATCTGCATTGGCATTTCTTTCCCAATTTTGGGAAAATTTTCTTCTATGTTTTTGTGGAAAACTGCTACTAAGCCTCTCATTTGAAATTCCTCCCCTTCTGCTATACCTTGAATTCTTATGTTTGATCTTTTCTTAGTGTCCTGGATGTCTTGGAATTCTTATTCTTACCTTTCTATTAGCTTGTCTTTCTCTTTGCTGGACTGTATTTGATCTGCCACCTAGTCTTCTAGCTTAGATGTTCTGTCCTCTCCTTCATCCATTCTACTGGTGAGATTTTCCACAGAGTTTTTTATTTCACTGATTATGTTCTTCAGAGCTAGGATATCAGCCTGGTTTTTCTTCAGTATTTGTACTTCCTTACTCATGTCTTGTAATGACCTTTTTATTTAATTAAGCTGGTTTTCTGCATTATCTTTCAAGATTTTGTTTTCTTCTTTAATTCCTTTGTTTCTTCTCTTATTCCTTTCATTTCTTCTTTTATTTCTTCTTTCATTTCTTTGAGTATAGATAACATCACTCTTTTGAAATCTTTTCAGGAATTTCATCTAAAGCAGTCTCATTGGTGAACAGTTCTGATGGATTTGTAATTTTTGGTGGGATTGCATTATCTTGATTCTTTGTGTTTCTTATATTGTAATGTAGTGACTTTTGCATCATGGTTTGGTTTGATGCTTAGGTTTTCTATTTATCTGCAGTGTTCTTCGATGTGGTGATCCACTTTGTATAGTTTCAGGATATGAGTTTAAGGTGCCAAGGGTAGCACTTGTACCCAAATGCAACCTCAGAAGTAATCTTAGCTGTTGAATTTGCTTGTTAGGCAAGTATTGTAGTGAACTGGTGGAACAATTTACTGGCAAGTTCTAAACTTCAACTGAGCAAAATACACATTCAATTAAAACGAGCACAGAGTATACACATGTGGGAATTAAGACAAATAATCTTATAAGTTCAAAATCCCTAAGGGTGTGTGTTGCTCTACACCCTTAATCCTGTTAGCTAGGAGGTAGAGGAATTTGTTCTGACTTGGCTTCCAGGTCAGCCTGGATCTGGATCAGACCCTTCCCCCAGTAATGACAAAAGCAAAAGATAAAGGCCCTATAAATCTAAAAGTATTACAGACAATAATATTCAACATCCCATGTTCAGCTTATTTGAAAATGGTAAAGCCAACCACAAATATGTAACCCATACCCTGACCTGTCCTGGAAAGAAAGATTAGCACTTCCAATGCAGGTCTATGTACCTTTTTTTTTTTTTTTTTTTTTTTTTTTTTTGCCAGCCGGTCTTGTTCCCTTTTGGTGTGGCTTCCAAACTCACCAATGCTGAGTGCCCACCTCATTCCCTGAGCTGTGGAGCTTGAGCTTGGCTCAGTTGTGCTGGATTTGCTGCTGGTGTGGTGTGGAGCTTGAGCATGTCTCTGCTGTGCTGGATATGCTGCCACTGACACTGGGAACTGAATGCTGGCAGTTCACGGTTCTGATGGTTGGGGGATGGGCAAGTTCAGGAAGCCTGTAGTTGCTCACACTGTTCCCCTGTATATCTTTCAGTAGCTCAGCTGATTTTTTTTAGATTTCTGGGCTCTACAAGGAGACTGATGAAGTTGGAAAGTCCCCTTGTTTGGTCTCTCTTGCTGCTGCTAGGCACGCCTGGTCAATTTGTATTCCTTTTATGAGTGTCTCTTGCCTTATTGCTATAGTTAAGACCTCCAGTACTATATTAAGTAAAAATGGGGTACAGTGGACACCCTTGTCTTGTTCCTGAATTTAGTGGAAAAGTTTCAAGTTTTTCCCCGTTTAGTATCATATTGGCTGTAGGTTTTCATAAATAGCTTTTATTATGTTGAGATATGTTCCTTCTAGTCCCTGTTTCTGTAATATTTTTACGATGAAGGGGTGTTGGATTTTGTCAAATGCCTTTTCTGCATCTTTTGAGATGTTCATGAGATTTTTGTCCTTCAGACCATTTATATGATGTGTTACATTAATCTATTTGCATATGTTGCACCATCCCTGCATCTCTGGGATAAATCCTACTTGGTATATTCTTGTAGTCTGTTTGCCAATATTTTGTTGAGAATTTTTGCATTTATGTTCATGAGGGAGATTGGTCTGTAATTTTCTTTTTTTTTCTCTCTTTGTCTGGTTTTGGTATCAGTGTGATGTTGGCTTCATAGAAGCAGTTTGGTAGAATTCCTTCCTTTTATATTTTATGGAAAAGTTTGAGAAGCAGTGGTGTTAGTTCTTCCATGTAGGTCTGGTAAAATTCACCAGTGAATCCATCTGGGCCTGGACTTTTCTTAGGTGGGAGACTTTTTATAACTGTGTGGACCTCTGTACTTGTTATTTGTCTATTTAACTGGTTTATATCATCTTGATTTAATTTTGGTAGGTCATATGAATCAAGGAAGTCAACCAATTTTTTTCAGATTTTCAAACTATCTAGCATATATATTCATAAAGTGTGTCCTTATGATTTTATGAATTTCTTTCATAGCTGTTGTAATGGTGCCTTTTTTATTTCTCATTTTATTAATTTTTGTCTCTTCTCTCTTTCTTCTGGTTAGATTTGCTGAGGGTTTATCAATATTGTTTATCCTTTCAAAGAACCAACTCTTTGTTTCATTGAGTCTTTGGATTGCTTTTTTGGTTTCTATTTCATTAATTTGTGCCCTAATCTTTATTATTTCTTCCAATCTACTGATTTTTGCTTTGCCCTTTTTTTTTATGGGAAACTAGCTCACATTTAATTTTGATATTTTAGAATTATACAAGTTCTTGACATCAGACCTCCCAACTTCTATTTAGTCTTTTAAAATGACAGGAAAACATCACCAATCACAGGTTAATGGGTTTAATAAGTTTACCCCTTCAGTTCCTATTTGCAGCACCCAATATTCCTTTGAAATACCAATCAGACCCAGCAGTGGCCAACAGTAAATTTTCATCTTCCAGAGTTGAAAAGTTCAGATTCTCCAAGCATTCTGTATTCAGTGACACTTGTCCAGAATTGGTATCTCCCCTAACTGGGGAATTTTAAATGTACCAGTGAAAAAAGCTTTTTCCCCTTCAAGGGGAAGAAAGAAAATTATTCCTCAAAAGCCAGCCAATCTGGCTGTGAGGTCTATCCTGTCCCATCTCTTCAGGCTCTTTTTTATTTTCTTTTTTTGCAGTAGAGCAAGAGAGACCAAAACCTAACCTGAGTAACAAGAAATAAGACAGTGATGGCTAGTAAAGGAGTCAGCAGGAGTAACAGAGATACTCCTTCACCTCCCACATCCAATGTATGTGCTTCACAGGAAAACAATAACAACAAATTCACAAAATACAACAGTTAGAATTACAAAACCCATTCATCTGAGGGTGCTGGAAGGCAGCAAAGAGAGGTGGGAGGGTAATGGCACAGACAGAAAAACCAAGTATTCAAATCTGTCCAGGCACAGGGGCTGGTAAATGCTAGAAAACAGCTGGAAAAACCATGGTGGTTTCAGACTCACGTGGGTGGTAAAACTCCACATACTGGTGTCAGGAAGATCCTGCTTTATGACAAAGATTCCAATTCTTCAAAGAGAAAGGCATATGCACAGGGTCCTTGGCAGTGGGTCCCTCCTTCCCTGTCAGGGAGAAGAGAATAGCTGCCACAGCCTCCATCCAATCCCACCATCTTCATTGGGCAGCAGGGGACTCAGTGGCCTGCAGCAGCCTTCAGTTTGGCAGGGGATGGATGTGGTAAGGGGAACTTCTCTGCAGAGGTTGAGCTGCTCAGGGCTGACTGCAGGTAGACTGTCTTGTGGAATAGTCTGTTGCTTAAGAAGACCACCAAGGAGAAGAGAATTGGCGCTGATGATGAATAAAGGAAATAGGATCGAGAAAAGGCAGCCACTGATGATTTAGGAGGACTGCATTGCTGTGAGGAAAGCCAAGGCAAGCCAAATCCAAAGTAGTAAGGCCAATTCCTTTCTATGTTTGACAATCGCTGGTGCATTTCAATTCCTTTATTGAACCAATGATACTCAAAGCAGTACACTGAGTAAAGAAGTGACATATGCAGCAGACTAACCAGCTGACCAATGAAATGGATGGGGAAGAGACTCAAAAACATCCTCTGGATAAGGAAAAGAGCCTGTAGCAGAAGGTTGAAGAGCATGTCAGCAATTATTTTACTGACACTAGGGAATGGATGAGGCTTCCTCCCTGATACCTCAAATGCCAGGTCAGCTATATCTTGAAACCAAATGGCATTCACAACTTTGCTAAGCACAAACGGGGGAGTACCCAAAGAGCACTGAAAATGGAGGTGAGAAAGAATTCCAGCCATGACCAGACATCTCCATGGAGCGACAGATCACCAATGATCTGGACTGTTACTGACTGAAGCACAGGAATAAACACTCAGTAAAACAAGAGGAGACTGAACCAGAATACTCCACCATTCCAAGCACAACACTAGAAATTTGACTAACAATGTATGGCTCACTCTCTTGCTTTCACTCTATGCTCTGGGCTCTCCTCTGTGCCAGGATATTACTTGCCCTTCTTCCACACCGCTCTTCTCTCTTTTGCTGGATTCAGGCTTCTAGCTTTGAGATGATGCAAATGCCCCAGATGGAGTCTTTGATTCCTCTTCCAAGGTCCTGGAGAAAGGTTTTAACACTGTCAGTTATCTCTTCACTGCCCAGACTATCAATTATTCAGAGAGGGAAGTACCCCCAAAGCTCTCATCATGAAAGACCCCGCAGCCCGCCACCACGGCTCTGACCTGGGCTGCTCACCCCCTCTCCCCCATCCTGCTAGGCCTCTCCGCGCCTGCCTGCTGCCTGCTCTGCCCTGGCACTCCCAGGGCCTGGGCTGCACCCGCACTGGGCATGCCCAGGCCTCACTTGCCTTGTTTTACTTTTTCCAAGATCTTATGGTGAAGCATTATTTACTTGTGAACTCTCTAATTTTCTAATATAGGCATTTAGAGCTATAAATTTCCCTCATAGGCCTGCCTTTATTGTCTCCCAAAGGTTTTGGTATGTTTCATTGTCATCATCATTTGATTTTATGAATTTATTGATTTTCTTTTTGATTTATTCAATGACCCATTCATCATTCAATAGTGTACTGTTTAGTCTCCATCAATTTCTGCAGGGCTGTAGTTTTTCTTGTCTCTGATTTGCAGTTTAATCCCAGATAAAGTACAAGGGATTATTTCAATTTTCCTTTATTTGTTAAGATATTCTTTGTGTCCTAATATATGGTCTATTTTAGAGAATGTTACCTGTGCTGCTGAGAAAAATGTATATTCTGCAGCATTTGGAAGGAATGCTCTGTATATATATGTTAGTTCCATTTGTTCCATGACATCATTTAATCCAGATGTCTCCCTGTTTATTTTTTGCCAGGATGACCTGTCAATTGATGAGAGTGGGGTATTGAAGTCACCTACTACAATTGTGTTTGGTGTTATCTCTGACCTTAAGTCTAATAGTGTTTGTTTGATGAAATTGGGAGCCCTCATGTTTGGTGCATATACATTTAGGATTGTAATGTCCTCCTGTTGTATTGTTCCTTTAATCAGTTTAAAATGACCTTCTTTATCTTTCCTCACTAATGATGGTTTGAAGTCTATCCTGTGAGATATTAGAATAGCAACACCTGCTTGTTTCCTTGGCCCATTTGCTTTAAATACCATTTTCCATCCTTTCACCCTGAGAAGGTTTGTATCTTGAGAGATGAGTTTCCTGGAGGTAACAGATGGCAGTATCATGCCTTTTAATCCAGTCTGCAAGTCTATATCTTTTGGTTAGGGCATTGAGGCCATTGATATTAGAGTTATTATTGAAACATGAAATATTTATTCTCGCCATTCTTCTTGTTTTGTAGTGTTTCTTGTTTTGCCTTTACTGGTTTGTTTTAACTGTTGAGTATGGTTTATTTTTTCCTATTTCCTACTGTGTGTGTTTTGCTTTCTCTTCAGCATGAAGGATTCCTTCAAGTATTTTCTGTAGAGCTGGTTTAGTTGTTATAAATTCCTTTAGCCTGTTTTGTTGTGGAATTTCCTTATTTAGCCATCAATTTGGATAGATAGATTTGCAGGATAATGTAATTTTGGTTGCCAGTTGTTATCTTTCAGAACTTGGAATACATCATTCCAAGTCCTTCTATCTTTTAAAATTTGTGTTGAGTAATCTGCTATGATCCTGATGGGCTTGCCTTTGTAGGTGACTTGTTTTTTCTCCCTACCTGCTTTCAATATATTTTCTTTAGTTTGCATTTTTAATAGTTTAATTATAACATAGCAAGGAGAGGTTCTTTCCAAGTTTTGTCTGTTTAGTGTTCTAAAAGCTTCTTGTATCTTCTTTGGCATTTCCCAATTTGGGGAAATTTTTCTTCTATGATTTTATTGAAAATGCCTACTAAGTCTCTGGATTGAAATTCTTTTTTTACTATACCCTGAATTCTTATGTTTGATCTTTTCATAGTGTCCCAGATATCTTGAAATTCCCATTTACACTTTCCTATTAGCTTGTCTTTCTCTTCGTTGGACTGTATTAGGTCTTCGACCTGGTCTTCTAGTGTAGATATTTAGTTCTCTCCTGCATCCATTCTACTGGTGAGACTTTCTACAGAGTTTTTTATTTCACTGGCTGTGTTCTTCAGAGCTAGGATTTCAGCCTGGTTTTTCTTCAGTATTTCTATTTCCTTACTCATGTATTGTAATGCCCTACTTATTTCATTAAGCTGGTTTCCTATGTTTTCTTTCAGAAGTTTGTTTTCTTGTTTAATTCCTTTGCTTTCTTCTTTGATTCCTTTCATTTCTTCTTTGATTTCTTTGAGTATATATAACATTATCCTTTCAAAATTTTTGTCAGTTATTTCATCTAAAACAGTCTCATTGGTGACCATTTCTTGTAATTCTTATAGTTTTGGTGAGATTGTATTGTCTTGATTCTTTGTGTTTCTTGTATTATAATGTAGCAACTTTTGTATCCTGAATTTCTTTGATTTCTTTCTAATTATCTGCAGTGTTCTTAGATGTGGTGATACAACTTTATGTACTTTCAGGATTTGAGTTTAAGGTGCAAAGTGTAGCTCTTGTACAGCAATCCAACCACAGAAATAATTCTAGGTTTTGAGGTTGCTTGCTAGGCAGGTATTGTAGTGGACTGGGTGGAACAATTTACTGGCAAATTCTACACTTCAACTGAGGAATATATATGTATTCAAAAAAACAGCACAGAATATACAAGTGTGGGGATTAAAACAAACAGATAGTCTTATAAAGCCAAAATTCCTAAGGGTGTGTGTTGCTCTACCTGTCAGGTGGGAGGTAGAGAATTCTATTCTGAATTGGGTTCCAGGTCAGCCTGGATCTGAATCAGACCCTGCCCCCAATAATGACAGAAGCAAAAGACAAAGGCTCTTTAAATCTGAAAGCATTAAAGGCAACAATATTCAATCCACAAATACAGCTTATTTGAAATTGGTAAAGCCAGCCAAAAACATGTAACCCATAACCTGCCCTGACATGAGAGATTAGCACTTCCAATGCAGGCCTATGTACCTGTTTTGGTTTTTTGTTGTTGTTTGTTTTTTGTCAGTCAGCCTCGTTACCTTTTGGGGTGGCTTCTAATTTCACCAATGCTGAATGCCCACATCCATCCCTCCTTGTTGTGCTGTGCAGCCAGAGTTCTATTCAGCTGTGCTGGATGCACTGTTGCAGGGAACTGAATGCAGGGGGCTGAATGCTGGAAGTTCACGGTTCTGATGGTTGGGAGATGGGAGGGTGCAGGAAGCCTGGGGTTGCTCAACCAGTCCCACATGTATCCCTTTCAGTAGCTGGGTCTCAGCTGTCTTTCCTTTAGATTTCTTGACTTTGCAAGGTGGCTGATGAGGTTGGAAAGTCCCCTTGTTTCTTCTCTGCTGCTGCTGGGCATGCCTGGTGGGATGGTCCTGGCCACTTGGATTGGGTCCACAAGCTCCTCAGTGGGATTCTGGCCATATTCTACCTTTCTGGTGGATCTTACTCTCTCCTGATTCTCTGCTACATCTAAGAAAAACCTATACTCCTGAACTTTTCAGAAGAAGAGTGTATTTTGCTGTGGTTTTGCTTAAATCCCTCTCTAGGCTGGTTTGGTGTGGCTTCTATGCTGCCATTTTTACCTGGAAGTTCTATTTCTTATTGTCCTATCTTATGGTCATAAAAATTTGTTTATCCATGCACCTGTTCATGAGCATTTGGATTGCTTCTGGTGCGAGTGGCCATTAGGAATAAAGCTTTTATGAACATCCTTGCCCAACTCTTTTGTAAACATATTTTTGTGGATAAATGCCTTAGGATAAAATTTCTGAGTAAAATGGTAAGTATATTTTTAACTTTGTAGGAAAAAAGATTACCCAAGGTAGTTTTATAGTTTCACTCATTAAATATAGAAGATAAAGTCATTCATTCCACTTTGTTTTATTAGAATAGCTCATAGGCACTAATTAGAATAGCTTACCCAATTGTAAAATTGATTCCCACAAACTGATCTCATAGGGTTTCCTTCCCCTAAAAGATGTTTTGCACTTGGTGTCTTTAATATGATAAGTTTTTACATGTCTGGGACCTTTGGCCTTGTGTACACATTTGGGAATCTGGTCACTAAGCAATGCAGACCATGCAGCAGATACAGCAGCATGGTCACACCCAACACTGATATGATGACAGGTGTTCAAGGCATATCACTGTCATGCCCATAGGAGTCTTTGTAGCAATGCACTATCCTGTCCTTGAGAGTAATCAGAGAATTTATTTGCAGTCCATTAGTTAATTGTTCCCATACTGAGCACAAATGTTAACTAAATGCTTGAAGTGACATTTAGATTTCTGGTGTCTATCATGAAGCAGCTGAAAAATTACCATGTATATATCCTTCCAGTATAGTTTAATTTAATTTTCTTTAAATTGCAGGTTATTTCTGAGATTCCATAGACCCAAATACCATATCAATATCATGAGATATGATGTAAATTCTGAGAATATAGGGACCTTGAAACCAGTGGAGGGACATTGAATAAATAGTTGAGGTGATGGCTATGCAAATTACCTAATTTGATTTTTACGCACTGAATAAATGTATTAAAATATTGCACCAGGGCTGGAGAGATGGCTCAGGGGCTAAAGGCACTTGCCTGCAAAGCTTGCCTTCATGGTTAGATTCCCCACTATTCATTCTGTCTCTCTTTTCCTTTCTCCATCTCTCCCTTTTTGTCTTTCTCTGCTTGAAAATAAATAAATAAAATATAATATAATAAAAAACAAGTACTGTTCTCACTGCTAGCCTGACATCCAGCTCCAGGAATATGACAACAGACACTTCAGTAACCCGCAAATCTCATCAAAGCAGAAGAGCCAGAGGTTATAGAGGACTTAACACTAAAACAGATTTCTAACACATCCACCAAGGCTCAGGAAACATTGCATAAGAGGGAGCAGAAAGTCTGTAAGAGTCACAGGGAAGAAAGCAGTATACTGGAGCATTGCTTCCCCTATACACACACACACAGAGGGTGGGGGGGAGAAGAGGGAGAGAGAGAATGAGACTTTAATACCGATAACCCCACTGAAGAGGGCCCTGAAAGGAATGGGGGTGGGGAGAGGGCATATAAAAGTGCACCCTTTACCAAAGAATAATAAAACAAAATAATTTAAGTTAGCCAATGTACACAAAGTACCATCAGGAATGGGTGTTCAACAAACATGAACCTTAGGATTAAGCTGGGTACCTGTCTAAAATATACAAGGACACCTCTGGCCAAATGGGAAATTAATTCAGTTGAGAAGGACTCTTTTCTGAGCACTTACAATTAACCAGCTTCATAGTTTTCATGCTAATAAATCTCGCTTAGCAACACTGTAATTTATAACCTAGGTGACAGAATCCCAGGTGTCCCTGGTCCTCTGTTCATATGGGGCAATTCCCTTTCAATATTAAATAGCAAATAAACTATCTCTAGCTCCCATATCACACTAAGTGAGAAATCTCTGTCTTTTCCTTCCCATATTTCCATGAATTCTCACAGGACCTACATTTTTTAGATACTTTTTAAGTTCTTATTTATCTCCATTTGTAGCTTGCTTCCTGTATCTGTTTTCTTTTTTTCCATTATCCACTCATCCACATGTAAAACATGTTGTGTTTTAACTTTAGTTAAAACTATTTCCTTTGATCTCATCACATATAAAAACCCAGGCTGGTCTGTCTTGCTTCTTTTATTTTCCTATACTTCCTGTACATTACTTCTTATTGATATTCTTATTTCACTTAAATTCAAAGTTAATCATTTTGTATAAGTACAAGCAAGTGACCCAAATATATGTTTGAGTCTGTGTATGAATATTTATACATTGAAATACATTTTAATTATATAGTACTATGTTTTCTCCTTTTTTATTACAGTTAGAATGTTATTGACTATTATAATAATTTACATAGGAGTTAACTTATGTATTACAAAGAGAGAGCACTGGATCCCATAGCACTGAAAGCCAGTGATATGGGTGTTGTCTGGGTAGATTAGAAAAACTACTTTTCATTCCCATGATTTCTGACTGCTGGAAGCCACTCTTGTGCATACAACAGTATTGATCAGGATGGGACTTTGCTTTGGTGAGCCCTTGAGCCTTTACATGTCAGCCATTTCTCTGTCTTACATGAAATGTCAGCAGCTCCCAGACAGTGACCCCATGGCTGCTCTGTATTTCTCTGAGAGCTTTCAAAAAGAACACGGCAGAACTGTTCCAGTTTCAAGCACACTCCAGTCTTACTGGACTTGAAGGGCTGCTAATAGCATCTTCGTCCCTTGATCCCCATGTTCTCTCATTTTATAACAAGATTAAACTTAGGCCCAAGCAACTGACAGGTGAAACCCAGAGCTCAAGCATGGGCTCCCTACCTTGTGCAGACTCCACCACCCCATTCACTCACAGAGTACATTTGCCAGAGATTGACATTTTATTAAACATGTTCTCACTTCTATTCACACAGAGCCTCAAGAATACTGTGCAGAAGGCAGGGGCTGAGCACCTGGGACAGGGAACAGTAAACCTGTGCTTCCTAGCAATTCCTAGGAGACACTGCTCTCCAGTTTTGCCCCTCTCACAACCAAAAGGTAGACTTTGTCTCTGCTGAAACCCAACTTCATCTTGGGTTTTGCTTAGCAGAATGGAAAGAGAATGAGTTCTTTATATAAGTAAATATATGTCTTTTCCAGGTTTCCAAGGATCTGGCAATAATACAGGACAACACAGAAAACATCAACAGGTGATACAGTGCAGTGGTACCCAATAAAAATGTGGTGGCGCTCCTACAGATGCCAACTGCCATTGGCAGCACATGGTTACTGTCACTTGAGATGTGGCTGGTGTGAATCAAGAATTAAGGTGTTTGTTTGTTTGTTTTCGGGTTTTTTTTTTTTTTTTTTTTTTTTTTTTTTTTTTTTTTGGTTTTCCGAGTTAGAGTCTCACTCTAGCCCAGGCTGACCTGGAATTCACTATGTAGTCTCAGGGTGGCCTTGAACTCATGGAAATCCTTCTGCCTCTGCCTCCTGAGTGCTGGTATTAAAGGCGTACACTATCATGCCTGGCAAGTTTAAGATTTATTTAATATTCCTTCATTTTAACTTTAAAGTACCACATGTGGCAAGTGACTACTGTTCTGAACAGACAGATACAGGGTGTAAGATGAAAACATTAATCTAGGACCTAAAAAGTGTCAAGCCTTGTGGAAGATGTGTATAATAGTTGATATTAATATATAAAGGCTCAAATCCAAAGATTCAACCAACACTGGATTGAAAATAATTTTTAAAAATTGCTTGGAGGGGGCTGGAGAGATTGCTCCATGATTATAGGCATTTGTTTACAAAACTTGATGTTCTGAGTTTGATTTCCTAGTACCTATGTAAAGCCATATGCAAAGTGGTGCATACATCTGGTGTAATTTGCAGTGGCAAAAGGCCCTGATGTGCACATTCTCATTCATATTCTGTCTCTCTCTCTCTCTCTTTCTCCCTCCTTGTAAATAAATGAAAATTTTTAATTGCTTGTAGAGATGGCTTAGCAGTTAAGGCACTTACCTGCAAAGCTTAAGGACCCAGGTTCAGTTCTCCAGGTCCCACATAAGCCAGATGCATAAGGTGGTGCATGCATCTGGAGTTCACTTGCAGTGGCTAGAGGCCCTGGCCTTTTTCTCTCTCTCTCCTTTCTCTCTCTCTCTGTCTGTCTCAAATAAAACCATTTTTAAAAAATTGCTTGGAGACTTGGGTGATGTGGCTCAGTTGGTAGAGTGCCTGCTTAGTATGCATGAAACCCTGGGTTCAGTTCTCAGCTGAATTAAGTAGGAGGCTTAATCACAAACACATGAGAATATGGAGGACATTTTACATTCAAACAACTTAACTTGGCATTTAGTATATTTCAAAACCTGGCTCTAACTTGCCTGTGAGGGTGGTCATCTCAGTCCCTGAGTGTAGGTCTTGGTTGACTTGGCATTGCTGACTGACTGACTATATGTATGTATGATTTCCTCATAGCTTCATATGCACCCTTCCTGTGGTAGTTTGATAAGATAGTGTAAAGTTATGGTCTCATAGAGTCCAGTGTTTTATTAAAATTGAGTTTGCAACTTTAGCCCCTAGCAGGTAGATTTCTGTTACAGGGGACAGGTGTGGGGGTTGCCATTTGTGGCAGATCTGAATTCTATCCCAAAGGTGTGAGGAGAGAGCAGTTTGAGCTCTGGAAGTTCATGTTTGTGGTGCTGGTTGTTGGGGATTTCTCTCTGCTTAGAGGGCACCAGCTTCTTCCACCACTGATGGAACTTCACTGGATTTTTAAGACGAAATAAATCCCTTCCTCCCATAAACTGTACCTTGTTGGATGTTCATCCCAGCAACTTGGAACTGACTACTATACTTCCCAATATTGTGCTATCAAACATCCCTGAAAATTATGACCACACTTCCATAAATGATATGTACCCACAAAGCTCTCATATATTTAGAATGGGATACTCTAGTGGCAAAGCCTCTGAGAAACCAAGAGGAAGTTATTCAAAGCTTGTTGAAACACTGTTATCAATAGCATGGATGGCAATAAATGCAATTATTTTAAGCTATTGATTACTAGTTGGTCACTTAATATATTAATGTCCTAATAGAGCTCCATTTTTTTTTAGATGTCTGTCTTCCATATACTCGGATGTTTAGAAAAATTGATCCTATTACTCTGGGTAAAAAAAAAAAAAAAAAGTCATTATCTAAATCAGTGCTTGATTTGAGAGTAGGCATGCACTCAGTTCCAAGGTTGTGTGCTAGGGAGCTAATGAAGAAGTTTGTCATTCATAGAAAAAAGCACCACCAGAGACTTTCATATCTGTAGGTAACAGCATTATTGTGTCTGATAAAAGTGGGACAGTTCACTTAGCTCTTTAGCCAAGATTCTAAAGATGACAGAGGAGAAAGATGGAATTAACCTTGGCATTGTGAAATCTCTGAGAGGTTGTATTAGTCCATCCCAGCAGTCTTATATCTTGGAACTTCTTGTTTTATGAGGCAACAAAACATCCTTTAAATTCATTTGAAGGTAACCTTGACTGAGGGTATCCCAATGGATAGAGAAAGATACTAGGTCAGAGAAGAGTATAAAAGCTAGGAAAAGGAATGTGATGGTATGCTATTCCAAGTGAGTATTTATTTTTTTGTAAAAGTAAGCAGGAAGAGTGGGAACAGTAGTGCCCTCAAAGTATGGTTCTAATCCCTGAAAGGAACCTCATTGCCATTGACATGAGGATCAAGAGGGACTGCCATTTTTTCTTCCCAGTAGTCTGGCATTGCCTTAGTCGCCTGGGCTTCTCTCATCTTACCCATCCACACCAGCTTTCAACCTTTATCAAGTGACAATGGCTATGACCTTGGAAGTTCAACAGAAAGAATAGACAGCAGAGGCCCATGGTATGATAATCTATGATATTGCCAAGGACAAAGAAGGCTGGACTTTCAAAAGCATCCTGACTCCTCTGGCTTCCACTGGAGAAACTAAGTGATCCCCAGCAAACCAGCCATTGGAGGAAAACATGGTTTCAAGAGATGATGCTAACAAAGAGTGAAGATACTATTTCCCATGGGTGATAGTCTGGGCCACAGAGCCAGTCCAGCTACTTGAAGTCTGTCTTCACCTCATACTGGCTGTAACAATCTTGGATAAATTAGTGAATCTTTTTGAATCAGTTTCTTCATCTGTCAAATATGCACAATAATAGCAATTACTTTAAAACATTCTGATGAAGATTAAATAAATTGGAAAATGTGTATATCCAATTATAAGAATTATTGGAACTGAACCACAGCTCAGTCAACACTGGCTATTATTCTAGAAAGCTATAAA
This sequence comes from Orientallactaga sibirica, assembly GCA_036365145.1. Lineage (NCBI taxonomy): Eukaryota > Metazoa > Chordata > Mammalia > Rodentia > Dipodidae > Orientallactaga > Orientallactaga sibirica. Next base: position 1,257,246 of record JAEOAD010000025.1, read on the forward strand.
AAGATAGTACCAGGAGGAGATTATTATTTTTTATTATGTTTATTGAGAAAGAGACAAAGTGTGTGTGTGTGTGTGTGTGTGTGTGTGTGTGTGTGTGTATGTGAGAGAGAGAGAGAGAGAGAGAGAGAGAGAGAGAGAGAGAGAGAGAGAGAGAATGAGTATTCCAGGATCTTAAGTCTGCTGCAAACGAACTTCAGATGTGTGTGTCCCATTGTGCGCATGTGCAACATTGCATGCTTGCGTCACTGTGCATCTGGCTACATAGGACCTGGAGATCTGAGCATGAGTTCTTAGGCTTCACAGGCAAACACCTTAATCACTAAGTCATCTCTCCAGCCCCAGTAGTAGGTTATTTTAATAGCCTCAAAAGGATTGGGTAATTAAGAGTTTAACCTTTCAACACTGGAAACTTTCCTTAAATATATTTTCAAAGACTTTTTTCAAGATTGTTTTAAAATAAGAGATATTGATAATTATTGTGTCCATTTCTTTCTATGCAACCAAGTTTTTTTTGTTTGACTATTACAGTTAAAATTCATCCCTAAATCCAAGGTTTAAGTCTCCACTCTTATCTTGAGCTATCAGTAGCATCTGAGAAAGGGGAGGAGGTCACTGCCTTCTGTAAAGTCTTTGTCCTGCTGGTATTTAGGACATACTTTTCTCTTGCTTTTCCTCTGACCTCACTGGCTATGCTTACAAGTCTCATTTTTCCATTATTTGCTCATTTTTCTATTTCAAAACATCAGACTAAGCCCTGATGGTTTCTTTATCTCAGCTAATGAGAATTCCTTGAATTCCTTGTTTCAAGTGCTCAAGCCACTTTTCTCAGGCCTGCCTCAACTATAGGTCATAACAGGAGGGACTGACCACTGATCTGTCCCAGACCTACCCTCAGATGCATGGGTCCTTTTAGGACCATGCACCTGACCTTGTTCCCCCAGGCTAATGTGCATGAGGATAAGTAACTTAGAATTAGGACTATGTGAAAAGAGTCAGTCATTCCACAGCATATTGACATTAATATCATCATAAGTAGGGTTTTTAGTCCTCTTCCCTTCCCCATTTTCTCTTCCTTTTTCTGTCCCATGTCTATTTTGCACTGTCCTGTATATGGACTTTTTTATGTAAATTGTGATGTCTTCTAATCACTTTAGCACCCACACCATTTCCTTGACAAAATATCTGCATGAACATATGGTGAATTTTCTTTAAAGACTCATTTTTACCTTGGCAATATCACCCTAAATATTTTATTTTGATAGAAATAGCAAAATGATTGACTCACATAAGTCTTTCTTCCAGAAGCATAAATATGAAGAGGACAGGAGATCAGAACAGAGACATATGGCTTCTGTTCCTGACTTTATCCACATTTGGAAAAATGAACCTAAAGAACCCTGCCTGTATTTTTGTTTATCATGAAAAATGAGACTATTTAAGATGGGTCAGGATGTCCCAGACCCAGTCACCAAGCAACCAGAAGGAGATCTGGTGTTTGGAGGTGTGGGAAAACAGTAGTCTAATGTTTACCTTTTTTGTTTTCTTTTTAAAATTTTTTAGTTATTTAAACAATCACAGTTAGATAAAAATCCTCGATTTTTGCCTTCTTTACAAAGAAAATCTATGAAGTTACTCTCTACAGAGAAAAGCAGTTTTACAATCAGTTTTCAAAACTGATACAATGTCCACAATTCCATATGAAAACAGATTTAAGATCACCAAACCCACATGGTCCTCAAAGCTGCTTGGAGCCCTGATGAATGAACAGGACCACATTACAAGATTCTCAAGTGAATGGGGCAAAAGTTACTAACTGTCTTCCTGAAATATACCAGCAAGAATGCAGACCTTAATTAACAAGCCCAAGGTTGATTTTTCTTGCTGTCTTTTCCTCTGAAAGACAAACAGTAAAAAATGAATGAGGCTGAAAGCAAATGAGAACCATATTGGGAAGCAAAGCACAAACTTTTGACTGAGTTGGTTGCAAGAGCTCAAGTTCTTTAATCATCTCATTGGAGATGTAGCCAAAAAAAAATGCAATTTGAAATACACATATACATACAGCACACACACACACACACACACACACACACACACACACGCGCCCTTCTTTTTCACTGCAGATAAATTAAGATGGTGGAGAAAGGATATGATGAGAACCATTCCTGATTTTCTTTATTTAACAAAAGGCTATGGTAATCATATTGGAAATTCACTTATCAATTATTTTAACTGTTTTTCCATAATTTTAATAAATTAAGTAATTAGATTTGAAAAGGACTATGCTAAATTCACAAATATATTTCTTAAAAATAATTACATAAAACCATCATCTATTTTCTGTGAGATGGTTATATTTATTTATAAAGTTATAACATGTTTATATTCAGCTTGAGCTTTATTGGATTGTGATCAGATATAATACAAGGAGTTATATAAATTCTTATGAATTTGTGGAGGATTGCTTTGTGTCCTAATATGTGACCTATTTTGGAAAAAATCCATGAGCTGATAAGAATAATGTGTATTATGTAGTTTGGATGGAATGTTCTATAGATGTCTGTTAAGTCCAGTTGATCCACGGTGTCCTTTAGCTCCATTGTGTCTCTATTTTCTGTTTAGACAATGTGTCTTATTGATGATAGTGGGGTATTGAAGTCACCAGCCATTCTTGTGTTTGGGTTTATGTCTGACTTTGTGTCTAGTTTTGCTTTATGAAATTTGGTTTAAGGATTGGAGAGATGGCTCAGCAGTTAAGGCACTTGCTTGCAATGTCTGATGGCCCTGATTTAATTCCCCAGTGCCCATGTAAAGACAGATAAAGAAAATAGTACATGCATCTATAGTTGTTTGCAGTGGCTAGAGGCCCTGGTATGCCCATTTTCTCTCTCTCTTTCTCTCTTTCTTTCCCTCTCTATCTTTCTCTCTGTATTTGGAAATAAATAAATGTTTAAAATTTGATTTATGACTGCCTGTCCATGTCATCTCTGAGCAATGCAGACTAAGCCAATCAGGTCCCTGATGAGTAGCGTTGTAGGCTTACCTCTGAGCCCATCCCATACCCACATATAGAATGCCTGAACATACCTGACTGGAATATAGCACACTACTCGCCTCAGGTCTCAGTAAATACTCAGTCTGTGCTCAACAAAATCAACTACGTAGATTCCATGATTCATCCCCACAATAAAGTCAAGTAGGTCCTCTTGGCGTGGTCCAACTTCCCTGTGTGCCCAGCTCAGATGCAAAGGTAAACAGGCGACTTCCGGTCAAGATGGCAGCTACCTAACCTCGCCTCACTTCACGGGGAAGAAAAGAGAAGAATACTTAAGGTTAAAGGGACCTTTTAAAAGGGTTTGCTGGCTCCTGCATGCTTCCAGAGGGTGGGGGTGGATTTGCAATATAAGGAAACCACTGATTCCCAAGCTCTTGGCAGGCGCCACTGCCTGAAAGGTCCCGCTGGACCTGCCTGAGGCCCCTGGCCAGCCAAACACGGAGCACCGTTGCAGCCAGGTCCCCAGGTCTGTGGGCCCACCGAGTGAGCTAGATCTGCCCCACTTCCCAGGCCAGAGCCCCCTGGGCGCGCCAATCCTGTTAGGTGCCTGGGTCCACAGAGTGAGACAGTTTCGACCCGCTTCCTGCTCCCCGGCCAGAGCCCCTGGGCGCCCCAATCCAGTTAGGCTCCTGGGTCCACAGAGTGAGACAGTTTCATCCCACTTCCTGCTCCCCGGCCAGAGCCCCTGGGCGCGCCAATACAGTTGGGTGCCTGGGTCCACAGAGTGAGACAGTTTCGTCCCGCTTCCTGCTCCCCGGCCAGAGCCCCTGGACACGCCAATACAGTTAGGTGCCTGGGTCCACAGAGTGAGACAGTTTCGTCCCACTTCCTGATCCCGGCCAGAGCCCCTGGGCACGCCAATACAGTTAGGCGCCTGGGTCCACAGAGTGAGACAGTTTCATCCCGCTTCCTGCTCCCCGGCCAGAGCCCCTGGGCATGCCAGTACAGTTAGGCGCCTGGGTCCACAGAGTGAGATAGTTTCGTCCCACTTCCTGCTCCCCGGCCAGAGCCCCTGGGTGCGCCAATACAGTTAGGCGCCTGGGTCCACAGAGTGAGACAGTTTCGTCCCACTTCCTGATCCCCGCCAGAACCCCCGGGCGTGACAATAGTTAGGTGTCTGGGGCTGTGGATCCAACGAGTGAGACAGATTCGTCCCACGTCCTGCTCCCTGGCCAAAGCCCCTGAGTGAGCCATTGCAGTGGGGTGCCTGAGTCTGTGGATCTTCTGAGTGAGACAGATTTGTCCCACTTCCTGCTCCCTGGCCAGAGCCCCTGAGCTCGCCATTGCAGCCAGGCGCTTGGGTCTGTGGATCCACTGAGCAAGACATATTTGTCCCACTTCTGGCTCCCCGGCCAGAGCCCCGGCGCACCATCACAGGCAGGTGCCCTGGGCCTGTGGAGCCATATCACCTGCCTGGAACCTGTGCAGCCACACTGCAGGTCAAGCCCCACCCATTCCCTGTGCCATCACAAGACAGATCCCACTGAGCCAGTGTCTCTGAACTGGTGTGATGCATGAGATCACAGCGAAAAAGGAAGAGCATGAAAAACCAGATACAAATAAATCAAGCTACACTATCCAGTCCTACAATGGATGTCTCAAGCAAATCATAGAAGAGACATTAGAATCAGAACCCCAAAATGAAGAGACAAGCTATGCAACCCTGGCCAAGCAAATAGCACAACTCTCAGAAAGTCAACAAAGAGCCAATACTTGTATGAATGTTATCCTTGCTAGATTAGACCTAATAGAAAAGAACCAGGAAGGGTTCCAAAAACAGTTAAATGAGCTGAAGGAAAGTGAAAAAAGAAGTCCTCAATAACCAGATGGCTAAGTTCAATGAAGACATAAAAAAATGCAAGGATGAACTCCAAGAAGCATTAAGAAGGTCAGAAAATGACGTGAAAAGGGAACTAGACAGAGGGATGGAAACTATACATAAAAAAACAGTAGAAAATATGAACCAAATTGAACAAACCCAAAACTCTATAGAAGCTCTTAAGAATAGAGTCAGCCAAGTAGAGGATAGAAACTCAGAACTGGAAGACAAAACAGAAGAAACAGTTCGTGAGTCCAGAAACTTCAACAAGTTCAAAAATTATTGTGAACAGAACATGAGGGAAATGTGGGATACCCTGAATCGTCCAAACATTAGGATCATGGGCATACCAGAGGGGGAAGAAACACAGACTAAAGGAATGGAAAGCTTATTCAACAAAATAATTGAAGAAAACTTTCCCACTCTCTCAAGAGAAAATCCCATCAAGCTACAAGAAGCTACAAGAACTCCAAACAGACTGGACCAAAGGAGAAATTCTCCGAGACACATTATCTTTAAGACTCTAAACATCAAGCACAAAGAGAAAATCCTAAAAGCAGCCAGGGAAAAACAACACATTACATATAAAGGGAACCCCATTAGAATTACCTCAGATTTCTCAATGGAAACCCTAAAAGCCAGAAGGGCCTGGAATGGAACACTGCAAACTCTAAGGACCCATGGTTTCCAGGCACAACTACTCTATCCAGCAAAAGTATCCCTCATAATAGATGGTGAAAGAAAAACATTCCACAATAAAACTCATCTCTACAAATATATGAACACAAAGCCAAACCTACAGAAAGTACTTCAGGGAATTCTTCACACAGAAGAAACAAATAACCAATCTCAAGAGCCCTCAAGAAGCAGTCCACATTAACCCCTTACCCCTCAAAAAAAAAAAAAAAAAAAAAAAAAAAAACCCACAATGACCACAACCCACTACAATATGGCTGGTATTAAATCAAACCTCAAACTAATATCTCTGAACATTAATGGCCTCAATTCACCCATCAAAAGACATAAGCTAACAGGGTGGATCAGAAAACTGGACCCCTCAATCTGCTGTCTTCAAGAAACCCACCTCACCACTAAAGACAGACACCTCCTTAGGGTGAAAGGGTGGAAAATGATATTCCAAGCAAACACAAACACAAAAAAAGCAGGGGTAGCTATACTTATATCAGATAAAATAGACTTCAAACCAAAATTAACCAAAAAAGACAAAGAAGGCCACTTCTTACTTATCAAGGGAACAATCCAACAAGAGGACATCACAATCATCAATATTTATGCACCAAACACAGGTGCACCACAATTCATAAAGCAAAATCTACTTGGCAACAAAACAGAAATAAACACCAACACCATCATAGTCGGGGACTTCAATACTCCACTATCAACAATGGATAGATCATCCAAACAGAAAATTAATAGAGAAGTAAGAGAGCTCAACAACACCATAGAGCAACTAGACCTAACAGACGTATATAGAACATTCCACCCAAAATCTACAGATTACACATTCTTCTCAGCAGCACATGGAACCTTCTCTAAAATAGATCATGTACTAGGCCACAAAGCCTGCCTCCACACTTTCAAGAAAATTGATGTAATTTCCTGCATGATATCAGACCACAATGCTGTAATGCTAGAAATTAACAACAAAAAGTACACCAGGAATCCCTCTACCTCCTGGAAATTGAACAACACACTTTTAAACAACAAATGGGTTGTGGATGAAATAAAGAATGAAATTGCAAAATTTCTAGAACTCAATGACAATGAGAACACATCATACCAAAACTTGTGGGACACAATGAAGGCAGTCCTTAGGGGAAAAATCATAGCACTAAATGCCATCATAAGAAAAATAGAAAGATCCCAAATCAATAACCTGACCATTCACCTAAAAGCATTGGAAAGGCTAGAAGAAGCCAACCCAAAAATTTCCAGACAGAAAGAAATAATTAAAATCAGAGCAGAAATTAATGAATTGGAAACTAAGAGGACAATTAAGAAAATTGTGAAACAAAGAGCTGGTTCTTGAAAAAATTAACAAGATTGATACACCCCTGGCCAATTTGATCAAGCAGAAAAAAGAAACGCTTCAAATCAACAAAATTAGAAATGAAAAGGGAGAGATCACAACAGACATGAGCGAAATAGGAAGAGTTATTAGGACTTATTTTAAAAACCTTTACTCCATAAAACAGGAAAATATGGAGGAAATGGATGAATTTCTAGACACATACCACCTACCAAAGCTAAGCCCAGAGCAGATTAATTTCCTAAACAAACCCAGCACACCCTTTGAGATAGAAGAGGTAATCAAACACCTCCCCAAAAAGAAGAGTCCAGGACCAGATGGTTTCTCAGCAGAATTCTACCAAACCTTCATGGAAGAACTGAAACCAATTCTTCTCAAACTCTGCCACACAATAGGAGAACAGGAAGAGATCCCTAACTCTTTTTATGAAGCTAGTATCACCCTAATTCCAAAACCAGGAAGGGACGCCACAAGAAAGGAAAATTATAGGCCCATTTCTCTGATGAACATAGATGCAAAGATCCTGAACAAAATTCTTGCAAACCGAATTCAACAGTACATCAAAAGCATTATCCACCTTGATCAAGTAGGCTTCATCCCTGGAACGCAGGGGTGGTTCAACATACGGAAATCTGTCAATGTAATACACCACATAAACAAGCTGAAACACAAAAACCACATGGTCATTTCGATAGATGCAGAAAAGGCCTTTGACAAAATACAACATCACTTCATGATCAAAACATTGGAGACAATAGGTATGGGCGGCCCTTATCTCAACATAATAAAGGCTATATATAAAATACCTAAAGCCCAAGTAATTCTTAATGGGGAGAGGCTGAAGGAATTCCCATTGAGGTCAGGAACAAGGCAGGGGTGTCCACTCTCACCTCTGCTCTTCAACATAGTGCTAGAAGTATTAGCTCAAGCAATAAGACAGGAGAAAGAAATCAAATGGATACAAATTGGAAAGGAAGAAGTTAAGTTAGCCCTATTCGCAGATGACATGATTCTATACATAAGTGACCCGAGAACTTCCATCCCAAAACTCTTAAAGGTGATTAGCGCCTTCAGCAAAGTAGCAGGATATAAAATCAATGCACAGAAATCAGTAGCCTTTTTGTATGCAAAGGACAAAGAGACAGAAAAAGAAATAACTAACATCGTCCCATTTTCAATTGCAACAAAGAAAATAAAATACCTTGGAATAACATTAACTAAGGAAGTGAAAGACCTATACAATGAAAACATAAAAACTCTCAAAAAGGAAATTGAGGAGGTCCTACAAAAATGGAAAGACCTCCCATGCTTCTGGATTGGTAGAATTAACATTGTGAAAATGGCAATTTTACCAAAAGCACTTTATAGATTCAATGCAATGCCGATAAAAATCCCAACTTCCTTCTTCAATGAGATAGAAAAAAACTATCTCAAAATTCATATGGAAAGGCAGAAGGCCTCGGATATCCAAGCTCATCCTCAGCAAAAGAAACACCTCTGGAGGCATCACCATACCTGATCTAAAGTTATATTACAAAGCCATTGTAATAAAAACAACCTGGTACTGGCACAAAAACAGGAATATAGACCAATGGAACAGAATTGAAGACCCAGACTTTGGGTCAAGAAACTATAGCTACTTGATATTTGACAAAGGCCCTAGCAATGTAGAATGGAAAAAGGACAGCATCTTCAACAAATGGTGCTGGACAAACTGGACAACCATATGTAGGAAAATGAAACTCGACATACACATCTCTCCATGCACAAAAATTAAGTCCAAATGGATAAAAGACCTTAATATAAAACCAGAAACTCTGCTACTACTGGAAGAAAAATAGGAGGAACCTTCCATGATATAGGAGTGGGAAAAGATTTCCTGAACAAAACCTCAGCAGCTCAGGAAATTAAACAATCACTCAACCATTGGGATCTCATGAAGCTGAAAAGCTTTTTCACTGACAAAAATATAATAACCAAAGCCAGCAGAATACCCACAGAATGGGAGAAAATTTTCACCAGCTATACAACTGACAAAGGCCTAATTTCTAGAATCTACAAAGAACTCCAAAACCTAAACAATAAATCACCAATCAACCCACTCACAAAGTGGGGCAGAGAACTGCACAGGAGTTCTCAGAGGAAGAAATACAAATAGCAAACACACATTTAAGAAAATGTTCAACATCCCTAATCATCAGGGAAATGCAAATTAAAACAACAATGAGATTCCACCTTACCCCAGTAAGGATGGCTAACATTAAAAAAAACAATGAAAACAAATGCTGGCGAGGCTGTGGAGAAATAGGAACAAGTCTTCACTGTTGGTGGGAATGTAAAATGGTTCAACCACTATGGACAGCTATATGGAGACTATTGAAAAGGATGGCCATAGACTTACCAGTGGATCCAGTTACTCCCTTATTGGGCATTTACCCTAAAGGCCCCAAGCCTCAGATCAGAAACATTTGCTCAACCATGTTTTTAGCTGCTCAATTCATAATAGCAAAGAGCTGGAATCAACCCAGGTGTCCATCACTAGATGAATGGATAACAAAGATGTGGTATATCTATACTATGGAATTTTACATAGCAGTAAGGAAAGATGAAATAAGGAAATTTGAAAAAAAATGGTCAAACATGGAACAGATCATCCTCAGTGAGCTCACCCAAGCACAAAAAGATAATCGTTGCATGGTCTCATTTATCTGTCGCCCCTAACCGGATTCCACGTGACATGTGGCCAAACCTAATAAACACTCTGAGGACGAGACAAGAAGGAGGGTGGGATGGAGGGAGGGTAATGGTGGGAGGGAATCAGAGGGTGGGAGGGAGGACAAGGGGATACAAATTGGGACCCAAAGGGAAAAAAATAATACAAAACCCTTTACTCTGAACAACAGGCTAAAACAGTGATCCTTCAGCAGGCCTACGGAGGGAATACTCGAACCACAGGAACCTGGAGAGAACATGATGAAGGCCAACTTTAATCTTGTCCTCTCTTTCTCTTTCTCTTCTCTCTCTCTCTCCCTCTCTCTCTCTCTCTCTCTCCCTCTCCTCTCTATACTCACTTTCTCTTTTACATTATATATCTTTTTCCTCCCTCACCTTCCTAGGTGCAGACTTATAACTCCCAGTGCCAGCATGGGGTTAACTTCCACAATGAGCTGTTGATCTGAAACACCTACAAGGTTTCCCAAAAAAGACAGTCTTCTGTCAGAGTACTTGGTGACCCACCAAAGGTTAATGGTAAGACCCTACTGTCGAAGACAGCATACGTGTGTGAGACCTGGCCAGAATCTGGAAGAAGGTCAGTCCCCAGACAGTTAGCGAGTCTAGTACCAGAGGGTGCTACATGAGCAACTGGGGGAAAATGTCTGACATTGGTCCAAACAACCTGCAGTCTAAGATACCCAGCAGGAAACCATCTGACGTAATGCTCATACAAGTGCAGTAGTGGCAAACAGCCATGGGGGGTAACCAACTGTTCTTGATTTGGCTAATAGATCCACTCAGTGGAGTGGAACTCATTGCTGGAACTGGGAAATAAGTCAAAGCCATGTACAAAAAATGAGCTCAGTCTCCAAGATCTAGTGGCCACCAAATGTGGGCTAGAAGAGAGCCAATGCATATAAAGTTCCCTCCAAAACATATATGGTTATCCCTTCTATCTAGTACTAACTTCTCTCTCCTGTTGGAGAATTTGCTTATCTCATTTCAGGTGGACAATGAACCTGAAGGGATAATCAGCTAACCACACCTCACCAGCTGAAACCATAGAAAAACGCAGGGGAAGGGCAAGAATACAGCGCTCAAGGCGATCACAACACCAGAAAAAGGCTGAAGGAGATAAATACAGAGAACATCCAACTCCAGTCATTAGCCAGATATCCAGAGACACAGAGGCTCCCAAAACCTCATCAAGGAAGCAGAACTAAAATGACCCCAATGTGGCTCAGGGAAACTCGCGGAAGAGGGGGCAGAAAGATTGTTAGAGTCACAAGTTGGGGCATTATGCACAGAGACTGGGGCCTATCCACCAGAACTCTTGAGCAAACTCACAATGCATGATAAACATTCCCCATTGATGAGGGCCTCTTTGAAAGTGGGAGGAAGGGGAGGAGGACAATGGAACTAATACTATGAATGTAAAATCAGAATAATATAAATAAAAAATATATATTGATAAAAAAAAAAAAGGTAAACAGGCTATCTATGCCTACCCTGAGCCAGGCAGACAAAGCTTCTCAGATCCCTGGTCACCAGCACTAGAGTCTCACAAGAATAAATATATTGAAGACTCTATAAAGGGGAAAACAATAATCAAAATTATAATAGTTATTAAAGCAAATAAATATCAAGAAAACACTAATGCCACATGACATGTTCCACATGACAGGGATATATTCACACCTTTCACTTATAACTCTGAATGTCAATATCAATGCATTCAACTCTCCAATCAAAAGACACAGGTTAACAGGGTGGATCAGAAAATAGAATCCATCTATTAGCTGTCTTTAAGAAACCCATCTTAATGTCAAAGACAGACATCTCCTCAGGGTGAAAGGATGAAAAAAGATATTCTAAGCAAATGGAAATGGGAACCAAGCAGGTGTGGCTATACTAATATCTTTAAAAAATAGACTAAACCAAAAGTAATCAAAAGAGATTTTTAAAAAACTTTTTAAAAAATTTAATTTAACTTTTTTAGTTTAGAGGAAAAGAGAGACACACAGAGAGAATTGGCGCTCCAGAGCCTCAGCCACTGAAATCGAACTCCAGATGCCTGCACCACCTAGTGATCATGTGTAACCTTGCACTTACTTCACCTTTGTGTGCCAGGCTAACATGGGGTCTGGAGAGTTGAACATGGGTCCTTAAGCTTCACAGGCAAGCGCCTTAACATATATGCACCAAACACAGGTGCATCAAACTTTATAAAGCAAAATCTACTACTAAATGGGTCACTGAACATCAAGAAAATAAAAACAAGAAAAAAAATCCTAGAACTAAATGAAAATGAAAACACGACATACCAAAATCTACAGAACACAATAAAGACACTCCTTAGTGAAATGTTATAGTTCTAAATGTTTATGTTACAAATATAAAGAAATTAAAGAGATGGAGGATGGATTAATGGTTAAGGCATTTGCCTGCAAAGACAAAGGATCCAGGTTCGATTCCCCAGGACCAAGGTTAGCCAGATGCACAAGGTGGCACATGCACCTGGAGTTTGTTTGCAGTGGCTAGAGGCCCTGGTGCACCCATTTTCTCTCTGTCTCTCTTTCCCCTCTCTCTCTCTCTCTCTGCCTCTTTCTTTCAAATAAATAAATATGAATGTTGAAAAAAAAGAAAGAAAGAAAAGAAATTAAAGCCATCTCAAATGAATAACTATTCCTCTGAAGGCTGTGGAAACACAAGAACAATACAAACCCAGAAATACCATATAGAAATACATAATCAAGATCAGTGTGGAAATTAAAGAAATAGCAATGAGGAAAATGACTTAAAATGGTTGAAACAAATTTAAAAAAATAAATAAGATTTATAAACCCCTAGCCCAATTAACCAAAAGAAAGTAAGAGAAGACTCTAACCAATAAGCCTGGAGATAAAAAGGAGCTATTACAACGGATACCAATGAAATTAAGATAATTATAAGAAAATATTTCAAAAATTATATTCCATCATATTTGAAAATTTGGAAGAAATGGATGGATTTATTGACACATATGATCTACCAAAGTTAAGTACATAAAAGATAAGTAATCAAAATAGATTTATAACAACTAACAAGATTGAAGCAATAATTAAAAACTTTCCAACCAGAAATGTCCAGGTCCAAATAAATTCGTGGCTAAATTTGATAAAACCTCTAAAGAACTGAAATCACTTCTTCTCAAGCTATTTCATAAAATTGAAAAAGAGGGAATGGTCCCTAATTCCTTCAATGAAGCCAAATTACACTAATACCAAAACCAGACAGAGACACAAGCAAAAAGTCAAATAGCACTAATGAACTTACATACAAAAATTCTTACCAAAATTCTTTCAGATTGAATTCAAGAACATGTAAAAATAACTATCATCATCATCATCATGTAAGCTTTATCCCTGGGGTGCAGGGATGGTTCAACATACAGAAATCAATAATATAAAACATCACATAAATAGACTTAAGGGTGGACATCATGTGATCATTTAAATAGATGCAGAAGATGCTATCAACAAAATATAATATACCTTCATGACAAAAATATAGGAGACACTAGGGGTTGAGGGATCATACATGACAAACCTAAAGATAATATCATACTAAATGAAAAAAAGCTTGAAGCATTCACATTAAGTTCTGAAATAAGACAGGAGTGTACACTCTCCCCGCTGCTATTTAATCATAGTTATTGAATTCTTAGTTTAAATGATAGGATTATAGAAAGCAACAAGTGCTACAAACTGGAAAGGAAGGAGTCAAATAGACTTATTTGCAAATTACATGATTCTGTATATGAGACACCCTAAAGACTCCATTAAAAACTACTAGAGCTGAAAAACACTTTCAGGAACATGGCAGAATGTTAAATTAACACACAAAAATCAGTGGCCTTTATGTATACTAATGAAAAAGATACTGAGAAAGAAATTAGGGAAAGTCCCATTAACAATAGCCCCCTCCAAACATTTAAATATCTTGAAATATCCTTGAGCAAGGAAATGAAAGACCTATACAATTAAAACACTGAAGAAGACACTGATGGATTGGAAGAAATAATATCATAAAAATGACCATCCTATCAAATGTAATATTCAGATTCAATGCAATTCTTATAAATATTCAAGCAATGCTGGGTGTGGTTGCACACACCAGCACTCCAGAGGTAGACATAGGAGGATTGATGTGAGTTCAAGGCCAGCCTGAGACTATAGTTAATTCCAGGTCAACCTAGGCTGGATTGAGACCCTACCTGAATAAACAAACAAACAAACAAAAAATTCACACATTCTTCACAGAAATAGAAAAATAGTCTCAATGTAATTATGGAAGAACAAAGAGCTTTGAATAGTCAAAAGTGTCCTCAACAAAAAGAATACTATTGGTAATATCATAATAACTGATTTTAAGTTATATTACTAAGCCATAGTATTAAAAACAGCATGGCACTGGCACAACAGACACATAGATGAATGGAACATAATGGAAGTTTCAGGTATGAGTTCTAGTAACTTCAGCCTCCCGAGCTTTGACAATGATGACAAAAACACACTGGAGAAAGGACATTTTCAATGTAGTGTTGGAGAAGTATGTAGAAGTATGAATATCTTCTGTCACTCTGAACAAAAATCAACTCCAAATGCACCAAAGACCTCAATGTAAGACCAGAAACTTTAAAACAGCTAGAGGTAAAAATAGGAGATAACTCTAAGATATGGACATAAGGAAAGACTTTCTAAATAAGACTGCAGTGGCCTGGGGCATAAGACAAACACTCAAATTAAAAAAAAGTGTTGTGCCACTAAGCAAGCTATTAATAATGTCTGTAGCCTCCCTACACAATGGGAGAAAATTTTTGCCAGCTATACATCTGAAAGAAGTTTAACCTGTAGAATGTATAAACACTCAGAAAATTAAACTATAAAAAAATCAACCCACTCCAAAAAATGGTGCAGGAACTGAACAGAGAGTTCTCAAAGGAAGAAATACAAATAGTAAATAAACATCTATAAAGATGTTGAACATATTTAGCTATGAGGGAAATTCAAAAGAAAACTACTTTGAGATTTGGCATTGACCTCACTCCCCAGCCTGCCAGCCTGCACCACCTAGAGTAGAGACTTACAAATTGATTGCACTCCCCAGCCCCAGGTGTTGAGTAAGCCACCCAGCATCCAGTTGAGTGCTCCCTTCACTCACTTCCCCATCCACCCTACAACCCAAGCACCCACTGGCTGGGTTTGGGGATCAGGCCCATTTGGTATTGACTTCACATTCTGGAGACTCCTAAGATGATCACATTACACAGCTCTGGACACGGGGTAGGCCACCCAGGGTCCATCTAAGATCCACATGGAGACTGCACACACAAGGAGGGTCGGCTCAGGTTCCTATGTGCCAAGCCCAAATCTGTGAATAGATCACCATCCTATGAACACATGGATCAAGGTTGACCAGGCCATTCAACACAGGATCCACAAAAGCTGCTATAGCTGCATTCTCAACAATACCAAAGGACTGCCTCAAGATGAGTAAATCCACACACACAATAAATAAATAAATAAATAAATAAATAAATAAATAAATAAATAAATAAATAAATGAAAAAAAGCAACATATATCCACCAAAAATGTCTAGTTCCATATTGCTTGACTGCAAAGCCTAGGACCCAACTTTGATTCCACTGTAACCCTGTAAAGCCAGCTGCACAAAGTGAAGCATGCATCTGGAGTTCCTTTCCAATGGCTAGAAGCCCTGGTACATCCATTTTCTCTCCCTCTCTCTCTCTTTAATATATAAAATAAAATATAAGCATGAGACAAATGTGGGCACCTTAAAAAGATTAATTTGGTCTCCCCATGTCTTTGGCACCACCATCAGTAGGAATTATGGAGCTGAACAGAACCCAGATGAGCTTCCCCCATCACCCCACATGGGGACCTGGTTCCCCACTTTCCCACACTAAGTAATAGCCACACTTTGCATGGAGATCTCTCTCCCCAGCCTCAACTGCCATCACCAATAACGACCCCAGAGCTCATCTCAATCCCAGGTCCTGTGCAGTGAGTAGCACTGGGTGACCAAGGCACAGATGAGTTTCCCACTGACCCCACACTTTCTGGAAGTAGGTATCAGCCTACTTATGCACAGTAAGCATTTTGGATTATCAGTAAGGACTTTGGACCTGATCTCAAAGCCCAAGACAGTGAGAAGTGTTGTGTGACCAAGATCTAAGTGAGCTTCCCACTCCCCATACATGAGTTCTTTATGGGACTATATATCAGATATAATAGAAGTGTAACCCTTCACCCCCCAGCCACCTGCTGCCATCATCATCAATAGAAACTCTGAAACTGATCTTACTCCAAAACCCCAGCCAGTTCCAGTTAGGGCTCAGGAGAGCTTCCCTCTAACCCCCTGCAATGTAACCTTTCATTCCCTGGCCTGGCCTACCAGAGTGCATGTCCTTGAGTATTGACACTCTAAATGATAATACTGCACAGCTTGGACTCTGAGTATGCCAAGCATTGCAGTGTCTAGTACATACCCACCTGTAGGCAGCACACACATGAAGCAGCTTAATCAGATTCAAGGGTTCCCAGCCTAAACCTATGAATCAACTGACATCAGATACCAATTTTAATCAAGGCTGATAAGGCCACTAAATACAAGCTTTACAAAAGCTGCTATTGCTGCATTCTTAGAAAGACAAGAGAACTATCTTGAGATGGGAAAATTCCAACACAACAGCAATAATGCAAAATGTCAAGGCATGATATCCCCACCAATAATCCCTAGTCACATAGTGGAAACCTCCAAAAAATGTGGTGGACATTACAGACATAGAAACCCCAAATGAAATTGCAATAAGCATATTAAACCAACCTAATGAAGCACAAACAAGTGACTAGAGGAAATGTAAGAGAAATGGCAAAAAGAGAAAAAGAACTAAAAAAAATTTCAAAGGATGGCTGAATGAAATGGTAGAGAAGCAACACAAAGCACTTTAATAGACAGCTGAAGGAAATGGGTGAAAATCAACAAAAGGAGAAACTCAATGGACAGTAGAATAAACAGTGAGAACATGATTGAATGCAGGAATGAATTCAAATAGATAATAAGAAAGTCAAGGCAAGAAATAAAAATGAAATTTAATAAAGAGATTCAGGAGCTGAAGAAACACATAATGGAAAACAAAAATGAAACATTTCGTTTGGGAATCTGCCAAGAAAGTTTCAAAAACAGAGTAGATCATGTGGAGGACAGACTATCAGAGCTTGAAGACAAGACAGAGTAAACGGACTGGGAGTGCAAAATTAATCTCAAGTTCAAAAAAAAAAAATCCTGCAAACAGAACATGAGGGAAGTGTGGGACACCTAAAAAAAAAAGACCAAACATTCAGAACATGAGCATACAGGAAGAGGAAGGCCAAGGGCATAGAGAATATCTTTAATAGAATTACTGAAGAAAATTTTACAAATCTTGCAAAAAGAGAGGCCTAATCTTAAAAAACGGAGACCTATCCATATTCAGGAGGCACACAAATAGACAATAACAGAGAAGAATTTCCCCATGCCATATTGTAGTTAAAACACTAAATACAGAAAACAGAGCACTAAAAGCTGCAAGAGAAAAACAGCTCATCAATTACAAAGGTAAGCCCATTAGAATTACCTCCAACTTGTCAATGGTAATTCTAAAACCCAGAAAAGCTTAGGACAGAGTATTTCTAAATTTAAAAGACCATGGCTGCCAAGCCAAATTACTCTACCAGTAAATTTATACCCCATAATAGAAGGTGAAAGAAACTGAAGGCCCTCTCTATGGGAGGGAATACATACCTGGTACTGAAAAACCTAAGCAAAAGTCTATGGCAGGGGAGGTCAGAAGCCTTAGGGGTATAAAGCCTGCACTTGTCTGGTTAAATGTATATATTATTCCCACCAAGCTACCCTGAAAACACTACTCTTAATGTTCATATTCACATATTAACACTACTCTCACTTCTGGTTAGAGAAGCTTCTCTTTTCAGATGGTAATCACCACTGGGATGACCCAAAAGGCAACATAGTGTTGAGAAGAAGGGATGGAGGAGTGCCCAGCACTGAAACACCTCTGTCACACCCTCCAAGGCTCAGGGACCATTGCGGAAGAGGGGACGGATAGAATGGAAGAGCCAAAGGAAGGGTATGACTCCTCACAATGCAACTGCCCAGACAGAAATTGGCCTCGATATCCATGACCTTGCAGTGCCTAGCAATACCTTCGCAAGACCCTCATAATAGAAGAAAAAGATGATGACATCAAATTAAAAGAGAGACTAATAGAGAGTGGATATGATGGAGATTGGAGTTCTAAAGGGGAATGGGGGAGAGGAGGGAAATATCATACATTTTTTGTATGTAAGTATAGAAGTCATCAATAAAAAAAAAAAAAACAACTTTTCATGAAGTCAAGATGGTATCTGCCTAACCACATCTCACCTCACAGGGAAGGAAAGGCAAGACCTTTAGGGTTCCATAGTGTTCACTGGGGGAGGGGGGATAAGCGATTGAAGATTCTAATAGACATCCAGTGGGAGGGCACAGAGGAGCAAAGTAGGGAATCCATTATTCCCATGCTCTTGGGTAGCTTTCCAGTCCCCCAATTCCCTCAAGCAGCCGTCCTAGCCACAATCTCAGCCACAGGTTCCTCCTGCACTAACTGCAGGCTAAGTGGACCAAGTCTAGCAGGCTGGCATTCCCTGCCCCAGGCTCCACATGTGAATGCCATTCCCCTCCCTGCTGCATCTCCCCACCCCCCTTGCTGACTTAGGCACAGAGCTCCACAGGTGAACACCATCCCACTCACCACCATGCCCCCACCACCTGTGTGCAGACTCAAGACCCAGGTCAGCAGGCTAGCATTCCCCATTCCTTAGCCACCAAGGAGCTCCACATGTGACTGCCTTCCCACTCACCACCCTGCCCTGTGCAATCAGATCCTACTACATTTCCTGCAGGCTACTTAGACCCAGGCCAGCAGGCTATTATTTGCCCCTTCATCCACTTTCCTGCCACCCCATTGGGACCACCACCAATGACCCCCTGCATGTCCCCTGACCTGCAGCAATCCCATATCCCTGCCCTGCCATGTTACAGGACCTGTCAGTCCTATCCACCCCCTGCTACATGGTCCCAATGGACCTGCTGGCCCATCCCCTCAACCCTCAGCATCATGGTGAAACCACCATACATTCCCATCTCCCTTCTGCAGTCCAGCTGCAACACCAGTGTGTTTAGTCCCATCCCCCTGGACCACCTGTCCCCTCAGGCCACTGTATCATGCAGTCCTATACCGCAAACCATCAATCAAGCCCCTTCATAAGGTCCTCAAGACCTCACAAGAGCCTCATGGACTCCTGCCCTTTGAGCAGGTTGGCCCCATTGCCATCAGAAGCCTAATTGAAGCAAACATAAAAGGGAATAATCACTGAAGACACTTCAAAGGTAAACTACAGCTTTCTCCTAAATTAAATAAGATTCCTACACTGTGATGATCAGACCACAGTGTAAAAGGAATAACATAAAAAATCAAGTGCAAGTAAATCCAATAAGATTGCCCAGTCCCACAATGGATGTCCACAATCAAAACATAGAAGAGACAATAAGATCAGAACACCTAAATGAAGATACAAGCTATGCAACCCTGGCCAAGCAAATAGCAGAACTTGCATAAAATCAACAAAGGACCAATAATTGCATTAATGCTGCCCTTGCTAGATTACACCTAATAGGAAAGAACCAGGAAGGGTTCCAAAGACAGTTAAATAATCTGAAGGGGAGGAAAAAAAGGACCTCAATAACCAGCTGGCTAAGCTCAATGAAGACATAAATAAATACAAGGATGAATTCCAACAAGCATTTAAAAAATCAGAATATTATGTGAAAAGGTAACTTGACAGAGGGATGGAAACTATACATAAAAAAGCAGTAGAAAATACAAATCAAATTGAACAAGCTCCAAACTCTATAGAAACTCTTAAGAACAGATCCAGTCATGTGGAGGATAGAAATTCAGAACTGGAAGACAAAACAGATGAAACAGTTCGTGAGTCCAAAAAGTTAAAAAATATTTGTGAACAGCACATGAGAAAACTGTGGGAAACCTTTAAATGTCCCAACATTCGGATCATGGGAATAACAGAAGGGGAAGAAATTCAGACCAAAGGCATGGAGAACTTATTCAACAAAATTACAGAAGAAAACTTTCCCACTCTCTCAAAAGAAAGTCCCATCAAGTTACAAGAAGCTAATAGAACTCCAAACAGACTGGACCAAAGGAAAAATTCTCTAAGACATATCATCATTAAGACTTTAAACATCAATAACAAAGATAATGTGCTGAAAGCAGCTATTGAGAAACAACACACTACATATAAAGGTAACCCCATCAGAATTACTTCAGATTTCTCAATGAAAACACTGAAAGCCAAAAGGGCCTGGAATGGAACACTGCAAAGTCTAAGAACTTATGGCTTCCAACCCAAACTACTCTACTGAGCAAAGATGGTGAAAGAAAAACTTCCCAGGATAAAACTCAGCTTTACAACTACATGAACACAAAGGAAAACATACAGAGAGTACTTCAGGGAATTCTCCACACAGAAGAATCAAATAACCAAGCTCAACTGCCTACAAGAAGCAGAGCACAATAACCAAACTCAGAGAAGGCACAAAAAACTACAAAGTCCAAGAACACACCAAACCACATAAAACACCACAACATGGCAGGGATTAAATCAAACCTCACAGTTTTTACCCTACATATTAATGGCCTTAATTCACCCATCAAGAGACATAAGCTAACAGGGTTGATCAGAAAATTAAACCCCTCAACGTGGTATCTTCAAGAAGCCCACCTCAGGGCGAAAGGGTGGAAAATGATATTCCAAGCAAATGGAAATAAGAAACAAGCAGGCATTGCTATACTAATATAAGAAAAAATAAACTTCAACCCAAAAGTAATCAATAAAGACAATGGAGGTCACTTCTTACTTATCAAGGAAATGATCCAATAAGAGGATATCACAACCATCGATCTTTAAGCACCAAACACAGGTGCACCACATTTCATACAACAAAATCTGCTTGACAGTAAAACAGAAATAACCACCAATACCATCATAGTTGGAGACTTCAGTACTCCACTACCAGCAACAGATATATCATCCAAATACAAAATTATCAGGGAAGTAAGAGAGCTCAACAAAACTATAGATCAATTCGACCTAACAGACATCTACAGAACATTCTACCCCAAATCCACAGATTACACATTCTTCTCAGCAGCCCATGGAACCATCTCTAAAATAGATCATATATTGGGTCATAAAGCCTGCCTCCATATATTTAGGAAGATCAACATAATCTTCTGCATGATATCAGATCACAATGCTGTTTTGCTAGACATTAACAACAAAAGATATGTCAGGAATCCCACTGGTTCCTGGAAACTGAACAACACACTTTTATTTTATTTTATTTTATTTTATTTTATTTTATTTTATTTTATTTATTTATTTATTTATTTTTTGGTTTTGCGAGGTAGGGTCTCACTCTGGTCCAGGGTGACCTGGAATTAACTATATAGTCTCAGGATGGCCTCGAACTCTTGGCGATCCTCCTACCTCTGCCTCCCGAGTGCTGGGATTAAAGGCGTGCGCCACCACGCCCGGCCTGAACAACACACTTTTAAACAATGAATGGGTAGTGGACTAAATAAAAAATGAAATTGCAAAATTTCTAGAAATGAATGACAATGAGAACACAACGTACCAAACTTATGGGACACAATGAAGGCAGTCCTCAGGAGAAAATTCATACTAAATGCCTTCATAACAAAGACAGAGAAATCCCAAATCAATAATCTAACCATCCACCTAAAGGCATTGGAAAAACAAGAAGAATCCAACCCAAAAAGCTCCAGATGGAAAGAAATAATTAAGATCAAAGCAGAAATTAATAAATTGGAAACTAAGAAAACAATTACCAAAATTGAGGAAACAAAGAGCTTATTCTTTGAAAAAAATAAGACTGATAAACTGCTGGGCAATCTGATCAAGCAAAAAAAAAAAAAAAAAAAAAAAAACAGATGCTTCAAATTAACAAAATTAGAAGTGAAAAGAGAGAGATCACAGCAGTCATAAGGGAAATTGGGAGAATCATCACAACTTACTTCAAAAACCTCTACTGCACAAAACTAGAGGATATGAAATTATGAAGGAAATGAATCAATTCCTGGACACATACCACCTACCAAAGCTAAACTCAGAGCAGATTAATCTCCAAAACTCAACATATCACACCCATCGAAACTGAAAAGTTAATCAAACACCTTCCCAAATACAAGAGTGCAGGACCAGATGGCTTCTCAGCTGAATTCTATCAAACCTTCATGGAAGAACTGAAACCAACCACTTTTTCTCAAACTGTGCCACACAATTGGAGAATAGGAAAAGTTCCCCAACTTCTTCTAGGAAGCAAGCATCACCCTAATACCAAAACCAAGCAGAGATGCTACAAGAAAAGGAAACTATATTTCCCTGATGAACTTAGACACAAATATCCTGAAGAAAATCCTCACAAAATGAATTCAACAACATATCAAAAGCATCATCCACCTTGATCAAGTAGGCACAGGAATGCAGGAGTGGTTCAACATATGGAAATCTGTCAATATAATATACCACATAGAAAAAGCTTAAACATAAAAACTACATGATCATTTCAACAAATGCAGAAAAGGCCTTTGACAAAATACAACATCACTTTATGATCAAAACATTGGAGAGAATCGGCATGGATGGTTTATATCTCAACATAATAAGGGCTATATATAAAGTTCCTAAAGCCCAAATAATATTTAATGGGGAGAGACTGAGGGAATTCCCATTGAGATCAGGAACAAGACAGGGGTGTCCACTTTCACCTCTGCTCTTCAACATAGTACTAGAAGTCCTAGCTCAAGCAATAAGACAAAAGAAAGAAATAAAAGGGACACAGATTGGAAAGGAAGAAGTTAAGTTAGTCCTATTCATAGAAAACTTGATTCTATACATAAGTGACCCAAGAAGCTCCATCTCAAAACTCTTAAAGGTGATTAACTCCTTCAGCAAAGTAGCAGGATACAAAATCAATGCACAAAAATCAGTAGCCTTTCTATATGCAAAAGACAAAGATACAGAGAAAGAAATTAGTGACATTGTTCCATTTTCAATAGCAACAACACCAAAAATACCTTGTAATAACATTAACCAAGGATGTGAAAGACCTATAAAATAAAAACATAAAGACACTCAAGAAAGAAATTGAGGGGGACTTGAAAAAATGGAAAGACCTCCCATACTCCTGAACAGACAGAATTAACATTGTGAAAATGGCAATCTTAACAAAAGCAATATATAGATTCAATGAAATACCAATAAATATCCCAACATTTTTCTTTGCAGATATAGAAAAAATGATCTCAAAACTCATATGGAATGGCAGAAGGCCTAGGATATCCAAGCATATCCTCAGATAAAGGAACTCCTCTGGAGGCATCACCATACCTGATCTAAAGCTATATTACAAAGCTGTCATAATAAAAACAACATGGTACTGGCATAAAAACAGGATTATAGATCAATAGAACAGAATCAAGGACCTGAACATTGGCTCTACAGCTACTTGATAGTTGACAAAGGCCCTAACAATGTATACTGGAAAAAAGACAGCATCTTCAACAAATGGTGCTGGACAAACTGGATAACCATATGCAGGAAAATGAAACTTGGTGCACACCTCTTGCCGTGCACAAAAATCAAGTCAAATAAATCAGAGACCTTAAAATAAGACCAGAAACTCTGCTACTACTGAAAAAAATGGGAGGAACTTTCCATGATATACGAATGGGAAAAGACTTCCTGAACAAAACCCCAGTAGTTCAGGAAATTAAACAATCATTCAACCATTGGGATCTCATGAAGCTGAAAAGTTTTTCACAGACATTTATACAATAAGCACAGCTAATAGATTACCCACAAAATGGGAGAAAATTTTTGCCGGCTATACAATTGACAGAGGCCTATTTCTAGAATCTATAAAGAACTCAAAAATCTAAACAATAAAAAGTCAAACCCACTCACAAAATGGGGCACAGAAATGTACAGGGAGTTCACAGAGGAAGAAATACAAATGGCAAACACACACTTAACAAAATATTCAATGTCTCTAATCATCAGGGAAATGAAAATTAAAATGACTATGAGATTCCACCTTATCCCAGTAAGGATAACAAACATTAAAAAAAAAAAAAAACTAATGACAACAAATGCTGGTGAGGTTGTGGAGAAATAGGGACCCTCATTTACTGTTGATGGGAATGTAAGATGTTACAACCACTATGGAAATCAATATAGAGACTCCTAAAAAGGATGAGTATAGAGTTACCAACAGACCCAGTTATTCCCTTACTGGGCATTTACCCTAAAAGCTCCATGCCTCAGTTCAGAGGTATTTGCTCAACCATGTTTATAACTGCTCAATTCATAATAGCTAAGAGTTGGATATCGAAGATATGGTATATATACCCTATGAATTCTACATAGCAGTAATGGAAAATGACACAATGTAATTTGAAGAAAAATGGTCAGACTTGGAACAGATCATTCTCAGTGAATTCATTCAATTACAGAAAGATAATCTTCTCATGGTCTCACTCATCTGTGGCTCCTAACATGAATCTACCCAACATGCTGACATACCTAATAAGCATCTCGAGGACAGGACAATTGAGAGGGGAGGGTAAGGTGGGGGATACAAAACTGGACCCAAATGTAAATGGTACCATAAAATCCTTATCCTGAAAGATAGACTAAAAGGTTGAACCTTCATCAGGTCCTCTGAGGGATCACCTGAATCACAGTGCCCTGGAGAGGGTATGATGAAGAAAGACTAAACTCTACTCTCTCCTATTTTTCTTTCTCTCTCCCCCCCCCCTTCTTTCTCTTCTCACTTTCTCTTTTATATTACCTATCTTTTTCTTCCTTCTTTTAGCTTGGTCCTGACCTGTAACTCTCAGTACCAGCCTGCAGCTAACATCCATAATGAGCTGTTGATCAGAGAGACCTACAAGGTTTCTCAAAAGAAGATTGATTTCTGTCAAAGTACTTGATGACCAACCAAAAGTTAATGGCAAGACCCTATTGCCAAAGACACCATCTGCTGTTGGGATGGAACATGGCATGACCTGTCTGGAATCTGGAAGAGAGTCAGTCCTTGGAGAGTTAGCTTGTCTAGTGCCAGAAGGTGCTACATGAGTGACTGGGGGAAAATGCCAACATCTGTTCAAGCAACATTGTGGTCTAAGCTACTTAGCAGCAAACAACCTGATATGATACACAAGTACAAGAGTGGCACATAGCCATGGTGGGTAACCAACTGCTCTTGATTTGGCTAATGGATCTGCTCAATGGAATGGAACCCATAGCTGGAACTGGTAAACAAGGCAGAACCATATCCAAAACACAATCCCACTCTCCAATATCAAGCTCCCACCAATCTTAGGCTATAAGAGGGCCTTCACCTATTAAATTATCTCTAAAATAATAATGGTTATCCCATATATCTGGTGCTGACTTCACTCTTCATTGGAGAATTTGCTTCTCTTTTTCATATGGATGCCAAATCTGAGGAGAGAATAAGTCCATCACACCTCACCAGAGCCCAGCTGAAACCATAGAGTAATTGGGGAAATGATCAAGAGTGCTGCTTTCTTGGTGAACCTGGTACCAACACAAGGGTGAAGGAGATAGACACAGAGAACACTCAACTCCTACCAAACCAGATATCCAGAGACACAGAGGCTCCCAAGACCCCATCACTGAAGTAGACATAAAACAAACCCAACATGGCTCAAGAAAATTCACAGAAGAGGGAGTGTAAAAACTGTTAGAGCCACAATTTGGGACATTATGCACAGAGACATTGCCTCTTCTTCATAACTGATGGCTACCCCCATAATGCACAACCCACATTCCCCAATGAGGAGGGTCCTTTCAGAAAGGGGAGGAAAGGGAGGAGGCTAAGGATGGTACCAACATGACTGTATACACACTATATACATAACCAATAAAAAAAGAAAGAAAAACTTTTCATGTCAGGCCTGGTGGTGCATGTGTTTAATCCCATCTCTCAGGAGACAGAGGTAGGAGGATCGCTATGAATTTGAGGCCACCCTGAAATGACCTAGTGAATTCCAGGTCATCCCAGGCTAGAGTGAGACCCAACCTGAAAAACAAAACAAAAAAATTTCCATGATAAACATCAAATTTATGAATATATGAACACTAAGCTAACCCTACAGAGAATAATACATGGAATACTCCACACAGAAGAGATGACCAAACATATTCAGGCTTCAGGAGGAAAAAAAACAAAATTCAAAACTAGAAAAGACATGAAAGCAAATGAAGCTCAAGGAAACAACAAACTCCACAAGGTCTTGAACTTGACAGGGATCAACTCACAACTCTCAATTGTATCTCTGAACACCAATGGACTCAACTATCCAATCAAAAGACAAGCTAACAAGCTGGATCAGAAACAGGATACATCCATTTGTTGTCTACAAGAAACCCTCCTTAACATTAAAGATAACACTACCTAAGGGTGAAATGATGGAAAAAGATATTCCAAGTAAATGGAAACAGGAACCAAATAGGTGTGGTGCTGACAAAATAGACTTCAAACCAAAAGTAATCAAAAGAGACAAAGAGGATGACTTCATACTCGTTAAGGGAAAATTCAACAAGAGAATATTAAAATCATAAACATAAATGCACCAGTAATGCACAAAATTTTATAAACTAAAATGTACTAGAAATTAAATCAGAAATAAATCCCAACACTAATGGTGGATTTAATACCCTATTATCATCAATAGACAGATTATCTAAACAGAAGGCAAATAGTGAAATAATGGAGCTTAACAGCAGCATAGATCAAAGGGGATTAATAGAAGATTCCACCCAAACTCTACAGAATACACATTTTTCTTAGTAGCCCATGGAACATTCTCTAAAAGTAGATCATATTTTAGGACATTTATCTGGAAATTCAGATCACAATGCAATGTATCTATAAATAAATAAGGGAAAATGCAGCAAATCTCAGAACATAGGTAGAAAAAATACAAAACAAAACAAAACAAAACCAAAAAAAAAACCCTTTTCAAGCAAGCATCTTTACAAGCAAGTGCCTTTATTAACTGAGCCATCTCCCTAACCCTAAAAATACCTTTTTCATTCTTCCTATGTCTGGCCTTACTATCTCTCTTGAATATTCATTTAAACTAACAGAAAAATTCATATGCTTCCTTTGGATAAATTCAATTGACTCTATTAATTTATATGCCTCAATGTGAAAATTTTAAAAATGCACTATTTTAAAGCTGTTGTATTTATACAAATTGTATATTAATCATACTTCTCCCCAAAATTCCCTTTAACCAAATCATAGTAAGGATTCTTTTCTCTTACCTTTTCCTTGTCTTTGGTTAGTCTCTGTTAGGTAGGGGAGAAATGTCTGGCTATGCTTGCACATGCCAACATGGTATTGCGTGTGGGAGGGATGTGTGCTGGGCACATCCTTCTTACATTCGCTTTGCCTTGGTGCTTGCCTGACACACTGCTTCAGAGTTACCTTGTCCTGTGTCCATCTAAGATAAGCTCCTACATACCAACAATCTTTCAATATGTAACTGTGTCCTCCCAGAACACTTGAACTCCCATCTCTGGGAGCATCCTTCTGAACCAGTGTTTCCTAAAGCTGGTCCCAAGGCCTCTAGTGGGCTTACTCTTTCCTAGATAGTTTCTGTGTCTTACTCAATGTATTAATTACTTTTCTTATTGTTGTGACAAAATACCTGGTAAAAAGCAATTTAAAAATTCTCTTTTATTTAATCTGAGCCTCCAGCCATGTAGTAGTGCCACCTACATTTAGGGTATATCTTCCCACCTTAGTAAACCTCTCTGGAAATTCCCTAATAGACATACCTATACATGTGTCTCCTAGGTGATTTCAAATTCAGTGAAGTTGACAATAAAGATTAATCATCACACTCAGAAACCTTTAATATTTTCAGATGGCTATTAACATTCCTTCAAGGGTACAAACACTCAGGATACTCTCTGGCTACATTGTGTTAGGCCATCATTTCTATCCCGCCATTGGATATATAGTAATGGTTAGGTTTGTGTCTCATTAAACTTCATGCTGGAAGAAAAAATGCATATTTTCTTTATTTTTGAGTCCCCAAATTTAATTTTTTTTGTGTACTCCTACCAGACATATCTACATCTGTGATTTCACTGTTTGGAGGGCACCAGAAGAATGTGCATCTTCTATACTGTATCTGCCTCTATTACTTCCTGTTTAGCATTCTTGTTTCCATCCAGCTAAGAAGGTCTTATCTATTGGTGAGGCAATGAAGATATGGCAGGAAAGCCCTACTTAACCCATTTTTTTTTTTTTGTCATTTCAGAAGGAAATGCCTTTCAAAACCAAGGTTTTATGCCTTTTGCTCTCTTTTCTGTTGTTTGGGTTATAGCCAGCTCCTTTGGACACAAACAAATGACATGTTTGAGATTATGTGTGGGAAATATGTCATCAATGTTGCACATTTTCCCATGCCCAGTTTTCAGACTGCCTGTATATTTGGTTGGTATTTGCTCCACTGAGTACATCAACCAGTAATCCACAAGAGAATTTCTGTTTGTTCTAAAAGGCACATAAGAATGCAGAGCATTATGGGAGTATGGAAAGGGAAACAAGCCCCTTACCTCAGAATCTGGTTTAATTCTTTTACCAGCTGAACATTAAGAATTCTCACACAATTCACATCATTTGCTTAAGTTCTTTTACCTTTCTTAGCTGTAAACCTGTACTTTTCTAAGATTAGCACCCCATGTACAATAAAAGAGTATGTATTAACCCACTTGGACAAACCCAGTGGCTATTGGTTCTATCTTATCTGATTGTAATCCCAACCTAAGCACTTCTGGAGTCCCTCTGTAGTCTCACTCATCAAAAAGGAGAATAGGGATTGAAGATAAAGCGGTGAAATTTCAAAAGCTTACAAAATCCTATGTATGGTTACCACTAGGACACTTATTGATGAGTATCCCTTAAGAAGCCCACATCCACCCTTGAGTGTATCTTATTCTTTCCCCAATAACCTCTTTCTATGAACCCCTGTGCTTAAAGTTAAGATCTGTCTGTATTAAAAATATTTTTCAATAACCTCTAACTCTGCTTTAAACTGTCTCATCCCAAACTTCTTCACTTTGTGGAAGTTAAGAATGTGTTTTTTCCTTAGTGAAGGTCCCTAAAAGATGATGGAACCCTTCAGGCTGCTGAAGGCAGTTCTGACCTGTGTATATGTCCATTCTGCCCACCTATGTACTACCACTGACAAAAATAAATCAGTGGATTATAAAATACCATACTGAACTTGATGTAAGAAGATCTGCATAGAGACCAGACAGTGTTTTTTTATTCCTAGGTGACCTTGAACATGTAATCCTTTGGAGCCAAGGTTTTCTTATTGCAAACCCAGGACAAGGCATGAACCTCTCTCTCTCTCTTTCTCAAAGTATTTATAAAAGTTAAGTCAGATGATGTTTCTGAAAGCAATTAATATTGAATCAGTGGTCCAATTAAAATCTCAAATGTAGTTTTCCCTGATCTTTACACCACTAAATTATCTTTTTAGTTAGGTAATATAAATGAAATGGAGAAAGCTATTAGTTCCCACAAATAATGATAAAGTTACACAGGTGATTTTAGATATAGAAATAAAAACAGGCAATAAGGAAAACATACATAGGTAATTCTTAGTGTTTAATGCTACATCAAATGAGAGTCCAGAAATAATTAATAGCAAGCTAATGTATATACAAGGGCCTGGCACTATTCTGAACATTTCATGTGTATTAATGCATTTAATGACAGGCTAAGCAATATTGTTTTTAAGAAACTTAGCTTTGATCTGACATTTGATAAGATAATTTTATATTGCATCTATGGAGTAAAGTATATTTTTTCCCAAAATTCATATGTTGAAGTTGTAATTCCCCAATGTGTTGGGGTTTGTAGAGGTGTCGTTAGGAACATAATTAGATTTAGATGAAGCCAAAAGGGGTCTTCCTGATGGGATTATTGTTCTTAAGATGACATATCAGAGAGTTGGTTCTTTCTTTCTCTCCCTGTCATATGAGGACACAGTGAGAAAGTGACCCCTCCACAGAAACTGACCCCGCTGGTGCTCTCTTTCTTCACACTTGGTCTTTCCCTCTCTGTCCCAGATAAAACTCATTTATTGAATTTGTTGAATGTATCAGTAATTGGGAACATTTGCATTCTGTCCACTGTGGAATCTGTCAATGCTTGCTATACTTTCATCCTCTTTTAAGTCTAACTTGAACCAAAATAGTCACTTCTACAAAGAAATCAGGAAAACATCTGCAGGTTTTCAAAAACATGCATGTTAAAGTGATATTTTTCTTTCATGTTTTGCATGAAACACAATCAGAGATTTTTCTTTTCTTTTGTATCAAATTATAATTTCAGGGCTGGAGAGATTGCTCAGTGGTTAAGGCATTTGCCTGCAAGCTTAACAACCTGTGTTTTATTCCCTAGTACCCACATAAAGCTGGATGCATAAAATGGCATATACATCTGGCGTTTGCAGCAGCTGGAGGCTCTGGCATGTCCATTCTATCTGCCTCTCTGTGTTCTCTCTGTGTCTCTCTGCTTGTAAATAAATAAAAAAGGTTTTAAAAATTATAATTTCCCTGAAGCAACAGAATCATTATTGCTTTTGAATGATAGGGAAATCCCAAATGCACTGGACATGTTTGACACTCAATAAGTTACTGTCAAGTTGTTCTGAATCTTAAGTAAATGAAGATAGGAACAGCTTTAGTATAATTTTTTTTTTAATTGGCTTGTAAGATTTGTCTTTATCCCAGTTCTTAAGAATCAGATCCCCAGGTGATCAGGGGTGCTTCTTTAAAGAGCATAAAAACAAAAGCTACTAAATAAAATCACACCCCATGGCAGCAGTGTAATTGTTAGCCCTGGCACAAGGTCCTTTGGGCCTAGGAATACTATTTTCTATAGAGTATTTTTTGTTATAGGAAGGTTGAGGCCAGAGGATCACTGTGAGTTTGAGGCTAGCCTGGACTACAGGATTTGAAGTCAGTCTGGATAGCAGTGAGACCCTGTCTCAAGACAAACAAAATTTGTATTACATATATTTAAATATAAAAAGGGTATTAAATAAAATAAACATAAATAAATAAAATAAAATAAACATAATTCTACATTAATCATTATAAAATATTTAAAGGTCAATGGATTTCAAAAAGGATCAATACTGGGCTGGAGACATGGCTTAGTGGTTAAGGAGCTTGCCTACAAAGCCAAATAATCCAGGTTTAATTCCCCAGGACCCATAATAGCCAGATGCACAAGATGGTGCACACGTCTGGAGTTTGTTTACATGGCCAGAGGCCCTGGCACACCCATTCTCCCTCCCTCCCTTTCTCCCTCCCTCCCTATCTATCTATCTATCTATCTATCTATCTATCTATCTATCTGATCATCTATCATCTATCTATCTAACTGCTTCTTTCTCTATCAAATAAATAAAATATTTTTAAATGGATCAAGACTACTACTACTACTACTTATTATTATTATGATTATTTTAGTTTTTCAAGGTAGGGTCTCACTCTAGCCCAGGCTGACCTGGAGTTCACTATGTAGTCTCAGGGTGGCCTTGAACTCATGTCAATCCTCCCACCTCTGCCTCCCAAGTGCTGGGATTAAAGGCATGCACCACCACTTTTTATTAGGAACTTATTTTTATTTGTTTTTACTCCAAGATTTAAGAAAACATCCAGAAGTTGTTATATTTTGCCAATACTCATCAATTTTTGACATATAACCTCTTATGTTAGAACTAATCTTCTGGTGCTCCAACTAATATATTATATATATATATACTATATATATATAGTATATATATATATATATAATATATATATATATATATATATATATATACTATATATATATACTATATATATACTTTATCCCAGTTCTTAAGAATCAGATCCCCAGGTGATCAGGGGTGCTTCTTTAAAGAGCATAAAAACAAAAGCTACTAAATAAAATCACACCCCATGGCAGCAGTGTAATTGTTAGCCCTGGCACATATATATATATATATATATATATATATATATATATATATATATATATATATATATATTATCCTGAATATATTTCTAAGTCCAAATCTTTAGACTAGGCATCAGAAAGCTATGATGCAAGAACTGACCATTCTGTATTTTGCACCTTTAAAAGGTGATGAAAACAAAAATAAAATACAACAACAAAATGAATATGTAACAAAGACCAAATGTGGCTCAGAAAACCAAAATTATCTCTTTTTTTAATTAAAAAAAACAAATTCTTTACATAAAAAGTTCAAGTTTTCTTTCTAATATTTCAGTTATCACTAAGTAACTTAGTAGATACAGATGGAGTAAGTTTTGTCCTAACCTTGCCAAATGTTTGACACAGTTTTCTCATCCATAAAGTATAAAATGCATCTGCCACTTGATCTGTGGTGAATATTCAGGACTGTTGTGAAGATCTTTAGTGCATTTGTTTGATTCTCAATGCATCCAAAGAAAGAAGGTACCCCCTTATGTGACCCTGCACTCTCACCAAAATAACCTCCAAACAAGAACAACAACAGTCAGAGAAGTTGGCTGTACATTAATTTGGTGTGGAAAAGCAGGGCTGGGGAGGCTCAGAGCCCTTGCAGAGAGATCTAGATGAATGGGAAACAAAGGAGTGCTGAGGGGTGGCAATAACAACACTTTGGGTCAGGAAGAAAAGCAAAGGGGTGCCCAAGACATTCAGCCAATTCTCCTACAAGGATTCTTCGCCTCACAGAGAAGGGTATCCTAATATTAGAACCCTGCTTTAGTGCCTGGAGGTACATTTACTGGCCTGTTATGTCCTTTGTCTCAGTTCTGGGGTATACCTAAGCAGCTCAGTGCTGGGTTTTGAGTCATGTAGGAGGAAATATAACTTAGAGATTCTTGGGGCAGGAATACCAGAACAATTTGCCCAAACATAAGTCCCTGAGAACATAAAGCAGGGAAAAGCAAAGCACATACATTAAGTACAAGTCTCAGGGAAGATAAGCAACCCTTTGAACTTGGAGGGACTGGGGACAGGAATTATCCAGAGAATAAGAGGAGGCTCCTGGCAATTGCTGTCTGATAGATCAGCTGGACCACAAAGTACTGGATACACATTTGCAGGGCTAGTTCATAACAGGCTGGGGGTCAAAATTTCATCTCTGCATCCTTATGTTATTCTTTTTGAGGGACATTCCTTCTCATCTTGGTTCCTTTAAATAGAACACCTGTCAGAGCAGTACCTTGCCTGTAGTAAAGGTTAAATCTTTGTGGAAAGGAATTGAAGGTCATTGCCCATGGCGTTGAGATTAGTCTTTATCCTCCATGGAAGATGTGATTTACCTTAAATTATACCACAAATAGTAAATCTCATTTCCCTATCTTTGACTTGGTCCAGACAATTGCACTGTATATTTTCCTTTCATGTTCATGTCTTTAACGTTGCCCAGTAAGGTCCTTCTCAGGTAGCAAGGGAATGTGAGGCAGGAAATAAGAGCCAATTCTTGGCCCTACTACCAAATCATTCTGTCATTCAGGACCCCTGTGCAAGCTTTCTCTGGCTTTGCTCTCAATCACTCCATGTTGTAAATGAGAATAGCAAATTACCTTTTAAAATCATGAGAATGATTGCCCAGATCAGTAGGAGAATGCTACGTATTTCACTGATGCTCCCAGGGATGAAATCACACACATATAAAAGCAATTTCCTTCTTATGGAATTGAGAAGAGTTATAGAACTTGAATTGGGAAATTCATTGTTCCAGTGTTTGAGAGGGTGTGGCTAGTGTTCTAAAAATAAAAAGGCCATTGATAGCTTACACTGACTAAACACTAGTCTTGGCTCCAGCTTGAATCTCCTCTGTAGGTTTTCAAATTCTGATGTGACCAAGAGTTCTTGGTGTTAGAACTGGCACTGGTACTGTCCTGGGATTCAGCTGGCATGTACAAGTCAGCTTCTGCTCACCAAACAGGGAAGATACACCCTTAGCATGCTCTGTTGAGCCCAGGTCTCAGCCATGCCAGGGGCACCAAGAAGTATTGTTCCCCAACACCTAGCTCAAGGCTACAGCATGGGCACTCAGTGAAACATGTCAAGCAGATGAATGTGTTTGCTCTGCACTGCTGAGGATTTTGGGAGCTCCACTTACTCCTTCCTGGGACTAGACATAATTCTGTGAACATGACAGGAACATTTGGTGTGCACCCAAAGCTGCAGAGACGCCCACAGTAACAACAATAACACTTATTATACTTGATAAATCTTCCATGGTTGTAAGTGTTTTACATATTTTGACTCATTTAGCCTTCACAACAATCCTGGGAAGTAGGTACTGTGACTATTATTCCCATTTTACAGAGGAAATCAACAAGGCCTAAAGGTTTGCAACTTGCCTTGGTTACGATGCTACATGATCTGAATATAGGCAGTTTGACTCCAGAGAGGTAGGGTCTCACTCTGGTCCAGGCTGACCTGGTCTCAGGGTGGCCTCGAGCTCTCGGCGATCCTCCTACCTTGGCCTCCCGAATGCTGGGATTAAAGGCATGTGCCACC
The DNA here is from genome assembly GCA_036365145.1 of Orientallactaga sibirica. NCBI lineage: Eukaryota > Metazoa > Chordata > Mammalia > Rodentia > Dipodidae > Orientallactaga > Orientallactaga sibirica. The sequence goes on from JAEOAD010000025.1 coordinate 1,291,744, forward strand.
ACGCCCTGCTGGGTAAGACATTTAATCTAACCTTTCATTTCACAAGTGCAGAAATTGAGGTAGTTTGCCGAGGTCACAGACTGCTTAGCGCACTATGGAGCAAGTGTTTAGGTCTCCCAGCAGCACATCTCCTATGCCTTATCTATGCTGCATGCTATGATGGGCAGTGGCAGCGGGGGCAAAAAGAGCCTCTCCTTTTTATTGTTGAGTCTCTCACTGCCTCACCATTGCACTCAGTGGCTTTTAGTGCTGAGAAGGCAAGCCCAGCCATGTGGGGAAAACAGATCCCAGCCTGCACACAAAAGGCTTCTCAGAGAGACATCCAACCATACCATCCCCCACCCCTCCTTACAAAACTTAATTAATCATGTTTGCATCTGGATCCAGACAAGACAATAGCAGGGGTGTGTTTTTGGTTAGGAATTGAAGCTGAATTCACAGAGGAATGTTGATTAGTTAGTGGTCGGTATCATTTTTCATGCCTTTTTAAGTTACAAAAAATTTTAATATCAAAGCATTTTTCCCTGCACCGCATGTATCTATTTCTCATAAGTGCATTCTGCTGGCATAATTTTCTTTTCCTTCCTGCAGGCTCTGTTTATGAGATGATCCATCAGGTTGTCTCAGAGTCTCTATCCAGCCCTTCAGCAACCAAAGGCGTTCCAGGTGAGCTGTGGGCTGCAGGCCACAGCCTCTCCCCATGTGGAAGAGGAAGCATTTCAGGACAGGGCATCAACTGTCGTTATCAGAAAGCCAACAGTCACCCACTGCACAGATAGCAAGCTCTCTCTATCATGACCTGAGTCTTCACTGTAAACACTGTTTAAGAAAACGACCGAATCTCTTAGAACTGTGGAGGATGAAGCCAACCTGAATGCTTAAATTTATGTCTTCAACTCTGCTTTAGGAAACTGCCCTCAATCTGGGAAAACCCAATGCAGGAAGCATGTCTTCATGTGTACAACATGACCATGTGTGTAGAACATGTCAAGTCACAGATGGTAAGTCATGGCAGATAAGTAATGTTGGAAATATGTGGCAGAGCCGGAAATCTGTCTTCCTGACCAGCCCTCCAGCTAGACTTCCCATTCAGACAAAGGCAATGGAGAAATCACAGAAGACAATGACTTGTCTCTTCCATGTGATCATGGTCTTTTCTGCTCAGTTTCAGGCACCATGTATACAGCTGACTGAGGGGGGGCAACCTTAAGCACAAGATGTACTAAAGATGCTCAGGTACAGGCTAACCTTCTTTTTGCCTCACACACCATCAGGTTACTCTTCACTACTTCCCTAATGCCAGTGGCCCAAAGAGATGGAAGAGATCATTATAGGAACAGTTCTCTGTAAGAAATCAATCTGTTATGATCATATTGGTCTCCAAAACAGTTTTGGTCAGCTGAGGTAGCATTGGTCTTGATCTGAATCCTGATCACATCACTTCTGACTTTGACAAAGAAGGTTGATTGTGAGTTATTGACCTGGAGACCCAGAGTTCCCTGGGATGACCAAAGAACTCACATTCCCAGAAATCAATCAATTAATTAGTTTTTGTTCAGAACATAAGGGGCCATTTGCAGGCTACACATTGTTTTATAAGTATGCTATCCTGGTCTTATGTAGCCTCAAGCCTCACTTTTGGGGTTATTTGGCCTGACTTGGTTTCTTTCTTGTCTCCTTACTCCCCAGGTCTCTTACATGGAAGTGGCCTGCACTAGAGTAAATGTTACATTGTAAGTAGTCCTAGCCCCAGAAAAACCTTTTAGTATCTGAAGCATAAGTGAAGCAGAGGTAGCAAACTGTATGTACCCACTGCCAATGTTGATAAGTAAAGATATATTATAATATAGTCACATTCATTTGTTATAATAGTGTTTATGGCTAACTGTAAGCTATATCAACATAGTTGAGTAGTTGAGGCAGAGTATGTATGGTCTACATATCCTAAAGTGTTTACAGTTTGTCTCTTTGCAGAAATAATTTGCCCTGGTATAAAGATTCTCCCATTTCCAAGTAGAGAACCAATGTTCAAATAGGAAATCTACCCAGATTTCAGATTTCTTGATTGTTCTCCCTCAAGATCTAAACCATAGACAACATTCTCATTAGAAAAGTCCCTTTGTTTTATTTTTAATATTTTCAGTCTTTCTGATTTCTGACTCCTAGTAGAAAATTTTTAAAGTATCATGTAGCTGTGACAGGAAGTAAGAAGGATAAAATGTCTTGAAGCTTAAGCTCCACAGTGTGCTTTAGGAATCAAGGGATGTCTGTAGGCTCTTGATCTTCCTAGGAACTGGGAACTGAATGGTGATCCTCCTCAGTTATTGACTTACAGACACAGACTCAGAATAGGTTTGAGTTAACTCTAAATGGTTGTGATGGTTTGATTTAGGTGTCTCCCATAAACTTAGGTGTTTTGAATGCTAGATTCCCAGCTGATAGAGATTTAGGGATTAATGCCTCCTGCAGGCAGTGTATTTTTGGGGGAGGGCTTATGGGTATTATAGCCAGTGTCCTCCTGCCATCATGGAGATTCCTCTTGAGCCTGTAAGCCAAAATAAACCCTTTTTCCCCAAAAGCTGCTCTTGGTCAAGTGATTTTTGCCAGCAATGTGAACCTGACTGCAACAACAGTGATCTGATAAAAATCCGGTCACTTATATGTTTTATTGTAAATTTTAAAAATTTTATTCATTTATTTATTTGCTTTTCCTATAGACATAGGCTGTAAAGCATGCACAAAGGAAATTAATCTTTAGAATATAGATATTAAAAAATGTTGGAGCAATATAATCAGTTTTATTATCTGGGTCAAAGCAGATATTTCTGTAATATTTGCAGACTTTTGCTTAGGAAAATGGATGAAGAATGAGGATCAGAGTTATTAAGGTCCTTTCATGAAGACACATCAACCTCTAGTCAGGTTTATGTGAAAGCCTATATCCTAAGAATCCTAATCTCTAACCTGGCTATTGGAGACAGGGAAGATCGATATCTCTGGAAGGCTCTGCTAGAGCTGGCCCTGGGATGATCCTTGCTGCTGGATTGAGTTGCTTCCCAACTGGCCTCCCTAGGTGCCTCTTTCCTCAAATCACACATCTAGCTGTTCCCTTACTCTCTTCCAGGACCCATGTCTTCCTCATATTATTGTTAGAATGTTGCTAATTGAGAGTTCCCAAGCATTGAGGGTATACTTTTTTTTAATTGCCTAAACCTCAATGCTTCTTTTGGATCACCATCCAAGAAGGACTGCACATGCTGTGGTCCAGGTACAGTGGGATGGGAAAAGTTGAGGAGGGCACCATATTCACACAGCTCATAAATATCAAAGAAGAAGCATCAACTCAATCTACTGAGTCCAGTTCCCAATTGACAGCAATGTCTACAAGGAAGTAAAGGCTCAGTGCTCCAGCTATGATGAGGCCAGCTGACAGCCTTTAATGAGGACTTACTGAATGAAAAGCCTGTGTGCAGTGTGGGGATTTGACGTGAGGCCACTGACAAGTCCCTGCAAGCTGAAAGATAGTGGAAGCTGTGAGGCAGCCCACGACAGGAAGATCTGAGACATTAGGCTAATATTGGGGACCAGCAGAAAAAGCCTGCTTACTGGCACAGCCTGACTATTATCTAATCATTTCTTACTCAAAAGCCTGGATGGAAAGATCAAAGATTTAGAATATCTCATAATTCTCAGTCTTGTAAGCAAGATTGTCATTAAATAAAAATGGCTTAGAATATTTAGATCAGTGCTCAATGGGAATAACTTCACACCCATAGGAGCCCTGTGAGAAATGTGGCCCTCCATTCTACAAAAGGGGAAAGTAACTCAGAAAGATTAACTTATGAGTTCCAAATCACACAGATTGTAATAGGCAGAGCTGGAAACCCCCATGTCTGGACTGCAGCTGTCCATATTGATCCCCAAGGGAGGCATTAGAGAAGGCAGATCACAGACGAGCAGCTTTTAGGCTCGTCCTCTCAAAAGATTATGCAGACAGACCTGGGGACAAGCAGCATCTCCCAACCTATGGTATCCATTGGAGACTGAAATTTAGCTTGATTTTCTTCCCAAGCCACAGTTCCAGCAAGGGAATGGGCCCTTCCTGAAATGTCCATTCTCAGATACCCATAAGACAAGGGCATGAACCTGCTTTGCACCTATGCATATAGTAAGAAAGACAGATGTGAGGAAAGATAGTCTACCCCCACCTGGGCAATGTAGACACAGTTGGGATAATCTTGTGATTACTCTCATTGTATTAATGCTTTGGTTGTTGTTGCTTTGTGTTCGTTTTCTACCTGCTTCAGTCACTCCTTTTCTTCACTGAGTACTTACATGAAGTCAGGCAGCAGAACATTTACCTATAAGAGATCTTTGCCAAGAACAGCAGATCAAAAAATTAAGAAGAAAGATAGAGATCTGGGGGAATGGCTCAGTTGGTAAAATGCTTGCTGTGAAAGTATGGGGACTGATTTCAGATCCCCAACAGCCACATAAAACCTGGGCATGACATCATGCTCCTATAATCCTAGTGTTGGGGAAGCAGAAACAGGAAGATTCCCAGGGCTTGTTGGCTAGCTTATCTAGCTAAGTTGTTGAGCTCTGGTTCAGTGAGAGACCCTGTCTCAAAATATAAGATGGAAAGTGATAGAGGAATACATCCCTACATCAACATTTGCCCTCCACAGGTATGCACATACATGTGCACCCACACACACATGTGTCCCCACATGCATATTAACATGCAAACACACATGCTCATACATACCATAAGTGCATATACATGCCAAAAAAAGAAAAAAGGATGAAGGGCAAGAGTGAATCATATTCTCAAGTTGCATATAAAGTATGAAGTTTACTAATGTCTTGGCAGAAGGAGATTTTAATAAAGAATAATCCACAGATATTTCTTAGTTAATATGGACTCAGGGCTAAGCCTGTACTTTCACTGAAAACAGAATAATTTAGAAAAACAGTGAAAATTATCAGAATCATAAACCTTTTTCACCAGCTTGTGGTATGAATGCAGTTTAATCTCATTTTTCAAGGCCTTTCTCTATCTATCCAGTGTCCTCTTTTCCCCCATCTACTCACTCAGTTATCTAAGAATCATTGAGAATATCTTAAAGATAGAAGACCTAGTTTTGGGGGGTGACTACTACCCTTCATCTTGTCCCTTGATTGTGTTTTTGAACATTGATTGTGTGTAGATTATAAATTAGTGCTTTGGTGTGGCTGGAGGGACACCTTTAGTGGTGCTACATGATAACTATTTTGGATCATAGTATCATGGTCAGCATCTTGCCCCAAATGGAACTCCTGTGCTAAAGTAGGTGGTCAGCCACCTAGTGCATGTGAACAGCAGCTACTTTCTCCATTCTTTTAGCTTTTGTACTGAGCTGGAATTACGAGTCCAGACTTTCCCTCTCCATATGTTATTCTGTGGGCTTAATAGACTTCAGTAGGGAGCACTCTTGGGGCCACCCTCAGGCCCATTTTCAAATATTAGAAAGCAGGAGCCTTAGAATGTTTTCTCCCAGAAGGTCCTTGTATGGGCTGAGAAAGCCAGAGCCCTTAAAGACTTGCAACTTCGCCTCTCAGATCACCAACAGTAGGGTGATGTGATAGGCTTCTTTGCTGGCATAACCCAGAAGGATAGTTCAATTACCCCATAAAAGAATAAATACTTTTAGATTTCTAGAGTCCCTACTTCAAGACAAAAGAGAAAGTACATTTCATTTTCATCTCTACAGAAGTCCTGCTACATATACTGATCTGATGACATGGCAAATTGGATGGTGGAGAAATTACCATGGTGTGGCCCAGAAATACCAACAAGAAGACAGGCTTGACAGGGAAGTTGGATCAAATACCTCTTTGTTCTTGAACAGACTTCTGCTCTGTGGGCCAGGGTGAAGTGTCTTGCCTCTGCCTAGGATGACAAGCAAAATGCAGAGGGAAGCTCCTAGCTTCATGTCCCACACTCCTTCTCATTTTCTGTGGGCCACAAAGGTCCTTAGTTAGTGACTCTGTAATAGCTGCATCCTTTGGAGCAGGGGCAGAACTTTGCTTTCTATGGGAATTACCACCTCTCCATACAAGGATTCATTAGCATTACCATTCTTCAGAGGAAGAAGCAGATGCAGAGGATGAAGTAACCTGGCCTAAGATTGCCCCATCTAGAAGTCTCATCCAGCTTGACTAATTCCAGGCTCTGAATAATCAGCCCTGTATTATGCCCAGGCTTAGATGCAACTGGAGTGAAGAAAAGAATACCATTGCTGCTGTGCCCCTGTGCTCAGTCTAGCAGTGCACTGTGAGGTAGGCTGAGACCTCTGGGTACATACAGCCTTTATCAGCATGGGCTAAGGCGGCTCTGCTGCCAGAGAAGGCCGGCAACAACCAAGAGAGGATCCCCCACAAGAAATATATCGCCTGCTGACACTTTTATGACCCTGGTCGGCTTACAAAACACAGGCTGGTGGGTGCACAGCTCTGCTTTCCCAGACCCAGCTTGACATCACATGCTGGCCCTGGGCTGCCACTTGGAGTCAGGAAAGCCTATATATTTCCCTTCTGAGATAAGCTAGTGGTTCTAGTCAGGTGCAGAAAGCCAATAAATCACCAGCAAAGTCTCAGTGTATCTATCAGTCAGGAGGCTTGTCATCTTCCAGGCCTTGATCCACATGAAAGCCAGGAGCAGGAGAGGCGGGGCAGGGGGAGGGGCGCCCAGACTCAGGCACCTGGAGGGAAGTGGGGCTGGATCTGCAAATGTTCACAGCTCTGAGGGGCCAGGGAAAACAGCCTGCTCCTGCTCTGCACGCTTCCTTCTCTTTGAAGTCTGTAGCTCGGGACTGGAGTTGAGGGAGGCAAGTCCTCCAGCTTGGAGCTCTTAATATTCACCTCATGTACCACTTTGGGAGAAAGGAAAGTATAAAGGAAAGAAGAGATTTAGGGTGATTTCACACAAGATTGTCTTGTCTTGTTTCTTCACTCTAAAAATGAAGTGGAAACAACAGTGGGAGGTGGGTGCCAATCTTAAAAAACAAAAGGGCCTTTTTTCAGGTCCTCTGTTTCTTCCAGGGAGCAAATTAATGCCTGTCAATTCTGATGGACTTTGGTCAAATTCCATCTCTGACATTATCACTTTTTTTTGTTTGTTTTTTGAGGTAGAGTCTCTCTATCCCAGGCTGACCTGGAATTTACTATGTTGTCACAGGGTGGCCTCAACTCACAGCAATTGTCCCACCTCTGCCTCCCTTGGGCTGGGATTAAAGTTGTGTGCCACCCATATATAAATTTATTTAATTAAATTAATTTATTTGCAAGAGAGAGAGAGAGAGAGGGAGGAAAAGAGGGAGAAAGTGTGTGTGTGTGTGTGTGAGAAAGACAGGTGAATGAATGGGACCAGAGCTGCTAGCCACTGCAAACAAACTCCTTATGCATGTGCCAAGTTGTGCTTCTGAATTTATGTGGGAATTGAACCCAGATCATTGTCATTTTTGAACTTGAATAAATTATCTTCCTATCTTTACTGCCACTTTGCAGGTATAAGTAGGAACCTAAACACCTATATTGTACAGTCAGTTGTGGAATTAAATGAGGCAATACCAGTCTATTGTTTAACTTCAACCTACATGCAATAAAATCACGGACAAATGAGAGTTGCACTTTTATACTTCCTTCTTTTATAAAATGCTGGTCATTTCTAGGTGTAGGATGTGTATTCTGAGCCTACCCTATACCCAGTTTTCATATATCACTTACCACAACCAGTCTCCTGAGAAGCCTAGGCCTGGAAGTCTAACTCTGATTTGCATGAGCCCTTTTCTTTGGAGACATTTGGAGGGCTTCTTCTTGTGTCTCTATAACATCTGTATAAGGGACACCACAGGATTGTAAATGAGAGACCCTGTACGCCCTCTTGGGAACCTGAGTCTCCAGGGATGACAAGGGAAGTATTTTGGTCACCGCTGCCTTGATGGACTCTTTTTTTTTTTTTTTTTTTAAATCTCTCATTCACCAGTCTTCTAAAGAAATCTTCTACTTGAAAGCTGTGGGGACCTTTAACCTTTAACTCCTCAGGGTCTCAGCTTCTTCAACTGCAAAATGAAGAGCAGGAATGCCAGTGATTTTCAGTATGAGATGTTGGGATTTGGGGCCAGGACTGTTGGGAATGTTTAGATTCTAGGTGTTGTATATTTAATGCTAACAGAATCCCCAAGTTTTCACAGTCAAATAGGCCTTCACATTTTTCAAACAGCCAGAGCTGTTTATACTTATAGTGTATTTGATAAGGATTCCTAGCTCAGATACTTGCCAAGTATCCTTGCTATGATGTTTATCAATTATGAAGCTGGGTAATGTTCTCTTTATAAAAATATATATGATAGAAACAATCAAACGTGTTCATATTACTCGTTACAGAGCAATAGCAAATATATAGTTACAAAAACGTGTACATGATAACATGAAAATGTTTTCTGAAGATAAGGTATTATTATTATATGAAAATAATAATAATATCTTATTAATAGGCTCAAGGCATTGCATACACATCCTTCCATTTAATTTTTCAAGGTATCTCTGAGATCAGTTTTGGTATTTTAATTTTCTATGAAAAAAATCTATAAAAGGTTAAGAGATTTCTGCAAGATCATATAGCTAGAACTTGAACACAGACCATCTAATTAGAAAACTCTGGCACTAAATAATGTCTTCTATTTCCTATTCATGTGGAATGTGAGTCCTAAGATCAGTGCAGTTTTTCCATAATCAAGCTACATCAGACATCAACTGTAAGACAGAGGCTCTTAAGGGAAGCTAGTGATTTTAGCAGGGGATCTCTCTATTCCATTGTCTCCCACAAACTGACAGAGATTTTTGTTTTCTTTGTCTCTTGTACCTTCTTCTCTGAGAATGAAGCTTCTTTTCAATGTTCTCCAGCTCTCTGCTCCTATTACCTACACACACACACACACACACACACACACACACACACAGAGAGAGAGAGAGAGAGAGAGAGAGAGAGAGTGTTTCTCAGTTGGTTTTAAGATTTTCAAAAGCAAAAATACAGGATGTCCATTCATATAAACAATAAATTTTGGTACAAGACTATCCTGAATGCTGCATATCATGTGTTTATATTTTAAAATTATTCCTTTTATTTATTTATTTTAATTTATTTATTTGAGAGCAACAGACAGACACACAGAGAAAGAGGCAGATAGATAAGAGAATGGGCGTGCTAGGGCCTCCAGCCACTGCAAACATACTCCAGATGCATGCACCACCTTGTGAATCTGGCTTATGTGGGTCCTGGGGAATTGAGCCTCAAACCAGGGTCCTCAAGCTTCACAGGCAAGCACTTAACCACTAAGCCATCTCCCCAGACCTAGAATTATTCATTTGTGATCATAAATAAAATTTAATTGGATGTCTTGTATTTCATTTAATGATTCTAACCAGAAATCATAACATTTGAATACTCCTCAGTCTTCAATCCATTAACATAGCTAGAGAGGATCAGAACTCCAAAGGAGACAGTCAGAGACCTGTAGAACACAGAAGTCTTTGTCCCAGTCTAGCTGCCAAGAAAATCACAAAGGAAGTTTTGAGTTTTAGACCAGCTTCCTCAACAAGTCACATTGGTTCCTTTTTTTCCCTCAGCACCCAATTGGCCCTAGTTTCCCTTCAGTCTCTCCATTTCACTTCCCTGTACATGCTGGTACTATGCACGATCTTCTATTTTAGTCCCTTCTCTCAACAGTTTGCATATGATTTCAATGGTGAAATTAAAGTACAAACAACTGGAATGTCTTTCCAATATTAATCAGCAAGTGATGGAGCAGGTCATGAACTCTATAAACCCTGGTTCTTAAAGCTATGCTACCTTCAATTTACATAAGCATGGTGAAGAGGAAAGGTGTCACAAAACTTGAAATAAGTCTTAGATCATAGTGCTCAATCTAGAGGAAGGTAGATTCCTAGACTGTGTCTCGGTGTTTTCTTTTCTGAAATGGTACTGATCACAACCATACCTGTCTCTCCTACCCTGTAGCAGTGCTTAAAGATCATAAGAACAAGAGTATGTGAGGGTGCTTTTTAAATAACAAAGAACATACAAATATGAGCTGTTATTATTTCCAGCTGGGGTTGTCTGGGACTACTTCAATGAGGGCATTATAAATGATTGATAAGACTTTACGTAGTATTTGTGATTTAAGTGGGAACAAGTCTCAAGTCAAAGACTAAGATTCTGGTACAGAATATTGGTTGCAGCACCCCAGACAGAGGGCTTTGGGTGAATGGATGGGGGCTGGGCCCAAACTCAAAATATTAGTCAGCTTAACTTAGATCCGAGGTTTAAGAATTGCTTTTAAATGTTGATTATTTAGTAGTTTATTAAACATATCAAGGAAAGTGACGATTTACTTGAATGCTTACCTTGTACCAGGCATTGTTCTATGTATTTTTTATCTATTTGTTATTTAATGTTTATAACATTCTAGTTAGATGAAAATCTCTATGGGCAATATAACTATCTCCATTTTTATAAATAGAGTCACATTACTAATAAGTAGTAGAGATTGGATTTCAACCCAGTCATTCTGACCCATCAGACAGAGGAAGAGGGAAGGCATGGATATGGAAAGGAAGGATATGGAAATGGAAAGACTGGAAGGAAGGAAGGAGGAAAGAAGAAAAGAAGGAAGGAAGGAAGGAAGAAGAAAAGAAGGAAGGAAGGAAGGAAGGAAGGAAGGAAGGGAAGGAAGGAAGGAAGGAAGGGAAGGAAAGAAGGAAGGGAAGAAAGGGAGGAAGGAAGAAAGAAAGAAAGGATGTTTTCTTGAATTGGTTATTCTGAAACCTGGAAAAGGAACTCACTTGAAAAGGCAGATAATTTCCAGGTGAAACATATTCTGAGAAATTTGAAGCAAGGTCTTTGGGGCTTTCTTTGCCATCAGTAGAGCATGTTCACTTCATCTATAGACTGCAATAGAGCCACTATTTCTACAGTGGAGATACAAACAGGATTTGGTAGAGCTAGAGAGATTGCTTAGTGGTTAAGGTGTTTGTCTGCGAAGCCTAGGGACCCAGATTCAATTCTCCAGGTCTCACATAAGCCAGGTGCACAAAGTGTCACATGCATCTGGAGTTCGTTTGCAGTCGCTAGAGTCCCTGGCATTCCCATTCTCTCTCTCTCTCTCTCTCTCTCTCTCTGTTTTTCTCTGTTTTTCTCTCTCTGTCTCTAATAAATAAATAAAATCTTTTTTTAAAAAAGCAGTATGTGATGAAAGAAAACAGTGGAAGTTTGAAGGGGAGGGTTAGGGAAGGCCTTCTGGCAGAAATGATAGTCAAGTGAGTTTTAGAGAATTAATAGGTCAAAGACAAAGTCAGGGAAAGGAACACAACAACAATGCAAAGGAAACATGCAGAGATGAAAGATGTTGGGGATATTGCAACTAGGTACAGGTCACATGTGTGCTAAACCAAAATGCCTGGTGTAATGCAGGAGGAAGCAGAGTCCTAAATTATTTTTCAGTATGGTTATATTTATGTTAGATGTCTCCTCTGACCAGAATGGGGAGGATGATTTTGATAGGTGGAAGATAGGGCAAGAGATAGGAAGAGTGGTTGATTCAATCCCACCTCTTGAGACAATTAATTGTAGAGCTGATAAGGAAGCTAAAGAAATAGTTGTTTTTTAGATATAGTTAATCATGGTCTGGATTGAAGTGGAGTTGGGAGTACTGGGAGGTCTGGATTAGTTTCTGGTGTTTGATTCAAGTCTGGAGAGACTGTGGTACTACTAACAAAGGTGTGGAATACTGAAATGGGACACTTCCAGGGCAAAGGAATAGATTTGTCCAGCAGCAATGAGCATATAATAATATATATATAATGAGCATAGTAAACAAGAGAATCTGGGAAACAATCAGAGACAGAATAATTGATTTGGCTTTTCAAAATAAATAATTTGTTAGCTACTGTGGGGGTGAGATATGAAGTTAGGTACTAGACTTAGAAGTCAGGATAATACAGATTATATATACTGTAGTATCGAAAAAACCCCAAATTTCAATGGTTTCAGAAAAAAAAATATCTTATAGTACATATCAGATGTGTTTTAGAGGGTCTATACTCTAAACCATCACTTAGGAACCCAAGCTATCAAGATCAAATCATCTTGAAATTACAGCATCTAGTATACGACAGTCTTCCTATATCACTTGGGCAAGAGGAGAGAGATGGTAATGGTTCACACGTGGAATTTTTACTATCTCAACCTACGAGTAACACATCAGATCTTCTTGTCTTTCCTTGGGAGAATTGGTCTTATAATCCCACTTAATTTGAAGGGCTCACTGGAAGTTGTACAGGTGCAATGTTACTTGGATGACTGTCTCTCTTGCATGTCATCAGCATATGGAGGTGATTAAATATAGGAGAGTATAGCACCAGTTGATGCAGAGCCCATAGAGTCAACATAGAATGGTTGTTGTAGTTACCATCACACTGTTGGCACAAAACACTCAACCAAAACCAGTTGATGGGAGGAAAGAACTTATTTTGGCTTACAATCTTAAGGAAAAGCTTCATGATGCAGGGAAAAGATGGTAAAGTAGAAGCTAGTCATCACTTCTTGTGAAAGCAGGTAGAAGATAACAACAAGAAAGTACGCTGCAGTCTGGCAAGGAGGAAACAAGGATAACATCCCTAAAGCCACCCCCAGAAACACACTTCCTCAACCAAGGACCCAACTCCAAAATTGTCACCAGTGGGTACTAAGCATTCAAAACACTTAAGTCTATGGGGGACAACTGATTCAAACCACCAATGAGGTGCTCAAGCCAGGGACATTGATAAGTGTATAAAGAGGCACAGAATTTCTCATACAGTCTAGAGAAGCAGTAACACAAAGACTGCAGTCACCTGCATTTGTGAACCAAGAGGGGTACAGCTGAAAGTAGGAGGGATAGTAGGAAGAGAATCAGCAGGAGAGGGGGAAAAAGTACATTATATACATGTATAAAAATGGTCTAGCAAAACCCATTGCCTGGCACAATGTATAGTAATCATGAAAAAGAGAGCCTCCTTTTTATTGGAGTAATTATTTAATCAAATTTTTATTTTAGAAAAAGAAAAAGGCCAATTATAAACTGTGTGGAAAGATCCATGTTCCCAAGGCCATGGTATCTAGAAGTTCTCTGAAAGTGACTGTGATGATAGGTGGTCTATCTTTGCCTTATGGTATTATTAAAAATAATAAATAACTTTGTAATTAGAAATACACAGGCCATAATTGAAATGGACTTTTAGTTCTGTAAACTTAAACACAAATCAATGTTTGCCTACCATTAGTGAATATTCTTTTTTTAATTAGTTATATATATAGTGTATATACAGCCATGATGGTACCATCATCAGCCTTCTCCCTGTCCTCCCCCCATGGGTAATGTGAGTCTTGCCTTATGGGGGTAGCCATCAGTTATGTGGGAGAGGCAATGACTCTGTGCATAATGACCCAACTCATGGCTCTAACTATCTTTCAGCCCCCTCTTCTGTAAATTTCCCTGAGCCATGTTGGGTTCATTTTAGGCCTATTTCAGTGATGAAGTTTGGGCAGTCTTGGTGTCTCTCAATATCTGTTTTGGTAGGTGTTTAATGTTCTTTGTGTCTATTTCCTTCACCCTTGTGCTGGTACTAGGTTCACCAATAGAGCAGCACTCTTGCTCATTTCCCCAATAACTCTATGGCTTCAGCTGCTGCCCTGGTGAGGTGCAATGGGCTGATTCTCTCCTCAGGTTCTGTGTCCATCTGAAAAAGAGAAGCAGATTCTCCAATGGAGAGTGAGGTCAGTGCAAGATACATGGCTAACCATTATTATTTAGAGAAAATTTAATAGGTGTAGGTCCTCTTGTATCCCACTATTGGTGGGAGCTTGATATTGGAGAGTGGATTCATTTTTGGATATGGTTCTGACCTGTTTCCCAGTTCCAGGCATGGGTTCTGTTCCACTAAGGATCTGTTAGCCAAATCAAGAGCAATTGGTAGCCCACCATAGCTGTGTGCCACTATTGCACTTGTGTGAGCATCATGTCAGGTTGTTTGCTGCTGAGTAGCTTAGACCATGAGTTGCTTAGACATATGTTGGTCATTTTCACCCAATCACTTATGTAGCACCTTCTGGCATTAGACAAGCTAACTGTCTGGGGATTGACTCTTTTCCAGATTCCAGTCAGGTCTCTCCATGTTCCGTCCCAACGCATATGGTGTCTTTAGCAGCAGGGTCTTACCATTAACCTTTGGTGGGTCATCAAGTACTCTGACAGAAATCTGTCTTCTTTTGGGAAATCTTGTAGGTCTCACTGATCAACAGCTCATTGTGGGTGTTAACCACATGCTGGTACTGGGAGTTACAGGTCAGTGCCAAGGGAAAAGAAGGAAGAAAAAATATAGGTAATATGAAAGAGAAAGAGAGAAAAGAAAGAAGAGGGAGTGATAGAGAGAGAAACAGGAGAAGATTGAGGTTAGTCTTCATCATACCCTCTCCAGGCCCCTGTGATTCAGATGTTCTCTCTAAGCACCTGATTCAGGTTGGACCTTTTAGTATGTCTTTCAGGATATAGGATTTTATGATACCATTTCCATTTGGGTCCATTTTTTTGTCATCCCCCCCCTTGCTCTGCCCTCCCACCTCACCATCCCTATTGTCCAGTCCTTGAGATGTCTATTAGGTGTGTCAGCATTTCAGGCAAATACAAATTAGGAGCCTCAGATGAGTAAGACTATGTGGTGCTTATCTTTCTGTGACTGGGTGAGTTCACTGAGAATGATCTGTTCCAAGTTTGACCATTTCTTCAAATTGCTTTGTGTCATTTTTACTTAATGCTGTGTAGAATTACATTGTGTAAATATACCACATCTTAGTTATCCATTCGTCTAATGATGGGCATCTGGGTTAATTCTAGCTCTTAGCCAGTACCATGTTGCTTTTATTACTATGGCTTTGAGGTACAGCTTAGGAGTTTCCATATTGCTTTCCATAGTGGTTGTACCAGCTTACATTCCCACCAACAGTGAATGAGGGTTCTTATTTCTCCACACCCTTACCAGCATTTGTTGTCATTAGACTTTTTAATGTTTGCTATCCTTACTGGGGTAAGGTGGAATCTCATAGATGTTTTAATTTGCATTTCCATGATGATTAGGGATATTGAACATTTTCTTAAGTGTGTGTTTGCCATTTGTATTTCTTCCTCTGAGAACTCCCTGTACAGTTCTCTACCCCATTTTGTGAGTGGGTTGTTTGACTTTTTATTGTTTAGGTTTTGAGTTCTTTGTATATTTTAGAAATTAGGCCTCTGTCCAATGTGTATCTAGCAAAAATGTTCTCCCATTCTGTGGGTAATCTATTGGCTCTGCTTATTGTATGTTTGTTTGTAAAAAAGCTTTTCAACTTCATGAGTTGAGTGGTTGTTTAATTTCCTGAGATACTGGGATTTTGTTCAGGAAGTCTTTTCCCACTCCTATGTCATGGAAAGTTCCTCCTACTTTTTCTTCTAATAGTAAGTAGCAGTGTTTCTGGTCTTATATTGAGGTCTTTGATCCATTTGGACTTGATTTTTGTGCATGGTGAGAGGTGTGCACCAAGTTTTATTTTCCTGCATATGCTTATCCAGTTTGTCCAGCACCATTTATTAAAGATGCTGTCTTTTTTCCAGTATACATTGTTAGGGCCTTTGTCAAATATCAAGTAGCTGTAGTTCCTTGACCCAATGTCTAGGACCTCGATTCTGTTCCATTGGTCTATAATCCTGTTTTTATGCCAGTACCATGTTGTTTTTATTACTATGGCTTTGTACTATAGCTTAAGATCAGGTATGGTGATTCCTCCAGATGTATTTCTTTTGCTGAGGATATGCTTGGATATCTGAGGCCTTCTGCCATTCCATATGAATTTTGAGATCATTTTTTCTATATCTGTGATGAAAGATATTGGGATTTTTATTGGTATTGCGTTAAATCTATACATTGATTTTTGTAAGATTGCCATTTTCACAATGTTAATTCTTCCTATCCAGGAGCATGGGAGGTCTTTCCATTTTCTCAAATCCTCCTCAATTTCTTTTTTGAGTGTTTTTAGTGAATATTCTTATAGAATGGAGAGTTTATTGAAAGTAAAGTTATTGGGTTTATTATTATTATTATTGAGAGAGAGAGAGACACACACACAGAGAGAGAGAGAGAGAGACAAAGGAAGAGGCAAAGAAAGAGAGAATGGGCACACCAGTAGCCTCTCAGTCACTGAACGAAATCCAGACACATGCTCCCCCTTATGGGCAAGCGTGACATTGCACACTTGTGTCACTTTACCTCTGGCTAAATGAGGGACCTGGAGAATCCAATGGGTGCTCTTAGGCTTGGCAGGCAGGCGCCTTAACTGCTAAGCTATGTAATTATTGTTTTAATTACATTTCTCAAATTGAATTAATAACTCACATTTATGATTTCTCCAAGCAAGGGCAGTAACAAAAACAGCAGCAACAACAACAACAACAAAATCACTGTTTCCTTTAGTGTGTGTGTGCTTTTACTGGGGAAAACTAAGGAATAAAGCAACTCACACACAGTCACATACAGCTGCTGAACACTCCTGGAGGAATCTAGTAGAATATAGCTATAATAAATAAAAATTGTGCAGCTTGTAAAGTTCCCAACAGGCCAGGAGTTAATCACAGGGAACAGAGATAAGCTCCCACTTGCCCATAAACCACTCACAGGGAGAGACCAGGGAACAGAGAGATAACCCCCCACTTGCCAGCAAGTTACCCACAGGGAGAAACCAGGGAACAGAGAGATAACCCCCCACTTGCCAGCAAGTTACTCACAGGGAGAAACCAGGGAACAGAGGTTAGTCCACACCCCCACACACACACACCAGCCTGAGTTACTGATTGACTTGAGCTAGCTGGAATAAGAATTATAAGAAGTTTAAACTGTGAAAGTGCTAGGTTATGTCACGTAGGCTTCTGTAACCTTTGCTTGTTTGCACCCACTATAGATGAAAGACATGAAAACCCAGGACTGGAGCCATTATAGAGATATCTGGGTGTCAGCCCATTAGCGTGGATAAATCTTCCTCTCCTGTGTCCAAATGGCTCTGAGTCTCAATCTGTCTGTAAATTCCCAAAACAGGAGCAGAATTTGTTGACCACCTATTAGATACTAGTTAACTACCACACAGAAATTTACTTAATCTTCTCAACTGTCCAGTGGAAAAAAAAATCTCTTGTATCTTCATTTCATAGTTGTTGCAAAATTGAAAAGAGGGTTTAAGTTGACAAACCCCAGAAACTACATTCCATTTTTCAGCTGAGCAGACAGAACATGGGCCTTCATTTCTGCTTCTGGCTAAGTTCTTCAATTCCCATCGGTCCAGAACTATGAGCATACATTTGAAAGGAGCCATGGATCTGTGAACTTGAGAGGAACTAACTGTCAGCCTTCAGCCACATGCAGGAAAGTAGGTGTTTCCATCTGTGGACTTGTCAGGCTGCCTCTTTCTAAAAAGTCTTTCCTCCTGCTTTTGAGTTTTCTTCAATAAAACATTTCACTCCCTTGCAAAGGAAGACCCCTGTGTAGACTGGGGATGGCCCAATATGGTTCCATTTAGTTCTCTGAGGACGGGAAAAGGGGCAACTTTTGCTCACATAACTTGCCCAGCAAGTGGTATCTCCTATCCCAGAAAAAAAAATCTGAATGTAAATATGAAAAAAAATCCTGGTTATTTTTTCAGCTCATGAGTTGAATTTCAATACTTGTCTGCTGGCACTCACTTTCCCACTCCACTGCATTCATCTTGGGTCCTGTGGGGACACTTGTGGGAGAGGCTGGGTGTGGAGCCATCTTCTGGCCATACATTGCAATGGCATCCTTCTGAGTAGTTCTGCTTCTGCAAGGAAAAAGGCTCTGGTAGCTTACTTCAACATCTTTGAACAAGCTTTTGACTGACTGTCAAAGACTGACCACTGGAGAAGCACAATCACGCCTGTGCCAGCTGCACCTTCTGTCCGCTCACATGTACAGAAAAGGTCGCTGTACAGACGAGAAGTTTATCTTTTGGTCAGGCTTGCCTTCATCTCTTCTGCCTCTAGTACCAAAGGGAAGCCCTCTCCCTACACCTATTTTGCTCTAGGACAGCTGCTTATTAGCCCTTTTGCAGTAATGACCAGATCACCTGAACATCCTGGGAGCAGTAAATGCTGCATCACCATTGGTTGGCAAACCTGTATGCAAATTTGAATCACTGTTGTTTTGTTTTTAAGTTGTTTGACCAAATAGCATATTGGTAGCTTTATAAATAACCTTAGATGATTATCAAGTGTAATCTGTCTGAGAACTTTTGTATTTCAGACCAGATGTTCACCTGCCAGAGGTGTTTAGATCTGCATAGATTTTTAAGAACTTTTCCATCCTATACCTTCAAGCCCTAAGAAATATATTTGTAAAGTTAAAATCTCAAGCAGTGAAAAGGGAAAGGGTGCACAGTTTAGCTAAACAGGTCTGCCTGGCTTCTCATAGTACACATGCCATAGCCTGCCAGAATGTTGGAGTGCCCTATCCAGTACTTAACTCTGGATACAGAGGTAAATTCTGATTTATCCCTTACTGATGTGCAGTCTTGGGTAAGTAAGGTATTTAACCTCTCTAAGATTCAGCTTCCACATCCATGAAATGGGGATTATAGATGTATCTATTACATAATGCTACTCTGAGGAACTAAATAATCAAGTCCTAACCCATAGAATTCTATATGACAACTGCTACATTACTATGCCTATTATCACTATTGTTCTTTTTATTACTCTTTGGGCATAGGAGAACCAGGCATCTTTATTAATTGTAGAGAAATAGGTTTGGTGCCTAAGAACCTTCTCAATTCAAGTTTCAACTCCACAGTTACTGGTCTATGATCCACCATAACTACCACCTTTGACGAAATTTCTACCTCAAACTCCAATTGTGCTCAAATACCCTCTGTTCAATCCTTACACAGGATCTTGATTCCTAACCTGCCCTCACCTCCTGTTTGCTCCTTCTCCAGACTGATGCCTCAATCTACCATTATTTAACTGACAAACAAAACACTGGGAGTCATGTTAGACTCCTATCTGGCCTGGCACTACTACTAGAAAATGAAACAAACAAAAACACAGATAATCAAGTCCAATCCAGAGTTCTAATTATTCAATCTCTTCAATTGCCCTCATACAGGCTCTTATATCTGGTTTATTTTAACTTCTATTCTTTTTTTTTTTTGTTTGTTTGTTTTGTTTTTGGAGGTAGGGTCTCACTCTAGCTCAGGCTAACCTGGGATTCACTATGTAGTTTCAGGGTGGCCTTGAACTCTTGGTGATCCTCCTACCTCTGCCTCCCGAGTGCTGGGATTAAAGGTGTGCACCACCACGCTTGGCTCTTATTTTAACTTCTAATTCTTAATTCCTCCTTCTCATGCAACATACCACATGTAGCAGGGAGATATAAGTGGAATCATGTTTAGTGGTCTCTATCATTTCACTCCTTGAACTGAGCCGGCCGGGGCATACAAACACAGACACTGGTAGGTCAGGCTGCCAAAACAAACTTGTGCCATAAACTGTTGGTAAAACACTAAACATTTGGCACTGTGAGCTGTGTAACAAGGTAGATATATTGGTTACGTTTCAAACCAAGCAAAACATCTCTTAGATATCAACCCCTAGACAGTCTGAATTACTTACTAGCCAACCATGTAAATTTTTATTTTTTAGTATGGCCTATAAGACATTTCATGATATGAATCTTATTATATATCTGGCCCCATCTCAACCCCTCTCTCTTTGCACTTGGTGCACAAGTAATCCTGAATCACTTGAAAATCCCTGAATAAGTCATATGTTCTTGTAGTCTTCTAGTTTTTTCAATTTTATACATCTCTACATAGAATGTTCTTCTTTGGGACGAACTATTTGGGAATTGGAAGATGACAATGGGAGTGGAAGAGGGCTAATTAAGGAGAATGGGAGATGAGTATGATCAAAGTACCATGTATATATGTATGAGAATGTCACAATGAAAGTTATTACTTGGTATGAAAAATAACATCCATCTTAATACTGTGACAAAATATACAGATGCTAACTACCAAAACAGGGTTCCTCTCTAGATTAACAAAGTCATCACCTTCTTACTTCTAATCTTTTAATTCCACAGGAGCAAAATTGTGTTGACTTGCTTATAATTTATTTCCTTTCTAGTCTCAGAAAGTAGGGAAGTCATGCCTTTTCATCTTAGTATCCCCAGTATTGTCTATAGTATTCAGCATAGAATCTAATGAATATACGAATGGAAAAAGAGCATTAGGTAATACTGAAAACTTTAGGTATTAACCTGAGCAATTTACATACATTATTGAATTCTTGTTTCAAATGCACCAAAAGTGAGAGGAAGGAAATAACTCCATTCTGAGCTTTTGTATATCATATTTATGGACATTCCTGAATGGAGAGCTCTGCTAAAAGTGCCTAAAAAGGAAGCTGGGGCAGTAGCTCATGCCTATAATCCTAGCCCTCTGATGTAGCAGGAACACTAGGAGTTCAAAGTCAGCCTGGGCTACAGAGTGAGTTCCAGTTTGCTTCAAAGAAATCATATAGGGTAGCATTTGCACATCTGGGATACTAAGTCATGATTTATGATTACTTTAATCCTACTATTCTGAAATTATTTTCCTATAACATAGAAAAGTCCTTGAAGAGCTGGTGTGGTGACACACACCTTTAACACTAGCACTCTAGAGGTCAAGGTGGAAAGACTGAGAGTTGTTTGAATATAGCTCGAGATTATTAAGGAGTCTGTCTCAAACAAAAAGAAGGTCTTGGGGGCAAGGACTGCAGTTTTGTTTCAGAATTCTCAACACCCAATATCTTTCCTGGCACACAGTGGCACCTAATAAACATTAGGTAAATAAATGAACAAACATTCTGGAAGATGTCTTGGAGGTTGAGAAGCTTTGAAATCCTTGCTGGAGGCCTCTGACTGAGTACCTTTGGTTACACAGGTTGTATATTGTCAAATATAACCATATGCTATATCTGACAGAAAAAAGTAGAAACCAAAGAAGATTAGAAAAATAGCATAAAAGAAGGCAAATATAGTGATAGAGGACAATAAAGTGAAAGCAAATCAAAGAAAACCCATTACAACTATTTCCAATACATTTCATTTGCTTCTCTAAAATCATTGCTAAGAGAACAAAATGGAGGCTAAGTTTGGGGGAAGCACAGTCAAATACAGTGAGGGGGAAAGGGTGAAAGGAAAACAAAGTATTGTTTGTAAACACTATAATAAAACCTAATTCTGTATTCTAATAAAAATAAATTTTAAAATTACAAAAAAATCCTGAAATTACGCTATATAACCACTAGATGTCAGTGAAGTAACAATATGCTTATCAATATTTACAATGTTCACTAGTCTCAGGATACAACCAAGAGATAGTTTTAATTATTATAAAAGTCTATGCTTGGGCTGGAGAGATGGCTCAGCAGTTAAAGGTGCTTGCATGTAAAGCCTGATGGCCTGGGTTCAATTCCCTAAGTATGCATGTAAAGTCAAATGCACAAAGTGGCTCATGTGTCTGGAACTCATTTGCAGTGGCAGGAGGTCCTGGCCTGTTCCTTCCTTCCGTAAATTATCAACTGCAGCAGAGAAGTAGGAGAGACACAGACTGTCTAGGGCCCACAAGAGCAGGCAGAAGCAGCTCCAGCAGCGGTGGTGAGTTCCATGTGGCTGCAGCCACCAGGCTCCACCTGAGCCATAGGATTTTAAAGCCAGGTGAGGGGATTCTCCACTCACACTGGCCACCTCACAAACTCAAGAAATGTGGAAGGAGGATGGCAGAGACCAGCGGAGTGGCTTGGACTTCAGCCACCATCCACAGCCTCCCCTCCCCCACCACCAGCACAAGCGCCAGCAAGCACCAGAGACCTGGGTAAGAGAGCTCACCTACCCAGCACCCAGCACGATCAGAGCAGTGACCCACAGACGCAGCTGGCCTTCCTGAGCCCACAACACAGCAAAGAAGGACCCAAGCAGCCATGCAGCATAGCTGAGATCAAAGCCATCCCAAAAGGTAACTGGGATTACACCAGGTCAGTACCCACCAAATAAGCCTGGTGTATAGGCTTGCATTGGAAGGGCTAATTGCACCTTCCATGTCAGGGTAAATTATATGTTAAACCTGATGGATGGTCAGATCTGACATTCTTAAATAAGCTATATTTTGGGCTGCTCATTTGTTGCTTCCTGATTTATAGTGCCTTTGTTTCCTCTTCTGTCATTCATTGGGGAAGGGTCTCACTTGGTCACAAGCTGACCTTGGAACCCTCTACAGACCAGAAATCTTAGCCTCCCAGTTGACAGGATTAAGGGTGTGGGGCAACACACATCCTTAGGGACTGTGACTTTGTTAAAGGATCTGTTTGTCATAATACCTACTTTTGCACAAATACTCTGTGCTGTTTTTCATTGAATGGGTACATTGTTTAGTTAAATTTTTAGAATTTGACTGTATTCTGTTCCATTCAGCCTACTTGAATACTCTCATAGCAGGCAAACCCAACACCTAGGGTCACTTTTGTGATTACTCTGAGAGTCTTAAGAGCCACACCTAGCACCTTAAGCTCCTACCCTGAAGATATATAACATCAGATTGATTGATACATCTAATATTACTGCAGATAATTAGAAAACCCAAGCATTAAATTAATCCAAGATGCAAAAATCTCTACATTATAATACAAGAAACACAAAAAATCAAGACAATATAAATCCACCAAAAAGTATTAATGTATCAGAAATGACCTTCAGTGAGACTGAATTAGAGGAAATGCCTGAGAAAGATTTCAAAAGAATGATTATAAATATGTTCAAAGAACTCAAAGAGGAAATGAAAGGGTTCAAAGACCTCAAAGAGGAAATCAAAGGATTCAAAGAACACACAGGAAACCAATTTAATGAAATAAGGAGGTCAATACTAGACATAAATAAGGAAATAGAAATAATAAAGAAAAACCAGTCAGAAATACTAGCAATAAAGAACACAGTCAGTGAAAAAAAAAAAACTCTGTAGAAAATCTCTCTAGTAGAATGGATGAAGGAGAGAACAGAATATCTAAACTAGAAGACCAGGTGGCAGATCTAATACAGTCCAACAAAGAGAAAGACAAACTAATAGGAAGGTATGAATGGGAATTTCAAGATATTCAGGACACTATGAAAAGATCAAACATAAGAATTCAGGGTATAGTAGAAGGAGAAGAATTTCACTCCAAAGGCATAGTAGGTGTTTTCAACAAAATCATAGAAGAAAACTTCCCCCAAATTGGGAAAGAGATGCCAATGCAGATACAGGAAGCCTTTAGAACACCAAACAGACAAAACCTGGAAAGAACCTCTCCCCACCATATTATAATTAAACTACCAAACATACAAACCAAAGAAAATATATTGAAAGCAGCTAGAGAGAAAAAGCAAGTCACCTACAAAGGCAAGCCCATCAGAATCACAGCAGATTACTCAACACAAACTTTAAAAGCCAGAAGGGCTTGGAGTGATGTATTCCAAGTTCTGAAAG
The DNA here is from genome assembly GCA_036365145.1 of Orientallactaga sibirica. Classification (NCBI taxonomy): domain Eukaryota; kingdom Metazoa; phylum Chordata; class Mammalia; order Rodentia; family Dipodidae; genus Orientallactaga; species Orientallactaga sibirica. The sequence goes on from JAEOAD010000025.1 coordinate 1,315,421, forward strand.
ATAACAACTGTCAACCAAGGTTACTTTATCCTGCAAAGCTATCCATTCAAATAGATGGAGAAATAAGGACATTCCACAACAAAAGCAGGCTAAAGGAATATTTGAAGACAAAACCAGGTCTACAGAAAATACTTGAAAGGATCCTCCATGCTGAAGAGAAAGAAAAGCACACATATAAGGAACCTGGAAAAAACAAACCATACTCCAATACTAGTTAATACAAGAGAGCAAAGGTAAAACCAGAAGAACTACAAAACAAGAAAAATGGCAAAAATAAATACACACCTTTCAATAATAACTCTTAATATCAATGGCCTGAATGCCCCAACCAAAAGACATAGGTTTGCAGACTGGGTTAAAAAGCAGGATCCTTCAATTTGTTGCCTCCAAGAAACTCACCTTTCTACAAAGGATGGACACTATCTTAGGGTGAAAGGCTGGAAAATGGTGTTTCAAGCAAATGGGCCTAGAAAACAAGCAGGGGTTGCTATCCTAATATCTGACAGGGTAGACTTCAGACCAACATTAATTAGGAAAGATAAGGAAGGTCACTTTATATTGATTAAAGGAATGCTCCAACAGGAGGACATTACAATCCTAAACATATATGCACCTAACATGGGGGCTCCCAATTTCATCAAACAAACACTATTAGAACTAAGGTCACAGATAACACCAAACACACTTGTAGTGGGTGACTTCAACACCCCACTCTCACCAATTGACAGGTCATCCTGGCAAAAAATAAACAGAGATGCTTCTGGATTAAATGAGGTCATAGAACAAATGGACCTAACAGATATATACAGGACATTTCATCCAAATGCTGAAGAATACACATTCTTTTCAGCAGCACATGGAACATTCTCTAAAATAGACCATATATTAGGACACAAAAAAAATCTTAACAAATATAGGAAAATTGAAATAATTTCTTGCACTCTATCAGATCACAATGGGATCAAACTACAAATCAATAACAAGAAAAGCTATAGAGCATACACAAAATCATGGAAACTAAATAATACACTACTAAATGATGAATGGGTCAATGAAGAAATCAAGAAGGAAATCAAAAAAATTCATGGAGTCAAATGATAATGAGAACACAACATACCAAAACCTTTGGGACACAATGAAGGCAGTCCTAAGAGGGAAATTTATAGCTTTAAGTGCCTATGTTAAGAAATTAGAAAGGTTGCAGGTAAACAACTTAATGCTGCACCTTAAGGCCTTGGAAAAAGAAGAACAAGGCAAACCAAAAATCAGTAGATGGGAAGAAATAATAAAGATTAGGGCAGAAATTAATGAAATAGAATTCAAAAAAAAAAAAAAAAAAAAAAAAAAATCCAAAGAATCAATGAAACAAAGAGTTGGTTCTTGAAAGGATAAACAAGATTGATAAACCCTTAGCAAATCTGACCAAAAGAAAGAGAGAACAGACACAAATTAATAAAATCAGAGATGAAAAAGGCACCATTACAACAGATACCACAGAAATTTTAAAAAAAATCATAGGGACATACTATAAGAACATATACTCCACTAAGTTTGAAAATCTGAAAGAAATGGATGATTTCCTTGATTTATATGACCTACCTAAATTAAATCAAGATGAGATTAACCACTTAAATAGACCTATAACAAGTATGGAGATCCAAGCAGTTATAAAAAAAAATCTCCCAACTAAAAAAGTCCAGGCCCAGATGGATTCACTGCTGAATTTTACTGGACCTTCATGGAAGAACTAACACCAATGCTTCTTAAACTTTTCCATAAAATAGAAGAGGAAGGAACCCTACCAAACTCCTTCTATGAAGCCAGCATCACCCTGATCCCAAAACCAGACAAAGATAGAACAAAAAAGGAAAATTACAGACCAATCTCCCTCATGAACATAGATGCAAAAATTCTCAACAAAATATTGGCAAACAGAATACAAGAATATATTAGAAAGATCATTCACCCTGACCAAGTAGGCTTTATCCCAGAGATGCAGGGATGGTTCAACATACATAAATTGATAAATGTAATACATTATATAAATGGACTGAAGGACAAAAATCACATGATCATCTCATTAGATGCAGAAAAAGCATTTGGCATAATCCAACATCCCTTCATGATAAACGTCCTACAGAGACTGGGAATACAAGGAATATATCTCAACACAATAAAGGCTATTTATAACAAAGCCACAGCCAACATAATGCTAAATGGAGAAAACTTGAAACTTTTCCACTAAAATCAGGCACAAGACAAGGGTGTCCATTGTCCCCACTTTTATTTAATATAGTACTGGAAGTCTTAGCCATAGCAATAAGGCAAGAGACAGACATAAAAGGGATACAAATTGGAAAGGAAGAGATCAAGTTATCGTTATTTGCAGATGATATGATTCTATACATAAAGGACTCTAAAGACTCTACCAACAGACATTTAGAGCTGATAAACACCTATAGCCATGTAGCAGGATACAAAATAAACACACAGAAATCAGTAGCCTTCCTATATGCTAACAACAAACACACAGAGGATGAGATCAGAGAATCACTGCCATTCACAATTGCATCCAAAAAAAATAATAAAATACCTTGGGATAAACCTAACCAAGGAAGTGAAGGATCTCTACAAGGAGAACTTTAAAACACTCAAGCGAGATATTGCAGAAGACACTAAGACGTGGAAAAATATCCCCTGTTATTGGATCGGAAGAATCAATATTGTGAAAATGGCAATCCTACCAAAAGCAATCTACACATTTAATGCAATCCCTATCAAAATTCCAACGGCATTCTTCACGGAAATAGAAAAAGCAATCCAAAAATTCATTTGGAAGCACAAAAAACCTTGGATATCTAAAATAATTTTGAGCAACAAAAATAAGGCTGGTGGTATCACCATACCTGATTTTAACCTATATTACAGAGCCATAGTAACAAAAACAGCATGGTACTGGCACAAAAACAGACATGTAGATCAATGGAACAGAATAGAGGACCCTGATGTAAGTCCAGGTAGCTATAGCCACCTGATCTTTGACAAAAATGCCAATAATACTCATTGGAGAAAAGACAGCCTCTTCAGCAAATGGTGCTGGGAAAACTGGATATGCATCTGTAGAAGGATGAAAATAGATCCTTATCTCTCTCCATGCACAAGAATCAAGTCCAAATGGATCAAAGACCTTAATATCAGACCTGAAACTCTGAAACTGCTAGAGGAAAAAGTAGGGAAAACCCTTCAACATATTGGTCTTGGCAAAGACTTTCTGAATATAACCCCAATTGCTCAGGAAATAAAACCACAGATCAACTGCTGGGACCTCATGAAATTACAAAGCTTTTGTACAGCTAAGGACACTGTGAATAGAGCAAAGAGGCAACCTACAGAATGGGAGAAAATCTTTGCCAGCTATACATCTGACAGAGGGTTAATATCTAGGATATACAAAGAACTCAAAAAATTAAATAATAAGAAATCAAACAACCCAATTAAAAATGGGCTATGGAACTAAATAGAGAGTTCTCAGAAGAAGAAATACAGATGGCATATAAACATCTAAAAAAATGTTCTACATCCCTAGTCATCAGGGAAATGCAGATTAAAACTACCTTGAGATTCCATCTCACTCCTGTCAGATTGGCTACCATCATGAAAACAAATGACTATAAATGCTGGTGAGGATGTGGAAAAAGAGGAACCCTTCTACACTGTTGGTGGGAATGCAATCTGGTCCAGCCATTGTGGAAATCAGTGTGGAGGTTCCTGAGACAGCTAAATATAGATCTACCATATGACCCAGCTATACCACTCCTAGGCATATATCCTAAGGACTCGTCTCACTACCTTAGAGATACTTGCTCAACCATGTTTATTGCTGCTCTATTCACAATAGCTAGGAAATGGAACCAGCCTAGATGTTCCTCAACTGATGAGTGGATAATGAAGATGTGGCACATTTACACAATAGAGTTCTACTCAGCGCTAAAGAAAAATGAAGTTTTGAAATTTGCTGGAAAATGGATGGATCTAGAAAGGATTATACTTAGTGAGGTAACCCAGGCCCAGAAAGCCAAACGTCACATGTTCTCTCTCATATGTGGATCCTAGCTATAAATGATTGGAAATGATTGGACTTCTAAGTGAGTAAAAATAAAACTCAGTAGCAGAAGCCAGTAAGCTAGAAAGGGGATATAAAGGGAATAGAAAGGGAGGGAGGGGGGACATAAGAGGATGGTATTGTATATATGTAAGTAGAAGAACAGATTAATGGGGGTGAAAAGGCCTAAGTGATGTCAGGGGAAGAGATTGAGTAAAGGAACGGTGGAGGGAGGGCTAATCAAAATCTAAGAGGATATAAAAAAAAGTCATATGGAAACCTACTTTTCTGGACAATGGAACACTCAGAAGCCATAGATTGTTACTAGAAAATTTTCAGTGCCAGGGATGGGATACCTTCCAGTGAGTTGTTGGCCAGGAAGATCACAAATACCCCCCAAAACATTATAGACCATTGCCAAGGCCCTTGGTTTCCCACCAAGAATAGATAGTAAGACCCTATTGCTGAGGACTCCACATACTTGGGTGGCAAGTTCACTGAGAAAACCTGTTGGAGCTGAGCTGAAAGCCTCCTCCATGTGGACCAGCTGACAGAAAGTTGGAAAAAGCTACACTGCATGCAGCTCAATGGGAGAGAGAAAACACCAGTAAAGGTACTCAACAGTGAACACTGCAAGCTTTAAATTTGACCAGCCAGGCCAAATGAACCAATAGTTACAATAGTGGCATGTCTGTTATGGAAGAAACCAGCTGCTCTCTAATTGGACTGGAGGCCTGCTCCATGGGAGGGAACACATCCCTGATACTGAAAATGTATGACGGGGGTAGTCATGAGCCCCTAAGGGTGTATGTCTGCTGGTGACTCGCTAAATGTATATACTGTGCTCACCAAACTGCCCAGTAAGCACTTCACTTAATGTCCACACCCATATGTTAATGCTACTCTCACTTTTGGTTAGAGAAACTTCTCTTTTCAGATGGTAGCAACCCTGGGAAGATTCAGAAGGCACCATGGTGCTGAGAAGAAGTGACAGAGGAGTGCTCAGCACTGAAACATCTCAAACCTACCTTCCAAGGCTCAGTGTCCATTGGGGAAGAAGGGGTGGAAAGAATGTAAGATCCAAAGGAAGAGTAGGACTCCTTACAACATGATCCTCCAGACACAAAATGGCCTGGATATCCATGACCTCACAGTGCCTGCCACATAAGACCATCATAACAGGAGGAAAAGATCATGACATCAAACTGAAAAAAGAGACTGATTGAGAGGAGGAGGGGATATGATGGAAAGTGAAGTTTCAAAGGAGAAAGTGGGGGGAGAGAGGTAAATAACATGGAATATTGTCTACAATTAAAGAAGTTGTCAATAAAAATTATAAATAATAATAAAATAATTTTAGAAGTCCATTGTTGTGTTGATGGAAAACAAAGTATCAGAACAGATGTTATTAAAAAATTTAGTAAGGGTCAAAACAATACTTTCTAAGGAATACATGAAAGTATTCAAAATTTATAGTTTATTTAAGTGCACTTCTCTATTATTGTCTAAGGACTAAAATTCCTAGCTCAAATTTCAACTGTTATAGACCTTTAAGAATTTATCTAACATTAAGGATATAGAATTTGTTTGATTCATCCATTCCCATTTACCAGTCCTGTCCACCTCCTTCTACATACTCACCTGTCATTCAGAGTTTACTCTAGGATCTTGTGTTAGATAGACATTTTTACATTCCCATGACAAATATCTGAAAAAAATCAATTTATATATGAAAAAGGTTGATTTTGACCCATAAATTTGGAGGTTTCAGTCCATGGTAATTTGGTCTGTTGCTTTGGGGTTTGTGAAAGTAAACACAGAGGAAGGTGGAAGTCACAATATTTAGGGGCATGTCTCCAGTGACCTAACTTAATCCTACCAGGCCTCACCTTCAGAAGGTTCTACTACCAGCCAGAAATGCCGTGGATTAAGAGCCAGTGGGTTTTGTTCAAGAACTGAACTAGGGCTGGAGAGATGGCTTAGCGGTTAAGGTGCTTACCTACAAAATCAAAGGACCAATGTTCAACTCCCAGAACCCACATAAGCCAAATGCACAAGGGGGCACATGCATCTAGAGTTCGTTTGCAGGGCTGGAGGTCCTGGCATGCCCATTCCCTCCATTCCCTGCCCCCCTCCACCTGTCTATTTCTGTATCTCTCAAATAAGTAAATAAAAAAAAATTTTAAAGAACCAAACTATTTCAGACTTCTGTACAGAACATAATTAATATTTATTTTCATAGTTGATTCTTATGGTTTGAAGCTGAAATAGGCTCATGTATTTGAACATTTGGTCTCTAGTTGGTGGCACTGATCTTTTGGAGGTAGAAGCTGAATGGAGGGAGTGCATCACTGTGGACAAGCCTTGAGATTACAGTTCAGCCACACTTCTGTCTTCATCCCAACTGTAGATGCAATGTGACCAGTCTTCTTCCTGCTCCTGCTGCCATGCTTTCTCCACCAAGATGGACTATATGCCTAGAAATGGAAGCTGAAACTAAGCCTTTTTTGAAGATGCTTCTTGTCAGGTATTTGGTTATAGCAATGAGTAAAGCAACCAATATAATTGTCTTGTAATTAGTTGAGTAAACCTCAATGAAATCTCTTTCATCTTTCTTTTTTTTGCCAGTGCATATAATGTGCACATTGATGTGTGTGTGGGGGGGTATTCATTTATATGTGCCCATGTCCATGCTCACTTGTTTGTGCTCACTTGTGGGGAAGTCCACCGGCCTGTGGTGGCTGAGGGCAGCATCAGGTGTTCCTCTCCATTGTCTTTTCACCCATGTTTTCTTGATCTGGAATTTCTTAATGATCCTGGGGATTTCATGTTTTTTTTTTTTTTTTTTTGCTTGTTTGTTTTGAGTTTCTCTTTCTTTCTCTCTCTTTCTTCTTTCTTTCTTTCTTTTTTTGTGAACCCTAGCTATTCTCTAGTCCCTGTTCCCCACAGGACTGGGATTACAGACACACATGGCCATGCCCAGTTGTTTATGTGGGTCCTGAGGATCAAACTCTAGAGGATTCTCAGGCCTTCTTAGGCTTCATGTTTGTACAGGAAGTTCACTTAACTGATGAAAAATCTCTCCAGCCCCATCTTTCATCTTTCTTATGCAACTGAAATAATATAATCAAAGTTTTGTAACTGTATCCCCTAATACTCTGATCAATTATATCAGGTTCTTTCATTGTCCTCTCTTCCCCAACACATTATTATCTTAATGTCTCCAATATTTCATTTTTTGTGAAGCTGTGCATTGCTAAATTATATTCATAATCTCTAGTTTAAGGATTGGTTTTAGTTACCTCTTTGATAGTGACATGGTAGCTGAGATTTGATGTGAGAGCCAAACAGAATTAAATTTAAATTCAAGTCATACCTCTTTGTTTTTGCTTTTATCAAAGTTAAGTATATCATGTAACATAGCAAAGCTTATGCAGCCTCCAAAATTTTGGTGGCTTAAAATAAAAGTATATTTTGCATTCATACTACATGTCCAAATAAATTTGACATGTAAACAGAAGTGGGGGAGAAAATGGGAGAAGAGGTGAAACAGGGAGAGTGGGAAGAACAAACTAAAATATTACATTTGAAAATGCCAGAATGTGAAAGGGTTCATTTGCATAATGGTTAGCACTCTAGACTCTGAAAGTGTCAGAATGATGCTTAAAACTGTGTGTTAACTATTTTTTAAAAAAATTTAAAGATTGGGGGAAAAAAAAAACTCCAACTCTTTTTAGGCACTGAAAGACCTGGGTTATGGAAGGTGCCTTCCTCTGAATGAAGTAAATTGTCTCAAAGTAACCCATAGCTATCACTGCTGAGAACAATAAGAGGGGTTTCAATTGTCATTTAAGTGCCCCATGTCACCTCTACCCACAATCCATTGGCCAGAGCTGGTCATATGGCCATTTCTAACTTTAACAGTGTGGGAAATGCAATACACCATGTTTCCCAGGAGAAGAACTGAGAATTGATGAACAAAAACATATTTTGTCTTCAGTCTTTAAATAATGATGCTTTGTATACTAATATATTCATTCCCCCTTTGAGAAGGCAACCTAAATATCCTACCAGGTCAGGACATTAAAATCAAGGTCTCATATCTCTGAATCCAGCATAGTAGTTCTTTAATGACTATAATTTTATATCACATCTAGATGTGATGTCTCTTAATTTCAAAAGCTATGATTTAAGGGCAGTGATCTGCCACCTTCCTCACCTAATTCACAGTGATAGAATAAGAACATTATGGTCCCAATAGCACGTCTATTCAAAAAGAAAAGAAAGGACAAGTGAAGTAGACCTATGAAAGTTCTAACTCTTGGGGGCCAACTTTTGTGGGTCCCTGTTTGGAGTAGAAATACTTTAATTTCTGTTCTTCCGCTGAGAGTGTTCCCTCATCCATCTGTCCCAGCATTACTGTGGGAAGTTCTTCCCTTTCCTTTGTTCTTGGCCACAACAATACAGAAGCTGGGGAATATGACATCTTAGGGAATTGACTACTTTCTCCCTAAAGGGCTAATGGTCAAAATCTCAATACTCACTAAATTCTCAAGACCCATAGCTCCTTTGGCTGTATAACTCTCTCAAAACCTTCATAGAACCAGGGTGTGGTGGCACATGCCTTTAATCCCAGCACTCATGAGGCAGAGGTAGGAGGATTGCCATGAGTTTGAGGCCACTCTGACATTGCATAGTTAATTCCAGGTCAGCCTGGGCCAGAGTGAACACCCTCCATAGACAGATTTGATTTCTGTCAACAGCATGTGCCAGTAATCATCAAAGAAAGTTCCCACATTTGCTGTGTTTTGGCTTGCTCACCACCATATCTATACTTGAGACTTGATTTTAATGCATGCCATATCCCTTTTTATTATTACTATTTTGGTTTTCTGAAGTTGGGTCCCACTCTAGCTCAGGTTGACCTGGAATCCCCCGAACTCATGATGATCCTCCTACCTCTGCCTCCTAAGTGCTGGGATTAAAGACATGTGCCACCACACCCGGATGCATGCCACATCTTAATGTTCTTTTCTTGAGTACTTCTATCCAATTAAGATTCAGTAAATCTTTGATTCAAGACACTTATTTTTTTAAAATGTTTTTATTTATTTATTTTCAAGCAGAGGGAGATAGAAGAAAGCCAGAGATAGAGAGAGAGAATGGGCATACCAAGGCCTCATTCCATTGCAAACAAACTCCAGATGCATATGCCACTTTGTGCACCTGGATTTAGGTGGGTACATGGGAATTAAACCTGGGTCAGTAAGCTTTGCAGGCAAGCACCTTAACCACTTAGCCATCTCTCCAGCCCTCAAGACACTTCTGTCAAAAGCTTTATTAGTTATATGCCATGATATACCCTTAATTTGATCCTTCCTTCTAAGCTGATCTTTAATTAGTCATTGTTATTAATAATTTAATTTTTAGCCTTTGTATTTCAGAATTGAGCAGAAATTGACTTTGAAAGTCCAGTAGTCCCAAAATCTTGGGGATCTTTATTTTTCATTCTCATTTAAAAATTAACCTTTTCTAAGTGCATCTGATAATGGGCCTTGATAAATACAGCCAATACTAGCTATGCACACTACTATATTATGGTTCCAAACTTATTTTTATATATCCATAAACTACATAGGCACATGATATACCTCCAAAATGAGTGATGCTAACAGCTTTATTTAATGGTTTTCACTATAAATGCTATAGCTTTTTTTTTTTTGTTTTACTGAGACATAACACCCAACTAGATGTAGCTTATAGAAGAAAAGGGGTTTAATTCTGGTTTATACTTTTGAGGTGAAATTTCATCATGGTGGGAAAAGCATGACAAGAGCAGACAGCCACATTTTCTCATTAGCATGGAGGAAGAAGAGAGTGAGCTGAATGGCACACCTTCTCCAGCAAGGTTCCACTTCTCAAAGGCTTCCCAACTTTCCCAATTACAAACCTATGAGGCTGTGAAAGACATTTTATAATCGAAGATAACATATGGGCTTCCAACTATCCAGCTGCCAATATTAGCTTTCTCACTGCCTGCTGCCTTTCTGTAAGCCAATATCATGTATTTTGAGGCTGTTTTCTTCTCTCTCTGCTTCTCTCTCTCTCTCTTTCTCTCTCTCTCTGGTGTTTTTGGATATTTCATTTGTTATACTATATAATAATCTTTTTCAGCTTCTATATCTGCATCAGAACAGCAAAGTTTTTTACTTACTTATACTGTGGGTAAAACAAATCTTGTCATGAAAACTGCCTTTTGAGAGAAAGTGATGGATTAAATGTGAATGCTACTTTCATTGCTATCCAGAGAACTTTCTCCATGGAGATGATGCTGGATACCAAAGAGACTCAAACTGCATCAAAGCAGAAAGCAAGAGCGTGCTGAGAACTTAACATGAAAAGAGGCTTCTAACACACCCTCCATGGCTCATGGAACATTGCTGAAGAGAAGAAAGAAAGACTATAAGAGCCACAGAATGAGAATATGTAATGTGAGGCATTATCTTCTCCATAGGAAAAAACTGGTACATTCATGATCTCATAGCTATTACCTATACCTTAACTGAGGAGGACCTTCAATGGAATGAGTGTGGGGGAGAGGGGACATAAAAGGATAACCTAATAGAAATATGACCATTTTGTAATATTTTCATATATTAAAGTTCAAACAAATAAATTAATGCCCATGTTTGGTACATGTACAATTAGGATTATAACAACCTTCTGGTGAATTGTTCCTTTGATCAGTACCAAGTGACTGTATCTTTTCTATTTTTGGTTTAAACTCTACTTTTTAAGATATTGCTATAGCTACACCTACTTGTTTCCTAGTTCCATTTGCTTGGAATATCTTTTTTCCATCCTTTCACCCTAAGGTGGTGCCTGTCTTTGGTAGTAAGGTAGGTTTCTTAAAGATAGTAGATAGATGTTGCCTTTTCTCTGATTCAGCCTGTTACCTGTATCTTTTGATTGAGGAGTTGAATCCATAAAATTATTGTTGAAAGATAAGTCAATCCCTGTCATGTTCATGATTTTGTTGTGTTTGGTGTTTTCTTGATCCTAATTTACTTTAATAACTATTTTACTTTTGATTATCATTTTCCCTACTGTAGCTCCATTAACATGTGTATTTTTCTTGTCACTATTTTTCATTATAGAAAGTTTTTATTTCTCCATCTATTATGGGAGGTAATTTTGTTGGATATGACAGTTTGGGTTGGCATCCATGGCCTTTAAATATTTGAAATATTCCATTCAAACACCTATCGGCTTTTAGAGTTTCCATTGAAAAATAAAATGTTATTCTGATGGGCTTAACTCTATCAGTGATGAGATGAACTGGTCATCATCTTGCCACACTATGCAATTTAGTTTATTTATTTGTGAAAAAATACAGATTAATATGATCTGATTTGTGTTTTACAGAGACAATCTTTGTATTCAGTAAGAAGGAAGAATTGTAAGCATAACTGGGAGTGGAATACAAAGTTGGGGATAAGGAAACCAAGCAGAGAGATACCTCCACAGTCCAGGAAAGCATATTGGGAAAGGATGCCCTTTCATTTTCCTACTCAAAGTACATCTCACCAATTTCTTCAGTTTCCTGAGGAGTTACTGCCACAGATTCTTCTAGCTTCATTACTAAGCTCAGTTCTGGTTAATGTTTATTAACAATGTGGACATAATCAATGAGGTTCATAAAAGAGCTACATTGAAACCTGTTTCAAACTTTAGTCATGACAGCAATCAACTCTGGAGAGAAGTGACATAATCTCTTTCCATGTTAGGGCAGATTATTGATTACATATTTTTGGCTGCCTTACCATTTTAAAATAATCTCTATTTGGGGGTTGAATATTGTTCTTTTAATGCTTTCAGATTTATAGGTCCTTTGTCTTTTGCTTCTGTCATTTTTGGGGGCAGGGTCTGGTCCAGATCCAAGATGACCTGGAACGCAATTCAGAACAGAATTCTCTACCTCCCAGCTTATAGGGATAAAGGTGTGTGGCAACATGCACCCTAAAGGATTTGGGCTTTGTAAGACTATCTGTTTGTTTAATCCCACACTTGTATACTTTGTGTTGGTCTTTATTGAATGTGTATATTACTCAAATGAAGTGTAGAATTTGCCAATACATTGTTCCACCCAATCCACAAGAATACCTGCCTTGCAAGCAAACTCAACACAAAGGATTACATCTGCAGTTGGATTGGGGTACAAGAGCTACACTTTGCACCTTAAACTCATATCCCTAAAGTAGATAAAGGTGTATCACCACATCTAAGAACACTGCAAATAAGTAGAAAACCCAAGCATCAAATCAATTCAGGATGCAAAAGTCACCACATTATAATACAAGAAACACAAAGAATCAAGACAATACAATCCCACCAAAAATTATAGATCCATCAGAAATGATAACCAATAAGACTGTTTCAGATGAAATGCCTGACAAAGATTTCAAAAGAATGATGTTATCTACACTCAAAGAAATCAAAGAAGAGATCAAAAGAATCAAAGAAGAAAACAAAGGAATTGAAGAAGAAAACAAACTCCTAAAAGATAACAGAAAGAAAAATCAGGTTGAAGTTCTAGCTCTGAAGAACACGTTCAGTCAAATAAAAAACTCTGTGGAAGTCTCACCAGGAGAATGGATGAAGGAGAGAACAGAATATCTAAATTAGAAGAGCAGGTGGCATATCTAACACAGTCCAACAAAGACAAAAACAAGCTAATAAGAAGGTGTGAATGGGAATTTTAAGATATTTGGGACACTATGATAAGATCAAACATAAGAACTCAGGGTATAGTAGAAGGAGAAAAATTTCAATCCAGAGGTTTAGTAGGCATTTTCAACAAAATCATAGAAGAAAACTTTCTCCAAATTGGGAATAAAATGCCATTGTACATAAAAGAAGCCTTTAAAACACCAAACAGACGAAATCTGGAAAGAATCTCTCCTAGCCATGTCATACTTAAATTACTAAACAAGCAAACCAAAGAAAATACATTGAAAGCAGTAAAAGAGTAAAAGCAAGTGACCTACAAAGGCAAGCCCATCAGGATCACATCATATTACTCAACACAAACTTTAAAAGCCAGAAGGGCTTTCTGAAAGATAACAACTGTCAAGCAAGATTACTTTATGCTGCAAAGCTATCTATCCAAATTGATGGAGAAATAAGGACATTCCACAACAAAAACAGGCTAAAGGAATTTATGACAACTAAACCAGCTCTACAGAAAATACTTGAAGGAATCCTTCACACTGAAGAGAAAGCAAAACACACACAGGAGGAAATTGTAAAAAATACACCATACTGAAATAACAGTGAAAACAAGTGAGTAAAGGCAAAACAGGAAGCACTACAAAACAAGAAGAATGGTGAGAATAAATACATACCTTTCAATAATAACTCTTAATATCAATGGCTTCAATGCCAAAACCAAAAGACAGGCTTTGCAGGCTGGGTTAAAAGGCAGAATCTGGCCATTTGTTGCCCCATGAAACTCATCTCCCAATAAAAGATAGACATTGTCTTAGGGTAAAAGGATGGAAAATGATATTTCAAGCAAATGTGCCTAGGAAACTAACAAGGGTTGCTATCCTAATATCTCCCAGGATAGACTTCAAACCATTAGTGAGGAATGATAAAGAAGTTCATTTTATACTGATTAAAGGAACATTTCAATAAGAGGACATTACAATCCTAAATGTATATGCACCTAACATGGGGGTTCCCAATTTCATCAAAAAAACACTATTAGACTTAAGGTCAGACTTAACACCAGACACAATTATAGTGGGTTATTTCAATACCTGACTCTCATCAATTGACAGGTCATACAAGCAAAAAATAATCAGTGAGTTATCTGGAGTAAATTATGTCATGGAACAAATGGACCTAACATATCTACAGAATATTCTATCCAAATGCTGCTGAATATGTATCTTTCTAAGCAGCACATGGAACATTCTCTAAAATAGAGCATATATTAGGATACAAAGCAAATCTTAACAAATACAAGAAAATTGAGATAATCCCTTGTACTCTATCTGACCACAAAGGGATTAAACTGTAAATAAGCAACAAGAAAATCTACACAGCATACACAAATTCATGGAGACTAAACAGTATACTATTGAATGATGAATGTGTCATTGAAGAAATCAAAAAGGAAATCAATAAATTCATAGAATCAAATGATGATGAGAATACACATAACAAAACTTTTAGGACACAATGAAGGCCGTCCTAAAAGGGAAATTTATAGCTTTAAGTGCTTATATTAAGAAATTAGAGAATACATAAGTAAACAATTTAATGCTTCAACTTAAGGCCTTAGAAAAAGAAGAACAAGGAAAGCCAAAAATCAGTAGACAGGAAAAAATAATGAAGAATAGGGCAGAAATTAATGAAATAGAAACCAAAAAGCAATCCAAAGACTCAATGAAACAAAGAGTTAGTTCTTTGACAGGATAAACAAGATTGATAAACCCAGCAAATCTGACCAGAGAAGAGAAAAAAATTAATAAAATTAGAGATGAAAAAGGCATTATTACAACAGATACCAATGAAATTCAGAAAATCATAAGGACATACTTTAAGAATATATATACCTCTAAGTTTGCAAATCTGAAAGAAATGGATGATTTCCTTGATTCATATGACCTACCAAACTTAAATCAAGATGAAATTAACCATTTAAAAAGACCCATAATAAGTACAGAGAGCCAAGCAGTTATAAAAAGTATCCCATCTATGGGCTGGAGAGATGGCTTAGCGGTTAAGGCGCCTGCCTCCTAAGCCTAATAATGCCAATTCCAATCTCCAGGTCCCACGTTTAGCCAGATACAAAGTGATGCAAAGGTGCAATGCCGCACTTTACCACAAGGGGGCGCACGCATCTGGATTTTGTTCGCAGCAGCTGAGAGACTGCTGGCACTTCCATCTCTATCTGTCTTCCTCTCCCTCTCTCTCTCTGTGTCTCTCTCCCCCCCAAAAAAAGTATCACAACTAAAAAAACTCCATGCCCAGATGGATTCACTGGTGAATTTTACCAGACTTTCATGAAAGAACTAACACCAAACTTCTCCAGAAAATAGAAAAGGAAGGAATTCTACCAAACTCCTTCTATGAAGCTATCATAATCCTGATACCAAGACCAGACAAAGACAGAACAAAAAGAGAAAATTACAGACCAATCTCCATCATAAACATAGATGTAAAAATTTTGAACAAAATATTGGCAAACAGAATACAAGAATATATCAGAAAGATTATGCACCTGACCAAGTAGGCTTTATCACAGAGATGCAGGGTTGGTTCAGCAAATAGGTAAATAGGTAAATCACATAAATGTTCTGAAGGGCAAAAATCACATGATCATCTCAATAGATGCAGAAAAGGCATCAGACAAAATCCAATGTGCAATCATGGTAAAAGTATTACAGAAAATGGGGATAGAAGAAACATATGTCAACATAATAAAAGCTAATGACAAACCTACAGACAACATAATACTAAATGAGGAAAACATTGAAGCTTTTCCACTAAATTCAGGAACAAGACAAGGGTGTCTACTGTCCCCATTTTTATTTAATATAGTACTGGAAGTCTTAGCTATAGCAATAAGGCAACTCATAAAAGGGATACAAATTGGAAAGGAAGAGATCAAACTATCATTATTTGCAGATGATATGATTCTAAACATAAAGGTTCCTAAAGACTCTACTAGCAAACTGTTAGAGCTGATAAACACTTACAGCAATGTTACAGGATATAAAATAAACACACAGAAATCAGTAGGCTTCCTATATGCTAACAACAAACATTTGGAGGATGAAATCAGGGAATCCCATTCACAATTACCTCAAAAAATAAAATAAAATAAAATAAAATAAAATAAAATAAAATAAAATAAAATAAAATAAAATAAAATAAAAAGTACCTTGGAATAAACTTAACCAAGGAAGTGAAGGATCTCTACAATGAGAACTTTAAAACACTCAAGTGAGAAATTGCAGAAGACACAAGGAAATGGAAACACATCCCATGTTCTTGGATTGGAAGAATCAATATTGTGAAAATCTCAATCTTACCAAAGGCAATCTACACATTTAATGCAATCCCCACTAAAATTCCAATGGCGTTCTTCACTGAAATGGAAAAAACAATATAAAATTCATCTGGAAGCACAAAAAACCTCAAATAGCCACAACAATTCTGAGTAACAAAATTCAGGCTGGTGATATCATCATATCATTTTTAAACTATATTACAAAGCCACAGTAACAGAAAGAGCTGGGTACTGGCACAAAGACAAACATGTAGATCAATGGTACAGAATAAAGGACCCAAAAATATTCATTGGAGAAAAGACAGCTTCTTCAACAAGTGGTGCTGGGAAAACTGGATATCGATATGTAGAAGGATGAAAATATATCCTTGTTTCTCTCCATGTACAAGAATCAAGTTCAAGTGGATTAGGGACCTTAATATCAGACCTAAAACTCTGAAATTGTTAGAGGAAAACTTAGGGGAAACCCTTCAACATATTGGCATAGACAAGGACTTTCTGAATATAACCCCAATTGCTCAGGAAATAAAACCAGTAATCAACCACTAGGATCTCATGAAATTACAAAGCTTTTGTACAGCAAAGGACACTGTGAATAGAACAAAGAGACAACTTGCAGAATGGGAGAAAAATTTTGCCAGCTATACAACTGAAAGTGGATTAATATCCAGAATATACAAAAAACTCAAAAAACAGAACAATATGAAATCAAACACCCAATTTAAAATTGACCTATGAAAGTAAATAGAGAATTCTCATCAGAAGAAATACAGATGGCATATAAACATCTAAAAAAGTATTCTACATCCTTAGCCATCAGGGAAATTCAAATTAAACTACTTTGAGATTCCATCTCACTCCTGTGAGAATGGCTACCTTCAAGAAAACAAATGACAATAAATGTCAAGGATGTGGAAAAAGAGGAACACTTCTATACTGTTGGTGGGAATATAGTCTGGTACAGCCATTGTGGAAATCAGTGTGGAGGTTGTTAAGACAGCTAAAAATAGATTTACCATATGAGCCAGCTATAGCACTCCTAGGCATATATCCTAATGACTTTTCTCACTACCTTAGAGATACTTGCACAACCATGTTTATTGTTGCTCTAGTCACAATAGCTGGGAAATGGACCCAGCCTAGATATCACTCCACAGATGAATGGATAATTAAGATGTGGTACATTTACACAATGGAGTCTATTCATCAGTAAAGAAAAATGAAATTATGAAATTTGCCAGGAAATGGATGGAACTGGAAAGGATTGTATTAAGTGAGGTAACCCAGGCTCATAAAGCCAAATGGCACATGTTTTCTCTCATATGTGGATCCTAGCAACAAATGTATAGACTTGTGGGTGAGCTGGAGCCAAAAATCAGTAGAAGACAGTAAGCAAAAAAAAAGGCTATAAGGGAGGGAGGAAAAGGAAGTGGATCGTATTGTATATATGTAAGTAGAAGAACAGATTACAGAGAGGAAAAAGCCTAAGCAAGGCCATATGAAGAGAATGAGTAAAAGCAGGGCAGAAGGGAGGGTCAATCAAAATTCAAGATATTCTGAATAAGACATATTTAAACCTACTTTTCTGAACAGTGGCACATCCAGAAGCCATAGATTGTTACTAGAAAATTTTTAATGCCAGGGATGAGATACCTTCCAGTTGTTGGCCATGGAGTTCCCTGTTGCCTCCAACACATTACAGGTTATTGCCAAGGCCCTTGGTTTCCCGTGAGAAACAGGTGAAAAAGACCCTATTGCTTAAGACTTCACTTGCCTGAGTGGCAAGGTCACTGAGAAATCAAGCTGGTGCTGAATAGAAAACTGTAGACATGCCAACTGAAAGCTGGAAAAAGCTGCACTGCCTGCAGCCCTATGTGAGACAGAAGTCATCAGCAATGAAAACAGTGGACACTGAAAACCTCAAGTGTGGCCAGAAAGGCCAAATGACCAAATGGGTGCAATAGTGGCATGTCTGCTCTGGGGGAATCCAACTGCTCTCTAATTGGACCGAAGGCCCACTCTGTGGGAGGGAATACATGACTGGTACTGAAAACCCTAATCAAAAGCCTACAGCAGGGGAGGTTATGAGCCTTAGGGGTATAAAGCCTACTCTTGTCTGGCTAAGTGTATATATTATTCCCACCAAAGTGCCCTGAAAGCATTACACTTAATGTTCATATTTATATATTAATTCTACTCTCACTTCTAGTTAGAGAAGCTTCTTTTTTCAGTGATGGTGATGACCACTGGAATGAACCAAAAGGCAATATAGTGCAGAGAAGGGATGGAGGAGTGTCCAGCACCAAAACATCTCTATCATACCCTCCAAGGCTCAGGGCCCATTGCAGAAGAGGTAGCAGAAAGAATGTAAGAGCCAAAAGAAGGGTACCACTCCTTACAATGCAACTGTCCAGACAGAAATTGACCTCAATATCCGTGACCTCACAGTACTTAGCAATACCTTCACAAGACCCTCGTAATAGGAGAAAAAGATGATGACATCAATTTAAAAGAGTGACTAATGGGGAGGGGGAGGGGATATGATGGAAAGTGGATTTGTGAAGGAGAATGGGGAGAGGGGTGTGAAATATCATGGTTTATTGTATATAAGTATAGAAGTATATAGAAGTTGTCAATAAAATAATAATAATTAAAAAATTAAAAAATGAATAAAAAAGAAATCAAGCAATTCTGACAGAAAATAGAGCAGTGGCAATAGAGAGATTGTAAGAAAGAGCAAGGGGGAAGGACTATATAAGGGAAATTTGGCATGGTGTATATGTTCATTATTTTTATTATAGTATTGATTTCATGGGTATATACATATGTCAAAACTTATCAAGTATATGCAGGTTATTGTATGCCAATTATATTTTAATAATGATCTTAAACAAAAATGAAATGTAGGCTAAAGACAGGAAATTTCAAACAAAGTAACCAGAGAATTCCAGGAACTAAACTTGCATGTTTAAACTTGCCTGGGAATTCTTATGTGGGATTTGGAAAAATTCTAACATTGCCACTTTTAGCCTCTTTAATTCCAAAATTTGCATTCATAATGTTTGAGTAGTAAAATGTTTTCATGTATACCTATCTTGAGGATTGTTACCAAGACTGAAAGCAATAGGGCCTTTGAAAATGCTTTGCACACTACATGAATAGTAGCTATTGCTTGATTTTTATGCACAATCTGCCCACTATCCTTGCCCAATATAGCCACTTCATGCCAGTTTAAGCACTAATAGCTCATATATAAAGTGTAATTTATTGTACAAGTTGCTGCAATAGCACGGAAAACCAGTATTTGCGCATGACACATCCCAAATACATAACAGATTTTGGACAAAATTAGTTTCAACACAAACCAGAATGCAGGAAACAAACAGATGCTTTCACATACATGACAAGTGACTGAGACTCACCCAACTAGGGATGCAATCCAGGGAAAGGCTTTTAGCCAATAATCAGCCTTTTGTATTTATTGCAAAAGGGGGTTGATGAACCCAAATCATGGCAGCTCTGAGGGACTAAGAGGGTCTCTATAGTAAGCCCAGCTTTTCTCTTTTGTTTTCACGTGGCTGGGCAGAGTAAAATGGGACCATCAGTGGCATACATTTAACTGTAGTGACAGAAAGGAAAAGAGAAATATGTGCCTATGCTTAGTGCTACCCTCTTCTTAGCCATTGTCACCTGTCATCCTAACTCATAGCTGGTGCTTACTCCAAAATTTGTATTCATTTTAAATTATTGGATCTTGTCTGTCAGGCATTCTTTAGGGCCCTTGAACATGACTGACAGTCATGGAAGATGGGGCCCATTTTTTGAACCCAAGAAAAACAGAACCTTTTGGGGCTTGGATATACTTGGGCAGAGCTGTAATGATGGTATGCAAAAGGAGAGCCAGCACTCTTGGGATGAGCTATGAAAGGAGCATTTGGAAACAAATGTATCTTTAAGAACCTTCAAATGGAAGGAAGGCATGGGGTTGGTGTGTACTGGAGGAGGGGAGAAGCAGATATGGAGGAAATAACAGGGAAAGCAGTCAGACCAAAGTGCACTGAACATCTGACAGCTCATAGAAAGTCAAAGAATAAATAGACACAAGAGGTGAGTCATGATGTCTTGTATAAGCTGGACATGGAACCACATGTTCACTTTCTCTGACTGGTTTCCTGAAAGATCTTTGCACTGTTCACCAAGGACCCCAGAAGCCATTCATGGGGCAGAGAGCCCTCTGGCTGGGGATCCCCTCATTCAGTATCCAAGCTGGGAAGAGTGAACTGGAAACTTGTGGAAGGTTTCATATACATACACACACACATATATATATATTTTTTTTTTTCAGTGTTTTATTAGTTTGTTGTTTGCATCTGCATCCACCTGGCTAGAGGCAGTGTCACTGGGCAGATCTTAAGGTGTGGTGGTGGGTTTAGGATTTCAATGTAAAATATACAAAGTGTGTCTAGTTGGAGTTCCTGAAGTGTGCTGTGCTGTGTGGCTTTTGGTTTGTGGATTTGCTGTGTTTGGTCCTGTAAAGGTAGGCCAGCTTCTTCTGCCATTATAGAACTTCCCCTGGATCTGTAAGCTTCAATAAATAATATCTTTTCCTCCATAACTGTGCCTGGTCTGAAAGTTCATCTCAGTGAACCTAAAGCTGTCTGCTACAAAAGTGGTACCAGAAGTGGGGTGAGATGAACCTAACCATGTGGACTTTCATCTTTTGGAAACTGTTGAAAAATGCATGGAGTGGTCATGAATTGCACACAGTTCCAGGAGCTGCAGCTGAAATGCAGAATGGGGCAGACTGTGATGCCCTGATAGGCTTGACGAGCCTTTGGAAGATGGAATGGTTTGCAGGGAGACCCAATGACATTTTGGATATACCAGGTCTGTGCAAGGGCTACCATGGAGTGCACTGTCAGCCTGGGATGGAAGTTTTCCCTGGCCACTCTGCCCAGCTGGAGGGGTGGAGTTCTAAAACCTGGAGACTGTCAGTCTCAGGTTACATTGAACTTGAGCTGCAGAAGTTTGATGATTGCTGATGGTGGTTGAGTTTGTATTATTCTAGTCTCTCCTTGCTATGCCTTATACCATTTAAAAATGTTTACTCTGTGCCTTTACATGTTGAAAGTATTTAACTTGTTTGATTTTACAGGACTCACTATCTTAAGTTAGTCAAGACCATGGAGACCTTTGAAATTTGACTGAATACAACTTACAATGTGTGATAGTTATAAATCTATTGGGGGCCAGAGGCAGAATGTGGTAGTTTAAATAGATAACCCCCCAATATATTCTGTGTTTTATTAGTTTGTTGTTTGCATCTACATCCACCTGGCTGGAGGCAGTGTCACTGGGCAGATCTTAAGGTGTGGTGGGTTTAGGATTTCAATCTAAACATATGTAAAGTGTGTCTAGTTGGAGTTCCTGAAGTGTGCTGTGTTATCTAGCTTTTGGCTTGTGGCTTTGCTCTATGTGTTTGGTCCTGTGAAGGCAGGCCAGCTTCTTCTGCCATTATGGAACTTCCCCTGGATCTGTAAGCTTCAATAAATTATATCCCTTCCTCCATAACTGTGCCTGGTCTGGAAATTCATCTCAGCGAACCTAAAGCTGTCCACTACAAGGGTCTTACATCATGTAACTTCTGTCATCTTCTATTTAATGGCAGAAGACTAGTGTCTGCCTTCAAAAGGAACATAATCAAGATCACCATGGTTGGAATTCTGGTCAAGATGGTGACTGCCAAACCCTGCCTCACATCACGGGGAAGGAAAAGCAAAACCCTTAAGATTCATGTTTTTTTTTTTAAGGGGGTTTCTGACTCTAGTAGGCTTCCAGTGGGAGGGTGTGGAGGAGCAAAAAGGGAGTCCACTGATTCCCATTCTCTTTGGTATCCCACTAGTTCCCCAATCCCCTCAAGCAGCAGTTCTAGCCATAGTCCCAGCTGGAGGTCCCTCCTACACTAACTACAGGCCAAGTGGACCCAAGCTAGCAGGCTAGGACCTCTGCCCCAGGCTTTCCTGCCATCATGTAGAGCTCCAAGGTCCCACTTGCCAGTCCCCCCCAACCATTCTGAGATCTGCACACCACCACAGTCCCACGCTGGTCCCACACTAGCCTTTCTGAGATCCACAGACCATCATGGTCCCAAACCGGACCCTACCAGTCTTTCTAAGCTCTGTGCATGGTCCCATGCTGGTCCAGTACAAGCCTTTCTGAGCTCTGCAGACCATCACTGTCCAATGCCAGTCCTGCCCTAGCCTTTATGAGCCCCACGCCCCATCATGGTCCCATGCTGGTCTCCCCTAGCCTTTCTGATCTCTGTGTGCCACCAAGGCCCCACTTGACAGTACTGCCTTAGCCTTCCTGAGCCCTGTGTGCCATTGTGGTCCCACTTGCCAGTCCAGCCCTAGCCTTTCTGAGCTCTTTGCACCATCATGGTCCCACACTGGTCAGCTCTAGCCTTTCTGAGCTCCACACCACTGTGGTCCCACTTACCAGTTCTGCCCTAGCCTTTCTGAGCTCTGTGCATCACCACAGTCCCAGTCACCAGCCTGGCCGAGCATTTATGGGCTTCACGTGTGACCACAGTCCCACTTGCCAGTCCCACCTGCCACCCCTCCACACAAGGCCAACAGGCTAGCATCCCACACACTAGGCTTTCTGAACCATTGTGATAGGCAGAACACAGCAAATAAGGATTAGCATGAAAAATCAGATGCAACCTCATCAGTCTCCTCACAGAGCCCAAAAATTGAAAAAAAGTCTGCTGAGCTACTACAGGCTTCCTGAACTCGCCGATCCCCCAACCACCAGACCTGTGACCTGCCAGCATTCAGCTCCCAGCAGCAGCAGCATATCCAGCACCGTGGAGGCAAGCTCAAACACTGCAGCACATCACCAGCAGCACATCTAGCACAGCTGAGTCAAGCTCCACAGCTCAGGGAATGAGGTGGGCACTCAGCATTGGTGAGTTTGGAAGCCACACCAAAAGGTAACAGGGCCAGCTGACAAAAAGAAAAAATACATTGGCCTGCATTGGAAGTGCTAATCTCTCTTTCCAGGTCAGGGCAGGTTATGGGTTACATATTTGTGGTTGGCTTTACCATTTTCAAATAAGCTGAACATGGGGTGTTGAATATTGCTGCCTGTAATACTTTTAGATTTAGAGGGCCTTTATCATTTGCTTTTGTCATTGTTGGGAGCAGGGTCTGATCCAGATCCAGGCTGTCAGAACAAAATCCTCTACCTCCTAGCTGACAGGATTAAGGGTGTAGAGCAACACACACCCTTAGGGATTTTGACCTTATAAGACTGTTTGTCTTAATTCCCACACTTGTATACTCTGTGTTTGTTTTAATTGAATGTGTATTTTGCTCAGTTGAAGTTTAGACCTTGCCAGTAAATTGTTCCACCAGTCCACTACAATACTTGCTTAACAAGCAAATTCAACAGCTGGGATTACTTCTGAGGTTGCATTTGGGTACAAGTGCTACACTTGGCACCTTAAAATCATATGTTGAAAATACATGAAGGTGGATCACCACATTGAAGAAGATTGCAGATAAATAGAAAACCTAAGCATCAAATCAATCCAGGTTGCAAAAGTCACTACATTATAATACAAGAAAAACAAAGAATCAAGACAATGAAATCCCACCAAAAATTACAATTCCATCAAATTGTTCACCAATGAGACTGTTTTGGATGAAATTCCTGACAAATATTTCAAAATAAATGATGTTATCTATACTCAAATAAATGAAAGAAGAAATAAAAAAGAAATGAAAGGAATCAGAGAAAACAAAGGAATTAAAGAAGAAAACAAATTCCTGAAAAGAGAATACAGAAAACCAACTTAATGAAATAAAAAGCTCATTTCAGGACATGAGTAAGAAAATACAAATACTAAAGAAAAATCAGGCTGAAATTCTAGCTCTGAAGAACACAGTCAGTGAAATAAAAAACTCCGTGGAAAGTCTCACCAGTAGAATGGACAAAAGAGAGGACAGAATATCTAAACGAGAAGAACAGGTGGCAGACATAATACAGCCCAACAAAGAGAAAGACAAGCTGATAGAAAGGTATGAATGGGAATTCCAAGATATCCAGGACACTATGAAAAGACCAAACATAAGAATTCAAGGTATAGCAGAAGGGGAAGAATTTCAATGCAGAGGCTTAGTAGTTTTCCACAAAATCATAGAAAAAAAAATTCCCCAAATTGGGAAAGAAATGCCAATGCAGATACAAAAAGCTTTTAGAACACCAAACAGACAAAACCTAGAAAGATCCTCTTCTCTCCATGTTATAATTAAACTACTAAACATGCAAATCAAAGAAAATATATTGAAAGCAGTTAGAGAAAAAAGAAGTAACCTTTACAGGGAAACCCATCAGGATCACAGCAGATTACTCAACACAAACTTTAAAAGCCAGAAGGGCTTGGAGTAATGTATTCCAATTTCTGAAAGATAAAAACTGTCAACCAAGATTACTTTATCCTGCAAAGCTATCCATCCAAATTGATGGGGAAATAAGGACATTCCACAACAAAGGCATGCTAAAGGAATTTATGGCAACTAAACCAGCTCTACAGAAAATACTTTCAGGAATCATTCACACTGAAGAGAAATCAAAACACACACAGTGAGAAATAGAAAAAAAATAAACCATACTCAAATAACACTTAAAAAAAGTGAGTAAAGTAAAAACAGGAAGAACTACAAAGCAAGAAGAATGGTGAGAATAAATACATATCTTTCAATAATAACTCTTAATATCAATGACCTCAACTGGCACAAGGACAGACAGGTAGATCAATGGAACATAATAGAAGTCCCAAATATTAATCCAGGCAGCTACAGCCATCTGATTTTCGACAAAAATGCCAAAAATATTTATTGGAGAAAAGATAGCCTCTTAAACAAGTGGTGCTGGGAAAACTGGATATCTGTATGTAAAAGGATAAAAATAGATCCTTGTCTCTCTCCATGCACAAGAGTCAAGTCCAAATGGATCCGGGACCTTAATATCATACCTGAAACTCTGAAACCACTATAGAAAAAGGTAGGGGAAACCCTTCAACATATTTGCATAGACAAGGACTTTCTGAATATAACCCCAATTGCTCAGGGAATAAAACCACTAATCAACCACTGGGACCTCTTGAAATTACAAAGCTTTTGTACAGCAAAGGACACTGAATAGAGCAAAAAGACAACCTACAGACTGGGAGAAAATCTTTGCCAGCTATACATCTGACAGAGGATTAATATTCAGAATATACAAAGAACTCAAAAAACAGAATAATAAGAAATCAAACAACCCAGTTAAAAATGGGCTATTAAACTAAATCGAGAGTTCTCAGAAGATGAAATACAGATGGCATATAAACATCCAAAAAAAGTGTTCCACATCCTTAGCCATCAGGGAAATGCAAATTAAAACCACTTTGAGATTCCATTTCACTCCTGTCAGAATGGCTACCATCAAGAAAACAAATGACAATAAGTGTTGGCATGGATGCAGAAAAACAGGAACACTTATACGCTGTTGGTGGGAATGAAAGCTGGTCCAGCCATTGTGGAAATCAGTGTGGAGGTTCTTGAGACAGCTAGAAATAGACTTACCATATGATCCAGCTATAGCCCTCCTAGGCATATATCCAAAGGACTCTTCTCACTAATGTAGAGAAACTTGCAAAACCATTTTTATTGCTGCTCTATTCACAATAGCTAGGAAATGGAACCAGCCTAGATGTCCCTCCACAGATGAATGCATAATAAAGATGTGGTACATTTACACAATGGAGTTTTATTCAGTGGTAAAGAAAATGAAATTATGAAATTTGCATGGAAATGGATTAATCTTGAAAGAATTATACTAAGTGAGGTTACCCAGGCTCAGAAAGCCAAACATCACATGTTCTCTCTTATATGTGGATCCTAGCTACAAATGTACAGATTGTGTGTGAACTGGAACCAAAAATAGGTACCAGAAACCAGTAAGCTGGTAAAGGGCTATAAGGGAGGGAGAAGAAGGAAGGACTTAAGTGTATGGTATTGCACATAAGTAAGTAGAAGAACAGATTACAGGGAGGGGAATGACCTAAGCAAGGCCATGGGAAGAAAATGAATAAAAGAAGGGCAGGGGGAGGGTTAATCAAAATTCAAGATAGTGTGAATAAGACTTATGTAAACCTACTTTTTTGAAGAATGGCACATCCAGATGCTGTAGACTGTTACTAGAACATTTTCAGTGCCTGGGATGGGATACCTTCCAGTGAGTTGTTGGCCAAGGAGGTCCCAGTAGCCTCCAAAACATTAAAGGCTATTGCCAAAGCCCTTGGTTTCCCTTGACAAACAGAGGGTAAGACCCTATTGCTGAAGACATCTCTTGCCTGAGAGGCAATGTCACTGAGAAATCAAGCTGGTGCTAAGCAGAAAACCTTCTCCCTGTAGACCAGCCAACTGAAAGCTGGCAAAAGCTGCACTGCATGCAGCCGTATGGGAGACAGAACTCATCATCAGTGAAAACAGAAAACAGTGGACACTGAAAAGTCAAATGTGGCCATACAGGCCTAATGGCTGAATGGGTGCAATAGTGGCATGTCTGCTCTTGGGGTAACTAACTGCTCCATAATTGGACTGAAGGCCCTCTCTATGGGAGGGAATATATACCTGGTACTGAAAAACCTAAGCAAAAGTCTATGGCAGGGGAGGTCATGAGCCTTAGGGGTATAAAGCATGCTCTTTTCTGGCTAAATGTATATATTATTTCCACCAAGATGCCCTGAAAACATTACACTTAATGTTAATATTCACATATTAATGCTACTCTCACTTCTGGTTAGAGAAGCTTCTCTTTTCAGATGATGACCACTGGGATGACCCAAAAGGTAACATAGTGCTGAGAAGAAGGGATAGGTGAGTGCTCAGCACTGAAACATCTCTGTTACACCCTCCATGGCTCAGGGCCCATTGCAGAAGAGGGGGCAGATAGAATGTATGAGCCAAAGGAATGGTACAACTCCCTACAATGCAACTGCCCAGACAGAAATTGGCCTTGATATCCATGACCTTGCAGTGCCTAGTAATACCTTTGCAAGACCCTCATAATAGAATAAAAAGATGATGACATCAAATTAAAAGAGAGACTAATGGAGAGAAGGAGGGGATATGATGGAGATTGGAGTTCTAAAGGGGAATGGGAAAGGGAAGGGAAATATCATGCTTTTTTTTGTATGTAAGTATAGAAGTCAATGAAAAAACTTGAAACAATAAAAAAATAAAAATAAACAGACATAAACTAACAAGGTGGATCAGAAAATTAGATCCCTCAATCTGCTCTCTTCAAGAAACAAACCTCACCACTTGTGGAGAGCAAAAAAGGAAAGTACATGTACTTTTACTATGAAGCATCTGAATCATGGGACCTTGATTGTGGTTTTTGCAGGCATTGAGCTGAAAAGAACATAGACAGTGATTGAGACACATATCTTTGAACAGGATATAGCTTTCTGAAAGCTAGCTATTCTTGGTACTTGGAGGAAAAATAACTCAGTACATGGGTTCTAGAGAGAAGTTACTTTACGTCTTTATGTCTTTTGATGATCTGTTTCAAGTTTGTGGATTTTTCCTATATAAAGTTGTGTGTTCAATAACAACATGGCTTTCAGCTTTCAGCTTTCAGCCTTCAGCCTTCCCTCTTCTCAAGTAATGGTCATTCTTTTCATCCTCACTTTCCCTCTCGAGAACCTCGTTGACTGACCAAGTGGGCTTGGTCAAGTGGCACCCAAAGTGGCTGCTCGAGTATGGGTGAAAATAATGAAGGGCACCATAGGAATTTATGCACATTATCAGGAAAATATTGGGACCAGCAGTGAGTAAGGATGGGACAAGAATTTAGTAGAATTTTATTTGTACATATGCTAAATAATATGCTTAAAACTAGAGGAACAAAAGTTAGTAAAAAGCAATTGTTAAAAATTTTAACTTTTATGGAGGAAGTGTGTCCTTGGTTTCCAGAAGAAGGTACAGTGAATTTGGGGATTTGGGAAAAGGTAGGAGGAAGAATGAAAGATTATTATATGACTCATGGACCTGAGAAGGTACCAGTTGAAGCTTTTAGTCTTTGGACACTAGAGACACTCTTAATACAAGGCATGAAGGAAGTAAAGTTTCTTCCTTACTAGTGGATGTAAATAAGGAATTACAATGATTAAAAACTGCACAGGCTTGTGCACTTCCCTTTTATAATGATGCAGGAGATGAATATTCCAAATCTCTTAAATTTCCAAATTATGATAATCAAGAAACTGATGATGAGATAGAAGATGAAAATATTGAAATAAGTACTACAGAAACAAATCAATACTATTAACTGAAAAATTGGCCATGAAAAAAGGAAGTTCTATGGAGGAAGTTTTACTTTCATTTCAAAAAGAATTAAATAACTTATCTAAAAATGTTTCAGATTTAGCATTACAGGCTCAACATAATGACCCCCAACAGGATGATGATTCAGAAACAGAGGATGAGGAAGTTGGTAGCACTTTTGAAGAATATAAAACTTTATTGGAAAAAACAAAAAAGAAAGACAAAGACCCAAATAAATTTTTAATTAAATGATAAAAATTTAGACCCTGTTTCCTTGATTAGCAAGTAAACAAAACTTCTGTCCCCCATTCAAAAATCATTGTTTCAAGCAGCACAATTAGGGGAAGAAATACCTGGATATCAAAAGTATCCTGTTATTGAAATGACAGACCCGCAGGGAAATTTGGAATGATATCATAATCCAATTCCTTTTAAACAGTTAAAAGAATTAAAAAATAGTATGCACAAATTATGGTGCAACTGCTCCATTTACTCAGGCTCTTTTGGAAGGGCTATGTACTGATGCCCTTCATGCAGGAGATTGGAAAACAGCAGCAAAGGCAAGATTTAAGAAAAGTTAATGAAGTCATGGAAACAATGAGATCTTTGCAACCTGGATTGACATTACCTTCCGCAATATCTAAAAATACTTATAAAATAATCATAGATTTGAAAAAGTGTTTTTATACCAATCCCTTACATCCTGATTGCAATAAATTTGCTTTTAGTGTTCCATCTATAAATTTTCAAAAACCTATGGAAAGATATCATTGGAAGGTACTACCACAGGGCAAATTCTCCAACTCTATGTCAACAATTTGTTGCTAAAGCTATTGAACCTATATGCAATCAATATCCACAAATTTATATATATATATGATACATTATATGGATGATATTTTATTAGCCCATTCTTCCCAAACATTATTATATAAAGCTTTTCAACAATTAAATAAGAGTTAAATAGGTGGGGATTGCAAATAGTAGAAGAAAATTTTCAACAAAAAAATCCTTATCATTACTTAGGCCATCAATTATGCCCCAAATCTGTCATGACTCAAAAATTGCAAATTAGAAAATATAATTTAAAATTTTTAAATGATTTTCAAAAGCTTTTAGGGAACTCTAATTGGCTCAGACCCTTTTTGAAATTAACCACTGGGGAATTGAAGCCTCTTTTTGAAGTACTTAAGGGAGATTCAGATTCAACTTCTGTTAGAATGTTGACAGAAGAGACCAGAAAAGCTTTAGCCATTGTGGAAACTGCTTTGCAAAATCAACAAATTACTTATATTGATTATTCACGGCCACTTGCTTTATGTATTCTTTCAACTGCACATACTCCTACAGCTGTGATTTGGCAGGACAGACCTCTTTTGTGGCTACATTTGCCTTCCTCTCCTGCTCGAGTTTTAGTTCCTTATTATGAGCATCTTGCTTTGCTTCTTCAACATGACAGACAGAGTACAGAAAATATTTTGGTAAAGACCCCAATAAGATATTTATTCCTTATAAATCACAGCAATTATCTTGGTTGTTATAAAATACAGATGTTTGGCCTCTAGCATTAGCTAATTTCCCAGGTACTCTAGATAATCATTATCCAAAACATAAATCACTTCAATTTGCATCTATGTGTGAATTTTTGTATCCTGTTGCTCTAAGATTAACACCTATCCCTCAAGCCCATGTTGTTTTTACTGATGGTTCATCCTCAGGCCAAGCAACATATATTACTGACAATCAAGTTTTTTCTTTGCATTTTTCTCCTGCTTCCACACAAATCACAGAATTACAAACTGCTGCGTATGTTATGCAAGCATATAAAGATGAATCATTAAATTTATATACAGATAGTCTTTATATTGCCAATGCCTTACCTCTGCTTAAAACTATCTCTTTTCTAGATTCGGATAACTCCACAATTTTAAATCTCTTTTTAACTATTCAATTATTATTAAGGAATAGAACAGCTTCTTATTATGTAGGACATATATGTGCTCATACTAATTTACTGGGACCCCCGTCTCTAGGAAATGATTTAGATGATCAAGCTACACACTTATATTTCTTACTCAAGAACAGAAAGCTGAAGCTTCACATAATATTCATCATCAGAATGCATATAGTCTCTGTAAAAATTTTAATATTTTCAGACAAACAGCTAGAGACATTGTTAAAAACTGCACTTCCTGTGCTCCCTACCTGCCAGTACTGCATTTAGGAGTAAACTCATGAGGCCTTGTCCCTAATGAGCTTTGGCAAATGGATTTTACTCGTGTATCTGAATTTGGGAAATTAAAATATGTTCATGTGACTATTGATATTTTCTCAGGCTTCATTCATGCTACCCCTCTTTCCAGAGAAGCTACTAAGCATGTTATTACTCATTTATTGAAATGTTTTGCTATAATGGGTGTCCCCAAAATTATAAAAACTAATAATGGCTCCGGATATACAAGCAAAGGATTTGCAACTTTTTTGCAACAATTTGATATTAATCATAAAAATCCTCAGGGTCAAGGCAATGTTGAATGTGCTAATGCCTCTTTGAAATTTCAATTATAAAAAATTAAAAAGGGGGAATCTTATAGTTATACTCCTCATAATATGTTTAATCATATATTATTTATTTTAAATTTTTAAAATTTTGATTCATCAAAATCGGATAGACTGCGGATAGACTGTGGCACCAGAAACTACTACAAATTTTTCTTATGTGAAATGGAAGGATCCTTTAACTAATAAATGGAATGGTCCAGACCCTGTATTAATATGGGTGAGGTCATGTTTGTGTTTTTTTCACAAGATAATAATGAAGCCCGGTGGGTGGTTGCCTGAACATCTTGTTAGACAAATCTCCCATCAAGAGTTATGTTCTTCCTGATGATGATGATGATGATCAGCATTGAAGCAACTCAGAAGTCATATTGGGCCTATGTTCCGACTCCCCATTGCTACATCCAGCTGTCTGGGAAGACAGACAAATCATAATCATGTTTAACAATTCCTCTCCCTCTTAGGATTTCCTGCTTTTCACTCAATTCAACAGCACAGAAAAGACAATTATACTTATAATGCTGTAGGAACCGGTATGCCTGTTTGCTTGTCAAAAAATTTGAGTCTTTCAGGATGTATTAATATCAAACCATGGGATATAAGAGGGAAAGGTGGTCAATGCACTAATGTTAAATTATGGATACCAGAAGGAAAAAGAATGGATAAGTCAAAGCAAAATTTTGAACCAATGGACATTGAATTTTGTGAAAAAGAGAGTAGAAGTAGTAACAACACTTTTTTTTATTTCTTTTTAAAATTAAAAAAAAATTTTTTAACTATTTTATTTATTTTTGGAGATAGACACAGAGAGAGACAGACAGAGAGGGAGAAGGAGACAGAGAATGGGCGCACCAGCAGTCTCAGCTGCTGTGAACGAAATCCAGATGTGTGCGCCCCCTTGTGGGCAAGTGCGGCATTGCGCCCTTGCATCACTTTGCATCTGGCTAAATGTGGGACCTCGAGATTGGAACCGGATTCTTAGGCTTAGCAGGTGGGCACCTTAACCGCTAAGCCATCTCTCCAGCCCTCTTTTTTAAATTTTATTTATTTTTATGTATATTATTCTAATTTTACATTCATAGTGGTGACTCCATTATCCTCCTCCCTTTCCTCCCTCTTCCATAGGGATCCTCATCAATGGGGAATGTGGGTCATGCATTGTGGGGGTAGTCAAGAGTTCTGGGGGGTAGGCCAAGTCTCTGTGCATAATGCCCCAACTTGTGGCTCTAACAGTCTTTCCGCCCACTCTTCCGCAAATTTCCCTGAGCCACATTGAGGTCATTTTAGCTCTACTTCAGTGATGAGGTTTTGGGAGCCTCTGTGTCTCTGGATATCTGGCTTAGTAGGAGTTAGATGTTCTCTGTGTTTATCTCCTTCAGCCTTTTTCTGGTGTCGTGATCCCCAAGAACACTGAACTCTTGCCCTTCACCCACATTACTCTATGGTTTCAGCTGGAGCCCTGGTGAGGTGTGATTGGCTGATCCTCCCTTCAGGTTCATTGCCCATCTGAAAAAAGAAAAGCAAATTCTCCAACAGAGAGAGAAGTTAGTACCAGATATATGGGATGGCCATAGATATCTTGGAGGGAATTTTATATGGGTAGGCCCTCTTCTAGCCCATATTTGATGGTATCTTGATTGAAGACTGTGCTCATTTTTTGTACATGGTTTTGACTTATTTCCCAGTTCCAGCCATTAGTTCCATTCCACTGAGTGGATGAATTAGCCAAATCAAGAGCCTTTGGTTGCCCACCATGGCTGTGTGCCACTACTGCACTTGTCTGAGCATTATGTCAGGTTGTTTCTTGCTGGGTATCTTAGACTGGAAGTTGTTTGGACCTATGTAAGCCATTTTCCCCCAGTTGCTTGTGTAGCACCCTCTGGCACTAAACTAGTTAACTGTCTGGGAACTGACCCTCTTCCAGATTCTGTCCAGGTCTCTCCAAGTTTGGTCTCACACGTGTATGATGTCTTTGACAGTAGGGTCTTACCATTAACTTTTGGTGGGTCATCAAGAACTCTGACAGAAATCTGTCATTTTGGGGAAACCTTGTAGGTGTCTCGGATCTACAGCTCATTGTGAAAGTTAACCCCGTGCTGGTCCTGGGAGTTATAAGTCAGTGCCTAGGAAGGTAAAGGGAGAAAAAGATAGATAATTTAAAAGAGAAAGTGAGTATAGAGAGGTGATGGAAAGGGGGGGGGAGAAAGAAGAGAGAGTAAAGCAGGAGAAAATTAAGGGTGGTCTTCATGGTGTTTTCTCCAGTTTCCTGTGGTTCATGTGTTCCCTCTGGGGGCCTGCTGAAGGATCAGTGTTTTAGCTTGTTGTTCAGAATATAGAGTTTTATAGTATCATTTCCTTTTGAGCCCCTACTTGTATCCCCCCCACCCTTGTCCTCCCTCCCGCCCTCTCACTCCCTCCCGCCATCACCCTTCCTCCATCCCAACCTCCCTATTGTCTGGTACTCACAGTGCTTATTAGGCTTGGCAGCAACTCCAGTGGATTCAGGTTAGGAGCGACAGATAAACGAGACCATGCGACAATTATCTTTTTGTGATTGGGTGAGCTCACTGAGGATGGTCTGTTCCATGTTTGACCATTTTTTTTTCAAATTTCATTATCTCATCTTTCCTTACTGCTACATAGAATTCCATAGTATAGATATACCACATCTTTGTTATCCATTCATTTAATGATGGACATCTGGGTTGATTCCAGCTCTTTGCTATTATGAATTGAGCAGCTATAAACATGGTTGATCTGAGGCTTGGAGCCTTTAGGGTAAATGCCCAATAAGGGAATAACTGTATCCATTGGTAGATCTATGGTCATCCATTTCAGGAGTCTCCATATAGGTTTCCGTAATGGTTGAACCATTTTACATTCCCACCAGCAGTGAAAACATGTTCCTATTTCTCCACAGCCTTGCCAGCATTTGTTTTCTTTGTTTATTTTATTTTTTTTAATGTTAGCCATCCTTACT
Organism: Orientallactaga sibirica; assembly: GCA_036365145.1. Classification (NCBI taxonomy): domain Eukaryota; kingdom Metazoa; phylum Chordata; class Mammalia; order Rodentia; family Dipodidae; genus Orientallactaga; species Orientallactaga sibirica. The sequence goes on from JAEOAD010000025.1 coordinate 1,349,524, forward strand.
GGGGTAAGGTGGAATATCATACTTGTTTTAATTTGCATTACCCTGATGATTAGGGATGTTGAACATTTTCTTAAATGTGTGTTTGCTATTTGTATTTCTTCCTCTGAGAACTCTCTGTGCAGTTCTCTGCCCCATTTTGTGAGTGGGTTCTTTGATGATTTATGGTTTAGGCTTTGGAGTTCTTAGTAAATTCTAGAAATTAGGCCTCTGTCAGTTGTATAGCTGGTGAAAATTCTCTCCCATTCTATGGGTAATCTGCTGGCTTTGGTTATGGTTATGGTATGTTTGTCAGGGAAAAAAGCTTTTCAGCTTCATGAGATCCCACTGTTTAAGATATTGTTTAATTTCTTGAGCTGCAGGGGTTTTGTTCAGGAAGTCTTCTCCCACTCCTATTTCGTGGAAGGTTCCATCTATTTTTTTCTTCCAGTACTAGCAGAGTTTCTGGTTTTATATCTAGGTCTTTGATCTATCTGGACTTGATTTTTGTGCATGATGAGATGTGTGGATCGAGTTTCATTTTTCTATATATGGTTGTCCAGTTTGTCCAGCACCATTTGTTGCAGATGCTGTCCTTTTTCCATTCTGCATTGGTAGGACATTTGTCAAATATCAAGTAGCTATAGTTATTTGTCCCAAAGTCTGGGTCTTCTATTCTGTTCCATTGGTCTATATTCCTGTTTTTATGCCAGTACCATGTTGTTTTGATTACAATGGCTTTGTAGTATAGCTTTAGATCAGGTATGGTGATGACTCCAGAGGTGTTTCTTTTGCTGAGGATATGCTTGGATATCTGAGACCTTCTGCCTTTCCATATGAATTTTGAGATAGTTTTTTCTATCTCAGTGAAGAAAGAAGTGGGGATTTTTATCAGCATTGTATTGAATCTATAAAGTGCCTTTGGTAATATTGCCATTGTCACAATGTTAATTCTACCAATCCAGGAGCATGGGAGGTCTTTCCATATTTGTAGAACCTCCTCAATTTTTTTCTTGAGTGTTTTTATGTTTTCATTGTATAGATCTTTCACTTCCTTGGTTAATGTTATTCCAAGGTATTTTATTTTCTTTGTTGCTATTGAAAATGTGATAATGTTAGCTATTTGTTTTTATGTATCTTTGTCTTTTGCATGCAGAAAGGCTACTGATATTTGAGCATTGACCTTATATTCTGCTACTTTGCTGAAGGCGTTAATCACCTTTAAGAGTTTTGAGATGGAGTTTCTCGGGTCACTTATGTATAGAATCATGTTATCTGCAAATAGAACTAACTTAACTTCTTCCTTTCCAATTTTGTATCCCTTTGATTTCTTTCTCCTGTCTTATTGCTTGAGCTAATACTTCTAACACTATATTGAAGAGCAGAGGTGAGAGTGTTCCTGATCTCCATGGGAACACTTTTAGTCTCTTCCCATTAAGAATTACTTGGGCTTTAGGAACTTTATATATAGCCTTTATTATGTTGAGATATGGGCCATCCATTCCTATTCTATCCAATGTTTTATTCATGAAGTGATGTTGTATTTTGTCAAAGGCCTTTTCTGCATCTATCAAAATGATCAGGTGGTTTTTGTGTTTTAACTTGTTTATGTGGTGTATTACATTGATTGATTTCCATATGTTGAACCCTGCATGCCAGGGAAGAAGCCTACTTGATCAAGGTGGATAATGCTTTTGATGTACTGTTGAATTCGGTTTGCAAGGATTTTGTTCAGGATCTTTGCATCTATGTTAATCAGGGAAATGGGCCTATAACTTTCCTTTCTTGTGGCATCCCTGCCTGGTTTTGGAATCAGGGTGATACTAGCTTCATAGAAGAGTTGGGTATCTATCCCTGTTCTCTGATTGTGTGGCACAGTTTGAGAAAAATTGGTTTCAGTTCTTCCATGAAGGTTTGATAGAATTCACCTGAGAAACCATCTGGTCCTGGACTCTTCTTTTTGGGGAGGTGTTTGATTACCTCTTCAGTCTCAAAGGCTGTGATAGGTTTGTTTAGGAGATTAGTCTGCTCTGGGCTTAGCTTTGGTCTTAGCTTTGTGTCTAGGAATCCATCCATTTCCTACATATTCTCTTGTTTTGTGGAGTAGAGGTTTTTGAAATAAGTCCTGATAATTCTTTCTATTTCACTCATGTCTGTTGTGATCTCTCCTTTTTGGTTTCTAACTTTGTTGATTTGAAGCATTTCTTTTTTTGCTTGATCAAATTGGTCAGGGGTGTATCAGTCTTGTTAATTTTTTCAAAGAACCAGCTCTTTGTTTCATCAATTTTCTTAATTGTCCTCTTAGTTTCCAATTCATTAATTTCTGCTCTGATCTTAATTATTTCTTTCCGTCTGGAGATTTTTGGTTTGGCTTCTTCTTGTTTTGCAATGCCTTTAGCTGGATGGTTAGATTATTGATTTGGGATTTCTCTGTTTTTGTTATGAGGGCATTTAGTGCTATGATTTTTCCCCTAAAGACTGCCTTCATTGTGTCCCATAAGTTATGGTATGATGTCTTCTCATTGTCATTGAATTTTAGAAACTTTGCAATTTCATTTTTTTATTTCAGCCACAACCCATTTATTGTTTAAAAGTGTGTTGTTCAGTTTCCAGGAGCTGGAGGGATTTCTGGCATACTCTTTGTCATTAATTTCTAGCATTACAGAATTGTGGTCTGATATCATGCAGAAAATTATATTGATATTGTTGAAAATATGGAGGCAGACTTTGTGGCCTAATATATGATCTATTTTAGAGAAGGTTCCATGGGCTGCTGAGAAGAATGTGTAATCTGTAGATTGTGGGTGGAATGTTCTGTATATGTATGTTAGGTCTACTTGCTCTATGGTGATGTTGAGCTCTCTTACTTCCCTATTAATTTTCTGTTTGGATGATCTATTCATTGTTGATAGTGGAGTATTGAAGTCCCCAACTATGATGGTGTTGGTGGTTATTTCTGTTTTGTTGCCAAGTAGTTTTTGCTTTATGTATTGTGGTGCACCTGTGTTTGGTGCATAGATAGTGATGATTGTGATATACTCTTGTTGGATTGTTCGCTTGATAAGTAAGAAATGGCCATCTTTGTTTTGTTTTGTTTTTGGTTTCTTTTAGTTTGAAGTCTATTTTATCCAATATAAGTATAGCCATACCTGCTTTTTTCTTATTTGTGTTTTCTTGGAATAACATTTTCCACCCTTTCACCCTGAGGAGGTGTCTGTCTTTAGTGGTGAGGTGGGTTTCTTGAAGACAGCAGATTGAAGGGTCTAGTTTTCTGATCCACCCTGTTAGATTATGTCTTTTGATGGGTGAATTAAGGTCATTAATTTTCAGGGAAATAACTGTGAGGTTTGATTTAATACCTTCCATATTGTGGTGGATTATGTGGTTTGGTTTTTTTTGTTGTTGTTGTTAATGTGGACTGCTTCTTGGGGGCACTTGAGATTGGTTGTTTGATTTTTCTGTGTGAAGAATTCCCTGAAGCACTCTCTGTAGGTTTGGTTTTGTGTTCATATATTTGTAAAGATGAGTTTTATCATGGAAAGTTTTTCTTTCACCATCTATTATGAGGGATATTTTTTCTTGGTAGAGTAGTTGGGGTTGGAAGCCATAGCTTCTTAGAGTTTGTAGTGTTCCATTCCAGGACCTTCTGGCTTTTAGAGTTTCCATTGAGAAGTCTGAGGTAATTCTAATGGGATTTCCTTTATATGTAATGTGTTGTTTCTCCCTGGCTGCTTTTAGGATGTTCTCTTTGTGTTTGATGTTCAGATTCTTAATGATAATGTGTCTTGGAGAACTCCTCTTTTGGTCCAGTCTGTTCAGAGTTCTGCTAGCTTCTTGTAACTTGATGGGATTTTTCTCTTGAGTGGGAAAATTTTCTTCAATTATTTTGTTGAATAATCTTTCCATACCTTTAGTCTGTGTTTCTTCCCCTCTGGCATGCTCATGATCCTAGTGTTTGGACTCAAGGGTATATCCCACATTTCCCTCATATTCTGTTCACAGTAATTTTTGAACTTGTTGAAGTTTCTGGACTCACGAACTGTTTCTTCTATTTTGTCTTCCAGGCTGAGTTTCTATCCTCTACTTGGCTGACTCTATTCTTAAGAGCCTCTATAGAGTTTGGGGTTTGATCAATTTGGTTCATATTTTCTACTGTTTTTTTATGTATAGTTTCCATCCCTCTGTCTAGTTCCCTTTTCACATCATTTTCTGACTTTCTTCATGCTTCTTGAAGTTCATCCTTGCATTTTTTTATGTCTTCATTGAACTTAGCCATCTGGTTATTGAGGACCTCTTTTTTTTTCACTCTCCTTCAGATCATTTAACTGTCTTTGGAACCTTTCCTGGTCCTTTTGTATTAGGTCTAATCTAGCCAAGATAACATTCATACAATTATTGGCTCTTTGTTGAGTTTCTAAGAATTGTGCTGTTTGCTTGACCAGGGTTGCATAGCTTGTCTCTTCATTTTGGGGTTCTGATTCTAATGTCTCTTCTATGATATGATTTGAGACATCCATTGTGGGACTGGATAGTCTAGATGGATTTACTTGTATCTGGTTTTTCATGCTATTCCTTTTTCACTGTGGTCTGTGCATCACACTGGTTCAGAAAGCCTAGGGTGTGAAATGCTAGCCTGCTGCCCTGGGGTGGGGTGGGGGACAGTGGTAAGTGTCAGGGCGGTGGCCCCTGGATTTCAGACAGGCTGGGGTGGAGGACACTGGCCTGCTGGCCTGTGCTGCCTATCTGAGGTGGGAAGGAGAGGGGACCGCAACTGCCCTAGTTGGGCTCAGGTAGGGTAGTGCGGGAACACTGGCCTACTACTTTGGAACACTGATCTGCTGGGGGGGGTGGCAGGATGGTGGCACCTGACTGGCGATGCTGTTCAGGGAGCCTGGGGAGGCACCTGACCAATGTTGGGACTGTTGGGGCTCTGGCCATTGAGAGAGGTACAAGACCAGTGATGGGGTTCAGGCAGGCCCAGTTGGACCTGACCAGCAGTGGTACGTGGAGTTCTGGCCAGTGAAGGAGGGACATGACCAGTGATAGGGCTCAGGCAGGCCCAGTGGGGCCTGATGCAGCTCAGGCAGTCCCAGCAAGTCCTGGCCTGGGATGGTGCTTGGGGCTCTGGCCATTGAGGGAAAGATCAGAGCACAATGCAGCTCACACTGGCTCAGTGGTATCTGTCTTGTGATGGTGTGGGGAATGGGTGGGATGTGACCCGCAATGTGGCTCCACAGGCCTGGGGCAGGCAATATGGCTCCACAGGCCTGTGGCACCTGCCTGCAATGGTGCAGGGGGGCTCTGGCTGGGGAGTGAGAAGTGGGACAAATCTGTCTCGCTCATTTCCTCCACAGACCCAGACACCTGGCTGCAATGGCGAGCACAGAGACTCTGGCCAGGGAATGGGAAGTGGGATGAATCTGTCTCTCTCAGCAGCTCCACAGACCCAGGCACCTGGCTGCAATGGCATGCTCAGGGGCTCTGGCCAGGGAGCGGGAAGTGGGATGAATATGTCTTGCTCAGTGGATCCACAGACCCAAACACCTGACTGCAATGGCATGTGCAGGGGCTCTGGCCAGGGAGCAAGAAGTGGGATGAATCTCTTTCGCTCAGTGGCTCCACAGACCCAGACACCTGGCTGCAATGGCATGCACAGGGGCTCTGGCTGGGGAGTGAAGAGTGGGAGGAATCTGTCTCACTCAGTGGCTCCACAGACCTGGGGACCTGGCTGTGATGGTGCTCGGGTTCTGGCCAGCCAGGGGCCTCAGGTAGGTCTGGATGGACCTGTCAGGCAGTGGCACCTGCGGAGAGCATGGGAATCAGTGGATTCCTGTAGAGAGCTGCGAGGTGCCGCGCCTTAAAGATGGCGCTGGCTTCCGCCTTCCGCCTTCCCGATGGCGAGTGCTCTCCTGGATAAACAAGTCCTTATTTGGCTTGGGCCGTGATCTAGGCTTGCTTCCGCATATGTGGACCTATCTGCATTCACCACGTGGCACACCAGGGTTGGCTTGTCAAAGGCTTCTTAAGCTTTGGGCGGGCCTTTCCCCGGGTCAGAAGATTGTTCAAGGTTCCTGAATAAACTGCTGAAAGAAGAGCCCAAGTGTTGCGTCTTCCTTGCTGGTCGAGGCAGTCGCGACAAGTGGTGGCCCGTACGGGGAACTCACTCGAGAGGGACTCAGAACTTTCTGCAGTCAGGGCAGTGCACTGGTAAGTTCCCAGGTAAGGTGGGAATCCGCGACAAAAGCGGGGATTTTGCTCCTCTCGGTAGAAAAAGAGGGAGCAGGAAGGAATCCGCGACAAAAGCGGGGATTTTGCTCCTCTCGGTAGAAAAAGAGGGAGCAGGAAGAGTTCGCAGTGTAGCGAACTGAAAGTAAAAGTTTTAAAAGAATTTTTTGCAAATTTAGCCATGGGCGCTTCTCACTCGCACCCAATTTTTTTGGCTCTGAATGAGCTGCTTCGTTCAAAAAACTTAAAGATAAAGGGGAGTACCCTGGAGAGGTTCCTGGAGGAATGTGATGCCATAGCCCCTTGGTTTGCGCGCTCTGGAAGTCTTACAATCCCTTCATGGGAAAAATTGGGCGAAGATCTTGATTTTGCAGCAGACCAAGGCACGCTTAAGGGCAGGGTAAGATCGATCTGGAGGTTAGTGAGGAACTGCCTCGAGGACCAACAATGCAGTGAGGCAGTGGAAAATGGACAGACGGCCTTAGAGATGCTATAGGAAGAAAGGTCAGAACAGGCAAACAGTGAAAAAGAGGCAAAAACAAAGAACAATTTATATCCAACACTTGAGCTAGAAGATTCAGAGTCTACGGATTCTGAAGAGGAGCTGCAGGCTCTCATAGAACAAATGGAAAGATTAAAATTAAGAAAAAGGGAGAAAAAGAGAGAGAGGGGGGATCCCGGAAGTGGAGACTACTGCGGAACGTCTCAATGCAGTTATGCCGTCTGCCCCCCCTCTGTACCCAGAGGGATGGGGTAGCGGCTCGGGGCATTCTTTTTGTCCGGAAGGAACATCTCAATGCAAAGTTATGCCATCCGCCCCCCCTCCGTACCCAGAGGGACGGGGTAGTGGCACGGGGCGTTCTTTTTGTCCAGAAGTCTGGAAAGCGGTGAGGACGGAGCTACAGTTAGCCTACCCAGTATTTCAGGATCAACAAGGGAATAGATATGAGGAGCCACTAGACTTTAAAGTAGTTAAGTCTTTAGCTGAATCCGTGAGAACTTATTGGATTACAGCCTCCTTTACCGTGGCTCAAGTGGAAGCATTGCAAAGACACTGCATGACACCTAGTGACTGGTCAGGGTTAGCGCGCGCCTGCCTGAGTCCAGGCCAATATTTAGACTGGAAAGCGTTCTTAGTTGAGTACGCTAATGAAGAGGCTGCCGCTAATCAGGCTGCAGGAAACCTGGCCTGGGACAGAGATATGCTGTTGGGACAGGGACGTTTTGCTAATCAGCAGACAGGATACCCAGTACAAGTTTTTGAACAAATTAATAGGATATCCATTAAAGCATGGAAGTCTCTGCCCAACAAAGGGGAAGTGAGCGGCAACCTTACGAAGATTCTACAGGGTTCTATGGAACCATTCTCAGACTTTGTTGCTCGCATGGTGGAAGCCGCAGGGAGAGTGTTTGGGGATCCTGACACAGCTATGCCTTTGATTAAACAACTTGTTTATGAACAATGCACCAAAGAATGCAGGGCCGCTATTACTCCTTATAAGAGTAAAGGCTTGGAGGTATGGATGAAAGTCTGCAGAGAGTTGGGAGGGCCATTGACCAATGCTGGCCTGGCAGCCGCCGTGGTTCAGTTAACTCCAAATAAAAGAGGAAACTCAGGGGCTTGCTTTAAATGTGGTAAAACAGGGCATATAAAGCGACATTGCCCTGAAAAAGGAAGTATAGCTAAGGCAGAAGAAGGACAATGCCCCAGGCAACCTGGCCTTTGTCCTAAATGTAAGAAGGGAAAACACTGGGTGAATGAGTGCCGCTCAGTGAAGGACATTAATGGGCAGCCTTTAACTCAAGGCTATGATGGTGCTCATCCAAAAAACGGCCAGCGGGGCCCCCGCCCTCAGGGCCCACAAATATATGGGGCAATGGAGAATCAGGACAGGGAGCAGAGCCAAGAGAGGTGGCCAACTCTCCGTCATCCCAAAGACCGCGGAGAGCCACTGCAGGTTCAGCAGGATTGGACATCCGTTCCACCTCCCGACTCGTATTAACTCCTCAGATGGGGGTCCAATTAATAGAATCAGATTTTAAAGGACCCCTTGAGCCAGGCACTGTTGGGTTGCTCTTAGGAAGGTCATCATCAGCGCTGAGAGGACTCAGAATCCACCCAGGAGTTATTGACCCAGATTATGTTGGGGTTGTGAAAATAATGGTGGAGTCCCCTAAGGGGATCTCAGCCATTTCCCCCGGAGATAGGATAGCCCAATTGATACTTTTGCCTAGTTTGCATGATCGTTTCCCGCGCAGTACAGAGAGAGGAAAAGGAGGGTTTGGATCCACGGGGACCGACTTAACATTCCTGTCTTTGGAATTGGATCAGAGACCAGTTTTAGAACTTGTTGTGGATGGTAAAAGGATTTTAGGCTTGCTGGATACAGGTGCAGATAGAAGCATTATTGCCAAGAAAGATTGGCCTACTGGCTGGCCTATACAGACATCTTCTCAGACTTTGCAAGGTCTGGGTTATGCTAAGGCGCCAGACATTAGTGCAAGGCAGTTACAATGGAAGGATGGGGAGGGACACTCGGGAGTTGTGCAACCCTATGTGTTGGAACTTCCTGTTTCCCTGTGGGGCAGAGACCTTTTGAAAGATATGGGTTTTAGATTGAGTAATGACTATTCTCCTACCTCTCAGAGGATAATAAGGGATATGGGTTATCATCCTAATTTTGGCCTGGGAAAATTTTTGCAAGGAAGAAAGGACCCCATTGCAACTCAGCAAAGAAGTGCTAGGCAAGGCCTGGGTTTTTCCTAGGGGCCACTGAGGAGGGTATTCCTATCACCTGGATGACTGAGGAGCCGGTGTGGGTTCCTCAGTGGCCATTGTCCTCTGAGAAGTTAAAAGCTGCAAAACAACTTGTGACTGAGCAATTATCCCTAGGGCACATCAAGCCGTCAGTGTCACCATGGAATACACCCATTTTTGTAATTAAGAAAAAATCTGGAAAATGGCGCCTACTGCAGGATTTGAGAGCAATCAATAGTCAAATGCAAATTATGGGCCCGGTGCAGCGAGGCTTACCGCTGCTATCATCATTGCCGGCTTCTTGGCACATAATTGTCATTGATATAAAAGACTGTTTTTTCTCCATTCCCTTATATAGCAAAGACTGTGAGAGATTTGCTTTTACTGTCCCATCTTGTAATCACGAAAAGCCAGATCAGAGGTTTGAATGGGTGGTGTTGCCCCAAGGCATGGCCAATAGCCCCACCATGTGTCAGCTTTATGTAGGGGAAGCTATAAAACCATTAAGGGAAAAATTTCCCACCTTAAGATGCATTCATTATATGGATGACATCTTATTGGCTGCAAAGAAAGAACTGATGTTAGAACAAGCCTATATATATTTAGTTAAATTACTTGGAAGGAAGGGGTTGTTTATAGCTCCTGAAAAGGTTCAGAAGGATAAAGTTGTAAATTATTTAGGAGCTAAGATTAGTGAGAAACAGATTATTCCACAAAAGGTAGAGTTAAGAAAAGATAATCTGAAAACCCTAAATGACTTTCAAAAGCTGTTAGGAGATATAAATTGGATTAGATGTTATTTAAAATTACCAAATTATGAATTAAAACCTTTGTATAATGTTTTGAATGGAGATTCTGCCCTAGATTCTCCTAGACATCTAACTGTAGAAGCAAGAAAGGCTTTACAGAAGGTAGAAGAAAGATTACAGAACGCCTTTTTGTAGAGGTTTACAGAAGGTCAAAATATTGTTATGTGCATTCTTCCTACATATTATCAACCCACAGGCTTGCTATGGCAAGAGGGACCGCTACTTTGGATTTATCCTAAAATATCTCCTGCTAGATCTATTGAATATTTACCACTGCGGTGGCTACATTGGCTTTGAATGGAATCCAACAATGTTTGCAATATTTTGGAGTTACTCCAAAAATGGTTATAGTGCCCTATTCCAGCCATCAAGTTAAAATTCTTTGTGCCACAGTACATGATTGGGCCATTTTACAATGTGGATTTGATGGCCATATAGACAATCATTACCCTAAGCATCCTTTGTTAGGATTTTTCAAAGAGCATCCTGTTATTTTTCCCAAAATGACATCATCAGTTCCCCTTCCAAATGCAGTGAATATATTCACAGATGGCTCTAAGACAGGCTGTGGGGTCTATATGATAGATGGATATGAGCCCGTTATGCATCAGTTTCAGCCTGGCTCCCCTCAGATTGTGGAGTTGAAAATAGTTGTAGAAGTTTTTAAAGCCTGTCATTTTGAGTTTAATTTGCTGTCTGATTCTGCTTATGTTGTAAATGCTCTTAAGATTATAGAGGTAGCCGGACCAATTAAAACTACCAGTCCAGTTTGTCTTTTATTTCAACAATTACAAAATCTGATTTGGCAAAGAAGATGTTGCTTTTTCATACAGCATGTTCGAGCTCATTCAGGTCTTCCAGGCCCTTTGAGTGAAGGTAATGATAAAGTGGATCAATGGACTAGGATGGAATGCATGTTTTTGAGTTCCACCTTGGAAAAGGCAAGGAATTTTCATAAGACTTTTCATGTAAATGCTAGAGCATTACAACAAAAATTTCATCTTTCTCGAGCAGACGCTCGACAAGTGGTTCTGGACTGTCCTCAATGTGTGGTTTATCAACATCCACCCTGCATGGGAATAAATCCAAGGGGTTTGCTCCCTCTAAAAGTTTGGCAAATGGATGTTACACATATATCTGAATTTGGAAGCTTAAAGTATATACTTGTGTCTGTGGATACCTGCTCAGGCGTCATACACGCCACGCCTTTAATAGGAGAAAAGGCACACAATGTTATAACCCATTGCCTGGAAGCTTGGGCCGCTTGGGGAAAGCCCCAGCAACTGAAAACAGATAATGGACCAGCCTATACGGCTCGGAGCTTTGCCTCCTTTTGCCAACAGATGGAAGTACAGCTCCTCCATGGCTTGCCATATAACCCTCAAGGCCAAGGCATTGTGGAAAGGGCTCATCGCACTCTGAAAGAGTGCTTATTAAAACAAAAAGGGGGAATAGGCCACGGCCGCACCCCTAAGGAAAGACTTTCCCTTGCCCTATTTACTATTAATTTTTTAAATTTGGATGCTCAAGGCTGATCTGCGGCTGATAGGCATCACGATGGCCATGGATCAGTTAAGGGGATGGTTAAATGGAAGGATATTCTGACAGGCCAATGGCGTGGGCCTGATCCCGTGCTAACATGGGCACGAGGTTCTGTTTGTGTTTTCCCACAGGACCAACAAGATCCAGTGTGGGTGCCAGAACGCCTCATTAGAAAAAACCAAAATGAAGAGCATCATGACTGTCATTGTGATGACTCTCCTGCTCTTTCCTATGATGATACAGTTGGGGATGGCAGCGCAGAGATGGGGAATTCTGTCAGTGTTCCCAAAATCAATGCCGGTGATGTATAATGCTCAAGTTTTTCCTCGCTTTTTTGCTAGCAATAGGAGCTTAGGTGTTGCATATTTGCCCTTCGATGAAGAGATAAGCCCTATAGAAGGGAATAGGAGCATATATTTAAAAGGTAGCTTATGCTTTGCTTTGATTAAAAATATTAGTGAAGAATTTCCTTGTGTGCAACTCTATTGCTTAGGCCCCGGAGAGACTTTGGCATTACAGTTGCCATTGTGGCTGCCATTTCCCTCGCAGCTGTTGGGGCTACAGTGTCTGCTGTTGCCTTGTCTAACACGGTCCAGACTGCCTCTGCTTTGAATAACCTATCAGCTAATGTGGCTCATGCCTTAGATTTACAAACATCCCTTAATTCTCAAATAAAAGGAGGGTTGATGATTTTAAATCAGCGCATCGACCTGGTTCAAGAACAAGTAGATACACTTTGGCAGTTGGCACAGTTAGGCTGTGAATGGAAAATGCAGGGTGTGTGTGTGACATCTGTTCAATATATAAATTATACTAGGGCTGCAAATTTATCCAGATCTTTGTCTAGTTTTTTTATTACAGAATTGGTCGCTTGAATTTGAAGATACCTTAAAAGAATTGAGGCTGGCTGTAGTTTATGTGAATTCTACCCGCATGGACCTCTCTTTTGCATCCAGATTGTCATCTTGGCTGATCTCCGCTATGAATCATCTGAAGGAGTGGGCGGGCATGGGGGCTTTAGCAGGCCTTCTGTTACTGGTCTCCTTGGTTTGCTTGTGGTGTCTGTGTAAAATCAGGGTCACGCAACGACGGGATGCGGCTATGATCATTCAAGCCTTTACTGCCATAGAGGCTGCACAGTCCCCCTAAGTCTGGCTGGCTACAATTAAAAGTAAATCTTCTTCCTGCTCAGGTTGCGAGGCTAAGCACTGCACTCTGGGTTAGCCTTAAAACTCCAGAGAAGAGCATGTTTGATTGCATGCGGGTTGATGCCCCAGATCCTGCCTCTGAGAAAAAGGCATCAGGGTTGCAAAAATACGCATCATCAGAGATCAGACCTCTACTCTTACCTGTGGCTTGTTTTAAACAAAAAAAGGGGGAACTGTAGAGAGCTGCGAGGTGCTGCGCCTTAAAGATGGCGCTGGCTTCCGCCTTCCGCCTTCCCGATGGCGAGTGCTCTCCTGGATAAACAAGTCCTTATTTGGCTTGGGCCGTGATCTAGGCTTGCTTCCGCATATGTGGACCTATCTGCATTCACCACGTGGCACACCAGGGTTGGCTGGTCAAAGGCTTCTTAAGCTTTGGGCGGGCCTTTCCCCGGGTCAGAAGATTGTTCAAGGTTCCTGAATAAACTGCTGAAAGAAGAGCCCAAGTGTTGCGTCTTCCTTGCTAGTCGAGGCAGTCGCGACAGATTCCTTATTTTGCACATCCACCTGCTCCCTCTGGAAGCATGCAGGAGCCAGCAAACCCTTTAAAAAAAGGTCCCTTTAACCTTCAGTGTTCTTGTCTTTACTTCCCTGTGAAGTGAGGCAAGGTTAGGCAGCCGCCATCTTGACCAGAAGTTTAACAACACTTTTCTATGGAGAAGATGTAAAACAAAGAAACCCATTGAGTATGAAACTGATAATTCTTCTATAAAAATAATTGACTGGTTTGCAAATCGAATAGTACAATGTAATGATGGTACTCAAAGGCAAGACTTGGACTTTATATAGAGTCTAATATTGGACACTCTGTTGGACTCTGGTACTCTGCAAAAGGACGACCTCAATTTTATATATGGAAACTGGCTGCCACTCTGGGATACATTAATGGGACAGATGCACAGAAACCTACATGTGGTTTGAAGGGATATGTAAAAGCCTGTGTTTCTTTTCCTTATGTGCTTTTAGTAGGAAATGTGGAAATACAGTTTAAACAGCAAAATGCTTTCTCAATTCAATGTAAAAATTGTATACTTACAAATTGTGTTGCACCTGATCTTAAAGAAATAAGTGTGATAATTTTAAAACAGCCATCATTTATAGTAGTACCTGTAAATATTTCTTCTCCTTGGTATGACAATACAGGACTTCAAGAGTTAAATGATTTAAAAGGATTATTGGATAGGCAAAAAAGAGTTGTGGGAATTATTATTGCTGGTATATCTGCTTTAATTACGTTAGTAGCTTCTGCTACTTCACCTGCCATTTCTTTATCTCAATCTATTCAAATTGCTACTTATGTTAGCATGCTCTCAAAAAATGTATCCACAGCTTTGACTATTCAAGAAGACATTAATGAAAAAAATAGAAGAAAAATAGAATCACTGTATGGTCTTGTACTAGCTTTAGGTGATATAATTCAGGAAATTAGAATTAGACACAAAATGAGCTGTCATGCTGATTATAATTATATATGTGTAACTCAAAAAATTTACAATCTGTTCATGATTGGTATGGTAGTTTGAATATATGTCCCCCAATATATTCAGTATTTTATTAGTTATAGTTTGCATCTGCAATCACCTTGCTAGAGGCAATGTCACTGGGGGCTGGTCTTAAGGTGTTGGTGGTGGGTTTGAGATTCCATTGTAAAGATATGCAAAGTGTGCCTAGCAGGAGTTCCTGAAGTGTGCTGTGTGACTTTTTGCCTGTAGTTTTGCTCAGTGTGCTGTGTGCCTGGTTGGCTTTTTCTCTCTCTGCTTGGCCCTGTGAAGGCAGGCCAGCTTCTTCTGCCATTATTGGAACTTCCCCTGGATCTGTAGGCTTCAATAAATAATATCCCTTCCTCCATAACTGTGCCTGATCTGGAAGTTCATCTCAGCAAACCTGAAGCTGTCTGCTACAGTAAAGTGGTACCTAGGAGTGTGGGGTGAGATGAACCAGATCATGGGGATGTTCATCTTTTGGAACCTTTGTTTTGGAGGTGAAGTGCCAAGACCCCCAAATGAGTGTTGGGGTCCCCTAGGGTCACCCAGTGAACCAAAAAAAGCTGAGACTTCGAATGCAATTTACATCAGGATTCGTTTATTCCTACCTAGGCAGGGGCTCAATTCACACAACTGACGCAGCAGAGTGAGAAAGAGAGCCCTGGGCCTCAGGGGGAAGGAGTTTATATAGAGGAAGGATTGGGGGATAGGGGTTACATCTCAGGTCAGTAGATGGTTTGCAGAACTTATCTGTTGCAAGGACTGGAGGCCCCTGTGGCTGAGTATCTCTGGAAGGTCCTTTAGGTGGAGACTCCCCAGAAGCCGGGCAGGGGAGGGATTTACTGCTGCACAAGCAAGCAAGCATAGATTACAGAAGTGGAGGTCAGCACATTAGTTAGCTAGTTCCTTATCTGAGTCAGCTCTGGGCTTCTTTGTTTAGAATGACTGTCTGTTCTATAATGGCAGTACTGTCATCTGGCTAGTGAATGATGTCTCCTAAGTAAGGAAGAAGAAATGTTAACTTGGTTTACAACAGTAAATTAAGGGAACTGATAAGCTGAGGAATTTCCAGGGGGCTTATTTCAACAATGCAATTGCAACTTGTTTCAACATACAAAAATGGCTGTACCTGAGAAAAGTGAGCAAGCAGGGTTACAGAAGCTAAATGTAGCAAGTTAGTTAGTTTCCTTTTTTGATTCCTCAGAGGAATGGGCATGGACTTGGTGCTTGCAACTGAAGATGCCTTCTGGAGTGGTAAGCCAAGTTTTATGGACTATTCTGATGAGAGTTTGAGAATGCTAAGTGCAGACAGTATTGAACTTCAAGGCTTGGCTTATGAGCTTTCTAAGGGGAAGGAAAGAGTGCAGAGCACTTTGTTGGAACTGGGCTACTGGCATAAGGGATGGCTATGTTCTGCTATCCAGGCCCAGAAAGTTTGATCAAGGTTAAATTTGTAATGGACTGATGTGCCTGGCTAAAGATATCGGACTGAGATTTTAAGATTTTAAGTTGGAAAACCTCAAGCAAGTTTAAATCACTGAGACTGATTTTAGGTTAATGGAGCTGCTATAGTCAACCACATTAGCAATCTTAACGAAGGTGGAAGGAAGGTGGCCCGACTGCTTTACATTAAAACAATGGAGAGGATTCCTGAGGAAAGACTATTAGAAATGCAAACTCTTGGAAAGAGTTGACTGGAGAATGAACCTGCTTTTCAAGGTTATGATTTATTTCATCCCTGGATTAAGGATATGGCTGTGTCCTGCACACCTGGTATTAGTTTTGGAAATATGAAAAATTCATGGAGTGGTCATGAATTGCACATGCTACCAGGAGCCGCTGCTGAGATGCAGCAGGAGGCAGGGCAGGAAAACCCCCAGGAATAGGCTGGGAGAGCCTCTGGAAGATGGACCATGGTTTGCATGGAGACCTGAAAATGTTTTGGATATACCAGGACTACGCAAGGATTCCCATGTAGTGCAGTGTTCGCCTGGGATCAAAGTTTTCCCTGGAAACTCTGCCCAGCTGGAGGGGTGGAATTGGAAAACCTGGAGACTGTCAGTCTCTGGTTATATTGAACTTGAACTGCAGAAGTTTGATGACAGCTGATGGTGGTTGAGTTTGCATTGTTCTAGTCTCTCCTTCCTATGCCTTATACCAGTTAAAAATGTTTACTCTGTGTCTTTACATGTTGAAAGTATTTAACTTGTTTGATTTTACAGGACTCACTATCTTAAGTTGACCAAGACTGTGAGAACCTTTGAAATTGGACTGAGTACAATTTACAATGTGTGATAGTTATAAATCTACTGGGGGCCAGGGGTGGAATGTGGTAGTTTGAATATATGTCTCCCAATATATTCAGTATTTTATTAGTTATAGTTTGCATCTGTAATCACCTTGCTAGAGGCAATGTCACTGGGGGCTGGTCTTAAGGTGTTGGTGGTGGGTTTGAGATTCCATTGTAAAGATATGCAAAGTGTGCCTAGCAGGAGTTCCTGAAGTGTGCTGTGTGACTTTTTGCCTGTAGTTTTGCTCAGTGTGCTGTGTGCCTGGTTGGCTTTTTCTCTCTCTGCTTGGCCCTTTGAAGGCAGGCCAGCTTCTTCTGCATTATTGGAACTTCCCCTGGATCTGTAAGCTTCAATAAATAATATCCCTTCCTCCATAACTGTGCCTGATCTGGAAGTTCATCTCAGTGAACCTGAAGTTGTCTGCTACAATTGGGAAAAAGTTAAATCACAGATTCAAGGGATTTGGCATCATGATAATATATCAATAGATTTAATTAATTTGCATCAAAGCATACTAGAATTAGAAAAGACGCATTTAAATATTAATACTGCTCAGACAGCTAAAGATATTTTAGATTCTTTCAGGAATGTGTTCCCTTCTATTACAAACTTTCATCAAATAATTTTTGGTATCTGTGGGATAGCTTTAATAGTTATTTTTCTTCTTCTATGTGTACCAATATTGCTCCACCTATTTTTAACCCAAATGGTCACCATGGCTTCAAAAATTCATCGAGTAAAACTTGAAATGAAAACCCTTCCTGAAGTGTAAAGCACTGGCAGTCAGAGATGGGTAAGATCTTTGCAGATCATATTCCAACCTAAGACAGGGCAAGAATATAGATATTTTTGACCCAGTGATGGGTAAGTCTATGATTTTGGCATAAGACAATCTAAGACAGATGCAGTGCAAATGAATTAAAAAGGGGGGAACTGTGGAGAACAAAAAGGAAAGCACATGTACTTTTACTATGAAGCATCTGAATCATGGGAACTTGATTGTGGTTTTTGCAGGCGTTGAGCTGAAAAGAGCATAGACAGTGATTGAGATACATATGTTTGAACAGGATATAGCTGTCTGAAAGCTAGCTGTTCGTGGTACTTGGAGGAAAAACAACTCAATACATGGGTTCTAGAGAGAAGTTATTTGATGTCTTTATGTCTGGTGATGATCTGTTGCAAGTTTGTTGTTTTTTCCTATATAAAGTTGTGTGTTCAATAATAAAGTGGCTTTTCAGCCTTTGGCCTTCAGCCTTCCCTCTTCTCACTCTCCCTCTCGAGAACCTCATTGACTGATGGAGCGGGCTTGGTCAACCACTAAAGACAGACACCTCCTGAGGGTGAAAGGGTGGAAAATGATATTCCAAGCAAATGGAAATAAGAAACAAACAGGCATAGCTATACTTATATAGGATAAAATAGACTTCAAACCAAAAGTAACCAAAAAAGACAAAGAAGGCTACTTTGTACTTATCAAGGGAACAATCCAACAAGAGGATACCACAACCATCAATCATTATGCACCAAACACAGGTGAACCACAATTCAGAATACAAAACCTACTTGACAGTAAAACAGAAATAGTCACCAACACCATCATAGTTAGGGACCTTAATACTCCACTACTGGCAATAGATAGATCAACTAAACAGAAAATTACAGGGAATTAAGAGAGCTCAACAATACCATAGATCAATTAGACCTAATGGACATCTATAGAACATATGACCCCAAATCCACAGATTACATATTCTTCTCAGCAGCCCATGGACCTTCTCTAAAATAGATCATATACTGGGTCATAAACCTTGCCTCCATATATTGACTAATTTCCTCCATGATATCAGATCACAATGCTGTTTTGCTAGACATTAGCAACAAAAGATGTGTCAGGAATCCCACCAGTTCCTAGAACCTGAATAGCACACTCTTAAACAATAAATGGGTACAACAAAATAAAAAATGAAACCACAAAATTTCTAGAAATGAATGACAATGAGAACACAACATACCAAAACTTATGGGACACAATGAAGGTGGTCCTCCAGGAAAAATTCATTGCACTATATGCCTTCATAACAATGACAGAGAGATCCCAAATTAATAACTATCTACCTAAAGGCATTAGAAAAACAAGAAGAATCCAACCCCAAAAGCTCCAGATGGAAAGAAATACTTAAGATCAGAGCAGAAATTAATGAATTGGAAACTAAGAAAACAATTAAGAAAATTGCCCAAAGAGCTGGTTCTTAGAAAAAATAAACAAGATTGATAAACCTCTGGCCAATTTGATCAAGCAGAAAAAAGGGACAACTCAAATTAACAAAATTAGAAATGAAGAAGGAGAGATCACAACAGACATAAGTAAAATTAGAAGGATCATCAGAACTTACTTCAAAAACCTCTACTCCACAAAACTGGATAATATGGAGGAAATGGATGAATTCCTGGACACATACCACCTACAAAAGTGTTTATTTATTGAAGCTTACAGATCCAGGGGAATTTCTATAATGGCAAGAGAAGCGGCCTGCTCTCCACAGGGCCAAGCAGAGAAAGAGAGAAACCAACCAGCCACCACAGCACACAGAGCAAAAACCACAGCCAAAAGGTCACACAGCACACTCCAGGAACTCCTGCTAGGCACATTTGCATATCTTTACAATGGAATCTCAAACCCACACCATTAGCACCTTAAGACCTGCCCCCAGTGACATTGCCTCTAGCAAGGTGATTGCAGATGCAAACTATAAGTAGTAAAACACTGAATATATTGGGGGACATATATTCAAACTACCACAAAAAGCTAAACTCAGAGCAGATTAATCTCCTATAAAAACCTATTACAACCATTGAGATTGAAAGGGTAATGAAAAACCTCCCTAAAAAGAAGAGTCCAGGACCAGATGGCTTCTCAGCTGAATTCTATCAAACCTTCATGGAAGAACAGAAACCAATTTTTCTCAAATTGTGACACACAATCAAAGAACAGTGAAAGCTTCCCAACTCCTTCTAGGAAACTAGTATCACCCTAATACCAAAATCAGGCATAGATGCCACAAGAAAAGAAAACTATAGGCCTATTTCTCTGATGAACAAAATCCTTGCAAACTGAATTCAACAACACATCAACAGCATTATTCACCTGGATCAAGTAGGCGTCATCTCAGTAACACAGGGATGGTTCAACATACAGAAATCTGTCAATGTAATACACCACATAAATAAGCTTAAACACAAAAACTACATGATCATTCCAATAGATGCAGAAAAGGCCTTTGACAAAATACAACATCACTTCATGATCAAGACACTGGAGAGAATTGGCATAGATGGTCTATATCTCAAGATAATAAAGGCTATATAAAGCCCAAATAATACTTAATGGGGAGAGACTGAAGGAATTCCCATTGAGATCAGGAACAAGACAGGGGTGTCCACTCTCACCTCTGCTCTTCAACATAGTACTGGAAGTCCTATCTCAAGCAATAAGACAGGAAAAGAAGTAAAGGGGATACAAATTGGAAAGGAAGAAGGTAAATTAGCCCTATTTGCATACTATGTGATTCTATCCATAAGTGACCCAAGAACTTCCATCTCAAAAGTCTTGAAACTGATTAACTCCTTCAGTAAAGTAGCAGGATACAAAACCAATGCACAAAAATCAGTAGCCTTTCTATATGCAAAAGACAAAGTTACAGAGATAAATAAGTGATATTGTCCCATTTTCTAAAGCATCAAAAAAAAAAAAAAAAAAAGCAGAATAACATTAACCAAGGAGGTAAAAGACCTTTACAATGAAAACATAAATCACTCAAGAAAGAAATTGAGGAGGACTTGAGAAAATGGAAAGACCTCCCATGCTCCTGGATAGGTAGAATTAACATTGTGAAAATGGCAATCTTACCAAAAGCATTATATAGATTTAATGCAACACTAAAACAAATACCAACATCTTTCTTCACAGAGATATAAAAAGTGATCTCAACATTCATATGGAATGGCAAAAGACCTTGGATATACACACATATTCTCAACAAAACAAACTCCTCTGGAGGTATTACCTCCAGATCTAAAGCTATACTACAAAGCCATAGTAATAAAAACAACATGGTACATGCATAAAAACAGCATTATAGACCAATGGAACAGAATGAAGGACCAGACTTTGGGTCAAGTAACTATGGCTACTTGATATTTGACAAAGGCCTTAGCAATGTAGACTGGAAAAAAAAGACACCATCTTCAACAAATGGTGCTGGACAAACTGGACAACCATATGCAGGAGAATGAAACTCGATCCACACATTTTTGCCATTCACAAAAATCAAGTCCAAATGGATCAAAGAACTCATAAGAATGAATACTCTGCTACTACTAGAAGAAAAAGTAGGAGGAACTTTCCATGATATAGGAGTGGGAAAAGACTTCCTGAACAAAACCTCAGTAGCTCAGGAAATTAAACAATCACTCAACCATTAGGATCTCATGAAGCTGAAAAGCTTTTTCACAGACAAGCATACAATAAGCAGAGACAATAGATAATCCACAGAATGGGAGAAAATTTTTGTCAGATACACATAAGACAGAGGCCTAATTCTAAAATCTACAAAGAACTCAAAACCTGAACAATAAAAAGTCAAACAACCCACTCATAAAATGGGGCAGAGATTTTCTCCGGGAAATAGTGGAAAAGCAGAAGACAGCCAGAAACCCACTGTGGAGAGTGCGGTCCCCGGCAGCTCGCTCCCCATCAGTGGGCTCCCCATCCACGGGCTCCCCATCCGTGAGCTCCCCATCTGCCAGCTCCCAGCAGCTCCGCTCCACACCGAGGGCACCCCAGCAGCTCCGCTTCACTCAGCGGGCTCCTCAGCAGATCCGCGCCAAGGCTCCAACCCTCGGTTCAAAGCTGCCACCCAGATCAGCTAAGGCCCGCTGAGCTTCCCCTGCAAACGCCGCCTGAACAAACAAACAAACAAACAAAAAAAAAGGGACTTTTCAACCTCATCAGTCTCCTCACAGAGCCCAGAAATCAAAGAAAAATCTGCGGAGCTACTGAAAGAGACACACACCATGAGCTGCTGCAGGCTTCCTGAACTCGCCCATCCCCCAACCATCAGTTCCCCCAGGGAAGTGGTAGAATCGAGCAACAACTAGGGGCAGATCTGATCCACATCACCAACACCAGACCCAGCATACCTGACCCAAGCTCCACAGCTCAGGGAACGAGGTGGGCACCCAGCATTGGTGTGTTTAAAAGCCACACCAAAAGATAACAAAGGCCTGCATTGGAAGTGCTAACCACTCTTTCCAGGTCAAGGCAGGGTATGTATTACATATTTGTGGGTGGCTTTACCATTTTCAAATAAGCTGAATATGAGGGGTTGAATATTGCTATCGGTAGTACTTATAGATTTAAAGGGCCTTTATCTTTTGCTTCAGTAATTATTGAGGACAGGGTCTGATTCCAAGCTGACAGGACTAAGGGCGTGGACCATCACATGCCCTTAGGGATTTTGACCTTATAGGACTGTTTGTCTCAATTCTCACACTTGTATACTCTGTGTTCATGTTAATTGAATGTATATTTTGCTCTGTTGAAGTTTAGAACTTGCCTCTAAATTGTTCCACCAGGCCACTACAATACTTGCTTAACAAGCAAACTCAACAGCTAGGAGTACTTCTACTTAGGTACAAGTGCTACACTTGACACCTTAAACTCATATCCTGAAATTATATAAAGGTGGATCACAACACCTAAGAACACTGAAGATAAACAGGAAACCTAAGCATCAAATCAATCCAGGATGCATAAGTCACTACATTATAATACAAGAAACACAAAGAATCAAGACAATGCAATCCCACCAAAAATTACAAATCCATCAGAATGGTTCACCAATGAGACAGTTTTAGATGAAATTCCTGACAAAGATTTCAAGGGAATGATGATATCTATGCTCAAAGAAATGAAAGAAGAAATGAAAGCAATCCGAGAAGAAAACAAAGGAATTAGAGAAGAAAACAAACTGTTGAAGGAGATTACAGAGAAATAGTTTAATGAAATAAAAAGGTCATTAGAGGACATGAATAAGGAAATAGAACTACTGAAGAAAAACCAGGCTGAAATCCTAGCCCTGAAGAACACAGTCAGTAAAATAAAAAACTCTGTGGAAAGTCTCACAAGTAGAATGGATGAAGGAGAGGAAAGAATATCTAAACTAGAAGACCAGGTGGCAAATCTATCACAGTCCAAAAAGAGAAAGACAAGCTAATAGAAAGGTATGAATGGGAACTCCAAGACATGCGGGACACTATGAAAAGATCAAACATAAGAATTCAAGGTATAGCAGAAGGGGAAGAATTTCAATCCAGAGGCTTAGTAGGTGTTTTCCACAAAATCATAGAAGAAAATTTTCCCTAAATTGGGAAAGAAATGCCAATGAAGATACAAGAAGCATTTAGAACACCAAACAGACAAAACCTAGAAAGATCCTCATCTCGCCATGTTATAATTAAAATACTAAATACGCAAACCAAAGAAAATATATTGAAAGCAGTTAGAGAGAAAAAGCAAATGACATTTAAGGGGAAACCCATCAGGGTCACAGCAGATTACTCAACACAAACCTTAAAAGCCAGAAGGGCCTGGAGTGATGTATTCCAAGTTCTGAAAGATAAAAACTGTCAACCAAGATTACTTTATCCTGCAAAGCTTTCTATCCAAATTGATGGAGAAATAAGGACATTCCACAACAAAGACAGGCTAAAGGAATTTATGGCAACTAAACCAGCTCTACAGAAAATACTTGCAGGAATCATTCATGCTGAAGAAAAAGCAAAACACACACAGCAGGAAATAGGAAAAAAGAAATCATACTCAACAGTTAGAACAAGTGAGTAAAACGAAAACCAGGAAGAAGTACAAAACAAGAAAAATGGACAGTCAAATACATATCTTTCAATAATAACTCTTAATATCAATGGCCTCAATGCCCCAACCAAAAGACATACACTTGCAGACTGGATTAAAAAGCAGGATCCTACCATCTGTTGCCTCCAGGAAACTCACCTCCGATTAAAAGATAGAAACATTCTTAGGGTGAAAGGTTTGAAAAAGATATTTCAAGCAAATGGACCTAGAAAACAAGCAGGGGCTGCTAACCTAATTTCTGACAGGATAGACTTCAAACCAACATTAGTGAGGAGAGATAAAGCAGGTCACTTTATACTGATTAAAGGAACACTCCAACAGGAGAATATCACAATCCTAAACATTTATGCTCCCAACACGGGGGCCCCCAATTACATCAAACATACGCTATTGTACTTAAGGTCAGAGATAACACCTAACACAATAGTAGTGGGTGACTTCAATACCCCGCTCTCATCACTTGACAGGTCTACCCAACAAAAAATAAACAGAGAGACATCTGCATTAAATGATATCATGGAACAAATGGACCTAACAGATATATACAGAACATTCCATGCAAATACTGCAGAATATACATTCTTCTCAGCGGCACATGGGACATTCTCTAAAACAGACCATATGATAGGACACAAATCAAATCTTAATAAATACAGGAAAATTGAAATAATCCCTTGTATGCTATCTGACCACAATGGGATTAAACTGCAAATCAACAACAAGAAAAACTACAGAGCATACAGAAATTCATGGAGACTAAACAGTACATTATTGAATGATGTATGGGTCATTGAAGAAATTAAACAGGAAATCAAGAAATTCATAGAATCAAATGATGATGAGAATACAACATACCAAAACCTTTGGGACACAATGAAGGCAGTCCTACGAGGGAAATTTATAACTCTAAGTGCCTATATTAAGAAAATAGAGAGTTCACAACTAAACAATTTAATGCTTCACCTTAACACCTTGGAAAGAGAAGAACAAGGCAAACCAAAAATCAGTAGACAGGAAGAAATAATAAAGGTTAGGGCAGAAATTAATGAAATTGAAGCCAAAAAAAAAAACCAATCAAAAAAATCAATGAAACAAAGAGTTGGTTCTTTGAAAGGATTAACAAGATTGACAAACCCTTTGCGAATCTGACCAAAAGAAAGAGAGAAGAGACAAAAATTGATAAAACTAGAGATGAAAAAGGCAACATCACAACAGATACCAAAGAAATTCAGAAAATCATATGGACATACTTTAAGAATATATATGCCTCTAAGTTTGAAAACCTGAAAGAAATGGATGATTTCCTTGATTTATATGACCTACCAAAATTAAATCAAGGTGAGATAAACCATTTAAATAGACCTATAAGAACCACAGAGATCCAAGCAGTCATAAAAAGTCTCCCAACTAAAAAAAGCCCAGGCCCAGATGGATTCACTGCTGAATTTTACCAGACATTCCTGAAAGATCTAACACCAATGCTTCTCAAACTTTTCTATAAAATAGAAGAGGAAGGAATTGTACCAAAATCCTTCTATGAAGCCAGCATCACCCTGATACCCAAACCGGACAAAGACAGATCAAAAAAAGAAAAGTATAGACCAATCTCCCTCATGAACATAGATGCAAAAATTCTCAACAAAATACTGGCAAACAGAATACAAGAATATATCAGACAGATTATTCACCCTGACCAAGTAGGCTTTATCCCAGAGATGCAGAGATGGTTCAACATACACCAATCCATAAATGTAATACACCATATAAATGGTCTGAAGGACAAAAATCACATGGTTATCTCAATAGATACAGAAAAGGCATTTGACAAAATCCAACACCCCTTCTTGGTGAAAGTACTACAGAAACTTGGAATAGAAGGAACATATCTCAACATAATAAAAGCTATTTATGACAAACCTACAGCCAACATAATACTAAATGGAGAAAAACTTGAAGCTTTTCCTCTAAATTCAGGAACAAGACAAGGGTGTCCACTTTCCCCACTATTATTTAACATAGTACTGGAAGTCTTAGCCATAGCAATAAGGCAAGAGACACTCATAAAGGGGATACAAATCGGAAGGGAAGAGGTCAAATTATCATTATTTGCAGATGATATGATTCTATACATAACAGACCCTAAAGACTCTACCAGCAAACTGTTAGAGCTGATAAACACTTTTAGCAATGTAGCAGGATACAAAATAAACACACAGAAATCAGTAGCTTTTCTATACACTAACAACAAACATGCAGAGGATGAAATCAGGGAATCTCTCCCATTCACAATTGCCTCAAAAAAAAAAAAAATACCTTGGAATAAACTTAACCAAGGAAGTGAAGGATCTCTAAAATGAGAACTTTAAAAAACTTGAGCGACAAATTGCAGAAGAGACAAGAAAATGGAAAGACATTCCATGCTCCTGGATTGGAAGAATCAATATTGTGAAAATGTCAATCTTACCAAAAGCAATCTACACATTTAATGCGATCCCTATTAAAATCCCAATAGCATTCTTCACAGAAATAGAAAAAACAATACTAAAATTCATCTGGAAACACAAAAAACCTCGAATAGCCAAAACAATTTTGCATAACAAAAATCAGGTAGTTGGTATAACCATACCCGATTTTAAGTTATACTACAAAGCCATAGTAACAAAAACAGCATGGTACTGGCACAAGGACAGACAGGTAGATCAATGGAACAGAATAGAAAACCCAAATATTAATCCAGGCAGCTACAGCTGCCTGATTTTTGACAAAAATGCCAAAAATATTCATTGGAGAAAAGATAGCCTCTTTAACAAGTGGTGCTGGGAAAATTGGACATCTCGGTATGTAAAAGGATAAACATAGATCCTTGCCTCTCTCCTTGCACAAGAGTCAAGTCCAAACGGATAAGGGACCTTAATATAAGACCTGAAACTCTGAAACTGCTACAGGAAAAAGTAGGGGAAACTATTCAACATATTGGAATAGGCAAGGACTTTCTGAATATAACTCCAATTGCTCAGAGAATAAAACCACTAATCAACCACTGGGACCTTATGAAATTACAAAGCTTTTGTACAGCAAAGGATATTGTGATTAGAGCAAAAAGACAACCTACAGAGTGGGAGAAAATCTTTGCCAGTTATACATCTGACAGAGGATTAATATCCAGAATATACAAAGAATTCAAAAAACAGAATAACAAGAATTCAAACAACCCAGTTAAAAAATGGGCTATGGAACTAAATAGAGAATTCACAGAAGATGAAATACAGATGGCATATAAACATCTAAAAAAATGTTCTACATCCTTAGCCATCAGGGAAATACAAATTAAAACCACTTTGAGATTCCATTTCACTCCTCTCAGAATGGCTGCCATCAAGAAAACAAATGACAATAAGTGTTGGCATGGATGCGGAAAAACAGGAACACTTTTACTCTGTTGGTGGGAATGTAAGCTGGTCCAGCCATTGTGGAAATCAGTGTGGAGGTTCTTGAGACAGCTAGAAATACATTTACCATATGATCCAGCTATAGCACTCCTAGGCATATATCCAGAGGACTCTTCTCACTACCTTAGAGATACTTGCAAAACCATGTTTATTGCTGCTCTATTCACAATAGCTAGGAAATGGAAGCAGCCTAGATGTTCCTCCACAGATGAGTAGATAATAAAGATGTGGTACATTTACACAATGGAGTTCTATTCAGCGGTAAAGAAAAATGAAATTATGAAATTTGCAGGGAAATGGGTGGATCTGGAAAGGATTTTACTTAGTGAGGTAACCCAGGCTCAGAAAGCCAAACGTCACATGTTCTCTCTCATTTGTGGATCCTAGCCACCAATGTATAGACGTGTGTGAACTGGAACCAAAAATAGGTTCCAGAAACCAGTAAGCGGGTAAAAGGCTATAAGGGAGGGAAGAAAGGGAAGGACTTAATTGTATGGTAGTGCAAATATGTAAGTAGAAGAACTGAGTACAGGGAGGGGAATGGCCTAATCAAGGCCATGGGAAGAGAATGCATACAAAAAGGGCAGGGGGAGGGTCAATCTAAACTCAAGATATTATCAATAAGATATATGTAAAATTACTTTTTTGAATAAGGGCACGTCTAGAAGATGTAGACTGTTACTAGAAAATTTTCAGTACCTGGGATGGAATACCTTTCAGTGAGTTGTTGGCCAAGGAGGTCCCGGTAGCCTCCAAAACATTAAGGCTTTTGCCAAAGCCCTTGGTTTCCCTAGAGAAACAGATAGTAAGACCCTATTGCTGAAGACATCTCATGCCTGAGAGGCAAGGTCACTGAGAAAGCAAGCTGGTGCTGAGCAGAAAACCTTCTCCCTGTAGACCAGCCAACTGAAAGCTGGAAAAAGCTGCACTGCACGCAGCGTATGGGAGACAGAAGCCATCAACAGTGAAAACAGTGGATGCTGAATATTCAAGCTTGGCCAGACAGGCCCAATGACTGAACGGGTGCAATAGTGGCGTGTCTACTCTTGGGGCAACCAACCGCTCCATAATTGGACTGAAGGCCCTCTCTACGGGAGGGAATACATACCTGGTACTGAAAAACCTAAGTAAAAGTCTATGGTAGGTGAGGTCATGAGCCTTTGGGGTATAAGCCTGCTCATGTCTGACTAAATGTATATATTATTCCCACCAAGCTGCCCTGGGGACACTACACTAAATGTTCATGTTCACATATTAATGCTACTCTCACTTCTGGCTAGAGAAGCTTCTCTTTTCAGATGGTGATGACCACTGGGATGACCCAAAAGGCAACATAGTGCTGAGAAGAAGGGATGGAGGAGTGCCTAGCACTGAAACACCTCTGTCACACCCTCCAATGGCTCAGGGACCATTGTGGAAGAGGGGGTGGATAGAATGGAAGAGCCAAAGGAAGGAGATAACCTCTTACAATGCAATTGCCCAGGCAGAAATTGGCCTCGATATCCATGACCTGGCAGTGCCTAGCAATACCTTTGCAAGACCCTCAAAATAAAAGAGAAAGATGATGTCATCAAATTAGGAGAGAGACTAATAGAGAGAGGGAGGGGATATGATGGAGACTGGAGTTCTAAAGTGGAATGGGGGAGGGGAGGGAAATATCAGGTGGGGTTTTTTTGGTATGTAAGATTAAAAGTCAATAAAAAATAATAATTAAAAAACAAACAAAAAAACAAAAAAATAAAAAATAAAATGGGGCAGAGAACTGTACAGGGAGTTCTCAGAGGAAGAAATACAAATGGCAAACACACACTTAAGAAAATCTTCAACATCCCTAATCAACCAGGAAATGCAAATTAAAATGACTGAGATTCCATCTTATTCCATTAAAGATAACAAACATTAAAAAATCTAATAACCACAAATGCTGGTGAGATTGTGGAGAAATGGGAACCCTCATTCTCATTCATGGTGGTGGGAATGTAAGTTTGTGTAGCCACTATGGAAAGCAATATAGAGACTTCTAAAAAGGATGACTATAGACGTACCAACAGACCCAGTTATTCCCTTACTAGGCATTTACCCTAAAATCTCCAAACCTCAGTTCAGAGATATTTGTTCAACCATGTTTATAGCTGCTCAATTCATAATACCTAAGAACTGGAATCAACCCAGATATTCATCATTAGATGAATGGATAACTAAGATGGGGTATATCTACATGATGGAATTCTACACCGCAGTAAGGAAAAATGACACAATGCAATTTGAAGAAAAATGGTCAAATTTGGAGGGGATCATTCTCAGTGAAATCACCCAATTACAGAAAGATAAGTGTCGCATGGTCTTACTCATCTTTGGCACCTAACCTGAATTTGCCCAACATTTTGACACACCTAATAAACATGTCAAGGACTAGACAATAGGGATGGTGGGGCAGGAAGGGATGGTAAGGGTGCAGGTGGGGGCAAAACAAATGGACATAAATGGAAATGGTACAAGAAAATCCTATATCCTGAAAGATATACTAAAAGGTCAAACCTGCATCAAGTGCTCAGAGAGAACACCTGAATTACAGGAGCCTGGAGAGGGTAGTATGAAGACTAACTTCAATCTTCTCTTCTCTTCTCCTCTCTCTCTCTCTCTCTCTCTCCCTCTTCTTTCTCTTCTCTCCTTCTCTTTCTCTTTCATAACACCTATATTTTTCTTCCTTCTTTTCCCTTGGCACTGACCTGTAACTCCCACTATCAGCATGTGGTTAACATCCACAATGAGCTGTTGATCAGTGAGACCTACAAGCTTTCCCAAAAGAAGACAGATTTCTGTATCCCACCAAAGGTTAATGGTAAGACCCTACTGCCAAAGAAACCGTATGCTGTTGGGATGGAACATGGAGTGACTTTGTTAGAATCTGGAAGAGTGTCACTCCCCAGACAGTTAGCTTGTCTAGCATCAGAAGGTGTTACATGAGCAACTGGGGAAATGACCAACATCTGTCTAAGCAACTCATGGTCCAAGCTACTCAGCAGCAATCAACCTGCCATGATGCTCACACAAGTGCAATAGTGGCACACAGCCATGGTGGGTTACCAACTGCTCTTGATTTGGCTAACAGATCCACTCAGTGGAATGGAACCCATACCTGGAACGGGGAAACAAGTCAGAAATGTATCCAAAACTAACTCGTTCTCCAATATCAAGGTCCCACCAATAGTGGGATACAAGAGGGCCTACAGCTATTAAACTCTTTCTAAAATAGTAATGGTTATCCATGTATCATGCACTGACCTTACCCTCCAATGCAGAATTTGCTTTTCTTTTTCAGATGAATGCAGAACCTGAGGAGAGAATCAGCCCATTGCACCTCACCAGGGCACCAGCTGAAGCCATAGAGTTATGGGGGAAATGAGCAAGAGTGCTGCTTCTCACTGAACCTGGTACCAGCACAAGGGTGAAGGAGATATACACAGAGAACACTCAACTCCTACCAAATCAGATATTGAGAGACACAGAGACTCCCAAGACCCAACATGGCTCAGGGAAATTTGTGGAAGAGGGGAATGGAAAGATTGTTGGAGCCATAAGTTGGTTCATTATGCACAAAACTAATGGTTACCCCCACAGTACAAGACCAACAATCTCCATTGGAGTGAGGACATGGAGAAGGCTAATGATGGTACCATCATGGCTGTATACACACTATATATACATAACTAATAAAAAAAAACACTGTGGTCAAAGAAGAGAGAATCTCAGTGGTCAGTGTTAACATGCAAATTCCAGCTTGAAGGCTGAGGAGTGCTTCCAGAATGCTCAAAGGGCTTTTACAGGACCAAGGAAAGGCAATCCTATACTCAGCTAAATGAAGCACATTCCTAGGTGACAGCACTGTTCCTTGCCTTGGTCAAAGCTAGCATGGTCATGCAAGGGATGATGGTTTTGCCAATGTCTAGCCCAGTTAGGGAACAGGCTTGGAAGCAAAAGCCTACAGGTTTACAATTAGAACTTTGTGAAGCATGAATTCCCTTCATACTCTAAAGTGTCTTTCTCTTGAGGTAAAGCTGCATACTCAATGAGTGCAAGTGTCCTTATCAACTTGGACTGCACGAATCTATGGGACACATGACATTGCAAGTGGCTCCCTGCTTCTTCCTATTAAGTCAAATTAACTCAATTGGAAAGGATAGAAAATACTTGCTGTGTGTAGCTGTGTGGAATATAATAGAAACTCCCCATGAGACTAAAAAAAAATAAACCCATTAAACCTATAAGTTTAAGCTTTCTCTCTGCTGCTTCAGGTGGTGCCTCTCAGAATCCCAGCAGGAGGCTTCAGAGTCACCTCTGGCAGTAGGACAGCATATAGTGGTCTTAGGTGGGGTCAAAACTTCATTGAGTCATTGATCACCGGCTCTATAATTAATTTTATTAGTAGAATACAAGTGTTTAATGTCACAGTTTTGCATGCCAGTGACATGAAATACACCCATGTCAAGACATCTTTGTGTGATTCCAGTGGTAATGGTATCTGCTTCTGTGTGAATAGAATCCTGAGGTGACATTTGGTAAAATGGAAAGAGGAGTAGGGTGAATGGTTCTAGAACATATTTCCTGGACTTCATAACTTTTCTAAAGACCAGCTTTATTCTAAAACCCAGCATCATGTGACTACATGATGCAGTACCTCTTTCCTCACACATATGCCCACTGCCTTAGAGAGTGACTGAAGAATTTGAGCCTAACATCATTACTTTTGGTTTGAATAGACTCTTCCAACAGAGTATCATGAGCTAGGAAGAAATGTTTCTATCTAGCATAGGGGTCTCAATACTGTTGCTGGTTCACTACTGGACATTTCCATCAAGCTTAAGGGTCACATCTAGGTTTTGTGCTGCATGAAGCGTATATAATTTGGTAGGCTATTTAAGAAAAATAATTTTAAATATCTTACCTTTGCAAATTTATGAAAACATATAAAGAACACAATGCCAAACCTTTAGTCTGGGGCTGAAGTCCAAGCCCCCTTGGATTGCCAGAAATCTGCCTCTGCCCTGATACTTGATATAGAAATCCAAGAATTTAACTGCAGCCTTCCACTAGTCTAGGCAGAAATTCAAGAGGCAGAGATCTGAATTTTACTCAACAAGAAGTACGTATAAGTTGCACTCTGAATAGTGTGACTAGGTTTCTCTTTTTCCTAGTACCTGGCTCATTGCTTAACCACTAAGAGCTGGCACTTCATCCTCTAAACCAAAGCCCCTTTTTCTTCTAATTCTTTGCTAATACTTAGGTTTGGTCTTTGTATTTGATGTATGCCTCATTCTCCAGACCATGTGATCTGAATTTTTCTCTTTATGGTTCAACACAAGGAAGAATAATAGCTATAGTAATATATTACTTTAATAAGAGATTTGTTATTCAAACAGTTCAAAGGGGCTGAGAGTGGTAGCATATGCTTTTAATCCCAGCACTCAAGAGGCTGCTGTGAGTTCGAGGCCAGCCCAAGACTCTGAGACTACATAGTGAATTCCAGGTCAACCTAGGCTAGAGAGACACCCTACTTCAAAAAAACAAATAAACAAATAAAAAACAGTTCAAAGGTTACTAGGCAACAGAAACAACACATGAGTCAGCTGAAGGTGAGGTTCTAGTGGATGATCAGCAAATTACCAAGGTCCCCTATGCTCATTACTGTCACATTTATATCTACATTAGAGTATAACCAAGAGTGGAGTCAGAAACTGGGGTGCTCTTATCAGTTGACATACTTGGAATCTGGTTTTTTCAGGTGGAGTCTTGAGGCCAACTTTATACTTTTTATAGAACTTGGTGAATATGAGTGGAAAGGTTTTCTGGTCTCCTTGATTGGCTAGAAATAAAAAGAGGGGATAGGAGAACAGGGAAGTAGGGAAAGGGCATTCCAGTCAAAGACAAAGGAAAAGGAAAGGCTCATGTGGAATTTATTGAGGCAAGAGTGAAGATTGTGGGCGAGAGAGAGGAAGAAAAGAAGATGATTTTCAGAAAATAAGTCCACTTGATCCTCATATAGTGCTCTGAGTAAGTTATAAAGATGAAGAGAATAATTTGAAAATGGCTAGGAGAGCCACCAAGGTCACCTGGACATAAGAGACAGAGCCATGACTCAAGCACAAGTATTTAAGCTTCAATCAAGAGCTTTACCAATGAAGACTGAAAAATTGCCCTGATTTTTAGCCTATCAACACCAAAAGATCCTGTCATTGTTTTATGTGCCCTGCTCTCCACAAACAGGAGAAAGATTTCCAATGACCAAAGTTTGGAGGAAACTATGAAAAGGAGGCAAAGGAACCGTCAGAAAGATAAGAATGGGGCCTTGAGGGAAAGGCCACCTGGACCACTCCCACTTGGGGCACATTGAAGACCTTTAGAAACCCTAAGCACTGAAAATATAAATATATTCTCAAGTAATGTAAAATGAAAATAATTATGCATATGCAAAGTAATCACAGAGAAGTCTGCAGAATTCCACAAGAATTCCAATTAGACAATTGATTGTTGGTTATTTTAATGTGCTAAGGATACCCCTGATACCAGATACCTCCAAGTGACATAGAGACGACCTGTCCCTTTTCAGTCAAGGTGAATCTTCCACAGTGACAATGACTCCCGGGGCTTACGTGAGCCTTTACTTCTGTTTTCAAAGTGAGCAGACCTGACTCAGAATTATGTGTCAGTGGTTGACCTCAAAAGTGTTTCCCTGAAGCAAACTCTGAAATCAAGATTTAATAGAATTATAGCATTGTGGTATGATATCATGCAGGAAATTACATCAATTTTCTTGAAAATATGGAGGCAGTCTTTGTGGCCCAGTACATGATCTATTTTAGAGAAGATTCCATGTGCTGCTGAGAAGAATGTGTAATCTGTAGATTTTGGGTGAAATGTTCTGTTTATGTCTGTTAGGTCTAGTTGCTCTATAGTGTTGTTGACCTCTCTTACTTCTCTATTAATTTTCTGTTTGGATGATCTATCCATTGTTGATAGTGGAGTATTGAAGTCCCCGACTATGATGGTGTTGGTGTTTATTTCTGTTTTGTTGCCAAGTAGATTTTGCTTTATGAATTGTGGTGCACCTGTGTTTGGTGCATAAATATTGATGATTGTGATGTCCTCTTGTTGGATTGTTCCCTTGATAAGTAAGAAGTGGCCTTCTTTGTCTTTTTTGATTACTTTTGGTTTGAGGTATATTTTATCTGATATAAGTATAGCTACGCCTGCTTTTTTCATATTTGTGTTTGCTTGGAATATCATTTTCCACCCTTTCACCCTGAGGAGGTGTCTTTCTTTAGTGGTGAGGTGGGTTTCTTGAAGACAGCAGATTGAGGGGTCCAGTTTTCTGATCCACCCTGTTAGCTTATGTCTTTTAATGGGTGAATTAAGGCCATTAATGATCAAAGATATTAGTTGGAGGTTTGATTTAATACCAGCCATATTGTGGTGGGTTGTGGTCTTTGTGGGTTTTTTTTGAGGGGGGAGGGGTTAATGTGGACTGCTTCTTGAGGGCTCTTGAAATTGGTTATTTGTTTCTTCTGTGTCGAGAATTCCCTGAAGTACTTTCTGTAGGTTTGGCTTTGTGTTCATATATTTGTAAAGATGAGTTTTGTCGTGGAATGTTTTCCTTTCACCATCTATTATGAGGGATACTTTTGCTGGATAGAGTAGTTATGGCTGGAAACCATGGGTTCTTAGAGTTTTCAGTATTCCATTCCAGGCCCTTCTGGCTTTTAGGGTTTCCATTGAAAAGTCTGAGGTAATTCTAATGGGGTTCCCTTTATATGTAATGTATTGTTTTTCCCTGGCTGCTTTTAGGATTTTCTTTTTGTGCTTGATGTTTAGAGTCTTAAAGATAATGTGTCTTGGAGAATTTCTCCTTTGGTCTAGTCTGTTTGGAGTTCTGGTAGCTTCATGTAACTTGATGGGATTTTCTCTTGAGAGAGTGGGAAAGTTTTCTTCAATTCCTTTACTCTGTGTTTCTTCCCCCTCTGGTATGCCGATGATCCTAATGTTTGGATGCTTCAGGGTATCCCACATTTCCCTCATGTTCTGTTCACAGTAATTTTTGAACTTGTTGAAGTTTCTGGACTCACGAACTGTTTCTTCTGTTTTGTCTTCCAGTTCTGAGTTTCTATCCTCTACTTGGCTGACTCTATTCTTAAGAGCTTCTATAGAGGTTTGGGTTTGTTCAATTTGGCTCATATTTTCTACTGTTTTTTTATGTATAGTTTCCATCCCTCTGTCTAGTTCCCTTTTCACGTCATTTTCTGACCTTCTTAATGCTTCTTGGAGTTCATCCTTGCATTTTTTTATGTCTTCATTGAACTTAGCCATCTGGTTATTGAGGGCCTCTTTTTTTCACCCTCCTTCAGATCATTTAACTGTCTTTGGAACCCTTCCTGGTTCTTTTCTATTAGGTCTAATCTAGCAAGGATAACATTCATACAATTATTGGCTCTTTGTTGAGTTTCTGAGAGTTGTGCTATTTGCTTGGCCAGGGTTGCATAGCTTGTATCTTCATTTTGGGGTTCTGGTTCTAATATCTCTTCTATGATTTGATTCGAGATATCCATTGTAGGACTGGATAGTCTAGCTGGATTTACTTGTATCTGGTTTTTCATGCTATTCCTTTTTTTGCTGTGATCTGCTCATCACACCGGTTCAGAGACCTAGGATGTGGAATGTTAGCCTGCTTCCCTGGGATGGGTTGGGGTGGGGTGCAGTGGTAAGTGTCAGGGAGGTGGCCCCTGGATTTCTGATAGGCTGGGGTAAGGGACACTGGCCTGCTGGCCCATGTTTCCTATCTGAGGTGGGAAGGAGAGGGGACCGCAACTGCCCTAGTTGGGTCAGGGATGGTAGTGTGGGAACACTGGCCTAATATCCTGGATCCCTAATCTGCTATGGAGGGGGGAGGATGGTGGGACCTGATTGGCAATGCTATTCAGGGGAGCTGGTGAGACACCTGACCAATGTTGGGGCTGCTGGGGCTCTGGCCAGCAAAAGAGGGATCAGACCAATGATGGGGTTCAGGCAGGTCCCATGGGACCTGACCAGCAGTGGTGTGTGGAGCTCTGGCTGGTGAGAGTGGGACCTGACCAGTGATAGAGCTCAGGTAGTCCTGGTGGGGCCTGATGTGGCTCAGGGTGTCCCAGGGAGACCTGACCCAGGATGTTGCTTGGGGCTCTAGCCCAAACAACTTGCAGTCTAAGATACCCAGCAGGAAACAATCTGAAGTAATGCTCATACAAGTGAAGTAGCGGCAAACAGCCATGGTGGGTAACCAACTGCTCTTGATTTGGCTAATAGATCCACTCAGTGGAATAGAACTCATTGCTGGAACTGGGAAATAAGTCAAAACAAGGTACAAAAAATGAACTCAGTCTCCAAGATCAAGATGCCACCAAACGTGGGCTAGAAGAGAGCCAATGCATATAAAATTCCCTCCAAAACATATATGGTCATCCCTTCTATCTAGTACTAACTTTTCTCTCCGTTGGAGAATTTGCTTATTTTTTTTCAGGTGGACAATGAACCTGAAGGGAGGATCAGCTAACCACACCTCACCAGCTTAAACCATAGAACAACACAGGTGAAGGGCAAGAACTCAGCGTCCAAGGCAATCACGACACCAGAAAAAGGCTGAAGGAGATAAACACAGAGAACATCCAACTCCAACTAAGCCAGATATCCAGAGACACAGAGGCTCCCAAAACCTCATCAATGAAGCAGAACTAAAATGACCCCAATGTGGCTCAGGGAAACCCACGGAAGAGGGGGCAGACAGATTGTTAGAGTAACAAGTTAGGGCATTATGTGCAGAGACTGGGGCCTACCCACCAGAACTCTTGACTAACCTCACAATGCATGACCCACATTCCCCATTGATGAGGGTCCCTTTGAAAGTGGGAGGACAGGGAGGAGTACAATGGAACCAATACTATGAATGTAAAATCAGAATAATATAAATAAAAAATATATATTTATAAAAAAATAAAAATATATATAAAAAAGATTTAATAGAAATACAGTCTTTGAGACATTAGTGCAGCTGTATATCTTCAACCACTTGTTTTACACACAGGAGGAATTATAGGATGCAAATTTTCCCCTGGACAGAAGCTAATAAGAGTGTGTATTCTGGTTCTTCCATTACTACCACAAATATAACACTGTTACCATCCTATCTTATTCAGTCAAACCCAGTGCTGAGGATGAGCTGAGATACTGACAATATCCAGAGAAAGCAGAGTCTTCTCAGCTAATAGTGGTATGTTTCAAATCAAACATGCACTATTTATACTTTCTTGAAAGTTCAAAATTTGACATGAGGAAGACATTTGAATTTATAATAGAGAATGAGTAGTCTGGCAGAAAAGTGAGCTTGAAGAGAGAACCCATAGTACACAGCAGAGTAGAACAAGAAAAGATAATTCATTTCAATTTCTCTGCCCCTATAACTTCCTAAGGAAAAGAGGGGAGCTGAAGACCTCTGATACTTAAAATAACATGAACCTACTTATAGACAGGCTAAAGGAGTATATCTACCTGGACCTCTAAGAAGCTTAATATAAGATCCAGGGAAATGCAATACACAGCTGACATCACAGCTGCCCTGACTACACATGAAAGAGAAGGAAGTATACTCTGTGATCCCCTCAATCATTGTCTGCACAAAACTCTCACAGCGGGGGTAGCTTTCAGAAGTGGCATCTTTCTTTCTCCTATTAATCTTTACAATTTGGAGACTTGGAGAATACTTTAGGTGGTCAGGTAAAAGGATCATAGAAGACACATCATCATCCTGGTGTGATTGCCATGACCAAAGTCTCCTGTTTTCCCTCAAATCCCTGCACAATTCCTGAATGCTAATAATGGAGTTTCAGATATTATTGAAATATTTTCCCATAATGAAACCCATAATTTGCCACTCTTCAGCAAATTTTCTACTTTTGGGATGCATTCATATTGCCACAGTATCTTAGCTGAAAGTATTTTTGTTCATGGTGACCATAGTGTGAAATCTGGGCATCTTACCTGGGAGCACACATTTCCTCTATGACCTGAATCTCTATAGCTGCTGGTCTGTGTGTTTGCTCCCTTCCTGCATGCCACATTAATTTCCAGCAGTTGTCCCAAATCACCTTGTGGCTTTGCAGCCATGTTTATTTAGTTGTTTGCCCTTAAATTGGGAGTCATCTGTGGCAGTTTGAATATATGTCCCCCAATATATTCAGTGTTTTATTAGTTATAGTTTGCATCTGCAATCACCTTGCTAGAGGCAATGTCACTGGGGGCCGGTCTTAAGGTGTTAATGGTGTGGGTTTGAGATTCCATTGTAAAGATATGCAAATGTGCCTAGCAGGAGTTCCTGAAGTGTGCTGTGTGACCTTTTGGCTGTAGTTTTGCTCTGTGTGCTGTGGTGGCTGGTTGGTTTCTCTCTCTCTCTTGCTTGGCCCTGTGGAGAGCAGGCTGCTTCTCTTGCCATTATAGAAATTCCCCTGGATCTGTAAGCTTCAATAAATAATATCCCTTCTTCCATAACTGTGCCTGGTCTGGAAGTTCATCTCAGCGAACCTGAAGCTGTCTGCTACAGTAAAGTGGTACCGAGGAGTGTGGGGTGAGATGAACCTGACTGTGTGGGTGTTCGTCTTTTGGAACTTTTGTTTTGGAGGAATGGGCATGGACTTGGTGCTTGCAACTGAAGATGCCTTCTGGAGTGGTAAGCCAAGTTTTATGGACTATTCTGATGAGATTTTCAGAATGCCAAGTGCAGACAGTATTGAACTTCGAGGCTTGGCTTATGAGCTTTCTAAGGGGAAGGAAAGAGTGCAGAGGACTTTGTTGGAACTGGGCTACTGGCATAAGGGATGGCTACGTTCTGCTATCCAGGCCCAGAAAGTTTGATCAAAGTTAAATTTGTAATGGACTGATGTGCTTGGCTAAAGATATCGGACTGAGATTTTAAGATTTTAAGTTGGAAAACCTCAAGCAAGTTAAAAGCAGAGGCACTGAGATTGATTTTAGGTTACTGGAGCTGCTATTGTCAACACATTAGCAATCTTAAGGAAGGTAGAAGGAAGGTGGCCTGACTTGATTTACATTAAAACAATGGAGAGGATGCCTGAGGAAAGACTGTTAAAAATGCAAATTCTTGGAAAGAGCTGACTGGAGAAGGAACCTGCTTTTCAAGGCTATGGTTTATTTTGTCCCTGGATTAAGAATATGGCTATGTCCTGCACACCTGGTATTAGTTTTGGAAGCATGAAAAATGCATGGAGTGGTCATGAGTTGCACACAGTTCCAGGAGCCGCTGCTGAGATGCGGCATGAGGCAGGGCATGAAGACCCTCAGGAATAGGCTGGAAGAGCCTCTGGAAGATGGACCGTGGTTTGCATGGAGACCTGAGGATGTTTTGGATATACCAGGACTGTGCAAAAGGGCTACCATGGAGTGCAGTGTTGGCATGGGATGAAAGTTTTCCCTGGTGACTCTGCCCAGCTGGAGGGGTGGAATTGGAAAACCTAGAGACTGTCAGTCTCTGGTTATATTGAACTTGAACTGCAGAAGTTTGATGACTGCTGATGGTGGTTGAGTTTGCATTATTTTAGTCTCTCCTTGCTATGCCTTATACCAGTTAAAATGTTTACTCTGTGCCTTTACATGTTAAAAGTATTTAACTTGTTTGATTTTACAGGACTCACTATCTTAAGTTGGTCAAGACTGTGAGAACCTTTGAAATTGGACTGAGTACAATTTACAATGTGTGATAGTTATAAATCTATTGGGGGCCAGGAGCTAAATATATTGGGGGCCAGGGGCGGAATGTGGCAGTTTGAATATATGTCCCCCAATATATTCAGTGTTTTATTAGTTATAGTTTGCATCTGCAATCACCTTGCTAGAGGCAATGTCACTGGGGGCCGGTCTTAAGGTGTTAATGGTGTGGGTTTGAGATTCCATTGTAAAGATATGCAAATGTGCCTAGCAGGAGTTCCTGAAGTGTGCTGTGTGACCTTTTGGCTGTAGTTTTGCTCTGTGTGCTGTGGTGGCTGGTTGGTTTCTCTCTCTCTCTTGCTTGGCCCTGTGGAGAGCAGGCTGCTTCTCTTGCCATTATAGAAATTCCCCTGGATCTGTAAGCTTCAATAAATAATATCCCTTCTTCCATAACTGTGCCTGGTCTGGAAGTTCATCTCAGCGAACCTGAAGCTGTCTGCTACATCATCCTTCTTGGAGATGGATGTAAGCCAAAGGCCAACTGATTTTCTGGTGCCTGATCATGAAAATATTTATCATATAAGTGAATTAATAAGGAGGTCCGGTCAAGATGGCATCCACGTAACCTCACCTCACCTTACAGGGAGGTAAAAGCAAGATTTTTAAGCTTTTAAAAGATTTTTTAAAGGGTTTACTTGCCCTTGCATGCTGCCAGAGGGAGGAGGAGGATGAAAAAATAGGGAATCCACTGATTCCCATGCTCTAGGACAGGGGCCACCGCTGGTTAGGTCCTCTTGGGCGGGGGTGACCCAAACCGCCGGCCAGACACCCGCCATTACCAGCCAGAGCCCGGTGGACCCTGCTGGTCTGAGTGACCACTCGGATGCCCACCATTACCAGCTAGAGCCCGGGATGACCCGTCCGGAGGTGCATGGAACTTGCCAGTCTGAGTGACTGCGTGGATGCCTGCCATTA
The DNA here is from genome assembly GCA_036365145.1 of Orientallactaga sibirica. Lineage (NCBI taxonomy): Eukaryota > Metazoa > Chordata > Mammalia > Rodentia > Dipodidae > Orientallactaga > Orientallactaga sibirica. The sequence goes on from JAEOAD010000025.1 coordinate 1,389,913, forward strand.
CCAGCCAGAGCCCGGGTCACCCACCCACAGGCACTGCAGACCCTGCCAGTTTGAGTGACCAGTCAGAACCCTCCATCACCTGGCCATTCCTGGGGAGGCCCTCCTGAGCCACATAAGATCCCAAGGGGCCTGCCTGACCCTCATCTCTAGTCAGACCCCCTCCCTCACTGGCCAGATCCCCATTACTGGTCAGGTGCCCCCTAGCCTTCCTGACCCCCATCAGTCAGGTGCCACCACTCCCCATCCCAGGGAAGATCAGGGATCCAGGGAAGTAGGCTGGTGTTCCTGCCCTACCCTGCCTGAGCTCAACTAGGGTGGCTGTAGTCTCCTACCCTTCCCAGCTCCATAAGAAACACAGGCCAGCAGGCCAGTGTCCCCTACCCCAGCCTATCAGAACTCCAGGGACCACTGCCCTGACAATCACCACTGCACCCCACCCCACCCCACCCCAGGGCAGTGGGCTAGCATTTCATACACAAGGTTTCTGAACCATTGTGATGGGCAGACTACAGCGAAAAAGGAATAGCATGAAAAACCAGATGCAAGTGAATCCAGCTAGACTATCCAGTTCTACAAAGGATGTCTCAAATCAAAGCACAGAAGAGACAATAGAATCAGAACCCCAAAATGAAGAGACAAGCTATGCAACCCTGGCCAAGCAAATAGCACAACTCTCAGAAACTCAACAAAGAGCCAACAATTGTATGAATGTTATCCTTGATAGATTAGACCTAATAGAAAGGAAGAAGGAAGGGCTCCAATGACAGTTAAATGATCTGAAGGAGAATGAAAAAAAAGAGGTCCTCAATAACCAGCTGGCTAAGTTCTATGAAGACATAAAGGAATGCAAGGATGAACTCCAAGAAGCATTAAGAACGTCGAAAAATGACACAAAAAGGGAACTAGACAGAGGGATGGAAACCATACATTAAAAAACGGTAGAAAATATGAACCAAATTGAACAAGCCCAAACCTCTATAGAAGCTCTTAAGAACAGAGTAAGTCAAGTGGAGGATAGAAACTCAGAACTGGAAGACAAAACAGAAGAAACAGTTTGTGAGTCCAAAAATTTCAACAAGTTCAAAAATTTCTGTGAACAGAACATGAGGGAAATGTGGGACATCTTTAAACGTCCAAATATTAGGATCATGGGTATACCAGAGGGGGAAGAAACACAGACCAAAGGAATGGAAAGCTTATTCAACAAAATAATTGAAGAAAACATTCCTGCTCTCTCAAAAGAAAATCCCAAGAAGCTAGCAGAACTCCAAACAGACTTGACCAAAGGAGAAATTCTCCAATACACATTATCTTTAAGATTCTAAACATCAAGCACAAAGAAAAAACCCTAAAAGCAGCCAGGGAAAAACAACACATTACATATAAAGGGAACCTCAGACTTCTCAACGGAAACCCTAAAAACCAGAAGGGCCTGGAATGGAACACTGAAAACTCTAAGAACCCATGGTTTCCAGGCCCAACTACTCTACCCAGCAAAAGTATCCCTTATAATAGATAGTGAAAGAAAAATGTTCCACGATAAAACTCGTCTTTACAAATATATGAACACAAAGCCAAACCTACAGAAAGTACTTCAGGGAATTCCCCACACAGAAGAAACAAATAACCAATCTCAAGAGACCTCAAGAAGCAGTCCACATTAACCACTCCCCCAAAAAAACCCACAAAGATCACAACCAACCACAATATGGCAGGTATTAAATCAAACCTCATAGTTATATCTCTGAATATTAATGGCCTTAATTCACCCATCAAAAGACATAAGCTAACAGGGTGGATCAGAAAACTGGACCCCTCAATCTGCTGTCTTCAAGAAACCCACCTCACCACTAAAGACAGACACCTCCTCAGGGTGAAAGGGTGGAAAATGATATTCCAAGCAAACACAAATACGAAAAAAGCAGGTGTAGCTATACTTGTATCGGATAAAATAGATTTCAAACCAAAAGTAATCAAAAAAGACAAAGAAGGCCACTTCTTACTTATCAAAGGAACAATCCAACAAGAGGATATCACAACCATCAATATATATGCACCAAACAGAGGTGCACCACAATTCATAAAGCAAAATCTACTTGGCAACAAAACAGAAATAAACACCAACACCATCATAGTCGGGGACTTCAATACTCCACTATCAACAATGGATAGATCTTCCAAACAGAAAATTAATAGAGAAGTAAGAGAGGTCAACAACACCATAGAGCAACTAGACCTAACAGACATATACAGAACATTTCACCCCAAATCGACAGATTATACATTCTTCTCAGTAGCCCATGGAACCTTCTCTAAAATATATCATGTACTGGGCCACAAAGCCTGCCTCCATATTTTCAAAAAGAATTGATGTAATTTCCTGCATGATCTCAGACCACAATGCTGTAATGCTAGAAATCAACAACAAAAAGTACACCAGGAATCCCTCTACCCCCTGAAAATTGAACAACACACTTTTAAACAATAAATGGGTTGTGGATGAAATAAAGAATGAAATGGCAAAATTTCTAGAATTCAATGACAAGGAGAACACATCATACCAAAACTTATGGGACACAATGAAGGCAGTCCTTAGGGGAAAAATCATAGCACTAAATGCCCTCATAACAAAAACAGAGAAATCCCAAATCAATAACCATCCACCTAAACACATTGGAAAAGCTAGAAGAAGCCAACCCAAAAAGGTCCTGATGGAAAGAAATAATTAAGATCAGAGAACAAATTAATGAATTGGAAACTAAGAGGACAATTAAGAAAATTGATGAAACAAAGAGCTGGTTCTTTGAAAAAATTAATAAGATTGTTACACCCCTGGCCAATTTGATCAAGCGAAAAAAAGAAACACTCCAAATCAACAAAATTATAAATGAAAAGGGAGAGATCACAACAGACATGAGTGAAATAGGAAGAGTTAGGACTTATTTCAAAAACCTCTACTCCATAAAACAGGAGAATATGGAGGAAATGGATGAATTCCTAGACACATATCACCTACCAAAGCTAAGCCCAGAGCAAATTAATTTCCTAAACAAACCCATCACACCCTTCGAAATTGAAGAGGTAATCAAACACCTCCCCAAAAAGAAGAGTCCAGGACCAGATGGTTTCTCAGCTGAATTCTACCAAACATTCATGGAAGAACTGAAACCAATTCTTCTCAAACTGTGCCACACAATAGGAAAACAGGGAGAGATCCCTAACTCCTTTTATGAAGCTAGTATTCCAAATGAAGCTAGTATTCCTTAATTCCAAAACCATGTAGGGATGCCACAAGAAAGGAAAATTATAGGCCCATTTCTCTGATGAACATAGATGCAAAGATCCTAAACAAAATTCTTGAAAACTGAAATCAACAGTATATCAAAAGCATTATCCACCTTGATCAAGTAGGCTTCATCCCTGGAACACAGGGGTGGTTCAACATACAGAAATCTGTCAATGTAATAAGCTGAAACACAAAAACCACATGATCATTTTGATAGATGCAGAAAAGGCCTTTGACAAAATACAACATCACTTCATGATCAAAACTTTGGAGAGAATAAGCATGGATGGCCCATATCTCAACATAATAAAGGCTATATATAAAGCATCTAAAGCCCAAGTAATTCTTAATGGGGAGAGACTGAAGGCATTCCCATTGAGGTCAGGAACAAGGCAGGGGTGTCCACTCTCACCTCTGCTCTTCAACATAGTACTAGAAGTATTAGCTCAAGCAATAAGACAGGAGAAAGAAATCAAAGGGATACAAATTGGAAAGGAAGAAGTTAAGTTAGCCCTATTCGCAGATGACATGATTCTATACATAAGAGTCCCAAGAACTTCCATCTCAAAACTCTTAAAGGTGATTAACGCCTTCAGCAAAGTAGCAGGATACAAAATCAATGCACAGACATCAGTAGCCTTTCTGTATGCAAAGGACAAAGAGACAGAAAAAGAAATAACTAAGATCGTCCCATTTTCAATTGCAACAAAGAAAATAAAATACCTTGGAAAAACATTAACTAAGGAAGTGAAAGACCTATACAATGGAAACATAAAAACTCTCAAAAAAGAAATTGAGGAGGTCCTACAAAAATGGAAAGACCTCTCATGCTCCTGGATTGGTAGAATTAACATTGTGAAAATGGCAATTTTACCAAAAGCACTTTATAGATTCAATGCAATGCTGATAAAAATCCCAACTTCCTTCTTCAATGAGATAGAAAAAAGTATCTCAAAATTCATATGGAAAGGCAGAAGGCCTCGGATATCCAAGCTCATCCTCAGCAAAAGAAACACCTCTGGAGGCATCACCATACCTGATCTAAAGCTATTCTACAAAGACATTGTAATAAAAACAACATGGTACTGGCACAAAAACAGGGATATAGACCAATGGAACAGAATTGAAGACCCAGACATTGGGTTAAGTAACTACAGATACTTGATATTTGACAAAGGCCCTACCAATGCAGAATGGAGAAAAGACAGCATCTTCAACAAATGGTGCTGGACAAACTGGGCAACCATATGTAGGAAAATGAAACTCAACCCACACATCTCTCCATGCACAAAAATTAAGTCCGAATGGATCAAAGACCTTAATATAAAATCAGAAACTCTGCTACTAATGTAAGAAAAAATAGGAGGAACCTTCCGTGACATAGGAGTGGGAAAAGATTTCCTGAACAAAACCCCAGTAGCTCAGGAAATTAAACACTCACGCAACCATTGGGATATCGTGAAGCTGAAAAGCTTTTTCACTGACAAAAATACTATAACCAAAGCCAGCAGATTACCCACAGAATTGAAGAAAATTTTCACCAGCTATACAATTGACAAAGGCCTAATTTCTAGAATCTACAAAGAACTCCAAAACCTAAACAATAAATCACCAAACAACCCACTCACAAAGTGGGGTAGAAAACTTCACAGGGAGTCCTCAGAGGAAGAAATACAAATAGCAAACACACATTTAAGAAAATGTTCAACATCCCTAAACATCAGGGAAATGCAAATTAAAACAACTATGAGATTCCACCTTACCCCAGTAAGGGTGGGTAACATTAAAAAAACAACAACAATGAAAACAAATGCCGGCAAGGCTGTGGAGAAATAGGAACAAGTTTTCACTGCTGGTGGGAATGTAAAATGGTTCAACCACTATGGACAGCTATATGGAGACTACTGAAAAGGATGACCATAGATCTACCAATGGATCCAGTTATTCCCTTATTGGGCATTTACCCTAAAGGCTCCAAGCCTCAGATCAGAGACATTTGCTCAACCATGTTTATAGCTGCTCAATTCATAATAGCAAAGAACTAGAATCAACCCAGGTGACCAACACTAGATGAATGGATAACAAAGATGTGATATATCTATACTATGGAATTCTACATAGCAGTAAGGAAAGATGAAATAAGGAAATTTTTAAAAACTGGTCAAACATGAAACAGATCATCCTCAGTGAGCTCACCCAAGCACAAAAAGATAATCATCACATGGTCTCGTTTATCTGTCACTCCTAACCTGCATCCATGTGACATGCATCCAAACCTAATAAACATTCTGAGGCCCAGACAAGAGGGAGGGTGGGATGGAGGGAGGGTAAAGGTGGGAGGGAATGAGATGGTGGGAGGGAGGACAAGGGGGGGATACAAATTGGGACCCAAAAAGAAAAGATACTATACAACCCTTTACTCTGAACAACAGGCTAAAACATTTATCTTTCAGCAGGCCAGCAGAGGGAACACCTGAACCACAGGAACCTGGAGAGAGCATCATGAAGGCCAACCTTAATCTTGTCCTGCTTCTCTTTCTTTTCTCTCTCTCTCTCCCTCTCCTCTCTATACTCACTTTCTCGTTTATATTATCTATCTTTTTCCTCCCTCACCTTCCTAGTTGCAGACTTATAACACCCAGTGCCAGCATGGGGTTAACTTCCACAATGAGCTGTTGATCTGAAACACCTACAAGGTTTCCCAAAAAAGACAGACTTCTGTCAGAGTTCTTGGTGACCCACCAAAGGTTAATGGTGAGACCCTACTTTCGAAGACAGCATACGTGTGTGAGACCAAACACAGAGAGACCTGGCCAGAATCTGGAAGAAGACCAGTCCCCAGACTGTTGGCTAGTCTAGTACCAGAGGGTGCTACATGAGCAACTGGGGGAAAATGTCCGATAATGGTCCAAACAACTTGCAGTCTAAGATACCCAGCAGGAAACAACTTGACGTAATGCTCATACAAGTGCAGTAGTGGCAATCAGCCATGGTAGGTAACCAACTGCTCTTGATTTGGCTAATAGATCCACTCAGTGGAATGGAACTCATTGCTGGAACTGGGAAATAAGTCAAAACAAGGTACAAAAAATGAGCTCAGTCTCCAAGATCAAGATACCACCAAATGTGGGCTAGAAGAGAGCCAACACATATAAAATTCCCTCCAAAACATATATGGTCATCCCTTCTATCTAGTACTAACTTCTCTCTCCATTGGAGAATTTGCTTATCTTTTTTCAGATGGACAATGAACCTGAAGGGAGGATCAGCTAACCACACCTCACCAGGGCCCCAGCTGAAACCATAGAACAATGCAGGTGAAGGGCAAGAACTCAGCGTTCATGGCGATCATGACACCAGAAAAAGGCTGAAGGAGATAAACACAGAGAACATCCAACTACAACTAAGCCAGATATCCAGAGACACAGAGGCTCCCAAAACATCATCACTGAAGCAGAACTAAAATGACCCCAATGTAACTCAGAAACTCACAGAAGAGGGGGCAGAAAGATTGTTAGAGTAACAAGTTGGGGCATTATGCACAGAGACCAGGGCCTACCCCCCCAGAACTCTTGACTAACCTCAAAATGCATGACCCACATTCCCCGTTGATGAGGGTCCCTTTGAAAGTGGGAGGACAGGGAGGAGGACAATGGAACCAATACTAAGAATGTAAAATCAGAACAATATAAATAAAAATATATATTAAAAAAAAGAATTTTGTGGCAATTGTAAACTTTTACCATTGTATTATTTTATGGTTTCTTTTTGTAATATTGTTATAAGATAGATATTTTATATTAATATTTTATTTAGCAGTTTACTATTTTAATAATATAGAAATAAATTTATTTGACTTTTTCTATACAGAAAAGAAAGTGAATTAATAAAACAATTAACTATGATGTATCTCATTTCTTTTTGTCCTGTAGATTTACATTGAAAGGGAAAGTACAAAGGACTGGGAAGACTGAGAAAACAGAGGGTTAGTTGGAACCAAGTTGGAGATGGAGCTGGAAGAGAGACTCATCACTGCTCTGTATTGTGGTTGACACTGGTCTAGCTGAGGGAGACGCTGGTCAGAAGGTGGTAAAACAGGTCTCTAGACTGATGTTCTGTGACTCTAGGCCACAGGGATAGATCAGGCATACTTTATTGGGCTGGAAGGAAAGAAAGAAGAGGCAGAAGCCAGAGGAGGAGAACGATGGGCTTGAGGAGGGAGCAGGGAATTTGATGGTTTCTGTCCCAAAGGCAAAAAAAAGTTGCCTAGAGCTTTAAATTTTTTATTTAGTTTATATATGTGTGTGCATGTATGTGTGCCTGTGTGTGTGTTATAGTTTATGAGCAGAACAGGGCTGTTTGCTGCTGCAAACAAACTCCAGAGACATGCACCACTTTGTGCCTGGCTTTATGTGGGTATCAAACCTAGGCATCGGGCTTTACAAACAAGTACCTTTAATGACTAAGCCAACACTCCAGCACCTGAACTTTATAGAATCAATAATGTTAGCCAGGGGCTGGAGGAATGGCTTAGTAGTTAAGGTGTTTGCCTGCAAAGCCAAAGGATTCTGGTTCAATTTTCCAGGGCCCATGTAAACCAGATGCACAAGGGGGTGCATGTGTCTGGAATTCATTTTCAGTGGCTAGAGACCCTGGCACACCCATTTTCTCTCTCTGTGTGTGTCTGTCTCTTTCTCTTTCAAATAAATAAATAAAATCTATAAAGAAAAAATTTAAAAAATGTTAGCCAGGGATGGTGGTGCATGCCTTTAATCCCAGCATTTGGGAGGCAGAGATAGGAGGATTGTCAAGAGTTCGAGGCCACCCTGAGACTACATAGTGAATTCTGGGTCAGTCTGAGCTAGAGTGAGTCCCTACCTCAAAAACAAACAAACAAACAAACAAACAAACAAACAAACAAAAAAAAAAAAAAAAGGTTTCCCCTTGGCCTTTAAAATGTGAGGAAGCTTGTAATTGCTAAGAACCAGGTGAAACACAAGGATATGGCAGGTTACATTTTAGTCAATATGTGTGAGGGGTACTAAAGCTAGACACAATTAGACAAAAATAACTAGTATATAAGTAGTCAGGTCTTCCCTGTCTCTCCGTGGGATTGCCAGGGTCCAAATAAAGGAGGACGCTTTCTCTTCCATGCTCTTCCTTCTTGCTGGTTGTGTGGAGGACAAGGAAGATTCAGTGTGTGGTGGCTGCGTAGAAGTTGAGCCACTGAGCCTGAGCACTTGGATAGGGTTGTATCATCTATGCAGCTGCTCTTCATGCAACATATGCTATTGTCACCATTTTTGTCACCCTGACAGCACCCATGTTCTTCACCTACAAAATGAAAGTGGCAGCTACCTGTCATGCTGACTGAAAGAATTGTGTAAGAAAGTGGTTTGCAAACCAAAGGCAGACTCTCTGTGGTTTTCATTCTTATGACTGAACATTTCCCAAATAATCTGCAGTAGCTCCACCTCTTGGATTACTGTGAGAAGCAATTCTGTGGATGTATGTAGAGCACATGAACAGCATCTGACACAAGTCCATGCTTCCCATATTGTACAGGAGGAAAGCTGAACATCTTCCAAGGCACAGGGGTTCTCATATAGACACTTTAGATTTTAGTTTCTCTTTATTGTCCATAGGAGTAAAGTTTGAATGTGTGTTTTCAGTATAAAAAGTTATGAAGAAAATATTTACAAAGTACCAAAACAGATTCTATATATTTGCTTTCAGAAGACTTTCTGTTCTTAGTTCAGCACAACAGCACCCATTAAAAAAAAAAGAGTAAAACTGTGACTTCATCCTACTGAAGCCCTACTCATTTTCATTTCCTAGAGTCCCTCAAAAGTAAAAGTTTCACTTCTTAGATAGGGATGAGATAATGTCACTTAAAATCAATCTCTAATAAGTGTGACAACTAACCAGGAGAAAAAGAGGAGGGCAGATGAAACTAGGGGAAAGAAAAAGAGGAAGCATAGAGAGATAGACAGAGAAACTTTCTAGATAACAGGGCTCACAGAAAGATTTGATTGATGCTTTTATGAGTGGCTCAATACCAGGGCAAGAAGAGTGAGGAGTGAGGCTGGAAGACCTGGCTAGCAAATTTAAAGTGCTATATCATCACAGCATCATATGTCACTCTGATGAGGAGCCATAGCTGATTGAACATTGCTGCACAGTCATCCATGTTTCAGACCTTCAAAGAGAGAAGCAGAGAGGCAGTTTATCTTCTGGCTCTCCTCCCATCTTCTGTATCTAATTTGTTAAAGTTCTGCCCATGGGAAGTAACTTCCCAGTCCCTCTGGGTTATGTAACTTGACCCTTTGGGTGTTCTCCAAGGAAACCAGCCCAGGCTGGGGTTTCCTGCCTCACCCAGATATAGCTTTTGTGGCAGGAAAAAGAGACTATAGCAAGAACAGAGTTGACTACCTTGATAGCAGATTAGGCAACTCAGAACCTGGGGGGACCTAAGCATTTTCTTTTGATTAAATGTTTTATTAGTTTACAAAGACTAGAAGCTAATACATTCATTATGGTGTTTTCATTGATACTGAATATACCTCTCTTATTCTTAGAGATTTTGATATTGACCCAGCCTCTGAGCCATGTACAAACAAGATTTAATCAGATTCTTACCTATCAGCTTCTTAATGCTTATTTAGAGTAATGCATAAAATACTATTTGGAATAAAATCCTTAATTGGAAACCTAACATTAAATGTGCCAGTGATTTCCTTTTAGACTTTGAGTTTTAAAGCATTAGCTTATATATTTTAAATTTCATATTAATCACTATTGCATTTGCAACTGTGAGGAACTCTGTATGGTTGGTTTTATAGTAATCTTGTGTGATGTCATGTCTCCTTGCTCTTCCCTATAGACTGGAAAAGAGTTCTTATTTTTTATTATCTCATGTATAGTGGGAATCCTGGTAGCACAACTAGAAAATATGGGAAGCTTCCTACCATATCAGAACTATCACTTCAGTACAATAATGTCACATAGTGCTTGTAATAATTTACCATTAGGACTCATTACAAATCTCACACTGATGCTAAGAGGCTCTTTGAGGGGGCCATGTCTTTTTTAATCTCCTTTCAGCATTCTTATGTGTTATGGTAAAGGTCATACTCCTAGCTCTTTGTCCGTATGATCTCTTTTGACCAAGACAAAAAACCTGCCAGATTCAGGATTCTGCTGGCTAGCGCCACAATAGCAATTTGTATTCAAGAGAAAGTGAACAAAGAATCCACACATGGAGAACATTTGGCAGTATATACCTAGGGCACTGTGCTTCTCGGGCATGCTGTAATACACAGCTATAAATTGCTGACTAAATAGTAGATGAAATCCCTTCTAGATAAAACAGATAAAACATTTTTTTGTACAACAGATTTATTGAAGTATAATCAATACACGAGAAAATTGGGCATATTTAATATATTTGCAGTTTGATGTCAACACCCCCAACTCCCCAATATCCCCCCACCACACAGAGTTGCAAGAACACTTTTGGAGGTGATGGAGATCTGTTATCTTGATTGTGGAGGTAGTTACATAAATATATAGATCTAACATCTATTTCTTTCTTTATTTTTTAGAAAGGCTGATCTTGAACTCACTATGTTCCTGAGGATGATCTTAGAGTTTTGTCCCTCCTGTCTCCCAAGTGCTGTAATTACAGGTATGTATCTACATTTATCTACATTTATGTAGTGCTAAGGATCTAACTCAGGGTTTTAAGCTTGCTAGACAAGTATTCTACCAACTGAGCCAACTCCATTAATCCTAACACTTAGTTTTATAACCAAAACAAAGTACAAAAAGAATGGAAAAGAAAGTTATGGAAATCTCTGGTTTCTATTTCTATTTTCTTTGTCTCAGAAGCATGTTGTTAGACATTATTCATTCCTGATAGTCCCAAGATGGCTTTTTTAGGGGAAAAAGTTGGATGACTAATACACTATTAGTTTGGATCTTAGTTCCCAAGCTCCCTCTGTCAGCTATGTGACCCTGAGCAAGTCATTTAACTTCTTTACCTACAGACTTTTGGGCTTGTAAGAGAACACAGAAGCTGCTCCATCTTCCTCAGTGCAGCTGAGACTTACCGTCATCATGGTCTTTATTCAATCCTTATCATTTTATAACAGCTAATTCTACCATACCCAGATATCTTCCTATGGCAAGTATACTTGTAGCACTCTACCATCTGACCACTATTAACCATCTGTCTGTCTATTCAGTAACTTATTTCTTTTTTAGCAGCTGAAATAGTCCTTTCTCCAGTGAAGCTATCTCTGAACACTGCTTACCCAAATTTGATTATATCTGTTGTGATATCTTTCATAGATGTGTAAACTTTTATTTCCTAGAACTTTTTGACATACATTTATATGTCTTTATTGAGTAATGACATTTTTTTCTTCTCTAGAGGGTATGTTGTTTAAATTCAAGGATATATCTGTATTTCTCATTATTTTCTTCCTGGGGCTTCCTAGGACTAGTGCAATGTCAGTTTCTCAGCAATTGTGTGTTTGTAAATCACAAGAAAGATGGATGGATAATAGATGGACATACTTTTGCCTTCCCTTCCTGATGCCCCCATGTTCCTTGCCTTTTGCTTACCTAAAACAACACAGTATTATTAAGATAATGTTGTATTGAGTACTTCTACTGACTAAGATTTTCAAAAAGTCTAAGTTATATCATTTGGTTGGTAGGAGGATGATTCTAGTGTCACAATGGAAAGATTCTAGCCTGTTTTAGGCAACATAGAATTTAATAATTCTGCCAGGGATGCATATACTTCCAGAGACCTTTGACTCTTATTCTGCTGAGACCTTGGCTCCACCTAGTGGTATGATGTGGTGTTTTCATATAATGAAAGCAAATTGGGACTGGAGTGGTAGGGGTGGAGACATCCTATTGTTGAAACAGGTTTCTATGTTCCCTTGACTTGACTTACCCTCCCAAACTTTCTCTAAAGTTGACTTTTTTGGTGATGCTATCTCTCCACTTGGCACCTTTAAAGACCTGACCTCCTGGTGTGTATATTAACCTACATGGTATGGCAAGGAAGAGATTTCAGAGGCCATCCTAATTATGGTTTCTAAAATTGTATATCACAGAACTCAAGAGACTTCCTAGAGTATTTTGAGGGTGAACACATGGTATGAATCAAGAAAGGCTGAATGGTCACGGGTCCACCTCCCTCTTCCCATGTATCTGCTTGCAAATTTTTCAGCATTGTTCCAATGCTACTTTTCCTCTTATATGTGCTGGATTTCTGCCTTAGAATTTGTCTAAAGAAGAGGTTATGCTGTTAAAAATAATGTGAGAAATTCTAATCTTGTTCCTTTCCTACTAAAGACTGACAGTTCATTAATTTTCCCAGGGTTAGAATTACTAATGCTATAATCTGTGTCCTCTAATGACCACACTGGGAAATCTATCCTTCATTCCCAAAGAGGGTCGCTTTCCCTCATAGGGACCTGAGAGTTCAATCAAAAAGTTTCCAGTTTCATTTCCACAATAGAAGAAAACTGATTGCAGCTGTTCCAGAAATTATATTTTGTATGTTTGTCTTTTTCTTATAAAGAAATTAGTTTCATAAACAGTACAACTAAATACTATTGAAAGAAGAATGCTGTAACAATATCAAAGACTGGGTAGCTTAAACAAAAAATCTTTATTTCTCACAGATCTCTAGTCTGGGAAGTTGAAGATAATGGTGCCAACAACGTTGGTTAGGATCTTCGTCCTGGTTTGCAGATAACCACCTGCTTGATATATTCTCTCTTGCATGGTGGACAGATAATCCCTTCTGTCTTTTTTAAGGGCACTATCATCACTATCTTAATTGACAATTTGGCAGGATTTAGAATCACCATGCAACTTTGAATATATCTATGAAGGTGCTTCATGAAAGATTTAAATGAAGAGGAAAGACCTATGTGACACTATGCCATGGGCTAGAGTCCCAGACTGAATAAAGGAAAAAAGTGAGTGGAGCATCAGACTTCATTTCTCTCTCCTTCCTGACTTCACACTCCTGTTTCCATGACTTCCTGACCATGATGGACTATACCTTCAACCTATGAATCAAAATAAACCTTTTCTTCCTTAAGTTGCTTTGGTCATGTATTTTATCACAACAACAATAAAAGTCATTAAGATAGGTACTAATCCCATCATGACCTAACTGGCATCCTAAATAATATCTCACCTCTAAATGACATGACACTGGAGATTAAGACACCATGAAATGCATATGAACAGGTGGACAAAGAAAATTTGTACAAAGCAACAAATGATTTGCTATAAATATAGGGTGCATTTGTCTGTAGCCAATAAAAAGAATCATCAGTTCTCTGTTCTCTCACATCACTTATGCTAAGTTTTGGGCTCTGTGCTTAAGATAGTAATATCACTGGAATACATGAAGAGTGATCACTGAAGAGAAGTAAATATTTGGCTGTTCTTCAGTGTTTGAAGTTCAAATATTTTATTTAAGAATTCTGACTCAAATGAAATAAAAGCAAAAACAGCTATTACTTTAACTGTCCTAATAAAATAATTATGTTCTTCATTTGATTGCAGGTCTCTCCTCTGGAATGTAAGTTCTTAAAGGTAAAGATTGTGTTCATCTTGTTTATTACTGCATCACATCTAGCTCATTGTTGGTATAAAGCACAAGTTTGCAAATAGTTTTTATGTAAAAAATAATCTATTTCTCTGTTAGCAGCTTTCAAATTGATCGTGTAAATCAATTATTTAGAATCAATACTTAACAACTAGCTAGAAAATGTAGCCTGTCTTAGAAGCTTATAATGAATTTTTAAAATAATTTTATTGACAACTTCCATAATTATAGACCATGATAATTCCCTACCCCATCACTTTCCCCTCCACAACTACACTTTCCAACATATCCCCTCCCCCTCTCAATTAGTCTCTCTTTTATTTTGATGTCATCATCTTTACTTCCTATCATGAGGGTCTTGTGTAGGTAGTGCCAGGCACTGCAAGGACATGGGTATTAAGGCCATTTTGTATCTGGAAGAGTGCATTGTAAGGAGTCCCCTAAACTTCCTTTGGCTCTTACATTCTTTCTGCCACCTCTTCTGCAATGACTCCTGAGCCTTGGAAGGTGTGATAGAGATGTTTCAGTGCCAAACACTCCTCTTTCAATTCTTCTCAGCACTATGGTGCCTTTTGAGTCATCTCAGAGGTCACTGCCATCTGAAAAAGAATCTTATCTAACCAAAAGTGAGAGCATGTTTCAGGGCAGTTTGGTAAGCATAATATATGCATTCAGCCAGACATCAGCAGGTGTTACAACCCTAGGGCTCATGACTTCCCCCATCACAGGTTTTCAGTATCAGGCATGTATTTCCTCCTGTGGAGAAGACCTCCAGTCCAATTAGAGAGCAGTTGGTTTCCCCCATAACAGATGTGCCACCATTGCACCTGTCAGCTCATTTTGCAGTGTCCACTGTTGTTTATCTCCACTGATGATTTCTCTCCCATAGATTTGCATGCAGTGTAGCTTTTTCCAGCTTTCTGTCAGCTGGTTTACAGGGAGGAGGTTTTCAGGTCAGCTCTAGTAGGATTTCTCAGTGACCTTGCAGCCCAAGCATATGGAGTCTTCAGCAATAGGGTCTTACCATCTATTCCTGGTGGAAGACCAAGAGCCTTGGTTTGTAATGTACTGGGAGCATCAGGGACCCCCCTGGCCCAACACTCACTGGAAGGTATCCCATCACTGACACTGAAATTTTTCTAGTAACAATCTATGGCTTCTGGGTGCACCATTGTCCAAAAAGGTAGGTTACCATACAGTTTAATCATACCCTCTTAGATTTTGATCAATCCTCCCCCACCCTTCCTTTACTTAATCTCTTCCCCTGACCTCACTTAGGCCTTACCACTCCCAGTAATCTTTTCATCTAGTCACATATATACAATACCATCCCCTTAACTTAAATAATGAAAATTTGAAGATATTTGTAGTGTCAAAGATGTTAGTATATACATAGTTATATAGATAGAGCTAGGATTGCCTCAAACTCATGATCCTAAAACCTCAGCTTTCCATGTTCTAGACTTATAAACATACTAACACTCCTAGCTTACTGAAATTAGTACTTTGACAACTGTATATAGTAGCTTCTACTGAACTAGCAGTGAACTTTATACTATCTTCCCCTTTCTGATGATTCTCACCATTATTTAATCATTATTCAAAAATATATTTTGGTGATGATCCAACACATATCCCACTATAGAAAGTAGCAGATTCAAGAAATCACTCCATTCTTAAGTGACAATTCTCATGTCTACTTCCACTCATTAAGACAAAAAGACCTGTCTGGAAATGAAAAATACAATAAGTCAAAAATCTCAGTGGATAGCCACACCAATAGAATGGATCATGGGGAAAACAGAATATCAGTGCTTGAAGACAAGTTAGAGGAATTGATATATCAGTCAAAGACAATGATAATTTTATATATATATACATTAATATTATATAACATAATATTAATATTTAAAATATATATGGAGCATAAAAGATATTTGGGAAATCATGAAAAGACCATATATACACTGAATACAGGGGCATCAATAAATACTACTAGACATAAAATCAGAGATTAAGGGGGCTGGAGAGATAGCTTAGCAGGTAAGGTGTTTGCTTGCAAAGCCAAAGGATACCCATTGGATTCTCCAGAACCCAAGTAAGCCAGATGCACAAGGAGGCACATGCATCTGGAGTTCGTTTGCAGTGGCTGGAAGCCCTGGCATGCCCCCCCGCCTCTTTCTCTCTCTCAAATAAATAATAAAATTAATTAATTAAATTTTTAAAAATCAGAGATTAAAAGAAAAATCAGAGACTAACCTCAGCACAGTGGATGGTCTCAGTATCCTATCACTAATTAACAAACAAATAAACAGAAACATTATTTTTAAATGACATCATAGATCAAGTGGTCTAATAGACATTTACAGAACATTCCACCCAAGAACTGTAGAAAATGAAAACACAACACGTCAAAACTTATGCGATACAATGAAGGCAGTCTTAAAAGGGAAATTTATATCATTAAGTGCCTGCATTCAAAAATCAGAGAGCTCTCAAATGAAAAATTTAATTATGCACCTTAAGGCCTGAGAAAAACAAGAAAAAACCAAATCACCAACAGTAGACAGTGTAGAAATTAATAAAATAGAAATGAAAAAAATACAAAGAACCAATGAAATGAAGAGTTGGCTCTTTGAAAAGATAAACAAGATTGACAAACCTTTAGCCAAATGAATCAAAAACAAGAGAGAGAAATTAATAAAAATATAGATGAAAAGGAAGACACCACAGCAGATAGTAAAGAACTTTAAAAAAAAGTTAAGAATATACTTTAAAACCTATATCCCATTAAATTAGAAAATCTTAAAGAAATGAATGCATTTCTAGATGCATATGACCTCCCAAAATTAAATCAAGGTGAGATAAATCATTTAAACAGATTTATAACTAGTAATAATATTTAAGTCATGATTTTTAAAAATCTGCTAACTAAAATAACACCTGGTCCAGATGGATTCACTGCAGAATTCTACTAGACCTTTAAAGAACTAATTCCAATCCTTCTCAAATTATTCCATCAAGTAGAAAGGGAAAGAATGCTTCTAAACTTTTAAATAAGCCAGTATTACTCTGATACAAAGTCCAGATAAGGATATAACTAAAAAAGGAAAATTATAGACCAATTTCCTTGAACATACATGCAAATATTCTCAATAAAATACTTTCAAACTGAATTCAAAAACACATCAAGAAGACATGATCAAGTGGGCTTTATTCCACTGATGCAGAAATAGCCCAACATACATAAATTATTAAATATAAGTATTACATACATGTACTCCAGGACCAAAATCACATAATCATTTCAACTGACGCAGAAAAGACCTTTGCCAAAATTTAACATCCATGCAAGATAAAAGTCCTAGAGATACTGGGAATAAAAAGAACATATCTCAGCATAATCAAGGCTACACACAATAAATCTTTAACTAACAATCTTTAACTATTTACTATGCATCTATTTTCATTTTGCCAGGTGTACAGTGAAGTGTGCTAGTGTCATGGCTTTCCATTGTATCTGGCCCAATCACATGGCCATAGCTATTAAACAACTATTAGAAATCAAGATAGTTCAGTAACTGACAGATTTGGAGAAATAAAAATTAGAGTTTATAAGATAAAATATGCAATGTAAATATGAGACACAGGATGTACATTTTAAAAAATGAGTTTCAAAGCTGGGCGTGGTGGTGCACGCCTTTCATCCCAGCACTCGGGAGGCAAAGGTAGGAGGATCACCGTGAGTTCGAGGCCACCCTGAGACTACATAGTTAATTCCAGGTCAGCCTGGGCCAGAATGAGACCTTACCTCGGAAAAAAAAAAAAAAAAAAAAAAAAAAAAAAAGAGTTTCAAATCCCACTTCAGCTCTCTGAGAAGCTGTCTTTCAAACTTTCACCAAATGCACATTGATTTGCATGTCTTAATTTCTCTATCTTTCTTGCATTTATTACTTCTTGCTTCCATATTTTCTACTTTATGAGCTCACTAAGGAATATGCCATATAATACAATGCAGTGGGGTTTGATGAAAACAAAAGCAAATCAACAACATCTAGCAATGAAAATGTGCTGCAAATATACATTGAGAAAAACTTTGAAGATATAAACAACTGAGGTCCCTGCCCTTAGTAAATTCACAGTCAAGTCAGAAAGTATACCCAAGTGAATGAAAAAGAATAAAAGTCACATGGAAAGGCCTGTCAACATATCTTGGTGTTCAATGTTAATGTTCCCTTAGTCCATTAAGAACAAGAACGGTAATTTAAATTTTTTCTTTAAAGGCAATATAAAGTAAGACATGGGGAACTATAGTGTGGTAGAGAGTCCACACACCACTTCCACAGTGGAGGACCTAGTTACCATCAATCCATTATATCAGGCAGGCTTGAAGAGCTGACAAGCATGGCTTTTTTCCAAGAGTAAAACTATTTTGGATTGTTTTATTTTATCTTTGTATAATATCCCATCTTTTAAATATTGATAACTAATTTTCTATTTTGTGGTTCATATATGGCCCAGAGCTAGGAGCTTGCTGCCTCTAATCGAAAGCTTTCCTTGAAGTAGTACTCCTCTTAAAGAGTCTGTCTGTGGCAGATGCCTCTCCTACCTGAATCCAGAGTCCAGACCATCATTTCTCTGTCTCAGTCAAAATTGGTTGAGGAAAAGCATGGGATAAATAGGTTAAGATTGAGAAAAGTTCCGGGTTCCACAGATAAGTTGTGAGGGTTGTGGGAGAACCTGGTGAGAATTCTCTTGAATTTTTCATGACAGACAATGTTATTCTTCTTTTTTTTTTTTTTTTTAGTTATGTAGATAGTGTGCATACAGTCATGCTGGTACCATTGTTATCCTCCTCCCTGTTCTCCCCCCCTCCAAAGGGACCCTCTTCGTTGGGGAATGCGGGTCAGGCATTGTGGGGGTAGCCATCAGTTATAGGGAAGAGGCAATGTCTCTGGGCATAATGACCCCAACTTGTGGCTCTAACAATCTTTCTGCCCCCTCTTCAGCTAATTTCCCTGAGCCATGTTGGGTTCGTTTTAGGTCTACTTCAGTGATGAGCTCTTGGGAGCCTCTGTGTCTCTGGATCTCTAGTTTGGTAGGAGTTTTTTTGAGTGTTCTCTGTGTCTATCTCCTTCACCCTTGTAAATCATAAAACAAATCAGCACTGAAACTACATCCAAACAAGTCTCTAACAGCGAAGAGAGAGCAGAGAAGCAGCGGAAGGAAAATGTCCAGAGGATGATCCAATACTTCCCCTCTATACCCATTGGCAGGCTTGGGCATATATGATAAGGTGAAGGGAAATTGCAAAATTAGAACTGGCAACTTATCCAGAGAGGCCTGAGGCAGCAGGCCTGAGGCAGGCTGAGAAAGTTAAAGAATTGTGGGGGAAAGAGGATTTGGCAGCCTGACTTCCTGTGACTGTATCCAAGGCTAATTAGTTTTCAGTATTCTGTGTGTGCCTGAATGGAAATGATCCCAGTATGGAGAGGTATAGGGTAAGGAAATCAAAAACATATGCACAAAGAAAGAGAGAGATGGGATTGGTAGGAGAGGAAGGCAAGGCAGGGGTGGGGGTTGTATAGACCTGTCCTTTGGCTACATTTTCTTTTTTCAGAAGGGGGCTCTCATCATTCTGTTTCATGACCAGTAAATCACCACCACAGCCCTGTCCATCACATCTCACATCTGCTACAGAACTCATTAAACATCAAAAGATGGGCCTATCAGTTCTGCTTAGTTAGAAGTCTGACTTACTAGAGGTCTAACCAGGGAGGAGTTTGCATGTTTTTAATAATAGCTTAAGGAACTTCTTAGCACCCCATAAATTACTTAATGCAACAAATTCTTCCTGCGGTCCAGCTGGCATTTGAAAGTTGTTGAGCCAACCCAGACCTGCCCTGTAGCAATGACTTTTTGGTGGTCACATTCCAGGCGACCACAGGGTGTTATTTAATGCTTTAATTCATAATTCTAGCTGATATTAAAAAGGAGTTGCCTTACTGGATATGTCCTCACTGGAATGCACAACTCAGAATTCCTTTGTCTTTGTATTTTCTGACTCACTCTGAAGAGAGGAAAACAGCCTGGGCTATTGTTACACATGTGTTTTGTGGAGTCAGGTTGAGGCCCTTCAGAGCAATGAGAAATGATTTCATTAAGGGATGGATTAATGAAAAGCAATGAAATGAGAACCCTCTCCCTATTGTAAATATCCATGTTTAGCAGGTAAATATTTGTTGACTGCCTACTCGGTGACAGATAGGGGACATTTAGAAATTCTGAATATTATGTGTGTGGTGGTTTGATTCAGGTGTCCCCCATAAACTTAGGTGGTCTGAATGCTAGGTTCCCAGCTGATGGAGATTTAGGAATTAACACCTCCTGGAGGCAGTGTATTGTTGGGGGAGGGCTTATGGGTATTATAGCCAGTTTCCCCTTGCCAGTGTTTGGCACACTCTCCTGTTGCTTTTGTCCATCTGATGTTGGCCAGGAGGTGATGTACATCTGCTCATGCCATCGTTTTCCCCTGCCATGATGGAGCTTCCCCTCAAGTCTGTAAGCCAAAGCAAACCTTTATTTCCCCACAAGCTGCTCTTGGTCAGGTGATTTCTGCCAGAAATGCAAATCTGACTGCAACAATGGGCATGCATAAAACTTTTAGGCTTAAAAACAAAAGCAAAGGCAAAATTTTCTCAGCAACAACCATTCCTTGAATGTCAGATACATTTTTTAAAAAAACTATTTGATACCTACCAATCTACTTTGTCCAGAACCTGTATAGGACAGTCTGAAGAGAAGGCATAGTAGAGAAGCTGAAATGTGGCATAACTTTGGGAATCGTGTCTTCTTAAGAAAATATCTGATCAAAATGTCCACCATGGGCTGGAGAGATTGCTCAGCAGTTAGAGCTTGCAAAGCATGATAGCCTAGGTTCAGTTCCCCAGTACCCACATAAAGCTAGATGCACAAAGTGGTGCATGCATCTAGAGTTTGCTTGAGTTTCAAGAGGGTTTGTGGCACACCTATACTGTCTCTCTCTGTCTGCCTGCCTCTGTCTCTCTCAAATTAATAAATAAAAATAGTTTTTAATCCAGCTAATACCTCCTAACTTCACTCTAATTTCTATTTGACAAAGTCACAGAAGAAATATCTAACCATCCTATTCCCTCAATACAATAGTCTATCTGGCATATTACTGATAGAAAAACAAGTTTCAAGATGATGATATTAATTTTTTATTTATGGCATGCATTCATTGTGCCAAGAATGGAGTCATGCTTATGCAGAGTATCAGAACACAATCCTTCACTTCATAGAATTCCCCATTATGTCAAAAGACAAAGTCCATCAGGTAAGAGAAATGACCAAGTAGACAAGGGAAGGTACTGAAATATGAGGACAGAAGGCTTAGCAAAATGGTGCATATTCAGAGTCCTAAGGAAGCAGGCAGACAGAGCATGGGAATCTAGGTATTCTAGCACCAGTGGAGTGTCTGTTTGCAATTGTCTGCCCCCCCAAGCTTCAGATGATCTCATTATTATTGTCTTCACCAGACAACTAATGAACAATTACTATGTGCAGAAAACTGGGGGCACATAACATGTTCTTACAGTTCCAGCAGTTTCCATAAAGGCTGGCAAATAGCAGATATTCACTGAACTTTTTGAAGAACCAAGTCAGTGAATGAGTTTGTATACTTTATGAAAATATCACCAGACCTTCTAGCTAATGACATCTGTGCTATCTACATAAAGCTTCCAGTTCCAAGGAGGGACCTAGAGGACCCCTTTCTTTGTTTCAATCTCTGAGGTGGTTTGATTCAGGTGTCCCTCATAAACTTATGTGTTCTGAATGCTAGGTTCCCTAGCTGATGGCAATTAGAAATTAAAGCTTCTATAGGCAGTGTATTGTTGGGGCATGCTGATAAGTGTTATAGCCAGTTTCCCCATGCCAGTGTTTGGCACACTCTCCTGCTATTATTGTCCATATGATGTTGGCCAGGAGGTTGATGTCCACCTTCTGCTTATGCTGTCATTTTCCCCTGCTATCATGGAGCTTTCCCTCAAGTCTGTAAGCCAAAATAAACCTTTTATTCCCCACAAGCTGCTCTTGGTCAGGTGATTTCTGCCAGCAATGCGAACCTGACTACAACAATCTCCAAAAGATCTTTTATTAAATAACAGTCTAGTTTTAAAAATACTATTTGTAATGATTTTCTTGATGTATCAACTCATCTAAGCCACTATCCCATTATTCAAACAAACATGAATCTAGATGCTCTGTGAAAGTATTTGGTTAATATAATCTAAGTCTATAATCAATAGATTTTAAATAAAGGAGCTATATTAGCTGCTTTTCTCATTACTATGATGAAGTACCTGAAAGCCACGTAAGATTTTGTTGGCTCATGGTTTAAAAGGGTACAGTTCATCATGGTGGGGAAGGTATGGTGTAGTTGATGGTGCTGGATGCATGTCACTGAGACTTCTCACATCTCAACAGTTCAAGAAGAAGAGGAAAGAGGAATCCTGGGTCTTTAATGGCTTCCTCTTTCCCTGTTTTATTCATTCTGGGACTTTGCCATTTCATGGGATAGTGTCACCACATTCAGGGAGAGTCCTCCTTTCCTCTGGAAATACCCTCACAGACACACCCAAAGAAGTGCCTCATTAATAGGCAATTAAGTTGATAATCAAATTCACCACCTGTGGTGTTTTAAGTCAGGTGTCACTCATAAACTCATGTGTTTTGAATGCTTGGTCCCCAGATGGTGGTAATTTAGAAAGTGGAGCCTTGATAGAGGAGGTGTGTCACTAGGGGCAGACCTTGAGTGTAGCCCCTTGAGTGCTAGCTGAGCTCATTCTCTTGCCACTATTTTTCTCCTGCTATGGTGGAAGTGATGCCTGTCCTCTGCTATAAAATCCTTCCTGCAATCATGAAGCATCCCCTTGAGACTGTTAGCTGAAATATACCATTTCCTCCCATCAGTGGCTTTTGATCAGGTGTTTCATCATAGGACAGTAGCCTAAATATCTCACTCACTCTGGCTTAATCAGCTGAGAGGCATTAAAAGCAGAATTGTGGGTTTCTGGGAAAAGCAATTCTGCTTTGTATGGCAGCTTCCACACAAGAGTACCAGCCTGTGCTCTACAGTCTACCATGGGAACCCAGCCCCTGCAATCACATAAAAATAGACCTCCTTAAGAGTGTTAGTCCACTTGAAGTGCCATATATGTAAGATCAGAAGATTAAAAACTGCTTGGTTCCAACTTCTAGGATAAACCACAGCTTTCTCTAGAATTTAAAAACAAAAACCACTTTAGTAGATACTGTTTAGTTTGGACTGATTGGATGAAAGAAAAGAAAGCTTTTGTGTTGGGGTAGAGATAAAGCATGCACTGGGTATTGCCATTCTCTAGCCATGTACTGTGAAGCTTTTGACTTCATGTACTTGGCATCTCTTGATTAAAATATCAACTGTCTACAACAGCACTTTTAACAACTTTTATGGTCATTTGCTTCTGCTGTCTATAAGTTAGTTCTATATGCATGTGCAAAGCTTCATTATTTTGTTCTCAGTTTCTTTAATTTATAAAAATGTCAATAAAAGAAAAGAAAAACTGGTTGATTCTAGAAGGCAAGTAAATTGGAGTTTCAAGAAGGGAACAATGAACAGGATAAACTTAATTTTTTTATTTTTTGTATCTATTTAGGTAATATATAAATCATATTAATTGGTCATTTTATGATTTTATACTGTATATTTCTTTTATTTATTTATTTAGTTTTTAATTGCTGGTTTCCATACATATAGACAATAAACCATAATAAATCTCTCCTCTCTCCCACTTTCCCCTTTACAAATCCACACTCCATCATGTCCCCTCCCTCTCTCCATTAGTCTCTTTTTATTTTAATATCATCTTTTCCTCCTATTATGAAGGTCTTGTGAATGTAGTGCTAGACACTGTGAGATCATGGATATCAAGGCCAATTTCTGTCTAGATGATTGCATTGTAAGCAGTCCTACCCATCCTTCCGCTCTTACATTCTTTCTGTCACCTCTTCCACAATGGATCCAGAGCCTTGGAAGGTGTCATAGAACACTCCCCTATCACATCTTCTCAGCACTATGGTGCTTTCTGGGTCATGTCAGTGGTCATCACCATCTGAAAAGCAAAGCTTCTTTAACCAAAAGTGAGAGTAGCATTAATATATTGGTATGACTGTTAAGTAAAGTGCTTACATGTCAGTTTGCTGGGCATAATATATGCATTTAGTCATAAAATAGCAGGGTTTATACTCCTAAGGCTCATGACCTCCCCCATCAAAGGCTTTTGATTAGGTTTTCAGTACCAGGCATGCATTCCCTCCCATAGAGCAGGCCTCCAGTCCAATTGGAGAATAGTTGGTTTCCCTCATAACAGGCATGCCACTACTGCAACCATAGGCTCATTTGAACTTGAAGCTTTCAGTGTCTGCTGTATTCACCACTGATGACTTCTGTCTCACATAGGGCTTCATGCAGTGCAGCTTTTTCCAGCTACCTATCAGCTGGTCTACAGGAGGAGATATTCAGCTCAATTCCAGTTTGTTTCTCAGTGACCTTGCAGCTCAGGCTTGTGGAGTCTTCAGCATTCTTTATCAGAAACCAAGAGCCTTGGCAATAGCCTGTAATATTTTGGGAGCATCAGGGACCTCCCTGGTCAACAACTCACTGGAAGGTAACCCATTCATGGCACTGCAATTTTTCTAGTAACAGTATATGGCTTCTGGGTGTGCCATTACACAAAACGTAGGTATATTCACAATATCCTGAATTTTGATTAATCATCCCCCCATGCTTCTTTTGCTCAATCTTTTTGCCTGACCTCGTTTAGGGCATTCAACCTGCAGTAATCTGTTCATCTACTTACATATATACAATACCATCCTCTTAAGTTCACCCCTCTCCTCCCTCCCTTATAGCTGTTTTCTAGCTTACTCCCTCTGCTAGGTTTTTATGCCAACTCTCACATGAAGTCCGAACATTTGTAACTAGGATCCACATTTGAGAAAGAACATGCAACATTTGACTTTCTGTGCCTGTGTTACCTCACTTAGTGTAATCCTTTCTAGAGCCATCTGTTTCCCTGCAAATTTAGTAATTTCATTTTTCTTTTCTGCTGAATAGAATTCCACTGTATAAATATACCACATATTAATTATCCATTCATTAGATGAGGGACATCTAGGCTGGTTCCATTTCCTAGCTACTTTGAATAGAGCAACAATAAACATGGTTGTGCAAGTTATCTCTAAGGTAGAGAGGAGTCCTTGGGATATATGCCTAGGAATTTTAGACCTGCATCATATGATATATCTATTTTTAGCTGTCTCAGGAACCTCCACACTGATTTCCACAATGGCTGTACCAGATTACATTCCCACCAACAGTGTAGAAGGGTTCCTCTTTTTCTGCATCCTAGTCAACATTTATTGCCATTTGTTTTCTTGATGAGAGACATTTTGACAGGAGTGAGATGGAATCTCAAAGTAGTTTTAATTTGCATTTCCCTGATGGGTAAGGATGTAGAACTTTTAAAAAAGATATTTATATGCCTTATGTATTTCTTCTTTTGAGAATACTGTATTTAGTTTGATAGCCCATTTTTTATTAGTTATGTACATACTCAGTGTGTAAACAGCCCATGTTGGTACCATCCTTACCATCATCCTTGTCCCCCACCCTGAAAGGACCCTCCTCATTGGGGATGCAAGTTATCCCCATGGGGATTGTGGGTCATGCATTGTGGGGGTAGCCACCAGTCATGGGGAAGAGGCAGTGTCTCTGTGCATAATGTCCCAACTTGTGGCTCTAACAATCTTTCCGCCCCCTCTTCTGCAAATTTCCCTGAGCCATGTTGGGTTGCTTTTAGGTCTACTTCAGTGATGAACTCTTGGGAGCCTCTGTGTGTCTGGATCTCTAGTTTTGTAGGAGTGTTCTCTGTGTCTATCTCCTTTACCCTTGTGCTGGTACCAGGTTCACTAAGAAAGCGGCATTCTTGCTCATTTCCCCAATTACTCTAAGGTTTCAGCTGGGGCCCTGGTGAGGTGTGATGGGCTGATGCTCTCCTCAGGTTTTGCATCCATCTGAAAAAGAGAGTCAGATTCTCTAACAAAGAGTGAAGTCACCACTGGATAAATGGGGAAACCATTATTATTAGTTTAGAGAGAATTTAATAGGTGTAGGCCCTCTGCTAGCCCAAGATTGGTGGGAGCTTGATATTAGAGAGTTAACTCATTATTTGGACATTATTCTGACTTGTTTCCCAGTTCCAGCTATGAGTCCAATTCCACTGAGAAGATCTGTTAGCCAATCCAAGAGCAGTTGGTTACCTACCATGGCTGTGTGCTACTCTTACACTTGGTTGAGCATCACATCAGGTTGTTTGCTGCTTAATAGCTTAGACCTTGAATTGCTTGGACAGATGTTGGCCATTTTCCCCCAATAGCTCATGTAGCACCTTCTAGCACTAGACCAGCTAACAGTCTGGAGACTGGATAGCCCATTTTTTAATTGGGTTATTAAATTTCTTATTTAGTTTCCTAGGTTCTTGTATATCCTAGATATTAATCCTCTGTCAGATGTTTAGCTGACAAAAATTTTCACCCATTCTGTAGGTTGCTTCTTTGCTCTATTGACAGTGTCCTTTGCTGTACAAAAGCTTTGTAATTTCATGAAGTCCCATTGGTTGATTAGTGATTTTATTTCCTAAGCAACTGACATCTTCAGAAAGTCATTGCCTATCCCAATATGTTGAAGGGTTTCCTCTACTTTTTCTTCTAGCAGTTTCAGAGTTTCATGTCTGGTATGAAGGTCTTTGATTCATTTGGACTTGATTCTTGTGCATGGAGAGAAATAAGGATCTATTTTCATCCTTCTATATATAGATATCCAGTTTTTCCAGCACTATTTGTTAAAAAGACTGTCTTTTCTCCAATGCATGCTTTTGGCATTTTTATTGAAAATCAAATGGCTCTAGCAGCCTGGATTTATATTTGGGTCCTATGTTCTATTCCATTGATCTACGTGTCTGTCTTTGTGCCAGTCTCATGCTGTTTTTGATACTATGGCTTTGTAATATAGCTTAAAACCTGGTATGGTGTTACTGCTGGTCTTATTGTTGTTGCTCAAAATTGTTTTGGATATTTGAAGATTTTTGTGCTTCCAAATGAATTTTAGGATTTTTTTTCTATTTCCATGAAGAATGCCATTGGAATTATAATGGGGATTGCATTAAATGCATATAATGCTTTTGGTAAGATTGATATTTTCATAATATTGGTTCTTCCAATCAGAGAACATGGGATGTCTTTCCATTTCCTAATGTCTTATCCAATATTTTGCTTTAGTGTTTTAAAGTTTTCATTGTAGAGATCCTTCACTTCCTTGGTTAGATTTATTCCAATGTACTTTATTATTTTTTGAGACAATTGTGAATGGGAGGGATTCCCTGATTTCATCCCATGCAATTTTGTTGTTAGTATATAGAAAAGCTACTTATTTATGTGTATTTACTTTGTGTCCTGCTGCATTGCTAAAAGTCAGCTCTAACAGTTTCAGGGTAGTGCCTTTAGGGTCCTTTAGGGTATAGAATCATATCATCTGCAAATAATGATAATTTGATCTCTTCCTTTCCAATTTGTATCCCTTTCATGAGTGTCTCTTGTCTTATTGCTATAGCTAAGACTTTCAGTACTACATTAAATAAAAGTGGAGACAGGGGCTGAAGAGATGGCTTAGCCATTAAGGAACTTGCCTGTAAAGCCAAAGGACCCAGGTTTTACTCCCCAGGACCCACGTAAGCCAGATACACAAGGGAGTGCATGCATCTGGAATTCATTTGCAGTGGCTGGAGGCCCTGGCATGCCCATTCTCTCTCTGTGTGTGCCTATTTCTGTATCTCTCTCTCTCTCTCAAATAAATATAAATAAAATATTTTTTAAAGTGGGGACAGGGGCTGGAGAGATGGCTTAGTGGTTAAGGAGCTTGCCTGCTAAGCCCAAGAATGCCTGTTCCATTCTCCAGGTCCCAAATTTAGCCAGATGGTACAGATGCAGAGTGATGCAGAGGCGCAATGCTGCTCTTGCCTACAAGAAGGCGCACACATCTGGAGTTCTTACACAGTGGCTAAGAGGCTGCTGGCATGCCTATTCTCTCTCTCTCTCTCTCTCTCTCTCTGACTCTCTCCAAAATAAAAAGTGGGAACAGAGGACACCCTTATCTTTTTCCTGATTTTAGTGGAAAAGCTTCAAGTTTTACCCCATTTAATATTATGTTGGCTGTAGGTTTGTCATAAATAACCTTTATTATGTTGAGATATGTTCCTTCTATTCCCAGTTTCTGTAGGACTTTTACCATGAAGGGATGTTGGATTATGTCAAATGTCTTTTCTGCATGTATTGAGATGATCATGTGATTTTTATTCTTCAGTTCATTTATAAAGTTTATTGCATTTATTGATTTGTGTATGTTGAACCATCCATGCATCTCTAGGATAAAGCCTACTTGGAGTGAGTGATCTTTCTGATATATTGCTGTCTTCTGTCTTTGTCTGGTTTTGTATCAGAGTGATACTGGCTTCATAGAAGGAATTCTGAATTCCTTCCATTTCTGTTATGGAAAAGTTTGAGCAGCAATGGTGTTAGTTCTTCCATGAAGATCTGGTAAAATTCACCAGTGAATCTAACTGAGCCTGGACTTGTTTTAGTTAGGAGACTTCTTATAGCTGCTTGGATCTCCATACTTGTAATAGATCTATTTAGTTGGTTTATTGCATCTTGATTTAATTTCGTAGGTCATATGAATCAAGGAAATCATCCATTTCTTTCAGATTTTCAAAGTTAGAGGCGTATATATTCTTAAAGTATGTCCTTATGATTTTCTGAATTTCTTTGGTATCTGTTGTAATGGTGCCTTTTTCATCTCTAATTTTATTAATTTTTGTGTCTACTCCCTTTCTTCTGGTCAGATTTGCGTATTTGCTAAGGGCTTATCAATCTTGTTTATCCTTTCAAAGAACCAACTCTGTTTCTTTGATTCTTTGGATTTTTTTTGTTTCTATTTCATTAATTTCTGCCCTAATCTTTATTATTGCTTCCTGTCTACTAATTTTTGGTTTGCCTTGTTCTTCTTTTTTCAAGGCCTTAAGGTGAAGCATTAAATTGTTTACTTGTAAATGCTCTAATTCCTTAATATAGGCACTTAGAGCTATAAATTTCCCTCTTAGGACTGCCTTCATTGTGTCCCAAAGGTTTTGGTATGTTGTATTCTCATCATCATTTGATTCTATGAATTTGTTGATTTCATTTTTGATTTCTTCAATGACCCATTCATCATTCAATACTGTACTGGTTAGTCTCCATGAATTTGTACTCTGTAGTTTTTCTTATTGCTGATTTGCATTTTAATCTCATTGTGCTCAGATAGCATGCAGGGATTATTTCAATTTTTTAATATTTGTTAAGATTTGCTTTGTGTCCTAATATATGCTCTATTTTATGGAATGTTCCATGTGCAGCATTTGGATGGAATGTTATGTCCATTTGTTCTATGACATCATTTAATTCAGATGTTTCTCTGTTTATTTTTTGCCAGGATGACCAATTGATGTGAATAGTGTATTGAAGTCACCCACTATAATTGTAATTTGTGTTATCTGTGACCTTAAGTCTAATAGTGTTTGTTTCATGAAATTTGGAGCCCCATGTTCAGTGCATATATGTTTAGGATTTTATTGTTGGAGTGTTCCTTTCATCAATAAAACTTGACCTTCTTTATCGTTCCTCACTAATATTGGTTTGAATTCTATCCTGTCAGACATTAGGATAGCAACATGTACTTGCTTCCTAGGCCCATTTGCTTGAAATACTGTTTTCAATCCTTTCATGCTAAGATAGTATCTGTCTTTTATTGAGAAGAGAGTTTCTTGGAAGCAACAAACAGAAGGATCCTATCTTTTAATCCAATCTCCAAGCCTGCGCCTTTTAGTTGGAACATTGACACCACTGATGTTAAGAGTTATTTTTGAAAGGTATGCATTTGTTCTTTCTTTTCTTCTGGTTTTCTAGAGCTTACTGTTTTCCCTGTACTCTCTTGTTTTAACTGTTATTTGAGTATGTTTTTTTTCCTGTTTCCTCATGTGTGTGCTTTGCTTTCTCTTCACCATGAAGGATCTCATCAAGTATTTTTAGTAGAGCTGGTATAGTTGTCATATATTCCTTTAGCCTGTTTTTGTTGTTGACTGTCTTTATTTCTCCATCTATTTGGATGGATAGCTTTGCTGGATAATCTTGGTTGACAGTTGTTATCTTTCAGAACTTGGAATACATCATTCCAAGCCCTCTGGCTTTTAAAGTTTGTGTTGAGTAATCTGCTGTTATCCTGATGGGGTTGTCTTTTTAAGTGACTTGCTTTTTCTTTCGAACTGCTTTCAATATATTTTCTTTGGTTTGCATGTTTAGTAGTTTAATTTTTATAATCTACATTTTAAAAATATTTTATTTTTATTTTTTATTTGACAGAGAAACAAGGAGAGACAGAGAAAGAGAGAGAGGGAGGGAGAAAGAGCATGGGCATGCCAGGGCTTCCAGCCACTGCAAACAAACTCCAGATGTATGTGCCCCTTGTGCATCTGGCTAATGTGAGTCCTAGGGAATCTAACCTGGGTCCTTTAGCCTTGCAGGCAAACACCTTAACCACTAAGCCATCCCTCCAGCCCTAGTAGCTTAATTTTAACATGGCAAGGAGTGCTTCTTTCCAGGTTTTGTCTGTTTGGTTTTCTAAAAGCATATTGTATGTGCATTGACATTTCTTTCCCAATTTGGGGAAATTTTTTCTTCTATGATTTTGTTTAAAAATGCCTACCTTGCCTTTGGAGTGAAATTCTTCTCCTTCCACAATACCCTGAATTCTTATGTTTGCTTAGAATGATCTGTTCCAAGTTCATCTATTTTCCTATAAATTTCATTATTTCATTTTTCATTAGTGCTGAGTAGCATTCCATTAGCCATTCATCAAATTAAGGGCATCTGGGGTGATTCAAATGCTTAGTTATTGTGAATAGACAGGTATAAACATGGTTGAACAAATATCTCTAAAAAATTAAATCTCTACTTTGGTAGGTATTGAGTATTATAAGGGTCTGTTTCATACAACCTGGATGAAGTGCAAGGGGTATTTTATCTCCTCCAGTCTTGCAACCATCTGAAAAAGGTTGGATGTATGTGACCCTTTTTTAGCCAAAGTGAGATCTTGACACTGGAGAACATAATCTTTGTGTCCACTTGATTCTGATCTGGTTCCCAATTCCAGATATGGGTTCTCTGAGCCGATTTCTTAGCCAATCAGAAAGCTGTTGGTTACCCACTGAGCCTGTGTGCTACTATTGCACTGGCTTTTACATTGTGTCATGGTGTTTGCTTCTGAGTAGTTTAGACTTCTGGTTGCTCACACCATTGTTGGCCTTTTCCCCCAGTAGCTTATGTAACACATTCCAACACTTGAGAGACTAACTAACTGGGAACTGGCTTTCTTCTGAATTCCAGCCAGGTCTCTTTGAGCACTGTGTAAAAGCATATGGGGTCTTCAGCAATAGGGTCTTGGCTTTTGCCTCCGACAGGTAATCAAGTGATTTGACAGAAAGCTGTCTTGATTTGGGGACCTCCTAGATCTCTTTGATCAACAGCTCAATGTGGGTAGCAACCAATCTCTGGTACTGGGAGTTACAAATCAGATATAGAAAAAAATTTCTTTTAAGCTTGGGCTTCATCACACCATCACAAGAGCCCTACTTTTTAGGTGCTCCCCCCTTACTCCTTTTGAGGGCTACATCTTTTAGACTATCTACTATGGTGTCAGCTCATTTTGGATTTAATTTTGTGTTTGTTTCCCCCCTCCCTTACCCCTCCCTTCCACCAAACACTTCCATCCTTATTGTCTGGGCCTTGAGTTACCTATAAGTTATGACAGAAATTTGAACAGGTTAGGAACCTCAGATAAGTGACACCATGTGATATTTGTCTTTCTGTGATTGTGTGAGTTCACTAAATATGATCTGTTCCAAATCTGCCCACTTTTCTATACATTTAATTTTATCATTTTTTTCTTACTCCTGAGTAGAATTCTATTGTGTAAATGTACCATAACTTCATTATCCATTCATCTAATTATGGACATCTGGGTTGATTCCAGTTCTTAGCTATAATGAATTGATCAGCTATAAACAATGTCTCTGGATAAATGCTTAATAAGGGAATAGATGGGGCTGTTGGTAGCTCTATGTTCATCTGAGAATTCCCTGTTTAGCTCTGTGCCACACTTTTGGAGTGAGTGGTTTGATTTTTTATTGTTTGTCTTTTAGACTTCTTTGTAGATTCTAGATATTTGGTTTCTGTCAGTCGTATAGCTGGTGAAGATTTTCTCCCATTCAGTGGGTAATCTATTGGCTCTGCCTAGGGTGTGTTTGTGCAAAAGCTTTTTAGCTTCATAAGATTCCATTGGTTGAGTTATTGTTTAATTTCCTGGGCTACTGAGGTTTTGTTCAGCAAGTCTTTCCCCACTTCTATATCATGGAGAGTGCCTCCTATTTTTTCTTACAGTAGGAAAAGTTTCAGGTCTTATATTGAGGTCTTTCATACATTTAGACTTGATTTTTGTGTATGGCGAGATGAGTGGATCTAGTTTCCTTTTTCTATGTATGGTCATCCAGTTTGTCCAACACAATTTATTGAAGATGATGTCTTTTTGCCAGTCTACATTATTACTTGACCTAAGGTTTGAGATTTCAATTCTGTTCCATTGCACTATGTTTCTATTTTCATACCAGTACCATGCTGTTTTTTGTTAAAATAGCTTTGTAATATAGCTTTAGATCAGGTATGATGATGCCTCCAGAGGGTTTTTTTTTTTTTGCTGAGGATATGTTTGCTGAGGATATCTGAAGCCAGCTGTCATTATATATGAATTTTGATATCATTTTTTTCAAACTTTGTGAATAATGGTGCTGGTATTTTTATTGGTATTGCATTTAAATCTGTATATTGCTTTTGGTAGAATTGCCATTTTCACAATATTAATTCTACCTATCCAGTAGCATGGGAAGTCTTTCCATCTTCTCAAATCCTCCTCAATTTATTTATTTATTTATTTATTTATTTATTTGTTTGTTTTTCTTTCTTTCTCTCCCCTTTCTTTCTTTCTTTCTTTCTTTCTTTCTTTCTTTCTTTCTTTCTTTCTTTCTTTTGGCTTTTCGAGGTAGGGTCTCACTCTAGCCCAGACTGACCTGGAATTTACTATGTAGTCTCAGGGTGGCCTTGAACTCATGGCGATCCTCCTACCTCTGCCTCCCAGGTGCTGGGATTAAAGGCATGTGCCACCATGCCTGACTTTCAATTTCTTTCTTAGTTTTATTATGTTTTCATTATATAGGTCTTCACATCCTTGGTTAGTGTTATTCCAAGGTATTTAATTATTTAAAACTATTGAAAATGAGAATCTCACTTATTTCTTTCTCTGTATATTTTTCCTTTGGATATAGAAAGACTACAGACTTTTGTGCATTGATTTTGTAACCCACCACTTTATTGAAGGAATCAATAGCCTTCAGAAGTTTTGAGATGGAGACCTTTAGCTCACTTATGTATAGGATCATGTCATCTGAAAATAGGGCTAACTTGACTTTTTCCTTTCCAATTTGAATCCCTTTTATTTCTTTCTCCTGTCTTATTGCTTGGGCTAGAACTTCTAGAATTATGTTGAAGAGCAGTGGTGAGAGTGGGCACCCCTGTCTTGTTCACGATCTCAGTGGGAACTCATTGATTCTTTCCCCATTAACTATTATTTGGGCTTTGGGTGCTTTATATATAGCCTTAATTGTGTTGAGATATAAACCCTACATGACTATTCTTTCCATCATTTTCATCATGAAGTGGTATTCTGTTTTGTCAGAGGCCTTCTCTGAATTAATTGAGATGATTATATGGTTCTTATGGTTAAGTTTATTTATGTAGCGTATTACATTGATGGATTTATGAATGTTGAACCACCCCTGCATCCCTGTGATGAAGCCAACTTGATCAAGATATATGCTTTTGATGTGCTGTTGAATTCTATTTTCAAGGAGTCTGTTCAGGATCTTTGCAGCTAAATTCATCAGGGATATAGGCCTATAGTTTTCTTTTCTTGTTGTTCTCTGGCTTGGGTATTAGGGTGGTACTAGCTATATATAGCAATTAATCTTATATACATTAGTTAGGGTTACTTTAATTCATATCTTTATTTTTGTTACCCATAACTATTAGATAAAACCTAGACAAGATAACCAACAGTCTATGCCTAAGTGGTATCAATATTATTTGCAAATAACAGATTAAGTTTTACAACTTGAATTCACTTTGGCCCAGGAATTGTGAATGGGATCCTTCAATATGACTTAAAATTGAGAAAGCACAAAAGTTATCAGAATATGGGGAGTCTTTTTTCTCCATTTTTTAAAAATCTAAATGATAATCCTAGTAGATATGACATGTAAATGTAGTTTTATAAACATGAACTAATAATTAAATCTTGATCTTGTTAAGACTATTTCCCCAGTAATTAAAAGCCTTCACATATATAGAAACATAGCTATCCTGATTGAACATTTTAAAGCCAGTTTTCATAACTTTTCATGAGCAGATCAACATCAGTGAACTAATCAGATGTTTCTCAGTGGGTGAGAATACAGTCTAGGGAAGCCTATGCTGAAGACTTATGACAACACATCTGTAAAACAAAAGGTGATATATTGGAATAACTTTCATAACTCTTGTTTTCTTCTCCTTAATGGCCTCTGGAGACCCATTTTCTTTCTTTCTTATGTGAGTGACCACAAAGAGAGCCAGAATTATTTGGGTTAGTTGTTTTCATCAATATAGCCTGGGGTTTCCTGTATCCTGTTCCCTTTCATTAGCAAAAATGAGAGGGAGCAGAGCCTACAGATTTAGCTGACAGCAGCTAAATATTCTGTCATCTAGCCTGACCATGCAGGACTCATGACCAATATCTTTCAGAATTGTTAAACCCTTCCCCCAACACCAAAGGTGTCCTTATAGTCATGCTTATGTTACATCACAGCTACACATTTAGCCTTAAAATGTTCTCAATCACTAAATCAGTAATGACACAAAACACCATCTAGGGTAAATATTGAGCATTATATGTCAGGAAAGCCAAATAAATACATGAGACAAAGGGTCTGAGTGCCCTTGTTAGTTGAGTCTATAATCATTTAAAACATTTGTGATTCTTCTCTCAGATTTATAATTTGTCAGTCTTATAATTCTTTTTTAAAAATATTTTTTAAATTTTATTTATTTTTGGAGAGAGACATAGAAAGGACAGAGAGGGAGAGGAAGACAGATAGATGGGCACGCCAGCAGTCTCTCAGCTGCTGTGAACGAAATCCACATGCGTGCACCCCCTTGTGGTCAAGTGTCCATTGCACCCTTGGTCACTTTGCATCTGGCTAAACGTGGGACCTGGAGATTGGAACCAGCGTTCGTAGGCTTAGCAGGCAGGCACCTTAACCACTAAGCCATCTCTCCAGCCCATTCTTACAATTCTTAATCTAGCTAGGAGGCTAGCATGATAGCAGTCAGGGTAAATTCACCATTTATACCTGTGGGACTGCCTGGATTAGAAAGCCACACTGTAATTTTCCACATGAAACATAGAAAACAAAAGTGTCTACAGGTAAAACATCCAATTTAATCTAAAACAAAATGCATACCAGACACCATTTGGCAGGCCCCTTGAACCACTGAGCGATCCTCTCAAGTCCCAGGAGATAATGAGCCTGTTCCTTTAGTACTCAAGTACAATGTTGCCTTTATCATTTGTGGTAGGCCACCAAGTAGGTTGCAGCTGCACACTGTCACTGTGCACAGACTCTGGCAGCCACTTGAAGTCTCACTCCCACCACCTCCCTGTGAATTTGTGTGAAGTTTTAAGTCTATTCCTCTCAAATAACATGTTGTTTGTAGGCACCTGCAAGGCACAAACAGTACCTCAGTCCCAGGTGGGATTTGTGCTTCCTCTAGACTCAGATTTGGGATCCCACAGGAATCTGCATGAACCTCTCAGGTCCAGTTACCTCAAAACATTAGTTCCTTTAGTACCAGTCATTGTGGTATCCCCTTTTACAAGGTCAGTATTCTGTAGAGCACAAATACATACATCGTGCTTCTGGCTTTACGAGTGGGTGCGATGGAAAAGCAGAGATAGGTTTAATCTAGCCACCTCATAGAATTGTCCTAAATATACCATCTACTTAGTTTCACATGTCCCCAAGTCCCAAGCAGCAGAGAGTTGAGAGGCAGAGAAGAAATGAGAGGACAAAGAGAATAGAAGGGAAGGAAAAGGAATGGGAGGGAAGGGAAGAGAATGAAAACAGGAGATAGAATAGATCATTCTTCGAGGAGAGGAAGGCATGAAGCAGGAAAAAAGAGCATTGGTCTGAGCATTTACCTTCTAAATTCCTAGCTAACATACCAGAAATGATATGGAAATTTGAATTTTAGGTTGAGTGGGACAGAACTTTTCCCAGCTCTTTTGGGGGCTTCAGCTCAGAAGTTAGGGTGCTGGGAGAGCATGTCCATATAAAAAAATCTACTGAGCCAGTGGCCTCTGGGGTTTTGTCTTATGAATTTCAACAAATGAAATTTATAGACCATAGAGTGTTAAGTTTAGAAAGATTTTATTATAGGGCTTATGGACACAGAACTTAAGAAAATGCAGGGCTCCTGCCCAAGAGGGGGTTTTTGGGAATAGGAAAGCCCACTAAGAGACCCAAAAAGGGATCCTTCTTTTGGAAATTTACTGGATGGGGATTGAGTTTGTCAGTCAGTCAAGCCCTCATTTGAGGTGTCCAGGCACTGCCAGATTTTCAGGGAAGGGAGTAATCTCATTTTTTTTCTATTCTAGGGGGATAAAAGATAAAGAAAATCTAGATTCTCTCCTTACATTCCTGGCCTCTTACAAAGTGGGGGCTGCAAGAACTCCTTTAGGGAGAAGAAGATAAGGAAGGACCAGATTCTCTATCTATAGGCTCAAGGACATTGCATACTTTTGATTTGCAGGCCCTGTTACACCTAAACTGCCTCAGCTACACAAAACCATTCATTCATATGTGAATATATAGACTTAAGACCTTAAGCAGATGAAATGCTATGACAAATAGACCAGTGGGTGGGGGAATGGAAGAGAAATAAAAGGAAGAGGTGGGGTAAATGTAGTCAAAATACATTAGATATTGGAAAGAAATATGAAACCCAACACTATATACAATGAATATACACCAATAAAAATACCATGCATAATATTTAAACATTACATATGTTGTATTAAAAGTATGTTATGAAATTTATTTATTTACTATTGCCCATTTACCTTCTGCTTTAAATATTTAAAAAAGACAAGGACCTTTTAAAATTATAATAATGGTTCATCTTAAGACTAATTTTTCTAATTTTTATTTTTTCCAAATATAATGAGCTATAAGTTAACATAGGTTTGAATTTCCTATCTCCATATGTATCGTGTATTTTGAAAAC
Organism: Orientallactaga sibirica; assembly: GCA_036365145.1. Lineage (NCBI taxonomy): Eukaryota > Metazoa > Chordata > Mammalia > Rodentia > Dipodidae > Orientallactaga > Orientallactaga sibirica. The sequence continues at coordinate 1,427,484 of JAEOAD010000025.1, forward strand.
TGCCTGCATATTTTTTACTTTATTAATAAAAATTACACCAAAGATGACCATGAAATTTAAGTATAAGCATATACGGCTTTAAAAGCAGCCATAATGTGAAATATAGATTCAGATTTTTTTAGCCAAAAGGAAAAATGTTGTCTTATATTAAATAAATATTTTAAAAGGCTAGTTCTGTACATTGTACTTCTTAAGTTATGATCGATGGTAATCTTATCTGGGAAGCAAACTTTTACTTGATACTCAAAAAGAGTAATTTTTCAAACACTTCTCAAGTATCCTTTGTTCATTTCCCTTGTCAGAACCCATAATTCAGTTATCACAATGCATCCTTAATTCATTATTTGAAACTTATACTCAACTTTATACACTTAACCTCATGTTTTCATTTCTATTCAGCAAATATCAATTTCACCATTTCTGTTTTGCATCAAGGGATAGGGTCAGCTGGGAAGAATGAGGTTAGATCTGTCTTTCAGTCTACTGAAAAGACTGCCTTTCTTCATTCCAATGAACCTCCATCCTTTGACAGTCTTGGTCATTCCCAAACAGTGCAAAAAATAACTACAGGAATGAGAAACTACAGAAAGGAAGGACAGAGAAAGAAAGAGATAATTGAAGGATAACTTACAGTGAAATTCATTATCCATTGTAGGAGCAATTAACTTTGACACACACATAGAGCCCAGTGGCCACCATGACAGTGTACAGACATTTCTTTTACCCCCAAATTTTCTCAAGTCTTGTTTTCAAGACCTTCCTTAAACCACAAACAACTACTAATTCATTTTTGTCCCTGTAAGTTTGCATTTTCCACAATATCATATATGTCTAATTATTCAGTCTATAACATATGAACTGTTTTCATTCATCATCGTGTATTTGAGATTTATTCATGTTGTCATGTGAGTCTGTAGGTTATTGTATTTTATGGCTGAGTAGTATTCCATTTATATAAATGTAGTATCGCATGTTTATTCATTCACTAATTAATGAACATTTCAACTATTTCATCTTATGGCAATCATAGATAAAGGCACTATAAATATCTGGGTTCATGTTTTGTATATATTTTCCTGGTAACTAGGAATGGGATTGTACTATGTGGACACTTTGTAAAAAACTGTAAGGCTGGAGAGATGGCTTAGCAGTTAAGGCACTTTCCTAAAAGGCCTAAGGTCCCAGGTTTGATTCTCCAGTACCCACATAAAGCCAGATACGCAATGTGGCATATGTATCTGGAATTCATTTATAGTGGTTAGAGGCCCTGATGTGCCCATTCTCTCTCTTTTTATCTTTTCCCCTTGAAAATAAATAAATAAATAAATAATAAATAAATAAATAAAATATTTTTTTAAATGATTGCTGTGCTAATCACACTCCCATCAACAATATATAGAACTTCCAGTTACTCCTCCTCCTTTTTTGCTTTACCAAAAATGGACACAAAGCTGGGCATGGTGGCACAGGCCTTTAATCCCAGCACTTGGGAGGCAGAGGTAAGAGTATCACCATGAGTTCGAAGCCACTCTGAGACTGCATAGTGAGTTCCAGGTCAGCCTGGGCTAGAGTGAAACCCTACCTCGGAAAAAATAAAAGGACACATAATACACGTGCACAAATAAATGGTTCAACAAAATAATTTGGTGCATGTATGCAATGTGTAATGATCAAATCCATTTATTCTTCATCCTTTACAACTTATCTAATAAGCAGAGATTTTTTTTTTTTTTACACAGGGTCTCATGTGGCTCAGGTTGGCCTGGAAATCACTATGTTGCTAAGATGGCCTTGAACTTCTGATCTTCCTCTGCCCACTGCCCACATGCTAGGATTAGACGCATACTGAGTTTATACTTGTGATTGAACCCAGGACTTTATTCATGCTAGAAAAGTAACCTACCAACTGGGGTCTATCCCTATCCCTAAAATCTTGTTTTAATATGCACTTTTGTGGTTATTAATGATGTTGATCACTTTTAACATGATTTTTCCCATTTATGTATTATCTTTAAAGAATTTTTAAATTTTTTTTTATTTGTGTGCTTGTTCATGCATGTGTTTTCATGTTCATATGTGTGTGCGTGTGTGCACACCATAAAATGAATGTGGAGGTTAGAGGACAACTTTGTGGTTAGTCTTTTGCCTTTTTGCCTCATTTCTATCAGGTTTTCTCTCTGGATTATTGCTATGCTGTTTTTTTTTTTGTTGTTGTTGTTTGTTTGTTTTTGCAAGGTAAGGTCTCACTCTAGCCCAGGCTGACCTGGAATTCACTCTGTAGTCTCAGGGTGGCCTCGAACTCTTGGCGATCCTCCTACCTCTCCCTCCCAAGTGCTGGGATTAAAGGCATGCACCACCACGCCAGGCTGATCTGTTTTTTTTTGTTGTTGTTGTTTTTTTTTTTTTTTTTTTTTTTTTTTTTTTTGGTTTTTTGAAGTAGGGTTTCACTCTAGCCCAGACTGACCTGGAATTCACTATGTAGTCTCTGGGTGGCCTTGAACTCATGGTGATCCTCCAACCTCTGCCTCCCGAGTGCTGGGATTAAAGGCGTGCGCCACCGTGCCCGGCTGCTCTGCTGTTTTTAATGAGCTTGCCTTGAATATCAGGGAAATTCTCCTGTCTCTGTTTCCCATTGTCTCTGTTTCTTATTGTGAGCATTCTGGGCTCAGAAGCTCACCATGGCTTTTAACCTAGTCTGGAGATATTTATGGTTCTTCAGCTTGAGTGCTTAACACATTATCCACTAAACCATTTCCCCAGCCCAAATTGGATTGTTGTGTTTCTTATTTGTGCTATGATAATTTTTCATATACTTTAGATTCTCTTTTCTTTCTAAGTATATGTTTTGAAAATATTTTCTTCAAATCTTTGCCTTTAGATTTACCTAAAAATGCCATTCCCACATGAAGAGATGTTAAATTTGATGAAGCCTTATTTATCTTTTCTTATTTGTGGGATTTTTATATTTCTATATAATGAATATTACCTAACCAAGATCACAAAGATTCTTTCCTACTTCTTCCCAGAATATTTTTTATGAGAAAGAGAGCACTGAAGAGAGAATTGATGCACCAGGGCCTCCATCCATGGCAATCGAACTCCAGACATGTGTACCACCGTATGCACATGCTGATCTTGCACATGTATCATCTTGTGTGTCAGGCTTATGTGGGATCTGGAGAGTCTAGTATGGGTCCTTAGGCTTTGCAGGCAAATACCTTAACTGCTAAGGCATCTCTCCAGCCCCTCTTCCCACAATTTTTACCCTTTTAGCTTTAACATTTAGGTCTGTGATCTCCTTCCTGTTCATTTTTGTACAGTTTAATGAATAAATCAAGGTACATTCTGTCATACATGGGTTCCCAACTACTTTGGTACCACTTGTTGAAAAGACTTCTGAAACTATTGAATTGCTTAGACTTATTTCTGGATTTTCCACTGATTTTTTTATATCTTTAATTTAACTAATATTCCACATTAATGCACTTCTTGCTTCTCAGTAAACCTCTTAAGCATGTAATGTAAGTCCTCTAATTTATTCTATTTCCTTTTTGGGTAGTACTTAGCATTGAAACTGGAGCTTTAAAGCAAGTTAGGCAAGTACTCTACCCCATGGCTGCATTCCAGCCCCAAACTTAGTTCTTTTTTAAAAGCTATTTTAGTTCTTTTGAATTATACATTTCAGAATCAATTTATGCATCTTGACAAAAGACCTGTTGAAATTCTTTAACTGGAATCATATTGATTCTGTAGATCAGTTTGGAGAAGACTGACGTGAACAATATTGAGTCTTTCAATTCATTAACTTAATTTTTCTTTTTGTTTAAGCAGTTTTTCTCATAATATTTTTAGGTTTTAGGACATAAATATTGACATATTTTGTTAGATTTATCTTTAAATATTTAAAGTTTTGATCTAATTCTACTACATAGGCAATCATGCCATCTCTGGATACAATAGAATTGTTTATTCCTTTCCCATTTCTGTGTCTTTTATTTCTTTTTCTTGCCTTATTCCATTAACAAAGCCTGTAAGTAGGAGAACAAGAAAAATATTTGACAGATATAGATCTTATAGGGGATTAATGTCTACAACATATAAATTAGTCAGAAGATTAAACATCAAAGAAAAATTCCTCAAGTGGTCAATTAAATAAATAAACAGGGCTGGAGAGATGGTTTAGAAGTTAAGGCACTTGCCTGCAAAGCCTAACAACCCAAGTTCAATTCCCACATAAAGCTAGATGCATAAAGTGGTACATGTATCTGGAGTAGGTTTGCAGTGGCTGGAGGCCCTAGTGTATCCATTCTCTCTGTCTGTCTAGCTTCTCTCTCTTCTCTAAATAAATAAATAGATAGATAAATATGTTAAAAGTAAATAAATAAGCAGATGAACTAAATGGACACTTCTATAAAGACAATGTATACATGGCTAATAGATACATTTTAAAAAGGCCATCATCCTTATCCATCAGGGAAATACAAATCAAAACTATACTGAGATTCCATCTCACTCCAGTCAGGATGGTTAACCCCCCAAAAACAAATAACAAATCCTACAAAGTTGTGGGGCAAGGGGAACCCTTATTTACTGATGGTGGAACTGGGAATGCAAACTCCTACAGTCACTATGGAAATAAGCATGGATGTTCCTCAAAAAACTAAAAACAGAGCTACCATATGATCCAGTTCTATCATACATCCAAGGGAATATAATTAAAAATACTACAGAGACATCTGCTCACTCATGCTCATTATGGAACTATTCACAATAGCCAAATTATGAAAGCCAGCTTGGGTATCCATTAACAGTTAAATGGGTAAAGAAAATGTGATATATAATTAAGTGTTACTCATACATAAAAAGAATGAAATATGTCCTGTCACAATTTAGTATTGTGGTCAATTTGATCCCATCAGAAATCTACAAATACATTCCTTGGGTGGGTCTCTGTGGTTACTTCAAAGAAGAATTAACTGAAGGATGAAAAAGTCCTCCAGAATGCACAGCACTCCTGATGATGGAATATGTAAAGAAATTCTGAGAGGAAACAGTCCCTTTTTTCTTGCCTGGCTACCTGTCTACATGCTGGTGAGTGCTTTCACTTGTACATGCATCTATCCTGTTTGGATATTCTACATTGACATTGGAACCAAGTTTCCTTGGCCTTTTAGTGTGGAAGCCTCAGGCCTTCCACGGTGGATTGGTACTGCTGAGGCATCCAGTCATGTGGACTGAGCAGCAGCTACTAGGTTCCTTGACTCTCAAGCCTGTAGACAACTATTGTTGGACTGCCATAAAAGTAATCCAATAAATTCCCTTTCTAATACCAATTAATTCTATCACTTCTGTTCTTATAGAGAATCCTGACTAATACATGTACTTTTCAAGAAATGGATGGAATTGGAAGTTAATTACATGTACTAGGCCGGACCCAAAAAGGCAAATTTCACATGTTCTCTCATATATGGAATCTAGGTGTTGTCTATGTGATGTGAAAATAGAAGGGGTACTATTTAGGAGAGGAACAAAACTAGCATGGGGAACAGGAGAGGGAAATTGAGAGTCAATATGGTCAAGGTACATGGCATACTTGAAAAATATGTCATTGAACCCATTGCTTTGTAAAACAATAATTGTTTTAAAGATGAAATATGATTTCAAATTGGAGTGGTGAAGGTGATATATTTACCTTGTTGACATTAAGGTGAAAAGTATCCAGTCACTAAGCATATATTAGCTGTAGATTTTTCACAAGTGCTCTTTATCAAATTAATGAATTCTCAGCCTTTGGTCCTAGTTTGCTTAGAGTTCTTTAAAAAAAATTTTATATGGTGGGCTGGATAAGATTAGATGATTTAAGGTGCCTGCCTGCTAGGGTAAGAACCTGGTTCCAATTTTCCAGGTCCCATTTTGCATTTATAGATGCAGTGATGCAAGGGCTGGATTTAATTTGCAGCATTTTTGATCTTTTTCTTATTTGTGAAAATGTGTTTTATTGGGCACTAAGAAATCTTTCTCTCCACTTTTTTGTTTATTTTGTGACTCATTCCAGGGTTTCGTTCACAGCAGCTGAGAGACTGGTGGCATGCCCATTGTCTGCCTGTCTCCCTCTCCCTCTCTGTCTCTTTCTCCAAAAATTTAAAAAAAATTATTATGAATGGTGATTATCTTTTAAATGCCTTTTGTCAGATAATCTTTCTTCTTACCTAATCTTGCAGATGATTTTAAGTCAGGGAAAGTTTTCCTCCTTTATTCCTAGTTAGTCATTCTGATTAGAACACACAAGAACACAGCAAACACACACACACACACACACACATTTTAAAGTGTTGAACAATTTTGCATTTATAGGACAAGCTCCATTGGGTCATACGTCTTGCCACTGTTATATATTGCTGGATTTAATTTGCAGCATTTTGTGATCTTTTCTTATTTGTGAAAGATGTGTTTTATTGTGAGTCTCATGAAATGAACTAAGAAATCTTTCTCTCCACTTTTTGTTTATTTTGTGAGACAGTTTATACTATATTCCAGGCTATCCTGAAACTCACTATGTAGCCCAGACTGGCGTTGGACTTGGAAACCTCCTATCTTAGCCTCCAAGTGCTGTGTATGTAACCACATCTGTATTTTCCTTGCTTTTGTACTTCTGTAGCATGTATGTGATGTCTTCTTCAAATGTGTGCAAGAAGTTATAGCCACAAGTTATCTTTGGGAAAGGATATAATTATTCATTTGTTTTTAAGTATCTTATTTGAATCTTTTAAGGAATATATCCATTTTCATTGAGAGGCTGCTGGTGCACCCATCTCTATCTGTCTTCCTCTCCCTCTTTCTCTGTCTCTCTCCAAAAAGAAAAAAAGTAAAATAAATAACTGCCTATGCATTATCTTTCATCAGTAGATAAAATGCTTATTCTAGTGCAGACATCTTGATAGGCAAAGGTATGTCAATAATAACTAAGACTGTCCTTTCTGTAGGTGCGTTGTGTTTCTCCATGAGAATCAAAATAGCTGCAGTATGCTGCTGTGTGCTATAGATCTTGACAGTCTCAGAATTCAGAAATCAAGGTGTGTTCTGCTGTGTATGGAGGTATAGATGAGATTCTGCTTGTGAGTAAGTGATGGCAAAGTATACAGAGGTATGGTGAAAGAATTGAACACTCTGGTATTAAGGTCACAGGCTGGTGATTTTAGGATACAGTTTGAATAAGAAAATGGTTCCCTTTTCCAAAGATGATTTGGATTTCAAAAGAAAAATCAGAGAACAGAGTTCTAAGCAAATGTTCCTGTAGGCCAGCCAAAGTGAGCAAAATCAATCTTTTTAAATTATTAGAAATAAGCCTATGTGAGAACAAAACTGGGAAGAAATTGAGGCTTGAAATAAAATGAGAATTCACTATCATCTGCCATTGTTAGAAATCAGAAGGAAAAAATGATGAATTCAAGACTTCCAGGTAATATGGCAGCATACTAGCCACACCAAAGCAGCCTAGGGAGGGAAATAAACAGAAATACAGCAAAATACACTCTTCCACCAAAAAGTAAAGATGTATAAGTTATTATCAACCATGGCAGAGAAGCAGGGGATATGAAGATATTCCAGAAAGGAGGAAACCAGCCAGTATCCCACTGAGGTACCTGCAGCCCTGATTCACAAGCCTGCCAGCCCACCTGCCTGGTAGTGCCAAGCTGCAGGAGCAGAAACAAAGTGAAGGGATTTTCCACTCACATTATCCTCCTCACAAAGGCAAGAAACCTGAAGAGGAAGACAGCAGGGGCCAGCTGAGCAACTGCTGAAGGAAATAAATGGGACCAGATGAACAGCTTTGGTACAACCCCAGGCACCCTGCATAGCCTCCCATCTCCCAACTGTCAGGGCCATGAATGTCCAGAGGACTCATTCACCCCTGGACACTCAGCACTGAGAGAGATCAAGGTGAGTACTCAGTATTGGTGAGATTGGTAGCCATCACAAAAGGTAGCAGGGCCTACTTATACAAAGTCAGATACATAGGCCTGCACTGGAAGTGCTAATCTCTCTTTCCAAGTCAGGAAAAGGTGTTGTATTACATTTGAATGATATATTCTTGGTTGGCTTTACCTTTCTCAAATAATCTGTAACTTGGTATTGACTATTGTTGCCATTGATGTTTCCTGATTTATAGGGCCTTTGTGTTTTTCTTAAGTCACTATTGGAGTAGGGACTGACTGACCCCATTCTGACATGGAACCCATTTTAGACTAGAAATCCCAACCTCCTAGTTGAAAGGATTAAGGGTATGGAGCAAGACATACTTAGGGACTTTGGCTTTATTAGATCATCTGTTTAGTTTAATCCACATGCTTGTATAAATACTCTGTGCTGGTTTTGGTTGAATGTCTATATTGCTCAGTTGAATTTTAGAATGTGCCAGCTATTTGCTTCACGCTGTCTACTGTAATATTTAAATAGCAGACTAACTCAACACCGAGGGTCACTTCTGCTGTTTCTCTTGGAGTATAAGAGCTACACCTAGCACCTTAGGCTCCTACATTGAAAATATATAAAGTCAGATTTACATGGCTAAGAACAGTGTGGATAATTAGAAAACCCAAGCATCAAATTAACTCAAGATGCAAAAATCTCTACATTATAATACAAGAAACACAAAAAATCAAGATGATACAATCCCACTAAAAATTATAAATCCATCAGAAATGACTCCAGTGAGACTGATTTAGATGAAATGCCTGACAAAGATTTCAAAAAAAATGATTCTATCCATACTCAAAGAAATCAAAGAAGAAAACAAAGGAATCAAATAATATAACAAACTCCTGAAGGATAAAAGAGGAAATCAACTTAATGAAATTAGGAGGTCATTATAAGACATGAGTATGGAAATAGAAATAATGAAAAAAATATCATTTAGAAATACAAGAAATGAAAAATGGCAAGACAAATAAAAAACTCTGTAGAAAGTCTCACCAGTAGAATGGACCAAGGAAAGGACAGAATATCTAAGCTAGAAGGCCAGGTGGCAGATCTAATACAGTCCAACAAAGAGAAATACAAACTAATATGAAGGCATGAATGGGAATTTCAAGACATTTGGACACTATGAAGAAATCAAACATAAGAATTCAGGGCATAGCAGAAGGAGAATTTCACTCCAAAGACATAACAAGTACTTTCTACAAAATCATAGAAAAAAACTTCCCCCAAGTAGGGAAAATGATGCCAATATAGATACAGGAAGCCTACAGAACACCAAACAGACAAAATCAGGAAAGAACCTCTCACCATCATGTTATAATTAAATTACAAAACACACAAAACAAAATACATTGAAAGCAGTTAGAGAGAAAAATCAAATCACACACAAAGGCAAGCCCATGAAGATAACAGCAGATTACTCAACACAAACCTTAAAAGCTAGAGGGCTTAGAATGATGTATTTCAAGTTCTGAAAGATAAAAACTGTCAACCAAGATTATTTTATCCTACAAAGTACCCATTTAAATAGATGGAGAAATGACAACATTCCACAACAAAAGCAGGCTAAAGGAATGTAGGGAGACTAAACCAGCACTACAGAAAATACTTGAAAGGATCCTTCATGCTGAAGAGAAAGAAAAGCACATACATAAGGAACCTGGAAAAAATAAACCATAGTCAAATACTAGTTAATACAAGAAAGCAAAGGTAAAACAAGAAGAACTACACAAGAAAAATGACAAGAACAAATATACAATTTTCAATAATAACTCTTAATATCAATAGCCTCAATGCCCCAACCAAAAAACACAGGCTTGCAGACTGGGTTAAAGAGTAAGATCCTTTGATTTGTTGCCTCCAAGAAACTTATTTTTCTACAAAAGATGGACAATATGTTAGGGTGAAAGGTCAGAAAATGGTGTTTCAAGCAAATGGGCCTACAAAACAAGCAGGTGTCTCTACCTAATATCTGGCAGAGTAGACTTCAGACCTATATTAGTTAGGAAAGATAAGGAAGGTCACTTTATGTTGATTAAAGGAACACTCCAACAGGAGGACATTACAATCCTAAACATATACATCTAACATGGGGGCTCCCAATTTTATCAAACAAAAACTACTAAAACTAAGGTCGCAGACAACACCAAACACAGTTGTAGTGGGTGACATCTAAATAACTTTAACAAAGAATCCTTACTTTCATTAGCTCATTAACAATAATCATGTCAATAAGTGCTATTATTTATAGTTTATAGTTGAGGAAACAGGTTTAACTTCAAGCTCATATGTAGTTAGTGTAGGACATAGATGTAGGTGTTCTAGATCCCATGCTTGCTCACACATCTCCTCCACTACCACTGTTGACACCCAACAGAGTGCCAGGCAAGTGGGGCTGCTTGTTATAACTCAGATCAGGTGACTCTTCATTGAAATTAACTGTCAGGAAAGTTGGAAAAAGCAACACTGCATGAAGTTCAATGGGAGAGAGAAAACATCAGTGAAAGTACTCAACAGTGAACACTGAAAGCTTTAAATTTGGCCAGCCAGGCCAAATGAGCCAACCGGTGCAACAGTGGCATGTATGTCATGGGGGAAACAAACCGCTCTCTAATTGAACAGGAGGCCTGCTTCGTGGGAGGGAATACATCCCTGATACTGAAAACCTATGACGGGGTAGTCATGAGCCTTAGGGGTGTAACGTCTGCTTGTGCCATGCTAAATGTATATACTATGCTCACCAAACTTCCCAGTAAACATTTCTCTTAATGTCCACACCCATATATTAATGCAACTCTCACTTTTGGTTAGAGAAGCTTCTCTTTTCAGATGGTGGTGACCTTGGGATGACTCAGAAGGCACCATGGTGCTCAGAAGAAGGGACAGAGGAGTGCTCAGCACTGAAACATCTCAAACCCACCTTCCAAGGGTCAGAGTCCATTGCGGAAGAGGGGGTGGAAAGAATGTAAGAGCCAAAGAAGGGTAGGACTTCTTACAATGTGCTCCTCCAGACACAAAATGGCCTGGATATCCATGACCTCACAGTGCCTGACACTACCTACACAAGACCATCAAATTAGGAGGAAAAGATCATGACATCAAACTGAAAAGAGAGACTGATTGAGAGGGGCAAGGGATATGATGGAGAATGAAGTTTCAAAGGGGGAAGTGGGGGGAGGGAGGGAAGTACCATGGGATATTGTCTACAATTAAGGAAGTTGTCAATAAAAAATAAAATAAATAAATTAACTGTCAGGTTGGAGTCAATTTCAGTCAATGTTTTAGGTGAACATTTCCATGTTATAAGCAGTATTACAACATGACACTGGCCTATGTTTCAAGAATAAGAGCCAAAGGAAGGGTAGGACTGCTTACAATGCAGTTTTCCAGACACAAAATGGCCTAGATATCCATGACCTCACAGTGCCTGATACTACCTACATTGTAACATCATATTAGGAGGAAAAGATGATGACATCAAAATAAAAGAGAGACTGATTGAGAGGTGGAGGGGATATGATAGAGAACGGAGTTGCAAAGCAAAGTGTGGGGAGGGAATTACCATGGTTTATTGTCTATAATTATGGAATCTGTCAATTAAAAAAATCCAAAAAAGAAAAATGATGAATTCAATTGTTTTGTAGAATTAGAGCTGAGGAACAGGCTTAGTCTTTAAAACTCTAAAATGAGCAAAATAATAGAAAGTAGGGAAATGCATGCAAAATTCATGGTAAAAATATGCTTTTCCCATTCTCTTATTTTAAAAGCTGAGGCTACTCAGTCCAAGTTGGGACAGCTGCCAAAACCATGGAAGAGATAGGCATGGAGTCTCAAGCTGAAATCTATGTATCATTGAAACATTGGCCACTCTCATGTTGTAATACTGCTTATAAAATGGAAATGTTTACATAAAACCTTGACTGAAATTGACTCCAACCTGACAGTTAATTGTATGGCACAATACAGGCCTGGTCCTAGCCAGACCGCACGGCAAAAGACAACAGGAAGTGGCTTCTGTAAAAGTGGCGTTTTGCGCAGGCTTGATGTGACAACAGTTACAGCCCCATGCTCGCGAGAAGCCTACTACGAGATGTCCTGTCCAGAGACAAGCTGTCATTGGTCACCAAAAGGGGACCGCCCCATACAAGGATTAACAGCCCCTTAAAACCCATGTGTACTTCCTGAATAAACGAGTTTGTGGATTCTCGCTCCACTTTCACCCAACTCCCGGAGTCTGTGTCGTGACTCCGCGCTGCTCATCCCAATTCGGCAGAGACCCTATCGTCCCTCCTGAGCTGGCCTTGGGGGGGACCCCAACAGTTAATTCCAATGAAGAGTCACCTGATCTGAGTTTTAACAAGCAGCCCCACTTGCCTGGCACTCTGTTGGGGTGTCAATGGTGGTAGTGGGGAGATGTGTGAGCAAGCATGGGATCTAGAACACCTACATCTATGTCCTACACTAACTACATATGAGCTTGAAGTTAAACCTGTTTCCTCAACTATAAACTATAAATAATAGCAATTATTGACATGATTATTGCTAATGAGCTAATGAAAGTAAGGACTCTTTGTTAAGGTTATTCAGATGTTATCCAACAATATTAACCAGTGAGCATGAGACCTCTATCAAGCGGTACTGTTGAAGAGTGACATCACAGTGACTATCTGAAATGTGACTTGACCAAGTTCAGATGGGCTGCCAGAGTGGTTCAAAAGAACAAAAACAGCTCACTGTACTGTTTGCATGATTTACAGGTAAAATTTTAGCATTTTACTTGTGTTAAGGAAAATAAAATGTCATTTGGTTTTATCTATTTTTTGACCTAGTTTAATATATTTGCTAGAAAATATTGCAGAATATGTTGTCTCCTATTTGTGGGTTTTGCTATGTTCTCAGTGAGTAGTCCTAATTTAGGGTGTTTCCCCTCCATAAAAGAAGTAACAATCAATATGAGGAATTTAAGAACCACCTTTCAAAATAGAATTAGAATACATGTGAAATTTTAGTTTATTTCACAAATTCATATACTTAAGAATTCATCTATAGAAGTTGTCAGTAAAAAATAATTATTATTTAAAATTTTTAAAAATTAAAAATTAAAAAAAGAATTCATCTCACCAACATGCTTTCAGTCATGTCAAAGTTAGCTTTGCTCAGGACTGAATGCAACACAGTCCAGACCCTGCAAGAGGATAAGCATAAGGATGGGGAGTTGGTACAGCTCATTAGTAATCAAGAATGTCTTTGAAGCTGGGTCTTGTAGCACAGGCCTATAATCTCAGCTATTAGGGAGGCTAAGGTAGGAGGATCAGAAGATTCCAGGCCAATGTGAGCAACTTAGTGACAGCCTATCTCAAAACTGTGTGTGTGTGTGTGTGTGTGTGTAAAATAGGTCTGAGTAGATATAGCTCAGTGGTACTTGTCGATCATGTAAGGTATCCTAGGTTAAATCCCCAACATTAAATAATTAAAAATAATAATGGGGCTGGAGAAATGGCTTAGTGGTTAAAGTGCATACCTGTGAAGCCTAAGGACCCAGGTTTGATTCTCCAGGTCCCACATAAGCCAGATGCATCTGGAGTTAATTTGCAGTAGCTAGAGGCCCTGGCATAGTCACTTACTCTCTCTCTATCTCTTTCCCTCTCTCTGTCTCAAATAAGTAAATGAAAATAAAATCAAGAAGAAGAAAAAAATAATGAATGAATGAGTGTGATGATTATGACAGTATCAAGAGGTGAAGGGTCCTCAAAGACCTATCAAGATAAGAGAAAACAACATAAAACCATGAAATAGAACTTAATATGAAAGTTAACTTTGCTGTAGCCAGGTAACCTTTGAGCATTTCAGTGTTGCATATAAACTTGGATAAAAGGATAACTTTCAGGGTGCTCTATTATCTCAATCTGTAAGGTTATAATGCTTAGGAGGCCAACGTTATAGGTTTGTTCACTGTGTGGGTCACTTCACTTTGCTCTGGTACATGTCTCAGACTTGCCCCCAGAAGCCTCAGCCAGCTGCCTAATAATATGATTTGAATCACTTGGGGATGAGGTGGGAACATGTGATGCAGCCAAGGAAATCTGTCACCACTTCTAGAACAGCAGCTGAAAACACATTCTCAAACAACATTGAAGACTGCCTTTACAACACAGCATAGAACCTTATACAGGGGACACAATTCAAACCATCTTTCTTCTACCTTAACTTATTCACCAGGGTGGAGCCAGTAGGACAACAATTTTAAACACCATACCTTTTGGACAGAGCAGAACACAAGCAGCATTTACCGGGAATTCCACCTTTTCTAAATATGGAGTTACCTATGAGCATACTAGGTCTCTTTGTCTGACACACAGATTGTTTAGACTTGGAAATATGGGAACCTATCTTTGAGTGACCTGTCTGGTGGTAATGTTTACATCTACATGAACATAAAAAGGTAGTGTGTTTTAATTCCAGGCTGAGGCTTAGCCCCATGCTCCTCACTGAAGCATCGCTGACAGAAAGGCTGGTCTACGATCTTAAGCTATACAAATAAATAATGGATCAAGGCCTCACAGGAAGACTCTCACTCACCGATTTCTTCCAGATGGCAGTGATAGATTGCTGTATGTTTATGTTTACTTGGTTTCCCAGGTGACTGATGTCCTGGTTTCCACTGGTCATGGCTTGATGAGCATTTCTTCGTTGATGTGAGCAGCCTACACCAGCTGCCCAACTCTTGGCCTACTGGTCTATACCACACTCAACATTATCAAGAGGTCATTGTACTTCTTGGATGGCTAGTTAACTCTTAATTCTCCAGTACTTCCTTGCTTTTCTTATAACCTTTCAGAACTAGCAAGACAAAGATCAAATGTAAAATACTGAAAAGAATATAATGATAGGTAGAATAATTCCTGCCCTGAAAGATTTTCATACTGTAATCCCCAGAAGTTGTAATATGTAGGGAATCAAAGGTACACATAAAATTAAAGCTGATAATCATCAGACCTTATATCAGGGAGACTATGCCAGCTACAACCACAAAGTTCCCTAAAAGTGGAAGGAAGGAGAAGACATAAAGGTCAGAGTGATGTGATGAATACAGGACTCAGCCTGATTAGTGGAGGAAGAGGTACATGAACCAGATTGTTTACCTTTAGAATTTGCAAGACAAGGAAAGAGTTTTCCTGTAAGGTCTCTAGACAGGAACTGAGCTCTGTAGATGATACCTTAATCTTATCCCAGTCAGACCTACATCCAGCTTCTAACCTACATAATGAAAGATAATATGTATTGGTTTAAGTCACCTAGTTCATGATAATTTGTTATAGCAGTAGCAGAAAACAAATATAGAACTACAAAATGTGAACTTGAGCTTGGTCTCAAAATTATGCTTTCCTTTGAAAAATGTAACTTGCTAGAATAGTCCTTTCCAGGGCTATCATAAGCTGGAGCACAATACTTCTTATAAAAGGTTAAGAAAGTGTAAAACAATTGGGCCAAATTGGAAACATGAGACTTTAGCATCTGGCAGACCTTGGTTCAAATCTTGTTTCAAATCCTGGCTCCTCCATTTAGTGCCTCTGTAACCTTGAGTGACTTAGCCTTAAAAATACTGAGTTTTGTAAGGGGGATGTTACACTTACCTCATAATGTTGCCATAAATAAAAAATAAGATTAATATAATGCCTGTCTTGCAGTCTAAGGACATGGTGGAAATTCATTAAATCATATCTTCTTCTAAGTTCTTTATAATTACTTCTCAGATCTCTTCTGTTCTCTCACTCCCCATGGCCATAAACTAAGTTTCTCACTATCCTTTGTGATCACTATTTCAACAGATGCTAAAAAGGCCAATTCTTTTATAGTTCTACATATCTTTTCCAAAGACAAATTCTCTCATGATACTTCAGCTGTAGAACCTCCAGTGGTTCTTTTTGCTTATTGGTTAAACACTCTGAAATCCTTTAAAGGAAAATTGTACCTCCTTCATAAGTTTTCTACTACTACCCTCTAGCATAGATAGGCTCCCTTCTTGTCAGGCTTTGACTCATTTCTGTGTCCTTAAAAAATCTTTGTTCCCATTTCTTTGAAATTCTTGCCTTCTTTCCTTTATCTAGAGAACTTATTTTTATCTTTTAAGGTCTATGTGATGGTTAAGATGTTGTCAACTTGATCTGCTTAGTAATCCACAGACATCCCTTTTTGGGTGGGTCTCTGAGGTTGCTTCCAGGAATGATTAAATGAAGGAGGAAGTCCTTCCCCTGGGTTGAGCCCTACACCCAGAGTGGGTGGCTCCTCTCAGAGGGGGACTATATATAAGGAAGCTCTGGAGTGAAAAGAACCCTTCCTTCCATTTGGCTGCCAGAGCGGTTTGCTGCTTTCCAGTGTGGACTGAAGACCAGCACAGATTGAAAACCAGCAGCTCCTCAGGAATCCAGCAGGCCTTCAGTGCTGGATTGGGACTGCTGAGGCATCTAGCTATGTGGACTGAGCTACTGGGTTCCTTGACTCTCAGGCCTGCAAACTGCTAATCCAATCAATTCCCTTTTAATATTGTTCATTCTAGTAGTTCTGTTCCTCTAGAGAACTCTGGATAATACAGTCTATTTCATATGCCACTGCTTTTGTGAAGCCTTTTCTGACCCATCCAAGAAATTAATGAATCCCTCCATTGTTCCCACCATAGTAAGCACATACAGTATTTAGCATTAAATTGAAGTTTTCTGTTTACTATGTCTGTCTCCCTTCCATTTCAGTTCATTTGTATTACAGATAATGTATATTGTAACTACATTTTTGAACCCTAAAGGCATACAGAGAACCACATGGATAGGACCAGAAAAGAAACTGTTCACATCACATTATAGTCAAAATATTGTCTACACAGAACAAAGAAAGGATACTGAAAGTCATCAGAGAGCAACACCAAGTCACATAGAAAGGCAGGCTCATAAAAAGAAAGAAAGAAAGAAAGAAAGAAAGAAAGAAAGAAAGAAAGAAAGAAAGAAAGAAAGGAAAAGAAACCATCTAATTTGTTAGTGGATACTCTAAAATCCAGAAGGGCATAGAATGATGTTGTCTAAGTATTAAAAAGTCACATCTCAGGACTGGAGAAATGGCTCTGTGGTTAAGGCACTCACCTGGAAAGCCTAATGATTCAAGTTTGATTTTCCCAGTACCCAGGTAAAGCCAGATGCACAAAGTTCATCTGCAGTGGCTGGAGGCTCTGGTGTGCCTGTTCATTCTCTTTCTTTATCTCTTTGCCTAAAAATAGATATTTTTTAAAACTCTAAAAAAATCACAGCTGGTATGGGAAGTTGGCTTAGCAGTTAAGAGCACTTCTGCCCAAGCATGAGGGCTTAAGGAGGTCCAAGAGACCACTTTAGTTGGATGGTTCCCCAGGACCCAAATAAACAGCTGGGCATGGCAATACACATCTATAATCCAAGTCATGTAGGAGAGAAAAGACCCCAAAATCCCTGAACCTCATGAAAAAAAAGAAAGCTGTAGAATCAAGAGATTCCTGCTCAAGTGAAAATGAGTGGAAGAATGATGAAGCAGGACACTAGACTCCAGCCACCACAGGCAAGCACACTCTGCTCATGTAGGTGCATTGCATGAGAACATGCATATGCATACATAACACACACACGCGCACACGCGCGTGCATGCCCACAGCTGCCAACCCAAACTACTGTATGTAAAAAAAGCATCTCTCATGATAAATAGAGAAAATTATCCATTATAAAAGCAAAGTAGCACTCGGGAGGCAGAGGTAGGAGGATCACCGAGCGTTCGAGGCCACCTGAGACTACATAGTTAATTCCAGGTCAGCCTGGACCAGAGTGAGACCCTACCTCAAAAAAAAAAAAAAAAAAAAAAAGCAAAGTAAAGGAATTTATGACCACTCAGCCACATCTATACAAGATGCTAGAAGGACTATTTTACACTGGAGAAGAGGATATACACATGCAAGATTTAAAGAGAAAATAATAATCTATGCTAGATTCATTGTCAAGCAATTGAAACCCAAAGAAATTTGTATTCCAAGCAAATGGAAGCAAGAATAAAATCAGATGTGGCTATTATAGTATCTGACAAAATATGCTTCAAACTCAAACCAATCAGAAAAGATAAAGAAGGACACTTCATATTGACTATGGGGGCAATCCATCAAGAGGACCTCACAATTCTAAAAATATATGTAGCAAACATAGGAACACTAAACTTCATAAAACAAATACTACTAGACATGAAATCACACATTAACTCAATGGAGTTAATAATAACTTCAACACATCATTCTTTTCAATACACAGCTCAACCAGACAAAAAATCAGCAGAGAGTTAAATGATACAGAACAACAACAAAAAAAAACCTAACACATGTGCTAAGTGAGTGCTCTACCATTTGAACTAATCCCCATTCTAAAAGTAGCAGATATGTGTAGAATATTCCACCCATAAATTATATAATGCACTTTTTTGTCAGCCCTCCATGGGATAGATCACAAAATAAGAAAGTAAATCTCAACAAATTTAGAAAAATTAAAATAACTCCTTGTATTTTATCTGATTATAATGCAATTAATGAGAACTACAGAAAATATACAAATACTGGAGATTAAACAACACATTATTCAAAATGAGTGAGACACTGAAGTAATCAAGAAGGAAATTTAAAAAAATACCTAGAATTGAGTGGAAGTGAGAACACAACATCCTAAAACCTGTGCTTACATTTAGAAAAAAAGCAGAGAAATCTCAAGTAAACAATTTTTTGATACATTTGAATGCATTGGAAAAACAAGAACAAAGCAACCCCCAAAACATTAGATAAGAAAAAATAATTAAGATCAGGAGGGAATGAAATAAAATGGATCCAATTAAGAAAGGATGAAATTAAAGTATCCTTATTTGAAGATGATATGATTATATACACAGTGGCCCCATAAGATGTCCCCAGAAAAATCTCCTAGAGCTGATACAGCACCTGACTCTCCCACACCAGCCAACTCCCTGATCAGGACTGGTTTGTGGATCCCAGTGACCCCTACCATATCATCACCATCCCACCCCCTTCCAGTGGCTACTTGGGGCATTACCTAATGCCCAGAAGGGGAGCCCAGGAACATCTGTCAGTCAACTACCAGGGGAAACCAGTGAGCCCTCCATAACCTGCCCAGCTGGATCCAATAGGCGAGCAAGGGCTCCCTGAGCCACTGATAAGACACAGCTAAGACCAGGTTGAAGATATTTCAGACCTCCAACCTCACTTTTGGTATTAAGCACCAGCCCAGAGATGCTGGTGCACTTATGCCCTCCATGACCTGTGTATCCCTAAATACAAAGCCATCACATGCTTATTCTAAGATTCAAACACAAAACAGAATACTCACTGAAGACACCACAAGGGAAAATTCTTACTTCCTCCTTAATTAATTAAGGCTCCCACACTGCGATGGGTAGACACCAATGAAGAAAAAATTAATATTAAACAACAAACTGAGAGCCCTTCAGCAAAGCTGCCTTGTAAGACAATGGAAGTCTCCAATGAAAATATAGAGGAGACAACAGAATAGATTCCCAAAGTGAAAAAAAAAAAAAAACAAAACAACAACAACAACAACAAAAAAAAAAAAAAAAACAAGCAATGTGATGCTGATCAAGTGAATTACAGCAAATAAAAAAAACTAGCAATCACATATATGAAATGCACACAGCTTTTTTCACTAGGCTTAGCTTGACAGTCCCCAAATGGCTAGCCTTTTTAGTGCTGGAAAGCACTACATGAGCTACCAGAGTAAAGTATTCAACAATGGTGTGAGCAAGCATGGGTCAAAGATACTCAGAAGCAACCATCCTGACATGATGTATACACCAGTGTAATGGTGGCACATAGCCTTGGTAGGTAACCAATAGCTTTTTGATTGGCTAAGAGATCTGCTTAGTGGAAAGAAGCCCATGGCTGGAACTGGGAACCAGGTCACAATCCTCTGGAGACCAAGATTATGGTCTCCAATGACAAGCTCCCACTAGCCTTTGGCCAAAAGAGGAGCTACATCCATCAAAATCTCCCTAAATTACCAATGCTTATCCCATTTAACCTATGCTAACTTTATACTCCACTGGAGAATCTGTTTTTCTTTTTCAGAAGGTAGCAAGATCCAAGGAGATAAATCCTCCCATGCAGGGTGAAAAGGCCTAAGTGAGATCAGGGGAAGAGATCGAGTAAAGGAAAGGTGGAGGAAGGGCTAACCAAAATCTAAGAGGATATAAATAAGTCATATGGAAACCTACTTTTCCAGACAATGGAACACTCAGAAACCATAGATTGTTACTAGAAAATTTTCACTGCCAGAGATGGGATACCTTCCAGTGAGTTGTTGGCTAGGGAGGTCATAGATACTCCCAAAACATATAGGCCATTGCCAAGGCCCTTGGTTTCCCACCAGGAATAGGTGGTAAGACACTCTTGCTGAAGACTCCACATACTTGTGCTGCAAGGTCACGGAGAAATCCTGCCAGAGCTGAACTGAAAGCCTCCTCCATGTGAACCAGCTGACAGAAAGTTGGAAAAAGCTATGCAGCATGCAGTTCAATGGGAGAGAGAAATCAACAGTGAAGATATTCAACAGTTAACACTGCAAGCTTTAAATTTGGCCAGCCAGACCAAACGAACCAATGGGTGCAATAGTGGCATGGTTATGGGGTAACAACCACTCTCTAATTGGACTGGAGGCCCGCTCCGTGGGAGGGAATATATCCCTGATACTGAAAACCTACGACAGGGGTAGTCATGAGCCCTAGGGGTGTAATGCATGCTGGTGTCTTGCTAAATGTATATACTATGCTCACCAAACTGCCCAGTAAGCACTTCTCTTAATGTCCACACCCATATATTAATACTACTCTCATTTTTGGTTAGAGAAGCTTCTCTTTTTCAGTCATCTTGGGATGACTCAGAAGGCACTATGGTGCTGAGAAGAAGAGACAGAGGAGTGATCAGCACTGAAAGATCTCTAACACACCTTCCAAGGCTCAGGGTACATTGTGGAAGAGGAGGCAGAAAGAATGTAAGTGCCAAAGGAAGAGTAGGGCTCCTTACAACATGCTCCTCCAGACACAAAATGGCCTGGATATCCATGACCTCACAGTGCCTGACACTACCTACACAAGACCATCCTAATAGGAGGAAAAGATCATGGGACATCAAACTGAAAAGAGAGACTGATTGAGAGGGGGAAGGGATATGATGGAGAGTGGAGTTTCAAAGGGGAAAGTGGGGGAAGGAGGGAAGCACCATGGGATATTGTCTACAATTAAGGAAGTTGTCAATAAAAAATTAATTAATTTTAAAAAAATCCTTCCATGAGGGCTGGAGAAATGGCTTAGTGGTTAAGGCATTTGCCTGCAAAGCCAAAGGATCCCAGTTCAATTCTCCAGGACCCATGTAAGCCAGATGCACAAAGGGCACATGCATCTGGAGTTTGTTTGCAGTGCTAGAGGCCCTGGTGTGCCCATTCTTTCTCTGTCTGCCTCTCTTCTATCTCTCTCTCTCTCTCTCTCTCTCTCTCTCTCTCTCTTTTGGCAAATAAATAAATAAATACTTTAAAAATTCTCCCATGGATTTCAACCAAGGTCCAGGTGAAACCAAAGAGGAATTGCTGTGATAAGCAAGAGTACTGCTTCTATGGAGAGACTGACAATCAGCACCAGGGAGGAGATAGATGTAGAGGATAGTCAACACATACCAAAGCAGAAATCCAGAAGCTCCTAAGAGCTTTTCACTAAAGTAGTCTTAAAATATACCCACAATAACTCAGAAAACTTTCTGGAATAGCAGGAAGAAAGATTTTTAAAGGCACAGGTTGGGACAGCATAACCAGAGGCATTGCCCCCCTCCTCAATTACAGATTGCTACTCTTGCAACTTATAACCCTCAAACCCATGCGGAATACCAGCAACCCCACTAAGGAGGGTCCTCAGTAGAATGGGGGTAGGGGAAGAGAAATGAGGGTATCAATACATGATGTTTCCATACAAAGTATACTCCAAATAAAAATTTATAATGCTAAAGAAAAACATAACAGAAAACAGAAATGAAATAACCCTCTTAAAATATTCCCCAAAAAGCCTCACCAACAGAATAGACCACATGGAGAACAGAATTACCGAACTTGAGGACAACACAGAAGAATTAGATCAGGACTCCAAAAAAAAAAAAAAAAAAAAAAAAAAAAAACCGTCAAGTTCAAAAAAATATGTGAACAGAATATGAGGTAACTTTGGGACACCTTAAAAAACACCAAATATGATCAAACCGATAAAAGAAGGGGAAGAAATAAAGGCCAATGGAATAAAAAAATCTTCAACAAAATTACTGAAGAAACTTTTCCCAGTTTTACAAAGAGAGATCAATCCATGTACAGGAAGTCCAAAGAATACCAAACAGACCATTGGACCAGAGAAGAGATACCCCACATCACATAAAAATCAAAACACTAACCAGAAAACAAAGAGGGAGTATGTGGTAGTTTGAATAGATGGCCCCCAATATATTCAGTGTTTTATTAGTTTATAGTTTGCATCTTCAGCCACCTTGCTGGAGGCAATGTCACTGGGGGTGGATCTTAAGGTGTGGTGATGGTTTGAGATTCCATTGTAAAGATATGCAAAGTGTGCCTAATGGGAGTTCCTGAAGTGCGCTGTGCTGTGTAGCTGGTGGCTTTTCTCTGTCTTGCTTGGATCTGTGAAGGCAGGCCAGCTTTTTCTGCCATTATGGAACTTCCCTGGATCTGTAAGCTTCAATAAATATCCCTTCCTCCATAACTGTGCCTGGTCTAGAAGTTCATCTCAGTGAACCTGAAGCTGTCTGCTACAGAGTACAAAAAGTTGTAAGAGAAAAATAGCTAATTTCATAGAGAGGTAAGCCCATCAGAATTACCTCAGATATTTAAAGAAAATTCTAAAAGCCAGAAGAACTGGAACAAAGTATTTCAAAGGCTAAATGAGCCTGGCTGCCAACCCAAATTACTATACCTAGCAAAATGACCCCTCAAATAGAAGGTTAAACAAAAACCTTGCACAATATAAGTGAGCCTCATGATTACATGAGCATCAAGCCAAGTGAATCCTCTATACCACTAGATGAACCAATATGCACATGAGGAAAGAAAACAGATTAGACATAAAAGTGTGCAAAGACCAAGAAAATATCACATCCACAAAACCTTAAATAGGACAGGAATTAACTCACAACTCATAATTAAAACTCTGAACATTATTGGACTCAACTCCCCAATCAAAATACATAGGTTAACAGGCTGGATTAGATAGCTGGATCCATCCATTTGCTTTCTTATTTTTAATTTTTTTATTGACAACTTCTATACTTACAGACAATAAACCATGATATTTCCCTCCCCCCATTCCCCTTTAGAACTCTACTCTCCATCATATCCTCTCCCTCTCTCCATTAGTCTCTCTTTTATTTTGATGTCATCATCTTTTTTTCCTATTATGAGCATCTTGTGAAGGTATTGCTAGGCACTGTGAGGTCATGGACCTCAAGGCCGATTTCTGTAAGGAGTCGTATCCTTCCTTTGGCTCTTATATTCTTTCCACCCCCTCTTCCATAATAAACCCTGAGCCTTGGAGGGTGTGATAGAGATATTTCAGTACTGGACACTCCTCCATCCCTTCTTCTCAGCACTATGTTGCCTTTTGGGTCATCCCAGTGGTCATCTTCATCTGAAAAGAGAAGCTTCTCTAACCAGAAGTGAGAGAGAGTAGCATTAATATGTGAATATGAACATTAAGTGTAGTGCTTTCAAGGAAGTTTGGTGGGAATAATATATACATTTAACCAGACAAAAGCAGGCTTTATACCCCTAAGGCTCATTACCTCCCCTGCCATAGACTTTTGATTAGGTTTTTCAGTACCAGGCATGTATTCCCTTGCATAGAGAGGGCCTTTAGTCCAATTAGGGATCAGTTGGTTTCCCCAAGAGAAGACATGCCACTATTGCATATATTCGGTCATTGGACCTATCTGGCCAAATCTGAGGTTTCCAGTGTCCACTGTTTGCACCACTGATGATTTCTGTCTCCCATAAGGCTGCATGCAGTTCAGCTTTTTCCAGCTTTCAGTTGGCTGGTCAACAGGGAGAAGGTTTTCTTCTCGGTGACCTTGCTGCTTAGGCAAGAGACGTCTTTAGCAATAGGTCTTACCACCTGTTTCTCAAGGGAAACCAAGGGCCTTGGCAATAGCCTTTAATGTTTTGGAGGCTACAGGGACATTCCTGGCCAACAACTCACTGGAAGGTGTCTCATCCCAGGCACTGACAATTTTCTAGCAACAAACTATAGCTTATGGATGTGCCATTATTCAAAAATGTAAGTTTACATAAATCTTATTCAGAATATCTTGAATTTTGATTGACCCTCCCCTGCCCTTCTTTTATACATTCTCTTCCCCTGGCCTCACTTAGGGCCCTCCCTGTCTGTTCTACTTACATATATACAATACCATCCCCTTAAGTCCTTCCCTCTCCTCCCTCTCTTATAGCTTTTCTCCAGCTTACTGGCCTCTGCTACTGATTTTTGGTTCCAGCTCACACACAAGTCTATACATTTGTAGCTAGGATCCACATATGAGATAGAACATGTGATGTTTGGCTTTGTTGGTCTGGGTTACCTCACTTTGTATAATCCTTTCCAGACTAATCCATTTCCCTGCAAATTTCATAATTTCATTTTTATTTACCACTGAATAGAACTCCATTGGGTAAATGTACACATCTTTATTATTCATTTGCTTTCTTTGAAAAAAAGAAAAAGAAAAAAGCCAGGCGTGGTGGCTCACACCTTTAATCCCAGCACTTGGGAGGCAGAGGTAGGAGGATCACCGTAAATTTGAGGCCACCCTGAGATTACATAGTTAATTCCAGGTCAGCCTGGACCAGAGTGAAACCCTACCTCGAAAAACCAAAGAAGAAGAAGAAGGAGGAGGAGGAGGAGGAGGGAAAGGAAAGGAAAGGAAAAAGGAAAGGAAAAGGAAAAGGAAAAGGAAAAGGAAAAGGAAAAGGAAAAGGAAAGGAAGAGAAGAGAAGAGAAGAGATGAGATGAGAAAAGAAAAGAAAACAAAACAAAACAAAACAAAAATACCCCTTAAAGTTAAAGATAAATATCACCTTAGGATGAAAGTATGGAGAAAGATATCCCAAGCATACTGAAACAAGAAACAAATAGGAATGGCTGTACTGATTTCTAACAAAGTTGTCTTTTAAACCAAAAGTAATCAAAAGAGATAAACAAGGCCACTTCATACTCATTAAAGGAACAATTCAACAAGAGGATATTACAATCATAAACTTATTTGTACCAACCACAGGGGCTCCTAATTATATGAAGCAACATCTATGAGACAATAGACCATATATAAATCTTAATAATATAATATTGGAAGAAGTTAATACCCCACTATCATCAATAGACACATCTTCTTAGCAGAAATTAAGCAGAGAAATAATGAAGTTAAGTAGCACAATAATCAAATGGACTAGTTAACAGACATCTACAGGACATTCCCTTCCTAACTCTGCTGAATACACATTCTTCTCAGCAGTACATGAAACCTTCTCCAAAATTGACCATATATGAGGTCTGTATAAAGCATATCTATACAAATTCAGAAAAATTGACATCCCTGCATTATTTCTGACCACAATGCATTAAATCTAGAAATCAACAACAGCGCCAACTGAAAACATCCCAATTCCTGGAGACTGAACTATTCACTATTGAACAATGAATTGATTTTTGAAGAAATCAGAAAGCAAATCAGTAAACTTATAGAAGTGAATGACAATGAAAACCAATATACCAAAACTTGTGGAACACAACAAAGAAAGTTCTTAGAGAGAAATTTAGAGCACTAAATGCCTACATTACAGGAATAGAAAAAACTTAAATAAATAACTTAAATATACATTTGATGACACTGAAAAGACAAGAACAGTCCAAGCCCAAAAGTACCAGATAGAAAGAAATTATCCAGATAAAAGCAGAAATCCGTGAATTGAAAATATTTAAAATAAAAGGGAAGGAGAGATGGCTCAGCAGTTAAGTTGCTTGCAGCAAAGCTAACAACCTGGGTTGGATTCCCAAGTACCCACATAAAGCCAAATGCCAAATACACAAAGTGGTGCATGCATCTGGAATTTGTTTGCAGTGGCTAAAGGCCCTGGAGTACCCATAGTCAGTCTCTTGCTTGCTCTTTCTCTCTCTGCTTGCAAATATTTTAAAAAAGAAAATAAAAGAAACAATTTTAAAAATTGATAAAACAAAGGGTTGGTTATTCCAGAAAAAGCAATATTGATAAACCAGTGGCCAAATTGATCAAAAGGAAAAAAGAGAACAGACTTAAATCAACAAGATTAGTAGTGAAAACAGAGATGTCACAACTGATACCATATAACTGAAATTGGAAGAATCATTAGGCATATTTCAAATACCTGTGTTCCACAAAATTGGAAAACCTTGAAGAAATGGGTGAATTATTTGACTCATATCCTCTTCCAAAACTAAACCCAGAACAGATAGACTACCTGTACTATTACTTCTAACAAAATTGAAAAACTAATTTAAAATCTCACAACTAAAATCAGTCCAGATGAGGCCTGCTCAGTGGGACAGGCCTCATATCTGAATCCAAGTCAGAATCCCATGGTTAGGAAACTCAGACTTCTGAGAGAAGCCCCCACTGCTCTCTGGAGAACAGTAGACTTGCATACCAAAAATTCCTCAAATAATCTTGCATACTCCCTTTAACCTAAGCTGCTCTCACACTTAGTTGAAGAATGTGCTGTATTTTACAGATCACAGAGAAAATGGAGGCAAGCCAAAGTCCATTGATAAGACAAGAAGATAACTGACTACCTACCATGAGACTTGCCACTTCTACCACATCTGCCAGGGTCCAGGAGAACTTGTAGTAGAAGTGGTATCATAAACACTGCTCTTACTACTACCCTGACAACCAGCTCCAGGGTGATGGTGGCAGACATTGTGATCAATCAAAACTTATCAAAACAGAAATTCAGAGGCTACAAAGAACTTATAACTGAATCATACTGCCAACAAATTTGCCATGGCTCAGGGAACATTGCAGAAGTGGGGTCAGAAATATTTCAAGAGCCACAGAGTGTGTATGAATTCCCTGAGGCATAGGCCCCACACTCTGCTAGGGACTTACTGAGGCCTTCATAAGAGCTCAGTAAATCCTATCCCATAACCCCACTGATGAGGGTCCCAGGGAAATGAGACCAGGATGAGAGGATTAAAAAAAGTAAATATAATATATATAATACAAGGCCCAGTTCTATCAAACCTTCCTTCAAGACCTAAAACCACTTCTTCTCAAATAATTTTTCACAATTCAAAAAGAGGGAATGCTCCTAATCACCTTTTATGAAGCCAGCATTACTCTAATATCTAAACTATAGAGTCCCAACAAGAATAGAAAGCTATAGACCAATATCCCTAATGAGCTTAGATGCAAAAATTCTCAATAAAATCTTTGCAAACTGAGCACATCAAAAGCATCATCCACCTCAATCAAGTAGGTTTCATTATAGGAATATAAGGATGGTTCAACATACAAAAATTGATAAATGTAATTCATCACATAAGTAAACTTAAACACCTGAATCCAAGATTATTTCAACAGATGCATGAAAGTCCTTTGACAAAATACAACACCCCTTCATGATTAAAACACTGGAGTGACTGGGGATGGAAGAAACATATCTGAACACAATGGCTTTTTATATTGTACCTAAGGTCCAGGTCACACTAAATGGTGAAAAAATCCAAAGTGTTCTCATTAAGGCTTAGAACAAGTCAGTGGTGCCCACTCTCACCATTGCTTTTCAACATAGTACTTGAAGTTTTCAAGCAATAATACAAGAGACATAAATAAAAGGAATACAGATTGGTAAGGAAGAACCCAAAATAGCCCTATTTGCAGATGACATGATTTTTTATATATAAGTGACCCAAAAGATTCTACCAAAAACTTATAAAATGATAACTTATTTCAGTAAAGTGACAGGATACAAAATCAATACATACAAATCAGTAGCCTTCCTATATGTCAAAGATAAATATATGACACCATCCCATTTTCAATAGCCACAAAAAAATAATAAATACCTTTGAAAATCACAAACCAAGAAAGTAAAAGACCTATACAAACAAAATACAAAAACACTGAAGAAAGATATGGAGGACACAAGAAGGTAAAAATACCTCCCATATTCATGGATTGGAAGAATCCATATTGTAAAAATGGCCATCCTCCATTATAGAAAAAATTCATATGGAAGAATTGAAGGCCTCAGATAGTCAAAAACATTCTCAACAAAAGAAATATGTCTGGAGGTATCACCACACCTGATTTCAAGATATATTACAAAGCCATAGTAATTAAAACAGCATGATACTGGCCCAAAAACAGACAAGAGATCAGTGGACTAGAATAGAAGACACATCTCTTAATTCAAGCAACTATTGCTACCTGATCTTTGACAAAGTTGCCAAAAATATAGAAGAAAAGACAGCATCTTCAACAAAAGGTGCTGGAGAAATTGGATAACCACATGTAGAAGAATGAAACTACACCTACTTCTCTCACCCTTCACAAAAGTCAACTCTAAATGGATTAATGACCTTATTATAAGACCTAAAACTATAAATCAACTAGAAAAAAAGCAGGAGAACACTCCATGATATAGGTGTAGGGAAAGACTTCCTGAATAAGACCCCAGTAGTACAGGAAATAAGATCAACACTCAACCACTGGGACCTCATGAAACTAAAAAGCTATTGTACAAGCAAACCATCTAAGGGTCAATAGACATCCCACAGAATGGGAGAAAATCTTCACTATGTATACCTGCAACAAAGGTCTAATACCTAGAATCTACAAAGAACTCAAAAAAAAAAAAAAAAAAAAAGTCAAACAACCCAGTTAAAATGAACAGAGAATTCTTAAAAGAATTGAGAGTTGCCATTAAACACTTAAAGAGATGCTCAACATCTTTAATAATCAGAGAAATGAATAATAAAGATGTGGTACATATACACAATGGAATTCTACTCAACAGTGGAAAAAAGAATTTGTGGAAAAAAGAATGGAGTTGGAAAACAGTCATTCTATGCAAGGTCACACAGAAACAGAAGGGGCAAACATTGCATGTACTCTCTCACTTGCAGTTCCTAACTGCTATCAATTGGAGATGAGTGCAAATGGTAGTAAGCATCAGGAATATGGGCATATAACCAGAATGAGACAAGGAAACAGAATAAATATGAAGAGAGGAGAGAAGGAGTTACTTGATAGATTAGGGAAGAGATGGAATATAGGGTGTGGGAAGATTTTGGAGGGGTATGGAGGGTGGGGGTGAAGTACACAAAAGTTAAGACAACATGAATCAATTCCATAGAAACACCTCTTTTGGCTAGCATCTCTTTATTAGGGGGGAGGTGGGATAGTCTGGACAGAAGGTAGAAAAAGCTTAACTTTAAAACCATGGACTCTGCTGGTAAATCTCATGCCAAGAATTGGGTTGCTCTCCACAGTGAGCTGTTTCCCAGGGAGACATATCAAGTCACCAAAACAATGGAGGCCATTGCCAAAGCACTTGAGTATCTGCCAGCGGTAAAAGGTAAGACACTGTTGCTGAAGGCACCATAGGTTGTGATCACAGGGCATTGAATGACCATGCTGAAACTGAAAGGGGAACTAATTCCTACCTGGCTAGTCCTCGTAGTGCTGTAAAGCCCTATGGGAACTGCTGAAAGACAATGGTCACCAACAGCATGAATAAGTAGGGGGCCCTTCAGACCATGAAGTCAATCAGCCAGACAAGAATGCAATAGTGGTGCACAACCTCTGCCAGTAATCAACAGTTCTCTGCTTAGACATAAGACATGCTCGGTGGGAGTAAATTCATATCTGGTACTGGAATCCAAGTCAGAAACCCATAGTCAGGAAATTTCTAAGACAAGCCCCCACTGCTCCCTGGACAAAAAGAGTGGGCTTGCACACCATAATTCCCTCAAATAATTTTGCATGTCCCCTTTAACCCAAGCTTATCTTACTCTTGGTTGGAGAATTTGTTTTATTTTGCAGAAGGCAGAGAAAGTGGAGGAGAACCAATTTATATTGATAAGACAAAAAGATAGCCTACCACCCACCATGATATATGTCACCTCTACCACATCTGCCAGGGCCCAGGAGAAATTTCAAAAGAAGTTGTGACATGAATGCTGTTCTTCCTGCTACCCTGACAACCAGCTAGCTCCAGGGCAATGGTGACAGGCACAATGAACCATCAAAACCCATCAAAGTAGAAATCCAAAGGCTACAGAGAGATCAACAACACTAAATTGGATTGCCAATAGACCTGTCATAGCTCAGGGAACTTTGCAAAAGAGGGGGCAGACAGATTGTAAGAGACACAAAGTGGCTAGGAGTACCCTGAGTCACAGTCCCCATTCTACCTCACAAGGACTGACTGAGGCCTTCATGATCCCACAGCGAATACCATAACTCCACTGAGCAGAACCCCAGGGAAACAGTAGCAGGCACAAGGGGATAAGAGGAAAATCTGTTATAATATGTATAAAATAAAATAAATGTAAAAAAAACTTATAAAAGTAGAAAATAAGAGGCTGGTGAGAGCACAACACTAAAGGAGATTTCTACCATGCCCACCAAGACTCAAGGAATATCATGGAAGAGGAGGTGGAAAGAACGTAAGAGCCATAGGATGTGCAGGCACACTTTGGTACTGTCCTCCTGACATGAACTGACTGGTGTATTTATGACCCCGCATTGGTTACCAATATCCCCCCAAACAACCTGCACAGTGCTGAGACCATCAACTTTTTGACATGGAAGATAGAAGAGGACAAAAGGAAGAAGACAACAAAACCGACAAAGGACTACCTTAAAAGAGGAGGGTCTTCAGGGAATTGGTTGTGGTGGAGAGTGAACAAAAAAAGAAATAAGGTTAAAAGGACAGGAACACAACAAAATTACTGTATGTTCATATATTAAAGTTCTTAATTAAAAAATAAGAAAAGAAAAGCTGATGATGATGTGGAGAAAGAGGGACCCATATTCACTGTATGTAGATGGTGCAACCATGATGGAAATCAGAGCAGAAGTTTCTCAAAAACTGAAAAATAGATCTACCATCTGACCCTGCTCTACCATTCCAGGGCATGTACCCTAAGGACTCTGCACTGTACTTCAAAGATACTTGCTCATTCATTTTATTTTTATTTTTATTTTTATTTTTTTGGTTTTTCAAGGTAGGGTCTCACTCTAGCTCAGGCTGACCTGGAATTCACTATGTAGTCTCAGGGTGGCCTTGAACTCATGGCAATCCTCCTACCTCTGCCTCCCGAGTGCTGGGATTAAAGGCGTGCACCACTACACCCGGCTCTCATTCATTTTTGTTGCTGCTGTATTCACAAGAGCTAGGAAATAGAACCAGCCTAGATGCCTATCAACTGATGATGGGATTATAAGTGTATAAAACACATCTGGTGTTCTACACATTACTCAGCTATAAGAAAAATGAAATTATGAAATTTGCATTAAATGGATGAAACCTGAGAATATCAACTGAGGTAACTCATACTCAGAAACACAAGCACCATTACTCTCTCATATGCAGATCCTAGCTTTTAATGCCTAGATTATTGGGTATAAGTCAAATTAAGTGTCTGTATAAGCCAGGAAGCTGAAGCCAGAAAAGGGCCATGAGGAAGGAAGGGTGTTGTAAGGGCATAGAAGAATGCATGGAACACAAAAGAAGAGGTGGGATAATAGTGGAATAGAAAGGTTTAGGGGAGAATGAGAGGAGTATGAGCTTGAAGGAAAGATGAACCAAAACTAAGGACATGTGAATAAGTCATGTGGAAACCTACTACTTGGTAAGCCAAACTTAAAAATATAATTATTTTCCAAGTGTTTAAATGAAAGTCTACTACATGGATAACTAAAAGTGCTTGTAGAAGCCATAGGGTATTAGTTGACAATTCCAGTGCCAGGGATAAGGTATTTCCCAAATAGCTGTTGGCCAGGGAGGCCCTAAAACCACATTGGCTATTAACATTGCTCTTGATTGTCTGCCAAAACTTGATGGTAATTTCTTATTGCTGAAGACAACATAAACTTTGTTTGCAAGACATAAAGAAACCAAGCTGGAACTGAGCTGGAAGCTTCTTCCCTTTCTTAATGCCAGAAGGTACTATACAAGCATATATGGAAGAAAAGTCACCAACAATCCTATCCAGCCATATGCCCTGTGTACTTCATAATCAACCTGTAAGGCAAGATCGGTTCACTGGTGCAATAGTGGCAGAAGAGTTATGGAATTATGGGTGCACCCAGTTGGTCTCTGATTGGATTTGAGGCTAGCTCCACAGGAATGAAAACATGCCTGGTACTATTAATTTGGACAAATGCCTGAGGATAAGGTCTTAAGAATGGTGGTGATATGGGAGGGAGAGAAGTAATGCTGTGTTTATGCTAATTAGCCAGCATGTCAAACTCCCTTGTAAATACCTATGCTTGTCCTCATAGATTGGTACTGCTCACAGCCTCAAACAGAAGTCTCTTAATACAAAAGGTAGAGGTGAATAGAGATATATAGAAGGCAAAGTTACCAAGAACAGTGACTAGTTTGTGATCAGTACTAATTATGACATAAAAACTATACTCTTCAAGGCTGAGGAAACCTCACAGAAGATAAGATGAAAAGAATGTAAGAGCAAGAGGAGGACAAGTGGAGCTGCGGAATGCTATCTTCTTGTACAAGTCCCACACTCATGAATGTACAGCAGGTGTGATTTCCTGAATGTGCCTATCAATATTTCATCATAGATGAGGGAGGAATCCAAAAGACCTCACATCTCCCAGAGTAAATAGTGGAAACTGTTGATTGCTGGGAAGGAGAGAGTCATACCCTTTAGTGGTATAGTAAATGGAATAACCTCCAGCTCATGATTATGCAAGTGACCCTCATTTAATCAATGGGTCAAAAAAAATAATAAAGCCGGGCGTGGTGGCACACGCCTTTAATCCCAGCACTTGGGAGGCAGAGGTAGGAGGATTGCTGAGAGTTTGAGGCCACCCTGAGACTACATAGTTAATTCCAGGTCAGCCTGGACCAGAGTGAGACCCTACCTCGAAAAACAAAAGACAAAACAAAACAAAATAATAATAATAATAGACAAGGGATAGAAGTAGGATCTAATGGAAAGAAGACTTTTAGCAGTAGAAAAGAGATGGTAATTGGGATAAGAGGGATCAAAATACATTGTAGTCATGTATGAAAGTATCTTCATAAATTTAGAAAAAAGAAAAATAATTGTGTTTTCAATAGCATAGAAAAGAATAAAATATCTATCAGATAATATATAATATATACATATATATGATGAGTTATTACATAGTAGAGAAAACTACTCTAACAATTTCTATTGGGGAAGGAAATATTTTATTCATTTTCAGAGAAAAAAGCCATTTTTCATTTCAGATATTTATAAACACTCAAAGAACAGCTTATCAAATGTGGCAAATATTTTGTCTCAAGTAGTTGAAGATCTTGAAAAGGAAATAGTAGCAGAAGAAAGGCAAGAAAACCAGTAGCTTGTGAGATATAGAAATGATTGGAAAACTCATCATTGAAGATGAGAATAAACAACTGAAGCAGGAAAATAAAACTCTCTTGAAAGTTGTTGGACAGCTGACCAGGTAGACCAGGTTCCATGTAGAAGCAACTACTGATCACATATAACAGTTTATGCTCAGATGGTGTACTGTACTCAATACATTAACCTAACTGTGTAATTTATTTATAGAAAATGGATAATTACTTTCACAATTATTTCTTTTTCATTCCTAGTATTTAAAAATGCATCAACCTTGCATTTCACAAATAAGTAACATTTTAGTTATTAAAGTGATAGGTAGTGCCTCCTTTGTTTTGTGTGATATTCAAATAGCATGTGGTTCAAAGTCACAGACATTGCATATGTTTATCTATGGTAGATCACTTTCTCCCTAAAGGAATATACATAGTCTTTGCTTAGATAATTCAAATACTTTGGGGGGCTTACCTAACAATGCCCTATTACTAATGTGTACAGACTTTTATGGGTTGAGGGTTGAAGACTTCCTCATAGAAACCTCTGTTTACTGTTGTTCTTTCACTCATTCTAGGTAATATAGAGTAGTGATAGACATTATTTTGTATGGCAATAATCTTTTAAAGGAAAGCTATTTTACAGAGTTATGTTCTAGTTGGATAAATATAAACTTAAGAAAATATTTGAACTGTGCTATAGGAAATGAAAATTTACTACTGTATGTTTGAATATTAAACATTTTAAAATTACTTTGACTTCTGAAAAGCAATATTTTATTTTTTAAGTAGGCACTATCTTTTAAATGTTTCAGGATATATTAGTGAATATAGGATATTTTAATAGTTGTTTATTCTTCAAGTCTCAAAATTGTGTACAGTTTTAGTGTTGAAGAAAATCCATGTTTTTATTATGTGCTTTAAAATCAGAACCAAAGTATTTTCCACGCTTAAAACAGTTGTACAGATATTGACATATGTAAGCAAAAGCAGTGCTAAAATACTTTGGCTAATTTCTAAGTTGGAAAGATATTGTGCTACCCTTTTTATCATGTGAGAGACTATTTCCATATCCCAAATTTAAATAACTTTTCTAACACTGGACATTTAAAGGCAAAAATTTTTGAAGAATTCCAAAATACTCTTTGTTAAATATCAAAAAGAATAGCTTATGACTTTGGCTGGTGAAATGAACATGTATTTTATCAGTCTCCTTGGAAATTTAAAATGATTGTATTATTTTATCTTACTTTAGAAAATCTGTGTCTTAGAATACAGACAATATATTGGCATCATTTCCCTCATTCCACATGGTAAGATAATATAACACTGTACAGTGTGCTTTTCTAGGCATTTTTGCATATATTATGCTCAACAATATGGTAATACAGAGTTAATTACTATATGTTCTTCAAATATACGATATTCTTGCAAACATTTTCAGTAAGGGGAGAGATAAGGCACAAACTTCATTTGGATTCAAGTTTAATGTTTTCTGGTATTAACAATTAGAATAAAAGCAATATTTTTTCTTCATATAATGTTTTATCTTTTCTCCCTAGCATTTGGTAGATAAGAAATTCAGAAGTCAAATTCCAAAGTGGAAATAATCTTTTGTTTTGCCAAAAGGATTGTTTTAAGAGCCATGAAAATGTGAAAATAGAAAAGAAATTTTATTAGAAAATGATTGTGTTTGGAGTCTTAAGGAGACTCTTTCTTGGCTCTTGAAAAGTGTGAGGCCAAGAGGGCCAGACAGACTTAATTGAGGATTTTTTAACTAAATTGAGATGGGGTTTCAATTCCAGTCTTGGGAGAAGCCATATCTCTCTAACCATCTCCCTTGGCTCTGCAGAAATTTCATGCAGTTTGATTGTGGAGAATAAGGTCCCTGGCTATGTGGAGCCATGCTTCTGATCCACACTATATGGTTTAAAAGAAAGTTAAATTCACTCCTGGGATCCATCCACATGTTCTTGATGTATTATGAAATGCAGTCTACGTAATGATCCTCATTTGAAGGAGTATGTGTCCAGGCAAGCCAACGGGGACAGTTTAGCTAAAGCTATTACATTCCACCATGAGTAAAGTATTGGGGCTGTTAGAAATAACTTAGCACCATGCCGTTTCCTTTGATCCCACTAGAAGCCACATGTGAGGGTGAGCACTTTTCCACAAATGGCAAGTGCCTGTATATGGGGATCTTTTGTGTTTATTGATACTGTTTACTGCAGGTAACAATCAAATCTGAGTAACTAGAATTTCCATCACTTTGCATTGGTAGACTTAGTTGCATTTAAATATTACAAGAGTGCTGGATGATCATTATATAATATTTAAATGATGTCAAAGCATGTAAAGTATAAAATAAGAGTGCTTTCCTTACTACACTCACCTCTGACCCCCTAGTGGAGACAGATGTCAAGAATTAGGCCTGTATACCTTTAGAATATTTCTAGGTACGTGTGTATTGTTTGGTTACTTTTAATATTAATATAGTCACACACATAAGTGCAACTTGAAATCAATCCATTTCATCTCTTACATGGTATGATATATCTTATTATTGACTATAGAGTAGTCATAATAAGAAATTCAGATGGCAGTGACCTTGGGATAACTCAGAAGGCACATGGTGCTGAGAAGTGACAGAGGAGTGTTCAGCACTGAAATATCTCTATCACATCTTCCAAGTCTCAGGGTCATTTGCAGAAGAGGTGGCAGAAAGAATGTAAGAGCCAAGGAAGGGTAGGAGGCCTTACAACGTGCTCCACCAGACACAAAATGGCCTGGATATCCATGACCTCACAGCACCTGTCACTACTTACACAAGACCATCATAATAGGAGGAAAAGATCATGACATCAAAATAAAAGAGAGACTAATTGAGAGATGGAGGGGGTATGATGGAGAGTGGAGTTTCAAAGGCGAAAGTGGAAGGGGCAGAATTATCATGGATTGTTGTCTACAATTATGGAAATTGTCAAGAAAAAATGAAATAAAATAATAAAAAAGAATTGTAAAGTGTATTAACTACTCCTATTTATCTTGTAAATAATGTTACCTTGAACATTCTTGTATATGTATTCTTGCCCACTTATAAAGTCTTAGAAGGAAATTTCTAAATTAACAGATATAAAATTTTAATCATTATTGCCAAACTCCCTTCTTTGCTCTTTCTCTCCACTTTTATCATCACTATATATAATATTTATATAATGTTTATTACATTAACTAGTATCTGATCTGATTTATACTGCAAGATTTGACAAGTATGGGTGTTCCAAGCCTAGCACTCATCCTTGGTTGGAAGCTACTCTGGCAGGCTAGAAACCCCAGAGTAAGATTCTTCAGTCCTTCTCCTACTACCTCTATTCTTGCTTACAAATGGGATTTATGAAGATGTAATACTAGTAATTCCATGAAGTTTACATGGTTCCTTCCATACCTTGTTACATTTGATCCTCACAAAGTTCTATTAAATATAAAAAGTAGTTTTTGTCTTGGGGACTTAGAACTTTTAACAACTTTCTTAACTCTCCCATGATCAAAGTCCATGGTTTACACACCATTTCCCCCTCTTCCTCTGTGGATAACATTGAAGAATTCAATGGCTCTCCTTTTATAATGTCCACTATGTCTAGAGTTTAAAGACGAGTCAAGTGGATTTGAGGATTCAAGAGATTGTGGCTTAGAAGTATCTGTTTTGCTTACAAAAATGTTTTTGCATTGAATATTCTGGTATGTTTCACAAGATGACCCAGGGTATTATGTTTAGGAGCAGATAGTTGGCAAAGAGCTAAGAGGTCTCATGGTCACCTTTTCTAGCAAGTGTAAGTGCCAGAATTGGGTTCAGATTTGTCAACTCTAAAGCCTTTTTGTGCATTATTCGGTGCACTCCTTCTCATAGGCCACAAATTCTCAGGGAAGAATATTAATGCATTCTTTCCTTACAGACAAGTTACATGGGAAGCCACATTTTCAGAAGACTGAATGCTGAGCATGGGATCAGAGTAAGGAGAATTAAGGGTATTCTTGTTAATTTCAGCTCAAGTAGCTGAGATGTACTTTATTTTTTTTATTATTTTTATTTTTTATTTATTTATCAGGGACAGAGAGAAGGAAAGAGAGATAGAGAGAGAAAGAGAGAGAGAATGGGTGCGCCAAGGCCTCTAGCCACTGCAAAGTGAGCTCCAGATGCATGCACCCCCTTGTGCATCTGGCTTACGAGGGACCTGGAGAATCGAACCGGGGTCCTTAGGCTTCACAGACAAATGCCTTAACCGCTAAGCCATCTCTCCAGCCCTGAGATGTACTTTATTAGGGGTTACATAGTCAAAACCAGGAAAGATTCAAAGAATTGTAGCATAAATGGAAGAAGTGAGTCATGGAGCAGGGAATAATGAGGGCTTGTGAGGATTGTAGCAAAGTGGACCATACATAGCTTTCTAAACGAGGCAGCTGTTACACTGTATCTCCACCCCAGTGTGGCCAGCCTGGTTAAGCCAGATCTTCCTACCTTTTCAAGAACAGCTAAAAAACCTAGATCTTTTTCTATGTGGAATTAGGTGACAATTTTGAAGTAAAAATTACTGTAAGTCATTATAGTATAAAACAGACAACCTATCAAGAGCTGTTGTCTCATATTTCAATATAAAAAGGTATTTCACCAAGAGTAGAAAACAACACTCTAAACTGCTTACAAGTGGCTTCTTTAAACAGATTAATATTGACATTTTTCTGCTTTTCCTCTGTATCCTTTTATTTGTGTGTACATGTTTGGTTTGCAGATGCGGAAGTCAGAGGTTGATGGCAGGTGTCTTCCTCTGTTGATTTCCACTTCTTTTGTTTGTTTGTTTTATTGAGTCAGGGTCTCACTTGAATCCAAAGCTTGCTGATTCAGTCTAGCTAGCCAATTTGCCCTGGTGATCTTCTGTCTTTGCCTCCCAAATGCTGGTCATCATGACCCCCAGCACTTACATGGGTACTGGCAATTTGACCTTTGGCCCTTACTCATAGATGGTAAGTGCTTTATCCACTGAGCCATCTCCCAAGCCTGACTACCTAACTAACTGTCCTTTATTTATAGTAATTCTCCTTAAAGAGCTGAGTATTTTTTTTAATTCCATTTTTTCTTGGTCAATAAAAGACACATTTTATCTGTTTCCTTGGGAAGTATATTAGCTACTTTTCTCATTATGGAGACCAAATATCTGATAATAAACAACTTTAAAAGGGTAATTTTAGCTCACCATTTAAGAGGGTCAGGTTGAAAGAGAGAAAGGGAGAGAGAGAAAAAAATGTTCAGCTTGATTTCTCCTTGTTATTCAGTCTGAGACCCTAGGCCATGGAATAGTGCTCCCCCTGTCCCCCCCCCCCACAGTTCAAGTAAGTTTACTCATCACAGTTAACCTAATCTAGAAAATCCCTCACTTAAGAATTTGTCTCCTAGGCAATTCTAGATCTTTTAAGTTGACACCATTACATGCCCATCCTATGTCAACTTGACACCTAAAAATATGACTTTTAAGCCATAATCTTTCGCCTCCTGTTTATATAGACTCATGCCATCTCATAATCTAAAATGAATTCAATCCAATTGCAAAAGTCTCCATAATCTTTAATAGTTCCATTATTAAAATGTTCAAAGTCTCTTCTGAGACTCAAAGCAATTGTATATCTAAGAGTCCCTATAAAATTAATAAGCAACTTATATACTTACAATATACAATGACACAGAGTAAATATTCCCAATCTAAAAGGAAAGAATGGGAACATAGCAAGCAAAGATTAAACCAAAACAAGCTTGAAACCCAGCAGGTAAACACATTTTCTCTCACCTCATATCTTTATTCAGGAACAATGATGCTCATCCACACAAGCTTGATTCTAACATTTATCTAAATCACCATAAGAGTTTAATTATACTCTCTAAAATATGTATCCATGGCTTTCAATGTAAGCAAGCTTCTTGAAAATTTGTTATCTGGACTATAACTTTCAGTGAAACATTATCAAGAAAATTACCTCCATGTGCTTCTTAAAAATCCTATCATAAGCTGGGCGTGGTGGCCCACGCCTTTAATCGCAGCACTCGGGAGGCAGAGGTAGGAGGATCGCTGTGAGTTCAAGGCTACCCTGAGAGTTAATTCCAGGTCAGTCTGGGCCAGAGTGAGACCCTACCTCGAAAAGCCCCCCCCAAAAAAAAATCCTATCATAACACCACAAAATTCTTTCCCTACACCTGAGTGTTGGACATAATTAAACAAACTTGAATCCTATGCAGTTAATTCCATGATCTTGGACACATTGACTATAACTTTGTGAGTTAAGTTTCTTCAACTGAAAATGAATTATATCAATATATACTTTACACAGGTATTAGTGTTGGGATTAAGCAAGATAATGTATAATAAGGACACACACGTTTATAGTAACCTTTTAATAAATAGTGACTGAAAGTACCCTGTCACTGGAGAGAAACTGAAAATGGTCCTTAGGCATGGAAACTAATTTCAAACCACTCAGGAAATATCTTAAATGACTGCACACATGATAGATGTGTGTGCTTAGATCTCTGTGCTCATTCAGTCCTCACAGTGAGGAAGGAGGTAGTGAGGATGGTAGACCAAGCTCCTCACCTTCCTGACCTGCTTCCCAGTCTGTGTAAACTGCAGGCTGAGATCTCACAGCCTGCCAACTGGGGATGGTGAGTACAATTATTTCCCAACCCTTTGAAATTCCAGCCTAGAGTATTTGTTGACACCATCA
The DNA here is from genome assembly GCA_036365145.1 of Orientallactaga sibirica. Classification (NCBI taxonomy): domain Eukaryota; kingdom Metazoa; phylum Chordata; class Mammalia; order Rodentia; family Dipodidae; genus Orientallactaga; species Orientallactaga sibirica. The sequence continues at coordinate 1,467,950 of JAEOAD010000025.1, forward strand.
CATGTGATTAGGACAGCAACATCCTTCTGCAGAGGACAGAATCCTTTGTACCCCACCCTCCCTCTGCCACTGGCAGAGAACAGGAAGTGGGAAGAGGGGGTAGCTGGGCCCTCTCCTCTTGGTCCAATTTCACACATTGGTTTCTCAGCATTGATAAATTGGTTACATTTGCCCTGCATTTGGAAGGCAGGGTTTCTAATAACACTCTGATCCCTTCAGAGAACATGAATCACTGGCATGTGGTGGGCTCTGGTTACCTCCTCCCGCACTCTCTATTGCTAAAGGTCCCACACATTAGCAGGGGTCAGACACTCGCCTGGAACAGACAGTCTAGGATAAGGGCCATTGCTTCAAGGCACTGTCACAGAGCTCAAAGATTTTCTTCCTCCAGAGGGAGAAAAGATAATTTTAAGCCCTGACAATGTGCAGCTTTCTTCAGCTGTCAATCCTACCTGCTTTGCATGTAGATTGAGAAAATGTGTGAGATTTTACCACAAGAATCAGTTTGGAGAATTCAAGGGATGGGAAGTGTGGGGAGGTGCCAGGAGAGAAAAACAATGTGTAGTGCAGATGTGTGAGCTCTGAGCTGCCCTGCACAGCTTCCTTTTTGAAGCCAGAGGACTATGGGGATGGATAGCCTGAATGAGGACAGTATTTAGTACATCTGTGTTTTGTTGAGGTAGCCTTTCTTCTTGCTATGAGTTAGAAGCCAGAAAGTTCCCACACCAAGGAAAAACTCTTGATCAGAAAAGAGACCCAGAACCAGGGTCAGCCAAACCTTCATCCTGCAGCAAAGGATAGGGCTGGGGAACTGAGCTCAAAGGACACTAGTTGACCTAGAACAGCTATGAGAATTAAAAGGGAAAGAGAGAAAAGTGGAATAAGAAATAAAGAGAGAGCGCAATATAACAAAATTTAATGTGTTCTATGTTTACCTCTATTTAGGAGAAAAAATATATAGTTTCCATAGAAAGAAAATATTGAATCTAGTCCCTGCCTTCCAGGAATTTTCAAATCACTTTTATTTTATAATTTATTTTTTTATTTACATTATTCTGATTTTACATTCATAGTGTTGACTCCATTATCCTCCTCCCCGTCCTCCCTCTTCCAAAGGGACCCTCATCAATGGGGAATGTGGGTCATGCGTTGTGAGGGTAGTCAAGAATTCTGGGGAATAAGCCAAGTCTCTGTGCATAATGCCCCAACTTGTGGCTCTAACATTCTTTCCACCCCCTCTTCCGTGAATTTCCCTGAGCCACATTAGGGTCATTTTAGTTCTATTTCAGTGATGAGGTTTTGGGAGCCTCTGTGTCTCTGGATATCTGGCTTAGTAGGAGTTGGATGTTCTCTGTGTTTATCTCTTTCAACCTTTTTCTGGTGTCGTGATCCCCAAGAACACTGAACTCTTGCCCTTCCCCCCACATTACTCTATAGTTTCAGCTGGGGCCCTGGTGAGGTGTGATTTGCTGATCCTCCCTTCAGATTGTTGTCCACAAATTCTCCAACAGAGAGAGAAGTTAGTATTAGATAGATGGGATGGCCATAGATATTTTGGAGGGAATTTTATACATGTAGGCTCTCTTCTAGCCCACATTTGGTGGTATCTTGATCTTGGAGACTGAGCTCATTTTTTGTACCTTGTTTTGACTTATTTCCCAGTTCCAGCAATGAGTTCCATTCCACTGAGTGGATCTATCAGCCAAATCAAGAGCAGTTGGTTACCCACCATGGCTGTGTGCCACTACTGCACTTGTTTGAGCATTACGTCAGGTTGTTTCCTGCTGGGTATCTTATACTGCAAGTTGTTTGGACAGATGTCGGCCATTATCCCCCTGTTGTTCGTGTAGCACCCTCTGGCACTAGACTAGCTGTCTGGGAACTGACCCTTTTCCAGATTCTGGCCAGGTCTCTCCATGTTTGGTTTCACACGAGTATGCTGTTTTCAACAGTAGTCATCAAGAACTCTGACAGAAATCTGTCTTTTATGGGAAACCTTGTAGGTGTCTCAGATCAACAGCTCATTGTGGAAGAATCACTTTTTAAAAAATCAGCTAACAAGTTAGTCCTGAGATAGTATATGACAGACCACAATCTAGGCAGTCACCAGTGCCTTGAGGGGAAGCTTGAGGAGTTGTATCATAAGACTGCCCTAGTGTGAGAGAGGCAGGTTGAAACTAGGCAGAGGTGAAGAGAAGGTATTCCTGAATCAAATTCGTAGTGCAAAAAAGCATGAGGAGAGTAATTAGAGGAATAGGGAACTAGTGGTCGTAAGACATGTGAAAAGAGAAAAATGGAAAATGGACACAGACTGACATTTAGTCCTTTACCTTGGCCTTTTTCATCTAAAGAAATTAGAAGTTTCTCATAAGATCCTATATAAATCCAGGCAATCCACCAACAGAGGAGTCAGTTGCTGGCCAGATTGAAAGGAACAAAAGGGGCTCATGCACGGAACCCAAGTACAAACCCCTCCCCCAGTGGACTCTGGGCCAGTCTGGTGCTCATAGCCTTCCTGTCCTATTGTTCTCTCTGGTTTGCAGAGTTCCCAGGAGACTCTTACCCTGTATATTCTTCCACTTTTTAATTTTGAAATATGTAAAATCTTTACAAAAGTTGAAAGAATACTATGTTGAACTCAAAGTAAACCTGAAATGCTCTGCCAATTAGATTTGATTCCATGTGAAATGCAAAATGATGAACTGGGTGAGGACAAGGCAACAGTGAACTTTGTTCATAGTATTTGCTAATTTCTGGGTTGTAAAAGTTCTCACCATGAATGTTTCAAGCTACTAATGCTCTTATAAATGGCCTGAAAAGTTTCAGAATTATTATCTGCTCTCAAAAGTTGGTATGATTGGGATTTGGCACGCCATATTTTTTTGAACTGTCTTAAAATTACTTTCAAATTGCATGTTACTGAAATAAGTACCTGATTCAGCATGCATCTTGGAAGAATAAGGACATTCTCCAACATAATCACTTCATTATTTGGCTTAAAATATGGCAATATATTTATTAATATTATTTATTAGACATTTCCAACTAAAATTCTCCAGCTGTCTCCACATGTCTTTCAGTAGTGTTTTTAAAGTTGTATATTGCATTTAATATTAGTTTCTTTTAATAATTTTTATTTTTAATTGACAACTAATCATATATATGTGTGAATACAATGTGATATTTTGATATATGTAGGCATTGTGGAATGCCTATATCAAGATAACATATCTATTCATATATCATTTTATTATTGTTTTAAGTAAGAAAAATTTAAATTTATTCTTGCAGTGATTTTGAAATATATGTTTTGTTGTTGTTAACGAAGGTCATTTTGCTATATGAAGTATCACAAAGACTCATTCCTCCAGGATAAATGGGACATTGTACCCTTTGGTTAAAGTCTCTTTATTCCTCAGTACTCACTTCAGGTTCTGAAAACCACCCTTCTATGTTCTATTTTGAGGAATACAGGCCAAACTCTGTGTAAAACGTTCCACATTCTGAACTGAAAGGGTTGTTCCTCATGGTCAAATTTAGCTTAAGCATTCTTTGATAATATATTCCATGAATATTCTTGGTGCCAGGTATGCCTCTTCTTTAAAGGCTACAAAGGAACATCAGATTGCTCCATGATTCACAACATGGACAAAGTACATACCACCAAATCTTCTCTCCATTGAAAAGGTGCTTCCCCTATTGCAATTATTAAACAGTTTGTGGGTAACATATTCATGATGCATGAATATTCTACCACCTAAAACCTTTTACTCAAAGGTTAGCATCAATTGGCAATCCTTGACTAAACCAATCATTGTATCAAGGTCAAAATATAGTAATATAGTAGTCCTTGCATATTTATTAAGTGGTCTTTTTAAAACACAAGTGTTTCCTTTTAAACTATCATTATTGATTTATGAATTTTTTAAAAATTCAAATGAATTATAATCCATTACTGTCATTTCCTTCTTGATGTCAAAAAATTAGCCCAAACCTGTTCAGTGGGAACCCCTTCAAACAGGGTCCTATGTCATTTTGACATAACCCCATTAATCGTTAAGCATTTCCTGTCTTTCTGGCACACCAAGATTCCCCAGGCTTACATGTGTTTGTCCTACTGAGGACCAGAGCAGTTATTTCTTCAGAGTCTTGACTTCTTTAAAGTAAAATGATATTTGGATATCAAGATCTGGGCACTAAGAGTGCTCATTACTTACTGTATTTAGATTCTTTTGAGAGCTGACATGGTTGAGAAAATACATGTATATGATTTAGGCATGTGTCACTTAGTGGGGACATAGTCTGAAAAAAATCTTCACTGAGTATATTTAAATAATTATATAAAGATGGCTACAATGTTAAAATTTAATGCAACCTTCTGATATCAATATTGTGTGTGAAGTCTGTTATTAATGGAAACATTGTCATATCAAACTAGACCATACAGATGAAAGTGACCACATATATAATATCTAATTTATAAATAACAAAGGAGAAATTTGGACACAGAAGTATATGTGGAAGGAAAATATTCTGAAAACACAGGAGAAGATGGTCACCTATATGCCAAGGGCAGGCACCTGGATTATATCTTAATCACAGCTCTCAGAAGGAGCCAATCTTTCAGAAACCTTAATTTTGGAAAGAACATTGAGAAAATGTACTTCTATTGATTAAGTCATCCAGCCTATGGTATTTTGTTATGAAAGCTCAAGCAAATTAATAAATACACCACAACAACTTGTCTCAAACTTAGTAGAACCCTCCCACACACACATATTTATTATCATAAATTTTTTTAAGTTAGAAGTCTGGTATGGATCACACCAGAATAAAATCAAGATATCATCAGGGCTGCATTGCTTTGTGGGGCCTACAGGGATAATCTGTTTCTTGGATCACTGAAATTGTTGGCAGAATCTTGTCCCTTGTTGTAGGACTGAAGTCTTTGTTTCTTTACTATTTATTTGAAGGGCATTCCAAGCTTCTTGAGACTACGTGCATGCCTTGGAGCATGGCCCTCTTCTTCCATTTTCAATACCTGAAGTCAGGTTGAGTTCTTCGACTTTCTCTTCCTTTTTCTCTTATTGCATCTCTCTTGATACTCCTTGAAGGCCATCTCATGTCATTGGACTCACTCAACAATCTGGAATAATCCCCCTATAATAAGAAAACCTGAATTCCATCTACAACATTCCTTTTGTCATGTAACTAACATAGTAACAGATTACAGGTGCAGAGGTTTCCTGGGAAGGAGGGCATTCATTAGTCTTTCTACTATAAAATGACATCAATATACATACATTTTATCCAAAAACATTATACTAGTTACTTTTTTATTATCAACAACATATTTCATACGATATCATGTGTTGGTACCTTTTTTTCCCTCTTCCCCATTCCATTGGGGACACTCCTCAGTGGGTTACAAGTATTCCCTACAGGGTTGTGGTTTTTGTGTTGTGGGAGCAGCAGTCAGTTATTTAGGGGGGGTGACGGGGAATGCCTCTGGGCATGATGTCTCAACCTTTGGCTCTTACAATCTTTCCACCCTCTCTTCCACAAAATTGCCTGAGCCATGGTGGGTGAGTTTTAAGTCTACTTCAGTGATGAGCTTTTAGGAGCCTCTGGATCTCTACTTTGGTGGTTGTTGACTCTCTTTAGGGTCTGTCTCCTACACCCTGGCACTGATTATCAGGATGAGCGTGGAAGCAGCACCCATGTCTTCCCAATTCCATTTTGGTTTGGCTGAAGTGTGAGGGGTAGTTTTTTTCCTCTGGTCTCACTAACTTCTGAAAAAGAACAGATTCTGCAATGGAGAGTGAAGTCAGCATAGTTTAAATGGGATAAGCATTATTAATTTAGGGAGAATTTGATGTATGTAACCTCTCTTTTAGCCAAAGACTATTGAGAGCCTGACAATGGAGAAAACAACCTTGGTCTCCTTTAGATTCTGGGTTCCCAATGGGTTCCTTTACACCGAGTGGATCTCTTAGCCAATAAAAAGCTATTGGTTACCCACCAAGGCTGTGTGCCATTATTGGGCTGGCATGCACATCCTATAGGAGTGTTTGCTTCTGAGTACCTTAGACCTCTGGCTGCTCAGACCATTGTTGGCCATGTTCCCCCACTAGCTCATGTAGTGCTTTCCAGCACTAGATGGACTAACTGTCTGGGGACTGTCTTTCTTCTGGATTCCAGCCAAGTCTCTCCATGGTGTCTTTTGCAATAGGGTCTTACCAATTGACTCAGGCAGGTAATCAAGTGCTTTGACAAAAAGCTGTCCTGATTTGGGGAACTTGTAGATTACTCCAATCAGCAGCTCAATGTGGGTAGCAACCAATTTCTGGTACTGGAAGTTACTGGCCAGAAACAGAAATTTTTTCTTTTAAACTTAGGCTTCATCCCACCCTCTCCAGGGCCCTTCATTCAGGTGCTCCTCCCTTAGTCCTTTTTGAGGGTTATATTTTTAGGCTATTTCCAAGGATAAAGTGTTCTATGGTACCAGCTCATTTTGAATTTAGTTTTGTGATTGTTTTTCCCTGTCCCCTTTTCCTCCCTCAAAACCTTTCTGTCCCTATTGTCTGGGCCTTGAGTTTACTATATGGTATGTCAGCAACTTGAGCAGGACCAGGTTAGTAACCACAGATAAGAGACACCATGCAGCATTTGTCTTTCTGTAATAGTGTGAGTTTGTTGAATATGATATGTTCTTTCCATGTTTCTACAAATTTCATTGTATTATTTTTTCTTACTGCTGAGTAGAATTCCATTGTGTAAATGTACCACAGCTTCATTGTCCATTCATCCAATGATGATGGGTATCTGGGTTGATTCCAGTTCTTAGTTATAATGAATTGAGCAGCTATAAACACGGTTGAACAAATATCTCTGTAGTGATGCACAGAGCATTTAGGTTAAATGCCTAATAAGGGAATAACTAGGTCTGTTGGTAGCTCTATGTTCATCCTTTTTAGAAATCTCCATATTGATTCCCATAGGGGTTGAACAAGTTTACATTCCCACCAACAGTGGATGAGGGTTCCTCTTTCCACATATCCTCACCAACATTTGTTGTTGTTAGATTTTTTAATGATTTCCATCCGTACTGGAGTAAGGTAGAATCTCATGGTTGTTTTAATTTGCATTTTCCTAATGTGTAGGAGTGTTGAACATTTTCATAAGTGTATGTTAGCCACATTATTTCTTTCTCTAAGAACTCCCTATTCAGTTCTCTGCCCCATTTTTGGAGTGGGTTGTTTGATTTTTTTAATTGTTTAGTTTTTTGAGTTCTGTGTAAATTCTAGATATTAGGCTTCTGTAGTGGTATAGCTGGCAAAGATTTACTCCCATTCAGTGGGTAATCTATTGGCTCTGATTTTGCTATGTTTGCTTGTGATAAAGCTTTTTAGCTTCATGAGATCCCATTGATTGAATGATTGTTTAATTTTCTGGGTTACTTGGATTTTGTTTAGGAAATCCTTCTCCACTCCTATATCATGGAGAAGAGTTCCAGGTCTTATATTGAGGTCTTTAATCCATTTGGACTTGATTCTTGTTTATAGAGAAATGAATGGGTCTAGTTTCATTTTTCGGCATATGGTCATCCAGTTTGTCCAAAACCATTTGTTGAAGATGCTGTCTTTTCTCCAGTCTACATTATTGTTGCCTTTGTTAAAGATCAAGTTGCTGTAGTTACTTCACCTAAGATCTGGGTCTTCAATTCTGTTTCATTGGTCTATGTTTCTGTTTTTATGCCACTACAATGCTGTTTTTATTACTATGGCTTTGTAATATAGCTTTAGATCAGGTATGGTGATACCTCCAGAGGTATGTTTTTTTGTTTTTGCTGAGGATATGTTTGATATCTGAGGTCTGCTGACATTCCATATGAATTTTGAGATCATTTATTCTATCTCTGTGGAGAATGATGAAGAATCTGGTTCTCAATTCTAGATATGTGTTTCTTTACACAAAGTGGAACTCTTAGCCAATCAGAAAGCTATTGGTTACCAGAGGAGTTTCTTTTGCTGAGGGTTTGTTTGGATAGCTGAGGCCTGGTGTCATTCCATATGAATTTTGAGATCATGTTCTCATTCTCTTTGAAGAATGATGCTGAAATTTTTATTGGTATTGCATTAAATCTCTATATTGCTTTTGGCAGAATTGCCATTTTCTACCTATCCAGGAGCATGGGAGATCTTTCCATCTTCTCAAGTCCTCCTCAATTTCTTTCTTGAGTTGTTTATGTTTTCATTATGTAAGTCTTTCACATCCTTGGTTAGTGTTATTCCAATATATTTAATTTTTTTTGTTGCTATTGAAAATAAGACAGTCTCACTGATTTCTTTCTCTGTATATTTGTCCTTTGCGTATAGAAGGGCTATTGACTTTTGTGCATTGATTTTGTATTTTGCCCTTTACTGAAGGAATTAATCACCTTTAGAAATTTTGAGATGGAGACTTTCAGGTCACTTATGTATAGGATCATGCCATCTGCAAATAGGGCTAATTTGATTTCTTCCTATCCAATTTGTATCCCTTTTATTTCTTTCTTCTGTCTTATTGCTTGGGCTAGTACTTCTAGTACTATGTTGAAGAGCAGTGGTGAGAGTAGGCAAGCCTGTCTTGTTCCTGATCTCAATGGGAACTCCTTGAGTCTTTCCCCATTAAGTATTATTTGGGTATTAGATGCTTTATATATAGCCTTTACTGTGTTGATCCAGTATTTTGATCATGAAGTGGTATTGCATTTTGTCAAAGGCCTTCTCTGCATCAATTGAGATGATCCTGTGGTTCTTATGGCCAAGTTTGTTTATGTGGTGTATTACATTGACTGATTTCCATATGTTGAGCCATCCCTGCATCCCTGAGATGAAGCCTACTTGATCAAGATGGATAATGCTTTTGATATGTTGTTGAATTCAGTTTGTGAGGATTTTGTTCAGGATCTTTGCTTCGAAATTATTCAGGGATATAGGCCTATAGTTTTCTTGTTGCATTTCTGTCTGGTTTTGGTATTAGGTTGATGCTAGCTTCATAAAAGGAGTTGGGGATGATTCTCTGGTCTCCAATTATATGAAACAATTTGACAAAAATTGGTTTCAGTTATTCAATGAAGGTTTGATAGAATTTGGTAGAGAAGCCATCTGGTCCTGGACTTTTCTTCTTTCTGGGGAGGTTTTTGAACCTAAGCCAGTAGGCTTTATAATCAAGTACCTTCAACTGCTGAGCCATGTTCCCAGCCAGGTCATATGTATCTTATAGAAGAGCAACTTGTATAGTTACTTACATACCCTTTTTCATAAAAGTACTCATAGCAAAGATATTTTTCTATCAGTGGCTCTCAAATTCTATACACACACCAGAACACCTCAAGGTTTTAGTAACAGATTCCTGTATCCAGCTCTGACTTAGTAGGTCAGAGGGGAGATCTGAGATTTTGCATTTTTAATGTTATTTTTACTTTATTTATTTTTGGAGAGAGAGACAGAGAGAAACAGATAGAGAGAGAGGGAGAGGGAGACAGATAGGGAATGGGTGCACCAGCAGTCTCTCAGCTGCTGTGAATGAAATCCAGATGCGTGCGCCCCCTTGTGGTCAAGTGCGGCATTGCGCCCTTGCATCACTTTGCATCTGGCTAAACGTGGGACCTGGAGAATGGAACCGGGTTCTTCGGCTTAGCAGGCAGGTGCCTTAACCGCTAAGCCATCTCTTCAGCCCATGTTATTTTTAAATTTTAAGCCCTTAGGTTGATGTGAGGTCATTGGTCAATATCGAATGTTGAGAAATCTTTCTATACAAGGATTTCCTGAAATTAGAATTTCAGGGCCAAACCATGCAAAATTTTCATTTTGATAATTATCTTCCATGTAGATTCTATCATTTAACATTCATACCTGTGGTTGTACAAACATGTTCTTCTCTCAGCCTTGACCACATAGTCTATCATAATATTTACTTTTCTGTCAATGAAAAGGTAAGAATTAGTAGCTCAGTAGTTCCTTACATCCTTCTATACTATCCTATAATATACTATATGGCATCTTTATTTTTACAGCAGTGCCTATTTTTTTTTCACATACATGTGTGCAAATATGTGTGGTGTGATATGGTATGATGTGAATGCTATATTAATGTGTGTTAGCAGATGTACAGCAAGCCCAAGTGATTCTTCTGTTTCAGCTCCTCAAGATCTGTCAGGCTTGCTTGGCAAGCACTCTTATTTGCTGAGCCATCTCCCCAGCCCCAGCAGTGCCTAAATCCTAGACTGTAGAGAAAACTAATATTTAAAATTCATTAAGATAAAGCATTATGTTTTAGAGGCATTATATGATTTATTCACAAGTATCCAGACTATGTGAATTGATGTATAACTCCCATGAATATTTTTCAATACTTCTCAAATATCTGAAGCAGTTTTTATTCATCCTCATAGGATAATGGCCCCCAGGACCTAACTGGTAACAATGACTTCAGACCAAAGGATGACACTGAAATTAATAAATCATAATAAGTGCTTTCTTGGGATGAAGACATCAAGGTGTTCTTACTTTACAGGGCATTACAAAGAAGTATCACTTAATGACAGAAAATGAGCTCAGATTCACTCGGACTCAGGGCCCCAGATGCAGGAGATAGGTCAGGTCAGCAGGGAATCAGAAGTGTGCAAGGCAGCTCAGCTCTGTGACATGAAACTTGGCTTTGCTCAAATTTAGGCCCCAGGCTAGGGTAGGTATGGTAGGAAACAAAGCTCAAGGTGGCTCACCCAGCATAGGCCGTGGCTACAAATGCAAGTGGGTTGGTGGATAGGTAGTCAGGGAGTCAGGGGGATGAGGCCTGATGAGCTTTTGGTCCAGATCCTAGCCTACCCTGTGACCTCCAGTGGATCCACTATTGCTACATTCTCAGCAATACAAAGGGATTGTCTCCAGATGGGAAAAAACCCAAAGCAAGGCAAGATTTCCCAACCAAGTATGCCTAGTCCCATAGTGAAAGCCTCCAAAAAGAACTACTTACAGGACACTCCAGAAGAGAATTCCAAAACACAATCACGATAATTATATTCAACAAATTTAAAGAGGACATGAACAAATGCCTGGATTAAATATAAGAGAAGCAATTAGAGGAACAAATTAATGATTTCAAAGAGGACAAACAAAAAAAAATGCCTTACTGAATTCCAAGAGAACACAAGCAACTAAAAGTGTTGAGAAATTCAATCCAACAAATGAAAAAATTCACTAAAGAGAAAGTGACACTGAAAAAAAAAAAAAAGAAAAAGGAAACCACATGGCAACCAAAAATGAAATAACTTAACTGAAATATACCAATGCACAAGGTGGTGGTACATGTGTCTGGAGTTTGTTTGCAGTGGCTAGAAGCCCTGGGACACCCATTCTCCCCTCTCTCTCTCATAAATTAATAATAAAAATTTTTAAAATGCATCAAGGTTGCCGGACGTGGTGCGCATGCCTTTAATCCCAGCATTCTGGAGGCAAAGGCAGGAGGATCACCATGCGTTCGAGGCCACCCTGAGATTACATAGTGAATTCCAGGTCATCCTGGGCTAAAGTGAGACCCTACCTTGAAAAAAACCAAAAAATGAAAAAAAAAAATGCATCAAGGTAAATCATGCCAGCAGAATAGATTAGGTGGAATACAGAATATCACAACTTGAGGAGACAGTGGAAGAAATAGATAAGGAGGCCAAAATCAATGACAAGTTCCAAAAAATGAATGATGGGCTGGGGAAATGACTTAGTGGTTAAGTCTCTTGTCTATGAAGCCTAAGGACCCAGGTTTGAGTCCCCAGTATTCATGTAAGCCAGATGGCGCATGAGTCTAGAGTTCATTTGTAGTGGCTAGAGACCCTGGTGTGCCCATTCTCTCTTTCTTTTTCTCTTTCTCTCTCTCTCTCTCTCTCTCTCTGCCTCTTTCTATCTCTGCTTTCTCTCAAATAAATAAATATAAAAATATGAATTAGCAGAACATGAGAGAAATGTGGGACACCTTAAAAAGACCAAATATTAAAAATCATGAACATATAAAAACTTCAGGTCACGGGCATTAAAAATGTGTTCAATAAGTTATAGAATAAAAATTTCCAAATCTTATGAAAGAGAGGCCCATCCAGGTACAAGAGGCAAAAATAATGCCAAATAGATAAAAGGAAACACAACACATTATACATAACACTGAACAGGGAAAACAACAACAAAAAAGAGTATTAGAAGCTGCAAGAGAGAAGCAGTTCATCACTTATAAAGGTAAGTCCATCAGAACATTTGATTTTTCAATGGAAACTCTAAAATACAGAAGAGCTTGGAATGGAGTTGAAAGACCCCAGATACCAACCTGAACTACAATGCCCAGCAAGACCATCCCTAATAGTAGTAAAAGAAAAACTTTCTACAATAAAAACCAAATATATAAATATATGAGCACACAGCCATTACTGCAAAGAATACTGGATGGATTACTGCCCACTAAAAATAAAAATAATCATATTCAAAAGGCAACAGAAAGGGAAAAACAGAAAAGTTTTTAAACTGAATGAATACAAAGAAAACATGAAACACCACAGAATTCTCAACATTACAGGGATTAACTCACACACTTCCATAATATCTCTGATTATCAACGGACTCAACTACCCAACCAAAAGACACATATTAACAGGCTGCTTCAGAAAACAGGATTCATCCTTTTGCTGTCTTCAAGAAATTCACCTTTTGGGCTGGAGAGATGGCTTAGCTGTTAAGGTGCGTGCCTCCTAAGCCTAAGAACCCTGGTTCCAATCTCTAGCCATTCCAATCTCCAGGTCCCATGTTTAGCCAGATGCAAAGGGCGCGATGCCACACTGGACCACAAGGGGGTGCACGCATCTGGATTTAGTTTGCAGCAGCTGAGAGGCTGCTGGTGCACCCATCTCTATCTGTCTTCCTCTCCCTCTCTCTGTGTCTCTCTCTGTATCTCTCCAAAAAAAAATAAAAAAAAAAAGAAAAAGAAATTCACCTTTCATTATGCAGGGATGGTACAATATATGGAAATTGATAAATGTCATACATCATATAAATAAACTCAAGGACAGAAAATACAATATCATCTCAATAGATGCAGAAAAGGCCCTCAACAAAATGTAGTATCTCTTCATGATAAAAGAAATGCACCAAGGTAGGCCATACCAACAGAATAGATTATGTGGAAAGACAGATGGCTCAGAGGTTAAGGTGCATCCTTACAATACCCAAGGGACCTGAGTTTGATTCTCCAGTACACACATAAAGCCAGCACAAGGTAGCACATGTATCTGGAGTTCATTTGCAGTGACTAGGGCCACTGGTGCACCCATACTCTCTCTCTCTCTCTCTGTCTCACTCTCTCTATTTTTCTCTTTGCCTCTTTCACAATCTCTTAAGTAAATGAATATGTTTTTAAAAAAGAAGAACTTTAAAAACATATTGGAGAGAGTAGGGCTGTAGGGATCATATTACAAGATAATAAAGATTATATACAAACTTAAAACCAATATAACAATAAATGGGGAAAAACCTGAAGAATTTCTATCAAACTGTGTGGCAAGACAAGGGTATCCCTTCTCCCCACTGCTATTTAACATAGTACTTAAAATATTATCTAAAGACTAGAGAAAGAAATAAAAGAAATACAAGTTGTAAAGGGAAAATCCTTATTTGGAGATGATATGATTCTGTACATAAGAGACCCTAAAGCCTCCACCAAAAAAACTCCTACAGCTGATGACGTCTTTCAGCAAAGTGGAAGAATATATCAACACATAAAAATCAATATATACCAATGACAAACCTATGGAGAAAGAAAGAAGGGAAGCAATCCTAATTATACTAATCACAAAAATAATTTTTCTTGGATTATACCTAACCAAGGAAGTGAAAAACCTATACAATGAGAAAATTAAAACACTGAAGAAAGAAATTGAGGAAAATATGAGAAGATGGGAAGACCTCCCATGAGCGTGGATTAGAAGAATTAAAATAGTGAAAAAGGCTATCTTATGGAAAGCAATATACATATTCAATGCAATTCCAATAAAAATTCCAGCACCATTCTTCACATAAAAGGAAAAAACAACCACAAAATTGATATGGAAGCATCAAAAGCCTTGGGCAATGAAAAATGTATGAAAAATAATACTGCTGTACCCAGTTTAAGATATTCTACAGGATTTCTGGGTAAGATGGCAGCGTAGGAGCCATGCCAAACCAGCCTAGGGAAGGATTTAAGCAAAACCACAGCAAAATACACTCTTCTTCTGAAAAATGAAGGTGTATAGGTTCTCTTAGACATAGTGTAGAACCAGGAGAGACCAAGATCCACCACAAAGGAGGAAAACAGCCATAATCCCACTGAGGTGCTTGTGGCACTGATCCCTGAGGATAATGTACCTTCCTGGAACCGCCCACAAGGTGCCAGTGCTGAGCAGCAGCAGCAGAGATTAAACAAGGGGATTTTCCAACCTCATCAGCCTCCTTGCAAAGTCAAGAAATATGAAGGAAAGACAGCTGAAACAGCTAATGAGCTACTGAAAGGGATACAGGCAGAACTGCTGGAGCAACTCCAGTACAACTCCAGGCTTCCTGCACTCTCCCATCCCCCAACCATCAGAACCATGAACCTCCAGCATTCAGCCCCCTGTGGCTGGGCATCCAGCACTCTGGCTCCACAGCACAACAGGGAAGGATTGATGTGGGAACTCAGTATTGGTGAGATTGGAAGCCACACCAAAAGGTAATGAGGCTGACTGTCACAAAAAAATAAATAAATAACAGGTACATAGGCCTGCATTGTAAGTACTAATCTCTCCTTCCATGTTAGGGCAGGTTATGGATTACACATTCTTGGTTGGCTTTACCATTTTCCATTATGCTCTATTTGGGGGTTGAATATTGTTGCCTTTGATGCCTTCAGATTTATAGGGCTTTTATCTTTTGCTTCTGTAATTATTGGGGGAGGGTCTAATTCAGATCAAGGCTGACTTGGAACCCAATTCAGAACAGAATTCTCTACTTCCCAGCTGACAGGATTAAAAGCAAGACACACCTTTAGGGATTTGGGCTTTATAAGACTATCTGTTTGTTTTAATTCCCACACTTGCATACTCTGTGCTAGTTTTTATTGAATATGTATATTGCACAGTTGAAGTTTAAAATTTGTGAGTAAATTGTTCCACCCAGTCCACTAGAATACTTGAACAGCAGGCAAGCTCAACACCAAGGATTACTTCTTCTATTAAATGGGAGTACAAGGGCTATACTCTGCAACTTAAACTCATATACTGAAAGTATATAAAGTTGGATTTATACATTGAAGAACACTGCAGATAAGTAGAAAATCCAAGCCTCAAATCAATTAAGGATGCAAAAGTTGCTACATTATAATACAAGAAATACAAAGAATCAAGAAAATACAATCCCACCAAAAATTATAAATCTAGCAGAAGAGATAACCAATGAGACTGTTTTAGATGAAATGCCTCACAAAGATTTCAAAAAATGATTTTATCTATATTCAAAGAAATCAAAGGAGAAAACAAAGGAATTAGAGAAGAAAGCAAACTCCTGAAAGAGAACAGAGAAAACAATCTTAATGAAATGAGGTAATTATAAGACATGAGTAACGAAATAGAAATATTGAAGTAAAACCTGGCTGAAATTCTAGCTCTGAAAAACACATTCAGTCAAATAAAAAACTCTGTGGAAAGTCTCACCAGTAGAATGATTGAAGGAGAGAACTGAATATCTAAACTAGAAGACCAGATGGCAGACCTCTTACAGTCCAACAAAGAAAAAGATAAGTTAATAAGAAGGTATGAATGGGAATTTCAAAATATCTGGGACACTATGAAAAGATAAAACATTAGAATTCAGGGTTTAGTAGAAGGAGAAGAATTTCAATCCAGAGGCATAGCAGGCATTTTCAACAAAATCATAGTAGAAAATTTTCACCAAATTGGGAACGAAATTCCAATGCAGATACAGGAAGGAACCTCTCCTCACTATGTTATAATTGAACTACTAAACAACACACACACACACACACACACACACACACACACACACACACACACACACAAAGAAAATATATTGAAAGCATTTAGAGAGAGAGAGAAAAAAAATTCACCTACAAAGACAAGCCCATCAGAAAAACAGTAGATTTCTCAACACAAATTTTTAAAGCCAGAAGAGCTTGGAATGATGTATTCCAACTTTTGAAAGGTAACAACTGTCAACCAAGATTACTTTATCCTGCAAAGCTGTCTATACAATTTGATGGAGAAATAAGGACATTCCACAACAAACACATGCAAAAGGAATTTAGGATAACTAAACCAGCTCTACAAAAAATATTTGAAGGAATCATTCACACTGAAGAGAAAGCAAAATATACAATAGGAGGAAATAGAAAAATAAGCCATACTCAAATAATAGTTAAAACAAGTGAGTAACAGGAGAATAGGAGGCACTACAAAAAAAGAAGAACAGACAGAATAAATGCATACCTTTCAATGATAATTGTTAATATCAATGGCCTTAATGCACCAACCAAAAGACACAGGCTTGTAGACTGGATTAAAAGGCAGGATCCTGTCATTTGTTGCCTCCAGGAAACTCATCTGCCAATAAAAGATAGACACTGCCTTAGGGTGAAAAGATGGAAAACAGCATTTCAAGCAAATGGGCCGAAGAGACAATCAGGGGTTGCTATCCTAATATCTGAGAGGATAGACTTCAAACCAACATTAGGTAGGAAATATAAAGAAGGTCACTTTATACTGATTAAATGAACACTCCAACAGGAGGACATTACAATCCTAAACATATATGCTCCTAAGATGGTGGCTCCCAATTTCATCAAACAAATGCTATTAGACTTCAGGTCTGATATAATACCAAACATAATTTTAGTGGGTGACTTCAACACCCCACTTTCACCAATTGACAGATCATCTGGCAAAAAATAAACAGAGAGACAACTGGATTAAATGACATCATGGAAAATATGGACCTCACAGTTATATATAGAACATTCTATACAAATTCTGCAGAATATACATTTTTTTCAGCAGCATATGGAACATTCTCTAAAATAGACCATGTATTAGGACACAAAGCAAATCTTAACAAATACAGGAAAATTGAAATAATCCCTTGTACACTATCTGACCACAATGGGATTAAACTACAAATCAGCAACAAGAAAAACTACAGAGAATACAGAAATGCATGGAGACTAAACAGTGCACTATTGGATGTTGAATGTATCATTGAAGAAATCAATAAATTCATAGAATCAAATGATGATGAGAATACAGAATACCAAAACCTTGGGGACAGAATGAAGGCACTCCTAAGAGGAAAATTTATACCTCTACCTGCCTATATAAAGAAATTATAGACTTCACAAGTAAACAATTTAATGCCTTGGGAAAAGAAGAACAGGCAAACCAAAAACCAGTTGATGGGAAAAATTATAAAGACTAGTGCACAAATTAATAAAATAGAAAAAAATCCAAAGAATCAATGAAACAAAAAGTTGGTTCTTTGAAAGAATTGATAAACCCTTAGCAAATCTGACCCCACAAGAGACAAAAATTGATAAAGAGATGAAAAAGGCATTATTACAACAGATACCAAAGAAATTCAGAAAATCATAAGGACATATTTTAAGAATATGTATGCCTCTAAGTTTGAAAATCTGAAAGAAATGCATGATTTCCGTGAATGATATGACCTACCAAAATTAAATCAAGATGAGTTAAACCATTTAAATAGACTGATAACAAATACAGAGATCCAAGCAGTTATAAAGTCTCCCAACTAAAATGTCCAGGCCCAGGTGGATTCACTGGTGAATTTTACCAAACCTTCATGGAAGAACTAACACCACTGCTTCTCAAACTTTTCCATAAAATAGAAAAGGAAGGAACTCTACCAAACTCCTTCCATGAAGCCAGCATCACCCTGATACCAAACCAGAAAAAGACAGAACAAAAAAAAGAAAATCACAGACCAATCTCCATGAGGGAGATGCAAAAATTCTGAACAAAATATTGGCAAACAGAGTATATAAGAAAGATATTCAAACCAACCAAGTAGGCTTTACCCCAGAGATGCAGGGATGGTTCAACATATGCAAGTAGATAAATGTAATAAATCATATAAATGGTCTGAAAGGCAAAAATCAGATGATCATCTCAATAGATACAGAAAAGGTATTCAACAAAATCCAACATGCCTTCATGGTAAAAGTCCTACAGAAACTGGGAATAGAAGGGACATCTCTCAACATAATAAAAGCTATTTATGACAAACTTACAGCCAACATAATACTAAATGGGGAAAAACTTGAAGCTTTTCCATTAAAATGAGGAACAAGACACTTTTAGCAATGCAGCAGGATATAAAATAAACACACAGAAATCACTAGTTTTCCCAAATACTAAGAACAACATGCAGAGGATGAAATCAGGGAATCTGTCCCATTCACAATTGCTTCAAAAATAAATAAAGTACCTTGGAATAAACTTAACCAAGGAAATGAAGGATCTCTACAATGAGAACTTTAAAACACTCAAGCAAGAAATTTCAGAAGACACAAAGAAATGGAAAGACATCCCATGTTCTTGGATTGGAAGAATCAATATTGCGAAAATGTCAATCTTACCAAAAGCAATCTACACAATTAATCCCCATTAAAATTCCAATGGCATTCTTCACAGAAAAAACAATCCTAAAATTCATTTGGAAGTACAAAAATCTCAAATAACCAAAACAATTTTGAGCAACAAAAATGAGGCTGGTGGTATCACCATACCCAATTTTAAGCTATAATACAAAGCCATACTAACAAAAACAGCATGGTCCTGGCAAAAAAGACAGACATGTAGATCAATGGAACAGAATAGAGGATTCAGATGTTAATCCAGGCAGCTACAGTCATCATATTTTTTGACAACAATGCCCAAAATATTCATTGGAGAAAAGACAGCTTCTTCAACAAGTGGTGCTGGGAAAACTGGATATGTATATGTAGGAGGAAGAAAATATATCCTTGCCTTTCTCCATGCACAAGAACCAAGTCCAAATGGATCGTGGACCTCAATATCAGACATGAAACTCTGAAATTGCTAGAGGAAAAGGCTGGGGAAAACATTCAACATATTGTCATAAGCAATGACTTCATGAATATAACCCCAATTGCTCAGGAAATAAAACCACTAATCAACCACTAGGATATCATGAAATTACAAAGCTGTTGTACAGCAAAGGACACTGTGAACAGAACAAATGGGAGAAAATCTTTGCCAGCTACACATTTGACATAGAATTAATATCCAGAATATATAAAGAACTCAAACATCTAAAAATGTGTTCTACGTCCTTAGCCATCAGGGAAATACAAATTAAAACTACTTTGAGATTCTATCTCCTGTCAAAGTGGCTATCTTCAAGAAAACAAATGACAATAAATGTTGGAGATGATGCGGCAAAAGGGGCTTACCCTATTGCTGAATACTTCACATGTCTGAGTGGCAAGGGCACTGAGAAATCAACCTGATGCTGAGCAGAAAACCTTTTCCCTATAGACCAGCCAACTGAGAGCTTGAAAAAGCTGCATTGCATGCAGCCCTATGGAAGGTAGGAGTCATCAGCAGTGAAAACAGTGGACGCTGGAAGCCTCAAGTTTGTCCAGATAGTCCAAATGACTGAACGAGTGCAATAGTGGCATGTTTGCTCTGGGGAAAACCAACTGCTCTCTAATTGGACTGAAGGCCTACTCTATAGGAGGGAATATATGCCAGGTACTGAAAACTTAATAGCTTATGGCATAGGAGGTCATGAGCCGTAGGGGTATAAAGCCTGCTCTTATCTGGCTAAATGTATATATTATTCCCACCAAACTGCCCTGAAAGCACTACACTTAATGTTCATATTCACATATTAATGCTACTCCCACTTCTGGCTAAGAAAAGAGAAGCTTCTCTTTTCAGATGGTGATGACAACTGTGATGACCTAAAAGGTGACATAGCACTGAGAAGAAAGGATGGAGGAGTATCCAGCCCTGAAACATCTTTATAACACCCTTCAAGACTCATTGTGGAAGAGGTGGTAGAAAGAATGTAAGAGCCAAAGGAAGGGTACCATTCCTTACAATGCAACTGTCCAGACAGAAATTGGCCTCAATATCCATGACCTTTCAGTGCCTAACACTACCTTCACAAGACCTTCATAAAGGGGGAAAAAATGATGACATCAAAATAAAAGAGGGATTAATGGAGAGAAGGAGGGGATTTGATGGAGAGCAGAGTTATGAAGGGGAAAGTGGGGGAGGGGAGAGAAATATCATGGTTTATTGTCTGTAAGTATAGAAGTCACCAATTAAAAAAAGATATGCTAGTCAAAACGTATAGATCAGGGAATTCCGGGTAAGATGGCAGCATAGGAGCCACGCCAAACAAGATCAGGGAGGGATTTAAACTAAACTACACTCTTCTTCGGAAAAGATCAGAATTTTTTTTTTCCTGGGAAACAGCAGAAATAACACTTTGGTGATTGTGGCCCAACCCGCTCCACAGTGGCTGGAGCAGCAGCTCCAATCCCCGGTGCTAAACCACTGCTCAGATCAGCTGAGACTCGCTGAGCTTCCCCTGCAGCTGCCGCTGCCGCCGCCATGCTGCCGCTGCCGCCCAAACAAACAACAACAACAACAAAAATAATAAACGGGGAACTTTCCAACCTCATCAGTCTCCTCTCAAAGCCCAGAAAGTGAAGAAAAGTCTGCAGACTACTGAAAGACCTAAAGGAGAACATGGTGAGCTACTACAGGCTTCCTGAACTCGCCCATCCCCCAACCATCAGATCCCCAGCGAATTGGCAGAAATCAGCCATTAGCAGCAGCCTGTACTGCACCACCAACACCTGACCCAGCACAGCTGAGCCAAGCTCCACAGCTCAGGGAACGAGGTGGGCACTCAGCATTGAGAAACTTCTCTTTTCAGATGGTGATGACCACTGGGATCACCCAAAAGGCAACATAGTGCTGAGAAGAAGGGATGGAGGAGTGCCCAGCACTGAACACCTCTGTCACACCCTACAAGGCTCAGGGACCATTGCAGAAGAGGGGGCGGATAGAATGGAAGAGCCAAAGGAAGGGTATGACCTCTTACAATGCAACTGCCCAGACAGAAACTGGCCTCGATATCCATGATCTTGCAGTGCCTAGCAATACCTTCGCAAAACCCTCAAAATAGAAGAAAAAGATGATGACATCAAATTAAAAGAGAGACTAATGGAGAGAGGGAGGGGATATGATGGAGACTTGAGTTCTAAAGTGGAATGGGGGGAGGGAAGGGAAATATCAGGTGGTTTTTTTTGTATGTAAGTATAAAAGTCAATAAAAAATTATAATTAAAAAAAAAGATATGCTACAAGGCCATAGTAATAAAAACAGCATGATACTGGCACAAAAACAGACCCATAGATCAATGGGTTAGAATAGAAGAACCACGTAGAAGTTCTAGCAGCTACAACCATTTGAGCTTTGACAAAGAGGCAAACAATGCACACTGGAGAAAAGACTGCATCTTCAACAAATAGTGCTGGAAAAACTGGAAAACTACTTGTAGAAGAATGAACACAGACCCTTTTCTCTGTCTCTGAATAAACCAAATGTCAATATAAGACCTGAAATTTTTAAATGATTGGAAGAAAACACAGAATACTCCAAGATCTAAACATAGGAAAATACTTTCTGAGTAAGACCCTCAACCAATGGAATCTCATGAAACTAAAAAGCCATTTTTCAGCTAAGCAAACCATCAACTGAGTCAGTAGCCTACTGAATATTTTCCAGCTATCCATCTGACAGAGGCTTAACATCTAGAATATACAAAAACTCAGAAAAGTAAGCAAAATAAATAAATAAATAAATAAATAAATAAACCCTATTGACAAATGAGGCAGGGCTGGAGAGATGGCTTAGCGGTTAAGGCACCTGCCTGCTAAGCCTAAGAACCTGATTCCAATCTCCAGGTCCCACGTTTAGCCAGATGCAAAGTGACACAAGGGCACAATGCCGCACTTGACCACAAGGGGGCGGACGCATCTGGATTTCATTCTCAGCAGCTGAGACACTGCTGGTGCACCCATCTCTATCTGTCTTTCTCTCTCTCTCTCTCTCTCTCTCTGACTCTCTCCAAAAATAAAAAGAAATTTTTAAAAAATGAGGCAGAGAACTGAACAGAGTTTCTCCCCCCACCCCAGGGTTTTACTCTAGCTCTGGCTGACCTGGCTGACCTGGAATTCACTATGTCGTCTTAGGGTGGCCTCAAATTCAAACTCATGGTGATTCTCCTACCTCTGCCTCCCTAGTGCTGGGATTAAAGGTATGCGCCACCACCCCTGGCTTGAACAGAGAGTTCTTAAAGGAAGCAATACAAATAGCTAATAAACATCTAAAAGGATGTTCAAACTCTAGTCATCAGAGGATTGTAAACTAAAACTACTTTAAGATTATATCTCACTTTGCTCAGAATGGCTATCATCAAAAACTAAAATGACAACAAAATGCTAGTGTGAGCGTGAGGAAAGAGGCATCCTTATTCGCTGTTGATGGGAATGTAAACTGTTATAGCCTGTATAAAATTCTGTATGGAGATTTCTCAAGAACCTAAAAATAGATCTAATAGATCTACCTTATCTCCCAGCTACACCAGCATGATCCTCAGCCCATCAACATTTTGATATGAAGGGTGGAGGACAAAAGGAAGGAGACATCAAAACAGGCAAAGGACTACCTTGAAAGAGGAAAATCCTTGGTGGGTGGTGTTGTGGGAGAGGGGACCGAAGAAAGGATGAGAACATGATCAAATTTCTTTATTTTTACATATTAAGGTTCTCAATAAAAATAAATATGCATATGAAAAAACATAAGAAGTTTCTTTTAAACTCACCTAGGGACATAAAAAAACACAAAGCCATAATTATCCCAATCTCTCACTTTGTATGAATAGGTATCTGCCTGTTTCCTACCAAGTAGTTCCTTCTTGAGCGGGCACTCTGTTCTAATCCTAGCTAATTTATCCCAGCCAAGAGGCATCAGCTTCCAGGGAATGTCTTCCTCCTGTGTGAGGGCTAGAGCATTGCCAACTAACAGACTTCAGCTTACCAGGTTTTCAGAAAACACAGCAAAGTGTGCTGAGCTTAAGGTTGAGACCTTGGTTAATTCATAGCAAGGAAATTCTGACAATGGAATAGTAAGTCACAAGCATGAACCAATGCCAGGCCTAATTATATGTTTATTGTTGTCCTATGCTGATTTCTGTCATATCACCTCAGTAGGTAAGATCTTTGCAGCTAAGTCTGGATTTCACTGTCACCTGTGGGCCCTGGACATTAGGCAATTTGGTATCTTTTTCTGAAGTTCCTGCCCATAAATGAACCCTTCTTTCCCTCTTCACCTCCTGTCCCTATAGTAAAATCTCTGTAAGTTAGTGCCATTTCATCTGAGACTGAATTTTTCTAGGGGTTTCTTCTAGGATCTGGGATTAAAAATAAATCTAAGGATAGGAGAACATACATGTACTCTCCACACTACTTACAGGACACTCCTTAATGCAACGCCAAGTTCTAAGTCCTTTGAGTTCCAGGAACTGTCAGTGCTCATCAGAATGGGTGCCTCCAGCCTTCACTCACACAATGCTATCTTTTATTTGCTGCATCTGTCTGCCAAGACTCATGTAAATCAAAATATGCACTTTGATTAATTTTTTAAAAAATAGAAGCTGCATGAGTAGGATTTGAGATTAAGTGTGCAAAGATGTTTAGGTGCAGTCTCCCCACTGGCTTCAGATTGAGATGGATGAGGAGCAATACTGGGTTTGAGCTGCCCGTAATTGAAAAGGCATGTGCCCAAATAGCAAATTTATCCTGCATTTCTACAAGAGACATAACTCTGAGGCCTTCCATTAGAGTGTCTCAGTAAAGGGAATGTCTTCAACTTTCAGGATCCCAGATACTTGCTGTGTTGGTGATTACTCACAC
This sequence comes from Orientallactaga sibirica, assembly GCA_036365145.1. Taxonomy (NCBI): domain Eukaryota; kingdom Metazoa; phylum Chordata; class Mammalia; order Rodentia; family Dipodidae; genus Orientallactaga; species Orientallactaga sibirica. The sequence goes on from JAEOAD010000025.1 coordinate 1,492,034, forward strand.
AACAATTGGGAATGTGAAGGGAGAAGGGTTTAGAGGAGGAGGAGTGGAGTTTCTTCCCTAAAGGGAAATGGTCCCTAGGCTTTCCTGTGAAATCAGAGTAAAACTATAAAAGAGCAGCATTTATCAGTCAATAAACAATGGGAGAGCTAGTGTGACCATACAATTCCAATCTTCTAAGCCTGGCAGGCTGTTCCCACACTGACCACCACAGTCCTTCCAGGAGTCCAGGCAGAAAGGCCAAGTGTCCAACTCTTCCTTTTACACTGTAGTCTATGAAATGAATGTGGTTCCTGAAGTTGTGTGACATTGTGTGTATAAGTGGCAGAAGTCACAGGGGAAACAAGACATGATCCTTAGTAAGATCACAGGTCTTATGGCCTTCTCTAAGCTCTAATTCATTGGTGGCACCATTAAAGGAATTGAGGAATGACATTCACATGAATATTCACCAGCACCATGCAAAGTCTTGTGTATGTGCAGTGACGAATGCAAATATGTCTGAAAGACTCTTAGTGATATGAAGAGATATACAGGAGATGGGGGCTACAAATCTCTTATCTGGGTAAAACTTTGTTACTTGACTACAAAATTAGGATGCCAACACTTGACTTACTGGGTACACCCAAATAGCCAATCTCTTTCTATCACCCCTTAACTGATTATGTATTAAATAACATGATGCAGACCATAAAATACAACTGCAGATTGAACATTGGAGTTAGAATCTCTCTAGAAATTTAACATTTTTCTTTGCTCCCTTTAAAATACTGAACCATAGACATTTAAATGTTTTATGTGTGTGTATGTATGTGTGTATTCACATTCATTATCTATACACAAATAATTCACAGAGGATATTTTGTGTTACACATGTATCCAGGGCTATAAAATCCACATTCAATGTGAATCATAAATTAGACTTACATATTAAAATGTTGGCAAGAACCTTAGCATAATTTTTTATATTCACTGCAAGATTATGATGTTTAAAGAAACCTTATGCATAGTAGATAAGTGGAAGAGTAGTCATTAAACAAAAGAAAGAGGGTTGATTTTCCTTGTTAATTTTCCTAGTGTTTTAACGTAGGCTGTACCTACAGGAAAGATACCAGTTATTACAAGTTGTTGGAGCTTATGGAGTTGTCAACAAAGAGCGTTAAAGGAAAAATTCATAGACAGCTGTCCAATGTGAGGCTTACAAAGACAGCTTGGAGGCGTCAGCTCTGGAAAATGACTCAACGTACAGCAGAAGCCCCAACCTGCGTACTAAGTGCCCAGGTCTGAGGGTGGTCAGGACAGTGAGTGACACTCAATTAATACCTACTGTCCAGCAATGAATCTATGTGAAAAGCACATGGGATTGACTAGACTATTCCCTCAACTTGTTGGTAGATTTAATTTTTTATAAAATGAAAAGTGAAACAAAGCCATCCTTTTACCATGTACCCAATTTTCGAAATACCCCACATCTCAAAAACAAGTACCTAAGAAAATAGGTTGGAAGGATCCCATAGCCTCCAATTCTCAACTCAGTCTGCAGCTATGTATACATTGAAATCCTCTCAACTCATTGAAACGTTATGTAAAGGATGTGTAGCCAAAATTCTAGTCACTCAGATCAGACAAATGGACAGCATACATGAAGGGAAGCTTTGGTCCTGCACCCTCCATAAGAGAGATGAATAATCCTGCCACACACAGGGGAAGATCCTCCTCCATGTTTCTGGGATGTATTTTCTCCAGGGAATGAAGTCAGAAATTCTTTTCCTAGGAACTAAGAACTCAAACATATGTGACTGATTAAATATGATTCCTTGAAAAGAGCAAGTCCTGAAGTTCATGGTTATTCTAAGCAATTTTGTCTCCTTCCCCACTGTGATCATTGTCCCCAAGAGAGGAAGGAAGCAGTGGCAAGAAGGCTAGTAAGACCCCAAATGAGAATTCCACCTCCCTGGTGTACACAGACCTCAGTGTTTCCCAAGCACATGACTGCAATCTAATCAACACAAGTTTGCATACCGTTCTCTCTCCTCCCTTCTTTCCTATTTCCAAGCCACTGCTAATAACTATGTCTCCCTTCCATATCCAGACTGTCACATCCAAAGTGTGTTTATCTCCCCAGACCTCTAATCTTCTTGTGATTTGGTAGGAAAGCCTCTTCACAACCTTCTATTCATTTACCACAGAAAACCAAAGAAAATCCAAAGATCCATCTAAATCAGGGAATTTCATCCTTAGAGTAGAGTTTTCAGTGTTGACATAACACCATCCCAAGAAGACTGATCTTTGTCCCTGCTGGACAGAACTCAGGGAAATAGAGGGGTTTTTAAAAATCTTTTTTTAATTTGCCTTATAAGTCATGTGGTTCCATCACTGCTAGGTTTTCCCTGTGTAGAGCATTTGTCATAACAAGTTGAATTAATCACACAAAGCCCTCAGGGCTCTCCAGGTGCATCCAGTCCCTGTCTGTGGGGAGCATGTGGTTCATAGTATCTTTGGTCTCATGCCTTAGACCCAGGACATACTACTTATCTCTCATTCTATCACTATCACCAAGTATCTGTGTGATATCAGCTATACTCTTAACTTCTCTGGGTCTTGTTTCCTGTATCAATGGAAACAAGGGTCTTGAACTGGAATTATTAAATATTTTATATGACCTCCTCTAGTTCTAAAGAGATCAGAATAAAATCTGATTCAAAGATGGATTTTCCCTTAAGTGAAAATTTCCACCAGGTTGCCAAAAGTCACCATATATTTCAGTATTTTGGTCTCCATTTTTCTGCTTGGAAAACAAGCCAAGCTCAGTGCAGCCTCATGCATCACATTTGTACCACAAAACTCAAAACTTTGAAGCCAGCACTAGGATAAAATGATGATAAATGTAAAGTACCTTTACCATCCCAAAATATCCCTCAAGTTCTGAAGAAATATTGATAACTGCATCTGCTGAATTAATCAGAACAAGGATGGGGATCCTACTCAACATTGTTTAAGCATGGAGGACAGCCAGTACAAGTTTCATGAAAAGTGATCTCAGGAGAACTAACATAAATAACGGATGTCAAAGTTTTACAGAGGAGAATAAAAATAAAAGGTACAGCAGAAGTGTTTTCTGTTTATTATCATCTAGAATGAAAAAAGCTCAAATAGAAAGATTATAAGTCTAGCAATCCAGATACTTGCCATCTAATCCAGTGTCTGTCACAGATTTATACCTAAATGTAGTCAGACAATTTCCTTTCTGTAGATACTAACTGGCTGGTGATTGAGAGGCTTAAATTGGAAGGGCAAACAAGAAAGGAAGGAAGGGAGGGAGGAAGGAAACCAGGGAGGGAGGGAGGAATGAAGGAAGGGATGAAGGAAGGAAGGAAGGAAGGAAGGAAGGAAGGAAGGAAGGAAGGAAGGAAGGAAGGAAGGAAGGAAGGGAAGGAGGGAGAAAGAGAGGTAGAAAAAAAGAAGAGGGAGGGAAGCAGATAAAAATGTAATAGTGATTTAGGGTAAATCTGTCTATATCTTAAAATGCCATGTGTGTACACCACATAACTAATTATACACAATAATTTATAATGGAATAGCTAAGTACTAGAGAATCGCTCTGAAGGGCAACTGCTGCTTTAGGGCGCCCCCTACAGGTTACATAAATTAAAAACCCAAATTAAAAAAAAAAAAAAAAAAAAAAAAACCCTTATTAGAGTTCTGGGTTTCCAGCCCAGTGAAACCTTCAGGCATATAAGCTCAGCCTAGGCTTTTGTAGCAGATAGTTTCAAGTTCTCTGAGATGAACTTCCAGACCAGGCAAAGTTATGGATAAAGGGATTTATTGAAGCTTACAGATCCAGGGTAAGCTCCATAATGGCAGAAGAGGTTGGCCTGCTCTCACAGGACCAGGCAGAGAGAGAGAAAGCCAAAAGCCAAAAGCAACACAGCACAGCTTACCTCAGGAACACCACAGCTATGAAAAACCTAAAGTGAAAAGGGACCCAAAGGGAGGGGTGTATGAGAAAGACCATGTTAGTTGTTTCTTGCCAAGATTCTTGCAATACTATTTTTATGGACCACCAGGGTTTCTTCCCAACCCTATTTCCACAAGTCCAGATCTTTTGGATAAGGTCCAAATTTGTACAAGTGAAGCTCTCAGCTCTCTTAACCCCACACTTCCATCAATCCACGTACTCTGCTGAAGATTCCAGTCTCCCAACAGTCAATTCATAGCACAGGGTGGTGGCTCTGTGAATTTGGGTTGTGAGTGTCATGTTTTGAGACCTTCTCCATTTACAGAGCTCTTGACTTATATGGACAATTATAGTGTCTGTGGTGAATATCTGTTACGTTCTCCATCCTCAAACAATGTAATAAATGTAGTCTATAGTTTAAATGACTAATCAACCATACAAATGGACCAAAATATCTTCTGAGGCTAAAGTAAGAACATGTGTAATGATTACACTACATAGCTTGAAACACAAACTGGGATAAGTCCAATAATTTATAGTTATCTCTGCATGTTTACATAAATGTGGTCAAATGTCAAGATTAATAGCATGTACCATATGGAAAATAAGAACCATTATTTTTAAGGGGATGGGTGCTTTCTGAGCTATTCTGTCTGGGAATGAGCATAAAGTATATGGTATAGAAAGTAAAGCATGCAACCTGAGCCACATAATCATTACTAGAGGTTCAATACCAAAAAAAAAAAAAAAAAAAAAAAAAAAAAAAAAAAAACCTTAAAAATTATTTCCCAGCTTTCTCCACCTCTTTATCCCTCTTTTCCAGTTTCTGAGTCTAATGAAATTTCTTAAGCTGCTTCTGCAGAAGTGCATCACTATCATTCTCAGGCTCTGGGACTGGGGGTGAGAAGCAGAGGAGACTGTTTGACTTTTTAGAATTGATACAGAATTAAATGCCCCCAATACAGAAGAAAAAAGAACTGAATTATCACATGGTTTGTCAGTCAAGATATAGTCAATATTCACAATTTTTAGGGGACTGAAAATAGATTGGGACTATATAAACAAATCAAGAATTTCAAAGAACATTTTAGCATTAGAGGGAAATTTAGGATCTTTATACTTTGTAGATGAAAAACTGTTTTCCAAAGGAGTATCTCATTTAAAATTTGCTCCTATCAGGGCCAAAATTTTTCCCTTGAAAATGTGTGTGGAGAAGAAAAACAAGTGAAAGAAGAGATAAATGATGAAGGTGACTGATTTTGACACAGAGACAGAATGAAAATAAGGAAGAGGAAGGGAATAAGAGACTAAGCCTCAGAGAACGAGACTAAGAGACTAAGACTAAGAGGATGAGAGGGTGATCTTGTAAGAGTTCAGAAGACAAAGTGGCTGAAGCTTTAATATGAAAAAACCCTCCAATTTAAAAATGGGATGTCTTGAAAGAATGCAGATTTCTGGGAAATTTTAAGCATTGGAAAGACTGCTAGCCACTTTAATAAAGAGATCCTAGTATAATTTGGAAAATGGGTTTTCATTCAAGTGGCTGGAAAAGACATGAGATCATTTTCTGTTTTTATTTTATATTATTTTTCCTCCTCAACTATACCTAAACTATCCTAAAGACATGAAACCTTTGAGTAATTCTATTCCCAGAAGAAAGCTGCATGCCTTGAAGCCTCTGGCCTGGTGCCCTCATGTTGTCACAGCTCATAGCTCATCTTTCTTGGTGCCCTCAGCAGCTGATCTGAATACAAAGTGTATGTGAACTTCAAAGGAAGCAGGCAAGATGTAGCTGGGGCCTTGCTGCTTTAATCAGGATAGATTCAAAACTTTTGCTTATCTAGTAGAAAACTGAACCAACAATGGGTAACTAACTGATATTGACTAAAAAGGAAGTAGAAAAGAAAAGGTGTAGAGAGCTCAATATAAGATTATATTCAAATAGTAATGCCTTCCTAGTAGCTGTTAATGAATTAAGTTTACTTTTTATCTCCATGAAATTAGCATGTGGAATAAGTTAACTTCCAGTAAAGTATGTGCTAAGATCAGGAAAAGATACATCTCAAAATATGGTTTCCATTTGCATATTATGGCACTTACTGACAATCCTCCTTGACTTGAGACTCCTTTTTAAGATTCTTTGGCCAGTGGTGAGAGATGTACTATGGGCCACTCCCTTCTGACTCTGTACCTCAGTGGTACATCATTAAATACTGTAATCACCTTTTTACTGGACCTTACTTTGTATGGATACCAGCCATGTGAAATGCATCAATCAATGACTTGGGTTCAGAATTGCTGTTCTTCAATTGGTCTTCAAGGAAGCACAGACTGGCTTGGAATAGTATGTTTTTAGATAAGTGGTAGAAAATGAAAACTATTGTGTCTATCCATTTGCCCTGGTACCCAGCAGAGTGTTAAGTACAGTGATAGTATTTGGCCTTCCTTCCTAATACGTGCTGTCCTAGGGGTGATAGTGCCCCCCCAGGCTCAAGACCAAGGAGGTCATTTTTCTCTTTGCTGACAGGATAACTGGGAGCCATTCAAAAGCCTTGAAGAGCCAGAACAGGAACAATTGTTGGGGAAGAAGGAAGATGGACAGGGCAAGAGATGCCTGGAACCAGGTCTTGAATGTTTCACATTTGTAAAAACTACCCTTAGTGCTCTCCTTCAACCCTCTCACTAGTTCAACAACAAAACCCAAAACTCGCATATCAAGTGCCTTGCTCTCATTTAGGGAGTTTTATTAAAATTATACAAACAAGAAAACTACCCCCATTTCCCATCCTACTGAGTTTCTGTGCTGCTGCTGCTGCTGCTACAGCAGTACAATCTCTTATGGAAAGAAGAGATCAAATGGACAAGAATGCTTAACACCCTAATATTCTAAAGGCTGAAGACAAGAGGCAACAAAATAAATCTAGGAATAACTAACAATAGGAAACTCTCTCCAAAAACATGTACAGTTCTTTAAAAGTTCTCCAAAAGAGATGTGTAAGCTATCAAAAAAAAAAAAAAAAAAAAAAAACAGGAAGAGATCCTAAATATCACTTGTCATTAGGGCAATACAAATCAAAACCATATAAGAAAACCCATTGTTAGGTATACTTATAAAAAACTAATTAAAAACAAATAATTTTCAAGAAACACTATGTAATACCAATTCACTTGCACTAAGATGGCTAGTGTAACAAAAATACAAGTTATAGCAATTGTTGATGAAGACATGGAGAAACTGGAGCACTTATATCTTGATTGAAATAGAATAATAGTGTAACTTCTTTAGAAAACAATTCAGCAGTTCTTCAAAAGTGAAGAAGAGGGTAATATGACTAAGCACTTACATTAATGTCACACACAAAAAAATTGGAAACAGATGCTCAGGCAAAAACCAAAGCAGAATTCCTCAATTCCCTGCTCTGGAGGGTTCACAGACTGAGTAAGTACCAGATCTCCCTGTACCCCCCTCCCAGTTCCCTGATCCCAGTTGGTTCCCCTGCCACTGGCTTGGGGCTGCCTGGACCCTGTGAGCTTGCTACAGCAGCAGGCCCCTTTCTCTATCTTCCTGATTGAAGGGCCCCTGTGTCCCCAATACCCAGATCCCCTATTCCAGATGGTGCACACAGAGTGAGTAGGCCCGAGGTCCTTGTTGGTTTTCCACCTCACAGTTCCCTGGTTCCAGTACCCCTGCTGTGGCCTTGGGGTGGACTGGTCCCTGCTTGTGGGCTACAGAAGCAAGCCTTTTGCTCTGGTTTCCTAATTGATGGGCCCCTGGGTACCCAAATCCCTATTCCCCTGAGCCAGAGGGTGCATGGGCCACTGAGGGAGCTGGCTTGCTTCTTGTTCTCTAGGCTTCCCAGATCCTGGTTCCCAACACCAGATCTTCATGTGCTAGAGAGTACCAGGAAAGGGAGTGAGTAGGCCAGAGCTCCAAGTTCCCCACCTCCAAGTTCCCCAGGTACCTTTGATTTGCTTGCAATATCCACAGTCTATGCATCTGCAGTTATAACCCCCTTCCTATACCAATCAGGTTCACATTTAAAACAGAACACCCTTTGAAGATCCTACAAGGAAAAATACTTGCTTCCCCCTCAATAGACTAAAACATTTCCCCAAGATGGGTAGACCGCAATGCAAAACAACAAATAAAAGTCAAAAACTGAGAACCAAGGATGCCTAGAAGCCTCCAATGAAATCATAGAGAAGTCAACAGAAATTCAATCCCAAAATGAAAACATAACAATCAGTGTGACCCTGATCAAAAGAATTGCTGAACTGGAAGCAAATCATCAAAAACCAACAATCAAATAATTGAAATTGAGCAGAATTATCTCTTAGAGCACTCAGCTTTTGACAGTAGGCTTGACTTAATTGAAAAAAGTTAGAAGCCTCAAAAGAGATATAAATGAATTGAAGATGAGTCAACAAATGGAATATCTCAATAACTGGCTGATTAAAATTAATAAAGTCTTGATCAAATGCAAGAATGAGTTCCAGGAATCATCCAGAAAATAAGAACGCAAACCAAAATTATAACTCGAACAAAGAGATGGACATAATTCAAAATAACACAACAGAAATCAAAAATCAAATAGAACTTTTAAAAACTTCTCTAGAAGCCCTCAAAAACAGAGTTATTAATGTGAAAGGTAGAACCTCTTAGCTGGAAGGCAAGACAGAAGAAATTGATCTTGAGGTCAAAAACTTTGATAAGTTCAAAAAGCCATGTGAAAAGAATATGAGGGAACTGTGGAATACTTAATATAACCAAATATTCAGATCATGGGTATACCAGAAAGAGAAGATATCCGGGGCAGAGGCATAGAGAACATCTTCAACAAAATTATTGAAGAAAATTTCCCCAATCTTGCAAAAGAGAGGCCCATCCAGGTATAAGAAGCTGACAGAATACGCAACAGATGGGACCAAAGAAGAAACTTTCTAAGAAACATCACAGTTAAAATGCTTAATGATTAAAACAAACAGAGAGTGCTAAAGGCAAGAAGAAAGAAACAACTCATTATATACAAAAGCAATTCCAACAGAATTACTTAAGATTTCTCAGTGGAAACCCTGAAAGCCAGAAAGGCCTGAAATGGAATAGTTGAAAGTCTAAAAACTTTGGCTTCTATGGCAAACTATTGTGTGTAGTGAAAGTATCCCTCATAATAGATGTTGAAAGGAAACTTTCCATGAAAAAAGTAAGACCTATGATTATATGAACACAAAGCCAAACCTACAAAGAAAACTTCAGAAGTAGTCAACCAATCTCAAGAGTCTACAAACCAAAACTAGAGCAGGTTCAAAAAAAGTACAAAGCCCAAGAAAGCCCCAGACTCATAAAACACCCCATCAAGGCAGAGATTAAATCAAACCTCATGGTTATAACCTTAAATATTAATGGTCTTAACTCATCAATTAAAAGACACAAGTTAACAGGGTGGGTCAAAAGAATGGACCTTCCTATCTGCTGTCTTCAAGAAACCCACCTCACTACTGAAGATAGACACCTCCTCAGGTGAAAGGGTGGAAAATGATATTCCAAACAAATGGAAATAAGAAACAAGCAGGTGTTGCTATATTAATATCTGATCAAATAGACTTCAACCCAAAAGTAATCAAAAAGGACAAAGAAGGCCACTTCTTACTCATAAGTGAACAATCCAACATGAGAGCATCACACTCATAAATCTATATACACCAAACACAGATGCAACACAGTTTATAAAATAAAACCTACTTGGCAACAAAACAGAAATAAGCACCAACCCCATCATAGTCATACTTTAATACTCCACTATCATCAATAGACAGATCATCCAAGCAGAAAATCAACAGGGAAATAATATAGCTCAACAACACCACAGAACTACCAGACCTTACAGATAGCTACAGAAGTTTCTACCCTAACTCTACAGAATACACATTCTGCTCTGCAACCCAAAGAACATTCTCCAAAATAGACCATATATTAGGCCATAAAGCATGCCTCCATAAATTCAGGAAAATTGAAGTAACTTCCTGCATCATATCAGATCACAATACTTTAAAGCTAGAAATTAACAACAAGAAACACATCAGGAAATCCACAGCTCCTGAAGATTGAGCAATGCACTTTTAAACAATGAATGGGTTGTGGAAGAAATCAAAAAATAAATTGTAAAAATTCATATAATTGAATGATAATGAAAGCACAACTTACCAAAATTTATGGGACACAATGAAGGCAGTCCTAAGGGGAAAATTAATACTGCTATATGCCTTCATAACAAAGACAGAGAGATCCCAAACTAAAACCTAACTATCCACCTAAATGCATTGTAAAACAAGAAGAATCCAACCCTAAGAGCTCCAGACAGAAAGAAATCCTCAAGATCAGACCAGAAATTAATGAATTGGACACTAAGAAAACAATTTTTTAAATCAATGAAATGAAGAAGTGGTTCTTTGAAAACATAAACAAGATTGATAAAACCCTGGCCAATTTGACCAAGGAAAAAAGTGAAGTCTCTGCCAGGTGTGGTGGTGCATGCCTTTAATCCCAGCACTTGGGAGGCAGAGGTAGGAGGATTTCCATGAATTCAAGGCCACCCTGAGACTACATAGATAATTCCAGGTCAGCCTGGGCCAGAGTGAGACCCTACCTTGAAAAACAAAAATAAAAACAAAGAGAGAGAGAGAGAGAAGTCTCAAATTAACAAAATCAGAAATTGGAAGAATCATCAGGACATACTTCCAAAACCTCTACTCTACAAAATTGGATAATCTTGGAGAAATGGATGAATTTCTAGCCATATAACACCAACCAAACTAAACTTAGAGCAGATTTATCTCTTAAACAAACATATCACATTCATGAAGACTGAATAGGTAATCAAAACCTCCCCCAAAAGAAAATTCCAGGACTGTATGGCTTCTCAGCCAAATTCTGTGAAACCTTTGTTGGAGAAATGAAACCAATATTTCTCAAACTGCTTCAAATAACTGGAGATCTGCGAGGGAATCCTCCATAACTCCTTTTATTAGGATCACCCTAATACCAAAACCAGACAGAGATACAACAAGAAAGGAAAACTATGATGAATTTAGATGCAAAGATCATGAACAAAATCCTTCTAAATGAAATTCAACAACATATCAAAGCATTATCAAGTAGGCTTCATCCCAGGGATACAGGAATGGTTCAATATATGGAAATCAGTCAACATAGTACACCACATAAATAAATTTACCCATAAGAACCACAGGATCATCTCAATTGATGCAGAAAAGGCTTTTGACAAAATACAACACCACTTCATGATCAAAATGCTGTAAAGAATACACATGGAGGGTTTATATCTCAACACAATAAAGACTATATATAAAGCATCTAATACCCAAATAATACGTAATGGGGAAAGACTCAAGGAATTCCCATTGAGATCAGGAACAAGACAGGACTGCCCATTCTCACCACTGTGCTTCAACATAGTACTAGAAGTACTAACCCAAGCAATAAGACAGAAGAAAGAAATAAAAGGGATACAAATTGGATAGGAAGAAGTCAAGTTAGTCCTATTTGCAGATGGCATGATCCTATACATAAGTGACCTTAAAGTCTCCATCTCAAAATTTCTAAAGGTGATTAATTCCTTCAGTAAAGGGCAAAATACAAAATCAATGCACAAAAGTCAATAGCCTTTCTATATGCAAAGGACAAATATACAGAGAAAGAAATCAGTGAGACTGTCCTTTTTTCAATAGCAACAAAAAATTAAATATCTTAGAATAACACTAACCAAGGATGTGAAAGACTTATATAATGAAAACATAAACAACTCAAGAAAGAAATTGAGGAGGACTTGAGAAGATGGAAAGATCTCCCATGCTCCTGGATAGGTAGAATTAATATTGTGAAAATGGCAATTCTGCCAAAAGCAATATAGAGATTTAATGCAATACCAATAAAAATTCCAGCATCATTCTTCAAAGAGATTGAAAAAAATGATCTCAAAATTCATATGGAATGGCACCTGGCCTCAGCTATCCAAACATACCCTCAGCAAAAGAAACTCCTCTGGTAACCAATAGTTTTCTGATTGGCTAAGAATTCCACATTGTGTAAAGGAATACATATCTAGAATAGAGAACCAGATCAGAATCCTATGGAGACAATGATTATCTTCTCCAGAGTCAAGTTCTCACTAGTCTTTGGCTAAAAGGGGGTTACATGCATCAAATTCTCCCTAAATTAACAATGCTTATCCCATTTAAACTATGCTAACTTCACTCTCAATTGGAGAATCTGTTCTTCTTTTCCAGAAGGTAGTGAGACCAGAGGAGATAAACTACCTCTTGCACTTCAGCCAAGCCACAGCTGAATACACAGAGGAATTGGGGAGATGAGCAAGAATGCTACTTCCATACTGTTCCTAATAATCAGCACCATGGTGTAGGAGACAGACCTTGATGATATTCAACATCTACCAAAGCAGAGATCCAGAGGCTCCTAACAACTCATTTCTGAAGTATACTTAAAAATCACCCACCGTAGCTCAGGGAATTTTGCGAAAGAGGGAGCAGTAAGATTGTAAAAGCCACAGGTTGAGACATCATGCCCAGAGGCATCCCCCACCACAAATATCTGGCTACTGCTCACACAATGCATAAACCACAACCCCTTGGGCAATACCTGCAACCACACTGAGGAGTGTCCCCAATGGAATGGGGGCAGGAATGAGAGAAAAGAGGTACCAACATATGATGTATCCATACGAAACATTTTGTTAATAATAATAAGAAGAAGAAACATTTTAAAAATATTTTAAAAAAGAAACACCTCTGGAGGTATCATGATACCCAATCTAAAGCTATATTACAAAGCCATACTAACAAAAACAGCATGGTACTGACATAAAAACAGAAACATAGACCAACAGAACAAAATTGAAAACCCAGCTCTTAGGTCAAGCAACTATAGCTACTTGATCTTTGAAAAAGGTGCCATTAAAGTAGATTAGAGAAAAGACAGCATCTTCCACAAATGGTGCTGGACAAATTGGATAACCATATGTAGAAAAATGAAACTAGATGCACTCATCTCACCATACACAAAAATCAAGTCCAAATGGATTAAAGACCTCAATGTTGGACCTGAAACTCTTCTCCTACTGGAAGAAAACATAGGAGAAACTCTCCATGATATAGGAATAGGGAAAGACTTCCTGAACAAAATCCAAGCAGCACAGGAAATTAAGCAATCACTGAACCAATGGGATCTCATAAAGTTAAAAAGCTTCTGCACAGACAAACATACCATAAGCAAAGCCAATACATTACCCACTGAATGGGAGAAAATCTTTGCCAGCTATACCACTGACAGAGGCCTATTATCTAGAATCTACAAAAAACTAAGCAATAAAAAAACAACCCCCCCAAAAATGGGGCATAGAACTGAATAGGGTTTTCTGAGAGGAAGAAATACAAATAGATAACACACACTTAAGAAAATATTCAACAAACCTAACCTTTAGGGAAATGCAAATTAAAACAAGTACTGTCCTCAATCCCTGGTCCAGCTGCTCATTCTGCCTTGAGGAGGCACAATTAGATTAAGCTCTCATCACACTGGTAGCACTCCACAGAGTGCTCAGGACAATCCCTTGTGGAGAATGCTCACACAGAAGGAAGCCTTTTCAACTTCCAATGTACACACCTATCCTGCACATAGACTGAAGTCCATACCTACCTGAATCAAGGATAACCACGCCACTCAACTCAGGCCCCATCATACCTGCTGCTGAATTCTCATCAAGAAAAAGAAATTATTCTCACATGGGCAAACCTGACACAAAACAAATAACACAATAAATCAAGGTAAGACATCCACACCAAGAATTCCTAGTCCCAGAATGGAACCCTCAAGTGAGAATGACTTAGAAGAAACTCTAGATAAATAAACCAAAAATTAAATTATGATAAGCAGACTCAACAAACATAATGATGCCATGAACAAATGACTACATAAAGTGGAAGAGAATCAGCAACAATAAAATAAAATATCCTCAACAGATAGTGGAATGATTCAACAAAGTGAACATGATCAAGCAAATTTCAAGACAGTCCAATCAACTAAATGCAATGAGAAAGTCAAACCAAGAAATGAACATGGAAACTCAATAAACAGGAAAATGTCTGAGGAAAAGCCTAATGAAAATCAAAAATGTAATAGCTCAAAAGACTTCCAAGAAAGCCTCACCAATAGAATAGATCATGTGGAGGACGGCTATCAGGGCCTAAGAACAAGACAAAGGAAATTGATTGTGAGGTCAATAACAAGATGTTACAGTTACTTTATATGGCTGGGACAAACATGTGACCAGAAGCAGCTCATGGAAGCAAGGGTTTAATTTAGGCTTACAGAATCCAGGGGCAGTTCCATCATAGTGGAAGAAGCTGGCTTACTTTCATAGACTGATAACAGAGAGACATGAGCAACAGCTTGTAAATAGGAATAATCAGAGCTCAAACCTCTTTCTACACACTTAGTAGGGCTGAACAAAAAAAGATCCACCCCCCAGTAGACCCACACCTTCTTCAGTAGGCTGCTGGAGACTTTGAGCATCATGACTCAACTCCCCCATCAAAAGACACAAGTTGCCGGGTATGATGGCACATGCCTTTAATCCCAGCAGTTGGGAGGACAGGGTAGGAGGATTGCAGTGAGTTCAAGACTATCCTGAGACTACATAGTAAATTCCAGGATAGCCTGAGATAGCATGAGACCCTACCTTGGAGAGCCAAAACAAAAGAAGACAGGATATCCAACTGGATTAGAAAACTGGATCCATCCATTTGCTTTCTTCAAGAAACACACTTTACCACTAAGCATAGACACCATATTAGGGTAAAAAGATGGAAAAATAATCTAAGCAAATGGAAGCAGAAAGCAAGCAGATGTGGCTATACTGATACAAAATAGACTTTAAACTAAAAGTAATCAAAAGAGATAAAGAAGGCCACTATGTACTCATGAAGGGAACAATTCGACATGAGAATATTACAAACATAAATGTAAGTGCACCAAGTTTTATAAAGAAAAATCTACTAGATGTTGAATAAGAAATAAATCCCAAATACAATAACAGTGGATAACTTTAATACCCTACTATCATCAATAGACAGTCATCTAAACATAGAATAAAGACAGAAACATTGGGGCTAAACAATACCATGGATAAGATATCTGCAGAACATTCCATCCAAACTTTACAGAATACATAGTCTTCTCAGAAGCTCATGAAACATTCTCTAAAATAGATAATATACTAGAACACATATAATAGCATAAAAAGCAAGTCTCTACAAGTTTAGGAAAACTGACTTAATTCCATGTATTATATCTGACCACAATGCAGTAAAGCTAGAACTCAATAACAAGAGAAACAACAGAAAACATATAAACTCATGGAGATTGAACAACATAATATTAAAAAATGAATGAATCGCCGGGCGTGGTGGCGCATGCCTTTAATCCCAGCCCTGGGGAGGCAGAGGTAGGAGGATCGCCATGAGTTCAAGGCCACCCTGAGACTACATAGTGAATTCCAGGTTCAGCCTGGGCTAGAGTGAGACCCTACCTCGAAAAACCAAAAAGAAAAAAAAAAGAATGAATCACTGGAGAAATCAAAAAGAAATAAAAAATTCCTAAAACTGGATGAGAATGAAAATACAACATACCACAACTTATGGAATAAAACTAAGGCAGTCTTAAGAAGGAAATTTATAGCCCTACATTACAAAAATAGAAAGGTCTCAAAAAATACTTAGCAATCTGTCTGAAAGGATTGGAAAAGCAAGAACAATTCAAGCCCAAAGGTACAAGATGGAAAAAAATAATAAAGATTAGAGTCAAAATCATTGACTAAATATGAAGAAACAATTTTTTTAAATTAATGAAACAAAAAGCTGGTTCTTCAAAAGAGTAAACAATATTGATAAACCCCTGGCTAAACTGATCAAACAAAAAAAGAGATAAGACCCTAATCAACAAGATGAAAAATGGAAAGGGATATACTACAACAAATACCAATAAAATTGGGAAGCTTATAAGGACATATTTTCTTAAAAAATCTATGCTCCACAAAATTGGAAATCTGGAAAAATGGATTAATTTCTTGAGTCATGTTATCTGCCAAAGTGAAACCCAGAAAGAAATTATCTTCATAGAAATAATTTCTAACAAGTTTGAAAGCACAATTAAAAGCTTATTAATGAAAAAGAAAAAAAATCCAGGCCCAGATGAATTGACTGCTAAACTCTACCAAACCTTTATTGAAGAACTAAAACCACTGCTTTTTAAGTTAATTTCTCAAAATTGAGAAAGAGAAAATGCTCCCTGATTCTTTCTATGAAGCCAGGATCATACTAATACCTGAACCAGAATGAGACACAAGAAAAGAAAATTATAGATCAATAGCCCAATGAACTTAGACCCAAATTTCTCAATAAAATTATTGCAATTTGAATCTAAGAGTATGTGCAAATTATTATCCACCTTGATCAAGCAGGTTTCTTTCCAAGGATGTTAAAACTATGAAAATTGATAAGTATAATACATCACATAATTAGATTGAAGGGCAGAATCATTTGATCATCTGACTAGATGCAGAAAATAAAACATGCCTTCATAATTAAAAGCCTGTAGAATCTAAGAATGGAGGGCTCATATCTCAAGATAATAAAGGCTACATACAGCAGACCTAAAGTCTATATCATACTAAATGGAGAAAATTTTAAACTATTCCCACTAAGGTCTGGAACAAGACAGGGATGTCCACTTTCCCCACTACTATTTAACATTGTACTTGAAGTCTTAGTTAATAAACCAAGAGAAAAAAATTAAAGGGAAACAAATTGGAAATGAAGAAGTCAAACAAGTGATATTATTCTGTACTTCAGAATCCCAAAAGACCCCATCAAAAAGCACCTAAAGCTGATAAACTAAGCAAAATGGCAGAATATAAAATTAACACAAAATCAGTACCCTTTATATATACTAATGACAAAAGCAGTCCTATTTACAATAACCACCAAGAATTAAATATCTTGTAATATCTTGACCAAAGAAGTGAAAGGCCTCTACATTTACAAACATTAAAACATTGAAAAAGGCCAGGAATGGTGGTGCACACCTTTAAATCCATCACTTGGGAGGCAGAGGTAATAGGATCACCAGCCTGGGACTACAGAGTGATTTCCAGGTTAGCCTTGGCTAGAGTGAGTGAGACTCTACCCCCCCCAAAAAAAAAACAAGAAAAAAATGATAATGACAGAAGATGTAAAGGTCTCCTCTGCTCATGGATTAGAAGAATTGTGATAAAAATGGCCATCCTAACAAAAATATACAGATTCAATGGAATTCTGATCAAAATTCCAGCATCATTATTCACAAAATACACTACAAAGCCATAGTAATAAAATGGCATAGTACTGATACAAAGATCAGTAATACATAGTGTATTACATTGATACATAGATCAATGTAATAGAAGATCCAATATAAGTTCTAGTAACTATAGCCACTTGATCTTTGACAAAGAAGCAAAAAACACACTGGGGGTTGGGGGAGAAGTAGCATGTTCAACAAATAGTGCTGAAGAAACTGGATATCCATGCATAGAAGAATGAATCTAGACCCTCTTCTCTTATACTGCACAGAAACCAACTCTAAATAGATCAAGGACCTGAGTGACTAGAGAGCACTCCAAGATATAGGTGTAGAGAAAGACTATCTGAATAAGACCTCTAGCCCATCAAATTAGACAAACACTTAACCATTGGGATCTCATGAAACTAAAGAGCTAAGAAATCTATCAAATGAGACAATAGACAACCTAAGGTATGTGAGAAAATCTTCCCCCACTATACATCTGACAAAGGTTTAATAGCTAGAATACACAAAGAGCTCAAAAAACCCAAGCAATAAAAAAAAATCAATAAACCCACTTAAAAATGTAGCCAGTAACTTAACAAAAAGTTCTCCCAAGAAGAAATACAAATGGCAAATAAACATCTAAAAAGATATTCAACATCTTTAGCCATTAGGAAAATGCAAATTAATACTGTTTCGAGATCCCATTTAACTGTGGTCAGAATAGCTATAATTAAAAAATCAAATGACCTCATCTCCAGTCTGATAACTATTGATTACCCACATAGGCTGTGTCACGATTGCATCGGTGGGCACATATTATTTGATATGAGAGCTGTTCAGTGGGAAAGAACTCATACCTGGTACTGAGTACCAAGTCAGAATCCTATGGATAGGAAGGACATAGACTCCAGAGAGAAGCTCCCACTAGTCTTTGTCAAAGAAGAGTGGCTATGCCCATCAAAATGCTTCTTAAATAACTTTCTTTCTCCCTTTAATTCATACTTCTCTAAATCTTGGTTGAAGAAGCTGCTTTTTTAAATAGATAGCAGCAAAAACCTGGGGGAACCAAGATACGATAAAAGATAACTGACTACCTAAATGGGATGGGCCACCTTTATCACATCAGCCAAGGCCCAGAAGACATTACAGATGAAGTGGAGATTGAAACATGAGAGCTTCTCTCACTGTTAGCCTGACAACCAAGAAGATGGTGATAGACACTGATCAAAGTTTCTTATCAAAAAAAGCAGAAATTCAGAGGCTTCAGAGCTCAACACTAAATTAGTCTTACTACACACCCTCAATGCTGAGGGGACATTTCAGAAGACAGGACAGAAATATCTGAAGAGCCACAGGGTGGGAAGGAGAATCCAGAGGCATGTCCCACCCACCCACTCTAGAGACTGACTGATGCATTCATGATCGCACAGAAAAATGAGGAGACCTCACAATGGAATGGGGACAAGGAAGAGGTGATATGAGCATAACCTAACCTAATGGGAATATGACCAACATGTGATATGTTTATACAGTAAAATTCATAATAAATAAATAAATAAATAAATAAAACAAATAAAAACTAGAAATAAAGAGTAGCAAAAATTAAGTCATCAAGGTGAACTCTAAAGAAAACATAACCAAAACCTTATTCTTTACCAAAAATGAAACACACATTGCTCCATTGTTCATATAGTCAATATGTTAATAACCATCAACACAAACCAATACAAAAAATTGCTTTTATGATCTGTTGCCACAATATATGATTTTTAAAATGGTTGACTTCTAATCACTGGTTTTCTTTTATAACTGCTTTTGAGGGGAGGAAAAATTTTTTTAATTTTTTTTTATTGACAACTTCCTTAATTGTAGACAATATCCCATGGTACTTCCCTCCCTCCCCCACTTTCCCCTTTGAAATTCCACTCTAATTCATATCCCCTCCCCCTGTCAAATCAGTCTCTCTTTTCATTTTGATGTCATCATCTTTTTCTCCTATTATAATGGTCTTGTGTAGGTTGTTTCAGGCACTGCAAGGTCATGGATATCCAGGCCATTTTGTGTCTGGAGGAGCATGTTATAAGGAGTCTACCCTTTCTTTGGGTCTTAACATTCTTTCTGCCGCCTCTTCTGCCTTGGAAGGTGTGTTAGAGATGTTTCAGTGCTGAGCACTCCTCTGTCACTTCTCAGCATCATGGTGCCTTCTGAGTCATCCCAGAAAAGAGAAAGCCACCATCTGAAAAGAGAAGCTTCTCTAAACAAAAGTGAGAGTAGCATTAGCATATGGGTGTGGACATTAAGAGAAGTGCTTACTGGGCAGTTTGGTGAGCATAGTATATACATTTAGTGAGACACCAGCAGACATTACACCCTTAGGGCTCATGACTACCCTTGTCATATGTTTTCAGTATCAGGGATGTGTTCCCTTCTGTGGAGCAGGCCTCCAGTCCAATTAGAGAGCAGTTGGTTTCCCCCAAAACAGACATGCCACTATTGCACCTGTTGGCTCATTTGGCCTAGCTGGCCAAATTTAAAGCTTGCCGTGTAACTGTTGAGTATCTTCACTGGTGATTTCTCTCTCCCATTGAACTGCATGCAGCATAGCTTTTTCTAGCTTTCTGTAAGCTGGTCCACATGGAGGAGGCTTTCAGCTCAGTTCCAGCAGGATTTCTCAGTGACCTTGCAGCCTAAGTATGTGGAGTCTTCAGCAAGAGGGTTTTACCATCTATTTCTGGTAGGAAACCAAGGGACTCAGCAATGGCCTACAATGTTTTGGGGGTATCTGTTACCTTCCTGGCCAACAACTCACTGGAAGATATTCCATCCCTGGCACTGGAAATTTTCTAATAACAATCTATTGCTTCTGAGAGTTCCATTGTCCAGAAAAGTAGGTTTCCATGACTTATTTTTATCCTTTTAGATTTTGATTAGCCCTCCCTCCACCTTTCCTTTACTCAATCTCTTCCCCTGATCTCAATTAGGCCTTTTTATCCCCATTAATCTGTTCTTCTACTATACAATAAGTATCCCCCCACTCCTTTCTATTTCCTTTATATCCCCTTTCTAGCTTACTGGCTTCTGCTACTGAGTTTTATTCCTATTCACATAGAAGTCTAATCATTTGTAGCTACGATCCACATATGAGAGAGAACATGTCACATTTAGCTTTCTGAGCCTGGGTTACCTCACTAAGTATAATCTTTCCACATCCACCCATTTTTCAACAAATTTCATAATTTCATTTTTCTTTACTGCTGAGTAGAACTCCGTTGTGTAAATGCATCACATCTTCATTATCCACTCATCAGTTGAGGGACATCTAGGCTGGTTCATTGCCTAGCTATTGTGAATAGTGTAGCAATAAACATGGTTGAG
Source organism: Orientallactaga sibirica (assembly GCA_036365145.1). Taxonomy (NCBI): domain Eukaryota; kingdom Metazoa; phylum Chordata; class Mammalia; order Rodentia; family Dipodidae; genus Orientallactaga; species Orientallactaga sibirica. The sequence goes on from JAEOAD010000025.1 coordinate 1,512,781, forward strand.
CAAATATCTGTAAGGTAGTGAGAGGAGTCCTTAGGATATATGACTAAGAGTAGTATAGCTGGATCATATGGTAGATCTATTTTTAGTTGTCTCAGGAACCTCCACACTGATTTCCACAATGGTTGGATCAGATTGCATTCCCACCAATAGTGAAGAAGGGGTCCTCATTTTCTACATTCTTGCCAGCATTTATGGTCCTTTGTTTTCATGATGGTAGCCAATCTGACAGGAGGGAGATGTAATCTCAATGTAGTTTTAATCTGCATTTCCCTGATGACTAGAGATGTAGAACATATTTTTAGATGTGTATATGCCATCTGTATTTCTTCTTCTGAGAACTCTCTATTTAGTTCCATAGCCCATTTTTAATTGGGTTGTTTGATTTCTTATTATTTAATTTTTTGAGTTCTTTGTATATCTTAGATATTAATCCTCTGTCAGATGTATAGCTCACAAATATTTTCTCCCATTCTGTAGGTTGCCTCTTTGCTCTATTCACAGTGTCCTTCGTTGCACAAAAGAACTGTAATTTCATGAATTGCTAGTGGTTTTAATTCTTGAGCAATAGGGGTTATAATATATATCTTTGCCAAGACCAATATGTTGAAGGGTTTCCCCTACTTTTTCCTCTAGCAATTTCAGAGTTTTAGGTCTGATATTAAGGTCTTTAATCCATTTGGACTTACTTCTTGTGCATGGAGAGAGATAAAGATCTAAAATCATCCTTCTACCAATACATAACCAGTTTTCCTAGCACCATTTGCTGAAAAGGCTGTCTTTTCTCCAATGAGCATTTTAGGCATTTTTGTCAGAGATCAGGTGGCTATAGCTATCCAGATTAACATCAGGGTCCTCTGTTCTGTTTCATTGATCTACATGTCTGTTTTTGTGCCAGTACCATGCTGTTTTTGTTACTATGGCTCTGTAATATAGGTCAAAATCAGGTATGGTGATACCACCAGCCTTATATTTTTGTTGCTCAAAATTGTGTTAGATATTCAAAGTTTTTTGTGCTTCCAAATGAATTTTTGGACTGTATTTTCTATTTCCATGAAGAATGCCATTGGCATTTTGATGGGGATTGCATTAAATGTGTAGATTTCTTTTGGTAAGATTGTCATTTTCACAATATTGATTCTTCCAATCCAAGAACAAGGGATATCTTTCCTTGTCCTAGTGTCTTCAACAATGTCTCACTGGAGTGTTTTAAAGTTTTCATTGTAGAGATCCTTCAATTCCTAGGTTAGGTTTATTCCAAGGTACTTTTTTTTTTTTTTGATACAATTGTGAATGGGAGTGATTCTCTGATTTCATCCTCTGTGTGTTTGTTGTTAGCACCTAGGAAGGGTACTGATTTCTGTGTGTTTATTTTGTATCCTGCTACATGGCTATAGGTGTTTATCAGCTCTAATAGTTTTCTGGTAGAGTCTTTAGGGTATTTTATCTATAGAATCATATCATCTGCCAATAATGATAATTTGATCTCTTCCTTTCCAATTTTTATCCTTTATATGTGTGTCTCTTGCCTTATTGCTATGGCTAAGACTTCCAGTACAATATTAAATAAAAGTGAGGACAGTGGACACCCTTGTCTTGTTCCTCATTTTAGTGGAAAAGCTTCAAGTTTTTTTTTTTTCCATTTAGTATTATGTTGGCTGTGGGTTTGTCATAAATATCCTTCATTATGTTGAGATATGGTCCTTCTATTCCCCATCTCTGCAGGACTTTTATCATGAAAGGATGTTGGATTTTGTCAAATGCTTTTTCTGCATCTAATGAGATGATTGTATGATTTTTGCCCTTCAGTCCATTTATATAATGTACTACATTTATCAATTTGTGTATACTGAACCATCACTGCATCTCTGGGATAAAGCCTACTTGGTAGGTGTGAATGATCTTTCTGATACATTCTTGTATTCTGTTTGTCAATATTTTGTTGAGAATTTTTGTATATATGTTCATGAGGGAGATTGATCTGTAATTTTCTTTTTTGTTTTTATCTTTGTCTGGTTTGGGTATCAGGGTGATACTGGCTTCATAAAAGGAGTTTGGTAGGATTCCTTTTTCTTCTATTTTATAGAAAAGTTTAAGAAGCATTGGTGTTAATTCTTCCATGAAGGTCTGGTAAAATTCACCAGTGAATCCATCTGGGCCTGGACTTTTTTTAGTTGGGAGATTTTTTTATAACTGCTTGGATCTCCATACTTGTTATAGATCTATTTAAGTGGTTAATCTCATCTTGATTTAATTTAGGTAGGTCATATAAATCAAAGAAATCATCCATTTCTTTCAGATTTTCAAACTTAGGGGAGTATAGTATGTCCCTATGATTTTTTTAATTTTCTCTGGTATCTGTTGTAATAATGCCTTTATCATCATTAATTTTATTAATTTTTGTTTCTTCTCTGGTGAGATGTGCTAAAGGTTTATCGATCTTCTTTGTCCTTTCAAAGAACCAGCTCTTTGTTTCATTGATTCATTGGATTGGTTTTTTTGTTGTTGTTGTTGTTGTTGTTGTTTCTATTTCATTAATTTCTGCCCTAATCTTTATTATTTCTTCCCATCTACTAATTTTCGGATTGCCTTGTTCTTTTGCCGGGGCCCTAAGGTGAAACATTAAGTTATTTACATGCAACCTTTCTAATTTCTTAATATAGGCCCTTAAAGATATAAATTTCCCTCTTAGGAGTACCTTCATTGTGTCCCAAAGTTTTTGGTATGTTGTGTTCTCATTATCATTTGACTCTATGAATTTTTTATTTCATTCTTGATTTCTTCATTGACACAATAATCATTTAGTAGTGTATTGATTAGTTTCCATGATTTTGTGTATGCTCTGTAGCTTTTCTTGCTATTAATTTGTAGTTTTATCATATTGTGATCAGATAGAGTGCAAGAAATTATTTCAATTTCCCTGTATTTGTTAATATTTGCTTTGTGTCCTAATATATGGTCTAGTTTAGAGAATGTTACATTTGCTGCTGAAAAGAATGTGTATTCTGCAGCATTTGGATGAAATTTCTTGTATATATTTGTTAGGTCCACTTTTTCTATGACCTCATTTAATCAAGAAGCATCTCCTTTTATTTTTTGTTGGGATCACCTGTGAATTCATGAGAGTGGGGTGTTTAAGTCACTCACTACAACTGTGAATAATGTGCTAAACAAACTACCCTAGCAAAATACACTTTTCTACTAAAAAGTGAGATACATAGTAAACTTGTTTTTCAAGCCCAGCAGAGAAGTAGGAGAGTTCCAGAGCGTCTGGAGCCCACAGAAGCGAACAAAAGCAAAACAAACCCCAGCAAAATACACTTTTCTACTAAAAAGTGAGATACATAGTAAACTTTCAAGCCCAGCAGAGAAGTAGGAGAGTTCCAGAGCGTCTGGAGCCCACAGAAGCGGCTCCCAGCAGCCCGCAGCTGCGGCGGCGCGCTGCCAGGCGCTGCCTGAGACAGCTGATCCGCAGAACTTTTAAAGGCAGGTGAGGAGAATTTTCCACTCACACCGCCTCCTCACAATCTCAAGAAGCATGGAAGGAGGACAGTAGAGACCAACAAAGAGGCTTGTGAGGAAGAGGATCACAGAGAGGAACAGACGGACTTCAGCCGCCACTCACAGCCTCCTCCCCACCACGAGTGCAAGCACGGCGAGCAACAGAGACTTGGGAAAGAGCTCGCCAGCAGCATCGGGCGCAGGGAAAGCAGAGACCCACAAACGCAGCTGACCTCCTGAATCCACGTCACAGCAAAGGAACCAAGCAGCTGGGCAGCATAGCTGTGATCAAACCCGTTCCAAAAGGTAATTTGGTTTTCACTAGGTTAGTACCCAACAAATAAGCCTGGTATATAATCCTGTTGGATGGTCAGATCTGACATTCCTAAATAAGCTATTTTCTAGGCTGCTCATTTGTTGCTTCCTGATTTGTTTCCTCCTCTGTCATTCATTGGGGAAGGGTCTCTCTTGATCACAAGCTGACCTTGGAACTCTCTACAGATCAGAAATCTTAGCCTCCCAGCTGACAGGATTAAGGCGTGGGGGCTAACACATATCCTTAGGAACTGTGACTTTGTCATAATACCTGCTTTTGCACAAATACTCTGTGCTGTATTTCATTGAAGGGGTACATTGTTGAGTTAAATTTTTGGATCTTGACTGTATTCTGTTCCATTCACCCCACTTGATAATCTCATAGCAGGCAAGGGTCACTTCTGTGATTACTTTGAGAGCCTTAAGAACCACACTTAACACCTTTAACTCCTACACTGAAGACATATAATATCAGATTGATTGATACATCTAACATTACTGCAGATATTTAGAAAACCCAAGCATTAAATTAATTCAAGATGCAAAGATCTCTACATTACAATACAAGAAACACAAAACATCCAGACAATATAAATCCACCAAAAAGTATTAATATATCAGAAATGACCTTCAGTGAGGCTGACTTAGAGGACATCCCCGAGAAAGATTTCAAAAGAATGATTATAATTATGTTCAAAGAACTCAAAGAGGAAATGAAAGGGTTCAAAGACCTCAAAGAAGAAATCAAAGGATTCAAAGAAAACACAGAAAACCAATTTAATGAAATAAGGAGGTCAATACTAGACATAAATACGGAAATAGAAAGAATAAAGAAAACCCACTCAGAAATGCTAGCAATAAAGAACACAGTCAGTGAAATTAAAACCTCTGTAGAAAATCTCTAGTAGAATGGATGAAGGAGAGAACAGGATATCGAAGCTAGAAGACCAAGTAGCTGATCTAATACAGTCCAACAGAGAGAAAGACAAAATAATAGGAAGGTATGAATGGGAATTACAGGATATTCGGGACACTATGAAAAGATCAAACATAAGAATTCAAGGGATAGTAGAAGGAGAAGAATTTCACTCCAAAGGCATAGTAGGTGTTTTCAACAAAATCATAGAGGAAAACTTCCCCAAATTGGGAAAGAGATGCCAATGCAGATACAGGAAGCCTTTAGAACACCAAACAGACAAAACCTGGAAAGAACCTCTCCCCGCCATATTATAATTAAACTACCAAACATACAAACCAAAGAAAATATATTGAAAGCAGCTAGAGAGAAAAAGCAAGTGACCTACAAAGGGAAGCCCATCAGACTCACAGCAGATTACTCAACACAAACTTTAAAGGCCAGAAGGGCCTGGAGTAATGTATTCCAAGTTCTGAAAGATAAAAACTGTCAACCGAGATTACTTTATCCTGCAAAACTATCTATCCAAATAGATGGAGAAATAAGGACATTCCACAACAAAGACAGGCTAAAGGAATTTTTGGCAACTAAACCAGCTCTACAGAAAATACTTGCAGGAATCATTCATGCTGAGGAGAAAGCAAAGCACACACATCAGGAAATAGGAAAAAAAATAAACCATACTCAAATAACAGTTAAAACAAGTGAGTAAAGGGAAAACAGGAAAAACTAAAAATAAGAAGAATGGTGAGAATAAACACATATATGTCAATAATAACTCTTAATATCAATGGTCTCAATGCCCCTATCAAAAGACACAGACTTGCAGACTGGATTAAAAAGCAGGATCCTACCATCTGTTGCCTCCAGGAAACTCATCTCTCAATAAAAATAGAAACCTTCTTAGGGTGAAAGGTTGGAAAAAGGTATTTCAAGCAAATGGGCCTAGAAAAAAAGCAGGGGTTGCTATTTTAATTTCTGACAAGATAGACTTTAATCCAACATTTGTGAGGAAAGATAAAGAAGGTCACTTTATACTGATTAAAGGAACACTCCAACAGGAGGACATTACAATCCTAAACATATATGCCCCTAACATGGGGCTCCCAATTTCATCAAACAAACACTATTAGAATTAAGGTCAGAGATATCTCCTAACACAATAGTAGTAGGGGGACTTCAATACCCCACTCTCATCACTTGACAGGTCTACCCAGCAAAAATAAACAGAGAGACATCTGCATTAAATGATACCATGGAACAAATGGACCTAACAGATATTTACAGAACATTCCATCCAAATGCTGCAGAATATACATTTTTCTCAGCAGCACACGGGACATTTTCTAAAATAGACCATATACTAGGACACAAATCAAATCTTAACAAATACAGGAAAATTGAAATAATCCCTTGTACATTGTCTGACCACAATGGGATTAAACTGCAAATCAGCAACAAGAAAATATACAGAGCATACAGAAACTCATGGAGACTAAACAGCACTTTATTGAATGATGTATGGGTCATTGAAGAAATTAAAAAGGAAATCAAGAAATTGTAGAATCAAATGATGATGAGAATACAACATACCAAAACCTTTGGGACACAATGAAGGCAGTCCTACGAGGGAAATTTATAGCCCTAAGTGCATATATTAAGAAATTGAGAGTTCACAACTAAACAATTTAATGCTTCACCTTAAGGCCTTGGAAAAAGAAGAACAAGGCAAACCAAAAATTAGTAGACGGGAAGAAATAATAAAGGTTAGGGCAGAAATTAATGAAATGGAAACCAAAAAAACAATCAAAAGATCAATGAAACAAAGAGTTGGTTCTTTGAAAGGATAAACAAGATTGACAAACCCTTAGCAAATCTGACCAAAAGAAAGAGAGAAGAGACAAAAATTGATAAAATTAGAGATGAAAAAGGCAACATCACAACAGATACCAAAGAAATTCAGAAAATCATACGGACATACTTTAAGAATATATATGCCTCTAAGTTTGAAAACCTGAAAGAAATGGATGAATTCCTTGATTCATATGACCTACCAAAATTAAATCAAGAAGAGATAAACCATTTAAATAGAACTATAACAACCACAGAGATTCAAGCAGTTATAAAAAGTCTCCCAACTAAAAAAGCCCAGGCCCAGATGGATTCACTGCTGAATTTTACCAGACATTCCTGGAGGATCTAACGCCAATGCTTCTCAAACTTTTCCATAAAATAGAAAAGGAAGGAACTCTACCAAAATCCTTCTATGAAGCCAGCATCACCCTGATACCCAAACCGACAAAGACAGATCAAAAAAGAAAATTATAGACCAATCTCCTCATGAACATGGATGCAAAAATTCTCAACAAAATACTGGCAAACAGAATACAAGAATTTATCAGAAAGATTATTCACCCTGACCAAGTAGGCTTTATCCCAGAGATGCAGGGATGGTTCAACATACGCAAATCCATAAATGTAATACACCATATAAATGGTCTGAAGGACAAAAATCATATGGTCATCTCAATAGATGCAGAAAAGGCATTTGACAAAATCCAACACCCCTTCATGGTGAAAGTATTACAGAAACTGGGAATAGAAGGAGCATATCTCAACATAATAAAAGCTATTTATGACAAACCTACAGCCAACATAATACTAAATGGGGAAAAACTTGAAGCTTTTCCTCTAAATTCAGGAACAAGACAAGGGTGTCCACTTTCCCACTACTATTTAATATAGTACTGGAAGTCTTAGCCACAGCAATAAGGCAAGAGACACTCATAAAGGGGATACAAATCGGAAGGGAAGAGATCAAATTATCATTATTTGCAGACGATATGATTCTATACCTAACAGACCCTAAAGTCTCTACCTGCAAACTGTTAGAGCTGATAAACACTTTTAGCAATGTAGCAGGATACAAAATAAACACACAGAAATCAGTAGCTTTTCTATATACTAACAACAAACGTGCAGAGGATGAAATCAGGAATCTCTCCCATTCACAATTGCCTCAAAAAAAAATAAAATACCTTGGAATAAACTTAACCAAGGAAGTGAAGGATCTCTACAATGAGAACTTAAAAAACTCGAGCGACAAATTACAGAAGACACAAGGAAATGGAAAGACATCCCATGCTCCTGGATTGGAAGAATCAATATTGTGAAAATGTCAATCTTACCAAAAGCAATCTATACATTTAATGCGATCCCTATTAAAATCCCAATAGCTTTCTTCACGGAAATAGAAAAACAATCCTAAAATTCATCTGGAAACACAAAAAACCTCGAATAGCCAAAACAATTTTTTGAAAACAAAAATCAGGCAGGTGGTATAACCATACCCGATTTTAAGTTATATTACAAAGCCATAGTAACAAAAACAGCATGGTACTGGCACAAGGACAGACAGGTAGATCAATGGAACAGAATAGAAGACCCAAATATTAATCCAAGCAGCTACAGCCACCTGATTTTTGACAAAAATGCCAAAAATATTAATTGAGAAAAGATAGCCTCTTTAACAAGTGGTGTTGGGAAAACTGGACATCGGTATGTAAAAGGATAAACATAGATCCTTGTCTTTCTCCATGCACAAGAGTCAAATCCAAATGGATCAGGGACCTTGATATCAGACCTGAAACTCTGAACCTGCTAGAGGAAAAGTAGGGGAAACCCTTCAACATATTGGCATAGGTAAGGACTTTCTGAATATAACCCCAATTGCTCAGCGAATAAAATCACTAATCAACCAATGGGACCTTATGAAATTACAAAGCTTTTGTACAGCAAAGGACACTGTGAGTAGAGCAAAAAGACAACCTACAGAATGGGAGAAAATCTTTGCCAGCTATACATCTGACAGAGGATTAATATCCAGAATATACAAAGAACTCAAAAACAGAATAATAAGAATTCAAACAACCCAGTTAAAAATGGGCTATGGAACTAAATAGAGAATTCACAGAAGATGAAATTCAGATGGCATATAAACATCTGAAAAAGTGTTCCACATCCTTAGCCATCAGGGAAATGCAAATTAAAACCACTTTGAGATTCCATTTCACTCCTGTCAGAATGGCTTCCATCAAGAAAACAAATGACAATAAGTGTTGGCGTGGATGCGGAAAAAGAGGAACACTTCTACACTGTTGGTGGAATGTAACCTGGTCCAACCATTGTGGAAATCAGTGTGGAGGTTTTTGAGACAGCTAGAAATAGATTTACCATATGATCCAGCTATAGCACTCCTAGGCATATATCCAGAAGACTCTTCTCACTTCCTTAGAGATACTTGCAAAACCATGTTTATTGCCGCTCTATTCACAATAGCTAGGAAATGGAAGCAGCCTAGATGTCCCACCACAAATGAATGGATAATAAAGATGTGGTACATTTACACAATGGAGTTCTACTCAGCGGTAAAGAAAAATGAAATTATGAAATTTGCAGGAAATGGATGGATCTGGAAAGGATTATACTAAGTGAGGTAACCCAGGCTCAGAAAGCCAAACGTCACATGTTCTCTCTCATATGTGGATCCTAGCTACAAATAGACAGACTTGTGTGTGAACTGGAACCAAAAATTGGTACCAGAAACCAGTAAGCTGGTAAAAGGCTATAAGGGACGGAGGAAAGGGAAGGACTGAAGTGTATGGTATTGCACATATGTAAGTGGAAGGACTGATTACAAGGAGGGGAATGGCCTAACCAAGGCCATGGGTAGAGAATGCATAAAAGAAGGGCAGGGGAAGGGTCAATCTAATTTCAAAAGATTGTGAATAAGACTTATGTAAAACTACTTTTTTTTTTTTTTTTGAATAATGGTACATCTAGAAGCTGTAGACTGTTACTAGAAAATTTTCAGTACCTGGGATGGGATACCTTCCAGTGAGTTGTTGGCCAAGGAGGTCCCGGTAGCCTCCAAAACATTAAAGGCTTTTGCCAAAGCCCTTGGTTTCCCCTGAGAAACAGATAGTAAGACCCTATTGCTGAAGACATCTCTTGCCTGAGAGGCAAGGTCACTGAGAAAGCAAGCTGGTGCTGAGCAGAAAACCTTCTCCCTGTAGACCAGCCAACTGAAAGCTGGAAAAAGCTGCACTGCATGCAGAGTATGGGAGACAGAAGTCATCAGCAGTGAAAACAGTGGACGCTGAATATTCAAATTTGGCCAGACAGGCCCAAAGACTGAACGGGTGCAATAGTGGCATGTCTACTCGTGGGGTAACCAACTGCTCTATAATTGACTGAAGGCCCTCTCTACGGGAGGGAATACATACCTGGTACTGAAAACCTAAGTAAAGTCTATGGTAGGTAAGGTCATAAGCCTTAGGGGTATAAAGCATGCCCTTATCTAAATGTATATACTATTCCCACCAAGCTGCCCGGAAAATACTACACTTAATGCTCATATTCACATATTAATGCTACTCTCACTTCTGGTTAGAGAAGCTTCTCTTTTCAGATGGCGATGACCACTGGGATGATCCAAAAGGCAACATAGTGCTGAGAAGAAGGGATGGAGAAGTGCCCAGCACTGAAACATCTCTGTCACACCCTCCAAGGCTCAGGGATCATTGCGGAAGAGGGGGCGGATAGAATGGAAGAGCCAAAGGAAGGGTACGACTCCCTACAATGCAACTGCCCAGACAGAAATTGGCCTTGATATCCATGACCTTGCTGTGCCTAGCAATACCTCCGCAAGACCCTCATAGTAGAAGTAAAAGAGGATGACATCATATTAAAAAAAGAGACTAATGGAGAGAGGGAGGGGATATGATGGAGAGTGGAGTTCTAAAGGGGAAGGGGGGAGGGGAGGGAAAAATACGCACCTTTGGTATGTAAGTATGTTTTGTTGTCAATAAATATTAAAAAAATAAATAAATAAAAATAAAAAAAATAAAAAATAAAGAGTTATTATTGAAAGGTGTGCATTTATTTTTGCCATTTTTCTTGTGGTGTAGTTCTTCTGGTTTTACCTTTGCTCTCTTATATTAACTACTATTTGAGTATGGTTTGTTTTTTATAGGTTCCTTATATTTGTGCTTTTCTTTCTCTTCAGCATGAAGGATCCTTTCAAGTATTTTCTGTATAGCTGGTTTTGTCTTCAAATATTCCTTTAGCCTGCTTTTGTTGTGGAATGTCTTTATTCCTCTGTCTACTTGAATGGATAGCTTTGCTGGATAAAGTAACCTTGGCTGTCAGAAGTTATCTTTCAGAACTTGAAATACATCACTACAAGCCCTTCTGGCTTTTTAAAGTTTGTGTTGAGTAATCTGCTGTAATCTTGATGGGCTTGCCTTTATAAGTGACTCATGTTTTCTCTTTAACTACTTCCAATATATTTTCTTTGGTTTGTATGTTTGGTAGTTTAATTATAGTATGGCAAAGAGAATTTCTTTCCAGGCTTTGTCCATTTGGTGTTCTAAAGGCTTCCTGTATCTGCACTGGCATCCCTTTTCCAATTTAGGGGAAATTTTCTTCTATGATTTTGTTGAAAACACCTATTACGTCTTTGGAGTGAAATTCTTCTCATTCTACTATACCCTGAATTCCTATGTTTGATCTTTTCATAGTATCCTGAATATCTTGAAATTTCCATTTATACTTTCCTATTAATTTGTCTCTTTCTTTGTTGGACTGTATTAGATATGCTACCTGGTCTTCTAGTTTAGATATTCTGTTCTCTTCTTCATCCATTCTACTGGAGAGATTTTCTACACTTTTTTATTTCATGGACTCTGTTTTTCATTGATAATATGTCTGACTGGCTTTTCATTATAATTTGTATTTCCTTATGTATGTCTTGTATTGACCTCCTTATTTCGTTAAATTGTTTTCCTGTGTGTTCTTTGATTCATTTGATTTCCTTTTTGAGTTCTTTGAACATATTTATAATCATTCTTTTGAAATATTTCTCAGGAATTTTCTCTAAATCAGTCTCACTAAAGGTCATTTCTGATGTATTAATACTGTTTGGTGGATTTATATTGTCTTGATTTTTTGTGTTTCTTCTATTATAATGTGGAGATTTTTGCATCTTGAATTAATTTAATGCTTCAGTTTTCTAATTATCTGCTGTTTTATTAGATGTATCCATCAGATATTTTATATATTAAGGGTAGGAGCTTAAGGTGCTATGTGTGGCTCTTAAGACTCTCAGAGTAACCACAAAAGTGACTCTAGGTGTTTGCCTGCTCTGAGAGTATTCAAGTAGGCTGAGTAGAACAAAATACAGATGAATTCTAAAAATTTAACTACACAGTGTACCTACTCAATGAAAAACAGCACAGGGTATTTATGCAAGACTAGATATTATGACAAATAGATCCTCTACAAAGTCACAGTCCCTAAAGATGTATGTTGCCCCACACCCTTAATCCTGTCAACCAAGAGGCTAAGATTTATGGTCTGTAGAGGGTTCCAAGGTCAGCTTGTGACTGAGTGAGACCCTTCCCCAACAAACACCAGAAGAGGAAACAAAGGCACTATAGATCAGGAAGCAACAGACAAGAAGCCCAAAATATAGCCAATTTAAGAATGGAAAATCTGACCATCCATCAGATTTAACATATAATTTACCCTGACATGAATGGTACAAATAGCACTTCCACTGAAAGCCTATATACCAGGCTTCTTTGGGAGGTACTGATATGGTGTAATCCCAGTTACCTTTTGGGATGGCTTTGGTCTCAGCTATGCTGCATGGCCACTTGGGTCCCTCTTTGCTGTGCTATGGGCTCAGGTAGGCTGGCTGGGTCTGTGGGTCATTACTCTGATCACCTGTGCTGGGTGCTGTGTAGATGAGCTCCTTTCCACGGGTCTCCGGTGCTTGCTGGTGCTTGTGCTGGTGGTGGGGGAAGGGAGGATTTGGATGGTGTCTGAAGTCTTCCTGGTGGTCCTCACAATCCTCTTCCTTACAAGCTGCTGTAGTGGTCTCTGCCATCCTCCTTCCACATTTCTTGATTTTGCCAGGAGGCCAGTGTGAGTGGAAATTCCCCTCACCTGGCTTTAAAATCCTGCACCTCAGGCTGAGCCTGCAGGCTGTGGCCATGTGGAAGTGGTGCCACTGGAGCCACTTCTGCCTGCTTCTGTGGACTCTAGACACTCTGGATCTCTTCTACTTCTCTGCTGCACTTGATAATTTATAATACAGCTCACTTTTTAGTAGGGGTGTATTTTTCTGCTTTTTTTTTTTTTTCCTTTTTCTCCCCTGGGCTGTTTTGGTGTGGTTCCTATGCCACCATCTTAACCAGAAGCCCCTCAAAAAATTTTTAAAATATATTTTATTTTTTTTTATTTATTTATTTGTCAGAAAGAAAGAGGGAGAGAGAGTAAGAAAGAGAGAGAATGGGTGCACCAGGGCCTCCAGTCACTGCAAATTAACTCCAGGTGCATGCGCCACCTTGTGCATCTGGCTTACATGGGTTCTGGGGAATTGATCCTGGGTCCTTTTGGCTTTGCAGGTAAACACCTTAACCACTAAGGCATCCCTCCAGTCTGGAAAGTTTACACTACATTATTTATATTTACAAAGTTACATTATACCTATAGGAAATAAACCATAATTCCTAAACAAAACTCAAATGCCAATAAATTCTGGACAGGGCATAGGTAAAGATGAGTCCTTGTCCACTGTTGGTTGGGGTGCAACTTGTGAAACTACTATGTAAATCAATGTGGAAGTTCCTCAAAAATCTAAAAATACAATTGTGGCACACAGCCATGGTGGGTAACCACCTGCTCTTCGATTGGCTAACAGATCCACTCAGTGGAAAAGAATTTATATCTGGAACTAGGAAACAAGTCAGAATCTTAACCAGATAATGAGTTTGATTTCCAATATCAAGCTCCCACTAACCTTGGGCTACAAGAGGGTCTACACCCATTAAATTCTCTCTAAGCTAATAATGGTTATCCCATTTAACCTGTGATGACTTCACTCTCTATTGGAGAATCTGCTTCTCTTTTTCATATGGAAGTGGGAAATGACTCATCACACTTCATTGGGGCCCCAGCTAAAACCATAGAGGAATTGGGGAAATGAGCAAGAGTGCTGCTTTTTCAGTGAACCTGATATTAGCACAAGGATGAAGGAGATACTCAACATCTACCAAAGCAGAGATTCAGAAACTCCTAAGAGCCCATCACTGAAGTAGACTTAAAATACACCCAACGTAGCTCAGGGAATTTTGCTGAAGAGAGGAGCAGAAAGATTGTTAAAGCCACAAGTTGGGACATTATGCATAGAGACATTGCTTCTTCCCCATAACTGATGACTGCCCCCACAATGCACGACCCACAATACCCATGGGGATGACTGGCATCCCCAATGAGGAGGGTCCCTTTGGAGGGGGGGCAGGGATAAAGGGAAAGGATGGTACCAAAATGTGCTATTTATATACTGAGTATGACCATAACTAAGAAAAATGTAAATAATAATAATAATAATAATAATAATAATAATAATATAAAAATAGATCTACCATTTAACTCAGCTATACTACTTCTGGGCATATACCCTAAAGACTCTCCTACTTACCATAGAGATACATACTCAGTCATGTTTGTTGCTGCTCTATTGACAAGACTAGGGAAATGTTTCAGCACAGATTCTCATCAACTGGTGAATGGGTAATGAATATACAACAGAATTTTCCTCAGCAGTAAATAAAATTGCAAATTATGAAATTTTCAGGAAAATGGAAAATTATACTAAGTAAGATTACCCAAGGTCAGAAAGACAAATGCCACACGTTGTCTCTCATATGCAGATCCTAACATGGAATAGTTTGATTTGTTTATAAGTCATAGTAAGCATCAGTAGTCCTCTTAAGGAAGCTAGCATGAGGCTTAGAGAGAGGAGAAACAAGGAGGAATCAGAGGAATGGAAGGTAGACAGGCAAGAGGAGGAACAAGATGCAGGGGATAGAAGGGTCTAGAGGAGATTGGGTTAAGGGAGGAAGTGAATTGGGGAGATACACAAAACTAATGCTGGCATGAATCAGTACCATAGAAATATTTCTTCTGATTAGCTTATTAAAAGATGCAACACTCTTTAAATAAAATAGAAATAGAGAGAAGAGGGGACATGAAAGCTTTATCCCAAAGTCATAGGCTTTGTGCCAGAATATGGGTACCTCCCACATTGAGATCTTAGTCAGGGAGGCCTGTGAGGCCCTCGAAACAGTGCAAACCATTGCTAAGGTACTTGGTTACCCACCAGATCTAAATGGTAAGACCTTCTTGCTGAGGATACCACAGGATGCAGTCACAGGACATTGAGAGATGTTGCTGGAGATAAGATGGAACCATACCCCTGCTGGCTGGCTCTTACAGAGTGGGAAACCACTATGCTAATTACTTGGGGATAAGTTTGTCAATGATATAAACAAACAGTGGATCCTGCAAGTTACGAAATCATCCAGCTAGGCAAGATGTACACACCAGTGCAAGAGTGGCACATAAGCTATGAGGTAATCAACTGAATTCTAGTGGGATATGAGGCCTGTTCATTAGGAAATAATTCATACTTGGTACTAAGAATCCAGTCAGAACCCTATGATTTGGAAGGCTGTAGATCCTAAGGGGAAGCTTTCACTGTTCTTTGGCTAAAAGGAGAGGTTTTGCGCATCAAAAAGTCCTCTAAAAGTCTTTGTTTATCCCATTTGATCCATGTTGCTCTCTCTCTAGGCCATAGAACCTGAATTTATATAAATTTTAGATAAAGTAAGAGAGAGAGAGAGAATTGGCATGCCAGGTCCTCGGCCACTGAAATCAAACTCCAGATGCTTGCCCCACCTAGTGGGCATGTGTGACCTTGCACTTGTCTCACCTTTGTGCATCTGGATAACATGGGATCTGGAGAGTAGAACATGGATCCTTAGGCTTCACAGGGAAGCACTTTAACCACTAAGCCATTGTTCCAGCCCAGAACCTGCTTTTGACAGATAGTAGCAAGTACTGGGGAGACCCAAGACCCATCATTAGGACAAGAAAAGAAGGCCCACTGAATAATATGCAATGACTCATCTCTATCACATCAGCCAGGACTTAGGAAACATTATAGTGGAAGTGGCAGATTATACATGAGTGCTTATCTCACTGCTAGCCTGAGAACTTTCTTCAGGGAGATGGTGGTAGAGACTGAAGAGACTCAAAACCTATCAAAGCAGAAAGTCCTCTGAGCTGCTAAGAGCTCAGTACTAAAGAATACTTGTCACATGCTCTCCAGGGCTTAGACAACATTGCAGAAGAGGAGGAGGAAAGAATGTAAGAGCCATAGGAAAGGAAGGTATATCTGAGGCATTGTCCTTTCTACAGGGACTTACTGGTGTATTCATGACCCCATAAGTGATTACTGATAACCCCACTGAGGAGGGCCTTCAGTCAAATGAGGATTATAGAGAGGGGACATGAGAGTATAACCTCATGAGAATATGACCAATTTGAATTTATGCATATATCAATGTTCTCAATAAAAATTTTAAAAGATTGTTGTAATCCAGTATAAAATAAAAGTCCAGAACAGAAAAAAACATACATTTATTGACAGTGGATTAGTAATTGCTAGGAATTAAGGACAGAGGAGTGACTATACCTCAGAGTTTCTTTCATGAATGATGAAACTATCCTAAAATGAGTAGAAATAAGTGTGTGACCTTTTGAATATGTCAAATCCACTAAATTGTATACTTTTTAAAGAGTAAACTGTGTAGTATGTAACCTATAGACCAATAAAAATGCTTAATGTGGTGCTGGGGTAATGGCTTAGTGGTTAAGGCCTTTGCCTCCAAAGCCTAAGGACCCTGGTTCAATTTCCCAGAACCCATGTAAGCCAGATGCACAAGTGGGCACATGCATCTGGAGTTCGTTTGCAGCAGCAACAGGACCTGGAGTGCCCATTCTCTCTTTCTTTCTATCTGCCTCTTCCTCTGTCTCTCAAATAAATAAAATAAAAATAAAAATAAAATAAAATGCTTAGTGTGTAAAATGAATGTAGGATCACTACTAAAAACTTGAATCTCAACTAGAAAATTCACTGGACTAACTTCTTTACTTTTTATCCCCCAGCTCTCCCTGTTGCAACAGAACTGCAATTGCCAGTTACTTATAAAGGAAGGAAAACAGAGACACCAATCAGCCATTGAGAATTGTGCACCAATGAACAATTGAGGTGAATTGAAAAGCACTCCTTTACAGATAGATACTCAGAGTAGGTGGGTGGGAGGATGCACGCAAAGGGAGGAACTGCCACATCTCAAGAAAAGAAATGGTCCTGAGCACAAAGGAAATGTCTCCCTGAAAAAGGCATGCATAGAAACAGCCTGGCAAACTGGGAAAACTTCCCTTGGCCACCCTTTTCTAGTTAGGCCATAGCAAGCACCTACCCTACTATAGGTAATTTATGTTCAGCTATTGTGGTAGAAGGAGATAAGAAAGGACAGCTTAGGGCTGGAGAGATGGCTTAGCAGTTAAGGCGTTTGCCTGCAAAGTGCAAGGACCCAGGTTCAGCTCCCCAGGACCCACGTAAGCCAGATGCACACGGGGGCACATGCGTCTGGAGTTCGTTTGCAGTGGCTGGAGGATGTGGTGTGCCCGTTCTCTCTCTCTCTCTTTACCTGCCTATTTCTGTATCTCTCTCTCTCTCAAATAAATAAATAAAATGTTAAAAAAAAAAAAGAAAGGACAGCTTAGACCTGGGTTGGGTACAAGTGCAGTGAAGGCCAATCTGACCTTTAAGTGGCCAGAGAAGAAAAACCACTGTTTATCATCTCATGGGTGGACATAGTTACTTAAAATTGAAAGATATAAAGGGTTGGAGAGATTACTCAGCAGTCAAAGGCACTTGCTTTCAAAGCCTGATGGCCCAGGTTTCATTCCCAAGTACCCATGTAAAGCCAGATATACAAAGTGACAAATATGTATGGAGTTTGTTTAAAGAAGTAGGATACCTTAGGACATCCATTTTGTCTATTTCTCTCTCTCTCTCTTTTTTATAATGAGAAAGGTGTATTTAGATTTAACCAGCTGGATCCAGTTTAGATGATCCCAGTTTTGTTGGCAACATCCAAAGCATCATAATCGGAAGCCAGCTGAACATAGGCCTTCTTCTCTCCATCAGGCCTGATGAGGGTATTGACTTTGGCCACATCACTGTCATAGAGTTTCTTCACAGCCTGTTTGATCTGGTGCTTGTTAGCCTTGACATACACAATGAACACCAGTGTGTTGTTGTCTTCTATCTTCTTCATGGCCTATTTGGTGGTCAGGAGAACTTGATGAAGGCATAGTGGTCAAGCTTGTTTCTCCTGGGGGCACTCTACAAAGGGTATTTAGGCTGCTTCCAGAGGCTCAGTGTCTTGGGTCACTGGGAGGTGGGTGGCGTGCAGGTCTTCTTTTTATGGCTGTGGACACCTTTCAGCATGGCCTTCTTAACTTTCAGAGCCTTTGCTTTGGCTTCAACTTTGGCAGGGGCAGGAGCTTCCTTCTTCACTTTCAGTGCCATCTTGCTATTTCTCTTAAATAAATAAATTTTTTTAAAGAGATGTAGAGCACATTCATGCAAAAACTTGTGCAAAGTTATATTATAGCCAATCACAGTAAGTATTCATCCATTCCTATTCTTAGGGTTTGGCTCATCCCTCCACCTAAGCTCATACAAAGAACCTCAGAAAAGCAGGGGCTCTTGAGCCATCTGTTTGCTTGAACCCCTATTTTCACTGCTACTAAAAAAAAGTACAATTGTAACTATTGTTCAAGACACAACTCTGAGATGACCTCTGGTAACATCTAAGTAGGCCTCTTTCTAGTACTTTCCCATGAATTGACTATAAGGTAACATGGCCCACATCATCCTTTTTAGTCACAAATGTATTTGACCTGAAGATGGAAGTCCAGGCTGAGAAACATAGGCTCCTGTGTGGGCACCAACCTTTCTGATCTAACTTCTTCCTTTAATTTATGAGCTGTCAATTTCCTCATTAAATCTCTTCTCTCCTATATGATATATATGATATATGAAGGAGAGAGAAAGAGATGTCAAAGTGTATTAAATTGGTTGCTCATTTAACTACTTAAAAGTTGTCTTCAGAATATCAAACTGGTAAACTATATCAGTGTGTGAGAGTTCCAGTTTCTCCACTGTTGGCAGGAATCAAATTGGTATGACAGCATGAACAATGACATGCAGGTTCCTCAAAAAAAAAAAAAAAAAAAAAAAAACTTGGGGCTGGAGAGATGGCTTAGTGGTTAATGTGCTTGCCTGCAAAGCCAAAGGACACAGGGATGTAGGTTCTATTCCCTAGGACTCATGTAAGCCAGATGCACAAGGTGGTGCATGCATCTGGAGTTTGTTTGCAGGGATTAGAGGTCCTAGAGCACCCATTCCCCCACCACCACCTCTTTCTGTCTTTCTCTATAGCAGACAGCTTCAGGTTCACTAAGATGAACTTCCAGACCAGGCACAGTTATGGAGGAAGGGATGTTTATTGAAGTTTACAGATCCAGGGGAAGTTCCATAATGGCAGCAGAAGCTGGCAGCTGCTCATACAGGACCAGGCAAGGGAGAGAGAAAACCAAAATCCAAAAGCTAAAAGCCACACAGCACAGCATACTTTAGGAACTCCAGCTAGGCACACTTTGCATATCTTTAGATTGAAATCTCAAACTGGCCACCACACCTTAAGATCCACCCAGTGACACTGCCTCCAGCCATTTGGCTGCAGATGCAAACTACAAACTAATAAAACAGTGAATATATTGGGGTCCATCTATTCAAACTACCACACTCTCTCAAGTAAACAAATAAAAATTTTTAAAAATTGAAACTCAAACTACCACATGACCCAACTGTCCAAAAAGAATTGTGCCTATGATTTAAAATAAGTATTATTACTCTCATACACATTGCAATTCTATTCACAATAGTTATAACTTGATTCCATTGACAGATAAAAGGATAAAGAAGTTGTAGCACATATAAAACATGCTAGTCAAATTATCATCCTTATACCAAATACCCAAGATTGGGAATTTGTAATTATAAAAGTCTGTTTTGGCTTACAGTTTGATAGATTTTAGTCCATGACCAACTGGTCTGTTGCTCTAGGCCTCTAATGAGGTTGTACATCATGGCAGAGAGGTACATGACAGATCAAACTCATGCTCAGGAGATACAAAACAGGAAAAGATCAATCCTTTCAAGGCTGTGTCCTCAACAAGATGAAGACTTTCCATGAGCCTCACTCTGAAAGGTGCCATCACCATCCAGCTGAGATCCAAACTTTTTTTCTTTTGGAGAGAGAGAGAGAGAGTGAGGAAGACAGATAGAGATGGGCATGCCAGCAGTCTCTCAGCTGCTGCGAAAGAAATCCAGATGCGTGCGCCCCCTTCTGGTCAAGTGTGGCATTGAGCCCTTGCCTCACTTTGCATCTGGCTAAACGTGGGATCTGGAGATTGGAACCACTGGAGATTGGAACCAGCATTCTTAGGCTTAGGAGGCAGGTGCCTTAACAGCTAAGCCATCTCTCCAGCCCAAGATCCAAACTTTTAATGCATAGGCCCTTGAAAGAGATTCCAGATCCAAATTAAAGCACATGCAATGGGATACTATTCAGCCTTTAAAATGAAGGATATCTTCAATGCACAGAAATATGAATCAGCTTTAAGAATGCTCCACTAAGTGAAATAAGCCAATTATTTAAAAAATACTCTGATTCCACTTATGTGAGGACCCTAAAACTCACAGAAGCAGGTAGTAAAATGATGGCTGCCAGGGGCAAGGAGGAGTAATCTATAGTTATCAATCTACACTAACAAAAGTTTCAACTAACAGAGACAAAACAACTCTGGAGATTTATATTATACTGTTTTATGTACAATCTGTAATAACATATTGAACTCTTTAAATTGTAAAGAGGGTAGACTGTATAGTAAATTTCCTGCTACAATAAAGTTTGTCCCATATTCCCACCATGGCTCAGGGAATTTTGCAGAAGAGGGGAAAGAAAGATGGTAAGAGCCACAGGTTGAGGCATTCCCTCCCCCCCAAAATAACTGAGTCCTGCTCCCAAAACACATAGACAACCTCATGGGGAATACCTGCAACCCCACTGAGGAGTGTCCTCAACAGAACAGGCTCGGGGATGAGGGAAATGAGAGTAGCAACACATGATGTATCCATACAAAACATCTTTTAATAATAATAATAATAATAATAATAATAATAATAAAAAAATTTTTTAAAAGACCAGTAGGGTAAAGGATAAGAAAGGTAAAGGATGGTTAGGGATAGGACAGGAGGGTAGTATAGGAAGGGAAGGGGAAGAAGAAGGTGTTCAGTAGAGGGGTATAGGAGAGGGAGACAAAGGAGGATGGTTGCAGGGGATTATGATCAGGGTACATTATATATATGTATGGACATAGTCAATAGAAAGTCTTTTAAAAAGGAAAGGGGAAGAAAGAGGATTCTGGACATGTCTCCACCAATGACCACTCTATTATGGATGAACCTCTCTGGGTCAGAATGGTTAGTTAAAGATGGAGTTCCTTGGGGCTGGAGAGATTGCTCAGTGGTTAAGGCATTTGGCTGCAAAGGCTTACAACCTGGGTTTAGTTCCCAAGTACCCACATAAAGTGAGATGCACAAGGTGACGCATGTATCTAATTTGTTTGCAGTAGCCAAAGGCCCTGGTGTGCCCATTTTCTCTCTCTCTCTCTGTCTCTGCTTGCAAATTAATAAATAAAATATTTTTAAAATAATAATAATAATAATTCAAAAAGAAAGAAAAATATTTGGGAGTTGCTAGGGAATCAACAATGTTTTTTGAAAACTGGTAAATAAATTTTTTAAATTTTATTGACAACTTCCATAATTATAGAAAATAAACCATGATAATTCCCTCCCCACTTTCCCCTTCACAAATCCACTCTCCATCATATCCTCTCTCCCTCTCAATTAGTCTTTCTATTATTTTGATGTCATCCCATTTTCCTCCTATTACGAGGATCTTGTGTAGGTAGTTCTAGGCTCTGTGTGGTCATGGATATCCAGGCCACTTTGTGTCTGAAGACTGCAATGTAAGCAGTCCTACCTTTCCTTTGACTTATACATTCTTTCCACCCCCTCTTCCACAACAGACCTTGAGCTTTGGAAGGTGTGATAGATATGTTTCAGGGCTGAGCACTCCTCTGTCACTTCTCAGCACTAGAGTGCCTTTTGAATAATCCCAGAGGTCACTACCTAAATGAGGATTTTTAAAAATCACAATCAAAGTTCCACTTTGACCACTGCAGGCAAGCAAATCCTGCCACAGGCAAACATATGGGGTGTTACAAAGGCACATATACTGGCTAGTAGACAGGCTGATTGGTGGAACCGGAAATAAACACCTTGAGAATATTTTTAAAGTAAAGGCCTAGGCAATCAGTACAGCCCTCAGGAAAGCATGTGGACTAGTGTCTGAGGAAATCCAATCAAACACTCATGTTCTAGGAACAGTTGGAGAAGTCAGACCTATACAGAAATGAAAGCCTGTCAGAATTATGAGAGAAGAGAAGTTAAGCTTGTATGACAAAAATCTTTGTCTGCTTGTCCACATATCTGTCAGCATAACATGACATTCTGGGTCAATAAATATTCATCATGATGCAGCATCGCAACTGACCTATGCTACCCCTCCACTAGAGGAGAAAATAAATAGGATTTGTAGGGATAGAGGATTTCTGCCTCTTCAGAGCTACCATTGTACTTTGTGTGTGAGCCACAACTTGAGCACAGTCTGAGCCTCTTTGAACCCCTTGGGACTTGTGCATATAATACTTGGTATGGAATCATCTCCTTCCCTGTGTGTTAAGAAGTAACATAATGTCACCAACATGTCAAGTTTGAGAGAAAAACATCTGAGGAGAGGTTAATCAATAAGCAACTCTCACTGTAATGTACAAATGCGATATAATTTTTTCTTCTGTGTTCCTAGCATCTGTATGCACATACTTGCCTTGCATTTCCTCACATTACTTTTGTCTGTATATCTGTATTCATGATGAGATGGAGAGACATTCATGTATCAAAAAATATGATCATCTCTCATGTGTAAAGTCTTTGCTAAATAAAGAGGCAAGCAAAAGGCACCTCTGGGAGCTCAAAAGCAGATTAAATGAACACATATATATGTATGATTACACATGTTTTAAGTACTAAGAAAGGAAAATGTGAGGTGGAAGATATATAAGGAGGTCTGCCACATCAGAAAGTGCCTCAGTGAGAAAGAATAAATAAGAATTAGCCAGGCTGAGAATAGGGGGAGTTAGTTTCTGGGCAGGGAGTGCAAACAAAAAAAATTCAGCAGAAGCAGGGCAGGGATATGTCTAGGAAGGATCTGTTGGGATCCTCAGGTACATTCAAGTGTCCTCCCAAAATTATGGAAATGAACACTCAAGTAGTGAAAGAACCATTTGCTTGCAAAACTCACTATTAAAACAAGGCAAGACTACCCCTGTACATACACAGAAATGTTAAGCTATAAATAAATTCATTTATGAATATTAAGACAAAAAAATCTAAATAATAAATAGGACATACAAACTAGAAGTGTTATACTAGTGGTTAACATTTATGAAGCATTAATATTCACCATGTGTCAAAAACTGTTCTAATGCCTACCTTAATTTATTAAAACAATACTTGATTATAACTTAATTACTCATATTAATTTGTTTATCTCCACAATCACCAAATATCATTTTCTCCATTTCACTGGCAAGCAAACTATCTTTCAGAGCAATGAACTACTTTTCCTGCCTCAACATGAACAAAGCTCCCATATATAAATGGTGAGTGCCATTTATGATTCTATCCACTGAGTTCAGTAACCACAGCACCAGTCCATTGTTTCAGGAAAATAGCTACCACTGAAATTGGTACCAGTAGGAAAAGAACATAAAGAACTTCACAGATGTTGGAACTGTTTTTTCTTCAGATCTAGATAGTTGTTATATGATATATACATATCAAGTGTAAATTTAAGATTTATTCACTTTGCTGTGTGTGTTTTCAATCTTTATAAAAGTGAAATGTATGTGGAAGACATATAGTCTACATTAAAGTTCTAACACATGTAAATATAAATTCATTAGTGGACAACAGACATAAATACTTCATAAGTAAAGAAATATAGGAATTCTAGGTAAGATGGTAGCATAGGAACCATGCCAAAGCAGCCTATTGTATGGCACAATGCAGATCTGGCCCTAGCCAGACCACATGCAAAAACCAGGCCACACCCCTCGGGTTTTCTCACTAGGATGGTGGGTAGTCAATGATGGGAAGATTCCATGAGATGGGGCAACCTAAAATGGGTACTGTCACATGTGATGATCTCTTGGGGCCTGTGGTCAACAATGGCTTGGCAAAGAACCATGCCTCCCAGGGTCATCAATAATAAAAACAAAAAGGAGGATACATATGGCACAATGCCAGTCTGGCTCTAGCCAGACCACATGCTAAAAGAAACCAGGCCACACCCCTCGGGTTTTCTCACTAGGATGGTAGTCAATGACAGGTAAGACTCCATGAGATGGGGCAACCTAAGACAGGCACCGTTGCATCTGATGATCCCTTGGGGCCTGGGTTCAACAATGTCTTGGCAAAGAACCATGCCTCCCAGGGTTGCCAATAATAAAAACAAAAAGGAGGATATGTATGGCACAATGCAGGTCTGGCCCTAGCCAGACTGCATGTCAGAAGAAACTAGGAAGTGGCTTCTGTGAACATGGCATCCTGCACAGGCCTGGTGTGACAACAGCTACAGTCCCATGCTCACGAGAAACCTGCTACAAGATGATCTGTCTGGAGACAGGCTGTCATAGGTCACAAAAAGGGGACTACCCCATACAATGAATAGCCAGCCAAACTCCTTAAAACCCCCACACTTCTTTGAAAAAACAACTTTGCAGCAGCTCACCCTCTGCTTGCTTTCACCCAACTCCCAGAGTCTGTGTCATGACTCCATGCCTCTCACCCCCAACTCAGCAGAGACCCTGCTGTCCCTCCTGGGCTGGCCCTAGGAGGGACCCCAACAGCCTAGGAGGAAAATAAGCAAAAAATACCTAGAAAAATACACTCTTCTACTGAAAAGTAAAGGGGTATATTAAATTTTCACCACAGCAGAGAAGTAGGAGAGATCCAGAGATTCTAGGACTACAGAAGCAGACAGAAGCAGATCCGGTAGCAGTGCATATTTGTGTGACCATGGCTGCCAGGTGCTGCCTGTGAAGCAGGGAAAGCCAGGTGAAGGGATTTTTTTCACTCACACCAGCATCCTCACAAACTCAAGAAACCTGAAGAGGAAGACAACAAGGATCAGCTGAACAGCTGGTGAGGATTTAAAGGAACCAGCAGTAAAACTTCAGGTATCCTCCACAGCCTCACCTCCCCCAAGTGCTAGAGCAAGCTCCAGCAACCACTGGAGACCTGGGGAAGGGAATTCACCTACATAGCACCCAGAACAGGCTATTAGAGCAGTGACCCACCAACCCAGGCAGCTGACCTGAGCCCACAGCGCAGTAAAAAGGGACCAAAGTGGGCATTCAGCATAGCTGAGACCAGTGATCCCAAAAGTTAACAGGACCTACTTACACCAGGTCATTACCTAACACAAAGCCTGATGTATGGACCTGCATTGGAAGTGCTAATTGCACCTTGCATACTAGGGCAGATTATGTGTTAAATCTGATGGATGGCTGGATTTGCCATTCCTAAATAAGCTATATTTTGGTGCCATCATGTGTTGCTTCCTGATTTACAGTGCCTTTGTCTCTTCTTCTATCATTCATGGGGTCAGATTCTCACAAGCTGACCTTGGAACCCTTTACAGACCATAAATCTCATCTTCCCATTTGACAGGATTAAGGATGTGGGGCAACACACATCCTTAGGAACGTGGACTTTGTTAAAGGGTTTGTTTTAATACCCACTCCTGCATAAATGCTCCATGCTGGTTTTGGATGAATGTGTATATTGTTCAGTTGAATTTTAGTATTTGCCTGTGTTTTGTTCCACCCAGCCTGCTAGAATAGCATAGCAGGCAAATCCAACATGTAGGGTCACTTTTGCTGTTACTCTGAGAGTCTTTTAAGAGCCAGTCACACCTAGCACCTTAAGCTGCTACTCCAAAGATATATGATGTCAGATTTTTACATCTAAGAATACAGCAGATTATTAGAAAACCCAAGCATCAAATTAATCCAAGATGCAAAAATCTCTACATTATAATATAAGAAACACAAAAAAACAAGACAATATAATTCAACCAAAAATTATAAAAAATGACCTCCACTCAGAGTGATTTAGATAAAATACCTGAGAAAGATTTCAAAAGAATGATTATAACTATGTTCAAAGAAATCAAAGAGGAAATAAAAGGACAAAAAGAAAACACCAGAAATAAATTTAATTAATCAAGAAGGTCAGTACAAGAAATGAATAAAGAAATATAAATACCGAAGAAAAACCAATCAGGAATACTAGCAATGAAAAACACAATAAATCAAATTAAAAAACTCGTAGAAAGTCTCACCAATATAATGGATGAAAGAGAAAATAAAATATCTAAACTAGAAGACCAGGTGGCAGATCTAATACAGTACAACAAAGAGGAAGACAACCTAATAGGAAGTTATGAATGGGAATTTCAAGATACTCAGGACACTATGAAAAGAGTAAATAAGTCCTCCAGACTTCTGGGTAAGGAGTCACACCAATCAAGCCTAGGGAGGCATTTAAACAAAACCACAGCAAAATTTATTCTTTGTCTGAAAAGTGAAGATGTACAGGTTTTTATTGGACACAGTGGAGAAGAAGGAGAGACTAAGATCTATCAGAAAGGAGTTAACTGGCCAGACTCCCACGAAGGCACTAGTAGACCTAGACCCGATTGGCTTGCATCCTTGCACTCGCCCTGCACCCAGCTGCAGGAGCAGAGGCCAAACAAGGGAACTTACCAACCTCATTAGCCTCCTTGCAAAGTCAGAAACATGAAGGGGAGACAATCACCTCCCCGCTCACAAACTACTTCAATCCCTAATGGCTTTGCCCACAAAAACTATTTCTCCAGGCCTTCTGATCAGCCAATACCCTTAGCAGCCTCAGCCTTTACAAATGCCAATAAACATACTTATGGACTAATTATTAAGAGAGCCAATTGACTGGATGAAGCCCTTGAGCTCCCTAACCCCCATTCAGTCCAGCTAGGGGACCTATATGCCATCATCAGAGTCTTAGAGCTCTGTCAACAAGAACCTGTCAACATCTTCTCTGACAAGGGTTACACGGTCCAAATGGCAAAGGTACTGCCCTTAGCCCATCCCAAGCCCTCTCATCATCCCATAGACATTGCCCACTCACACACTGGTCTACCTGGCTTTATTGCTGATGGGAATTCACAGGTAGCCAAATTTATTGCTGTCTCCTCCTTGCCACCTTTAGAACAAGCTAGACATTTACACCAAAGGTTCCATCTATCCCCCACTAATCTAAAAACCCTATACCCTGAGCTCTTGCTTAGCCAATGCAAACATTTAAACTTTACCTGTAAGGCATGCACCCCCCCGAGTCCCCTTGGGCCCCCTACAGCCTCAAGGAGTCAATCCTAGAGGCCTTATCCCAAATTCTATCTGGCAGATGGATGTTACCCACATACCTTCCTTTGGTAACCTCAAATATGTCCATGTCATTGTGGACACTTACTCTAAGCTTACTTTTGCTATTGCTCTCTCTGGGGAGAAGGCATCCCATGTCATTAAGGTGACAAAAACCGCTATGTTGGTCATGGGCATACCCTGGTCAATTAAAACTGACAATGGCCCTGCATATACATCTGCCCAATTCACATCCTTCATGAAATATTGGGGAATCAAACACTCCCTTGGCATCTTCTACAACCCACAAGGACAAACCATCATGGAGAGAACTAACAGACCCTAAAGTAACTAATTATAAAACAAAAGTCCACTATGTCACCCAAGGATCCCCACTTGGTCCTGGTGGAAGCTCTCTTCACCCTCAATTTTCTCACCTTTGACAAGGCAGGACACTCTCTGACCTATAAACATTGGAGATCTCCACCAACCACAATGCCCTTACCCTTAGTCCACTGGAAGGATCCTCTTACTAATATCTGGAAGGGAACCCACCCTCTTTTAACACAGGGCCGAGGGTATGCTTGTGTCTTTCCAGAAACTTCACAGACCCTGATATGGATCCCTGCCAGAAACATCCATCCAGCCACTGACTCAGGGATTGACCTTGATGAAGAGGATGATGCCAAATCCCTCAGTCCAGATATGGGACTTTAAACTTATCCCCCCCTCCAGTTTTTCTCCTTTTATCACCTTTTCTCCCTACTACCAATTCCCAGAAACCATTTCGGACAACACTTCTTAGGCCATACTTGTTTGGTGCATTGGGCCTATATTCCCATGCTTTTCCTAGGCTTCATTTTAGCCACTCCATTTTGCTGTGTTCCTCCCCCTTCAAGCATGTACTTCTCCTTAGCCACACCTTTGCCTTTTTGCTTATCAATGCCTCCTATGATAATGCTACCCTCCAACCAGCCATAAATTCCTTTACAACTCCTTTGATTGCATTGATCTGCTACTATTAAGGACACTCAATGCTACTAATTATGACACTAAGGGTGAGCTCACGACAGTCACCCAGCAACATCTTCTACCCCAGTCTTTTTCAGCTTCTATAGTTAATTCTTGCTTGCTGGGACCATTTGCATGCCATAGAGCCACCACCACTGGCCCTCCCATGCCTCCTAGGTGACAGCCACACGCCTTGGGTTTTCTCAGTAGGATGGTGGGTAGTCAATGATGGGTAAGACTCCATGAGATGGGGCAACCTAAGACAGGCACCATTGCATGTGATGATCCCTTGGGGCCTGGGGTCAACAATGGCTTGGCAAATAACCATGCCTCCAAGGGTCACCAATAATAAAAACAAAAAGGAGTATATGTATGGCACAATGCAGGACTGGCCCTAGCCAGACTGCATGCTAAAAGAAACCAGGCCACACCCCTTGGGTTTTCTCACTAGGATGGTGGGTAGTCAATGATGGGTAAAACTCCATGAGATAGGGCAACCAAAACAGGCACTGTTGCATGTGATGTTCCCTTGGAGCCTGGGTTCAACAATGGCTTGGCAAAGAACCATGCCTCCCAGGGTTGCCAATAATAAAAACAAAAAGGAAGATATGTATGGCACAATGCAGGTCTGGCCCTACCAGAAAGCATGTCAGAAGAAACCAGGAAGTGGCTTCTGTGGACATGGCATCCTACGCAGGCCTGGCATGACAACAGCTACAATCCCATGCTCACGATAAACCTGCTATGAGATGATCTGCCTGGAGACAGGCTGTCATTGGTAACAAGAAGGGGACCACCCCATACAATGATTGGTCAGCCAAACCCCTTAAAACCCCCTACACTTCCTTGAATATACAAGTTTGCAGCAGCTCGCCCTCTGCCTGCTTTCACCCAACTCCCGAATTCTGTGTTGTGGCTCCACACCTCTCACCCCCAACTTGGCAGGAGGCACTCATCATTGGTGAGACTTGAAGCTACTCCACAAGGTAACAAGGCTGACTAACAAAAAAGCACGTACATAGGCCTGCACTGAAAGTGCTAGTCCCTCTTTCCATGTCAGGGAAGGTTATGGGTTACATATTCTTGGTTGGCTTTATGATTTTCAATTGAGCTGTATTTGTGGGTTTACTGTTGTTGACTTCAGATTCTTAGGGCCTTTGTCTTTTTCTTTTGTCATTATTGGGGGCAGGGTCTGATTCAGACCCAGGCTGACCAGGAACCCATTTCAGAACAGAAAACTCAACCTCCCACCTGACAGGATTAAAGATGTAGAGCAAAACACCCCCTTAGGGATTTTGGCTGTATACAGTTATCTGTTCATTTCAATCGCCACACTTGCATACTCTGCTGGTTTTTATTGAAAGTGTATATTACTTAGTTGAATTTTAGAATTTGCCAGTAAATGGATTCACCCAGTCCACTAGAATACTTGAATAGAAGGCAAACTCAACACCAAGGATTACTTCTGTGGTTGGATTGGACTACAAGAGGTATACATGGCACCTTAAACTCCTACTCTGAAGGTACATAAAGATGGATTTCCAAATCTAAAAGCACCACAGATCACTAGAAAACCCAAGCATCAAATCAACTCAGGATGCAAAAATTGCTACATTTTAATACAAGAAAAACAAAGAATCAAGAAAATACAATCCCACCAAAAATTATAAGTCCAGATTTCCTGTTAAGATGGTGGCATAGGAACCATGCCAAAACAGCAAAAAAAGGGGGGAGAAAAAAAAAAAAAAAAAAACTAGAAAAATACACTCTTCTACTAAAAAGTGAGGTGTATAGTAAATTATCAACCTCAGCAGAGAAGTTGGAGAGATCCAGATCATCTAGAGCCCACAGAGCAGGCAGAAGTGGCTGCAGCAGAGGCAGTGAGTTCCATGTGGCTGCAGCCGCCAGGCTCCACCTGAGCCACAGGATTTTAAAGCCAGGTTAGGGGATTTTCCAATCACACCAGCCTCCTCACAAACTCAAGAAATGTGGAAGGAGGACGGCAGAGACTAACAGAGCGGCTTGTGAGGAAAAGAAATGCATGGATGAGCAGGCGGATTTCAGCAACCATCTACACCCTCCCCTCCCCCGCTTCCAGCACAAGCACCAGTAAGCACAGAGACCTGGGGAAGGGAGCTCACCTACACAGCAACCAGCATGATCGGAGCAGTGACCCACAGACCCAGTTGGCCTTCCTGAGCCCACAGCACAGCAAAGAAGGACACAAGTGGCCATGCAGCATAGCTAAGATCAAGTCGTCCCAAAAGGTAACTGGGATTATACCAGGTCAGTACCCACAAAATAAGGCTTGTTTATTATCAGAAGGGCTGATTGCACCATCCATGTCAGAGTAAATTATATGTTAAATCTGATGGATGGTCAGATTTCACATTCTTAAATAAGCTATATTTTGGGCTGCTCATTTGTTGCTTCCTAGTTTACAGTGCCTTTGTTTCCTCTTCTGTCATTTGTTGTCACCAGCTGACCTTGGAACCCTCTACAGACCAGAAGACAAGATTAAGGGTGAGGGGTAACATGCATCCTTAGGGATGGTGACTTTGTTAGAGGATATGTTTGTCATAATACCTACTTTTGCATAAATACTCTGTGCTGTTTTCATTGAATGTATACATTATTTAGTTAAGTTTTTAGATTTTATCTGTGTTCTGTACTATTCAGCCTACTTGAATACTCTCATAGCAGGCAAACCCAACACCTAGGGTCACTTTTTTGTTACTGGGAGAGTGTTAAGAGCCACACCTAGCACCTTAAGCTCCTACCCTGAAGATATATAACATCAGATTGATTGATCCATCTAATATTACTGCAGATAATTGGAAAACCCAAGCATTAAATTAATGCAAGATTCAAAAATCTCTACATTATAATACAAGAAACACAAAAAAATCAAGACAATATAAATCCACCAAAAGGTATTGATGTATCAGAAATGACTTTCAGTGAGACTGAATTAGAGGAAATACCTGAGAAAGATTTCAAAAGAATGATTATAAGTATGTTCAAAGACCTCAAAGAGGAAATCAAAGGAATCAAAGAACACACAGGAAACCAATTTAATGAAATAAGGAGGTCAATACTAGACATAAATAAGGAAATAGAAATAGTAAAGAAAACCCAGTCAGAAAAACTAGCAATAAAGAACACAGTAGATGAAATAAAAACCTCTGTAGAAAATCTCTCTAGTAGAATGGATGAAGGAGAGAACAGAATATCTAAACTAGAAGACCAGGTGTCAGATCTAATACAGTCCAACAAAGAGAAAGACAAATAAATAGAAAGGTATGAAAGGGAAAGATCAAACATAAGAATTCAGGGTATAGTGGAAGGAGAAGAATTTTACTCCAAAGGCATAGTAGGTGTTTTCAACAAAATCATAGAAGAAAACTTCCCCCAAATTGGGAAAGAGATGCCAATGCAGATACAGGAAGCTTTAGAACACCAAACAGACAGAACCTGGAAAGAACCTCTCCCTGCCATATGATAATTAAACTGCCAAACATACAAACCAAAGAAAACATATGGAAAGAAGCTAGAGAGAAAAAGCAAGTCACCTACAAAGGCAAGCCCATCAGAATAACAGCAAATTACTCAACACAAACTTTAAAATCCAGAAGGGCTTGGAATGATGAATTCCAACATACAACCCTTCAACATATTGGACTTGGCAAAGACTTTCTGAATATAACCCCAGTTGCTCAGGAAATAAAACCACAGATCAACCGCTGGGACCTCATGAAATTACAAAGCTTTTGTACAACTAAGGACACTGTGAATAGAGCAAGAGGCAACCTACAGAATTGGAGAAAAGCTTTGCCAGCTATATATCTGGCAGAGGGTTAATATCTAGGATAGACAATGAACTCAAGAAATTAAATTATGAGAAATCAAACAACCCAATTAAAAAATGGTCTATGGAACTATATAGAGAGTTCTCAAAAGAAGAAATACAGATGGCATATAAACACCTAAAAACATGTTCTACATCCCTGGTCATCAGGGAAATGCAGATTAAAACTACATTGAGATTCCATCTCACTCCTGTCAGATTGGCTCCCACCATGAAAAAAATTGACTATATATATGCTGGCAAGGATGCAAAATAACAGGAACCCTTTCTCACTGTTGGTGGGAATGCAATCTGGTCCAGCCATTGTGGAAATCAGTGTGGAGGTTCCTGAGACAGCTAAATATAGATCTAACATATGACCCAACTATACCACTCCTAGACATATATCCTAAGGACTCACTGCCTTAGAGATACTTGCTCAACCATGTTTATTGCCACTCTATTCACAATAGCTAGGAAATGGAACCAGCCTAGATGTCCCTCAACTGATGAGTGGATAATATAGATGAGGCACATTTACACAATGGTGTTCTACTCAGCAGTAGAGAAAAATGAAGTTATGAAATTTGCTGGAAAATGGATGGATCTGGAAAGGATTATACTTAGTGAGAGAACCCAGGCCCAGAAAGCCAAATGTCACATGTTCTTTCTCATATGTGGATCGTAGCTACAAATGATTGGGCTTCTATGTGAGAAAAAAAAACTCAGTAGCAGAAGCCACTAAACTAGAAAGGGGATATAAAGGGAATAGAAAGGGAGGGAGGGGGTACTTAATAGGATGGTATTGTATGTATGTAAGTAGAAGAACAGATTAATGGGGGTGAAAAGGCCTAAGTGAGGTCAGGGGAAGAGATTGAGTAAAGGAACAGTGGAGGGAGGGCTAATCAAAATCTAAGCGGATATTAAAAAGAAAAGTCATATGGAAACCTACTTTTCTGGACAATGGAACACTCAGAAGCCATAGATTATTACTAGAAAATTTTTAGTTACAGGTATGGGATACCTTTCAGAGAGTTGTTGGCTGGGGAGGTCATAGATACCCCCAAAACATTATAGGCCATTGCTGAGGCCCTTGGTTTCCCACCAGGAATAGATGGTAAGACCATATTGCTAAAGACTCTATATACTTGGGCTGCAAGATCACTGAGAAATCCTGCTAGTACTGAGCTGAAAGCTTCCTCTATGTGGACCATCTGACAGAAAGTCGGAAAAAGCTATGCTGCATGCAGTTCAATGGGAGAGAGAAATCACCAGTGAAGATACTCATCAGTGAACACTGAAAACCTTAAATTTGACCAGCCAGGCCAAATGAGCCAACGGGTGCAATAATGACATATCTGTTATGGGGGAAAACAACTGCTCTCTAATTGGACTGGAGGCCTGCTCCATGGGAGGGAATGCATCCCCGATACTGAAAACCTATGACATGAGCCCCAAGGGTGTAATTTCTGCTGGTTTCTTGCTAAATGTATATACTATGCACAGCAAGCTGCCTAGTAAGCACTTCTCTTAATGTCCACACCCATATATTAATGCTACTCTCACTTTTGTTTAGAGAAGCTTCTCTTTTCAGATGGTGGCAACCTTGGGATGACTCAGAAGGCACCATGGTGCTAAGAAGAAGGGACAGAGGAGTACTCAGCACTGAAACATCTCAAACCCACCTTCCAAGGCTCAGGGTCCATTGTGGAAGAGGGAGCGGAAAGAATATAAGAGCCAAAGGAAGAGTAGGACTCCTTACAACATGCTCCTCCAGACACAAAATGGCCTGTGTATCCATTACCTCACAGTGCCTGATACTACCTATACAAGACCATAATAATAGGAGGGAAATATCATGACATCAAACTGAAAAGAGAGACTGATTGAGATGGGGAGGGTATATGATGGAGAGTAAAGTTTCAAAATGGAAATTGGAGGTTGGGAGGGAAGTACCATGGGATATTTTCTACAATTAAAGAAGTTGTCAATAAAATAATTTTAAAAATAAATAAACTAAAACAAATAAATAAAAAATAAAATAAAAAAAAAAGTTTGGACTTTTAAAAAATATATATATAAATCCATCAGAAATTGCCCCCAATGAGACTGTTTTAAATGAAATGCCTGACAAAGATTTTTTTTAATGATTTTATCTATACTCAAAGATATCAAAGAAGAAAACAAACTCCTGAAGGAATTCCAGGAAAACACAGGAAACCAGCTTAAATAAAATAGTCATTACAAGATATGAGTAAGGAAACAGAAACACTGAAGAAAAACAAGGAAGAAATACTAGCACTGAAAAACACAGCCAGTCAATAAAAAAACTCTGTGGAAAGTCTCACCAGTAGAATGGATGAAGGAGAGAACAAAATATCTAAACTAGAAGACCAGGTGACAGATCTAATACAGTCCAACAAAGACAAAGACATGCTAATTAGACGGTACAAATGGGAATTTCAAGATATCTGAGATACTATGAAAAGATCAAACATAAGAACTCAGGGTATACTATAAGGAGAAAAATTTCAATCCTGAGGCTTATTAGGCATGCTTAACAAAATCATAGAAGAAAATTTTCCCCAAATTGTGAGAGAAATGCCAATGCAGATACAGGAAGCTTTAAGAACGCGAAACACACAAAACCTGGAAACAACCTCTCCTCACCATGTTATAATTAAACTACTGAACATGCAAACCAAAGAAAATATATTGAAAGCAGTTAGAGAGAAAAAGCAAGTCACATATAAAGCCAAGCCCATCAGGATCACAGCTGATTACTCAACATAAACTTTAAAAGCCAGAATGGCTTGGAATGATGTATTCCTGGTTCTGAAAGATAACAACTGTCAACCAAGATTACTTTACCCTGCAAAACTATGTATCCAAATTAAAGGAGAAATAAGGACATACAACAAAAACAGAGGACAGGAATTTATGTCAATTAAGCCAGCTCTACAAAAAATGCCTGAAGAAACCCTTCCTGCTGAAGAGAAATCAAAGCACACACATGAGGAAACAGGAAAAAAATAAACCATACTCAAAAGAGATTAAGGGGAAATCAGTAAGCACTTCAAAACAAGAAAAATGGTAAAAAATAAACACATACCTTTCAATAATAACAGTTAATATCAGTAGCCCCTGATGCCCCAACCCACAGACACAGGCTTGCAGACTGGATTAAAAGGCAGGATCCTTGCTTGTTGTTGCCTCCAAGAAACTCATCTCTTAATAAAAGATAGACATTGTCTTAGGGTGAAAAGATGGAAAATATTATTTCAAGATATCTACACAATATTCCATCCAAATGCTGCAGAATATATTTTTTTTCTCAGAAGCACATGGAACATTCTCCAAACTTAACCATATATTAGAACACAAAGCAACTCTTAACATATACAGGAAAACTGAAATAATCCCTGGTACTCTATTTATCCACAATGGGATTAAACTACAAATCTGTAACAAGAAAAACTACATAACATACAGAAATTCATGGAGTCTAAACAGTACACTATTTAATAATGAATAGGTCATTGAAGAAACCAAAAATTAAATCAATAAATTCATAGAATCAACTGATGGTGAGAATACAATATACCAAAACCTTTGGGACACAATAAAAGCAGTCCTAAGAGGAAAATTTATAGCTCTAAGTGACTATATTAAGAAATTATAGAGTTCACAAGTAAACAATTTAATGCTTCACCTTAAGGTCTTAAAAGAAGAAGAAAAAAGGCAAACCAAAAATCAGTAGACAGGAAGAAATAATAAAGTAAGGGCAGAGAGGATACTGGCAAGATAGCATCCGTGTAAACATGCCTCACCTGGCGTGGAAGGAAAGGCAAGACTTTTAGGGTCCATTAAGGTTCAGCAGGAGGGTACGGAGGACCAAAGAAGGGAATCCTTAGATTCCCATGTTCTTGGGGGATACACCAGTGTCCCAGTCCCCCTCAAGTAGCCACCCTAGCCATGATCCCAACTGCAGGTTCCTCCAGCACTAGCTAAGCGGATCCAAGCCAGCAAGCTAGTGTTCCCCTGCACTAGGTTCCACAAGGAAGCTCCATCACCCACACTGCCCCACCCCCACCCTCTGTGCCTGCAGGAACTTCACTCATTTGGTCCTGGTGCCTTCCCACCCCCACCATCCATGCCTGCAGGAACGTCAATCACTGGGTCCCTGCACCAACCCACCCCCACCCTCTGTGCCTGCAGGAAATCCACTCCCTCAGTCCTCTGCAGACCCCCCACCACCCTCCAGGCCTGCTCTCCCTCAGTCCCCATGCTGCCCCACCTCCACCCTCCATGCTTGTGGGATCTCCACTCGCTAGGTCCTCATACTATCCCACCCCCACCACCATGCCTGCAGGAACTCCACTCACTCCTCCACTCACGCACTCTGTCCCATGCCACCCCACTCCCACCCCCAGGTACAGGAACTCCACTCTCAAACTCGCAATAACCCCACTCCCCTGGGTAAGGACCACACACACCAGCTCAATCCCCGTTGCTGCCTCTGGCCCCTACTACAGGTGCAGGAACCCCACACACCAGCTCCATCCACATCACTGCCAAAACAGGTCCCCAGCCCTGGGTGCAGGAACCCCACCCCAGGAGTGGGAACTACCAATGCAAACCCATCCCCTTGCCGCCCACCCTACCTCCCCCCATGCATGACCCATACCTAGGCCAAAAAGATATTCTTCACCACTCCCTCCCCTTTTTGCCACCCCACCTGTACCACCACCAATAACCCCCATATGCTTCACCTGACCTGAAATCCTATATCCTAACTCTGCCTTTTCAAAGGACCCTGCAATCCCATCCACTCCCTACAATATAGTCCCAAAGGACCTGCTGTTCCATCACCTCAACACTCAGAATCATGGAACTACCATGCATTCCCATACCCCCCCACCCCCCGTTGGGCCCTATGAGGCCCTGGTGTGAGGCATAGTGGAACTTCCTAAGCCTGACTAGAGTTTGGCGACCTGTCTTTGGCCTACTTCCGCTTCAGCAAGGCCTAAGCCGAAACTGCCTCCGCCCAGCTACTGCTGACGTGGTGAAATACTATTGGCCCTTACACCTTTCTCTCATCCTTTTTCCCTCCCTCTTTCTCAAAGTTATATAAACACCTTCCCATGACAATAAACCAAGTTTCTGCCTTGACAGACTCCCAGCTCAATGTGGTTTTTCTCCCCGGTGTTTTGAGGGGGAGGGGTTTGAGCTGCGACACCTGCCTTCTTGCTCAGCCTCAAGAGAAGTGGCTGGCCCGACTCTCTCTCTTCCACTCTACCTGCCGGGGGAAGAGAAACCCACAGACTGTTGCCCCATGTGAGGAAATGGAACTACCTGCAGGGGGAAGAAACCGGCAGACTGGTGACCCCGATGTGATAAAGGAAAAATACAAAGCTACGCTGATGGGCTAATCGGACTGCGGACGGGTGAACACCTGAACCACAGGGCCCTGGAGAGGACATTATGAAGACTAACCTTAATCTTTTCCTGTTTTTCTCTCTCTCTTTCCCTCTTCTCTCTTTCTCTTTTATATTACCTATCTTTTTCTTCCTTCATCTTCCTTGGCTCTGACTTGTAACTCCAAGTACCAGCATGTGGTTAACTTTCACAAAGAGCTATTGATCAGAGATACCTGCAAGGTAGGTTTTCCAGAAGAAGACAGATTTCTGTCAGAGTTCTTGAAGACCCACCAAAGGTTAATGGTAAGACCCTACTGCTGAAGACACCATATGCTGTTGGGATGGAACATGGAGTGACCTGCTGGTATCTGGAAGAGGGTCATTCCCCAGAGAATTAGCTTGCTAAAGGGTGCTACATGAGTGTCTGGGGGAAAATAACCAACATCTGTCCCAACAACTCATAGTCTAAGCTACTTAGCAGTAAACAACCTGATGTGATGCTCAAACATGTGCAATAGTGGCACACAGTCATGATGTGTAATCAACTGTTTTTGATTTGGCTAAAAGATCCACTGAGTGGAATGGCACTCGTAGCTGGAACTGGGAAGTAAGTCAAAACCATGTCCAAAAAATGAGCCCATTCTCCAATATCAAGCTCCCACTGATCATCGGATATCAGAAGGCATATGCATATAAAATTCTCTCTAAAATAATAATGGCCATCCCATCTATCTGGTGCTGAATTCTCCCTCCATTGGAGAATTTGCTTCTCTTTTTCAGATGGACACCAAACCTGAGGGGAGGATCAGCCTATGGCACCTCACCAGGGCCCCAAGTAAAACCATAGAATGATAGGGGAAATGGGCAAGAGTGCAGCTTTCTTGGTGAACCTGACACCAGCACAAGGCGAAGGAGATAGACACAGAGAACACTCAACTCCTACTAAACCAGATATCCAAAGACACAGAGGGTCCCAAGACCTCATCACTTAAGTAGAACTAAAATGAACCCAACATGGATCAGGGAAATTCATGAAAGAGGGGGGCAGAAAGAGTTTTAGAGCCACAAATTGGGTCAATATGCATAGAGACATTGCCTCTCCCCATAACTGTTGGCTACCTCCACAATGTATGACCCACATTCTCCAATGAGGAGAGTCCCTTTGGAGGGGGAGGACAGGGAGGAGACCGCAGAATGCAACAACATGAATGTAAAATTAAAATAAATAAAGGAGAAAAATTCAAAACCAACAAGCAAAAAAAGATTAGGGCAGAGATTAATGAATTAGAACCCCCCCAAAAAATCCAAAGACTCAATGAAACAAAGAGGTGGTTCTTTGAAATGATAAAATAGCAATTCTTAACAAACTTGACCAGAAGAAAGAGAGAAGACACAAATATTATAAAATTAGAGATGAAAAGGGCACAATTACAACAGATACCAAAGAAATTCAGAAAATCATATGGACATACTTTAAGAATATATAAGCCTCTAAGTTTGAAAATCTGAAAGCAATGGATGATTTTCTTGATTCATATGACCTACCCAAATTAAATAAAGGTGAGACAAACCATTTAAATAGACCTATAACAAATATGGAGATCCAAGCAGATATAAAAAGTTTCCCAACTAAAAAAAGTTCAGGCACAGATGGATTCAATGGTGAATTTTAACAGACCTTCATGGAAGAGCTAACAACAATGCTTCTCAAGTTTTTCCATAACATAGAAAAGGAAGGAATTGTACCAAACTCCTTCTATGATGCCAACATCACCCTGATACAAACCAGACAAAGACAGAACAAAAAAAAGAAAATTACAGACCAATCTCCCTCATGAACATAGATGCAAATATTCTCAACAAAATATTGACAAATAGAATACAAGAATATATCAGAAAGATTATTCACCCTGACCAAGTGGGCTTTATCATAGAGATGCAGGGATGTTCAGCATATGCAAATTAATAAATGTAATACACTATATAAATGGAGTGAAGGACAAAAATCATATGATCATCTCAATAGACACAAAAAAAGACATTTGACAAAATCCAACATCCCTTCATGATAAAAGTATTAAGAAACATAGAATAGAAGGAATATATCTCAACATAATAAAAGCTATTTTTGACAAACCTACAGCCATTATAATACTAAAAGGGGAAAATCTTGAAGCTTTTCCACTAAATTCAGGAACAAGACAAGGGTGTCTACTGTTCCCACTTTTATTTCATATAGTATTGAAAGTCCTAGCTATAGCAATAAGGCAAGAGACAATCATAAAAGGGATACAAATAAGAAGGAAGAAATCAAATTATCATTATTTGGAAATTATATGATTCTACACATAAATGACCCTAAAGACTCTACCAGCAAACTGTTAGAGCTGAGAAATACTTAGCAATGTAGCATGATACACAATAAACACACAGAAATCAGTAGCTTTCCCATATACTAACAACAAACAAGCAAAGTATGAAATCAGGGAATCTTTTTTTTTTATCAATATATATTTTTATTTATATTATTCTGATTTTACATTCATAGTATTGGTTCCATTGTCCTCCTCCCCTTCCTCCCACTTTCAAAGGGGCCCTCATCAATGGGGAATGTTTATCATGCATTGTGAGTTTGCTCAAGAGTTCTGGTGGATAGGCCCCAGTCATGCACAGGCATAATGCCCCAACTTGTGACTCTAACAATCTTTCCGCCCCCTCTTCCGCGAGTTTCCCTGAGCCACATTGGGGTCATTTTAGTTCTGCTTCCTTGATGAGGTTTTGGGAGCCTCTGTGTCTCTGGATATCTGGCTAATGACTGGAGTTGGATGTTCTCTGTATTTATCTCCTTCAGCCTTTTTCTGGTGTTGTGATCGCCTTGAGCACTGTATTCTTGCCCTTCCCCTGCGTTGTTCTATGGTTTCAGCTGGTGAGGTGTGGTTAGCTGATCCTCCCTTCGGGTTCATTGTCCACCTGAAAAGAGATAAGCAAATTCTCCAATGGAGAGAGAAGTTAGTACTAGATAGAAGGGATAACCATATATGTTTTGGAGGGAACTTTATATGCATTGGCTCTCTTCTAGCCCACATTTGGTGGCCACTAGATCTTGGAGACTGAGCTCCTTTTTTGTACATGGCTTTGACTTATTTCCCAGTTCCAGCAATGAGTTCCATTCCACTGAATGGATTTATTAGCCAAATCAAGAGCAGTTGGTAACCCACCATGGCTGTTTGCCACTACTGCACTTGTATGAGCGTTACGTCAGATTGTTTCCTGCTGGGTATCTTAGACTGCAAGTTGTTTGGACCAATGTCAGACATTTTCCCCCAGTTGCTCATGTAGCACCCTCTGGTACTAGACTCGCTAACTGTCTGGGGACTGACCTTCTTCCAGATTCTGGCCAGGTCTCTCTGTGTTTGGTCTTACACACATATGCTGTCTTCGACAGTAGGGTCTTACCATTAACCTTTGGTGGGTCACCAAGTACTCTGACAGAAGTCTGTCTTTTTTGGGAAACCTTGTAGGTGTTTCAGATCAACAGCTCATTGTGGAAGTTAACCCCTTGCTGGCACTGGGAGTTATAAGTCTGCACCTAGGAAGGTGAGGGAGGAAAAAGATATAAAATGTAAAAGAGAAAGTAAGTATAGAGAGGAGAGGGAGAGAGAGAGAGAGAGAGGGAGGGAGGGAGAGAGAGAGAAGAGAAAGAGAAGCAGGACAAGATTAAAGTTGGCCTTCATCATGTTCTCTCCAGGTTCCTGTGGTTCGAGTATTCCCTCCGTAGGCCTGCTGAAGGATCACTGTTTTAGCCTGTTGTTCAGAGTAAAGGGTTTTCTGTTATTTTTCCCTTTTGGGTCCCAATTTGTATCCCCCCCTTGTCCTCCCTCCCACCCTCTGATTCCCTCCCACCATTACCCTCCCTCCATCCCACCCTCCTTCTTGTCTCGTCCTCAGAGTGTTTATTAGGTTTGGCCACATGTCACGTGGAATCCGGTTCGGGGCGACAGATAAATGAGACCATGCGACGATTATCTTTTTGTGCTTGGGTGAGCTCACTGAGGATGATCTGATCCATGTTTGACCATTTTTTTTCAAATTTACTTATTTCATCTTTCCTTACTGCTACGTAGAATTCCATAGTATAGATATACCACATCTTTGTTATCCATTCATCTAGTGATGGACACCTGGGTTGATTCCAGCTCTTTGCTGTTATGAATTGAGCAGCTATAAACATGGTTGAGCAAATGTTTCTGATCTGAGGCTTGGGGCCTTTAGGGTAAATGCCCAATAAGGGAATAACTGGATCCATTGGTAAGTCTATGGCCATCCTTTTCAATAGTCTCCATATAGCTGTCCATAGTGGTTGAACCATTTTACATTCCCACCAACAGTGAAGACTTGTTCCTATTTCTCCACAGCCTCGCCAGCATTTGTTTTCATTGTTTTTTTTTTTTAATGTTAGCCATCCTTACTGGGGTAAGGTGGAATCTCATAGTTGTTTTAATTTGCATTTCCCTGATGATTAGGGATGTTGAACATTTTCTTAAATGTGTGTTTGCTATTTGTATTTCTTCCTCTGAGAACTCCCTGTGCAGTTCTCTGCCCCACTTTGTGAGTGGGTTGATTGGCGATTTATTGTTTAGGTTTTGGAGTTCTTTGTAGATTCTAGAAATTAGGCCTTTGTCAGTTGTATAGCTGGTGAAAATTTTCTCCCATTCTGTGGGTATTCTGCTGGCTTTGGTTATTATATTTTTGTCAGTGAAAAAGCTTTTCAGCTTCATGAGATCCCGATGGTTGAGTGATTGTTTAATTTCCTGAGCTGCTGAGGTTTTGTTCAGGAAATCTTTTCCCACTCCTATATCATGGAAGGTTCCTCCTATTTTTTCTTCCAGTAGTAGCAGAGTTTCTGGTTTTATATTAAGGTCTTTTATCCATTTGGACTGAATTTTTGTGCATGGAGAGATGTGTGGGTCGAGTTTCATTTTCCTACATATGGTTGTCCAGTTTGTCTAGCACCATTCTACATTGCTAGGGCCTTTGTCAAATATCAAGTAGCTATAGTTTCTTGACCCAAAGTCTGGGTCTTCAATTCTGTTCCATTGGTCTATATTCCTGTTTTTGTGCCAGTACCAGGTTGTTTTTATTACAATGGCTTTGTAGTATAACTTTAGATCAGGTATGGTGATGCCTCCAGAGGTGTTTCTTTTGCTGAGGATGAGCTTGGATATCCGAGGCCTTCTGCCTTTCCATATGAATTTTGAGATACTTTTTTCTATCTCATTGAAGAAGGAAGTTGGGATTTTTATCGGCATTGCATTGAATCTATAAAGTGCTTTTGGTAAAATTGCCATTTTCACAATGTTAATTCTACCAATCCAGGAGCATGGGAGGTCTTTCCATTTTTGTAGGACCTCCTCAATTTCCTTTTTGAGAGTTTTTATATTTTCATTGTATAGGTCTTTCACTTCCTTAGTTAATGTTATTCCAAGGTATTTTATTGTCTTTGTTGCAATTGAAAATGGGACGATGTTAGTTATTTCTTTTTCTGTCTCTTTGTCCTTTGCATACAAAAAGGCTACTGATTTCTGTGCATTGATTTTGTATCCTGCTACTTTGCTGAAAGCGCTAATCACCTTTAAGAGTTTTGGAATGGAAGTTCTCAGGTCACTTATGTATAGAATCATGTCATCTGCGAATAGGGCTAACTTAACTTCTTCCTTTCCAATTTGTATCCCTTTGATTTCTTTCTCCTGTCTTATTGCTTGAGCTAATACTTCTAGCACTATGTTGAAGAGCAGAGGTGAGAGTGGACACCCCTGCCTTGTTCCTGACCTCAATGGGAATTCCTTCAGCCTCTCCCCATTAAGAATTACTTGGGCTTTAGGTGCTTTATATATAGCCTTTATTATGTTGAGATAAGGGCCATCCATACCTATTCTCTCCAATGTTTTGTCAAAGGCCTTTTCTGCATCTATCGAAATGACCATGTGGTTTTTGTGT
Source organism: Orientallactaga sibirica (assembly GCA_036365145.1). Classification (NCBI taxonomy): domain Eukaryota; kingdom Metazoa; phylum Chordata; class Mammalia; order Rodentia; family Dipodidae; genus Orientallactaga; species Orientallactaga sibirica. Next base: position 1,556,429 of record JAEOAD010000025.1, read on the forward strand.
TTCAGCTTGTTTATGTGGTGTATTACATTGACAGATTTCCGTATGTTGAACCACCCCTGCGTTCCAGGGATGAAGCCTACTTGATCAAGGTGGATAATGCTTTTGATGTACTGTTGAATTCGGTTTGCAAGAATTTTGTTCAGGATCTTTGCATCTATGTTCATCAGAGAAATGGGCCTATAATTTTCCTTTCTTGTGGCGTCCCTTCCTGGTTTTGGAATTAGGGTGATACTAGCTTCATAAAAAGAGTTAGGGATCTCTCCCTGTTCTCCTATTGTGTGGCACAGTTTGAGAAGAATTGGTTTCAGTTCTTCCATGAAGGTTTGGTAGAATTCTGCTGAGAAACCATCTGGTCCTGGACTCTTCTTTTTGGGGAGGTGTTTGATTACCTCTTCTATCTAGAAGGGTGTGATGGGTTTGTTTAGGAAATTAATCTGCTCTGGGCTTAGCTTTGGTAGGTGGTATGTGTCTAGAAATTCATCCATTCCCTCCATATTTTCCTGTTTTATGGAGTAGAGGTTTTTAAAATAAGTCCTAATAACTCTTCCTATTTCGCTCATGTCTGTTGTGATCTCTCCCTTTTCATTTCTAATTTTGTTGATTTGAAGTGTTTCTTTTTTCCGCTTGATCAAATTGGCCAGGGGTGTATCAATCTTGTTAATTTTTTGAAAGAACCAGCTCTTTGTTTCGTCAATTTTCTTAGTTGTCCTCTTAGTTTCCAATTCATTAATTTCTGCTCTGATTTTAATTATTTCTTTCCGTCTGGAAATTTTTGGGTTGGCTTCTTCTAGCCTTTCCAATGCTTTTAGGTGAATGGTCAGGTTATTGATTTGGGATCTTTCTATTTTTCTTATGATGGCATTTAGTGCTATGGAAATCAGGGAATCTTTCCCATTCATAATTACCTCAAAAAGAATAATGTACCTTGGAATTAACCTAACCAAGGAAGTGAAGGATGTCTACAATGAGAAGTTTAAAACACTTAAGTGAGAAATTGCAGAAGACACTAGGAGGTGGAAAGACATCCCATGTTCTTGGATTAAAAAAATCAATGATGTGAAAATGTCAGTCTTACCAAAAGCAATCTACACATTTAATGCAATCTCCATTAAAATTCCAATGGCATTCTTCATTGTAGAATGGAGAAAAAAATGCCAAAATTCATTTGGAAGCACAAAAACCTCAAATAGCTAAAACAAATTTGAGCAACAAAAATATGGCCGGTGGTATCACCATACCCAGTTTTAAGCTATATTACAAGGCCATAGTAACAAAAACAGCATGCTACTGGCACAAAGACAGATATATATATCAATGGAACAGAATGGAGGACCAGGCATCTACAGCCATCTGATTTTTGACAAAAATGCCAAAAATATTTATTGGAGAAAAGCCAGCTTCTTCAACAAGTGGTGCTGGGAAAATTGGATATCTATATGTAGAAGGATGAAAATAGATCACTGTCTTTCTCCATGCACAAGAATCAAGTCCAAATGGATCAGGGACTTTGATATCAGACCTGAAACTTGGAAACTGTTAGAGGAAAAGTTAGGGGAAACCCTTCACCATATTGGCATAGGCAATGACTTTCTGAATATAACCCCAATTGCTCAGGAAATAAAACCACTAATCAATCATTGGGATCTCATGAAATTAAAAAGCTTTGTACAGCAAAGGATGCTATGAATAGAGCAATGAGACAATCTACAGAATGGGAGAAAATCTTTGCCAGCTATACAACTGAAAGTTGATTAATATCCAGAATATACAAAGAACTCCAAAACCAAAACAATAATAAATCAAACAATCCAATTTAAAAAATGGGCTATGGAACTAAATAAAGAGTTATCAAAGGAAGAAGTACAGGTGGCATATAACCATCTAAAAAAGTGTTCTACATCAGGAACTTGCAAATTAAAACTACTTTGAGATTCTATCTCACTTCTGTCAGAATGGCTACCATCAAGAAAACAAATCACAATAAATGTTGGCAAGGATGTGTAAAAAGAGGAACACTTATAAACCATTGATGAAAATGTAATATAGTACAGGCATTGTGGAAATCAATGTGTAGTTTCTTGAGACAGCTATAGCACTCCTAGGCATATATTCTAATGACTCTTCTCAGTACCATAGAGATACTTGCACAACTATGCTTATTGCTGCTCTATTCACAATAGCTAGGAAATGGAACAAGCCTAGATGTGCCTCAATAGATGAATGTATATTACAGGGAGGGGAACAGCCTAAGCGAAGCCATGGGAAGAGAATGTGTAAAAGAAGGGCAGGGGGAGGGTCAATCAAAATTCAAGATAGTGTGAATAAGACATATGTAAACCTACTTTTTTGAATAATGGCACATCCAGAAGCTGTAGACTGCTACTAGAAAATTTTCAGTGCCTGGGATGGGATACCTTCCAGTGAGTTAATTGACCAAGGAGGTCCCGGTAGCCTCCAAAACATTAAAGGCTATTGCCAAAGCCCTTGGTTGCCTTTGAGAAACAGATGATAAGACCCTATTGCTGAAGACATCTCTTGCCTGAGAGGCAAGGTCACTGAGAAAGCAAGCTGGTGCTGAGCAGAAAACCTTCTCCCTGTAGACCAGCCAACTGAAAGCTGGAAAAAAGCTGCAGTGCATGCAGCCGTATGGGAGACAGAAGTCATCAGCAGTGAAAACAGTGGACACTGAAAATTCAAGTTTGGCCATATAGGCCCAATGACTGAACGGTTGCAATAGTGGCATGTCTCCTCTTGGGGTAACCAACTGCTTCATAATTGGATTGAAGGCTCTCTCTATGGGAGGGAATACATACCTGGTACTGAAAAAAATAAACAAAAGTCTATGGCAGGGGAGGTCATGAGCCTTAGGGGTATAAAGCCTGTGCTTGTCTGGTTAAATGTATATATTATTCCCACCAACCTACCCTGAAAGCACTACGTTTAATGTTCATATTCACATATTAATGTTACTCTCACTCCTGGTTAGAGAAGCTTCTCTTTTCAGATGGTGATGACCACTGGGATGACCCAAAAGGCAACATAGTGCTGAGAAGAAGGGATGGAGGAGTGCCCAGCACTGAAACACCTCTGTCACACCCTCCGAGGCTCAGGGACCAATGCGGAAGAGGGGGCAGATAGAATGGAAGAGCCAAAGAAAGGGTATGACTTCTTACAATGCAAGTGCCCAGACAGAAATTGGCCTCGATATCCATGACCTTGCAGTGCCTACCAATACCTTTGCAAGACCCTCAAAATAGAAGAAAAAGATGATGACATCAAATTAAAAGAAAGACTAATGGAGAGAGGAAGGGGATATGATGGAGATTGGAGTTCTAAAGTAGAATGGGGGAGGGGAGGGAAATATGTGGTTTTTGTATGTAAGTATAGAAGTTGTCAATAAAAATATAATAATTAAAAAAAGAAAGATGTGATATATTTACACAATGGAGTTCTTTTCAGTGGTACAGAAAAATGAAATTATGAAATTTGCAAAGAAATGGATGGATCTGGAAAGGATTATACTCAGTGAGGTAATCCAGGCCCAGAAAGCCAAATGTTGCATGTTCTCTCTCATATGTGGATCCTAGCTATTAATGTTTAGACTGTGTGAGAGTTGGAACAAAAAATTAGTAGCAAAGACCAATAAGCTAGAAAAGGGCTATAAGGGAGGGAGGAGAGGGGAGGACTTAAGTGGATGGTAGTGTATATATGTAAGTAGAAGAACAGATTTCAAGGGATGGAATGGCCTAAGCAAGGTCAGGGCAAGAGATTTAGTAAAAGAAGGGGGGGAGGGTTAATCAAAATTCAAGATATTGTGAATAAGCCATACAAAACTTACTTTTTTTGTATAATGGCACACCCAGAAGTCATAAACTATTGCTAGAAAATTTTCAGTACCAGGAATGGGATACTTTCTGGTGAGTTGTTGGACAGGGAGATCCCAGATACCTCCAAAACATTACAGGTTATTACCAAGGTTCTTTGTTTCCCACCAGAAATAGATGGTAAGACCCTATTGATGAAGACTCCACATTCCTGGGCTGCAAGGTCTCTGAGAAATCAAGCTGGAGCTGAGCTGAAAACCTCCCTGTAGACCAGTTGACAGAAAGCTGGAAAAAGCTGCACTGCATATAGCTCTATAGGATACAGAAGTCATCAGTGGTAAAAACAGTGGACATTGAAAGCCTCAAGTTTTGCCAACCAGGGAAAGAGACCAAATGAGTGCAGTAGTGACATGTTTGTTAAGGGGGAAACCAACAGCTCTCTAATTGTACTGGAGGCCCACTCTATGGGAGAGAATACATGCCTGGTACTGAAAATTTAATCAAAATCATATGGTGGGAAGAGATCATGAGCATTAGGAGTGTAACACCTGCTCTTGTCCGGCTAAATGCATATATTATGCTCACTTAATTACCCTGTAAGCACTTTACCTAACGTTCATATCTATGTTATTGCTACCCTCACTTTCAGTTAGAGAAGCTTTTCTTTTCAGATGGTGGTGACCACTGGGATAACTGAAAAGCCAGTATAGTGTAGAGAAGTGACATAGGAGTGTGCAGCACTGTAACATTTTTATCATACCCTCCAAAGCTCAGGGTCCATTGCAGAAGAGGTGGCAGAAAGAATGTAAGAGCCAAAGGAAAGTTAAGACTGCTTACAGCGCAATTGTCCAGACTGAAACTGGCCTTGATATCCATGATATTGCAGTGCCTACCACTACTTTCACAAGACCCTCATAATAGGAGGGAAAGATGATGACAACAAAATAAAAGAGAGAATAATGGAGAGAGGGAGGGGATATGATGGAGTTTGGGTTTGTGAAGGGGAAAGTAGGGGTGAGGAAGGAATTATCATAGTTTCTTGTCTGTAAGTATGGAAAATGTCAATTTAAAAAGCCAAAAACAAGAAATATAAGCAGAAATATATTGTATAAGTAGTAAATGAAGAACTGCAAGTCAAATATTAATGAATATTTTCTCCTAACACATTGACTAAAATTTTGAAAATTTTGAAAATAAGAAATATAGATCAATAATGTGGAGAAATAAACACATACAAGTTTCATGTGGACATATGAATTGTGACAAATTTTCTGAGGCATAAAAACATTTTCAATATTATTTGAAATAGTAATTCTATTTTTATAAATTCATCATAGAAACTATATCTCAAAGTATATGCTTGGTTATTGAGATATTCATTCTAACTATCTTGACAAAAGCAACAATTTGGAAACTACTGGTTAGAACTAGTGAAATATATAGACATATATGGTTATTTATATATGTGTGTGTATATATATATATATATATATATATATATATGTGTGTGTGTGTGTGTGTGTGTGTGTGTGTATCAATGCAATATACATTCTTTAAAATAATGATGTTGGTCAATATTTAATAGCATGAAATTTTTTCATAACACATTTTCTAATTTTTTATTTAGCTAAACAATTATATGATTAGTATGTTTTTATACATATAAATTAATACATATATGATCAGGTATATATGTATAATGAACTACAACCACATTGGATACTTGAATTATTATGAGCAAACTTGGCAAGAATAGTTAACAGTCATGTTTTAGATGATATCTATTTTCCCTATTATTTTTCTGTTCTTCAAATTTTTTTATGATGTACAAATTTTAGAAGCATATAGAAAATATATGTGTTGAAGAATTTAAAGCACATTTGTCTAGATTTACTGGAAATTTTGATATAAGCTTTATTTGTCTTTTTTTCTTTCAGTATTAAAATAAGTTTAAAAGGCAGTAATTGCCACTCACATGGTACAAGGGTTTGTCCTGAGATGGTAGATTATGGTTCATATCTTCTGAGTATCTTTTCTGAGCTTTAGAATGTAATGCTACAGGAGGCTGGTGCTCATGGCATTCATTCCCAGATGAACATGGCTAGGATAGCTCAATGGCTGAGCTCCTGTGTGAGCATAAGTGAGCATGATCCTTGCAAGTATCCATGAGTGAGCATGATCCTTGCAAGCTACTCTGGAAAAAGCAGAGTTGTTGCCAAGTGTTGACAGCTGAGGTATTTTCAATGGAGCCACTCATATTATCATTTCTAAATTTTCTTTTCTTGACCTCTAAAAGTTTCTATAAGTTACTTAATATTTTTAACAAATCTATTTCTGCTTAAAGTAAGCAGAGAAGATTCTATTATTTACAACAAAGTACTGTGCAATAGTATTACTTTCATCCATATTATATAGATGAAGAAATTGAGACTTTAAGAAATGGAGAAAATTTCCCATGATTATAAAACTAATACACAGTGAGGCACAAACATAAGTTCAAGGCTTTTGCATCAAGGTCTAGTCTCTTGACACAATTTCACATTCACATATATTTTAGAAAGATTATTAGTAATTTTAGCTTTTTAAAAATTTAGAGCATATAATATCCCAGAGGAATCTAAAATTAAGATATTCTAATGATAACTATGAAACTATAAACAAGTTCATCATTAAAAATCAATGTTATCACTTAATGAATAATTACTACATAACCATATTGACTTTGTGTCAGCAGTAGTAGGCAAGACCTTTAGGGTTCATTAGGGTTCAGTTGAAGAGTGCAGAGGAGCAAAGCAGGGCATCCACTGATTCATGCTCTTGGGTAGCCCACCAGTCTCCTAATCCCCTTAAATAGCCATCCTAGCCTCAGTCCTAGATGCAGGTTCCTCCCGCACTAGCTAAGCGTACTCAGACCAGCAGGCTAGCATTCCTCTCACCCTAGGCTCTGCCACAGAGCTCCATATGCAAGCTCTATCATCCTCACTGCCCCACCCCCACCTTCAGTGCTCCTGCAAACTCCACTTGGGAACTCCTCTGTCTCCCTTTCCACCATCCCCACCCCGCACACAAGTGCTCTTTTCCCTACCCCCCAGATGTGGCAACTCCACTTGCAAACTCCACCCCCCTCGCTGCCCCCCACCCTCCGTGCAAGGGAACTCCACTCAGGAATTCCTCTATCCCCTTTGCTGCCACAACTCTTGATTTGGCTAACAGATCCACTCAATGGAATGGAACTCATAGCTGGAACTGGGAAACAAGTCAGAACCATATCCAAAAAATGAGCCTGCTCTCCAATATCAAGCTCCCACCAATCCTGGGCTACAGGAGGGACTACACCTATATTATTCTCTCTAAAATAATAATGGTTGTCCCATTTATCTGGTGCTGACTTCTCTCTCCATTGGACAATTTGCTTCTCGTTTTCAGATGGAAGTGGAACCTGAGGAGAGGATCAAACTATTACACCTCACCAGGGCCCCAGCTGAAACCATAGAGTAATTTGGGGAAATGAGCAAGAGTACTGCTTTCTTGGTGAACCTAGTACCATCACAAGGGTTAAGGAGATAGACACAGAGAACACTCAGCTCCTACTAAACCAGATATCCAGAGACACAGAGGCTCACAAGACCCCATCACTGAAGTAGACCTAAGACGAACCCAACATGGCTCAGGGAAATACATGGAAGAGGGGGCCGAAAGATTGTTAGAGCCACAAGTTGGATCATTATGCACAGAGACATTGCCACTTCCACATAACTGATGGCTACCCCCACAATACATGACCCACATTCCCCAATGAGGAGGGTCCCTTCGGAGGGGAGAGGACAGTAAGGAGGCTACAGATGGCAACATGAATGTATTCACATTATGTGCATAACTAATAAAAAAATAAGAAACAAAATTTTAAAGGAAGTAGGCTCCAAGTGAATGTACATAGCCTATAAAATTCTACTCAGGCCAGGCATGGTGGTGCACACCTTTACTCCCAGCACCTGGAAGGCAGAAGTTGGATTGTTATGAGTTCAAGGCCATCCTGGGACTACATAGTGAATTCCAGGTCAGCCTGGGCTAGAGTGAGACCCTGTCTTGAAAAACCAGAAAAAAGAAAATTCTCCTCAGTTCAAAATGTAAGATATCTAAGTGGGTTCTAAGTTTTCTAAATTTTCCTTTTCCTTATTTAATAGTGACCTTTGCAGAGTATGCCTTTGGGGCTTAAAATATATCTTACTGTCATTAGCATAATGTTGTCCCTGAAACCAAAGTACTTTTTTTAAATTGACAACTTCTATACTTACATACAAAAAACACATGATATTTCCCTCCCCTCCCCATTCCCCTTTAGAACTCCAATCTCCATCATATCCCCTCCCTCTCTCCAATAGTCTCTCTTTTAATTTGATGTCATCATCTTTTTCTTCTGTTATGAAGGTCTTGTGAAGGTATTGCTAGGCACTGCAAGGTCATGGACATCAAGGCCAATTTCTGTCTGGACAGTTGCATTGTAAGGAGTCGTACCCTTCCTTTGGCTCTTCCATTCTATCTGCCCCCTCTTCCGCAATGGGCCCTGAGCCTCGGAGAGTGTGACAGAGATATTTCAGTGGTGGGCACTCCTCCATCCTTTCTTCTCAGCACTATGTTGCCTTTTGTGTCATCCCAGTGGTCATCGCCATCTGAAAAGAGAAGCTTCTCTAATGAGGAGTGAGAGTAGCATTAATATGTGAATATGAACCTTAAGCATAGTGCTTTCAGGGCAGCTTGGTGGGAATAATATATACATTTAACCAGACAAGAGCAGGCTTTATACCCCCAAGGCTCATGACCTCCCCTGCCATAGATTTTTGCTTAGGTTTTTCAGTACCAGGTATGTATTCCCTCCCATAGAGAGGGCCTTCAGTCCAATTATGGAGCAGTCGGTTACCCCAAGAGCAGACATGCCACTATTGCAACCGTTCAGTCATTGGGCCTATATGGCCAAACTTGAATTTTCAGTGTCCACTGTTTTCACTGCTGATGACTTCTGTCTCCCATATGGCTGCATGCACTGCAGCTTTTTTCCAGCTTTCAGTTGGCTGGTCTACAGGGAGAAGGTTTTCTGCTCAGCACCAGCTTGCTTTCTCAGTGACCTTGCCTCTTGGGCAAGAGATGTCTTCAGCAATAGGGTCTTATCATCTGTTTCTCAAGGGCAACCAAGGGCTTTGGCAATAGGCTTTAATGTTTTGGAGGCTACCGGGACCTTCTTGGTCAACAACTCACTGGAAGGTATCCCATCCCAGGAACTGAAAATTTTCTAGTAGCAGTCTACAGCTTCTGGATGTGCCAATATTCAAAAAACTAGGTTTACATATGTCTTATTCACACTATCTTGAATTTTGATTGACCCTCCCCCTGCCATTCTTTTATGCATTCTCTTCCCATGGCCTCGCTTAGGCCGTTCCCCTGCCTGTAATCTGTTCTTCAACTTACATATGAACAATACCATACACTTAAGTCCTTCCCTCTCCTGCCTCCCTTATAGCCTTTTACCAGCTTACTGGTTTCTGGTACCTATTTTTCGTTCCAGTTTACACACAAGTCTATACATTTGTAGCTAGGATCCACATATGAGAGAGAACTTGTGATGTTTGGCTTTCTGAGCCTGGGTTACCTCACTTAGTACAATCCTTTCCAGATCCATCCATTTCCCTGCAAATTTCATAATTTCATCTTTCCTTTCCACTGAATAGAACTCCATTGTGTTAATGTACCATATCTTTATTATCCATTAATCTGTGGAGGGAAATCTTGGCTGGTTCCATTTTCCTAGCTATTGTGAATAGAGCAGCAATAAACATGGTTGTGCAAGTATCTCTTAGGTAGTGAGAAGAGACCTTTGGATATATGCTTAGGAGTGCTATAGCTGGATCATATGGTAAATCTATTTTTAGCTGTCTTAAGAACCTCCACACTGATTTCCACAATGGCTGGACCAGATTACATTCCCACCAACAGTGTAGAAGTGTTCCTCTTTTTCCGCACCCACGCCAACACCTATTGTCATTTGTTTTCTTGATGGTAGCCATTCTGACAGGAGTGAAATGGAATCTCAAAGTGGTTTTAATTTGCATTTCCCTGATGGCTAAGTATTTGGAACACTTTTATAGATGTTTATATGCCATCTGTGTTTTATCTTCTGAGAATTCTCTATTTAGTTCCACAGCCTATTTTTTAACTTGGTTGTTTGATTTCTTATTATTCTGTTTTTTGAGTTCTTTGTATATTCTGAATATTAATCCTCTGTCAGATGTATAGCTGGAAAAGATTTTCTCCCATTTTGTAGGTTGTCTTTTTGCTCTATACACAGTGTCCTTTGCTGTACAAAAGCTTTGTAATGTCATGATTTCCCAGTGGTTGATTAGTGGTTTTATTCCATGAGCAATTGGGGTTTAACTCAGAAAGTCCTTGCCTATGCCAATATGTTGATGGGTTTCCCCTACCTTTTCCTCTAGCAGTTTCAGAGTTTCAGGTATGATATTAAGGTCCCTGATCCATTTCTACTTGACTCATGTGCATGGAGAGAGACACGGATCTATTTTTATCCTTTTACATACAGATATCCAGTTTTCCCAGCACCACTTGTTAAAGAGGCTATATTTTCCCCAATGAATATCTTTGGCATTTTTGTCAAAACTCAGGTGGCTGTAGCTGCCTGAATTAATATTTGGGTCTTCTATTCTGTTCCATTGATCTACCTGTCTGTCCTTGTGCTAGTACCATGCTGTTTTTGTTACTATGTCTTTGTAATATAACTTCAAATTGGGTATGCTAACAAAACCAGCCTGATATTTGTGGCACAAAATTGTTTGGCTATTCGAGGTTTTTTGTGTTTACAGATAAAATTTAGGAATATTTATTCTCTTTCTGTGAAGAATGCTATTGGGGTTTTAATGGGGATCACATTAAATGTGTATATTGCTTTTGGTAAGGTTGACATTTTCACAGTATTGATTCTTCCAATCCAGTAGCATGGGATGTCTTTCCATTTCCTTGTGTCTTCTGCAATTTGTTGCTCAAGTTTTTAAAAGTTTTCAATGTAGAGATCCTTCACTTCCTTGGTTAAGTTTATTCCAAGGTATTTTATTTATTTATTTTTTTTGAGGCAATTGTGAATGGGAGAAATTCCCTGATTTCACCCCTCTGCATGTTTGTTACTAGTGTATAGAAAAGCTACTGATTTCTGTGTGTTTATTTTGTATCCTGCTACATTGCTAAAAGTGTTTATCAGCTCTAACAGTTTGCTGGTAGAGTCTTTAGGGTCTGTTATGTATAGAATCATATCATCTGCAAATAATGATAATTTGATCTCTTCCCTTCCAATTTGTATCCCTTTTATGAGTGTCTCTTGCCCTATTGCTATAGCTAAGATTTCCAGTACTATATTAAATAGAAGTGGGGAAAGTGGACACCTTTGTCTCGTTCCTGAATTTAGAGGAAAGGCTTCAAGTTTTTCCACATTTAGTATTAGGTTGGCTGTAGGTTTGTCACAAATAGCTTTTATTATGTTGGGATATGTTCCTTCTATTTCTAGTTTTTGTAATACTTTCATCATGAAGAGGTGTTGGATTTTGTCAAATGCCTTTTCTGCATGTATTGAGATGACCATGTGATTTTTGTCCTTCAGATTATTTATATGGTGTATTTCATTTATGGATTTGCGTATGTTGAACCATCCCTGCATCTCTGGGATAAAGCCTACTTGGTGGGGTGAATAATCTTTCTGATATATTCTTGTATTCTGTTTGCCAGTATTTTGTTGAGAATTTTTGCATCTATGTTCATGAGGGAGATTCGTCTGTAATTTTGTTTTTTTGTTCTGTCTTTGTCTGGTTTGGGTATCAGGGTGATGCTGGCTTCATAGAAGGATTTTGGTAGAATTCCTTCTTTTCCTATTTTATGGAAAAGTTTGAGAAGCACTGGTGTTAGTTCTTCCAGGAATGTCTGGTAAAATTCAGCAGTGAATCCATCTGGGCTTGGTTTTTTTTTTTTTTTTTTTTTTTTAATTAGGAGACTTTCTATAACTGCTTAGATCTCTGTAGTTGTTATAGGTCAATATAAATGGTTTATCTCATCTTGATTGAAATTTGGTAGGGCATATGAATCAAGGAAATCATCCATTTGTTTCAGCTTTTCAAGCTTAGAGGCATATATATTCTTAAAGTATGTCTGTATGATTTTCTGAATTTATTTGGTATCTGTTGTGATGTTGCCTTTTTCATCTCTAATTTTATCAATTTTTGTCTCTTCTCTCTTTCTTTTGGTCAGATTTACTAAGGGTTTATCAATCATGTTTATCTTTTCAAAGAACCAACTCTTTGTTGCATTCAGTTTTTTATAGTTATTTTGGTTTCCATTTCATTAATTTTAATATATATATTTTTTTATTTATATTATTTTGATTTTACATTCATAGTAAAGGTTCCATTGTCTTCCTCCCTGTCCTCCCTCTTTCAAAGGGATCCTTGTCAATGGGGAATGTGGGTCAAGCATTGTGAGGTTAGTTAAGAGTTCTGGGGTTGGCCCCAGTCTCTGCATATAATGCCCCAACTATGACTCTAACAATCTTTCCGCCCTCTTCTGCAAGTTTCCCTGAGCCACATTGGGGTCATTTTAGTTCTGCTTCAATGATGCGGTTTTGGGAGCCTCTGTGTCTCTGGATATCTGGCTTAGTTGGAGTTGGATGTTCTCTGTGTTTATCTCCTTCGGCCTTTTGCTGGTGTCATGATCGCCATGAATACTGAACTCTTGCCCTTCCCCTGCATTGTTCTATGGTTTCAGCTGGGGTGGTGTGGTTAGCTGATCCTCCCTTCAGGTTCGATGTCCACCTGAAAAAAGATAAGCAAATTCTCCATCGGAGAGAAAAGTTAGTACTAGGTAGAAGGGATGACCATCTATGTTTTGGAGGGAAATTTATATGCCTTGGCTCTCTTCTAGCCCACATTTGGTGGTATCTTGATCTTGGAGACTGAGCTCATTTTTTGTTCCTGGTTTTGACTTATTTCCCAGTTCCAGCAATGAGTTCCATTCGACTGAGTGGATCTATTAGCCAAAACAAGAGCAGTTGGTTACCTACCATGGCTGATTGCCACTACTGCACTTGTATGAGCATTACGTCAAGTTGTTTCCTGCTGGGTATCTTAGACTGCCAGTTATTTGGACAGATGTCGGTCATTTTCCCCCAGTTGCTTGTATAGCGCCCTCTGGTACTAGACTAGCTAACTGTCTGGGGACTGACCCTCTTCCAGATTCTGAACATATCTCTCCGTGTTTGGTCTCACACAGTAAGCTGTCTTCAACAGTAGGGTCTTGTCATTAACCTTTGGTGGGTCACCAAGAACTCTGACAGAAGTCTGTCTATTTTGGGAAACCTTGTAGGTATTTCAGATCAACAGCTCATTGTGGAAGTTCACCCCATGCTGGCACTGGGAGTTATAAGTCTGCACCTAGGAAGATGAGGGAAGAAAAAGATAATATAGAGGAGAAAGTGAGTATAGAGAGGGGGGAGGAGAGAAGAATGAGAGAGAGAGAGAGAGAAGAGAGAGAGAGAAGCAGGACAAGATTAAGGTTGGCCTTCATGATGCTCTCTCCAGCTTCCTGTGGTTCGGGTGTTCCCTCTGCGGGCCTGCTGAAGGATCAATGTTTTAACCTGTTGTTCAGAATAAAGGGTTTTATATTATCTTTTCCTTTTGGGTCCCAATTTGTATCCCCCCCTTGTTCTCCCTCCCACCCTCTCATTCCCTCCCACCCTTACCCTCCCTCCCTCCCACCCTCCCTTTTGTCTGGGCTTCAGAGTGTTTATTTGGTTTGGCCACCTGCCACATGTTTTCAGGTTAGGAGCGACAGATAAATGAGACCATGCGACGATTATCTTTTTGTGCTTGGGTGAGCTCACTGAGGATGATCTGTTCCATGTTTGACCATTTTTTTCAAATTTCCTTATTTCATCTTTCCTTACTGCTACGTAGAATTCCATAGTATAGATATACCACATCTTTGTTATCCATTCATCTAGTGATGGACACCTGGGTTGATTCCAGCTCTTTGCTATTATGAATTGAGCAGCTATAAACATGGTTGAGCAAATGTCTCTGATCTGAGGCTTGGGGCCTTTAGGGTATATGCCCAATAAGGGAATAACTGGGTCCATTGGTAGGTCTATGGTCATCCTTTTCAGGAGTCTCCATATAGCTTTCCATAGTGGTTGAACCATTTTACATTCCCACCAGCAGTGAAAGGTTGTTCCTATTTCTCCACAGCCTCGCCAGCATTTGTTTTCATTATTTTTTTTAATGCTAGCCATCCTTACTGGGGTAAGGTGGAATCTCATAGTTGTTTTAATTTGCATTTCCCTGATGATTAGGGATGTTGAACATTTTCTTAAATGTGCATTTGCTATTTGTATTTCTTCCTCTGAGAACTCCCTGTGCAGTTCTCTGCCCCACTTTGTGAGTGGGTTGTTTGATGATTTGTTTTTTAGGTTTTGGAGTTCTTTGTAGATTCTAGAAATCAGGCCTCTGTCAGTTGTATAGCTGGTGAAAATTTTCTCCCATTCTGTAGGTAATCTGCTGGCTTTGGTTATAGTATTTTTGTCAGTGAAAAAGCTTTTCATCTTCATGTGATCCCAATGGTTGAGTGATTGTTTGATTTCCTGAGCTGTTGGGGTTTTGTTCAGGAAATCTTTTCCCACTCCTATATCGTGGAAGGTTCCTCCTATTTTTTCTTCCAGTAGCAGCATAGTTTCTGGTTTTATATTAAGGTCTTTTATCCATTTGGACTGAATTTTTGTGCATGGAGAGATGTGTGGGTCGAGTTTCATTTTCCTACATATGGTTGTCCAGTTTGTCCAGCACCATTTGTTGAAGATGCTGTCCTTTTTCCATTCTACATTGCTAGGGCCTTTGTCAAATATCAAGTAGCTGTAGTTTCTTGACCCAAAATCTGGGTCTTCAATTCTGTACCATTGGTCTATATTCCTGTTTTTGTGCCAGTACCAGATTGTTTTTATTACAATGGCTTTGTAGTATAACTTTAGATCAGGTCCTCCTGGGTGGGCGTGACCCAAACCGCCGGCCATTACCAGCCACAGCCTGGCGGACCCTGGCAGTCCGAGTAACTCCCGGGACGTCCGCACCACCTCCCTGAGGCGCAGCAGCCCCTCCCGGTCTGAGTAACGGCTGGGACACCGGCATCACCCCCCTGAGGCGCAGTGGCCCCTCCTGGGTGAAAAAATAAGGAATCCACTGATTCCCACGCTCTAGGACAGGAAACACCGCGGGTTAGCTCCTCCTGGGCGGGGGTGACCCAAACCGCCGGCCATTACCAGCCAGAGCCTGGCGGACCCTGGCAGTCTGAGTAACCGCTGGGACGTCCGCATCACCTCCCTGAGGCGCAGCAGCCCCTCCCGGTCTGAGTGACCGCTGGAACGCCTGCATCAATCAGGTGCCATTATTCCCCCACCCAGGGCAGATCAGGAATCCAGGGAAGTAAGATATTGTCCCTGCCCTACCCTGCCTGAGCTCAACTAGGGTGGCTGTGGTCCCCTACCCCTCCCACCTCCAAAAGGAACACAGGCCAGCAGGCCAGAGTCCCCCACCCCAGCTGGCAGAACTCCAGGGACCACTGCCCAGACAATCACCACTGTAGTTTTTCTTGTTATTGATTGGCAGTTTAATCCCATTGTGGTCAGATAGCATACAAGGGATTATTTCAATTTTCCTGTATTTTTTAAGATTTGCTGTGTGTCCTATTATATGATCTATTTTAGAGAATGTCCCATGTGCTGCTGAGATGGAAGGTTCTATATAATCTGTTAGGTCCATTTGTTCCATGATATCATTTATAATGCAGATGTTTCTCTGTTTATTTTTTGCTGGGTAGACCTGTCAAGTGATGAGAGTGAGGTACTGAAGTCACCCACTACTATTGTGGTAGGAGTTATCTCTGACCTTAAGTCTAATAGTGTTGTTTTGATGAAATTGGGAGCCCCTGTGTTAGCAGCATATATGTTTAGGATTGTAATGTCCTCTTGTTGGAATGTTCCTTTAATCAGTATAAAGTAACCTTCTTTATCTTTCCTCACTGAAGTCTATCCTGTCAGAAATTAGGATAGCAACCCCTGCTTGTTTCCTAGACCCATTTGCTTGAAATACCTTTTTCCAACCTTTCACCCTAAGAAGGTTTCTATCTTTTAATGAGAGATGAGTTTCCTGGAGGCAACAGATGGTAGGATCCTGCTTTTTAATCCAGTCTGCAAGTCTATGTTTTTTGGTTGGGGCATTGAGGCCATTGATATTAAGAGTTATTATTGAAAGATATGTATTTATTCTCATCATTTTTCTTATTTTGTAGCTCTTCCTGTTTTCACTTTACTCACTTGTTTTAACTGCTATTTGAGTATGGTTTATTTTTTCCTATTTCCTGCTGTGTATGTTTTGCATTCTCTTCAGCATGAATGATTCCTGAAAGTATTTTCTTTAGAGCTGGTTTAGTTGTCATAAATTCCTTTAGCCTGTCTTTGTTGTGGAATGTCCTTATTTCTCCATCAATTTGGATAGATAGCTTTGCAGGATAAAGTAATCTTGGCTGACAGTTTTTATCTTTCAGAACTTAGAATATATCACTCCAGGCCCTTCTGGCTTTTAAAGTTTGTGTTGAGTAATCTGCTGTGATCCTGATGGGTTTCCCTTTGCAGGTCACTTGCTTTTTCTCTCTAACTGCTTTCAATATATATTCTTTGGTTTGCATGTTTAGTAGTTTAATTATAACATGGCTAGAAGAGTATCTTTCTAGGTTTTGTCTGTTTGGTGTTCTAAAAGCTTCTTGTATCTGCATTAGCATTTCTTTCCCAATTTGGGGGAGATTTTTCTTCTATGATTTTGTGGAAAACACCTACTAAGCCTCTGGATTGAAATTCTTCCCCTTCTGCTATCCCTTGAATTCGTATGTTTGATCTTTTCATAGTGTCCCGGATGTCTTGGAATTCCAATTCATACTTTTCTATTAGTTTATCTTTCTCTTTGTTGGACTGTGTTAGGTCTGGCACCTGGTCTTCTAGTTTAGATATTCTGTCCTCTCTCATCCATTCTACTTGTGAGACTTTCCACAGAGTTTTTTATTTCACTGACTGTGTTCTTCAGAGCTAGGGTTTCAGCGTGGTTTTTCTTCAGTATTCCTATTTCCTTACTCATGTCCTGTAATGACCTTTTTATTTCATTAAGCTGGTTTTCTGTATTCTCTTTCAAGAGTTTGTTTTCTTCTTTAATTCCTTTTATTTCTTCTTTTATTTCTTCTATCATTTCTTCGAGTATAGATAACATCATTCTTTTGAAATCTTTGTCAGGAATTTCATCTAAAACAGTCTCATTGGTGAACAATTCTGATGGATTTGTAATTTTTGGTGGGATTGCATTGTCTTGATTCTTTGTGTTTCTTGTATTATACTGTAGTGACTTTTGCATCATGGATTGATTTGATGTTTAGGTTTTCTATTTTTATGCAGTGTTCTTAAATGTGGTGATCCACCTTTATATAATTTCAGGATATGAGTTTAAGGGGCCAAGTGTAGCACTTGTACCCAAGTCCAACCTCAGAAGTAATCCTAGCTGTTGAATTTGCTTGTTAAGCAACTATTGTAGTGGACTGATGGAACAATTTTCTGGCAAGTTCTAAACTTCCACTGAGCAAAATACACATTCAATTAAAATGATCACACAGTATACAAGTGTGGGAATTAAAACAAACAGTCTTATAAGGTCAAAATCCCTAAGAGTGTGTGTTGCTCTACACCCTTAATACTGTCAGCTAGGCGGTAGAGGATTTTGTTCTGACTTGGGTTACAGGTCAGCCTGGATCTGGATCAGACCCTGTCCCCAATAATGGCAAAAACAAAAGATAAAAGCCCTCTAAATCTAAAAGTATTACAGGCAGCAATATTCAACACCCCATATTCAGCTTATTTGAAAATGGTAAGGCAAACCACAAATATGTAACCCATAACCTGCCCTGACCTGGAAAGAGAGATTAGCCCTTCCAATGCAGCCAATGCAGGCCTATGTACTTTTTTTTTTTTTTTTTTTTTTTTTGTCTGGCCTTGTTACGTTTTGGTGTGGCTTCCAAACTCACCAATGCTGAGTGCCCACCTCATTCCCTGAGCTGTGGAGCTTGGCTCAACTGTGCTGGATGTGCTGCTGGTGATGTGTTGCAGAGTTTGAGCTTGCCTCCATGGTGCTGGATATGCTGCTGCTGGGAGCTGAATGCTGGCAGTTGGCTGTAGTTCTGATGGTTTCAGGATGGGCAAGTTCAGGAAGCCTGTAGTGGCTCACACTGTTCCCCTGTATCTCTTTCAGTAGCTCAGCAGACTTTTTTTTGATTTCTGGGCTCTGTGAGGAGACTGATGAGGTTCAAAAGTCCCCTTGTTTGGTCTCTATTGCTGCTGCTAGGCTCACCTGGTGAGTTGGGGCCACGGTGGTTGGGGCAGTGGCAGCTCAGTGGTTCCGTACGGTGGCTCAGGGCTGCCATGGACAGGGCTGCTGTGGGTCAGGCCGCAAGCTCCACAATGGGATCTGGCCATCTCCTGCTTTTCCGCTGTTTCCCAGAAAAAATATTCTGCTGTTTTCTGAAGAAGAGTGTAGTTTTGATTAAATTCCTCTCTGATCTGGTTTGGCATGGTTCCTATGCCACCATCTTACCAGGAAGTCCAAAGTACTTTTTATTTTCTCCATCAGAAGCCAGAGTGACGGCAACTGTGCCACTTTAAGCCACATATGCTGTACATGTAATCTAAGACACAGTTATTGAAAAAAGTACACTGGACTAAAAGTTTAGTTTTTTTCTAATCACTGAGTGATTCAGATAGTTGAATATGTAGTTTACTCAGGGTTAACTCCAATTGAATCTCACATTAGGACAAAGTGGACTGCATCCCTTCTTTATCTGTATTACTGAGAGGGATGGCTCTGATTGTTTCACTTTTCCCTTAAGTTTCTTTGTCTTACTTCTCCTATGAGCCTACTAATAGGGACAATTAGCATCATTGGAAAGAAGATATAAGAAGGCTAAGGCTGAATGAAGGGTTCTCTCAAACAGAAGTTTTAACTGCACCAGTTTGTACAGCAGAAGAAATTCACTTGTGTTGTTTGTTTTGTGAGGTTGGAGATATGGCCATTTAGATTTTTGGTCACAGACTGTCTTAAATCTGAAGTAAGACTGGCAGGATGACAACATAGTGATCTCAAGCAGAAGCCAGAGAAGTCATTCAGAAATTCATTCATTTCACCATTCAGTGCCATAGTTATATGGGCAGGACACATGTTTGGCATTGCAGATGAAACAATGGAATGATGGAAGAGGTATTTTCAAAGAAATTAGATGTCAAGAGACTTGTCTGAGTCATGATTGCACATGAAAAGTAATAATTCTGAGATTCACTGTGGCCTGTCATATGTTTTTATAAGAAGTATCTATGGGCAAGTCTTCATTTTTAGTCCTGTGATAGAGAAGCAATGCCCTCAAAATCACTCTCACATTTGATAACCATACTTAATTTCTTATCTCACATATATCACAGGAAGAGTCATCATTTACCTTCAGTCTATCTCTCACTTCCATCCTACTCATTCTCAGCTTCTGTCTTTGCAGCTACTTTACCATGACTATTAAAGTCACTGAACTTGTACTCTCATAACTCTTGTCTGCCACTGTCAAAGTTATTTTGGTTCTACACATTTAATACAGACAGCCCTGCTCATATCTGTACTATTTGAGAAGATTTTGAAAATTATATTAAGATAGGAAAGAAGAGCTGGGGAGATGATTCAGAGGTTAAATGCTTGCTTGCAAAGCCTGTCAGCCTAGATTGAATTCCCCAGATTCCACATAAATCCAGATGTAAAATGTGGCTCAAGATTCACAAAGTGGCAAATACAACTAGAGTTTTATTTGCTGCAGCTACAGGATACCTCTCCTTACAAATAAATAATTAAATAATTTTTTTAAACATAGAAAAAGTGGCTCAAACATCAGGTGTTCATTTGCAGTGGCAAGAGACCCTGGTACATCCATACACACACAGACAAATACATGTGTGCAAATAATAATTTTCTAAATAGTAAAGAAAAATACTATGTAAAATTAGCCAGGGAAATTTTGAAAATGCAAAGAAATGAGAGATTAAATTAGTTACAATAAATAATATATTTTAAAACTTCTATAAGTAAAGAAATTTGATATTAGATAAAATGAAAAATATGTGTAATGGAATAATTCAGAAACACATTCAAATACCTATCAAGCTGGTTCATCATGACAGTGACATCTCAAGCTGGGTAAGTAAGGAAGGAAAGAATTCAAAGTATGATGTTGGGCAAGTGACTGACTACTAGAAAAAAATATTAAAACTATATTTGTCAAGCTGGTCATGGTGGCACACATCTTTAGTTGTACTACTCAGGAGGCTGAGGTAAGAGGATTGCCATGAGTTCAAGGTCAGCCTAGGGCTATAGAGTGAATCCAAGTAACTTTGAGCTAGAGTGAGACCCTGACTCAACAAAACAAGCCAAAACAAAACAAAACAAAACAAAATAAAAGGCTATTATTCTGTCATTGGTAATAAATTCCTGGTATATAAAATGTATACAATTAAAAACTAAAAGATTTAGAGAAAAGTATGAAGAATAACAAGGACTATATTTACTTTCCCTCCTGAGATAACTCAAAAACAGAAGGCAAAACTTAAGAAAAAAAAGGATTTTAAAATATTGAATAACAAAGAAATATGGTCCCTGAGAGACAAGAAACAAATCATATGAGTCAAAGCGTTGTTCCAGCCCAATGCCTGGAGAATTTTGAGACCACCGAATGGAAATGGGGCCCCAGTGATCTCACTGAAGACTGCGAGAGTTCGTAGAAGGCATTCCAGAGTGTTTGCACAGAGCAAACTCAGGGCTTCAGAGTGTCCCTGAGTGAGTTCAACATAGTACCCCTCAGAAAATGTGTGTAGGTCAACTACTAGAAGCCAAGGAAACAATCATCTGAAATAACTCTAAAGACAATGTCTCCCATTAAGCTGAAATGGATCCAGTGCCCCTAACAGCAAATACCTCAAGATTCATAGGGCAGCAAATAAAGAATGTAGAAGTTTCCCTCTTCAATGGGAGAAAATTTATCTCTACAAAATACTGCTCTGAGCTAGAGTGAGACCCTACCTCAGAAAACCAGAAAGAAAGAAAAAGAAAGAAAGAAAGAAAGAAAGAAAGAAAGAAAGAAAGAAAGAAAGAAAGAAAGAAAGAAAAGAAAAAATACTGTTCTGATCCTTTCTAACCAGGTCCAAGAGGATCAGAGCCAGACTCAAGCATGGGACGGGGGCTGAAGAGATAAATGACTCAGGGGTTAAAGGGACTTGCTTACAAACCCCAACAGCTTTCGTTCAATTCTCCAATATCTGCATAAAGCCAGAAGTACAACATGGTGCTTCTGGAATTCATTTGCAGTGGCAGAAGGCCCTGACATGCCTGTTCTCCCCATCCTTTTTGTCAGTATCTCTCAAGTAAATAAATAAAAATATTTTTAAATGTGGGCCATGGATGCAACTCAGTGGTGGTAGAGCACATGCTTAATATGTATGAGTTCCTAACTAATCCCCAGAACAAAAGTGAAACAAAACCCAAGAATATTTACAAGATTAAAAAGTAATCAGCATCCGGGCTGGAGAGATAGCTTGGCAGTTAAGGCATTTGCCTGCAAAGCCAAAGGACCCAGGTTCATTTCCCAGGACCCACGTTAGCCAGATGCACAAGGGGCATATGCATCTGGAGTTTTTTGCAGTGGCTAGAGGCCCTGGCGTACCAATCTCTCTCTCTCTCTCTCTCTCTCTCTCCCCACTTTCTTTGTCAAATAAATAAATTAATAAAAATAAAAAATAATAATCAGAATCCAGCAAGGTGC
This sequence comes from Orientallactaga sibirica, assembly GCA_036365145.1. NCBI lineage: Eukaryota > Metazoa > Chordata > Mammalia > Rodentia > Dipodidae > Orientallactaga > Orientallactaga sibirica. The sequence goes on from JAEOAD010000025.1 coordinate 1,578,226, forward strand.
ACACACACACACACACACACACACACAGAGAGAGAGCATTGCTTATAAAGCAGCTATCTGGACATGGCTTCATTACCTTTCCTTCTTCATAATAATAAACTACTTAAATGGATTTCCTGGTATATAAAATGTATACAATTAAAAACTAAAAGATTTAGAGAAAAGTATGAAGAATAACAAGGACTATATTTACTTTCCCTCCTGAGATAACTCAAAAACAGAAGGCAAAACTTAAGAAAAAAAAGGATTTTAAAATATTGAATAACAAAGAAATATGGTCCCTGAGAGACAAGAAACAAATCATATGAGTCAAAGCGTTGTTCCAGCCCAATGCCTGGAGAATTTTGAGACCACCGAATGGAAATGGGGCCCCAGTGATCTCACTGAAGACTGCGAGAGTTCGTAGAAGGCATTCCAGAGTGTTTGCACAGAGCAAACTCAGGGCTTCAGAGTGTCCCCTGAGTGAGTTCAACATAGTACCCCTCAGAAAATGTGTGTAGGTCAACTACTAGAAGCCAAGGAAACAATCATCTGAAATAACTCTAAAGACAATGTCTCCCATTAAGCTGGAAATGGATCCAGTGCCCCTAACAGCAAATACCTCAAGATTCATAGGGCAGCAAATAAAGAATGTAGAAGTTTCCCTCTTCAATGGGAGAAAATTTATCTCTACAAAATACTGCTCTGAGCTAGAGTGAGACCCTACCTCAGAAAACCAGAAAGAAAGAAAGAAAGAAAGAAAGAAAGAAAGAGAAAGAAAGAAAGAAAGAAAGAAAGAAAGAAAGAAAGAAAGAAAGAAAGAAAAAGAAAAAATACTGTTCTGATCCTTTCTAACCAGGTCCAAGAGGATCAGAGCCAGACTCAAGCATGGGACGGGGGCTGAAGAGATAAATGACTCAGGGGTTAAAGGGACTTGCTTACAAACCCCAACAGCTTTCGTTCAATTCTCCAATATCTGCATAAAGCCAGAAGTACAACATGGTGCTTCTGGAATTCATTTGCAGTGGCAGAAGGCCCTGACATGCCTGTTCTCCCCCCCCATCCTTTTTGTCAGTATCTCTCAAGTAAATAAATAAAAATATTTTTAAATGTGGGCCATGGATGCAACTCAGTGGTGGTAGAGCACATGCTTAATATGTATGAGTTCCTAACTAATCCCCAGAACAAAAGTGAAACAAAACCCAAGAATATTTACAAGATTAAAAAGTAATCAGCATCCGGGCTGGAGAGATAGCTTGGCAGTTAAGGCATTTGCCTGCAAAGCCAAAGGACCCAGGTTCATTTCCCCAGGACCCACGTTAGCCAGATGCACAAGGGGCATATGCATCTGGAGTTTTTTGCAGTGGCTAGAGGCCCTGGCGTACCAATTCTCTCTCTCTCTCTCTCTCTCTCTCCCCACTTTCTTTGTCAAATAAATAAATTAATAAAAATAAAAAATAATAATCAGAATCCAGCAAGGTGCACACACACACACACACACACACACACACAGAGAGAGAGCATTGCTTATAAAGCAGCTATCTGGACATGGCTTCATTACCTTTCCTTCTTCATAATAATAAACTACTTAAATGGATTCTTTTCTTTTTCTTGCTATAGACACTTTTTTTGCTATGAAACAAAGCTTTTGTCAGTTGAAAATAATTTTAACCAAAGAATTTATCACCATATATATTATATATTATCATTATTTATCATATTTACCATTATGATAATCATGTCTTAGATTAGGAAATAACATTTTGATCCATTTCAGGATAAGTAAAATATTTTTAAATTTTTACAGAACAATATCAAAATAAGTCAAATGCACTGGGGTTCCAGCACTGGGAGGAAGAGGTAGGAGGATTGCCATGAGTTCAAGGTCACCCTGAGACTACATAGTGAACTCCAGGTCAGCCTGGGCCAGTATGAGACCCTACCACAAAAAAACAAAATAAATAAATAAGCCGGGCCTGGTGGCACACGCCTTTAATTCCAGCACTTGGAAGGCAGAGGATCACCATGAGTTTGAGGCCACCCTGAGACTTCATAGTGAATTCCAGGTCAGCCTGGGCTAGAGTGAAACCCTACCTCGAAAACAAAACAAAACAAAACAAAACAAAACAAAACAAGTAAGTCAAATGCAAAATCAAGATAAAATAAGCTTTTTTCCCCACTCCATCCCCAGAAATCTCTACTCCAGTGGCCACAAGACACAAGAGTCAAAAAAAGGAAATAACCAAGATTCCCTGATCACAAAAGAAATGGGATACAAATGGTTTATCAAAGGGAATGGATGTCATCAGCACTGCTTCATTAACCAACTTAACCTAGACATGTCCTCTCAGTGTAGTAAGTTCCAAGCAAGGCAAACTTTGGGAACCTCCTCAAACTGAAGTTTAGAAAATACCTTGACAGGGGAAGTAGCTCTCTCGCCTAAGTTTATTGGGAGGCTCTTATTCCATGAACCCTCCTGTGAACAGAAGCCTGTTCTGTCATCAGACCCAATCACAGCACCCCTTCCATTTCCTTCATGAAAGTTTCATAATTAGTAGTGAGATAGGAATAGAGAAACCAGATTTTGGGGATGCTTTGGCAAGAGGCACCAGAGTCATCCTCTGACTTTCTCGGAGGAGCTGCAGTGCCCCCTTTGTTCTCTCCATGTACCTGCAGTGCAATAGGCACAAACGGGGAATATCTGTCTTGGGAGTAGTGATCTCTGGCTTGGCGTTAATGGTTGCTATGTCTCTCTTCACAATGGCGGCCATGCTCCTATCATCCACCTAGGGTTGCTGAATCAAGTTGATGGGACACTTAACACTAAGAGTTCAGCAGGGCAGTTGGTGGGAAAAGCCCTGTTGGGGCAGGTGCAAGTGAAGGCACTAAGGGTGAATTCATAATACCAGAGTAAGGTAAAGGTATAATTTAAAGGTGCAGAAAAAAGTAAGCCTTTGTGAGGGTCCTCAAAAAAGACCAGGAGGCAGACTTGGAGGTGTACCTGGGAAAGAGAGAAGGTCAGCCTGATGGTGGTCCTGTAGATTCCAGGTGTCTCAGGAATATAGAAGCCCCTGGAGGTGGCCCAGGAGGAAGTGGTCCTGACATGGGAGGTGCTTGTATTTGGAAAGGGAGAATAGACTGGGCAAGGGGGAACCTGCAGCTGTGAAGTAGCAGTAGATGTGCCATCAGAGTGAAACCACTCTTAATGCTGCTTCTATGCTAGCTTTTCTGCTTCAGTGTCATAGTCCTTGGAAAATTTCTCTGTTTCCTATTTCTCTAGCTCCTGTCCCTCTTCCCTGCCATCATGGCTTGAAGAGGAGTGAGCTTTTTCATGGTCTTCTTTTTCTTCCTTGATTTTCCAGGCATATTTGCAAATCAAATACTCAGACCTGACTTTTTCTCTTCATTATCATCAGGGCACACAAAATCATCTCCCTCAATTCCTCCATCTGATAACCAGTGTCACTGTCATCTGTATTGTCATCAATACTGTTATTATGCTCATATCCTCAGGGTGGCCATCAATATCAGTGGTTCTGGAAAGTCATTATCATGATCCTGTTGAGCAGTTCAGGACTATGCAAAATGTCATTGTCTGACCTGTGGCTGACCTAACAGCCTTGAGACTATCAGTTGATCAGGTGAAAACTTTTTGAAATGTATTAATAGACCTTCAGCATCTACCAACCCAAGGGCTAAGAATGCCATCAGATAGTATCTAAAGCCTACAGGGGTTTACTCAGTTTGCTGTTATCCTCTTACCTTTAGCCAATGTATTTGAAAATGACCTTAGTTTATTATTTTCTTTTGTTCTGTTACTATAAAGAGTTCTTGAGGGCTGGAGACAACTCAGCCATGCAGGCACTTGCCTACAGAACCGAAAGACCCAAGTTCTATTCCCCAGTACCCACATAAAGCCAGACACACAAAGTGGTACATGCATCTGGAGTTCATCTAGAGGCTCTCACATGCCCATTCTCTGCCTCTCTCTCTCTCTCTCTCTCTCTCTCTGCCTGTCTCTGCTTGCAAATAAATAAATGAAAATATTTAAAACTTCTTGAAATTGTTAACATATCAGATCATGAAATTTGGGGTAACCTATCTGTGTTCACAGGTGATAGTCACTCATATTTAGCTTTAGAATAACCTGTTCTGTTTGAAGGAAGAGCTGTGTGATTTGCATCAACAGTACTATAAATCAGATCAGCAGCAAAGATGATGATGACACATCAAGCACTTAGAGAATAAGGTACAATGCTGTGCAATTCAGATCTAAAATGATAAAGGAGTAATGTAGTTTGTTTCCCTCTTTCTTTTAATTTTTGAAAAATATTTTATTTTATTTATTTGAGAGAGAGAGAAAGAGAGAGAGGGGGCACATAGAAAAAGAGAATGGGCACACACCAGGGCCTCTAGCCACTGCAAATGAACCTCAGATGCTTGTGCCTCCTTGTGCAGCTGGCTTATGTGGGTACTGAGAAACTGAACCTGGGTCCTTAGGCTTCTAAGGCAAGCACCTTAACCACTAAGCTATCTCTCAAGCCCTCTGTAACAGACAGATTCAGGTTCACTAAGATGAACTTCCAGACCAAGCACAGTTATGGAGGAAGGGATATTTACTGTAGCTTATAGATCCAGGGGAAGTTCCATAATGGCAGGAGAATCTGGCCTGCTCTTACAGGACCAGGCAAGAGAGAGAAAAGCCACCAGCCACACAGCACAGTACACTTCAGGAACTCCAACTAGACACACTTTCCATATCTTTACAATGGAATCTCAAACCCACTACCACTCCTTAAGATCCACCCAGTGACATTGCCTCCAGCCAGGTGGCTGCAGAAGCAAGCTACAAACTAATAAAACATTGAATATATTGGGGGCCATCTATTCAAACTACCATACCCTCTTTCTATTAATTTTAGCTTTTAGTTCAGGTAGCTTTCATACCTATTGTCAGGTGTTTTGAGGGGAGGTCTGAGAAGGAGAGCTAGAGACCAGATACATTATGAATCATAGTACTTTATTAATCTGCCCAAATTTTTGAGTGGTGCTGTAGCTTTGGGGACTGGAGAAAGCAGGGCCAATATGAAGCAATGTGGTAGCTATAAAAGAATGGAAGGAAAGGGGTTAACATGCAGCCAGAGGGTGCCAGGGGGTGCCCACAGGTGTTTGCAATGTTTCAGACTGGGCACTTTGGCAGGTGCTGATGGAGAATACATGTTCCAGGTGCTCAGTAGCAGAGGGTGGTAGGAGTCAGAACAAGGGTGAATGGGCACACCTAGACTCTGGTTGATAGAGTTCCTGCTTAGAAGTTGGCCCAGGGCTGTGGGAACACATGCTACAGGCTGAGAGAGGGATAGGAGAGAGAGGAGAGAGAAAGAAAATAGAGGAAGGGAGAGAGAAATGAAAGAGAGAGAAGTTGCACATGGGTGGGGAAAGTAGAGATAGATGTCTGCAAGATGAGAGGAGAGGAAGAGAAAGTACACACCTGTGGTAAAGTGGGGGTCAGAGGAAAGGAGGAAGAAGCTGGTGGTGGAAGGTTTTTTTAATGTCCCTTGTGGTGGTGGAGGTCTGGCCAGTGGGAGGTGGCCAGTGGAAGGTGGCCAGTGGAGGTGTAAGCTCTATGAGCTGGGTTGTCTTGATGGCACCTTAGACGTTTGGAAGTGTATGGGAGCTCTGAGACACCTATGACTGACTCCCTCATGTGGTTGGCCATATATTATCAATAGCCATCATTTCATGGTGTCAAAAACAAAATTACAATAAAATTAGTTTTAAAGGATTTTTTATTATTCCTAATAATTTTATTTATCAAAAGTAAAAATGGAGGGCTGGAGAGATGGCTGAGCAGTTAAGGTGCTTGCCTGTGAAGCCTAAGGACCCAGGTTTGATTCCTCAGTACCCATGTAAGCCATATGCACAAGGTGGCTCATGCATCTGGAGTTTGCTTGCCATAGCTGGAAGCCCTGGCATTCCCATTCTTTCACTCTATCTCCCTCTTCTGCCTGCTCGCTATCCTTCTTTCTCTCAGATAAATAAAATATTTTTTTAAAAAGTTGAAAGTGAGCTGAAGAGAGGGCTGAGCAGTTTAAGTGCTTGCTTACAGAATATGATGGCCCAAGTTTGATTCCCTAGTACCCATGTAAAGCCAGATGTACAAAGAGGTGCATGTGTCATTTGCAATGGCAAGAAGCCCTGGTGTGTCCATTCTTCCCCCCCCCCCCGCCCACATACCCTCTTGGGTCAGCCCTCTTTGGTCCAAAGAAGCTGCTCAACTCTCTCCCATACTCACCTGATCCTGAAGGTAAAGCCCACTCCAATAAGCTATAAGACAGGCTTGCCAGGTGGACAAGGGGCCTTGATTGTTCATTTCTTCTTTCCTGAATCTAGGTGTCCCTGTTCAAGTAAGGCTGCTGGGATGGGGCAGGGGGTTCCTTTCTCATTTTATCATGTTACTATCTTTTAAGCTATAGAACCTGTACTAACTGATCTCCTAGCTCTCTTTTTTACTAATGTAAAGGAGAAAGCCTCTGCACTCTTTTGCTTCACTTCCTATGTGTGTGTGTGGGGGGGGGGGTTGGTGTTCGTTTAATCTCTGCCCTTTTAAAATTGCCATGGAAAATCCCTTCATTGGTTCAGCCTTTCTCTGAATACCAATTTTCCCCAAATATATCTTATAATTTAACCCTTTCAGAATCCATTCCCTCAATTCTTTATTGGAAATGACAAGAATCTAAAACTTGGGAAATACAGGCCAGGGACAAAATCCTCCCTGCACCTCCCCCCACAAATCCCCATAACACCTCCACTGGGCAAATTGCCATGCCTTCAAGGGCATGGGCATAACAGCCCCAGATGCCATTCTGCCCTCCTTTTCCTGGCTCTCTTTCTTAAAGTAAGGTGTGCATTCTATGTTCTCCATCTCTGACTATATCTCTGTCTCTGCCTTTCACCTGCTTTCCTTTCTACATATGTACATCCTCTTTCTATCTCTTATGTTCCCTCTCTCTCTCTCTTTTCCTCTCTCTCTCTTCACTTCTCTTCCTGGATCACACCCAGCTTCTCTACCTCACTAATCTACCACCACACATTGTCTACCACTGATTTTCCCTGTCCCTTGCCCCTCCCTCCTTTCCTAAAACTCTTGCTCTGAACTGTTACTAATAAATAATCAATAAACTCTTATGGTCGCAGACCTCTGTATTTGAACTTCTGACAATCATCACAAAAATTATATATATTTTTTAAAACAATAGTTACTTGGAAAATTTAATACAGAAAGATTAAGTGTGGTTATTGTATGACTTGTTAGTAAATATTCCTGGTTTACTCAGCTGTTCTTTATTAATATTCCTGATTTACTCTCCTAGACATTTTCACATTGCTAGTCTTAAAATAAACAATAAAATATTTTTAAGATGGTTTATTTTGTGAATGTATTAAATATACAGACTGGTTTAGGAATGTTTACATCTTTACACTGTTGCCTCTGTATGAGAAGACAAGATATACTCTTAAGACTTCCTTTAATTATATCAGAATTTCAGCATTTTGTTTTAATTCAATCAAGTTTATCATTAGGAATGGTATTCCTATTATAAACATGAACTTTATTTTGATATAAGTTTTTAAAAAATATCTTAATTATGTATTTGAGAGATAAAGACATAGAATAGGTATGCCAGGACCTCTAGCCACTGCAAGTGAACTTCAGACACATACAACATCTTGTACATCTGGCTTTAAGTGGGTACTGGGGAACTGAACCTAGGTCCTTTGGCTTTGCAGACAAGTTCCTTAACCACTAAGCCATTTCTCCTAACCTGTAAACATGACCATTCTGCATTCCAGTCTCCATGTTTCAAAGTTTTAATTCACTTTCTTTGTACCTATAGAATGGGGCAACACCAAATGTTCAGAGGATGTTTGCTTTATAAATAGAAAGTGATTGAGGAAAGTAGAAAGAACACAAAATCAGATTGGTCATTTTGAAGTTACTTTTAAAGTCTTAATCTGAATGAGTTTCCTGTGATCCTATATGAAACTGGCATGGATTTGGATGTTGTATCTTACTTCCCGATTTCTCACAAGGTCTGGTAAGTTGACTCAGTTTGGATTTGCAGTATGGAACTTTAGTAATAGTGATTCCATGTTGATTGGTCTGGTAAGCCTAATGCTGGTGTTCAGTTCAAACTAACAGTCTCCTAAACATTTTTTAAATTTTTATATTTATTTGAGGGAGAGAGAGAATAAAAGAGGCAGAGAGAGAATCCTACACATTTTATTTAATTATTGTTACTTCTAGGGCACAATTTGTTCTTAAAAGAGAACTCTGGCCATTATCTAATTTAACTCTTCTGATCAGAAACAATGGTTTCTACAGAAACAAGTTGACAGTGGGTAGAAATAATGAACCATTTCCCTAGACCATGGATTAGAAAAATGGTTCTTGAGCCACGCCAAACCAGATCAGGGAGGGAGTTAAGCAAAACTACACTCTTCTTCAGATAAAAGCAGAATATTTTCTCCGGAAAACAACGGATAAGCAGGAGACAGCCAGAAACCCACTGTGGAGAGTGCAGCCCCGACCCACGGAAGCTGCTCCACAGCTGCTCCAAGCCTCCGCTCCAACCCACAGCTCCAAGCTGCCTCCCAGAACAGCTGAGACTCCGCTGAGCCTCCTCTGCAGCCACTGCCACCCAAACAAAAAAAAGGGGGGGGACTTTCCAACCTCATCAGTCTCCTCACAGAGCCCAGAAATCGAAGAAAAATCTGCTGAGCTACTGAAAGAGAAATGGGAACAGTGTGAGCTACTACAGGCTTCCTGAACTGGCCTATCCCCCAACCATCAGATCCCTAGTGAGTTGGCAGAATTGAGCAACTAGCAGCAGCTCTGAACCACATTACCAACACCGGACCCAGCATAGCTGAGCCAAGCTCCACAGCTCAGGGAATGAGGTGGGCACTCAGCATTAGTGAGTTTGGAAGCCACAACAAAAGGCCTGCATTGGAAGTGCTAACCTCTCTTTCCAGGTCAGGGCAGGTTATGGGTTATCATAATCTTACTATTTTCAAATAAGTGGAATATGAGGGGTTGAATATTGCTGCCTGTAATACTTTTGGATTTAAAGGGCCTTTATCTTTTGCTTCTGTCATTATTGGGGCAGGGTCTGATTCCCTAGCTGACAGGATTAAGGGTGTGGACCAACACACACCCTTAGGGATTTTGACCCTATCAGACTTCTTGTTTCAATTCCCACACTTGTATACACTGTGCTCATGTTAATTGAATGTGTATTTTGCTCTGTTGAAGTTTAGAACTTGCTATTGAATTGTTCCACGAGTCCACTACAATAATTGCTTAACAAGCAAATTCAACAGCTAGGATTACTTCTGAGGTTGGACTTGGGTACAAGTGCTACACTTGGCACCTTAAACTCATATCCTGAAATTATATAAAGGTGGATGACCACACCTAAGAACAATGCAGATAAATAGAAAACCTAAGCATCACATCAATCCAGCATGCAAAAGTCACTACATTATAATACAAGAAACACAAAGAATCGAGACAATGCAATCCCACCAAAAATTACAAATCCATCAGAATTGTTCACCAATGAGACTGTTTTAGATGAAATTCCTGACAAAGATTTCAAAAGAATGATGATATCTATACTCAAAGAAATGAAAGAAGAAATAAAAGAAGAAATGAAAGCAAACCGAGAAGAAAACAAACTCTTGAAATAGAATACAGAAAAGCAGCTTAATGAAATAAAAAGGTCATTACAGGACATGAATAAGGAAATAGAAATACTGAAGAAAAACCAGGCTGAAATACTAGCTCTGAAGAACACAGTCAGTGAAATAAAAAACTGTGGAAAGTCTCACAAGTAGAATGGATGAAGGAGAGGACAGAATATCTAAACTAGAAGACCAGGTGCCAGACCTATCACATTCCAACAAAGAGAAAGACAAGCTAATAGAAAGGTATGAATGGGAACTCCAAGACATCCAGGACACTATGAAAAGATCAAACATAAGAATTCAAGGGATAGCAGAAGGGGAAGAATTTCAATCCAGAGGCTTAGTAGGTGTTTTCCACAAAATCATAGAAGAAAAATTTCCCCAAACTGGGAAAGAAATGCCAATGCAGATACAAGAAGCATTTAGAACACTAAACAGACAAAACCTAGAAAGATCCTCTTCTTGCCATGTTATAATTAAACTACTAAACACTCAAACCAAAGAAAATATATTGAAAGCAGTTAGAGAGAAAAAGCAAATTACCTTCAAAGGGAAACCTATCAGGATCACAGCAGATTACTCAACATAAACTTTAAAAGCCAGAAGGGCCTGGAGTGATGTATTCCAAGTTCTGAAAGATAAAAAATGTCAGCCAAGATTACTTTATCCTGCAAAGCTATCTATAAAAACTGATGGAGAAATAAGGACATTCCATAACAAAGACAGGCTAAAGGAATTTACGGCAACTAAACCAGCTCTACAGAAAATACTTGCAGGAATCATTCATGCTGAAGAGAAAGCAAAACACACACAGCAGGAAATAGGAGAAAATAAACCATACTCAAATAGCAGGTAAAACAATTGAGTAAAGCAAAAACCAAGAATATCTACAAAACAAGAAAAATGGAGAGATCAAATACATATCTTTCAATAATAACTCTTAATATCAATGGCCTCAATGCCTGAGCCAAAAGACATAGACTTGCAGACTGGATTAAAAACCAGGATCCTACCATCTGTTGCCTCCAGGAAACTCACCTCTCATTAAAAGATAGAAACCTTCTTACGGTGAAAGGTTGGAAAAAGGTTCTTCAAGCAAATGGGCCTAGGAAACAAGCAAGTGTTGCTATCCTAATTTCTGACAGGATAGACTTCAGTGAGGAAAGATAAAGAAGGTCACTTCCTACTGATTAAAGGAACACTCCAACAGGAGGACATCACAATCCTAAACATATATGCTCCCAACACGGGGGCTCCCAATTTCATCAAAACAACAGTATTAGACTTAAGGTCAGAGATAACTCCTAACACAATAGTAGTGGGTGACTTCAATACCCCACTCTCATCACTTGACATGTCTACCCAGCAAAAAACAAACAGAGAAACATCTGCATTAAATGATATCATGGAACAAATGGACCTAACAGATATATACAGAACATTCCATCCAAATGCTGCAGAATATACGTTTTTCTCAGCAGCACATGGGACATTCTCTAAAATAGACCATATAATAGGACACAAATCAAATCTTAACAAATACAGGAAAATTGAAATAATCCCTTGTATGCTATCTGACCACAATGGGATTAAACTGCAAATCAGCAACAAGAAAAACTACAGAGCATACAGAAATTCATGGAGACTAAACAGTAAATTATTGAACGATGTATGGGTCATAGAAGAAATTTAAAAAAAAATCAAGGAATTCATAGAATCAAATGATGAGAATACAAAATACCAAAACCTTTGGGACACAATGAAGGCAGTCCTAGGAGGGAAATTTATACCCTAAGTGCCTATATTAAGAAATTAGACTTCACAACTAAACAATTTAATGCTTCACCTTAAGGCCTTGGAAAGAGAAGAACAAGGCAAACCAAAAATCAGCATATGGGAAGAAATAATAAAGGTTAGGGCAGAAATTAATGAAATGGAAGCCAAAAAAACAATCCAAAAAAAAAATCAATAAAACAAAGAGTTGGTTCTTTGAAAGGATAAACAAGATTGACAAACCCTTAGCAAATCTGACCAAAAGAAAGAGAGAAGAGACAAAAATTGATAAAATTAGTGATGAAAAAGCAACATCACAACAGATACCAAAGAAATTCAGAAAATCATACAGACATACTTTAAGAATATATATGCCTCTAAGTTTGAAAAGCTGAAAGAAATGGATGATTTCCTTGATTGATATGACCTACCAAAATTAAATCAAGATGAGATAAGCCATTTAAATAGACCTATAACAACCACAGAGATCCAAGCAGTTATAAATAGTCTCCCAACTAAAAAAAGCCCAGGCCCAGATGGATTCACTGCTGAATTTTACCAGACATTCCTGGAAGATCTAACACCAATGCTTCTCAAAATTTTCCATAAAATAGAAAAGGAAGGAATTCTACCAAAATCCTTCTATGAAGCCAGCATCACCCTGATACCCAAACTGGACAAAAACAGAACAAAAAAAGAAAATTACAGATGAATCTCCCTCATGAACATAGATGCAAAAATTCTCAACAAAATACGGCAAACAGAATACAAGAATATATCAGAAAGATTATTTGCCCTGACCAAGTAGGCTTTATCTCAGAGATGCAGGGATGACTCAACATATGCAAATCCATAAATGTAATACAGCATATAAATGGTCTGAAGGAAAAAAATCACATGGTCATCTCAACAGATGCAGAAAAGGCATTTGACAAAATCCAACACCCCTTCATGGTGAAAGTACTACAGAAACTGGGTATAGAAACTAGGAATAAAAGCTATTTATGACAAACCTACAGCCAACATAATAATAAATGAGGAAAAACTTGAAGCTTTTCCTCTAAATTCAGGAACAAGACAAGGGTGTCCACTTTCCTCACTTCTATTTAATATAGTCCTGGAAGTCTTAGCCATAGCAATAAGGCAAGAGACACTCATAAAGGGGATACAAAACAGAAGGGAAGAGATCAAACTATCATTTCTTGCAGACTATATGATTCTATACATAATAGACCCTAAAGACTCTACCAGCAAACTGTTAGAGCTGATAAACACTTTTAGCAATGTAGCAGGATATAAAATAAACACACAGAAATCAGTAGCTTTTCTATACACTAACAACAAACATGAAGAGGATGAAATCAGGGAATCTCTCCCATTCACAATTGCCTCAAAAAAAAAAAAAAAATACCTTGGAATAAACTTAACCAAGGAAGTGAAGGATCTCTACATTGAGAACTTTAAAAAGCTCGAGTGACAAATTGCTGAAGACACAAGGAAATGGAAACACATCCCATGCTCCTGGATTGGAAGAATCAATATTGTGAAAATGTCAATCTTACCAAAAGCAATCTACACATTTAATGCAATCCCTATTAAAATCCCAATAGCATTCTTCACGGAAATAGAAAAAACAATCCTAAAATTCATCTGGAAACACAAAAAACCTGGAATAGCCAAAACAATTTTGTGCCACAAATATCAGGCTGGTTGTGTTAGCATACCCAATTTGAAGTTATATTACAAAGCCATAGTAACAAAAACAGCATGGTACTGGCACAAGGACAGACAGGTAGATCAATGGAACAGAATAGAAGACCCAAATATTAATCCAGGCAGCTACAGCCACATGATTTTAGACAAAAATGCTAAAAATATTCATTGGAGAAATGATAGCCTCTTTAACAAGTGGTGCTGGGAAAACTGGACATCTGTATGTAAAAGGATAAACATAGATCCTTGTCTCTCTCCATGCACAAGAGTCAAGTCCAAATGGATCAGGGACCTTAATATCAGATCTGAAACTCTGAAACTGCTAGTGGAAAAGGTAGGGGAAACCCTTCAACACATTGGCATATTGAATGTAACTCCAATTGCTCAGGGAATAAAACCACTAATCAACCATTGGGACCTTATGAAACTACAAAGCTTTTGTACAGCAAAGGACACTGTGAATAGAGCAAAAAGACAACCTACAAAATGGGAGAAAATATTTGCCAGCTATACATCTGAAAGAGGATTAATATCCAGAATATACAAAGACCTCAATAAACAGAATAATAAGAATTCAAACAACCCAGTTAAAAAATGGGCTATGGAACTAATTAGATAATTCTCAGAGATGAAATACAGATGGCATAGAAACATCTAAAAAAGTGTTCCACATCCTTAGCCATCAGGGAAATGCAAATTAAAACCACTTTGAGATTCCATTTCACTCCTGTCAGAATGGCTACCATCAAGAAAACAAATGACAATAAGTGTTGGCGTGGATGTGGAAAAAGAGGAACACTTCTACACTGTTGGTGGAAATGTAATCTTGTCCAGCCATTGTGGAAATCAGTGTGGAAGTTCTTAAGACAGCTAAAAGTAGATTTACCATATGATCCAGCTATAGCACTCCTAGGTATATATACAGAGGACTCTTCTCACTACCTAAGAGATACTTGCACAACCATGTTTATTGCTGTTCTATTCACAATAGCTAGGAAATGGAACCAGCCTAGATGTCCCTCCACAGATGAATGGTTAATAAAATTGTGGTACATTTACACAATGGAGTTCTATTCAGCGGTAAAGAAAAATGAAATTATGAAATTTGCAGGGAAATAGATGGATCTGGAAAGGATTATACTAAGTGCAGTAACCCAGGCTCAGAAAGCCAAACATCATATGTTCTCTCTCATATGTGGATCCTAGCTACAAATGTATAGACCTTTGTGTGAACTGGAACCAAAAATCGGTACCAGAAACCAGTAAGCTGGTAAAAGGCTATCAAGGGAGGAGGAAAGGGAAGGACTTAAGTGTATGGTATTGCACATATGTAAGTAGAAGAATAGATTACAGGGAGGGGAATGGCCTAATCAAGGCCTTGGGAAGACAATGCATAGAGAAGGGCAGGAGGAGGGTTAATCAAAATTCACGATAGTGTGAATAAGATTTATGTAAACCTACTTTTTTGAAGAATGGCACATCCAGAAGCTGTAGACTGCTACTAGAAAATTTTCAGTACCTGGGATGGGATACCTTCCAGTGAGTTGTTGGCCAAGGAGGTCACGGGTAGCCTCCAAGCATTAACGGTTTTTGCCAAAGCCCTTGGTTTCCCTTGAGAAACAAATGGTAAGACCCTATTGCTGAAGACATCTCTTGCCTGAGAGGCAAGGTCACTGAGAAAGCAAGATGGTACTGAGTAGAAAATCTTCTCCCTGTATACCAGCCAACTGAAAGCTGGAAAAAGCTGCACTGCACTCAGTGTATGGGAGACAGAAGCCATCTACAAGTGAAAACAGTGGACGCTGAATATTCAAGCTTGGCCAGACAGGCCCAATGACTGAATGGGTGCAATAGTGGCATGTCTACTCTTGGGGTAACCAACTGCTCCATAATTGGACTGAAGGCCCTCTCTACGGGAGGGAATACATATCTGGTACTGAAAAACCTAAGCAAAAGTCTATGACAGGTGATGTCATGAGCCTTAGGGGTATAAAGCCTGCTCTTGTCTGACTAAATATATGTATTATTCCCACCAAGCTGCCCTGAAAGCACTACACTTAATGTTCATATTCACATATTAACACTACTCTCACTTCTGGTTAGGAAAGCTTCTCTTTTCAGGTGGCGATGACCACGGGGATGACCCAAGAGGCAACATAGTGCTGAGAAGAAGGGATGGAGGAGTGCCCAGCACTGAAACACCTCTGTCACACCCTCCAAGGCTCAGGGATCATTGCGGAAGAGGGGGCAGATAGAGTGGAAGAGCCAAAGGAAGGGTATGACTTCTTACAATGCAACTGCCCCAACAGAAATTGGCCTCGATATCCATAACCTTGCAGTGCCTAGCAATACCTTCGCAAGACCCTCAAAATGGAAGAAAAAGATGATGACATCAAATTAAAAGAGAGACTAATGGAGAGAGGGAGGGGATATGATGGACATTGGAGTTCTCAAGTGGAATGGGGGGAGGGGAGGGAAATATCATGTGTTTTTTGTATGTAAGTGTAGAAGTTGTCAATAAAAAAATGAACCAAAAAAAAAAAAAGAAAGACAAATGGTTCTCAATAAGAAACAAGTAGTCCCACCCACTACCTCACCCCTCTCTAGGTGCACTCAGGCAGTATGGCAGTATATGGTTTTCACAAGTGGACATGTGTTACATGTGCTCTATTGGCATCTATGCTGGCAGGGATGCTGCGCAGGATGATACTGCCCCTTCCCAGTCACAGATATAGCCAGCTCAAAACACCAATGGTTCTGGGCTAAGATGCCCTGGGCTAGAATAACCTCAGAGAATACAGAAGAGATTTGGAGAATGTTCCTATTGACTAAAAAATTAGTGAGTAGAAAGCAAAACCATACACACGCATATGCGCATGCACATATAATTGATTAAAAGAAATTATTGAAGATCTGAATTTTATAATAACCAAAGAGAAATGAGCAATTTAATAAAGCAAAACTTTTAAAAAGCTACTGAGAAATCTAAACACAAAGAAAGGAGGATCAGACCTCACCATAAAGCTGCCTACATTCCTTAAATTAATCTATAAATTTAATATGCTCTCTATCTTTTGAAGTGGCAAGATGCCTTTATGAACCAAACAATCTGATTTAAAAACTCAGATAGAAAAAAGCTGGGCATGGTAGCACACGCCTTTAATCCCAGCACTTGGGAGGCAGAGGTAGGAGCATCGCCATGAGTTCAAGGCCACCCTGAGACTACATAGTGACTTCCAGGTCAGCCTGAGCCAGAGTGAGACCCTACCTCAAAAAACAAAAACAAAAACAAAAAAAACTCAAATAGAAAAAATCTAGTTAAAAAACAAACAGAAAAAAACACCCTTTTTTGGAAAAAGGAAAAGAGTATTGAAAAGAAACTTTCTATTATATCATAGAACAACTTGTAAATCTACAACAAATAAAAAATGATATTTGCCAGCGGTGGTGGCACACATCTTTAATCCCAGCACTTGGGAGGCAGAGGTAGGAGCATTGCTGTGAGTTCAAGGCCACCCTGAGACAACATAGTGAAATCCTGGCCAACTTGGACTAGAGTGAAACCCTACCTTGAAAGAACAAAAAAAAACCAAAAAAAAGGTATTTTTATGACAAAAAAATAGACTATGATCCCAGAAACAGATACAAATATAGGGTAGATTGTGTGTTATAAAGATAGCATTCCAAATTTGTACATATAAGACAGATTTTATTTTTTATTTTTAGAGAGAGACACAGAGAGAGACCGACAGAGAGAGAGGGAGAGGGAGACAGATAGAGAATGGGCATGCCAGCAGTCTCTCAGCTGCTGTGAATGAAATCCAGATGTGTGCGCCCCCTTGTGGGCAAGTATGGCATTGCACCCTTGTGTCACTTTGCATCTGGCTAAAAGTGGGACTTGGAGATTGGACGGGGTTCTTAGTCTTAGCAGGCAGGTGCCTTAACCGCTGAGCCATCTCTCCAGCCCAGAAGATATATTATTTTTAAGATGGTACTGTGGGGGCGGGCACTAGAGAGATGGCTCAGTGGCTAAGCCACTTGTCTGCAAAGCCTAACAACCTGAGTTCAATTCCCTAGTACCCACATAAAACCACAGGTACAATGGAAGACACACATCTGGCGTTCATTTGCAGTGGCTAGAGGCCCTGGCACATACATTCTCTCTCTCTCTATGTCTCTCTTCTCTCCACCTCTCTACTTGCAAATAAATAAATGAGAATTTTAAAAAAATGGTACTGGAATAGTTGAGTACCATCTGAAAAATCATAAAGTTAGATTTATCTCTTACTTATATGAGTATTATAAGAAACCATGAGATTAAAAAAAGGTTGCAAAGTGAGAAAAACTGGTCTAAGAACACCATAAAACCCAGGATTCATGATATAAAAGGAGAGTACATTAATCTACCCAATGATAATTAGGAAAATATATTCACAACTTATAAGTAGCTAATCTCCCTAATAAGTAAAAGCCCCTCCAAATCAACACACAACCAAGAACTCAACAAATAAAAGTAAATGGAGGAAATAGACGGGAAAGAGAAGCCAAATTGTTCTAAAGTTCATAAAATAAGCACTTCATACAGAGTTTGAAAAGTAATCTTAAAACTGTTGATATTAAAGCCATATGTGGTGATTCAAACCTCTAATCCCAGAAAAACTAGAGGCTGATCAAGGAGGACCATGACAGGTTTGAGATAAAGGACCATGACATTTGTGAGATGAAGTACCATGACAGGTTTGAGATGAAGGACCATGACTAATTTGAAGCCAGCTTGTAATTCCAGGATAGCCTGGGCTACACAGTGAGATTATATCTCAAAAACACTAAAATAAACAAAAAAATTTAAGCAAAGAAACCCATCCTTAATTATGATCATAGAAGAATTTAAAACATGACTTTCTTTCTCTCCTATCAGATTATCAAAGTTTTAATGAATTTATATGTGTGTGAATACTGGAAAGGAGATATCTTCATGCATTCATGTAGGTGTATCAGTTTATACAATCAGCCAGTAGCTATTGGGTTTAATGAATATACATTTTAAACCAGGAATTTTACTTATATATACATTCTCACATATGCAACATGTATAAAATTATTCCAATGAGACATTAGCAATAATGAAAATACTATGAAAATAGTAAAATCTCTAAATGTTCATAAATAGTAACTATGAAAAATGAAAAAAATAAAATGCTGACAAATTGCAGACAGTAAAATTATAGTACAGTTATATGATAGATAACACATAGACATGTGAAATAAATGGGCTATTTATATGTGGATAAATATCAAGCTCCATGATAAATTGCTGAGAGATAAAGCAAGGGTGAAAGCAATGCATGTAAAGAAATGATAAATATACCACCATTTGTATGAAAATGGAGATAGGGAGATATAAAAGATATAAAAGCACAGATTAAAATATAAATTTGGTGGCAGATGCAAAAAAAAAAAAATCTTTGGACTGAGACATACAGAGATACAGACATACAGAGTCATTTAGCCATAAAATCTTACTGGATACCTAAGATGAGGCTGGAAAACAAGATAGAAGTTCCTTACTGTTACCAAGGAGTTCACTGTAAATGACACAAAATGAATTTCTTCAGTGACTGCATCTTTTGTATTCCTTTAGTTTTTTATCCACATTGCCAGTCCACTAGTCTTCATTTCATATTCCTTTGAGCTTATGTGTGAGTGTGCCAATATGCTCATGTATATACTGATTTTGATCATACATGAGTCTTCATGTGCATTTTCAAGTTTATATTCATGCATTACTATGTAGCTAAGATGTAGATATTGGTAAGATGAGCCCAAAAAATGAGAATCACTTTGGTAAGGATTCCAAAATTACTACATGAGCCTTTTTAAAAACCATTTGTAGTTTATGTTTATTTTCAATTTTTCTTATTTTTCAGATAAAGGAACTAAACTGTGGCTGAAACATGACCTTATATGTTTCTTACTGGATGCACCAGGTGAAACCACACCCCTGCTGGTAGAGGGTCTAAGTGAATGATCACAATTCTCAGTTATTCTAGAAAAGACACAGTTTCTGGCTCAAATGAAAAATTGGCACTGCATAAGAAAAGAATTGCTCTGGGGTCCAGCTCTCTTGGGGAAAGTCTCTGAGGAGTCTAAACATGCTAAAGGGTTTTGCCACATGGTGGAAACAAGTTGGACTGTCAATGTGGAACAAAGCTGGTGCCATAGCCAGTGATGAGTGCAGCCACATAACTATTGTGTTGTGGTGAAGTTTGCCTATAGATTGCAGAAAAATCAAAATAACAGGGACCCACATATACCAAGCAGGCCAGAAGCAACCAGTCTGAGGATACTGAGGTGTTTTCACCAGGCAGTCAGGAACTCCATCTCCACTTTGCTCTCCATCCTTAGCATCTGTTTCCAGATGCAAAACCCAGCTTATATTCATCCTTAATGAGCATAGTCATAGCTCTCAGACATTTAAATACCTGTTCTTTAATATAAAGCTCAGTATAAAAATTAGGGTAGACATTTTAAAAAAAAATTCTTAAAAATCAATTCTATTAGATAGTCTAATGATGTCAGACTAGACAGGAAATAATAACCCAGAACTAATGTTAGACTAATGTCACTATATTTAAGATATCCCTTTAAACTTTGTATAAAGTATTTCCTTATTCTAGATTCCTCTAAGTATTTTTCACATTTAAATCAAAGAACACTTTATTCTTTGAAGTGAGACAGGAATAATATGCATATTCAACTGATCCACAACATCTATACAAAGACCTTTTATGCTCACCAAATTGTGACAACACATTAGTCTTGAGTTAGAGGACCACATATATAGTCTGTTCCTTGTATTTATTCTTTTATATTGTTCTACCTGTTTTCAATTTTTGTTTTAATAGCAAATGTTATAATTATATATGTGCTGGTATTACTCAAATTTTTGATAATTTTTCTAAAATTAATCTGGCTTTTGTAGTATTGTTCATTCCAGTATAAATTTAGAATTTTGAATTTCCAAAAGGAACAAAATCTATTCGTATTTTATTGAGATTTTTCAGAAAAAGAAACTCTTTAAGCAATTGAAACCTTTCAGTTCAGTAACAAACAGCCTCATGTTTCAAGACGGATGCTATAATCCCTGTCATTAAATCCTCATTTCAGACAGCAAGAAAGTAAAAATGTTGGTGTTTTCCAGTTTATCACCTTCCCTTTAAGTCCGTTTCTTCTGAATCAGCCAGAATTTAATCTTGTGAACATATCAACCTTCAAGAGGGGCTGAGAAATACGTCCATTTAGCCTGGTTCATGACCATCTCAAATACTATTGCTTTTCTGGATCTAAAGAGGATGCAAATGGATATTGAGTAAAAAGAACATGTTTCCTACTATAACTGGGCAAAGTGCAACCTAGAGAAGGCTTCATATGAATGTACTGTTGCCACCTGGAGATAATTTTGGTACAATACATCATTTCAGTTATAACTGAAGTCATACAACAAAGTGAAATTAAATGTAGTAATCCTCTTTTGACTATTGTGTAGGTAATAAATCATGGGTCTGTATCCAGTCTTGGGCAGAAGTTTATGCTGGCATCTGTAGTGACCTTTGAGAGGACCTTCTGCACATACAGCACCATGGAGGGCCTTTGGGAGCAGCAGAACTACCTTATGTTCATACACAATAAATCTGCAGAAAGACATCACCTAGAGACTCCTGGGAAATAATTCAGAATAAGAGCACCTTGGATGCACAGAGATGCAAGCACACAATGTCACACATATGCACAAGTGGGTGCACATATCTGGAGTTTGTTTGCAGTGGCTGAAGGCCCTGGCATATCCATTCTCTCTCTCTCCCTCTCTCTCTCTCTCTCTCTTAAGTAAATAAAAAGAGTAAATATATGATCCCATTTTCCCACTTATATGTACAATCCTAAGGACATGAAGTAATTATATCAAACAGATAACTACTTTCCTATGGTTATTGCAGCACTATTCACATAACCAAGGCATGGAATCAAGAAAGGCATTCATTAGCACATGAATGCATTAAAATGCAATATGTGTGTGTCATATATATGTTATATATTCAACCATTAAAAATGAAATTCTAGAGGCTGTGGAGAAATAGGAACACTCTTTCACTGTTGGTGGGAATGTAAAATGGTACAACCATTATGGGAAAGCTATATGGAGACCCCTGAAAAGGATGACTATAGACCTACCAACAGATCCAGTTATCCCCTTACTGGGCATTTGCCCTAAAGGCTCCAACCCTCAAATCAGAGAGATTTGCTCAACCATGTTTATAGCTGCTCAATTCATAATAGCTAAGAGCTGGAATCAACCCAGATGTCCATCATTAGATGAATGGATAACAAAGGAATGAATGTGGTATATCTACACTGTGGAATTCTATGCAGCAGTAATGAAAAACGAAACAATGAAATTTGAAAAAAAAAGTAGAATATGGAACAGATCATTCTCAGTGATTTCAAAAATAATCGTCGCATGGTCTCATTTATCTGTGGCTCCTAACCTGAATCTGCCGAAGATGCTGTCATACCTCATAAGTACCCTGAGGACCAGACAATAGGGAGGGTGGGATGGGGAGATGGTAAGAGTGGGGGACACAAATAGGGACCCAAATGGAAATGGTACCATAAAATCCTAAATTCTGAACAACAGGCTAAAACACTGATCATTCAGCAGGCCAGCAGCGGGAACAGCTGAACCACAGGGACCTGGAGAGAACATCATGAAGACCAACCTTAATTTCCCCCCCCCTCTCACACACACACACACTCACTCACTCACTCACTTTCTCCCTCTCCTCTTTATACTCTCTTTCTCTTTTATATTACCTATCTTTTTCTTCCTTCACCTTCCTTGGTGCTGACTTGCAACTCCCAGTACCAGCATGGGGTTAACTTTCATGAAGAGTTGTTGACCAGAGAGACCTACAAGGTTTCCCGCAAAAAGACAGATTTCTGTCACAGTTCTTGATGACCCACCAAAGGTTAATGGTAAGACCCTACTGCTGAAGACATCATACATGGTTAAGTCAAAACATGGAGTGACCTGGTTGGAATCTGGAAGAGGGTCAGTCCCCAGACAGTTAGCTAGTCTAGTGTCAGAGGGTGCCACACAAAGCGAATGGGGGAAATTGACCAACATCTGCCCAAACAACTCACAGTCTAAGCTACCCAGCAGGAAACAACTTGGTGTGATGCTTTAACAAGTGCAATAGTGGTACACAGCCATGGTGGGTAACCAACTTCTCTTGATTTGGCTAATAGATCCACTCAGTAGAATGGAACTCATTGCTAGAACTGGGAAATAAGTCAAAACCATGTACAAAAAATGAGCCCATTCTCCAATATCAAGCTCCCACCAAATGTGGGCTAAAAGAGGACCAACACACATAAAATTCTCTCTAAATAACTATGGCCATTCCATCTATCTAGTTCTAATTTTTCTCTCCATTGGAGAATTTGCTTCCCTTCTTCAGATGGGCGATGAACCTGAAGGGAGGATCAGCCTATCACACCTCACCAGGGCCCCAGCTGAAACCATAGAGTGATGGGGGAAAAAGATAAGAGTACAGCTTTCTTGGTGAACCTGACACCAGAATAAAGCTGAAGGAGATAAACACAGAGAACATTCAACTCCTACTAACCCAGATATCCAGAGACACAGAGGCTCCCAAGACCTCGTCACTGAAGTAGAACTAAAATGATCCCAACGTGGCTCAGGGAAATTCATGGAAGAGGGGGCAGAAAGAGTGTTAGAGCCACAAGTTGGGTCATTATGCACAGAGACTTTGCCTATCCCCCATAACTGTTGACTGCCCCCATAATGCATGACTCACATTCCCCAATGATGAGGGTCCCTTCAGAAGGGGGAGGACAAGAAGGAGGCTACTAGAGTCATCAACATGAATGTAAAATTAGAATAATATAAATAAATTAATTAATTAAATTCTATTATTTCTGGTAACAAGGATAGAATTGGAAAACATTGAATAAATCAAGACAAAGACAGGAAAGGTAATACTACATGTTGTTTCTCATATATGAGATCTACAAAGTCAATCTGGAATAGAATGGTATACTAAAGGCTTGGGTGGGAGGAAGCCAGGGACAGAGAGAACTTAGGTAACAGATACTAATTAACAACAATTTATCTTTATTTTGTAAAGAACTAGAAGATAGTTTGAACATTTTCAACACAAAGAAGTAATAAATGTTTGAGGTAGAAATGCTAAATATTCTGATATACATTGTATATATTATTATTAAATTATCACATAAATAACTATTATGTGATGGCTACAAAAACACAATTTGTAAGACACATTACTACTACTGGCAATGAGAAAATATGTGCTTGCTTTTCTTGGTTGGTTTCATGTTTATCTTAGTATGGATGATAGCTGTGATAAGACAGTATTTTTATTACATTATGCAAGTAGGAGAACTGTTCTGTGATCACAGTTCCTTACTCCTCATCAAAATGAAATATTGGGGCTGGAAAGATGGCTCAGTGATTAAAGGAATTTGCTTGCAATGGTTAACATCCTGGGTTTGATTCCACAGTATCCACATAAAGCCAGATGCACAAAGTGGTGAATGCACCTGATCACTCTGTCTGCTTCTTTCTCTCTTGCCTCCAATAAATAAAAATATTTTTTAAAAATGAAATAATGAATATGGATTTATACAATAAATTTAGTTAGATATTGCAGTTATATATTTATAACTTGTTATAACTCTATTCTTGAAATTTGAGCAAGGAAGAAACATTGTCACTGCAAATCCACATTTCTATCTTCTACCATTTTATTTTGTTCTGAAACAACAAGATTTGGGGATGAGAACATTTGTTAAGAAGATAATTACTTCAGGACATTGTAGTGGGACTTTCATTGGGCAGCATAAGCACCCTGTAGCAGAAGATATGATTCATTACTGATAAATGGCAGGCTGTGATTCAGGCTACTTTGGAAAATCCTGAGCAATTCCCTAACGACAGTGTATTCTGGCAATATGAGGAGTGTGGCCCTTCACAGAAAAAAAAAAAAGGAATAGATGTCAAAATAAAAAGCTGGGAGTGACCTCCTAAGGTCATCTACTTTACTCCCTTCAGAAGGGCAGAAACCCTTAGATGCCATGGTAGTTCCACAGTAAGGCAGCCTGCTGCTTTAAGCACCTGGGGAAGCACACTAACAGTCCAGAAACCACTCACTCTTGAGCTAAAAACCTGCCCACCAAGAACTTCATTGTGAGTTTGAATATGAATCCTCATGGGAATATTAATTTGCTTTTGTTTTTGTTTTCTATTTTTAACACTTGAGAGAGAAATAAAGCTAGTCAAGAAGACAGATGAGCCAAAGGTGCATAGCTTGCCCAGAGTTCGATAATTTGAAACTTGAGAACTCATTCTATCCCTTCTTTCCCCAGGCCTGAAGAGCAAACAGACAACACTCTTCTTGACAGGCAGAGGGCACTGGCAGGAAGCAGTTGGTCCACTGCCTTTAGATAATGAAAATTTTTTTAAAACTCAAGGTACAACTTGCTAACGAATGGTTGCTAGTGTCAACAACACAAACAAGGCAGCAAATAAAGGTAAGGAGAGCAATACTTTAAGTCTATAAATGTTTTGCACTGCATGTAGCTGAGCTGGTGCTTAAAAGAGCAGGGTGAGCAGGAGGTCTCTCTCAACCAGGTAATGACTGCATGGATTCCATAAGGAGATGGTTAAATCAAACCGTGAGATGACTGCTCTTAGGAGGGGAAAAATATGTCAATCACACTCTGCCTTTGACACACGGAAATTCCTTGAAACTGAGAATGGAGAGTAGAAGGGAGGGAGAATGTCTCCTGATGTGGGTGGCCAGGAAACCAGGGGCCAGAAAAGCATGAGAGGAGAGAGGGAGAAAGAGACAGAGAAGAAAAAAACACAAGATTGAATTCTAATCAAAATGCCATGAGGCATTCACACCAGGCCTTGAGAGAATATTAACAAGGTTTGGGGGGATGGGCTGTAGCCTCAGGAATTATTAGTGAATATGGAATTATATTTGCACAAACACTACCAGATGCAAGAAGCTAAATGTCCTGCAGATGTGGAAGGAGCCAGCGTATGTTCCAAATAGGCTGCAGCTTTATTTGTTTTACCTGTCTCCCAAGAGCTAGGGCGGCATGTTTCTGAGAGGTTACATTTCTGAAGTGATCACCATACCATGAACCTGGTTTTCCCAAATGCTGCTACATCAGCCTTCAAGGCATCTTGGCCAAGGACCATGAGTAGTGGCCCTAGAGCAGGTTTGACAATCCCACCAGCTTATCTCTCCCATCTCCTTTGTTTGATGGGGAAATGAGAAGTGGTCTGATACTCCTATAACTTGGATTTTCTGAAGGATGGAAGATTTAAAAGCCAGGTAAATCATTATCATTTCAAAGAGGAGTTGTGAACTCAGGTATAATCAGTCAACATTGAGGGAAGATAACAGCAAAAGATCTAAAGGAGTAAAAAGTTTCCTTTCCATAGGAACTAACAGATCCTCACAAATCCATTCAATTTAAATTCACCACTAACTACTAAAAGAGACATATCTTTAAATTTAGAAAAAATTCTGCTTTTAGTCAGTCTCTTGAACCCCAGCCCCCAAATCCCAACCACTATCTTGCTCACTTTGAGTAAGAATTGTAAGAATTATGTAAGAATTGTAATGAGAAAAGGTTATTTAGCACATTAGTATGACATGAAGAGAGGGGAGCAAGCAAATCAGAGTCTCTGCAATGCTTGATCAATATCAGGTATATATCAATATATAGTTATATGTTTTTCTACCATTTATCAAAATAAAACACTTAATACCAACTAGTTAATACTGCTATGAATTCCTATGTCACAATTCCCTTTGTGTGTAGTTCTATGGAATTGGGTTAAAGATATATTTAGCTAAAGTTAAGTGGAAAGTGTTTATGGATCACATGACTTTGCCATAGCATCTATTACTAACCATGTCTTATATGAACAGGTTATAGAAACACTTTTAGTGTTGGCTGCTTACCCAGTGAGATGGATGATCAAACTTTATTGTCTTGGGATGTGAATGCATCCTACAATGCCCAGCTCTGAAATTAGGATGACAGTGGAGGAGAAACAAGATTTGAAACCTACAGAGCCAGAAGCTAATAAGGAAATATTGTCTAGATGGTACAACTCTTACATGAAAATTTGATAACTATCACAGAATTTACCTGAATAACATTGCAAGCCGCATGTGGTGACGCTGAAAATGTTTTCCTAAACTATCAAGAATAAAAGATCAATTTTGGTGAACTTTACTAGATTCCTAAAGTTTACTAGTTATAGTAGACTAAATGTTTCCATAATTTTATAATGTAAAATTATTAACATATGAAGATGCCATCAGAATATGCAGCATGTTTATCTCTGTGTATGCAATATAATTATTTAGATAACTAATAAGCGTCATGCTGCTTTCCTAGATGTTTGAACTACTTGAAAGCTTTTCTTTATTGGTAATTTGTTGTGAGTTCTAATTTTGTAACCAGAATCATGCATTTCCAAAGAAGAACTCCAGTGTTGCACAAACCATAAGACAACATAGCCCAGATTCAGCCCTAGTGTCATATACCATCTGAGCATGGCTCAAACTTTCTTTTATTTGCCTCATCAGTGCATCAGATGGGCTCTGTTCATACTGTTTCACAAGAAACCTTCAGACACATAACTTCTATATTAGTTGGAGAACCAATAGAATGAATTGTATTAAGAAGGGGGATTTATTGGATTAGCATAAGGCAGTCCAACAGTAATAGTCTGCAAGCCCAAAAGTCAAGGAACCTGGTAGCTGCTCAGTCCATGTAGCTGGATACCTCAGCAGTCACAACCCAGCACTGAAGACTTGATGGCTTCCTAGAGAGCCTCTGGTCTTCAGTCCATGCTGGAAGACTGAGGAAACTTGGTTACAATACCAAGTAAGGATAGGTGAACAGGAAAGATGCACATGTAAGTGAAGCATTCACCAGCAAGCAGCACTGCAAGCCAGGTGGGAGGAAGGGATTTTTTTCTCCCAGAGCTTCCTTACATAAAAGTCCCTGTCAGAGAGAGCTGCCCACTCTGTAGGAAGAACTTCCTCCTTCAGTTAATCCTTCCTAGAAGCAACTTCAGAACCCAATAATGAGGAATGTCTGTGGATTCCTAATCTGATCAACTTGACAACAGAACTTAACTATCACAAGTCTACCTCTTGTCAACTTGACACCAAACCATATCTCCTTATATCATACTTTATTTCCAAATAGAAACAGTAACAAGGTAATAATTCCAACTAACATGATATAACTGTCCCACCTACAACAAGAAATGCACAGTCTTCCCCCCGACACAAAGCAAGGTCCCTTGAGGAATGCTTAGTCTCTAATATAATAAGTTAAATATAAATTAAGCAGCAGGTAACTAGTGATATAATCTCAATCAATATCAATTACATAATAGAGAAATAGAGGGAAAAAGCTTCTTAATATTGATGTACATATGTATAAACACTCTTAATAAAGTAGGACAGAAACACATGGCAATTATAGTCCTCATTTTTAAAAAAAATTTATTTTTTTGAGAGAGAGAGAGAGAAAGAGGCAGACAGAGAGAGAAAGAGAGAAAATGGGCATGCCTGAATCTGTAGCCACTGCAAATGAGCTCCAGATGCATGTGCCACCTTGTGTATCTGCCTTATGTGACTTCTGGGAAATTGAACCTTCATCCTTAGACTTCACAGGCAAGTACCTTAACCACTCTCTTAACCATTTCTCCAACCCTTTCCTTATTTTTATAACTGGTCATTTGGCCTTAGCTGATATTTGTCACTACATTCTTCTACTACCCATTCTATATTTCCTCCACCTTCAACAAGCGTCTCAGCTGGTCTTGATTCTTTATATGGAGGGGTGACCCATCCCAACATTCCTAAAATATCTGGGCCATTTATCACACGACCTTGATTGGGTTGTTTTAGTTTCCCATTGGCTTTGATAATAGGGTATGGTAACACCGAGAGGCACTCTAAAGGATCTCCTGCACTCCAAGAATACTTTTCCTTACCTCCACGGTGGAGGAGCAGTCCGATTCTCCCCTGGTAGTCTGGATCAATCTTCCCTGCTATCACTGTAATTTTTTTCATAGCCTTTTGACTGGAGGGCATCAGGAGCCCAAAGTGGACAGGGGGGAAGTCTTAGCTTCCAATTCAATGGAATGTAGGTTTTTTTTTTTTTTTTTTTTTTTTTTTTTTTTTGCCTTCTGGAAAAAAAGCACTTCCCCCTCTGGAACCAAGAACTCAAGGCCAGCAGGGCATAAGGTTGTGGGAACAGAAAGCAAAATATTGGTTAATGGATCACTTGGGGTAATGGTAAGTGGTACCATTCCTATTTCCATCCCTTGATTCCTCGGCCATGAATTCAGGGTATCGGAGAAACAGTATCATATATAGGATGCTGATTCAGAGCATATACAGCCAAGAGCCCATTGGTGCACTTCCTTGATTAAGAAGTGATTTCCATGGTCAGAAGCAGTGTTGTATGTAATACCATGATGGTAGATGAAGTATTCTGTAAGCCCATGGATGCTAGTTTTGGCAAAAGCTCTATGTGCAGGAAAAGCACATCTATACCCAGAATAAGTGTCTATTTCAGTAAATATAGAATACTGCTGTTTCCATGATTTAAGTGGTCCAAAGTAGTCAACCTGTCACCAAGTTGCTGACTGGTCACCCCAAAGAATGCTACCATACCAGGTACTCTCAAAGGGAGAATAATTGTCTGCAGATGGTAGAAGGGGCTTGCTCCAAAATCCCAAGGGCCTCCACTGTGATTCACCTATGGGAATCTGCCAAAGGCTCCAAACAGAATTCCTATCTTCCACCAACACCTCAAGTACCATTGGACCTGCTGAATTATATGGCCCAAGTGGCAGAGCAGCCTGCACAGCAGCCTGGACCTATTAAAGAGCCTTCTCTTGTTCTGGGCCCCACTGAAAACTAGCAGCTTTATAAGTCACTTGTTATATGGGACAGAGTAAATGCCCAGATGAGGAATGTGCTGCCTCCAAAATGGAAATAGGCCCACTAGATGTTGTGGTAGGAAGGGCTAGTTACAACAACTTATCCTTCACCTTAGAAGGAATGTCCTTGCATACCCCACACCACTTAACATCTGGAAATTTCACTGAGGTAAATAGTCCTTAAATTTTGGTTGGGTTTATGTTCCATCTCCTGATGTGCATATGCTATACCAGAATGGTTGCCACCTCCTACTCATTTGATCCAGTCAGCATATTGTCATCAATATAATGGACAGATGTGATACCTTGTGGAAGGGATAGGTGATCAAGATCCCTGCGAACTAATCTGTGACACAGGACTGGACAGTTAATATAATCTTGTGGTACAACAGTAAAGGTACACTGTTGACCTTGCCAGCTGAAGGCAAATTGCTTTTGGTGGACCTTATGGACTGGTAAGGAGAAGCATTCACAAGATCAGTAGCTGCATACTGGGAACCAGGAGATGTATTAATCTGCTTAAGTAAAGAAACCCCGCCTGGTACACCAGCTGCAACTGGAGTCACCATTTGATTAAGTTTTTGATAATCCACTGCCATTCTCCAAGATCCTGTCTGTTTTCTGAACAGGCCAAATAGGAGAGCTAAAGAGAAACTTCATGGGAACTATCATCTCTTCATCTTTGTGGTGGCACACACTGGTAAGAAATTGCTGAAGAGGCAGAGTCAGAAGGATCAGGAGTTTGAGACCAGCCTCAGCTACATAAGTCATACTGTTAGAGCATGGCTTTGCTTATAATGTACATTATAGTAACCATGCTCACCTTGCCTTTGGCAATTCATTGCTGCCACTTGGGCCATATTATTCCAAGATCCAGTTAGAACCATTGCAGCTAATTCAGCTAATGCAGCAACTGTGGCTCTCACTGTGACATTTCTTTGTCTATCATGACAACTACTGGGAACTTTAGGTATGCTGGTG
The DNA here is from genome assembly GCA_036365145.1 of Orientallactaga sibirica. Lineage (NCBI taxonomy): Eukaryota > Metazoa > Chordata > Mammalia > Rodentia > Dipodidae > Orientallactaga > Orientallactaga sibirica. The sequence goes on from JAEOAD010000025.1 coordinate 1,608,512, forward strand.
TTCTCTTCACAACTCTGTTGCATATAGTCTCAGTGAAGGGCACATTTTTTGGATGTTCCAATTGTAAGTAGGGGGTAAAGATGAGTTTATATGGTAAATCCACTCCAGCATTCCAAGTTCTCTGAGCATTTTAATTCCTTCATCAATAGTAAGGCAAGGCAGCTCCAGCTCATTCATAGTAGGCCATCTTTGGATCCACACTTCAGCCAACCAATCAAATGAACTTTTGGTACCTCTTCTAACTATGAGCTGCAATGTGAAATCTAAAATCTCTGCTTAGTGGGCCCATTTCAATAAAATCAACCTGATCTAACCTTATAATCCTTTCTCCATCATCCCTCACCCTTAAAATCCATTCCTACATATATCCCCCATGCTTCTGATTGAACAAGTTAGAAAACTCTTGAAGTTTTTTAGGAGTGTATCTCATTTCCACATGAGTCATGCTTTCTTTTTTAAAAAAATATTTTATTTTTATTTATTTGATAGAGAGAGAGAGAAATTGGCAGGTAGAGAGAGAGAGACAGATAGAGAGAGAATGGGCTGCAAATGAACTCCAGATGCATGCACCCCCTTGTGTATCTGGCTTACATGGGTCCTAGGAAATGGAACCTCAGTCCTTTGGCTTTGCAGGCAAGTGCCTTAACTGATAAGCCATCTCTCCAGCCCCACCCCCTTTCATGAGTCATGCTTTCTATCTGATCTTTAGGGCCCTGCTTTGCCTTATGTCTGGCTATAGGCCTAGAGATGGGTAGGCACTAAGGAACATCAGCATAGACTTGTTCAGTACATCCTGAAGGGAAGGGAAGGTCACTGCTGGTTTCACAGACAAAGAAGGATTAATTACCTCAGACAAGGATGGAGAGGACAATACTTTAGGGCATGGGGATGCAACTCTGCTAAGGGAGGAAAGGCTACATTCTCAATTACAATAACATCTTCAGAATCTGAGAGTTCAAATGTCCCCAAATTCATGAGGGTCTTCCCACACATCCACATCCCAAGTTACAGGAAGCCACTCTTTTCCAATCAGTGCCCTCACTTTAACATCTGATAGCATGTGAGGCTGGGACTTCAGTTTGAGTTACAAGTTAACCAGTCTTACAATGAGAGCTTGGGTTTGGTTTTCTGCATTTTGAGCCCTGTTCTAGCTAGAGAGAAGGCTGTCTTCCAAAGCACCCTTAGATACTTTCAGATCATGTATGTGGGTCTTGGAGAGCCACCTCTAGATAGCACCAAGCCCACTAGAGAAATCCATTCTTACAATTCTGTTTCTTTATAACCATCCCTGGTACCACAATCTGTATGAATTGGGTTTCTCTAGAGGAACAGAACCAATATAATGAATTGTATTGTATGAAAAGGGGGATTTATTGGATTAGCCTATAGCAGTTTAACAATAGCAGTCTGCAAGCCCAAGAGTCAAGTAACCTGGTGGCTGTTCAGTCCACATGTCTGGATGTCTTCCTGGAGAGCCACTGGTCTTAAGTCCATGGAGAAAGGCTGAGGAAGATGAAGATGATGAAAGATAGCCAGAACAGGAAAGGTGCATGTGTAAATGAAGCACTCACCAGCAAGCAGAACCAGAAGCCAGGTGGGAGGAAGGGATTTTTTTTTTTCTCCCAGAGCTTCCTTACATAAACCCCCCACCAGAAGAGCCACCCATTCTGGAGGAAGGATTTCCTCCTTCAGTTAATCCTTCCTGAAAGCAACCTCAGAGACCCAACCAAGAGGAATGTCTGTGGTTTCCAAGTCTGATTAAGTTGACAACAAAACAATCATCACAGCTTCTAAGTGGATTTGCATCCAAGGCTGCCTTATGCCAGAGAAGGTAATCCAAGTCCTAAACTTATTTCCCTTCCCTGCAAGAAGGCATGCTAATTGCTCAGGAGATTTTTTTTTTTTGTGCTTTATCTAATCTGATTCACATGAATTCTTCACCTGAAGCCCTTCCCTTTACCACTGCACTCCATGTACCCCTTTACTGCTTCATAATTAATAAATCTCAAAGATTCAGAAACTTTTGTTCATTTTTTTCCATTACCCTGAAATGTTCTTTTGTTGATCTCTATAGCAGCAATCCCTCCTTTTTGTAAAATTTATCAATTTCATGTTTGTCTACAATTCGAATATGAGCACTACTTCAAAGCAAATGAGGTCAAGTATTTTTGAAATTTTGTGGTTTGGACTTTTTTTTTGTTTGTTTGTTTGTTTTTGTTTTTTGTTTTTTTGAGGTAGGGTCTCACTCACTCTAGCCTAGGCTGACCTGGAATTCACAATGTAGCCTCAGGGTGATCTTGAACTCATAGGGATCCTCCTATCTCTGCCTCATGAGTGCTGGGATTAAAGGTATGTGCCACCACACTTGGCTAGTTTTGGCTTTTTTAAACTGAATTTTTCTTCCAGGAAGCCCACCAGATTGACCCCAGGAGACAAAATCCCCATGTATTTCTCTCGTAGTTCCTTTGTAACTTATGACTGGCTAGTCACACTAATCCCTTTTAATTTATGATTGCTTTGTTTTTTGAGGTAGGGTCTCACTCTAGCCCAGGCTGACCTGGAACTCATTATGTAGTCTCAAGGTGGCCTTGAACTCATAGAGATCCATCTACCTCTGCCTCCTGAGTGCTGGGATTAAAGGCATGCACCACCATGCCCTGCTTCAAAATTTTTTTGTGTTAAAAAAATTATAGGGCTGAAGATATAGCTCAGCGGTTCATGTGCTTGCTGCAAAGCCTAACAACCTGGGTTCGATTCCCCAGTACCCATGTAAGCCAGATGCACAAAGTGGCACAGGCATTTGGAGTTTGTTTGCAGTGACTGAAGGCCCTGGTGCTCCCATTCAGTCTTTCTCTCTCCTTCTCTGTCTCTGTATCTCCTTGCATCCAAATAAATAATAAAATATACTTTTAAAAAATTATAATGTAATTTCCAACTGGCTAGTAGCACTAATCCTCAATATATATGTTCATCTTCTCTTTCTTAAAAGGAAAAAAAGATCAGCAATGCCTTACAGTCTTTACTACATTAATATACATTTGGATTCCAAAAACCTTATCAGGACTCAGAATTTTCAAACTGTACAATGTTTGAAAGGAGAAGAGAGGCCTGCTTTTTTTCTTTTAGTACAATTTAGCATGTATTATTTTGCCTTCAAAATGGAAAAGAAGTAATTTTATCTAATGTAAAAAATAGAAAACCTCATTTCTATGGTGGAAGAAAAGTTCCTTAAACTCTTAGCTTGGTTCCCCAAATTGTAGCATATGATTTTGACTCTTTCAGTGTGTAACTGCAACAGTGCTTCCATATACCTAGCTATAAAGTAAGACCGTGTTATTTCTCTCCCATTTACAAATATCTTATAGGGCACAAAAAAAACAAATGATTCATGACTGAAACACAAATGCTTAATAACAATACTGCCTGACTGCCTCAGTAATGGGCACCAGTGACCTAACACTCAGCACTGACTGGATCTTATGATGATCCAGATAAACTGTGGTGCTCTATAGGAAGTTTGACTTCTTCTCCTCATGAGGACAGTCTGGATTCATATCCCTTGACTTCCATCACTGATTCTTCCCTCACTCTCAGACTTAACTAATGTGGTAACTGCTCTCTGGTTTTCACTCATGGGACACCTTAGCCTGGGCCATTGTAAGAACAAGATAAATCTTTGCTCTTTTTCAGGGAACATACCCACTTGGCCTATACTATAATATTATTAAGAAAACTATGAAAAACTGTATCAGATTAAAACTCAGTTTTTCATTTGCTTAGACAGATCTTTCAGAAAAAGTGCCCCTGCACAGCTCTGTAAAAACTTCTAAGTCAAACACGTTTTTGTCATGACTGATGGACCAATAGCATGTGCTTGTAGAACAAAGAGCAAATCTGTCTCTATCAGTAGGATATAATAGGATAATTTAAAGGGAAATGGGTTCTGGCAAACTCTGAGTTTACTGTGTTTGTATGTTGAACATATGTATTTCTATCTTCAGATATAGTACAGTCATCTGAAATCTCTGGACTCAAAATCTAATCACTTAGTAAATTCAGAAAACTCCAAGTATGTTTGTACTCAAACAACTCTGACATGTATTGGACGAGCTTTTCTTTCTTTCTCTAGGAGGATGAACCACTAAGTAAGGGAATCCTTTCCAGAATCAGTAAACTTCCTTGTGTTTCATAAACCAAAGCAAAGCAAAAAGAATAGCTGCGCCTCATAACCAAGCAGACCAGAGTCTGCAATCCCACAGCCATGGGATCTTAAAGCATGTTATTCAATTTCTCTCAGTCCATTTTCTTTTCTACAAAGTGAGAAAATTCTTACTGACAGAGAAACAGAAGCAATGTTGTTTGCTGTGATTTTCTAAGAAGACTAAGTTTTTTCATTAGAATCTGGAGATCCAGGCCAGGTGTCTGATGAGTTCTTGTTTGACCACAAAAGCAAAAGTGAACAAGGACTTACATGCAATGGAAGCTGCCTTCAAAGATCTGACTATCTATTTTCACTTTTTAGAGTACTAGTGAAAGTCTGTCTATTGTGACTAAGCATATTCCAATCACCAGCTACATTTGGATATGTTCTTGGAGCTGGGATTGTAGGTCAGAGGTAGAGTATTAAATAACATGAATGAGTTTCCGGGTTCCATTCCCAGCAGTAAAATGTAAAAGTTTTTAAAAAGGAGTTTTACAATTTCTCCACTGTACAGGATAAAATTGCTCTAGCACAATATGTGTGATGAATTTATCAAAAACCAATTTTAAAAAAATATTTTTGAGGTAGGGTCTTACTCTAGCCCAGGCTGACCTGGAATTCACTATGTAGTCTCAAGGTGGCCTTGAACTCATAGAGATCTTCCCACCTCTGCCTCCTGAGTTCTGGGATTAAAGGCATGCACCACCATGCCTGGCTTCAATTTTTTTTTCGAGGTAGGGTTTGTTATGGGGTTTGGTGTTGCACAAGTAAGATCATCAACTCACAGAATGTGAGGCAAAGGTTTATTGGGTAAAAAGAAAGAAAATAAAAGCTAGGGCATACCAGGACTACACCTAGAGTTTGGGTCCTCAAGATGTAGCATTGTATTGTTCGGCATGTCAGCTTTTTATTGGAAATAATCACATGATATTCATAGAAAAAACAGGATGGGAGTTAAACCATATAAAGTTACTGTCAAACAGGGGGTGGGCTATTACAAGAAGTCACAAGGTATTCAGTACATAGATCACATAGGCAGAACAGAGGCAAGAAACATTCTATGCTATGTAATCACAAAGATATTTAGAAACAAACAGATACAGGAAGGTCATGGTACATTTGCACAGAGGGGTCATCCCATTCCTCAGGTAACAGTAAACACCTGCATTTTGCAAGAAGGCCTATGTTAATGGTTCCTGGAACTTCTCCTTTATCTGTCAGGAAGATCAACTTTGGGTGGTGGCCTCCATTATGTGTGCCTAAAGGCAAGGGCTCCACAGAAGGATGCTTGACTGGGTCTATTGTGTACTTTGGTCAGAAAAGCTTGATATAAAGAAATAATAATATTTTGCCCTCTTTACAGGTTTCACTCTAGCCCAGGCTGGTCTGGAATTCGCTATGTAATCTCAGGGTGGCCCTGAACTCACAGCGATCCTCCTACCTCTGCCTCCCAAGGGCAGGGATTAAAGGCATGTGCCACCACCTGGCCTATCTGATTTTTTTAACATAAAAAATTTTGAAGCTGGGAGTGGTGGTGCATACCTTTAATCCATGCCCTTGAGAGGCAGAGGGAGGAGGATCGCTGTGAGTTCAAGGCCACCCTGAGACTACATAGTGAATTCCAGGTCAGCCTGGGATTAGAGTGAAACCCTACCTCAAAAAACAAAACAGAAACAGAAACAAAACAAATCAGATAGCCAAAAATATCCTGAGCAAGAGTACTACTGCCAGTATTACCATACCTGATTTCTAAATATACTACAAAGCCATGGTAACAAAAACAGGGTGATACTAGCATAAACACAAATACATGGATCAATGGAATAGAATAGAAGATCCAGGCAAAGTTCTAATAACTACAGCCACCTGATCTTTGACAATGAAGCAACAATACACACTGGAGAAAAGATAGCATCTTCAATGAATGCTTCTAGAAAAATTAGATAAGCACATAAGGAAGAATGAATCTAGACTCTCTTCTCTTACACTGCACAAAAACCAATACCACACGCGCATAGTGGTGCACACCTTTAATACCAGCACACAGGAAGGAGAGGTAGGAGGATTGCTGTGAGTTCAAGGCCAGCCTGAGAATACATAGTGAATTCCAGGTTAGCCTGGGCTAGAACAAGACCTTACCTTGAACACCAACCCCCCCCAGAACAATAAAACAACACCAAATAAATCAAGAACTTTCATGTAAGAACTGAAACTCTAAAATTAATACAGGAAAAAGTAGCATGAACCCTTCAAGATATAAGCATAGGAAAAGTCTTTTTGAATAAGACCCTAGTTGTCCAGAAAATTAAGCAAACACTTAAACATGAGGACCTCATGAAATTAAAAAGGTATTGTATAGACAGGCAAACTATAAATAGACTCAACAGAAAAATTACAGAATAGGAGAAAATCTTCACCAGATATACACCTGACAGAGGTTTAATTTCTAGAATATACAGATAATTCAAAAAACTAAGCAATAAAAAGTCAATCAACCCACTTAAAATTGTGGACAGAAAAGTAACAGAGAATTCTTTTTTTAAAAAAAATTTTAATTTTATTTTATTATTATTTTATTGACAACTTTTTAAATTGTAGACAATATCCCATGTTATTTCCCTCCTTCCCCCCACTTTCCCCTTTGAAACTTCACTCTCCATCATATCCCCTCCCCCTCTCAATCAGTTTCTCTTTTCAGTTTGATGTCATGATCTTTTCCTCCTACTATGATGGTCTTATGTAGGTAGGTTCAGGCACTGTGAGGTCATGGATATCCAGACCATTTTGTGTCTGGAGGAGCACATTGTAAGGAGTCCTACTCTTCCTTTGGCTCTTACATTCTTTCCACCCCCTCTTCCATAATGGACCCTGGGCCTTGGAAGGTAGGTTTGAGATGTTTCAGTGCTGAGCACTCCTCTGTCACTTCTCAGCACCATGGTGCCTTCTGAGTCATCCCAAGGTTGCCACCATCTGAAAAGAGAAGCTTCTCCAACCAAAAGCGAGAGTAGCATTAATATATGGGTGTGGACATTAAGAGAAGTGCTTACTGGGCAGTTTGGTGAGCATAGTATATACATTTAGTGAGACACCAGCAGACATTATACCCTTAGGGCTCATGACTACCCCTGTCATACATTTTCAGTATCAGGGATGTGTTCTCTCCCATGGAGCGGGCCTCCAGTCCAATTAGAGAGTAGTTGGTTTCCCCCATAACAGACATGCCTCTATTGCACCCATTGGCTCATTTGGCCTGGTTGGTAGTGTTCACTGTTGAGTACCTTTACTGGTATTTTCTCTCTCCCATTGAAATGCATGCAGCTTAGCTTTTTACAACTTTCTGTCAGCTGGTCCTCATGGAGGAGGCTTTTCAGCTCAGCTCCAGCAGGATTTCTCAGTGACCTTGCAGCACAAGTATGTGAAGTCTTTAGCAAGAGTGTCTTACCATCTATTCCTGGTGGGAAACCAAGGGCCTTGGCAATGGCCTATAATGTTTGGGGAGTATCTGTGACCTCCCTGGCAAACAACTCACTGGAAGGTATCCCATCCCTGGCACTGAAAAGTTTCTAGTAACAATCTATGGCTTCTGAGTGTTCCATTGTCCAGAAAAGTACGTTTCCATATGACTTTTTTATATCCTCTTAGATTTTGATTAGCCCTCCCTCCACCTTTCCTTTACTCCATCTCTTCCCCTGACTTCACTTAGGCCTTTTCACCTCCATTAATCTGTTCTTCTACTTACATATATACAATACCATCCTATTAAGTCCCCCTCCCTCCCTTTCTATTCCCTTTATATCCCCTTTCTAGCTTACTAGCTTCTGCTACTGAGTTTTATTTTTACTCACATAGAAGTCCAATCATTTGTAGCTAGGATCCACATATGAGAGAGAACATGTGATGTTTGGCTTTCTGGGCCTGGGTTACCTCACTAAGTATAATCCTTTCCAGATCCATCCATTTTCCAGCAAATTTCATAACTTCATTTTTCTTTACCACTGAGTAGAACTCTATTGTGTTAATATGCCACATCTTCATTAACAGAGAATTCTTAGAGGAAGAAATATAAATAGCCAATATACATGTAAAAAGATGTATATCTTAATCATCAGGAAAATTTGAATTACAACCACTTTGAGAATCCATCTCGGGTCAGAGTTGAATGCAAAGCCAAAGAATCCAGGTTTGAGTCCCCTGTGCCCACACAAACCCTGAAGCACAAGATGTCATGTTCATTTTCAGTAGCTAGTAGTGCCCATTCTCTACCTATGTGTCTGTCTGTCTATCTATCTGTCTATCTATCTATCTATCTATCTATCTATCTATCTATCTATCTATCTATCATCTACCTCTTTCTCTTAAATCAATAAATGAATAAAATGTTTTTTTAAAATCAAATGACTATAAATGCTTGTGAGGACATGGGGAAAGAGAAACCCACATCCACTGTTGTCATACTGTAAATTTGTACAGCCACTTTGGATCTAAAAAAAACAATCTACTATTTAATCCAGTTATACTATTTCTGGGCATATACCAGAAAGAGTTTACTCTTTACTATAGAGACACTTGCATAGCCATGTATGTCACTGTGCCATTCACAATAGCTCAGAAACTGAATTAGCCCAGATGCCCATCAACTGATGAATGCATAATGAAGATGTGGTACATATACACAATGGAATTTTACTCAGGAGTAAAAATTAACAAAATTATGAAAATTACAGGAAAAATGGATGGGCCTGAAAAAAATCATACTAAAATAAGGTTAAACATGCCGAGAAAGACAAACATCACATGTTCTTTTTCATATACATATTTTATCATGGATTTGTTCATACATTGTAGTAAAAATTTGTAATACTGGTTAAGAATCTAGAATGAGGCTGAAAAGAACAAGCATGGGGGAATGACAGGAAGGGATACCCGACTGACAAGTGGAGGGACAGAATACAGGGGGGTGGAAGGGTCTGGGGGGAAAACTTGGATAATGGAAGGAGTGGAGGGAGGAGGTACACCAAACTACTGATGACATAAATCAGTACCACAGAAACTTTCCTCTTGGATAGCTAATTAAGAGATATAATGAGAGAAAGAAAGAGATATTATTAGTTAGTTTGGGTAGAAACACCCTGCAGGGGTAAAGAAAGCTTTACACCAAAATCATAGGCTGTTGCTGGTAAATCCCAGTACCAGAATGTGGGTACTCCCACAGTGTATTGATCAGGAGCCACCCGTGAGCCACCCCTCCCCCTAAAAATGCATGCCATTGCCAAAGCATTTGGTTAACCACCAGACCCCTACTGCTAAAGTAAGACCCTACTGCTGAAGAAACAACAGGCTACAGTCACAGGACATTGAGATGATGCTGACACTGAGATGGAAGCCAGCTCTCTTGTGGCTTGTTCTTCTAATATTGGAAAGTGCTATGTGAGCAGGAACGAGTAGTGAATCCTTCAAGCTACAAAATCAATGAGCCAGGCAAAATGTACACATGGGTGAAATAGTGACACACATGCTATGGGGGTAATTAACTGCTCCTGATTGGATATGAAACCTGTTCCGTAAGAAGGAATGCCTACCTGCTACTGAGAACCAAGATAAAAGCTTATAGATAGGAAGGTCATAGACCATACTGGGAAGCTTCCTGTGTTCTTGGGCTAAAAGGAGAGGTTATACTCATCAAAAAGTCTTCTAAATGCCTATGTTTATCCCTTTTAATCCATTTGTGTGCTTGCTCTCTCTCTCTCCCTCTCTCTCTCTCTCTCTCTCTCCTAGAGAATCTGCTTTTTACAGTTGGAGGTGAATGCCAGGGAGACCCAAGTCTCATCAGTATGGCAAGAAAAGAAACCCAACTGCCTAGAATGAGATGAGTTACCTCTATTATAGCTTCCAGGGCCCAGGAAATGTGACAGAGAGAATATAGATTAAATTTGGGTGCTGCTCTCAATGCTAGCCTGAGAAACTCCTGCAGTCAGATGGCAGTGGAAACTGAGGCTATTCAAAAAGCCTCACAGAAGAAAATCAGAAGCTTCTGAGAGCTAAGCACTAATGGAGACTTATAACACATGTAGCAGACAGCTTCAGGTTCGCTGAGATGAACTTCCAGACCAGGCACAGTTATGGAGGAAGGGATATTATTTATTGAAGCTTACAGATCCAGGGGAAGTTCCATAAAGGCAGGAGAAACGGCCTGCTCTCCACAGGACCAGGCAAGAGAGCAAAGCCAACCAACCACCAGAGCACACAGAGCAAAACTACAGCCAAAAGGTCACACAGCACACTTCAGGAATTCCTGCTAGGCACATTTGCATATCTTTACAATGGAATCTCAAACCATCACCACACCTTAAGACCAGTCCCCAGTGACCTTGCCTCTAGCAAGGTGATTGCAGATGCAAACTGTAAGTAACAAACCACTGAATATATTGGGGGACATATATTCAAACTACCACATTCCGCCCCTGGCCCCCAATATATTTAGCTCCTGGCCCCCAATAGATTTATAACTATCACACATTGTAAATTGTACTCAGTCCAATTTCAAAGGTTCTCACAGTCTTGATCAACTTAAGATAGTGAGTCCTGTAAAATCAAACAAGTTAAATACTTTCAACATGTAAAGGCACAGAGTAAACATTTTTAACTGGTATAAGGCATAGCAAGGAGAAACTAAAACAATGCAAACTCAACCACCATCAGCAGTCATCAAACTTCTGCAGTTCAAGTTCAATATAACCAGAGACTAACAGTCTTCAGGTTTTCCAATTCCTTCCCTCCAGCTGGGCAGAGTCTCCAGGGAAAACTTTCATCCCATGCCAACACTGCACTCCATGGTAGCCCTTTTGCACAGTCCTGGTATATCCAAAACATCTTCAGGTCTCCATGCAAACCACGGTCCATCTTCCAGAGGCTCTTCCAGCCTATTCCTCAGGAACTTCATGCCCTGACTTCATGCTGCATCTCAGCAGCGGCTCCTGGAACCGTGTGCAACTCATGACCACTCCATGCATTTTTCATGCTTCCAAAACTAATACCAGGTGTGCAGGACACAGCCATATTCTTAATCCAGGGACAAAATAAACCATAGCCTTGAAAAGCAGGTTCCTTCTCCAGTCAGCTCTTTCCAAGAATTTGCATTTTTAACAGTCTTTCCTCAGGCATCCTCTCCATTGTTTTAATGTAAATCAAGTCTGGCCACCTTCCTTCCACCTTCCTTAAGATTGCTAATGTGTTTGACAATAGCAGCTAAACCAGTCTCAGTGCCTCTGCTTTTAACTTGCTTCAGGTTTTCCAACTTAAAATCTTAAAATCTCAGTCCGATATCTTTAGCCAAGCACATCAGTCCATTACAAATTTAACCTTGATCAAACACTCTGGGCCTGGATAGCGGAACGTAGCCATCCCTTATGCCAGTAGCCCAGTTCCAACAAAGTCCTCTGCAGTCTTTCCTTCCCCTTAGAAAGCTCATAAGCCAAGCCTCGAAGTTCAATACTGTCTGCACTTAGCATTCTCAAACTCTTATCAGAATAGTCCATAAAACTTGGCTTACCACTCCAGAAGGCATCTTCAGTTGCAAGCACCAAGTCCATGCCCATTCCTCCAAAACAAAGGTTCCAAAAGATGAATATCCACATGGTCAGGTTCATCTCACCCCACTCCTGGTACCACTTTACTGTAGCAGACAGCTTCAGGTTCGCTGAGATGAACTTCCAGACCAGGCACAGTTATGGAGGAAGGGATATTATATATTGACGCTTACAGATCCAGGGGAAGTTCCATAAAGGCAGGAGAAACGGCCTGCTCTCCACAGGACCAGGCAAGAGAGCAAAGCCAACCAACCACCAGAGCACACAGAGCAAAACTACAGCCAAAAGGTCACACAGCACACTTCAGGAACTCCTGCTAGGCACATTTGCATATCTTTACAATGGACTCTCAAACCATCACCACACCTTAAGACCAGCCCCCAGTGACCTTGCCTCTAGCAAGGTGATTGCAGATGCAAACTGTAAGTAACAAACCACTCAATATATTGGGGGACATATATTCAAACTACCACAAACACATTCTCCAAGGTTCAGAGAACACTGCAGAAGAGAGGCAAAAAGAATGTAAGAGCCATAGGGTGAGAAGGTATACACTGAGGCACTGTCCTCCCACTGAGACTGACTGGTGCCTTCATGACTCCCAAATGAATACTGATAACCACACTGAGAAGGGCCCTCAGTAGAATGGGTATGGGGGAGAGGGAACATAAGACTATAACCAGATGGGAGCCAGATGTGGTAGCACACGCCTTTAATCCCAGTACTCAGGAGGCAGAGGTAGGAGGATCGCTCTGAGTTTGAGGCCACCCTGAGAATACAGAGTGAATTCCAGGTCAATCTGGGCTAGAGTGAGACCCTACCTTGAAAACCCAAATAATAAAATAAAATAAAATAAAATAAAATAAAATAAAATAAAATAAAGAGTATAACCAGATGGGAATGTGACCAATGTGCAATATGAAATAATAAATTTCTCAATAAAAAAATTTAGTGGACTGGGGAAATGGCTTAATGGATGAGGTGTTTGCCTGTGAAGCCTGATTCAGTTCCACAAGACTCACGTAAGCCAGATGCACAAGGGAGTGCATGTGGCTAGAGTTGCTTTGCAGTGGCTAGAGGACCTGGCATGCTCATTCTCTCTTTATCTCTGCCTCTCTCTCTTTCTACAATAAATGAATAAAATATTTTTTAAAGTTTTATGTTGGGCTGGCAAGATTGCTTAGTGGTTAAGGTACTTGCCTATGAAGCCTAAGGACCCAGGTTCAATTCTCAAGTACCCACATAAGCCAGATACGCAAGATGGCACCTATGTCTGGAGTTTGTTTGCAGTGGCTAGAGGGCCTGGTAAACCCATTCTCTCTCTCTCTTTTTCTCTCTCTTAAATAAATAAATAATAAAATATTATTTTTAAAGTTTTGTATATTATAAAATTACACATTAGAACAAAAGAGAATGCAGAAAAATATTCAATTTAGTAACTAAGGTATTAAAAAACATTAATTATTACATTGGAAATTATTTTAACAGCACAGCAAACAAGGTCTACTGGACTTTGCCTTTGAAAAAAATTAAATACTTAAATTAATCTTATGATGGGCTAGAGAGATGGCTCAGCAGTTAAGTGCTTGCCTGCAAAGCCTAATGACATGAGTTCTATTCCCCAGTACCCACGTAAAGCCAGACATACAAAAGTGGTGCATGCATCTGGAGTTCATTTGTAGTGGCTCTCGTGTGCCATATCTATCTATCATCTATCTCTATCATCTTCTTGCAATAAGTAAATAAAAATACTTAAAAATAATAATCTTGTGAGATTTTTGCTTCTCACTATTATGGAGTAACAGGGACTGAGTTTGCTCATCATTAAAAATCTGAACCAAGGCCAGGCGTGGTGGTTCATGCCTTTAATCCCAGCACTCGGGAGGCAGAGGTAGGAGGATCACCATGAGTTCAAGGCCTCCCCGAGGCTACATAGTGAATTCCAGAGTGAGACCCTACCTCGGAAAAAAAAAAAACTGAACAAATGCATGATAAACAGGTCTCATAACATTGGAAATAAGTAATGAGAGACAGTGTTTCAGAGCTATAGAAATAAGCTAGGTGATCCTTAGGTTGCCCATTTATTCTTAGAAGAGGTTCTAGCCACACAAAGAGGGAAACTCAGGTAAGAGTGTGGTGGTCTCCCTTACATAGGAATGTGCTGGGATCTAGCTAAGTCAATGTATTTAGAATTTTCAGATCAGGAGTCAGAAAAGAGGGAAGAGAGACAGATGTACAAAGAGAACTTCTTTTTAAAAATTTAATTAATTAATTAATTTACTTGAGAAAGAGGCAGATAGAAAGAGGGAGAGAGAATGGGTGCTCCAGGGCCTCCAGCCACTGCAGACTCCAGATGCATGAGCCCTCTTGTGCATCTGGTTTATGTGGGTCCTGCACAGTTGAACCAGGATCCTTTGGCTTTGTAGGCAAACACCTTAACTGCTAAGCCATCTCTCCAGCTCCCACAGAGAACTTCTGAAAGCTATAGCACCTGCAAGGTTTCATTTGAGAATTGAACAAGCAGGTGAATAGACCACATTAAAGCATAAGCACTACTATTCAGGAATCATATGGGGCCAGAAGAGTTTCCCCTCCCATTATACTAAGTTGGAAATCTCATAATCTTGGGGCCAAGGTTAATAATAAGAATTTCTGGTTTTAGCTGTGGGGAAAATAAACCTTGCACTAAATATTGCCCTGGTTCTGCCAAACAAAGACTAAATTCAAGATGTGCAGTATTAACTTGTTTCCTGTTTGACCATATTCCAGAACAAAAATATCTAACATCCCTCAAGATATAATTCATAGTGTGGTTCATATAATGAAAAGTGACCAGGAACACAAGGGATCATTAAAATAGAATGCATAATGAACAGAAAAATAAATTACTTAATCAAATATTACTCCAAATGATACAGATTATTAGTAAGAAGAAGAGTGATAAAACAGTGATGATCACTGTGTTTCCAAAGTTCAACATTTCAGACAAGGGCTAGGGATACAGATCAGCAAAAGAGTATTTGCCAAAATGCACAAGGCTCTGGGTTCAATACTCAGTACTTCAAAAAGAAATGGGAAATATGTTCATAGTCTGTGTTTCTGTATCTGTCCCTCTCTCTGTCTCTTGGTCTCAGCCTTGTGCTGCCTATCTCTTAACATGTACCTTCCCTTCTATCCCTGTCCTTCCATTCTATCTCATTCCCTTCGCTCTCTCTTCCAGTTTCTTGGCTCAGACCTGGCTCCCCACTCTGAGCTGCTAATCAATCAACTCTGTATCCCAAGGAAAAAAAAATAAATGGAAAATAAATTAGAGCAATATTTAATATATTAAAGATATGAAAAATATTTTTAAAAATGAATTTCTAAGGCTGGAGAGATAGTTTAGTGGTTAAGGCACTTGTCTGCAAAGCCTAAGAACCCATGTTTGACTCTTCAGATCCCAAGTAAGCCAGACACACAAAGTGACACAAAAATGCAAGGTTGCACATATGCACAAAATGGTGCACATGTCTGGAGTTTGACTGCAGTGGCTAGAGACCCTGGTGTGCCAATTCTTTCTCTCTCTCTCTCTCTCTCAAAAATTACAAAAAAATTGAATTTCTAGTTAGACATTGTGATTCACACCTGTAATCCCAACACCAGGAGATTGAAAGGAGGATCTTGAGTGTGAGGCAACTTTGGGCCCCATCGTGAAACTCTGTCTAACCCTATCCACCCCAAAAGAACTACGTGTGAAAGTTAAGATCTTTAACATGAAAAATATCTTAGACTCCTGTTATCAGATTACATCAGGTTACACATCCAATGAGAAACAATAGGTGAATTTGAAGGGATACTAATAGAAACTATTCAAAATGAAGCCCGGAAATAAGAAAATACTAAGAGAAAAGATCCATGAGAAAGCTTTAAATGGCCAATAAATTGGAGATGCTAGAGGAAATAAAGAAAGGAAGGAGACATAAAATATTTGAAGTAATTGAAGTAGTTCCAAACACAAAACATTATATTCCCATAGGTTCAAAAGCCTCAATGCACTTCAAGAATAAGAAACATGAAGAAAAGATGAGGGCAAAAACATCATAGCCTACTGTATTGCACTAGTGTATGTAAGTATGGAAATATTACAGGCATTTGTACATGTATTGTAATATATGTGTGTTGCTGGGACAAAGCACCTGACCAAAAGCAGCTGATAGAGGAAAAGTTTTTATTTTGGCTTGCAGTTTTGCAAGATGTATCATTATGGCAGGGGAAAGAATGTCATGAGCAGAGGCTGGACATTACCTCTGCCACAATAGGTGAAAAACAGCAGCAGGAGAGTACGCCAAGCTCTACCAAAAAGGAACTGGCTATAACATCCCTAAGCCTGCCCCAACAATACATCTCTTCTGTCAAGACTCCACCTCCCAAATTACTATCAACTGAGGACCAAGCTTTCAAAACACATGAATTTATGGAGGACATACAATTTAAACCGCCACAATGTGTTAAAAATTACAATAACTACATGAGTAACTTCAAGTTTTAATTTTATTCTTAGAAATCATACACATGAAAGGAATTTCCATTGCCTTATACTATGAAGAAATAAAGTAGGTTAAATTTAAAAAAACATAGAATAATACTAAATCTCCCATATAAATATAACTGGCTAATAAAATAATGTTACCTCAAACCTGTTAGAGTGGTTATTATCAAAAAGATGAAACATGAGTGTTGACAGTAAATGTAATCGGAGAAGAGGACACTTGAATGCTGTTGGTAGAAATGCAAATTAGTAGAACTATTATGGAAAACTGTACAGAATTTCCTTAAACACCAGAAACTGAATTACCATATAATCTAGCTATCTCCCTTCTGGGAATTGACCAAAAAGAAACCAGTGTAACAGAGATGCATGTACTCCCATGTTAATGGAGTACCTAATCAGCCTAAGTGTTTCTCAAAACAAGTGGATAAAAAGGAAAGTACATATGAGATTTTAAAAAGTAAGAAATCCCGGGCTGAAGAGATGGCTTAGCGGTTAAGGCGCCTGCCTACTAAGCCTAAGAATGTCAGTTCCAATCTCCAGGTCCCACGTTTAGCCAGATGCAGAAGTGATGCAAGGGCGCAATGCCGCACTTGCCCACAAGGGGGAACATGCATCTGGAGTTCGTTCAGCAGCAGCTGAGAGGCTGCTGGCACACCCATTCTCTATCTGTCTTGCTCTCCCTCTTTCTCTGTCTCTCTCTGTGTCTCTCTCCAAAAAAAAAAGGTAAGAAATCCTGTCATTTGAGATATGCACAAACCTGGAGACAGCATATTAAGTAAAATAACTCAAAACAGAAAGACAAATGCTGCATAGTCTCACTTATATCTTTCAAATATAGAAATACATTTTTTCTTTTGCTCTATACTATCCTTTAATACATATAATGTCAGTGCTGCAATATCAGTCCTAATAATCTAATGACCTTGAGATTATTCTATTAAATTTTTATCTTTTTAATTTATTTGAGGGGGGGAAGAGAGATAATTGGACTGAAGGCCCTCTCTATGGGAAGGAATACATACCTGGTACTGAAAAGCCTAAGCAAAAGTGTATGGCAGAGGAGGTCATGAGCCTTAGGGGTATAAAGCCTGCTTTTGTCTTGCTACATGTATATATTATTCCCACCAAGCTGCCCTGAAAGCACTACACTTAATGTTCATATTCACATATTAATGATACTCTCACTTCTGGTTAGAGAAGCTTCTTTTTTCAGATGGCGATGACCACTGGGATGACCCAAAAGGCAACATAGTGCTGAGAAGACGGGATGGAGGAGTGCCCAGCACTGAAATATCTCTGTCACGCCCTCCAAAGCCCAGGGCCCATTGCGGAAGAGGGGGCAGATAAATGGAAGAGCCAAAGGAAGGGTACGACGCCTTTCAATGCAACTGTCCAGACAGAAATTGGCCTTGATATCCATGACCTTGATATCCAAGACCCTCATAATAGAAGAAAAAGATGATGACATCAAATTAAAAGAGAGACTAATGGAGAGAGGGAGGGGATTGGAGTTCTAAAGGGGAGTGGGGGAAGGGAGGGAAGTGTCATGCATTTTGTATATAAGTATAGAAGTTGTCAATAAAAAAATTATTTAAAAATATTTTAAAAAAGAAAACATTTCTGTAACTCAAAAATTCAACCGTATAAAAAGGTGTAGTCTCACTCCCATCTCTATCATCAATAGCTCATGTCTTGCTCCTAGCTCCTTGGGTAAACATTTTTGTTTCTAATTTGTTCCGTGTTTTATTTTTCACAAAATAAGGACTATATACACATACTTTTTTTTTCATTTTCAACATAAAAGTCACATATTACATATGCTCCTTGGCATCTTGGCTTTTTATTGTTTTCAAGATCTTAGAGATCATAACAGGCCACACAGGCCTTAACATTTAATATGGCTGCATGACTCCACTGTTACCTTGGACATACCATAGTTTTCAAGTTTCCTATTAAATAAAATTATTTCCAGGCTGGAGGGATGGCTTAAGAGTTAAGGCATTTGTGTGCAAAGCCAAAGGACCCAGGTTTGATTCCCCAGGACCCATGTTAGAGGCACAAGGGGCACATGCATCTGGAATTCATTCGCAGTGGCTGGAGGCCCTGGCGTGTCCATTCTCTCTCTCTCTCCCTCTCCCTCTCCCCCTCTTTCTCTGTCAAATAAATAAAAATAAAATAATTTCTATTTTTTGCCTTAGTGTCTTTTTATCATAAGTCCTATCTCTTGAGTGGTTTTAATTATATAGTTTCATTTTTAAAAAGAAATATATCTCCTGTATTATGTGTCTAAGAGTGTATTAGTTTGCTAGGACTGCCATACCAAAATACAAAAGACTGGCTGGTTAAAACAACTGAAATTTATTTTCCACAATTTTAGATCTGGAAGTTTAAGATTAAGGAAGGCACTGTGAATGTTGGTTTTGCTCTAAGGCCTCTCAAATTGGCTTGTAAAAGGTTGTCTTCTTGTGTCTTCACATAGCTCTGTGAATTATCTGTATCTTTCTCTCTCTCTCTTTTTAAATTTTTTATAAAATTATTTTTAAATTTATTTTTGGAGAGAGAGACAGAGAGAGATAGAGAGGGAGAGGGAGACAGAGATGGGCACGCCTGCAGTCTCTCAGCTGCTGTGAAAGAAATCCAGATGTGTGCTCCCCCTTGTGGGCAAGTGCGGCATTGTGCCCTTGCCTCACTTTGCATCTGGCTAAACGTGGGACCTGGAGATTGGAACCGCTGGGCATTGGAACCAGCGTTCTTAGGCTTAGCAGGCAGGCGCCTTAGCCGCTAAGCCATCTCTCCAGCCCATCTCTCTCTCTTTTTTACAAGGACATCAATCATATTGAATTAGGACCTAAACAAGTAGCTATATTTTAATCTTAATTACCTCCTTATAGGTTGTTGTAGTCTGTTTCACATTGCTGGAAGAACATCCAAACCAGGCACAGTTTAGGGGAGGAAGAACTTTATTTCAAGGTTACAGATCCAGTGGGAAGTTCCATCAGTGGTGGAAGAAGCTTCTTCCATATATCCAAGCAGAGGGGAAACATCACCAGCTAGCAAACACCAAAAGTAATAAACATAAAACTGGCAGCAAATAGCAGGGGCTTAGGCAGAGCTCAAACTGCTCTTTGGCCTGGAAATCAGATCAGCCCTTAAACATATCTTAGGGCTGGACCTCAGAATCTGACCCTAGAGGCACATGTTCTAGCCAGGCAGCTGGAAATACAAGCTACAAGCTTTAATAAAACACCTGAATCTATGGGGGACTGACATTCAAACTACTACATAGGCCTTGTCTCCTAATACAGTTATATTCTATTTTATTGTATGTGAACATTCGCCATATGTGTTTCAGGTTGATACAATTCGTTCTATAACAAAGAATGCATGTTAAGTATTGCCAAATTCCAACTTGCTGAATTCATACAATTTTGCACTGATAGCAATAACCAAGTACTTATTTTTAAATTTCTCAAAATATAGTTCTTTCAGAATTATGCTTATCAGCAGCTATACTGAAAGTTTCTCTTTTCATGATAAAGTATATAATTACACTCCTCATATTATACTGGAATGATTTCCTCTTCACCAATTGCATTTGCAAAACTTAATGGTACAGAAACATTTTTGTAGCAAGCCAGACTAGACTTTATTTGTGATTAAGATATTTTTCCTTGAATCTAGATGTTGAGTTACAAAGCATTTTTGCCCTAAGTATCTTTTCTATTAGAGAAATGATTATAAGAGTGGGACACCAGGGTTTTCTAAACTAAAGAAAATATGTAAACCTACAGGTAGATTCTGAAATAGCTATGCTTCCAAGTCTGTGAAAGAAAGAGGGACTGAGCACACATTGGTCTAGAAAAACCTAAAGTGAGCATGTCTGCTCTGGGGAAACTCACTGCTCTCTAATTGGACTGAAGGCCTGCTCTATGGGAGGGAATAGGAATACATGCCTGGTACTGAAAACTTAATCAAAAGCTATGGCAGGGAGCTCATGAGCCTTACGAGTACAAATCCTGCTCATATCTGGCTAAATGTATATATTATTCTCATTAAACTGCCCTGAAAGTACTACATTTAATGTTCATATTCATATATTAATGCTACTCTCACTTCCGGTTAGAGAAGCTTCTCTTTCAGGTGGCGATGACCACTGGGTGACCTAAAAGGCAACATAGTGCTGAGAAGAAGAGATGGAGGAGTGCCCAGCACTGAAACATCTCTATCCCACCCTCAAAGGGTCAGGGTCCACTACAGAAGAGGTGGCGGAAAGAATGTAAGAGCCAAAGGAAGGGTACGACTCCTTACAATGCAACTGTCCAGACAGAAATTGGTCTTCATATCCATGACCTCGCAGTGCCTAGCAATACCTTGGCAAGACCCTCATAATAGAAGAAAAAGATGAAGACATCAAATTAAAAGAGAGACTAAGGGAGAGAGGGAGGGGATATGATAGAGAGCAGAGTTGTGAAGGGGAAAGTGGGTAAGGGGAAGGATATATCATGGTTTATTATCTGTAAGTATAGAAGTTGTCAATAAAAACTAAAAATTAAAAAAACAACAAAAAGAAACCTAAAGTGAGAAGCACTAATTTTGACTTGAGGGTACAAAAAATTAAGAACGAATCTCTAGACTCCTGTATATTATGCAGAAGAGTGAGGTCCAGTTCTTACATCAAGTAGCCTTAAAAGCCCATGCCTCCACATCATCCTGTGCTTAATGCCAAACTTTCTCCATGTGTCAAGCTTATATGATACACTGTTGCTATACCTTGGATCTTAAATGTCACCCAAAGACTCATGAATTGAAGGTTAATCCCTGGCAGATAGAATAGGCACCATCAATTGCTTATGATAAAATCAGGCATGGTATGAAATGGCACCAAGATGCAGCATGGCGATGTGCTTCATTTGAATTTTAAAAAATGAAACTGAGTTGTGTCCCAAAGTAGGCTCCTGAGCAGTGTTACTATTCAAAGATTTCTTGAAAGCTTTTATTACTGTGGGAATCCCACCTGGGCCTATGTTAAGTCCAGAACACCAGAATATTTTTATGCAGCAATTAACTGTTCTTTCTCCACTACTCTGTCCCACCCAAACATAGATCACTCCTCCAGAAGATCTTAGGGGTCCATGGAGAATACAGTCAGCCAACAGATAGGACAAAGTGTGTGAGAAAGCATGAAAATATGAGGGAACACCAGGAGGGGCACTCACTCTATCTTGGGAGAACATGTCTCATGTGGATTTACATCTTCACAGTATGTTAAGGAGGGACATATTGTTTAGATTATAGAAAGTGATGTGAGCATCCTGTTTAGGGGAAACAGATGAAAACATGCATATTTTCCCCTCAGCTTTGTCTGTGTATATCATGTGTGCTTCCAAGTTCCTCTTCTTATCTCATCATGGATTTGTGATTCCTCATAAGCTGCACAGGATGGCTCAAAATAGATTCCTGAGAAAGAACTGAAAATGCCTGTGTCATGCCAGGGCGTGGGAGGCAAGGAGGAAAGAAGCCAGGCAGGGACACCAGGGCAGGGAAAAGGGCCCCTCAAAACAGCTGGCTCTGGTTAGTAAAGCAACTGAGGCCGGGGGTAGGTAAGGCCAAATGGCCAAAATCTATATAATGATCAGACCACTCCATGGAGATGTTACTTTGGAGATTTTTCTGCTCAACTCTCCCCTCCCTAGTACTGGTCTCCAGATAGGGAAACACTCTCTGTCCCTGATTTTGGTGGGACATTTTAAAATCCTTCATTTATTCATCACTCTTCTTAAGTTATGACTATGTAGTTCCTGACATCTCATCTCCAGGTCTACCACAGGGCCTGCCTCAGAATAACTCTCAGAAAATCTTTCTGTGTAAAACTAGTAAAATATTTGAGATCAGCAAATTGTCAATTAATAAATGAGTAAATAAATCAAAGATAGTTATAGTATATATTTCAACTATTTTACTTATTTATGGATAAGGAGAGGAAGAGAAAGATAGAGAGACAGAATGGACACACCAGGGCCTCTAACCACTACAAATGGACTCCAGATGCATGTACCACTTTGTGCTTACATAGGTACCGGGAAATAAAACCTGGGGCCTCAGACTTCCCAGGCAAGTGCCTTAACTGCTAAGCTATCTTCTCCAGCTGTGGTAGTTTGAATATATGTCCCCCAATATATTCAGTGTTTTTTTATTATTTTATAGTTTGCATCTGCAATCACCTTGCTAGAGGCAATGTCACTGGGGGCTGGTCTTAAGGTGTGGTGATGGTTTGAGATTCCATTGTAAAGATATGCAAATGTGCCTAGCAGGAGTTCCTGAAGTGTGCTGTGTGACCTTTTGGCTGTAGTTTTCCTCTGTGTGCTGTGGTGGCTGGTTGGTTTCTCTCTCTGCTTGGCCTTGTGGAGAGCAGGCTGCTTCTCTTGCCATTATGGAACTTCCCCTGGATCTGTAAGCTTCAATAAAGAATATCCCTTCCTCCATAACTGTGCCTGGTCTGGAAGTTCATCTCAGCGAACCTGAAGCTGTCTGCTACACCAGCCCACAAACATAGTTTTGAAAAGCCAAAAAAGAAGAAGAAGAAGGAAAAGGAGAAGGAGAAGGAGAAGAAGAAAAGAAAGAAAGAAAGAAAGAAAGAAAGAAAGAAAGAAAGAAAGAAAGAAAGGGAGAGAGGAATATTAGAAATCAGGCCAACTGCCAGTTGTGGTAGCTCATACCTATAAAGCCAGCAGTGGGAAGGCTGAAGCTACAATTTAGAGGACAGCCTGCACTACATAGTGAGTATAGTGAGTTCCCATAGTGTGTTCCAGGCTACACTGGATTATAAAGTGAGACTCTAACTAAAAAGAAAAAAAAAATGCCAACAACAAAACGTCAGGCCAATCATCAAAAGACATTGAAGGAACACAGGAATAGTCATGTTTCTGGGATTAGAATGGAGACATTTTTGAGGTCTATTATTTTATCTGCTATAGAGCCCTTGGGGCAGATAGAGATTTGCTTAGGAACTAATCAGACTCCACATCAAAGAAGTTGGACCTCATTCATTTTCATCTTTGATATCAATTTCTTTATCTGCAAACCGAGGAAACTAGTTCAAGAATTATGTTATCACCATATACCTTCTAAACTTTGCACATACAGATGACTGTAGATAAAAATTCCTGCTCTTGTGAAACTCACATTCTAGAATAAGTAAAAGTGAAATAGGTGTTGCTCAGTATTGAGGACTGGGAAGACAGCACATTATGAGAAAGCTTTGGGAAAAATCTAGACAGGGAGGTTGTCATAAAGATGCAGGCCTTACTGGTTGCTATAATGTGAATATACTTTGTTTTCCAAGGCTTCATGTGTTGATAGTGAATCCCCATTGTGCAGTAGTAGGAGCACACTATAAGTATAGTATTTACAGGCAGGTCTTGTGGGAGGCTATTAGGATTAGATAAGTTCATTAGGGTAAAGCCTGTATGATTGAATCCTGGTCACATTGTAAGAAAAGGAGAGAGATCACACACACACACACACACACACACACACACACACACACACACCCCTCTTACCATGTGATGTTCTGTTCTGCCTTGGGTCTCTGCCAAGAAAAAGGCACTCGCCAGATGAGGCTCCTAGATTTTGCACCTCTAGAATATAAACTGGTCTGTCTACTTCCTAGGTTTTGGTAAGGACTTTCAATTTTTTTTTCCCAAACAACATGGAAAGCCCATGGAGGGGTTGAGCAGAATAATAACTCTAACATGACATATTTTAATGAGTCACTTGAAATATGTGTTGAGGTATACTGAAGAAGACAAAGGTGGAGTCAAAGAACATGTGAATTTCTTTTCTTTTTTACTTTTACCTTTCTCCATAGTATTTTCATATTCATGCAGTTATTCATGCACTCTTCTTCCCTGTTCAAAAATTCTATTCAGGATTTTTAAGATCTAGCTCAGTATCCAGAGCTGTCAGAAACCTTGTTATCCTTTAATCCCATTTTCAGGTAAAAACAAAACAAAACTGAGGCCCAGCGTTCTAAAAAAGTCTACCCAAGATCATACAAAGTAGTTAAAATAAGATTAGGTGGACCATAGAGTGTAAATTAAAAGATGTTTTGCTTGCTATTTGCAGTCTCTCTTGTTAAACTGAGGTCTTAAAGTTCAAGGATAGTATCTCATTCAGCTTTATGTATAAATTACAACTTTTTTTTTTTTTGAGGTATGGTCTCACTCTAGCCTAGGCTGACTTGGAATTTACCATGTAGTCTCAGGCTAGCCTCAAACTCACAAGAACCCTCCTAGCTCAACCTTCCAAGTGTTATGATTAAAGGTATTATTCACCACGCCCACCTTCAATTACCTTTTCATTGCTATGACAAAATACTTGATCAGAAGCAACTCAAGGAAGGAAAGAATTTATTTTGGCTTACAGTTTTGAGGGGAAGTCTATCATGGCAGGGATAGCATAACAGACTAGACAGCCAGCATTGCATGTTCTTATCAGCAGGGAGGAAGTAAAAGCAGAGCTGGACTATTGACACTTCAACCACCCCAGTGATATACTTCCTACACCAAGGCTCTACTTCCTAAGCTTTCTACAGATTTCCCAAATAGTGCCACAGAGACACCAAATGAGGACCAAGCATTCAAACATGAGTTTATGGGGCACATTTCATATTCAAACCACCTCAGTGTACTTAGCATTGTGTCTGGTAGATAGTTACCCAGATTGTATTTGTTGGATAATGGAATGCTAAGCCCTCAAAAATAAGTGTGTATCTTTCCACTTTATCCCACTTTACTACTGTTAGTCTCAGAGCTCCCTCTCCCTCCCAGTTGGCCAAAACCGAGGTCTCCTTCAAAAGGCCTGCTCTTTCCATGGGGGATCCAATCACTGATCTTTTCCCTTGAACACTGACCCATAAGCCCACCTCCTACTGGCCAGACTGCCATGTCCCAAGGAGAAAGACATAAAGGCCTTAGCAACATTTGCCTGGTTCTTTTTCCTCTGACACAGATATATATGTCTCTTTGTCTATCTCTCTGTATCTGTACTTCTCTATTCCTGACTCAGGATCCTATTCTATTTATATACACATTTCCCTTCATTCTCCTGCTCTCTCCATTCTTCTATTTCTTTGTGGCCTTTCCTACCTTCCCAACTAGGTCACATCTGCTACCCCCTGACTCACACTGACTGTGGTGGTTTGATTCAGGTGTCCCCCATAAACTTAAGTATGCTGAATGCTAGGTTCCCAGCTGATGGATATTTGAGAATTAATGCCTCTTGCAGGCAGTGCCTTGTGTGGGGAGGGTTTATAGGTGTCATAGCCAGCTTCCTCTTGCCATTGTTTGGCACACTCTCCTGTTGTTGTTGTCCATCTGATGTTGTCCAGGAGGTGGTGTCTACCCTCTGCTTATACCATCATTTTCCCCTGACATCATGGAACTTCCCCTCAAGTCTGTAAGCCAAAATAAACCTTTTTTCCCCCCACAAGATGCTCTGGGTCAGGTATTTTCTGTCAGCATTGCGAACCTGACTGCAACACTGACCCACCTAACATGGCCTTCCCCATCCTCTCCAGCTTTCCTAAAGGCTACTTTCATCTCCCTTCCTAAAGCTTGCCCTGAGCCACATTCTTCTCACCTTCCTCTTTGCCCCTCACTCTGAAGACTCCCCTGTGAGCCATTAATAAACTTCCCATTTCTAAAAGTATGGTCTCAGAGCCTCTGTATTCAACCCCCCATTTACATTTACAACCATGACATGGTATAAAGTGTCAGGTAATTGGAAAATTCTAAGAATCCCTATGTTGTAAAAATAGATACTTTTTATAGTTTATGTTTGGCTTTATTTATTTATTTATTTGAGAGAAAGAGGGGGAGAGAGAGAGAGAGAGAGAGATTGAAAATGGGCATGCCAGGGCCTCCAGCCACTGCAAACCAACTCCAGATGCATGTGCCCCCTTGTGCATCTGGCTTACATGGGTTCTGGGGAATCAAACCAAGGTCCTTTGGTTTTGCAGGCAAGTGCCTTAACTGCTAAGCCAACTCTCCAGCCCCTAGACACATTTTTTTTTAAATAAATGGAGTGCCAACAGAATCTTCCTAATGCAGAAGACAACAGAGTTAGACACTCCTTTTTTTCTTTTCTCCTTTAGTTCCAAGAAGTTCTAAGAAGAGGGATAAAATAAGTTCTAAAGGAATGTTATTCTCTGAGACAAAACCATAGTGGGGAACTTTAGCTTACTCTACTATGTCTATGGTTGAGAATGCCATCTTTTCTTTTTTTTTTTTTTCAATTTTTGACTTTCTTTTTATAAAAGGGTTGCACACATAGACCCCCCCCATCCCCTGCCTCAATTCTGCTGAGGGTCTTCGGTGGGATTATTGGTATTTTTTGTGGGGACCAAAAGGCCTCAGTCTCTGCAGGGATGGGGATAACATAGTGTCTCAGGCTATTCCCACCCACCATGAGGCTCTTACAATCTTTCTGGGCCCCCTCTTTTATAATACTCCATGAGCCTTGGTGGGAAAGATAGAGATATGATTTCCTCTTGCTTTCTCTGTAGACTCTGGATCTCTGTTTATATGAGGTTTGAGTGACCACAGTGTCTGTCACCAATTTCTCTGGAACTGGTTTTCAGGCTAGCTGTGAGAACAGTAACATGTCACCACTTCCACTGTAATGACTTCTGGGCCCAGGAAGATAAGGTTGAAGTGACCCATCTGGTAGACAGTCAGGTCTTGCTTCTTGATATTCTTGTTCTCCCTGTATTCTCCTCCATAGTGCACATATGCAGGGTTCCAGGTGTTCTCCCCCCACCATTGTATCTTTGTTTACAGAAAATTCCCCTGTAGTACTCTTGTATCTCTGTGGTGCATCTGTGAATGTTACTCTCTAGTTTTTAATGTGACCAGATTTAGAATTACCATGGAAAAAATTTCTAGTCTGACTGTGAAGGATTTTCTAGATTACATTAGTTGAGGTAGGAAGCCTCACTGTGGGAGCCACCATCCCATGGGCTGGGTTCCTTAATTGTATTAAAAGGAGAAAGATGTCTATGCAGCAAAATTCATCTTTCTGTCTCCTTCCTTGTGGGAATGTGACAGTGTGACTCAGGGTTTCTGTTCCTGCCATACCTTCTCCACTATGATGGCTTCCCCTTCAAACTGAACACTAACAGTAAACCTTTCCCTTCCTTGAACTCCTTCTGGTCTGATTTTGTCCCAGCAATGAGAAAGTAACTGATATAGCATCCCCATCCAAGTTTCAGTTATTCATGGCATATTAGTATTTTAGAAAAGATCATGTTAATAGGAGGTGATCGATAAATTTGAGAATGGTTACTATGGAGCATGGAAAGTAGAAAATGAAGGCCAAGAAAAGATGGGAAATCATGTGATAGTACATGTGAAACTTGTGACAGAAATATTACATTTTCATTCTTTAGGTTAATGAGCATGAAGCATTCATTATATGATTTTTTTGCATGAGTAACCAGTGTAAATTAATACAAGTATTAACATATTTGCTTGATAGTCTTTAGAGACAAATGGTTCTCCCACATTCCCTAGC
Organism: Orientallactaga sibirica; assembly: GCA_036365145.1. Classification (NCBI taxonomy): domain Eukaryota; kingdom Metazoa; phylum Chordata; class Mammalia; order Rodentia; family Dipodidae; genus Orientallactaga; species Orientallactaga sibirica. Next base: position 1,636,401 of record JAEOAD010000025.1, read on the forward strand.
TCTTATCAGGTACCACCCAGTCCTCCCTCATCCCCACCTCTGAAGATAACTGTGAAAATATAAGACTTATTTCCACATTTATTTTAAGTTTTAAAAAAAGATTGTCAATAACAGTCATAAAGTTTGTCACAATTTGGTTCAATTCCTTCAGCACTGGCCTTCTCAAAACACAGTTTTGGGGTCTTCCACAGATTTATAATAAAGTAAAGCCTTGTTTTGGTCCCAGTAGAACCATCTACCAAAACAGAAGGACTGTTTCAGTCATCCTATAGATGTATTTCCAAAGTATGGAGGAATCATGAATTAAAATGTAACTCCCATGTACAAATCTACTTTAAGGACTAAAAGAATCTTGATAGCCATTTGGTTCAACTTTCTTTTTTTCTTTTTTTAAATTATATATATATATTTTTTTTTATTTATATTATTTTGATTTTACATTCATAGTAAAGGTTCCATTGTCCTCCTCCCTGTCCTCCCTCTTTCAAAGGGACCCTTGTCAATGGGGAATGTGGGGGAACTCATTGCTGGAACTGGGAAATAAGTCAAAACCAGGTACAAAAAATGAGCTCAGTCTCCAAGAACAAGATACCACCAAATGTGGGCTAGAAGAGAGCCAACGCATATAAATTTCTCTCCAAAACATAGATGGTCATCCCTTCTACCTAGTACTAACTTTCTTTTTTTCTGACAATAAAATAGGCTTGGAAGTAATGCCTTTCCAAGGTCACTTCACTAGTGAAGACACAACAGAGTTGGGAATAAAATTCTTTTCATTGCACCATTGTCTCCTGGATCACAGTCTCTTGTCTCTGGTTTCTCATTACCTCAACCCTCCTAAGAGGCATTTATTCTATTGGATATATTACTGTATAAATAGATCCTGAAAAAGAGATGTTGGCCAACATAGGGCTTCTCGGTAAGTAGAGATGATGCAGGCAAGGGCTGAATCCATACATAAATCATATCTTCACATAGTGTTTAGAGAAATTGTGTTTTGAATAATTTCCATAGAAATTATATGACCCACAGGAATGTTATTCCCTCCCACAGGGATTCGACCAAACAGAAAGAGGACCAAGATGGAGCAAGCGTAATGATGTAGAGTTATATGTTAAACATTAGTGGGAACCTAAGTAATAACCTTCAAGTAATCAGAATATTTTAGGCACTCTGATTTTTAGTGGAAGCAGCAAACCACAACAAATGAAATCATATATTAGAGAATTTAGAAATGTTTCCAGGGTGTATCTTAGGATAAAAAAAACTCTTCCCTTCACCCCAATTCCCTTTAAAATATTCCACAGTATGACACCCTCCCTCTTCTAATGTATTTACTTGTTCATTTACTCAATCTGACAATATTTATCAAGCCCTTCTTTGATTGTCATGCACTTTGCTAAATAAGTCTGAGATGATGAAGGTCTTGCCATCCACAAAAGTTTGATGCCTGATTAGAAGTGTATTTTTTAAAAGAAGTTTAAGTTTTTTCACATTTACAATTAAATTTCTAATTTTATCAATGAGCACTAGTTAAGTACTCGGAATTGCCATGAAACTTTTCAGATTCACCATTCTTTGCTTCTGTGCAGGGTAGAGGGACTGGCCATTGTAGACTCAGTAAATTCAGCAAATGGGAGAAAATAAAAGATCAAAACTGTGGTAAGATTAAAAAAAAAAAAGCAAAATTTATGGGGACATGGAAAAGGAAAGGAACCCCTTGCTCCTAATCGGGTGAAGCCTCTCATCAACTAAGAAGCAAGAATTCTGGCACAATTAACATTTGCTGTGAAGGCTGTAGACACAGAAATAATATTCCTTTTATTTTTTATGTTAAAACAGCAATGAAACAAGCTTAAAGCCTGAATGTGTGTGACCTTGAGTAAGTCCTCATTCTTTTCCCCAGACATTTTCTGAGATTCTCAAACAAGACTGTTAATTGTATTTACAGCAAAGATACCCTACCTTCCTTCAACCTTGTGATTTGCAATTTCTACCTTATCAATTGTAATGCTGTGGTATGTACTTCAAGAACTACCCTGTGATTTCATTTAGATTTTTTAGCAACCTTTTAGACATAATAGCTTTAAAACATGCCAAATTCCAAAATCCTACATATGACTATTGTAAAGGAAATGAAGTAGAAGCCCACAGCCATGCTCTCAGGTGTGTCTCACTGGTATGTCTTATATTTTTCTAGAACATCTTTCTCTCAACTCTCATACCCAAGATCCATATTAATAACTTTTTTTAGGGCTGGGGAAATGGCTTAGTGGTTAAGATGTTTGCCTGTGACACCTAAGGACCCCAGTTCAATTCCCTAGGACCAACGTAAGCCAGATGCAAAAGGGAACACATGCATCTGGAGTGCGTTTGCAGGGGATAGAGGTCCTGATGCACCCATTCTCTCTTTCTCTTTATCTGCCTCTTCCCCCCCCTCAAATAAATAAATAAATATTAAAAATGCCTTTAAATTTTTTTAATTTATTTGAGAGAGAGACACACACACAGAGAAATAGGCAGGTAGAGAGAGAGAGGGAGAGAGAGAGAGAGAAAGAGAATGTGTGCATCAGAGCCTCCAGCCACTGCAAAGAAATTCCAGGTGCATGTGCCCCCTTGTGCATCTGGCTTATGTGTGTCCTGGGGAATCGAACTGGGGTCCTTTGGCTTTGCAGGCAAGTGCCTTAATTGCTAAGCCATCTCTCCAGCCTTAATAATGTCTTTTAACTTACAACTATATGGTAAATACCAGCAATCCTACTAAGGATGGCTGTCAGTGGAGTGGGGGGGGCAGCGAGAAGGTAAATGATGGTACCAACGTATGATATGTCCATACAAAGTTTCTACTTAATGGAAAGAAAAAAAAAGGGGCCTGGAGAGATGGCTTAGTGGTTAAGCCCTTGCCTGTGAAGCCTAAGGACCCCAGTTCAAGGCTCAATTCCCCAGGAACCACGTAAGCCAGATGCACAAGATGGCGCATGCATCTGGAGTTTGTTTGTGGTGGCTGGAGGCTCTGGCATACCCATTCTCTCTCTATCTATCTGCCTCTTTCTCTCTGCGTTGCTCTCAAATAAATAAATAATCAACAACCACACTGAAGAGGGTCCTCAGTGGAATGGGGGCAGGTAAGAAGAGGATATAAGAGGACATCAGGAGGCCAGCACACAATTTGTTCATACAGTAAAGTTCATAATTAATAAAATAAAATAAATAGATAAATAAACCCCAGTTCTACTTCATACTGGCTCATCCCAAACTTCTTTTCTGTTTTGAGGCCAGGATCAGGTTTCATGTAAGTCAAGGTCCTAAAAAATGTTAAGGGAATTCCCCAGGCTATGGGGAAGTGATGTCTCCATTGGTTGCCACTGACAAGAGGAAGAAAGGAGATAGAAACAGAGGGACACACACACACACACACCCTTGTTTCCTATACCTATCAACCTGGGGGCAGAAAAATGGCTCTATGTCTCTCCTTTAATTCTTGTTAGGCAGACTTCTCCAAAAAACTCTCTCTTTGGCTAAAAGTTGTCATGCAAGTCATTCTGACTGCCAATAGCAAGATAAGTACATTTCTGACAAAAAGAAAAATTGCAAAACTGGGAACTAAGAGGACTTCTACTTGAAGTAGCTATAAAGAAGAAAGGCAAGTCAAAATGTTCTACGTACTTTTTGAAATTTGTGAAAAGCCACTTTACAGTCAGTTGAGAAGTTTCAGTCTCTGCTTTCCCTGGATCTAAACCCACTATGCCAAGATGACTAGTAGGGCAGTTTTGGTTTATAACTCCCTGGAAGAGTCTTGAGGAAATATCTGAAACCCATTCTCAATACCTCAGCCCAGTATCTTCCATGAAAATGGAGTCAACAGATATGTGCTAAATGTGAGTCCTGGCTACAATACCTATTTTCCATTCTTTTTTCAAAATTCTAAATTACACTTATTGGTGTGAGGGGAGTAGAGTTAGGGTGACTGGATCCCTGAAGGTAAAAAGGGCAGCAACATTTGCAGATGATCTGACTTCTTACCTTTTACCTAGTTCCCTAGAGACCTGTTATTCCATAATCAGGACCTTCCTGGGAGGGAGGTCTTTCATAGGATTTAAACATTGCCTTTAGTCAAGTTCAGTCCCTGGAACTTGGTGCCAGAGCTAATCTCTTTCTGAGATAGCCCCTAGACCAATCAACCAGCTGGCCTTCTGGTTCACCTTGGCCAAAAGACAGCCCACCACCCTACAGTTATAAATACCTTTGCAAAAGGAGGGCAGGCTCTCTCCAATCATTTGAGAACTTGCAGCTATGAGTGAGGTTTTTTTTTTGTTTGTTTGTTTGTTTTTTGGAGGTAGGGTTTCACTCTGGTCCAGGCTGACCTGGAATTAACTATGTAGTCTCAGGGTGGCCTCAAACTCTCAGCGATCCTCCTACCTCTGCCTCCTGAGTGCTGGGATTAAAGGCGTGTGCCACCACGCCCGGCTATGAGTGAGTATTTTCCCTTTGCTGGGCCTGGGCTAGTTTGGCTGAGGCCCAGCCCAGAGGGGCTCAGCCTAGGCCCTAGCTGGCACCTAGCCTGGAGGGCTCCCTGCAAGGGTTCTCCAGCTCCTCATATGGCAGGAGCTCCTTGAATTTTCTTTTCTCTTTTATTTCCATGTTTTCCCCCCAGGCCCTCCACATCGGATCTCTAGCCACGTGGGTGCCTTTCCTTGGCTCTACTTCCCTCAATCAATATAATAAATTAATAATTATCCTTCTCAGTTTTCTTTTTTATTCAATTTGACTAAAATTAGAAACGAGGGCTGGAGGGATGGCTTAGTAGTTAAGGCATTTGCCTACAAAGCCAAAGGACCCAGGTTCCATTCCCCAGGACCCATGTTAGCCAGATGCAGAAGGGGGCATACACTTCTGGAGTTCATTTGCAGTGGCTGGAAGCCCTAGCACACCCATTCTTTCTCTCTCCCTCTCTCTCCTTCTTTCTCTGTCAAATAAATAAATAAAAATAAAATATTTTAAAATTAGAAATGAACCTAGGGTTTTGGGTGCAAAGACTTTCCTGGACCCTTAGCACCCCACTATAAATCAGCTTAGTCTAGACTCACAGTTAGACAATGTATATAGCTAGCCAGTCAATTTTTTTTGTTTGTTTTCTTTTTTGTTTTGTTTTCCAAGGAATGGTCTCACTCTAGCCCAGGCTGACCTGAAATTCACTGTGTAGTCTCAGGGTGGCTTCGAACTTCATAGTGATCCCTCCTACCTCTGCCTCCCAAGTGCTGGGAATAAAGGCGTGAACCACCAAGCTAAGTTACTCTACATATAAGGAAAAGAGAATCATGAAGGTTTTTGGTTAACTGAGATCAGTAACAGGGCTAGCATAGAGATTTTCGCCAAGTTTTCTCTTAAGGAAAATGGTGATGAAAAAGATAGCTGACACGGAACCATTAGGCTTTGGGTGCGAGCGACTAAAAGACCACTGGTCTCGTTTGGCCTGCTATGGTCCAGTCTGAAGGTCCCAGCCATTTCCTATAGTGGACACTGAGGAGCTTTGGGTTTCCTCCCCCCCTACTATTACTTCCCCCTTCAGCACCTTCCCTCCCCGACTCAGGGAGGTGGGGGTTCCCAGTTCGAACAGTGTGGGCCCTGGTGGACGCACTGGAGGAGGTGGTGCTGCAGAACAGCGTCGAGGCATTTTCATTGACCAAGCTCCTTGAAGCCACATCAGTGGTATAGGCTCAGGTGGAAGAGCTAAGCCTGAGGTGTACACAGAGCACTTGCTGCCTTAAGCTATGGCGGGGGCTCCTGAAAGAAGTCTATGATTCTCTGAAGCCTGGCAGCTGACTAGGCAAGCTCAGTTCAAATAATGACTGTGATCCATACTGCTCGCACACACATGATGTCTCCACACACAGCGCATTTGCAGGATGGTTTCTTTCCATTCTGAAGACTCAGAATGAAATTTTTCTTGGTTATCTTAACTTTTGTGAAAAGACAATACTGAAACTTTTCTTATTAACGTTGGCCCGCATTTATTTTAAATACTTTCTACCCTCTAACTTTTTAAAACTTGTTTATTGATAACTTTCGTAAATGTAAACAATATACCATGATCTTAATCCCCTCCTGCCACCCTTTCCTTTTCCCTTCCATTAAATCCTTTCTTTCCAACTAGTCTCTTTTATTTTGCTGTCCTTAGGTTCTTTTCCCCACCTATTATGTAGTCTTGTGTTAGTATCATCAGCCACTGTCTGCCCTCTCAACTTTTGTCAGACCATTTATGAAAGGTAATTCCATTGGTTGGTAAATGAATTTAGTAGTGCCTCAGTGAACTTCATTGTTATTTGTCAAGAATGTGTCAGGAGTGACTGTGTTTGGAAGAAAGTTTATCCTCTTTGCAGTGGGATATTGAATTCCACAGGTCGTGTTCTCTGACAGTTGTTCAGGTCCATATCCCTGTACCTGAAATGGAGTCAGATAGCACTGATGAGTAAAAGACTTGCTACTGTAGATTCTTTTCCTTTTTTTTTTTTTTGAGGTAGGTTCTCACTCTAGTCCGGGATGACCTGGAATTCATTTTGTATTCTCAGGGTGGCCTTGAACTCATGGCAATCCTCCTACCTCTGCCTCTCGAGTGCTGAGATTAAAGGTGTGTGCCACCACACCTTTAATAGTTGGTGTTTGCTGTCTTTGAAATCTGCCTTAGCAAATTTGTGGCTATTGTTCCTTTTGGATATTTGCAAGTTACTTACATAATAACTGTAAAGTTACTTTGTTTCCAGCATATCAAGTTTAAATGCTATGACTGTTTCAATGTCATTTGGCCTGTCCTGTATTTTTCTTGCCTTGTGGTTTGTGTGAAGTGTCAGCAGCCACCTGATGCTTTGCTATGATGACTCTGGGAACAGCTTTCATCCAGTGCCTTTGTATATGCATTGATGTGCACAGGACTCTGTTCCACAGCTCCAGTGGTAGGGGACAGATGGATGGATGGGCAAAGATGAGTTTTGTTTAGCATATTTAGGTCCTAAGTCTTGATTTTTTTCTTAATATAAAGATAGGGTGTGATCTATACCAAAGAGATGCTTCTTTAAGTATAAGAAAAATATTACTCTTAATGTAGTCTGAAGATCAAAAATCTTAAATGTATAAAAATAAACTTATTATAAGCAAAAACATAGCTGATTGTAATTGTCAGTGGGTTTTGAAAACAAATGGATTCTGACTGACTAAAATGAAATCTAAGACACTGTGTGAGGCTAATAACCTATTTTTTAAATTTTATTTTTATTTATTTGAGAGAGAGAGAGAATGGGCACATCACGGCCTCCTGCCACTGCACACGAATTCCAGATACAAGTGCCACCTTGTGCATGGCTTACAAGGGTGCTAGGGAATCGAGTCGAGTCTCAAACCAGGGTCCTTAAGCTTCACAGGCAAGCGCTTAACTGTTAAGCCATCTCTCCAGCCCAATAACCTATTTTTTGAGCAATTGAAATTTCTTTTGATTTTGACCTGACCATTGAGTGACTTTTAGTAGTCACAGCAAGGACACTAAAGAGTGGGACAAGATATAATGTAGTTTGATTACACTGACAAAACAGGAAAGACTACCTAAAAGCTGTGACAAGAAAGTGTATTTTTTTTTCTTGTGACAGGGTCTCATTCTGTAGCTCAGGCTGGTCTGGAACTATTTAGCATTGGCTGGCATTGAACTTATGACATTGTCTCAGCCTCCTAGTTTAGTGGGATTAATTACAACCATAAACCACTATATATGTATATATTCATATCTTTAAGGCAAGTTGAATCTGGCCACATGAAAACTATAACCTTGCCCTTGAATTCTAAGGAAAGATACTGTAAAGAAAATTTTCACTTTGCTATTTATATCCCTTAGTTTCTGCCTTTATTTTGTTGGATTACATTGTCCAGAAAGATAATGATGTCATCCTAAATGGCCTTCTAAAATACAAATCTTTTGGTTATTGTTTTCACACTAAGAACATTTTCACTCTCCCAAAAATAGAGAAAGAATATCTTTTAATTTTAGGGATGGTGAGACAAGCATTAGCTTTTTAAAGATTAAACATTTTACATGTTCTGACCTTATAGCCTAATACAAGGGTATAGTTTCGTATAAAACCTTTTACCTGGACCAGACTTAACTTCAGCTCTTCAGCAGAGGATTGGTATGGAGACTGAAAGGGTTCTGTTTGTTTTATTCCTCCTCATATTTTTGTGTGGTTTGGATCTAGGTATTACATATCATTGGAGTTCAGCTATAAAATGAATTGCAGAGCTGAAAAAAAAGGACAATTACTAAATCATTATTATACTTTTATATATGCTTCAATGGTGCTTGGACATTATCTATATCAAAGGTGAGATCCCACTTGATTTTTTTTTTTTTTTTTTTTTTTTGGTTTTTTGAGGTAGGGTTTCACTCTGGTCCAGGCTGACCTGGAATTAACCATGTAGTCTCAGGGTGGCCTCGAACTCACGGCATTCCTCCTACCTCTGCCTCCCAAGTGCTGGGATTAAAGGCATGTGCCACCATGCCTGGTTCACTTTGTGTTTTTATAATGGGTCCAGCATAAAGTGGCACGGCCAAATAACTGTAGCTGTACCCCCATCATTATGAAGAGAAATTTTTCTTTTATTATGGAATCTCCTCCTCTATATTAGAAATACATACCCAATATACATGAACGATCAAGGGTGAATGGCTTATGCTTAAATTTGGAATACAATTTCCATCTAGTTTTTGCACTCTGAAAAATTCTTATTTAAGTGAATAAATGTGTAAGGCAACTCTTCATTCCCTTGATCAGCATGTAATACCAACCTGACACTTAGAATTAAATTAGACCAACAAAACTGGATACCTTGAGACTTGAGGGCTGATTATGCTAGAGCTAAGAGTGGGTTTAAACTCTTCCCTTATCCCACTTAAAAAATCTAACTAGGTATAAACTCTCAATTATGAGGAATAGAGGTGTGTCTACAGAGGTGGAGGTGCCCCTTGATGTTCTTCGACAAGGAAACTTAATCCTTTCTTCTGACACACATGGTTGCAATAGAAACTTTCTTTAACTGCCAGTCTGGTTTTAATCTGCTGTTTCTAGCAAGGGTGGATTTTCTGGGAATGTTAAAAAAAAAAGAGGTAAAATTACCAGAACTTACTATAAAAGTGTTGATGAGAAATCAAATATTAAACAAGTGCTCAAATTGTAAGCACAAACATATGTAGATACACAGAGTACATGCTTATAAGTTTGGGACTATGAAAGTTTTTCATTTTAAGTATGTTTACAGACTACTTTGATAATTAATTTATATCTCATTTTTGTAAGTACTTCAGCTTACCCAAATAAGAGCAGAAGTAAAATGTTGCCATTAAAACAGTGGTAGGTCATTTAAACAACACTGTTGGAGAATGAGGGGTTCCATAGGTGAAATTTCTATATAACCAACTTTACCATCATATAATGCTAAATTATAATTACATAACTATAATAAACTTAAAGTATCAACTATTTTATATGAAAACATTTCAAAAGCATATGATTATTTATTAGGGTAAATTGACTAAGATCATTCTCTGAAAACTCTTAGTCACTATTATTAAAAAAAAAAAACATTTGTTAAACTAAGCTAAATACTGATGTAATATGTCCTTTTGAAGATGGTGGCATTTTTCTCATTATTTTCCCAATACCAGAATGCTGTGATAAAAAAGTTAAAAAGCAGATAGAACTGGTTCATTCCTAATAGGTCTAGTGTTTTTTCTGCTGTCAATTGCTAAATGTACAAAAGTCTTATTATTTGTTAATATCAAATTTAGATTTAAAAAATATACTTCATCTGTGCAAGGCACTGTTCTAGGTGCTAGGAGAAACAGTAAGAATGATAACATTTTTATAAAATTTTAAATATTGTGTAGTCCTTGTCCATAGAACCACCAGCTGAGTGACACTCAAGTCACTAAGTCACACTATGGTGTAAAAAACCACATTTTTTTTTTGTTTTTAATGTCTTAAAAGTTTGCAAACAATTTAATTTTAAAAATAATGATATAGAAATGATGATTTCTGGAACTACGTTTTGGACATAATTCCCATTAAAATGTTACCAGGTATATGAGCCCCAGCAGAAGACCAAGAACTACACCTCGAGGAACTAAAGTGACTAGGCTGTTGATGCATCGGTGTCATTTGCTAGGTTTATCCTACAAACATTAGCTAAGTATGTCAGAAGTGTAATCTTGCTTATTTCTAGGGTCATAATATAGTTAATAATAAACCTATAAAAACTAATATTTTGCCTTATACATGAGGACTGAACATTTAAGGCATTTATACAGCTGTATTTTATACACGGTATTTCTCTTCCTCTGACAAGGTCTCTTTATTGGGCATCAACAAATATTTCTTAGGTTTCTCCAATGTCTCTTGGCTACTTTATTTCTAAGATCTTACAGATTCTTTCTGGTACTCTCAAAGATTTTCCTTGAATTCTTTTGCCCAAATTTCTCTTCCTAGCCCCACACTCAGATATGTAGCTAATGTGCTTCACACTTAAGTACTGCACTCACCTTGAATTTAACAAAACAAAAATCAAACTGATTCCTTTCATTGAGGAACTTGACTTCTCATCCCAACTTTATACCTGTAATTATTTCCTTGTTCACTTGTAACTACACAACTGTGCTTTAACTTCACCAGGGCTTTGCAGACAGGATATCTTATTGCCTGTTTTAACTAAATTTGGTCTAATCCTTCTGGATTTCAGTTTCTTAAGAGTGTAGGTATCTCGTGTACAAGTTTCCTCCCACCTCCTCTTGGTAATTTCCCATACCTGTTCCTAAAATGAGTATTACAAAACACAAGTAACAAATCTCTTCCAGTTCTATTTTCACGTCAAGATTCTTAATCTGGGAGTTTCTGAGGTGCACTACTATAATTAACTGAATTAACATTGCTCGTGGCTTAACACAAAACTTTCTTACATCATCTTTTTGCAGCTGTCCCCAGGTCCAGGGTGAAACTCCACAGCCCTAAATACCACCCTCTCCAAACCTCATCAGCATGCACAGCGCTTTCACTTTTATTTGCTACCCATTAAGCTGTACAGTTCTTGAAGGCAACACACACACATAGCCTTGCAGCACTACACTAGACAAAACTGCAGAGCAGCTAAACATGCTACACAAGTCTCTAAGAGCCGTTTACGGTTAAGGTTAGAGAACTACCAAGCTTCATTCCTGGAGAAATTTGTCAAAGCTGCCTCTGGGTAGCTAGGCTCAGAAAGGCAACCTACTCGACCTTCTTACCAAGCTGAAGCGCTACAGTTTATATTCATAAAGAAGATTCTTCCTCAAGGAAACTGACACAAAGGCAAGTGTGGGGAAAACACTAAAGCCTAGCAGCACCTCCTCGATTAGGGCTCTCCGGGAATCCTAGCCACTCCAGCCGCCAGTGCCCGCCCAAAGACCACACGCATGCGCAGCAGGGAAAAGGAGCTGCACGTCAGTCGGCCCGTGAACGCTCCGCCCTTCTCAAGATGGCGCTGTACTCAATGCGGAAGACGCGTGAGTGCTGGCGCTTCATCCGGGCACTTCATAAAGGACCCAAAGGTACCCCAGCAGCCCAGGTAACCCGAGCGGCCCGGCCTTCTGCGGGCTACTCATCCAGCTTTCCTCCCTTCAACTTATTTCTTCCTGCTTCCACTGGAGGGTACTGATCATTCTCTCCGCAGGTCCACTGAGCCTGCCCTCCCTCGCGTAGTGTTGTGATGTCACAAACACGTGATGACTTAAGGCTCCCCTGAGGAGGGAGCGCCCAGCGGCCGCCAGACTTCAAGGCCCCTAGTCTTTCCCAAAATTCTGATCCGCGGTGGTTGCCTAGCAACTCAAGAAGCCGATTCTGGCGAGAGCTTGACATTAGGGGAGAACATAGACGGTCTTCCTGGGACTGGTCACCACCTCGGGGTCCTGTTGCTGGTTTACTCCCCTCTCCTAGCGACGAACCAGGGGCCGGGTTAGAATCTGGGTTCGCGCCGCCTGCTGCCGCTTGCTGCCTCCCTGGCTGTGCCAACTTGCCCGCGCAGGGCAGCGTCCACTCCGCCTTAAGCCTCAGGCTGTCTACATACTTTGGATGGACTCACCTCTGCTGCCTTTACGATATGCTTTCACTCATTCAGACAAATTGTTCCTCGGGCTGTCCCAGAAGTCACCACTTCGACATAGATTATTATGAAAATATATTTTGGGAAGGAAGTTTGAAATTTTGTGATTAGGTAATTTCTTGACACCTTGCATATTGTCAGTAATATATAGGTGTGAAATGAGGATCTCTATATATGAAAAGACCACTATTATGAAGTTAGGTAAACAGGTCCCCGGCTTTTTCTGCCACTTGCTAGCCATGTTACAGAATCAGCCACAGTCTCTTTAAGGTTATTTTCTTTAGCAAATGTTTTCAGCAAAAACAGGTAGAGCTGGTATGATATCATACTTTTCAAGCTTTGGAAAATATATGGCTCTGATTTTGAAGCCATTGAGAGTAAATGAAACTCAAAATGTATGTTCAGCTTGTTTTCCAGTAACTTCATAAATCTCTTAATTTTCTGAACTTCTGTTTTCTTCATTAACATATGATTCTTATAGGATAAAAGACAAAATATATTGGAAAGCTTTGGTCAACAGCCAAGTATTTTAAATTTTATTTATTTTTAATATTTTCATTTATTTATTTGCAAGGACAGAGACAGAGAAAATGGACATGCCAGGGCCTCCTGCCCACTGCAAACAAACTCCAGATGCATGTGTCACTTTGTGCAGCTGGCTTTACATGGTTACTGGGGAATCAAACCTGGAACATTAGGTCTTGTAAACAAGCACCTTTAACCACGGAGTTATTTCTCCAGGCCCTATTTTAAGTTTTATGAATCAATATTAGGCAAGAACTGATTCCCGTTTTGATCATCAAGTTCCGTTTTCCTTAAAGTTTGGGAATTTGATTCTTTGGAAAAAGGCTTAATCATTTAATGAAGAACTCATTCCTGTGTATGCTACCAACCTTCCCCTCATTCCAGACTAAAAAAATGACAATGTCATGTGAATAGAGAACTAGAGAAAACAGAAAAGCAAAATAGAGCCCACTGATGACTACTGAGAAATGTGTATGTCACTCAACCACTTGAAATACTAGAAAAAAGTTTCTTAGATCTCTACTGTTATTTCAGTGGTGTTTGAGAATAGGAAAATTCTTAAAGTTAATAAATTATTTGTTTAGATTGTTTCAATATGTAGTCGGTCTTTCCAGGACAAATTAGTTCTTCAGAACCCTTAATTTAGCTCTGAATAGAGTAAGAAATGTAAAAGCATGTTTTTCTGAAGTGCTATACCACTTTGATCATTTAATGGTTTAAAAGACTTATGAAAGCCCAGGCTGGTGGTATAGGTTTGTAATCCCAGTTTCTCTGGAGGCTGAGGCAGGAAGATCACAAGCTGAAGGCCAGACTGTGGTGCAGAGTTAAGTTCAAAGCCAGTCTTGCCAACTTGGACCCTATCTCAAAATAAAAGTAAGCTGGACTTGTTAGCTCAAGCCTGTGTCTCTAGTCCCCTCACACTTGTAATCCCTGTAACCACTCATGAGGCTCAGGAAGAAGAATCACCACCCTGAGCTACAGAATAAGTTCCATATCAGCCTGGGCTAAAGTGAGACTGTTGAAAAATAAATTAAGAATAAATAAAAAGTAAGAAGGCTGAGCATATAGCTCAGTGAACTGCTTGCCTAGCTAACATAATCCCTAGGTTTAACCCCAAATTCTGTACCACAAACAACAACAAAAACTAATGTAATAGAAAAAGAGACTAAAAAGTCACATTCCAAGTGTGATTATAATATGTTTATACATAAGTGTATATACATTTAAAAAGGCTGGAAGGAAAGAACCACCTAACTTTTTGGTTGTACTTTAATCTTCCTAACTAGTGGATTAAAAGTAATTTACATTTGTTTTAAGCACATGTTTTAAATTGAAGTTATATCACTTTTATAACCAGAAGAAAATTGAAAACATAAATCTTCTTCCAAACCTTTAGTTGGGAATGTTAAGTTTCTTGGAGAGATACTTGTTCTACATTACCATTATTAAAATGGCATTAGAGAAGGACTCCTAAAAATTTATGGTTACTTTTCCTGTGTGTATCTTCTTTTTGTTTCAAAAAACTTTCTTTGAAGTCAAAGGGATTTTGTGAACAGATGCAGAAATATGTGAAGGAAGAACTGAATTCTTAAACCAGATGCATTGGACATTTTTATGACATCTCATAACTTTGGAGAAAACAAAAATTATTTTGCAAGAACATATTACAATAGAAAGAAATATGTTTATCATGTAGATGAGCTTTATCAAAACCAAGAAATAGCTAAGTTACTTGTTATTGGTTTTGGCTATGCACTTGCCCCTGAGATGGAAGCAAAGTAGATGAGCCATAGCATGCTCTGTTAGGAATTGTACTGAACAGAGTACCGTGAGTCATAGGTTTTGGAAATTCTTTTGAAAACATTATCTTCAGCAGGAAGCTTGGAATTGGGGATCTTTAGTTATATCAAATGCAGGCATTTGCTCCTCAAAGCTAGATGTAAATTCATACTGAAAATAGGGACAAAGGGGCTAGAGGAATAGCTAGTGCTTGCCTAGACTGAGAGAGGTCATGGGTTCAGGTGAGAGGAAAAGCAAAAAGAGTAAGTAGGAATAGCAGCATATCAAACCATACTTATTGTGGGGTGTCTATAATTTATATGAACTGGTTTATTTTGTCAGGTGTTGCTTGACAGAAAGCTGTTGAAATCTGAGATGAGAGTAGTCACAAAGTCAGAGGAATGAACATCTGATGTGTTATGTTTAAATTAGACAGAGTATTAGGTAAATTTTTGGCTGTCATCATTGGCCAAGCACAGAATCCATACTTATTTAAGCATTAATTCATATGACTATTATGCAAAGAATGAAATACTGCTGGCTAGATTTTTTACAAGACTGTTTATAATCATTCAGTTGAAGTATAAATTCATTATTAGCTCTCCTTAGCAAAATATAGACAAAAGATAAAGGAATCTTTTTTTTAAAAGTAAACTTATTTTAAAAGGTACTATAGCTGGGCATGGTGGTGCATGCCTTTAATCCCAGCACTTGGGAGGCTGAGGTAGGAGGATTGCTGTGAGTTCTAGGTCAGCCTGAGACTACATAGTGAATTTCAGGTCAGCCCAGGCTAGAATGAGATATTACCTCCAAAACCAAAATAATAATAATAATGTAAGATTTACAACATTGGAACATTAGCTCAGGAAATTTCTATATAGCCTTCACCAATTTTTGTCTATCATAATCATTAACATAATCATAACTATCAAAACAAAAATTTAACATTTATACAGAACTTAAGCTGTAGGCCAAATTCAGATTTCACACTAGTTTTCCCAATCATCATTTTCTTGGTCCAAGAGCAAATTTCTTGGTCCACATTGCATTTAGTTGCCTTGTGTTCAACTTTGTGACACTTTCTTAGTTTTTCATGACTTTGGCACTTTTGAAAAGTACTGGTCATAGCTGGGCATCCGGGAAGCAGGAGTAGGAGAATCACTTAGTTCAAGGCCAGCCTGAGACTACAGAATGAGTTGTGAGTTCCAGGTCAGCCTTGGCTGGAATGAGACCCTACCTCAAAAGGAAGAAAGAAAGAAAAAAAAAGAAAGAAAAAAAGAAAAAAAAAGAAAGAAAGAAAAAAGAAAAAGAGAAAGAAAAGAGTAGGAAAGCAAAGTATTTGTCATTTATTGTTATTTTGTTAAATGTCTCAGTTTTTTTTTTTTCCCCAGTGATTTCTCATGGTTAGACTTGGGTTATGGATTTTGGCAAGAATATACAGAAGAGATACTGTTTAGAACCAGGTGTTAAGGCAAATATTAGCACTTTATTTTAAACATTAGAAATATGCTTTACTTAAGTAACCTGTCCAGGTAATTAATTGTGGAATTGGGATGGTACATTTCACTGTCGGGTTTTACTTCATATTTTGCAGTTAGTGTTTGGTGATGTAGATGTCTGTGATCCTAATGGCATTAAATTGAGGTGCTACCTGTGAGTGTCCCCTTATTTCTTTACTAGTGTTGTCTGGGCATTATGCAGCATCAGCTAGTCAGCATGGAGGGCTTCTGCTTCTACTACAGCTAGCTGGGAGTTTTGATAGTTGCCAACTGTGCCAGTTTGACCAGACTATTTCATCTCTGAATCACTCTATCACATCTTTTAACCTCAAGAGATACTGACCATTTGTTTAACATTTTATTTATTTACTTATTTGAAAGAGAGAGAAAGAGAAAGAGAGAGAGAGATAAAGAATGGGCATGCCACGGCTTTTTGCCACTGCTAAAGAACTCTAGATGCACGTGCCACTTGTTGCATCTGGCTTTACGTAGGTACTAGGAATCAAACCTGGACCAGCAGGCTTTGCAAACAAGTGTCTTTACCCCCTGAGAAATCTCTCCAACCCATGTCCATTTGTTTAAAACGCCTTTTGGGTTAGTCACCTATGTGAACTGACTTAGCTTATATAAATACAACTATTTCAGTTCTTTGAAAAATATTTCTGGGAAGCTTATAAAAACTACTGAAAGTGCCTGCTGAAAATTCAGAGAAGAATAGTAGATAAATATAAAGATTTATACTAGCATCTCTTTGGACAGCCATAAGCAGGAAGTTCTAAAAAAACCTGATGCTGTTGATCTCCAAATTCACGTTGCAGAATTGTCTACGGAAAGAAGTTGATGTATACGTATTTATATATGTATGTGTTGATGTATATACAATATATATTTTTTATTTCTCTTGGAAAGAGAAATAACATTTAGCTCTGTGCTATGCAAACCACATTTTACTCCTTTCAACAATCTTGTCTTATTCTACCCATTTTATAAATGAGGACAGTAAAACTCAGAGAGATTGGGTAATTTTCCCAATTCTCAGAGCTGGTACAGAGCAGAGCCAGGATTCAAACCAGCTTTGTCTCTGTATTTTCTATGTGATGAGGAGTCCTATCAAATGTACTATTACAGAAATCCTGTTAGATAAACCTGATCAAAGCTGAGCTTTTTCTGACTTAAGAAGTAGAGGAATATCTACAGCCCTGTTTATTTGATTGCTCTCTTCCTCCTACTCTGCTGCCAGACATACAGCCCAAGTGCCTGAAATAATTCCATCCACTCTTGGTTTCTTAAGACATAGTTTGGAAGCTTCTTCATCTTCCTTAAATAAGTGACTTTGTTGATTGGGAGCATAAAATAAGTATATTATTTTGCTGCCTATAAATTGGAGAATTTATTGTGATTATATATGTTATATATATACATACATATATATAAGTATGTATATATTTCATAATGAAAATACAATATTTATATTGTGTATCTTAAACAGCATGAGCACAGGCAATAATAACCATCAGGTAATTTTTGTTTCTTCCCTGCTCTTTCTTTTTTTCTTTTTTTTTCTTCTTTTTTCTTTTCTTTCTTTTTTTTTTCCAAGGTAGAGTCTCACTGTAGCCCAGGCTGACCTAGAATTCACTATGTAGTCTCAGGGTGGCCTTGAACTCACTGCGATCCTCCTACCTCTGCCTCCTGAATGCTGGGATTAAAGCTGTGTGCCACCACACCCGGCTCTTTTTCTTTCTTATAGTATAGCAGGTACTTTCTCATTGCTGGGATAACAATATCCAACCAGAAGCAGCTTATTGAATGAAAGGGTTTGTTTTGGCTTACAATTTCCAGGGAAATTTCATCATGGTGGGGAAAACATGGCAGAGCTGACAGCCAGGGCACCTCTTCTTGTCACATCCAGTGAGAGGAATCAGCAAGTACCTAGCACTGGCAATGGGTCTGCACTATAAAGATCCAAGGCCCACCTCCACTGATACCTCCTCCAAGGCTCTACCTCCCAAAGGTCCCACCAGCTGGAGATTAAGTATGAGGCAATGGGTGACATTTCACCTTCAAACTACTTCATACAGCTCCCTCCAATATGCTATGCTCATTTTTGTGCACAAAGACAATACTTCAGACTTATATCTTTGTCTCTGTACCCTGCCTGACCTCAAGCCTTCTCACAAAGAGCACTTGCTCTCATTTGGCCTTTGACTTTAGTGTGTACTAGGTGTTTTTCTTCTAAACACTGTAAAGCCTGTCTTCCTCTTAAATTTTTTTGTAGAAAAAAATTTGGCATAGAAACTGCTCAGCTATAGTGTGGGATACAAGATGCAGTTGATAATTTATAGGTATACAGACAGCCCACTGACTCCAGCTTGATTTAATTTAACTGTGCCCAGGCACTTACAGATTTTACTCTCTATAAATTCTTAGTAATATTCTGCCTTTTCTTGCCAGTCAAGAACATGATACTTTTTTTTTTTTTTTTAACTTTCCTGCTTACTGAGCAAGGTTGGATCTAGGTCACTGCAGTACCCCATCATTTGAGCAGTGTTGGTTCTCTGATCAGTTACATCCTTAGCTCTTTTTTTCTAACATTTTATTTATATATGTGCAAGGGGAGAGAGGGTGAGGAATGTGCATGCTAGGGCCTTTTGCCACTACAAACCAACTCTAGACACATGTGCTACTTGGTGCATCTGGCTTTACGAGAGTACTGAGGAATTGAACCCAGGCCATCAGGCTTTGCAAACAAGTGCCCTTAACCACTGTGCCATCTGTCCAGCCCCATAGCTCTCTTTTCTTAGCATAGTGATCCTTGTTTCTCTTGAACTACATCCATTTTCAGTGGAGAAGTATCTGTTTGGCTAACAAACTGCCTTTAAAAAATATTTTATTTTATTTATTTATTATTTATTTATTTGGGAGAGAGAGAGAGATACAGAAATAGGCAGGTAGAGAGAGAGAGAATGGGCATGCCAGGGCCTCCAGCCACTGCAAACGAACTCCAGATGCGTGTGCCCCTTGTGCATCTGGCTTACATGGATCCTGGAGAATCAAGCCTTAAATTGGGGTCCTTAGGCTTCACAGGCAAGCGTTTAACCGCTAAGCCATCTCTCCAGCCCCAAACTGCCTTTTGACTGGCTCTTTGCCTCCTAAAGAGCAGAGTCAAGCCACTGTGGTGTCTAACCCATGAGGATTCTTACTACCACTTCCACATGCCTTGCTGACTATGCTAGGACACCAATTAGCATTCCAGAGTATCCATTTCTCCTTCTTGTTACAGTGGTAATTCATTACAGTGTCAGACACCTCCACTGAAAGATCCCTGAATGACCTTGATTAGGGTACTGCTTCTTCTAGTTTATGAGAATAATTATAGATTTTTTTCAGCAAAGCAGTTGTAAATATAAATAAAGTAACAAATCTCATTGTAAACCTTTTCAAGTAGAATGTGTTCCCTGCATTAATAATATCCTGTTCTAATATGACACTTTGTACTTTCCAAAATATTTCATGTATTCCCAATTAATATTGAGTATAACATACACTGTTTCACTACTTAGCTATCCAAAAAAAAAAAAATTCTGATTAAACTTCCAATGTATCTTTTCTCTCTCCCTCACTCTCACTCTCTCTGTTTTAACTAATTCTAAAATGATGATGAATGTAAGTAAAAATCAGTGTCCTTTCAAGTATTAATACAGTGGCTTTTAGTTTATTTGTATTAAAAATAAGTTGATGCTTAATTTATTGTTTGGGCCCAGGTTTGATATGGTTGTGATAATTTCAGTTATTACCTAACAAATAATGGAGGGATGTAATAATAGCAAACATTCATTGGCTGCTTACCATGTATAGTTTTTAATCATTTGGCATGCATTAGCTCTTAATTACTCACAACCCAATGATTTGTGTAGATGAGAATTATTGAGGATATAATTTATCCAATGTCATACAACTGACAAGTGTCAGAGGCAACATATAAATCCAAGTATCTTGATCCCCAACCTTGAACACAGAAAATGGTAGAAAATTTCAAAACAAATCACACATACTAATTTGCTGATAATTGCCTTAAAACTCTTAAATCTATTCTATGAAAGCCACTTATATATCTCACCATTATATGTAGAGTAGAAATTATAATTCATCTTTTGTTGTTTCTGTCCTTGCAATATTATTTGGCTGGATTAATTATGAAGAAGGAGCAAAGCTGTCTTAGAAATTTATCTTAGTGTCTCTACTTGGCTACTGCCAATAAGATTGCCTTGAATATAGCAAAGGCTTTTAAAATACTAGTCTCTAGGTGCAAGTAGGAAGTTATAGTTCTCTATAGGCTGTAGCTGAAAGGTCAGTTTTGACAGAGCCCTGTGGGTGGAGAGGAGGTAGTAAGTGCTGAAGCTGATAGATGATCAGGGATCTTTGTCTAGTTTGTACTTAAGAGTTTATGGCTACGGTACTTTCTTCAAGAAGCAGTAGAAGTACTAAGTGGGAAGGCATGAGAGTAAAGTAATTAGTGTTGTAGGCTGCTACTGCAAGGGATAAGCAAATATTTTATTCTAAGGGATTCTTATTTGATGGAGTTCTTAAATAGGTCTTCAGTTCATTAATTAAAGATTATTAAAATGAATGATTTCCCTTGTACCTTAATTGGGATGCTGAGGAACAGCATTAAAGAGACTTGTTTTATACACTAAAAGGCTTCTTATGCCTTTTCCTCATATTCCTCACAAGTAGAGTCTGTGTGTATTCTATTTTGCATTCATTCATATTCCTCTTTACTTCCTATGTTACTCTGAACCCCTTCTGGAAAGCAGAGGATAATAATGAAGGGGAATAAATCTATTTGCTCAAATCCCTGCTTTGGATTCTTGTCCTAATAAGGGAAAATGGTCTAAGCAGCCAGTTTTTTTTTTAAAAAAAATGTTAGGAAAGAAAAAAGGGCTCTTGGGATAAGTATACAGTAGAAAGTGAGTCACAAGGCAGATAATAAGGGCCAGACCATTCTGGTACTTTTATCAGTCCTGGAGAGAGAGAGAGCCAGGTTGTCCTTGTCATGCATTCTAGTTACCTGGCCATTTTGGTAGAGAAAGAAAATACTTTCCTGCCAGCAATGTCAGCTTGTCCACTGGCTGATCATTTTCTAGGCACCTCATATAACTAACTGAAGCATGCAGGCTCTATCACATTAGGAAGGTAATATGTAAAGGATAAGCATTCATATGAACAACATATTTGGCATCTTAAAGCTAAATGAACACATACTTCTTTATGTCTTACCCAGTTGTTCATTAAAAAGAAGCATGGTAAAGAAGGTATATGGATATTTACTCAGACAATTGGCTTTACCACATTGTGTGATATTAGACAAGTTATTTGACTTCACTAAACTTTAGCATTCTCATTTGAAAAAATAAAAATTTGCTGGTAGTCATCACATTGTTGGGATTTTAAGTGGATTTAAGATTCTGCCATAGGTATAAAGTCCCTTGGCCGATGCTAAGTACCTGGTAGCTCTTCTGTGTTTGGTAATGATTTTTTCTATATTAAAATGTATTTCTGCTGAGCAACTTTTTTCTCCTCTACCCTTATAAATCTTAACAGGAGTCTTCCTATCACTATACTATCCTTCTCCTGCCCTAGGATCCTGACCAGGTTAATTTCCCTAAAACAGAGTTGTAATTATATTGTCCCTTTGGTTGGAAACCTTTGGAAAGTTCTCCTCAAGTCTACAGTCCTTATAGGCTAACATTCAAGACTTGTTTCTATAGGCCATTGCTGTTAAGGTGGATATTTTGTCCTGGGTTTCATATTTCCTTTTGCTCAGAGCTATTTCCTTTTACTTTTTTTGTTAATGCTTCTCTTTCTCTTTCCTTCTCTGTGCATGTTCAACATGTGTGGGCATATGTGTGTGCAAGAGCATTTGGATGTGTGTGCATGTGGAGACCAGAGGTCTCTCTCCATCTTTATTTTTTGAGACAAGGTCTCTTCTTGGACCTGGGGTTTACTAATTTTACTAGTGTAACTAGCCAGCAAGCCCTTTGGATCCTCCTGTCTCTGCCTCCCCCAGACTGGAATTAGAGATATGTGTCATCATTCCTGTGGATACTGGCAGTCTGAACTCAGGTCCTCATGCTTGCTTGGCAAGCACTTTACTGATGGAGCTATTCTGCTAGATAATGGTGTGACCTCTTTTTGAAAATATATTTCCTCTTATCCTTATCTTTCTCTATTCCACCATTTAAAAAATTTTTGGTTTTGTTTTTTATTATAGGATCTCACTGGGTAGCCCAAGCTAGGCTCAAATTTACAGTCCTCCTGCCTCTGTTCCCCAAGTACTAGAATTACAGGCATGCATATGATGCCTGGCTATTCTACCACTCAAAAAAAAAAAAAAAAAAAGAGTACAGCTTTTGCATATCAATCATTCCTTAAGAAAATGATTTGAAGCAAACAGCAGAAGCAAATCTAATATAAAGTTTCCATAAAATGTTCTGAAGCTGGAGATGATTATTCTCATTTTGAAACAGTGTGAGACAATGTCCCTGTCTAAAGGAATAAGCACACCATTCTTTATATTCTGGCTGTGTTTACAGGCATCTGTTTCAAGGCAGATTGAAGAGCATATTCTTGTTGTTTAGAACTTTTTTGAATACCAGAGAAGAAAGCAATTCAGTATACCTCCCTTCACAGGTGAGCTCAGTGTTCAGACCTTGCCAGACCCCCTCCTGGATGCCCCCACCTGTCACATTGTTCCTGTTGAGGACTAGGTATATGTGTGAGAAATGAATTATTACCAAATCTTGAGTATTACGATTCCTATAATAGAAAACCCCAGTAAATATATTTTAATTTTTTTTTGTTTATTTTTTATTTATTTGAGAATGATAGACAAACAGAGAGAGAGGGAGGTGGCTAGATAGAGAATAGGCATGCCACCGCCTCCAGGCACTGCAAGTGAACTGCAGATGCATGCACCACCTTGTGCATCTGGCTTATGTGGGTCCTGGGGAATTGAGCCTTGAACCAGGGTCCTTAGGCTTCACAGGCAAGTACTTACTCACTAAGCCATCTCTTCAGGCCCCCCATAAATATTTAATGAGTGAATGAAGTCAGTGAAAAACAAAATCAGTGAGCTCACACATTGGAAAGTATACATTGATATCAAGCATATTACTGAATAGAAATCTCATTTTTTTTTTTTTCGAGGTAGGGTCTCACTCTAGTCCAGGCTGGCCTGGAATTCACTATGTAGTCTCAGGCTGGCCTTGAACTCATGGCGATCCTCCTACCTCTGCCTCCCAAGTGCTGGGATTAAAGGTGTGTGCCACCACGCCCAGCATGAAATCACATATTTTTAAACTTTTTATTGGCAGCTTCCGTAAGTATAGACAATAAACCAAGATAATTCCCTTCTCCACTCTCCCCCTCTCACATCCACCCTCATTGAATCCCCTCCCCCTTCCGATTAGTCTCTCTTTTGTCTTGATGTCATCATCTTTTCCTTGTGTAGGTAGTGTGTCAGGCACTGTGATATCATGCATATCAAGGTCATTTTGTGTCTGGAAGAGTGCATTGTAAGCAGTCTTACCCTTCCTTTGGCTCTCACATTCTTTCTGCCACTTCTTCTACATTGGACCCTGAGCCTTGGAGGGTGTGAGCCTTGGAGAGATGTGTCAGTGCTGAACTCTCCACTGTCACTTATTCTCAGCCCCATAGTAACTTATGAGTCATCCCAGTGATCATCATTATCTTTAAAGAGAAGCTTCTCTAACCAAAAGAGAGAGTACTATGTGGGTATAAACATTTTTTGTTTGTTTGTTTGTTTTGCGATGTAGGGTTCTACTCTACCTAGGCTAATGTGGAATTCTCTATTTACTCTCAGAGTGGCTTCAAACTCACAGCGATCCTCCTACCTGTGCGTACCGAGTGCTGGGATTAAAGGCATGTGCCACCATACCTGGCTCAGGTATAAACATTTTAAAAAGTCTTTAGAGGGCAGTTTGGTGGAAATAATGCATACATTTAGCCATGTATTTAATTATGTACGATGTTCAATATTTGTTGCAGTTAAACAAGTAGCATTATTATTTAACATATGCAGATATTTATGCTAATGAACGATAATTTAGTGCAGTGATTTTTCCAAGAAGGCTATGGATTTCTAACCATTGCTATAACTGATTTTTTTAATGTATAATTTTATTATTGACAATTTCTATCCTTACAAACAATAAACTATGATCGTTCCCTCCCCTTCCCCACTTTCCCCTTCACAACTCCATTTCTCATCATATCCCCTCCCTCTCTCTGATAGTCTCTTTTTTATTTTGATATCATTGTCTTTTTCTCCAATTATGAGGGTCTTGTGAAGTTATTGCTAGGCATTGCGAGGTCGTGGATATCGAGGCCAATTTCTGTCATTTCTTTTCATTCATTCATTCATTCATTTCATTTCATTTCATTTCATTTCATTTCATTTCATTTCATTTCAGTTGCATTAAAAGGAGTCTTACCTTTCCTGTGGCTCTTACATTCTTTCTACTACCTCTTCCGCAATGGACCCTGTGGTGGTTTGATTCAGGTGTCCTCTATAAACTTAAGGGTTCTGAATGCTAGGTCCCTAGCTGATGGAGATTTGGGAATTAATGCCTCTTGGAGGCAGAGTATTGTTGGGGGTGGGCTTATGGGTGTTATAGCCTGCTCCCCCTTGCCAGTGTTTGGCACACTTTCCTGTTGCTGTTCATCTTATGTTGGCCAGGGGGTGATGGCCACCCACTGCTTATGCCATTGTTTTCCTGGCCATCATGGAGCTTCCCCCTTGAGCCTGTAAGCCAACATAAACCTCTTTTTCCCCACAAACTGCTCTTGGTTGGGTGATTTCTACCAGCAATGCAAACCTGACTGCAACAGAAAAGTGTACCGAGAGTGGTGTTGCTGCTAGACACCTGACTGTGTGGCTTTGGCCTTTTGGAGCTGATTTTTAAGAGGAATGTGGAAGGATTTGAAACCTTGGCCTAAGAGATGCCTTGCAGTGCTGTAAATACAGCTTGATGGACTATTCTGGTCAGAGTTGAAAGACCTGAATGCAGTAAGAACTATGAACTGTGAGGTTTGGCTTATGAGGGTCAAAAGGAACTTTGTTTGGATTGGGCTAGCGGTTTGCGTGAGAGGTTTGATGTTATGCCTGTGTCCTGGGAAGCTGTGCAGGGTTGCTTTGTGTAGAAATGAACTGGTGTGAGCAGAGGAATATGGCACAGAAAAAAATGAAATCTTGGGGCCTAAACTGCGGCCCGTTCACCTGCAAATTGTTTGAGAGATTACAACCATTGACATTGGGCCAACTGACTTGCTCTGAGGCAACAGGAAGAATGTAGACTCTTTTGAAGGGGCCTGAGTGTTCAAAGGAGTGTCCTGTTCTTCAAAGTCTGCTTTATTCCCCCCGGATTAACAGATTGGCACTTTACCTATCTTATGGAATATAAGAAATGCAGGAAAGAGAGGGTCATTGAGTTTGCAATGTGGTCTTGTGTTTTGGAAATGGCCTTGGGCACTGTGAAGCAGGTTTGCTGGATGCCTGCCTGCATGTAGATCCCATGGGGCCATGAGGATGGACCGTGGGTTGCAGTGGAGACCCAGTGGAGATACTGGAACCATGAGATGGCTGACAAGGAGAGCTGCCAGCCTCAGATGAAGTTTTCCAGGACTGTGAGTAGCCTAGCTGAAGGGGTGGAATTGGACCTCCAGAGACTTGTTGCTGGTTAGAATTATCAGACTTGGAGATTTGTCACTGACTAGTTGTTGGACTTGGAATTACAGAGTTTGATGTTTGCCCTTGTTGTTTTAAATCTTGTATTGGTTGAATATTTCTTTGCTTTGCTCAGTGCCATCCTTTGCAGTGTGAAGTTTATTCTGTGTCATTATGGGTTTTGGGGGGGATTTTTTTGGTATTATGGCTCAGTTTAAAGACCTTGGATTATGGGGATGTATGAACATCATTGGAATTGATAAAAACTATGGGGACTTTTAAAGTTGGATGAATGCATTGCATTTTACATCATGGATGGTTATCAGTTTATGGGGGCTAGGGGTGGAATATGGTGGTTTGATTCAGGTGTCCCCCATAAACTTAGGTGTTCTGAATGCTAGGTCCCTAGCTGATGGAGATTTGGGAATTAACGCCTCTTGGAGGCAGAGTATTGTTGGGGGCGGGCTTATGGGTGTTATAGCTGCTCCCCCTTGCCAGTTTTTGGCACACTCTCCTGTTGTCCACCTTATGTTGGCCAGGGGTAATATCCACCCACTGCTTATGCCATCGTTTTCCCTGCCATCATGGAACTTCCTCCTTGAGCCTGTAAGCCAAAATAAACCTCTTTTTTCCCACAAGCTGCCCTTGGTAGGGTGATTTCTACCAGCAATGTGAACCTGACTGCAACAGACCCTGAGCCTTGGAGGGTGTGATAGAGATTTTTCAGTGCTGGACAATCCTCTGTCACTTCTTCTCAGCACTATGTTGCATTTTGGGTCATCCCAGTGGTCACTGCCATCTGAAAAGAGAAGTTTCTCTAACCAAAAGTGAGAGTAGTATCAATATATGAATATGAACATTAAGTGTAGCGCTTACTGGGCTGCATTTAACCAGACAAGAGCAAGTTTTATACCCCTAAGGCTCATGATCTTCCATGCCATAGGCTTTTGATTAGGTTTTTAGTACCAGACATGTATTCCCTCCCATAGAGCGGGCCTCCAGTCCAATTAGAGAGCAGTTGGTGTCCCCTAGAGCAGACATGCCCACTATCACACCCGTTTAGTCATTTGGCCTGCCTGGCCAAACTTGGGGCTTCTAGTGTCCATTGTTCTCACCATTTATGACTTCTGTTTCCCATAGGGCTGCAAGCAGTGCAGCTTTTTCTAGCTTTCAGTCAGTTGGTCTATAGGGAAGAGGTTTTCAGTTCAGCACCAGCTTGATTTCTCAGTGACCTTTCCATCCAGGCATGTGAGGTCTTCAGCAATAGGTCTTACCATCTGTTTCTCAAGGGAAACCAAGGACCTTGGCAATAGCCTGTAATGTTTTAGAGGCAACAGGGACTTGCCTGGTCAACAACTCACTGGAAGGTATCTTATCTCTTGCACTGAAAATTTTCTAGTAACACTCTATGGTTTCTGGATTAGCTATTATCCAAAAAAATAGGTTTTCATGTATGTTATTCAGAATATCTTGAATTTTGATTGACCCTCCCCCACCTTTCTTTTACTCCATCCCTTCCTTTGGCCTCGCTTAGGCCATTCCACTCCCTGTAATCTGGTCTTCTACTTATATATACAATACCATCCCCTTAAGTCCTTCTCTCTCCTCCCTCCCTTAAAGCCTTTTTCTAGCTTACTGGCCTCTCTTACCAGTTTTTGGTTCCTGCTCACACACAAGTGAAGCTACATTTGTAGCTAGGATCCACATGTGAGAGAGAACATGCAACGTTTGGCTTTCTGGGCCTGGGTTACCTCACTTAATATAATCCTTTCCAGATCCATCTATTTCCCTGCAAATTTCATAATTTTAGTTTTCTTTACTGCTGAATAGAACTCCATTGTGTAAATGTACCACATCTTTATTATCCATTTATCTGCTGAGGAACATCTAGGCTGGTTCCATTTCCTAGCTATTATGAATAGACCAGCAATAAACATGGTTGTACACATAAGGTAGTGAGAAGAGTCATTAGGATATATGCCTAGGAGTGTTATAGCTGGATGATATGGCAGGAACCTCCACAATGTGATAGGTGGGGGCATCCAGGGGCCTGGGGGACAGTGGACACCCTTGTCTTTTTCCTGAATTTAGTGGAAAAACTTCAAGTTTTTCCCCATTTAGTATTATGTTGGGTGTAGGTTTGTCATAAATAGCTTGTATTATATTGAGATATGTTCATTATATTCCCAGTTTCTGTAGGAATTTTAACTTGAAAGGATGTTGGATTTTGTCAAATGCCTTTTCTGCATCTATTGAGATGATCATGTGATTTTTGTCCTTCAATCCATTTATATAGTGTATTACATTTATGGATTTGCATATGTTGAACCATCCCTGCATCTCTGGGATAAAGCCTACTTCGTCAGGGTAAATAATCTTTCTGATATATTCTTATATTCTGTTTGCCAGCATTTTTTTGAGAATTTTTGCATCTATGTTCATGAGGGAGACTGGTTTGAAATTTCCTTTTTTTGTTCTGTTTTTGTCTGGTTTTGGCCTCAGGGTGATGTTGGCATCATAGAAGGAGTTCAGTACAATTCCTTCCTTTTCTATTTTATGGAAAAGTTTGAGAAGCAGTAGTGTTAGTTCTTCCATGAAGATCTGGTAAAATTCACCAATGAATCCATCTGTGACTGGACTTCTTTTTTAGTTGGGAAACTTTTTAAAACTGCTTGGCTGTCTGTACTTATTATAGGTCTATTTAAATGGTTTATCTCATCTTTATTTAATTTTGGTAGGTCATATGAGTCAAAGGAATCATCCATTTCTTTCAGATTTTCAAACTTAGTGGCATATATATATTCTTACAGTATGTTCTTATGATTTTTTTGAATTTCTTTGGTGCCTTTTTCATCTCTAATTTTATTAATTTTTGTGTCCTCTCTCTTTCCTGGTCCAATTTGCTAAAGGTTTCTCAATCTTGTTTATCCTTTCAAAGAACCAACTCTTTGTTCATTGTTTCTTTGGATTTTTTTTTTTTTTTGGTTTCTAATTCATTAATTTCTGCCCTAATCTTGATTTATTTCTTCCCATCTACTGAGTTTTGGTTTGCCTTGTTCTTCTTTTTCCAAGGACTTAAGGTGAAGCATTAAATTGTTTACTTGTGAACTCTCTAATTTCTTAATATAGGCACTTAAAGCTATAAATTTCCCTCTTAGGAATGCCTTTATTGTGTCCCAAAGGTTTTTGTTATGTTTTCTTCTTTGATTACTTTGATTTCTTCTTTGATTTCTTTGAGTATAGATAAAATCATTTTTTAAAGTCTTTATCAAGTATTTCATCTAAAACAGTCTCATTGAGTGCCATTTCTGATGGATTTATAATTTTTGGTGGGATTGTATTGTCTTGATTCTTTCTGTTTCCTGTGTTATAATGTAGTGCTTTTTGCATCCTTAGTTGATTTGATCTTGGGTTTCCTAATTATCTATGGTGTTCTTAGACTTGGAAATCCAACTTAATGTACTTCACAGTAGGAGTTTAAGGTGCCAAGTGTAGCTCTTGTACTCCAATCCAACCACAGAAGTTATCCTAGGTGTTGAGTTTGCCTGTTATTCAAGTATTCTAGTGTGCTGGGTGGAGCAGTTTACTGTCAAAATTCTAAAATTTAGCTAGGCATTATGCACATTTAATAAAACCAGTGCAGAATATGCAAATGTGGTGACTGAAACAAACAGATAACCTTATAAAGCCAAAATCCCTAAGGGTGTGGATTGCTCTAAGCCCTTAATCCTGTCTGCTGGGAAGTTGAGATTTCTGTTCTGAAATGGGTTCCAGGTCAGCCTGGGTCTGAATCAGGCCCTGTCCTGGCTGGTGTGAGGATCCTTGTGGGCTGCAAGCCCCTCCTTGGGATTCTGGTCTCTCCTGCTTCTCCACTGTGGCCAATATAATCTATTTACCTTCACTTTTCGGAAGAAAGTGTATTTTGGTGTGGTTTTGCTTAAATCCCTCCCTAGGCTGGTTTGGTGTGACTCCTATGGAGCCATCTTACCTGGAAGTCTGTAACTGAATTTTACTTTTACACCAGTCTTGATTTTATTTTTTACAAGTACTTCTAATTATACTATGAATTATATTATACTGAATTTATCTCCCTATATAGAACAATATAGATTAAAAGGAAAATTGATATTTGAACATAGTACTTCAAGGTCATCTATCTAGTTCCATTAAAAAACATGCTGCATTATCTGTATAATAGCTAATATTGTGTTTTGTTAATATAATTAAGGATTTTCTTTCTTCATTTCATGAAGGGAATTAAAGCTCATTTAATAATTGTCTTTTTTCCTCACTCAATTACCCATTTCACGTCATTTAAAGGAACTAACTGAGCCAGGCCTAGCAGCTCTGCTTTACAGATATTGGCTTTACAGAATGGCTATTGGCACTGAAGATTAACTACAGTGAGGCAAGAGGTGAGAAAGTGAAGATTTAAAAAAAAATTTTTGTTAATTGACAACTTCTATACTTACATACAAAAAACCCATGATATTTCCCTCCCCTCCTCCATTCCCCTTTAGAACTCCATTCTCCGTCATATCCCTTCCCTCTCTCCATAAGATTTCTTTTTTGAAGAGCTTGCTTGTGCAGGAATTGTCAGAGAAGGTGAAGGGAGCTGTAAAAATTGCCTGACTAAGCAAACTTTGTGGATGTGGAGTCTGGATGGAGGCAAAGAGCAAAGAAAGATGGAGAGGTTGAAAACAAAGGCTAGAGGAACAGAATGGACAGAATGAATTGTATTAAAAGGGGATTTATTGGATTAGCTTACACAGTCCAGCAATAGCAGGTTGCAGGTCCGAGAGTGAAGAAACCCGGTAGCTGCTCAGTGCACGAGGCTGGAGGCCTCAGCAGTCCCAATCCGGCACTGAAGGCCTGGAGGCTTCCTGGAGAGACACTGCTCTTCAGTCCACCCTGGTCTTCAGTCCACACTGGAGAGCAGCAACACCAAGCAGCAGGTACCAAGCAGAAAACACCAAGCAGCTAGTAGCACCAGCAGCCAGGTGGGAGAGAGAGAGCCTTTCTTCCCAGAGCTCCTTTTTATCAACCAGCCCCCTCCTCCAAGAGGGGCCGCCCACTCTGGGCCGCCCACTGTGGGGGAAGGCTTACCCCTGGGGGCAGGATTCTTCCTTTAGTTAATCCTTCCTAGAGGCAGCCTCAGAAACACACTTATGAGGAATGTCTGTGGATTCCTAAACAAATCAAGTTGACACAAACTTAACCATCACAAGTCCACCCCTTGTCAACTTGACACCAAACCATATATCTTTACATTCTACTTAATTTCCAAATGAAGACAGTAACAAGGTCATAATTCCGCCTAACATGATATAACTATCCCTCGTACAACCGAAACGCACAATCATCCCCCCCCACACACAAAGCAAGTTCCTTGAGGAAGGCTTAGTCTCATATAACAAGTCAAATATAAATTCAACAGTGGTTAACTAGCAATATGATCTTAATCAGTATTAATTACCTAATAGAGAAGTAGAGGAAGAACAAAACATCTTAATATTAGTATACATATGTACAAACACTCTTAACAAGGTAAGACAGGAACACTCATGGCAATTACAGACCACGTTTTTGTAACTGGTCTCGTGGCCTTAGCTGGTATTTGTTACTGCCTTCTTCTACTACCCATTCAGTATTTCCTCCACCTTCAGCAAGCACCTCAGCAGGTCTTGGTTCTTTACCTGGAGGGGTGACCCATACCTTCATTCCTGAAGGATCTGGGCCATTTATCACACTGCCTTGATTGGGTTGTTGCAGTTGTCCATTGACTTTGATAACAGGGCATGGTAACACCAAGAGACGCCCTAGAGAATCTCCAGCACTCCAGACATACTCTTCCTTACCTCCATTGTGGAGGAGCAGTCCAATTTCACCCTGGTAATCTGGATCAATTACCCCTGCTAACACTGTAACTCCTTTCTCAGCCTGTGCACTCAAGGGCATCAGGAGCCCAAAGTGGCCAGGGGGAAATCTCAGCTTCCAGTTCAATGGAATGTTCTTTGTGCCTCCTGGCGAAAGCACTCCCCCCTCTGGAACCAAGACCTCTAGGCCAGCAGAGCGTAAGGTTGTGGGTACAGGAAGCAAAAATTTGGCTAATGGGTCACTTGGGGTGATGGTAAGTGGTACCATTCCCATTTCCACCCCTTGATTCCTGGACCCGTGAATCCGGGCTATAGGAGAAACAGCACCATATATAGGACGCTGATTCAGAGCATATACAGCCTGCTGGAGGACACGCCCCCAGCCCTCCAAGCTATTGCCACCTAGTTGGCACTGCAGCTGTTTCTTTAAAAGGCCATTCCACCGCTCTATCAAGCCAGCTGCTTCAGGGTGGTGGGGCACATGGTAAGACCAGTGAATTCCATGATCATGAGCCCACTGCTGTACTTCCTTGGCTGTGAAGTGAGTTCCTTGGTCAGAAGCAATGCTGTGTGGAATTCCATGACGGTGGATAAGGCATTCTGTAAGCCCACGGATAGTAGTTTTGGCAGAAGCATTACGTGCAGGAAAAGCAAATGCATACCCAGAATAAGTGTCTATTCCAGTAAGGACAAAACGCTGCCCTTTCCATGATGGTAGAGGTCCAATATAGTCGACTTGCCACCAAGTTGCTGGCTGGTCACCCCGTGGAATACTACCATATCGGGGGCTCAGAGTTGGTCTCTGCTGCTGGCAGATTTGGCACTCAGCAGCAGCCGTAGCCAGGTCAGCCTTAGTTAGTGGAAGTCCGTGTTGTTGGGCCCATGCATAACCTGCATCCCTGCCACCATGGCCACTTTGTTCATGGGCCCATTGGGCAATGACAGGGGTGGCTGAGGAAAGAGGTTGACCACTGTCCACAGAACGTGTCAGCTTATCTACTTGATTATTAAAGTCCTCCTCTGATGAGGTCACCTTCTGATGAGCATTAACATGGGACACAAGTATCTTTATATCCTTTGCCCATTCAGAGAGCTCTATCCACATACATCTTCCCCAAATGTCCTTTTCACCAATTTTCCAATCATGCTCCTTCCATGTCCCGGACCATCCTGCCAAACCATTGGCCACAGCCCAGGAATCAGTGTATAACCGCACATCTGGCCATTTTTCTTTCCAAGCAAAATGCACAACCATGTGTACTGCCCGTAGTTCTGCCCATTGTGAAGACTTCCCTTCACCACAGTCCTTCAGAGTTGTCCCAGAAAGGGGCTGTAACGCTGCAGCTGTCCACTTCTGGGACGTGCCCGCATAGCGTGCTGAACCATCTGTAAACCATGCCCTGGTCTTCTCCTCTTCAGTCAACTGATCATAGGGCACACCCCATGATGCCATAGGTGCATGCTTGGGGACAGAAGGCATTGAAACAGGAGTAGCAACCATAGGCATTTGGGCAACCTCCTCATGTAACTTACTTGTGCCTTCAGGGCCTGCTCGAGCCCGATCACGGATATACCACTTCCACTTGATGATGGACTGCTGCTGTGCACGTCCAACTTTATGGCCTGGTGGGTCAGATAACACCCAGCTCATAATGGGCAGTTCAGGTCGCATAATAACTTGATGGCCCATTGTCAAGCGTTCAGTTTCTATTAAGGCCCAATAGCAAGCCAAGAGCTGTCTCTCAAAGGGAGAATAATTGTCTGCAGATGATGGCAGGGCCTTGCTCCAGAATCCCAAGGGCCTCCGGTGTGATTCACCTATGGGGGCCTGCCAAAGGCTCCAAACAGCATCCCTATCTGCCACTGACACCTCAAGTATCATTGGATCTGCTGGATCATATGGCCCAAGTGGCAGAGCCGCCTGCACAGCAGCCTGGACCTGTTGAAGAGCCTTCTCTTGTTCTGGGCCCCACTGAAAACTAGTAGCTTTCCGAGTCACTTGGTATATGGGACGGAGTAACACACCCAAGTGAGGAATGTGCTGTCTCCAAAATCCAAATAGGCCCACTAGACGTTGTGCTTCCTTCTTAGTGGTAGGAGGGGCCAGGTGCAACAACTTATCCTTCACCTTAGAAGGAATGTCCCTGCAAGCCCCACACCACTGGACTCCTAGAAATTTCACAGAGGTGGAAGGTCCTTGAATTTTGGATGGATTTATTTCCCATCCCCTGATGCGCATATGCTGTACCAGCAACTCCAGAGTGGCTGCCACCTCCTGCTCATTCGATCCAATCAGCATAATGTCATCGATATAATGGACCAATGTGACACCTTGTGGAAGGCACAGGCGATCAAGATCCCTGCGAACTAAGCTATGACACAGGGCTGGAGAGTTAATATAACCTTGAGGTAACACAGTAAATGTGTACTGCTGACCTTGCCAGCTGAAGGCAAATTGCTTCTGGTGGTCCTTATGGACAGGTATGGAGAAGAAGGCGTTCGCAAGATCAATAGCTGCATACCAGGTACCAGGAGATGTGTTAATCTGCTCAAGTAAAGAAACCACATCTGGTACAGCAGCTGCAATTGGAGTCACCACCTGATTAAGTTTCCGATAATCCACTGTCATTCTCCAAGATCCGTCTGTCTTCTGAACAGGCCAAATAGGGGAGTTAAAGGGGGATGTGGTGGGAACCACCACCCCTGCATCCTTCAAGTCCTTTATAGTGGCATTAATCTCTGCAATTCCTCCAGGGATGCGATACTGTTTCTGGTTCACTATTTTTTCCTTGGTAGAGGGAGCTCCAATGGCTTCCATTTGGCCTTTCCAACCATAATAGCCCTCACCCCACAAGTCAAAGAACCAATGTGGGGGTTTTGCCAGCTCCTAAGTATATCTATCCCAATTATGCATTCTGGGACTGGGGAAATAACCACAGGATGAGTTCGGGGACCCACTGGA
Source organism: Orientallactaga sibirica (assembly GCA_036365145.1). Taxonomy (NCBI): domain Eukaryota; kingdom Metazoa; phylum Chordata; class Mammalia; order Rodentia; family Dipodidae; genus Orientallactaga; species Orientallactaga sibirica. The sequence goes on from JAEOAD010000025.1 coordinate 1,670,955, forward strand.
CCTACTGTCAGTCTAACATTTGCCAAAACTCCATTGATCACCTGACCTCCATAAGCACCTACTTTAACTGGAGGGCCACGATGCCGATTAGGGTCTCCTGGAATCAATGTCAATTCAGAGCCAGTATCCAGTAAGCCCGAAAAGTCTGATTATTTCCTTTTCCCCAGTGTACAGTTACCCTAGCAAAAGGCCGTGAGGTCCCTCTGAGGAAGGATAGGACTAAGCTTAATATTGAAACTTTTGGGGATTATGGGAGGGTCCTTCCTCAAAGGGACCCGGCCACCCCTTCAATCAAGGGGTTCAGGATCTGTAAACTGGCTCAAGTCTGGAAACTGGTTAAGAGGCCTTGATTCTCTGTTGCTATAATTCAAAGTGGCCTTTGGGTTCTTTGCTCTGGAACTTTTCTGCTTATACAGATCAAGCAGGAACTTAGTAGGCTTTTTATCTATTTCACTTCTGGGAACACCATGATTAAGCAGCCAGTACCAAAGGTCTACACGAGTCATACTGTTACGAACATTGTTTTGTGTGCGCTGTCCATTACGGTAAACACGCCCACCTTGCCTTTGGCGATTCAGTGCTGATACTTGGCCCTTGTTACCCCGAGAGCCAGTTAGACCCATTGCATCTAAGTCACCTAATGCAGCAACTGCGGCTCCCACTGTGATGTCTTCTTTACATAAAAGACCAATGATTGGGGACTTTAAGTGTGCTGGTGCTCCCCTCACAAATCTGTTTCTTATAGTCTTAGTGAAGGGCACATCTTCTGCACGCTCCCATTGCGGGCTTAAAGATGAGTTTACATGGTAAATCCACTCCAGCATTCCAAGTTCTCTGAGCCTTTTAATCCCTTCATCAACATTAAGCCAAGGGATATCAGGCAGCTCAAGCTCATTCACAGTAGGCCATCTTTGGATCCATACTTCAGCCAACCAATCAAATAAACTCTTGGCACCTCTTCCAACTGCATGAGCTGCAGTGTTAAATCTAAAATCTCTGGTTAGTGGGCCCATTTCAATAAATTCAGCTTGATCTAATTTTATATTCCTTCCTCCATCATCCCACACTCTTAAAATCCATTCCCACACATATTCCCCATGCTTCTGCCTGTACAAGTTAGAAAGCTCCTGAAGTTCTTTAGGGGTGTATCTCACTTCCTCTTGAGTCACGCTTTCTAACTCCCTTAGGGGGGCATGCCTAGCCTTACGCCTAGTTATAGGCCTTGAGGCAAAGATGGGTGGGCTCTGAGAAGCATCAGCACATCCTGCAGGGAGGGTCATTACTGCTTCCTCAGACAAAGAAGGAGTGATTCCCTCAGGGGTGGGGTGCACCTGCAGCTAAAGGAGGGAAGCCACATTCTCATGCAAAACAACTTCTTCAGAATCTGAGAGTTCAATGTCCCCAGATTCTTCAGGGTCTTCCCATACATCCCCATCCCAAGTCATGGGATCCCACTCTTTTCCAACCAATGCTCTCACTTTAACTTCTGATAGTTTGTGAGGCTGGGAATTGAGCTTACGCTGCAAATTAGCCAATCTTACAATGAGAGCTTGAGTTTGGTTTTCTGCAATTCGAGCCCTGTTCTGACTAGACAGGAGATTTTCCTCCAGGGCACCCTTAGAAACCTTCAGATCATGTACGTGGGTCTTAAGCTTGGAATTTTCCTTTTGGAGCTTCTGCTTTTCTCTCAACAGTTTATCTAGAGATGCCAGAAGAAACCATCCAGCATCATCATTCGTCTTACTTTTCCACAAATATTCAAAAGTTCTAGATACAGAGTCACTAAATTCCTTGCTCCTCACAAGATATGACTCAGAATCACTAAATACATCTATTTCACGGAGTTCGTTAAATAGTTCACACCATGGATTATTAGTGCCCTCCTTATTACCACTTAAAGTGCTCTCCTTATTACCAGCAGAGCCTTTAGTAGTACTAGAGTTGGAGAACCAACTCCACAGAGCACCAAGCCTACTAGGGAAATCCATCCTTACAATTCTGTTTCTCTAGAACCACTTCTGGTACCAGAATCTGTATTAGTCAGGGTTCTCTAGAGGAACAGAATGGACAGAATGAATTGTATTAAAAGGGGATTTATTGGATTAGCTTACACAGTCCAGCAATAGCAGGTTGCAGGTCCGAGAGTGAAGAAACCCGGTAGCTGCTCAGTGCACGAGGCTGGAGGCCTCAGCAGTCCCAATCCGGCACTGAAGGCCTGGAGGCTTCCTGGAGAGACGCTGCTCTTCAGTCCACCCTGGTCTTCAGTCCACACTGGAGAGCAGCAACACCAAGCAGCAGGTACCAAGCAGAAAACACCAAGCAGCTAGTAGCACCAGCAGCCAGGTGGGAGAGAGAGAGCCTTTCTTCCCAGAGCTCCTTTTTATCAACCAGCCCCCTCCTCCAAGAGGGGCCGCCCACTCTGGGCCGCCCACTGTGGGGGAAGGCTTACCCCTGGGGGCAGGATTCTTCCTTTAGTTAATCCTTCCTAGAGGCAGCCTCAGAAACACACTTATGGCCTTATTATTATTTTTTTTTTTTAGTATGTAACATAGAGACAATAATATCTACCTTAGTTTTTCAAACATGTATATTTGCATGTGTGTGTATGGGCATACCAGGGTCTCTTGCCACTGCAAAGGAATATCAGATGCATGTGCCACATTTTGCATCTGGCTTTATGTGGGTGTTGGGGAATTGAAATTAGGCCAACAACCTTTATAAGAAAGTACTTTTAACTGCTGAGCCATCTCCCCAGATCCCTTAGTTTTTGTGTGTTAAATAAGGGTTAATATTTGTGGGGCTCTAAAAGTACAAGGTACATTATATAGCATAAGGGTTTGTGTGTGTGCACACATGTGCACATGTCATGGCATGTGTGAACAATTTCAGAGGACAACTTCGAGTGATTGTTCTCAGTTTTCACTTTGTTTGAGGCTGGGTATTTTGTTCACTGCTCATTTCACCAAGCTAGTTGGACTGTGATATTGGGGAGGTTCTATCTTTGCCTCCCTTTTCACCCTAGGCACACTGAAAACACAGACTCTCGGGTTATAGCATCTGGCTTTCCATGGATGCTGGGATCTGGACTCAGGTACTAATGCTTGTGAGCAACCACTTTATCAATTAAGTTTTCCCTCCAGCCCCCAGAACAACTTTTCAAAAAGGTTTCCTAATAGTATTGAGAGCCTAACTGAAATTTAGTTTGATTTATAAATTGATTGCATATTGTTTTGATTTTTCTACCCCAAACTGCTTAGCTACTAAAGCATTTAAGTATAGAATGAGTTCACCCACCTTGATCTAGAATTGGAGATTTCCTAACTGTTGAGACATACTGACAGAGGGACCTTGGGTTGCTCATGAGAATATAGTCAAAAGAGGTTGATCTTGGAACCAGGCTCAGAAGGTAGGAAGAGGGGACAGATAGGGAATGTTTATGAGGAAAAAAATGAAAAGCTTAGAGGCTATCCATTCTAAATGATCTTAAAGAATAGATATAGCAGGAATGAAAGCGTGGAAGAGTTTGTAAGATGGAGAGTTGATTATTGAGTGGAATATTGACATTTATGAAGTTAATATAGAGCAACTCTTTCAGGATGTGACATGGAAATAAATGATTGCAAGCAAAGAATTCAAACCAATGTATTGAGTGTGAATGTGCTGGTGAATAATTGAACTCCTTGGATACTAGAACTTGGGAGTAGTACAAGAATCAGATCCTAAGTCTGCAGTCATTTTAAGAGCATATCCAAAAAGTGGGAAGATATTAATGGGCAAATGAGTAGAAACACTTGTTCTTTATCAAGTCAAGTAGGATATTTTCTACACTATATGTCCAGTATCTCCTAAACTATTGAAAGACCCTGTTCAGAATATTATTTGAGTATGTCACCATTAATTTTGTTCTTTATTGATATTCCATGAAAGTAACAAGATCATGAATATTTCATTTAGATTATTTGTTCATATATTTATTGAGCTCTCACTGGTATTAAATATAGACCAATAAAGAAGCCAGATAAAACCTTACATTTCTCTAGTAAAGTGAGGCAATAATCAAGTAATTAAAATATATAGTATATTAAATGACATTAAGTGACATGGAGCAAAACCAAGGACAGGAAATGGGGATTATTGAGGGATAATGCAGTTTTATGGGGAGTAGTAAAAGTCTTTAAGAAGGTGAACTTTGTAGAAAGATATAAAAGTAATGAAGACATATACATGGCAGATACCTGGGAGAAGAGCTGCCAAGAAGAAAGAAGGGAAAGGCTACAAAGTGGGGTGTTACCTGCCATGACTGAAGATCAGCCAAAAGGCCAGTATGACTGAAGAAAAGTAGTGAGCATTTTCTTTATGTAACACATACTATATGATTTTCCCTTGATATACTAAAGAGTTAGGTTCCAAGAAACCCCACAGGTACCCAAATCCATAGGTGCTCCAGTTTCTTATGTAAAATGGCACAGTATATGTATAAAACCTACACAACCTCCCATAGTCTTTGTAATACTTTGTACAACTGTGTAAATAGTTGTACTGTATTATATAGGGGACAATGACAATAAAAAATATGTACATGCTGAATGCGGGCACAATAGTTTATTTTGATCCATAGCACCTACAGATAAGGGGAGTGGCTATAATATCACTTACTGTGCTTTGGGTACTTTTCTAAATACTTCATAAATATTAACTTATTTAATTCTTGTAAGACAGTTCAAATGAGGATCTGTAAGGCAGGTGTTAAGTAAGCAAGAGTGAACCTACAGAGAACAAAGATGGAGAGCCAGAGTCCTCACCTTTGGCTGAGTTTTCTTTGTCCTAATGATTTTATTAGCAGGAAATGAAGTAAGATTAGCTAGGAGGAGGGTCAAAGTGGGGAGGCTGGTTTTACAGATACTTAAAAGCAATTGAATAGACTTTGATCTTTATTGGAATTGATTTGGGAAGTCATTGGAAAACAAATAATATGATGACAGGATCTGACATAGTGTTGTAATTAAGAATTTAATATGAGGTCTGGAGAGATGGCTTAGTGGTTAAGGTGCCTGCCTGCAAAGCCAAATAACACTTGTTCAAACCTCCAGTGCCCACGTTTAGCCAGATGCAAAAATGATGCAAGTGCACAGTGTCACACATGCGTATGGCAGGCCTATGTGTCTGGAGTTCGCAGTGGCTGAGAGGCCCTGGTGTGCCTATACTCTGCCCCAAATTAAAAACAAAAGAATTTAATGTGAATAAGCAAAAGTAAAGTGGAAGCCAAAATGAAACCAAAGTAAAAGATAATGGTGGCTTGGACTAAGATGGGTGCTAGGATGGTTCTATGAGGAGTGATCAGATTCTAGATAATTATTTTAAAGGGAGCAGAGTTAAGAATTTGTAATTAGATGAATGAAAGAAGAATCAAGTGTGACCCCAAAGTTTTTGGTCAGGACAACGAGAATGAACTTGTACTTACTAACATTGTAAACACTGGAATAGGAACCAAATTTTAGAGAAGATGAGGGAATGGGTTTTAAAGATGTTGAATTTAGAAGCTCAGTGAGTGCGGAAAAGGATCTATGAGACCATTAAATATCAAACCATAGCTTAGGAGAGAAATACAGATAATACACATTAAAGAGTGTTCAGGGTAGACTATGCTTAAAAGTAATGTGAGACTGGGCATGAAAACTAGGCAATATATACAGGAAGAATATATAGGAAGAAAACTAGGCAATATAGGAAGAAGACAGAAAAGGAGAGGAAATAATAGTGGAGCAGAGGGGAAAGAAGGAGATGAGAGAAAAGAAATGGCAGAAAAAGGAGCAGTAGAGAGAAGAAAACAAACAGTGTATGTATTGAATCTGTGATCTAAATATTAAAATGTTGGGGAAAAAGAAAGGAACAAGGCAAGATAGTAGTAGCTAAGTAAGTAGAAAAAGTAGATGGTTCTGAGCAAGGTAGGACATGCCTGTCATCTCAGCAGTTCGGGGCTGAGGCATGAAGATCAAGTATGAGGCCAGCCTGGGTTACATAATGAGTTCTAGTCTAGACTGAGCTACACAGTGTCACTCTGACATTAAAAAGAATAAATGAAATAAATTAAACAAAACAAAAACGAAGGTGGTGACATCCTGGAAGTCAGGTTAGGAAGATGTTTTATAGATTAACATATGTTCATGTATAAAAATGTACATGTACATGCACACACAAAGTGTGCTTATACACACACATGATGCAACACAAGTTACATTATTATTTATAAAGGTAGAGTGATCCAAAGTACCAATTGCATTTCTTCACTGAATACCATAGTCTCTACTAATAGGTAAATATTATTGGGAAACCAAGTAAGCTTTATAAGTATGGAATTGGCACAAAAGGATTTCTTCAGATCACCTTGCTCCTTGAGTAATTAAGCTATTGTGCCTCAAAGATCCATCTCCAGCATGGCATATTCCTACTCTTTCAACAACATATTGTAGGCCTGTGTCACAGTTCCTCTGTTGGACATTTCCTCAGAATACAATGTTTTACTAAGACAGCATGTTTTTCTGAGCTTCTGCTTCAAGAGAAGGTATTATTTTTTAATATTTATTTTTATATATTAGAGAGAGAGAGAGGAAAAAAAAAGAGAAAGAGACAGATAGAAAGAGAATGGGTGTGCCAGGGCCTCTAGCCGCTGCTACTGAACTCCAGACACATGCACCACTTTGTGCATCTGGCTTATGTGGGTACTGGAGAATTGAATTTGGGTCCTTACGCTTCACAGGCAAGCACCTTAGCTGCTGAGCCATCTCTCCAGCCCCCCCTTTTATTTAAGGTGTTCCTTTTTCAGATTTGTTATTGTGCTTAATCTGGTTACTCTTAGTCTTTTTTCAGAATTCTTATACTTTGAGGGCAAAATGGAGAGTCACTATTTTCCTCAAAGCATGGATCTTCTACTTTGAAAAATGTAGACTTGCATTTTCAAAACCTTGTGTACAGTTTCAAAAGTCCATAAACTTAGTGAACTCCTCTTTTGGTTGGGGATGCAGCACAGTGATAGACTCCCTGCCTTACATGTAGGAGATCCTGGGTTTTATCCCTAGCACCACAAAGGAAGGAAGGAAAGAAGGAGGGAGGGAAGGGAAGGGTAAGAAGAAGGAGGAAGGGGAGAGGGAAGAGGGGAAAGGAAGGAGAGATGGAAGGAAAGAGAGGTAGAGGAAAAAAAGGGAGAGGAAAGGGGAAAGGAAGGAAGGAAGAAAAAAATAAAACTGCTTTAGGTTGACATTGACATTGCTCTGCTTTATGGAATCACTCACAGAAGATAGGCACATAGCTCTCTTTCATTTCTGGGCCCTCTCTCCTCATGTTTCCTTCACCACTTATTAAAGCTCTGGTCCTATGATTCATGCTATGAGACTTTTATGTGAATGGTAAGGTGTCTAATACGTAGTAAGTAAATCCTTTTGCCTGGGATGTGATACACGCCTTTAAACTATATTCCTTCTTTTTCAAATGACTATAATGATATTCATGTCTGTTTATGTGAAAGCACAAACATGCTAGCCAATTCTGATATTCAACGTTTAGTGTGAGGATCTTAATATAACATGATGCCTCCTAAACATTTGGAAGTCCATGCATTTGTGCACGTGCACATAAAAATTCACATATGCACACACATACTTGGTTACAGGCCTAAAGGAAATAAAGGAAAAATACAAATATTTTACTGAAGAGAATGAAAAAAGCTTCCAGAACATTAATGGTAATATCCATCTGAACTTCACAGGCAGTATCATAAGAATGCCAGTGATTAGAACTGATCAGATATCTGACTGACTTTTTCTACCTCAAGATGACTTAGTTTTGAAGAAACAGAGAGAGAGAAAAACAACAACAACAACAATTATTAGCCTCTTTGTTCAAAGGCCTTCTTTGTATTATAGATCCCTGAAAAGCTCATGGAGGAGCCAGCCTTTCACATTCACTAAGGTCAGCCCCAAAACTGTTGAATTTGATCTCTTCCATTTGCCATCTGGATACAGTAGAGAAAAAGCTATTCTGCATTGGGCTGCTGGACACCATCCAGAAAGTAATATGTCAGGGCATCAAAGGCTTGAGGCACTTGGTCCAGTGTGTCTAATGATCACAGGCAGGGTCTGCTCTTCAGTTCTGTAGTATGTTTTATTTTTTGCAGTGACAATATATATCACAGTAAAATAGATCACAAGGATTACCGCCAACTTGTCAAAGCTAGAATTCTTCTGTCATAGACTTCAATAAGAGGGCTATATTTTAATTGCGCAAAGCTTGATTTCTACAATCCAGTCACCTTCATCACAGTCCACTTGCTGCTAGAAGGATTCTAATTCATAGATTATTTCATTCCACCCATGTTCCCAATTTAAAATCTTCTTAAGATTGACCTTATTTAAATTGGTATTCATCGTCCTCTTTGTAAGTGGGCCTGGTATCTGGCCAGCTAATGCCCATGCTGGCAGTTTTCCAGAAGTCTGACAACCCACATCTCATTATTTACACCAACTGGAGCCAATTGTGCCTGCAATTTTTTTATTCTCTTACTTTAGAATGTGGATAGGAAGCAAATGCAGTAGTATGTCCTCTAGGATGGGGAGAATACTCGCAAAATAGGACCTGTAATATCAGGGAACACTGGCCATCTAATGCTATGCTGTGACGTATTAGGCTTTAGTTTGGATCTTTGCAGCTGTAGTTAGTAATGTCACTCTAGCTTCTGGAATAGGTAAAAGTGTATGGAATTGCTATTCTGTCTTTAACTCATGACATGAGATGGCAAGAGAAACAGTGAGATCCTAAACTGTGTCAAGCTGCGTGGCAATTTAAATGCTATGGCAACTCCCAATTTTCCAGAGTTGATCCAGGAGGCCAGAGACGGTCTTACTGAATTCTGGCAGCTAAAAGGAGTATAGTGTGTCCAGTAGGTCCAAGGTTATTCTGTATTCTGTACCAAACTACTTCCTGTTTTAGAACCGTGAAGGAACTTCACTCTTGGAATCTTCTGTTCTTTTCCTTTATACCTCCTGATACTGAGAATAAGTAGTTCGGGGGGGGGGGGGCGGGAGCTGAAGAGTTGGTAAAGTGCTTGCCAAACAAGCCTGAGTACCTGAGTTCAGATCTTTAGCAACCACAGGCCAACTAGCCTGGCAAATAGAGCAGTGAATAACAAAGACACTGCCTCAAACAAGCTGGAAGGCAAGAACCCACACTTGGGATTGTCCTCTAACTTTCACACTAGTGCTACAGCACGAACCTGCTTATGCGCGCGCGCACACACACACACACACACACGTAAAAAAAAAAATTAAGTAAGTTGACAGCAAACTTAACCATCAGAGGTATCTTAGCTGCTTCCAAGATTTGATAACTATAAAGCTACCATAAATATCCATGTGTAGGTTTATGTATGGACAGATTCTCATCTCATTTGGGTAAATACGTTGAGTGTATGGTTAAAAATGTGTTCAAGTTCCTAAAAAGCTGTCTTCAAAGGTGGCTCTATTTTATCCCCAAATAGCATGTCCAAGCAGCAGATTATATTTTCCTTTTACACTCATAAGGATGATTCATCAAGATAGATGACAGTGTGAGGTATAAAACACATCTTTACAAGTTTAAAAGAATAGGACTCACCCAATGTCTGTCTGCTCTTGTATGAAAAAGGAATTAAACTAGAAATCAGTAACAGAAAATCTCCAAATAAACGGACATCAAACAATGTACTTCCAAATAACATGGTGATCCAAGAAAAACACCTTGAAAAATTAAAAATTTTTTTGAACTAGTGGGAATTGTGGTTCATAGCCTGTAATCATATCACTCAGAAGGCAGAGGCAAAGGATCACAAGTTCGAAGACAACCTGGACTATAAAGCAAGTTCTAGATCAGTGTGGTTTGTTCAATGAGAACCCCTCTCAACAAAGAACAAAGAAAGGAACACAAGCTTTAACTTTAGGAAAGTAGAAAAGAACCTGAAAAGTAAGCAAAGGAAATAAAAAGTAAATCAAGGAAAGTGGGCTATGGGTGGAGCTCAGTGGGCAGAGGGCTTGGCTATAATCAAAAGGAACCTGTGTTCAAATCCCAGCATGCCAAAAAAAAAAAAAAAAAAAAAAAAAAGAGGAAAAACATTAGTGAAAAAATGAAATTAAGAAATCAACAGAGAAAACAAAACCAGATAGTGATTGAAAAGATCAGTAAAACTTCTAGGAGTCCCCCCTCCCCCCAAAAAACCCAGATCAGTCTTATTTTAGAAAGGCAAAGAAGCAAAGAAAAGTATGTGGGGGGGTTATAAATATATTTTTTTAAATAATCAATAAAAAAGAGGCCAGGTTTCCAGTTTGCTACGGATAGCAATCACATGGGCAACAATGTAAAATTTGGGTCCCTATCAACTAGCTTTTCTTTCTCTGGTCATCTGAGTAAAATGCAGGGAAAATGCTTCAAGATCTAGGCATAAGCAATAACTTTCCAAATAATCCTCTAGGCTGGACGTGGTGGCACACACCTTTTAATCCCAGTATTTGGGGGGCAGAGGTAGGCGGATCACTGTGAGACCAGCCTGATACTACATAGTGAATTCCAGGTCACCTTGGGCTAGAGCGAGACTGACCCTGCCTTGAAAAACAAAACAAACAACAACAACAAAAAATCCAAATAGGCCTCTGGCAGCTTAGGAAGTAAGAGCAAGAGACTGCATCAAATTTAAAAGAAAAAAATATATATTCCTTATAAGAAATAAGCTATCAAGTCATGAAGAAACAAGGTAGGAACTTAAATATATGTTAATTAGTAGAGCAGATCAGGCTGTGGTTGACTATGTCTTCATTTCCTAAAATACTTTTAGATGTTTTGTTTTTGTTTTTGTGTTTTTTGAGTCAGGGTCTCATGTAGCTCAGGTAGACATCAAACATGCTGTTTAGGATAACCTTGAACTAATCCTCCTCATTCCACATCCAAGTGCTGGGATTAAAGGCATGTACCACTACATCTGGTTTATGTGTTGTTTTCTAGCAAATGCTTCTGATTTCCCTGCCACCTTCATGACTACACCTGTCAATTGCCTATCCTGACTCCTCTTCCCATTTCTTACTACCTGTATGCATTGAAGGATTCCTCAGTTGTCTCCTGAGTTCTCCATCATGCTGTTTCCCTCAATGAGCTCATCTGATTTCATGGCTTTAAATGCCTCAAATATACTGATGAGTTCTGAAGTTATAGTACAGCTCTTGTCTGTGAATCAAATATACTGATGAGTTCTGAAGTTATAGTACAGCTCTTGTCTGTGACTCACACTTGTTTTCAGCCACTCAATAAGCATTTCCATGGAGAATGTGAGAGAGCATCTTAAGTTCACCTTTTTGAAATAAAACTTTAAAAAAAAATTGAGCAGTTTATATGAACACACAATTTTTTCTAAATCAAGCTGCTCCCAAGCAAAAGTAATTCAGGAGTTCCTTTGAAGAAACAAGAGGAATGCTTACAGGGAGAGAAAACATGGAAATAACACAGAATACATGAAATAGAACTTTTTAAGATTTATATTTTTCTAATTTTACATTCATAATCGTGACTCTATTATCCTCCTTCCTGTCCTCCCTCTTCCAAAGGGACCCTCATCAATGGGGAATGTGGGTCATGAATTGTGGCGGTAGTCAAGTTATGGGGGATAGGCCAAGTCTCTGTGCATAATGCTCCAACTTGTGGCTCTAACATTCCCCTCTTCCGCGAATTTCCCTGAGCCACATTGGGGTCATTTTAGTTCTACTTCAGTGATGAGATTTTGGGAGTCACTGTGTCTCTGGATATCTGGCTTAGTAGGAGTTGGATGTTCTCTGTGTTTATCTCCTTCAGTCTTTTTCTGGTGTTGTGATCACCAAGAACACTGTACTCTTGCTCTTCCCCTGCATTACTCTATGGTTTCAACTGGGGCCCTGGTGAGGTGTGATTGGCCGATTTTCCCTTCAGGTTCGTTGTCCATCTGAAAAAGATAAGCAAATTCTCCAACAGAGAGAGAAGTTAGTACTAGATATATGGGATGGCCATAGATATTTTAAAGGGACTTTTATATGCATAGGCCCTCTTCCAGCCCACATTTGGTGGTGTCTTGATCTTGGAGACTGAGCTCATTTTTGTACATGGTTTTGATTTATTTCCCAGTTCCAGCAATGAGTTCCATTCCACTGAGTGGATCTATTAGCCAAATCAAGAGCAGTTGGTAACCCACCTTGGCTGTGTGTCACTACTGCACTTATTTGAGCATTATGTCAGGTTGTTTCCTGCTGGGTAGCTTAGACTGCGAGTTGTTTGGCCAGATGTTGGCCATTTTCCCCCAGTTGCTTGTGTAGCACCCTCTGGCACTAGACTAGCTAACTGTCTGGGGACTGACACTCTTCCAGATTCTGGCCAGGTCTCTCCATGTTTTGTCTCACACGCGTGTGCTGTCTTTGACAGTAGGGTCTTACCTTTAACCTTTGGTGGGTCATCAAGAACTCTGACAGAAATCTGTCTTTTTTGAGGGGGGCAGTGGGGAGACCTTGTAAGTGTCTCAGATCAACAGCTCATTGTGAAAGTTAACCCCGTGCTGTTACTGGGAGTTGTAAATCAGCGCCAAGGGAGGTGAGGGAAGAGAAAGAAAGATAATATGAAAGAGAAAGTGAGTATAGAGAGGAGAGGGAAAAAGAGAGAGAGAGAGAGGGAGAGAGAAGAGAGAGAGAGGCACGCAAAGATTAAGGTTGGTCTTCGTGATGTTCTCTCCACTTTCCTGTGGTTCAGGTGTTCCTTCTGTGGGCCTGCTGAATGATCAATGTTTTAGCCTGTTGTTTGGAATAAAGGGTTTTATAGTATTATTTCCTTTTGAGTCCCTATTTGTGTCCCCCCCACCATTACCCTCCCTCATGCCCTTTTGTTCCCTCCCACCCTTACCCTCCCCCTATCCCACCATCCCTATTGTCTGGTTCTCATAGTGCTTATTAGGTTTGGCAGCATCTCAGGTGGATTCAGGTTAGGAGCAACAGATAAATGAGACCATGTGACGATTATCTTTTTGTGATTGGGTCAGCTCACTGAGGATGATCTGTTCCATGTTTGACCATTTTTTTTTGAATTTCATTATTTCATCTTTCCTTACTGCTACGTAGAATTCCATAGTATAGATACACCACATCTTTGTTATCCATTCATCTAATGATGAACATCTGGGTTGATTCCAGCTCTTTGCTATTATGAATTGAGCAGCTATACACATGGTTAAGCAAATGTCTCTGATCTGAGGCTTGGAGACTTTAGGGTAAATGCCCAGTAAGGGAATAGCTGGATCTGTTGGCAGGTCTATAGTTATCCTTTTCAGGAGTCTCCATATAGCTTTCCATAATGGTTGAACCATTTTACATTCCCACCAACAGTGAAGGCTTGTTCCTATTTCTCCACAGCCTTGCCGGCATTCGTTTTCATTGTTTTTTTTAATGTTAGCTATCCTTATTGGGGTAAGGTGGAATCTCATATTTGTTTTAATTTGCAGTGAAATAGAACTTTTGATAACTTTTTCCTGTTCTCTCCTATTAGAAAAATTATCCCAGGTACTAGTTTTATCAAGTAATATTGACAATGAGTTCTTGGTGATCATCCTTTTCCTTAGCCCCATTGCTGTTTCATCAGCAAATTTTAATGCACTTCCCTTCCAAATAAATATGTGTTACTCTGTCCACATCTCTGTGTGCTTGCCAGTTCCCTAATCATAGGTATAGTCATTGTTTCCCTCTATTTCTATAGTGACCTTCCTGTTTGCTTTTTTGTTTTTATTAAGAACATACTTTGTATGGACACATCATGTGTTGGTACCATCATTTTCCCTCTTCCTTTCCCCATTCTGCTGAGTGCCCTCCTCAGTGGGATTGCTGGAATTCCCCATGGAGTTATGGGTTATGAGTTGTGAGAGTAGCAGTCAGTCATTGGGGTGAGGAGGCAATGCCTCTGGGTATGCCATCCCAACATGTGGCTCTTAGAATCTTTCTGCCCCCTCTTCCACAAAATTCCCTGAGCTGTGGTGGGTGTGTTTAAAGTCTACTTCAGTAATAAGCTGCCAGGAGCTTCTGGATTTCTGCCTTGATATGTGTTGAGTATCCTCAGTGTCTGTCTCCTTTACCCTGGCACTGATTATAAGGCTCTCCATGGAAGCATTACTCTTGTCATCTCACCAATTCCTCTGTGGTTCCACCTGGACCTTGGCTGAAATGTGAGGGGTGGTTTATCTCCTCAGGTCTTGCTACCTATGGACTGGGGACATGGCTGAGTGGTTAAGGTGCTTGTTTGTGAAGACTAAGGACCCAGGTTTGATTCTTCAGGACCCACATAAGACAGATGCTCAAGGTGATTCATGCATCTGGAGTTCTATTGCAGTGGCTAGAGACCCTGGTGTGCCCATTCTCTCTCTCTCAGTCTCTCTCTCTCTGCCTCTTCCCTACTCTCTTGCTCCCTCTCAAATAAATATATAAATGAATGAATGGGAAAAAAAGAAAAACAGATTCTCCAATGGAGAATGAAGTTAGCATAGGTAAAATGGGATAAGCATTGTTAATAGGGATATTTTGACGGATGTAGCCCCTCTTTTGGCCAGAATAGTTGGAGCTTGTCATTGGGGACCACAATCTTGGTCTCCATATGATTCTGACCTGGTTTCTAGTTCCAGCTATGGGTTTCTTTCCACTGAGCAGATCTCTTAGCCAATCAGAAAGCCACTGATTACCCATCAAGGCTGTGTGCCACCATTGAACTGGTGTGTGCATCTTGACTGGCTGATTGCTTCTGAGTAGCTTTGACCCAGCTTGCTCACACTGTTGTTGGCCACTTTGCCCCAGTAGCTCATGTGGTGCTTTTCAGCACTAAATGGGCTAACCATATGGAGATTGGCACCATTATAGATTCCAGCCTGGGCTTTCAGTGTTTGGTGTTGGCAAGATATGGTGTCTTCAGTAATAGAATCCTAGCTTTTACTTCAGGTGGGTAATCAATTGCTTTTACAGAAGCCTGTCTTATTTTGGGGACCTTGTAGTTCTCCCATATCAACAACTCAATGTGGGTAGCAGCTGACTTCTGGTACTGGGAGTTACAGGCCGTAGCCAAATATTTTAACGTTAGGCTTCATCCTGCCCTCTCCAGGGTCCTTTATTTTCCTAGCTGATTACGCTATACTCCTGTTGGGGGTTAAGTCTTTTTTGTTTTGTTTTGTTTTGTTTTGTTTTTTTTAATATATATTTTTTATTTATATTATTCTGATTTTACATTCATAGCATTGGTTCCATTGTCCTCCTCCCTGTTCTCCCACTTTCTTTTTTAAATATTTTATTATTTTTTTTTAATTTATTTATTTGAAAGAGGGAGATACAGAAATAGCCAGGTAGAGAGAGAGAGAGAGAAAGAGGTAGAATGGATGCGTCAGGGCCTCCAGCCACTGCAAACGAACTCCAGATGCATGCACCCCCTTGTGCATCTGGCTTACGTGGGTCCTGGAGAATCGAGCCTTGAACCGGGGTCCTTAGGCTTCATAGGCAAGCGTTTAACCGCTAAGCCATCTCTCCAGCCCTGTCCTCCCACTTTCAAAGGGACCCTCATCAATGGGGAATGTGGGTCATGCATTGTGAGGTTAGTCAAGAGTTCTGGGGGGTATGCCCCAGTCTCTGTGCATAATGCCCCAACTTGTGACTCTAACAATCTTTCCGCCCCCTCTTCCGCGAGTTTCCCTGAGCCACATTGGGGTCATTTTAGTTCTGCTTCAGTGATGAGGTTTTGGGAGCCTCTGTGTCTCTGAATATCTGGCTTAGTTGGAGTTTGATGTTCTCTGTGTTTGTCTCCTTCAGCCTTTTTCTGGTGTCATGATCGCCATGAACGCTGTATTCTTGCCCTTCCCCTGCATTGTTCTATGGTTTCAGCTGGGGCCCTGGTGAGGTGTGGTTAGCTGATCCTCCCTTCAGGTTCATTGTCCACCTGAAAAAAGATAAGCAAATTCTCCAACAGAGAGAGAAGTTAGTACTAGGTAGAAGGGATGACCATATATGTTTTGGAGGGAATTTTATATGTGTTAGCTCTCTTCTAGCCCACATTTGGTGGTATCTTGATTTGGAGACTGAGCTCATTTTTGTACCTGGTTTTGACTTATTTCCCAGTTCCAGCAATGAGTTCCATTCCACTGAGTGGATCTATTAGCCAAATCAAGAGCAGTTGGTTACCCACCATGGCTGTTTGCCACTACTGCACTTGTATGAGCATTACGTAAAGTTGTTTCCTGCTGGGTATCTTAGACTGCAAGTTGTTTGGACCAATGTCAGACATTTTCCCCCAGTTGCTCATGTAGCACCCTCTGGTACTAGAATAGCTAACTGTCTGGGGACTGACCTTCTTCCAGATTCTGGCCAGCTCTCTCTGTGTTTGGTCTCACACACATATGCTGTCTTCGAAAGTAGGGTCTTACCATTAACCTTTGGTGGGTCACCAAGAACTCTGACAGAAGTCTGTCTTTTTTGGGAAACCTTGTAGGTGTTTCAGATCAACAGCTCATTGTGGAAGTTAACCCCGTGTTGGCACTGGGTGTTATAAGTCTGCACCTAGGAAGGTGAGGGAGGAAAAAGATAGATTATATAAAAGAGAAAGTGAGTATAGAGAGGAGAGGGAGAGGGAGAGAGAGAGAGAGAGAAGAGAAAGAGAATCAGGACAAGATTAAAGTTGGCCTTCATGATGTTCTCTCCAGGTTCCTGTGGTTCAGGTGTTCCCTCTGCGGGCCTGCTGAAGGATCAATGTTTTAGCCTGTTGTTCAGAGTAAAGGGTTTTATAGTATCTTTTCCTTTTGGTTCCAAATTTGTATCCCCCTTGTCCTCCCTCCCACCCTGTCGCTCCTTCCCACCCTTACCCTCCCTCCATCCCACCCTCCCTCTTGTCTGGGCCTCAGAGTGTTTATTAGGTTTGGCTGCATGTCAAGTGGATTCAGGCTAGGAGCAACAGATAAACGAGACCATGCGACGATATCTTTTTGTGCTTGGGTGAGCTCACTGAGGATGATCTGTTCCATGTTTGACCTTTTTTTTTTTCAAATTTTCTTATTTCATCTTTCCTTACTGCTACGTAGAATTCCATAGTATAGATATACCACATCTTTGTTATCTATTCATCTAGTGATGGACACCTGGGTTGATTCCAGCTCTTTGCTATTATGAATTGAGCAGCTATAAACATGGTTGAGCAAATGTCTCTGATCTGAGGCTTGGAGCCTTTAGGGTAAATGCCCAATAAAGGAATAACTGGATCCATTGGTAAGTCTATGGTCATCCTTTTCAGGAGTCTCCATATATGTTTTGTCTTGTTTTGTTTTGTTTTTTCGAGGTAGGGTCTTCCTCTAGCCCAGGCTGACCTGGAATTCACTATATAGTCTCAGGGTAGCCTTGAACTCACAGTGATCCTCCTACCTCTGCCTCCCAAGTGCTGGGATTAAAGGCATGTGCCACCATGCCTGGCTGGGGGTTAAATCTTTTAGTCTACCTTAAAAGAGAAAGGTTTCTGTGGTACCAGTTCATTTTGGGTTTAATTTTGCATTTATTTCCTCCTAACCGCCCCATCTCTCCTCACCCAAATCCTACCATCCCTATTGTCAGGGCATTTCTCTGTCATGATACTCAAAAGAAGAAAATGAGAGCAAGGAGACCAATACAAAGACTTCTAGAAGATTATAGGTACAAAGAGGAAAGAATCCTAGTAGTACTGGCTTTAGGTAATTAAAAACAATTTTTACATATTGACTAACATATGAAAAAGTTGAAAATTGCTATTGATGTAAGTCCCTGCTAGGTGGGTGAAAAAAAATAAATCAGAGATCATATAGACAAAATTGGAGAAATAAGGAGTCCTCCAACTATTCATCATAGAAATGAAAAAGAATGTTTTATTTTTTCTTCAATTATTTTTATTTGCAAGTAGAGAGAGAAAGACAGAGAGAGAATGGGAGTGCCAGGGCCTCTAGCTGCTGCAAATGAACCTAACAGGTTGTTAGGTTTTACAGGAAAGCATCTTAACCACTGAGCCATCTCCTCAGCCCCAAAGAGATCTTTGAACAAAAGAGCAATGAAAAGACAAGACATTGGATTAAGGAATGAGGGATCATTTGTGGTTTTAGAAATGCTTCAGTAAGAGCTGGGTATGGTGATGTGTGCTTTTAATCCCAGACTCAGGAGGATGAGGCCAGGGTGTAATGATGTATACCTGTAATCCCCAACTCAGGAAGCTGAGTTGAGGAGATTGAGAGTTTGAGGATAGCCTGGATTACATACTGAGCCTCTTCCTCAACAGTTTATTAATTACTAGCTTTAGTAATTCTGTGGGTGATAAACCATATTGTGCATGGAGTTAAGGTGAGTGGCAGATATTGGGCTCTCATAAAAATATATACAAAGAGTATGAGAGGGAGACACAACCCAAGATGGGGGGAGGGGAAGGTTGAACTCCTTAAGCTTCCATATAATAGGAAAGACTTGAAAGACCAGGTAAAGAGATCAAGGTTAAAGATGGGAGAAAAACATGATACATAGACTTGTAAATGATTCCAATACTTCAGAGGCTGAGGTCAGAGGATCACCATGATTTCAAGGACAATCTGGGCTACATAGTGAGTTACAGATCAGGTTGGGAACAATGTGTGGCCCTGTCTCAAAATTAAAAAAAAAAAAAAAAAAAAGGCTGGAGAGATGGCTCAGTGGTTAAATGTGCTTACTTACAAAGCCTAATGACCCAGGTTTGATTTCCCAGTACCCACAGCTTTAGCCAGATGTACACATGGTGCATGCAAAAGGCTCTGGCATACCCATACTCATTCACTCTGTCTACCTCTGTTTGTCTCTTTCTATCTTAAATCAGATTTTTAAAATTTTATTATATTTTATGTATTTATTTGAGAGAGAGAAAGAGGTATGGAGAGAGAGAGAGAATGGGTGCACCAGGGTCTCCAGCCACTGCAAATGAATTCCAGACGCATGTGCTCCATTGTGAATCTGGCTTACGTGGGTCCTGGGGAATAGAACCAGGATCCTTTGGCTTTGCAGGCAAAGCATCTAAGCCTTCAAGTAGGATATTTTTAAAAGAAAGCCACAAATAAATCAAATTTTAAAAATGAGAGAAAAACAATAAAAAATTATTTAGGCAGTGCTACATGAAAAGGTTGAGTTGTTAGATCTAGCACATCTCATTTTGCTTCTGATAGCTTTGACCCAGGTCAGGAATGCTATAGTGAGGTCTACATTTGTGGTTTTAATAGTGCCTAAGGAACTTTAGCCTTCCAGCTCTTGCTTCCTCATCAGAATGTTTACCCTATATCAAACTGAATAAAAGTTTTGTCTTTATATTCCTTTTATTTCTTTCTCCTGTCTTATTGTTTGGGCTAGGACTTCTAGTACTGTATTGAAGAGCAGTGGTCAAAATGGGCACCTCTGTCTTGTTCCTAATCTCAATGGGAACTCCTTGAGTCTTTCCCCATTATGTAGTATTTGGGCTTTAGGTGGTTTGTTTATAGATTTATTGTGTTGAGATATAAACCCTCTGTACCAATTCTCTTCTGTTTTTTCATCATGAAGTCAAAGGCATTTTGTCAAAGGCCTTCTCTGCCATGTATTGAAGTGATCATGTGGTTCTTGTGATTAAGTTCATTTGTGTGGTGTATTACATTGACCAATTTCTGTATGTTGAACTTTCCCTGCATCCCTGGGATGAATTCTGTTTGATCAAGGTGGATAATACTTTTGATGTGTTGTTGAATTCAGTTTGTAAGCATTTTGTTCAGAATTTTTTGCATCTAAGTTTATCAGGGATATGGGTCTATAGTTGTTTTATTGTATCTCTGTCTGGTTTTGGTATTAAAGTGATGCTAGTTTTGTAGAAGGAGTTGGGGAACATTCTTTGTTCTCCAGTTATGTAAAAAAGCTTGAAAAAAAGTGGTTTCAGTTCTTCAATGAAGGTTTGGTAGAATTTAGCTAAGAATCCATCAAGTCGTGGACTTTTCTTTTTGGAGAGGTTTTTGATTAATTTTGCAGTCTCGATCAATGTGATACATTTGTTTAGGATAGTAATCTGCTCTGAGTTTAGTTTTGGTATGTGGCATGTGTCTGGGAATTCATCTGTTTCTTTCAGATCATCCAATTTTGTGGAGTAGAGGTTTTGAAAGTATGTCTTGTTGATTCTTCCAATTTCATGATGTCTGTTGTGACCTCTCCCTTTTCATTTTTGATTTTGTTAATTTGAAACTTCTCTTTTTTTTGCATAATCAAATTGGCCAAAGGTTTATCAAGCTTGTTTATTTTTTCAAAGAAGCAGCTCTGTGTTTCATCAATTTTCTTTTTCTTTTTTTAAATAAATTTTATTTATTTATTTGTAAGCAGAGAGAGATAGAAGAGAGATAGACAGAGAGAGAATGGGCATGCCAGGGCCTCAAGCCACTGCAAATGAGCTCCAGATGCATGTGCCTCTTGTGCATCTGGCTTACATGGGACCTGGGGAATTGAACTTGGGTCCTTTGGCTTCTCAGGCAAATGCCTTAACCACTAAGCCATCTCTCTAGTCCCTGTTTCATCAATTTTCTTAATTATTTTCTTAGTGTCCAATTCCTTAACTTCTGTTCTGATCTTCATTATTTCTTTCCATCTGGAGTTCTTAGGGTTGGATTCTTCTTGTTTTTCCAGTGCCTTTAGGTGGCTGGTTAGGTTATTTGATTTTTGTTTTCTGTTTTTTTTTAAGGTACAATTTCAGTTCAAGGTCTGATTTTTCTTGTTGCTTTCTGGAATTCATTCTTGCATTTGATCATGTTTTCATTAAGCTTAATCATATGGTTATTGAGATCTATTTGTTGATTCACCTTCAATTCATTTATTTCTCATTTGAGGCCTCTCTGGTTTTCTTCAGTCAACTTAAACCGAGTTTCAAAAGCTGTGTGCTCTAAGAGACAATTCTGTTCAATTTTATTAATGTGATTGTTGGACTTTTGATGATTTTCTTCCAGTTCAGCAGTTCTTGATCAGGGTCACATAACTTGTTGTGTTTTCATTTTGGGTTCAATTTCTGTTTTCTCTATGTTTTCATTGGAGGCTTCCATTGTGGGACTAGGCATCCTTGGTGGAGATCTCTCAGTTTTCTGAACTTTGTTGGCTTTTTTGTGTTGTGGTCTACCCATCTTGGGGGAAAAGTCTTATTTTATTCAGAGGGAAGCAAGTGTTTGTCCTACTATGGACTTTAGTGAGTATTCTGTTTTAAATGTGAACCAGATTG
Organism: Orientallactaga sibirica; assembly: GCA_036365145.1. Lineage (NCBI taxonomy): Eukaryota > Metazoa > Chordata > Mammalia > Rodentia > Dipodidae > Orientallactaga > Orientallactaga sibirica. Next base: position 1,692,255 of record JAEOAD010000025.1, read on the forward strand.
GAGTAGGATGGGGTTACAACTGCAGTTGCACAGATTATGGAGGTAGCAAATGAGTCAAGAGTACCTGCGGAACTGGAAAGTGGGGAGTTGGGAGCTCAGACCTACTCACTCCACTTGTGTGCCAGAAACAGGAGCCAGAAAGCTGGGGAACCAGGAGTTAAAAGGTCAGCTCCCATAGTGGCCTGTGCACCCTCTGTCTCAGGGGAACAGGGAGTAGAGGACCCAGAGGCCAGTAGTCAGGAAGCTAGAGCAAAAGGCCCACTTCCACAGTACACAGGCAGGGACCAGGCTGCCCCAAGCCAGCAGCAGGGGGTCTCCTTCACCCTGATGCTGATTGTTAGGCTCACCATGAAAACAGCACTCTTACTGATCTCCCCAATTCCTCTGTGATTTCACCTGGGCCTTATCTGAAATGCAAGGGGTGGTATATTTCCTCAGTTCTCACTACCTTCTGAGAAAGAAAAAACAGATCCTGCAATGAAGAGTGAAGTCAACATAGGTTAAATTAGATAAGAATAGTGGGAGATTGACATTGGTGAACATAATCTTTGTCTCCATAGGATTCAGACCTGGTTGTCAGTTCCACATATGGGTTCCTTTCCACTAAGGTGATCTCTAAACCAATCCAAAAGCCATTCGTTACCTATCAAGGCTGTGTGCCACCATTGCACTGGTGTGTACTTCTTGTCAGGCTGGTTGCTTCTGAGTAGCTTAGACCCCTGCTTGCTTATGCTGTTGTTGGCCACTTTCCCCAGTAGCTCATGTAGCACTTTACAGCCCTAAATGGGCTAACTCTCTGGGGACTGGTTCTTTTCCAGAGTCTAGCCAGGTCTCTCTGTGTTCTGTTAGCAGCATATAGTGTCTTCAGCAATAGGGTCTTACCTTTTACCTCAGGCAGTTTTATTGACCTGGTCAGCCAACCTGTTCCCCTATGCAGTTTAATCTAGCCCTCTTTGATGTCCTTTGCAGTGTATTAGTGTAACTTTAGAAGAAAAAAAACCTGCAGAATGTCTCTAAATAGTTGCATGAGCATGGAGGACAAGGAAGGCATATTTGGAATCAATGTATATATTAACCCTCCTATTTCAAAAAAATTATTTATTTATTTATTTAATTATGAGAGAGAGAGACAGAGAGAGAGAGAGATTAGGCACGTCAGGACTTCTAGCCACTGTAAACTAACTGGAGACACTTGCACCACCATGAGCATCTGGCTTAAGTGGGTTCTGGGGAATTGTATCTTTATCCTTAGGCTTCGTGGGCAAGTACCTTGACTGCTAAGCTGTCTCTGCAGTCCATAACCCTCCTATTTTTGTTTAGTCTTAGGGCTCTGATAAGAGGTATCAGTTCTGCTAGCTGAGCACCTACTAGTGCTTGGAGGGAGGGATTCACCTGTCTTATTGAGGGTGACTTGTATAGCTAGCTCTATGGATTCTCTTTTTTATAAAGGAACTTCCATCTATAATTATAGAATCTACTCTGGGATTTTAAGGATATCTCTTTAAGATCTTCTTTGTTTGTTTTTATAGTTATGTTTTGGGTTTCTACTTTCTTATGGGAGGAACATAGATTTCATTTGGAACATGTTCTTATTTTGATATCTTAAGAGGCAATTATCAGTTAGCCAGAAATTTTCTTTATCGAATAATGGTGGGTCTAATACATCATGAGGTGTGTTCATAGTCCAGTCATTCCCCAACAATAATTAGGTAGCCTCATGAATTTAGATATTGCCACCAGTGCCCTAATTTATTGTTGTTGTTGTTTTGTATGTTTGTTTTGTTTTTTGGAGTAGGGTTTCACTCTAGTCCAGGTTGACTTGGCATTCAGTATGTAGTCTCAGGGTGGCTTTGAACTCACAGTGATTCTCTTATGGCTTCCTCTGGAATGCTGGGATTAAAGGCCTGTGCAACCATGCCTGGCTCCTAATTCTTTTTCTTTTTTTAAAAAAAATATTTTGGGGCTGGAGAGATGGCTTAGCGGTTAAGGCGCCTGCCTCCTAAGCCTAAGAACGCTGGTTCCAATCTCCAGCGGTTCCAATCTCGAGGTCCCACATTTAGCCAGATTCAAAGTGACACAAGGGCGCAATGCCGCACTTGCCCACAAGGGGGCGCACACATCTGGATTTCATTCATAGCAGCTGAGAGACTGCTAGCGCGCCCATTCTCTATCTGTCTTCCTCTCCCTCTCTGTATCTCTCTCTAAAAATAAAAAATAAAAAACTTTAAAATAAAAAATATTTTTATTTATTTATTTGACAGAAACAGAGAGGGAGGGAAGAAGGGAGGGAGGGAGGGAGAGAGAGAGAGAGAGGGAGAGAGAGAATGGGCATGCCAGGGCTCCAGCCACTGCAAACGAACTGCAGATGCATGTGCCATCTTGTGCATTTGGCTATCGTGGGTCCTGGGGAAATGAACCTGGGTCCTTTGGCTTTGCAGGCAAACACCTTAACCGCTAAGCCATCTCTCCAGCCCTCGTAATTCTTGAAGTATCTAGTAGGCTTCTGGGCAAGTCAGTGGACCTGAGTCAGAGCACTTAAATCCATCCCATTTTCCTGACACATAAAGATTAAATAATTGGTCCTCTAGCAAAGCCTGCTTTGACTGATTAAAGGCAATGTTGAGCTCCTGGTTCCCTGGTCAGGAGGTATGTTCCTGATGTTTGGGTATTTTTTACTGATATTAGGGCAAGATATTTCTCTATATTCAGAGATCTAGAAGCAGCAGCATCCTATGATTTTAAGAATCTTGTAAGTTGCCTAAGGGCCTTATGGAGTAGGTAGAAGACAAAGAGCCTTATCTTTTTTCATATGGTGCACTAGTCTCCACTGACAAAATCAATTCCAAATATTTTACAGTATCCTGGCACTACTGAGCCTTAGATTTTGAAACATTATAGCTTCCATTTGCCGGAAGTTGAGAGGTGCTTGCTACTGTCTTGTGAAGCTTCCTTTGTGGGGGAATAGAGCAAGATGTAATCTATGTATTGGAGGACCTGTACTTGAATATGAGATAAACATGAATATGGGACACATATTCAGTTCCCCAATACCTATGTAAAGCTAGATACACAAAGTGGCACAAATGTCTGGAGTTTGTTTGCAGTGGCAGGAGGCTCTGGTATATCCAGTATCTCCCTCCCCCTCTGTCTGCTTGCAAATAACTAATCAATAAAAATATTTTTTAATGTAAAATTTAAGTTTGGCTTTTTTGTTTTTGCTCATTTGAGGTAGGGTCTCACTCTAGCCCAGGCTGACCTGGAACTCACTCTGTAGTTTCAGCTGGCTTTGAACTCACAACAATACTCCTACCTCTGCCTCCTGAGCGATGGGTTTATTGGATTAAAGGCCTGTACCATCATGCTCAGCAAAGTTTATCAATTTTGTTTCCCCTTAAGAACATCTGTCTACTGTTGTATAAGCATAAGTAAGCATTTTCCTTTTAAAGTTCAACACAGAGATGAATTATTCTAAATATATTGTAAACCTATTTCTAGTAATTTAGCATCACCTTAAAAATGCATCTATGTACCAATGTATATTCTTAGTGGTTTTAACCCTTGTGCTGCTTGCCATTCTCTTTTTGCTTGTCACAGAGCCAGGGATCTAGCCTGTCCCAGGAGAAGGGTCTGGCAGATACATGACATAAACCTGCCTAGGTCTGAAATAGGGTGGCCTACCATGTCTCAGAATCAAGCTCTCAACAAGGTTAAACAGCATATGATAATTAATATAAATCACATTACAGAGACCAAGAAAAATGAGAGAAAACATACAGGGAGCCAAAAAATGTCAATGTGTTAGCCCTGATTTAAAGTCTCAATAGCCTTGAATGGAACTTTTATTTAGTTCTAATTGTGAAATCGTATTAAAATGAATACTTCCTTCTGAAGGCCATTTTTAATACTCTATGTTTAAAACCAGGCTCAAGTGTAGAAACCATCAGGTGTTTCTTTTAAGATCTTTGGATCCAAGTGATACCAATTGGGTAAGGATACAGCCTCAAAGAGTCTATGCTGAAGATCCAATTGTAAAACAAAAGACAATATATTGGAATATCTGTTTAATCTGTCGGGTTCTTTTTTCTTTTTATTCTCCAGAACATCCTTTGGACACTATTGTTTTTTCTCCTAGTGAGTGACCATAAAGATACCCAAGATATATTTGGACTAGTAGCTCTCTAATGTGATATGGGTTTCCTGTATCCTGTCCCTGCTCATTAGCAATGAGAGGGAGTGGAGTATGTAGACTACCCATTCCCTTGCCATTGTGACTCCAAATACCTTTTAATACCTGTGACTTAGATGACCATTTCCTGCATTTTTCTTGGTTGATCTCAACTTGCCTGTGAAGGATCTATCATTATCATTTTCCAAATAATATTTCAGAATGATCTGATCCCTTTCAGAATTGTTCAACCTCCTACACCAGAGGTGTTTTACATCCCTGCATTGGAGTGTGCCAATGGCATGTTTCAGCCACACATTCAGCCTTCAAAAATATCCCAACCACCAAGTGTGACCTGGAAAAAAATAAACACAAACAAATCAACAAAAACAACTCTGGAGTAAATATTGAGCCTTGTGTGCCAGGGAAGTCAAATAATTATTGACTACAGGGTCAAGCACCCTTGTGGGTTGAGCCTTCAATATTTTCTTAAAACTTTCTTGACTCTTTTCTTCAGATTTATAATCTTTCAGTCTTATGTTCCTCAATCTAGATAGGAAGCATAATAGCACTCAGTGAATTCCCCATTTAAATCTGTCATATGGCCTAGATTAGGAAATGATACTATAATTTACCACTTGCAATATAGGAGACAAAACTGTGCAGGTAAGCTCTTATTTTAATTAAAACAAACGGCAGACCAAAAAAGTCAACAGCTAGGGAGGCAAGGGTGATACTTCCATGGCGAGCCTGACAACCTGCACCAGGATGATGGAGGCAGACGCTGAGGATACTCAAAAACACATCAAAGCAGAAATCCAGAAGTGCTGAGAGCTCAACACTAAAGTAGACTTAAAGCACACTCACCAAAGCTCAGGGATTTTGCAGAAGTGGAAGTGGTGGGAGGGAACCCAGAGGAAGGAAATGATTGTACCAACACATGATGTATCCATACAATTTCTGCTGAAAGAAAGAAAGAAAAAAAGAAAGAAAGAAAGAAAGGAAGGAAGGAAGGAAGGAAGGAAGGAAGGAAGGAAGGAAGGAAAGAAATCAACAGGCAGATGGCTATCTGTAGGACTGCTTGGAGCCTGAGTCTTTAGCATCCTGCCTGAATACAATCCTGCTTTTCCAGCTTGTATTTTAAAACACTAGTTCCTTCTTTTCCTCCAGGTAGAGTACCTTTTCTATTAAGACACAACATCATTACAGCAATTCCAGATAGATTATGTACTTCTCTTAGACTCACCTGTGGACCACCTGCAAATCTCCATGGACCTCTCAGGTTTAGTCATCTCAGAGCATTAGTTCCCTCACCAATATAGAGTGCTTTTTTTTTTTTTAATACCATGGCACAAAATCAGTCAATGTTCCATAGAGTATATACATATACATCCTTTTTTGGCTTTATAACAATTGGGCTGAAAGGGAAAACAGAGGAAGATTTAATCTGGCCTCCCACATAACTATTAAATCTACCATCTACCTGGTTTTCTTTGTTCCCTATTCCCTAGCAGGAAGGAATTTCAAAGAAGGAGAATTACAAGACAGAATAGGTCATCCCTTCTGCCAGTAGTTGTGGAAGGTAAAGGACAGACAAGGTAAAGAGAAAGCAGAAGAAATAGCGTATTGGTCTGTTTACTCCCCCTCTTTCAATTTTCAGCCAATGCATCAGAATGGGAATTTGAGATGTTCTTGAAAGCACCCAATCTTGGTTCTTTTTTGAGCTTTAACTCAGGAGTTGGGGTGCTGGAGGCTCATGGTAATAAAAATTTTCTGCTGAGTCAGTAGCCTCTAGGTTTTTGTATGAATTCAGTGATTGAAATCTACAAACCATAGAGTATGGAGATTAGAAAGATTTTTTAAAGATCTTAAGAGAAAAAAAAAAAGAATGTACAGCTCCTGCTGTAAGGCTGGAGAAGGCCCCTAGAAATGGGAAAGCCCATCTTCTGACACAATCAGAGCTTCCTTCCAGTCTCTTATTGGGATCTTTCATGGAAATTTACTGGGTGAAGGCTGAGCCAGTTATAGCCCTACACCAGGGATCCAGGCACTTCTTAAAAGTGGGTAATTAGGAATCTTCCAGGTACGAGGGTAGTCCCATCTTGGAAGGGGGTAATCTCCAGCAAGGTGGAGGCTTGGAGGACTTCTTTAAGGAAAAAGAGATAAGGAAAAACCAGATTCCCCCTTACAGGATCAAGGACATTTCTCTGTCTGTCTTCAGGGTCTCTCTTAACCCTAAACTGTCTCAATATACTATTTTGTTTGGGTTTTGTATCAGCAAACTAATTACTTGAAATGGTTATGATACTAAAATGTGTATTTCTTCTCTATTTAATGTTATTGTTAGGATTGTGCAGTTTCTGTATTACTGTTAAGAACTCTGGAGAGACTGAAGAATTTTGCTCTGTGTTGATTTTGGTTGTTAGGAACTGTCACAGTGGAGGCCCTGACCCTTGAACCATTGCCACAGCAGATGAACAAAGAAGGAACTAGATTTCAAAATATTTTGTTTTCAGATGTTAGTTTTGTTGAAGTCATCATCCAACATATGATACTGATTTTGAGATTTTTAATTTTTTTCATTTTAAAGATTCATATGTTAAAAACAAACATATTTCCACTCAATTTTCCCATGAATCCCATCTCTTTACTCAACTCAAAACATCCTGCTCCTATTGCTCCCTGCTGAGTTTCTGCCCCTAACCAAATAGAAGTGCTCCCAGATGCCTGGTAGGGTACATACAATGCTTATGTCTAGAAGAGAGGAAATGCGCCTGATAATAGAAATGCAGAACTAGTCAAAAATCAAGCTGAATTCATACCCAGACCTCCTTGTATCCATGCAAATTTTTTAACAGCACTTTGATAAAATAAAGTACCATGAAATTATTTCATGATATCCACTGTGAGCCTCAAGGTAGGATTGTTTGCATTCTAAGGAGAGTTTAGTAACTTTATAAGATGCTAATAAAAGTACTTGTTATGCACATATTCCCAAAATATTTGTTTTGTATTTAATTAAAACTAGAATGCATCAGAACTATGGAAAAGTGTTCTAGTGGTTGGAGTACTATTCATCAAAAGGCGGTGAACTAGCATTTGCATAGACAGACTAGAAAAGAAATACTCTGAAATTTCCCCATGCTAATTCTTGGTAAATGACTTCTGCTAATCCTTCTTTTCCTTTGTACCCTGAGGGTCATGGAACCCAAGACCAGACTTGTAGACATTCCTTTTGTAAGCCTCATAGATAATTCACTTTCATGTCTTTCATGTCTTTCATGTATGTAATATTGAAGCCCGGCCATTTTTTGGGCTGTAAGGATAAAACATGGCTCTTACTTTAAGAATTCCATTGGCTGGTTAGGATTTCAAACATATAGAAAAACAAATTGCATTAAAAGTATGTGTATGCGGGCTGGAGAAATGGCTTAGTGGTTAAGGCGCCTGCCTTCTAAGCCTAAGAACCCGGGTTCCAATCTCCAGGTCCCACGTTTAGCCAGATGGAAAATGATGCAAAGGCGCAATGCTGCACTTGCCCACAAGGGGGCGCACACACCTAGAGTTCGTTCACAGCACCTAAGAGGCTATTGGTGTGCCCGTTCTCTCTCTCTCTGTCCTTCTCTCTGCCTCTCCCTCTCTCTCTGTCTCTCAAAAAAAAAAGTGTGTATGAGAGAGACAATAGAGCATTGTGGGTGCTTATAGGAGCAAGTAAGTAACTTGCTTTGCCTCTGAATTTAAAGAAGAAACCCCAAATGGGGTGATGTATGAACTGGGCAACAATATGCTGGGTTTTTCTGCAAGTGCAAAAGATAGCTTAGTTAGAGTATAGTTTTTTCAAGGACTGAAGTGGGGTATATAATTCACATATGGGAGTGGCAGGCAGAAATGTACACAATTTACAGGTGGTGTGGTAGGAAGGGGGGTATAAAATTCACAGATTGGGATGGTATAAGAAACAGCTGAAAAAGAAGACTTTAGTCTTATTAACTCAACAGTGCCATTGAGTAGAAGGTTAGAAAAGAAGTAAAAATGTTTAAAACATGAGAAAACATGAAAAACTCTTTTCTTATTAGTTATGTATACACTCAGTGTGTAAATAGCACATGTTTGTGCCATTCTTACCCTCCTCTCCCCTCTGAAGGGACCCTCCTATTGGGGATGCCAGTTATCCCAATGGGAATTGTGGGTCGTGCATTGTGGGGGTAGCCATCAGTTATAGGGAAGAAGCAATGTCTCTGTGCATAATGTCCCAACTTGTGGCTCTAACAATCTTTCTGTCCTCTCTTTAGTGAATTTCCCTGAGCCATGTTGGGTTCATTTTAGGTCTGCTTCAGTGATGAGGTCTTGGGAACCTCTGTGTCTCTGGATCTCTGGTTTGGTAGGAATTGAGTGTTCTCTGTGTCTATCTCCTTCATTCTTGCACTATATCCTGAAAAACGTTTTTTATCCAAGTCATCTGATAGGTGATTGGACTTGTCTTTCCACTGTGGCATTTTTAAAATCACAAGTTTATTGAGATAGAAAATAGCAAATATTGCTTATTTGCAACTCAACTGATGACCTTTCAAGTCTTTACTCACCTGGGGCTCTGCCTATATACATAAAACCACTCTGTTCCATGTGGTCTTTTTTTTTTTTTTTTTTTTTTTTTTTTTTTTTAGAGAGAGAGAGGGAGAATGGGTGTGCCAGGGCCTCTAGCCAGTGCAAACAAACTCTACACGCATGCACCACCATGTGCATCTGGCTTACATGGGACCTAGAGAATCAAACCTGGGTCCTTAGGCTTTGCAGGAAGTACCTTAATCGCTAAGCCATCTCTCCAGGCCTCCGTGTAATCCTTATATGTATTTCTCTTCTTCACTGCATACTGCTCCACACATGAGCATTCACAGTTCTTTTCTTGCAACTATGATTATGGAATATGTGATTATGAAATAGTAATATAAAGACAAAAGTTTGCTGTTTTCACAAAAATGTGGAGTAATTTACTGTGTGAGTAAGCAGTGGTATCTCTTGTGATCAGTGTTTTCAATACATAGTTTGTCATCTGACTCAATGAAAAATGATTCTTGAAGGTATACTTTCAACACGTGAGTTCAGAATAGCATTACTGTATTTTTTTAATTTTCTTAATTTTTATTTATTTATTTGGTGGGGGGGAGGCAGATGACAGAGAGAGAATTATAGAGAATTGGGCCCACAAGGGCTTCTCGCCACTGCAAACAAACTCCACATGCGTGTGCCACCTTGTGCATCTGGCTTATGTGAGTCATAGGGAATTAAACCTGGGTTTTTTGGCTTTGCAGGCAAGTGCCTTAACCACTAAGCCATCTCTCCAGCCCAGCATTTCTGTATTTTTATGCTAATCATTTATCTATTAAAACTTATAGAGAATGATTGACAATGTTTTCTACTTGAGAGGGAGAAGAGTCTAAGAAATTCATAAATAAGCATTTAAAGTTTTTGTTTTGAGTGAGTGCTGATTTTGTAGTGAAGTGGTTGTTGAAAATTATCAGCTTTGACTCAAAGCATAATTACAAAATAGAATATGTAAAAGTAAAATATATTAAAATAATTAAAAATCAGCATAAAGGTATATTAGACCAAAAGTATTTACTGCAAGAATACATGGTGAATGTTTTATTGTTGCAGAAATGCAGCTTTCTGGAGCTATTGGGAAATCAAAACAAAATATAAAAGAGGACAATTTTTTTTTTTTTTTAGTTTTTTGAGGTAGGGTATCACTCTAGCTCAGGCTGACCTGGAATTCACAATGTAGACTCAGGATGACCTTGAACTCATGGCGATCCTCCTACCTCTCCCTCCCAAGTGCTGGTATTAAAGGCATGCACCACCATACCCAGCTGAGAACAATTATTTTGATTTGTATATTCATACATAACTTGATTACTGTGAGAATAAACCAGTTCCAGATGAAATGATTGGTTTCTATAATTCCAATCTATGATATTATTTTACAAGGAGATGAATATTTCTTCAGTTTATTCACCAATATGAGATGAACCAACATAACAGAATAACACTGTAAATAAATGAAATGAGTTTCTTAATTAGAGAATTTTGAGGATTTTGTTAGGCTCAATGAACCAACTGACTAAAGAATGTAGAGTTAATTTATAGGCATACAAATGCATAGAGAGCAGTATAAGTCACAAATAGGACAGCACCACTGAACACAAATAGATACTCAGCTGTATAACATTGTAAAGCTGATTAGTAAGTTTGAGGAATTGAAAACTGAAATTCCTCCAATACTACCTTTCTTTGTTAATATTCTCTCTGCATCTGTATATGGATAGCCTGTTTTTTTCACATAATTTTTATAAGAGACCCAAAGATTGGATCTGCTGGAAGCTATGAGGCACATCAAAAATATATTGGACTATTTATTCTCTAACATTATGGGCTGTGATTGAGAGCTTCCAGAGATTACAGACATAATCTTTTGAACATAAAGAGTAATGGTGAATTAATGATCACCTGATACTGGTTTGCAAATTTGAGTCCATCCCCCCCCAAGCTTATTAATTACATGCATGTTGCTTTAAGAGCTCTCACTAAAGAGCTTCAAAAAAAAAAATCATAGACATGTGTACTTGGTTTTAAAAAGTAAAAGAAACAGTTCACTATTTTCTTAAAAGCTGTATCTCAAACCATTTGAGAGCTATGGTGGTTATGCCAAAAAATAATTATTAAAAATTCAAAGGAACAAATAGTCTTTTTAGAGACAGCAATAGATCATGGTCATTCCAGTAGTGCATGTCATAGTGCTTAATCAGAAAATGATATATAATCAACATGTTGCACCAGAGGAAATAGAATTTTCTCAGTCCACATTTACATATTTTGGAGTGACTACCCATAATGGAAATTTCATAGTTACTGTTTAAATGGAAGAAATAAGTGGAACAAAGCCAACCATGTGCAATAATTTGATGGAATCAATGCAAATATGACCCAAGAACTTTGAACTGATCCCAGAACAAAATAACAGCAACTCTTCCTATGATTGCACGCCCTTAGTTGATCTGGGCTGTTTATTTGATGTGGTCTACTTCTTGCAAGTCAGCACTGCTACCTACATATAGTTGTGGTTTGGCCAGTCACTAAAGTCAGTGCAGAGTGCTTTCATTCTACTCTGCCTTCCTCTCTGCATGGGCTTATTCAGTTCTGGAAGAGGAACTTAGAGGCCTGGCTGAAGACTCAAAAAGAGATGGTAGCCAGATTATAGAACCTGGAAGACTCTCTGTGTCAGCTTACTGTACTAGCTAAGTGTATTAATTTCCTAAGGCTTTTGTAACAAATTACCTCAATCCCATGAAGTAGTACTCCATACAGTAGAAATTTCTCTTACAGCTTTAGAGGTCCAGAGCCTGAAATCAGGGATTCTATAGAGTATACTCCCTCTGAAAACCTATGGAAACATCTGTCCTTATCTCTTTCTAGCTTCTGATGGGTCCTGACAGTCCTTAACTTGCAACTGTCACTCCAACCTCTGCTTCCATCCTCATATGGCCTTCTTCCTTTTGTATATCTGTGTTATCTCATAAGGGAATTGACTATTGAATTTAGGGACCATCTAATAAGTATAATGTCATTATAGCATATCTCTGCAAAACTATCCTTCTGAATAAGGCCTCATTCTGGAGTTCCAGGAAATGTGAATTGTGGGGAGACATAAGCCACTACATCAAGATATAGAAACATTCTAAACTTTATCTTACCCAGAAAAGTGTCAGTTGTATAAATATTTCTTCCACCTTGGACATTTAAAGGTCATTGTTTATTCTTAGGATGTTAGTTGAACCTGATATTGCAAGCTACTGCAAGGATGCTTAATGAGAAAAGGGGGACAAAGTTCAATGCCTCAGTCCCAAATTTCTTATAAGAGTTTTCATTTCTTTAATAAAAGATTAATTCATAGAGATATTTGTCTGCTGTATTTGGATGATGTGTGAAATCTGAAAAAAGAATTGTTACATTAAATGTTTGGACTTAATACAGGAAAGAAGAACCAGTAGAGCTTCATTATTTTGAAGATCACTCAGATGATGGTGTGGAGAATACAAAGTGCAAAGCTACTCCAGCACAGTACAATGTTTGTGGCTTAGGCCATTGATAGGAAAATGACAGTAACCTCTCTTGTTTTAGTAATTAGTTGGATGAAAAAGGTAATAACTAATATTTATTGAGCACTGCATGCCAAGCATAATTCTAGCCATTTTTTTGTATACTGCTCTTGCAATAATCCTATAAAGTATCACTATTTAGTCTTTATTTAAGATACAGAACTAAGTCACAAATACTGACTAAAGATCACACAGTTAGTAATTAAAGGAGCCAAGATTTGAGCTCATAGAATGTAGTGAGGGGAAAGAAGGAATTGGGGAATGGTGGGGAGTGATTGTTAGGATTAGGAGACTAAGTGGACAGTTATATCATCCCAGGATTAAGAATACAGAAGAGGACCCAGGGAGATAGCTCAGTACTGACAGTGCTCACTATGCATGAAGACCTGAGTGCAATTCCCCAGCATCTGTGTAAAAAGCTGGACATGGTTATGCATGCCTGTAACACCCTGTACTGAAGGGAGTAAAGAATGGGATTACTGGTCAGCCAATCTAATTGAAATAGCAGCAAGCTCCAGGATTAGTGAGGATCCCCTTTCAAGGAAAAAAGCATGGGTTTAGAGAGATGGCTTAGTGGTTAAGATGCTTGCCTGCGATGCCTAAGGACCCAGGTTTGATTCTCCAGGTCCCATGTTAGCCACAGGCACATCATGGTACATGCATCTGGAGTTCATTTGCAGTGGCTAGAGGCCCTGGCATACCCATTCTCTCTCTCTCTACCCCTCTGTCCCTCTGTATCTAATAAATAAATAAATGATAAAAAAAATTTTAAGGCAGAAGAGTGATAGAGGACACCTAATGATGTCCTCCTCTGGCCAGTGCATGCATGCACACGGGGGCACACCGATATGCACAGACACAAGTGCACCGCACACACACACACGCACGTGTGCACACACACACATACTAGAGAAAATACAGAAGCAAAGAAAGCTCGAAAGAACCTGGCCAGGTCATAAGTAGGTAGATTTAGTTTTGGATATAGTGTTACTGAAGAGCTGAGTGGAAAATCCAAATGGATCTGTCACCATAGGTCATTGTGAGGTACTGATGATTATTGTTAATATTCATCTTCTCTGAATAAAGATAATATTATGTTAAAGCATACATTGTGTAGAATGAGAATGAGCAATACTGTTTTCTGAAGAGTGCTTTGAACAGAGTGAAAACTCTTTGCAATTATATATTTCCATGTCCTTTTAAAGTGAGGTATCTTATTTGGAACTTTGTGGAATATTTTAGCTAATCAGAGGAGAGGAACTGGTAATGTTTGTAAGCAGCTGGCCAAGAATGAATGTACTCCATCACTCATACATCAGCCTTTGTGTCATGTGTTCATTGCATAGCTCTAACCATAGGGCATTCCACTTCAAACCTGGCAGTTTATGGGAACTGCTTTTGTCCAAATCTTGAAAGAAAGAAATGCCTATGAATTCTCCTCTCGAGACACTGCCTGCTTTCAGTGTCATTTTGGTCTCATTAATCAGCATTGTAGCAAGGCAGGCACTGTGCCGTGTATTTTACTGTCCCCAGGACAGCAGCCTGTATATCTCTACCCCCAGGCTGACTCACTGGGGAAAAGGAGAGAGGAAAACCATCAATCTTCCCAGTTGCTCATGTCAGCAGTGAGTCCTTCCTGCTTCCTGTTGCTGTCTCCCTTGCCACCTGTGTTTAGAATTAGTACTGAAGCTGCTGCCCAGATGAATAAGAGCCACTGTCCTTGTCACCTGCCCTAGTATGGGCCACCACTTCTCACTGAAAACAAGCAGTACATCAAATTAAAGTCGACTTTAGGTCATACATTTTAGAAGGTTGCAGTGGATCAAAGGGATAAACATGAATAATTTCTTGAGCACTAACTTCTCATTGTCTCCCTCAGAATTATATATGGCTTAAGTTGATCTACCTGGACTTGAATCCTATGTCTACTATTAACTATCCATTCAGAACTTAATCCTATCTTTACTATTAACTATTCATTCACTGCCTATTTAATGCCCCTGTGCTTCAGTTTGTTCATCTATAAAATAATGATGAAAGTAGAGAGTTCCTACATAAGTGTTTTTGTCAGGACTAAATGATGTTTACACTCAAAGCTCTTGCTATAGAGCAAACCATTGTAAGCACTCAACAATTGTTAGCTAGCATTATTAACCTCATTACTTGTTTTTTTTAAAGAGCAAATTCAGAGAGGTTAAATGATACGTAGAAAGTATTAGGGAGCATAGAAAGAATTTGACTCTAATACTGATCCCTGAAACTCACTTTAGATTACACAATGTTGTTTCTATTCTAGCTCTAGTTCACAAATAACTTAAATATGTTTTATAATTCACTTACTGTGATGTCTTTATTTCCCATGATATAAAATGAACATGATTATGATTGACGTTCCTTTTGGTATGAGATTATTATAGTCACATGCCAGTTAGTCAAGTTATATGCATAAAAACTAGGTCTATATTTTTACATTTGGTGACTGAAAATGTCACTGCTTAAAATATTTAAGATCAAAAGGTAAGTTATTATTCTCACTCTCTTGGGTAGCCACTAGTAAGTTAAGTGTCTTCTCCGCCTCCCAATTCTCCTTCTCTTCTCTTTTTCTCTTCTCCTTCTCTGCTCTTCTTATCCTCTCCTACTACTTCTCTTCTCCTTCTTGTCTCCTTCTCCTCTTCTTCTCTTTCTCTTCTCCTGTTGCAGAAATCACCTGACCAAGAGCAGCTTGTGTGTGTGGGGGGTGGGATGTTTATTTTTACTTACAGACTAGAGGGGAAGCTCTTTGATGGCAGGGGAAAACGATGGCATGAGCAGAGGGTGGGCATCACCTCGTCCTGGTCAACATCAGGTGGACAACAGCAATAGGAGAGTGTGGCAAACACTGGCAAATAGAAACTGGCTATAATACCCATAAGCCCGCCCCCCAAAATTCACCGCCTCCAGGAGGCATTAATTCCCAAGTCTCCATCAGCTGGGAACCTAGCATTCAGAACACCTAAGTTTATAGGAGACACCTGAATCAAGTCACCACATCTCCTCCTTCTCTTCTATTTCTCCTTCTCTTCTCCTTCTTTTCCCCTTCTTCTCTTCTCCTTCTCCTCTTCTCCTTCTCCTCTTCTACTTTTCTTCTGATTCTCCTCATCCTTTTCTTCTTCTTTTTAACACACATTTATGAAGAACTTCTAAGATAAGCAAAATGTCATTGGCTATTTACAAATGAAGAGGTTCTGTGATTTGTACAAGGATGCCTAGCCTTGTGCATTGCAAACCTGGCATTGGAGTCCCATCTTAGCTCGAAAGTCAAACTTCTGCCCTCCACCAATACATACAGTGTATATTTTCCTTACTGTTCCATAGTTTTCTATAGTAAATAATGAACATTATGATTTCTTCATATTTACCTTACTGATAGATATTAAGTGCTTATAATTCTTTTGTAATTAAGTAATCATATGGATAACACTAGATACCCTTATATTCTTATAGAAATATTACTATAAGATATATTTCTATATATTGAGTGATTAGATCAAAATAAAACACATTTATGATCCCTATAAATGGTTAGATGATTTACAAAGAGCTTAACAAAGTGCCATCACTATGTGCGTTTATACTAAAATAAGTCCTTCACAGTCTTTGGAACCATGTGACGTAGATACTGTGGTTACTTCCATTCTGAGGATAGTAAAGACTATATAGTTAATAGAGCAAGAGCCTGCAAGCCAAACAATCTGGCATTAGGTCTCACTTCTTTCTTTTATGTATGGGGTATGTACATGTATATGCTGATGCAACTCCCTGTGGTTACCTATGGCACCTAGTGACTAGCCTGAAGGAGAACATCATGTATCCCCTCTATCACTAACCGGCCTGTTTTTTCATTCCAATGGATTGTCTTACTGAATCTGGACCTGGCTATTTGTGAGCCCAAAAGATTCTTTATTGTCTGCCCTCCCACCATGGGACTGAGGTAATAGACATGTTGGCCATGCCCAGCTATTTATGTAGGTACTGGAGATTCAAACTCAGCTAGTCTTAGACCCTCATACTTGTGCAGGAAGCATACTTAACCATTGAGCCAGCTCTTCAGCTGCTAGGTCTCACTTCTTAATCATGAATGTAAAGTAGTTAGCACAATCATATTTCATTGCTTGGACTTTTTCATTTTTCTAACCTTGATTGACATTAACAGTCTGAGCTGACAGGAGGGTCTGAACTGATATAGATGAACAACCTTAAATGATAGCAAAGAAGCCATGTTTAACTGAAACAGGAAACTTACTTTACATAGCATGATTGGGATGACAGGACAGATCCCTTTTTGTGAACTATTTTTTATGTCAAGAAAATAGTTTTGAAATATTTTTCTGTACTGGTGATTGCTTGAGAGAAATTCACCTAATATTTCTCCAAAAGGTCCAGAACCTTTGATGTAGTCATGAAATTATTTCATTCATTTTATACAAGAATTTTTTATCATATGTACTTCTCCTAATTATGGTCATTATTATTAGTTCAGGATTGAATCACCAACTGAGTTAATAACCATAAGATTCCCCCCGCCCCCATTGCTTGGGTGTTAAATATAGACTCTGGAAAGAGGACATCAGGAGCCAAAGGGTATTGTCAGATAGGGGACTGGTAGAACAATGTATTCCAGCCTTAGATAATTTTGGCTTCTAATGCAATTATGTTGTTAAAAATTATCTTAGTCTGTTTTTATTTTTTACTAAGTCTGGGCTTTTTATGCTTTTTGAATCCCTGAGCCATAAAGATTTATGGTACTGGACAGTGCCAAGAAAGTCTGACTAACTTTTGACAATAGTGTGCTTGCTGGTCAGGTTGTCCTTTCTGGCCACCATAAGGCTTGAAACACATCTTCTGTACTCTGCTGACCTTCATGACCAAATGTGGCATCTGTCTAGAGCCAGAGGGCTTTGACCATATATTAATGAATAATTGTTTCAGAGATTTTACTATTTTGTGATATTATAAGCAATTATAAGCAAAAGAACTTGCTCTTTATACTGTTACAGGTGTGTGTGCACACGCACGTGTATCTGTTTCCTGGAAGGGTGGCAGTTTTGGAGAATAACTATGTAGGGGCTGGTTTAGAGCATTGGTCTCTCTACTTTGGCCTCACACTAGAATTACCTGGGAAGATCTTAAAACTCTTGGTGCAGGTTGGGGATGTGGCTTTGTGGTAGACACTTGCCTAGCATGTACAGGGCCCTAGGTTTAATTCCCAGCAACACCACCGCCATACCAAAAAAAAAAAAAAAAAAAAAAAAAAAAAAAGTCCCTAAACCAGCAAAACAAAAAATCCTTCTGATGTTCATGCCAAATCTCAGACTAATAAAACTAATTAAAATCTTGGGGAGTGAGTGGAGCCGGTGGGACCCAGGCATTGGTATGTGTTTGTTTGTTTGAGTTTCCAGGCAACTACTGTGCAGCCAAAGTTAAGAAATTGAGAAGGAATATTCTCATTTTCATCCATACATAGTACTTTCAGCTACACCCCATGTTCTGAAGTTGAAATGAATGTTAAGAGTAGACTTGTTGCCCAAAAACTCTTTTTAAACCTTAGTATCAGAATCATACTGAAGTCTTGTGAAAGCGTAGATTACATAACTTTGTCCATTTTTTCCTTTTGGGATAAGTCTGTTAGAATTCCTGATTTATAGAGGAGACTCCAGATTCTAACATGTTCCCAGGTTATGGTGATATTGCTGGTACAGGGAAAACACTTGGATAAACTCTGTTCTAATCTCTTCCTTTAACCCTCCTTTTGTTCTTTTATACCCAGGGTGGCCAGGGTAACTGCCTTATGTATTCCACATTTAAAATATTGGTTTTAGAAGCTGAGAGATGGTTCAGAAGTTAAGAACACTTGCCAGTTAAGCATGAGGTCTTCTCAGGCAAGAGACTGCCAAGTTCCACTCCCCAGAGCCTAGAAAAGTTGGACATGGCTATGTGTGTCTATAACCCAAGTTTGGGGTGAGGAAGACTAGAGAATCACTGGGGCCTGCCTTATGAACAGTTCCAGGTTGAGGGAGAGACCGTCCCTCAAGGGAATATGCAGATAAATAAAAAAAGGACAATGGAGGTTCTCCTCTGGCCTCCAAACATGGAACACATACATCCACATGTACAAACACCACACATCACATACTACATACACCACACACATGTGCATGCATTCTAAAGTATACATATCTGTGTTAGAAAAAAATATGGATTCTGGAAAATGTTTTGATATATGGCCCCAAATCCAAGTAGTCATCCATATAATTAAAAACAATTCTTTATACATAAGCAAATTCCTCTTTATAAAAAAAATTGCTCCCCCTAAATCCTTCTAATTCACAGTTAGAGGCAAGAGGATAGGTTTCTGATGTTCTGACATGCAACTTAGATTTCCCACAGAAATAGGTATAGACAAAACTGTTCTGTTATGATCATTCTTTAGGAATACTGTAGGCTCAGAGGGACTTTGATGGGCTGCCTCCCCGGAGCTGAACTGCCATTAAAGAATTAAGTTTCTGAGTTGCAGAAAACCCAGCTTTTAAATAAACTCTTAGAACGAAGCTTGTTTAGCAACTGCCTTTAATCGGAACATTTGGTTCATTTGTTTATAGTTATTTTGCCCTTTAAATTTGGAGTAAAAGTGGTGGAGAAAAAAAATTTCATGCATTAAGCTAACATTTATTAGGTGCCCATAATGTACCTGGCACTGTAGTATTCACTGGGGATGTAAAAATGAAAAGACATTCCCTGCCCTAGAGGAGCTCATATTCTAGGTGGGTAAATATTTTCTAAGCAATTAAGACAATATTTACCAAGTTACTGATATATTCAGTAGTAAGAACCTGATGAAGGAGGGATCTGTTCTGCTACAGGGTAGAGGCAGTGGCTGGTGAATGGACATATATGGGAAAAAGGTGTGTTTAAGGGGTGTAGAGTTGGAGAGAGATTGTTATGGTCTGAAGACAATGAGAGTTTTCCTGGCAGAAAAGGGAGTGGACATTCTATGGTGAGTACAGATGGGCATGAAATCAAGGTACTCCCCATGTACTAGGATGGAAGGGTAATGAGCTTCCTATGGTGTCAGAGCCTTCTAGAGAAGAAATGAAAAGTTACATTTATTCTGTATGTGTAGTATTTCTACATTGTCCCACTTTTTCCCCAAGAGCATTCTCCTGTCCATATTTCTTGTAAAAAAAAAATATCTCTGCATGTGTATGTCTGTGAGTATGCACATGCATGTACACATGCTACAAGACCCAGATGAAGGTCAGAGGCCAATACTGAGGTCTCTGTTCTCTCCTACCACATTCTTTAAGCAGCATCTCAAATCTTGTTTTGCCACTGTAAAGACCAATCTAGCTGGCCCACAAGCATCAGGATTCTCCTGGCTCTACCTCCCATTGCTATGATTGTTGGGATTACCAGGGCATGAACCACTTTGCCTCCAGCTTTATGTGGGTGCTGGGCATCAAATAGGCTTGTGAAGCAAAAGCCATTTCCAGCCCTTTCTGCTCATATTTCTCAACAAGATATGAAAGCATTTAAAACATCTTAAATCAAGTATTCTAGGAAGCCCCACTGATATAGGCTGGAGTGAGCAAAAGAAAAGGGACCTATTGATTTGTCCATTATCTAGCCACTTCTTTATACACATTGGACACATCATAAAAGATAAAGAAAATAAAAATATAACTTAAAGCCAGTGTAATCTAGAGTGGGAGATGTGGAGCAGTAGAGTATTTGCCTGCCTGACATGTATAAGGTCCTATGTTTAATCCCTAGCACTACAAAAAGGAGAAGACATCAGAGTAATTTAGTTCCCACACATTCATTGTGTTAAGGAATTTGTTGTAGGCAGTCAGTTTTCAGCTGCTGTCAAAAGAGTAAATATTCTTAGATAGGCAGCTGAAGAAGGGACTTCAGGCAGACATTGATATGAATATGTGAACAGTGGTTATGATTGGTGGGCTAATCCTTTTGTTGGCCAGCAGAGGTCATGATAAAACATATCTCCCAAGATGAATGCTTTAAGACTAAAGTTAGAATTTTCTTATGAGGAAAACTAACTTCAAGCATTTCAGATAACCTTTATACTTTAAAATTTCTGGTATTTCTTTGTCTCTTTATTGCATTTATGTTCCTGTGTACTGCAAGGTGGTATTGTGAAAAGCATGGCACCTAATATCAACATCTAGAATTCAGCCATCACTTTGCCTGTATCTTTTCCTTTTGAAGTTGTCTTAACTCTGCTGTTGCTGCTTTGTAACAAAACTGATTTAAAAATTGTAATCACTGAACATAACAGACATTTAAAACCTTCAGTCTTCTGGGGTGAAGAAAGCACTGTGAAATACTTAGAAATACTTAATTATCCTGACTTAACAACTTTCCTGACTAGGTCATAATTAAAGGTCTGATTTAAGTTTTTTCAAAGGTAACATAAGAAAATTCTGGTTCTAGAGTGATGTGAATAATCTAGTGAAAATCATCCAATCTCATTCCATTCTTCAAATGCCCACAAGGATTGAACAGCATGGCATAAATGGCAGAACCTGGTATCAAGTCACGAATTCTGCTGTCACAAATGATGTCCTCTTTCTGGTAAAACTGCTCCATAACCCTAAGTCATCAGAATTTCCAGGTTTAGGTCAGATTGACCACCATACTCTTGAGGAGATCCAAAATATGCAGTTATGCACAGTCAGAATCTACATATACCATATAATATGCTGCTCTATTTGAGAAATTTGCCTTAAGAAACGTTCTTCTTAGCTATCCATTTTGGTGTGGGTACCCTTAGTGAGAAAGCATCATGAAATTCTTAAGAGAAAAAACTAAAAGAAACTGAACTGAGTCGAACACACTGTAATCCCTCGCAGGTTTCAACAGAGGAACTAGTGCTTTTAGTAGATGGTGATACCACAAGTGCTCCTTGCCCTACATATGTTTCCAGCTTGTTGATTTTTGTCACACTTTGATTGAACATTATATATCCTTCAGAAATGTGTCCCACTCAGATCTTAGGATAGAGCAATAATCCCCAAATTCTTGGTTTGTATTGTCAGATTGATAATGGAAGAACCAAACCTCTAGCACTTTCTTGTTTCCTTCAAAATAATGTGTACTTTTCCATTACTATGAGACTAATGAATAACTACAAAAAAAATCAACTAAATTAAATCTCTCTGCACTGCCACCACTGTTTCTCCAGCTAGGTTACTAAAGTTCAGGGTCTTTGTTTCCTGCTATAATATTACATTAACTTAAAAAAGGATTAAATTTTTTTCCCACTTCCTTTGTGAGCAGAGGTTGAACTTGAGTTTGGAAATAGAGGCAGATATGTAGTTCAGTCTCTTGAAGTTCTCTTCTTTCCCTTTAGAGAATCAACTGAGTGCTACCTGATGCCATAGGTCATGATGTATAAGCCAAAGACTCTACCTTTTAATGCCATCAAAATGGAAATTGAGTTTTAATATCAGTTTTGGAATGGACTCATATATGGACTATTCCACCTGGGAAGGGCATTGTGTGAGCTGGTGGGTGGAGTGCTACAGTCCCAGTCCCAGCTGTTCCACTAGTGTTGTGCCCTTGGCCATGTGCTAAACACTTCTGAAGGATACTTCTTGTGATAAGTGAGTTGGGGGTGTTTAAAGGCCAGGCCAATCTTGAAGTAAGGAAGTTCCATTTTGAATGCAGCCCACTATGAGGGAAGAAGCTCAGAATAAGAGCCCAGGATGAGAGAGAGAGAGTTCATATGCAGATCCAGCTCACCTGCTGATGGCTCCACAGTGCCCTTTCTGGAAAGTGATACCAGGGGATTCCACCTGCATAATGAGATTAGGTATGTGAAAAGGTCAAGGCATATTTCTGAGAGCTGATGGAAAAGGCATCTGCAAAAGCATTCTGTGACATGATGAACAATTCACAACACACATAGAGATTGTAAAAGTGGCTTAATAATCCTGCAGAAAACTGTTCAACATTAAGTTTCTTGGGACTGGGGAGATGGCTTAGTGGATATAGTGCCCAGTCTGGAATACCCAATTTTTTTTTCTTTTGAAAAATAAGTTCAAATTATATTGTGATTTGTAATTTACACAATTTAAAAAAGGAAGGTATCTTTCTCTGAAGACTCATTTGGAAAGTAGCATAGCTCCAGCCCAAAAGCTGGACTAGAGAAAGGGCTCAGTGGTTAAAGGCTTTTGCTTGCAAAGCTTGATGGCTCTGGTTCAATTTCCCAGTCTCCATGTAATGCCAAATGCACAAACTGGCACTTGTATCAGGAGTTAGTCTGTAGTGGCAAGAGGCCCTGGTGTGCTCATTCTCTCTCTCTCATAAATAAATATTTTAAAATTTTTTTTTAAAAAGTAGGGCTGGGGATGGCTTAGTAGTTAAGGTGCTTGCTTACAAAGCCAGAAACCTAGGTTCTATTTCCCAGGACCCATGTAAGGAGATGCACAAAGTGTTGCACGAGTCTGGAGTTCATTTGCAGTGGCTGGAGGCCCTGGTGCACTCATTCTCTATCTGCTCCACCCTCTGTTTCTTTCTCTCTCTCTCTCTCTCCCTCTCTCAAATAAATAAATAAAAACTAAAAAAAAAAAAATTTTTTTAAGCATGGCATCAAATGAGATGGATAGTCAAGAATTAATCCAAAAGTTGTCCTCTAATTTCCATATATGTGCCTTGGCTCACTCACAGGAACACACAAGTGAATAATCAAAAAAAAATTTTAAAGGGAGTTTCTTGCTTTTATACTCTTTCCGTAGACTGACAATCTGTATAAATGCATAGCACAGATGGCCATAATGAACTCGTCATCTAACGGGTCAGTCACTCCTTTTTCTTTCTTGTTATAAACAATTGTTCCTTGAGTTTTAATTGGTACCTTATCTATGGTTTGGGAATGGCACACACAATAAGATCTCCCCTGTTTTGTACTGAGTCAGCATTTACTGTACTGATTCCTAAGTCTGCACATCTGGTTCCATTTTAAGTATAAGTGAACCTGCCTCCCTCAGTGCTGAGTGAGCATATCTCAGCAAACCAATGCTTGTGTACTATGTGGAGGATACAGCTGACTGAGGCAGAACAAGTCTGAGCCAAAATGTCCCTTCAGCCAGGGTGAAAGTGTGTTTTCTGCAGTGTCTTTGTTTTAACTTTTATATTTTTAAATGGCACTAGAGAGATTTTTAGGAGTTTTGAAGGTGTTTTCAGGAGTTGGGCAGAGTAAATGATAGAACTGAGAAACACTAATAGAGCTAAGGAGTAAAGAGTCTTAGACAGTATTTTGGAATTATACACAATGAGAAGAATAAATAGACTTACAGATAGATGTTTTCATCCTAATTAGCTGGTGATGTTACTAATTACTTTATTGCTAGCTGTAATAAAAATGCCACTCTTGTAACCAGACAAGGAGAAATTTTTGTTTCACTTTTGACCATGATTCAAACATGATTCAGCCAGAAACAAGGCTTTATAAGGACAGTTTTGAAGTGTTTCACAGCTACTTTACTTCTTTTGATGTAATTCATTCACAAACATTGTCTTTTGCACTAGTTAATAACTTGGGATTAGAGGTAGTTAAGATTAAAGAAATATGCTTAGGATTCTTATGCAAGAACAACTGGGCTATTCTACTGTTGTTTTGATCCTTTACCTTTGCTGGTTATCAATCCCTGGGGCTGAAGCTGTCCATTGGTGTTGCTGGTTCTACAGTGAGCAAATGCATGCATTGGTTGGAAGTAACTTTTCTTAAGGAAATATGCCTAGTATAAAAATGATGGTATATCTTAGAAAATGTTCCCCTTTACCCTGTGTACCACAATGGACTCCTTTCCTTCCAGTGAGTGTGTGCTTGAAGGCTAGTCTTGAAGCTGTTTTCTTTGTGGTTTGCCTGCTATCCACTGGGGATACCATGCTCCTTTCATGTTCATTCTTCAGCACCAGTGCTTTTGAACACAGAACCTCCCCATCCTCCCTTCCCAAACTGCACATTCCATCCCCCTGATCTCATGGTACCAGGCGTATCTCCGCTGCCAAGCCATCAGACTGCCTGCTGACTCTTGCAGAAGAACAGACAGCAACATAAACTCAGCTCTGAAGAGCAGGGCACTGTTTGTATATTTTTAAGAGCAGGAATTCAAGTCTCATTTAAAGGCTGTATTTGCTTACTAGCTCCTTGAAAATTGAACAAAACATTTCTTGTTGCTCTTGTTTCTTGACAGTATTATTCCCTCTGCATTGATGAGTAGAACCTCAGAAACTAGAATGGAAAAGTGCATTAGATCATATCTGGTCTGTTCCCACTGGTCACAATTCCTTTTTCCCACAGTTGCTCCTCTCGTACTTTTCTCCTCTGGTTTTCTCAAGAATTTATTTTCTCCAGTTCTCCTGGGGCACAGTTTCTTAGTTTATCCATGGAGGAATTTACATAGAATTATTCATATTCTCTTTTCAGCTTTTCAGTTTACCAGATTCCTGGTAAAGTCTCTCTTCCTCCCAGATCAAGGATTTCTAGATGGCAGGTTTTCCCTTTCCATTTATAAAGTTCAGAGTTTGTTTTTCTACTTTGCTTTCTCTCTTCATCAGTCATCCCTGAAGCCTATTAATCATTTTCTTTACTGCACTGAAAACCCCTTTTTGTATTCCCATATCAAGAAAGCAAAGATTCCTGGTGTTAGAGGAGGATTCCCTAATACTATTTCTCCCTCTGCATCTCTCTTCTGCTTTCCGTCTCCTCCCCTCAAATCTCAACTACAAAATATTGTTTTTGGATGTGAGGGTGATCTGGCTGCAACATCTGTCACCCTATTGATTTCCAGAGTTGATTTGGCTGATCTGGCTAGGCAAGTGTCCCCTTCCTCCCTCACCACTCCATGTGCATCCCTCCAGAAGCTGCCCACTCTTGGTAAGTCAGAGGACAACCTTCCCCAAATAGAGGAGGACCAGTCTTCTGTCAAGGGTATATGAGTAGCTGTGCTCCCCTGCTAGACTCTTCAAACAAGCTGTCAAGGTCCATTTGTAGGAGAAGGTGAGGGTAATCAAGCTTACAAGACTCCAGACATATCCAAATGAGGCACTGCATGTGGCAATCTGCCTTTCTTAAAAGAGGGAAAAAAAAAAAACATTGTTGCTAAGTTATAATTTGAAGAGTTAAGTCATCTGAAGGCAGAGAGGTAGATTAGGGTTTTGAATGGTTTGATTATATTTGTTCTGTTACTTGAATGGTATTTCATATCTCAGAGCTACAAATCTTTTAGATCTTTCACTGGGTGCTTGCTCAGATTCAATACCAGACTATGGAACTATGATGCAACATTCTATTTTAGAGCTGTCTTCTTAGTAATAGAGAGAAGTCCAAATTATATTTGCAAGATTTGGAGTTCCTGGGGAAAGAGAAGAGAAAAAATTACATAGCCTTGGCACTCACTTATTTAAAGTAGATTAGCTCTCAGAAGCTACTGTTAGATATAAACATAAATAATTAATATACTATGTTGTTTCTCATCTTAGATGCCTAAATATTACAAATATGTCTATTCTACCCAAAGTAATCGATTAGACTCAATGTAATTCTAGTCAAAAAACCTCAACAGATATCCTCCACCTCCCCACCTTGGGACTTGACAAAGATGACTATAAAATATATTAAGTATAGAGGGACATGGATGTGTAAGAGAGGAAAAGAGGATAGAAAGATTTATCTACTGGATTCTAAGACTTAATTCAAAATCACTGTTGATATGGGCATGGATAGAGACAAATAGGTAAATGAGGCAAAATTGAAAGACCAGACTATGGTAACATAGTCTTCACACCAGAATTGTTATATGACAGAGAAAACATTCCACAGTAATGTGAGTAAATAGTCTTTTCCACAAATGCTGCTGAAACAATATCACAATGGGGGAAATTAAATGCCAACCTCATACCATATCTAAACAAAATAAAACAAAACAAAATTTAAAATGAAACCACCATACCAACACATGATATAGTCATATGAAATATGATGTTAGTAATAATAGTAATTTTAAAAAATTAAACTTCCATATAGATACAGATCTTAATGTATATATGTGTGCATGCACGTATGTTCATGACCTCATAGTATCAAAAGATTTCTTCTTTGACACAAAATCTGTAGTCCAGTGTTCTGTTTTGAATGGTAAAGTTAAGAACATTCCTTCATCAAAACATAACATAGAGAAGGCAAGTAAATACATAATGTAGAATGTATTTGTTCTATATTTAGTTGACAAAATATTAGTATTCTAAAACATAAATTCTCTGATAAAAAAATAGAAAAAGACAAGATAAATTGAAGAGGCTTTTCACAAAAGTAGTAAAAATAGGCAATATTCATAAAAGAATCTCAACTTTAATAATCAAAGAGATGAAACTAAACTATTATGAGATTCTACTTCATTTCCACTATCTTAGCTAAAAATAAAAGAAAATGTCAAGTGGGATGGGGAAGTAGAGCAACAGGAACCAGTGGCAGAGAGTGTATATTGTTATACACTTAGCCATAATGCCCCGCATTACAATACAGTTGATTTATACACATACCTTATGACTCAGCAATCCAACCCCTACATTTGTACCAAAGAGAAACTTGTATGTAATATAAAAAAATAGATATATGAGAATGGTCTTTGACTATTTTCAAATTTTTAAAACTATAGAAAAGTTACAAAATTCATTTACTAAAGGTAGCTAGTGGAAAGAACACACTTAGATTTCAAAGTCAGTGTGATAATTGTCTTGGAAATCCCATTTCTAAAACCATAATTATAAAAAATGAAATTCTACTTCTAGCCAGGCGTGGTGGCGCATGGCTTTAATCCCAGTACTCGGGAGGCAGAGGTAGGAGGATCATTGTGAGTTCGAGGCCACCCTGAGACTACAGAGTGAATTCCAGGTAAGCCTGGGCTAGAGTGAGACCCTACCTCAAAAAAAAAAAAAAAAAAAGAAGAAAAAGAAGAAAAGGAAAGAAAAGAAAAGAAAAGAAAAAGAAAAGAAAAAGAAAGAAAGAAATTCTATTTCTACCATAACCAGCCATGTTATCATAAGCAGTCTACTAAGCTCTGTGATCCTCAGTTTTCTTTGTGATTTCAGTTTTCCTGTGCAAGTTGGAGGTGATAATTTCAGCCATATTTTGTGTTATAAAAATTGAATGTATTGGGGCTGGAGAGATGGCTTAGCAGTTAAGGTACTTGCCTGCAAAGCTAAAGGACTTTGGTTCGATTCCCAGGCCCCATGTAAACCAGATGCACAAGATGGCATATCTGTCTGGAGTTCGTTTGCAGTGGCTAGAGGCCATTCTCTCTCTCTCTCTCTCTCTCTCTCTCTCTCTCTCTCCTTGTGTCTTTCTCTCTCTTTCAAATAAATAAAACTAAAAAACAAAAAAATTGAATTTATTAATATAAGTAACCGAGGTGCTATGGATGTTGTTCAGTTGGTATAGTGCTTTTCTGGCATACATTAAGCCCTCGGTTCAGTTCTCAGCACCACTTAAGCCGGGCATGCTAGCAAAGACCTATAATCCTTGTACACTGGAAGTAAAGGCAAAAAGATCAGAAAGAAGTTCAAGATCATCTTCAGCTACATAATAACTTTGAGGCCATCTTGGACTAGAAGAGACCTTGTCTGAAATAAAAATAATAATAATAATAAGCATAAATGCAAACAATGTAATCATCTAATAAACTATAGCTACCACTAATATTTTATTGTGATGATAAAAATGATAATGATGCATTTTTAATTTTCATTGCAGCAAATTTACTGATACATACTCATTTTTAGTTTTTCACTGTATAAAATACTAATTCACGGGCTGGAGAAATGCCTTAGCAGTTAAGGTGTCTACCTGCAAAGCCAAAGAACCCAGATTCGATTCCCCAGGACCCACGTAAGCCAGATGCTCAAGGTCACTCATTCATCTGAAGTTTGTTTATACTGGCTGAAGGCCCTGGCACTCCCATTCTCTCTATCTACCTGCCTCTCTCTCTCTCACTCTTTCTCTCTCAATGAATAAAATAAAATAAAATAAAATTTCTTTTTTGAATATTCTTTTTAAAATATTAACTCATTGGGGGAAATATTTTTCCTTTTTTTTTTTTTTTTTGTTCTTGTTTTTCAAGGTAGGGCCTCACTTTAACCCAACCTAACATCTAATTCACTATGTAGTCTCAGTGGCCTTGAACTCACTGAACCTCCTACCTCTGCCTTCCAAGTGTTGGGATTAAAGGCATGTGCCACTATGCCCATTTTTTTTACTTTAGAATTCATTTTTTTTCTTGTGTTTTTATTATTACAGAAAGGATGATCCAAAGGAGAAACATGAGCATGACAAAAATATTTTTGTAATTTAGAAAATTATGCAGAATTTAAAATTAATTTTGAAGAAATAAAAAACAAAATATGATTTTATTAAAAAGAAATGAAGCAGAAAACAGTTGACTATTAAAAATAAAATTAGGATGAAGTATGTGCTTTCTAATTCTAGCCCATGATCCTACCCATGAAATTATAAATTATCAATAATTTTTTAGGGGTTTGAGCAATGGCTTAGTAGTTAAGGCACTTGCCTGCGATGCCTAAGGACTCAGGTTCAATTCCCCAGTACCCATGTAAGCCATATACACAAGGTGGCACATGTGTCTGGAGTTCATTTGCAGTGGCTAGATACCCTAGCATACCCATTCTTTTTTCTCTCTCTCTCTCAAATAAATAAATAAAATATTTTTTTAAATAATTTTTATTGTGGGGGGCAGGTAGATAGAGAGAATGGGAGTGCCAGGGCCTTCAGCTAGTATAAACGAACTTCAGATGCATGAGTGACTTTGAGCATTTGGCTTACATGGATTCTGGGGAATCAAATCTGGGTCCTTTGGCTTTGCAGGTAGACCACCTTAAATGCTAAGCCATTTCTCCAGCCCATGAGTTTAGTATTTTATACAATGAAAAACTAAAAATGACTTCCAGTCAAGATGGCATCCACCCAACCACACCTTACCTCACGGGGAAGGAAAGGCAAGATCTTTAGAGTTCTTTGGGAATTTTAGGGGTTTGCAGATCCTAGTAGACCTCCAGTGGGAGATCACGGAGAAGCAAAGTAGGGAATCCCAAGTCTCACACTCTCTTGGGTAGCCCACCAGTCCCCCAATCCCCTCAAGCAGCAGTCCTAGCCACAGTCCCAGCCACAGGCCCCTCCTGCACTAATACCAGGCTAAGTGGACCCAGGCCAGCATGCTAGTGTTCCCCCTCCCAAGGCTTTCACACCACTTGGGACCTCCGTGCATGACCACCATCCCAATAGCCACCGTCCCTCCCTCCTTGCACAGACCCAGACCAGCAGGCTAGCCTTCTCCCCTCTCTAGGCTTTCCCCACCACTGGGGACCTCCACCCACAACAGCCTTCCCACCTGCTGTCCGCCCTGCATGAACCAGGTCCTACTGCACTTCCTGCAGGCTACTCAGACCCAGGCCAGCAAGCTATTCTTCACCCTCCCTTCCCTTTCCTGCCACCCCACCGAAACCACAGCCAATTCCCACCCCCAAGCGTCACCCGACCTGCAGCAGTCCCATATCCCCACACTGTCTTGTCACAGGGACCAGACAAATGGATAAAAGACTCAATATAAGACCAGAAACTCTACTACTACTGGAAGAAAAAATAGAAGGAACTTCCCATGATATAGGAGTGGGAAAAGACTTCCTAAACAAAACCCCAATAGCTCAGGAAATTAAATAATCACTCAACCATTGGGATGTCATAAAGCCGAAAAGTTTTTCACAGACAAACATACAATAAACAGAGCCAATAGATTACCCACAGAATGGGAAAGAACTTTTACTGGCTGTACAACTGGCCTAATTTCTAGAATCTATAAAGAACTCCAAAACCTAAACAATAAAAAGTCAAACAACCCACTCACAAAATGGGGCAGAGAACTGTACAGGGAGTTCTCAGAGGAAGAAATATAAACAGCAAACACATACTTAAGAAAATGTTTAGCATCCTTAATCATCAGGAAAATGCAAATTAAAACAACTGTGATAATTCACCTTACCCCAGTAAGGATAGCAAACATTAAAAAATCAAATGAAAACAACTGCTGGTGAGGATGTGGAGAAATAGGAACCCTCATTCACTGTCGGTAGGAATGTACGGTGGTATGAGCACTATGGAAAGCAATATGGAGACTCCTAAAAAGATTAACTGTAGAGTTACCAACAGACCCAGCTATTCCCTTACTGGGCATTTACCCTAAAAGCTCCAAGCCTCAGTTCAGAGAGATTTGCTCAACCGTGTTTATAGCTGCTCAATTCATAATAGCTAAGAGCTGGAATCAACTCAAATGTCCATCATTAGACGAAGGGATAACCAAGATGTGGTATATCTACATGATGGAATTCTACACAGCAGGAAGGAAAAATGACACAATGAAATCTGAAGAAAAATGGTCAAACTTGGAACAGATCATTCTCAGTGAATTCACCCAATCACAGAAAGATAATCATCATATGGTCTCACTCATCTGTGGTTCCTAATCTGGACAGGGACAGGGAGGAGGCTAACAATGGTACCTAGTATACACACCAGGTACATAACTAACAGAGGAAAAAAATTTTGATAAAAACAATTTTAATATAAATAACAGTAGATTTTAGCCCTAATTCTATGACATTTTTTTTTTTTTAACTTCAGGGTCAGTGAACTCACATAAAAATATTTAGGATTCCATTGTTTTTAAGGAATTTAATTCTCTGGAGCCACAGTCATCTTTTGGTCTTAGGAACTGCTGCCTGTTCCCCACTGTTTGTCTTTCAACCTGGTCATGATTATGTTGCCTCTATCTCCAGTGATACTGTGTTGTCTTAGCAAAGCAGACTTCTTATGTGTCTTTTAAGCTTTTGAGGGCAAAACAACAACAAAAACATTTTAATGCCATTCTATATCTTGAATAGCACCTAGAGTAGTGATTATACAAAGTAGGTCCAAAATAAATCATGAGGATAACAGGCTTAGTTTGCAAAAAACTAGCTATTCTAGCTAGCCATAGTGATATAAACATAGCATTCACAAGTGCTGCTTCAACAGCAAATGTGTTTATTTTCCTTCCAGAAAGAAAGTGTGGGACGAGTATTTTCTGGAATTCAACCTACAGGAATCCTTCACCTTGGAAATTATCTGGGAGCCATTGAGAGCTGGGTGAGATTACAGGATAAATATGACACCGTGTTGTACAGCATCGTTGACCTCCACTCCATCACAGTTCCTCAAGACCCCATCTTCCTTCACCAGAGCATCCTGGACATGACTGCCACCCTTCTTGCTTGTGGCATAAACCCAGAAAAAAGCATTCTTTTCCAACAATCTCAGGTCAGTTTCTCAGATTAGAATGAAAACTTTTTTTTTTTTTTTTTTTTTTTTTTTTTTTTTTGTGTTCAAGGTAGGATCTTGCTAGCCCAGGCTAACCTGGAATTCAGTATGTACTCCCAGGATAGCTTCAAACTCATAGCTATCCTCCTACCTGTTCCTCCCAAGTGCTGAGATGAAAGGTGTGTGCCACCACGCCCAGCTAGGAAACTTATATTTTTATATTAATTGAGAAAAAATTGATATTCTTCTTTTTATGTTCATTATTGTTATTAGCAAGATGTTTCATATGGATACATCATGTGTTGGTACTCTCTTTTCCCTCATCCCTGTCCCCATTGGGGATGCTCCTCAGTGGGGTTGCAGGTATTCCCCATGTGGTTGTGATTTATGCATTGTGGGAGTTACTGTCAGTTATTTTTGGGGAGAGGGAATGCCCCTGGACATGATGTTTCTACCTGTGGCTCTTACTATCTTTCCATTCCCCTCTTCCACAAAATTCTCTGAGTTTTAAGTGTACTTCCGTGATGAGCTCTTAGCCTCTGGACCTCTGCTGTGGTAGGTTTTAAATATCCTCAGGGTCTGTCTCCTACACTCTAGCACTGATTATCAGGTTCAGCATGGAAGCAGCATTCTTGCTCGTTTCCCAATTCCTCTATGGATTCCCCTGTGGCTTGGCTGAAGCATGAGGGTTACTTTATCTCCTCTGGTCTCACTTCCTTCTGAAAAAGAATAGATTCTCCAATGGTGAGTTTAAATGAGATAAGCCTTATTAATTTATGGAGAATTTGATGTATGTAACCCATCTTTTAGCCAAAGACTAGTGAGAGTTTGACACTGGAGAACATAATCTTTGTCTCCACAGGATTCTGATCTGGCTCACAATTCAAGAGATGGGTTCCTTTACATTGTGTGGATCTCCTAGCCAATCAGAAAGCTGTGGGTTACCCACTGAGGCTTTGTGCCACTATTACACTGGCAGTTTCATCATGTCAGGGTGTTTGCTTCTGGGTAGCTTACCTCTGGTTGCTCAGAGTGTTGTTGGCCATTTTTCCCCAGTAGCTCATGTTGTGCTTTCCAGCACTAGACAGGCTAACTGTCTGGGGACTAGCTTTCTTCTGAATTCCAGCCAGGTCTCACCGTACTCTATGTCAGCAGCATATGGTGTCCTCAGCAATAGGGTCTTAGCTTTTGCCTCAGGCAGGTAATCAAGTGCTTTGACAGAAAGCTGTCTTTTTTTAAAAAATTATTTTCGGGCTGGAGAGATGGCTTAGCGGTTAAGGCGTTTGTCTGTGAAGCCTAAGGACCCCTGTTCGATTTTCCAGGTCCCACGTAAGCCAGATGCACAAGGGGGCGCATGCATCTGGAGTTCGTTTGCAGTGGCTAGAGGCCCTGGCGTGCCCATTCTCTCTCTATCTCTCTTTCCCTCTCTCTGTCCCTAATAAATAAATAAAAATAAAATCTTTAAAAAAATTATTTTCTTAAAAGAGAGAGAGAGGAAGGGAGGGAGAGAATGGGCACACCAGCCTATAGCCACTGCAAAGAACTCCAGATGCATGTGCCACCTTGTGCATCTGGCTTACGTGAGTTCTGGGGAATTTAACCTGGGTCCTTTGGCTATGCAAGTAAGCACCTTCCCTGCTAAGCCATCTCTCCAGCCCCAGAAAACTGTCTTGATTTGGGGACCTCACAGGTCTCTCTGATCAATAGCTCAATGTGGGTAGCAACCAATCTGGTACTGGGAGTTACAGGTAAGAAACAGAAAAAAAAAATTCTTTTAAGTTTAGGCTTCATCCCACCCTCACCAGAGCCCTACTATTCAGGTGCTCCCCACTCCCCTTACTCCTATTGAGGGTTTATGTTTTAGGCTATCTCCAAAGATAAAAGTTTCTATGGTATCAGCTTGTTTGGGGTTTAATTAGTGTTTGTTTTCTCCCATCCCCTTCCCCTCCCCCCAAACCTTTCCATCCCTATTGTCTGGGCCTTGAGTTGCCTATCAGGTATGACAGCAACTCCAGCAGGTCCAAGTTAAGAACCACAGATAAGTGACACCATGCAGCATTTATCTTTCTGTGATTGTATGAGTTCGCTGAGTATGATCTGCTCTAAGACTGTCCATTTTTCTACAAATTTCTTTGTATAATTTTTTCTTACTGCTAAGTAGATTTCCATTGTGTAAATGTACCACAACTTCATTATCCATGATGGGCATTTAGGTTGATTCCATTTATTAGCTATAATGAATTGAGCAACTATAAACCTGGTTGAGCAGATGTCTCTGTATTGATGCATGGAGCATTTAGGATAAATACCCAGTAAGGGAATAACTGGGTCTGTTGATGTATGTAATCTCTCTTTTAGGCAAACACCAGTGAAAGCTTGACACTACAGAATAATCTTTGTCTCCATAGGATTCTGATCTGGTTCACAATTCCAGATATGGATTCCTTTACATTGTGTGGATCTCCTAGCCAATCAGAAAGCTGTGGGTAACCCACTGAGGCTATGTGCCACTATTACACTGGTGGGTTCCAAATTGATTTCCATAATAGTTGTACAAGTTTACATTGCCACCAACAGTGAGTGAGGGTTCCTCTTTCCCCACATCCATGCCAACATTTGTCATTGTTAGATTTTTGAATGATTTCCATCCTTACTGGAGTAAGGTGGAATTGCATGGTTGTTTTCCTTTGCATTTTCCTAATGGTTAGGGATGTTGAATATTTTCTTAAGTGTGTCTGTTAGCCATTTGTAATTCTTCCTTTTAGAACTCCCTATTCTAGTCTCTGCCCCACTTTTGGTGTGGCTAGTTTGATATTTTTATTGGTCAGTTTTTTGAGTTCTTTGTGGATTCTAGATATTAGGCTTCTGTCAGTAGTATAGCTGGCAAAGATTTTCTTCCATTCCGTGGGTAACTATTGGCTCTGCTTATGGTGTGTTTATCTAGACAGAACCTTTTTAGCTTCATGAGATCTTCTTGGTTGAGTGATTGGTTTAATTTCCTGGGCTACTGGGATTTTGTTCAGGAAGTCTTTCCTCTCTCCTATATCGTGGAGAGTGCCTCCTATTTGTTCTTCCAGTAGGAGAAGAGTTTCAGGTTTTATATTGAGGTCTTTAATCCATTTGGATTTGATTTTAGTGTATAGAGAGATGAGTGGGTCTACTTTCATTTTTCTGCATATGGTCATCCAATTTGTCCATCATCATTGGTTGAAGATACTATCTTTTTGCCAGTATATTATTGTCACCTTTGTCAAAGATCAAGTAGCTGTAGTTACTTAACCTAAGGTATGGGTCTTCAATTCTGTTCCATTGGTCTATGTTTCTGTTCTTATACCAGTACCATGCTGTTTTCTTAGTATGGCTTTGTAATATAGCTTTAGATCAGGTACAGTGATACCTCCAGAGGGGTTTTTTTTTTTCCCTGAGGATACTTTTGGACATCCGAGGCCTGCTGCCATTCCATATGAATTTTGAAATCTTTTTTTCAATCTCTGTGAAGAATGATGCTGGTATTTTTATGGGTATTGCATTAAATCTGTATATTGTTTTTGGTAGAATTACAATTTTTACAATATTAATTCTACCTAACCAGAAGCATGGGAGGTCTTTTCCATCCTCTCAAGTCAAGTCCTCCTTGATTTCCTTTCTTGAGTTTTTTTTTTTTTTTTTTTTTTGAGGTAGGATTTCACTCTGGTCCAGGCTGACCTGGAATTGACTATGTCGTCTTGGGGTGGCCTTGAACTCATGACGATCCTCTTACCTCTGCCTCCTGAGTACTGGGATTAAAGGTGTGCGCCACCATGCCCGGCTTGAGATTTTTTTTGTTTGTTTTCATTATTTAAGTCTTTCACATCCTTAGTTAGTGTTATACCAAATTTTTTTTTGTTGTTTTTGTTGCTATTGAACATGGGACAGCTTCACTGATGTCTTTCTTTGTATATTTTTCCTTTGCATATAGAAAGGCTAATGATATTTGTGCATTGATTTTATATCCTTCCACTTTACTGAAGGAATTAATCATCTTTAGAAGTTTTTGAGGAGACTTTCAGGTCACTTATATATAGGATCATCTCATCTGCAATAGGGCTAACTTGACTTCTTCCTTTCCAATTTGAATCCCTTTTATTTCTTATCCCTCTCGTATTGCTTGAGCTAGTACTTCTAATACTATGTTGAAGAGCAATGATGAGAGTGGGCAGACCTGTATTCTTCCTGATCTCAATGGGAACTCCTTGAGTCTTTCCCTATTAAGTATTATTTGGCTTTAGTTGCTTTACATATATTGTGTTGAGATATAAACCCTCCATGCCTATTCTTTCCAGTGTTTTGATCATGGAGTGGCATTGTATTTTGTCAAAGGCTTTCATTGCATCAATTGAGATGACCCTGTGGTTCTTATGGTTAAATTTATGTATGTGGTGTATTACATGGATCGATTTCCATATGTTGAACCATATGGAAGGATGAAGCCTTCTTGATCAAGGTGGATCATGCTTTTTTTTTTCTTTTGTTTTTTTTGTTTTGTTTTGTTTTGTTTTGTTTTGTTTTGTTTTGTTGAGGTCAGGGTTTCACTCTAGACCAGGCTGACCTGGAATTCACTACATAGTCTCAGGGTGGCCTTGAACTCATGGCGACCTTCCTACTTCTGCTCTCTTGAGTGCTGGGATTAAAGGCATGCACCACCACGCCCGGCAGGATAATGCTTTTGATATGTTGTTGAATTTGGTTTACAAGAATTTTGTTCATCTAAATTCATCAGGGATATAGGCATATAGTTTTCCTTTCTTGTTGTACCTCTGTCTGGTTTTGGTATTAGGATGATCCTAATAAAAGGAGTTGGGGAGGATTCTATGCTCTCCAATTATGTGAAACAGTTTGAGAAACTTTGGTTGCAGTTCTTCAGTGAGGGTTTTGTAGAATTTGTCTGAGAAGCCATCTGGTCCTGGACTTTACTTTTTGGGGAGGTTTTTGAGTATCTTTTCAATGTCAATGTTCACTTGATTTTTTTTTTTTAAACTTAGCAACGTTTTTGCCTCCTGATCAATTTCTTCTGTCTTGTCTTCCAGCTCAGAGGTTCTGTCTTCCACATGAGTAACTCTGTTAGTGAGGGGTTCTACAGAGGTTTTTGTAAGCTCTATTTGATGTTTTTCCTGCTGTGCTATTTTATATTATGTCCATCTCTTTTTTGAGTTATGATATCAGTTCAAGTTCTGATTTGGTATGGTCTTGCTATAGCCCAGGATGACCTGTATTTCGCTATGTAGTATCAGTCTGGCCTTGAACTCACAGCAATTTTGCTACCTCTGCCTCCCAAGTGCTGAGACTAAAGGTGTGCACCACCACACCTGGGTTAGTTTTCATTTTTCTTGGTACTTCCTGGAATTCATTCTTACATTTGATCATGACTTCATTAAGCTTCACATTGACTCACCTTCAATTCATTCATCTCTCTTTTCAGGGTTCTAATGTTTTGCTCAATCAAATTAAGCCTACTGTCAAAATTTGAATGCTTTAAGAGATGATTCTGTTCAATTTCATTGATATAATTGTTGGTTTTTTGATGGTTTGCTTCCAGTTAGCAATTCATTTGATCAGGGTCTCATTGGTTGTTGTGTTTTCATTTTGGGATTGAATTTTTGTTGATTTCCCTATGTTTTCATTGGAGACTTCCATTGTGGAACTAGGCATCCTTGGTGGAAATCTCTCAGTTTTCTGACTTTCATTGGCTTTTTTGCATTGTGATCTACCCATCTTGAAGAGACACTTTATTCTATTGAGGAGGAAGCAAGTTTTTGTCCTTGTAGGGTCTTCAGAGAGTTTTTTAGTAGTATACTAGTGTAAGATGGGGTTATAACCACAGATGCGCAGATTGTGAAGATTGCAGGTACATCAAAGGTACCTGGGGAATTTGGAGCTCTGGCACTCCACTTGCACACGGAGATCATGTGTTGAGGAACCAGGAGCCAGGAAGCTGGAGAGCCAGAGGCAAGAGGCCAGC
This sequence comes from Orientallactaga sibirica, assembly GCA_036365145.1. Taxonomy (NCBI): domain Eukaryota; kingdom Metazoa; phylum Chordata; class Mammalia; order Rodentia; family Dipodidae; genus Orientallactaga; species Orientallactaga sibirica. The sequence goes on from JAEOAD010000025.1 coordinate 1,729,994, forward strand.
TCCCACAGCACCTTCTGACTCAATGGGATGTTGGTACCTAGGGGCCAGTTAGGATACCAGAGCAAAAGCATGCTTCCATAGTTGCTGCACAGGGGGACTTACTAGGATCTCAGAGCTGGGAAGAACCAGGGAACACGGATGTGGCCTACTCTGTGCTGTGTGCACTGGCCAGTGCAGTATATCTGGGAACTGGGGAACCAAGGGCACTTCAATCCGGAATGCAGAGCAAGGGGCCTGCTTCTACAGCTCTCAGGGTTCAAGCAGCCCCAATCCAGCTGCAGGGAGACCTACCAGGATCAGGGGAGTCTGAATATTTTTTAATTTCTCAAGGGTGACTTTTCTACTATGATGGCTGCAACTTAATATTTTACCTTTATTCATATCTTTAAGTATCCTCATTTCAATAAAATTTTTCAACTTTCACTATAGCTGATAATTTTTTTGTTTGTTTGTTTTCCCAGGTAAGGTCTCACTCTAGATCAGGCTGACCTGTAATTCACTATGTAATCTCAGGGAGGCCTTGAACTCTTGGCAATCCTCTACCTCTGCCTCCCAAGTGCTGGTATTAAAGGCGTGTGCCACCACGCCCGGCTAGCTGATAATTTTTAGGCCTTCGTCTAGCAAAAAGTATGTATTTGTCCTTCTAACACTGGGATTGTTTTTTTGTTTGTTTGTTTGTTTGTTTTTGGTAGGTGACATTCATACTGATGACCCCCTGCTAGTGACTAATCTTCCCATGATCAAAACAGAATCTTGTGACCAATAGTTTTACATAATTACAATAGTGCTTGATTGGACATTGCATTTAGAAGGCCTGTTGGATAATCCCCATTGTTTATTCATTGTGTAACAGCTCTCAAGACATTTTATAAGACAAACCAGAAAATTGGAAGACAAAGTCCCAGACCATACCAAGAAAGGCTTTACAGTAAAGCTAAAGTATTTGACTCATATCTTCACTATGGATGAGTCATTTTCTTCTTGGACAGGAAGACATCCTGGCCCAGAAATAGGGCAAAAAACCCTAACAAAGTAGATGCACATCCTTACTGAATCATACTCTCATTGCATATTTACAGAGCTCTAGCCAAGTAATCACCTTTCTTGATGACAAACTTCTATCATTATTTTAATATACATTTTAACCCCTAACAGTACTTCATTAGTAAAAGGTATAGCCTAAGTAGAGTGCTTCCTGTGATTCATAAGGCCCTGAGTTGAGTCACCAGCACTGCAGCGTGCACACTCACACACACACACACATACACACACACACACAAATGATATCTTCAAAAAAGCTAAAAACTCATCTATGTAAGCTTGTTGCCACCGTATGCATATTTTAATGAAATTATAGGTTATAACTATTTAAAAGATCATAAAAACTATTTACCCTGATGTCCTTTGCTTACAAGCCTTTGTTTACAACTTTGCAAATTCATTGTTGGACAGACTTAATGTTATAAAACACTTATATTGAGCAAATGTGTGGTTGTCTATAGTTTCCATTTAACTTAGGCTTTTAAAAAAGAGAATAAATCAACTGTTTTCAAGACACCACTATTCAAAGACTTGCACTGCTTTGTTATATGCCATTGTTACCCTCCTTGTCCCTAGTCATCTGACTCTCGTTGGCGTCCTATCTAGAAGCACTGTTACCTTTGCTGTGAAAGAAATGTGCCTCTCATATTTCTTGAAATCAGGTTTATTCAGACTCTACATCCATCTTCAACACTGAAGACCTGCTCATCCTCAGAACCACTTTTTCAAAAAAAATTTTTATTTTTTATTTTTTTGGAGAGAGACACAGAGAGAGACACAGAGAGAGAGAGGGGGAGAGGGAGACAGAGATGGGCACGCCAGCAGTGTCTCAGCTGCTGAGAACGAAATCCAGATGTGTGAGCCCTTGTGGCCAAGTGCGGCATCGTGCCCATGCATCATTTTGCATCTGGCTAAATGTGGGACCTGGAGATTGGAACTGCTGGAGATTGGAACCAGCGTTCTTAGGCTTAGGAGGCAGGTGCCTTAACCCCTAAGCCATCTCTCCAGCCCTCAGAGCCACTTTTTAAGTCACTTTTGTGAAGCACATCAGCTTTACTCCATCTAAATTGGCTTTAATACAAGTTCTCTTTTGATGCTTATTTGATGCTTTTTCTAAAAATTGCATTCCAAGCCACAAGGAATTTTCCTATTTTTTAGAGGTCAATATGTTCAATCTTCTCAAAGTAACCACTTGCCAAATTGTTTTGTGAAATAACCTTTAAAATTAAAGGCTTATTTAAAGCCACATCCAGCAATTACACTTTCAGCTAATTCTTCTAGAGATAATTATGATACCATATTGGCATAATATAAATAATTCTTTCTTTGTTAAGTTTTGGCAGTGGCCTCAGTAAGCATCTAAAATGTGAAAATATCAAGATTCTTGCTCTCATCTGGTACTTTGTTGTTAAAAATAGCAATTATGTGTTTGGAGAGATGGCTCATTAGCTAAGGCACTTGCTTGCAATGACTGATGGCCCAGGTTTGATTCCCCAATACCCACATAAAGCCAGATCCTCAAAGTGGTGCATGTATTAGATGTTCGTTGCAGAGGCTAGAAGCCCTGGTGCACCATTTTCTCTCTCTCTCTCTCTCTCATCTCTATCTTTTCCCCTGTCATTTAAATTAAATAAATAAATAAATCTTAATTATAAAAATAGCAAAAATATAGGAATTTGCTGAAGAGGCGGAGGCAGGAGGATCATGAAGGAGGATCAGGAGTTCGAGGCCAGCCTGGGCTACACATTAAAAATAATCCATAACATAAGAGAACTGTCTCATAACTGAAGAGTAAGAAAATTTCCCCTTTTCTTTGAATGGTGCCAAAGGTGCCTAAGGTTCCCAAGATGGCTGTGAGGTGAGCAGTGTGGAGCCTTGGATATACCTCCATCCCAGCAAGTTCAGTACAGTTCCTATACTGTCTCACACTTCCCTTCCTGCCACCCCTAACTCCAGCTTTGCTGGGGGAATTTTGATAGTTTGACAATAACCCATGGGGGATATGCTTATTTTGTCTACATTTATCAATCTTTCACTCAAAACCAAGGTGAAAGACTGACTCCCTTGGATGTTTTTTTTTTTTTTTGTATGTTTGTTTTTTTTATTTTTGACCACAAGACACACCTAGTCTTGCCAATTTCTTTCTGTTTTGATTTAGTCAACCAAGTTATTGAAACTTCAGACAGACTTGATGATTTATTAGGCTTATTTTCCCTTTGCTACTATTCCATAAAGAAAAGTTTTAAGCATTTATAAGACCAGATAGCATATTGTACTCCCATCATTTATTAGCATTTTGTGATTTGTCTTATCAACACTATTTTTGTCAACTATTTTAAAGAAGATATCCCACATTATAGCATTTCACCTCTTAGATATTTCAGTATGACTCTCTATAAGAAAATTTTGTATTAAGTACAATGCTGTTATCGCATCTAGCAACATTAATGAAAACTACATATTATCATCTAATAACCAAGTTGTTTTTGGAGTGAAGATATGGCTAGGCCCATACATTCCATTTCATTATAAATTGTAAGTCCTTTTGCATGTGCATTGGCCTTTTGATTTGTTGGGCAAGTTTTATTTTATTTCTTATCAAGTTTTCTACACTTAAAAAGTAATCAAAACTTTGACTTTTGTGATTCAATTTTTATGCCTTTTGTTTATATTGATCAAATTTTCTTTTATTTGTTATAAAATTAATTCTTTTGCATGGATGGATGTGTGTGAAGTGCATGTGGAGGTCAGAGGACAACTTTGGGGTGTTTGTATTCACTTTCCAACTTGTTTGAGGCTCATTGTTTTTGCCACTACAAACACCAGATTAGCTGGCCTATGAGCTTTAGGATTCTCTTGACTCAACCTACCATTGCCATAGGCACATTGGGAATACAGATGTGTGTGCTAATTGTGTCCAGCTTTGTGTGGGTTCTGGGTATCTGAATTCTGGACATCAGGCTTGTGTAGCAACTGCTTTTAACCCTAGAGCCATCTCCACAGCCCAAAGTTAACTCTTATCGACCTTCATATTGTGATGCTTTCCTGTGTTAGCTATAATGTAATAACTAAACTACTGTTTCACACAGTTACTCTTTGTTCTCATTGGTTTGAATAACAGCTGTCTTGCCTAGTCATCAGGGAGTACCTGCAAAGAAACTGCTCCTGGCTCCTTCAAGGAGGCCCAAAGTTCAGATTGTTTATGGATTATGCAAAGGTCTTTTGCTATTCTTATCTTAAATTCTTGAAAGCTTGTATTGGCTTTTGCTGCTTAGAACCATTTCAAACAAAATATACTTGAATAAGCAAATCACCCAGTCAATTGTTTTTGAATACACATTTGCAGTGCTCTAGTAGATGAAAGAATTGTCATGCTAGTGATTAATATTTGTAATAAGAGTCAATAATTAACTGTGAATAATTTTATAATAAACATAGAGAGCTTTTTGACATATTCTTTGGCTATGTATTCACTAGTGGGATCATATAGTATTTCTGCCTTGATCTTTCTGCATACCTTCATTCTCTTTTCCATAATGGTTGTACTTTACATTCCCACTTACAGGATGCAAGAGTTCCCCTTTCCCACATTTTTATATGACTTTTTAATAGTAGCGTTCAAACAGTCTGAGGTCTCCAACAAATGAGAATGGAAAAGAAAATAATTCTTTGTTGGGGTCCCTCCTAGGGCCAGCCCAGGAGGGACGGCAGGGTCTCTGCTGAGTTGGGGATGAGAGGCGTGGAGTCATGACACAGACTCTGGGAGTTGGGTGAAAGCAGGCAGAGGGCGAGCTGTCGCAAACTCGTTTATTCAAAGAAGTGTAGGGTGTTTTAAGGGGTTTGGCTGGCCAGTCATTGTATGGGGTGGTCCCCTACTTGTGACCAATGACAGCCTGTCTCCAGACAGATCATCTCGTAGCAGGTTTCTTGCGAGCATGGGACTATAGCAGTTATCATGCCAGGCCTGCGCAGGACACCATGTTCACAGAAACCACTTCCTGGTTTCTTTTGCCATGCGGTCTGGCTAGGGCCAGACCTGCATTGTGCCATACATATCCTCCTTTCTGTTTTTATTATTGGCAACCCTGGGAGGCATGGTTCTTTGCCAAGCCATTGTTGAACCCAGGCCCCAAGGGATCATCACATGCAACGGTGCCTGTCTTAGGTTGTACCATCTTCTGGGGTCTTACCTGTCATTGACTACGCACCAATCTGGTGAGAAAACCTGAGGGGTGTGGCTGTTGCCTAGGAGGCATGAGAGGACCAAGTGGTGGTGGCTCTGGTGTATGAACTGTCCCAGCGAGGGAGAATTAACTATAGAACCTGAAAAAGACTGGGGTAGGACAGGTTGCTGGGTGACTGTCGTGAGCTCACCCTTAGCGTAATTAGTAGCATTGAGTGTCTTAATGGTAGCAGATCAATGTAATCAAAGGAGTTGCAAAGGAATTTATGGCTGGTTGGAGGGTAGCATTACCATAAGAGGCATTAATAAGCAAAAAAGACAAAGGTGTGGCTAAGGAGAAGTACGTGCTTAATGGGAGAGGAATACAGCGAAATAGAGTGGCTAAAATGAAGCCTAGGAAAAGCATGGCAATCTAGGCCCACCGTACCAAACAAGTATGGCCTAAGAAGAATTGTCTGAGATGGTTTCTGGGAAGTGGTAGTAGGGAGAAAAGGAGATAAAGGGAGAAAAACGGGGAATAAGTTTAAAGTCCCGTGTCTGGCCTGAGGGGTTTGTCATCATCCTCTTCATCAAGGTTGATCCCTGAGTCAGTGGCTGGGCGGATGTTTCTGGCAGGGATCCAGATTGGGATCTGTGAAGTTTCTGGAAAGACACAAGCATACCCTCAGCCCTGTGTTAAAAGAGGGTGAGGTCCCTTCCAGATATTAGTGAGAGGATCTTTCCAAAGGACTAAGGGTAAGGGCATTGTGGTTGGTTGGTATCTCCAATGTTTGTAGGCTGGGGAGAGTCCTGCCTCATCAAAGAGGAGAAAATTGAGAGTAAAGAGAGCTTCCACTAGGGCCAAGTGGAGATCCTTGGGCGACATAGTGGACTTTTGTTTTATAATTAGTTCCTTTAGGGTCCAGTTAGTTCTCTCCATGATGGCTTGTCCTTGTGAGTTGTAGGGGATCCCAAGGGAGTGTTTTATTCCCCAAGATTCCATGAAGGATGTGAATTGGGCAGATGTGTATGCAGGGCCATTGTCAGTTTTAATTGACCAGGGTATGCCCATGACCAACATGGCAGTTTTTGTCATCTTAATGACATGGGACGCCTTCTCCCCTGAGAGAGCAATAGCAAAAGTAAGCTTAGAATAAGTGTCTACAATGACATGGACATATTTGAGGTTACCAAAGGAAGGTATGTGGGTAACATCCATCTGCCAGATAGAATTTGGGGTAAGGCCTCTAGGATTGACTCCTTGAGGCTGTAGGGGGCCCAAGGGGACGGGGGGGTGCATGCCTTATAGGTACAGATTAAATGTTTGCATTGGCTAAGCGAGAGCTCAGGGTTTAGGGTTCTTAGGTGTAGCAGACAGCTTCAGGTTCACTGAGATGAACTTCCAGACCAGGCACAGTTATGGAGGAAGGGATATTATTTATTGAAGCTTACAGATCCAGGGGAAGTTCCACAAAGGCAGGAAAAGCAGCCTGCTTTCACAGGGCCAAGCAGAGAGAGAGAAAGCCAATCAGCCACCACAGCACACAGAGCAAAACTACAGCCAAAAGGTCACACAGCACACTTCAGGAACTCCTGCTAGGCACATTTGCATATCTTTACAATGGAATCTCAAACCCACCATTAACACCTTAAGACCAGCCCCCAGTGACATTGCCTCTAGCAAGGTGATTGCAGATGCAAACTATAACTAATAAAACACTGAATATATTGGGGGACATACATTCAAACTATCACATTCTGCCCCTGGCCCCCAATATATTTAGCTCCTGGCCCCCAATAGATTTATAACTATCACACATTTTAAATTGTACTCAGTCCAACTTCAAAGGTTCTCACAGTCTTGATCAGCTTAAGATAGTGAGTCCTGTAAAATCAAACAAGTTAAATACTTTCAACATGTAAAGGCACAGAGTAAACATTTTAACTGGTATAAGGCATAGCAAGGAGAGACTAGAATAATGCAAACTCAACCACCATCAGCAGTCATCAGACTTCTGCAGTTTAAGTTCAAAATAACCAGAGACTGACAGTCTCCAGGTTTTCCAATTCCACCCCTCCAGCTGGGCAGAGTCGCCAAGGAAAACTTTCATCCCATGCCAACACTGCACTCCATGGTAGCCCTTTTGCACAGTCCTGGTATATCCAAAATATCTTCAGGTCTCCATGGAAACCACAGTCCATCTTCCAAAGGCTCTTGCAGCCTATTCCTGAGGGTCTTCATGCCCTGCCTCATGCCACATCTCAGCAACAGCTCCTGGAACCGTGTGCAATTCATGACCACTCCATGCATTTTTCATGCTTCCAAAACTAATACCAGGTATGCAGGACACAGCCATATTCTTAATCCAGAGACAAAATAAATCATAGCCTTGAAAAGCAGGTTCCTTCTCCAGTCAGCTCTTTCCAAGAATTTGCATTTTTAACAGTCTTTCCTCAGGCATCCTCTCCATTGTTTTAATGCAACTGCAGTCGGGCCACCTTCCTTCCACCTTCCTTAAGATTGCTAATGTGTTGACAATAGCAGCTCCAGTAACCTAAAACCAGTCTCAGTGCCTCTAATCTTAACTTGCTTGAGGTTTTCCAACTTAAAATCTTAAAATCTCAGTCCATTATCTTTATCCAAGCACATCAGTCCATTACAAATTTAACCTTGATCAAACTTTCTGGGCCTGGATAGCGGAACGCAGCCATCCCTTATGCTAGTAGCCCAGTTCCAACAAAGTCCTCTGCAGTCTTTCCTTCCCCTTAGAAAGCTCATAAGCCAAGCCTCGAAGTTCAATACAGTCTGCACTTAGCATTCTTAAACTCTCATCAGAATAGTCCATAAAACTTGGCTTACCATTCCAGAAAGCATCTTCAGTTGCAAGCACCAAGTCCATGCCCATTCCTCCAAAACAAAGGTTCCAAAAGACAAATATCCACAAGGTCTGGTTCACCTCACCCCACTCCTGGTACCACTTTACTGTAGCAGACAGCTTCAGGTTCACTGAGATGAACTTCCAGACCAGGCACAGTTATGGAGGAAGGGATATTATTTATTGAAGCTTACAGATCCAGGGGAAGTTCCATAAAGGCAGGAAAAGCAGCCTGCTTTCACAGTGCCAAGCAGAGAGAGAGAAAACTAACCAGGCACCACAGCACACAGAGCAAAACTACAGCCAAAAGGTCACACAGCACACTTCAGGACACTCCTGCTAGGCACATTTGCATATCTTTACAATGGAATCTCAAACCCACCATTAACATCTTAAGACCATCCCCCAGTGACCTTGCCTCTAGCAAGGTGATTGCAGATGCAAACTATAACTAATAAAACACTGGATATATTGGGGGACATATATTCAAACTACCACATTAGGTTAGTGGGGGATAGATGGAACCTTTGGTGTAAATGTCTAGCTTTTTCTAAAGGTGGCAAGGATGAGACAGCAATAAACTTGTCTACCTGTGAATTCCCATCAGCAATAAAGTCAGGCAGACCAGTGTATGAGTGAACATGCTCAATAAGTCTGAAGGTGGATGGTCCATTGTAAAAGGACTTGTTCAAAGTAGGAGTAAATGCCAGATTCCTGTGCTACCTTGCGGATGAAAGCCAGATCAGAGAGGGGGTGGGGTACCAGGGCCTGGCTGTTGCATCCGGTCCTACGTTAATGGGGGAAGGCGGCAAATGGTGGGGCACTGGGGCATGTCAGTGAACTGGCAGCTGCCTAGGTGTGTCCAGGATGGATCAGGCAGAGGTCCTTCCAAGGGTAAAGAGGGAAGGGGTGGTTGTGAGTGCAGCTGCCGCAGGCGGAGGTTTGGGTGGCAGTCTTAGGAGGGATGAGATTTTTAAGAGTCAGTTTCAGTTTTTCCTTACAACTTTTGCTATGGGTGGAAATGACTTCCTCCATGGAGGAGCCTTTAAGGCTGGCAATTATGGCAAGGAAGATGGGACTAATACATGGGGCTAAAACAAGAGTTTCGTCCCAAAAGCCATGAAGGTTCTTTTGTTTCACTTTATTTTTTATTTTTTATTTTTAGAGAGAGATGCAGAGAGACAGACAGAATGAGAGGGAGAGGGAGACAGATAGAGAATGGGCGCACCAACAATCTCTCAGCTACTGTGAATGAAATCCAGATGTGTGCGCCCCCTTGTGGTCAAGTGCAGCATTGCGCCCTTGTGTCACTGCGTCTGGCTAAACTTGGGACCTGGAGATTGGAACCAGCATTCTTAGGCTTAGGAGGCAGGCACCTTAACCACTAAGCCATCTCTCCAGCCCTTGTTTCACTTTTAAGCCACATTGCAGGAGGAGAGCCTTAAGAGCCTGCAATTGTGGCATCCTCTGATGGGGAGGGAGGTTGCCCATTACGGCGTGGTGTGTTTGGAGTAGGGGCTAGGCTGTGACACTCCTGAATCAAGGAGACTGAGAAAATAATAACCCAGATCAAAATGAAAGCCCAAAGCCTATTCATTTAAATCGTAACACCTATTGCTGGGCCAGCTGAGACATACAGACAGAATGTTTAGGATCCATGTGTCTCGTGCTTAGTGGGGGACTTCTGTGGGTCGTTACTCCATGGCCGTATGCCCACACGGTGTCTCTGGGGAAGCTCAGCCAAAGGCCTCGCCTTGGTTCTGAAATTGGGTGGATCAGACCTTTATGTTATTTTGCCGGGATGAACCGAGAGTAGAGGGGCTGACACCGGCCGGCTTCAGGACCATGCGGCAGTGTGTGCCTTCCTGCCAGGGAAAAGGATGAACCAAAGGAAAAGGGGGGAGGAGGGGGCTGCCCGCTCACCCTCGGGCAGCCGTCAGCACACACAACAGCAAGGGGCCTACTCACTGACAACCAAGAAGGGGATGTCTTGCCAATGCTGGGGGAGCTGCTCACCAACGATCAAGGAGGGGGGCATCTCGCCAACACCAAGTGGCCAGAGGGTCCCTTTTTGGGTGCCAGATGTTGGGGTCCCCCTAGGGTCAGCCCAGGAGGGACGGCAGAGTCTCTGCCACGTAGGGGGTTAGAGGCGCGGAGTCACAACACAGACTCCAGGAGTTGGAGGAAAGCAGGCAGAGGGCGAGCTGCCGAAAACTCGTTTATTCAAAGAAGTGTAGGGTGTTTTAAGGGGTTTGGCTGGCCAATCATTGGTAGGTCTATAGTCATCTTATTGGTAGGTCTATAGTCATCCTTTTTAGGAGTCTCCATATTGCTTTCCATAGTGGTTGTACCATTGTACATTCCCACCAACAGTGAAAGAGGGTTCCTGTTTCTCCACAGCCTCACCAGCATTTGTTTTCATTAGTTTTTTTTTAATGTTAGCTATCCTTACTGGGGTAAGGTGGAATCTCATAGTAGTTTTAATTTTCATTTCCCTGATGACTAGGGATATTGAACATTTTCTTAAGTGTGTGTTTGCCATTTGTATTTCTTCCTTTGAAAACTCCCTGTGCAGTTCTCTGCCCCATTTTGTGAGTGGGTTCTTTAACTTTTTATTGTTTAGGTTTTGGAGTTCTTTGTAAATTCTAGAAATTAGGCTTCTGACAGGTGTATAGCTGGCAAAACTTTTCATAGGACTGGGAAAGGACTTCCTCAACAAAACCCCAGTAGCTCAGGAAATTAAACAATTACTCAACCATTGGGATCTCATGAAGTTGAAAAGTTTTTTCACAGACAAATATACAATAACCAGAGCCAACAGATTACCCACAGAAAGGCACCACTTTTTAAAAAGGTACTCATGGGCTAGAAGTTTATTTGGTCCCCTGCTTGTCAACTGTTCCTTTTTTTTTTTTTTCTAACAACTCCTGGCAAAGGGGACATGGGAGCTGGGATACCTCACGGTCACATCTCAGGCATTGCCCACATGGCAGCTGTTGTCACCTGCCTACTAAATGTTCATCAAACCTCTCTCTTACCTCAGGCAAAAATCTAACCCTGATTTAGCTAGGAAGACTTTCAACACAGGAAAACAACAGTGAGGCCTCACAAGACATCAACCTTTTCTTTGCCACAGAGTTATGAAGCTATATGATTATTTATTTATTTATGAGAAAGAAAGGAAGAAAGAAAGATTAATAATGGGTGTGACATAGTCTCTTGCGTCTATGAATGAACTGCAGACACATGCACCACTTTGTGCATCTGGCTTTATCTGTTTACTGAGGAACTGAACCCTGGGCCAACCCACACTAGCAAGCTTTGCCAGCAAGCACCTTTAACCATTGAGCCATCTTCCCAGCCCAAAGTATCACTAGTTTATCTGTGCTCATAAATCTTACTTTCACCAGTGACTCTTTGAAGTAGATGTTGTAAGACTTTTTCTGTTTTATTTTGAAAACACTTGATAAATCAATTAAATTATGAAACAAATAACTTACAGGTTGTTTATATCTTAAAAAGATGTTTTTACTGATATGTTGGTAGTTTTGTAGTATATTTGAGCATTGATTGATAAATACATAACAAAGAATAGAAATTTAGAAAACTTATGTTTAAAATTTGGGAAACCAATACAAGATAAAATTAATTAGAGCTGCACCCCCCATACACACAACTATTTACAAATAAAATTAAGAAATTTTCAAAATAAGTTGTGAGTTAGAGATATGTATATACTTCCATTAATTAAACGTGTTATCTCCTGAAACACAAAGGTAATTTTTCATGGCCTATAGTTGCACATTTGAAAAAGTCCTAGAAATTATTTGAAATGGGGAAAGAATTCAGCTTTGTTAAATGCTGATTTTCCCAATAATTTTCATCTATAATCTTTGCATTCTTTTTCATCAGTCTGACTGGAACAATGCAGTTATTGAAGATTTTTCCCATTATTTTTTTGTCTCCCACTGGCTTGTAATCATGGTACTTCCCCTAAAATATATTTGCTATATGTGGAGTATTTTATTGACCCTCTCTTCTAAAAGGTGTGTATGCATGCTTGCACATGCATGAGGATACCTAAGTGTGTATGTGGCAGAGGTTCCCACGTCTACTATTTCCAAAGGGCCTGAACTCAAATCCGATTTGAGTCCTGCAGATGTCTCTGAGTGCAGGTCTCTGTGTCATTCCTTGTTACTTTCCCTGCAGTTTAATCATGCAACAGATGGAAGATAAAAAGTGGAAGACATAGCCTTTAGCACTGGCTTGTAGCTGAGGTCAGAACAAAAGGACAGTTCAGACTATTAGAAATCAAGATACAGGAGATCAAAAATGGTCCAGGAAAAAGGCAGGGGAATAAAATAGAATCTGAAGCTTTGGAATGTGGCCTCGTTCTCTAATTAGTTGTGTTTTGTTTCACAGAAAACTAAAGTCAATAATAATAATAAGCCGTGGACTAGGGGGTAATCAGTTTCTGAATGGAGGCCAAAAGAACTGATTGCTACATGGATCTTGGCTCCTTATACACAAATAAAGTTCTACCTGATGCCTTAGCCATTCTTTGAAGTTGTAATACTGAAGCATAAAATTGGTCAGTGTCCTTTTTATCTCCCTTTATCCTGGTACTTTTGAAAGCACCCTTCAATATGTGTTTACTTTTGTTGAATTCCCAGAGTTATTAGCTACCAACAAGTACTTGGTAATAGAAAGGGAAGAAACCTCTGTATAAGGTTAACAGTCTTTTGAAAGCTATTTGTAAAATTAACATTATCTTGCCAGGTGTGGTGGCACACTCCTTTAATCCCAGCACTCGGGAGGCAGAGGTAGGAGGATCGCCATGAGTTCAAGGCCACCCTGAGATTGCATAGTTAATTCCAGGTCAGCCTGGGCCAGAGTGAGACCCTACCTCGTAAAAAAAAAAAAAAAAAAAAAAAAAAAAAAAAAAAAATTAACATTATCTCCAAAGCTCTTGGGGTAGATGAGGATCTGAATAGCCTATGGCATAAGTGAGAAATTGGAGAAATGATGATGTAACCAAATTCTTCCTGTATTTCCTTTTCTACAAAGTGCCTAGTAGTCCCACTGGTACCTTATTTAGGTCTATAATCATGATAGACTTGAGGAACAATTTGAGTATTTGTGTTGTTTTCCTCCTGGACATAGGAATAGTCAACTTCTTACTCCTCAAGGGAATGATCCAACATGAGGACATCACAATCATAAATTTATAGGTACCAAATGTGGGTGCACCACAATTTATGAACCAAAACCTACTTGACAACAAAACAGAAATAAAAATCACCACAATCATTGCTGGGGACTTCAATACTCCACTGTCATCAATAGACAGATCATCCAAGCAGAAAATCAACAGGGGAATAATAGAGCTCAACAACACCATAGGTCAACTAGATCTAACAGGCATTGACAGAACATTCCACCTCAGTTCTACTGAGATAAAAGGGATACAGATTGAAAAGGCAGAAGTCAAATTAGCCCTGTTTGCAGATGACATGATCCTATGTATAAGAGACCCAATAGTTTCCACCTCAAAACTTCTAAAGGTGATTAATTCCTTCAGCAAAGTGGCAAGATAAAAAAACAACATGCAAAGTCAGTAGTCTTTCTATTGAAAAGGACAAATATACAGAAAAAGATATCAGCAAGGCTGTTCCATTTTCAATAGCCACAAAACAGATACCTTGGAATAACACTAACCAAGGATGTGAAAGACCTGTACCATGAAAACATAAAAAGCAGTTAAGAGAGAAATTAAGGAGGACTTGAGAAGATATGAGCATATAGGTGTCATGTAGTGGCTTTAATTTGCATTGAAGATAAGCAGTTTTGAGGGTTGCATAGATGGCTTAGAGGTAAAGGCACTTGCCTAAAAAGTCTGAGTACCCAGGTTTGATTCCCCAGTAACCATGTAAGCCAGAAATGTAAGGTGGCACTTGCATCTACAGTTCGTTTATAGTGGCTAGAGGTCCTGGCACAATCATCCCCCTCCTCCCATCTCTCTCTCTGTCTTTCTAAATAATAAATAAATAAATAAATAAAATATTTTTTTAAAGATGAACAGTTTCCATTTTGCTGAGAATAAATGAAGTTGTGTATTTTCTGATATTGTAAATTGTCACTTGGATATCTTATTCTGTGCAAATAATGTTTTGGTTACTTTTTCATAGTGCTGTGTACGTTTTTGTCATCAACTTATCAAAGTCTTTCACACATTCTTTTTTGTTATTTTCTTTATTGACAACTTCCATAATTATAGACAATAAACCATTGTAACACCCCCCCTTCCCCTTTGCAACTCCACTCCATCATACCTCTTCCCCCTCTCAATCAGTCTCTCTTTTATTTTGATGTCATGATATTTTCCTCCTATTATGATGGTCTTGTGTACGTAGTGTCAGACACTATGAATTCATGGATATCCAAGCCATTTTGTGTCTGGAGAAGTGCATTTTAAGGAGTCCTACCCTTCTTTGGCTCTTACATTCTTTCTGCCATATCTTTGACAATAACACTGAACCTTGGAAGGTGTGACACAGATGTTTTAGATCTGAGCACTCCTCTTTCACTTCTTCTCAGCAGTATGGTGCCTTCTGAGTCATTCCAAGGTCAACACCATCTGAAAACGGACACTTATCTAACCAAAAGTGAGAGTAGCATTAATATATGGGTATGAGTTTTAAAAGAAGTACTTACTGGACAGTTTGGTGAGCATGGTATATACATTTAACCAGATACTAGCAGTCATTACATGAGCCCTAGGGCTCATGACTTCCCTGTCATAGGTTTTCAGTATCAGGCATGTATTGCCTCCTGTGGAGTGAGCCTCCAGTCCAATTAGAGAGTGGTTGGTACCCCCCATAACAAACATGCCACTATTGCACCCTTTGGCTTATTTGGCCTGGCTAGCCAAATTTAAGGCTTGCAGTGTCCACTGTTGTTTATATCCACTGGTGTTTTCTCTCTTTCCCATGGCACTGCATGCAGCCTAGCTTTTTCCAGCTTTCTGTCAGCTGGCCTACATGGAGGAGGAGTTTTCAGCATAGCTCCAGCAGGATTTCTCACTGACCTTGTAGCCCAAGTATGTGGAGTTTCTTGGAGGAAACAAATTCTTTTGGTTGGGGCATTGAGTCTATTGATATTAAGTTATTATTGAAAGGTGTGTATTTATTCTTGCCAATCTTCTTGTTTTGTCGATCTTCTGGTTTTACCATTATTCCCTTATATTAACTAGTATTTAGAATTTTTTTTTTTCTCCAGGGTCTGTATGTATGTGCTTTCTTTTTTTTCTCTTCATCATGGAGTATCCTTTCAATATTTTCTGTAGGGTGGGTTTAGTGTTCATATATTCCTTTAGCCTGCTTTTATTGTGGAACGTCATTATTTCTCTGTCTATTTGGATGGATAGCATTGCAGAATAAAGTAAACTTCATTGACATTGTTATTTTTCAGAACTTGGAATACATCATTTTAAGCCCTTCTTCCTTTTAAAATTTGTGTTAAGTAATCTGCTGTTATCCTGTTGGGCTTGCCTTTGTGTGTGACTTGATTTTTCTCTATAACTGCTTTCAATATATTTTCTTTGGCTTGTGTGTTTTGTAGTTTAATTATAACATGATAGTAAGAGGTTCTTTCCTGATTTTGTCTGTTTGGCATTCTATAGGCATATTGTATCAGTATGGGCATCACTTTCCCTACTGGGAGGATGTTTTCTTCTATGATTTTGTTGAAAATACTTGTTATGCCTTTGGAGTGAAATTCTTCTTCTACTATGCCCTGAATTCTTATGTCTTATTTCAGTGTCCTGAATGTGTTGAAATTCCCATTTATGCCTTCCTATTAGTTTCTCTTTCTCTTTGTTGGACTGTATTAGATCTGCCACCGGGTCTTCTGGTTTAGATATTCTGTCCTCTCCTTGATTCATTCTACTGGTGAGACTTTCTGCAGAGTTTTCTATTTGACTAACTCTGTTTTTCTTTTCTAGTATTTCTGATTGGTATTTTTTCATTATTTCTGTTTCTTTACTCATGTCTTGTATTGACCTCCTTATTTCATTAAGTTGGTTTCCTATGTTTTTTAAGATTCCTTCAGGAATTTTTTTCTTCTTTGATTGCTTTTATTTCTTTGATTTCTTTTATTTCTTCTTTGGTTTCTTTGAACATCAATATAATTATTTTTTATTTTAATTTTATATTCATGTTGGTGCCTCCAGTAGCCTCCTCCCTGTCGTCCCCCCTCCAAAGGGACCCTCCTCCTTGGGGAATGTGGGTCGTGCATTATGGGAGTAGCCAAAAATTGTGGGGGAGAGGCAAAGTCTCTATGCACAATGACCCAACTTGTGACTCTGACACTCTTTTCCGCCCCCTCTTTCACGAATTTTCCTAAGCCACGTTTAGTTCTACTTCAGTGATGGGGTCTTGGGAGCCTCTGTGTCTCTGGATGTCTGGCTTAGTAGGAGTTGAATGTTCTCTGTGTTTATCTCCTTCAGCCTTGTTCTGGTGTCAGGTTCACCAAGAAAGCCACACTCTTGCCCATTCCCCCCATTACTCTATGGTTTCAGCTGGGACCCTGGTTGAGGTGTGATAGGCTGATCTTCCCTTCAGGTTCAGCGTCCATCTGAAAAAGAGAAGCAATTTCTCCAATGGAGAGACAAGTCAGTACCAGATAGATGGGATAGCCAATGTCATTTTAGAGAGAATTTTATATGCGTAGGCTCTCTTCTAGCCCACAATTGGTGGGAGCTTGATATTGGAGAATGGGCTCATTTTTTGGAAATGGTTTTGACTTGTTTCCCAGTTCCAGCTATGAGTTCCATTCCACTGAGTGGATCTATTAGCCAAATCATGAGCAGTTGGTTACCCACCATGGCTGTGTGCCACTATTGGGCTTGTTTGAGCATCATGTCAGGTTGTTTACTGCTGAGTAGCTTATACTGTGAGTTGTTTGGGCAGATGTCAGTCACTTTCCCCCAGTCACTCGTGCAGCACCCTTTGGCACTAGACAAGCTAACTATCTGGGGACTGACCCTCTTCGAGATTCTACCCAGGTCACTCCATGTTCTGTCTCAACAGCATATGGTGTCTTTGGCAGTACAGTCTTACCATTAACCTTTGGTGGGTCATCAAGAACTCTAACAGAAATTTGTCTTCTTTTGGGAAACCATGTAGGTCTCTGATCAACAGCTCATTGTGAAAGTTAACCACATCCTGGTACTGGAGTTACAAGTCAGCACCAAGGAAGATGAAGAAAGGAAAAGATAGATACTATAAAAGAGAAAGAAAGCACGCAGTGGAGAGGGAGAGAGAGAGCAAGAGAGAGAGAAAAAAAAACAGGAAAATATTAAGGTTAGTCTTTCTGATGTCCTCTCCAGGTCCTTGTGGTTCAGGTATTCCCTCTACGGTCCTGCTAAAGGATCAGTGTGTTAGTCTGTTGTTCAGAATGTAGGATTTTATGGTACCATTTCCATTTGAGTCCCTATTTGTGTCCCTCCAACCTAATTCTCCCTCCCACCCTTACACTCGTCCCACCCTTACCCTCCCCTCCTGTCCGACCCTCCCTATTGTGTGGTCCTCAAGGTACTTATTAGGTATGATGGCATCAAAGGCAGATTCAGGTTAGGAGCCACAAATGAATGAGATGATGTGCTGATTATCTTTCTGTGATTGGGTGAGGTCACTGAGAATAATCTGTTCCATGTTCGACCAATTTTCTTCAAATTTTTCCTTACTGCTGCGTAGAAATTCCACAGTGTAGATATACCACATCTTTGTTATCCATTCCTCTAATGATGGACATCTGGGTTCATTCCAGCTGTTAGCTATTATGAATTGAGCAGCTATAAACATGGTTGAGCAAATCTCTCTGATCTGAGGCTTGGAGCTTTTAGGGTAAATGCCCAGTAAGGGAATAACTGGATCTGTTGGTAGGTCTATATTCATCTTTTCAGGAGTCTCCATATTGCTTTCCATAATGGTTATACAATTTTACATTCCCTAAAGATTAGGGATGTTGAACATTTTCTTATTTATTTATTTATTTATTTATTTATTTATTTATTTATTTTTATTGACTTCTTTAATTGTAGACAATATCCCATGTTTTCCCTCCCTTCCCCTCTCAATCAGTCTCTCTTTTCAGTTTGATGCCATGATCTTTTCCTCCTATTATGATGGTCTTATGTAGGTAGTGTCAGGCACTGTGAGGTCATGGATATCCAGGCCATTGTGTGTCTGCAGGAGCACGTTGTAAGGAGTCCTACTCTTCCTTTGGCTCTTAGATTCTTTCCTTCCCCTCTTCCGCAATGGACCCTCAGCCTTGGAAGGTAGGTTTGAGACATTCCAGTGCTGAGCACTCCTCTGTCACTTCTTCTCAGCACCATGGTGCCTTCTGAATCATCCCAAGGTTGCCACCATCTGAAAAGAGAAGATTCTCTAACCAAAAATGAAAATAGCATTAATATATGGGTGTCGACATTAAGAGAAGTGCTTACTGGGCAGTTTGGTGAGCATAGTATATACATTCAGCTAGACTCCAGCAGATATTATACCCTTAGGGCTCATGACTACTGCTGTCATACGTTTTCAGTATCAGGGATGTGTTCCCTCCCACAGAACAGGCCTCCAATCCAATTAGAGAGCAGTTGATTTCTCCCATAACAGACATGCCACTATTGCACCTGTTGGCTCATTTGGCCTGGCTGGCCAAATTTAAAGCTTGCAGTGTTCACTGTTGAGTACCTTCACTGGTGTTTTCTCTCTCCCATTGAACAGCTTGCAGTGTAGCTTTTTCCAACTTTCTGTCAGTTGGTCCTCATGGAGGAGGCTTTTCAGCTCAGCTCTAGCAGAATTTCTCAGTGAACTTGCCACCCAAGTATGTGGAGTCTTCAGCAATAGGGTCTTACCATCTATTCCTGGTGGGAAACCAAGGGCCTCGGCAATGGCCTATAATGTTTTGGGGGTATCTCTGACCTCCCTGGCCAACAACTCACTGGAAGGTATCCCATCCCTGGCACTGAAAAGTTTCTAGTAACAATCTATGGCTTCTGAGTGTTCCATTGTCCAGAAAAGTAGGTCTCCATATGACTTTTTTATATCCTCTTAGATTTTGATTAGCACTCCCTCTACCATTCCTTTACTCAATCTCTTCCCCTGACCTGACTTAGGCCTTTTCACCCCCATTAATCTGTTCTTCTACTTACATATATGCAGTACCATCCTATTAAGTCCCCCCTTCCTCCCTTTCTGTTCCCTTTATATCCCCTTTCTAGCTTACTGGCTTTTGCTACTGAGTTTTATTTTTACTCACTTAGAAGTCCGATCATTTGTAGCTAGGATCCACATATGAGAGAGAACATGTGACATTTGGCTTTCTGAGCCTGGGTTACCTCACTAAGTATAATCCTTTCCAGATCCATCCATTTTCCAACAAATTTCATAACTTCATTTTTCTTTACCGCTGAGTAGAAATCCATTGTATAAATGTGCCACATCTTCATTATCCACTCATCAGTTGAGGAACATCTAGGCTGGTTCCATTTCCTTGCTATTGTGAATAGAGCAGCAATAAACATGGGTGAGCAAGTATCTCTAAGGTAGTGAGACGAGTTCTTAGGATATATGCCTAAGAGTGGTATAGCTGGGTCATATGGGAAATCTATATTTAGTTTTGTCAGGAACCTCCACACTGATTTCCACAATGGCTAGACAAGATTGCATTCCCACCAACAGTGTAGAAGGGTTCCTCTTTTTCCGCATCCTCACCAGCATTTATAGTCATTTGTTTTCACGGTGGTAGCCAATCTGACAGGAGTGAGATGGAATCTCAATGTCTTTTTAATCTGCATTTCCCTGATGACATTTTTTTAGATGTTTATATGCCAGCTGTATTTCTTCTTCTCAGAACTCTCTATTTAGTTCCATAGCCCATTTTTTAATTGGGTTGTTTGATTTCTTATTATTTAATTTTTGAGCTCTTTTTATATCCTAGATATTAACCCTCTGTCAGATGTATAGCTGGCAAAGATTTTCTCCCATTCTGTAGGTTGCCTCTTTGCTCTATTCACAGTGTCCTTAGTTGTACAAAAGCTTTGTAATTTTATGAGGTCCCAGCGGTTGATCTGTTGTTTTATTTCCTGAGAGATGGGGTGATATTCAGAAAGTCTTTGCCAAGACCAATATGTTGAAGGGTTTCCCCTACTTTTTCCACTAGCAATTTCAGAGCTTCAGGTCTGATATTAAGGTCTTTGGTCCATTTAGACTTGATTCTTGTGCATGGAGAGAGATAAGGATCTATTTTCATCCTTCTACACATGCATATCCAGTTTTCTGAGCACCATTTGCTGAAGAGGCTGTCTTTTCTCCAATGAGTATTATTGGCATTTTTGTCAAAGATCAGGTGGCTATAGGTACTCAGACTTACATCAGGGTCCTCTATACTGTTCCATTGATCTACATGTCTGTTTTTGTGCTGGTACCATGATGTTTTTGTTCCTATGACTCTGTAATATAGGTTAAAATCAGGTATGGTGATACCACCATCCTTATTTTTGTTGCTCAAAATTATTTTGGATATCCGAGGTTTTTTGTGCTTCTAAATGAATTTTTTGATTGTTTTTTCTATTTCTGTGGAAAATGCTGTTGGAATTTTGATGGGGATTGCATTAAATGAGTAGATTGCTTTTGGTAGGATTGCCATTTTCACAATATTGATTCTTCTGATCCAAGAACAGGGCATGTTTTTCCATTTCCTAGTGTCTTCTGCAATTTCTCTCTTGAGTGTTTTAAAGTTCTCCTTGTAGAGATCCTTTGCTTCCTTGGTTAGGTTTATCCCAAGGTACTTTTTTTTTTTTTTTTTTTTTTTTATGCAATTGTGAATGGGAGTGATTCTCTGATTACATCTTCTGTGTGTTTGTTGTTAGCATATAGGAAGGCTACTGTGTGTTTATTTTGTGTCCTGCTACATGGCTATAGGTTATCAGCTCTAACAGTCTGCTGGTAGAATCTTTAGGGTCCTTTATGTATAGAATCATATCATCAGCAAATAATGATAACTTGATCTCTTCCTTTCCAATTTGTGTCCCTTTAATGTATGTCTCTTGCCTTATTGCTATGACTAAGACTTTCAGTATTATATTAAACAAAACTGGGGACAGTGGACACCCTTGTCTTATGCCTGATTTTAGTGGAAAAGCTTCAAGTTTTTCTCCATTTAGTATTATGTTGGCTGTGGGTTTGTCCTAAATAGCCTTTATTATGTTGAGATATGTTCCTTCTATTCTCAGTCTCTGTAGGACTTTTATCATGAAGGGATGTTGGATTTTGTCAAATGCTTTTTCTGCATCTAATGAGATGATCATGTGATTTTTGTCCTTCAGTCCATTTATATAATGTATTACATTTATCGATTTACGTATGTTAACTATCCCTGCATCTCTGGGATAAAGCCTACTTGGTCAGGGTGAATAATCTTTCTGATATATTCTTGTATTCTGTTTTCCAATAGTTTGTTGATAATTGTTGTATCTATGTTCATGAGGGAGATTGGTCTGTAATTTTCCTTTTTTGTTCTATCTTTGTCTGGTTTTGGGAGATGCTGGCTTCATAGAAGGAGTTTGGTAGGGTTCCTTCCTCTTCTATTTTATGGAAAAGTTTAAGAAGCATTGGTGTTAGTTCTTCCAGGAATGTCTGGTAAAATTCAGCAGTGAATACATCTGGGCCTGGGCTTTTTTTAGTTGGGAGATTTTTTTTTATAACTGCTTGGATCTCCATACTTGTTATAGGTCTTTTTAAGTGGTGAATCTCATCCTGATTTAATTTAGGTAGGTCATATAAATCAAGGGAATCATCCATTTCTTTCAGATTTTCAAACTTAGTGGAGTATATGTTCTTATAGTATGTCCCTATGATATTTTTAATTTCTGTGGTATCTCTTGTAATGGTGCCTTTCCCATCTCTAATTTTATTAATTTGTGTCTATTCTCTCTTTCTTTTGGTCAGATTTGCTAAGGGTTTATCAATCTTGCTTATCCTTTGAAAGAACCAATTCTTTGTTTCATTGATTCTTTGGATTGTTTTCTTGGTTTCTATTTCATTAATTTCTGCTTTAATCTTTATTATTTCTTCCCTTCTACTGATTTTTGGTTTGCCTTGTTCTTATTTTCCAAGGCTTTAAGGTGCAGCATTAAGTTGTTTACCTGCGACCTTTCTGATTTCTTAACATAGGCACTTAAAACTATAAATTTCCCTCTTAGGACTGCCTTCATTGTGTCCCAAAGGTTTTAGTATGTTGTGTTCTCATTATCATTTGACTCCATGAGTTTTTTTATTTCCTTCTTGATTTCTTCATTGACCCATTCATCATTTAGTAGTGTATTATTTAGTTTCCATGATTTTGTGTATGCTCTATAGCTTTTATTGTTATTGATTTATAGTTTGATCCCATTGTGACCCAATAGAGTACAAGAAATTATTTCAATTTTCCTATATTTAAGATTTGCTTTATGTCCTAATATATGGTCTATTTTAGAGAATGTTCCATGTGCTGCTGAAAAGAATGTGTATTCTTCAGCATTTGGATGAAATGTCCTATATATATCTGTTAGGTCCATTTGTTCTATGACTTCATTTAATCTAGAAGCATCTCTGTTTATTTTTTGCCAGGATGACCTGTCAATTGGTGAGAGTGGGGTGTTGGAAGTTCCCCACTACAATTGTATTTGGTGTTATCTCTGACCTTAGTTCTAATAGTGTTTGTTTGATGAAATTGGGTGCCCCCATGTTAGGTGCATATATGTTTAGGATTGTAATGTCCTCCTGTTTGAGCGTTTCTTTAAAAAATATAAAATGACCTTCTTTATCTTTCCTAATTAATGTTGGTCTGAAGTCTACCCTGTCAGATATTAGGATAGCAACCCCTGCTTGTTTTCTAGGTCCATTTGTTTGAAACACCATTTTCCAGCCTTTCACCATAAGATAGTGTCCATCCTTTATAGAAAGGTGAGTTTCTTGGAGGCAACAAATTGAAGGATCCTGCTTTTTAACCCAGTCTGCAAAACTATGTCTTTTGGTTGGGGCATTCAGGCCATTGATATTAAGAGTTATTATTGAATGGTGTGTATTTATTTTTTGTCATTTTTCTTATTTTGTAGTTCTTCCGGTTTACCTTTGCTCTCTTGTATTAACTAGTATTGGAGTGTGGTTTGATTTTTCCAGGTTCCTTATATGTGTGCTTTTCTTTCTCTTCAGCATGGAGGATCCTTTCAAGTATTTTCTGTAGACCTGGTTTTGTCTTCAAATATTCCTTTAGCCTGCTTTTGTTGTGGAATGTCCTTATTTCTCCATCTATTTGACTGGATAGCTTTGCAGGATAAAGTAACCTTGGTTGACAGTTGTTATCTTTCAGAACTTGGAATACATCACTCCAAGCCCTTCTGGCTTTTAAAGTTTGTGTTGAGTAATCTGCTGTGATTCTGATGGGCTTGCCTTTGTAGGTGACTTGCCTTTTCTCTGTAGCTGCTTTCAGTATATTTTCTTTGGTTTGTATGTTTGGTAGTTTAATTATAATATGGTGGGGAGAGGTTCTTTACAGTTTTTTTTTTTTTTTCTGTTTGGTGTTCTAAAGGCTTCCTGTATCTGCATTGGCTTCTCTTTCCCAATTTGGGGGAAGTTTTCTTCTATGATTTTGTTGAAAACACCTACTATGCCTTTGGAGTGAAATTCCTCTCCTTCCACTATCTCTTGAATTCTTATGTTTGATCTTTTCAGAGTGTCCCAAATACCTTGAAATTCCCATTCATACCTTCTTATTATTTTGTCTTTGTCTTTGTTGGACTGTATTAGGTCTGCCATTTGGTCTTATAGTTTAGATATTCTGTTCTCTCCTTCATCCATTCTAATAGAGAGATTTTCTAAAGAGATTTTTATTTCAGTGACTGTGTTCTTTATTGCTAGTATTTCTGACTGGGTTTTCTTTATTCTTTCTATTTCCATATTTATGTGTAGTATTGACCTCCTTATTTCATTAAATTGGTTTCCTGTTTTTTCTTTCAATACTTTGATTTTCTCTTTGAGGTCTTTGAACACTTTCATTTCCTTTTTGAGTTCTTTGAACATATTTATAATTATTCTTTTGAAATCTTTCTCAGGCATTTCTTCTAATTCAGTCTCAGTGAATGTCATTTCTGATACATTAATACTTTTTGGTGGATTTATATTGTCTTGATTTTTTGTGTTTTTTGTATTATAATGTAGAGATTTTTGCATCTTGGATTAATTTAATGCTTGGGTTTTCTAATTATCTGCAGTAATATTATTTGTATCAATCAATGTGATGTTATATATCTTCAGGGTAGGAGCTGAAGGTGTTAGGTGTGGCTCTTAAGACTCTTAGAGAAATCACAAAAGTGACCCTAGGTGTTGGGTTTGCCTGCTATGAGAGTATTCAAATAGGCTGAATGGAACACAATACAGTCAAATTCTAAAACTTTAACTAAACAATGTACCCATTCAATGAAATACAGCACAGAGTATTTGTGCCAAAGTAGGTGTTATGATAAACAGATCCTTTAATACCATCACAGTCCCTAAGGATTTGTATTGCCCCACACCCTTAATCCTGTCAACTGGGAGGCTAAGATTTCTGGTCTGTAGAGGGTTCCAAGTTCAGCTTGTGACCAAGTGAGACTCTTTCCCAATGAATGACAGAAGAGTAAACAAAGGCACTATAAATCAGGAAGCCACAAATGAGCAGCCCAAAATATAGCTTATTTAAGAATGTCAGATCTGACCATCCATCATGTTTAACATATAATTTACCCTGATATGGAAGGTGCAATTAGCCTTTCCTATGCAAGCCTATACATCAGGCTTCTTTGGTGGGTACTGACCTGGTGTAATCCCAGTTACCTTTTGGCACAGTTTTGATCTCAGCTATGCTGCACAGCTGCTTGGGTCCTTCTTTGCTGTGTTGTGGGCTCAGGAAGGCTGGCTGCATCTGTGGCTCGCTGCTTTAATCATGCCAGATGCTGGGTTGGTGAACTTTCTTCCCCAGGTCTCTGGTGGTTATTGAGGCTTGTGCTGGTGGTGGAGGAGGGGAGGCTGTGGATGGTGGCTGAAGTCCATCTGCTCATCCACGCAGTCCTCTTCTTCACAAGCCACTCCGTTGGTCTCTGCCGTCCTCCTTCCATGTTTCTTGAGTTTGTGAGGAGGCCAGTGTCAGTGGAAAATCCCCTCACCTGGCTTTAAAATCCTGCAGTTCAGGCAGAGCCTGGTGGCTGCAGCCACATGGAACTCACCGCTGCTGCTAGAGCCACTTCTGCCTGCTTCTGTGGGCACTAGACGCTCTGGATCACTCCTACTTCTCTGCTGCAGTTGATAATTTACTATACACCTCACTTTTTAGTAGAAGAGTGTATTTTGCTGGGATTGTTTTTGTTTTGTTTTGTTTTGTTTTGTTTTGTTTGCTTTTTTTCCCCTAGCCTGTTTTGGCATGGTTCCTATGCTGCCATGTTAACCGGAAGTCCCCAGATGTTGAACATTTTCTTAAGTCTGTATTTGCCATTTGTATTTCTTCCTCTGAGAATTTCCTGTACAGTTCTCTGCCCCATTTTGTGAGTGGGTTGTTTGACTTTTTATTGTTTAGGTTTTGGAGTTCATTGTAAATTCTAGAAATTAGGCCTCTGTCAGTTGTAGAGTTGGCAAAATTTTTCTCCCAAGCTATGGATTATCTGTTGGCTTTAGTTATTGGATAGTTGTCTGTGAAAAAACTTTTCAGCTTCAGGAGATCCCAATGGTTGAGTGATTGTTTAATTTCCTGAGCTGTTGGGGAAGTTCAGGAAGTCTTTTCCCACTCCTATCTCGTGGAAGGTTCCTCCTATTTTTAGTCCAGTAGTAGCAGAGTTTCCGGTTTTATATTGAGGTCTTTGATCCATTTGGAATTGATTTTTTTGCATGGCAAGATGTGTGGATCAAGTTTTGTTTTCTTACATATGGTTGTCCAGTTTTTCCAGCACCATTTGTTGAAGATACTTTCTTTTTTCCAGTCTACATTGGTAGGGCCTTTGTCAAATATCAAGTAGCTGTAGTTACTTGACCCAAAGTCCAGATCCTCAATTCTGTGCCATTGGTCTATATTTCTGTTTTTATGCCAGTACCATGTTGTTTTTATTACTATGGCTTTGTAGTATAGCTTTAGATCAGGTATGGTGATGCCTCCAGATGTGTTTCTTTTGCTAAGGATATGCTTGGATATCTGAGGCCTTCTGCCATTCCATACAAATTTTGAGATCATTTTTTCTATCTCAGTGAAGAAAGAAGTTGGGATTTTTATTGGTATTGCATTAAATCTATATAATGATTTTGGTAAGATTGCCATTTTCAAAATGTTAATTCTGCCTATCCAGGAGCATGGGAGGTCTTTCCATTTTCTCAGATCCTCCTCAATTTCTTTCTGGAGTGTTTTTATGTTTCATCGTATAGGTCTTTCACTTCTTTGGTTAATGTTATTCCAAGGTATTTTTTTGTTGTTGCTATTAAAATGGGACAGTGTTGCATATGTCTTTCTATCTTTGTCTTTTTCATACAGAAAAGCTACTGATTTTTGTGTATTGATCTTTTATCCTGCTACTTTGCTGAAGGCGTTGATCACCTTTAAGAGTTTTGAGATGGAGGTTCTCGGGTCACTTATGTAAAGAATCATGTCATCTGCAAATAGTGCTAACTTAACTTCCAATTTGTATCCCTTTTGATTTCTTTCTCCTGACTTATTGCTTTAGCTAATATTTTTAGCAGTATGTTGAAGGGCAGAGGTGAGAGTGTACACCCCTGCCTTGTTCCTGATCTCAATGGGAATTC
Source organism: Orientallactaga sibirica (assembly GCA_036365145.1). NCBI lineage: Eukaryota > Metazoa > Chordata > Mammalia > Rodentia > Dipodidae > Orientallactaga > Orientallactaga sibirica. The sequence goes on from JAEOAD010000025.1 coordinate 1,756,939, forward strand.
CTTCAGTCTCTCCCCATTAAGTATTACTTGGGCTTTAGGATCTTTATATATAGCCTTTATTATGTTGAGATATAAATCATCCATGCCTATTCTCTCCAATGTTTTGATCATGAAGTGATATTGTATTTTCTCAAAGGCCTTTTCTGCATCTATCAAAATGATCATGTGGTTTTTATGTTTACGCTTGTTTATGTCATGTATTACATTGACCGATTTCCTTATGTTGAACTACTCCTGCATTCCAGGGATGAAGCCTACTTGATCAAAGTGGATAATGCTTTTGATGTATTGTTGAATTCAGTTTGCAAGGATTTTGTTCAGGATCTTTGGGTCTATGTACATCAGGGAAATAGGCCTATAATTTTCTTTTCTTGTTGCATCTCTGCCTGGTTTTGGAATTAGGGTGATACTATCATAGAAGGAGTAGGGGATCTTCCTTGTTCTGTGATTGTGTGGCACAATTTGAGAAAAATTGGTTTCAGTTCTTCCATGAAGGTTTGATAGAATTCAGCTTAGAAGCCATCTGGTCCTGGTCTATTCTTTTTGGGGTGGTGTTTGATTACCTCTTCAATCTCAAAGTGTGTGATAGGGTTGTTTTGGAGATTAATCTGCTTTGGGTTTAGCTTTGGTAGGTGGTATGTGTCCAGGAATTTATCCGTTTCTTCCATGTTCTCCTGTTTTGTGGAGTACAGGTTTTTGAAATAAGTCCTAATGATTCTCCCAATTCTGTCTGTTGTGATCTCTCCTTTTTCTCTTTTTCATTTCTAATTTTGTTAATTTGAAGCGTCTCTTTTTTTTTTTTTTTTTTTTTTTTTTTTTGCTTGATCAGATTGGCCAGGGGTTTATCAATCTTGTTAATTTTTTCAAAGAACCAGCTCTTTGTTTCATCAATTTTCTTAATTGTTTTCTTGGTTTCCAATTCATTTATTTCTGCTCTGATCTTAATCATTTTTTTCTGTCTGGAGCTTTTGTGGTTGGCTTCTTCTCATTTTCCAGTGCCTTTAGGTGGATGGTTAGGTTATTGATTTGGGATCTGTCTTTGTTATGAAGGCATTTAGCGCTATGATTTTTCCCCGTAAGGACTGCCTCCATTGTGCCCCATAAGTTTTGGTATGATGTGTTCTCATTGTCGTTCTATTCTAGAAAGTTTGCAGTTTCATTTTTATTTCATCCATAACCCATTTCTTGTTTAAAAGTGTGTTGTTCAGTTTCCAGGAGCTGGAGGGATTCCTAAATGTATCTTTTGTTGTTAATTTCTAGTGTTACAGCATTATGGTCTGATATCATGCAGGAAATTATATAGATTTTCCTGAAAATATGGAGGCAGGCTTTGTGACCCAATATATGATCTATTTTCGAGAATGTTCCAGGTTCCATGGCCTGCTGAAAAGAATGTGTAATCTGTAGATATTGGGTAGAATGTTCTGTAGATGTCTGTTAGCTCTAGTTGCTCTGTGGTTATGTTGAACTCTCTTACTTCCCTGTTAATTTTCTGTTTGGATGATCTATCTATTGCCAATAGTGGAGTATTGAAGTCCCCGACTATGATGGTATTGGTGGTTATTTGTTTTGTTGTCAAGTAGTTTTTGTTTCATGAATTGTGGTCTCCCTGTGTTTGGTGTGCAAAGATTGACAATTGTGAAATCCTCTTGTTGGATTGTTCCCTTGATAAAAAAGACAAACAAGGCCACTTCTTACTTGATTACTTTTAGCCTGAAGTCTATTTTATCTGATATTAGTATTGTGATGCCTGCTTGTTTCTTATTTCCATTTGCTTAGAATATCATTTTCCATCCTTTCACCCTGAGAAGGTGTCTATCTTTAGTGGTGAGGTGGGTTTCTTGAAGACAGCAGACTGAGGGTCTAATTTTCTGATCCATCCTTATGTTTTATGTTATGTCTCTTGATGGGTGAATTAAGGTCATTCATGATAAAAGTAATAACTGTGAGGTTTGATTTAATACCTGCCATGTTGTGGTGGTTTGGTGTTTTGTTTTGTTTGGTTTGGTTTTGTTTTGTTTTTTACTTTGAAGGGTTGTTTTATGTGCTTTCTCTGAGTTTGTTTATTATGATCTTCTTCTTGTAGGTTCTTGAGGTTGGTTATTTGATTCTTCTGTGTGGAGAATTCCCTGTAGATTTGGCTTTGTGTTCATATAGTTGTACAGCTGGGTTTTATCATGGAAAGTTTTTCTTTTACCATCTGTTATGAGGGATATTTTTGCTGGGTAGAGTAGTTTGGGTTAGAAGCCATAAGTTGTTAGACTTTGCAGTGTTCCATTCCAGTCCCTTCTGGCTTTGAGTATTTCCATTGAGAAGTCTGAAATTTATATGTAATGTGTTGTTTCTCCCTAGCTGCTTTTAGGACTTTCTCCTTGTTGTCGATATTTAGGGTTTTAATGATAATATGTTTGGAGAATTTCTCTTTTGGTCCAGTCTGTTTGGAGTTCTGCTAGTTTCTCGTACCTTGATGGGACTTTTCTTTTGAGAGATTGGGAAAGTTCTCTTCAATAATTTTGTTGAATAAGTTCTTCATTCCTTTGGCCTGAATTTCTTCCCCTTCTGGTATTCCCATGATCCTAATGTTGGAATGTTTAAGGCTATCCCACATTTCTCGCATCTTCTGTTCACAAAAATTTTTGAACTTATTGAAGCTTTTGGATTCACATGCTGTTTCTTCTGTTCTGTCTTCCAGTTCTGAGTTTCTGTCTTCCATATGGCTATTCTTGAGAGCTTTTATACAGTTTTGGGTTTGTTCAGTTTGTTTTTTATTTTCTACTGCTTTTTTATGTATAGTTTCCAATCCTTTGTCAAGTTCCCTTTTCACATCATTTTCTGATTTTTTTAGTTCTTCTTGGAATTCATCCTTGCATTTATTTATGTCTTCATTGAGCTTAGCCAGCTGGTTATTGAGGTCTTCTCTTTTTTTTTGCTCTCCTTCAGGTCATTTAACTGTTTCTGGAGCCCTTCCTGGTTCTTTTCTATTAGGTCTAATCTTGCAAGAACAGCATTCATACAATTATTGGCCCTTTGTTTATTTTCTGCAAGTTCTGCTATTTTCTTGGCTAGGGCTGCATTGCTTATGTCTTCATTTTGGGGTTCTGATCCTATTATCTCTTCTATATTTTCATTAGAGTCATCCATTGTGGGACTGGGCAGTCTTGTTGGATTTACTTGCATTTGATTTAACATGTTATTTCTTTTGCACTGTGGTCTGCCCATCACAGTGAATGAATCTTGTTAACTGTAGCAGGAAATTGTTTACCTTGAAGTGTCTTCAGTGATTATTCCCTTTTATGTTTATTTTGATTAGGCTTCTGATGGCAGTGGGGTCTGCCTGCTCAGAGAGCGGGAGCCCATGAGGGTCTGAAGGTGTGATGAATGGGCTTGTTCTTTGGTGGTTCAGGGTATGGGAGTATGTGGTCAGGTGACCTGAGGGGCAGGGATTGGGGGGCAATGTGTCAAAGCAGATCCCAGATCTGGATGGTGAGGTTCCCGGCCCGCACCTGGAGGAGGGGTGGGCAGGGTGGCATGGGGACCTGGTGGTTGAGGTTCCCCATCGGCACAGAGTGGGGTGCGGGGCCATACTGGGACCAGGTGGGGGAGGCTCCCTGCTGACAAGGACGGTGGGGGTGGGATGGCACAGGTGATGGAGCTTGCTTGTGGAGCTCTGTGGTGGAGGAAACCTAGGGTGGGGCAACACTAGCCTGCTGGCCTGGGTCCACTTACCTAGTGCAGGAGGAACCTGTGGCTAGGACCGTGGCAAAGTTGGCTGTTTGAGGGGGAAATGGGGGACTGATGGGTCCCCCAAGAGCATGGGAATCTGAAGATTTCCTGCTTTGGTCCTTAGTGCCCTCCTGCCAAACCCTAATGAACCCTAAAGGTCTTGCCTTTCCTTCTATGCCAGGTGAAGTGTGTTTATACAGACACCATCTTGACCGTCTCCATATTTATTTTCTAATTAGTTTTTTTGCAATCTTTGTCAGGCATTTCAACTAAAGCACTTTCACTGGAGATCATTTCTGATGAATATTTAATTTTGATGCGATTGTATTGTCTTGATTTTTGTATTTCTTATAGTATAATATAGAGATTTTTGTATCTTGAGTTAATTTTATGCTTGTGTTTCTAATTATCTGCAATGTTCTTAGCTGTGTAAATCCGACTTTATATATCTTCAGTATAGGAGTTTAGGATGTCATGTGTAGCTCTTATACTCCAAGAGAAGCAGCAGATATGGCCCTAGGTGTTAAGTTTGTCTCCTATTCAAGTATTGCAGTAGACTGAGTGGAACAGGTTATTGCCAAATTCTAAAATTCAACTGAGCAATACATACATACAATCAAAACTAGTACAGAGTATTTATAAGAACATGGGGATTAAAAATAAATGTATGATCTAATAAAGCCAAAGTCCCTAAAGGTGTGTATTGCACCACACCCTTAATCCTGTCAACTAGGAGGTTGAGATTTCTGGTCTGAAATGGGGTCTAACTTAGGCTGGGGCCAGTCAGTCCCTGCCCTCAGTAATGACAGAAGAAAAAGACAAAGGCCCTAAAAATCAGGAAACATCAAAGGCAACAGTAGTCAAAACCAAAATACAGCTTATGTGAGAGTGATAAAGCTAACCAAAAACACATCATTCAAATATAATACATAACCTTTCATGACATGGAAATGGAGATTAGCACTTACAGCGCAGGCCTGCATTTCTGGCTTTGTGTATATAGGCTCTGTTACCTTTTGAGGTGGCTTCCAATCTCACCAATGCTGTGCTCACCTTCATGTCCTTTGGTGCTGGGTGGCCAGGGTTGAATGAATTCTCTGGAGGTTCAAGACCCTGATGGTTGGGGTATGGGGGAGGTTATACAGGATATCTGGAGTCATACCAGAGCTTCTCAGCTGGTCCCTTCTTTATTCTCCTTCAGCAGCTGCTCAGCTGGTCTCTGCTGTCTTCTCCAGGTTTCTTGACTTTTCAGGGAGGCTGATGTAAGTGGAAAATACCTTCGCTTTGTTTCTGCTCCTGCTGCTCTGTGCCACCTGTGCAGGCACTGATAAGCACCACAGGTATACATTGGGTATCCTAATTTCTGGAAGACCTTGTTCTCTCCTGCTTCTCTACTGTGGTTGATAACAGCTTATACACCTTCACTTTTCAGTAGAAGAGTGTATTTTGCCGTATTTCTGCTTATATCCCTTCCTAGGCTGCTTTGGTGTGGCTAGTATACCACTATTTTACCCAGAAGTCCCACACATTATTCACACCATTTGTATTGCAAATATCACCAGCCATCCCTTGGCTGAGTAGTGAAGAGAATTCTTCACGTTTAGTACTTTATGAATCCTGTTAGACATCCTGACAAATTAATGAAGACTAAAAATGTCATAAATTGATTTAAAATTGTCTCTAAATTTTTAAATGCCTATTATTATTTAGGCAGAACATTTTAGTCCAATATGAAGAATAATATCAAAGTCTCAAGAGTATTTATGTATCACTTGTTCTATCATTCACAAAGATACAATGACATTAATTCCATCACCAGATATCTTTCATTCCTATCTAGCACAATAGTTCTGTTGAATATATTTCCTACTCAATTTATTTTGACTTGCTCTGTATTCTATTTTCAGAGACAACAAAGCCCCTTAGATGTATATTTAAGATTTTTCTGCTTTCTACTCCTAGCCCACAAAATATATCCTCAACTGTATATCCATACCCCTCTTCTCTTGTTTTGCTGCAAGAACTTTAATCATCTGTTTTCTTGCCTGTGTTGGGTACCATTTTCTTCCTCAAGGAATTATCTCTAGTGGTTCTCCAATTTAGAATATGAAACAATAGATCTGGCCTACCTTAATTTTCTTTTTACACTCTCTAGCCTTTGGGCACCCAACCTTTTGGCATCTCTGAGCCATATTGGATAAAAATTGTTTTCAGCCATGTATTAAATTTCACAATTGCCAGATGTGGTAGTTTGAATGGATATCTGCCAATTGATTCAGGAATTTATTAAAAGCTTGTAATTTGGATTTTCAGCTGCCTGGCTGGAAGAAGTGTCATTGTGGGTGGGTCCTAGTGTCCAGCCCTAAGGTATGGGGGTAGATTTGGAATTCCATTCTAAAGATATCCAAAGTGCTTGAGCTTTGCCTGGAATTCCTGAAATGTGTTTGCTTGTGCTGGTGGATTTTGCTTTTCTGTCTCTGCCTGGGTCTGTGAATGTGAGCCAGTTTCTTTTGCCATTATGGAACTTCCCTGGATCTATAAGTTTCAAATAAATTTCTTCTTCCACCCATAAACTGTGTCTGATCTGGAGGTTCATCCCAGCAACCTGAAGCTGACTACTACACCAGGTGTGCCATGCCCTTAATCCAGCACTAGGGAGGCCAAGGTAGGAGGACTGCTATGAATTAGAGGTCAGCCTGAGAATACATAGTGAATTCCAAGTCAGTCTTGGCTAGAATGAGACTCCGCCTAAAACAAACAAACAACAAAAAAAACTGGTGGCAAAAAAAGCCTATAAATTTTTAAAAAAATTTTTAAATTATTTTTTTATTTATCTTTGAGAGAGAGAGAGATAGACAGAGAGGGAGAGGGAGACAGAGATGGGTGCGCCAGCAGTCTCTCAGCTGCTATGAACGAAATCCAGATACGTGCGCCCCCTTGTGGGCAAGTGCGGCATTGCGCCCTTGCGTCACTTTGCATCTGGATAAACATGGGACCTGGAGATTGGAACTGCTGGACATTGGAACCAGCGTTCTTAGGCTTAGCAGGCAGGCGCCTTAGCCGCTAAGCCATCTCTCCAGCCCAAAAGCCTATAAATTTTTTTCATGATGTCTGCCACTACAGACAAGTAAAGTGTCTTCACATAATAATCCTAATTATGTGATACCCCATTCACAGAGTCCTTTCAAGTAGTCAACCTGGTCCCAAATTTGTGACCACCAGTAAAGAAAATGAACATAGCCAGGTCATAAAACTTCATTGTTATTTTGATATTCTTTTTTTTTTTTTTTTTTTTTTTTTTTTTGGTTTTTCGAGGTAGGGTCTCACTCTGGCCCAGGCTGACCTGGAATTCACTATGTAGTCTCAGGGTGGCCTTGAACTCTTGGCGATCCTCTTACCTCTGCCTCCCGAGTGCTGGGATTAAAGGCGTGTGCCACCACGCCCGGCTCTGATATTCTTATTATAAAAGTAAAGGAATAAAGGACAGCATAAAATTAACATTGTATTTGAGAAAATAATTATGATGGGTAAGTTCTGTTGTCAACTTGCTCTGACACTGCTCTTGGTTGGGTCTCTGATGTTGCTTTCAGGAAGGATTAACTGAAGGAAGAAGTCCTTCCTCCAGAGTGAGCCCTGCCCCCAAAGTGGGCAGATCTCCCAGAAGGGGCTTTTATAAGGAAGCTCTGGGGGAAAAGCATGCCTTCCACCTGTTGGTGCTTTTTGCTGGTGAGTGCTTCACTTGCACGTGCATATTTCCTGACCAACTGTCCTTTATTATTATTGGAACCAAGTTTCCTCAGCCTTCCAATGTGAACTGAAGACTAGTGTGGACTGAAGACTAGTGTAGACTGACCACCAGCAGCTCTATAGGAAACCTTCAGGCCTTTAGCACTGGATTGGGACTCCTAAGGCATATAGCCACATACACCAAGAGTTCCTTGACTCTCAGGCCTGCAGACTGCTACTGTTGGACTGCCATAAGCTAATCCAATAAATCCCCCTTTTAATACAATTTAATACAATTAATATTATATTGGTTCATTTCACTAGAGAACCGTGACCTAATACATTAGTTTTTCTCTCTCTCTCTCTTTTGTTGTTGTTGTTGGGTTTTTTTTTTCGAGGTAGGGTTTCACTGTAGTCTATGCTGACCTGGAATTCACTATGTTGTCTCAGCGTGGCCTCAACTCACAGTGATCCTCCTACCTCTGCCTTCCGAATACTGGGATTAAAGGCATGTGCCACCACGCCTGGCTACATTAGTTTCTTGGTATCAGGCTTGATGGGAATACTTGCAGTTCTTGTAATCACCTTAAAGACACATATTTAACTTCTTTAAGTGAGTGGTTAAATCCACTAAAACTGCTAAACTTGAAAATCAATTTTCATCATCAAGTATGAGCACACATTTTGTTTATGATACGATAAATGACTTTATAATGTGTCTTGAATGATAAAATCTTTCCAATATTTGGACTTGGTCATCTTACTTTCAAAAAGTAAATGATGTCACCATAGTCAGCATCAATACTTTTAAGAAATTCCTGCAATTGGCCATTACTTAATCCCTTGATCCTTTTGGAGTTCACAGGCTTGATAATGATTTGCATGATATTATCCACCTTAATGCTTTTACATATGAACTTTCATATTAGAAATATGTCTCCCTTTGAAAACATATTTATTTATTTGAGTGAGGGAGAGAGAGAGAATGGGTGCCAGGGCTTCTAGCCACTCCAGATACATGTACTACTTTGTGCATCTGGCTTTACATGAGTACTGGGTACTCGGACCTGGGTCCTTTGGCTTTGCAGGCAAGGGCTTTCACTGCTAAGCCATTTCTCTAGCCCTCTTTCTCCTTTTAACAGGGCATATTATATCTTCCATACTATCCATATGTTACTTAGTCAACTCACCATCAGTAATTGGTTTGATTTTTTTTTTTAACTACTAAATATGCTACCATATAACTAGGTTTTATAATAGTGCCCATCTGACTTGTAACTTCAAAAAAAAATTGTATTGAGAAGACAGACTTAATTTCATTTCGACTTATTGTCCGCACATCACAATCCTTCATAAAGATATAACCAAATTTGGCAGTATGTATTTTCATATAATGCCTTCTTAAGTTGCAGTCTAATTATCTGTCATCTTTTTGTTGAGTGATCTTATTTCATCTGTGATTTTTTTTCTGGAGGTTCTGCTTTCTTTGAAGATGTTGCAGTATCCATAGTTAAATTAAATAGTAATAGATAAGGAATATTATTACATTTATGAAAAATTACTAAAAAGACAATAAAAAACAAAGTTTGTGTCCACTGGGGAAGCAGCACTAAGCACAGCAAGTGGTGTGTGAGGTGCAGCTGAGGTGTGGAAATACCCTTAAGTCATCAAGCAACAGGGCTGAGGAGACGGTTCAGTGCTTAAAGTGCTTGCCACACAATAACAAGATCCTGAATTCTTATGCCCCACACCATGTAAAATTCCAGGTGTAATGGCTTGCCCATATAATCCCAATGCTCAGCATGCAGAAGTAGCTGTATCCCTGGGATGTGCTGGCTAGCTCATCTAGCTAAAAGAGTGTGTTCCAGTTTCATTAAGGGATCCTGTCTTATAAAAAGAAGGTAGAGAAACAATAGAAAAAGATCATCAGTGTCAGCCTCTGACTCCCACATGAATGTACACAGACCATACACATGCCAAAAATCAAATATGACATTACCTGTCATCTAAATAAGATTAAGCACCTGTCATATTAAAAACTTAATAATCACTGAGATTCACTCACCAAGTCACCATAAGCACATGTCTAATGGTGCCAGTTCAACTGTCTGTACTTGGAAGATATCACTGGTAGGCATAAACCATGGTAAAAAAGTCTTACAAATGTCTTACATATGTGAAATAATTGCATAGAATTAAACACACGCAAATAATAAGCATATGTAAAACTGGTAAAAAAAAACATATAGATGTTATCAAATTAAGACTCCAGGTTGTGATATTAAACTTTAGTTACACAAGATGTTCCCATGTGGGAAACTTGATGGAAGGTATGTGATCTCTGTGTTATATCTTACACCTATATTTAAATATATAATTATTGCAAAATAAACTATTGAAACTTATAATAACAACCATAATATTGACTACCTACTATGTGATAGGTACTATACAAGCACTATTAAGTAGGTGCTATTTTTTAAGAGTTATTTATTTATTTATTTATTTATTTATTTATTTATTTATTTGAGACAGAGAGAGGGGGAAAGAGAGAGTGGGAGAGTAAGAATGGGCACACCAGGGCCTCTAGCCACTGCAAATGAACTCCAGACACGTGTGCCCCCTTGTGCATCTGGCTTACATGGGACTTGGAGAATCAAACCGGGTCCTTAGGCCTCACAGGCATTTGTCTTAACTGCTAAGCCATCTCTCTAGCCCAGTAGGTACTATTTTATATGTAAAATATAAAATATTTTATATATAAAATATATTTTATATATTTTATATTTATTATGTCATTTTATAGACTGAAAAACTGAGCTATAGACAGGTTAAGTCATTCAAGGTCACCCTGATCATAAACAGTATAACTAGCATTCAGACTCAGGTAGACACAATGACAAGACAGAGGTCTTAACCACTTTGCAATGCTTCTTATATCCTGCCTCCTACTCTCACTATGCACCTCACCCCAGTCACTCTCTTGAACTTTCTTTTACCTAGATTACCAATAAATCATTTGCCAATCTAATGGTCATATTCTTTCTACAGACTTTGGTAATGTTCATACATCCAATAGATGGGTGTCAGGCTGAATTGGGAAGGTTCTTCTTGTCACAAAAATCTTAATTCTTTTTTTACTTTTCTGACAAATCACTTCTGACTTGTTCGTGGATAGCAATTTGGCCAGTTTATTGTCCTATACCTTTGTTTTTCTATGGCTAAAAGAAGATTATTTGGTTTGTGGCTTTACAACATAGGAAAAAATATTATTTTTAGATACCTACCACTTTAGCTTGTTAGTTCTCTAACAAGGTCATTGTCATGAATATGAAGAGAACCAAATCCCGAAGTCCTACCTACTCAAGAAAAACTGAATAGTTAGTTGGCTTTGACCTTTTTTGTACTTTTTCTCTATTAATATGTTTGAATTATTTTGATGCTACTTTGGAGACACCAGGAATATCTCTGCACATATGGAATGAAGCTTAATATTCTGCAAACAAAAATCTATTTCAAGGAAAATACATGGATCCATGGAGGCATCATAGCTTTGTTTCTTGTCACATTTGAACCAGAGTTGAAGGAAAGGAATTGTCTTGCCATTTTCCATGTGTCCATGGTTATTTTCTGTTTTCATTCCTCTGACCCAATTCAGTAAAGAAGAATTAGGACTCTCTCACGCTTCTCTGTCTCCAAAACAAGCTTTTGTATGAGTCCTACTAGGAATATATTTTCTTTGATGACTGGAAGCAATTCTAATCCTCTTGCTTACATCCTGGGTTACTGTTTGCATCCAATAGATGTTTATTTACAGCAGTAGTTAGTAATTTTCTTGGACAGTGCTATTAAAGCTACAGCCTTCAATGAAACTCATATGCTTTTTGCAAGAAACATGACAGATTCAGCCCAGTGACTTGCAAAACTTTAAAAGTGATTCCTTGTCAAACACGTGAAAAACAACTCTTCCTTCTCTATAACTTCAGGGAAAAAATGAGAAACTCTTACACCAGATGTCAGTTCTTTGCTAGTAAAACAGACCTGGCTGGTTCAGCTCCATGCCTTTATATTTCCTTTGCAAAACCCACAAAGAACACATTTGGGGCCACTTTGCAAAGCTGGCAACAGTCTCTGCTTTTTAAGGGAATCATATGGACACAAAATGCCACAATCAGTGGATTTGGAATCCCCAGGGCTCAGCAATGGGATGCACAGGACTTACATTCTAAGTCATCAGTTAGACTATGGCTTGGACTCAATAATCATCCCAATTGTTGCCAGGTTTAGTTATATGATTCAAACAAAAATGATTTGAGGAAAATGTATTTTCTTGATGATAAGATGGAAGGAAAGGAGGGGTAAGGAGGGAAGAAAGGAAAGGGAAGAAAAGTATCTTCCTATGTTGAAAATTAGATCAGAGAGGGCTGGAGAAAATGGCTTAATGGTTAAGGCGTTTACCTGCAAAGCCGAAGGACCCAATTCAATTCTCCAGGACCCATGAAAGCCAGATGCACAAGGTGGCACATGTGTCTGGAGTTCATTTGCAGTGGCTGGAGGCCCTGGCCCTTTTTCTCTCTGTCTCTCAAATAAATAAAATAAAATAAAGCTAGATTAGAGAGGACTTGAGAGGGGTGTGTGTGTTTGATAGTCAGTCTTGGTCTTATTGACTCATCTGCCTCTTCAAGGGGATGGGTCCCTCAGGATGTAATGGAATGCCCACTGAAGATATTGAACTAGACCTGGTCACATTCTTAGTAGGGGTGTTGTAGTCTAAACTCTGGACTTATATTTGTATCAATTGGATTTTATAATTTCTTCTTGACTTATGTAAGATTCCATTGTCTACATCATGAATCAGAACTCAAGCCTTTCGCCTGTTTACTTTTTCGTTTGCTGTTTTATTTGTGTGTTTGGGGGTTTTTATTTGTCTTTTTTTTTTTTTTTTTCCCAAGGTAAGATCTCAGGCTGCCCTGGAATTCACTCTGTAATTCCAGGCTGCCCTCAAACAGTGATCCTCCTACCTGTGCCTCCAAAGTGCTAGGATTAGAGGTGTGAGCCACCATGCATGACTTTCACCTATGTTCTTTAATGGCCTTAACTGAGTTTCAGTGCTCTCAGGTTAATACCTATTGTCTTTTTAGTACTGCTTATAGGGGAAAATCAAAACAAAACAAAAAAACCCACTGGCCTTCTTTGTTAATTCTCTTGTTTACTTCTTTAGGTGTCAGAGCACACTCAGTTAAATTGGATCCTTACCTGCATGGTCAGACTGCCTCGACTGCAGCACTTACACCAGTGGAAGGTAAATGGATTAGTGAACTGATTAGGAAATAAAAAAGGAAGTCATTTTCCCTTTCTGTATATTGCTGTGTCAGTGCCTGGGAGTCCTGAATTTATTGGTCCCATTGGCCTGCTACCCACTGTTGGCCACAGCATCGTCTTTCACATCTCTGCTTCTGGGTATTAAACACAGGGTAAAAGAATTTGCCAAAATTCTTTCTGACTGACGGATCATATTGATTATTTGGTTTTATTTATGTTTAGATAGTTTTGGTAATGATTTTGAACCTACCATATTATAATTACAATTGCAATTTATGGATTAGTGAACCATAAAGTTGTCTTCCATGCCCACTGGAACTAACAGGCAGTTGGGAAAGAATGTTTTCTTTGTGGGGAGAAGAGACAACATATTTTATTTAACATTTAAACAAGTTGAGCCTGGGCAACAGTTCAAACCCACAGAAAAATTAAGGTTGTACTTTTTAAAAGAAGTTCAAAAGCAAACTATAAATTGGATAATTCTCATAGTACTTTACTTAATTTACATGTGCAGTTGTGTAACTCGAGGTAGGTACCCCCCAACTATGTTGTCACTAATAATGTCAGGAATCCTTTTAAGCACATTTTCAGGGTTATTGGTTTCCATAAAAATTGGTCTTCAGAAGCCTTTGCATATGCTACAGAAAGATCTTTAAGAGTCCCATGTGGTGGTGCATGCCTTTAATCCCAGTACTTGGGAGGCAGAGGTAGGAGGTTCATTGTGAATTTGAGGCCAGCCTGACATAGTGAGTTTCAGGTCAGCCTGGGCTATAATGAGACCCTAGCTGAAAGAAGAAAGAAAGAAGAAAGGAAGGGAGGGAGGGAGGGAAAGAGATTTGAAGTGAGTGTCAGATCATATGGTGAGAGTACAGCTGAAATGAGTGAGAACAGTGCTCTTATAAAAATGCCCCCAGAGAAGGGGTGGATAGATGGCTTAGCAGTTAAGACATTTGCCTGCAAAGCCAAGAGGCCCAGGTTCAATTCCCCTGGACCCACGTAAGCCAGATACACAAGGGGCACATGTGTTGGAGTTCGTTTGCAGTGGCGTGCCCATTCTCTGTGTCTTTCTCTCTTTTCTCTCTATCTCTCTGCTTGCAAATAAATAAATAAAATTTAAAAAACAAATAAATAAATAAAAATACCCCCAGAGAGACTTTTTGCCTCTTTCACAATGTGAGGACACAGAGAGAAGGCACCATTGATGAGCCAGGAAGTAGGCCTGATGAGCCAGGAAGTGGGCCCACTCTATACACTGACTTTATTTCAGTTGTGTACTTCCTATCCTCTAGAACTATAAGAAAAAGTTTTAGTCATATACAAGCAGTTGAGTATATGGTAACTTGTTATACAAGTTCAAATAATCTGGCACTAAACAGATAAGACATTTATGGCAATATCACAAATTTACTACCTACTAGAAATTAGAGATAGATATTTTTTACAATATTCTTTGCCATGTTTTAGTTTTAGGCAAGAATATACTGTTTTATTTTTTACTCTGCTACTAAGTTTTTGTTGAAATTCTCTTTGTGCAAACTAGTAATAATAAAGTGTGAAAAAAATCCCAAATCAGATTATCCTGTCATGGAAGGATGTGTTAAAAGCACCTCACTTTTGCTTGGAACAATGAGGATTGGAGCAAGGCTGTGAAGGGTTCAGTGAGAGTTAGGGATTTTGGGAGTATTGATGATCAGTACATGTATAAGGCATCTAGAGAACATCACTTCATTTCCCTTGTAATTTCAAGGTCCAGTGTACTAATGTAAAAGCAAAAAAAAACATAAATCTAATATAATAGCAACTTTAAAAAATTAAGTTATTTTCCATGTGCTCATTTCCAAGTTAATTTTTTTGTTTGTTTGTTTGTTTTTGTTTTTCGAGGTAGGGTCTCACTCTAGTTCAGGCTGACCTGGAATTCACTCTGTATTCTCAGGGTGGCCTCGAACTCACGGCCATCCTCCTACCTCTGCCTCCCGAGTGCTGGGATTAAAGGCATGTGCCACGACGCCCAGCTCCAAATTAAACTTTTATGAACTAGTTCAAACTAGCCTTTATCATGGATGCTTTAATAAGGGATATTGACTCATGTTAATATTAGAAAATTTCATGATCACTTCTGAACTTTTGAAACTCCTGTGAAGTACAGAATTTATCTGATTTGGAACCTAGATGGTTCCTTTGTCTTTAAGGAAATGATTGAGAAATACTGAAAGTTCAGGGTCCTTTCCATAGGCAAAGGGCTGGGCATGTAGCTCAGCATTCAGAACCTGGGCTTAGTGTCAATAAAGGAGACCCTAGCTCCAAAAACAATATAAAATGGCAAGGAAGTGGTAAAATAACTTCATTTTATTTGTGCCTAAGCCTGGAGTATAAAGAGAGAGAAGCTAGCCAGAAAATGGCTAAAGTTGGTAAAAGGAACTGAAATATAATGTTATTCCAGATAATTTTAGGCCATAGTTTGCTTTAAAATGTCTTAGTTGAGCGATATAATAAGGTTCATGTCAGTATTCTTCTCCTCTTTCCATCTCTCATAGGCAAAGACAGCCAAGCAGAAGCATGATGGGACAGTAGGCCTACTCACATACCCAGTTCTCCAGGCAGCTGACATTCTCTCCTACAAGTAAGGAGAGAGGCCAACCCTGGTCTCACATTTACTCATAATGATAAGAAGTGTGTGGGGGGGTGTTTGTTTATTTTTGTTGTGACAGGATTTCACCATCCAGCCCAGGCTAATTATGATATTTTAAGAGAGAGTAAAAATAAGAAAGAATAGAAGCAGAAAAAGCTCCAATGCTAGAGAGATCCTACCATCCCAGTTGGGAGGGGTCCTAAGAGGGAAAATCCAAGAAATTTATGTAGCAACTTAGATTAGGTCTTTTTATAAATCAAGCATCCAATTGGGATGATCCTAATTGCCAAGGTCAAATGTATATGAAAACCTTGATTGGTTGCTGGGCCCAGAAAGAGAAAGCAGACTTAAACGGGGACCACCAAGGGGAGAAAAACCCAAGAAAAATTAAGGAAGAAGAACTAGGAAGTTTTCTCTATGTATAACATTTAATCAAACTGGATTTTTCTTGCAGTCTCAGCAGGACAGGGCAGGGAAGGGCAGCATCTCTGTTCATTTTGGCCTGTGTCCCTAAACTGACTACCTGTAAAAGAAAGTTACCTTGCTCCTTGCTCCTAATCTGTATCATACCATAATTCCCCACTCTTGAGAGGCAATCCTAACTGCTGTTAGGGAAATGGAATGATGGTCACTCTAACTTCTTCAAGCTGAATAGTGTCACAGAGCACAGCAGTTAAGAGTTCTCTCAGAGGGAATTTATCTAAAGGCCCCTGGTAGAGAGCCTTTTCCTTTTTTTTTTTTTTTTTTTTGTGTGTGAATCAGTCTAATATCACATTACCACCTGTGTGTAGGTCTTTTTCTTTGGTCTGTTGCTTTTGAACCTGGGGTAACATTTATTTATAAAATACAAACAGTAAGAACATTATAATTGTTATCAAGATAGTAGAAAATTATTTTATCCTAGTGAGAGCAAACATTAAGTTAATGTAAGAACTTAGTATTATGACCCATAAGGACAGGACCAAGAGATATGGATATCAATATTTAGAGTTAAATAGGGAAGCCTGTAAACCTGGAATTTGTTTATATTATAATATTCTTTATCTTGATTGGTATTTAAGATCAAGTAGGTAACCAAAATTTAATTATGTATATATTTTTAAATCCAGTGTGGCTCTTTAGGAAGGAGCTCTACCAAAATATTGGTTGCCTTGTTAGCCCTGGTATCCTCATTGGCTTTGGCTAAGGAGCTCTATGGCTCTTTTAGCATTCATGCCATCTGCTGGGATGAGTCAGGGCCTTGCTGACCATGTGACTTCCCTTGGAAGCATTTAGGATCTTTTCCTCTGTACTGTCCTTCCTCTTACCTAGTGTATACTCGCTAGAGTCAAATCTCTGGGTCTGTATGAACTCTCTGACAAAGAAGACAAGTGCCATTCCAGAGCTTTAAGATACTTTAGAGGTGGTCTGTCATCTCCTGGGTCCTTCTTCACCTGGAAGCAGGAACCAAAATATTGGTTGCCTTGTTAGCCCTGCTATCCTTATTGGCTTTGGCTTCTACAAATAGTTATTAAATACACAGCAGGACAGTTACAGAAGTATTGAAGAAAAGTGTGGATGCAGAGCACATCTGATCACTTTTGTCGGTAGCAAAACAGAACTAGACTGGTATAAAGGCTTGAAGTCATTCTGTCTAACATTTAACTGTAGTTGGTGACACTGTAAGCTATATCTAAAACGTAGAAAACACGTATTTCTTATCTTTATCTAACAGTTTTAACTACAGGTAAAACATGTTAGCAGCTCTGGAAACAATTTTTTACCAAAATGCCAGGGGAAACGATAGCATGAATGGAGGGTGGACATCACCTCCTGGATAACATCAGTGGACAACCCAACAGGAGAGTGTGCCAAACATTGGCCAGGGGAAGTTGACTATACCGCCCATAAGCCCATCCTCAACAATACACCACCTCCAGGAGGATCCAATTCCCAAATTGCCACATAAGTTTATGGGGGTCACCTGAGTCAGACTGCCACAGCCAATGGAGACAAGCTTAGCAATTATATAAGGATCGCTGAAGCAAGGACAAATCAATCTTTGGAACTCAGAAATAGAGCTTAGAGAACAATTTCTTTCAGGTGAGGACAATTGTTTGAGTGTGCGGCTGCACTCTGAAGCAGTAGATATTATATCTTGTAAGGTTATTTACTTTAAACAATTGTAGCTTTGGGGGATGTCAAAACTGAGACAGTCACTTACTAAATAGAATCTTGACTAAGATTGTTTGATTACATATATCTTAATAGAAATAAAGCAGAACTTGTTTATTGATAAGCTAAAACAGCTTGGTTTTAAAATAACCCTCTTTTGTCTAAATTGGACAAGATGCAAACCTTGGTAAAAATTTATTCTAAAAGAGAAGAGCACAGCTTGATAAGCAGTGTTCTTTACATAATCCTGAAAGGGAAATCTGTAATAATTAATCTGATGTACATTATTTAGAGGTATTTTGTTTAATCTAACATAATTCTATGGTGTACTATTTTTGTTAGTTGTGACTATTAAAATAGATGATGAAGCTTAGACCAGATTTTCAACAGCTCATGTCAAAATGGTATTGTTTGTAAATATCATTCTAGTGCTATAATATGGGGCTAATGTACTTTGACCTCAGATTTGTAATTAGAGTCTCTCATTATGGCCTAATATTGAAGAAGCACAGAGGTTATCAGGTCATGGGTTTATTTGCTTGTTTCCCTAAGAATAAAAGTCACAATGAATGAAACCAGATTTTTTTTTTCATAAAACCTAAATGATAGACCCAGTAATGAACACTTGACAAGATCAGAATCATCTAGGGTTTTTAATCTTTGAACATGACAGGAAATTAACTACCTTCTTTTTAAAAAAAATTCATTTTTATGTATTAAAGACACAGAGAGAGAGAGAGAATGGGCATGCCAGGGCCTCTAGCCACTGCAAACGAACTCCAGGCGCATGCACCACTAAGTGCATCTGGCTTATGTGGGACCTGGAGAATTGAACGTAGGTCCTTAGGCTTCTCTCAGGCAAGCGCTTTAACCACTAAGCCATCTCTCCAGCCCCAAAATTAACTACCTTTAAAGTTAAAGCTTTCTTAGCGAGATGATAAACATGGTGCACGCCTTTAATCCCAGCCCTCGAGAGGCAGTGGTAGGAGGATTGCCATGATTTTGAGGTCATCCTGAGACTACATTGTGAATTCCAGGTCAGCCTGGGCTAGAGTAAAACCCTACCTCGAAAAACCTAAAAAAAAAAAAAAAAAAAAAAAAAAAGAAGAAGAGAGAAGGAAAAGAAAAATCAACAATTTATTAGTATTGTTAATAAATCTTGATTTTTTTTAAGACTCAGTTTTCCCACTAGTTAAAAGCTTAACAGATATACAAACATAGCTAATTTGATTATACATTTTAAGCATATCTACACAACCTTGACATCATGAGACATGATGTCATAAACAGATTTTTAGAGTTGAATATGAATTATATTTATGACATTATGTAACAAATTAAGATTAACTGTTTACATACTGCTAAATTACAAAGTTTTGGCTTGTTATAAGCTCTAGACAGACTTGGTTGTTATTTGTATTTTTCAAAAGGGGACTTTTCCTCTTTATGTTTTTCAACAAAAGTGTAAGAAGTATATTTTAAGAAGACATAACAGAACTTTAGTGAACTTGGGACACTGAAGTGTCTTGTGAACAATTAAAGACAAGAGAGAAAATATATTGAGAACTAAGATTCTCAATATTAAACTCTTGAGCTGCTCATCTCCTTTCCTTTGCTATGGAGCCAGGAGGCCAGCCTGTCACAGAAGGGGCTTGAAGGACACATTAGTTACTTATGTTACCTCTGCTCGAATCTGAAACAGGGAGGTGCTTTTCCCTCTCAGAGCCTGATTTAACAAGTTTGAACAACACATGCCACTTTGTTAATATAATTTATATTACCACGAGCAAGTAAACACAAAGAGCCAAACATCTCAGTGTCAATCCTGTGACTCCAGTCTTGAAAACAAAAGTGTTTGTTTTCCTGAAGAACTAGTAGAGGTGGGAAATTGTTAGTGTTCTTTGTCTTATAATCTCTAGGACAGATAAGCAGTAGAACAGAGAAAGACTGGACTGGATGTTTTATTTAGCCCTTGGGGATCAAAAGATTTACAATTTGGGATGTATTGTGTGCATCCATCTGGTCATGGGCCTGGTATCCACACTGGAAAAGAGGGGAGATAATAAGAGATATTTTTCTATCAATTGCTGCCCTACATCATCCTTCAAGAGGTCCCCTGAAGCCAGATCAACTGGTATATTCCTGGCAATTACCAGAGACCAAGGGGGAAAAAGCCATAATCAGAGTATTTAGAGTTATTGATAGCTGGTACTTTTCTAACCTTACTTTGAAACATTCTCTATCTTGTTTTTGGGCCTGGGTGTCAGTGAAGAATAACTGTAGTGCTTAGAAAAGAGATGATACTTAAACTTGAAGAAAAATCATCTAATCTCAATTTTACCCAGAGAAAAGAAAAAGTGAATGGCAATTGTACTCATTTTTATGGCTTTGTGACACACCAATGTCACAGGGTTTTATCTGTATATAACCTGGACACTTTCCTGTCCTTTAAACCTCTCTATAAAGACATTGAATCAATACCTCTTTGACCTTTGACCTTTATACTTTTATATTTACATTTTTTCTTTATAGACCTACCACTACTTAAATTAGTTTTCTTTTTAAATTTTTTTAAATTTAATTTTATTTATGAGACAGAGAATTGGTACACCAGGGCCTCTAGCCACTGCATTTGAACTCTAGACCCATCTTGTGCACATGTGTGACCTTGTGCATTTGACTTACATGGGATCTGGGGAGCAGAACCTGGGTCCTTAGGCTTTGCATATAAGTGTCTTAACCACTAACACTCTCTCCAGCACTAAATTTCTTTTTTTCCCCATATGTCATACCTGTATGTGTCTCAAGTTTCACAAAATTTGTGTAACTTACTTAGATTTCTGTAATGTGCCTGGCTGGGAAGGGGTGGGGAGAATGAGAAGATCCCCTTACAATGACAGTAATAAGGGGACAAGAGAGCTTACACACAGGTCTCAGGCCCATATATATGGATCAAACATCCAATTAGAATGAGCCTCATCATCAGGGAGGGACCTGGTTGGTTGGTGAGCTCCAAAAGCTGACTCAAGAAAACCCAACCTACAGGTGTGCTAAGCCAAGTGGAGGGAGAAGCAGGAAGCTTTCTCTAGAGTTGATGCGTGTAGCAATCTTATATGAAACTCGATCAGATGTAGGTTCTCATCCTGCTGGGAGAGGCAAAGTGGCATCTACATTTTTGTGGGCTAATTCCTAGCTAACTAACTACCAGAAAAAAAAGGTTATTTTGCTCCTAATCTGTATTACCAGCTGTGGTCTGTACACATGGCCCAAGGCAGCCATTTTGTTCAAGTGTGAGGATCTGGCTGTGTTCAAAAGATTTGTCTCACAGGGGGAGAAGAGAAAACAGCCTAGGAAAGATATATCTTTTAATAATTTTTCTGACTTGAGAGAGAGAAAATTAACATTTTAGAGTCCCACGTTGCTACAAATGCACTTCCACACATGTGCCACTTTGAACATCTGTCTTTATGAGGTACTGTGGCATGGAACCTGGGCTAGCAGGCTTTGCAAGCAAGTGCCTTTAACCAGAGTTATCTTCCCAGCCCAAAACAACACAAGAAAGATGCATATCAAAAACAGCAGAAATTAAGCCGTGTGTTGTGGCACATGCCTTTAATCCCAGCACTCGGGAGGCAGAAGCAGGAGGATCGCTGAGAGTTCGAGGCCACCATGAGACTACAGTTAATTCCAGGTCAGCCTGGACTAGACTGAGACCCCACCTTGAAAAAAAAAAAAAAAAAAAAAATATAGCAGAAATTGGGCTGGAAAGATGGCTTAGCGGTTAAGGCATTTGTGTATGAAGCCTAAGGACCCCGGTTCTATTCTCCAGGTCCCACGTAAGCTACATGCACTTGGTGGTGCATGCATCTGGAATTCGTTTGCAGTGGCTAGAGGCCCTGGCGTGCCCATTCTCCGCCCACCCCCATGTCTCAAATAAATAAATAAATAAATAAATAATTTTTTTTTTAAATAGAAGAAATTTTTGAGTTAGAAGCTTAAAAAATACAAGAGTACAACTATGGGTGTGTCCACAGTAGTACCTCAGAAACTATGTCATAAATATCTCAATCACCCTGTATATCCAGTTGAGGTCTATGGTGTTTGAATCTCTATCATAATGGTAATTGAATAAACCTGTTTGTATTTGAGCTGAGAGACAAAAAAAAAGAAAAAAGGGGGAAAGAAAGCAGCAAATTTTTTCCAGCTACCATTTGCCTCTCCAAAAGAGCTCAATAGGGGGTTGTTCATCTAACATGTGACCACCTCAGCATCCAGTCAGTCTTCCTCTACCCCCATATCTCATGTAGTTCAACACAAGATTTTCTTCCCTAAGAGGAAGACTTATAGAGGAGGAAGGCTTGTGAAAAAAGTGACAGGTGGGGCTGGAGAGATGGCTTAGCGGTTAAGGTGCCTGCCTGCTAAGTCTAAGAATGCTGGTTCCAATCTCCAGCAGTTCCAATCTCCAGGTCCCACGTTTAGCCAGATGCAAACTGAGCAAGGGCACAATGCCGCACTTGCCCACAAGGGAGCACATGCATCTGGAGTTCGTTCACAGCAGCTGAGAGACTGCTGGCTCGCCCATCTGTCTCCCTCTCCCTCTCTGTCTCTCTCTCTCTCTGTGTCTCTCTCCAAAAATAAATAAAATAATTTTTTAAAAGTGACAGGTGTTTCAGAGGGGGAATCCAATGAGATAGAGGAAAAGGAAGTAAAGAACAATCACTAAAATTTCAGGTGATGTTTCCATGACTTTTCCTGTATCCACTAGGACTCTATTAGCATATCTATAGACCTGGCTGCCATAGTATTATTCTGGCTTAAAGTTTTTAAACATACCAAGCAAAAGCATATAATATATTTTATTTCTATTAGCAATCGTTGCTAATTATAACAAGTCTTCCCCACAACCAGACAGACAGCAAAAATATCTCACTTTGGCTGGTGATCCCATGAAAGCCACACCACCAAATTTTCCAGTTTTCAAAGGGCTTTCAGTCTGTCCCAACTGCTCCTCATGGAGGGCACTACTGGAGCATCATAGGGAAATAATCTTTGGCATGCTTGTGTCCCATCTACTCACATGTGTTAGGCAGAATACATGTGTCAGACACAAGGGAATACCATCCCAGCTCAGAAGTCAGATTGGCAGATGTGTCTGCAAGAGGGAATTCCCTTATGTGGGATTATAAGTTTTATTCTTTTGGGGGCTGACTTATCTAATTGATAAAACAGGGCAGGCAACATTTCCATTGTCATAGGCATGTACTATATGGGAATTTGGGGGTGTCTGATAGCACTGGAGACATATCTTGACTGTTGGGGGCTACTGAAAAAGTTACTCAGAAGCCTCAGAAAACAACATTCACATAAAGCTCTAGCTGATACAATATCTTCCTAGATTATTGTCTTATGGATTCAAAGTATTAAAATCCACACCCCATAGGGTAAGATTTAGAAAGATTTTATTAGATTATAGACAGAACTTTAAAAAGAGAAGGAAGGCAGAGCTCTTGCCCAAGGAAGCAAGAGGGGGCTTCAGGAAATTAAAAAGTCCACCTTGAGACCCAAGTTGGGGGCCTTTGATGTGAGCCTCCTGGATGGGTAGCTGGACTAGTCAGTCTAGTCTTGACATCAGGTGTCTGGAGTCAGTTTTTGTGGGAATTACCCTTGGAATTACCAAATTCTCTCTTTTTGACAGTTCTGGCAGGAAGCAAAGAAGAATGAATTAGATTTTCCTCCTATGGGCTCAAAGACATTCCTCATTTTTTATTTTATTTTTTAATAATATTTTATTATTTAAGAGAGAGAAAGAGAGAGAGAGAATGAGCACACCAGACCCAATCAAAAGCAGCTGATCTGGAGAGTATTTATTTTGACTTATAGTCTTAAGCGGCAGGATGGCAGGGGGAGATGATAGAGCAGTGGCTGAGCATCATCTACTTGCCACTGCCAGGTGGTAATCAACAGCAGGAGAGTGAGCTCACTTCTTCTGGCAAAGGGAGCTAGCTAGTATAACATCCCTAACCTTGCCCCAATAACACACCTCCTCCAGCAAGCCTCCCTCCAAAATTTTCATCAGGTGGGGATCAAGCATTCAGAACATATGAGCATTTAGGGGCCACCTAATTCAAACCACCATACCCCTAAACTGGATCACTGGGAGATTCATTCAGGTTTGACCTCTTTATCTTTAAACAACCATCAGCCATGTTTCATGGGCTATATAGGGATATAGTACCACCTCCCCACCCCCATATATATATACACAGGGTTAAGAAACTAGATAATTTACTTTTCTACATATCTTAATCATATTTCCAAATATGTTATTGCGTTGAGAGCTGTCACAGCTTAATCACAAACACACGAGGCTACGGGGATACTCATTCAAACCACCACATTTGCCCTTGATCCTCATAGATTCATTACATTTTCATGCAGAAGAGATGGCTTAGCAGTTAAGGCATTTGCCTGTAAAGCCTAAGGACTCTGGTTCGATTCTCCAGGTCCCATGTAAACCAGATGTACATGGTGGTGCATGCATCTGGAGTTCGTTTGCAGTGGCCAGAGGCCCTGGTGCACCCATTCTCACTCTCTCTCTGTCTTAAACAAATAAATAAATAAATAAAATCTTTAAAAAATGTATTCAGTCCAACTCTAAAAGCCTGTAGACTTTATTAGTCCCAACATTATTCAAAAGCTGAGTCTCTTCTGAAACTCAAGATAGTTTCTTAACTCTGAGCCCTATAAATTAAACACAAATTAAATACTTCCAGAACATAATGACACAGAATAAACATTCTCACAGCACAAAGAAGGCATAGCAAGGAAAAACTGAACCATTACAAAATCAAAAACAAACAGGGTAAACATTAACTCCTGCTGCTGCATTTCTAGCATCGAGGACCTGCAATGAAATCTCTGGGCTCCAAATTCTGCACCTCCTACCTTGGCTGCAAGCTTTCCATGCAGAGTCATCTGAGACAGAGTGAGCAGCTTTCCTTGTCAGCCATCCCATAGTCCTGTAATATCCAAAGTCCTGGGGTCTCCACTGCCATGCACAGTTTATCTTCATAGATCCATGCCATAAACCCTCATAGCCTCCATGTAGGGACTTTGACCCTACTCCACATTGACTAGGGGCTAGTTCCAAAAACTAAAAATAAAAACCATGTTGCAAATCCAATGACCCTCTCTTTTCATTTGTCATTGCTTCCAAATGAGTACCACATGGACTACAAAATTTGTTAATGCAGAGAAGCAAGAAGCTACCTTCAGCATTTTTCCTTTAGGATACCTCTTTCAAAATAATTAACAATCCCTCTGTGGTAGTTTGAATATATGGCCCCCAATATATTCAATGTTTTATTACTTTATAGTTTGCAACTACAATCACCTTCCTAGAGGCAATGTCACTGGGGGCTGGTCTTAAGGTGTTAATGGTGGGTTTGAGATTCCATTGTAAAGATATGCAAATGTGCCTAGCAGGAGTTCCTGAAGTGTGCTGTGTGACCTTTTGGCTGTAGTTTTGCTCTGTGTGCTGTGGTGGCTGGTTGGCTTTTTCTCTCTTGCCTGGTCCTGTGAAGAGCAGGCTGCTTCTCCTGCCTTTATGGAACTTCCCCTGGATCTGTAAGCTCTTTTGGAACTTTTGTTTTGGAGGAATGGGCATGGACTTGGTGCTTGCAACTGAAGATGCCTTCTGGAGTGGTAAGCCAAGTTTTGTGGACTATTCTGATGAGAGTTTGAGAATGCTAACTGCAGACAGTATTGAACTTCGAGGCTTGGCTTATGAGCTTTCTAAGGGGATGGAAAGACTGCAGAGGACTTTGTTGGAAGTGGGCTACTGGCATAAGGGATGGCTACGTTCCGCTATCCAGGCCAAGAAAGTTTGATCAAGGTTAAATTTGTAATGGACGGATGTGCTTGGCTAAAGATATCGGACTGAGATTTTAAGATTTTAAGTTGGAAAACCTCAAGCAAGTTAAAATTAGAGGCAATAAGACTGTTTTTACGTTGCTGGAGCTGCTATTGTCAACGCATTAGCAATCTTAAGGAAGGTGGAAGGAAGGTGGCCTGACTTGATTTACATTAAAACAATGGAGAGGATGCCTGAGGAAAGACTGTTAAAAATGCAAATTCTTGGAAAGAGCTGACTGGAGAAGGAACCTGCTTTTCAAGGCTATGATTTATTTTGTCCCTGGTTTAAGAATATGGCTGTGTCCTGCACACCTGGTATTAGTTTTGGAAGCATGAAAAATGCATGGAGTGGTCATGAATTGCACACGGTTCCAGGAGCTGCTGCTGAGATGAGGCATGAAGCAGGGCATGAAGTCCCTGAGGAATAGGCTGGAAGAGCCTTTTGGAAGATGGACCGTGGTTTGCATGGAGATCTGAAGATGTTTTGGATATACCAGGACTGTGCAAAAGGACTACCATGGAGTGCAGTGTTGGCATGGGATGAAAGTTTTCCCTGGCGACTCTGCCCAGCTGGAGGGGCGGATTGGAAAACCTGGAGACTGTTAGTCTCTGGTTATTTTGAACTTGAACTGCAGAAGTTTGATGACAGCTGATGGTGGTTGAGTTTGCATTGTTTTAGTTTCTCCTTGCTATGCCTTATACCAGTTAAAAAAAAATGTTTTACTCTGTGCCTTTACATGTTGAAAGTATTTAACTTGTTTGATTTTACAGGACTCACTATCTTAAGTTGATCAAGACTGTAAGAACCTTTGAAATTGGACTGAGTACAATTTACAATGTGTGATAGTTATAAATCTATTGGGGGCCAGGAGCTAAATATATTGGGGGCCAGGGGCGGAATGTGGTAGTTTGAATATATGTCCCCCAATATATTCAGTGTTTTATTAGTAATAGTTTGCATCTGCAATCACCTTGCTAGAGGCAATGTCACTGGGGGCCGGTCTTAAGGTGTGGTGATGGTTTGAGATTCCATTGTAAAGATATGCAAATGTGCCTAGCAGGAGTTCCTGAAGTCTGCTGTGTGACCTTTTTGGCTGTAGTTAGTTTTTCTCTGTGTGGTGTGGTGGCTGGTTGGCTTTTGCTCTCTCTGCCTGGCCTTGTGAGAGCAGGCCGCGACTTCTGCCGTTATGGAACGTCCCCTGGATCTGTAAGCTTCAATAAATAATATCCCTTCCTCCATAACTGTGCCTGGTCTGGAAGTTCATCTCAGCGAACCTGAAGCTGTCTGCAACAGTAAAGTGGTACCGAGGAGTGTGGGGTGAGATGAACCTGACCTTGTGGATGTTCGTCTTTTGGAACTTTTGTTTTGGAGGAATGGGCATGGACTTGGTGCTTGCAACTGAAGATGCCTTCTGGAGTGGTAAGCCAAGTTTTGTGGACTATTCTGATGAGAGTTTGAGAATGCTAACTGCAGACAGTATTGAACTTCGAGGCTTGGCTTATGAGCTTTCTAAGGGGATGGAAAGACTGCAGAGGACTTTGTTGGAAGTGGGCTACTGGCATAAGGGATGGCTACGTTCCGCTATCCAGGGCCAAGAAAGTTTGATCAAGGTTAAATTTGTAATGGACGGATGTGCTTGGCTAAAGATATCGGACTGAGATTTTAAGATTTTAAGTTGGAAAACCTCAAGCAAGTTAAAATTAGAGGCAATAAGACTGTTTTTACGTTGCTGGAGCTGCTATTGTCAACGCATTTGCAATCTTAAGGAAGGTGGAAGGAAGGTGGCCTGACTTGATTTACATTAAAACAATGGAGAGGATGCCTGAGGAAAGACTGTTAAAAATGCAAATTCTTGGAAAGAGCTGACTGGAGAAGGAACCTGCTTTTCAAGGCTATGATTTATTTTGTCCCTGGATTAAGAATATGGCTGTGTCCTGCACACCTGGTATTAGTTTTGGAAGCATGAAAAATGCATGGAGTGGTCATGAATTGCACACGGTTCCAGGAGCTGCTGCTGAGATGAGGCATGAAGCAGGGCATGAAGTCCCTGAGGAATAGGCTGGAAAAGCCTTTTGGAAGATGGACCGTGGTTTGCATGGAGATCTGAAGATGTTTTGGATATACCAGGACTGTGCAAAAGGACTACCATGGAGTGCAGTGTTGGCATGGGATGAAAGTTTTCCCTGGCGACTCTGCCCAGCTGGAGGGGCGGATTGGAAAACCTGGAGACTGTTAGTCTCTGGTTATTTTGAACTTGAACTGCAGAAGTTTGATGACAGCTGATGGTGGTTGAGTTTGCATTGTTTTAGTTTCTCCTTGCTATGCCTTATACCAGTTAAAAAAATGTTTACTCTGTGCCTTTACATGTTGAAAGTATTTAACTTGTTTGATTTTACAGGACTCACTATCTTAAGTTGATCAAGACTGTGAGAACTTTTTGAAATTGGACTGAGTACAATTTACAATGTGTGATAGTTATAAATCTATTTGGGGCCAGGAGCTAAATATATTGGGGGCCAGGGCAGAATGTAGTAGTTTGAATATATGTCCCCCCAATATATTCAGTGTTTTATTACTTTATAGTTTGCATCTGCAATCAAACCCCACCTGATATTTCCCTCCTCCCCATTCCACTTTAGAACTCCAGTCTCCATCATATCCCCTCCCTTTCTCCATTAGTCTCTCTCCTAATTTGATGACATCATCTTTCTCTTCTATTTTGAGGGTCTTGCAAAGGTATTGCTAGGCACTGCAAGATCATGGATATCGAGGCCAATTTCTGTCTGGGCAGCTGCATAGTAAGAGGTCATATCCTTCCTTTGGCTCTTCCATTCTATCCGCCCCCTCTTCCGCAATGGTCCCTGAGCCACTGGAGGATGTGACAGAGGTGTTTCAGTGCTGGGCACTCCTCCATCCCTTCTTCTCAGCACTATGTTGCTTTTGTGTCATCCCAGTGGTCATCACCATCTGAAAAGAGAAGCTTCTCTAGCCAGAAGTGAGAATAGCGTTAATATGTGGACATGAACATTTAGTGTAGTGTCCCCAGGGCAGCTTGGTGGGAATAATATATACATTTAGTCAGACATGAGCAGGCTTATACCCCAAGGCTCATGACCTCACCTACCATAGACTTTTACTTAGGTTTTTCAGTACCGGGTATGTATTCCCTCCCGTAGAGAGGGCCTTCAGTCCAATTATGGAGCAGTTGGTTACCCAAGAGTAGACACGCCACTATTGCACCCGTTCAGTCATTGGGCCTGTCTGGCCAAGCTTGAATATTCAGCATCCACTATTTTCACTGTTGATGGCTTCTGTCTCCCATACGCTGCGTGCAGTGCAGCTTTTTCCAGCTTTCAGTTGGCTGGTCTACAGGGAGAAGGTTTTCTGCTCAGCACCAGCTTGCTTTCTCAGTGTCCTTGCCTCTCAGGCATGAGATGTCTTCAGCAATAGGGTCTTACTATCTATTTCTCTAGGGAAACCAAGGGCTTTGGCAAAAGCCTTAATGTTTTGGAGGCTACCGGGACCTCCTTGGCCAACATCTCACTGGAAGGAGTTCCATCCCAGGTACTGAAAATTTTCTAGTAACAGTCTACATCTTCTAGACGTGACCTTAATCAAAAAGTAGTTTTACATATGTCTTATTGATAATATCTTGAGTTTAGATTGTCCCTCCCCTGCCCTTTTTGTATGCATTCTCTTCCCATGGCCTCGCTTTAGGCCATTCCCCTCCCTGTACTCAGTTCTTCTACTTACATATGTGTATTACCATACACTTAAGTCCTTCCCTTTCTTCCCTCCCTTATAGCCTTTTACCCGCTTACTGGTTTCTGGTACCTATTTTTGGTTCCAGTTCATACACAAGTCTATACATTGGTAGCTAGGATCCACATATGAGAGAGAACATGTGACGTTTGGCTTTCTGAGCCTGGGTTATCTCACTAAGTATAATCCTTTCCAGATCCATCCATTTCCCTGCAAATTTCATAATTTCATTTTTCTTTACTGCTGAATAGAACTCCATTGTGTAAATGTACCACAACTTTATTATCCACTCATCTGTGGACGGACATCTAGGCTGCTTCCATTTCTTAGCTATTGTGAATAGAGCAGCAATAAACATGGTTTTGCAAGTATCTCTAAGGAAGTGAGAAGAGTCCTCTGGATATATGCCTAGGAGTGCTATAGCTGGATCATATGGTAAATCTATTTCTAGCTGTCTCAAGAACCTCCACACTGATTTCCACAGTGGCTGGACCAGCTTACATTCCCACCAACAGTGTAGAAGTGTTCCTGTTTTTCCGCATCCACGCCAACACTTATTGTCATTTGTTTTCTTGATGGCAGCCATTCTGACAGGAGTGATATGGAATCTCAAAGTGGTTTTAATTTGCATTTCCTGATGGCTAAGGATGTAGAACATTTTTTAGATGTTTATATGCCATCTGTATTTCATCTTCCGTGAATTCTCTATTTAGTTCCATAGCCCATTTTTTTAACTGGGTTGTTTGAATTTTGTTATTCTGTTTTTTGAGTTCTTTGTATATTCTGGATATTAATCCTCTGTCAGATGAATAACTGGCAAAAAAGATTTTCTCCCATTCTGTAGGTTGTCTTTTTGCTCTATTCACAGTGTCCTTTGCTGTACAAAAGCTTTGTAATTTTATAAGGTCCCAGTGGTTGATTAGTGCTTTTATTCTCTGAGCAATTGGAGTTATATTCAGAAAGTCCTTGCCTATTCCAATATGTTGAAGAGTTTCCCCTACTTTTTCCTCTAGCATTTTCAGAGTTTCAGGTCTGATATTAAGGTCCCTGATCCATTTGGACTTGATTCTTGTGCAAGGAGAGAGACAAGGATCTATGTTTATCCTTTTACAAACAGATGTCCAATTTTCCCAGCACCACTTGTTAAAGAGACTATCTTTTCTCCAATGAGTATTTTTGGCGTTTTTGTCAAAAATCAGGTAGCTGTAGCTATCTGGATTAATATTTGGGTCTTCTATTCTGTTCCATTGATCTACCTGTCTGTCCTTGTGCCAGTACCATGCTGTTTTTGTTACTATGGCTTTGTAGTATAACTTAAAATCGGGTATGGTTATACCACCTGCCTGATTTTTGTTATGCAAAATTGTTTTGGCTATTCGAGTTTTTTTGTGTTTCCAGATGAATTTTAGTATTGTTTTTTCTATTTCTGTGAAGAATGCTATTGGGATTTTAATGGGGATCGCATTAAATGTGTAGATTGCTTTTGGTAAGATTGACATTTTCACTATATTGATTCTTCCAATCCAGGAGCATGGAATGTCTTTCCATTTCCTTGTGTCTTCTGCAATTTGTCGCTCGAGTTTTTATAGTTCTCATTGTAGAGATCCTTCACTTCCTTGGTTAAGTTTATTCCAAGGTATTTTATTTTTTTGAGGCAATTGTGAATGGGAGAGATTCCCTGATTTCATCCTCTGCATGTTTGTTGTTAGTGTATAGAAAAGCTACTGATTTCTGTGTGTTTATTTTGTATCCTGCTACATTGCTAAAAGTGTTTATCAGCTCTAATAATTTGCTGGTAGAGTCCTTAGGATCTGTTATGTATAGAATCATATCATCTGCAAATAATGATAATTTGACCTCTTCCTTTCCGATTTGTATCCCCTTTATGAGTGCCTCTTGCCTTATTGCTATGGCTAAGACTTCCAATACTATATTAAATAATAGTGGAGAAAGTGGACACCCTTGTCTTGTTCCTGAATTTAGAGGAAAAGCTTCAAGTTTTCCCCATTAAGTATTATGTTGGCTGTAGGTTTGTCATAAATAGCTTTATTATGTTGAGATATGTACCTTCTATTCCAAGTTTCTGTAGTACTTTCACCATGAAGGGGTGTTGGATTTTGTCAAATGCCTTTTCTGCATCTATTGAGATGACCATGTGATTTTTGTCCTTCAGACCATTTATATGGTGTATTACATTTATGGATTTGCGTATGTTGAACCATCCCTGCATCTCTGGGATAAAGCCTACTTGGTCAGGGCAAATAATCTTTCTGATATATTCTTGTATTCTGTTTGCCAGTATTTTGTTGAGAATTTTTGCATCTATGTTCATGAGGGAGATTGGTCTATAGTTTTTTCTTTTTTGATCTGTCTTTGTCCGGTTTGGGTATCAGGGTGATGCTGGCTTCATAGAAGGATTTTGGTAGAATTCCTTCCTCTTCTATTTTATGGAAAAGTTTGAGAAGCATTGGTGTTAGATCTTCCAGGAATGTCTGGTAAAATTCAGTAGTGAATCCATCTGGGCCTGGGCTTTTTTAATTGGGAGACTTTTATGACTGCTTGGATCTCTGTGGTTGTTATAGGTCTATTTAAATGGTTTATCTCATCTTGATTTAATTTTGGTAGGTCATATAAATCAAGGAAATCATCCATTTCTTTCAGGTTTTCAAACTTAGAGGCATATATATTCTTAAAGTATGTCCGTATGATTTTCTGAATTTCTTTGGTATCTGTTGTGATGTTGCCTTTTTCATCTCTAATTTTATCAATTTTTGTCTCTTCTCTCTTTCTTTTGGTCAGATTTGCTAAGGGTTTGTCAATCTTGTTAATCCTTTCAAAGAACCAACTCTTTGTTTCATTGATTTTTTTGATTGTTTTTTTGGTTTCCATTTCATTAATTTCTGCCCTAACCTTTATTATTTCTTCCCGTCTACTGATTTTTGGTTTGCCTTGTTCTTCTCTTTCCAAGGCCTTAAGGTGAAGCATTAAATTGTTTAGTTGTGAACTCTCTAGTTTCTTAATATAGGCACTTAGAGCTATAAATTTCCCTAAAAGGACTGCCTTCATTGTGTCCCACAGGTTTTGGTATGTTGTATTCTCATCATCATTTGATTCTATGAATTTCTTGATTTCCTTCTTAATTTCTTCAATGACCCATGCGTCATTCAATAATGTACTGTTTAGTCTCCATGAATTTCTGTATGCTCTGTAGTTTTTCTTGTTGTTGATTTGCAGTTTAATCCCATTGTGGTCAGATAGCATACAAGGGATTATTTCAATTTTCCTGTATTTGTTGAGATTTGATTTGTGTCCTATCATATGGTCTATTTTAGAGAATGACCCATGTGCTGCTGAGAAGAATGTATATTCTGCAGTATTTGGATGGAATATTCTGTATATATCTGTTAGGTCCATTTGTTCCATGATATCATTTAATGCCGTTGTTTCTCTGCTTATTTTTTGTTGGGTAGACCTGTTATTGAAGTCACCCACTACTATTGTGTTAGGTGTTATTTCTGACCTTAAGTCCGATAGTGTTTGTTTGATGTAATTGGGGCCCCCGTGTTGGGAGCATAAATGTTTAGGATTGTGATATCCTCCTGTTGGAGTGTTCCTTTAATCAGTATAAAGTGACCTGCTTTATCTCTCCTCACTAATGTTGGTTTGAAGTCTATCCTGTCAGAAATTAGAATGGCAACCCCTGCTTGTTTTCTAGGTCCATTTGCTTGATATATCTTTTTCCAGCCTTTCACCCTAAGAATGTTTCTATCTTTTATTCGGATGTGAGTTTCCTGAAGGCAACAGATGGTAGGATCCTGCTTTTTAATCCAGTCTGCAAGTCTATGTCTTTTGATTGGGGCATTGAGGCCATTGATATTAAGAGTTATTATTGAAAGATATGAATTTGATCTGTCCATTTTTCTTGTTTTGTAGTTCTTCCTAGTTTTCTTTTTACTCACTTGTTCTAACTGTTGAATATGATTTCTTTTTCCTATTTCCTGCTGTGTGTGTTTTGCTTTTTCTTCAGCATGAATGATTCCTGCAAGTATTTTCTGTAGAGAGCTGGCTTAGTTGTCATAAATTCCTTTAGCCTGTCTTTGTTGTGGAATGTCCTTATTTCTCCATCAATTTGGATAGAAAGCTTTGCAGGATAAAGTAATCTTGGTTGACAGTTTTTATCTTTCAGAACTTGGAATACATCACTCCAGGCCCTCCTGGCTTTTAGGGTTTGTGTTGAGTAATCTGCTGTGACCCTGATGGGTTTCTTAAATGTCATTTGCTTTTTCTCTCTAACTGCTTTCAGTATACTTTCTTTGGTTTGTGTATTTAGTAGTTTAATTATAACATGGCGAGAAGAGGTTCTTTCTAGGTTTTGTCTGTTTGGTGTTCTAAATGCTTCTTGTATCTGCATTGGCATTTCTTTCCCAATTTGGGGAAAAATTTTCTTCTATGACTTTATGGAAAACACCTACTAAGCCTCTGGATTGAAATTCTTCCCCTTCTGCTATACCTTGAATTTCTTATGTTTGATCTTTTCATAGTGTCCCTCATGTCTTGGAGTTCCCATTCATACCTTTCTATTAGCTTGTCTTTCTCTTTGTTGGACTGTGATAGATCTGCCACCTCGTCTTCTAGCTTGGATATTCTGTCCTCTCCTTCATCCATTCTACTAGTGAGACTTTCCACTGAGTGTTTTATTTCACTGGCTGTGTTCTTCAGGGCTAGGATTTCAGCCTGGTTTTTCTTCAGTAGTTCTATTTCCTTATTCATGTCTTCTAATGACCTTTTTATTTCATTAAACTGTTTCTCTGTAATCTCCTTCAACAGTTTGTTTTTTCTCTAATTCCTTTGTTTTCTTCATGGATTGCTTTCATTTCTTCTTTCATTTCTTTGAGCATAGATAACATCATTCCCTTGAAATCTTTGTCAGAATTTCATCTAAAAGAGTCTCATTGGTGAACCCTTCTGATGGATTTGTAATTTTTGGTGGGATTGCATTGTCTTGATTCTTTGTGTTTCTTGTATTATAATGTAGTGACTTATGCATCCTGGATTGATTTGATGCTTAGGTTTCCTATTTATCTTCAGTGTTCTTAGGTGTTGTGATCCACCTTTATATAATTTCAGGATATGAGTTTAAGGTGTCAAGTGTAGCACTTGTACCGAAGTCCAACCTCAGAAGTACTCCTAACTGTTGAGTTTGCTTGTTAAGTAAGTATTGTAGTGGACTAGTGGAACAATTTAGAGGCAAGTTCTAAACTTCAATAAAGCAAAATACACATTCAATTAACATGAACACAGAGTATATAAGTGTGAGAATTGAGCCAAACAGTCCTATAGGGTCAAAATCCCTCAGGGCATGCGATGGTCCATGCCCTTAGTCCTGTCTGCTTGGGAGTCAGACCCTGTCCTCAATAATAACTGAAGCAAAAGGTAAAGGCCCTTTAAATCTATAAGTTGTACAGATAGCAATATTCAACCCCTCATATTCAGCTTATTTGAAAATGGTAAAGCCACCCACAAATATGTAATACATACCCTGCCTTGACCTGGAAAGAGTGGTTATCACTTCCAGTGCAGGCCTTTGTTATCTTTTGGTGTGGCTTTTAAACTCACCAATGCTGGGGGCCCACCTCGTTCCCTGGGCTGTGGAGTTTGGGTCAGGTATGCTGGGTCCGGTGTTGGCGATGTGGATCAGATCTGCCACTAGGTGCTCGATTCTACTGACACCCTGGGGAACTGATGATTGGGGGATGGGCGAGTTCAGGAAGCCTGCAGCAGCTCACCATGTATGTCTCTTTCAGTAGCTGCAGATTTTTCTTTGATTTCTGGGCTCTGTGGGGAGACTGACGAGGTTGAAAAGTCCCCTTTTTTTTTTTGTTTGTTTGGGGGCGTTTGCAGTGGAAGCTCAGCAGGGCTTAGCTGATCTGGGTGGCAGTCAACCGAGGGTTGGAGCTGCTGGGGTGCCCTCGGGGTGGAGGGAAGCCACTGGGAGCCTGCGGATGTGGAGCCCGTGGATGGGGAGTCGCGGCTGGGGATCCTAAGAGCGGAGCCGTGGGAGCCCGTGGAAGGGAGTCCGCTGCTGGGGATCCTCGGCGTGGAGGCGGCTGGGAGCCCGCGGATGGGGAGTCTGAGGCTGGGAGCCTTCGGCGTGGAGCAGAGCCTCGGGAGCCTGCGGATGGGGAGCCGCGGATGGGGAGTTCGCGGCTGGGAGCCTCGGCGTGGAGCGGAGCCGGGAGCCTGCGGATGGGGAACCAGCGGATGGGGAGTTCGCGGCTGGGAGCCCTCGGCGTGGAGCGGAGCCGCGGGAGCCTGCGGATGGGGAGCCCGCAGATGGGGAGTCCGCGGCTGGGAGCCCTCGGTGTGGAGCGGAGCCGCGGGAGCCTGCGGATGGGAGCCCGCAGATGGGGAGTCCACGGCTGGGGAGCCCTCGGCGTGGAGCGGAGCGCGGGAGCCTGCGGATGGGGAGCCCGCGGATGGGGAGTCCGCGGCTGGGAGCCCTTGGCGTGGAGGCGGAGCCACGGAGCCTGCGGATGGGGAGTCCGCGGCTGGGGAGCCCTCGGTTTGGAGCGGAGCTGCGGGAGCCCGCGGATGGGGAGCCCGTGGATGGGGAGCGAGCTGCCAGGCCGCACTCTCCACAGTGGGTTTCTGGCTGTCTTCTGCTTTTCCGCTATTTCCAGGAGAAAATATTCTGCTCTCTTCCTCAGTAGAGGGTAGATTCTTTTTGATTCCCTCCCTGATCTGGATTGGCGTGGCTCCTATGCCGCCATCTTACCCGGAAGTCCCTGTGTGACCTTTTGGCTGTAGTTTTGCTCTGTGTGCTGTGGTGGCTGGTTGGCTTTCTCTCTCTCTTGCCTGGTCCTGTGAAGAGCAGGCTGCTTCTCCTGCCTTTATGGAACTTCCCCTGGATCTGTAAGCTTCAATAAATAATATCCCTTCCTCCATAACTGTGCCTGGTCTAGAAGTTCATCTCAGTGAACCTGAAGCTGTCTGCTACACCCTCTATTTTCCCAGTGCAAAACAGCTAGCCCAATTTCAACGGTGGTCATCTCTCAAACAATTGGAGCTGAAGCAATCACTGTGCTTATGATCTGAACCTACTCCATTACTTTTAAATTAAACTTTGCTCAAGTTCTCAGAACATCGACAGAATATAGGCAAAATATCACATTAAATGTCTGCTGTGGTTTGATTCAGGTACCCCCCCCCATAAACTTATGTATTCTGAATGCTAGGTCCCTAGCTGTTGCCAGTTTGGGAATTGAAGCCTCCTGGAGGCAGTATATTGTTGGGGGTCAGGTTTAATGGGTGTTATAGCCATTTTCATCTTGCCAGTGTTTGGTCCATCTGATGTTGTCTAAGAGGTGATGTCCACCCTCTGCTCATGCCATAGATTTCCTCTGCCATAATGGAGCTTCCACTTGAGTCTGTAAGCCAAAATAAACCCTTTTCTCCCAAAGCTGCTCTTGGTCAGGTGTTTTTTGCCAGCAATGCGAACTGACTGCAACAGTGAAATTGGTACCAAAAAATGGGATTATTGCTATTAGAAACCTGACTGTGTGGCTTTTGGAGCTGATTTTCACAATGTATCTGGAAAGATTTGAAACCTTG
The DNA here is from genome assembly GCA_036365145.1 of Orientallactaga sibirica. Classification (NCBI taxonomy): domain Eukaryota; kingdom Metazoa; phylum Chordata; class Mammalia; order Rodentia; family Dipodidae; genus Orientallactaga; species Orientallactaga sibirica. The sequence continues at coordinate 1,793,781 of JAEOAD010000025.1, forward strand.
GACTAAGAGCTGCCTTGCAGGAAGTACAGCTCGATGGGCTATTCTGGTAAGAATTTAAAGACATGAATATAGTAAGAAGTATGGGCTGTGAGGTTTGGCTTATGAAGGTAAAAAAGCTTTGCCTTGAGTGGGCTAGAAGCAATTTGTGTGAGAGGCCTGCTGTTATGCCTATATCCTGAAAACTTGTACAGGGTTGCATTGTGTAGAAATGGGGACTGGTATGAACAGAGGGATATGGCATGGAAAAAATGAAATCTTTGGGCCAAAACTGCTCCCCATTCACTTCAATTATTTCAGATATTACAACCATTGAGATTAGTCCAGCTGCTCTGCATTGGGACAACAGGAAGAATACAGAGTCTTTAGAAGGGGGCTAAATGCTAAAAGAGTGTCCTGTTCTTCAAAGTCTGTTTTATTCCCCCTTGGATTAACAACTTGGTAGCCCACTTGGTACTAGGGAGTATAAAAATGCAGGAAAGAGAGGGTCATTGACTTTACAACATGGTTTTGTATTTTGGAAATGGCCATGGGCAGTGTGAAGCAGGCATGTTGGATTACTTGCATGGAGACCCTATGGAGCCATAAGGATGAACTGTGGGTTGCAGCGGCGACCTAATGGAGCTGCCAGGACTATAGGATGGCTGCCAAGGAGAGCTGCCAGTACTGAGTAAAGTTTTCTGGGAGGGGCAGAATTGGAACTCCAGAGACATTTACCTGGTTAGAATTGACTTGGAGACTCATCTCTGGTTAGAGTTGTCAGACTTGGAGCTAACAGAGTTTGGTGTTTGACCTGTTTAAATCTTGTATTGGTTGAATATTTCTTTGCTATGACCAATGCCATTTTTTGCAGTGTGAATGTTTATTCTGTGCCAGTATTTTGTTTTGGGGGAGGGGAGATATTATGGCTCAGCTAAAAGATCTTGGACTATGGGGATGTATGAATATTATTGGGATTAATAGAAACTATGGGGACTTTTAAAATTGGACTGAATGCATTGCATTTTACATCATGTATGGTTATAAGTTCATGGGAGTTGGGGCAGAATGTGGTGGCTTGCTTCAGGTGTTGTCTATCAACTTATGTGTTCTGAAAGGTATCTCCTCATCTGGTGGAAATTTGGAAATTGAAGTCTGCTGGACGCAGTGTATTGTTGGAGATAGGCTTATGAGTGTTACAGCCAGCTTCCTCTTGCCAGTGTTTGGTGTATTCTTGTATTTCTGTTGTCCATCTGATGTTGACCAGGAGATGATGTCCACCCTCTGCTCATGCCATCTTTTTCCCCTGCCATTATGGATATTCCCCTTAACTCTATAAGCCAAAATGAACCTTTTTCTCCCACAAGGTACTCTTGATTGGGTGTTTTCTGCCAGCAATGTGCACCTGACTGCAACATTGCCCTAGCTCAGTCCTAACAAAGTCCTCTTTTCCCTCTGAAACCTCATAAACCAAACTTTCACAGTCCACAGTTCTCTGTGTATGTAAGACTTTCAAACTCTGAGTACAGTGGTCCATCAAGCCCTGCTCAAAGGTATCTTAGTCCAAAGTTCTAAATTATTCCATCTCCCACAAATCAGGTCCAAAAGGCCAAAAAAAAAAAAAAACCCACATTGTCAGGCTTATTATAGCAAATGACCCCACTGCTGATATGAATTTTCTTGTAGCAGTTACCTTTTCATTGCTAGGGAGAATATACTCAAAGAATGGGTTACTTCAGCTTACAGTCTCAAGGGGAATTTCCAACATAGCAGAGAAAACATGGCAGAGCATCACATCTCTGCTTGGAAGTACTGGGCTTGGAACTAGACTAATAAACCTTAAGGCCTCCCTCCAGTTGTCCACTTCCTCCAGCAAGGCTTCACCTCCCAATGTCTGTACCTGCTGGGGATGGAGTATGAGGCTTAATCACAAGCACATGAAGATATTGGGGACATTTCACATTTAAATCACCAATGGCGATATATGAGATTGGTTTATATGACATAAGCTAGACAGTCCAGCAATGGATTTCTGCAGTCTAGGGAGTCTGAAAACTTGGTAGCTGCTTAGTCCATGAGGCTCAGCAGTACCAGTCTGGCACTGGAGGCCTGGAGAATTCTTAGAATGATAATGATCTTCAATCCATGTTAGAAGGCTAAAGAAACTGGTATTTGATGTTAGTGAAAGGTGGTGGCAACAAGAGAGGTGTACTCACCAGCAAAGAACAAGGGCAGCCAGGCTTTAAGAAAAAAAAAAAAAAAGGCCATGTTTTTTTCCTGGAAACTTTGTATATAGGCTGCCACTGGAAGGGCTGTTTCTCTGTAAGAAGTTCCTTCTCATCAGTTAATCCTCCAAAATTACCTCACAAACCTGCCCAAGAAGCTTGTCTCTTATTTGATTCCTGATTCAATCAATTTGATAATAGAAATTAACTATCACAGTATTTAAGGGTGTGGTGGTTTGATTCAGGTATCCCCCATAAACTTGTGTATTCTGAATCCTGGGTCCCCAGCTGGTGGCAATCTAGGATTTGGAGCCTCCTAGAAGTCATATATTATTGGAGGCGGGCTTATGGGAGTTATAGCCAGCTTCCCCTTGCCAGTGTTTGGCACACTCTCCTGCTGATATTGGCCAGGAGGTGATGTCCATTCTCTGCCAATGCCATCATTTTCTCCTTTCATCATGGAGTTTCCCCTCAAGTCTGTAAGCCAAAATAAACCCTTTCCTCCAGCAAGCTGCTCTTTGTCAGGTGTTTTCTGCCAGCAATGTGAAGCTGACTACAACAAATATCAAGAGTTCAAATACTGATTAACTCTGTAATAGAGACTCTAAAGCCAGGTTGTGATTGTGGACATGTTCTACATTTGCACTTTCTGATACTATAGCCACATATGGTTGTTGAGCCCATAAAATGCTCCTAGTGTGACAGAAGACTGAATTTTTAATTTTTTATTAATTTAAATTTAAATAACCATCTCTGACTAGTATTTACTGTATACTCAACCTATAGGTTGAGGGCAAACGTTTTAGCACATTTTTTGGACCCAGAATCCATCTAGCCAACTAGCACTGCCACTTACAGACCTCAGAGGTACACAACAAAGAACACTAACCTTTCTACTCCCTGTGCTTGTGGTCAGGACCTTGATTCTTCCTTCTCTTCTCTTATCATTCTCTATTGGCGCCCATTTGGCATTCTGGAAATAAATCCTCCTAGTCAACTTGCATTAACAGACTTAGTCTTGTTACTGAAGAAAAAGAAACTTCATGTGCGCATTCTGTATGTAGTACCAGGCTGGCCTCAAACTCACGGTGATCCTCCTACCTCTGCCTCCTGAGCACTGGGATTAAAGGTGTACACCACCATTCCTGGCTGTATAAGACTTCTGAATTCACTTGAGAAGTCTAGGATACTTACTCTCTAGTGAGTACCAAAAGAAGGCCTAATAGTTGATCTTAACAGCTATAAAATAGGAATAGGGGTGGGAGAGATGGCTTAGAGGTTAAGGTGCTTGCATACAAAGCCTAAAGATCCAGGTTTGATTACCCAATACCCATGTAAGTCAGATGCACAAGGTGATACATGCATTTGGAGTTTGTTTGCAGTGTCTAGAGGCCCTGACATGCCCATTTTCTGTCTCCCTCTCCCTCTATCTCTTTCTATCTCTCTATCTCTCTTCCCTCTCTCTCTCAAATAAATAAATAAAATATTTTTTAAAGTAGGGATAATGTACATGATTAGTAAGGGATTTAAATTAAATGGAATCTGGGCCAGGCAGTGTTGTAACTGGGAGCTACTACTTGGTTATGTTTGATAATGATTCTGTCTTTGATGATTGCAATTTATGTCTAATTTTGTTTTCATTTTAGTTTTATGTATTAATGACAGAGAAAGAATGGGTGTACCAGGGCCTCTAGCCACTACAAACGAACTCCATACGCATGCACCACCATGGACATCTGTCTTACATGGATTCTGGGTCCTTAGGCTTCACAGGCAAGCACCTTAACTGCTAAGCCACATCTCCAGCCTTCTAATTTTGTTTTCAAAACCTACTTCTTTATTAAACCAGAGCTGAGACTTTTCAACAACAAAATATGAAAACACACATTCATACTAGAGCTCTATACTGATCATGTGGTATATTGGGAAAGGCTTCTGAATTCAAAGCTGAGAAGAGTGAACTTTAATAAAAATGAGTGCCTTCTTCATGACACCTTGGAGTATAGAATAGGAAGAAATTTAAGGAGCCTCTTCTTCAATTCCCTTGCTTTAAAAGTGCCAGCCAGGGGAGAGATGGCTTAGCAGTTAAGGCAAATGTCTGTGAAGCCTAAGGACCCTGGTTCGAATCTCCACATCCCACGTAAGCCAGATGCACAAGGGGCGCACACATCTGGAGTGCGTTTGCAGTGGCTAGAGGCCCTGGCGCGCCCATTCTCATTCTCCTTCTCTTTCCTTGTCTCTGTCTCTAATAAAGGAAGGAAGAAAGGAAGGGAGGGAGGGAGGGAAGGAGGGGAGAGAGGAAGAGAGAGAGACAGAAGGAAGAAAGGAAAGGAAAGAAGGAAAGGAAAGGAAAGGAAAGGAAAGGAAAGGAAAGGAAAGGAAAGGAAAGGAAAGGAAAGGAAAGGAAAGGAAAGGAAAGGAAGAAAATAAAAGTGTCAGCCAGGGATGTTAAGCAACTTTCCTAAAGTTGTATGACCAATTAGTGGACAGCAGAGCATAGTTAGGGGTTTGCCAATTAGAGGTAGCTTTTCAGGAGCATATAGTCATGTTAGAAGACAATAGTATCACATAGTTAGAAGAGTACAATATCATATATACTAAAGTGGTAGTAGGTATAATAGTTCCTCTACATCTGTGAGAAATATTTTCCCAGACCAGACCCCCAATAAGTGCTTGAAACCATGGATCATCCAGAACTTTACATAATAGGGTTTTTCCTACCTATATCATGTTGGTTGGATTTCCATCCACTACAATGAAATATATAAAATAATTAGAATATAAAGAGAAGATTTAGGACAAGGAAAATGGCTCAGTGAATAAAGGGCTTGCTGCACAAGCATGAGGACCAGAGTTCTGATCCCCAACACCAATGTAGAGGCAGGGTGGTCACAACAGCCCCCTGTAATCCCATTGCTTAGAGGCAGAAACAGGGTGTGGTGGTTTGATGAAAATGTTCCCCACAAACTAATGCATTTTGAATGCTTGTCCCTCAGATGATAGCAGTTTGGGAGATGGAGCCCTGCTGGAGGAGGTATGTGTGTTGCTGGGGGTGGGCTTAGGGGTCTTATAGACAGCTTGCCCTTACCAGAGCTCGGTTCACTCTCTTGCTACTGTCTTCCACCTGCTGTGGCAAAGAAATGATGTCTAGCCTCTGCTCATGCCATGATTTCTCCTGCCATCATGAAGCTTCCCCTGGAGAGCGTAAGCCAAAATAAACAACTTTCTTCCCATCAGCTGCATTTGGTTGGGTGCTTTGCCTCAGGAACACAGGGTCACCAGGGCAAGCTGGCTAGCTAGACTAGCTGAATCACTGAGAACTAGGTCCAAATGAGAGACTCTACCTCAGTAAATAAAGTGGAGAGCAATTGAGGAAGACACCCAGTGACAAATTCTGGCCTTTACATGCACAAGTGCACACATGTACACACACATTTGCACCCATACACATGGAAACATACATACAACAAAAAAATACCAAAGAAGATTTATATTTTGGTTTGTAGTTTTGAATGTTCCAGTCCACAGTTGGACATATACTTTGAGACTCTGGTATATGCTGAATAGCAGAGTTAGAAATATTTTATGGAACAAACTGCTCACCTCATTCCTAGGAATCAAAAGAGCCGAAGAGTTAGAGGAAACATCCACAATCCCTTTTGGCCATTCCTTCAGTGACCTATAGACCTCCCCTACGGGCCCTCCTTCTTAAGATCCACAGAACCCTGCCCCCCCCCCAAGTAACACCACCCTGTGGCTCAGATCTTTACTGCATAGCACATATATATTTATGATGGTATTTAATTTATAAATCAGACATGGTAAGAAATTAGCAGTTTTAACTACTAATAAAGTAGAATGGTTATAATGCTATTTTGTAGTAACAGTTATGTGAATATGTACTCTCTCAGTTTATCTCTTTTTTCTACTTATACTAGGGATTGATGCTAGGGCCTCACACTTGATAAGCAAGTATTCTACAACTATACTTTGCCCCAGCCCCCTTTTTATATTTCTTCTTTTGAAACTGGATCTTTCTTAGCTAAAAGACCAGCCTTGAAATCACTCTATAGTCTAAGCAGGCCTAAAACTTGTGATCCTCTTCCCTTGCCTCCTGAGTAACTGGGATTACAGGCCTATACTACCAGGCCCAGATCTAAACTAACTTATTATACTGTACTTAGTTTCTTATAATGATGAGATGATAAAATGCCTACATTTGTGAGATAAAGGAGGTGAATGACTAAGTGCTTGTCACTCTCTATTGTTATAACTTTTATAGTTTGAAGTATGATGGCAAGACCAGCACAGACTTTCCTTTTCCATGATTTCTCAGGTAGTTTAGTTCTTACTATACTTTAGCAAACTTGGCAAATGATTTTTCTTTCCTTAACTTGAAAATTTTTATCTTTTCACTTAAAGAAAGCACATTGTACCTTCTCTTTGGTATATCTGAATTGCCAGTTCTACCCATGTATTTTGGTGCCAAACAATTATTACTGCATAGTCACTATGATATGCAATCCTTGATTTGGCTACCAAATGATAGATGGGCTGGTTGTGTATTCAATATATATGTATGGATGATGGGAGGAGGACGCTGTGAGATTTCATCACTCTGCCTTAAATGGAATTAAAACTTAATAATGGCTTATTTCTAGAATTTACCATGTAATATTTTTAGGCCACAGTTGATCTTTGGTAACTGAAAGTACAGAAATGGAAACTGGATAAAGGATAATTGATACATTTTTACATCATTTACCCAAAATGTAATTGGTAGAATAATAAAATACTACAATTGCTTTATCCATAAAGTGGATTTGTGGGACATAACTCAGGAGTTATAAGCAATTTATGCATGAATTTATACCACTTGCAATAAATACAACCCAAGATATAAGAGTGAAATTTATTTATGTAAGAGAGAGAGGCAGAGAGAGAGGGAGGGAATGAATGGGCACATTGGGGCCTCTAGCCACTGCAAACAAATTCCAGACTAATGCATCACCTTGTGCATCTGGCTTATGTCGTTACTGGGGAATTGAACCGGGGTCCTTAGGCTTCATAGGCAACTGCATTAACCACTAAGCCATCTCTCCAACTGAAGAGGAAATTCTTTTAAAGAATGACATTGGCAAAAAATAAAAATAAAACTAAGTAGTTCTGACATGACAGGTAAACCTTAAAAGTTTTCTGATTTCTCTGTCTCCCCATTCAATGTCAATAGGATTCTCACACAAAAATACTTATTGCTTCCAAGGTAGGTAGGCATTTATTTCTCAGCCTCAATTGTCTCTCATGATTCTGTAAGTATTCCTTCTTTAACATTTTACTATATACTAAGAAAAACAAGATGCAAAAGCCAGGTGTGGTGGTGTATTGCTTTAATCCCAGCACTCAGGAGGCAGAGGTAGGAGGATTGCCATGAGTTCAAGGCCACCCTGAGAATACAGAGTGAATTCCAGGTCAGCCTGGGCTAGAGTGAGACCCTACCTTGCAAAACCAAAAAAAAAAAAAAAAAATGCATTTCTTCTTCCTATTTTCAGAAAGGAGGATAATAATGTCAGGGGTCTCGACTGTTTTCATCAGCATTCTGATGGAACAGTTTTTTCATACAAATGGATAAAAAGACTTTTTGTAAAACTATGCAGTTATTTATCTTCAAGATAGCTATCTCCTTCTTTAGCCTAGAAATTATCTGCCAGATGTAATGTGATAATTAGACAATAGACATGGGGCAGACACTTACTTGTATGCCCCTTTTCTTAAGAGAAACAGCCCAACATTTCCTTTAGGTCTAGTCTCAGGCTGGACCACCTGTACATTTTGGGGTACTTTTTATTTGGTTTTGTTTGTGTGCGTTTTGAGAAGGCCTATTACCAGAATGTGCATGAATATTTACATTATAAAAATAGATTCATAGGTTGATAGATTGAAGGATGGATAAAACATTTGTGGTTTGGGTCCACCCACAAATTTGTGTGGCCTTGTCATAAAATGTTGAAGTGAGTATAGATTTAATGTTTGCTTATGTCAAAGTCAGCATAGAGTGAGTGGCATGGTAGACCAGAGAACAAGCACAAGCAAAGAAAATGGAGAGAGCCTTCCAGATAGATTTATAAAAGACATGCATAATTATTTCCATACAACTTGGTGTGGAACCCAGAAACAGAGAGTCGACACTATATTTAGCTTGGGAGCATGATTAGTAACAGATATTTAAGCCAGAACTAGAGGTCAAGGTTGGTGATCCCAGCTATTCAGAAAGCTGAAGCAGGAGGATTGCAAGTTCAAGACTTGGCCTATAGAGTACATTCAAGGCCAACATGCAACTTGGTGAGACCCTGACTCGAAATAAAAGGTAATAAGAAGACTGGAGATATAGTAGCCACTTGTCTAACTTGAGACCTAGGTTTAATTCCCAGTACCTCCAAAATATTGAAAAACAGCAGATATTTAAGAAAGATAATACTCAAAAATAGCAAATGTTCATAATTTTTTACATCTGCATTATTTATTTGAATGCCTAATTTTTAATAGTTGGTAATATATTAAGTAAATATTTCTTTCTCTTTCTTTATGCAGGTGTATCTTCCCCTATATATACACATACAAGGTTTACTTATGTTCCTACTTTTTGAAAAAATATTTATTTATTTATTTATTTATTTGAGAGAGAAAGAAAGAAGATAGAGACAGAGAATGGGTATGCTGTGGCCTTCATTTACTGCAAACGAACTCTAGACACATGCATCACCTTGTGCATCTGACTTACATGGGTCCTGGGGAATTGAACTTGGGTCCGTAGGCTTCACAAGCAAGTGCCTTAACCACTAAGCCATTTCTCCAACCCTTTTCCTTATTCTTTTAAAGGACTTGTAATGCCATGTTCCAATAAAAGGCACTATGTGTGGCTTTGAAGAAAGAGAAGGAACAGTTAATATGTGTTGAGCACTATTTACTAGGCACCCTGATACCATTCTTATACACTCTATTCAAATTCTCACAGTAACTATTTAAGATTGGTAAGTGATATGATTCTCATTTTACAGATTAAAAAAAAAATAGCTTGCATGGCTAGGGATTTTTACCTTCATGTGTATGAGGCCCTGGTTTTAATCCCCAGCACCACACACACACACACACACACACACACACACACACAAAAAGTTTGTAAAATTTTTAAGAGGGAAAGAATCTTTCGGTAAAGAATGGCCGAGTCTACTCAAAGGATAAGAATAATTACTTAATCTTGTGATCATTCTTAGTTACCTGTGCTAATCATGTTATCTTTCTCAAGAATTTAAATGAAGAAACACTGGAAGAAGTTAGTTAAACCAAAACCAGAAATGACAGCAAAATGAAGAAACAAAGGTCTTAAGATGGTATGAGTAGGGCAGAGGGGAGGGACGGATCCATCCACCTGGCCTCACTGCCACAGTGTAACCCACAGCTCATTGCCTTCATGGTGCAGCAGCTCAAGAGCTGTGGCCTGTTCTACAGCTTCTGCTAGGACTGCCTGGCTGGCATGGACACCAAGCCAGCCTTCAAAACCTGTGGTAGAAAGTGGATAATACTGTGTTAACACATCTGTACAAACAAGAATGGAATCCTGCAGTGAACAAGAACCAGTTATGAAATGGTCTTGGGCAGAGTGTGTTTCAGTCAGCCTGCTGGAAGCAGGCGTAGATGGGATTATCTCTTAGGTGGTGTATCCAAAGCTGAACCACATTTTCCAGCCTCAGATTGAGCAAGTAATTCATGAGTTCCTGGTGGCCAAGAAGAAGGAAGTGGTGCAACCCCCCTTCCAGAGCCTGAGAGCCAGGACCGTTCTGCTCCATCCCAGGATGCCTCCTAAGAGTATGCCGGACACCTTTGGAAATCCTCATTAATGAAAATCAAAAAAGAAAAAGAAATGGATTCCTGTTTCGAATGAGTGCAACTTTGGTAGACCAGGGTCACTGCTGTTAAGATTTCAGCCTTGACTATAGGGCAGTGTCCAGATTAAATGGGGAACAAGTATGAACAGTGGACAGGTATTTGTGTCTACTCCTTTGTTTGCCCAGCCTGTCCAAGGGTATGTCACTCAGTAGACACTACAGAGGTCTCAGCACTACTGCCACCTGGGCTGTTCTGAAACAAGCCTTTCTACTTGAACTTGGACCTGCCTGTGGATATTAACATGGGTGTTCTGCCATAGGCAAAAGCCAGACTGATAGGACACACAGTCCCAAAGGGAACTTGTAAGAACAAGGACTGTAAAGGTCAGTGGGCAAGGCTATTTGACAGTGCTTTTGATATTGTATCTCAGTTACAAACTGGAATATACAAGCAGTTAGCATCAGAGCTTTAATATTGCTGTGATCTTGTACCTGGGTCTTCTAGCCAGTTTTCTTGCCCTTGCCAGAGGTGACACAACATGAGGCCCTCGAGTGAACAAGAAGCTCCAGCATGAGATGTTAGGAAACCCTGCCAGCCTCTCTGTCCATGGCCTCTTCCCGGGCTGTGTTCAATTAGTCTCATGTTTGTGTTTTCTAGAGAAGTTAATAGTCAATAAACATGTTTTATACTTAAAAAAAAAAACACAGATGAAAAAACCAAACTGTGTTAGCTTTGGTTTAGGTGTTCACTTGCAAGGCCTAAAGGCCTGGGTTCAATTCCCCAGTATAAATGTGATGCCAGATGCAAAATGGCACATGCATGTGGAGTTCATTTGCAGTGGCAGGAGGCCCTAATGTCTGTCTGTCTGTCTCTCTCTTTATCTCTCTTTCTCCTTACAAACATAAATATTTTTAAAAGTTAAAAACAAAGCTATGTTTAAGGCTGCTTGGCTCCATCCTTTGAGCCTGTAGTAAGGGAGAATATCATGTGAGAGGAAATGGTGGAGCAACCCTTCACCATTTACCTCATAGTGGCTGATAAGTGACCCAATATCCTCCTCAAGGGGACACTTTAATGACCTAACCACTTTCTACTAGACCCTGTCTCCTAAATGTTCCAACATTTTCCAATAGTACCACAGACTAGGGACCAAGCCATTAACACATGGCCTTTGTGGACATTTCAGAGCCAAACCATAATACAATTCAAACAAAAATCAGAGTATATAGAGTAAAACTGAAACTTTACTTTGACAACTGAGTGACCATGAGAGACCAGGTGAGTCCTCATGCTAGAGGATCAAACTACTGCCACTGAAAATGAGCCTCTTGAGTGTTGGTTTGATAAGTTTAGGGAACCAAAAACTGTTCTGGAGACCTCCAGCTTTTGAACTACCTCCTGAGATTTTATGAGATGCTAAAGGCTGCTACCCAAGTTTCATTTCTGTTACTGTCCACATTTCACCCATACTGCCTGAGCAATCATTTCTTCTCTCTCTTTCTCATTCTATTATTGGACATAGTTCTATCACTAAACCAACACTCTACTGGAAGGCAATCTGAGATATGGAGTTTTCGGGCTGCTAGCTCCTGAGAATTGGGAACAAAACAGAGAAGGGAGAGAAGTGTGAAGCTATTTATACATTTTAAGGACAGTAAATTTAATATAAATTAGAGAACAGTGGGGACAATATATGCAATGGGTATTTCTTTGGCCTAGTTAGGACATGATAGCAACAGTAAAGAAGAGATAGGACTTCAGGTTGATTGAATATGCATGCAAGAGGTGTCAGAAATGAGCACACTTTGCTTATGGGATTGCTATGCATGAGATTGGCAGTCCATAAAGAGGATTCATGAGAAGAATTTAGTTTCATTTAGTATCTCTCCTCCTGGGGAAGATGAACTTCTCCACACTTCTTGCAGTACTCAGCACCACACCTTTCACATGGTGGGCCTTCAGTAATACAGATTGGATAATCATCATGTCACATCAAGGAAGCAACCAATCTCTGTGATGGGAAAGATGACACCAAGCTTCTGTTCCACCAGTCCAGTAAAAGTCACAAATACAGTCAAAGATGTGAAGGGAAAACCCAAAAGCACAAACCTCTGTGAACAGATCTACATAGGCAATCATTATTCATCTAGACACTAATTCTGCCAAAGGGATGGGATGGATCCCAAGTCAACTTAGAGGCAATAAGGAGCTAAGCAAAAAAAAAAATATATATATATATATATAGTTTAGTCACCATAGAAGAAGATCAGACGCATTATTATGTGACAGAAGTTATAACAATCAAAGTTATGAAAGGCTTTTTTTTTTTAAAGACTTGTTTTATGTTGTGTCTGAGAAAGCACAGTTAGGGTGAGAGAAAAAAAGAAAATGGAAAAGAGTAGACAGATTAATATGGATCTCATTATGTTGGATATAAATTTTAAAAGAACAGCACTAAATTATTTGAAGTGAAAGGAAGATTATGAAGAGAAAGGCTGAAAATGTGAAGAGAATAAGCCCCATAAGTGAGTAGAATCAAAGACAGGCTGAATTAATGTAAAGTGTAAACTCAGTGGATGAGAAGTAAAGGCCAAGATAAATTACAGGAGGTGAAAGCAGCAATAGAAGTGGGGGAGGAAAGACCAGAAACAAACAAACCAAAGTCAGATGCAAGAGCCACGAAGAGCAATAGGACCAGGTGAAAAAAATTAAAATGTTTTAAATCCTTTTATAAAAAATTCAAAACCCCACAGAATTGTAAGAAAAGAGGCAAGGACACGGCAAGGCAAGATGCACACAGCATCAATATGAAAACTAAATGTGTTTTCTGTTTCGTTTGGTTGCTTTGTGAATCTGGAACCATTTTGACATGTGGAAATAGTCATTTTGATGTGCTTAAAGTATATTGATTATGGTAATTGTTTTTTCTGTGTTAGTTGCAGTCCATTGTGATTTCCTATGAGCTACTGTAATTGCTTTGTAACCTGCTCTAGGGGCTCATTTGGTTTGGGGGAGTCAAGGTAACCTCTGAATGTGAGCCTCACTGTAATTACCAGGCAAGGGTAGCAAAGTCCAGACAAAGGGAAATTGACAAAGGCAGAACTTGTGCTTGTGAACCTCAGGAAAGAGGACCCTGCAGCCTCATGCAGGGTATAAAAAAGCATTTTTACTTTTACCACTAACTGAGCCACCAACTTTCTGCTCCAGGCATGTGGAAGAGAGCAGCCGGAATGACCCTCACAGTCATTCTGTAGGATTCCCTATATTCATTTACTGACATTAGAAGAAGAGGATATACTTCCTGCCTTCTGCCCTTCCTCTCATTATTCTGTCTCTGCTGTCCTTAAGATTAAAGAGTTTTCAGAATTCCCATAAAATACTGGTTGTAAGGGCTGAAGAGATGGCTTAGTGGTTAAGGCACTTGCTTATGAAGCCTAAGAAACCAGGTTCAACTCCCCAGACCCCCGTGAGCAAGACACACAAGGTGACAAAATGCTCACAAGGTCACGCCTGCACACAAGGTGGCACATGTGTCTGGAGCTTGATTGCAGTAGCTAGAGGCCCTGATGCACCTATCTCTCTCTCTCTCTCTCTCTCTCTCTCTCTCTCTCTCTCTCTCTCATAAAAAGTTTTAAAAATACTGGTTGTACTTGCAGATCACCTGATCAGATATATGAATAGTCAGGTGCAAGTGTTTTGTACCCATATCATACTGCTGCCCAGGTCTGTGACCATCTCTGAGCTTATACATTGATATTTCTGTTTGACAGGTTGAGTGTGCCTTACATTAAGGTCACTTGTAGTATCTTTCTTGTTCCATTTTGTTCATCATATCTGATGATGACTATTTGTCAAAGCTAGCATTTACTGAGCTCTTCCTATCAAGTGCTGTGCTTGGTGATTGTAGGAATAACTATAGGAGGAAAGCACCATCATTATCTCTTTTTAGAGACGATGAAGGCTTAGAAAAGAGACACCTGCCAATGTCAATTTTCTGCTAATTTCACAAGAGCAATATTTGATCAAGAAACTGCAGCAGGAGATATTGCTCAACCATTCAGTTCACAATAGCTAAGAACTGGAACCACCCCAGATGCCCATCGTTTGAATGAATGGATAATGAAGATGTAGTATATATACACAATGGAATTCTACTCAGAAGTAAGGAAAAATGATATAATTAGATTTTTAGGAAAATGGGTGGACTTGAAACAGATTATACTAAGCAAACATACACAAGCACAGAAAGACAAATGCCTCATCTGTGGTTCCTAACCTGGAACAGCTTGAGTTGTAGCCATACCTGACAGACAAGTCAAGGGACAGATGAGTGGGAGAGTTTGGGGGGAGGGGGATGGGAGCATGAAGGAAATATATACAAAACCAAATCCAACATGAATTGGTGCCATAAAACCTTCCTCTTGGGTAGTGGACTAAAAGACCTTCAGTAGAAGCATGGTAAGAAGGGCCCTGGAGAGAGTGGGATGAAGCTAATCCTGAAACATTTGGCACTGGCTTATAACTCCAGGTACCAGAAATTGTATTTTTCCCCATTTCAGACCTTTCTGTTGGCAAAGTTTTCTTTTGTTGGACTTAGATTGTCTTTTGATTACAATTCACATTGAGCTGTTGATGGAAGGGACCTATGAGGTTCCCCAAACAAGACAGGCTTCTGTCAAAGCACTTGATTACTCACCTGAGGTAAAAGGTAAGACCCTATTGTTGATACTACATGCTGCTGATGCAGAACATTGAGAGATCTGGCTGAATCTGGAAGGAAGCCAGCCCCCAGATGGTTAGGCCATTTAGTGCTGAAAAGTGCTACATGAGCTGCTAGGAGAAAATAGCCAATAACATTGTGAGCAAGCAGGGGACACTATTATATGAAAGCAACAAGACTGACAAGATGTACATACCTGTTCAATAGTGGCACCTAGCCTAGGTGGGTAACCAATGGCTCTCTGGCTAAGAGATTGACTTAGTGGAAAGGAACCCATTACTGGAACTGTGAACCAAGTCAGAATTTATAGAGACCAAGATTATGGACCCAGTGAGAATCTCCCATTAGTCTTTGTCCAAAAGTGAGGCTGCATCCATCAAAATCTCTCTAAATTAAAAATGCTTATCCCCTTTGACCTCTCCTGATATCACTCTCCATTTAAGAATCTGTTTTTCTTTTTCAGAAAGCAGAGAGAACCAAAGACAACCAAACTCTATTAACAAAACAAGAATAGCTGACTTCCTAGCAAGAGATAAACCAGTAGCTAGGACCTAGGTAAAATCACAAAGGAACTGGCAAGATGAGAAATAATGCTACTTTCAGGGTGAGCCTGACAGCCTGGACTAGGGTAATGGAGAAAGACACTGAGAATACTCACAATGTACTAAAACAGAAATCCTGAAGCTGCTAAAAGCTCAGGACTAAAGTAGACTTAAAGCAAATCTACCACAACTCAGGGAATTTTGTGGAAGAGAGGATGGAAAGAATGTAAGAGTTACAGGGTGGAAGGAAATATACAAAGCCATTGCCCCGACAGTGAGTGACTCTGCTCTCACAACTCCATGGTGAATACCAGCAATCCCACTAAGGAGGGCCCTCAGTGGAGTGTGGGCAGGGAGGACAGAAATGATGGTGCCAACATATGTATCCATGTACAGTTTCTACTGAAAGAAGGAGGGAGGGAGGAAGGAAGGAAACTAACAGATCAGCGTGCCTCAGTGGTTAAAGGCACTTGCTTGCAGAGCCAACTCACATATGTTTGATTTGCCAGCACGCAAATTAAGCCAGGTAAAAAAGTGGCACATGCATCTGGCATTTGTTTGCAATAGCAAGAAACCCTGATGCACCTTTACACAAATAACAGACACCCACCCTGCCCCCCCACAAATGAAATTACAAAAAAAAACTGTAGCACTGTACTACCTGTGTTATTAAACCTAACCTCCATAGCCAAACATTACATCTTTGCAATTACCTGCCTCTACCCATAGTAGCACTTTCAGAACAGTATTTGACATTCCCCCAATGACCCAGCACTGGAAACTTTATGTGTAAGAATTATGTCATTATAAGTGGATGCTCTGTGTTTTGATTTGTTTTGTTTTGTTTTGGTTTTGGTTTTTGCTTCACATCATTCCTGAAAAAGTAAAATACTATAGGTAAAATTCAAGTCTCCATTTTCTTTTCTTCTATAAGCAGCTACAATGATGGATTTGGGGAGATGCTTTTGGTAGGTTTTTATTTAATTTAATTAATTAATTTATTATTCATTTATTGCAGTGGTGGGAATTGAACCCAGGGTCCTATGTATGCTATGCAAATGGTTTATCACTGAGCTATAATCCCAGCCTTCATTATGTTTTTATACTCAATTGGTCTAAATCTGTGCATCTATGTATAGTATGCAACTATATATTTTTATAATTTACATAAATGTTAGTGTACTCTACATATAATTTGCAACTTGCTTTCTTCATTCCACATTGTTTTTAGACCCATCTACACTATACTTACAGATTTTGCTCATGTAAATTCTCTGTAGCATATTAATTTTCATTTATTTGAAAACAAAGAAGCATATTCTGAAAAGATCTTGAATTATATCTTACGTAATGGGAAGGAAAGCCCATAGCCAGAAAAACTATCTGTCATCTCTAATTTGAAGAATGAGGGAATTGTCTTTCAAGTGTGAGACACAGCTCTGAGGTAAAAGCATCCAGTATAGGCTAAGATAACAGACTGTCTGGGTGAGGGACAGTGGCTTTAAAACACAATTATGCAAAGAGCATATGCTATTGAAGATACCACCACTCCCTCTTGGCTAGATTCTGTCATGCTGGTGTTAATGGCTGCATTCTTCTATGATTGGAAAAACAGAACTAAAGTAGACAAACATCTCTTCAGCATTTGTCTGATACACAGATAAAGACTTGGGTCTCATTGTTCCCTCTGAAGTTGATGACCATTTATTGGACACCAACAGTGAAATAGGTGCAGGAAATGCAGCTGCTTGCAATATCATTTCTAAGGAGCCTTGCTGAGTTTTTCTGTATGTCTTTTATTAAAGGTCCACACATGTTCCTGTTGGGGAGGATCAAGTCCAGCACATGGAACTTGTTCAAGATCTGGCTCAAGGTTTCAACAAGAAGTATGGGGAGTTCTTTCCAGTGCCCCAGTCTATTCTAAGTAAGTAATACACACATGATTGTTAAATATAGGCATGTTTTGAAGAGAAAACTGGAGGCTTAGAACTTTCTTGGGACTTAACTCGGCTTTCTTTTGAACAGACTTCAGGATTGTTTGTGGTCATGTGAAACTAGTCAATTTGGGTTGGGTTATTGGAAAAGATAACTGAAAATATTTGAGAAATGCAAAATTTAAAACCATAATTTTAATTTATAAAATATGTAATTTAATAGGTGTATATTTATCTAGATAATCCAAGAGAGAATTGGTGGTCCTCAGTCTGCATAAGTAGTATGATGCACTGTGCATTTATGCATTAAAGATTCTTGAGCATATCTATCAACAGGGTAGTAACAGTGTTCCTGATTTCCACTTGTGAATAACTTGCTCACATTTTAGAATATTTTCTATGGGTACAATCAAGTAAATAATAGTTATGTGGAATTTTGGGTGTCTTCTGGATCTAGACAGTAACATTCTTGGTGATTTATTTGTTTTGTTTTGGACATGTATATTGGTGTTTCCACCAGCATCCATGAGGAAGGTGAGATCCCTCCGTGACCCTTCTGCCAAAATGTCAAAATCAGACCCTGACAAACTGGCCACTGTTCGAATAACAGACAGCCCCGAGGAGATTGTGCAGAAGTTCCGCAAGGCTGTGACAGACTTCACCTCAGAGGTCACCTACGAGCCTGCCTGCCGCAAGGGAGTCTCCAACCTGGTTGCGATCCACGCTGCGGTAACTGGGCTCTCCGTGGAGGAAGTAGTGTGCAGCAGTGCCGGCATCGACACTGCGCATTACAAGCTGCTGGTGGCAGACGCTGTGATTGAGAAATTTGCTCCAATTAAGAGTGAAATTGAAAAACTGAAAATGGACAAGGACCATTTAGAGAAGGTTTTAAGAGCTGGATCTGCAAAAGCCAAAGAATTAGCATATCCCACACTCCAAGAAGTGAAGAAACTGATAGGCATTCTGTAGGAAGTTCCAAATAGTCACAGAAAAAAATCCTTTGTATCTTGCAGTGTGAGTGCTCCTAAGGGCAGTGTCCCTCCCAGAGAATTTGGTTTGGTATATTTAATTTGGTATCACTGATCATTAGCTTCATTTGATTAATAATGCTTTGATGCCTTCAATAGAGCAAAGGTCCAAATCCCATCAACAAATACTGCATTCAGAAGAAAAAATTATAAAAAGCATAATTTTCTGTATCCCCACTTATCACAGGCACACTTCTGGGTCTGGATGTATCCCCAGAAAGTGATTGAGCTGAGCAGTAACTAAGGATGTGGGCCATGGTGTGTGCTCCTTTTTGAAGTCCATAACAGGACTTTATTTGAGCCTTTTAAAAAGCTGTACATAGCCTAGACTAGAATGAGACCCTACCTCAAAAAAAAAAAAAAAAAAAAAGGCTATACATAGAGATCTTGGGCATAATCCTGAATCCAGTCTATATTCAGATCTCATAAAAACACATTCATTATTTTAAGTCTTTTGTCACTAAGATGATGTTTGCCTTGATACAGTCAAGCTACTTACCTTGTTTCTCAAGAGATCACACTGACTTGTTCCAGCGAATACTTGTTTTTTAATTCAAGTACAGGATATCATCTTCTGAAAGTAGTGTGTTATTTGAGCTTCATTTGTTTATTTTATAAAAACCCAAGTCCCTGAATTACTTTCTTAATAGCCTTACCCCACCACCCCCCTTCATCTCAATTTAGTCTACAACCTCTTGTGAAAAATAGAGAGGAAGGGCTAGAGCAATGGCTTATCAGTTAATGTGCTTGCCTGCAAAGCCTAAGAACCCAGGTTGAATTCCACAGTACCTACATAAGCCAGATGCACATGATGATGCATGTATCTGGAGTTCATTTGCAGGGCTGGAGGCTTTGGCATGCCCATTCTCTCCCTCCCTCCCTCTTCCTCTGTCTGTCTCCCCCTCTCTCTCTCTCTCTCCTAAATTTACATACATATCTCTCAAATAAGTAAATAAGTAAATAAGTAAAAGATCAAATAAGAGAGAGAGAGAGAGAGAGAGGAAGAGAGAGAGGAATTACCAGTTTACACATGAGGAAAGTGAGGTTTGATGTAAAATTAGCTCAAAAAATATCCTTTAGCAATTAAGACACAAATCCAAGAGCAAATCCATAGCTCCTTGGTCATAAGGGCTGTTTGGTTTGCTTTGAATCTGCACCAAGCCACAAGACAGGGTTTTGGGTTTTGTTTTGTTTTTATTATTTTTTATTAATTTATTTGAGAGCAACATACAGAGAGAGAAAGAGGCAGATAGATAGAGAATGGGTGTGCCAGGGCCTCCAGCCACTGCAAACAAACTCCAGATGCATGTGCCACCTTGTGCTTATGTGGGTCCTGGGAGATCGAGCCTCGAACTGGGGTCCTTAGGCTTCACAGGTGAGCACTTAACCACTAAGCCATCTCTGCAGGCCCCACAAGACAGGTTTTGAGCCTCCAAACATTCCAATTTTGAGGATGTGTCTTGGAAATACAGAACCTGAAATACTCATTTTATTAATGTCAACAGATTAGCCAAAAGCTATTTGCTATAAATTTGGATTCAGCCAACCTTGTTCACTTATTTTCATCAAAATATCAATAGGTCCCAAGTTCTGTCTTCTAGGCTTATATTTTAGAGACTTTTTCTAAGTCTATTTTTCTCGACTCTGGAAATAGTGAGGACTGATACTCAAGATAGTCCCGGTGAAGAGAAGCTTTTCATCTTACCCCTTCTTCATCTCTCTGCATAATAACAAATCACCCTGAAACCTACACTTCCATTCCTACACCTCTTCTACACTTCTAAACCTTCACTCTGATTCTCAATGGATGTGTCAATCCTGACTTACATAGCAGAACCTACAGCAAGTGCCATTGCACATGTATTCAGCTGTTTCTGGGATATTTGATAGAGAATTTTGATTCAAATTTCAGAAAAGAAGAAATTAGTGTGATCCCTGTAGCAGTAGCAGATGTAAAAGCCCTGAATCCAAAAACTGAAATTATAAGGTGGTCTTAGAGGTCACTTGGTGTGCTGGAAAAGGACACATTCTGTCTTTTGGAACTTTTAAAAACTTTTTATTGACAATTTTCACATACAAACATGCTATAATTTGATAATAATCCCCTTTCATTACCTTCATTTGTCCCTCTTCCTCACCCCCTTCCACTGAACCTGTTCTTCCTTCCAATTAGTCTTCTACTTCAATGTCTTTTTTTAAATTAATGTCTAAATGTTGACAGGCTCATGATTGTGTCCCAAAGTATTCCTCCTTATCCTATGGCTTTTACATTCTTCTGCCTCCTCTTCTGAAATTTTCCTGGTCCTTAGAGATAGAGGTGTCTCATTTAGCCCTGATAGAGATGTTTTATTTAGCACTGAGTCCTCAACAGTCACTTATTCTCAGCACTTTGACAAGTTTTCAATCTCCCTAGTAGTCACCACAGTTTGCAAAAACAAGCTTCGCTGAATCAAGGTGATAACAACACTAATCTATGGAAATAATCATAAAATATTTAGAGTGCACTTTGATGGACACAACAAATCCATCTAGTCAACAATTGTAGCTTCCCCACTATGGTCTATGTCCTTCTCAGTCATAGGCTACTGAGTATACTTTTAATATCAGGCATGGATTCCCTCCCTTGGAGTGGGCTTCAACTCCAATCAAGAGAGCAGTTAGTTACCCACCATAATTGTCATGCCACTGTTACACCAGTGGATAAATCTTGGCTGGCTGATTAGTTGTGTAGTATGAAAGGTGCTGGGTAACACCCCTAGCAGCCAACATAGCCCTTGCCAGCACTATGACATTTTTCCAGGAGAGAAGAGGCTTTCAACTTTATTATTTAGTGTCTCATAACTTATGCTTCTGATGTTTTCAGCAATCGGATGGTATCATCTAATTCTAATGGGAAACCAACAACCTTAGCAACAGCCTGTATTGTTTAGGGAACAGCAAAAACCTCCCTGACCAACCACTTTTGGGGAGGATAACACCCCTGACATTGGAGTTTTCCTGCAACAGCCTATGGCTTCAGAGAACAGTATTATCCAATCCCCCACCAAGAGTTTTTGCCAAAACTCTTTTTCATCTTAATTTAAGTAATTAATATCCTTCTCCAAAAGTTCTTTATTTGTGCAAAAAGCATAGTCCTTTGGTTGCTTTTTACTATAGCCTGTGTCCAGTTCAGCCTGTCAAATGCACTATGCTGGTGTTACCAGTTAAAGGGCATAACTGCCATGTGACAGTTATTGAGTGTTAATTTTTAGACAAACTCCAGAAATATACACCACCTTGTGCATCTGGCTTACATGGGTCCTGGGGAATCAAACCTGGGTCCTTTGGCTTTGCAGGCAAGTGCCTTAACTGCTAAGCCATCTCACCAGCCCAATGTTGGGTGTGTTTTTCTTTAACATGAGTACTAGTGTGTGTTTTCATCCACTATGTATTATTCCTGTGTGATCAACATCCCTTTATCATTCTTTCAACTGGTTGACTCGTTTGAAATTTTTGGAGTAAGGTGTCAATTCCTCTCTGTGACTGAGCTGAAAACAGATTGCCTATGACTAGCCATTAAGATTTTCAAGCACCCTTGTAGACAACAACCAGGTGGCTTTACTATTAATCACTTTAAACCCTCAAATGTTGTCTCAATAATTCTGTTATGTTAGCTAAACAAGGATTATTTGCTTTCTCTAGGAAGTAAATTGGGGTTCAGTGTATTACAGATTTGTCTGCAAATATGCAATTCAACATTGTAAAAAATGTGAGCAACAAGAGAAAGATAGTATGCATTTAGTAGAAGACACACAGAGGCACTAGCTAGAAAATGCTTGGGGGTGAGTGGTTGCCATAGATGTTCAGGGAAGAAATAGTGTAGTTATGGAGTAGGAGAAAAGGCTTTCTGATCAGAAAGTAGAACACAGAAAAATGGCCACACAGAGAGAAAAGCATATTATTTGGGGCATTGAAGCTGTCAATATTTGATCATTTTTTAACTATAAAACTGACTTTTCCAAATGGATCAACATAATATATTCAATGAAAAAATCATTTGCAAAGCACATGTTTACAGATGTGATCTAGGCACCAAAATCTAGAAATGAGACACTGTCACTACCCTCAGGCTCGTTGTCCATGTGGATTTGGCTGTGGGAAGCTGGCAAAAGGTGGAAAGCCAGTTTTCTCAGCCTACACTTTTAGCTCTTAATAATTTGAAATATGACATCCAGATATGTCCATTATCTTTTTCCAATAACACAAGGCTGCAGACTTGGTGAGTTTAAAAAAAGAGGTTTTAGAAACTCATGGTTCTTCATGTCCAAGTTCAAGGGGCTATATCTGATAATGGTCTTATTGTTTGCATACAAAGCATTATGTAATGAAAGACAGATAGTCTCACTTCCTCTCCATATAAAATCACCAGTATTCCATCATAAGAACTTCACCTTGATGACCTTATCAAGGCCTTGTCTGTAAACATGACAGTTAGATTTTTTTTTCTACTTTCTTTTGTTGTTGTTTTCAAGGTATGGTCTCACTCTAGCGCAGACTGACCTAAAACTCACTCTGTCATCCCAGGCTGGCCTCAAACTCATAGTGATAGTCCTACCTCTGCCTCCTGAGTTCCAGGATTAAAGGTATGTGCCACTATGCCCAGTTTTGCTACCTTCTTAATATCTCGTGATAGAAATTAAATCCCAACAGACATTTCAGAAGGAATAAACCAAATTCAAACTATGCAAAATGCTATATTCAGTGATCTTCAAATAAATAAAATATTCATTATCTGATATAACTGTGCTGGCTCTATAGAATGCAAAATCATTTTTATATAGCCTCTCTACCTCTGCCCACCTATGCACATAATCAATCAGGCTTACAGTTGTTTTTGAGAGCATTTCTGAAAAGCAGATGATTTGTACCTTCCAAAGCTCAGTGTTCATTGCAGAAGAGATGGAAGATAGAATGTAAGAGCCAAAGGAAGAGTAGGACTGCTTACAATGCAATCATTCAGATAGAAATTGGCCTTGGTATCCATGCCCTTGCAGTGCCTAGCACTACCTTCACAAGACCCTCATAATCATAAAGATTATGACATCAAAATAAAAGACAGACTAATTGAGAGAGGGAGGGGATATGATGGAGAGTGGATCTGTGAAGGGGAAAATGGGGGAGGCAATTATCATGCTTTATTTTCTATATAAAAGTAGTCAATAATTTTTTAAAAGATGATATGATTATATCACTGTATTTAGAAGTATGGTTTGACATATTTCCCTTTAAGAGTAATGTTTAAAAAATATGAGCTCTTTCTGGGAGGAAAGCCATGTCCTGTTTCATGTATGTGGATGCTATGTTGAAGCACTATGTGTCTGGATCTTACCCTCAGTTCTCCACACATTAGCATATCCCACAAGGAAACCCTCTGGGAACATTCAAACAAGCATGTTAAACAGCTTCCTGAGTTTGAAAAGCCTCCCCCAATAAGAGGGAGTTATGGCTGGGCGTGGTGGCGCACGCCTTTAATCCCAGCACTCGGGAGGCAGAGGTAGGAGGATCGCCAAGAGTTCGAGGCCACCCTGAGACTACATAGTTAATTCCAGGTCAGCCTGGACCAGAGTGAGACCCTACCTCGCAAAAAAACAAAAAAACAAAAAAACAAAAAAAAAAAAAAAAAAAAAAGGGCATTATGTAGTAATTAAACAAAAAACAATAAAAACATTTATTTTTTTTTTTATTTCAGAGACAGAGAATTGACATGCCAGGGCCTCAGCCACTGTAATCTAATTCCAGATGCTTGCATCACTTAGTGGGAATGTGTGACATTGTGCTTGCCTCACCTTTGTGGGTCTGGCTTACTTGGGATCTGGATAGTCGAATGTGGGTCCTGGCACACCCATTCTATTCCTCTCTCTCTCTCTCTCTCTCTCTCTCTCTCTCTCTCTCTCTCTCTCTCTCAAATAAATAAATAAAATATTTTTAAAGAATTTTTTTATTATTTTTTATTTTTGAGAGAGAGAGAGAGAGAGAGGGAGAGGAAGACAGACAATGGGAGCACCAGCAGCCTCTCAGCCGCTGCAAACAAAATCCAGATGTGTGCGCCCCCTTGTGGGCAAGTGCAGCATTGCATCCTTGCATCACTTTGCATCTGGCTAATCGTGGGACCTGGAGATTGGAACTGACATTCTTAGGCTTAGCAGGCAGGCACCTTAACCGCTAAGCCATCTCTCCAGCCCAATAAAATATTTTTTTAAAAAGAACCCCTCTTTTCTAAGTATTCCACCAAAAGAACCCACTTGTCCTAGAAGAGGTGTTAAGTCAAATTGCTATATGGATGGGTTCTTTTCCTGGGTCCTTATAAGGGAAAGATTGATGAATAATGGGGTTTCTATGGTTGCTGGTTCTTCAGGGAATTTTGTTTTTGAAGCAAGCCCAACAGACTGTTTTTTTTTTATGAGAGAGAGAGGCAGGGAGAGGAAGAGAATTGGCATGCCAGGGCATCCAGCCACTGCAATGCAACTCCTGATGTGTGCACCCCCTTGTGCACATGTGCAACCTTGCATGCTTGCATCACTGTGCTTCTGGCTTATGTGGGACTTGGAGAGTTGAACACGAGTCCTTAGGCTTTGCAGGAAAGAGTATAACTGCTAAGCCATCTCTACAGCCCAATAATTGTTTTTATGTCTATCCTGTGTATTTTCTGGTTTCTAGTCATCTTTGAAGCTCCTTCAAGCTCAATTCAAAGACAACTTGCTAATAATAGTGAGCATCTACATCAGTGCAAAATAGTCATGCACTTTGGCCTCAGTGGTATCTTCTACTCCCTTCTCTTCCTTCATGTTTAAGTCGATGCCAGATCCAGCTACTTCTGTTGTTTCTCTTACCCATTCCTTTCCTCCTTAAGTATTGGAGAAACAAAACAATCTAGGCCTGAGACCTATTCAGCTTAGTCCAGTGCTTCATAGCTCCTTTTCACCCTGCTGCTACTTGTCAAAAAGAAATGCTCCTGTTGTCTTTGTAGGTGTATTCTTCTCCAGTCTCCTTTTGATGTCTGATGCCACTCCAGCTGAGGCATGTGACCTCTGTACACTCTCATTACATCTGAATTCGTATGTTGTTCTTAAACCTTTCCCATCATTCCATAGTGCACTTCACTCTCAGTCCTGTGAAACTTTCTAAACCAGCCACTATCATGATTTCATGTCATTTTTACATCTTTTACAACCGCAGATTTGTCAAGCCACCTACTCTGCTGAGGAAATTATTGTGATCACTTATTTTTAAATACATATCATCTTGATCATATGTATCCATATTAGTCTCCCCATCTTCCCTCAACCCCACTGTACTTCTTTTTTCCACCTCTGTTATTACCTCATCAGAGAGAGGAATGGCTTCTCAAGGCCCTGCCCTGTCCATAAGGAATGTTCTGTGGCCCAATCATGTATAGCTTGTACAGGCAACCACAGCTGCTATGAATTCATGAGTGTAATAGCCTTGTCATAGCTGGATGACAAAGTTCCACAGTGCTCCTCCTCATATTCCAGCTTTTATGTTCTTTCAGTTACATCGTATAAGATGTTCTGAGCCCTGGAGGTAGGAGAGTGATGCATATGTCCTGTGTAGGACCAAACACTAATCTAATTACTTTTGAGGTACTGACACATGCATATGTTGATCACAACAGAAAAGGTGGTGCCTTGTGAGACATATTAATGCCAAATTAACAACTTTTGTATGAAGCATAGTTGCCTCCTCATACACTCCATCCTCCAATAATAATATATACAAGTGTGCACACACATACACTATTATATTTATTGTTCAGATTTTCACCACTGTATTTGTAGACTTGTCTTAGCTTTTTAACCTTATTGATAATTTTTATATAAGAACATAATGTAATTTGATGATAATCCCCGCCGCTTACCTTCTTTTGTCCCCACCCCCTCTCCCTTCCCCATCTATTGAGCTCCTTCTCGCCAGCTAGTTCTTCTTCTATTTTGATGAGTTTTTTCCATCCTCCATTATCTATGACAAAATGTTGATGAGCTCAGTATTATGCATGTCTTGTGCAGGTAATGCCAGCTACTGCGAGATCACAAAGTAATGACCAGTTTGTGTCCAGAAGAAAATGTCCCAAAGTACATCTCTCCATCCTCTAGCTCTTACATTCTTTTTAAAAAAATTGTATCATCATCATTATTATTATTATTAACAGCATATTTTGTATGGATATATCATGTGTTGGTACCCTCTTTTCCCTTGACCCTGCCCCCATTATGCTGGGGTCCCTCCTCAGTGGGGTTGCAGGTATTCCCTATGGGGCTGTGGGTTATGCATTGTGGAAGCAACAGTCACTTATTTTGTGGGGAGTGAATGCCTTTGGGTATGATGTGTCAACCTGTGGCTCTTACAATCTTTCTGCCCACTCTTCCACAAACCTCTTTGAGCTGTGGTGGATAAGTTTTAAGTCAACTTCAGTGATGAGCTCTTAGGAGTCTCTGGATCTTTGCTTTGGTAAATGTTGAATATCCTCAGGATCTGTCTCCTATACCCTAGCTCTGAATATCAGGTACAGCATGGAAACAGCATTCTTACTTGTCTTCCCAGTTCCTCTTTTGTTTCAGCTGTGGCTTGGCTAAAGTAGAAGGGGTAGTTTGTCTCCACTGGTCTTGCTACCTTCTGAAAAAGAAGAACAGATTCTCTGATAGAGACTGAAGTCAACATAGTTTCAATGGGATAAGCATTTTTAATTTAGGACAAACTTAATGTCTGTAACCTCTCTTTTAGCCAAAGACTAGTGAGAGCTTGACACTGGAGAGCATAATCTTTGTCTCCATAGTATTCTGATCTGGTTCCCAATTCTAGATATGGGTTCCTTTACAGTGAGTGGATCTCTTAGCCAATCAGAAAGCTATTGGTTACCCACCAAGACTGGGTGCCACTACTGCACTGGTGCATACATCCTGTCAGGGTGTTTGCTTCTGGGTAGCTTAGACTTCTGGTTGCTTAGACTGTTATTGGCCACTTTCTCTGAGTAGCTCATGTTGCACTTTCCAGCACTACACAGGTTGTCTGGGGACTGGCTCTCTTCCAGATTCCTGCCAGGTCTCTCCATGCTCTGTGTCAGCCAGCATATGGTGTCTTCAGCAATAGGTTCTTACCTTTTGCCTCAGGTGGTATAATCAAGTGCTTTGATAGAAAGCTGTCTTATTTTGGAGACCTCATAGTTCTCTCTGATCAGCAGCTCATTGTGAGTAGCAACTGATTTCTGGTACTGGGAGTTACAGGCCAGAGACAAAAAAAAAAAAAAAAAAAAAAAATTTAAACTTAGGCTTCGTCCCATCCTCTCCAAGGCCCTTCTTTCCAGGTGCTCCCCCTTACTCTTTTTGAGGGTTATATCTTTTAGTGTATCTCCCAGCATAAAGGTTTATGGTACTAGATCATTTTGCAATTAGTTTTGTGTTTGTTTTTCCCCACCCTTCCCTTCCCCTCCCCGCAGACCATTCCATCCCTATTGTCTGAGCCTTGAGTTGCCTGTCAGGTATGTCAGCTGGTTCAGGTTACAAACTACAGATAAGTGAGACCCTGCAGCATTTGTGATTGTGTGAGTTCACTGAGTATCATCTGTTCTAAGTCTGTCAATTTTTCTGAGTAGAATTCCATTGTGTAAATGTACCACAACTTTGTTATCCATCCCAACATGGGCATGTGGGTTGATTCCAGCTCTTAGCTATAATGAATTGTAGCTCTTAGATTCTTTCCACCCCTTCTTCAGCAATGTTCCAAGCCTTGGAGAGAATAATATAGATGTCTGATTTAACTCTGAGCACTCAACAGTTACTTGAAGAGTTGTGAGTAGTCACTGTCATCTAAAAATTCTTGTCTGACCAAAGGTAAAAGCAACACTAGTCTATAGGTATAAACATGTTTATAGAAAGATATAATATATCTGTTTAGTCAAGAACAGTAGTAGCTCCCCTGCTGTCAGGTCTGTAGCCTTCCCAAAGGCTTTTTACTGGATTTTCAGTATCAGGCATGAATTTCCTCCCATGAAGTGGGTCTTAAATCCAGTCAGAGAGTAGTTGGTTACCATATGTTATCACAATAGTCATACTACTGTTGCACTAGTAGGTAGATCTTGGCTGGCTAGACAGTTGTATAACACACAAAGTGAATGCACAGTTGTGTAATCCTGCTGATTACATCTCTCCCCCCTGGTAGCTTCTATAATAGTTTCCAGATTTATGACACCTACCTAGGAGTGGAGGGTCTTCCAGCTGTGTTCCAGTTTAATTTTTTATTTTCCTGTAACTGACATGGTATGTTTAGCAATAGGGTCTTACCATGTAGTTCTAGTGTATAACCAAGAGCCTTAACAATAGCTTGTATTATTTGGGGCCCTCAGAGGCCACATGACCCATGGCACTCGGTTTTCGTACAATAGTCAGAGAACAGCATATCCATAGTAAATTTTTGCCCAAACCAGGGCTTTCTCCCACCCCACCCCCCGTGTGTGTGTGTGTGTGTTTCTTTCACTCTCTCTGGTTCTCTTCTGAATTATATGCTTTAATTAGTTAACCAAAAAAGTGGGCTTCCCTATGGATTTTTCATAATGTCTTTCTTTTTGGTTAATCCTCCCCTAATACCACTTTAACCTGTTCATTCACAGTATTCCATTCCTGTGCTAATATATCTACTATAGTCTCCTTTAAGCTCCCCCCTCAGTCCCTTATGGGAGTGAGACTTAGAGATCAAGTCTAGTTTCCTGGTTTCCACTGGCTCCTACTCTATCTCACATATAAATCTAATCCCTCAAAGTTGGGATCCACACATGAGAGAGCCCAGGTTGTCATAGTTTTTATGTATAACTGTTAATTGTCCCCCAGCATTTAGTCCCTTCTTCCTCCCTTTTCATAATGGTACCCTCATTCTTAATTTTTACTGACTTAGCTCTCAGTGGTTACTACATTTCCCAGCTCATGGTAAGGTACAGTCCTATGAATTCATTCTAGCTAATAGGATAAGATCAAAAATGATGTATGCACATCTCTTTTAAAGGAAACTGTTCCTTTTTGCCATCACATCCTGAAGCAGCATGTCTAACCTATTGGTGGAAACCAGAAGGAAAGATGGGCAAAATGAACTCTCCAGCCTGCATTCCTGAATTCACCAAGCCCTGCTGCCTTTCTTCCTAGCCTACCCACCACCCCGTCCTGCTACATGATAGATAACTTTTATTATATTTAAGACACTTTGTCTCAAGCTCTCTATGTTACAGCACATTGAGTGCTTCTCCAGTGACTATACTTACTAGTCTTTGTGTCTAATAACTTTGCTCCAGCTGGCTTCAATCCTGCGAAACCAACATTCCTTGTGCTGAGCCAGAGATTACCTGGTCTTGGTAGATGTGCAAATCCAGATTCCATATCACAGCTACTGAAGGAAACTTTGGGAGTGAGACTTAGAGATCAAGTTTAACCTTGATGTGAAATAGATGTACATGCCTTTGAAAACTACTGTGCTGAGGGTAAGAAATTAAAAAAAAAAATGGAACAAATGCTAGTCTCTATCTTCAATAAGTTTACAATGGAGACAGAGGTACAGTTGATCAGCTGTAGAAACAATTATCTTGACTTTCTGCTGTTTCCTGTCTCCCCCTCTTTTTAAAATCAGATTATCTCAAAATAGTGTATCTTAGATTGTTTTCATAGATGGGATCATTTGTAGAAAACCTAAAAACTTAGAGCATTTGAGCCTAAGCAAATGATAAATGGGAAAATAATTGGTTACATTTGTACATAGAGTGAACAGAGATTTGATTTCCAATATTAGGATTCCTAAGGATTTCCTGAGGCCAAGAGACAAGTAAGAAGGTTTAGTTATTTTACACAGGGGTAGTAAAATTACAGTATCTATTAACCTGTAAAGGGTTATATTATATAGCCATAAAAACAACTGGTCATGGATTAAATTTATGAGTGAGAAAGTCATGAAATTGCATTAAGAAAAAGTTAAGAATATTCAAATTATTTCTGAAAATGCCTGGCTTCAATGTCATAGAAGGAATGTGCCATTTTTGTATCACCACCCTTATTAGCATAATCTTAATTGCCTAGTATGGTATTGGTGCCTAATATAATATTGGTGATGGACTAGAAAATAGACTGGGTAAGAATGAAGATTCATGTACTTAGTGTATTATACAATCACTGTACACCATAGATTTGAGGGTAGAGAAAATAATGGTGGCAATAGGTGCAATTCATGAAAGAATTATGATTTGAGATTAAAGTATGTCCTTATTCTCACTAACAAGCGACACCTCAGATATTTTAAGTCTCTATACAATTCTGCTATGATTTGGTACTACTGGGAAACTGGGAAATTTTTAAGGATGGAGCTTAATAGAAATTCTTCCGGTCATTAGTGACATGCCCTTAAAGGAGATATTGGCACCCAGCCCCTTCCTCTTCCTCTTTTATTGTGTCCTAGCCGTGAAGTAAATGGTTTTGCTATACATTTCTACTAGAAGTACTGACTCACCGCAGACCTGAAAGCTGTGGATTCAACTGACCAAGGACTGAAATTTTCAAAACTGTGGGCCCAAATAAACTTTCCTTCTTTATAAATTGATCATATAACATATTTTCTTACAGTAACAGAAAACTAACATGAACCCAAATAATAGTAAAATATTGTTACTATACTCAGAAAATTGATCTTATGTCTTCAACTTTGGTTGGTGGTGACATTGAAAAAGAAGTTTTTAATGAATCCAAAACAATCCAAACATGGGGCAGCAGTGAGTCTGTAATAATGAAAAAGTAGTAGTGCTGCCCAGCTTCTTCAAAGCTATGCAAATCTTTCAGAGTTTAGTTTCCCAACCTTATGTTAAGAGCTCAAAGCTTATCCTGCATATGTACTATTTACTGCTAAAATTTCTTTTAGCTCTGGCTCATATGTTTTTAAACTTGTACAGTGTCTTTACCATCCATTTGAACACAATATTACTTTGTCTCCTTTTCCCATTTCTTTTTTGTTTTCAGGATAATCTATCCAAGTTATTTTAAAAGACATGTTGTCAGTCATGATTTCTATTTCAAGTAATTTGCAATCAAAATTATTCAGCAGTCTGGAGGCAAGTGAGATGTTTATTGCATTTTTATGGAGAGTAAATTAAACTATGTGGGCAGGCTAGAGACGGGCTCCTCTGTAAGGGTATAGCATGCCCCTATTGCACTCCATAAGGACTCATGTTACAAGAATTACAGCTCTGATTTGCTTCTATTGGCTGACCAGGCCCAACAGCTTCGGGGTACTAGCAGGCAGGTTAACTCCTTCCTGGCTCTTAAGAGGCCTTATATGGCTTCCAGAAGTCTCTATATTTCTCTTCATAACTTTCAAATTTTCCTGATAGGAAAAAGTATTGGTAAATTACAGTCTTATTTCTACAAACACATATAGTGTATAATAATTTTCTCCCTATTTTAAAATTAAGCTTTCCCTGAGTACTTTTTTGCCAACCATTCTACAGAGATACACTTGTGCTTTCAGTTAATAATCTCCTTTGTCTTGGAAGTACTTTTGAACATGAATCTTTGTAAAAATATGAGTTTTATTTCTTCATTTTAAAAATCATTCCAGTATGAAGCACAGTATTGGGCATAGAGTAGTTGTGAAAGTAATGTCTGTTAGACTGAAAACAATCCTCATTAGAGAGAGGTTAGAGGTTGTAGTTACAAATATTTTCAAAATTAGGTATGTATACAAACCTTTAAATTATTGCACAAACATTTATTCAGTGTTTACTACGTGCCAACTAGTATACCATACACTGAGTGGTAAACAAAAAGAGACAAAAGTTCTCTCCTTCTTTGAATTGATGTTGTAGAAGAGAACGCAGACAAAAAAAAAATCAAGAAATCAAGAAGAAAGTAAGTAATATCCCTTCCAGGTGATGAGTGCTATGAAGAAATAAATATGAAGAAAATGAGGCTGGAGTGTGGTAAACTGGATTGTGGTCTTCTGAAAAATGTGTATATTGAAACCCTAACCCTTAGGATGAGACTATGTGGAGGAAATAGGCTCTTTAAAGAAGCAGTTACATTGAGGCTAATGTAACAAACAGAGAATTAGGGGAGAGTGTTGTCCTTAGAAGCCAGGTAGAAAGCTACTTTGCTAAAAAAGTCTAGTGCATATCAAGTGGAAAGGACCACTGGATGTGGGGGTCATTGGTGATTTTGATCAAAGCAATTTAGGTGAATGGTGGGATCAAAATTCTAATATTTCTAAAATTGCAAATGTTTGAGATGGATGAAAAGAAATTGGAGACAGTCTTTGGCAACCTTTTGTAAGAATATTGCTGTGAATGGAAGCAGAGAAATGGAAAATCATGACAGAGATAGAAAGACAAGTTAAGATTTTATTACTTTTTAGGAGGGGAAGATATATTCCTTTTTTATTTTTATTTTTTGGATCTGCAAAATTTGATTAAGCAATAGTCATCAAAAAAGTAGATTAATCCACATCAATAATAAACAGAAAATAATTTGGGCAAACCACATCATTTTTAATGCAATTCATTAATGCCTTCTAGAATGCCTCCTTTCACAACCTAAAATACAGAATACACACAAAGATAGGCAAGAAAAGGAGAGCTCATTAAGGTGCATTTGAGTTGCATCAGTCCTGGTCTGGAGAGTAAAAGGAGGCAGGATGCTAGATTTAAACTCAAAGGACCCAACACTGGAGGAGCTGAGGTACACAAGACAGTGCACACCATTCCCAAAGTTTGGACAAGACCAGGATGGTGGTCTTGTTTGGTCTGAGACCTGTGCACCTGCCTTATACACTTACAAGACTAAAGAGAAATGAAAAAACACACCAGTAGTAGTAAACTCAAAAATGATGCTCAAATTTACAGTACTAAAAGCATTTACAACTGGACATGGTGATGCACGCCTTTAATCCCAGCACTCGGGAGGCAAAGGTAGGAGGATCACCATGAGTTCAAAGCCACCCTGAGACTACATAGTGAATTCCAGGTCAGTCTGGGCTAGACCCTACCTCAAAAAAAAATTAAATTAAATTAAATTAAATTAATAATAAAAATGCATTTACAAACAAATACAAAAACAATATCCAATATCCCTTTGGTAAATAATACAGTGCCTTTTTAACTCAAATGCATTAACCCGTGCTTTTCTATAACCAGAAAAAAATATATATCTACAGTAAACAAGATCTTAGCATCCTACCCCCTCCCTTAAAAATAACTTGTAAACAGAAAATACAGGTACAAGTAAAGTTACAAAAAAAAATTGCACAAAGCCAAAGAAAGTAGATCCTTCAGAGTTGATCAGCCATAGATTAGAAAACACACTAGCAGGGCTGGAGAGATGGCTTAGCAGTTAATGCGCCTGCCTCCTAAGCCTAAGAACGCTGGTTCCAATCTCCAGCGGTTCCAATCTCCAGGTCCCACGTTTAGCCAGATGCAAAGGGGCACAATGCCACAATTGACCACAAGGGGGTGAACGCATCTGGATTTCATTAGCAGCAGCTGAGAGGCTGCTGGCGTGCCCATCTCTTATCTGTCTTTCTCTCTCTCTCTCTCTCTCTCTCTCTCTCTCTCTCTCTCTCTCTTTCTGTGTGTGTGTGTGTGTGTCTCCCAAAAAAAAGGAAAAGGAAAAGAAAACACACTAGCAGTAGAGTGTTCTGAAGGGTGTACTAATACAAACTCTCAGGAACCCACACAGAAATTCTGATCTGGCTAACTCTATCCACAGCCACTGACTTGACCAAGCTATCCACAGCCTATGGAGGAGGAGCACAAATTCCTTTTTCTCAGGGACCTTTTTAAGACATGTTCTTAATTTGAACATAGTGTCATATTTGGACACAGGAGGACACTACAGGGGGCAAGTCAGCCTAGTTTCACACTCCTCTGTTCTCTTTGAGTCCACTCAGTTTTAGGGGCAAATACTGCCTTATTTGAGGGTGCCTGCCCACTCCTGGGGACTCTTCTATCTTGCTGGAATTGCTGCTTTGATAATTTTAGGAGAATAATCATGATTCCAAACGCAGTCAGAGGTGAATTTTCTAGAGATGTTAAACATGGAGGTTTGTATTCAGTAGCCTCAGGAAAAAAAAATTTTTTAGCCATTTTAGGTGATGTTTCACAATATGCTCTCCATGCCTGTGATATGGGAAGATAAAGCTGTTCCTTTCTGAGTGCTTGAGTTGCTGGAGGCAGAAAGGAGTTCACGAGCTTGCCCAGGTGTCCCTTTCATTTTACAGACCCATGAAGGGAGGGCTTAAACCCCTAGGACTAGCCCAAGGACACCCTCTACCCTTTGACAGAACAGGGTAGACTCTCAGGCCTCCTTGACCTTTTAATGTGATTATAGGACAAATACTACACATTTTTGTATGTCCTATGGGCACCTGATGTGGCAGCAGTGGCTACAGACAGGAAGCCTTTGCTTCATACTGCCATTTGAGTTTTGACAGGGTTCTTGCTTTGGTCCCAATTGGTCTCAGGATATACATTCAATGGATGTTGTACACACATTCATTGCCTTTGGTTTGATGAGGTTAGAGCCAAACACATCTAAAGCTGGTTTGTTAATATGGTGCTCCCTTACAAGTCTGTATGCAGTTAACTTGTTATTGGACTTATAGTTTTTTTAAATGAGGGAGCCAATGAGACATTCATAAATTGCTATTATTAATGAGTATGAAGTTCCTAGAATTCTATTGCTTAAAGTTCTCACTTCCATAGTACTTATTCAACTGAGACTAACTGAAGGAAGCAATTTTTAAAATAAAAGCCACTACTATTACCTTACATGTCACCATATCACAAGAGCTGCGGCCAACAGCTTCCTGCTGATCTGGCACTTGAGACTCCCTCCTCCTGGACTGGGCATGGGTGGGTGACAGGTGCTGTGGAACTACAAACCATTCTGGAAGGAAGCTTGTGTCTTCATGGTGAGGGGAAGAGATTCCTTTTGGGGTATGATCTGTTCCATATTTGCTCTTACTAAGCAAAAGTTTAAAGTATATTGTTTTGTGGTTTTTGACAACAATGAGAACTCAAATTAAGCTTATTTCTCAAAGTTCCTTCCTTTGCTAGTCTTATCTAATCGGAATCACCCTTCTTCATTTACCATTATCTTTTATTTTTTTAACTAAAATTGTCAAAATAAGGAGAACTATTACTCGGGTATGCTATCTCAAAGAACTGTCTTCTTTGTATATAATCAATACCACAAAGTAGAGTGAATTCTTTCTAAGAATTAGTAGGACTTTCTCCCAACTAGAGAAGGTTACAAATTACCCAGCAAAACAACTTTGATCATATTCTCTTTATTTATTGCAGGAAAATAGATTGCTAACAAGTATTACAAAGATACTATTTTTAAAGTAAATAATAAAATGAGCATAATTCCCCAATACACACTAAAAAAATAATTCCTAATAATACAAAAAAAGCAAGATAAATAACTATACCTTCAACAAGAAAACAAAGGAATTGAATTTAAGTTATTTCAAGTAACAGGATCTAACCATCATTGCACAACTAGTGGTAAGCACAGAAACACTGTATCAGGCCACAGGAGCAAACCTAAAAACAGGCCATTCTGAGCATGCTGAATTCTCCAGAGGGATTTACCTACCCAATAATCAGATACTGTATCTTTGACTATAAAATGGAAAATGCCAATATTAGTGGAAAGATGGCCTTCACCATATTTAAAAACCTTGCCAGTACTCTTTAGAGCCTGGAAGGAATGCTGGGTCATTTTGTTTTGCGTTGGCAAGAGAATGGGCCAGTTTCTTTTTTAATTCTTAAACTAAATACAGAATCTTTTTAAATAAAGTGCAATTTTAAAAATACTTCTGTAGCACCTTCCACTTGTCTGTTTTCAATCTCAACTCAGGAGTCAAGGCCAGCAGGCGGCGCATGTGCTCTGGGCATCATGGGCATTACAGGTGTGGAGAGCAAAACATGAGTCTTCTCACTGTGAAGAGGCAAGGAGACCTGCCCGATGTTCCCATGAGGAGGGGGAAGTGGGTCAAGATATTCCAGGTATTTTCTATTACACAATTAACAAAGAATATAACCAACTACCTGCAGTACAATGATTTTTAAAATATTTTCCTAATGGTTCAGCTCCTCCTTACAGTATACACAGTGGATAAATAGCTTTTTCCCCTTAGAGAATACTGTGGAGCTTTCATCACAAATTTGAGCAATATTCCTACCTTTTAATACTCTGGAAAATGCGTGAAAAGTTTGGATCACACTTCTAAGTTGATGGAAAGCATCAGCTGAATTTTGATGTGGCCAAGAGGAGGACAGGGGAAGCAAATCTCACACTGCAAAAAGGACAGAGCAACCCATCCTCTGTGCAAAGAGAAAGGTATTTACTGCAGTATGCTCCAGATTTAAAAGACATAGGGAGAATTGGAGATGTATCTTAGCAATTGGAGATCTAGTGACTGACTACTACACTGTGTGACATGATCCCCAGCTCTCCCCCATCTCCTCCCGAAGACAACTGGGAGTGCATCACTGATTCTGTGTAGCCATGACCTATGATGACACTTGTGGAGTTTTCTAGCTAACATCCCATGAAGAGGAGAATACCCCTTGTACAAGTCACCCAGGTGTCTACAGAGGACTGAGAGCCTGTCTACATGGGCAGGTCATTCCTTACCCATCATCTTCCCAGACACTGCTGCCTACCAAGTCACATTTACACTGGCAATAGCACTCCAGGCAGAGCCCATTTTCACTAGAGGAACACAGTGCATTTGTGACAAGCCCTTCATCTATCCAGTTATCTTTGGGAAGGAACATGATATATGTGAATTAAATGCTATCTTTTACCCCCAACAGAACACAAATCTTCAGATCTTTTGGATTGTGTGAAAGCATGTTTTTAGCCAGACGTGGTGGCACATACCTTTAATCCCAGCACTCGTGAGGCAGAGGTAGGAGGATTGCCGTGAATGAGTTCAAGGCCACCCTGAAACTACATAGTGAATTCCAGGTCAGCCTGAGCTAAAGTAAGACCTTACCTTGAAAAAACAAAACAAAAACAAAAAAAGCATGTTTTTGCTTTGCAGTAGTGGTCATGTTGATAATTATAAAATAATTATAATCCAGTAGAGGGAAGCATTGATGACATAAAAATGAGAGGAGACAATTACTAAATCAATGTCCTCAAGTTAGTATGGAATTGAGAGCACATGTGAGCAGGTTATGTTTAGATGGAATACCAGAGAAGAAAAAAAGGAAGGCAATAGGGACACAGTGGCAAATGTATCTCTACATATGGTAGAAGAACAAACATAAATTATCTTCATTGTAAGCACAGTGCCCTGCAAACTATGCAATCAACCAGCCAGACAAGAGGTATACACCTATGCAGTAGTGGCACACAGCCTTTGTGGGTACCAACTGTTCTCTGATTGGACACAAGGTCTGCTCAGTAGGAGAAAATTAATATTTGGTACTGGGAACTGAGTCAGAATCCCCATTGTCAGGAAACAAACTCCAGAGAGAAGTCCTCACTGCTTTATGGATAAGAAGAGTGGACATACACACCAAAAAGTCTTATCAAATAGGTATGTGTATCCCCTTTAATTGAAGCTGTTCTTATTCTTGGTTTAAAATATCTTTAATTTTATAGATGGCAGAGAAAAGGGAGGAGATTTAAGATCCATCAATACAACAAGAAAAGACAGCCAACTGCCCACCATGAGACATGCCACCTCTATCACATCTGTAGCAGTATAAGTACTGCTCTCAGTACTAGCCTGACAACTAGCTCCAGGGTGATGGTGACAAACACTGTGGTTAGTCAAAACCCATCAAAGCAGATATTCAGAGGCTACAGAGAACTCATCACTAAATCAGACTGTTAACAGGCCTGTCCTGGCACAGGGAACATGGCAGAAGAAGGGGCAGAAAGATTGTAAGAGCCATAGAGTGGGTAGCAATATGCTAGGTTACATTCCCCCTCCCCCACAGAGAATGTCCAAGGCCTTCATGAACCTATAGGTAATACCAATAATCCCACTGAGGAGGGCCCTCAGGGAAACAGAAGCAGAGAGAGAGGATAAAATAGCATATAGCCTTTCATAAAAATAAAATTTTAAAAAGAAAGATCTGTACAATGTTGGGCCTATCAACATTCTATCATGGATGGTAAAGGAAGAGGTAAAGACATCAGAGTAGAAGAAGAACTATTTGGCAAAAAAGGGGATCAGTGGAAGGGACATGGGAAAGGGACACAGAAGAAAGGAATGGAAGTAGGTTATAATCAAAATACATTATATCACTTGGAAGGCAGAGGTAGGAAGATCACCTTGAGTTCAAGGACACCCTGAAACTACATAGTGAATTCCAGGTCAGCCTGGGCCTAAGTGAGAGACCCTACCTCAAAAAAATATATATATTAAATACATATATGAAAATTGTCAATAAAAGGTTAGGAAAGAAAAATGTACAGCACCTTGGGAATGGCACCTAAGGTTGCTCTCTGATTTTAAAAACTAGTATTATGAGCTGGGGAAATGGCTCAGCAGTTAAAGGTGTTTGCTTACCAAGCCTACCTGCCTGGATTTGATTCCCTAGTACCCACGTACACTCAGATGCGCACATGGCACATGCATCTGGAGTTTGTTTGCAACAGCAAGTTTCTGGCATGACCTTTCTCTGTCTCATAAGTAATTATATATTACCAAACAATGGTATGGGTATAAAATTATTGGCCATGGCAAAGTTTGGTTATGACCAAAAGAATAATGTTGAGATAGAGTAGCAGACATGGTTTTTAGAGAAGATAAAGTCAAAGAGCCTAGAGCAATGTTAAGATCATTTGTGTCAATGTGAAACCACAAAAACTATGCGAGCAGTAGTTTTAGAAGCAGTGAGATTAAGCTTGGAATAAAATCTTTGAGAAGTGAGTATGAATAGTCTTAGTTGACCATAGGCTGTTACCATGTGTTCCAAAACCAGGAAAGAGAGAGATAATGATTTGGAAGCATGTAGGATGAGCAAAGGGAACTGCTAATATTGTGTATACCCTGAAGTAAAAGATTGTCCCCATATCTAGCACCACTTAGGTAGCAGGCCTGGGATCACTCACCAGTGTAGAGATTTTCCTTAGTGTGAACTTTGGATGATTTTGTTGAGGGTATTTAGAAACCTAGGATGGACCATTGAGTAGCTAATTTTTAAACTATAGGTGCTCATTGTATTCATTAGCAGATGTTTGTAAGTTTACTCTATGGCTCTAATAGTCTGGTTCCAACTTTAATATAGTTCTTGGGGGGGGAGGGTTGCTGGGTTTTGTTTTTTTGTGTGTGTGTAGAAATTGGAAAGGGGTGAGCTTGCAACTAACTTAGTTCTGTTTTTCTGAGAACTTTCTAGAGTTTCAGAAGTCTTCAGACAAGGATCCTGCCCACAAGTCAGATCTATCTCAAATAAGGAGAGTCAGACTTTCTGGGCAGATTTACGTCCTCTAGGAATCTGCTCTGAATACTCAGGGTTTGCTTTCTTTCCAGTATCTGGCAACCTACAGGAGGTTGAGCCCATCCACATTTTCTCTTGGCTACTACATTACTTTCTGTGCATTGCATCACAGGGACATCACTGGCATCATGATACCTTTTCTCTAAGCTAAGACTGACACTCCTAGTAAAAGGAAAGAGACTATTGGCATAAACAGTAATTCAAAATCTCCCACATAACCAGTAAACAGCCCATGAAGTCCCAGAAAAGGCATTTCAAAAATGTTTTGATCAATCATGTGAATAAGATATAAAATTCTAGGGTAACTTCTTTGAGGAACAATTCTCATATGAATATTTAAATTGTATATATAAATCACATTGCTTTCTTCTTAGCTGCCAATCTTTTAATTCGTTCAAGTTTCCTAACTGATGGGGTGACACAGCCCTGTTGAACCAGCTGCTGCTTTGGACCATTATGTGATAGTGGTGCATCTGAGAAGGAAAATCCCGCTGACCTGTTGGGTTTGGGAGGAAATGCAGTCTGCTGTCTTCTGATTTGGCCAACATTCAAGTTGACTACTTGAGGTACTTTTTTAAAAATTGTTTTTGACATTTTCATACATATGTATCACATTCTGATCACATGTGTCCACATTGCCCACCCTCATCCCCCTCAGTCTCACTGTACTCCTCATCACCTGACAATGGGAGGGCCTTGGAGGATTATGACTGGCCCAGCACTTTCAGGTCATATGCAGGTAACCACAGGTGGTGTGAGTTCAAAAGTCCAGAGTTTCACAGTTCTCTTCCCCATCTCCTAGCCCTTACATTCTTTCTTTCCTATCTTTTGTGATGTTCCCTGAGCCCTGAAGGGGATAATATACATGTCCATGTAGAGTCAAACACTCATTAGTCACCTGTTTTCAGCACTTAACTAGTTGTAATTCTCTGTGTTGATTGCTTTTTTATGTATTAAATCAGACATGTAATGAAGAATGAAAGAATGAGCTAAGGAACTATTCACTGCAACTTAAGTGTTTGCATATTGTACTTTATTTACATTTCTGCAGAGTGCTAATGAGATGGCAATTCAAGAAAGCAAAAGTTTTTCTGTGTGAAAACCCTCCCATTGATCAATATTTGTTTACCATAGAGTAAATTTTCAGTTAAAAAAAAAAAAGAGGGTATATAAAGCTCCCTGAAAGTACATCCTAACTCATACTCATGTCAGTCTATCGCAAGCACATGAATCTAGTTTGTTCCTAGGGGCAAACCCATTGATTGGCATAGCTTTTCCAAAAATATGCCTTGTGTGAGCATCAAGTGGATCTTTTTCAGGTTTTCTTTAGGCAAATAGCATGTACTTAAGACAACACTATCACAAATGAGCCTGGAATAAAGCTAAGCAAAGAAGGTGGAGGAGGAGGAAGAGAAGGAGGAGAAAAACAAGGAGGAAAAAGACTAAGCAGACAGAACCTTTGTGATGACCTTACTCCTCCCCACCCAAACGCACTGAGCCAAGCAACCATCACAAGACACAATGCAGCAGCTAAAAAAGCTCATAGGAACAACATGAAAAGGTCACCCTCACTTCTACTTGTGCACTTCTCTCTGGTTCATACCCTAATGTGAGAAGGAAATAGTAGTAGTTCTGGAGAGAATTTGAGCAGGAGGAGATATGAACCAATTGTTGCTGAACAGAATTTCCCTTGCCCATATCATCCAGGATACCTGGCATTCCAAGAGGAGACCTGCACATCAAATTTCACTTAGCATGTTCCCCTTAAGCTGAGT
The DNA here is from genome assembly GCA_036365145.1 of Orientallactaga sibirica. Lineage (NCBI taxonomy): Eukaryota > Metazoa > Chordata > Mammalia > Rodentia > Dipodidae > Orientallactaga > Orientallactaga sibirica. The sequence continues at coordinate 1,835,403 of JAEOAD010000025.1, forward strand.
TTTCTCTTTCTCAGCATCCTTTAAGAGGATTAGTTGATGTACTTACAAATATGTAAGACATTGTTTATGATGAAAGTATTAACAGAATTTCTGACACCAGTGTTTTAAGTTTAGTTGAGACAAAACTTAAACTATTAATTAGTTAGTTCCTCACAATCCAGCATAATTGCACTTGCTTTGTACAAAATATTAGCTTAAGAAAAATCCCATGGAGTTCCAGGTAAGATGGATGCATAGGAGTCATACCAATCCAGTGTAAGTAGGGATTTAAACAAAACCACAGCAAAATGCACTCTTTGTCCAAAACGTGAAGGTGTATAGGTTTTTATTGGCCACAGGGGAGAAGCAGGAGAGACTAAGATCTATAATAAAGAAGGAAACAGGCCAGATTCCCACCAAGGCACTTGTGGACATGGAACAAACAATGTGTATCTGGTCACCTGCCTGGTACGTGGCTGAAGGAGCAGAACCAAACAAGGGGATTTTCTAACCTCATAAGCCACCTTGCAAAGTCAATAAACCTGAAGGGAAGAGAGATTATCTGAGGAGCTGCTGAAGGAGACACAGATGGGACCAGTTGAGCAGTTCCAGGTTTCCTGCACTCTCCCATCCCAGAACTGAGAGCACCTCCACATTCTGGAGAACACATTCAGCTCATGGTGACAGGGCATCCAGCACAGCTGATCAGAACACCAGATTCACAACACAACATGGAAGGATCAAGGTGGGCACTTAGCATTAGTGAAATTTGAAGCCATCTCAAAAGGTAATAAAAACAAACAAAAAAGCAGGTACATAGGCCTGCACTGGAAGTGCTAATCTCTCTTTCCATGTCAGGACAGGTTATGGGTTACATATTCTTGATTGGCTTTACCATTCTCACTTAAGTTGTATTTGGGAATTGATTAAAGTTTCCTTTGATGCATTCAGATTCATAGGGCCTTTGTCTTTTTCTTCTGTCATTATTGGGGGCAGGGTTGATTCAGACCCAGGCTGACCTGGAACCCATTTCAAAACAGAAATCTGAACCTCCCAGAAGACAGGATTAAGGGTGTAGAGCAACACACACCCTTAGAGATTTTGGCTTTATAAAGTTATCTGGTTGTTTCAGTCCCCACACTTGCAGAGTCTGCTGGGTTTTATTGAGTGTATAGGTTCTCAGTTGAATTTTAGAATGTGCCAGTAAATGGATCCACCCAGCCCACTTGAATAATAGGCAAAATGAACACCTAGGAATACTTCTGCAGTTGGATTGGAGTACAAGAGCTACGCTTGGCACCTTAAATTCCTACTCTGAAGGTACATGAAGTTGGATTTGTAAGACTAAAAGTTCCACAGATAATTAGAAAACCCAAGCATCAAATCAAGTCAGGATGCAAACATGGCAACATTATAATATAAAAACACAAAGAACCAAGACAATATAGTCCCACCAAAAATTATAAATCCATCAAAAAGGGCCCTCAATGAGACTGTTTTAGATGAAATGCAGGACAAAGATTTAAAAAAAGGATTTTATCTAAACTCAAAGAAATCAAAGACAAAATCAAAGGAATCAAAGAGAAAACAATGGAATGAAAAAAGAAAATAAATTCCTGAAGGAATTCCAAGATAGCACAGGAAACCAGCTTAATGAAATAAGGAGGTCATTACAAGACATGAGTAAGGAAATAGAAATACTGAAGAAAAAGCAGGCAGAAATACTAGCACTGAAAAACACAGTCAGTCAAAAAAAAAAAAAAAAACCTCTGTAACAAGTCTTACCAGTAGAATGGATGAAAGAGAGAATAGAATATCTAAACTAATACAGTCCAACAAAGAGAAAGACAAGGTAATAGGAAGGTGTAAATGGGAACTTTAACATATCTGGGACACTATGAAAAGACCAAACATAAGAATTAAGGGTATAGGAGAAGAAGAATTTCAAACCAGAAGCATAGTATGTGTTTTTAACAAAATCATAGAAGAAAATTTTCCCTAAATTGGGAAAGAAATGCCAGTGCAGATACAGGAAACTTATAGGAAACCGGAAAGAACCTGTCCTCACCATGTTATAATTGAACTACTAAACACACAAACAAAGAAAATATATTCAGGTCTGGAGAGATGGCTTAGTGGTTAAGTGCTTGCCTGTGGAGCCTAAGAACCCTGGCTTGAGGCTTGATTCCTCAGGACCCATATAAGCCAGATGCACAAGGTGGCACATGCATCTGGAGTTCACTTGCAGTGGCTGGAGGCCCTGGTGTGCCCATTCTCTCTGTGTGTCTCTCTGTCCCCTCTCTCTCTCTCTCTGTCTCTGCCTCTTTCTCTCAGTGTGTGTCTGTCACTCTCAAAGAAATACAAATTTAAAAATTTAAGAAAAAAACAAAAGAAAATATATTCAGAGCAGTTAAAGAGAAAAAGCAAGTCACCTATAAAGGCAAGCCCATCAGAATAACACACGAACTTTAAAAGCCAGAAAGGCATGTAATGATGTATTCCAAGTTCTGAAAGATAACAAATGTCAACCAAGATTACTTTTTCCTGCAAAGCTATCTATCCAAACTGAAGGTAAAATGAGGACATTCCGCAACAAAAACAGGCTAAAGAAATTTATGACCACTAAGCCAGCTCTACAGAAAAATACTTGAAAGAATCCTTCACACTGAAGAGAAAGCAAAGCACACACATGAAGAAACAGGGAAAAATAAACCATGCTCAAATAACAGTTAAAAAAAGAGACTAACGGGAATACAGCACTACAAAACAAGAAGAATGGCAAGAATAAACACATAGTTTTCAATAATAACTCTTAGTATCAATGGCCTTGATGCCCCAACCAAAAGACACAGGATTGCAGACTGTATTAAAAGGATCCCACCATTTGTTGCTTCCAGAAAAGTCATCTCTCAATAAAAGACAGATATTGTCTTAGGTGAAAGGATGGAAAACAGTATTTCAAGCAAATGGACCTAGGAAACAAGCAGGGGTTGCTATACTAATATCTGACAGGATAGACTTCAAACAAACATTAGTGAGGAAAGATAAAGAAGGTCACTTTATACTGACTGAAGGAACACTCCAACAAGAGGACATTAAAATCTTAAACATATATGCACTAACATGGGGGCTCCCAATTTCATCAAACAAACACTATTAGACTTAAAGTTACATTTTTCCTGACTGCACATGGAACATTCTTCAAAACAACCATATATTAGGACACAAAGCAAATCTTAACAAATATAGAAAAATTGAAATAATTCCTTTATACTTCATCTGACCACAATGGGACTAAACTACAAATCAGCAACAAGAAAAACTATAGAGCATAATATGGAAATTCACAGAGACTAAACAGTACACTAAGGAATGATGAATGGGTCATTGAAGAAATCAAAAGGAAATAAATTCATAGAATCAAATGATGATGAGAATACAACATACCAAAACCTTTGGGACACAATAAAAGGCAGTCCTATGAGGGAAATTTATAGCTCTAAGTGCCTATATTAAGAAATTAGGGCAGGGTATGGTGGAGCACACCTTTGATCCCAGCACTCAGGAGGCAGAGATAGGAGGATCATCATGAGTTCAAGGCCACCCTGAGACTACATAGTTAATTATAGGTCAGTCTGGGCTAGAGTGAGACCTTACCTTGAGAGAAAAAAAAAAGAAAGAAAGAAATTAGAGAGTTCACAAGTAAACAATTTAATGCTTCACCTTAAGGTCTTGGAAAAAGAAGAACAAGGCAAACCAAAAATCAGTAGATGGGAGGAAATAATAAAGATTAGGGAAGAAATTAATGAAATAGAAAAAAAAAAAAAAAAGCAATCCAAAGAATCACTGAAACAAAGAGTTGGTTCTTTGAAAGGATAAACAAGATTGATAAACCTTTAGCAAATCTGACCAGGAGAAAGAAGACACAAAAATTTAAATATTAGAGATCAAAAAGGCACCATTACAACAGATACCAAAGAAATTCAGAAAATCATAAGGACATACTTTAAGAATATATGCACGTCTAACTTTGAAAATATTAAAGAAATGGATATTTCCTTGATTCACATGACCTATCAAAATTAAGATGAGATTAACCACTTAAATATACCTACAACAAGTATGGAGATCCAAGCAACTATAAAAACTTTGCCAACTAAAAAAGCCCAGCCACAGATTAATTCACTAGTGACTTTTACCAGACCTTCATGGAAGAACTAACACCACTGCTTCTCAAACTTTTCCATGACACAGAAAAGGAAGGAATTCTACTGAACTCCTTCTATGAAGCCAGCATCACCTTGATATCAAACCCAGGCAAAGACAGAACAAAAAAAGAAAATTACAGACCAATCTCCCTCATTAACATAGATGTATAAATTCTGAACAAAATATTGGCAAACAAAACACAAGAATATATCAGAAAGATTACTCATGCTGACCAAGTAGGCTTTATCCCAGAGATGCAGGGATAGTTCAACAAATAAGATTGATAAATGTAATATACTATATAAATGAACTGAAGGACAAAGATCACATGATCATCTCAATAGATGCAGAAAAGATATTCAACAAAATCCAACATCCCTTCATGGTAAAAGTCCTACAGAAACTGGGAAAAGAAAGAACCATATCTCAGCATAATAAAAGCTACTCATGAGCTCCCAGTCAAGATGGTGTCTGCCTGACCATGCTTCCCCTCATTGGGAATGAAAGGCAAGACATTTAGGGTTCATTATAATTTTAGGGATTTGCAGATTCTAGTTGACCTCCAGAAGGAGGGCGTGAAGGAGCAAAGTAGAGAATCTGCTGATTCCCACTCTCTCAGGTAGCCCAGCAGTCCCCCAATCTACTCAAACAACTGTCCTAGCTGCAGTCCCAGCCACAAGTTCCTCCTGCACTAACTGCAGGCTAAGTGGACCCAGGACAGCAGTCTTGCATCCCCCCCCACCTGCCCTAGGCTTTCCCACCACCATGGAGCTCTACATGTGAACACTGTTCCACTTGCCACCGCCCCCCAACCCCTCACCCTCTCTCGTGTGTGCACCTAGGCCAACAGGCTAGCATTCCCCTCAACCAACCCTAGGCTTTCCTGCCACTGAGGAGCTCCACATGCGAACGTTGTCCCACTCGTACTGGCCCTCTACCATCTCCCGTGTGGTGCACAGAACTAGGCCAACAGGCAAGCATTCCTCTGGCTCTGCCCTGGGCTTTCCTGCCCCATGGAATTCCACATGTGAACAGCATCCCACTCACCTCCAGACCACTCCATTTCCTCCTTCCCCCATGCATGGATCTAGGCCAACAGACTAGAGTTCCCCTACCCTGCCCCACCCTAGGCTTTCCCACTCCTGTAGAGCTCCGCATGCAAACACCATCCCACTTGCCACTGTTCCCCGCCTGGGCATGGACCTAGGCAAGCTGGATAGCATTCCCCCCTCCATAGCCATTTCCACCACTGGGAAGCTCAACATGTAACTGCTGTCCCACTCACTGCTGCCCATCCCCCCACATGTGCCTGGACCCAGGCAAGGGTTCCCCTCTCCCTAGGCTTTCCTGTCACAGGGGACCTCCACGCATGACTGCCTTCCCACACAGACAGGTCCTACTGCATTTCCTTCAGGCTACTAGGACGCAGGCCAGCAGAGTATTCTTCACCTGTCCCTCCCTTTTCCTGCCACCCCACCCAGATGGCCACCAATCCCCCCCATGCATCACCTGACCCATAGCTGTCCCATACCTCTGCCCTGCCTTGTCGCAGGACCTGGAAGTCCCATCCACCCCCTGTTACATGGTCCCAATGGACCCACTGTACCATCACCTCATCCCTTAGCATTGCAGAACCACCCCTCATTCCCATCCATCCCCATCCTCAGCCCAGGCACAACACCAATCTTCTTTGTCCCATTTCCCCCTACCCCTTATCCCCTTGGGTCATCTGAACATGAAGTCCCATACCCTGAACCACTGAACAAGTCTCTTCACCAGATCCTCAGGCCCTCACCAGAAGCTCATAGGCTCCTTCCCTCTGAGCAAGCAGGCCCCATTGCCATCAAAAGCCTAATCAAAGCAAACATAAAAGGGAATAATCACTGAAGCCACTTCAGGGGTAAACTACAACTTCCTCCTAAATTAAATAAAATTCCTACACTGTGATGGACAGACCACAGCAAAAAAGAAATAACATGAAAAATCAAATGCAAGTAAATACATCAAGATAACCAGTTCCACAATGGATGTCTCTAATGAAAACATAGAAGAGAAAATAGGACCAGAACACCAAAATGAATATACAAGTTATGTGACCCTGGCCAAGCAAATATCAGAATTTGCAGAAAATCAACAAAGGGCCAATAATTGTATGAATGCTGTCCTCTGAAGATTAGACCTAATAGAAAAGAACCAGGAAGGATTCCAAAGACAGTTAAATGATCTGAAGGAGAGCGAACAAAAAGAGGACCTCAATAACCAGCTGGCTAAGCTCAATGAAAACATAAATGCAAGGATGAATTCCAAGAAACATTAAGAAACTCAGAAAATGACGTGAAAAAGGAACTCAACAGAGGGATGGAAACTATACATTAAAAAAGCAGTAGAAAATACAAACCAAAGTGAACAAGCCCAAAACTCTACAGAAGCTCCCAGGAATAGAGTCAACCAAGTGGAGGATAGAAACTCAGAACTGGAAGGCAAAACAGAAGAAACAGATTAGATTGTGAGTCCAAAAGTTTCAATAAGTTAAAAAATTTTATAAACAGAACACAAGGGAACTGTGGGATACCCTTAAACATCCCAACATTCAGGTCATAGGAATACCAGAAGGGGAAGAAATTCAGACCAAAGGCATGAGAACTTATTTAACAAAATTATAGAAGAAAATGTTCCCACTCTCTCAAAAGAAAGTCCCATCAAGTAACAGGAAGCTAACAGAACTCCAAATAGACTGGACTAAAGGAGAAATTCTCCAAGACATATTATCATTAAGACTCTAAACATCAATAACAAAGAAAAAGTCCTAAAAGCAGCTAGGGAGAAACAACGCATTACATATAAAGGTAATACCATTAGAATCACTTCAGACTTCTCATTGGAAACCCTGAAAGCCAGAAGGGCCTGGAATGGAACACTGCAAAGTCTAAGAATTTATGGCTTCCAACACAAACTGCTCTACCCAGCAAAAGTATCCTTCATAATAGAAGGTGAAAGAAAACACTTTCTATGATAAAACTCAGCTTTACAACTATATGAACACAAAGTTAAACCTATGGAGAGTACTTCAGGGAATTCTCCACACAGAAAAATCAAATAACAAACCAAAAGTGCCTACAAGAAGCAGATCACAATAACAAAACTCAGAGAAGGCACAAAAAAAATTACAAAGTCCAAGAAAATACCAAACCACATAAGCCACCACAATATGGGAGGGATTAAATCAAACCTCACAGTTATTACCATAAATATTAATGGCCTTAATTCACCCCTCAAGAGATATAAGCTAGCAGGGAGGATCAGAAAATTAAACCCTTCAATCTGCTGTCTTCAAAAAATCCACCTCACCACTAAAGACAGATGCCTCCTCAGGGTAAAAGGGTGAAAAATAACATTCCAAGAAAATGGAAATAAGAAGCAAGCAGGCATAGCTATACTAATATCCAATAAAATAGACTTCAAACCAAAAGTAATCAAAAAATACAAAGAAGGCCACTTAATTATCCAGAGAACATTCCAACAAGAAGATATCACAATCATCAATCTTTAGGCACCAAACACAGGTGCACCACAATTTAGAAAACAAAACCTACTTGACAACAAAACAGAAATAACCACCAACACCATCATAGTTGGGGACTTCAGCACTCCACTATCAGCAATAGATAGATCACTCACACAGAAAATTAACAGGGAAGTAAGAGAGCTCAACAAAGCCATAGGTCAACTAGACCTAATGGACATCTATAGAACATTCTACCTAAATCCACAGATTACACATTCTTCTCAGCAGCCCATAGAACCTTCTCTAAAATAGATCATATACTGGGTCATAAAGCCTGCCTCCATATATACGAAAGATCAACATAATCACCTGATGATATCAGATTACAATGCTGTAATGCTAGAAAATAACAATAAAAGATGCGGCAAGAATCCCACCAGCTCCTGGAAATTGAACAACACATTTTTAAACAATAAATGGGTAGTGGATGAAATTAAAAAAAAAAAAAAGAAATTGAAAAATTTCTAGAAATGAATAACAATGAAAACACAATGTATCAAAACTTATGGGACACAATGAAGACAGTCCTTAGAGGAAAATTCATAGCACTAAATGCCTTCATAACAAAGACAGAGAGATACCAAATCAATAATCTAACTGTCCACCTAAAGGCACTGGAAAAACAAAAAGAATCCAGCCCAAAAAGCTCCGGATGGAAAGAAATAATTAACATCAGAGCAGAAATTAATGAATTCGAAACTAAGAAAACAATTAAGAAAATTGTTTAAACAAAGAGCTGTTTCTTTGAAAAAAAATAAATAACATTGATAAACTCCTGGCCAATTTGATCAAGAGAACAAAAAGAGATGCTTCCAATTAACAAAATTAAAAAGGAGTGATCACAACAGAAATAAGTGAAATTGGGAGAATCATCAGGAATGATTTCAAAAACCTCTACTTGACAAAACTGGATAATATGGAGGAAATGGATGAATTCCTGGACAAATACCACTTCCCAAAGCTAAACTCAGTGCAGATTAATCTCCTAAACAAAGCTATCATACTTGTTGAGATTGAAAATGTAATTTAAAAAACCTCCCCCAAAAGAAGAGTCCAGGACCAGATGGCTTCTCAGCTGAATTCTATCAAACCTTCATGGAAGAACTGAAACCAATTTTTCTCAAAGTGTGCCATACAATTGAAGAACGGGGAAAGCTCTCCAACTCCTTCTATGAAACTAGTATCATCCTAATACCAAAACCAGGCAGAGATGCCACAAGAAAAGAAAACTATAGGCCTATTTCCCTGATGAACTTAGACGCAAAGATCCTGAACAAAATCTTCACAAACCAAATTCAACAACACATCAAAAGCATTATACACCTTGATCAAGTAGGCTTCATCCCAGGAATGCAAAAGTGGTTCAACATATGGAAATCTGTCAATGTAATACACCACATAAATACACTTAAACACAAAAACCACATGATCATTTTAATAGATGCAGAAAAGGCCTTTGACAAAATGCAATGATAAAAACATTGGAGAGAATAGGCATGGACAGTTTATATCTCAACATAATTAAGGCTATATATAAAGCTCCTAAAGCACAAATAATACTTAATGGGGAGAGACTGAAGGAAATTCCATTGAGATCAGAAACAAGAAAGGAGTATCCACTTTCATCTCTGCTCTTCAACATATTAATGGAAGTCCTAGCTCAAGCAATAAGACAGGTGAAAGAAATAAAAAGAATATAAATCGGAAAGGAAGAAGATAAGTTAGCCCTATTCATAGATGATGTGATTCTATACATGAGTGACCCGAGAATCTATACCTCAAAACTCTTAAAGGTGATTAATTCCTTCAGCAAAGTAGCAGGATACAAAATCAATGCACAAAAATCAGTAGCCTTTCTATATGCAAAAGACAAAGATACAGAGTAAGAAATTAGAGACATTGTCCCATTTTCAATAGCAACAACAAAAATAATAAAATAAAATACCTTGGAATAATATTAACCAAGGATGTGAAATACTTATACAATGAAAGTATAGAAACACTCAAAAAGAAATTGAGGAGGACTTGAGAAAATAGAAAGACTTCCCATGTTTCTGGATAGGCAGAATCAACATTGTGAAAATGGCAGTCTTACCAAAAGGAATATACAAATTTAATGTAATACCAATAAAAATCCCACGTTTTTCTTCACAGAGATAAAAAAATGATCTCAAAATTCATATGGAATGGCAGAAGGCCACGGATATACAAGCACATCCTCAGCAAAAGAAAAAGCTCTGGAGGCATCACCATACCTGATCTAAAGGTATATTACAAAGATATAGTAACAAAAACAATATTGTACTGGCATAAAAACAGGATTATAGACCAATGGAACAGAATTGAGAACCTGGAAATCGGATCAAATGAGTAGCTGACATACTTTATATTTGACAAAGACCCTAACAATGTAGACTAGAAAAAAGACAGCATCTTCAACAAATGGTGCTGGACAAACTGAATAACCATATGCAAAAAAGTGAAACTAGAGCCACACATCTTGCCATGTACACAAATCAAGTACAAATGGATCAACAACCTCAATATAAGATTGGAAACTCTGCTATTACTGGAAGAAAAAAAAATAGGAGGGAACTTCTGGGTAAGATGGGGGCATAGGAGCCACACAAAACCAGATCAGGGAGGGATTTAAGCAAAATTACACTCTTCTTTGGAAAAGAGCAGAATATTTTTTCTGGGAAACAGCAGAAAAGGAGTAGACAGCCAGAATACCACTTTGGAGATCGCGGCTCAGCCCACGACAACCTGCTCCACAATGGCTCCAAGCCGCCCCAACCCACTGCTCCAAGCTGCCACCCAAATCAGCTGAGCCTCCCCTGCAGCCGCTGCTGCCCAAACAACGAAAAAAAAAAATGGGGGACTTTCAAACCTCATCAGTCTCCTCACAGAGCCCAGAAATGAAAGAAAAGTCTACTGAGCTACTGAAAGAGATACAAGGGAACAGTGTGAGCTACTACAGACTTCCTGAACTTGCCCATCCCCAACCACCAGATCCCCAGCGAATTGGCAGAATTCAGAAACTAGCAGCAGCCTGTACCATATCACCAACACCACACCCAGCACAGCTGAGCCAAGCTCCACAGCTCAGGGAATGAGGTGGTTACTCAGCATTGGTGAGTTTGGAAGCCACACCAAAAGGTAACAAAGGCCTGCATTGGAAGTGCTAACCTCTCTTTCCAGGTCAGGGCAGGTTATGTGTTACATATTTGTGGTAGGCCTTACCATTTTCAAATAAGCTGAATATGAGGTGTTGAATATTGCTGCCTGTAATACCTTTGGATTTAAAGGGCCTTTATCTTTTGCTTCTGTCATTATTGGGGGCAGGGTCTGATTCCTAGCTGACAGGATTAAGGGTGTGGACCAACACACACCCTTAGGGATTTTGACCTTATAAGACTGTTTGTTTCAATTCCCACACTTGTATACTCTGTGCTCATGTTAATTGAATGTGTATTTTGCTCTGTTGAAGTCTAGAACTTGCTACTAAATTGTTCCACCAGTCCACTACAATACTTGCTTAACAAGCAAATTCAACAGCTAGAATTACTTCTGAGGTTGGACTTGGATACAAGTGCTACACTTGGCACCTTAAACCCATATCCTGAAAATATATAAAGGTGGATCACCACACCTAAGAACACTGCAGATAAATAGAAAACCTAAGCATCAAATCAATCCAGGATGCAAAAGTCACTACATTATAATTCAAGAAACACAAAGAATCAAGACAATGCAATCCCACCAAAAATTACAAATCCATCAGAATTGCTCACCAATGAGACTGTTTTAGGTGAAATTCCTGACAAATATTTCAAAAGAATGATGATATCTTTACTCAAAGAAATAAAAGAAGAAATAAAAGAAGAAATGAAAGCAAGCTGAGAAGAAAACAAAGGAATTAAAGAAGAAAACAAACTCTTCAAAGAGAATACAGAAAAACAGTTTAATGAAATGAAAAGGTCATTACAGGACATGAATAAGGAAATAGAAACACTGAAGAAAAATCAGGCTGAAATCCTAGCTCTGAAGAACACAGTCAGTGAAATAAAAAACTCTGTGGAAAGTCTCACCAATAGAATGGATGAAGGAGAGGACAGAATATCTAAACTAGAAGACCAGGTGGCAAACATATCACAGTCCAACAAAGAGAAAGACAAGCTAATAGAAAGGTATGAATAGGAACTCCAAGACATGCAGGACACTATGAAAAGATCAAACATAAGAATTCAAGGTATAGCAGAAGGGGAAGAATTTCAATCCAGAGGCTTAGTAGGTATTTTCCACAAAATCATAGACGAAAAATTTCCCCAAATTGGGAAAGAAATGCCAATGCAGATACAAGAAGCATTTAGAACACCAAACAGACAAAACCTAGAAAGATCCTCTTCTTGCCATGTTATAATTAAACTGCTAAATACAGAAACCAAAGAAAATTTATTGAAAGCAGTCAGAGAGAAAAAGCGAATGACCTTCAAGGGGAAACCCATCAGGATCACAGCAGATTACTCAACATAAACTTTAAAAGCCAGAAGGGCCTGGAGTGATGTATTCCAAGTTATGAAAGATAAAAACTGTCAGCCAAGATTACTTTATCCTGCAAAACTATATATCCAAATTGATGGAGAAATAAGGACATTCCGTGACAAAGACAGGCTAAAGGAATTTATGGCAACTAAACCAGCTCTACAGAAAATACTTGCAGGAATCATTCATGCTGAAGAGAAAGCAAAACACACACTGCAGGAAATAGGAAAAAAGAAACCATACTCAAACAACAGTTTAAACAAGTGAGTAAAACGAAAACCAGGAAGAACAACAAAACAAGAAAAATGGAGAGGTCAAATACATATCTTTGAATAATAACTCTTAATATCAATGGCCTCAATGCCCCAACCAAAAGACATAGCCTTGCAGACTGGATTAAAATGCAGGATCCTACCATCTGTTGCCTCCAGAAAACTCATCTCTCATTAAAAGAGAGAAACATTCTTAGGGTGAAAGGTTGGAAAAACGTATGTCAAGCAAATGGGCCTAGGAAACAAGTAGGGATTGCCATCCTAATTTCTGACAGGATAGCCTTCAAACCAACATTAGTGAGGAAAGATAAAGCAGGTCACTTTATACTGATTAAAGGAACACTCCAACAGGAGGACATCACAATCCTAAACATATATGCTCCCAACACTGGGACCCCAATTTCATCAAACAAACACTATCAGACTTAAGGTCAGAGATAACTCCTAACACAATAGTAGTGCATGACTTCAATACCCCACTCTCATCACTTGAGATGTCTACCCAAGAAAAAATAAACAGAGAGACATCTGCATGAAATGATATCATTAAACAAATGGACCTAACAGATATATACAGAATATTCCATCCAAATGCTGCAGATATACATTCTTCTCAGCAGCACATGGGACATTCTCTAAAATAGACCATATAATAGGACACAAATCAAATCTTAACAAATACAGGAAAATTGAAATAATCTCTTGTAAGCTATCTGACCACAATGGGATTAAACTGCAAATCAGCAACAAGAAAATCTACAGAGCATACAGAAATTCATGGAGACTAAACAGTAAATTATTGAACGATGTATGGGTCATTGAAGAAATTAAAAAGGAAATCAAGAAATTCATAGAATCAAATGATGATGAGAATACAACATACCAAAACCTTTGGGACACAATGAAGGCAGTCCTATGAGGGAAATTTATAGCCCTAAGTGCCTATATTAAGAAATTGGAGAGTTCACAACTAAACAATTTAATGCTTCACCTCAAGGCCTTGGAAAGAGAAGAACAAGGCAAACCAAAAATCACATATGGGAAGAAATAATAAAGGTTAGGGTAGAAATTAATGAAATGGAAGCCAAAAAAAACAATCAAAAAATCAATGAAACAAGAAGTTGGTTCTTTGAAAGGATAAACAAGATTGACAAACCCTTATCAAATCTGACCAAAAGAAAGAGAGAAGAGACAGAAATTGATAAAATTAGAGATGAAAAAGGCAACATCACAACAGATACCAAAGAAATTCAGAAAATCATTCAGGCATACTTTAAGAATATATATGCCTCTAAGTTTGAAAACCTGAAAGGAATGGATCATTTCCTTGATTGATATGACCTACCAAAATTAAATCAAGATGAGATAAACCATTTAAATAGACCTATAACAACTACAGGGATCTAAGCAGTTATAGAAAGTCTCCCATCTAAAAAAAGCCCAGGCCCAGATGGATTCACTGCTGAATTTTACCAGACATTCCTGGAAGATCTAACACCAATGCTTCTAAAACTTTTCCATAAAATAGAAAAGGAAGGAATTCTACCGAAATCCTTCTATGAAGCCAGCATCACCCTGATACCCAAACTGGACAAAGACAGAACAAAAAAAAAGAAAATTACAGTCGAATCTCCCTCATGAACATAGATGCAAAAATTCTCAACAAAATACTGGCAAACAGAATACAAGAATATATCAGAAAGATTATTTGCCCTGACCAAGTAGGCTTTATCTCAGAGATGCAGGGATGGTTCAACATATGCAAATCCATAAATGTAATATAGCATATAAATGGTCTGAAGGACAAAAATCAGATGGTCTTCTCAATAGATGCAGAAAAGGCATTTGACAAAATCCAACACCCCTTCATGGTGAAAGTACTACAGAAACTGGGAATAGAAACTGGGAATAAAAGCTATTTGTGACAAACCTACAGCCAACCTAATACTAAATGTGGAAAAACTTGAAGCTTTTCCTCTAAATTCAGGAACAAGACAAGGATGTCCACTTTCCCACTACTTTTTAATATATACTTTTAATATATAGTCCTGGAAGTCTTAACCATAGCAATAAGGCAAGAAATACTCATAAAGGGGATACAAATCAGAAGGGGAGAGATCAAACTATCATTATTTGCAGATTATATGATTCTATACATAACAGACCCTAAAGACTCTACCAGCAAACCGTTAGAACTGATAAACACTTTTATCAATGTAGCAGGATACAAAATAAACACACAGAAATCAGTAGCTTTTCTATACACTAACAACAAACATGAAGAGGATGAAATCAGGGAAACTGCTAGAGGAAAGGATAGGGGAAACCCGTTAACATATTGGCATAGGCAAGGATTTTCTGAATATAACTCTAATTGCTCAGGGAATAAAACCACTAATAAACCACTGGGACCTTATGAAATTACAAGGCTTTTGTATAGCAAAGGAGACCGTGAATAGAGCAAAAAAGACAACCTACAGAATGGGAGAAAATCTTTTCCAGCTATACATCTGAAAGAGGATTAATATCCAGAATATACAAAGAACTCAAAAAACAGAATAATAAGAATTCAAACAACCCAGTTAAAAAATGGGCTATGGACCTAAATAGAGAATTCTCAGAATATGTAATACAGATGGCATATAAACATCTAAAAAAGTGTTCCACATCCTTAGCCATCAGGGAAATGCAAATTAAAACCACTTTGAGATTCCATTTCACTCCTGTCAGAATGGCTACCATCAAGAAAACAAATGACAATAAGTGTTGCTGTGGATTTGGAAAAAGAGGAACATTTCTACACTGTTGGTGGGAATGTAATCTGGTCCAGCCATTGTGGAAATCAGTGAGGAGGTTCTTGGGACAGCTAGAAATAGATTTACCATATGATCCAGCTATAGCACTCCTAGGCATATATCCAGAGGACTCTTCTCACTACCGTAGAGATACTTGCACAACCATGTTTATTGTTGCTCTATTCACAATAGGTAGGAAATGGAACCAGCCTAGAAGTCCCTCTACAGATGAATGGATAATAAAGATGTGGTCCATTTACACAATGGAGTTCTACTCAGCGGTAAAGAAAAATGAAATTATGAAATTTGCAGGGAAATAGATGGATCTGGAAAGGATTATAGTAAGTGAGCTAACCCAGGCTCAGAAAGCCAAGCGTCACATGTTCTCTCTCATATGTGGATCCTAGCTACAAATGTATAGACTTGTGTGTGAACTGGAACAAAAAATAGGTACCAGAAACCAGTAAGCTGGTAAAAAGCTATAAGGGAGGGAGGAAAGGGAAGGACTTAAGTGTATGGTATTGCACATATGTAAGTAGAAGAACTGATTACAAGGAGGGGAATGGCCTAAGTGAGGCCATGGGAAGAGAATGCATAAAACAAGGGCAGGGGGAGGGTCAACCTAAATTCAAGATATTGTGAATAAGACTTATGTAAACCTACTTTTTTGAATAATGGCTCATCTAGAAGCTGTAGACTGTTACTAGAAAATTTTCAGTACCTGGGATGGGATACCTTCCAGTGAGTTGTTGGCCAAGGAGGTCCCAGTAACCTCCAAAACATTAAAGACTTTTGCCAAAGCCCTTGGTCTCCCTTGAGAAACAGATAGTAAGACCCTATTGATGAAGACATCTTTTGCCTGAGAGGCAAGGTCACTGAGAAAGCAAGCTGGTGCTGAGCAGAAAACCTTCTCCCTGTAGACCAGCCAACTGAAAGCTGGAAAAAGCTGCACTGCATGCAGCGTATGGGAGACAGAAGTCACCAGCAGTGAAAACAGTGGATGCTGAATATTCAAGCTTGTCCAGACAGGCCCAATGACTGAATGGGTGCAATAGTGGCATGTCTACTCTTGGGGTAACCAACTGCTCCATAATTGGACTGAAGGCCCTCTCTACAGGAGGGAATACATACCTGGTACTGAAAAACCTAAGCAAAAGTCTGTGGTAGCTGAGGTCATGAGCCTTAGGGGTGTAAAGCCTGCTCTTGTCTGACTAAATGTATATATTATTCCCACCAAGCTGCCCTGAAAGTTCTACACTTCATGTTCATATTCACATGTTAATGTTACTCTCACTTCTGGTTAGAGAAGCTTCACTTTTCAGAAGGCGATGACCATTGGGATGACCCAAAAGGCAACATAGTGCTGAGAAGAAAGGATGGAGGAGTTCCCAGTACTGAAACACCTTTGTCACACCCTCCAAGGCTCAGGGACCATTGCAGAAGAGGGGGTGGATAGAATGGAAGAGCCAAAGAAAGGGTATGACTTCTTACAATGCAACTGCCCAGACAGAAATTGGCCTCCATATCCATGACCTTGTAGTGCCTAGCAATACCTCCACAAGACCCTAAAAATAGAAGAAAAAGATGATTACATCAAATTAAAAGACTAATGGAGAGAGGAAGGGGATATTATGGAGATTGGAGTTCTAAAGTGGAATGGGGGGAGGGGAGGGAAATATCAGGTGGTTTTTTTTGTATGTAAGTATAGAAGTTGTCAATAAAAAAATAATAATTAAAAAATAGGACAAACTTTCCACAATATAGGAGTGGCAAAAGACTTCCTAAAGAGAACCCCAGTACCTCAGGAAATTTCACAATGACTCAACCATTGAAATCTCATGAAGCTGAAAAGCTTTGTGACTTCACAAAGAAACAATAAGCAGAGTCAATAGATTACCCACAGAATGGGAGAAATTTTTGCTGGCTATACAACAGACAGAAGTTTAATTTCTAGAATCTACAAAGAACTCAAAAATCTAAACAATAAAAAGTCAAACAACCCACTCACAAAATGGGGCAGAGAACTGTACAGGGAGTTCCCAGAGGAAGAAGTAGAAAGAGCAAACATACACTTAAGAAGATGTTCAACATCCCTAATCATCAGGGAAATGCAAATTAAAATAACTATGTGATTCCACCTTACCCCAGTAATGATAGCAAACATTAAAAAATCTAATGAAAATAAATGCTGGTGAGGGTGTCAAGAAATAGGAACTCTCATTGACTATTGGTGGGAATGTTAGGTGGTATGAGCACTATGGAAAGCAATATGGAGACTCCTTAAAAGGTTGAGTATAGAGTTACCAACAGACCCAGCTATTCTCTTACCGGTCATTTACCCTAAAAACTCCATGCCTTAGTTCAAAGAGATTTGCTCCATGTGTATAGCTGCTCAATACATAATAGCTAAGAACTGGAATCAACCCAGATGTCCAACATTGGACAAATGGATAACCAAGATGTGGAATATCTACATGATAGAATTCTACACAGCAGTAAGGAAAAATGACACAATGAAATTTGAAGGAAAATGATCGAACCTGGAATAGATCATTCTCAGTGAACTCATCCAATCACAGAAGATAATCATCATATGGTCTTACTCATCTATGGCTCCTAACCTGAATCTGCCTGAGTAGCTGACATACCTAATAAGCATCTTGAGGACTGGACAATAGGGAAGGTGGGGTGGGAGGGGAGGGTGAGGGGGGAAAGAAAACTGGACCCAAATGGAAATGGTACCATAAAATCCTATATTCTGAAAGACAGACTAAAAGGTTGAACCTTCATCAAGTCCTTAGAGGGAACACCTGAATCAAAGAGCCCTGGAGAGTATATGATGAAGACTAAACTTAATCTTCTCCTCTCTCTCTCTTTATCTCTCTCTGTCTTTATACTACCTATATTTTTCTTCCTTCTTTTCCCTTGGCGCTGGCCTAGAACTCCCAGTACCAACATGCACTTAACATCCACAATGAGCTGTTGATCAGAGAGACCTACAAGATTTCCTAAAAGAAGACAGATTTCTGTCAGAGTACTTGATGACCCACCAAAGGATAATGGTAAGACCCTACTGCCGAAGACACCATGTGCTATTGATAGTGAACATGGAGTGATATGCTTGGAATCTGGAAGAGAGTCAGTCCCCAGACAGTTAGTTTGTCTAGTGCCAGAAGGAACTACATGAGTGACTGGGGGAAAATGACCAACATCTGCCCAAACAACTTGTGGTCAGCAAACCATGTGACCTGATGCTCACATCAAGTGCAATAGTGGCACACAACCATTGTGGGTAAACAACTGCTCCTGATTAGGTTAACTGATCTGCTCAGTGGAGTGGAACCCATAGCTGGAACTGGGAAACAAGTCAGAACCATATCCAAAAAAATGAGCCCACTCTCCAATATCAAGCTCCTACCAATCTTAGGCTACAAGAAAGCCTACACCTATTAAATTCTCTCTAAACTGATAATGGTTATCCCATTTATCTGGTGCTGACTTCTCTCTCCATTGGAGAATTTGCTTCTCTTTTTCAGATGGACTTAGAACCTGAAGAGAGAATCAGCCCATCGCACCTCACCAGGAAATGAGCAAGAGTGCTGCTTTCTTGGTGAATCTGGTACCAGCACAAGGGGTGAAGGAGATATACACAAAGAACACTTAACTCCTACCAAACCAGAGATCCAGAGACACAGAGGCTCCCAAGACCTCATTACTGAAGTAAACCTAAAATGAACTCAACATGGTTCATGGAAATTCACTGAAGATGGGGGTGGAAAGATTGTTACAGCCACAAGTTGGGACATTATGCACAGAGACATTGCCTTTTCCCCATAACTGATGGCTACCCCCACAATTCACGACCCATATTCCCCAATAAGGAGGGTCCCTTTGGAGGGGGGAAGACAGGGAGGAGGCTAATAATGGGACCAACATGACTGTATACACACTACCTACATAACTAATTTTTTAAAAAGCTATTCATGACAAACCTACAGCCAACATAATACTAAATGGGGGAAAACTTGAAACTTTTACACTAAGTTCAGGAACAAAACAAGGGTGTCCACTGTTCCCACTTAAAAATTTTTTTTTATTTGAGACAGAAAGAGTGAAAATAGGCACAACAGGGCCTCTAGCCACTGAAAATGAACTCCAGATGCATGTGCCACCATGTGCATCTGGCTTTCATGGGAACTAGAGAATTGAACCAGGGTTCTTAGGCTTCGCAGGCATGTGTCTTAACTTCTAAGCCATCTCTCCCGAACTGCCCCCCCCCAAACACTTTTATTTAATGTAGTACTGGAAGTCTTAGCTATAGCAATAAGTCAAGAGATATTCATAGAAGGGATACAAATTGGAAAATAAGAGATAAAATTAGTATTATTTGCAGATAATATGATTCTATACATAAAGGACACTAAAGGCTCTACTAGCAACTGTTAGAGGTGATAAACATTTTTAGCAACATAGTAAGATACAAAATAAACACACAGAAATCAGTAGCTTTCTTGTATACTAACAACAAATATGTGAAGGATGAAATCAGGGAATCTCTCCCATTTACAATTCCTTCAAAAAAATACAAATAAAGTACCTTGGAATGAGCCTAACCAAGGAAGTGAAGGATCTCTACAATGAGAACTTTCAAACACTCAAGTGAGATATTGGAGAAGACACTAGAAAATGGAAAGACATCCCATGTTCTTGGATTGGAAGAATCAATATTGTGAAAATGTCACTTTTATGAAAAGCAATCTACATATTGAATGCAGTTCCCATTAAAATTCCAAAGGCTTTCTTCACAGAAATAGGAAAAACAATCCTAAAATTCATTTGGAAGCACAAAAAAACCTTGAATATCCAGAATAATCTGAGCAACAAAAGTAAGACTGGTGGTATCACATTACTCAATTTTAATCTATATTACAACACCACAGTAACAAATACAGCACGGTACTGGCAAAAAGACAGACATGTAGATCAATGGAACAGAATAGAGGACCCAGATATTAATCCAGGCAACTACCGCCACCTGATTTTTGACAAAAATGCCAAAAATATTCACTGGAGAAAAGACAGCCTCTTCAACAAGTAGAGCTGGGAAAACTGGATAACTATATGTAAAAGGATGAAAATAGATCCTTGTCTTTCTCCATGCACAAGAATTAAGTCCAAGTGGATCAAGGACCTTAATATCAGACCTGAAACTCTGAAACTGCTAGAGGAAAAGTTAGGGGAAACCCTTCAACATATTGTCATAGGCAATGACTTTCTGAATATAACCCCAATTGCCCAGGAAATAAAACCACTAACCAACCACTGGTATCTCATGAAATTACAAATCTTTTGTACAGCAAAGGACACTTTGAATAGAGCAAAGAGACAACCTACAGAATGGGAGAAAAAAATTGCCAGCTATACATCTGAGAGAGGATTAATATCCAGAATATACTGAGAACACAAAAAACAAAACAATAAGAAATCAAACAACCCAATTAAAAATGGGCTATGGGACTAAATAGAAAGTTCTCAAAGGAAGAAATACGATGACATATAAACATCTGAAAAAGTTTTCTACATCCTTAGCCATCCAGGAAATGCAAATTAAAACTACTTTGAGATTCCATTTCACTCCTGTCAGAGTAGCTATCATCAAGAAAACAAATGACAATAAATATTGGTGAGGATGCACAAAAAGGGGAACCCTTCTACACTGTTAATGGGGATGTAATCTGGTCCAGCCATTGTGGAAATCACTGTGGAGGTTCTTGAGACAGCTAAAAATAGATTTACCATATGATCCAGCTATAGCACTCCTAGGCATATATCCTAATGACTCTTCTCACTACCTTAGAAATACTTGCACAACCATGTTTAATGCTGTTCTATTCACAATAGCTAGGAAGTGGAACCATCCTAAATTTCCCTCAATAGATGAATGGATAATAAAGGTGTGGTGCATTTACACAATGGAGTTCTATTCAGTGGTAAAGAAAAATAAAAGTATGAAATTTGCAAAGAAATAGATGGATCTAGAAAGGATTACACTAAGTGAGGTAACCCAAGCCCAGAAAGCCAAATATCACATGTTCTTTCTCATATGTGGATCCTAGATACAAATGTTTAGACTTGTGTGTGAGTTGGAGCCAAAAATCGGTGGCAGAGGCCAGTAAGCTAGAAAAAGACTATAAGGGAGAGAGGAGAGGGAAGGACTTTAGGAGATTGTATTGTATATATGTAAGTAGAAGAACAGATTACAGGGAGTGGAATGGTCTAATTTTGGCCAGGGGAAGAGATTAAGTAAGAGAAGAGTAGGCAGAGGGTCAATCAAAATTCAAGATATTCTGAATAAGACAGAAAGCCTACTTTTTTGGATAATTGCACATCCAGAAGCCATATATTGCTACTAGAAAATTTTCAGTGTCAGGGATGGGGTACCTTTCAGTGAGTTGTTGGCCAGGGTGGTCCTTGTTGCCTCCAAACCATTACAGATTATTGCCAAGGCCCTTTGTTTTCCAAGGAGTAAAAGATAGTAAGACCCTACTGCTGAAGACTTCACATGCCTGGATGGCAAGGTCACTGAGAAATCAAGCTGGTGCTGAGCTGAAAACCTTCTCCCTGGAAAAAGCTGCACTGCTTGCAGCCCTATGGGAGACAGAAGTCATCAGCAGTGAAAAAAGTGGACACTGGAAGCCTCAAGTTAGGCCAGACAGGCCAAATGACTGAACCAGTGCAATAGTGGTATCTCTGCTCTGGGGGAAACCAACTGCTCTCTAATTTGACTAGAGGCCTACTCTATGGGAGGAAATACATGCCTGTACTGAAAACCTAATCAAAAGCCTATGGAAGGGAAGATCATGAGCCTTAACTGTATAAAACCTGCTCTTGTCTGTCTAAATGCATATGTTATTTTCACCAAACTGTCCTGAAATCACTATACTTAATGTTCATTTTCATATATTAATGCTACTCTCACTTTTGGTTAGAGAAGCTTCTCTTTTTAGGTGGTAGTGACCACTGGGATGACCCAAAAGGCAACATAGTGCTGAGAAGAAGGGACACAGGAATGTCCAGCACTGAAACATCTCTATCACATCTTCCAAGGCTCAGGGCCCATTACAGAAGAGGGGGTGGAAAGAATGCAAGGGCCAAAGGAAGGGTCCCACTCCTTACAATACAACTGTCCAGACAGAAATTGGCCTCAATATCCAGGACCTTGCAGTACCTACCAATACCTTCACAAGACCCTTGTAATAGGAGAAAAAGACAATGACATCAAAATAAAAGACAGACTAATACAGAGAGGGAAGGGATATGATAAAGAGTGGAGTTGTGGAGGGGAAAGTGCGGGAGGGAGGGAATTATCATGGTTTATTATCTGTATGTATAGAAGTTGTCAATTAAAAATAAATAAATAAATAAAAGTAAAAAAAAAGAGAAATCCTATGTGTTCTAATGGGATTTTTAACTGAATTAAATGAATATCTAATTTGGGAAGGGGGCTTCTCATGTGTGAAACTTCTCAAAAATTCAAGGAAACTATTTGCTGAGTATTGACTGTTAGGAAAAAGATATGGTACCTGTCACAAGGAAAACCACAATGAATATGATCACAAACTCAGGATACTAAGAGTAATCACTAACACTCCCACCAAAAATACCCACACATGTTTCTTCATGGAACATTCTAAACAAAGTATTTTTCAAACTGAGTATTATTTTCTCTTTTCTCTCATAATGTGCCTTTTCAATTCTATTATAAAATGTACTGAACATATTTTGGTGGAGTGAGGTACAAAATCCCCAAGTTTGTGGTGTAAAGGAAAAAATGAATTTGGCATTCTCTTCAGTCCTTAGAAATAGAGGATTCTCTGCCTGCCTGAAGCTGGAGAACGCTGTTCTTTTGGGAGCCCTCAGTTGGTGGTTAGCAGCAATGATGACATAAAGGAAAATTACATTCTAATGTAGAATTAATTCTGTCTCTTCATCTTGCTCTATGGCACGAAGCTAGGGGCCCACAGAGGATCTAATATCAAAAGGAAGAGGGGAATACCACTAAATGGAGAGATAAAAAGTAATTACCAAGTTTCCTGAATAGTTAGCCTTAAAGAGAGGAGGAAAAAGAGGAAGAGGAAGGGGAGGAAGCAGCAGCTGAATCCTTTGACAGTTTGGCCTTTGGTTTTCCAGTTAATGCCTTGAGGGTTATATCATCACACTGGCTCCAGAAGGCCCTGCTATTGTTTCAGAAAGTGGAAACTGCTGGGCATGGTGGTGCACGCCTTTAATCCCAGCAATTGGGAGGCAGAGGTAGGAGGATCGCCATAAGTTCGAGGTCACCCTGAGACTATATATAGTGAGTTCCAGGTCAGTACCTCGAAAAACCAAAAAAAAAAAAAAAAAAAAAAAAAAAAGGAAGGAAGGAAGGGAGGGAGTAAGGAAGAAAAGAAAAGAAAAAGTGGAAACTAAGACTAAGAAGGGGAAATAGGAAGAAATGGGATGATGGGGATAATGTCTGCTTCCTGAAGAGGGGAGATTTCAGTTTGAAAGTGCAGTTGCCAGAGGTTAATGGCTGTAAAGATCGAAAGACAAATTGGACAAATTTTCAGAGTCTGTGGACAGCGGGTTTCTCGAAGTCATTTCTCATTTTCTTGGAGGATTAACAAAAACGTGTGGATTCAATAACTTTCTTACCACATACGATGGCGCAGTAAAACAAAGTTGTTGCCCAGAGATGTTATTGCTGAAAACTATCACCTGGGGGCAGTCTTGTGACTGTTAAACTTCCTCTGCCTTAACAGTAGATTTTACTTTTTTTTTTTTTTTTTTTTTTTTTCCCTCTTTGGAATCAGTTTCTTTATCTGAGGTTGAAGGGTGCTGGGCTGGGGGAAGAAAAGATGGATGGAAACTTAGGAACTAAGTTTCAAGTGCTTCTCGGCCAGCCAGAAAATTATACCAAAGAGTGTTTAGGAGTTTGCTGAAGTCACAAACGTTGTCCTTTGGGACGTTAAAACGTAAATTTTCCGAAGCCGAGGCCAGCGGGATTGAGAATACAGATAGATACTAAGACGTCTGCAAGGCGGATAGAAAGTCCGCGGTCACAGTTCAGAAGCTCCCGGTCTACCGGGCCCCTTCGCGCTGGGCAAGCCAAACCTGTGGTTCCCAGATCCTTGTAAACCTGGAAAAGAGAGTGAGGTGTAGGCCAGGGAGACGGGATAGCTCCCTTTTCTGGGCCCAAGTGTAGTTGTTGCTACAAGCTCTCCTTGGTTCGCCCGGGGGGTGGGGGGTCCTGAGTATTCTGTCCGGCTGGTCACGAAAGGCCCTTCCTGTCTGGGACGAAAGCTTGGTCCAAGGCCTCTCACCTCGCAGGACCAGGCGAGTAGTTGCCATGCGGTGAGGAATGTTCCGGGGAGATATTGGGCTCACTGACTGCCCCCCCACAACCAGTCAAACTTTTTCCCCCCGTTTTCCGACTTAGCCTTAAGAGCTTCTACGATCTCCATGTACCAGGGGATAAAAATTCGTCAAAAAGGAAGCTGAGTGACCTCTCCCTGGGCACCAGGAGTGCTGAGTGGGGAGCGACCAGGAAGAGTTTGTCTCTTTGTGTACCTGTGTGACCAGGTAGTGCAGCGTGCCAGCGGAAGAGTGTAAAACCTGACGGAACAGCCAAGGTCTTGCTCCCAAAACAGCGATGGAGATTGCAACCAGACTCCCTGGCCTGTGGAGACGTCCTTGAAGCTGCCCCCCACCACTGTCTTCCTCAACAGGCCTACCATGTAAAATGAGGGTGTACCCTCAGAAGTCAGGAAGGGGGAACAAGATCAAGGCTGCTGAGAACTGAGTTCTGAGACCTGCTTTGGCCTCGGACGGCCTTAAGCTGGACAATGTCCCAGACATGGCCTCAGACCCATCCTTCCACTATGTTCGTGTCTACAGGGTGCCAACTGGGCCCTGGGAGACCCGAGTTCCAGCTGCAGGTCCAGGAACTCTCCCTGCTGCACTGACCTGTTTCTTTTGGGTTAGGGGTGTCTTCTAAGAAAGAGAAGGGCAGGGCGATCGCCTTTCAAAATGTCTGTTGGGGAGGGGGGAGTGTGGAACGGAAGGTCAAAGTGGCGTTTTACCTCCTCCAGGAGACAAAGAAGAGAGCAACATTAAAGATAAGCGAGGAGATCGCTCCCTACTTTACCTCAGAGAAGTGCAGACGAGCCGCGCGTGGGAACCTCCGGAACCATCACAGGCCCATGGGGGCTCAGGTAATAGAAGTCTCCTGCGCATGAAATCTCGGAAGCTTTGGTCTGAAGTAGCCAAGGACCCAGCGCAGGACTTTCGTGGGTGGGTCAAGCTTTCTGGAGGTCTAGCCCAACGCTCAGCCGCATAACTTTCGCACTCCCCTGTCCTAGACTTCTCTGTTGCTCTGAGCGGCGCAGACCGCCTGGGACAAAGGCAGCTCGCTCTGCACAAGAATGGCAGAGATGCCGGCGGATAAGCTGGGCGCCCTGTGCTTGGCAAGGTGTGAACGGAGCTGAGCTGCATCGAGGCTCTGCTTCCCAGCGAAAGGGGCAGCAGTTAGTAAGTGCCAAACCGCGAAGTTTGCTGCTAGCGAGGAAAGGCTTGACTCCCTTTTCCATCTGTCCGAGCACACTGGCTGACACCACTGTGGGCCCTGCTGATAAAAGTTGGACCATAGGAAGTAGTACACAGACCGGCTCTGCCTGAGTCATATCTGCAAGCTTAAGTATGAGCCTATTACACCTGTGCAGGTTGAATGATTGTGTGCTTTTAAGTCTGAAGCAATATTCCTAAAGATTAGATGAGAAAACAAGAAAAGGAAAAGGAAAGTCCGTTTACTTCAGAAGTAAAAGGAAAGAAAATGTTTCAACTTGGCAGATCTGGGTAGTTTTCTCCCTTATGCGCTGCTCTAGGGGTTGCTGTATAGAATGGATCATTAAGGAAGTAGGAATGGCTCAGGGAATTTTGCGAAAGAGGGGGCGGAAAGATTGTTAGAGCCACAAGTTGGGATATTTTACACAGAGACATTCCCTCTCCCCCCATAATGCATGACCCACAATCCCCAAGGGATACAGGGAGGAGGGCAAGGATGGTACCAACATGTGTTGTTTACATACACAATCTGTCCATATCTAATTAAAAAAATAAGTAAATGGAAGTTTTTTTTTTTTTTTTTTTTAAGGTGTCTTCAGTTAGCAATGCCACAACCTTCTCATTAGGAGAAATTGTATCTACCTCAGTGCTTGCCTGAAAGGACAAGTTCCAAAGGCATTCAACCTCCACCCTCACCTTTGCCCCCAAGCCGGTAGCTGATTATTATTTTCCACTGTAGTTTGTGGCTGGCTACACTTTGCTTAGCCTGGATAGTATTCATCAATGCCCCTGCCCGGGGAACCTAAATAGTACACTTCAATGTTATTCACCAGCAGATGCCTACACCAAAGCTATTAAGTATTGTCCATTAGTTCTGGGAAGAATATAGCCATTACTTCCCAGCAAGTATGAACTGAGTTTTAGCCACTGTTCCATGGAGCCATAGGTAAGTGGCTCATTTGCTTCTACATTTCCAATATACTTGCTGGCCTGATTTTACACTGATATGATAGGTAAGTTGGCCAGGACATGTGGAAATGACATTTAAAAACCAATAATGGTGTGTCAGCACTCTAGTTGCTGAAACAGAAGGATGAAGTCCAAAACTAAACTCTGGATACGAAGCAGGAACCTATGGAGAAAGGGGGGGGAGGAAGGAAAGAAAGGTGAAAATAAAGCTAAGTGTCTGGTCAAATGCTACAAAACCCAGTAAAAGGAAGAAGGCTAAGCACAACATGGTGGCTATGGTTAACATTTTGTTATTGCTAAAATTGCTGAGAAAGTGTATTTTATGTGTTCATACCACAAAAATAAGTATTGAGATAATGCTGGATAAATCACTGCAATTTAGCCATTGTATGATGTATCCAGGTATACATAATAAACATAATTATTTCATTTCAGTAACTTTAAAGCTGTAATATTTTGAGCCTATTTGCGAATTTTCTAAGTTTGGGAAAACCTCCTCGAGATATTTTTCCAGATATTATTGTTCTCCATGTAAGTGATGTTGCATAGTCATGTGTGTATTCATTTGTACACGTACCTGTATATGCATGTTGAGGAAAAATAAATTTGTGAAAATGATCTTAAATCAGTCTTTTTTCTCATCATTATATGCGTTGAAAAATTTCATTTACTGCGGGATTTATTATTCCCAAATTCCTTAGTTCCCTCCTGGAGATTAGGCTTTAGGGATGGAAAGCATTATTTAACAAGATTTAGGCAGGGCAGTAGTGGCATACACCTTTAATTCAAGCACTAGAGAGGCTCAGGTAGGAGAATCATTGTGAGTTCAAGGCCAGACAGAGAAAGCATAATGAATTAATTCCAGGTCAGCCTGGGCTAGAACAAGACCCTACCTCAGAAAAACAAAAATAAAAATAAATTAAAAGGATAACAGTGGAAGTTGGAACTCAAGATTGTCCTTTTTCTACTTTCACAACTACACAGGAGGAAAAAAATGTAAACTCCTGCCTGCAGATTCATCACCATATCTGGCTGTGACCTGAAGTGCCTGGCAGGTGTGTGTGTCCTCTAGTCTAAGACATACGTCATTCTGACCATTCTGAGCTGAAAATCTCACAAAACTTCCATAAAGGCAGATTGGAGTTTGCTGGCTGTATTTCTATGCACTCACAGAGGATAGCCTAGAAACATTGCTCAGATATTAAGTAATTATTTATTGAGTGAATTATAGATTGAGCTTATTATATACATATTTCTTCTGATCCAAACACTTTAAAAACTGAGTTTGTTCTCTTTCCATCTCTCTCTTTCTATCTTTCACCTCCCTCTTTCTTTTTCTCCCTCAAATAAATAAAGATATATGTTAAAAACAAAGAAGGGCTGGAGATATGGCTTAGTAGTTAAGGCACTTGCCTATAAAGCCAAAGGACCCAGGTTAGAGTCCCTAAGATCCATGTAAGCCAGATGCACAAGGTAGCACATGCTTTTGGAGTTTGCAGTGGCTGGAAGCCCTGGTGCTCCTAATCCTCTCTCTCTCTCTCTCTCTCTTTGCCAATTATTTTATTCATTTATTTGAGAGAGAGAAAAGAGGCAGAGAGAGAGAGAACGGGCACACCAGGGCCTCCAGCCACTGCAAACAAACTCCAGATGCATGCATCCCTTGTGTATCTGGCTTACGTGGGTCCTGGAGAGTCGAACAGGGATTCTTTGGCTTTGCAGGCAAACGCCTTAACCACTAAGCCATTTCTCAAGTGCATTCTCCTAATCTCTTTCTATCTCTTTCTATATATCTGCCTCTTTCTCCTCTCAAATAAATTAATTAAATAAATACTTTTAAAATCTGGGATTGCATATGCACATATTTATGTGACAACTATATACTTGGAATGTAGAGGGACTTCTTATATGTTTGTTTTTGTCTTCTCTGTGTCCCTATTGGGGGCTTGGGTCTTTGCAACCAGTTAATAGTTATTAGACTCCTACCATACCCTGTCTGTCAGTCAATAAAACCAAATGAATTATTTTGTTCATAGTCTCACGTCCCTGAGAGATGACACTCATGTTTGATTTCCTTCATCTGACTTCACTTCACACACACCCTCAACATTCCTACACACACTCTCTAGGAGGTGTACTGCTTGTGTTTCCAAGGCCTGCTGATAACCCTGTAAACTGGATAACTCCAGCCACAGCCAGCATTTTTCAGAGTGGCTGCACTTCTCAGGAAAGTTCAGGATCTTAACTGGGTACAAGATTGCTACTTCCAGAAAAGACAGAAGGCACTATTCCCAAGTCCAGTTGAGATTGGTATGTATTTAATCACAATATGGTGTGGCTTTAAAAAGGCACCTTACAAGGGTCCAGTTGGGTTTTAGAGTTCAGTAGATCTTGCTCCTACCATCCAGTGGACCCTAAGTTCTACTCTCTCTAAGGGAGGTAGAAAGTTGTCCTCTAGAACCCAGCTAAGCCTGTGGCTACCCAGGGAATGCTGATACACTTTTCTTTCATCTTCCCCACATTCCTTCTTAGCTGTTGCTAGAAGGGGAGCAAGCAAACTTCTGCCCCCTCAGTGCAGAATTGGTCTTGAAAGACCCAGTAAAACAGGGATAAAGACTCTTCCCTTTCTCCTGTGCTCATCCCTTCCTAATCTCCTACCCCTTCTCTCTTATCCCTTTGGGAGTCCCCTGCAACTCAGGAAGGACACCATCTCTCAAGGCTTTGTCTTCAGAACAGAAAAAGAATATTTTTAAAGCTCCACTTAAATCCAGAACTGCCAAAGACACAGTGGTGGCTGTTGGAACATCCTGGAATGTTTCAGGCTCCATGCCCTTCCTATATATATGATGCATGCATATATATTATACACACATGCATGTACATGTGTGTATGTGTACTAGCACACCAGGGTGTCTTGCTGCTGCAAACAAACTTCAGAGTCAAGTGCCACTTTACATCTGACTTTATGTGGGTCCTGGGAAATTGTTCCCCAGCCCAAGCAAGTGCCTTTAACTGCTGAAATAAATGAGATGGAGCAATAATCAGCAGATGGCCTAAGAAGTAACATAAAGAACATGCCTCACTTGTTTCTAACCCAAATTGGTACAAGAATACCAAGTTGTGCAGGCCACTGAAGCAGCCCTGAGGTAAGCAAGCACCATTCTCATGGCAGCAGCACCCACGAATGACCGCCCCCCACCCAGGATACTGCATGTGAGAATCTGCACAGGAAGCAAGGGTAACCGAGGGCTATACTCTCCAATAGAGGCCTTGGACTAGGCGCAGGAAACTTATGAGGCTCTATTTCCTCAGGCATGCGCCCCAGGCCATCAGAGGTGAAAGCCCAGAGGGATTTTGTTGCTTAATAAGAATGAGGGTGGTGACAACCCCAAACCTTCCAGAGCAGGGCCTTCAGCAGCCCTCAGCCTCCTGGGGCTACTTTCTGAGTTGCCTTTAAAAACTGAAACCAAAGTCCAACTCAACAGTGTGGAATCAGCTGCGCACTTTACTTGGCCAACCCGATGGGTTCTAAAGCCGCGGGATCGCTAACAGTCACCCGGGGAAAAATTTAAAAATTGAAAATGCTGAGCTTGAGAAGTTGAATTCCTTACACTATCTGGGGTCGTTAATCACCGAGCAGAAACAGCAAGCAGGAAAATTTGAAAGTGTTGGCCTGCGCTAGCAGTGTGCAGGTGGTGGGATTCAAAGGTAGATGTTCACAAGCGTCATATATGCTCTGAGTGGGCGCTCAGGAGCACAATTGTCAGGCTCGGAGAACCAATGGGATTCCCAGGTCTTCACAATTTATAAATGAGGAATGTGCGAGGTTAGTAAATCAGGTCCTCGCTCACTCGCGGCTGCTTCCACGGAAAGGCGGCCAGTTTCTCACCCAAGGTAGTGACAAGGATGGAAGATTCGTGTTCAGAGAATTTCTGATCGTCGATGCAATCCAGCTCTAAGCGTGGGTGGGGTTAAGGGTGGTGTGCGTTGTAGGAAGTCGCTTACCAGGGGAAGATGGATCCTTGAGATTTGCAGGTTGAAGACAAGTATGTGCGTGTTTGTGCAGACCAGGAAGTGTGATGGTTCACCACGGGTGTCCTCTAGGGTAGGGAGTCAAGACAAAAAGAATCGCCTTGAAATGCGTGCAAACCTGGCATTTGGGATGGTTGCTTGGGCAGGGTTTTCCAAGCCAGACACTCTTGACTAGGTCTCTGGGTCTGTTTAGACTCCTTTCCTCCCGAGCGCTGGATGACTTACGTCCACAGTCCTTAGCGCACCATAGGCACTAAGACTCTCTCTGCTGTCCTGGATGGCGGAGGGTTTCTGGTCACACTTAGCAGGTTGGCACCGGGCTGGCCCAGACACGTTCTTCTCCACAACCCAATAGCTGTAGGGACAATTTGTCTAGGGAAGCTCCTCAGACAATGGAAAGTTCCGAGGTTTCCTGGACGTTGCGTTCGAGAGGCGGGGCCGGGACCAGCTGAGGGCGGTTTCTCCAGCCCCATTCCCCCTCCCCTGCCCCCTCAGCCACCGGGCGGCAGAAGGAGGCTCCCAGCCTACTCCTGCCCCTCGGCCGGCCAGACGACCAGCAGCTGCCGCCCGCCACCTCTGCACCTGCCTGGCTGAGGTGAGATGCCTGGCGCGCACTGGCACTATGAGCGCCTGGCCGCTCGGGCTGCCCGGGGTCCTCGACCTCCAGTGACGGGCGGGACAAGGGAGTGCGGCGGCGGGCTGAATGGAGTGGGATCACAAGACTGTAGGTGACCCGCATAAGGGTCCTAACGTTGCCTCCCAGGAACCTACGACCAGTCAACGAAGTTGTAGGGACTTTGGTTTCCTTATTCAGAACCGAGAATGGTAACATCATACCGCACCTCCCTCCCAACAGGGTGACAATTCTCTGGCTGACGGTGCGATCTGGCGTGTGGCTGGGGAGATGCGGAGCCTGGGGAAGGCTAGCAGCAGGAGCTCTTTGGGTTGTCTTAAACTATCCTATTTTTGTAGAAAAGCCTTGGAATTTAAAACATCAGCAGTGGTCACACAGGGACAAATTCGTTCAAGCGCATTGGGGCTGACATTGGGAACTTGGTCTTTCCTGGAAAGACTGCCCCCTTAAGTTGAAGCCTCCTCTTCAGGCTCTTCCTTTGGCGGGCCCTAAAGGTCGCGGGGAGCTGGCTGGGACGTGGCGTCCCCTCGCCACCACCTCCACGCGCCTTGCCCGGAGGTTCCGCAAACAGCGAGAGAAAGAGCCCTCACCCTTTCTTAGCGAAGGCAGGAGACCGGGAGCCGCTCCGGGTCCTGGGCTCGGCCCGTACAGTTTCCTGGTCGCGCGAAGTTGCGGCGCTCAGCGCCGGGCCTCAGTAGGGCGGACCCGGCCCAACCCGAGCCCTGTGCGTGGCCGGAGCCTGCGACCCTGGGACTATGGAAAGCACCCGTGACCAGAGGAAACTCTGGCCTTGTCCATCAGGCCCTCATAGTCGCCCATCTGTCTGGGCCACATAGAAGCAAAAACTTTAAAATGCCTAGAATTGACCCGGGTCGTCCGAAAAACACGGGTTCTAAACTAGGTCTGCTTGACTTCGGGTACAATAACCATTCCGAGTTGACACGGAACCTGCAAACCTAAACCAGCAGGGACTTGCTGACCTTGTGGTTTTTCTGCGATTTATTAGGATATATGGTTAACTCAATGGTTTGCTAAGGCTGGGATCCTTCACCTCACCACGCCCCCACCGTGCACTAACGGCTCCAGTCAGGTGCTAGAAGCACTGTGAGGCCGGGGAAGTGGCTCCAAGAGCCCAGTTCTCGCGCAACGACAGCCTCCTCTGCTGCTACACCGAGTGAGGCTGGAAGGAAAAAAAAAATTAAATACAATGGCCAAAACTTGCTGTTGAGAATACTTTGAAGTTGGGCAACCGTGACTGCGCTACTCTCCCCCTTCCTCCTCCCTGCCCCCCAACTCTTCCAGATGCACCCGAAACCAGCACTTTGATCTCTCAAAGAAAAAAATTATATTTCTTTAATATTTTTGTTTCAAAAATGGCTGGGCCAGAAAAGAAAACTAATGTACTTTGAGCGAGCGCAGAGCTTGCGAAGGAGCAGTCTTCCTGGCCAGGCCTGACCGGTGCAAGCACATCTGTTCACCCAGAGTTGGCAGCACATTCCTCTTCGCCAGGGTTTTTTCTTGTCCCCTGCACCGGTTGGCGGGATTCGCCCCAGGCAGGAAGCTGGGCTTTATTTGTCTTTGACTAAGAAATTCTAGGAAAGAAGGTGTGGAAAGGTGTCTGTATGCGAGGTATGTGTGTGTGTGGGGGTGCTTCAGTTTTGTAGGTGAACTGAAAGAGAGAGAAGAGGGAGAGAGAGAGAGAGAGAGAGAGAGAGAGAGGATCTCTTCCCTTAGAGAGAACTCCAAAACAGGAGGCCTGCACAAAGGCTGCCTTGGGTGAAGGTCCAGAATAATCCAGTTTTCATCCATCTTCCTGGAAACCAAGAGCAGGATTTTGCTGAAATTGGACTGACCTGAAATCTTTCTCAGCACTTTGCCGAATAACGTCAAATTGGATTAAAATTTGGGGGAAAAGTAAAGCACCAAATACCACTAGCTTCCCACCAGCTCCCTCTACCCTCAAGCATGAGCTCTCCTTCTACTAGGTCAACCTGGCCAAACTCCCATCCATCTAGAGCCTATCATTTGTCTCCTAATCCCCTGTGGTAACCTTTAGCCCCTCAGCCCTTCTCTTTATCCCCACTTCTTCATCACATCTGCTTCCTTTTCTTTTTATGTGTGCCCAGGGCACTCATCGGTATCTCATACTTTCCCTTCAGTCTGAATGCAGTGCTATCAAGTCTGTGTGGTGGTGGGCCACTTAGTACTGCCATAGTTCACAAGCGTGTTACAAGACTGTGACCAGACTCCTAGTTCTCTGCATGGACTCATCTCAAAGCCTGTCACACCCTAAACCCTGATGGTGCCCAGCTGCTCTTGGGGCAAATGGGTGACATTAAAGGTACCAATTTTATGCCCAGATGGTGTTTTAACAGTTGAAAGATTGTTCTGGACTCGTTTATCTTTCTTTGCTTTTGTTATATTTTTTTTTCTTCTCTTTTCCTTTCTCTCTTAACTTCCTATGCTTCCCTGGCTTTTATTTTATCAAGTTATTGTCCATCCTAAAAGGCCACAATGTCTATACATTCTTCAAGTTCCACACAGGAAATGACCAGTGAGCCTGCCTACCAGCAGAGCTAGTCTGATAGACCCACAGGGTTGTGATGGGAAGGAGAGCATTGGGCTCCAGGATGCCAAGGGGCCCAGGTCAAGCCCTCCAGGACACACTTTTCTTCTTTTCTCATTTAATGCCCCTCACTCATCTCCATGCCAACAGTCTTTATCAGGAGATATTTGCAAACTCAAGGAAATTTGATGAAAAGAGGTAAACAACAGTTCCTGACAGTAGAAGAGCTGGCTTAGTGGTGAGGTAGGGTGAAAAACATGCATGTGTATGACTGAGGAAATCTCCCTCCAGGGCCAGGGTCAGTCAGCACAAAACTCATTACTGGGGCAACACTGATTTATCTTGACAGGACACTATTTTCATCAGTGTTTGACTGGATTTGCCTTCAAGAGAAGAGAAAAAAAGCCAGCCATGGTGGCATGCACTTTTAATCCCAGCACGTGGGAGGCAGAGGTAGGAGGAGTTCAAGGCCACCTTGAGACTACATAGTGAATTCCAGGTCAGCCTAAGCTAGAGTGAGACCCTACCTCAAAACAAACAAACAAACAAACAAACAAACAAACAAACAAAAGACAAAGAATAAGAGGAGAGAAAAAAATAGCCTAAAAGGAGATGCTGCCAATATTCCACTGAGAAACTCAAAAATGTGGAGAAGGGAAAAGCAGAAGGGAGCTCTTCTTACATTTCACTCTCTTCCTTCTCCTCTGGGTCCTATGGGCAATGGCTGGTTGTGGCTAAGCCCAGGACTGTCCCTGGGACTGGTTTCAATTTGCTAGGCTCCCCAGGCCAGCCTTCTCTGGAAGCTAGGGGTAAGGTTGAAACATAGCTAAACACATCTTCCCCTGCCCCAACTAGAGCAGCCTCACTCTGGAGGCTGGGCTTGCAGTAGTCTTGCAGAGTTATACTATTTGATGGTGGAGACTCCATAGGAAGAGACTTTATCTCTGGCCCAGATGGGTTTCTCAGGGCTAATCAGGCTTCACAGGAGCCCTCCTAGAGAGTCTGAACTCTGTCTTTCCTTCCTTTCTTGCCAAATTAACACCAAAACATAATCATTCTCCTATCCCCCTCTCTCTCATTTTTTTCTTATACATGAGCAAGGACCTAAGGGTCTTTGGGTCTCTTTGGGTCCTCCCTCCCAAGACATCTGATTTCTTACATTTCAGATGCTCAGAAGTAAATCACTGAAACCATCTTACTGTGGAAACACTTTCCATATTTTTCCTTCATTTGCATTTCAAGTGCAGCTGAGTTGTGGGCCTGATGATTAAAATATACAGATGTTTCTCAGCTCAACCTGTGTTTATGTAACATGCCCCAGGAACAGGAAAACTATTGGAAAGCAATTGAGGCCCCACCAAAACTAGTGACATCTTTCTTGAGGCCATGGAGTTAGGGAAGTAGCTCCCAAGCCAAATTAAAACACCTGTTCTTAAGAGGCTTCCTCTCTGAGGGTGCAGTCACAATTCTGGGCATGGCATGTCGACCATAGCAGCCCTGAGATGGACAGTTTCCTCAAACTAAGCTAGAGCCTGCCAACAGTTCCCCCATTGTTTTGTAGTTACTGTTACCAGTGACAAATATGTGTCAAATTTATAGCATAGAGGTTGCTGGTGAGTAGGGTTGGTGGAGTCAAAAAGCCTTCACAGTTAGGTGGCTTTGAGGTTAGAGCCATGTTGCTAAAATGAAGCAGCCTCGTCATGCTGGACACCAGCTCTGAAAGAAGTGGGGTGAACCTCCTGGCATGATCTTACTTGACTTGAGCCCAGCCTCAAACGACTGCCCTGGTTCATTCCAGCATGCAACCTCTGGTATTTGCAGGGTGGTATTCATTCTGTCTAGTAACAACCACATCTCCTATTTAACCTGGTGTTCATAAGGATGCTGCCTCTCTGTTGGGTACTTAGAATGGGACAGATTATATAAGACAATGTCTGCAACTTTGCCTGAGCCTCTTGTAACCACAGATAATCTTGATGTGTTGACTGCATAAATATGCATGCAGGAAGAGAAGCTGGGGGTAGAGGGGTTAAGAATTCTGACTGTGGAATGAGAGAGATTACCTGCACTAAAAGCTGTGAGATCCTTGCCAAGTTACATAACTCCTTTTTACCTCACAGTTTTCCCATGTGTAAAATGCAGCTGGTAATACTAGTTCTTGGCTCATAGAACTTGAAGTGGGTGGAGTGAGTTGGTCCATGTAAAACACTTAGCACAGGACCCAAAAAGCTCAATAAACCTTAACTCTTCATAAGTGGTGCAGACTAGACAGAGGAGATACAGAATGCAGCTCATGGTAAGAGAGGAAGGATGTGGGAATAAACACTTTTTGTCCTTCCCCCTCTGTGCTTTTTCTGGACAGAGAGAGCTGTGGATACACTGGCTTTTGCTCTTTCCTGGATTAGGGTCAAAACTCATTTCTAAAGGTGAAGGAAGTGAAGAGCAGGGATATTGATAACCTTTGTCTCTCAGGCTCCTCAAATCTCCTAGTCTCTTGCTATGGCAGACATCATATGAACTAGAAACATAGATTTGTAGAGTGTTCAATTTGAGGGATGCCTTTATTTACATGGGGTTGTTGTCTATCCCTATAAAGTATGTGGGAAGAATGTGAAGTAAATGATCTTTTTTTCCTGTTTGGGGAAAGATTGATTTTCTCACTTCTGGCAGTCTAGGGTATCTGTGGCCAGAGTGACAAAACCTCATGGGGCAATTTGAGAGCTACTAACTGTGGGATTGTACTACTCAACTCTTCCCCAGTAATAGACCTAGAGTCCTCTGCCAATGTAT
This sequence comes from Orientallactaga sibirica, assembly GCA_036365145.1. Lineage (NCBI taxonomy): Eukaryota > Metazoa > Chordata > Mammalia > Rodentia > Dipodidae > Orientallactaga > Orientallactaga sibirica. The sequence continues at coordinate 1,872,358 of JAEOAD010000025.1, forward strand.
GCCTTTCCATAGACACCTACACATGTGTCTCTGCTCTGAAAGTTGGTCAGGTTATCCAAGAAAAATCTCAACCATTTTGATGGCTTATTTTTCTAGAAAGGGTGGGAGTAACCAGGTTTCCTATGTTAGAAATCTTATTCTGGCAGATATCCATATTGACAAAGATGTCATGCATGTCATATAAGAATTCTGTGTTCCTTTCCACCTCCTTTGGTTTGGGTTTGGGTCCATGAATTTGGGTCAAAAGTAAAGAAAAGCTTCCCATGACCTAAGTCATACTATTACCAGCTTCACTATGCCCCAGCTGAATATAAGACCAAAGCAAGCACAAGTCCAGCCATTCTAGCTACCCTGATGCAAGAAGATCTAGTTACCATGTCCCTCCATGCATTTGCACTTTTTATTGTCCAGTGTGGAGAGCTCTATTCCACTCTTGAATAGTCCTTCACTCTCTAATGGCAGAGGAAGAGGGATTGATCACAGGGACTCTAAAAATCCAAGAGTCAACCTTTGCTAGTGAGAGTCTCTGGGATGAACTCACTCAGCTCCACTGAGGACATTTTGTTCATATGGTCTGTTTTATTGGTGACAACTGAAACCCAAACACTTCTGGCAGGAAAAAAGTCATCATTACATCAAGATTCTAATGTCTCAAATCTAGTGTGTTTAGTTATTCATCCTTATGCTCCGTTAGGTTTTAGTACTAGAAGAACCAGATGTCCTTTTCCCCTCATTCATTTCTAACAGCCTCCTCTCCCAAAGGAACCTGGGGTACCATTTTTTGCTTCCAAGGTTTCTGCAGAATTAGGTTGCAGGGCCTGGTGCTTCTTTGCCACTTCCCCCAATAAGCTTTATACAATTCTTCCTCTACACAAAACAAACCAGCAAAGGGAACTGTTTGGATAGGTACCTGCAAAACTAGCAGGAAGGAGGGAATGAAGTCACCTCCTGGTGATCCTAGAAGATGCAGAAATCCTGGGACCAGAAAGAACCCCAAGATCTGTCTCAGATATTTCTGGCTTCCGGGTTTGGCTTCCTGGCTCCAGGTCTGCAAATTCAAATGAGGAAGGCACTGCACAAATAAGACAGAGCCCTATAGCTCCCGCTTCCATTTGCCCTTGTCCTGACTGCTAGCCCCTGCTAGGATTCTTGGAGCTTTGCTAAAAAAAAGTTGGTCTTTCCTAGGCTCAGAGTGGCTTTCCCAGAGAGCTAGCCCTTGAAATAGTGTTTCTAATTTCCTGCTTTTGTGCGCTGTCTGGCTCCTAGACCTTGACCACGAAGGTAGCTCTATGCAGGTGAAGAAGAGGAGATTATAGGAAATCCAAGTAGGAAGAACCACCAGAACTGAGGTTTGGTTCAAGAGATGCAGCGAACAGAATAATAGACGTTTGAGGCAACTAAATGTGAGTTCAGGATGTTTCTCCATGTACCTGTGTGTCACAGTGTCTGGGTTTTGTTGTCCTTGTGCTCTGATGTTTGATTATATGTGGACTTATATAAGTGTAAATGTGTGTATTACAAGATAGGTAAGCATGATAAGTGCAATGAACTCATACTTACAAGCTTCAACATGTACAACTATACGGTAGTTGCTGATGTACACACGTTTATTATGAGATGTATACTGGTGGCCACAAAATCCCTGACTACGGATGGGTTCCTTAGAGTTGCCAAGCAATTCTGACCTCTGGTGAATGCAAACTGTTACCCTCCAACCTTGCCCAAGAGAATTAAAAGAAAGTCCAGAGGGCTTCCCCCAAACCCCTTGTCTCCTGTGCCAGGTGGGCCGTTTGGTGGCTGTAGTATCCACAGGCAGAATCCGGCTCTCAAAGGGCTCTGCTCAGGATGGAAGTTCCACTGCTTGCGAAGTAGGCTGCAAGCACCAGGGCCGGCGCCCCAAACCATCAGCGCCCAGGGAAGGCGATGGTCGAGCTGCCAAACGCCGAGGGAAAGAGGAGCTGGGCCTGTGGGACAGGATTTCCTTGCCCTTGGCGCGGCCACAACGGGTAGGGCCACACAAGGCTCCCTTTGTGCAGGGGCCTTGCTCCTGCGCAGACCAAATTCAGCCAACAATAGCGCAATGTTGCCGCCCGCCGGGCCAGCCTGGCCACACTGCGGCGGCCAAGGCGAGGAAACCGGGTGGCGCGTTTTTATAGTCACAAATATAAAATCGGGGCTTTCCCCCTTTCGCTCGCCTCTTGCCCCAACGCCGATAGAAAGCAGATAAATTTATGAAGGGCGAGCTAAGAGAATAATTACAGGGTGAAGGCCGTTAAATTTTATTTCCAGTCCCAAAGGCAAGACCTGCGATTTTATTGCAAACATCTGGGAAGGACCGAGAGGTGGGCACGCCGCTGGTTTTAAACAAAAATAGGAGATTCTTATTTTACAAAAACAAGAAAACATCATTATTTTTAAAAACTGTTAGAGCGGTTGGTTGAATCGTCAATGACTAACAACAAGTGCTGCAGCTTTGGTGGGGTGGGGACCAAAACCAACCTCAACCTCTTAACACTGAAGATGTAGGAATGTAGGAAGGTTGTAGGAATGGGCCAGCACTACCCCAGAGACCTGGCGATGGAGCAGGCACCTTTGGGAATCTGTTCCTTCCTGCTGCACTGGAGAGCTCCAGGCCACTTAAGCCTCCTCACTTCATGCCCTTTTGTTGCTTGGGGGACCAGTTTGGAAGCAGAAGTAAAAGGTGGTAATAATTGTTTCATCACATAAAACTTCAGGTCTGTCCAGAGTACCTCCCATGGGTATCTTGCTTGCTCTGCTTAGCTATAAATCATTTGTTCCCTGACCCCACATTCTGAGAAGAGGGAAACTGAGGCCCTGGTGGTCCATTTATTGACCACCTAAGATCACGCAGTTTGGGGCTGAACCAGCCGGATCACTGAATGACACCTTACCTTAGAGTCCCTATGGTTTATTCCCATCCCATAGTCGCCTCATAATGTTTTATACATCCCTTGATGGCCTAACTCATTACAATTCCCCTGCCCCCACAGGGTGTCTTGCCCGCGTGTTTAATGGCAGCTTAAATATGTCCTTCTAGCCAACTATTCTTCATGTTGTTTTCAACTACCCACAACTCCACAATCAAAGCCCACTGGTGGCTCACCTCAGTGCTAAGACACTAGCAATCGTGGAATTAAGGTGGCATTCAGGGTACAGTAATAGGAGGAAAAGCAAGATACATGAGTGATGTGAGAACTCAATTCCTGTGAATGCCTGGAAGATCCAGGGAATTGATTTCTGGGACTGCATGTTTTGGTTTTTGATTCTTGTCCTGATGCTGTCAATTTCTGATTTTGCTTTTGAAATTTCAGTGTGGTCAGTCCCAGTTTTAGGTATGCATTCACTGTGCTGTCTTGCTCTTCCTGGCTTTCCTCCTGCCAAAGTTAGACCTGGGTCTTACGTCCAGATATTACCCTCCTAGTGGCCAGTGACTTCCTGGGTATCTCCTCTGGCTTTCTAGGGTTTCAACACCATGTTTTGTGTTTGTCTTTGCAATTCTGCTGATGCTGGGCTGCAGGGCCTCAGCCTGGCCTCCAGCAATGTAGTTGTCAGTCAGCTTCAGGCTTGAAAAAGATTTGAAGTGAATTCAGTGCTTGTAGGATGTGCCCAGGGCACAAGGTGGAGACTGTGCCTGGGAAGCATGGCAAATGTCTAGGCATTTGCTTCATTCTGGTGATCTATCCATTATTCCTAAAGGCACAAAGAGAAAGAAACAAGGGTAACAAGAGAATGTTTTGAAATTTTTTTCAGTAGTCAATACAAAGAAACTTCACACCTCACCTTCATATTCTTACAGTTAATTCCCCGAACCCATGCCTTATTCCTCACTGACTTATAGTACTCATCCAAGTCACACATAAATGTATTTATTTTTTCACTAGACCTGCCTCCCCTTCAGCACAGTTACATACTAAAGAGTGCATACCTTGGGGGGGGGTATAAATGAGCCCCTATAGAGTCACAGAATTTTAAGGCCATTTCTACCTATGTAGAATCCCTACCTCCTATTTCCATGACTTTTCCAAATCAGCTGTCATGGGCTTGTGTCAGACTGGTGTTAGTGGAATAACCTGTGTGGGAATGGAGAGGATGAGTACAACCTGAAAAAGGATGCAGAACTCTGTGCTTTGGAGTGGAGTACAGATCATGCCCGAAGGCACTGTTCTTCTCTCTTCAAATGTCTCTTGGTTTAGGCCCTATTCCTTGCATATTGGTTGGTGGATAATCAAAAAGTCCTCATTTGGAGAGGGTCCTGAGGTAGACCTAGGGGTTGTGTGTGGCCCATGGTGTATTCATTTCTCAGGCCAAAACAGCCTGGTGAAAGAGTAGAAAGCAAGAGGTTGCTAGCGGGATGGTAGATTTAGGCCATGGGGATGAAGGAAAGAACTGGTCCAGGCAGGAATCTGACAAGAGATCATGAACAAGAACAAGGCCTGAGCTGCTCAGAAAGGTATTTGTAAGGCTTCTGGTCTGCCTTGTTTCCATTTTTTTTTTCTTTGCCTGAACCTCATTGTTGTCATTTTCAGCTCCTGAAAGCAATGCTGAGTGGTGACTGTACCTTGGCAACCAGATTTACTGAATCTACAGGGACAAAAGCAGGAGTGCCCACCTTCCAAGACCCTTGTATTCTCAGATTTGCTTCTTGAGGCCCTCCAAGCCTGAGAAGAAGACTCCAGAAAGGCCCTGGAGGCCAGGTCTGACTAAATCATACCCATTCAATATTTTTCAATTATTCTTTCTGATCTGCTGTGCCACTAGCTTCCTTATGTCCAGGTTTGAACATAATTTAAGGGAAATCCAAAAGTGATATTATTTGCTTCCTTCCAAAGAGTCCTAAGGCATATTCAGTACATAGCCATTGCTAGTGAGCCCAACCTCTTTCAGTTACAAAAGAAGCTGAGACTAGATTTTCTTGAGCCTTTGAGGTAGGGGAATGTGAGGGTTCAGAGGTGTGATAGACCCTCCTTTCTTGTCTCAAGTTGGAGGTCCCATGGTAACTAGCCCATGGGGACATCTCACACACTATGAACTCTATTAATACAAGTTTACTTGTTTATGCCCGACTGTCATGAAGACTTTGCTCAGCCTGCGGAGGAGACTTGCTCTTTATAGCTCTGAGCTAGATCTGTTTGCACCAGGATGGTGGGATAGGAAAATGAAGTTTCTAGGCCTTTGACTGGAAATCCAAGATGCTTTTCCAACTCGACAGGACCAACTTCTCTGCCAGCCTGAGTTTGTTCTGTGTAAGAGTGCATGTGGGGTCTTCTGCTACACGCAACCAGTGGGATATCTTTGTAGATTATGTGGACAATAGGAATGGCCAAGAGTGTTGGATTTTCCTTAAATATCCCCATGACCACACTTCCCTAAATGAACTTTAAAAGGGGGGTGATGGGAAATAATTAAGGAGAAATGAGAGGCTATTGATGTGAAAGGATTTGAAGGGACATTTGAAAAGATTACACTCAGCTATCAATGTTACTAGCTGTCCTCGGTCGGCACTCCCCGCGGATTCTGTGGAATAAATGCCCCGGAATAGGCGAAACGCAGCTCAACAGTCTGCCTCCGAAAGTGCTTGCTTGGTGGGGGCCCAGCCAGTCCCAGGGACAAGAGGGCTCTTTGCTCTCCCGTGCTGGCCTCCTCCTCCACCAGGTAGAGCTGAAAGGAAGAAGCAGTCTTGGGATTTTCAGTTAAGACCTTGGATAGTAACGGGCTGCATTTTTTGTTTGTTTCGTTTTGTCTTAACCAGAGTTGCTTAGAAAACGTTCAAGGGGATCATAGCAGGGACCCGTAGGCAAAATTGGGAAGAACTGGTGGATAGATATGAAAGCACCCCGGGTCAGGAGTGACATGGTCAAAACCGTTTTCTGGCTTTTGAGGGGAGATTAGCATTTTGCTGACATTTTGCTCTGAAGCACCAAAAGTCCAGATCTGCAACTAAAATGACTGGACTCTGTCTATGAGACCCAGTTGAATTGGAACGAAAACATAGGGATTTGGAATTTGCTGGAGTCATACCGGCACAGATCTAATCTCAACTTTCAGTCTTGCAGTCTTTTCACATAGAGTAACCAGGCCACGGGGCACCGGGGACCCAGGGGTTAAAGTTGGCCAGGAGCATCCTGGGGAAGACGAAGATCAGCTTTGGCCCGAGCCTCAGTCTCTCCCTCCCTCTCATTGGCCCATGCTCTCAGGGTTTCTCTTGTTCCCTTCTTGCCATTGGTTGGGGGCTGGCTTTTTCCCCCCTCAGTCTTTTTCTTCCCCCCTCCCTCTCCCACACCCCTCGGACAGGGCACCCGGTTCCTGGGGAAGGGAAGAGTTCAGGGGGAAAAAAAGTTTCCCAGAAGTTTGAACCAGGGGAAGGTCCGCAAGACTGAGAGGGAGAGGGAGGAGGAAGAAAGAGAAAGGAGAGAGAGAGAGAGAGAGAGAGAGAGAGAGAGAGAGAGAGAGAGAGAACACAGAGGAAACAGAAAAATGAAAAAAATGAAGTCCAGTTCACACAGCCTGTGAAGGCCTGCCCGGTGGGTGGGAAGCAGGGCTGGCGCTCATGCGGCTAGCGGGCGGCGTCCGGGGCGCGCGCTGCTAGAGGCTGGAGCTGGGGCACGGGTCCGACGGGCGGCGGCAGGCGGAGAACCGCGAGGGAGGCTAGGGCACCCGCGGAGCCGCGCTCAGCCTCGGCCTCTGCGCCGCGCCGCGCCGCGCTGCCGCTCCGGGCCGGGCGGGAGGGCGGGCGGGCGCTCCGAGCGGGAGGGCGCGGAAGCGAAGGAGAGCGGGGACCGAGGTGTGGGCGGCTAAGATGAGTGAAAGGAGAAGATCGGCAGTCGCCCTGAGCTCGCGAGCACATGCCTTCTCCGTTGAAGCCTTGATCGGCTCCAGTAAAAAGCGGAAACTGCGAGACTGGGAGGAGAAGGGGCTGGACCTGTCCATGGAGGCACTGAGTCCTGCAGGCCCACTCGGAGACACGGAGGACCCGGCCACGCAAGGCCTGGAGCCCCACGTGGGTGAGTTCGTCGGATCTGACCGCGGAGGGGAGAGGGTGGAGCGGGGACGCTGACCGATATCCACGGGTGTGGAAGGAGGCCCTGTCTGCTGTAGCCCTGCAGAGAAGGGTTTCTTTCTCTGGGTGCAAACGCCTGGAGCCTTTCTAAATTTGCCTGAACCAATTTGGGGCTGGCCTGAGCACAGCAGGAGGCCTGCTTTCGTGCACTCCCTTCTCTGGTCCAAGCAGACCAACCCAGTCTGAAGGGCCTCGAGTCTCTGAGTCTGGAGGGCACGATCAAAGGCAAGGGCGAGAGAGACAAGTGGAGTTGGAACTTGTTTCTGATAGTTGGGGAACCTAGTGAGAGATTTCTGTTTCAGTCTTGGGAAATGCTGTTTTTCTCATTTGGCTCCTCTCCCAAGTAAGTTTTTGGTGGTGGAGTGTACTTATATCTCTATTCCGGTGGAAACAAGACTGGATATTAGACCTCTTTATTCTGCACTCTGAGTCACTTCTCAGGGCCCACATCTCTGTATTTGAGTGGTTGGGTGTTTCAATTAATTTGTGTCTCGGATCAATGCATGTTTTACGCATATAATGTGCACAGAACACGTGAAACACAGGGAGGGTGTCTATGTCTGTATTTTAACAGAACCGTAGGAAGGGGAAGAACAGTTTAACGTTTCATAAGAAAGTGCCAAGATTTCAACTGCAAAACAGCCAGGGGGAACAGCTGTTGTCAGACGACGACGCTGGTGCGCATGCACACAAACAACACTCACAGCTTAGTTTAGCGGATTCACAAAATTTCCAACCCAGACTTCTAACATGATACTGGAGGCACCACTGCTGCCCATTCAGGACTGGGCAGTAGACTCGGGCGCTAGAAAGACCATGGCCTGGGCAAGTTCTGGAGCTTGGGGATCCCAGCAGGAAAGCCGGCCAAACCCAAAGAGGGACAGCTGTCGCTTACATTTTCTCTCCAGGCAGTGACAGTTCAATTTCCATGCTCCTGAGGCTAATAATAACACGATTAGTGAGAGACCTGCAGAGACTGGGTTTTAGGAATTCTCCCCGTGTTCTTGTGGCCCGTTCCAGAATTTGGGTTTAGTGCTGGGGAATTATTTTTATTAGTCGATGAAAAGAAAATTAAAAGGAGATTTATTTCGTTCACTCAAGTCTTTCTCTATTTGCACGCGGGGCCAGGCCTCACTGGCTCCAGCGTGGGCAGCCAGGGGAGGGAACCATGGGTAACATGTGGATCTTCTTTTGCCAGACTGTTTCTTCACTTAATTGACCCGTTGTCAGTGTCTCACTAGGACCTTTCTTCAAATACTCAGGGTCTCACTAGGACCTTCCTTCTATAGTCAGTGGAAGTTCTTGCAGGCCTTTGGGCAACTCCCAATTTGGAGGGTTTTATATTTTTTTCTGGACAGTGGGGAAGGAATTTATTTAATTGGGCAAGGCAGACGTCCTGTTGAAGGAGTTTCATTTTCTCTGGGTGCCTGTTGAGAGTTCTGTGTTTGAAAGGGCCCACATTGGGGGGGGTGTCAAAATCAGTGACACAATCACAGTTTTCTCTTACTGCCATTCTTCTTAACTGGAAGAAGAGTAAAGAGCGAAAAGAGGCCATTTCAAGGACATGAACATGGTGAACATTCTTCAAAACTGTTCACTAGCTTCTGCCTGTCTGAGATGGGGGTATACCTATTATACAGCCAAGATTTCAACTGTGCAAAACAGCCAGGGTGTGGACCAGCAGTTGGTCTGCTCCAGTACTTTATCACATGTTTAAAAAGAAAAGGCAAAGGGCATTTGGATTAGAGAAAATGAAATATATTTATGGGAAAGATTCCAGGAAGAAGAAGCCAAACCTGAAAGCACTCTAGGGTTCTGAGGAGTCAGAGTACAGGCTGATCAGATGTAGCGGGACTTTGATGGGGTCTCAAAGTTGGAACCCTGGCTATAGCTTAAGACTTCCTTATGATCTGGATTTAGGATGAGAAAACATCTTCCAGGAAAGGGAGCCATGGCATGGAGATGCTGTGGACTCGAGAGTAAAGCCTTGATGTTTGAACTGTCTGCTCTGGATAAAGCTATAACAGAATTGTTGACCAGAGATGGAGGTAATTGCCTTGTAAGCCTTGCTTTTCTCCTCTAATAATAGAGCCCCAAGGGACACACACATGACCAATTTTAAAGATGGGTGTATGGAGTTGTTCAAGTACCATTCTTTGGGCCTCACAATTCTCACCAGTCTTCTTCCTGTTAGGGCCAAGGGTATTGCTGTGTGGCTCATTTGCCTTAGGCCATAACAACCTAGGTAAAGGCAGAAAACAAACAAACAAAAACTGTCTGTGGCCTGAGAAAGAGTTAAATATTCACACAACACCATCCCAGAGCAACCTTATTAGTTCTCACCATCTTCTCTCAGATTGAGGCCGCTGTTTGCAGGCTGCGCAAGCCTGAAAACCCCAGGATCCTCAGACTACACTAAGCTTAAATTGTAGCTTTAATTCCAAGACGCGGCCTTTTGCTTTTTCCCAGCCCGATTTTCTTTCCGTGTCTGGACAGAGCTGGTCTTAGTAGGTGCCAGAGTACCCGAAGCCTGGGTCGCCAACTTGTAGTGGCAGGGAGCAGCTAGGCCTTCGCGCTGGGCAGCTCATCCGACAGAGGACACCGTGTGTATTTCAAAACTTTCCACCCAGCCCCGAGAGCCACGGATGGGGCTTTGGAGGACGCTTACAAGGTTCCCTCCCACTGGTTCTCTCCCGCTTGAGGATTCTTGGGAGAAGCCGCTGGGCTTCACCTCTCTCCTGCACCCCGCCTCCGGCTGAGCAGCCACGGGGGAAGCTTTCCAGCCCGTCGGCCGAACAGCTGCGGTGGCCGCGGCCATGGAAGTGTATTTCGGGCACGCGGCGGCGCCATCTGCGTTGGACCCCATGTACCCTCCACCCGGTTTCCTGCTGGAATCCTCAGCTGTGCGGCCCAGGCCGGGTCTCCTGCGGAGCGAAATAATTCAAACCCTCACCAGAGGGATTTCTTCCTCCAGAACCCGCAGGCCCGGCCCGGAAGGTGGCCACGCGAGTGGGTGCGGGTGGGCCTGGACAGCACTCACTCATGGACCTCGGCGCGAGCATACAAAACCCAAGAAACCTTGGCCACCTCAAGGTGCTTTCTCCTAAGTCATCTCTGAACTGAGCTCAGTTGGGCACATGAATTAACCTGCCGGTTTATTGCTTGAGATTTTAATCCTGACATTAACATCTTTACCCACTCTCAATAGGATGAAACAGAGGAAGTGACTCTTCATTGACATTTAAGGAAAAGATAAAGAGGGAAGGGTAGGAAGCCGGTGGAGAGAATGTGGTCGGATAGGACCCAAGCAGGAGCCCAGACGGACAGGACTAGACCTCTAGGCTAGGGCACTGAGGTTCAATCTGGAGTGGTGGTCATAGCAAGGAACTCTGGTTCATCCTTGCGGCGTACCACCCCTGACACGTGCGCAGGCGCCCTCGGAGGGGCTCGTGTGCCCTGTTGGAAGTTTGCAAGGCTCCTACCTGTCAAGACAGGTCTGGCCTTCTGAAGAGGCCACCCCTTTGGTAAGCGACCCGTGTGAAGGAGAGAGGAGGTAAGGACTAAATTTGTCAACCATTGGAGAAGATTGTTCACGTAGAGGATGGCTGCTAAGAGTCTTTTTGGAGTGTGAGTCAGGCAGTGGCTAAAGTAGATGCCCTCTTTAATGCTGGAGGCTGACACTGTGTTGTCTCATCACATAGACTTTCTATGTAAAATCCGGGTTCTTGGAGGAGCTAGTAAGAAGTAATTATAACTCAGTCCACTTCAAATGGAGAGGAAAGGAGTGTGCTTTGGCTATGCCTTAGAGGTCACCCCCACAGGCTCAGGAAAGCCACTCACAGGTCTCACAACAGTAGCCTCTTCATCACCCACTCAGCACCTCTGCAACCTTTTCTTGCGGGAGCGCAAACTCAGCAAGCAACATGGGCTTTCCTTGGCACACGGTCTGCTGCCCCGCCCTAATCAACTATTATGATTCAACATTTTATTAGCAGATACCCGCTTTGAGTTTACAGATCTTATAGAGGAAATGCCCGGAAACAACACTCCTTGGAGTAACTCATGGGTACGCAGGGAGAAGGAATTAAATTTCTTGGAGTAGAATTCTGACAAATTATATTGACACAGATTCCTTGACATTTCCTTGAGACTCCCATATACTTCTATCATATACTTCTTCAAATGCTGTATTTTAATTATGAAAGAAAATTAATTTAAAATATCGTTAAAACATGCAGCATGTGTGGACTAAAGAATGTGTTGAAGTACCTAACCCAAGGGCCAAAGCTAAAAACACTAGTGACTCGTGTTCCCTAAGATTTTGAGTATTTTCTTTGCATTTGGACATGAGTTTTAAGGAAACACGTCCCTCATCATTAATCCTACATATCAAACCACAAGGCTAGTAAGGCTAATACATTTTGGTTCAGAAGTTCTAAAAGTTGTGGCCATTCAAGCTTCTCTTAGGGCATTTGTTGCTCTGATTACAAAGTGGAATGTTCCATCCAGATCCACTTTAGTGGGACTACTGACAAAAATATGGTAAAGTAAGAGAAGAATTTTGAGATCTGGATTGTGGACTATACTACAACTTTGTCTCTTATGCTTTATGGGAAACCATTTATTTTTAAAATCTGTGCGTGAATTCCTTCTCAAGTTGGTTTTAGACTTAAAAAAGCAAAAAGCAAAGCTGACCTGTGCAAATTCCATAGGGATAACCAGCTGACAAGAACGTCACTTTCCTTTCTCCTTTCTGGAAAGGCAGAAGTCGATCTGATGATTATTCTGGAAGCATAGCTGGCTATTTCTTATTCTCAAAAGACTACATAGTTCAATACGTACTGTATAAGCCGTTCTCACACCCAAGGCTTAAGTTTTGACCTTTCGGGATACTTTTCACAAGAAAAGAAGGGGAAGCAGGGAACTGATGAATGTGGAATTTCCCCCCACTCCCCCCCCATCCTTGTGGTTCATTTTTGCTCCACTTTCCTGGTTTCTAGCAACCCTGGAATTTTATACGTGCACAATTGAGATAGGGGGGTCTGCACTGGGAAAAGCAGTTAGCAAATTTATAAATCAGGGTCTGTTTACACTTCTTTGGGGAAGGATAATCGTTAGTTAATTTAAGTGAGGCCCTTGTTCTAAGTGTCAAGGTGGAAAATGAGAATTGGTAGGGTGGGCCCTGCTGTGAAATGGGAAGAGGTGGGGGAATTTAAGCAACTGGGGAAGACTAATCAGCATTTATTTAGCACCATTAAATGGTTTCACTTAGAGGCAGGATATTTTCCTGAGCAAAAACTGGTAAGAGCTTTGATACAAGTAAAAACAGCCCTTTGATCACTACTTTTGATTCTGTATTAAAACAAAACAAAACAAAAAACAAAACTAGTGTCTAGTTTTGTCCTTTAAAGATAAGGATATACAAATGAGTGTTAATATACAAATTTATGCATGTGACCAGTATACCATCTCAAGAATGCTGTATCTACAGGGAAACACAAAACACTAGATCAGAATGGGATAAGACAGTATTTCTGGAACAAGAAGTGTGTGTGTGTGTGTGTGTGTGTGTGTGTGTGTGTGTCCACTTTAACAAATAAAATATGGGAAGGCAAAAATGTTGTCACCTTTGGTAGAATTTGAAAATTCTAGATTTGAAACTTCTATTTACTATGTGTTTTTATTTAAATTTTAGGCCAAGTGATTTTGACTCAATTCTAACAGCAATACTAGAAAACAGGACTATTCAGATGTTATAAAGGCATCACTAATAACAATAACAAGGGATAGTGCAAACTTTTCTCACTGAATTAGGCATTTAATTTTGTGAATGGCAATCTTTTGGATGGACGGAATAATGCTGTTAATCCTGAAGAATAATATCATTTTTGTTTCAAATAGGAAGAGAAGGGAATGCTTAAGAGAAAACTGGATAATAATTACGGCTTACAAAACGAAGGCAAGAAACATTGTGAACTCGAGTAATTAATTACTAATACAGAAAATACATGTAAAACATCCCCTATATGTCTTCTAATTTTTACGATATAGTTGCTAAAGCTCAAATTAAATGTTTTGCAAAAACGTGCCATACATTTTATAGGAAACAAACAAAACGACCACTCAGTGCATTTCATGTGAGTTGCCTTTGAAAGGAGGTCCAGTCTGCGAGTTCCAGCCCTTCTTACAGCGTCGCAGGCTTCTTTCGGGCCGCAGTTAGTCGGCTTTCTCCGCACGCGTCCAAACCACTCCAGCCGACGCCTCGCCGCCTGCCGACGGGATCGCTCCCCGGACAGGGCGGCTCGCGTGACCTTCACGAGTGAGTGGTGGGCCGAGCCCGGGAGACGCTCGGATCCGCCCGCGCCTCCGGCTCCGCTTCGCCCCGCCCCGCCTCTCCCCGCCGGCTCCCCGCACCCACCTGGCCGGCCGCGGGCCTGGGCTGCGGGCGCCCGCGCTGCGGCCGAGCCTTTGAACCCCGGGAGTGGATCCCCGGGGATGATCGTGCTCCTTGTCGTTGTAATTACATCCTGGAGAAGCGGAGGGCTTGGGATAACGGGGGAGGCTTTGGGGGAGCAATCAGACCCCCAAAACAAATAAGAAAACAAACGGAACCCGGGGATCTTACACCTCGCGCCTGGGGCGATCTGGGTTTTGCTTTCATCAGGCTGAACAAATTTCCGAGGAATCAAACCTACTTCAAACATTAGCAATTAGGAACCAAGAATCTCTCGGCCTGCAGAACTTTTAATCCCTAACCATTTCCAAATGGGTAATTCTGGGGCCAGTAAATATTGCAGCCAGTATGTTTAAAAGAAAGAAAATCGTCCTGCTGGTTCGGCTGCCCTAGATGGTCCTTCGGCAGAGGAGAGCTACCCACCTCGTTCTTCCATCCCCGCGTTGCCCGCCCGCGGGACAGAGGGACCCAGAGAGGACGGTTCTTCACTTGCTTCCTGGGGCTCAAGAGCAGAGAAGTAATTATTTTCTTAAAGTAGAACCTACTTAACTTTTGAAAGTAGGCTGAAAAGTGACTACTAGTCACGGAAAATTACTAACTTCAGTAAAGAAATGACTAAATTCAGTAAGACGTCCGCAGGAAGGGATCTCCCAGGAGCTCAGCCTTACTGGCCTAGGAAGTACTGGCCCAGGCGCATCCTGCTCTTCTGAAGTCCGAGAGTCTGAGTGTCTTATCCATTCTTATTCGGACCAACTAATTTTTACAGAGGGAACGGGTTCATTTATGGACACAGCAGTGTTTTCTCAGAATAAAACAGTTTTCTTAATCTGGAAGCTTAATTAATAATTTCCTTCCTCCCTCCTTCCCTCCTTCCCTCCCTCCCTCCCTCCCTTTCTCCCTCCTTTTCTCTCTCCCTCCTCCCTCCTTCCTTCCTTCCTTCCTTCCTTCCTTCCTTCCTTCCTTCCTTCCTTTCTTCTTTTCTTTTCTTTTCTTTTCTTTTCTTTTCTTTTCTTTTCTTTTCTTTTCTTTTCTTTTCTTTTCTTTTCTTTCTTTTCTTTTTTTTGTACTGCACAACCCAGGCAGAGCTATATGCATCAAGGCAGTATTTAGAAAAAAAGGGGTTAGTTTGAAAATCAAAGGTATAGAGAAGCTTGTCACAGGAATACTGTGGAATTAAAACTTTTCAGAAACCTTATTTGCTTTTTCTGGCTATGAGTTCTCACAACAACGTCACTACAAAGCTTTCACTAGACTTCCATACTCTATGTCATGTTCATTCTGTGCTATGTCCAGGAGCTATAGGTAGGAAGAGGGTGGGATTCACATGATTAGGAAGCCTAAATTCTAGAGCTAGCTTTACTATTAATGTTGGAACCAGGATATAAAAACAGACATATTGATGTTGAAAAATGTTTTAAAATATTTTATATCGTCCCAAGAGACCTCAGTTTCTAGTTTGGGCAATGAGAGAGATAAACTCAAGTGAAACCTGAAGGCCTTTTGTCTGTGAGAGTCTATAGACCAGTTACATTTTAAAAATACTAACGTTTTTCTTCTACAGCACCTAGGCCATCATTTGATCCATTCCTTATATTGTTGGAATGAGAGGAATTTCCTTGCAGTTGTAGAACAAAATGATAATGACAACTCAAGGCCCCAAAATACATTTTTAGAGTTAAAATTAAGAGCTTTTATAAAGCTCTTGAAAAAATTTTTATTAATATCACACGTTTAGAAGACCTTTGTGTTTGATGTAACTTGTTGTTAACTGTGAGAATAATGCCTCAAATGGTGTATGGCATTAACCAATTGAAGGAAATACAAGTGACTCATACATTTGACCATTTTCTGTGTCTTTCACAGAAATAACCAGAAAACCACGTATTTGAAAAAAAAAAGATTGAGAAAAGTCACTTGATCATTGGTAAATTGAACTGGTGTGCCAAGAAACAATCCCTTGTCCCTCCCCCACCCATTACTATTTGAGCCCCATGGAAAGCACTAGTAACTATTTTCCATGTCTAGCTTGCTAAGCTGAGATCTTGATCTGGCAAAGATGTGAGAATGCTAAAAGGATGACTTAGTAACAGGCAAAACGCTTGTCAACAAGATAGATCAGAAGACAGCTTAGCATTCAAGACCTCTATTCATAGCAGCTGAACTTGAGGGCAGGGTCAGAGGCAAAACTAGGCCCAGCACACACTAGGAGGCTTTCTCATATTTCTTTCTTATGAGGCTGTGTTTCCTCACACTGCTGTACCTTAGCGATGACTCCTAACCCTCATTTAATGACCTTATTTTGCACAGACCCTGTGTAGATTACTATAATCATGGAGTATGTGGATTTACTAGCTGTTCTCTTACTAATACTCTATAAACTGCTGTGGGGCAGGAACATTGTTTCATTTTTGTTTATTTAGAGCATAGGATAAGTGGCACTTAGTAAATAATAAAAAATATAATTATAATCATAGCATAATAAAACAATAAAAATAACATTCATTCAACACGTACTGTGTCAGCCATTGTACTAAGCTTATATACCATATATACAAGCATACCCATATATGCACACTTACATGTATGTATTCTAATTAATTATATATCAAAACATTTTGAGAGAGTTACTCTTATATTATTATTATTTCTGTTTGGTAGAATGACTATATAGTAGAACAGGTCAGATTCCTGTGGTTACACTTTTTTCTGAAACGTCTAGTTGTATGACCTTGAGAAACTTAATCTTTTTTAACCTTACTTTTTGCATCTATGAAATAGAAATAATGTGCTCATGAAATGCTTGATATTAGGATCAGATGAGATAGTGCAATACAGTAAGAAAGGATTTAGCACAGTGTCTGGCTTCCTCTCAGTTGAATTAATGGTGATCACTTTGGATAAGAAATTGCTACAAGTTGTGATCTATAAGCAGGTAATAATTTTCCTTTCCCCCTTCTTTTAAATATATATATTTGCCAGGAGGAGAGGACAAATTCTAGACACATGTACCACTTTGTGTGTATTACTTTATATGGATACTGGCAAAACCTAGACCAGAAGGCTTTGAAAGCAAGCATCTTTAACTACTGAGCCATCTCTCCATACCACCCCACTTTCCCCACACTTTTGCTTTAAGTGGAATGTTTGGGATGCATAGTGGGATTCTCAGTGTTTATGGCCTATGGTTAGAAACAGTACAGAATTTGAGTATGTGTGGCTAATGAAGTTAAGTAGAACTGAGAGCTGTTGCTACTCAAGATTCCATGGAGACAAGGGGCCAGAACTCAAGTAAGCCTTTGAGGGAGGAAAGAAGGGAGGCAGGGAGGAAAGGAAGTTCTTCAAGGAGGGAGATCTGTGTCTGGTTTAAGGTAGAACAAGGCAAGGGGCAGAAAGAGAGGCTGGGGTAATGCAGATTTCCCAGCTCCCCAACATTTCTACTCTGAGAGGACAGTCAGGCTTGTTTGGAACAGCACATGCAGGGTTTCCTTCTGGTTAGTTTTTAGAGCCCAGAAGTCCTGAAAAGGTCAGCCTTTTCCAGATAGGAAATAGGAAGACCTCCTCTTCTTTTGTAAAGCTATATTCTGATGGAACTCCAGGATTATGGGCAAAATTAGTCAGTTTTCCAATTAGTTGAGGCTGTGTGGTTAATTAAATTAAAAGATGAGAGAGAGAGAAGAAAAATAATTTAATGGAAAAGCTGAATAGGTGAAGGTGATGGAAGGAGAGCTTAGGAAATCTTTTTAGAGAAGCAGCAGGGGCCCCAGTTCATATTAGAGCCATATCTGTCTGCGTAGTCTTCTTCCTTCTAACAAACACAAGCCTGGAGTTACCCATTTGCTACTTTTAAAAATATTGCTACATCCTAGATCTTTATATTTTTATATTTTTATATTATTTACTGTATTTTATTTATATACTAGATCTTTATATTATTTCTTTGAGAAGAAGAGTGAAGGGACCCCTTTTTGAGTGTCATTTAGGCACCCTAGAGACTCTCAGGCCCTGCTTCTGAAGGAAGGGGAGCTGTTCTTTCCTGCTGTAGGCCAGATCTCAATCTTCTAAGCAGACTCTTTGTTTCTATTTGATCTTTTAAAAAATATTTTTATTTATTTATTTGAGAGAGAGAGAGAGAGAGAGAGAGAGAAACAGAATCGTGCTCCAGGACCTCTAGCCACTGCCAATGGACTCCAGATGCATGTGCCACCTTGTGCATATTATGCAGGCCCTGGAGAATTGAACTGGGTAATTCAGTTTTGCAGACAAGTGCCTTAACCACTGAGAAATCTCTCCATCCCTCTATTTTATTGTAAGACAGATGTCCCTACACTTTTCCCACCTAAAGGGCAGCATCTTAGCTCAGTGTGTCCACCATGTATCTAACAAAAGCTTCATGGACTGAGGGTACACTATAGCACACACTGTGTTGGTGGTTTATTCACATCCTCTCATTACATTCATCCACTAGTCTTCAGAGAAGGTAATTGTTTCCTCATTTTGCAGGACATGAAATGAGGATTAACAGATTAAGTATCGTACTTACAATTATACAGTTCCAGTTCACTTTAAGTAACTCAGCCAGAATTTGAATAGTCTTGTACAGCTCCTGAGCTAGTGTCACTAACCCCTACTCTACGTTGCCTCCACTGCAAATTAGTTTTAAGTGCTATGCCCCCAAAAGAAATTATTAAATTATAAATATGTTTCTGGGTCTCTGCCCTTTTTGCTTTTTAAAATTACCCCTTCTCTAATGTTAAATGACTTTAGCCACACCTATTAATAGAGGGTTCACAGCAGTGTTGGGTTGAGTGTCTAAGGCATAGTCGTTGGAATGGGACATGTGAAGCTTTCCTGATATGTCCTGTTTTTCTTTGACTTTAATACACAGAAATCTCAAGTCTGAAGGGTGGCAGCTAAAGCCTACTCATTTTTTTTTTTTTTTTGAGAGAGACAGAGAGGGAGAGGAAGACAGATAGAGATGGGCTTGCCAGCAGCTTCTCAGCTGCTACCAACGAAATCCAGATGTGTGCGCCCCCTTGTGGTCAAGTGTGGCATTGCGCCCTTTCGTCACTTTGCATCTGGCTAAATGTCGGACCTGGAGATTGGAACCATTGGAGATTGGAACCAGCATTCTTAGGCTTAGGAGGCAGGCGCCTTAACCACTAAGCCATCTCTCCAGCCCGCCTACTCATTTTTAAATCCCCTTCTGCAGCGAAATTCAGGGGATTCTAACCACTCTGTTTTACTCATTCCATCTCCATTCACAATGGATGGAATCTTATTGGTAATTGATTCAAAATGGAGCAGCTTAGAAACATATCAGTTGCAGTGAAGGGCAATTCCTGCATTTCTAAATACTACTGATTTTTTTTCAAACTCAGCAATCACAGCTGAAATCCCTTTGCCATGGATTGAATTTATGAAGGAAGAGATTCTGATTTCCACAGTGGCTTCTTTTTAATGCTCAAGGATTAGGAAACTGCCTTGAGGACCCACTGTAAGAACACTCACTCTTAGAGTCATGGCTTTAGCTTTAGCCTCTCAGTGACTGCTCTGTTAATGTTTCTATTAACAGCTCTGTTTAGAGCACTCTTGTTTGGTATGGAATCCACTGTTTGCAGCAATCTGTCATTCTAATAAATGCTTACATTCATGCTTCATTTCTTTTTACTGCTATGAGCGGATGCAATGGCAGCAGTGAGTTGTGGGGAATTTAATCATGTTTCTTTTCTTTTCTTTTTCCTTTTGTCCACCTGTTCAATGTCTTTCCATCACATTCCCTCTCACTCCAATTATCTGTTCTCTCTTAGGAAGTCTGATGTCTCCAGCAGGGATTTGGAGAAAATCCACTCCAGTTTACCCCTCTGATTTCCATGTGTAGATTTCTTTTCCCATTAATATATGCCTTGGCTATTTAATTGTATAGCCTCATATATTCCTGTCGATTGCCCTGAATAATAGAAAAGTAGCTTTTACAAGCCCAACACAGATGATGTAAAGTCCTTCTCTGCTTTATAGCTGTGTTTTCTGTCATTTCCAGCTCCAGTCCATGCGGCAACTGATTGATGAGGTTTGGTATGCAATTGCAGGCACAGAAGCATATGAAGCCATTGGCCCATTTCCTTTCCCAAGGAATTAGAAACAAACTCTTGAAATGTAGAGTGTGTCCAACGATGAGAAGGATACTGCAGTTGTCATTTGTTACTGGATTCCTTCTATGAGATATGTTTAATTACAAATGTAGATTTTGCAAGATATCAGCCCAGTGTTGGCCTTGTCATTTTCCTTTCAGCATTCACAGCACTGGCTGCATGACCAACATTAATCCTGGGGCATTAGATTCCATCTGGTGCAACTGTTCATTATGCAGATTGGACTGTTACATCACAGATTTAAGGCATCTCTGTGATATTCTGACTGGGTGGTAGGTACTACAAAAGGCTAGAGGCATTTCCTATAGGAATAGGCCAATCTGGTTGCTGTAGGGAAACAAATATAAACCAAGCCTGGAGTGTGTGTGAATGTGCATGTATGTGTGCATGTGTGTATGTGTGCATGTGTGTGTGGGCTGAGGTGATGAGGGGTGTTATGGAGATCTGAGTGTAACACTTCCCAGCCTGTGTGGGTGAATTGGTTCCGGATGTTAACATTTTTTTCCTTGGGGCTTGACTACATTCTTCTTTTTCTTTGCCTGTTTTTCTGCGCAAATTGTTAGGCCTCCACAGCTGTGTGGCTCATTACTAGTGAGTATTGAGAATGAAATATCTGCAAGGGCAAATTTTGGGCATGTGTATAGGAACAGATTTTTGAGGGGCTTTCACTCAGATTTGTGTCTAGATTTTGAAGTCTTTTTTATTACCATTCTAGCACTATGGCACATTGGAGCTTCTGTTGGGAGATGAGTTTGAAATGTTCTCAAAAGCAGACAGCTCTTCATACATACCCTAGAAGCAGAAAACACTGGCTGGTATGGGAAACCAAGACAAAAGGCATGCCATGGTGAAGGGAATGGCTTGGCCACCACCCTGTGGGACTACTAAGTGGTGGTACAACTTTTAGGAGGTGGAGCCTAATTGGAGGAAGTTAGGTCTTTGGGGCCTGAACTTGGAGGGTCTTTGCTGTTTCCTTTCTCTCTCTACTCTGTGGTCACTGTGAGATATCCAGCTTTGCTTTGTTATGCCTTCACTGATACCATGTGTTGCTTCACCATAGGCCCAGAAACAATTGAGCCAGGTGACCAAGAACTTTGAGCCAACATAACTTCTTTTAAATTGATTGCCTAGACATTTTGTCAGAGTGACATAAAATTAACACAAATGTCAGGGAGACAGCACTGCATAGCAGAAAAATAAGCCGGGGGGGTGTCACAGGGATCTGACTTGAACCTAATTCTAGTTGTGTGGTTTTGGACAAGTGACTTAGTCACTCTTTGCATCACTTATGTACATGTAAAATGAGAGTAGTAATACCTACTACAGGGTTGTTGTGAGAATTAAGTGAGGTGTCAAGTGGTTAGCATGTGCCTGGATCATAGAAAGTGCTCAAAATAACCACTTTAAAAATATTTTATTTTTTTATTTGAGAGAAAGAGGCAGATACACAGAGAGAATGGGCATTCCAGGGCCTCTAGCCACTGCAAACCAACTCCCAGACACATGCACCACTTTGTGCATCTGGCTTATGGGGGTACTGGGTTATCAAACCTGAGTCCTTAGGCTTCACAGGCAAGTGCCCTAACCATTAAGGCATCTCTCCTATTCTTGTTCCCAGTTATACTGTTGGCGAATGAGAAAACTTGGGAGACTGTTTAGTGTCTGCATATGAAATCATTTAGAGAAAATTGGACACTACCCTCCTCACTTTATCTGCAATGCTGCCCTGCTCATAGTCCAGCCTGCCTCCTGGGACATGTCACTTTCATGGAAGTACTCCTGCATCTGCTTCTCTTTGTAGCACATGTCCTTTGCTGTGACAACAGAAGTATTTATGAAGAAAGTTTAAAGTATAAAGCTGGATAACTAGCTCCCTTCCTTCCTTCCTTCCTTCCTTCCTTCCTTCCTTCCTTCCTTCCTTCCTTCCTTCCTTCCTCCTTCCTTCCTTTCTTTCTTTCTTTTTTCTTTTTTTGGTTTTTTGAGATAAGGTCAGGCACCCTAGCTCAGGCTGATCTGGAATTCACTATGTAGTCGCCGGGCAGCCTCAAACTCACAGCGACCCTCCTACCTCTGCCTTCCAAGTTGCTGGGATTAAAGGTGCGCACCACCACACCAGGCTTTTTTTTTTTTTTTTTTTTTTTGAGGTAGGGTCTCACTCTAGCCTGGGCTGATCTGGAATTATTCTCAGGTTGGTCTTGAACTCACAGTGATCTCCTACCACAGCCTCCCAAGTGCTGGGATTAAAAGTGTGTGTCACCATGCCTGACCAGTTTATCCAATTTTCAAGTCACATCTTAAGCACCAATGAGACAGTAAAAGGACAATTGATATAAATTGACTGACATGACGTCCAAACCAAATGTATAATAGGTTCAGAAGATTACACATGCCTGTACAGGGCTCACATATGCCAGTATTACCATAGTGGGTGAGAGTTCTTGGATGCTATCAACTTTATCTTCACTTGAGTCTGCTATAGGGAGATCCTCTTTTAGAGAATCTGCAATGATTTCCTTTTTGCTTTATATCAGAATGCTAATGTGATTTAATAGTGACCAGTGATCCAAGGTAGGTAATATGTAGTTCTCAAAAGGGTAACTAAGATCAAACAAATATCGGTACCCCCTTTTGACTGTAGAAAGTTCCTTTTTTGAGAATATCTTCACCAAGTTATCTGATTAGATAATTTCTGAGCAAGGCATCATCTTATTATATATGAAGTCTTTGTTTTCATTTAATTTTTTAGGCTGCACATTAGACTGGTATTAACTTTAGACTCTTAGACAGTTGATGCCTATACTCAGGGAGATAGTGGCTTTGGTGGTCTCTGATCTGTGGTCATCTTTGTGCTCATGTAAATACATACACACACTCAGTGCTTTCCCCCTAAGCTTTTCTACATTGTATAACTGGTCATAGTGATCATAGGAGAAGGAGTAAAATAGAAGCCTATAAAAGTTAATATTTTATAGCACTCAGGTGATTAACACAGGAGGATCATGAGTTTGAGTCCAGCTTGGGCTATGATGTGAGATACTATCTAAAAAAAGTGAAAATAAATCAAACAACCCCAGCTCAAAATTTATATTTTGTACCTTATTTTGACATTTAACACATTTTGCTCTGAATTATAAGTTTTTGGAAGGTATACTTATTTTACAAGTCCCGTCTTGACTAGAGAACCTTGGAGAACACTGTCTTACTCATTCACTGACCATTCCTTGGGTGGAATCAGTACTTGTCAAACTTTGGTGATGGGTTTGGTAACCAATATGGCCACTAAGGATGGCTTGGTTTTGAGATGGTCCTGGAGGCCCAGCATGTGATATCTGACAGTCTAGGCATGATCTTAGACGCATTAGTTGTTTTCTCTGTACTTTGTAGTCTCTATCTGTACTGAGCATGAAAACATTGGATTTAAGTAAGAAGAGAAAGTTAATTATACTCTTACCAAGACATTTTAAAAAATTTATTATTGACAACTTCTATACTTACAGACAAAAACCCATGATATTTCCCTTTCCTTCCCTCCCCATTCCCCTTCAGAACTCCATTCTCTATAATATCCCCCCCCTCCCTCCCTCCATTAGTCTCTCTTTTAATTTGATGTCATCATCTTTTTCTCCTATTATGAGGGTCTTGCAAAGGTACTGCTAGGCACTGCAAGGTCATGGATATTGAGGCCAATTTCTGTCTGGACAATTGCATTGTAAGGAGTCATACCCTTCCTTTGGCTCTTACATTCTTTCTGCCCCCTCTTCCACAATGGACCCTGAGCCTTGGAGGATGTGACAGAGATGTTTCAGTGCTGGACACTCCTCTGTCCCTTCTTCTCAGCACTATGTTGCCTTTTGGGTCATCCCAGTGGTCATCACCATCTGAAAAGAGAAGCTTCTCTAACCAGAAGTGAGAATAGCATTAACATGTGAATATTAACATTAAGTGTAGTGCTTTCAGGGCAGTTTGGTGGGAATAATATTTACATTTAGCCAGACAAGAGCAGACTTTATGCCCCTAAGGCTCATGACCTCCCCTACCATAGACTTTATTTTTTTATTTTTATTTTTTTGTTTTTCAATGTAGGGTCTCACTGTAGCCCAGGCTGACCTGGAATTCACTCTGTATTCTCAGGGTGGCCTCGAACTCATGGTGATCCTCCCACCTCTGCCTCCCGAGTGCTGGGATTAAAGGCGTGTGCCACCACACCCGGCTCTTGCCATAGACTTTTGATTAGTTTTTTCAGTACCAGGTTTGTATTCCCTCCCTTAGAGAGGGCCTTCAGTCCAATTAGGGAGCAGTTTGTTTCCCCAAGAGCAGACATGCCACTATTGCATCCATTTGGTCATTGGGCCTGTCTGGCCAAACTGGAGTTTTCCAGTGTCCACTGTTATCACCACTGATGACTTCTGACTCCCATACGGCTGCATGCAATGCAGCTTTCTTCAGCTTTCAGTTGGCTGGTCTACAGAGAGAACCAGCTTGCTTTCTCAGTGACCTTGCCTCTCAGGCAAGAGTTGTCTTCAGCAATAGGGTCTTACCATCTGTTTCTCAAGGGAAATCAAGGGCCTTGGCAGTAGCCACCAAGACATTTTTTTAATTATTAATTTTTTTTATTGACACCTTCTATACCTACATACAAAAAACATATGATACCTCCCTCCCCTCCCCCATTCCACTTTAGAACACCAATCTCCATCATATCCCCTCCCTCTCTCCATTAGTCTTTCTTTTAATTTGATGTCATCATCTTTTTCTTCTATTTTGAGGGTCTTGCAAAGGTATTGCTAGGCACTGCAAGGTCATGGATATCGAGGCCAATTTCTGTCTGGACAGTTGCATCGTAAGAAGTCATACCCTTCCTTTGGCTCTTCCATTCTATCTGCCCCCACTTCCTCAATGGTCCCTGAGCCTTGGAGGGTGTGACAGAGGTGTTTCAGTGCTGGGCACTCCTCTATCCCTTCTTCTCAGCACTATGTTGCCTTTTGGGTCATCCCAGTGGTCATCGTCATCTGAAAAGAGAAGCTTCTCTAACCAGAAGTGAGAGTAGCATTAATATGTGAACATGAACATTAAGTGTCGTGCCCTCAAGGCAGCTTGGTGGGAATAATATATACATTTAGCCAGACAAGAGCAGGCTTTATACCCGTAAGGCTCATGACCTCCCCTGCCATAGACTTTTGCTTAGGTTTTTCAGTACCAGGCATGTATTCCCTCCCATAGAGAGGGCCTTCAGTCCAATTATGGAGCAGTTGGTTACCTCAAGAGTAGACATGCCACTATTGCACCCATTCAGTCATTGGGCCTGTATGGCCAGACTTGAATTTTCAGTGTCCACTGTTTTCACTGCTGATGACTTCTGTTTTTCATATGGTTGCATGCAGTGCAGCTTTTTCCAGCTTTCAGTTGGTTGGTCTACAGGGAGAAGGTTTTCTGCTCAGCACCAGCTTGCTTTCTCAGTGATCTTGCCTCTCAGGCAAAAGATGTCTTCAGCAAAGACATTTTTTCTAGATAGAAATTATTGAGTGATCTCTGCATAGTAATACTAATTAGAGGTATGATATATTTATGGGAGTATCTTTATCCCATCATTCCTTTATAGGTTTCCGATTGTATATCCATAGCAATTTCTGTTATCTGTTCACCAGTGGGGAAAAAGAAATGGAATTAGAAGAATTTTGAAAAATTCTAGTGTTAAATAAATAAAATTCCAATTGTTAAATGCAACAAATATCTCCAAATGAAAGATAGATTTCATATTTGTTTGAGTAAGCAGAGTTGGGTTAAGCTCAAGCATGACAGAAATTATTTTGGCTTTTTCTTCCATGAGTAGTAGAGAATATGTGAGTGAACTGACAGGAGGCCCCCGCTTGGGACACAGCCTCATGATGGGGAGAAGGCAGGTTATTAGAAGAAAAAGAATACACCCACTTCCAAAACAACAAGAATAAAGATAACATAATTTCTGGGCCAATCAGAGGGCCAAGAGACGTAAGGCAGCTCTGTGAAAATGCATCTCACAGATGGCTCTGTTGTGAAGGGCCAGGGACAGAGATAGATAGAGTGCCAGACAGTTTTTGGTCCCATTACATATAAACGACTTAGAATTGTTCTGGATCTGACTCAGATGACCAAGGAGGCAAATGATCTCACTATGCTATTTCTACCTGTCCTTTATGTCTTCTAATCTGCTTTCTCTCTGTTTGAAACTGGATCTTGCTATAGAAGATGATAAAGGTCCACATTTGATTTGTTTGAGTTCTCAGCTTCTATGTCCACATTGGCAGTAAATGACTGAGGCTGACCCAATGTCACTGTGAGTTTTGTAGAGCTAGTGGCTTTCACCCATTGCCATATTTTAAGCCTTTAGAGTAGAGATAGCCTGTGATAACTGGATCATGAAGCTTCCAAAGTGTTGATTGAGACAGAGCTGGGGCAGTTCATGTATTGAGCTTCAAATAGGGAAAAAGATTTTCTCTGCATTCCATTTATAAACAATCAGAATTATTGAGTCTATTTTTCTCTGGTTGAACTTTTAAAATTCTGAGTAAAAAAGATACTTCTAGATGCATGTCCTTCATGGTTAATATCTAACAGACTCTAGAAATGGTTACGTGTCTTAGTAACTTTGTGTATTCTACCATACTTGTCTGGACTCTTTTCAGGAAATAACTATGACCCAGGAACTCAGCATCTAGGAGAGAAGCATATGGCAACTCCCCAAGGTCTACTTGAGGGCCATGAAAGATTCCATTTACAAGTGGTGAACAGTATAACACATCAGATGCTGAAGCACATTATGAGGCACAAAACTTACAATGACACTGGGTCAGGCCCAGTCATTTACTGCTGATGTGGACATGGAAGCTGAGAACTCAAACAAATCCTTAATGATTTGAAAGTCCATATTTTTTGGCATCTTGACACACAGCTAAATTTTAGGCTTCCCTTCAGGTCTATCATAAAAGTCAAAGTCATCATCCATGGAAAGTAACCGCACATCACTGTCTTGAAGTTATCACATAGATTGAACTCTCATCCCTCTTGTGTTTCAACAAATTTGTGATCTCTACTGAGTACAGGAGATGAGATGAACTAGAACTACAGGATTTAGGAAGAAGTTTATCGTTGAACTCCATGAAGTACAAGTAACGAGTAATTTGTCCAGGATGCTGATGTTGGAGGAGATACTCAGGGGAAAGGTGGCTCTGTCTACTATACCACTTGCATTTCATAATTTGCAAGAGGATTTCTCTTTAAGCAGGTCTTGTTAATAGCCTATGATAGATAATGTATTGACTATAATGTTAGAGCTGTTGTATTTTAGGTAAATCTAAAAATTAACTTCCTACTTCCAAATACATTTATTATACACAAAAAAGTAAAAAAATAAACAACAACAACCCAAAAACCTTTATGTGCTTAGTACTCAAGGTGGAGTTTGAAACCTGAGAGGAATCTGGGAAAACAGAAAATCCCTTTTTACTTGATTGGGTGCCTTGCTACAGATGGCAACCCAACATCATGGACATTTCATTAGCTGGTGAGTGTGGCACTAATGCCTTGGTTTGGGAGGCCCAACAGGAACTGCAAGGCCCTCAAAGTAGTTTTCATTCTGAGACCTTCATCCAGCAACATCAGCAAAACAGCCTTTTAATCTGTGAGTGCACAGTATCTTCTGCACCACCTCTTCTGATATTGTGGTAGTCTGTAAATATACTTGCATTGTATTTTCATTGGTGGGACTTATAGTTAGGCCATTGCTATAGCTCACTTTTTGAAATTTCTTGATGTGAATTTTCACCAATCATTTACAGAATTATGGAAGATAAATTTATTTTTCTTGCACAAGGAGTGTTCGTGGTTTTCTGGTGTGATGTTCTAGAGTGAAATGCTATACTGGACAAAAATTTCCATTGATAAAATGAGGACAAATGCTTAGCCAGATTTTCTTATATCAAATTTGCTGAAAGTAAATTGTATTTTTCTTTTAAAAATATTTATTTATTCATTTGAGAGAGAGAGAGAGAAAGAGAGAGAAAGAGAAAGTGGGCTTGTCAGTGCCTCCAGCCACTGGAAACGAACTCCAGATGCATGTGCTACCTTGTGCATCTGGCTTACATGGTATTGGGGAATTGAACTTGGACCTTTGGGCTTTTCAAGCAAGTGCCTTAACTGCTAAGCCATCTCTGTAGCCCAAATTGTATTTTTCTATAGTGAGTTGGGTGTTTTAGTTCAGGCTTCAAAACTTTTATGTATGTATACTTGATTTGATTTTTACCTCCTGTTTTGTCAGTCTCCCAGAATCTATGTATTTCTGCTTGAAGTTAAAAAATGTCCAATTTCAGGGAATTTCATATATAAAAATGATTTATTTTTCTTTTATTTATTCATGAGAGAGAGAGAGAGAGAGAGAGAGAGAGAGAAAGAATATGAGAATTGGCACTCCAGGGCCTCCAACCACTACAAATGAACTCCAGATGCATGCACTACCTTGTGCATCTGGCTTACTTGGGCACTAGGGAATTGAACTTGGGTCCCTACCTGCTAAGCCATATCTCCAGCCCTGAAAACGCTTTATTGATGTCAGTTTCTAACTATAATAGCACACAGTTATAGCCAAGGAAAATTCCCTGATTCCATTTTTAGAGTAGAATATTAAAACCTTCCGTGAAGGAAATGTTAGACACCAACTAGGAGAAGGAACTTGCAATGTGGATAAATCATTTCCACTCTCTGAGAATGAGGGAGAATGCAGCCTGATAATGCACTATCCTTTAGAGGTGTAGGAACTAGATAGCTTAACCTGACAGAGATACACTGTAGTTATTATTATCATCACTCAGTTAATTCCAATATTTTCTATGAAATTTTCTGGATATTATAATACTAAAGATCTCCCATAACCCCACCATCCACCTTCAATCCCATCTATATTTATTATTATTATTAACATCAAATTTTGTATGGATACATCATGTGTTGGTACCCTATTTTCCCTCATTCCTGCCCCCATTCTGCTGGGGACCCTCCTCAGTGGGGTTGCAGGTATTCCCAATGGGATTGTGGGTTATGCGTTGTACAAGCAGCAGTCAATTATTTTTGCGGGGGAGGGAATGCCTCTGGGCATCATGTCTTAACCTGTGGCTCTTTCTATCCCCTCTTCTGCAAAATCTCCTGAGCCTTGGTGGATGAGTTTAAGACCTATCTATATTTTTGTCATGTGTTTTTTTTGTCTCACTTCTTACAGCTTGGACATTTTAAAGCAAATATTAGTTATATCATTTCACTAAGTACTTGAGTACATCAGTAGCTTCCTAGCAAAATACAGTATCATCATTGCATACAACACAATTAATACTATTTTTTTCATATCATCTTAGCTCATACTCACATCTCCTTGATATGTTCAGAAACTTCCAAGTACTTATTAACATCAACTCTTCTTTTCTGATCTGCTAACACAGTTCTTTTAAGGACATCACAGACCCCATAAATGTTTGAGTTTGTTTCATCATTTAATAGACCTAAACACTTTGTTACCCCACCCACAAATACTCTTTCTCTGGGATTTAAATGGGGTGGAAGGGTTGATGTTTATGTTGATATTGTTGGGCAGCTCAGTTTTGGAAGCAACTGTTGAATACCACTATCTTTTTCTTAGAATGCCTGGGAACAAAGGGACTGGAAAATGCCTATTTGGTTAGAGGATTCCAAATTTTATAGCTATGGTTAACAGTTCTATCAACACCCAAACCAATGTTATAGCTGAGAACAAGCATTCGTATAGCAAGGTCAGAAACTTGCTTTTTTAAAATTTGTGGCATTTGAAATAATGTAGGGCAGTAAGTAATATCTGATTCAAGGATTCCTAGGCAAGTTAGACTTATAATATTTTCCTGGCCATGGCAAATACCAGGCTATTTTACACAGGTTACAAGAAATTATACTCCTTCAGAGTTTTAGCATTGACAAAAGAATATCATTCTAGACTTGAATTAGGTTAGAATTAAATTTAACTTTATGAAGGTTAATGCAAGGAATTCTGCCTAATATTTGCAACTTTTAAGAAATTTAGCTAACTTTAATACCAAATTGAATAAAATAAAAGTTTAAAAGTGAAACATTTAATTAATCTATTTTATCAGCATTACTTTCACTATTTTGTCACATTGTTTTGATGATTATATCTTTTCTTTTTCTCTTTCACTGGATGAACTTGATTTCATGACAAGTGGGTCAGCTCTTGTTTAATGGACTGCATCTTTGTTGATTAGGCACTGAAAGCATAAAATCTGAGCTTGGTAGTGGTGAACACATTCTTTAAAAATCATCTTGATAGATAGAAATATTGGATGATACTATTGCTGCTTAAAGGTCATGTCTATAAGTTTTATACAGTTTTCCAACCACTGTGAAATCTGAAATAACCACCAATTATTGAATTGTTTTGGACCCTCAGTTTTGAAATTATTCAATTAGATGCTTGACTAAATTGACACAATACCAAGCACACATGTTGATTAGTATCCAGTTATAAGAAATTAACTACTAATAACTTGCATATTCCTCAACAAATAAATGTGCAGGGAGGTGAGCAATTGCATTTGTCTATGTGGCTTGATGTTTGGTGGGATGTGTGTGAAGGTGAAGGTGATGCTTCTTCAAAAAGCATCACCTTGCCAATTCTTTTTTTCCTTTATGGCAGATCACTTTACCTGTAATACAATACTATAGCAATGTTACCAGGACATAAATATTTGCTTACAGATTTGCTTTACATATTTCCTACACATCAGGAATTTACATTCTTTTATTTATTTTCTTTTTGACGATTTCATGCATGTATATAATTTTTTGTATATATTTATCCTTCATTTTATTCTCTTATCATCTTCCTATTCCTGCTAATTCCCTTCTTCTCTATTATTTCCCCTCTACTTTCATATATTAATATCTTTGTGTCCCACTGAGTTTAATTAGGGTTACTTGTATGGACATGTTGGGGGAGGGGGTATTAACTGGAGCAACTTATCAGTGGCTGCATTACTGATAAGTATGAACGAGTCTATTTTCTTGTCTGTGTATCTTTAATCTTCATATCACTCTTGGCTTGCAATGAATTCCCAGTGAATGTGTATGGCACTAAACAAATCAATCACATATATATACTGGTTTTTCTAGGTAGGGTCTCACTGTAGCCCAGGCTGACCTGGAATTCATTCACTCTGTATTCTCAGGGTGGCTTCAAACTCATGGAGATCCTCCTACCTTTGCCTCCCGAATGCTGGGATTAAAGGCATGTGCCACCATGCCCTGCTTCAAATCAATCATATTTGAGGGATGTTTCTGCTGAATTACCATAGTAACTTTTGATTGATCCAATTGACTAGGCAATTCAGACAAATTGTTGGCTTTCCACCAAAAATGACCACTTGTGTAATACAGCTCACATTTCTCATTTGTGTAGGAGTTTATTTTCTCAAAAAACTGTCTGTCTCAGGGTTGAAAATCACATTAGTAATTACTTTTAAAATCCATAAAAATAAAGTTACTTGTTATCTTTGACATGAGGAAACAAATGAAGACAACTTGTCCAAGGTCATAGTCAGATATAAGCAGAACTCTGGATTAGACACATTGCTTACCTGTTAAGACCTCAAGCTTCAGGATGCCCTCCTTTCCTTACCCTGGTCTTTGGTGGGAGGTTAAAGAATACTGTTTTGTGTTCTGAGGCCTTCTGAAGTGCTGTGGGGTTTCTCTTAGTTCTACAGCCATTTTGTTCAGAGCTGGGCCTGCCAGGATGCAGTGGTGATGTGGAGAGCTTTTGTCAATCTTTGCAAGGAGCCAATTTTCTGAGCCTGAAATGTTGGTGTGTATGTTTCTCTGACTTTTAGTAGTCCCAGGAGCACCTTCTGTGCTGCATGACATTATGTGTCTTCTTCTGGGATGAGCCTCTAGTGGCCTCCACCCTTGCAGAACCACTGTCTAGGTGGCATATGTATTCATAGAATTTTTCTGAAAGACCAAATTGGAGCCTCAAGCTACAAGAAGAGTTCCATGTTTCCTTATTCTTGAAGTACTGGTACCATACCTGTACTTTAGATGACCAAATTGGCCACCTACCTCTGCCTCCCAAGTACTGGGATTAAAGACATGCACCACTACACCCAGCTGGAAGTTTCCATTCTAAAATAGGTTGTGATAATTGGTATTTATTTCTGCTTTAACTTATATATCCAAAGTGCAGATAATTTGTACATATGAAAATTTCAATCAGCCTGAAAGAATACTCAGTGAAAAACACAACCTGAAAAATAATCTCCCACCCTAAATCTTTTAATTTATCATTCCAGAATAACTACTACTTCCAATTTCTTTTTAATTATTCCAGACATATGTATATGAGTCATTATATAAATGGTGTATATAAGTTATAGTATAAACATGCACACACACACACACACACACACACACACACGCCTTTAAGAAGAAAACACAAATTGTAGCATGACACGTGTAGAACTTTGGACTTCATGGTGTTAGCTTTGAGTTGTTATATTAGAAATTGTTAAATAGCCATATTTGTAGGTCTTTCTTTTCCCATGTTTTATGTCATATCCTATAAATCTATAATGCTTTTTTTTTTCTTTTGGTGTTTTGAGTTAGGGTCTCACTCTATCTCAGGCTGGCCTGGAACTCACAGTGATCCTCCTATCTCTGCCTTCTGAGTGCTGGGATTAAAGGTGTGTGCCACCATACCTGCCTTATAATATCTTTAAAAAATAATTGTATTTATTTATTTGCAAGTAGAGAGACAGAAAAAAAGAATGAGAATGGGTACACCATGGCCTAGTGCCCCTGCAAATGAAACCCAGAAACATGCTCCACTTTGTGCATCTGGCTTTATGTGGGTAATGAGCAATCAAACACAGGCCTTCAGGCTTTGCAAGTAAGCACCTTTAACTACTCTTTAGCCCCTCTAATATCTTTTATCAAATTTATTTTAATGAGTATTAGGGTGCTTTCAGTCATTTACTTCTTTAAATAAAGTGCCATTATTATGTTTGGGCACTCTTGTGGTAGCATTTATGGAATAAATTCTAGAGGTACAGTTGAAGTTATGCCATTTAAAATTATCCCAAAAATAGGATGTTCAATTTCTTCTTTTACCTCTATAATAGCATATTTCTTATTCAATAACAATATGTTGTAAGATGTTTACATCTTTGCTAGTTAATACCCTTGTCTTTCAACAATGCTTGCAATTTAATTTTATCATTATTTTTCTTCAGTTTTTCCATGTTTTCCAGGTGTAGAGTTTAAGTTTATAGATCTTTGGGAAATTTCTTCTTTCCTTTAAACAGGCACAGGCTTTTGTCCCTGCTCTTCCATTTATTACCAGTCATGACTTAACTCATACCTTTAGGGTCCTGGGGTACAAATCTCCATTGCTAGAGGCTGTCAAGGTGTTGAGTCAGTAAGAAATGGCACTAACCTTTTCTTATTAGCAAGGAAGGGAATAAAAGGCATGTCACTCAAGAGGTTTTGGGTGCAACTTTGGTTCAATTATCTTCAGATGTTTAAAATCAAGTCTGTTTCCAGACCATTTCAAAGAATGGCAGAGCAGCCTGCTGAAAGAATGGCAGGACAGCCTGCTGAGATCTGCGTGAAATGAACACCCTGTTACAACTAATTAGTGTTACTCTTGGGGGTGAGAGGAAATATATGAAGGGTGTTTATCCCTTCCTGTAGTTGGAAAGAATTGGAACTGCTGGAAAAGCCTTGAGGGGAATCCAGACAATGACTCTAACTGGCTGTTGCCCCCCTACTCCAAAGAATACTGTGAGAGGTTATGAGCCATGCTGTGTCTTTGACCCCAGTGCTTAAGCTTCCTTTGAGCTGTGCACATGTGCATCAGCTTGTTTTTATGAGGCCTGAGATAAGCAGTCCATTCAATTAAATTCAGCAACTATTTTATGGATAAATAGTATGCAGATGAGTAAGAATTAGTTCTCATTTTAAGTGTTTTTAAAATTTAGACATAAAAGATAACTGAATCTGAAGCTGCTGAAAGTTTTTGGGGAGGACAGTGGTCTAAGATCTTAGGATGGGTTTGAGGTGTGAATGTTTCCTAATAGCTCTGAAAACGTGAGCAGTTTGCTTCACTTCTTATAATCTTAATTTCCCTATCTATGATGATTTCTTCTAAGAATTGTGTAAGTTTATTACAGTTAGTGATTGATTAATACTAGTAAGTATCATGTGATCAAGCAGTTCTTTAGGAAAATTCATATAACAGTAATGAATAATATGCTGAAGCATGGAACTGAGGAAGGATAAGAAATGGAGAGGTCAGAGTTTAGGCCTATTGATACTGACAAACCCTGAAGTTTTAGATGCTGAATATTTGTACATTTACTTCTTGTTCATAGATTCAGTTATCACTTTCTGTACTTAGTGGACAAGCATTTTGGGTGCAGCAGGATGATCCATAGTATCTGGAGCCTTTGTAGGGGTGGCTCAATTATGTCTGTTATCTAATTATGTCTGTTATCTCAGGGTTTGATGGTACTCTGTTCTCTCAACTTCTCAAGTTGCTAACTTGGGCTTCCCTGGGCATGCCAGTTAAACTTACCTTTCTGAGCAGGAGTACATTCAAAGTTTCATTATTCCTTTCTTTGAAAAGTTTTTAACAAATATTTTATTATTTTATTTATGACAGAGAGGTTGAGAATAGACACACCATGGCCTCTAGCCACTGTAAATGAACTCCAGATGCATGCACCACCTTGTGCATCTGGCTTATGTGGGTTGTGGGGAATTAAACCTGGGTACTTAGGTTTCACAGACGAGTGCCTTAACCTCTAAGCTATCTCCCTAGCCCTCATTATTCCTTTCTTTTATTAAGTAGAAATGTTGCATGGATACATCATGTGTTGATACCATGATTTTCCTCCTCGCTGCCCCCACTCCACTGGGGGTCCTCCTTAGTGAGATTGCTGGAGTTGTAGGTTGTGAGTTGTGAGAGAAGCAGTCAGTCATTGTGGGAGGGGGGGCAATGCCTCTGGATATTCTCTCCCACCCTGTGGCTCTTACATTATTTCCACCTCCTATTCCACAAACTTCCTTGAGCCTTGATGGGTGTGTCTACTTTATTGTTGAGCTCTCAGTAGCTTCTGGATTTCTGCTTTGGTGCGTTTTGCATATCCATAGTATCTGTCTCCATCACCCTGGCACAGGTTGTCTGTTTCACCATGGAAGCAGCATTCTTGCTCATTTCACCAATTCCTCTTTGGTTTCACTTGGGCCCTAGATATTGTGTGAGGAGTGGTTCATCTGCTGTCAGAGAGTCAACTGCTTATTCTTGTCTGGATAGATTTTGGTTATCTTCGATTCTCATTGCTTTTTGAAAAAGGAAAACAGATTGTCCAATGGAAAATGAGTTTAGGATAAGTTAAAGAGGATAAGCATTATTAGTTTAGAGAGATTTTGATGGGTGTAGCCTCTCTTTTGGCCAAAGACAAATGGGAGCTGCTCATTGGAGACCATGATCTTTGGTCTCCATAGCATTCTGACTCAGTTCCCAGTTCCAGCAATGGGATGCTTTCCACTGAGAGGATATCTTAGCCAACCAGAGAGCCATTGGTTACCCACCTAGGATGGGTGCCACTATTGCACAGGTGTGTACATCTTGTCAGGCTGGTTCCTTACATATAGCAGTGTCCCCGGCTTGCTTGCAGTGTTGTTTATTTTCCCCTGGTAACTTTTAATGGAAGCCTTACTCTTAAATTCTGCTTTTGATATCACTCCTCCCAATCATGTAAGAACCATTCCTAAATTGTTATGGTTGACATGATTGTCAGTGCTTATAAGTTTATATTTCTCCAAAGTTTGTTCCTGGCATCAATATTAGGGATTCCCATTGAAACAGGAATGGGTATTGTGCCTCTACTTCACAGAAGGGTAGAGAGAAACATCTTAAATCTCAGAGGTTGTATTTTGTGGAAATATGAAAATTTCAGTTGAGCATTTAGCTTAGCCCTTTCTAAGAGCCCCTTGGGGTGATGTACCTGTTTTCTTCTCTTGTCCATCTAGATGATTTTGAAGCCCTTGGAAAATAGTACCATTGCTGTTTAAATATATGGGAAGGGTTGTTTGGTGCTTCTGGACACAGAGATGAATAGTTACCTGACTCAGTTGAAGGGGAATGATTATAATTAGCTTTATCTGAACTGACATTATGCCACCATTTCATGTGCAAGACATTTAAGGATGTTTCCATATTTTTTTGAAAAAAAAATGATGTTAATTTTTATTCATCTGAAACTGGAAAAAAAATCAAGCTTCAAATTATAAGCCAAATTTCTTAGTAGTGGTCAGTAGTAATTGACATTTACACAATCTTGTTTAAGGTTCTATAAACAATGGCTATATATAACATTGTCATCAAAAGAGAAAGAAAAATTGGTAAAATTAAGATTTAATGTATTTTTAATGTTATTCTCTTATAGTCCTTCTATAAAATCAGAGTTGACCATAACTGAAAATGTTCTCACCTAAACATCACATCTTGAACTTCAGGAGGACCATAGCCATTACCTTCTGCTTCAACATGGTTACCATAGACTGTCTTTAGTGTAGGAGTGAGTCTTATTTCAGTGTTTAAAGTATACATTCCTTGAGAACAGGGATTGAGTTTTAATCATCCTTACACTCCCCCTCTCAAAAATTAGCAAGGAGTTCAATATGGCAAGTTGTGGAGAGATGTTCACAGAAGTGACTCAGCTTATGGTGGGAAAGAACTAAGTTCTATCTCATCTCTGCCAGTTGGACAAATCACTTTTCTTCCTTATGCCTCCTTACTTTCCCTGTAAAATAAGGGGATCTATGAGGCATGGTCCCACTGCTATCCCATAGGGACTTACTGATGCTTTCATGACCCCACAATGAATACCATAACCCCACTGAGTAATTGGTAATGGGAGCAGGGGCAAGTGGATGAAAGAGTATAACCTGATATATAAAAGTCAACAACAAAAAAGATAATGCTAGAACATTTTTAGGACATTGAAACTATTCTGGATAAATCTGTCTTGGTGGGCATAAGCTTTTGACACTTGTAAAAACCCTTGGGCTGTCCAGCACCAAGAGTGAACTCTACTGTAATCTCTGGACCCTAGATGATAACCATGTACCACTGTGGAAGCAAGTAGACCCTGATGGTGCTGGATATTATGGGAGAGAATATCCATGAGTCAGGGTGGGGAGTACCTGGGATTCTCATAATTTCTGCTATTGTTTGTAAAAAAAAAAACTGCAAAAAATAAATATTTTAACAATAAAATATAAGGGCACCTAGTGAGGTAAAACTCTGTGTCCTTTTTAGGACTTAGGCAAGTTTTTGCTTTGGAGGCTCAGAAATTTAATTTCTAAGTAGTAATTGGGACATTTTTCTGAGTCCTACCTTTCTCCCATGCTCTTTGACTAGTGATCTTTTGCCTCAGGGAAGAGGGCAGCCAACTACTACTATGCAGACACTGAGACCATTGCAGCCAAACAGTACCCCTGTTTCAATGGAGAGAATGAATCACACTTTTATCATAATAGGAGCTCCTTTTTTCATTCAACAAACAGGGTTCGAGATTCCAGGAGGTATAAGGATGAATAAATATAGTCTCTGCTCTTAAGAAAACAATACATCAGATAAATATAATATAAGGCAATGGTCAGGGACAGAAGCCTGGGTTGGGAAGGGGGAGCAGAAAGTCATGTTTTGCCTCGTGATTCTACCATGTTTCCTTACATTAGGGGTAGAGGAAGGAAAACCAGGTAACTGCCCCTCTCCTGCTATCCCCTTAACCCAGGGAAACTGCCATCCTCTTTCTCTTCTCTCCAACCTTTCCTGCTACTGCTGCTCGCAGATCTCTGGCTGTGGCCTCACAGTGTCGATGACAACAGAAGACTTGCTCCTCTCACACACCAAGAGGATGGGTTGGGTAAAGGCCAGATGAGTAAACTGCCCTTCAAATCACTGCGGTGTTAACCAGACCTCAGTTACTGTTCTCCTTCTTCCCTTCAAAGCAGCAAGCAGCAAACATTCTGGGTGATTGAGTCAGAATGACCACTTGTCCCGATTTCTTCATACCCTCTTAACTTCAGGACACAGAGCACCAGTCCTGAGGGAAACTGCCAGCTAGGCTCATTCAATAGCCTGCTTGGGAGGCTGTGTCATCTCCTATAAATTACAACCTTGTGCTCTCTGCCTGGCAGGCTTTCCTAACAGCCCTTCTCCTCCTTCTTTATGGTGGCTTTTTGGTCATCAAACTGTGTTGTGCAAATTTTGGCACTTGTTGGGACTGGCTCCCCTTTCAGGGTCCTGGGAAGCTGACAACTATCAACATGGAAACTTCAAGAAAGTGGGACACTTAGCCTGGTCACCCGTCAGTCTCCTCAAAAGTTAGAGGGTAGAGCTGGTGGCCTGGATGGAGGGAAGCACAGTGAAGCTCTAAAGGTGTCTACAGGTCTGGTTTTCATACACCACATGCCAGGTGTATGTACAAACAGGAGAAATTAGCATCTAGCTTCAGTTTCAATCCTTGTATTTAAAAATATTTTATTTATTTATTTGAGGGAGATAAGAGAGAGAGGGAAGGAGGGAGGGAGGGAGGGAGGGAGGGAGGAAGGAAGGAAGGAAGGAAGAAAGAAAGAAAGAAAGAAAGAAAGAAAGAGAAAGAAAGATAGAGGTGGATAGAGAGAGAATGGGTACACCAGGGCCTTCAGCCACTGCAAATGAACTCCAGATGCATGCACCACCTTGTGGGTACTGGATAATTAATTGATCCTGGGTCCTTAGGCATTGCAGGCAAGTGCCTTAACTGCTAAGCAATCTCTCCAGCCCCACAATCTTGGTGTTTTTAGATGTTGACTTTTTTGAAGGTATTTGTCCTTATTCTGGTTTTGCAGTCAGATTTCATCTCTTTTCTTATTCAGTCTCTGGTTAGCTGTCAATACACACAGAATCAAGTTCATTCACTGTTTAATAGCAATGAATTGGGGAGCTGAAGGATGACTGACATTGTTCTGGAAAATAAAACTCTATATATTTCTAGTATTCTGAGTGTTAAGGTAATTTTAAGAGATGGATAAACACAGTAGTAATGAAACAGATGTTGCCCAGGGTAACTTCAGGGAGGGCTTGGCGAGGATGGTGTAATTTTTTTTTTTTTCCAGCTACAGAGAATGGAGTCCCTACAGTGCTGACAGAGGTCAGGTACTGGAAACGTCACGAAGCATCATCTCTCCATCACCAGCCTGAGACACCTTGTCCATTTCATATTTAGATGCAGAAGCCCTGGATACCTGGCAGAACACAGCTTTCTGCATTCCAAGGGAGAGCTGACACTCTTTTGCAGATGTCTATAAATACATACTCTTATTTGCCTGAAAGCTTTCTGGCATAGCAGCATGCATCTTGCACAGCCCAGCACTGAATTGGGAGGATGTAGAGTAAGGTAATGTGGGAAGCAGCTAGCATAGATCCTGGTATGGAGGAAACACTTAATTTCTGACCTTCCTCTTTCTCTTCCATATCTCCATTTCTTTTCTCTCTCCTAAAAGAACATGCATTTAATATCTCTATTATCTACTTA
Organism: Orientallactaga sibirica; assembly: GCA_036365145.1. NCBI lineage: Eukaryota > Metazoa > Chordata > Mammalia > Rodentia > Dipodidae > Orientallactaga > Orientallactaga sibirica. Next base: position 1,911,688 of record JAEOAD010000025.1, read on the forward strand.
CCTACCTACCTGTCTATCTACCTATCTGTCTATCTGTCTATCATCTATCTATTTATCTACCAATCATCTATCTAATAGAAAATGTTATACTATTTGATGGCTCAGATATTTTCTCTCCAAGTTCCAGAGACTTCCTATGACTAGTATTTATAATACTGGAACAGTATGTATGGTGTTCTACCAATCCATTACCAACTTTCCCTCTTAATTACTATTTTAACATTTATTTTTGTTTCTTCTATGGTGGGAAAGCTGTTTAATATTTTTCTTCTTTAGAACCAGACCACTGGGAAGTAGAGGACGTAGGAGTGGACATGTAGGGAATTGTTAGCACCTCAATATGACCTAACAAGGTGGTAAAATACAGGAGATTATGGAGATGTGTGAGGATATTAGGTTGGGAGAAGAGTGAAGCCTGAGATTGTGTTTCCTAAAGCCAGGACCAGGGTAAAGCAAAATTCACTTTATTAATCAAGAAAAAGTAATAATTTAGGGCAGTGTTTTAAAAACTCAAAACTGATATAAAGAGCCATAAGTAAAGCTGGGAGTGGTGGCACATGCCTTTAATCCCAGCACTCAGGAAGCAGTGGTAGGAGGATCACTGAGTTCGAGGCCACCCTGCCACTACATAGTGAGTTCCAGTCAGCCTGGAGTAGAGTGAAACCCTACCTCAAAAAACAAAAACAAAACAACACCAAAAAATCCACAGTAAACTAAATATCAAAATGTTAAAGTAATATTGGGACCTGGAACAAGATACATCCGTAATACCTGCCCTGTCAGTCTTAGTCTGTGTAGGCCACAGTAACAAAATATAGTACAAGGGGTGGTTTAAGCAATGGAAATTTATTTTCTTGGTTTTGGTTGCTGAAAGCCCCAGTTCCTTGTAGGGTGGGGTTGATTTCTTGTGAAGCCACCTGCTTGCTGTATGCTCACCTGCTGGAGAGAAAATGAGCTCTGTATTGTATCTTAGCATAAGGACACCAATCCCATCAGATCATAGACCCATCCTCATAATCTCATCTAACCCTAATTATCGTCCCAAAGATTCATTTCCCAAAATTGTTACATTGGGGGTTTGGGATTTTGTGTTTGAATTTGGGGGTGGGTGGGTGGAAAGCAGTCACTAACACTGTCTTTTTAAAGAGAAAATTTTGTTTTAGTATTTGTACTTATTTGCATGTATATGTGTATGAGAGTGTGTGCATGCTGTTATTACAAACCAATGTTATATGCTTGTGCCAGTTTTTGCATCTGGCTTTATGTCAGTGTTAGGGAACATAGGCTGTCAGGCTTTGCAAGCAAAAACCTCTAACCTTTGATCCATCTCTCTAGTCCCCACTGTCTATATCTTATGTAATATTTTGATAATTTCATTCATTACCATTTTTCATGTTATTTTTCACTTATAGAAATGTTGCATTGAGATATTATTCTTCTTCATTACTGAATTTTGTATTTCAAGCCAGTTTCTTACTTGGCATACAATAGTCCTGTCACTCTAGTGATACCATACCTTCTGGGTTTGGGATGGGGCCATGGGCTAAGGCACCACTCTGAGTTAAATGGGTGAATGTAGCCACTCACTGAATTGGCCCAACATTATTAAAACTTTTAATTCTTTTTCCTTCCTCAATTATCTTTGAGTGCACAGTTTCATTTTCTTTCTTTTTAAAGAACATTTTATTTATTTATTAGAGAGAGTGAGGGAGAGAGAGAGAAAGAGAGAAGCATATAAAGAGAATGGGACCTTTAGCCACTGCATACAAACTCCAGACACATGTACAACCTTGTGCATCTGGCTTATGTGAGTCCTAGGGATTCAAAATAAGGTCCTTTGGCTTTTTAGGCAAGTACCTTCATGCTAAACCATCTCTACAGCCCCATAGTTTCATTTTCAACAGTTTCATTGTTCTATAGTAGATAACATTTCACCCAATATTGGAATAATTAAACATAATGATCTATAACCAAATCTATTTCCCTCTCTTATGAGTAACAGGAAACTGAGGACCCATTCTGGATCTTCAGCTTTATTAGCTAAACAAACTTATGTTGTGACTTCTGAAATTTTGAGTGTCATCATATTTAATCTAATTTTAAAGATTATGAATGTCCTTGAGTCCTCTGATGATGTATTTCTTCAAAATGTTTTGGATATTTTTCCAACATGACTGAATCTTTTTTACTTTTTTGGGGCTGTAAAGGATTTAATATTTCAAGGGAAGGTTTATTGAGAACATTACAAGTGTGTTTTCATTTGCTGTCAGTTTTTTATTATTATTTTTATTTATTTATATTTATTATTATTTTATTATTATTATTATTATTATTATTATTATTATTATTATTATTATTATTATTGTTAACAAGATGTTTCCTATGGATATATCATGTGTTGGTACTCTTTTTTCTCTTGTCCCTGCCCCCATTCCATTGGGGACACTCCTCAGTGGGGTTGCAGGTATTCCCGATAGGGTTGTGGTTTATGTTGTAGGAGCAGTAGTCAGTTATTTTAGGGGAAGGGGATGCCTCTGAGCACATGATCTCAAACTGTGGCTCTTACAATCTTTCCACCCACTCTTCCACAAAGTTCCCTGAACCTAGGTGGGTGAGTTTTAAGTCTACTTCACTGATGAGCTCTTAGGAGCCTCTGGATCTCTGCTTTGGTAGGTGTTGAGTGTCCTCAGGGTCTGTCTCCTACACCCTGGTGCTGATTATAAGGAGCAGCATGGAAGCAGCACTCTTGCTCATTTCCCCAATTCCTCTGTGGATTCAGCTGTGGCCTGGCTGAAGTGCGAGGAGTAGTTTATCTCCTCAGGTCTTGCTACCTTTTCACACATGCCTGTGTGCACCCTCTGGCACAGGGTATCAGGAATTGGGGACCCAGGGTCACTTCTATCAGGAAGGCTGAGCAAGCTCCTGTTTCCACAGCTTGGGTCCAAGCAGTCCTAACCCAGCCTCAGGGGGACTTTCCTGGACCAGGAAATTGGGAAGAACCCCAGGGGAAAAGGGGACAGGGATCTGGCCTACTCACTCAGGGCCCTCTGGGGCAGGGTCAACTAAATCTTTTTTAACTTTTAATTTTGTTATGATTTTAAATTTACAGAGAAGTTATGGTCACTGTATAAGGAACTCTTGTACCCTTAACCTCTTTCATGAGTTGTTTACAACTTTTTTTCATTTGATTTTCTCTCTTTTTCTCTGTGCACATTTACATGCTCATACATGTTCTTGATCATCTGAATTTAAAGTTTATTTGTCCAAACATTTGCCACTAATATTCTTTTTAAAAATTTTGTTATTTATATATTTAACAGATTATTCATCTCTCCTGTTCCCATTTCTCTGGGGCCCTCCTCTGTTGGGTTGTGGGATTTACTATGGGGTCATTAAGGCCTCAATCACAATAGGATAGTGGGGGGGGGGTGCCTCAGGGTAGTCCTCTCCACTTTGTGGCTCTTGTAATCTTTTCACCCCTTCTTCCACAATGTTCCCTGAGCCATGGCAGGCCTGTTGGCAGTCTGATTTAGTGTTGAGTTCTTTATAGCCTCTGGATTTCTTTGATAGGTTGTGCTTAATCATTGTGTCTGCCACTATTTCCCTGGAGCTGGGTTATCAGGTTAACAGTAAGAGCAGTGTTCATGGTGCCACTTCCACTGCAAGTTCTTCTTGGCCCTAGCAGATGTGGAAGAGGTGGCAAGTCTTGTAGTCGGCAGTTGGTTATCTTTTTGTTTTCTCAATGGATTTCGTCTCTCCTCCATATTGTCTGTCATCTGTAAAATAATGCAGATTCTCCAATAATGCAGATTCCTCATCTAACATGTAATCTTACCTTTTGGCTTCCTAAGGCCACACTGAACAAAGAATTGTCTTGGACCATACATTAAATTCTAAGTCAAAGTCATTGTTTCACTCTATTCAGCCCACTATAACTAAATATTGTAAAAGTGGTAGCTTGTAAACAGACATTCATTTATACAGCAGCTGGGAAGTCCAAGAGTAAAACACCAATAGACTCAGCTCAAATCTGTTGGTGTATTGTTAAGTCTGTTTTCTTGTTCACATATAGGGCCTATAGAAAGTTGAGTTCTTTGGTGGAGGGACCACTCTCTGGGCTTCTTTTATAAAGCCCTTACTCCTCATGAGGGTTCTGCCCTCACAGCCTAATCACCTTTCCAAGTCTTTACTTCCTAATACCACCATGTATTTAGAGGTTAGATTTCAATATATGAATTTTTGGGGAACCCCCACATTCAGACCAGAGCAATCATATGTTAAATTAGATTTGAATTCTGTTAAACTCTTTTTCATTTGTAACTCTTTGTCTTTCTTTGTATTTATTGTCCTTGTTAAGCTTTAAAGTGCACTGACAAGCTGCTTTTGTAGTGTTCCCATTGGTCTGGGTTTGTGTGATGTTTCCTTATGTTCACATTCAAGTCACGTCACTTAGGTAGAAATATTGCAGAAGTGATGTGGCCTTAATGCCTGGTATCAAAATTCATGATGTTTGTTTATCCCAGTTTTGCTGATGCTAGTTTTGATCACTTGATAATGTAGTGTCAACCACTTCTTTCCTCTGTGTAAAGATAGTTTGTTACACTGTGAAATTGGTAATTATAGAGTAATATTTTAATGTCATGCAAACAACTTGCTCCTAATCACATTTTTCATTTTTAGTGTTCACTGGTGATTTTTATATACATTCTTTCATCTGTATTTGTTATTCTACTTTGCACTGTATGGAACAGTTTTTCTTCATAGTTTATTTATTTACATATATAGTTACTGTGGATGAACTATGTATGTATTATATTTAACAGATTAGAGTTTGATTTGTCTAATATGTTTTTTTGATGCTCAAATTGACCCTAACTTGGCCAGTAGAAATCCTTTAGAGTTGTGCTTGTATCCTCACATGTGCCACCATTATTTTTTGAATACTTTCTTACCTTTGGTCCAGCAAGATGTTCAAAACAATATGATTAAATTTTAACTTGTTAGCTGCTTTCTTTTTAAGGGAGGCTATTCTGAGGATGGGATTTGAGTTCTGTATCTTAATGTTAATTGGGCCAAATTCTCTAGCATTAGTATTTACCCTGAAAAGGCATCATTGGTGAGCCCTTTTAGGATCCATTGTTTTGCATTGTTTTTTGCATGCAAGTCTAGATGTGGCTTACACAACTGCTCTGATATAAACATTTTGAGTTTAGTAATTAGCTGTTTGGGCATATTTATTAAAAATTTTAAAAATCCTCTTTTCTATTCAGTTCTTGTTGATTCTATAGTGCATAAAACATGATTCCATTTCCCTCGAAGTTTACATTCTGGTAGGAAAGATAAGAAGAGCACACACTAAGCTCTGGCAAATACTCTATGATAACATATAACTACACATTATGTGAATGACAACAGTAAATCTGTACCAATTTTGAGGATATTAAGGTCAAAGAAAGCAGGCAAGACCCAGAGCTAATATCCATTAGTGATAAGTCTATGTAGACCTAGGATGAACTCTATGTGTTTACCTCACCTGAAAGGGTAAGTTATTTTATAGATGATCTTTCATACCTGTTCTATAGATCTTTAAGGGACACACACAGTGAAGTATGGTTTGCTGTAACAAAGCCTTGAACTCACTAAATCGCCATAAATATTACTTGGAGCCTAGGGCGGGATCACAGACAGTTAAAGCAGAGAACACTAACCTTAGGTGATGAGTATATCTTTTTAGCTATCTAATGGCCATAGAACAAAGACCTTTTTTCCTGACAGCTGTGTTTCTAGAGCCTAGGAGAAAAATATGCCATTTTTTTTTCTGATCCAACAGTTATATATTTCTACATGGTATACATACTATATTATAAATGCCTTGGGGATAGACCCCTGAATTATGCTTAATGACATTACCCATTGTACATGCTTAGTAATTATTCACTGATTAGTTTTCTGGAGCAGCTTCAACTGTTTAATGATGTATGAGATTAGAATTAATAGTGAAATATCTTGGCTCATGCAGATAAGGTCTTTGCTGTGTCAGCTTTAACCTCATGGGTCTAGATTTTCCTTGTAGAGTCAGTCACTATAGAAACGCTAGAGCACTCTCTCTCTCTCTCTCTCTCCTTGCTCTCTCCACATTCTTCCTATTTAAATGGCAAGTAGCCCTTTAACAGGAGTGGCCCAGAAGTCCATTTTAAATGGAAATAAAATAATAACCCAGATGATCTCTAATGATGCAAACTGAGAACAAGGGAGGCCTTCCTCACAACCCTAAAATGACCATGCAGGTGATTTCTGTGCTGCCTGCTGAAGCCTGAAGCTCAAAATCTTGCAATTCAGTGAAAGAGGTGCTAATATCTTCCCTCTTTTTGATGAGACCAGGCTTTGGTTCAATTTAAAGGCTGTACTATTCAAAGACCTGTAGAGTACCCATCTTATCACTCATGTACCTAAACTGTGGAAATTACCAAAGTGAAATGAATATAGGTTTGAGTTATTAATCAAAGAAATATTTCTTGTTTTTGAGGTTTGCTTACCAGCTATGCTTGCCTTAAATTAAAGGGTCAGATTTTCCTTTAAGCTCATGAGCAAGCTTTCTTGCTATTTTGATTAATTACCCTCTCCTTATATACATGCTTAATCAGGAATTGGAGCTTAGTGACTTCCATCAGCCTTGTCCTGTCCTTCATTAGATTATCTTTTTAGTCCAAGTGAATACTCTTGCTGAAGTTGTTCCTTCTGTGATCAGGCTGCAAGGACTTTTGAGTAGACATTGTACGCAATCTACTCCCATGTTAAAAGGCATTTCTCTGAGGGCAAGATCTGACTCATGGTGGATGATAACTTTGCTCCTGGGATCTCCTGGGGACAGACTTGTGCTTTTAGAAGTTCCTTGTGCCCTGATCTTAATTTATCTGTTGTATTCAATATCACTGGAAGCCATGAAAAGGCCAAATATCTGGCCTCTGTTCTAGGACTGTGGTATTGCATCCACTCCAGACTTCCTTTGATCCTTACTTTAGCAAGCCAAGTAGGGGAACTCTTAGTCTTCCTTGGTCCCCAATGGGTGATCTGACTTTGCAAACTTGTGGTATTTATTCTTCTTCTTATGGATTGACTTGACTATAGTTGGGACTTTGACAGCCCAGTGGAAAGTAGCTGGTCAAACCAAGGCTCTTCCAGGTGTCCACAGGCAGAGAAGTGTTCCTCAATTACTGTGACTGGTGACAAGTTTTAAGAGTTAGAACCTTGGCCTTGTTTTGTCTTTCTGGGTCGGAGGACTTAGAAGTCCTCAAAGGCCCCTATAGACCACTTGCAATACTCATGCTGGATCCATTCTCATGCCAAATACAGACAACTCTTTAGTTCTTTTACTGTTAGAATGCCTGCTTAGAACTAATTTATATTTTCTGAAATAATCTCTTCCTTTGTAGGGGACAAGAAAAATATTTCTTCACATCCATTAAAAGATGTTTCATGTACACTTAGTGTTGGAATTGATATACCTGAGTAAAGTCTTCTGAACACTTACATTTAGTGATCATACCCTCAAAATCAAAACTCTAGTAACATGTAAAAGTAATTTCTAGGGCTGGAGAGGTGGATTAGTGGTTAATGTGCTTGCCTATAAAGCCTAAGGATCCAAATTCAATTCCCCAGTACCCACATAGGCTAGACTCACGAGGCAGTGCATGTGTTCAGTGCCTGGAGGCCCTGGCATGCCCATTCTCTTTCTCATAAGTAAAGCAATAAATAATTCTTTTTTAAAAAGTAATTCCTAAAAGGCTACAGAGCTATATGGATTTCCTGATCAGAAAATACTCGTTTTGTATTTGTCTTATATTTCCTTCATTGTTATGTCTTTTCTAATTAAGCATTTGGTATGACTGAATGTTTTTACTCAAAATATCATATTGTGCTTTTTAAGTAAGCTTTGCTTAATGTAGAGTTTAATATATATACATATATTATTTTTATTTATTTATTTGAGAGAGAGGGGCAGGCAGAGAAAAAGAAAGAGAGAATGGGCACACTAAAGTCTCCTGCCATTGCAAACAAACTGCAGACACATGCCCACTTTGTGCAGCTGGCTGTACATGGGTGCTAGGGAATTGAACACAGGCCTTCAGGATTTGCAAGCAAAAGTCTTTAAACACTGAAACATCTCTCCAGCCCACAGTCTATATTTTTAACTGATCTATATCTACTTTCCAATACTACTATATGAGGCCACGTGTAGTACAGAAAACTTGAAGAACCCTTAATACCTTGCTCCCTTCTCTGATAACATCATTATGATACATCAATCTTATCCATAGGCTGTGATCAACTGGTACATGGTGATGACTGCTGTGCACAGTGCTGTCTTTTAGATCAAATAAAGATAAGAAAATAAAAAAATGTTTCATATAATAAAAAAAATTGCTGATTTTCTTGAGTGAAGGCCCACATACTTAAAAAAATCTTAAAGCACAGGCATGGTGGTAAATGCCCAGCACTTGGAAAGCAGAGGTTGGAGGATTACTTATGAGTTCAAAGTCAGCCTGGGACTACAGAGTGAGTTCCAAGTCAGCCTGGACTAGAGTGAGACCCTACCTCAAAAAAATTGGAAAAAATAAAAAAAGAAACATAATATTTAAAAAAAAAACTTGAAGCAGCTGTGTTCTGAGACAATTACATCACATATAAGGTAGGCATGTGACCTTTCTGAAATTACAAAATAAAGCAACCTTATAGAGTTTGAGGAAGTCATCTTTATCTTTCTCTATAGTTGGAATGAGGTGCTAAGGGCTCTATAGCCCTGAGTGAGGGGAGTGGGAGTTTGGGAAGACATGAGAGAGGCAGAGACTATGGGTGTTGTGTTGTTGGAATTTACCCAGATTCTGTATCTCCTTTTTCTTTTTAAAAATTTATTTATTTATTTATTTTTATTTTAGTGGAGATGAAGATCAGGGACTTTCACATACTAGGCAAATGCTCTACAACCGAGCCCTGTATCCTTTGTATTTTTGTTCTGTTTTATATTTATACTATATCTTGTATTTTATGTTTACCTACCTGACTGAATGAGGGGGCTAAAGGGAAAATTTAGAACGAATTAAACTCTAATTACTCATTTATGAAAATAAAGTTCAGAAGACAACCAAACAAATCACTAGTATGAAAAAATATCAGTGTCTGAAATGTATTTTGTGATAAAATCAAACCTCAAGAAAATACCCTTAGGTAGAGTGTTGCAGTCAGGTTCACATTGCCGGCAGAAAACACCTGACCAAGAGCAACTTGTGGGGGGAAAAAAAGGGTTTATTTTGGTTTGCAGACTTGAGGGGAAGCTCCTTGATGGCAGGCGAAAATGATGGCATGAACAGAGGGTGGACATCACCTCCTGGCCAACATCAGATGACAACAACAGGAGACTGTGACAAACACTGACAAGAAGAAGCTGGTTATAACACCCATAAGCCTGCCCCCCAAAATACACTGCCTCCAGAAGGCATTAATTCCCAAATCACCATCAGCTGGGAACTTAGCATTCAGAATACCTAAGTTTATGAGGGACACCTGAATCAAACCACTACACACTACACAGATTTTCCCCAGAAACCAGTTCCTGGCACTATGGAAAAATGTCAGGATTGAGTTTACATATTTAAAACATGAAATAGTTCCTTTTGTGGCTGCATTTCCTATTTATGTATTTATCTTCTGCCAGGAGAGGCTGAGCTGACGAAGGCTCTAACTATGGAGAACACAGGCTTTTCAAGTGCTAGAGGTCTTTGGCGACTGAGTCCTTCCAAGTGGTTTGCTGCTCCTTATTTCCTGAGACAGCAAAAATTAAGTAAACATCATGCCCAGAGGCACGGCCTCTCCCCAGTAACTTGACTGCTGCTCCTACAATGCATAACCCACAATCCCCATAGGGATAACCTATGACCCCAATAAGGAGCGCCCCTTTGGAAAAAGGGCAGGGATGAGGGAAAAAATGGTATCAACACGTGATGTTTCCATACTAAGGATGTCCATAATTAATAAAAAAAATTTAAAAAAGAAGTACTTGATTTCTGTCTTTTGTTTGTCCTAGAGCAGATTCATGGCCAATGGAAAAGTTCTTGTGAAGTTTCCTGAGCTAAAGAGGAGCTACTGTGTGTCTTGCTTGTTAAAGCTTTATGGTTATCTCCCGTGAGACTTGCAGCCATCCTTTATATGAGTGCAGCAAGTCTGGGAAGTGTGAGTGTTCAGGGCTATGTTAGGGAAGACTGCCTAGGTGAAAGAGGGATGAAGCAACCTAGGGTTGACCCTTGGATTGTCCAAAGTCTCACAAGAAGAATGGCTAACAACTGTGGCTTCTAGTGAGTGTCATGAACGAGATGAAAACTCATTCCCAAAAGATCTGAGAATTGAACCTCTTTCCAGTTGGAAGTTATGGCTAGTTTTAAGCACAGAAATTATTATTATTTTTTAAAATTTCTCCTTAGTAGCAACTTGTATCATCTTCTACTCTAGCCTTACAATCCTAAGAACAAAAGGCACTATGAGTCACACTCACATGTCTTATGCTGGTGTGGACACTGAACCCTCTGAAGCTTGCAGCAGGGAAGGCACATACAAGAGATAAGCCTTATGGAGGCTGTGGGAATGGAGGCTGAGCAAGGCCCAAATAGGGTTGGACAGAAGAGAGCTTATGCAGTGCACACTGTAAACTGTCATGGGTAGAGGCAGGAAGCAATTTCTGCCTAGGGTAATGATGACTTTAGATTTCTCTACCTGGACTTGGGAACAATAGCGTATTTCAACCAAGGCTTTGAGGCAAAGCAGAAAATAGCACCTGTGGTTGTAGCAGGTGAACTTTAATGACTGCCCTGGAGAGTTTCCAAGCCATGTGGAGACCATGCCAGACATAATGAAAGGGCTAGGGCCTGGGATTCCACAGGTCTGCCCTGGCTGGGAGCCATCAGCTATTATTACTGTTACTTCAACCCCTGCAGTGACCTCTCTACAGCTGGGAGATGCTGTGTGGCATAGGTTACTCCTGCTCTTCAACAGTCACCTCTCTGTTCTGGGGAACTAGATTTAGCTGTTCCACACAAATAAATGTAAAATTATTTTAAGAATTTATAACAAGCTAGTGGGTGAAGATTCTCATACTGTATAGATAGAAAAAATCCCTGTTATTTTGCTATCTTGATAATTGGAGTTTAATTTCAAATCTCTGACCAGGAAAGCCTGCCTCCTTTCCTTCTTCTTTTTCTCCCTGCTTTCTCTTTTCCTTCTTCGCTCTCTCCTTCCTTCTCTTCTTTCTTTTGAGAAAACTTATTTCAAAAATAGGGTGTCCTAGGACATTATAGGTGTAATCAATTATTTGATTTCTGCTCATATTTTTCTTGAGCATAGTCTTTGAATTCTATTAAGTATTTTGAGTAACATTTAACTCTATTCTGACATTATTGTTGGTGAACAGTGAAGGCAGGTTCATCCTTACGAAGATATTAATATCAGATATTCATATAAAAACAAGATAGCAACAACAATATAATACAAGAGGTTATGGCCCTCAAGTCAGTGCCACTCATGGAGGTTTCTTTGGGAGTTTGCTCTGTGACAAAGTTCTTATACATATGTATTTTTTCTGCTACTGGAAAATACTTTAATTGTCCAACATATCTCTTGTCCTCACTTAAGCCATATTGAAGACCAAAATAAGAACATATTATTTTAGCTTCTGCCTCAAGGATGCATAAAGAAGAGGCCATGTTCATGTCAGTGAGACATGGCTGTGCATTAGCTGTTATTATCTTGGACTCTTCTTCCTTAATTCTTTCTTTGTTTCCTCCCAGTGGAGAATTCAAATGTGAGTCTGCCCAAATGAAGCCACAGGTCTCAACTCAGCAAAAGATTCTCTCCCTCACAAGTCACCTTGTACACCTCATTCTGAGACTATTGGAAAGTTAATGTAATGGGATAACTTCTATCCTTGAAGAGTAGTCCAATAAACATTTGTTGAAGTTGTAGCACCTTTTCCTTTAACCTTCCAACTCACTCCTCTGAGTTGTGCCATGTAGACAGAATTTGATTAGATTAAAACCAAAGTATTTATATCTCATGTTAAGGGCTGTTTTTCAAGCCAATGTTAGATGGCATTTAATTTTAAGTGCAGATGTGTCTTAAGAACCACAGAAGGGAAATAAAGACCATCTTAGAGAATCAGGACTGGTCGATAGCTACAACTATTGGTCAAGTGAAATAAGTTTTAAAATGTTGTTGCCTTAAAGTGGTTTTGAGACTTTGGAATTCATTAAGAGATCTGGAGACAGTCTGAATCACAAGTACAGAGCATCTCTGTTTCCTCTTATCTCTTCCCACTTCGCAGGGTCGCCATAGTCTGTACTACTTTGAGCCACCAAGCCAGCACTTACAGAGAAACAGAAAACACTGCAGCTAGAGTTAGCTTCAGACTCAAAGGCCTCAGCTAAGGGCTTCATGGCTATTTGGCTGCCAACGCCTTTGGCTTTCTTGAATGAGTTGATCGCACACTGATGTTTCAAGGCTGGGTGCTCCCCAGCTGGAGCCCTGAAAGTGCTTGCGTGGCATCCCTAGAGAAGGAAAGTTACTTGAAAGAAACTCCCACAAAGTAAATCACCAGGACCGGATGGTTTTCATCCAAGAGTTGTGGAGGAAATGAAGTGTGAAATAGCACAGATACTGATGAAGACATTAGTTCTCCATTAAAACCACAACTGTGTCAGAGCAGAAGTTTGCTAACATGATGACCTTAGTGCTAGATGAGAGAGATTAGTGGCTTCTCTGAGGCCTCTGCAAAACCTGGACCACTGGAAAGAACAACATAAAATATGCACAATGACATAATGGCCTGAAAACAGGTAAGAGAGACAGTGTGAAAATTCATACATGGCACCATTTCAGTAGAAACCATAGAAAGACATCAATAGTAAATAAATAACATAGATGTTGCCATTTCCTACTGCCTTGTTCTTGATTACAATGGGACACATTAACTCATAAATTATAAATAATGACAAGGAGAAAATCTTCACAAGGTGGTTTAAGAGCAGGGCAAGAAATATCACTTTCTTCTAAGGATTGAGTTAGCAGTACTCCATCACTAGAGATAAGTAGGGGACAGTCAGCCATGGTGGTGAACACCTTTAATTCCAGCACTAGGGAGGCAGAGGTAGGAGGATTGCTTTGAGTACAAGGTCAGTCTGGGATTACAGAGTGAGTTCCAGGTCGCTCTACCTCAAAACAGAACAGAACAAAACAAAACAAAAACAAACAGATAAATGGGGAAAATCTGGGTTCAGATAGGTAATCCCAATGAAGGCATGGTGCAGGGAAATCACTTCTCTTAATAGCACATTTCAGAAGATCCTTTAAGAAATAAAACCTAGGCCAGGCATGTGACACATGCCTACATCACAGCACTCAGGAGGCTACAGAGTGAGACCATGTCACAAATGAAAACAAACAGCATTCTCCTCTCCCCATCAAAACAAACACAAAAGAAATGAGAACCAATGTTAGTATCTTTCTTTAGGCATTTTTTAGTGAAGTTGAATGCAAGTTGTAAGAATGGAGTTCAGCCATAACACTAAGCATAGGGCAAAGGAGAAGCCAGTATATTCCGGCCCAGGAAAATAAAGGGACATGAGTGTTAGACTTGGAGAAGTTAAGTAACTTTATGGCAAACAAAGCTGAAGGTCACTGGGACTGAGTAGGAGAGGAGCAGAAGGCCAGCTCTGCTGCAGGTGTGGAATCCTGTGGGATCAGTACATGAAACATTATGCTATGACATTGAGCAAGGCCTCCTGTTCCTACTGATAGTAAGACAAATTGGCTACAATAATTATCCAACAGCCCACTGATCTTGACACAAAAGGGCATGTAATAGAGTTAATATCCTGGAATGAACTTTAATTTTACCGTTTAAAGAAGGTATCTGTCTCTTCAATGAATAATGGGCTATTTTATTTGATGGGTAAATAGTTACTATATGTGCTGATTTATTTATTTATTTATTTATTTATTTATTTATTTATATTTATTTATTATTTATTATTTATTTATTTATTTATTTATTTATTTATTTATTTATCAGAGAAAGTGTGAGCGAGAGAGAGAGAGATATCAAATGGGCATGCCAGGGGCTCTAGCCACTGCAAAACTCCAGATGCACCCCTTTGTGCATCTGGCTAACACGGGTCCTGGGGAATCAAACAGGGGTCCTTTGGTTTTGCATGCAAACACCTTAACTGCTAAGCCATCCCACCAGCCCTGATGTGCTGATTTATAGAGAATCAGAATATAGTGAAATTCATTTAGCCTGACAGGGACCCTACATGCACTATGATTTTTCCATTGGGTTACCACTGGGGATATGGTTAGGTCATGGTTCAGAGGCCAATGGAAAAATAGTAAAATGAGAAGGTCTGTTGGTTAGCAAATGTGGCTACTAGACTCCACCCCACCACAAGATAACCCATAACTGGCTTACATTTTGTAAAATCATGGGACATGGAACAAGGTGCTGAGGTTATTTGTCTAGATGTTTGCCTCACAGAAGCAGGTGATTATCACTTTCCTTTTAAAGAGTAGGCAGCAGCTATCCAGCAAGAAGAAATGAAATCTGAGTGAGGCATGGATAAGTGCAAAGAAAGAACCCAGGTTTCCACCAAACAGGCTTCTCATTGCACCATTCTGCTTCTCTGAGTCTTGGCTTCCTTATCTCTAGTGGGCAGTGGACTTAACAGTGGTGGAGCACATGGAAAGTTGTTAGAGGCTGAGAGATTACCTGTAACTCTGATAATTAACATCTATAAGCACTTTAGAGTCTACCAAGTGCTTTTATATGCATCATTGTACTCTGCTGGTGATTCATTAAGTCTAGTATGGAGTCAGCAGAGCCTCTGCAGGGCAAGTAGCTTCTTCATGGTGGTATTTTCACAAAGAATCGGACCTGGTCTCATTTTTCTGCTTCAAATTCAGAATCCAGGGGCTTTTTCACAACAGTAGGACACAAAATGCAGAGCTGACTCCATTTTTCATTCACTTTAGTATAGTAATGTCTTTTGTGTCACTGGGTGGTAAAAATAGATGTTTAGCTGTGAAAGCAAGGAGGTTCTCGGCAGTGTACAAACTAAGCTCACCAAAACGTTCTTCCCTTTTGCAGGCTTGGTGGCCACAGCTTTTAGGAAAGCCTTGACATGGTTAATCTCCCTGCCTTGCCTGCAGGGCCAAGATTTCCCCAGGGGGCTGCCTTCTAGCCCTAGTGCCAGACATGGCCTTTTCCTTAGAGAACACAAGGTAAAGGATTCTTCTGAGGCATGGGAACCACTGACAGCACATCTCTGGCCAGGAGCCTGGACTCTATGTCCCAGAGCAGCAGACTTGGTGTGGTTTTGGCATACTGAAGGAGAAGCAGCCCGGCAAACATGGGTTTTCTGTGTCACTGATGTTTTCTGAGGCATGAGAAAGAGGAGTGAGCCATCATAAATAAAATCAGACTGTAAAGGAAAAGTCTCCCCTACCCCTTTCAGTGTTTATTCCACTGTTTTCCCCAAAAGATCTGATGTAGGCTGTGATTTACGCTACATAAATGTGTATGTGTGGTTACTGTAAAGAAAAATGGGAAATAAAGACACAGGCAGAAAAAGTGACCATTTAATACTCCCTACTACACAGAAATACAACCACTTCATCATGAAGTTAAAATTGTATTATTTATTGGTTTGTTTATTACTAAGATGTACTACTGTGTTCTTTGTTAGATTTTTTGAATATTTTGTAATTGCAAATAAATTACAGCAGAAGTGGGTCTTTGTCTCCCACTGAAGAAAGCCTATCAAACTGAGAAAAATGTAGTCTTTTAAATTTATAACTTCAGGTGACATATATCTGAAAGCTAACCATAGAGTTTAGTTTAGTAACTTCTTAATTTGTAAAAATTAGAAATTAACATTTTCTGGAATAAAATTTTCTTTAATAAAAATATGTATGTGAGGCCAGCAATGGTGGTGCATACCTGTAATCCTAGCAATTGGAAGGCTTAGCAGGAAGATCAAGACCAGCCCAGGCTACATGAGACACTGCCACACATGAACAAACAATGTAGTTGGATATTTTGGTTTCTATGAAATAATCTCCCTTATATTATTTGAATTTGAAGTAGGTACTCACAGCACATTTACTTATAATCTTATTTTATTACTTTTTAAAATACAATGCTCTTCAGGGGCTGAGTAGATGGCTCAGTGCTCCATGCTTTAGCTGGAAAACCTTACTCAAATCCTCAGACCCCATGTAAAAAGCATCTGGGTGGGTTTTTGTAGGCCCAGCATGGTGATGCTGACAGCAAGGTGGAGACAAGAGAACTGGGCAGGCATAGCAAAGAATAGCAGAATTAGAATCCAGAGCAAGAAACTGTTTCACATGAGGTAGACAGGCCAAGATCCATCTGAAAGTTGTTCTCTGACCCCTACATGTGTAACATGGCACACACATGCCTATATCATATGAACATGCATGCATACACATAAAAATTCTCTCCACTTATATATGATAACACCTGCATAATATTTGATAATACAAAGAAAATCTGCCTTCATTGTTAAACTGATTTTGATTATCTATTGAATATAACACATAAAGTAATCTTTAATATATATAACCTTTCATATGCCATCAATAATATCTCATCCTCCAGACTCGCGAATTCTTGGGAAAAATTATTTCCACATGTTCCTAGAACTACTTAAAATTTTTGACTGGTTGGTGGTCCATTGATTCTAAATATCTGACCTGTCAAAATGCCATCTTTAAACTTCAGTGATGCTTAGAGGCTTGGAATTAGCCAAGGTTGAATCTATTACAGAACAAAGGGAGGTGATGACTAACACACCCATCTGAGCAGTAGGGGAATAATCCTTGAAAGGATTAGATGCCATGATCCTAAAACCACATTCTCTGAGTGTTGGTTCCTTGCCCAGGAATGGGGAGAGGCCAACCACTGATGGCTTTACATGACAGAGTGCCTCTAAGTGACTCTGGTCAGAGATAGGAGGCAGAGAGTTGGGAGTTAGTCTTTCTCCTGTGATCTGTTGATCTAGTTACCCTTCAAACTAGCAGCTAACCCAGTTAGTGTTGGTGATTATCAGTGTGCTTCTTTGTATAGCAATTACATTAAAGTGTAAATAAATAACTTTCCTTTCTTTTATCACTGAAAGAATTAACTTGCACTTGTCTTGAGCCTCTTCTAGGCTATTTTTAAGAAGTAAAGTATTACTACTGTCCCATAAGCCAATCACAGCTATTGTTATTCACTGACATCATCTTCTGGATCCTAGGACTAAACAGGATGTATTTGAAGGGAAAATGATCTGTGTGAGAATGAGAGGGGTGGGAGATGGCTCAGTTGGTAAAGTGCTTGCCAAGCAAGCATGAAGATTTTAGTTTGGATCCTGAGCATCTGTGTAAAAGTCAGGTGTGATGGTACAAGAAGAAACCTGGGACTTTCTAGCTTGTCTAGCCAAATTGGTGAGCTCTGGGTTTAGTGAGACAATTTGTCTCAAAAACTTTAGATGGGGGACTGGAGAGATGGCTCAATGGTTAAGGCACTTGCTTGCAAAGCCTGACAGCTTGGTTTCAATTCCCCAGTACCCATGTAAAGCCAGCTACACAAAGTGGCACATGCATCTGGAGTTCATTTGCAGTGGCAAGAGAGCCTGGTACACCTATTCTGTCTGTATGTCTGTCTCTGTTTCTCTCTCTCTCAGCTTGCAAATTAGTAAGTAAAAGATTTAAAAAAGCTTTAAGTGGAAAGCAATAGAAGAAGACACTAGACATTGATCTCTAGCTTACACACATCATACCCCCACCCACCCACCACACCCCCACATAGCATATACGTACCCATCACATATATCCACACATGAAAAGAACTGTCCATAAGTAGAACACTAAACTCATTTTCTTGGGCTGGAGCGATTGTTTAGCAATTCAGATGCTTGCCTGTGAAGCCTAAGGACCCAGGTTCAATTCTCCAGGTCCCATGTAAGCCAGATGCACATGGTGGAGCATGATCTGAAGTTTGTTTGCAGTGGCTAGAGGCCCACAACTCATTCTCTCTCTCTATCTCTAGTAAATAATCTCATTTTATGAATGATTTTTCTATTATTTATTCTTCTCCTGGCACATATTGCAAGCTTTATATAAAAGTCTGGAATTTCAGAATAGTATTTTATAATAGCACTGAACCTACATCAGGCTCCTGAAAAGAAAACAAACCATCAGAGGAAAGTCATTCCCTGGGTAGAGGGAACTTGAATCACAGTCCCAGGTGCTCAGGAAATCTCCTGTCACTCCAGCCAGGCTGGAACATGGTGCCTTGTCCGAAGCTTCTAAATACAGTTCAGGCTGGGTCATCATGACAGATGCTGAACTGGCATCACTATGGCAGTTGAAGTGGGAACTCTGACAGTTCTTAAATGCCATGGCCTCTGTGGTCAGAGTCTTCCTAGGCCAAAAGAGAGAGGCAGTGTGCAGCCTTATGGGGAGAAGGGAAGGAGCAACTTTGGCAATCTTGCTGCAGCTGTAACACTACAACTCCTTCACAGGGGAACAGACACCCATGAACACACCAGCTATTTTAGAAGCTGTCAGCTTCAAAATTGCTGACATACTTGGAGGACACTGTCTCTTCAAAGGTCATTCTGACTTTTCAAGGTAGGTAGTCCTGGGGAAAAATCAAGGATGCTGTAGCCAACTTATTGTTTGGGAGGAGGTGGAGTCAAGCAGTATGGCATGATAACTCAAGGAGTCAGGGATGGAGGCAGGAAAGTTTGTTGACTTTGAGCTTCTCAAATCAACCTTCTACACAGAAAACAGTATCAAACAATTCCTATTTCATTCCACCTGCTGCTGCTTGGCCATCACTAAAAGTCTACGTTGGGGTTTGAAACCTTTGATGACTCATTCCCTCTTGGAAAGGGTTTTAGAAAGTAGATTTGGGGCAGGAAGAAAAAGCAGAACATCAAGAGGTAGGGTTTTCCTTGTTGGCCTGGGGACATGAGATATGAAGGTAGAATTTTTTATATTTTTAAAATTTATTTATTTATTTTGGTTTTTCGAGGTAGGGTCTCACTCTAGCTCAGGCTGACCTGGAATTTGCCATGTAGTCTCAGGGTGGCCTCGAACTCATGGCAATCCTCCTACCTCTGACTCCCAAGTGCTGTGATTAAAGGCATGCGCCACCATGCCCAGCTATGAAGGTAGAATTTTTAAGTTTTGAACATGTCTTATGCTGAGTAGGATAGTAGTAAATTTAAAGTTAATACTATTTATGCAGAAATCCAGGGTGTTTCACTTTCTGTGCTGGTTAGCCCTGTGCTCCCCAAAGTGGACTTCTTTCTCCTATTGGAGCATTTTTTTTCCTCCTTTTTTTAAATTGAGAGTAATGCTGTATAACCAAGGCTTACCTGGAACTTGTGATCCTCCTTGTCTCTGTGATTACACTCACTACAGATTACAGAGACTCACTAACATGTCTCGCTAATTTTAAGGAGTCTGAAGGTGGTATGGGATGGTAGATGAGTTCAGATTTTTGAACAAGACAGACCTGAGGTCTTTTATTCTTTCTAATACTTCTGGATGAGTCACCCTGGGCATGTTATTTTGTCTAAGTCTTGAAGATCTCACTTTTAAAATGCTGCTATAATGGCCACTTTTGGCCCTCCCTTCTATTCTCCTGGGAGCTTTACCTAAGCACTGATTTTCTGCCATTCCTCAGTGCATATTTCCTTATCTTGAGCAGGAGGGTGTGTGAGTGCTCTTGGCAATGTTGATGAGCTGGAATGAGCGTTGCCTGCAGCCTCCCAGCTCTTTTCTATTTCTCTTTGTGTTTCTTGGATCAAGGCCCTATCTGCTTCCTTAGTGGCATTTGCTCTCTGTGACTCTCAGTTCAAGGCCAGAGTTTGCTTCCCTGGCCCATTTTCTACTGAAGAGTCTTGAAGACTCTCTTCTCAGCAATCTGCCCTTTTCCATTTTTTTTCCTGACTCAGCCATGGACTAAGAGATTACAAGAAAATAGATCCACACAAAAAAACATAGGGTTAACAAACTAATATGTGTTGTTCATTCTAAAGTGTTTTCACAAATATTTGTTATGACTATTCTCAGGCACTGTGGCAGTGTAGAAATATAAAGCCTTTTACTTAGAGACATAAAAAAAAGTCTTTCTGAGGTGGCTTTTTTTTTTTTTTTCAAGGTAGGGTCTCAATCTGGTCCCGGCTGATCTGGAATTAACTATGTAGTCTCAGGGTGGCCTTGAACTCATGGTGATCCTCCTACCTCTGCCTCCTGAGTGCTGAGATTAAAGGCGTGTGCCACCACACTGGTTTAAGTGGTGTTTTTTATTGTTTCTTTGTTTTATGTCCTTCTACCATTTTATCATTTTCTTAACATCATTCAATTTTGACAGTTTTTTTCTTTCTGCTCCTGACATTTTCTTCACTTTGTGATTGTTTTCTCTTCTATAGTTTATATGCTATTTATTGTGATATGCTTTTATTCATTTGAAGGGACACAAACTTCCTTTCCTTCAGAGATGAATAGGGAAGTGATTAAGAGTTCAGACCTTATGATCATATCCCTTCCTAAATTATACAAGAAATTAAATATATTCTTACCCCGTGCAGGGGCTCTATTGAGAGCCATTAACATTTCTCAATGAGTTCCATTGAGATGGAAGTGGCTGAAAAAGGAAACACTAGCTATATGGGCATACACACCTGTATATCTCCCTTATCCCATAACATTTCTGAACATCCCACCTCATTGCAAGCAAAAGGGACACTGGCTGCATTTGGAATGTGGAGTGTAGCATCCATTTATGTAGGAGTCATTCCATCTGTTTAAGAAGAGGGTAACTCTGCCTCTGCATTTCTCCTTCAGCTGTGCTATTTCTAGTATTTATAGAACTTGATCCTGTACACATTTTGTCTGCATGAGTGTAGGCACCTTCTCTTCTCAGGTTTATATGGGGGAGAGTTAATAATTTTTAGATGCTTGACTAACTGCTACTCACAGAAGTGTATATATACTACCCTGATTAGAAGCTCCTGAAAGGTTTCAAGCTGTTTAACAAAATGCACACTCAGTGCTGAGGCTGTGAAGCCAGAAGGCAACCCTGGCACTTAAGAGGGATTTTTCTGGGAACAGAGTATACAGTGAAAAACAACTCATTGCTAGGAATGTGTGTGTCTTCTATAAGATCAGAAGAATGACATTAAGTCTCTTTATTTTCTCACCAGACCACCTTGCCACCATGTGTCTACCTATATGTCTTCTCTTGCTTTTTTAAACACAGAGCATTTCATTCATTAGACAAGTGACATCTTGTTGAGTATATAGTAAGTGCCAGACAATGTTTTAGGTGCTAAAGACTAGTTTCACTTCACAAATTATTCACAAATGATCATCCTAATCTTATAGAGTTGAAGTGCTTTAGGGTGAGGCAGTTGGAAAGAGAAGTGTATCCTAGAACTTTGTTGGATCTCAAGTCTTATCCTAGATGCCATTCTGGGTTTTGAGAATTTTACCTTTACTTGACTTACCTATTGACCCATCTTATCTCTCTAAAGGGTTTTTATAAGCACTTAGAGGTGTATCTATATCGTATCTTACTTAATTTAGTATTCCCTGCTGAACAAATAAATGATTGACTAAATGGAAGAATTCAGAAGACAATTTAAGAGTTTATTATGTAATTGTTAGCATATATGCAACAAAATGTTCTGTTTTCATGGCATGGTTTGTGGATTTTATTTTATTTTATTTTATTTTTTTGGTTTTTTGAGGTAGGGTCTCACTCTGGCCCAGGCTGACCTGGAATTAACTATGTAGTCTCAGGGTGGCCTTGAACTCACGGCAATGCTCCTACCTCTGCCTCCCGAGTGCTGGGATTAAAGGCGTGCGCCACCACGCCTGGCTCGGTTTGTGGATTTTAAATATGATGTGATTGGGGGGTCTCCTGAGTATCCATTGAAGGAAGTTGTATATTCCTGGCTGTTCTCAAGTATGTAGCTCACTCACAGTTTTGAACTTGCTAGAAGTCATGGTTAAATTATACTTTTTGACTAGGAATTGGCTCTTTAGTTCTTCCCCTTTAGCACATCAGCATGAATTTGTTTGTTAATTGGTGCTTAACAGGCACATCCTAAGAAGGTATAAGACAAATGCTTTTTTGAGCAAAGATTACTTTCAATTAACAGAAAATACCAACTCATAATGGTGGATGAAAGCTGGTGCCAAAGTAATGTCTGGTGTTGGGGTAGTATTGGAAGGATGGATGTCATGGTTGCACACAGCAAACACGCAGTGGCTTATGGAGGAGCTAATGTGTCATTTCATCCAGGAATAATGCTAGAGCCTCAAAGAGGGGTCTGTATTGACATTTGCTAACCTGAAATTGAATTGACTAGTGAGTTTGAAGACTACCCAATTGATCAGAATCAACTTTTGTAGGCCTTTGGTGCAAGGTACTTTAGTTGGATATTGTCATGTGGCTTGTGGCCAACTTTTGATAATTTCATTTATGGATTATTTGTGTATTCATCAGGAATATTTTCTCAACTATAAAGTTTTAATTTTTTTTTTGAGGTAAGGCCTCAGTCTAACCCAAGCTTACCTGGAATTCACTATGTAGACTCAGGCTGGTCTTGAATTCACAGCAATCCTCCTGCCTTGGCCTCCCAAATGCTGGGATTAAAGGCATGCACCATCCCACCAGATTAATTTTCAATTTTATGAGGACAATTTAAAAAATCTGAAATTAGGTCTGTTTTAGAAAATCCAGGATTCATTTATATTTTAGTCTTCTTGACATTAGAACAGCATCTGGTTGACTCTTTTTATAAAGTACCTTCACATATATTATCAGTCAAGTTTTCTTCAAGCATCTAGAATGATGAAATACTTTTGGGTCCTGAGGTGTGACTGCAGTTCAGCCTACATAAGCCACATTTTGTGCAACAGGAATTGCTTCAGTGTCCATGCTCTGTCTTTCAGGACTGCAACTAAAATTTCTCAAAACTGGAACATCTAGCCACTATACTTTCTGTTATTTGGCTAGGATAAAGCAAAAGGGGGATGTTACACTGACAGTAATCTTCAATGTCTGTCATAGTTGGATCTTTTATCCAACTGGGACTGGGGTAGGAAGTGAAGTGTTACAAAAGAGACCTTTTACTCTTGGGTCCAGGCTTCCTCATTTTTAAAAAAAAGACTTAAAAATATATTTATTTATTTGAGAGAAAGAAAGAGGCAGAGAGGGAGATAGTGGGGGGGGGGAGAATGGGTGTGCCAGGGCCTCCAGTCACTGCATGTGCCACCTTGTGTATCTGGTTTACGTGGGTCCTAGAAAATCAAAATGAGGTTCTTTGGCTTTGCAGGCAAGTGCCTTAACCACTAAGCCATCTCTCTAGCCTTCCTCACTGAATAACATTAAGTTGGTAAAAAGACATTAAATATTCCTGAACATAATGTTCTGGCACCGGGAAAGAAAACTTCCTACATAATCTTGTTTTTAGTTTTTTATCTCTTCAAAGAATTGACATTTTATTTCCCATAGAACTATCTTCTGACTAAATAGTCTGGATTGGCACAGCTGTGCAGTTCTAGCTCTGAAAATGGACAACAGTGTGGAGTGGAAAGAGCATGAACCCTGGTATCAGATTGGCTCAATCCTGCTCTGATACAACTTAATCACATAATATGAGAAATCTTAGTCATGCCAAGCCTTAGTCTCATTTGTAAAATTCAGCAATGATACCTACTTTGTGCCTTCTGTAAAAATTACATGGAATAATATATATCAAGAGCCTAGTATAGGGTCAGATACATCTTTTGTTCCCTCTACCATTAAAGGATGTTGGGGCTTGAGAGGCTCAAAAAATAGATGAAAAATAATGGCTGCTGTCCCTTCTTTACAAAGCCTCTTTAAAAGACTCATATCTCAAGGATGGCTGAAGCCCTTCCTGTGGGTCTATGTATCACCTAGTGTTATGTAATTACCCTGGTGTTAGGTGGAGACTGCTTTGGGAATCTAAAGGGAGAGATAAAAAGTCTAAGTCTCTTTAATTGGTTTATTGGCATGGGAATTGCAGGCCTCAGATTACAGCCTTTCAAATATAACCTGGTTGGCCTGGGGAGCTCAGAGACTCCATTTCATTACTGAAGTCATCAAATAGGCTCATCTGAATGTTTTCTATCATTATAATTTTAGTTTAATCTAACCTGGGTTACAGTTCAGTCTCTTGAAGTTCTAGACTGATTATCAAATTTGAGTTCAGTCAGTACTCAAGTCAATGCCAAGTGATTTGTTTATCCCATATTTAGACTTACTCTATGGAAAGTTTCTTCATCAGCTTTCTCTAAGCTACCTGATGGAATTTGAAAGCCCAGCACCAGTCTCTACTTTAGATGGCTGCTGGCAATAGCTTCCTTATATCTTATGCATAGAGTACTGCTTGGATTTTAAGATTCTTCTATCTATACTGACCTGAAAGGCAGTACTGAATGAAAGGAATCTTGATTTTAGAAAGTTTGGGACATAAGTAGACCAGGGAGAGGCTTGGTAGAAAAATATGAATGAGATAAAGTGTCTGGTTAATATCTGGGCTGAGTCATTTTCTTGGAATTGTTTAAACATATGTTCCTCCTTGGGGAAACATATGAGAACTCACCTAGTCATGTAGAAGTGGAAGTTTTCATTTGCTCTCAGAAGTTCTACATTTTCCATTGTCATCTACCACCCATCTTCCACACTGAAACCAGACTATCATAACCATTCCCATTGGAGACATGACAAAGCATTAAACTTGACTTTTGGAATTTATAGTCTGGAAGGGTGGCAGAACTATCATCACCTTCATGCAAAATAAAACTTAAGTGTGCAGAGAATGAAGGCCAAAATCTATATTCTGATACGAATGGTCTCTGTAGGTTGCAAACTTCATGTGATTAGAAATGTCTGTTTGCTTTCTCATGTCCAAGATTCTAGAAGTATGATTACAGCTCATACTAAATGTTCAGTAAATAGTTTTTTAAGCTTAATTGGACCTGATTTTCCACTTTCATCTCTTATGTTCCTTCCCCTTTCCCTTACCTATGCTACACTCTGGCTATACTAAATTGCTTATTATTTAAAAATGTCATATCTATTCTTGCTATTCCCACTACCTGAAGTTCTTCCCCCATTATTTCTTTTCTTGTTGAATACAAGTTCTATTGCATTATAAGTTCTTACTCAAGTGTCACTTCCTGAAGTATTTTCAATTCTCCTATGGGTTTTCCTCCTCTTTGAAGCCCCTTCATACTTTTTTCTACCTTTGCTAGAACACCTATCATAGTCACTTTTCTTTAACATTTTCCCTCCTACCAGATTCTGAGTTCCTTAAGAGCATGATCTTGATTTATCTGTTTTGTTCCATTAATATATAACGTGGTGTATATGATGCAGAATGTTTACTTAAAAAATGGAATTAAATGTAGTCTCATGTACCTGAAGTCCTTAGGTAGGAGAACTGATTGATGCAATCTAACTAAACTTAGAATTAATACTATATAATGTGGAGATAATAATTCTTAGTTTTTTGTACTAAATTATGAGAAACATAGTCTTGGTAGAGTGTCTGGTACATAGTCAGAGCTCTATTCTATAGATGTTAAACATTCTCACGAGTTCATCTCACTGTGCAAATCAAAAACAGAATTGTTAACAACAGAATCATCAGATTGTTTTATCATCAAGACATAAATATATTTTTACAAGTAGGATCATATTTTATACCCTCAGACCCTAATCATAAAAATGAAAATACTAAAGTCCAGTGAACCAAAGATACTTCTAAATGTTCCACTGTTGGTTTGTCAGAGAAAGTCCCAGCACTAAATATACTTTGTTCATCATATAATGAATGCTTGTTTAACATTATGGGTTAAGCTTCAGTGTGGTGGCTCATGTCTGTAATACCCATGCTTGGGAGGATGGGGAAGGAGGGTCACTGTGAGTTTGAGGCCTACACGGTCTACATCATGAGTTTCAGGTGTCTCAAAACCAAAAAAGTCTATCTGGGTTTAGAATAGATGCAAATTATCTGACTGATTATAAAATGTTTCAATAATGTAGTGTCCTTAATTTTGATACTAAGTATTCATCAAAATTTAAATGCATAAAGAGTAGACATTCTACATTTATGCTAACTAAATCATCTTATTATGGTTAGATATTTCACTGTGAGCAAAGCTCAAATGTTTGAGGAATGTTAGAGAGTTTCCAGATGATCTGAAATCTGATATGATGTTGGGAGAATTTGTCATTGAATTAAGAGGAAGAAGATCTATGTCCTGGTTGGTTATTTTTCAATTTTTCTTGCATTTAATGTCTTCATCCACTAAATGGACATAAAATGGATGCCCTCTACCATACACTATATCCCACTGTTGCACTGGTGTTAATATCTTGCCTGGATGGTTGATTTTGTAGCTTTTAATAACCAGTACTTATTCATGCTATTGGTGACCATTATTTCCCAGCAATTGTATAGCACTTGCTAGCACTATGAGAGCTAGCCAGCAGGAAGCTGTCGTTCATGAGATTACTATTTTTTGGTTTATTTTTTATTTTATTTTATTTTATTTTATTTTATTTTATTTTATTTTATTTTAGGCAGGATCTCACTCTAGCCCAGGGTGATAGTTAGATTTTTGTTGTTAGTCATTCTGGTCTCTAAACATCACTATTAAGGCATCCACTACACATTAGAGTTAAGAAGGACTTTATAGCACCTCTAATTAAATGCATATATGCTATGTTATAAAGATAAAGAAAAATAGTAGGCTGGAGAGATGGCTCAGTAATTAAGGTACTTGTTTGCAAAGCCTAAGGACCCAGGTTCAATTCCCTAGTACCTATGTAAGCCAAATGCACATGGTGGCGCCTGTGTCTGGAGTTTGTCTACAGTGGCTAGAGGTCCTGGCCTGGCTATTCATTCGCTCTGTATATTTGCCTCTTTCTCTCTCTCAAAAAAATACATACAAATAAAATATTTTTAAAAAAGATAAAGAAAAATGATGATCTGAATACTTAATAGTGACTTGTCCAAGATCAAATATGGTGAAGATATTTCACTGTGAGCAAAGCTCAAATGTTTGAGGAATGTTAGAGAGTTTCCAGATGATCTGAAATCTGATATGATGTTGGGAGAATTTGTCATTGAATTAAGAGGAAGAAGATCTATGTCCTGGTTGGTTATTTTTCAATTTTTCTTGCATTTAATGTCTTCATCCACTAAATGGACATAAAATGGATGCCCTCTACTTCACCAATTAGAATAATAGATCGTACCATAAAGTAAATAAATCAAGAAATGAGTTTATTATTTTGATTCATAAACTAAACTCAGCTAATCTATGCAAAGCCATCTGGCTTGGGCTCGTTTCCCCAGTACCCACATACATCCAGAGGCACAAAGTGACACCTGCATCTGGAGATTGTCTATAGCAGCAGGAGGCCCTGGTGTGTCACCCCCTCTCAAATAAATAAATAAATATGAAAAATAACTGCTGACCATCTCTTCAGCCCATAAATAATATTTCAATAAAGGAATTTTCAGCAAACCGGGAACATAAATAATAATAAAGTTACATTTAAAAACTAAAAGTTAAGCCAGTTCTCCCAAGTGGTTCATAGGGTCAAACCAACTTATCTATTTCCACCCAAAGTAATTCCTTGTTAAGAGAGACTAACCACACTCAGCATCATTTGTTTTCTATGTCTAACCTATTTTGCTTTGATAAAATGGACACTATAATACCTTTGCATAGATTAGCTGAGTTTAGTTCATGAGATTACTATTTTTTTGGTTTATTTTTTATTTTATTTTATTTTATTTTATTTTATTTTATTTTATTTTAGGCAGGATCTCACTCTAGCCCAGGGTGATATTTAATTCATTTTGTAACCCAGGCTGGCCTTGAACTTACAGTGATCGCCTATCTTAGTATCATTATACCTGGCCACTTAATTCTTTAATTCCTGTAATGTGAATCTAGATCTTCATTCTTTCCTCTTATTTATTCTGGCTTTCCCAAGTGAGTTCACATTTGATGCTTATAATTGAGATATCCTGGATTATTACTTGAATTGGAGAAGATTATGACATTCTCCTAGCATCAGGGTTGGAAGAGATTTGAGAGTTTTCAGTTGGTTGGTCAGGAATCAAGTCTTTTGTGGTGAAGTAACTTGGTAAAGGTTATTTTTTAATTCACTTAGTGTTACATGCTGAGTCCCTTCTTGAACTCCAGATAATGAATTAAGAGTAGAGAATTCTTCATTCTCCAGCCATGCTCCCATTTCAATACCATGTTGACTACTGTTGAATATTTATGGTTTTATGTTATGACACCTGTCCCTTCCTTCCCACTCTCTGAACATGAGAAAGCTTTTGCTGGGTCCCACTCAGGGTTTGTAAAACAACCTTATAACTCTTTGCTTCCATATGTAAGTTAAGGATAGTTTTTAAATCTTGCTTTCTGAAGTTTTTTATACAAATTAAAATATTCGTGATTAGTGGAGAGCTCTTGGTATATAACAGAAACTAAATGGGATTTGGAAATCCATGTCCTGGGGTATCTGAAACACTGTGTCTGGATGGTTGTATGATGTGACAATGGGATCTAAATCAAGCTAGGATGGAAACTTATCACCAACAGGTCTTATCTTAGATCTGTGATTGAAGGTGACAAGCATTACTCCCATTAACCTAAAGCATAAAACTATAGCTCAGACATGTAGAAACTTATTTACATAACTTTTCTTTTTTTTTTTTGAGGTAGGGTCTCACTCTAGCCCAGGCTGACCTGGAATTCACTATGTAGTCTCAGGCTGGCCTTGAACTCACGGTGATCCTCTTACCTCTGCCTCCCGAGTGCTGGGATTAAAGGCGTCCGCCACCACACCCGGCACTAGCATTTTTTTGATGTTATTGAGGATTGGATGACTGGGTGAACTAAAATTTTGGTCTGAAGCTAGCTTTTTTATCACAAGTGGGATGATTATGTAGCAATCTGAATCTGATCAGAAGTGACAGTGAAGACTTGGAAAATGGACACAAATGACACTTTGTTCCCAGTAGGCACTTTCTTCCCTATGTACATTGACAAAGTTGTGGGGTACTCTTGCCAGAAATGATGTCTGCATTCAGAAGAGAAACAAGTTGGGTCTAGAAGATTGAATGTACTGTTCATATGTCTAGAGACATATATATATGTAAATGTGGTACATATATACAGTGAAATACCATATGGCCACAGAAAGAGTAACATTATGCCATTTGCAGTAACATATATGGAACTGCTGATCATTATGTTCACTAAAACAATCCAGACACAGAAAAAAAGTGGTCATGATCTCACACTTGTGGAATCTTAAAATGCTGATTTTATAGAAATTGAGAAGAAAATAAGAACTTTGATCAATGGGTGCTGAGTTATACTTAGATAAGGACAATAAGTTCTGGTGTTCTATTGTACAGTAGGTAACAATAATGTCTATACATTTCCAAAAGCTAGAGAAGAGGAGTTTGAAATTTTTCAACATAAGGAAATGACAAGTGGCATTTTGGAGAGTGGTTACAGCATCTATGGACGCCAACCCAGGAACAATTGCTGACATGTACCCTTCTTTCTCCATTTACTGTTGCAACAAATAAAGGATGTTTGTAGTTTAAAAAGAAAAGAAATGACAAGTGCCCACAGACATGTGTAAAGTCTGATTTAAAACTGATATAAACACTATACATTATATATGATATATGTATTATATGTGATTATATATATAAAATCAAAATATGTAATATTCATGGATTGGAAGACTTGATCTAATGAAAGTAGCTACATTGCTAAAAGTAATTTATAGATTCAGTGCAATCCTCATAAAATTCCAGTGGCTTTATTCACATAACTATTAAATTATAAAATTCACATGCAAAAACAAAATACCTCACCTAGCCAAAGCAACTCTGAGCCATAAGAATAATGATAGAGGTATCACAACATCTGATTTTAAGTTATACCACAGAGCCATAGTAATAAACACAGCACGGTACTGGCACAAAAACAGACACATATATTAACATAATATAGGACACAGAATTCAACCAATGTAACTACTAGATTTCTGACAAAAATATAAAATACTACATGGAAAAATGGCAACCTCTTCAACAATGGTGATAGAAAACTGGATATCTACATATAGAAGAATGTAATGAGAGTTCTATCTTTTACTTTGTAAAAACATTAATCCAAAATGTATCAAAGACATTAATATAAGACCTGAAAGGATAAAGCTGTTAGAGGAAAACAGTAACAGGTATCAGTATAGGTAAGATATTTCTGAAAAAGATTCCAATGACTCAGGAATAAATTCCAGAATTGATGAAATTAAAAGTCTTCTGTACAGTAAGGAAAAAAAGTAAGTGAAAAGATAGCCTACAAAATGAAATACAAGAAAATATTTGCTAGGTATACATCTGATAGAGGATTAACATTTACAATACACAAAGAAATCAAAAACTAAATAACCAAAACCCATTTAAGCCATCTAATCAATAAATGGGCTTATGAAAACAGACAGTTCCCAAAAGATGAATTGCAAGTAGCCAATAAACATATGAAAAAATGTTTAACATCTTTAGCCATCAGAGAATGTAAATTAAAATAATATTGAGACACCATCTCACCCCAGTCAGAAAGGTCACCATTAAGAACCTAAATGTCAGCCAAGCATGGTCGTGCATACTTTTAATCCCAGCACCACTTGGGAGTCAGCAGTAGGAGGATCATCATGAGTTCAAGGCCACCCTGAAAATATAGAGTGAATTCCAGGATAGCCTGGGCTAGAGTGAGACCCTACCTTTGAAAAAACTAACTAACTAACTAACTAACTAACTAACTAACTAACTAACTAACTAACTAAATGCCAACAGATGCTGGTGAAGATGGAGTGGTAGAAATGTACATTAGTTCACCTTTGGTAGAAATCAGTATGGAGGTTTCTCAAAAAACCTGAAATAGAACTGTCATATGATCATCCTGGGTGCTCATCTACCGACAAAAATGGATGAAGAAAATATGGATATATAAACACCAGGGAATTTTATTCAGTCATAAAGAATGAAATTATGCTGTTTTCTGGAAAATGGGTGCAACTGGAGATTGTAATATTGAGTGAAATAAGCCAGATTCAAAGATAAATGTTCTATGTTTTCCTTCAGTTATAGATCCTAGATTTTTTGATAAACATGTAAATATGTATGTATGTGTGCATTTATAGACTAGAGGGAGGAAGGAGTCTAGTGGGGAAGAAGAGAGGGAGAGAAATGAGAGGTTATGTGGGAGTGAATATGGTCAAAATACATAATATATTGAAAGAAATTGTATTTATGAAACCAAATACTATGTGCAGTAATATACACCAATTAATAAAAATCATCACAGTACCTATTCCTATATACAATTTTAAAGTCTTCATGTACTAATTAAAAACAATTAAATAAAATACTCACCAACAGTAAATTATTCAGGAGCTGGATCATTACACATTACATTTGTATACCAAATTATCAGTAAATTATCAATAAGATTGTATGAGTATATGTAAAGTTAATGTAAGTAAAGTCATTTGTCAAAGTCAAGTGTTTGTTTATAACCTTTTCTTATAAGTATATCTATTTATTGATGGGGAAGGTAATATGGATCTTTAACATTAAAGGGTGGGTTAGAGGAACATGTTTATAGGCTAGGTTTGCAGTATCATTTAACCTAAGAGTTATACTAGTTAATCTTAAAATGGAAAATCTTAGGATTTAGAGTTTTTGACATAAAGCTCATAAAAGTAAATTTAAAAAATTTCAGAAACTTCATCTCTGGTAAATCTGAGCTGTTCCTTCATCTTCCTGCCCTGCTGTTCCCAATCCGATTTCTGTTCACAAGAACAGAAGGCAGAGGAAAGAGCCACGTGGCCTAGGAGGTCTGAGTCATGTGCATCTCAACCAGACTCAACTTTTTATTTAGTTGCCTTGAATCCTACCTTCTTGTTTGAATCACCCCTCTCCTCACTCATATGTCACAAACCACTCAAGGTATCTCCTGTGCTCATTTATTCCCTTTGTTTTAACCAGCCTCCTCCAGTAACTTTTTCCATATGTTTATATCCTTGCCTCACAATGGAAGTTTTTTTTCCACCTTCAGAAATGGCCTGATTGGTCTCTTTGGAAAAAGTGTTTACTTAAATGTGTGCTTCTAATGTTCCCAAACCACTTTTCATTACATGTGATGGTCAGGGTATAGATGAGTGGAGGAAAAATTTCTGTGTTTAAAAATCACCATGTGAAGTTGTGGTGATGAGTGGCTGGGGATGAAAGAATCCAATGTTAGCAACAAATGACAGTCCAATCTAGATTTAGAGAGCGTCTGTACTTGTGATTTTTCTTTAATCTGGCATTTATTTTGTCACCCCAGTTTGGCCTCAGCATAGTGACATTAATATTCTTTATATGGCTTCTTGTGGACCAACTTTCTTTAGTTGTTACTAAAACTTACTAAGATGCCAGATGTTATGATGGAAACACGAAACCTGAAAGGTTGTAAATCACAAAAACTAACCATAAAACAATAATAAAATACTGTAGCTCCAGCTTCCAGCCTTCTTTTGTTCACTCCTCTCTCCCCAGTCTACCACCTGGTCAGGGCAGGTCAGCAGTTTCACACCTTAGCCTTGATGACTTTTTTTTTTTTTTTTCAGATTCAGAGCAGAGCACTGGGTCTGATTCCGAGGTGCTGACAGAGCGGACCTCCTGCTCCTTCAGCTCACACGCTGACCTTGCCTCTGCCAGCACAGGCCCAGTGCCTGCTGCCATGTCTTCCATGGAGGAGATACAGGTGGAGCTACAATGTGCTGACCTCTGGAAAAGATTCCATGACATCGGAACAGAAATGATCATCACCAAAGCAGGCAGGTGAGGATGCTTTTTGGGTCAGATTCAAAGAATATAGAGGTAGGCACCATCATGTTTCCCCCTCACGTCTCTGTGCTAACAACATGAAGGCACAGCAGCAGCACTGTCTTCTCTGCCTTAGGACTCAGTAATGAAACTCTGATGTGTTTACTTTGATTTTGATATTTTCCTCCAAGCATGCAAATACTCTACCTTCACAAACACTTTCCATCTATAAACAGGCTTTGGCTAATTTCTTGATATCCTAATGGCCAACAGATCTAAAACAACTTAGCTGAAGAGAAGGATTAGCAGCTAAGGCACTTGCCTGCAAAGCCAAAGGGCCCAGGTTAAATTCCCCAGGACCCACATAAGCCAGATGTACAAGATGACACATGTATCTGGAGTTCATTTGCAGCAGCTGGAGGTCCTGGCAAGCCTATTTTTTCTCTCTCTCTCTTTTTCTCTCTCTCTGCCTCTTTCTTGCTCTTTCAAATAAATAAATAAAAATAAAATATTAAAAAAACAAGTGCTTATTCCTTAACCTGGTAGTTTCCAGAGCTTTCTCTCAAAGCAGTAGCTTGAATCTTCTAAGGCTTTAAACAACCACATGCTTCTGTAAGAATAGGGCTTGGTACACCATTTGAAACCTGCTTGTTGATCCAGGTATTGTGTTGTTAGCTTCAAGTCATTAGAAACCTTCATGCTAATCTTTGGATCCTCTTTTGAAATCATCTATACAAGATAATAAAAGTTTTAAATCACAGTATCTCAAGCTGGATAGATGGCTTAGTGGTTAAGGTGCTTGCCTCTGACGGCTAAGTTTGATTCCCCAGTACCCAAGTAAGCCAGATGTACAAGGTGGTGCATGGATCTAGAGTTCATTTGCAGTGGCTGGAGGCTCTGGTGTGCCCATCTCTCTCTTTCTCTCTGTCTGCCTCTTTCTCTATCTCTCTCTCTCTCTCTCAAATAAACAAAACAAACAAACAAGCAAACAAATATTTTATTAAAAACACAGTATCTCTTAAAATAGATACTTTAGTTAAACCATTCCTTTCTTGAAATCTTTCAATTTTCCATAGATAAGTATCTGTTCATGCTGTACACTCAGTACACACTATGTAATTTAAACTTCATAGAAGTCCTTTAAAGTGGGATATGGTCATCCCATACGTGGATGATGAGGCAAAGACCAAAAGATGTTAATTAACTTGACCAAGGCAGAGGGGTGTTAAGGGGTAGGTCCAAACTTTACACATTAGGGAGAATCTACAGTAGTGGTCATGACTATGTAGAACTCTGCACTGCTAATGGTTGTGTTCTTGTCCCTTCAGTTTAAAAGAAAATTGTTTTATTTATAATGAAACTTGGATTAAGCTTTTGAAGATACAGGAATGGACAATGAAATTAAGCAAAAACAATTATGCTATCATTATATTTTCAAGGCTAATATACATAGATGTAATGTCATGGGAATGGGAAAGAGTCCCCCTTATAAAATGTCATTTCATGGACATTTTTATTAAGTTCAGTTCACCTACGTGAATGGAGAGAAACTTCCAAATACAACAAGATATCACACAACCATGTTCCTTTTCTTCCTCTTCTGGAACCTTCTTCCTCCCAATTTTAGCAGTGATGAAAATTTGGATTACTTAGTGGAGTAACTTTGAAGAAGAATTATTTTTTTGTGCCATCTTTTTCTCATCACTTGGGATTTAGTGTTTTCTTCTACATTTTGTGGTGTTTAGGTTCAAAAATAATTCAAGGATTTTAAAAAACTTTTTTCACCAAAAGATTGTTTTGGAGAGGAGTGTGCTATTACAACTGGTTTTTATTGTGTGTGTGTGTGTGTGTGTGTGTGTGTGTGTGTACAAGATTTTTTAGCTTTTATTTTGGGTCTCACCTTGATGTTAATGCCACTCAATTTTGTTCCTGACATCACTGCCCACTCAGTCCACTTAGTGCACTCAGTTCATCGGAGCACACACTTGACAGCTCTTTTGTGGGTCATTTCAGGGTTTTGTCTGTAAATTTCTGTTTCCATAAATTCCCTTTGATACATGAAGATGTCATCACATGCCCTACCTGCTTCTTTTGTCATATTGAACTCCTTGTTTTAGGTTTAAAATGTATGTTCTTTTCTTCAGTATAAGAATGGACCAGATGTTGTAGATTATCAGATAATTCTGGAAAAACTGAGATGTATATGAAACCAGATTCCTCTTTTATCAGTTTTATTTACCCCTCCTCTTTTTTTCATTTTGGTTCTTTTCTTTTTTTCTCACTTCATTTCCCATTCTATGCTCTCCTTTTCAAATTTAATTCCAATTTCAATTTTTCTTAGTTATGTCGGTTAAGCAGAATCCTCCAAACTCTTTCCCACTCAGAACATTTAGTAACAGCATATCTTTTTCCACACCACAGTACTGTTGCTTCTGAATGGCTGCAGAGCTTACAGAGCCTTTGGTTTTTGAACGCTTCCATCAGTCTGGGCGATCAGCACCATGGACAGAGATTCTTATTGGGAACTATGGGTTTAGGAAGAGAAAGGAATTGGCCTAAATTTAGCCATCATATTAAAGCCAAATATAACTCATTTTATGATGAAAGATTATTTCTTTTTCAGAATTTTATAATTTCTCTTGATATTTTGTACTAAAATACTAAACAATTAATAGGTAGTGTTTATAAAGTTTTAAGAATTCAAATAATTTGAAAATGTGGGTTATCTGGGCCTTTGCTTTATTTTATAGATGATAAGTCACATAGATCATTAATTTAAAAACTTAAGTACTTAAAGTCATGAAACTTTTCCAGGGAAAATGTCATTAAAGTTAAATACATCAAGAACTTTTTTCTTAAAGTTATTAAGAGAAAAAATAATCTGTTTCTTTTAACGTAATACAACTTCTGTAGGTAACTTAAAGGAGCTATAAATTTACTTACAATAGGATGTGAGAGGGCTTTCTATCTTTGTCAAGATGCCTTATAATAATTTAAATGTAGATGAAATTGTAATTCATTACTATTAACAAGGGAATTATTAATATATATTTAAATGTATAGACTAAGTTTCTCAAATGTTTGGAAGAAATAATATAGACCAAAATTTTTAACCCACACAGAATGTTAGATTTAGTCCTTAACTGTAGCCACACATTAAATCTGATTAGCTCACAGTAATATTAAAATATAAAGCCCTTATAATTTAACTTCTGCGGACAAGGGAGGAAATATAAAATCATCTCCCAACAGAAAATTTTGTAAAGTAATAAAGTGGAAAAGAAGATACAGTTATGCTTCTATTTCAAAATTCACCACTTTCCCTCTTAAAGAACTGTTATATCTCAAATATGCCTATGGGATCACTGACTGCAATAGGGGCATTTGATTTTTGGGTTGCTTTTCTTGGGTAAATAGTGGGCATATGACTTGCACAGAAAGCTTTGTACACATTTCAAGATGGCTGTCTGAGGTCAGGGTATTTTTCTATGGCTGTGAAATGGAGCAAAGCCAATTAGGCCATACGTGGATCAAGCCTATGACCTTGACCTCATTAGCACTGTGCTCTGCCCAGCTTGACTAACTAGCCCCAGATGGTTAAATTTAATGTAGCATTTTCTATACAAGTACCCTAGAGCACATTCAGGGCAATCCAAATTTTTGAACTGAGCACTTTTTAATGTCTGGATTGCTGCAAAATATTTTAGAGTTTTCATTTTATCTTTAAATAAATGGTGAAATTTATTCTAGACTTATTGAAATTCAGTCTGTTTGTTGTGCTGTACTCTCTCCTCCTTCAATTATGAGAGAAGTTGTAAAGTGCATATCCTGCCCTCTCTTTCTTTGGCAAGTTTAACAAGCCATTGTGGTAGACACAGGGTTTTGCCCACAGGCCACTAGAATTCATTTGGCATTTGCTCCCTATTCCACAAGTCCTTCCTCTGACACACATGTTGACAGCCTGAAAAGTCAGTTGCAGACAGTTTTAAAAAAATAGTTTCATGCATTGAAAACTGATGGCTTTTTTTTGAGACTGGTTGCACCTTCATTTTCTTATTTATTTTTCTGAGAAATTATTTTTAGAGTGACTATTTTCAAATAAACCAAGTCAAAGTAAAAAATGTTTTACACATGCTACTTAAAAATTAAACATATAAACAGGGTAAGTGATGAGCTCCTTCAGTCTATGAATCATGAAGTGAATCAATGTAAGTTAACAAGAGATGCTGTGTCATTTATAGTGGAATAAACAACAACCAACTTTGAGAATTAGAGGACATTGAACTTTTAAATTATTATTAATTTATTTTTTTTTGAGAGGGAGAGAAAGAGGCAGATAGTGAGAGAGAGAATGGGTGTGTCTGTGCCTCTAGGCACTGCAAAAAAGACCACATACATGCACCACCTTGTGCATCTGGCTTATGTGGGTACTGGGGAATTGAATCTGGGTCCTTAGGCTTCACAGGAAAGTTCCTTAATCACTAAGCCATCTCTCCAGTCCTGGACATTGGACTTTTATGTGCTTAGAATACCTAGTAAGAAGACACCCGAGCTCTTCCTCCAGCTTTTCTTCTTCGTTTGTTGAACTCATTGCCATATTCTTCACAGGAGAATGTTTCCTGCCATGAGAGTGAAGATCACTGGCTTGGATCCACACCAGCAATACTACATAGCAATGGACATTGTGCCAGTGGACAATAAAAGATACAGGTAAGAAAGACTCTGGGATTTGGAATGTGAATATCACTAACATGCCAAGACAACTCCTTAAACTCATTAGATGAGGCATTTTAACAATGCTCACTGCACAGGAACAAGGGCAGAGGGTATATCAATGGTTTGTAGCAGACCATCATGCAGGAAGCAGTAACTAAAGATAGGAAATCAAGGTTTGGTGAGTTTAGTCTCAAATTTTCCTGGCTGTGGACATACTACTTCTTCATAGTATTACCTCGGGGCAGCAAATATTAAGTGGATTTTGAGTCTGGTGATAATATGGTGAGTGAGTTTGTGAAATGCTAGCAAAGTTGGGAGATATTATTTTGGAAAAGGAAAGGAGTGGGCCAGTATAGCATATTCAATCATTCATATGATGTATTACCCTAAAAAATGGAGAGGATAGACCTCAAAGAAGACTTACTGTCCTTAATATGACTGTGAATGAGTTTGCTGAAAATATAAAATTCACTAATATCCAATGTAGTCTTCAAGTCTCTTGTTTGACTAATATGTGATAATAAAAAGTTGGGCTTTTTTTAATCTCTTGAGATCTCAGTGAATCATGGCTCATTTTTGAAATATCTAACATCAGACAACTTGGCTGTCAGTATGTGAATCTGGAAGTAAGAGATGGATGGGAAAGCCAGGACTAGTATGCTAGGGGAGAAATCAGGCCAAGAGAGGCAAGGTCTAGACTTCAAAACTTAGAGAAGATGCTTCATCATCTGTAGAGGATCTTGGCAGTTGTGATTCAGCCAGAATGCCCCCATTTTTGGGGTTCAGGACCCATGCCATCCTTTAGAACTGAGCATCAGTGAGATTCAAGATCCATGGAGTGGCTTTGAGGATCATTGAAAGATTAGTAAGGTCTGGAAAACTGACTTTGTTTGCTATAATCAACATCTCATGTACAATAACACTGTAGAAAAGTAATGTGAATGATAATGAATTTCAAGACCAGGTTTACGAAGTAAATAACTGGGAATATTTGATGGTGATTCTGGGAATGGTTGTATAAGAGAAAAAGCTTTTCATTCTCATAGAAATGCCACAGAATTTAGACTATTAGCAAGGAACTGGCTAACAAGTGAGAGGCTTGGAGGGTCTCAGTACATGGCTGTATTTCATAGGACAATATGGAAGATGTTTTTAATAAGGAACAAGATCCTGAACAAGTGGCCAAGGGATTATATGGTTTGTATTTGAAAGGTGAAAGGTTGCAGTAAAATATCTTTTCCTTAGCTAGGCACATTGGTTCAGGATGCCTGTGTGTACACAGGACATAGGGTGCATGGTAAGGAGCAAGAGAAGAAAGAAAAAGGACTGGGAGAATGTTTTTGGTATGAGGGCTGTAGCTTTGATCATTAACTACAACGCTTCTCTGTCCCCCACCCCCACTACATCCTGTTCATTTCCATCTCTATTTCATTTTCCCTGGTTACTTGCCTTTCCATTTTTCTCATTTTTATTCTTTATGTCTTTCCCATTTCTTTTCCATTCTTGTCATGTCTTCATTTCTCCTGTTCCTGTCTCTATTTGCTTCCTGGGCCTCCATTCTCCCCCGCATTTGCATTTGAATTCCCTTTTCTCCCTTTTTGTCTCAGATATGTGTATCATAGCTCCAAGTGGATGGTGGCTGGCAATGCAGACTCCCCTGTGCCTCCAAGGGTATATATACATCCTGATTCTCTGGCTTCTGGAGACACCTGGATGAGACAGGTGGTCAGTTTCGACAAACTCAAGCTGACCAACAATGAACTGGATGACCAAGGGCATGTGAGTTAAAGAATCCCATTTCCCACTTTCTTCCTATTCCTCTTTTGGCTTGAGAGTTGTTTAGCCCCCAAACTTTTGCAAATGGGCAAAATAAGAATCTGTATGCAATTTTAAGTCATTTTAAGTAAGAATAAATGATTTTTCTCCACTTAAATTTCACTTGCTACAAATCTAATATTTAGAAGACATCTGCTATGCATCAACTTGTATTTATCAGACAAACTGCTTTTTGCTCCAGGGACTCACAGTCCAGTCAAGGAGGCAAGCCAGAAACACAAAACAGATTAATCAATGTCAAAAGAAATCACAGCAGTCAGTAAAATAACTCACAAACCCAAGAGAAAGAAGGGAATGACAGTTTGACCTGATTTGCTAAGAAATTTATGAATTTATGAGAGAAGACTAAATTTCAAGACTGCAGGTACAATTTGAAAAACTGATGTTAATGATTTACCTCTATTAAGGAATACATGCTGTATTTTCAGTCAATTCCAGCATCCTTACTGGTTGCTATGAAAAGATTGAAGAAGCTAAACCCATAACTCCTTTCTTCAAGGAAATGACAGTTTTCTGAGGTAGTAAGAAAACACACACACACACAAACACGCACACATACACGCACACACACACATACACCATTTACTTTCATATGATGTAAAATAAAATGTCACAAATTTAATGAATTTGTATTCATTACAAATACATATATTCATAACAGTGTATAGAATTTAAAGATAACATGGATTCATTCTGAAAATTTGAAGCTGGAATTAACAGCTTGCCATAGGGCCAAGACACTGAGAATTTTTAGTGGAGTGTTGTCTTCTGGTACTAGAATAATCAGTCAGTATCTTTTTAATCAAGAAAAAAAGAGAATTGCATCTACCATTCATGTTAGGGAACCCCTATTATATGTTACCATGTAACACTATCCAGTGGCTTAGTTCTTGCCATCAGCAAGTACACTGCTTTCTAGTTTCCTGTGCACCTAATCCACAATCTGTCCTCCTATAATGCTTCAATCTTGTGACTTTTGCAAGAACTTGAAAAGCCAAGTCCAACATAGTATTTCATCTTCTCATTTCAGATCATTCTGCACTCTATGCATAAATACCAGCCTCGAGTTCATGTGATTCGCAAAGACTTTAGCAGTGACCTTTCACCCACCAAGCCTATTCCTGTTGGAGATGGGGTGAAAACATTTAACTTTCCTGAGACCGTGTTCACCACAGTCACAGCCTATCAGAACCAGCAGGTAATCACTATTCCATCTACTTTTAAAGGAAGTTAGTCTTGTTTTTGCTAAAGAATGCTTAATTATCAATGGCACCAGAAAGTCAGAATATGAGCCACTGGTTTTGCAGTATATACATGACTTTGGTGGTGACAGTATAGTGATGCTTAGTGACAGCTGACACGTTCTACATTTAGATCAAGCACAAGATCATTTATGGAGTGCTTCAGACCTCATAAGTTCTAGTACCTGTACTCTTGAGCTCTTTCAAATGATCAGCATCACTTAGAATTCTTCTGCAAGTACAGAGGATTGATACCTACCTTCTCTGGTACATGAAGTTTTATGTGTATCCCTCCACCAGGCAACCTCAAAGTCATCAAGCCTTGCAAACTAATACCACTTCCATTTACATTTTCAAACTAAGTTCACCTCCAAATGACCAGCAACCACACTGTAGCATATGTAAGTTTTTGTGTCTGTATCATGTTCATTCATTCTCTAAATATTTATTGAGAAGTGACTAGGCTCATTCTTAGTAGAAAAATAGAGCTGATTGACAGAACTAGTTCAGATGAAATTTTCCTTATAAAGAGTTTTCATAAAGAAAAACCACATAAGTTCAGAGTGAATAATTCAATGAAAAATGTATGAACAGGGTTATTTCTTGGTTTGTAAAATAAGAAAGTTTTCTTGAAAGTGCTGATACTTTCTTTTAAAAAATTATTTTATTTTTCAAAAGGTTATACTATTATGTCTCTTCTCCCCCACAGCCATTTCAGTGAGGATTCTCCTTACTAGGGTTATTGGTATTCACTGTGGGGTCTTGAAGGCCTTGGTCAGTCTCAGGCTAATCCCACCGACTCTGGCTTTTACAATCTTTCCAACCCCTCCTCTCAATATGCCCTGAGTCTTGGTGAGTGTGTTAGCCATGTGATTTACTGTTGAGTTCTTTGCTGCCTCTGGATTTCTGCTTTGGTGAGTTTTGAGTGACCACAGTGTCTGTCACCATCTCCTGGAGCTGGGTGTCAGGCTAGCAGTGAAAGAAGTACTTGTGTCACTGCTTCATCTCCAGTTTCTTCTGGGTCCGGGCAGATGTGGCAGAGATGACTCATCTCATGCTAGGTAGTCAGATGTATTTTCTTGTCATATTGATGGATCTTGGCTCTCCCCAGTATCCTACACTATGTATAAAACAGACATATTCTGCAATTGCAGATGAGAGCAGCTTGGATTAAAGGTGATAAACATAGTTACTTGAGGGATGTTTTGGCATGTGTGCCCACTCATCTTAGCCAAAGAGCAATGGGACTTCTCTCTGGAGTCAATGTATTTCCAGTGCCAGGTATGCACTCATGTCCAATCTGAGAGCAGTTGATTTGGTTATATCCATATAGGCTGTGTGCCATTATTAGACAGGTGTGTATTTCTTGCCTAACTGATTGCTTTCATAGTTTTCAGGATCCCTTTGCTCATTTACAGTGTTCATGACCATTATCCCCCAGCAGATCCCATAACATTTTCCAGTACTATGGGGCTTAGCTAGGAGGGAATGACTTCCTTCTCAATTCTAGTGTGGTCTCTTGATATTCTGTGATGGCAGCTTGTTGACACTCTTTCTGATGCTGACACACACAGAAAAAATAGTCTGACTGATGTAGGAGATGTGTGAATAAGAGAGGGGCTAGGACAGCAATAGCTAATTTATTTTATTTTACACAGAGAGAGAGGGAGAGGGAGACAGATAGAGAATGGGCACGCCAGCAGTCTCTCAGCTGCTGTGAACAAAATCCAGATGCGTGCGCCCCCTTGTGGGCAAGTGTGGCATTGCACCCTTGAGTCACTTTGCATCTGGCTAAATGTGGGACCTGGAGATTGGAACCAGGTTCTAAGGCTTAGGAGGCAGGCGCCTTAACCGCTAAGCCATCTCTTCAGCCCAGCAATAGTTAATTTTTATCAACATTGTAAATTGTGTTCTGTTGTTGAAGAGGGTGGGTATATGGATTTACAAGTGGTTACACTTTGTGAAATTTTCTAAAACATGTAATGAATCCCATTTTTATATGTGGTATTTTATATTTTGAACAAATTTTCCTTTTAAAGGGATCCTTTTAATGAATCCTTTCTGAAGGAAAAATATTTGTTTTGTTTCTTGTCTTCACACCAGCATATTTTTATCTGAGACTTGCTGGAAACAAAATAAATTTACACTATTGTACTCACTGCCTTTTAGACATTCTTTTGTTCAGAAAGTAACTGGGAGAAACACTCATTTGTTAATTTTCAAGTGATGATTATATGCCAGGCAAGTGGGGATAGTGAGTTATGGAATTTTTGGATCACATAGAAAGGACATTTTTCTTATTTTTTTAAAATTTAATTTAATTTTATAACAAGTCATACTCTTTTATACCCTTCTCCATTTACTCTAAGGGCCCTCCTCAGTGGGGTTATGGTATTCACTGTGGGGTCATGAAGGCTTCTGTCAGTCTCTGGGATAGCAGGAGTACCGTGACTCAGGGTATTCCTACGTTCTCTGTGACTCTTACAGTCTTCCTGAGCCCTCTTCTTCAATGATCCCTGAGCTGTGGCAGGTCTGTTGGCAGTCTGATTTAGTTTTGAGTTCTCTGTAGCCTCTGGATTTCTGTTTTGATTGATCATCATGTCTGTCACTATTGCTCTGGGGCTGGTAGTTAGGCTAGTAGTAATAGTAGTATTCATGCCACTGCTTCCTCTGCATTTTCTTCTGGGCCCTGG
Organism: Orientallactaga sibirica; assembly: GCA_036365145.1. NCBI lineage: Eukaryota > Metazoa > Chordata > Mammalia > Rodentia > Dipodidae > Orientallactaga > Orientallactaga sibirica. The sequence continues at coordinate 1,955,248 of JAEOAD010000025.1, forward strand.
TAGATGTGGCAGGGGTGGCATATCTCATGGTGGGTGGTTGGCTTTTTGTCTTATTGATGGATCTTTGTTTTCCTCCATTTTCTCTGCCTTCTGTAAAATAAAACAGATTCTCCAACCAAGAGTGAGAGAAGCTTGGGATAATGGGGATATGCAAAATTATATGAGGGACGTTTAGCACAGAATAGTGGAGGCTTCTCTCTGAAGTCTATGAGTTTCCTGGCCATGGGATTATGACTTGATTTCTAGTACCAGATATGAGTCCTTTCCCATTTAGCAAGCCTTATGTCCAATCAGATAACGGTTACTGGCAGAGGCTGTATGCCACTATTGCACACGTATGTACTTCTTGTCTGGCTGGTTGATTCCATAGTCTGCAGGGTCCCCTGATCATTCATACTGTTAGTATCTGTTGCCTTCAAGCAGCTCCCATGGGGCTTTTCAGCACTATGAAGGAGGTAGCATGGTATTCTGAGGATATTTCTATCTTTTCTGGTGTCTTTGGATAATATTCCTTAGATGTTCTTTACTTCCAGAGGAATTAAATGTAGCAACTCCTTAGCCTAGCAAATGTTAAATACTGTATAATTGTCAGAGTTTCTCAGAAGCTGTAAAGTTTTCCCAATTTCAGATTTTCCTTGTGGATGCAACATTTGATTTATAGTAAAGAAGGAACATTAGCTTGCTTTAGATGATATTTAATGATTAAAAATTAAAAACTGGATATTGAACTCGAGTTGGAAGAGGCGAGTCCGGTCTCAAAATGGAGGTAAAACCGCCGCCCGGTCGCCCCCAGCCTGACTCCGGCCGTGGCCGCCGCCGCAGGGGGGAGGAGGGCCATGATCCAAAAGAACCAGAGCAGTTGAGGAAGCTGTTTATTGGTGGTCTGAGCTTTGAAACTACAGATGACAGTTTGAGAGAACATTTCGAGAAATGGGGCACACTCACAGATTGTGTGGTCATGAGAGATCCCCAAACAAAGCGTTCCAGAGGCTTTGGCTTTGTGACTTACTCATGTGTTGAAGAGGTGGATGCAGCAATGTGTGCTCGGCCACACAAGGTTGATGGGCGTGTAGTGGAACCAAAGAGAGCTGTTTCTAGAGAGGATTCTGTAAAGCCTGGTGCCCATTTAACAGTGAAGAAAATTTTTGTTGGTGGTATTAAAGAAGACACAGAAGAGTATAATCTGAGAGACTACTTTGAAAAGTATGGCAAAATCGAAACCATAGAAGTGATGGAAGACAGACAGAGCGGAAAAAAGAGAGGATTTGCTTTTGTAACTTTTGATGATCATGATACAGTTGATAAAATTGTTGTTCAGAAATATCACACTATTAATGGGCATAATTGTGAAGTGAAAAAGGCCCTTTCTAAGCAAGAGATGCAGTCAGCTGGGTCACAGAGAGGTCGTGGAGGTGGATCTGGCAACTTTGTGGGTCGTGGTGGAAACTTTGGAGGTGGTGGAGGTAATTTTGGTCGTGGTGGAAACTGGTGGAAGAGGTGGCTATGGTGGTGGTGGTGGTGGCAGCAGAGGGAGTTATGGTGGAGGTGATGGTGGATATAATGTATTTGGTGGTGATGGTGGCAACTATGGTGGTGGTCCTGGTTATAGCAGTAGAGGAGGCTATGGTGGTGGTGGACCAGGATATGGAAACCAAGGTGGTGGATATGGTGGTGGAGGAGGAGGATATGATGGTTACAATGAAGGAGGAAATTTTGGTGGTGGTAACTATGGTGGAGGTGGGAACTACAATGATTTTGGAAATTATAGTGGACAACAGCAGTCAAATTATAGACCCATGAAGGGGGGCAGTTTTGGTGGAAGAAGCTCTGGCAGTCCCTATGGTGGTGGCTATGGATCTGGTGGTGGAAGTGGTGGATATGGTAGCCGAAGGTTTTAAAAACAGCAGAAAAGGGCTACAGTTCTTAGCAGGAGAGAGAGCGAGGAGTTGTCAGGAAAGCTGCAGGTTACTTTGAGACAGTCGACCCAAATGCATTAGAGGAACTGTAAAAATCTGCCACAGAAGGAGCAATGATCTATAGTCAGAAAAGTTACTGCAGCTTAAACAGGAAACCCTTCTTGTTCAGGACTGTCATAGCCACAGTTCGCAAAAAGTGCAGCTATTGATAAAATGCAATGTAGTGTCAATTAGATGTACATTCCTGAGGTCTTTCATCTGTTGTAGCTTTGTCTTTCTTTTTCTTTCATTACATCAGGTATATTGCCCTGTAAATTGTGGTAGTGGTACCAGGAATAAAAAATTAAGGAATTTTTAACTTTTCAAAAAAAAATTAAAAACTGATTAAAATGATTAAATCCACTCTAACTCCTTACATAGTAAATTGCAAGGCCAAGGAGGAGCTATCCAGATCATTTTAGTGAGATTTTTGAAGCAATTACAAGATACAGTAGCAATACAGACACCATCTATGGCATAGCTGGGATCTTGGAATCCACTCTGAACCTGAAGAGGGTTAGTATGAGTGTAAGTTCTTGGAATAACTGGTTGAACTTTACCAAGGTTACCCAATTTGCTATTTTGATCATTAGCTAGAAGAAGCTAAAAGGAGCTAAAATGGCAATAAATACTCCATTTTTAGGATGCAGAACAATCTAGATCAACAAAGACTAAACATTGCACTATGTTATATAGGTCCATTTTAAGACCAAAAAAGCTATTATTGAAAGTCAGAAACAGTGATTTACTTTGATAAAGAGAAAGGATCAAACATAGGTATTTGAAATCCCTTTTTCTTATTCCATTTGCTCTCATAGCAGGTCCAATGTTGAGTACATTCAAGTCAGATAAATATTTTTTTTTTGTACAGCTGGTCCAGTGGGAGGGGGCTTGGCAAATGGTTAAGATCATGAGATTTGACAGCTGATATACCCAGTTTAATTTATGACCTTTCCATAGACAAAATGTGTGGCCTTGACTATGTTTCTTAACTTCAACTTGTGGTTCCTGTGTGTGCAAATGTGCCTGCCTCCATGGAGTTTTGCAGAGTAAATGAGGCAGCACGAATGTTTTCATTGATCCAGCCTGCCATCCAGTTATTAGGAATTAGCCTACACTGCCCCATGTCTGGGTCTATGCATGGATGACAGTAGGGAATAGAGGCAAATTTAAAGAATATATTATTCATTAGGCAATAAGCATATTGTTGGAATTTGAATAGCTACATTGGCTCCTGAAGGAATTATAATGAATAGGTAATTTTGATCTCTGTCCCTCTGTCAAGTTGATGAATTTGTGATGTGATGACATTCAAAATAGCTGAGTCATACACAATTCTACCTGTTTTGGAGATAAAGATAACAGCTTTTGCCTATTTAACAAGCCCACAATCCCTGCGTAAATTACTAAGCATGATTATTTAATATTTCCTTTGGCTATATTGATAGGCCTTCTAATAAAACAACAATCTCAGGTCTTTTCCCCTAACTCCTTGAAATCTGTATCTGATAAGTTACAAGTTGTTACCTTGTGGTAATTTTCAGACTTGCCCTAAAAATTCTAGGGGACAGAAATTGTTCTCTTTTGTAACCTATATTCACTCATCACTGTGATATTCTAAAATAAGAGCAATTAATATATTTTAAAAACTTGTTATTTATACTTTATTTATTTATTTATGAGAGAGAAAGAGGGAGAGAGAGAGAGAACAGGCACACCAGGGCCTCCAGCCACTGCAAATGAACTCCAGATGCATGCACCCCTTGTGCATCTGGCTTATGTGGGTCCTGGAGAATTGAACTGGTATCCTTTGGCTTTGCAGGCAGGCACCTTAACTGCTAAGCCATCTCTCCAGCTGCACAATTTATATATATATATATTTTGGAGAGAGACACAAACAGAGAGAGAGAGAGAAGGAGACAGATAGAGAATGGTTGCGCCAGTGGCCTCTCAGCCACTGTGAATGAACTCCAGATGCATGCGCCCCCTTGTGGGCAAGTGTGGCATTGTGCCCTTGCATCACTATGCATCTGGCTAAATGTGGGACCTGGAGAATAAAAAGGGTGTTCTTAGGCTTAGCAGGTGCCTTAACCGCTAAGCCATCTCTGCAGACCCACAATTAATATTTTATGGCAAAAGAGTTTGCCATGTCTATCCTTTGAAGGAAGCAGAGGATAAAAAGTTAGCGGCAGGCTCTCATTTTTCCTAGAGACTTGTCTGAAGAAACACAAAGAGAGAAGGTGAGTGAGACAAATGGAACTGAACTGAAACATTATCCAGTGTTTCTAGAAAAGCTGTGTCCTGTTGCAAGACAGCAATGGAGACTGAGACTCACGTCCTACATTCTCCACCAACAATAAATCTGAGCAAGTTACTGTCTCTTTTAGTCTTCAGTTTCTTCTAGAAATCAAGAATTGTCCTGTGCTTTCCAGGATCCTTGATAATTATCCTTTTGGGAAATTGCTTTACTTCAGCATTCTTGTTTGCAAATTGATGAATGGGTCTGAATCTGTGCAAGCCTGAGAAATTTTTTATGGTCTACTAAAAAAATGAGAAAAATATAGGAACTATCAGGACTTTTTTGTATATGTGATTGTTCAATTTATTAGGCAGTACATTATTTTATTTTTGATTAAAAATGACACTTAATCAAATACTGATGGCAGGAAAGAAGACAGATTTTAACTCTTTTGTAGGACCCACATTCCCCAACGAGGAGGGTCCCTTTGGAGGGAGGAGGATAGGAAGGAGGCTATCAAAGGCACCAACCTGAATGTATTCACATTATGAGCATAACTAATAAAATAAATAATAAATTCAAAAAACTGGAACACAAATGTTGATTCTTTCAAATGTTGCAGGAGAGATTAAACTGGGCTGTAAAGTCTTAAATCCAAGAAATCATGAATTAAAATAAAGGTTGTTTCAATTTCCATGATTCTAAAGTATTTACATTTGTTCCACACTGCATGGACTGGATATATGTTTAGCAACTGACTGCATATGTCTGTGGTTCTGCTTCTTTGAATATGAAGTGGGAAAAAAGCTTTTTAAAAAATATTTTTATTTTTATTTATTTATTTGAGACAGGGAAAGATGCTGAGAGAGAGAGAGAGAGAGAGAGAATGGGCATGCTAGGGCTTCCAGCCACTGCAAATGAACTCCAGATGCATGCACCCCCTTGTGCATCTGGCTTATGTGGGTCCTGGGGAATTGAACCAAGGTCCTTTGGCTTTGCAGGCAAGTGCCTTAACCGCTAAACCATCTCTCCAGCCTGAAAGAAGCATTTTTACTTTCATGAAATATTTTATGTTTTTCTTTCTTTCTTTATTTCCATTTCTTTCCCCCACATTACTGCCCAACTTGAGACTCCCAGAATTGCTAATCTACTGAAATTATTATTACTATTACGTACTCTTGGAATACTAATGTGGAAGATGTATGGAAGTTAAAGGTATATCATGCTCAGAATCTCATCAGGGAGAATAAGTTGGTACAATGGAAATAAAAGTGACTCAGTACTATATGCTTTTTCTTGGAAGACACTGATGCCAACATATCCTCATGGAATTAGCAGGAAATTTCCATTTCAAAGTATTTGTCTTCTGTAAAGGAAAACAAGTGATGAATGTTGATTTTTTTTTTTTTTTTTTTTACAAAATAGGAAACTAGATTTAAAGACATAGCTATGCTCTCCTCAGGTAACACAGTCTTATTTCTTGATGAGACTTGGCTCCATGAATCCAACAGAATGTCTGAAACTACAGCTAGCATTGTGGAAACAAATCCAATAGGATTCTTAAACCAGCCATTATATCCTATACTATACTACTGAGCCAGTTTTGCTCTAACTTTCCAATTAAACTAGTGAAGATATATATATTTTTTTGTTTTGGTTTTACAAGGTAGGGTCTTGCTCTGGTCCAGGCTGACCTGGAATTCACTCTGTAGTCTCAGGGTGGCCTCGAACTCACGGTGATCCTCCTACCTCTGCCTCCCGAGTGCTGGGATTAAAGGCGTGCACCACCACGCCCGATGTGAAGATATTTTTAACCATATGGTGTCAGAATATTTTTGCCCTGATGAAAAAACCTCAAAGCAGTATGGTTAAAAGATAAACAATACTTGAGTATTCTCTTAGTTCTAAGGGAAGGCTCTTTCAGCCTTGGCTCTGTAAAATCATACTTAGCTTATTCATTTCATTTCTGTTGGAGCCTATGCTATTTGTGTCTGCACTGTGCATTGTATGTATACCTAATTTAACTGTCTCTGTGTTGCTAGCAAAAAAGGCAATGGCACTGATCAAAGTGAATAGGATCAAGCCAGCAAGCACTCCCTTTCATTCCAGTATTCCATAACTCAGACAATACAAATAAATATTAAGTTTATGGAAATAAAGTCAGTGAGCCTTAGTGACCTCTGCATTTTCTATATCTTCTCCTTATCTCTGGACTGAGTGTGAGCATGAGCTCTTTGGTTGAGAACCTTTAAGTCTTATTGTGGTCTTGGGACCAGTTTTTCCTCGTTCCTATACAACTTTGCATCCACTCATCATTCACTGAACAAATAAAATCCATTGAGTACCAAGATTATGCTATACTAGTCTCTGTTTAATAAAATAGTATTATAAAATATACTTCCAAGCCAGGCATAATGGTGCAATGCCTTTAATCCCAGGATTTAGGAGCCAGAGGTAGGAGGATCATTGTGAGTTTGAGGCCACCTTGAGACTACATAGTGAATTCCAGATCAGTCTTAGCTCAAGTGAAACCCTGCCTAAAAAACAAACAAAAAATAAAACATAGTTTCTATCTTTTATATAGGGGAAAGAAAGTCAGTAAATACATAATAAAAGTAAATGTATGTTTACAAATTGAGTAAGAGCTAAGACGGATTAAAGAGAGTGCCTGTAGTTGCAGGCACTAGCAGAGATATCAAGGAACTTGTCTCTTTAGACCTAACATTTAGACTGAGACTTAGGCTTAGGTCATCTCTGTGTAAAGCAGAGTATAAGAGTAGAGCACATGTCAAATATGTCTATAGGGAAAGGGCTTAGCATCTTGCAGCACAGAGAGAAGCTCAGTTTGGCTGGACCCGTGAACCAGGGTAGAGAAGTGATGGGGTTGGAGCATGAGCTGGAGCAAGGCAAAGCTAAGAAAGGAGTTTGGCTTGAATCATAAACAGGGGTAGCTACTGAAGGGAATGGTATACTGCAAGAATGTATTAATACAGATCACTTTGATGGCTCTGTAGATTAGCCAAGAACAAGAGTGGAAGGAAGAATGTCAGTTTTAAGGCCATTTACAATAGTTTAATCAAAAGTCTATGTCTAAGGCTAGGGAAGTGAGATAGACATATATGAATTAAACTGGTAAACATAATAAACAGTCAAAATTATTCAATTGCTCTATCCATGTATATTATTAAAATTTAATATACATACATAATTTTATGTGCCTGAGAATCCTAAAAGGGAAGAATAGGGAACATATAACTTTCCACTTCTTACGATATTACTCTGCCTAACTTCCTTTGTTTTTGGTATTTAGGGGTTGTTTCTCCCTTTCTGCTATACCATGGTACGTCTTGTTGTGTAGTATATGCACAAGAGTGGAGGTGAGAGGTTTATGTGTTCTCTTTACGGTTGCTTATGGCTTCCTATGCTGTTTTCTGGACACTGCCCTACTCTGGGGCATTTGTCATTGGGCCCTAGGATCTAATAGTGTCTATGGGTAAAAGCCTGCTAAAATTGTACTTGATTTTCTAGTCTCAGTCAGGGTTTCCTCATTGGCTTAGCTTACCTCAGGTCTCACTCAGGGCTTCAATTTTGTTCTTCACGAGGCTGCAGCCCAGCTGTGTCCTGGTTAGCCACTTCCCCATGTATATGGAGTTCACCAGCTTCTTCCCAGTATTTCTATGCATCCTTAGGTATTGGTTTGACTAGGGGAGCAGAGTCACATGGAATCCCACTGCTTCCTTCTTTATTCCCAAGAAGGTAGGAGAATTTTTAACTTTCTCTTCTGCCTTATGAACCTTCTATCACAATCTTGTCTTCCACCAGATAGATAACAAGGCTTTTGGTTGAACTGTCACTTGCATTCCTTTTTCTACTATAGAAGACACTTGCCAGATATGAGTCAACCAGCCTGTCTCTTGATGGGATTAAAGTAAAGACTATTGACATTGGAAATTCCTTGAGTTAGTTCTTCTGAATATTGTTTTTATTTACCTTTGTATTTATACATGTAGCCAGAGTTACCTGCACAAGCACTAAAGGATCATAATTTTGTTTATGTAACTAAAGTTGCTTCATTTTGCTTCATGAGCAATCCAAATGTCTATAGCAAGCAATAAAAGGCTTTATTTCCATGAAGTAACTGCAACACAGCCACTTAGTCCATTTTCTCATGGCTTCTCTTCCTATAGCCTGTGCTCAGGTCAAGTTGGACTTCTCATTGTTTCTTGCATATGTGTAATTCTTCCAACTTTGATGCTCTGGCATACATTCAGTCTTTATTATGAAACACATATTGTGTCTCTTTTTCCTTTGCCTGCATTTTAAAAATTAGAATTATACACATTCTTCAAGACCAGAAACATTTAAGATAAAGCCTCAGAAACCTTCAAATTTCACCAGTTCTCAGGTCATTTTGTCTTTGCTGTGGACTTTATAATAATCTATTTTATGTAATCACTAGTGTATTCACCTGTATTTTGTTCTAGATTATGAGCTTCCATATATGCTGACCACAGTGTTACCTGGCTTGCCTGTCACCTTTAGCACACATAAAATACTTGATATTCTCCAATTCTCTCATTAATTTCCTTGAAACAAGTGAAGTATTATTTCCCCCAACATTTGAAGGTCCTTTTCTATTAAATTCCATACAATATTGGCCTGGGCTCCACTGAGCTGAAGGAATTCTATTTTTAAACTATTTCTCCCAGGCCATGAGGTAGAATGTCATTATATTTACAGGGGTCTGTAGAGGCACCCCAAACATGGTAGTACAATGATATATCAGAAACTGCTATCATAAATGAGTTGGACTGGGTAAGCCAACTTGAAAGAGAAAATAAAATATTATAACCCCAAGTTGAAAAGAAAATATGATGTGTGGTTTATTGCTGTGGATTATGAGGAAGAAAGAAGTGATTTTTAAGTCAAACACAGAAAAGCAGTGACACTCTTTAAACTCAATACAGTATTCACATGGCAGACACTGAACTTTAGAAAGCCAAACCTGCAGGCTCCTGCTCTGGTCTATAAAATAGATGTAAAATTGCTTTTGCTACATTATTTGTGCTATGTTATTAGTGTGTATTCTTGAGGCAAGGAATGTTTAGGGAGAAAAATAATCTTGAAGCCAGCATGGCTTTTTCAAGCCAGAGTCTGTGTGTCAGAATCTCACATTGCATTTTAATGACTTTTTGAAGGCTGCGGGTTTGGGAAATTCCACTCTGATGAAGTGAAAAAGAAGAAGGACCAGGGAAGACTTGCAGCATAGGAAGCAACTTTAGTTGTCTTAGTGACAAATTCTGAAGAGAGCAGAAATATGAGGATAGTCTTAAACAATGAGATTTCCTTATTTCTAGTTACTTCCCATCAAGAGTGTTTTTCCTTTTCCTGAACTTCTCAGCCCTTATCTCTGAGTCTCCAAGGTTTGAATATAGCAACTCATTAACATCTGGTTTAGACACAGAGGTATCAAAATGCCTCTCATGACCAAGTCTGAAAGCAGAAACACTGGCCACATATGGAATATGTTGGTTAGGCTTTTTTTTTTTCCATCTAGAAGCATGAGAGTAATATACACAACCAAGGCAGGGTTTACTGAGTTTAAGATAGGACACAGTGGAGGGGAGAGATGCATGGAGTAGGACCTAGCCAAATGATGGGTTTTCTCTGGCTGTAAAACTGCTTCTGCCTTTGTTTCTTCTGATTTGGTCCTGGAGACCAAAGGAAATGTGTTACAATTTGCCCCATTCAGTTTCAAGTTTGTAGAGATTTTCCCTTTGTATAAAAGCCTGGCAAAAGTCTAGCCATATTATATGTCTTCCACACACATTCCAGATGACTAAATGAACAAGTTCTGGTGGCAGGAAAGGCATGTTGCAAGTGAAATGGGGAGTACAACCAATTGTTTGGCTTTTCAGACTGATTCTACCTTGAAGGGCTGAATCCATACATTGGTCCTTCACTCACTTGCTCACCATTCATTCAGAAAGCATTTCTAAAGTGCCTCCATGTGTCACAGAGCACAGCCTGTGTCTATCTAAGCAAGTGATTTATCCCCACGTTGAGGTAATGACAGGGCATAGAAGAGAGTTCACAGTCACATGTGGGGCAAACCTTGCTTTTTAGAGAGGAGTGAATCACACATCTGTGTACCAGGCCCAAGTCCTATGTCAAGCTGCAATTTAAATCTAAACCAAAAGGAAACTAAATGGAAACAACAGATGTTATCAATAGGGTGAATTTTGTTAATTTTCTAGAAGTAACACAATAATAATTCATATTATTTGTTTGTGTACAGATTACCAGATTAAAAATTGACCGAAACCCTTTTGCTAAAGGATTCAGAGATTCTGGGAGAAACAGGTAAGAACAGGAGTAGAAGAAACTCACTATATGTTTTTATATATGATATTACTTTCCTATACACTATTGGTGACTTTGGGCTTCTGATTCCTCAATAAAGCCCACATGTTCTACAACTGTGTTGACCTAGGAAAAGAGAAATGGATGGGTGATCCAAGAATTCCCAAACTCCCTCCCACAAAAGTCACATCTTCCAAATCCTTTGGGAAATCACTCTAAATTGGCAGAACAAACTTGGCATGCTGCTTTACCTCCTACACCTTCCTTAGTACAACATGGCAATTTCATTATTAAAATAGTTTGGTATATTTTCTAATAAGTATCTGTAGGTGACTATACTAACTGCACTTATGTCTCATATATTTTGCGTTTCCAAAAAAAATCAGATAATCACTACTTTATTAGCTGGTTTATTAAAAAAGTAGTAATTATTTTACTCCTAGAAAAGTGTTCCAAACTACATGCATGTTTCCTGCTTTGTTCTAATGAGTTTCTAGAACACGATCTTTTTTGATGACCCTTACCATCAGTATCAGGAATTGCAGATAGTAGGACCACTTGCTCCTATTGGTAATGTCCTTGGAGACTGTGCTACCTTTCTGGTTTTAACTTCTTTTTTAAATTTATTTTTATTTTTTGGTTTTTTGAGGTAGGGTCTCACTCTAGCTCAGGCTGACCTGGAATTCACTATGTGGTCTCAGGGTAGCCTCGAACTCACAGTGATCCTCCTACCTCTGCTTCCTGAGTGCTGGGATTAAAGGTGTGTGCCACCATGCCCAACTGGTTTTAACTTCTTTTCCTACCTGTTGCAGTCAGATTTGCATTGCTGGGACAAAGATCCAACCAGAAACATGTTATGGGAGAAAAAGGTTTATTTCAGGTTTACAGATCTAGATAGAGTACTTCATAAATTCAAAATCTACTATCAATGGAAAGTTAGGAGAGAAATGAAATTGCTAGGAAAACCAGTTATCTCAAAGGTTATTCAATTAGATAATTTCATCTTAAATAGACAATACCAAATTAGCAAGTCTGACACAACTATCTAGTGTGGTGCACAGGCTTTGCTACAATGATATACTTTCATCAGACATCAGGCATCTTCCGTAATTTGCAGGCATTTCTTTATATGTGGATGACAGATTGTCAGGAATTATCTTTGGTATTCTCTCTACATGTTTTTTGATAAACCAAAAAATTTATATTTAGAAGTACTTCAGGAAATATGTGATTATATTATGCAGTCATGTACTGTATAACAATGTTTCAGCAGGATCAGACTGAATTGCCATGGTACATACTTATGGTGAAGGTTACAGCAGGCTATACTGTCTAGTTTTGTGTAAGAACATTCCATGTTTACACAATGACTAGCTTATGTAATGATGCATTCCTCAGAATGTACCATAATCATTAAGTAATGCTTTTCTTTGGCAATTCTAAATTACATTTCTAAATTTCTACAGAAATTTCATGAATATTCTTCTACAGAATATTTCATGAAAGCATTTCTTTACCAAACTATTACTGTATGCTCAGAATATATTTAGTTTTCTGTGTCTTTTTATTCACCTCAGAATACATCTTTTGAGTAATGTAAAATTCACTTAAACTTCCATCTTTCAGATAACAACACAGAGTAATGTACTGTAGATAAAGCTATTACTGGTAGAGGCCACCGTGACCTGGTGACCATGGACTCCTGGCCAAATGTTTTCCTGTTCCATAATTCTTTGTTTAAAATAAGACAAAGGCTTTTATTTTCAGTTTAGCCAAAGAAAAGCAAACATTTTTTTCCTTCCATTTCAGATGGGACCCAAATCCTGATGCATCAGGAAGCTCTGTGCTTCTTGAAGATCTGGTTAGTGACAAGGGTCCCCAAATGGCTGCTAACCTTTCATATAGAAGCCTCTAGATCTGCCAGCATAGTACTTCTTTGGGGCAAGACATAGATAGGTAGGACATGCATGGTAAAGGCATTTAGACCTGTAGTTTGAAGTCCATGGATGGATTTCCAAGATTCTGTGGGCTCCAAGTATTGTAAGTAAACTTGTGTGTGCATGAGCAGACATATATGTATGTAACTCTATAGCTTTCATAAGGTTTTTAAAAAGGGAGGCTGGTGAGATGGCTCAGCAGTTAAAGGTACTTGCTTACAAAGCCTGCCAGCTTAGGTTTGAATCCCCAGTACTCACATAAAAGCCATATGCACAAAGTGGTGCATTCATCTGGAGTTTGTTTATAGTGGCACAAAGGCCTGGCATGTTCATTTTCTCTCTCCAGATAAAATATAAAATAAAATAATAAAATAAAAATGATTTTCAAAGAAGTCAGTCTCCAAAATTAAGAATTTCTGCTCTATACTTATCTATCCTGGATCAAACCATTTAATGTTAGGTATTCACATATTTCTTTCTTTGTCATTTCCTCTGGATCTTCAGTAATATTTAGTTTTTGTTTATTCTTTCTTTTCTTTTTTTTTTTTTTTTTTGGTAGGGTTTCACTCCAGTCCAGGCTGACCTGGAATTCACTATATAGTCTCAGGGTGGCCTCAAACTTATAGTGATCCTCTTACCTCTACCTCCTGAGTGCCACCACACCAGCTCAGTTTTTGTTGATTCTTGTATTAGCATGTAGGATATTTTATTTTTCTTTGCCTTTCTCTCCTATTAGAATCCATATATTGCAAAATATTTGGCCACCTTTTCTAGTTGAATTTGGATCCTCAAGTACTTGCTTTCTATTAACAGGTATCCTACCCTCACCACTTGCAATTTGTATGTACTTTCTACCCTTTATGTCAATTTTTGATAAGTACAAAGAAGAAAATGAAGTCAGTTGGATAGAGTGGGACTGGGAGCCACTTATGTAGGGTGGCCAGGCATAGTGTCTGTGTTCAGAAGTTGTGAGTAATGCAAGAGAAATTTCGATCTATGTATCTACTTCTGTGTAGAATAAACATCAGGTACAAAGATAGACATAAACTAGGAGTATATCTATATCAAGAAGGCCCAGTGGTTACATGGTATGGTCCCTGCTCATGAATATGTCTAAGCAGCATGAAATGGGAAGTGCAGAGGTAGTATAAAAGTTCTGTTGAAGAGATTCTATACTTTGGGAATAAGACTGTTGCATATTTAAGATTGTGCCATTCATCAGGAAGTTTTGGTCACATCTTAGCTGAAGTGTTGGTGAGGTCCTCCTGGAGGCTTTTTTTGTCCTGGTGTCAGTAACTGTCCTGCCTGGCAGGTTACTCTTCTCTATGTGGACTTTAGAAAAGCAGGACTGTGGATCCTTAATAGCTCATTTTCAGGCATAATTAATTCATTTTTTCTAATAGCATTTTTTTTCATTCTTTTATATCAAAGCTTGTAGGCTCCATAAAAAAGAATGCAATCCCATCAATTGTGGCACCATCAATGAAACCTGAGGACACTGAAATCACTCAGCACAAAAGACAAGAACCATATCTTATCATTAATATATGGAAGTTAGAAGAGTTGATTTTGTAGAAGAGAAGAATAGTGTGTGCTAGAAGTTAGAAGGAGAGAGTGGGAGGGGATAGAAGAAAGCCAGGTAACAAGTACCAAAGTAGTTACATGAGAGCTATACATTCGGTGTTCTACAGCACTGTAGGATAACTAAAGTCCACAATTTAGTACACATTTTATAAACCTAGGAGAGAGTACAAAGCTACCAGTTTTAAAGAATTGAAACAGTTTAAGGAGAAGGGAATTCTGGTTCTCTTGATTTGATCGTTATACATTGTAATTGTTTACACTGAATGATCACACTATACCACCTAAGTCAATATATATCAATAAAGTTTAAAAAAACTATGCTGATGACTTTAAAAACCATTAGTAATTGTACCAGTTGTTTGTGAATGAGCCTCTATTTCCTAGGCATGCCTTTAATTTTCTCTCCAATTTTCAAAACAACCTATGTGTTAAAAATGTGAAAAATGAGGCATGGAAGAGTCAGATGGTTTTCCTATTGTCTCAAAGTAAAGCAAGAGCACAAACTGAAGTTTGGCATGGGCTGACTCAAAGCCTGTGCATGCTGCTCTATCACACAGGCAGTTTACACTTGACCTCCTTGTTTTCCTCTAAAAACACACATGTCATCCAAGTCTGTCTCTCGTCACTGGGACATTCTCAGCCTATCTTTGTGAACTATTCACTATGGCTTCTCTAGCTGCAGATAGGTATCCAGCATGAACTTCTCTAGCAAATGACACTGGATGTACTCCCCATGAGCTCAAGCTGGACAAGGATGAATGGCTTCTTCCTCTAGCATGCTGAGAAACTAGATTTCAATTGACTTGTTAAGACTTTGGTATTTTTCTCTTTCAAAAGTTCAAAATTACCAACTAGCTGCCTAGCTACTTAATACTTACTGCAGGATCTGATGAGGGTGAGATTTCTTTTTGAAATTTAAAAAATTTATTTAGATTTTATTTATTTAATTGAGAGGTTGGGGGTGGGAATTGGCATGCCAGAGCTTTTAGCCACTGCAAACAAACTAGACAAATAGACTACCTTGTGTGTCTGGCTTCACATGGGTATTGGGGAATTGAACCCCAGTCCTTAGGCTTTGCAGGCAAATGCCTTAACTGCTAAGCCATCTATCCATTTGGAGGGTGAGAATTCTTAATGTCATCAAACAGATGGGAAAGATTGATGGGTGAGGATATAGAGAATTATTTGAAAAATCTTCTGAGACCTGGTGCTCCTTGACCAGCATCAGAACCCAGTTTACTACCTTTTACCTAGTGCCTCATCTGTGGCCTTTTGCTAACAGAGCTCTTGAGAATTTGAACTCTTCCTCATGCATTTCAGACATCAAGTGACTCATGCGGAGGAGCATGGCTTTATGAGTTGCATATAAATGTTCCCAAAACATACGGATTACATTTCCTTTAAAAACACATGGGCTTAAACATTAGGGGGAAAAGTGCCTGGCCAATGT
Organism: Orientallactaga sibirica; assembly: GCA_036365145.1. NCBI lineage: Eukaryota > Metazoa > Chordata > Mammalia > Rodentia > Dipodidae > Orientallactaga > Orientallactaga sibirica. Next base: position 1,970,776 of record JAEOAD010000025.1, read on the forward strand.
TATTTTGGTTTTGCAGAACACAAAACATTTGTAGAATACTTTGGAGTTATAGAGTCTGCCAAACCTCAAACCAAAACATGTTCAGGTTTGTCCATCTCAATCCATTCTAGTGCAGTCCAAGGCTGGGGAAAGGAAGGAGGGTGAGAGGAAATATGGGCGTACCTAGCCACCCACTGTACTCTCCTCCAATGCCTGTGAAACTCTCACACTGAGTGCAGTCAGACTGTGGACCAGCTGACAGGCATCTCTGAAGTACACATGAGTGGGGAGGAGCTATGACTGAGGATTATAGCTGTCATTCTCCATATTTTAGTGTAAAGAGATCTCTAGGGAGAAATGCTCCTGGCTTCTAGACCCATCTTTTTTTCTTTTCCCTTATGGTTACTAGTGACTGAACTGACTGCTGAATCTGGAAGGATGACCCTTCAGGACCTGCTTCCTAAAAGAGAGTGCACATCTCAGGCTCTGCTGTTGGGTTATGAGCCTAGCAGAGGAAGGCTGCAGTGTGTGGTAGTCATCGTCTTTCAGGGGAGTTCTGGCTCTCTCATTCAGCATCACACCTGTGTCACTGTCTCCAGATAGTTTTACCATCTAAAGAATTGGTATTTTGGTTTTCATAGTCTTCAGCTCCTGTGTCTTTCATTATTGATTCTGATGTGGATGAAAACAAGAGCTAATCGTTACTGGGTCACTTCAAACCTCAGTGGGAGTTCTAATGATATTGGTATTACCAGCACCTGAGCCTTTTATAGCTCCCTCCCTCTCTCCTGCTACATTGTCCAGCCTGGTTTCCAGCTTCAGTGATCCTCTTGTCTTACTCTGAGTAGTGACTATAGGCAGCACCCCAAGACCAAGCTTCCCTGCTTCTCAGGAGGTAAGCACATGCTTTAGTGTAAGGAGATCTTTAACCTTCAGCCTTCATAACAGAGATGCCACTTTCTGGTCCCATGATTAGAAATCTCCTCTGGGAACCGTGTGTGTGTGTGTGTGTGTGTGTGTGTGTGTGTGTGTGTGTGTGTGTAAGAAGCTGTGTTATGTGTATGAATATGAATAGGTGTTATTCTGTTTGGAGCGGAGACACTGACAGATTTGCATATAGTCATTGTCTCTATAATGAAAGGGAAACCATGTCTATAAGGTGTTGCAATTCTAGATTTCTCATAAATTGTGGGGCTCAAATCTGGTTTTGAAAGAAATGTACTTTCTACCCTTTATGTCAATTTTTGATAAGTACAAAGAAGAAAATGAAGTCAGTTGGATAGAGTGGGACTGGGAGCCACTTATGTAGGGTGGCCAGGCATAGTGTCTGTGTTCAGAAGTTGTGAGTAATGCAAGAGAAATTTCTGATCTATGTATCTACTTCTGTGTAGAATAAACATCAGGTACAAAGATAGACATAAACTAGAGTATATCTATATCAAGAAGGCCCAGTGGTTACATGGTATGGTCCCTGCTCATGAATATGTGAGAAGCAGCATGAAATGGGAAGTGCAGAGGTAGTATAAAAGTTCTGTTGAAGAGATTCTATACTTTGGGAATAAGACTGTTGCATATTTAAGATTGTGCCATTCATCAGGAAGTTTTGGTCACATCTTAGCTGAAGTGTTGGTGAGGTCCTCCTGGAGGCTTTTTGTCCTGGTGTCAGTAACTGTCCTGCCTGGCAGGTTACTCTTCTCTATGTGGACTTTAGAAAAGCAGGACTGTGGATCCTTAATAGCTCATTTTCAGGCATAATTAATTCATTTTTTCTAATAGCATATTTTTTTTCATTCTTTTATATCAAAGCTTGTAGGCTCCATAAAAAAGAATGCAATCCCATCAATTGTGGCACCATCAATGAAACCTGAGGACACTGAAATAACTCAGCACAAAAGACAAGAACCATATCTTATCATTAATATATGGAAGTTAGAAGAGTTGATTTTGTAGAAGAGAAGAATAGTGTGTGCTAGAAGTTAGAAGGAGAGAGTGGGAGGGGATAGAAGAAAGCCAGGTAACAAGTACCAAAGTAGTTACATGAGAGCTATACATTCGGTGTTCTACAGCACTGTAGGATAACTAAAGTCCACAATTTAGTACACATTTTATAAACCTAGGAGAGAGTACAAAGCTACCAGTTTTAAAGAATTGAAACAGTTTAAGGAGAAGGGAATTCGGGTTCTCTTGATTTGATCGTTATACATTGTAATTGTTTACACTGAATGATCACACTATACCACCTAAGTCAATATATATCAATAAAGTTTAAAAAAACTATGCTGATGACTTTAAAAACCATTAGTAATTGTACCAGTTGTTTGTGAATGAGCCTCTATTTCCTAGGCATGCCTTTAATTTTCTCTCAATTTTCAAAACAACCTATGTGTTAAAAATGTGAAAAATGAGGCATGGAAGAGTCAGATGGTTTTCCTATTGTCTCAAAGTAAAGCAAGAGCACAAACTGAAGTTTGGCATGGGCTGACTCAAAGCCTGTGCATGCTGCTCTATCACACAGGCAGTTTACACTTGACCTCCTTGTTTTCCTCTAAAAACACACATGTCATCCAAGTCTATCTCTCGTCACTGGGACATTCTCAGCCTATCTTTGTGAACTATTCACTATGGCTTCTCTAGCTGCAGATAGGTATCCAGCATGAACTTCTCTAGCAAATGACACTGGATGTACTCCCATGAGCTCAAGCTGGACAAGGATGAATGGCTTCTTCCTCTAGCATGCTGAGAAACTAGATTTCAATTGACTTGTTAAGACTTTGGTATTTTTCTCTTTCAAAAGTTCAAAATTACCAACTAGCTGCCTAGCTACTTAATACTTACTGCAGGATCTGATGAGGGTGAGATTTCTTTTTGAAATTTAAAAAATTTATTTAGATTTTATTTATTTAATTGAGAGGTTGGGGGTGGGAATTGGCATGCCAGAGCTTTTAGCCACTGCAAACAAACTAGACAAATAGACTACCTTGTGTGTCTGGCTTCACATGGGTATTGGGGAATTGAACCCCAGTCCTTAGGCTTTGCAGGCAAATGCCTTAACTGCTAAGCCATCTATCCATTTGGAGGGTGAGAATTCTTAATGTCATCAAACAGATGGGAAAGATTGATGGGTGAGGATATAGAGAATTATTTGAAAAATCTTCTGAGACCTGGTGCTCCTTGACCAGCATCAGAACCCAGTTTACTACCTTTTACCTAGTGCCTCATCTGTGGCCTTTTGCTAACAGAGCTCTTGCGAATTTGAACTCTTCCTCATGCATTTCAGACATCAAGTGACTCATGCGGAGGAGCATGGCTTTATGAGTTGCATATAAATGTTCCCAAAACATACGGATTACATTTCCTTTAAAAACACATGGGCTTAAACATTAGGGGGAAAAGTGCCTGGCCAATGTTTTTTGGTTTTGCAGAACACAAAACATTTGTAGAATACTTTGGAGTTATAGAGTCTGCCAAACCTCAAACCAAAACATGTTCAGGTTTGTCCATCTCAATCCATTCTAGTGCAGTCCAAGGCTGGGAAGGAAGGAGGGTGAGAGGAAATATGGGCGTACCTAGCCACCCACTGTACTCTCCTCCAATGCCTGTGAAACTCTCACACTGAGTGCAGTCAGACTGTGGACCAGCTGACAGGCATCTCTGAAGTACACATGAGTGGGGAGGGAGCTATGACTGAGGATTATAGCTGTCATTCTCCATATTTTAGTGTAAAGAGATCTCTAGGGAGAAATGCTCCTGGCTTCTAGACCCATCTTTTTTTCTTTTCCCTTATGGTTACTAGTGACTGAACTGACTGCTGAATCTGGAAGGATGACCCTTCAGGACCTGCTTCCTAAAAGAGAGTGCACATCTCAGGCTCTGCTGTTGGGTTATGAGCCTAGCAGAGGAAGGCTGCAGTGTGTGGTAGTCATCGTCTTTCAGGGGAGTTCTGGCTCTCTCATTCAGCATCACACCTGTGTCACTGTCTCCAGATAGTTTTACCATCTAAAGAATTGGTATTTTGGTTTTCATAGTCTTCAGCTCCTGTGTCTTTCATTATTGATTCTGATGTGGATGAAAACAAGAGCTAATCGTTACTGGGTCACTTCAAACCTCAGTGGGAGTTCTAATGATATTGGTATTACCAGCACCTGAGCCTTTATAGCCCTCCCTCTCTCCTGCTACATTGTCCAGCCTGGTTTCCAGCTTCAGTGATCCTCTTGTCTTACTCTGAGTAGTGACTATAGGCAGCACCCCAAGACCAAGCTTCCCTGCTTCTCAGGAGGTAAGCACATGCTTTAGTGTAAGGAGATCTTTAACCTTCAGCCTTCATAACAGAGATGCCACTTTCTGGTCCCATGATTAGAAATCTCTGGGAACCGTGTGTGTGTGTGTGTGTGTGTGTGTGTGTGTGTGTGTGTGTAAGAAGCTGTGTTATGTGTATGAATATGAATAGGTGTTATTCTGTTTGGAGCGGAGACACTGACAGATTTGCATATAGTCATTGTCTCTATAATGAAAGGGAAACCATGTCTATAAGGTGTTGCAATTCTAGATTTCTCATAAATTGTGGGGCTCAAATCTGGTTTTGAAAGAAGACCAAGATATGATCACTTTTTTTTTTTTTTTTTTTTTTTTTTTTTTTTTTTGGTTTTTCAAAGTAGGGTCTCACTCTGGCCCAGGCTGACCTGGAATTAACTATGTAGTCTCAGGGTGGCCTTGAACTCACGGCGATCCTCCTACCTCTGCCTCCCGAGTGCTGGGATTAAAGGCGTGCACCACCACGCCCGGCCAAGATATGATCACTTTTAATTAGGCCTAGCCCCTGTCACAACCCTTAGAGATAAATATGGGAAACTTCTGCCAAGGTGAGATAGTAACACTTTCTTGTTGCTGGGGAAACAGCAGCTTGCAATTCCCTCAGCTTGAAATTATTTTCCTTGTGGTGGGTGGACCTGGGCTCTGCCTCCTGATAGAATGTAAGCTTCTGGGAACATAGACTTATACCTATTCCAGTTTCTCCAGAAAAAAAATTTTCCCCTACAGTGTCAGGTATATAGAATGCAATGATAATTGTTCATTAGTAATGAGTGGCAGAGAAATTAAAAACTAGAAATTCTAGAAAACTGTTCTAAGAGATAGCAAATCAAAGAGAACAGTGGCCATGAGCTGGATTTGGACACCCAGTGAGAGGGGAGAACGGATGAATAGTTTGTAAGGCTGACAACAATTGCAATGCAAATCTGACATTAGTTCCTTCAGTACAACACTGACTTGGCCTGGTTGCTGCTTAGACACACGCTATTGGAGAAAGACTTCCATACATTTTCAGTGCCTGTGAGTCTCAGACAAAGAGCAGTTTTCAGAGGATGCACTAAAGCAGAATGAGATTTGGTCAAAAAAGATCACCTGATAGTGAACTTAGAGGTAACATTTTACCTTAGGGGCCGGCTACCCCAACAGGGAGCATGTGACAAAAGAAAGACAAGGGTAGAAGCTGAAGAGAAGCAGGCATATTTGATTGTCACTGTTGAGAAGCAACCATGGAAGTACATCTCCATGCCTGGAAAGCACGCATGCCTAGCTTGAGGGAATGACAACTGTACAGATGCTGCTTATTAGACAGGGAGCCACAGGAAGGGAAAGAAGTAAGATTTTGTGCGTCTCCCAGCTCCATCTGATGTAAAAGTTTCTGTTAGGAGTGGATGCCAAGGCTTTATAGAAAGTCCAAGTCAGCTTGAAGAACTATATAGACTTTCCAGAGACTTCCTCCAAAACAAATATATACATAAAAGGGACAAGATTAAAATTTATGACCAGACTGGAGAGTGAGAAGTTCCATGGATTTATCTTAAAAGTGCCATGGGGGGCTGGAGAGATGGCTTAGCAGTTAAGTGCTTGCTTGTGAAGCCTAAGGACCCTGGTTTGAGGCTTGATTCCCCAGTTCCCACATAAGCCAGATGCACAAGGTGGCGCATGCATCTGGAGTTCGTTTGCAGTGGCTGGAGGCCCTGGTGCGCCCATTCTCTTTCTCTCCGCCCCCCTTTCTGTCTGTCACTCTCAAATAAATAAATAAAAATAAACAAAAAAAAGTGACATGGAAGGCTGGGGGATTGCTTAATAAATAAGGTGCTCCCCACTCAAGCTGGAGTACCTAAAGTCCATCCCCAGACCCCAGATGAAAAGCCAGAATCCATGGCAGGCTTTTGTAATTCCAACATGCTAATAGGAGGCAGAAACAGGAGAATTTCCTGGACGCTTATGGCAAACACAACAAAGAATAGCCGAGAGAGAATTTAGAGTGAGAAACCCCACCTCAGAGAGGTGAACAGGCAAGGACCAGCCCAAAAGTTGTCTTCTACATGCATGCATGCACATGCACTCACACATGCACACACTAAAGATAAATATAAAAAGAGAAAAATGGTGCCATGGAGGGAAGGACTCTAAGTTCTCCCCTGCTTGTGCCTTTAATTGTGTCTTTCACCGTGGGCCTTGCCCTTACTCCAAGCTCCATTGCATGTCAGGCAATCTAGGATAGCGCATGCAGCATAATTTCTTCTAGATATCTTCAGCTGACATGGTATCTTAGAGCTGTAGCTGACAGGTCCCCAGATAGAATGAGCCTTTTTAGCCCAGAGAATTTATGCAGCGATTTTGGTTTATTTTATTTTATTATTATTATTACCATTTTTGATTTTTCGAGGTAGGGTTTCATTCTAGCCCAGGCTGACCTGGAATGTAGTCTCAGGGTGGCCTTGAACTCCCGGCAATCCTCCAACTCTGCCTCCCGAGTGCTGGGATTGAAGGAGTGTGCCATCACACCTGGCTTTATTTTTAAAAAAACATTTTATTGACACCTTCCATAAATATAAACAATATGCCATGACCATAATCCCTCTCATCATCCTCCCTTTTGTCCCTCCAAATCCACCCTCTACTGAATTCATTCTTTTTCCAAAGTAGATTCTCTTCTTTTTTAGTGTCATCATTTTCCCCCCTCCTGTTATGTAGGTCTTGTGTAGGTAGCATCAGCCAATGCAAGGTCATGAATATCAAGGCCACTTTGTATATAGAAGATAGTATTGTTAGCAGTTCTTCCCTTCCTTTGGCTCTTACACTCTTTCTGCTACCTCTTCCACAATGATCCCTGAGACTTGGAGGGTGTGATAGAAATGTCTCATTTAGTGCTGAACACTCCACTGTATCTTCTCAGTACTTTGATGAGTTTTGAGTCATCCCAGTTGTCACTACCATCTGAAAAAAAGAAGCTTCACTAACCGAAAATGAGAGTAGCATTAATACATGGTTGATGCTGCATTTTAGAATGGTATGTTCTTCTGTATATAATGTACCCTTGGGGGCTTGATCCAGGACAGATACATTCCAAAACTCAGGAATAGTCAGAAAGGAGCCATGTGAGTTGGGAAAGTAGATTTACACAAGTAAGTACTTTAATGGCAGGTCCTCTTAGGACCTGCAGGATGAAGCTAGAGGAAGTCTGGGTCTGCACTCAGTGACAGAAGTTTCCAGTCAGCATTACTGTTTGCTGGGAGAATGGCTGGTGTCAGTTCTTGGTATTTCTCCCTTTTTAAAATGTTTTAGGTGACCATGCTTGTTCATTGCATTATGGGAATGTATACATTGGTTGCTGAAAGAGGAGGTTCAGTGAGGTTAATATTTAATGCCAAAGAAGTTATTATTGAATGGTGATGGGGAGAATATTTGGGAATAAAGATTTTCCTAGCATTCTTAAGCAGCTGTTGTGCCATGGTTAAACATATGGAATGCAGAACCTCTTCTTCCAGTGACAGACAGGGACCCTTTTTACAGACTCAGCCCCTACTCCAGATATTGGGTGGAAAGAGCAATGGAGTATGGAATCAAAATGCCCAATGTTAACATAAAGAAGAGAACAGCAGAAATCAGCTACACATTAACTTCTAGGCTAGTTCATCTGTGCTTAGATCTCAAACGACTTTTAGAGTAGAGAGAGGAAGGATATATGTGTATCTCAGCTAACATCTGGAGTGTTCTTTACTGTAAACATCTAATTCAGATCTTTCCCCACACCTTTTTCAATATACTAAACTTAAAAATAGGAAATTGTTCTGTTATAGGTAAAATGGCAAAAACACAAGTCAATTTAATCTCATAGCTATTTTTAGCTATTCAAATAATAATTATACAAATAATAATAATAATTGTTTCATACATATACCTGTGGACCAAGCACTTCATTTTTTACCTCTGAGTTGATTGCATTAGTGCACCATTTCACATTATACTGGTGGCAAAACTGAATTCTGAGCTATTCAATTCAGAATTGCAAATCTAGCCAGTCATAGCATCCAGACAATGACGTCACTGTCCTCTGCAGATACAGTTTTCCAGACAGTAGAAACCCTGCTTTCATCCACATCAGGCTCTCTGTTGCTCATGGGGCTCACCTAGCTCATAGCCTTTTTCCACAACATCCCAAGTGTCTCCCTCATGCTCCGTTTGTATGTTCTCATTTGCTCTCTCTAGAGCAATGGGCCACATTTTTCCAGCCAATCTCATCCTGCTCTTTTAATGGCAATCTTATAAGCCCCTGTAGATTTTTGTATACTTTTTTTGTTATCCTGGCATGTGTAGTTTCTGCCACTTAGCAGATCTATGGAAGCAATCAGTGTTGGACTCCTAGCACACTGTCGCATCTATTATTCTAGATAGCTGCTGGCCCTAAACTGGTTTTGGCAGAAGCATCCAGCTGGATTCCTTTCACTCACCCAGACTATAGCTGTCATGTCCCATAGCATGGCATGTTAGCCAGTATTTTATATTTTTCTCTGCATTATTATTTGTTTTTCCTACTTTGTCATGAAATGTTTCTACCATTGTGTTCTTGGCCATCTGGCTTTGCCAGAGACATTGGCAATTGTTTTATTATTTGTGGCTCTTACCCAAAGATGGTGTCATTGAACAGAGTGACGTCTTCTTAATGGCTAACATATTGGAGTCTAAAATATCTTCAAGATAATGAGGATTACAGGGGCTTGAGGGACATGTTTTTGGACATATTTTGAGGATAAAGTAATACCAGTATCTCCATCTTATAAATAGTGAGACTTAGACATAAATAGGTTATACCATTTGGTAGCTCAATCTGAACCCAGGCAGTGGATCATCAGAGCCCATGCTTTTAATGACAATGCTAATCCATCCCTTGTGTAACTTTAGTATTAACAAAGTTAGAAGATAATACTCAAATTCAAATCAACTTAATATTTAAGTCAGCCTACTTATTATTGTTATGAATATTTATTATATTTGTTGAGGCAGTGAAAATTTCCCATAGACTGCCATTTCAACTTATTCAAACTCCAGGGAGGGTGTGGGACAGGAATACCAAATTGTATGCCACTAGGTGATGAACAATTTTAACTCAACTCTAAACATCTTTCCATCAAGCACTTGTTATTCTCAGCTTTTGATGACTGCTAGTCATTGAGGAGGTATACTTACTGTACCTTCTGAAGGGAAATGTCAAATGCTGGTCTTGCCCTTAATCTGTAGTCTCCGGATGGGAAGTATTTTTAAAAGACCCCTGAATACCAAATATCTTAATTAATCTGGATGTTCCAGATCCAGTTAAAGAGAAAGTAAGGGAGATTTGGTCTCACCTCAATGGAGCAAGGACAGTCTTAGAATGTTGAGTTATGGTAGTTAGACCTGAAATAGTAGTATATTCTTATTCTGAGTCTTTCCCAATACTGGAGTAGGATGAGTATGGGAAGGAGACTAGAGGTACAACATCATTCATGGGATAAAATCTAAGCACTGCAGGTAGAATAAATACCAACGGGACCACAACTCTCTTCTCATTTGTACTCTGAGCTTCACTCACCATGATTGTATTCAGTCCCCAGAGCATGCTTTCCCTTCATACTGCTTACTCTTTTCACTTATTCTACTAAGAAAGCTCCTTCTACCTTTTGACTGAGGGTAGATTGCTGAGTATCTTTTTTATTTTATTTTTAAAATATAATTTTTATTAATTATTTATATAGTATATATACAGTCACGATGGTACTATCATTAGCCTTCTCCCTGTCCTCCCCCCCATGGATAATGTGGGTCTTGCTTTATGGGGGTAGCCATCAGTTATGCAGGAGAGGTAATGACTCTGTGTATAATGACACAACTCATGGCTCTAACAATCTTTCCACTCCCTTTTCCACAAATTTCCCTGAGCCATGTTGGGTTCATGTTAGGTCTATTTCAGTGATGAGGTTTTGTGAGTCTCTGTGTCTCTGGATATCTGATTTGGTAGGGGTTGAGTGTTCTTTGTGTTCTTTGTGTCTATCACCTTCACCCTTGTGCTGAGTATCTTTTAATATTGAGTAAATAATTGGTCTTTTGTGGGATCTTCTTTGAGTTTCCCAGGTATATTAAGTCCCTATTACTTGATAGCATCTATTATATGAATTTAGCATATGTCTAGTCATTTGTATAGTCATTTTTATATTCTCTGTTTTATATTGAACAGGATATTCCTAAAGGGAAATAACCCTGTATATTTTTGCTTTCATATGTCCTAAACATAGGACATGTGTTTTTCTTGATTAGTTAACTTCTTTATGACCTCAAAATCCGTGCTACATTATGTTGCTTTTAGCTTTTGATTGTCTTTTGTTGAGAGAGGACCAATGGCCATCCCAATCCATCACACATATTCTCTTTGTCAATAGTATAATCAGAAAATAGTATGGGGAAGAGTCAAACTTGATATAGCAATTACTTTCTTGTTGTTAGGACAAAACACTTAACCAGAAGCAGATTATGGAAAGAAAGGATTTATTTCCACCTAAAGTTTTGAGAAGTTTCATCATAGCTGAGAAAACATAGCTTGAGCACCTGAGTTCAATTCCCGAGCACTTATATAAACAGCTGGGTAAGGCCATGCATGTCTGTAATCACAGCCATATGGAAACAGGAGAATCCCTAGAACTTACTAACTAAAAATAATGTGAAAATGGTAGCTTTGGATTTAGTGAGAGACTCTCAAGGCAACAGGCAAATGAGCAAAAAGAGGAAGAGTGATGGTCTCCTATGGCCTCCCTACATGTGGACACAGGGCACATACATACATATGAGAATATACTACACAGATATATCACACACCACAATTCTCTACACATACACTCATTATACATATAAAAAAAAGGACACACTGTCAATACATAAAATCATCATTTTCAACCTGTGCTTGTGGGACACATGCAGCTGCACTCATTCCAATCTATCTATGGATGTGACCCAACACAAAATCATAAAGCATGAATTTCTTAAAAAATCTTTTATTTATTTATTTATTTATTTATTTATTTATTTATTTATTTATGAGATAGAGATACAGAGAGAAAGATGCAGATAGAGAGAGAATGAGTGCACCAGGGCCTCCAATGCCAGATGCATGCCCCACCTTGTGCATCTGGTTTACGTGGGCACTGAGGAAATGAGCCTTGAACTGGGGTCCTTAGGCTTCACAGGCAAGCGCTTAACTACTAGGCAATCTCTCCAGCCCCCAGCCATGAATTTTTGAGATGATCATGTCACAACGTCAAAAGGTTAGACATGTTTTTATATATATTGTATAGGGTAATGCACATTATAGAATAATTTATACTTTGTTCTATGTAGTATAAATTTATGAGAGATAGATATACAGATTAATAATAAGTTGTGGTTAGTAATGTAGTCTTAGCCATTGTACTCCTATCCCACCAACACTTCCATAAATACAGGAGTTGCTATGGCAGACCCTTGGATGGCCATGGGTGTGTTCATATGTGGAATGTATATTTCATTCTTGAGCTAAGGAAGCTCTCCTTTAGGAGGAGGTGGCAGGCAAATGCCTTTTTGGCAGTCTATGGCACTCTCATCACTTAACACTGAAAATAAAATCCAGAAGGTTAAAAAAAGATATTTCTGCCAAATAGTAGCAATAGCTTTCTAACAGATCTAACAAAAACCTGAATATTTTAAGGAATATACCAAGTAAGGCAGAATTAGCATCAAAGATGCTGTCCTAAAGGTAGAATAGATGCTACTCAAGATCCTTCCCAAATTTTATATCTATGATTCTGCTACTCTTCTTTTTAGTTGGATTTCAGAGTTGATTATATGATACATGGTCAGTACTTTATAATATAAAGTTGGTTGCTTAAATAAAATCATTTATACCTTGCCTGCCACACTTTTGTTTATGATGAAAAAGAAATCAAAGTTTATTTTCCATTTGTTCAATAACTGTAGTAATAACACTGTACCAGTGTGTTATTGCAACTTCTCAGTCTTCTTTCACTTTGTCAGGACACATGCAGGGCTGGTTCTTTGTCCTTGTGCTCACATTGTGTCTTTACCGTGTGCACATTTTCCTGGGCAGGATAGAAAGAAAAGTAGAAAAATAAAACCCTGCCATCTGCAGTAAGCCTCCTGTACTACAAAAGGGATTCTGAGGATGTTCTGGTGGGGTGCCAGCATTCCAAAACAAAGCAGTGAGATCTAAGCTGGGCCTATTTCTTCTATCCATCAAGGCTCAACATGGCTTTATCCGCCAGTCCCATTATTACTCTGAATTCCCTAATTGCCAGAACTCTTTCTATCCATAAATAGTTTCATGAACTGTATTCACCACTGATTTGGAGTGGCTATGTAGAGATATTTTCTATTTCTACTTCCCACAGATTAACAGCTAATAAACACTGTGCAACACTCTTCTGTGACCCTCTTCTTAAAATACAGAGTTTGGTTTGCCAGCATTAGTGTATTTAAAAACCTCTGGAACTCCAGGGAAGACTTTAGAAAGTTAACTGTGCAAGTACTCAGAGAGGAAAATTTCCAACACAAAAAGACAATCAGCATGTCAGCAGCTCATCTGAGAAGAACCTCAGGGAATCCAGTAGCAAATCCTATAGCAAAGTTGCTACTTGTTCTTACTTAAAATAAAATCTCTGACTTTATTCTTGGCATATAAGATGAAAGAGAGCTTTCTAACTGTATTACTTAGGGAGAAGGTGCATATATTGCATCTCATATCAATAGGGAAACACTGTCCCTTTTCAATGACCTTGCAATGGAAGGACTTGGGCCATTTGCTATTGCTCTTCTTCACTCTCCATCTCCTATTTTCCCCTACACTTCTCTTTCCTTTACATACATAGATAGGAGTGAAATAGTTTCAAAGTAAAATCAATAGTCAGAAGCTGTATTTTTAAATAACAAAACCAACCCAACACAATCATATGATGGAAGTCACTAAAATAATTTTATCAGTACCTTTACAAAGATAAAGAAGACTGCAGATAAAATGTTAGATATTTCCTGAAGTCTGAATGTTTTTGGTTCTCAAAGACCAGCTTTATTATTTTGTTACAAGAGTTCAGATAAATATTTGGAGGCATTTATTGGTCTGTTTGCCTATAGTATAACTTCTGGAACCAATCCCTTTTTGCCTTCAGGGAGGTATTTCTTGCTATAATAGAAATTTGAGTCTGATTTCTTATTCTCTTCCTATTTCTCTTGATTCTCTCATGTCTCTTAAAAAAAACCTTTGGAGTTGGAAAGATGGCTTAGTAGTTAGAGTGCTTACCTGCAAAGACAAAGGACCTAGGTTTGATTCCCCAGGACTCATGTAAGCATGCTTATGGTGTTCATTTGCAGCAGATGGAGGCCCTGGCATGTCCATATTCATTCTCTCTCTCTCCCTCCTTATCTCTAAAATAAATAAATAAAAATAAAATATTAAACAAAATATTTGAAGCCACATCAACTTGACATTTTCATTAATCTTTCACAAACTGGATTTTGGCAAGTGATGAGGTAATGATGATGGTACAAGAAGCAGGCAGTGATTCTCTGTTTATCTATATTTATGGAATTATTAGCCTTGACCTTTAATATGGTTTTTGCCAGGTATATGAAACCTCTTCAGAAGAAAATTCAGAGTGAAATTTCATCACAGTTAAGGATTTTTTTTGCAAATAATCTGAACTAGGTTCATTTGTTTTTCTTCCTGCAAAGCAGATTGCCATACTAACTTACCTTGGTCATGTTTCTCTCACTGCCTGTAAAGTGCCACTCATCAAAAAACCATTTCTGGATCTTTACACAATAGTAAATTCCTTGGGATTACATACAAATTCATTTTCTGGCTTTTCTCTCTTTAGAACTGGACTTGAAGCCATTATGGAGACTTATGCATTCTGGAGACCACCTGTGCGCACACTCACCTTTGAGGATTTCACCACCATGCAAAAGCAGCAAGGTAAAGGCCAGAAGCAAGGCTTCTGCTTAGTAATAGGCTGAAAAAGGAGGGAAATTGACCTGAGTATGGAATATATGGCTCCAGGCCAAAGCATGGGTTAGACCAATTTTCCATCCATAAGTAACCAAGGCATTGCCAGCGGTGCAAACAAGCTGGATCCAGAGGCAGATTTCACTTCCATTTAAAATTCTTTCCTAAAACCTTGGCTTTATATTCTTTTTTTTTTCTTTTCACTGTGGTACTGGGAGTAAAACCTAGAGCCTCATGCACACCAAGCAAGCACCTTATCATCCCTGAGCTCTGTCTTTAACCCAGTGGTTATATGTCTATGATTGTGATGGTGATGAAGTTATTGTGTGTTCTCAAAGGCCTTTCCATTTGAAAAGATCATCACAATATCTTCATTTACACCTGGTAGCAACCTCATCAGTTTCCTTATTCTAGTTTTTTAGATAACAAAAATCATAGCTCTAGTTAATGGAAATACATTGCCTCATGTATCACTTGAGAAGAAGGATGATTCTGCATTTCCTTCAGAACATATGCTCTGGCCCTTTGTGCCTGTCCAAAACAATAACCCTCCCATACTGGTGGGCTAAGTAGGCTTCATTCCACTGCTTTGTGATTTTTCAGCCCAATTCTAATTTTCTTTCTCGTGTAGCTTAGGTTGGGAAACCGGCTATGTATACAGAAGGCTTATGGGATGATTTCAAATCCTAGTCTCAGACTAGTCATATCTACTAGTACTTGAGTGGAAGTTTCCCAATGTGCAGGATGGTTTATGTTTCCATCTCTAGCCTCCCCCGCCCAAATGTGACCCTGATCACAATGTGCAGACAGTTCATTCTGTCCTACTAAATGCTTACTACTGAGAAATGAATTTGTGATTCTGCTTTTTAAGACCATTCTAGGACTCAATAATAGTCTTTTATTTCATACCCTTCTCAGAAGAGCAGCTATTGGGTTGGAGAGATGGCTTAGTGGTTAGGCATTTGCCTGTGAAGCCAAAGGACCTAGGTTCGATTCCCTAGGACCCAGGTAAGCAGGATGCACAAGGTGGCACATGCATCTGGAGGTCGTTTATAGTGGCTGAAGGCCCTGGTGTGTCCATTCTCTCTCTCTCCTTCTTTCTATCTCTCTCAAATAAATAAAATAAACCAAAAAATATATTAAAAAAGAAAAGCAGCTATCACTTTACATACTGAATTGGATTTGTAACCACCATTGCTGAAATGTCTTGAGTTTTAAGATGAATAGAGCTAAAACACAGACTCAAGCTGGGATTTGTGATTTTGACTTGTAATCCTAGCTACTTGGGAGGCTGAGATAAGAAGATCACACATGTAAACACCAGCCTGGGGTACAGAGCAAGTTAAGGCCAACATGTGCAATTTAATGAGACCCTATATTAAAGTAAAAAATATAGAGAGATAGGGATATAAATAAATGGTAGAACACTTGCCTAGCATGCTTGAGGACCCAGGTTCAATTCCTAGTACTACCAAAAAGAAAAAGAAAAAAATCATGAACTCCAGAGCTAGAAGATTTGGATCAGGTTCCTAGCATTGCTCCTTCCTCAGTTTGTGACATTCATTGAGTCTCTCAAACTTTCTGCCACCTTTTGTTCCTCTGCATTTGAAAAAAATATATATAATAAACTTAATAAACTCTTTTTAGGATTAAGTTACACAGTATACTTAAAATTCTAGTAAGCACTTAATACCTAATGCTAGTCTTCATGAGTGCTGTCTTACCAGCTTTATCTCCCACATCCTTGTGTATGGAAACCTCCATGAAGACCAATCAGGGATGGGAACAAAGAAACTAGAGCCTGGCTTTTTTAAAAAAAATGTTACTATTTGCAAGGAGAGAGAGAGAAAGAGAGAGAGGGGAGGGAGGAACAGAAAGAGAAAGTGAGGAGTACACCAGGGCCCCTTGTCACTGAAAATGAACTCCAGATACTTGCACCAAATTTTTGTTCAACTGGCTTTGCATGGATACTGGGGATATGAACCTAGGCCAGCAGGCTTTGCAAGCAAGCACTGAGACATCTCCCCTGCCAGAAACGTGAAACATAAGACAGTAACTTCATAGGGCTGTAGTGAAGTAAGTTAAGCACAATTTCCATCTCATTTTCATAGGTGAGAGAGAAATTGAAACCCTTCAGAGGAAATACTTTCTTCCCTAAAGTTGTGATTACAAGCAGTTCAGTACTTATTCACTATTTGTATTGCTTTGAGGCCTTGTGACCCTTCAGAGCCACATGTTTTATATGAGTCAGGCTAGTGTAGTCCTTCACCTTTGGTTGTCACTCACTCTATGTAACCTTGGCAGTTTTCTTCTACTTTTAGTGCTTGTTGCGTTTTCATCAAATAATGGGCAAATTTTTGTGAGATAATTAATAATAAATATGCTTTATAGATAAAAATGTGTCATTCAGACATTCTTACTTGATTCTATTTATTTCTGTTTAAATTTTTTTTTTTTTTTTTTTTTGGATTTTCAAGGTAGGGTCTCACTCTGGCCCAGGCTGACCTGGAATTAACTCTGTAGTCTCAGGGTGGCCTCGAACTCACGGCGATCCTCCTATCTCTGCCTCCTGTGCTAGCATTAAAGGCATTTACCACCATGCTCGGCTTAAATTTTATTTTTTATTTATTTGAGAAAGAGGCAGAGAGAAGAAAAAGAGAGAGATAAACAGAGAGAGAGAGAGAGGGAGAGAGAGAAAGAGAGAACAGGCATGCCAGGGACTCCAGCCACTGCAAACAAACTCCAGATTTGTGAGTCATTTTGAACATTTGGCTTATGTGGGTCCTGGGGAATCAAACCATGGTCCTTTGGCTTTGCAGGCAAGTGCCTTAACCTTTAAGCCATGCATCCAACCTGATTCTGTTTATTTCTGAGGTGGATTCTTTGTACATTTGCTTTATCCATTGACTCTCTAAGATCTAGCTAAGCAGGCATTTATATCAGAAGCTACAGAAGTTTATGAGGGCAGGCTTTTAACGTAGACAATCATGTTGACTGCTGTGTCCCTAAGGTCTACCACAGGACATGGCACCTAGATGATACCTCGTAAGTGTGAAAGATGGTTTATGGCCTGTGGCTCAGATAGGCAGAATCACTGTTAACTTCCATCCTGGAGCATAGAAACCTTGTATGTATGTTGATAGATATGGAAACTTGCATTGGGACAGCTGAGTAGGCACAAGCATAAGAACACTTGTATGGGAAGCTTAGGTATCATGATATGCATTGAAAATTTATCAAGACATAGATTTGTTACTGACACTTTGAAAGCAATTAATTTCAGAGAAATTGAACTTTCGAAGCATGATTCCAGAATTATTCTAGCTATTTCCTTTTTAGTCTGGGCAATGTCTAGAATTATTAGGCATGTGTGGTAGTAGGATATGGCTAGAGGAAATGCAGATTTACTGAATTTAATCTATTAAACAATTGATAAATTTTCTATTACATATTTTTATTGGGATATATTTAAATTCTACACTGAACTTGGTCCAAGTTCTCATTATTAAATATCTGGCTTTGTTTCTTGATGTTAACAAAGGATGCAATAGCAACAGCACTTATTCCCTCTTCCATTAACTAGTGGTTCCAGTAACTCTGGGCAGTAGTGCTCAAAACATGACATAAAGAAAAGAGATGGAGCCATCTATGCCCACTTACTCCAAGTCTTGGAACAGAAAGAACAGTTGCTATTGGAATCTTCACTGGTTTTGAAGTGATTCTCTTTCAATGATGATTTTGTGGACAGTGTTTTAAGTCAAACACTAGTAATAACTAACTCAACCAGGTGTCTATAAAATCCTCACTGATTCAAGCACATGAGTATCTTCATGTCAAATAGTAGCTTCTAACCAGTGGGGGCTGGACCAACCTTTCTACTTGGAGGTTATATTTATTTTTCTTTCCCTTGCTATTATTTTTTATTTCTCTCTTGACTCATTAAATGATAAATATTTCAAGGAAAATGGGTGCATTAACCATCGTTTTACAAAAGTTCAAATTCTTTTAAAAATATTGAATAGAGTCTTCTAAATAGTTGTTTCTTCTTATGGAGAATGTGTGGGATTCATTATTTTCCATCTTTGAAACAGACAAACAAATATCCCAGAGGCATACGAGCCTTATACACTCTGGTAAGTGGTAGCAAAACAGAGTTGAGAGCACTGAGGCACATATCTGCTTGAGAGGGCAATTTCCTTTCTACCACACTACATATCTTTCCTCATTCTTACTAGAGCTCTGCTTTACCACAGGAATTTATTAGGCTTTTCCTGCTGAAGACTTATTGTTCAATAATAGGTATATATTCTATTCAATAATAGGTATATATTCTATTTTTCACATGAAGAAAATGGTATGATTTTATTTTCAAGTATCTTCATTGAGAATCAGCAATATTATTTATGGTTTCAAAATCTGGAGATAGAAATTTCTCTCTGGAATGGCTTATACTTGAGTGTTACTAGTAGCAGATAAGAAATAAATTAGCCAAGTAAATTATTCTTGGTGTGTTAGTTTTTTATGACTGTGACAAATACTGGCCTAAACAACTTGAGGGAAGAACAATTTACTTTAATTCGTGGTTTTAGAGGTTTCAGTCAAGTTGGCCTCCTGCATGTCTCTGGCCTGTGGCAAAGCCAAGCATCATGTTGGAAGATTGTGGTAGAGGAAAGCTGTTCACCCCATGGCAGCCAGGAAACAAATGAAGAGTCAAGAATAGTCAGGGCAATGTTATCTTTCAAAGTCATGATCCACTTGCTCCAGTTAGGCCCCACATTTATAGTTCTACCACATCCTAATAGTTTATTCAAAAATTGAATACATAAATAGATTAAACCATGGATTTGATCTGGATCCAATTGTCTCTGGAAAGTACTTCATGGGCACACATACAGGTGTGATTTACTAACCTCTTAGGTGTTTCTCAGTCCAATCAGTTTGACAATCAAAATCATCAATTGGGCTGGAGAGATGGCTTAGTGGTTAAGGTGCTTGCCTGCAAAGCCTAAGGATCCAGGTTCAATTCTCCAGGTCACACATAAGCCAGATGCACAAGGTGGTGCATAGATCTGGAGTTCATTTGCAGTGGCTAGAGGTTCTGGTGCACCCATTTTCTCTCTCTGTGTGTCTGTAATAAAAAATAAATAAAAGCCGGGCGTGGTGGCGCACACCTTTAATCCCAGCACTCGGGAGGCAGAGGTAGGAGGATCGCCGTGAGTTCAAGGCCACCCTGAGACTACATAGTTAATTCCAGGTAAGCCTGGGCCAGAGTGAGACCCTACCTCGAAAAACCAAAATAAATAAATAAATAAATAAATAAATAAATAAATAAATAAATAAATAAAGATATTAAAAAACCCATCATTTGGGGTATGTGACTAAGGCAATGTAGGCATAGAGAGAAAAATAGGAACCCAAGTGTGCTATAGCCAAGTACAATGTGATCCTGTTGTTCTGATGGACATTCCAAAATAAAAGCTGTGCCTCACCTTCTTCAACCATACATCATAGGTTAAAAAGTGAGTTTTTATGAATGGGGGTTCCAGAAGGATTAAATCTGGTCATGCTAGAATGGGTAATTTCTCCTTCTGTGGAAACATGTATACCTGGCATTTCAGAAGTTTCTTCATCTACTCAAGTGCCAAAAGACATAACTGTAGATTTCAATACCATTCATTGGATGTTTTGGTGTTTGGTCAAGAATTAGAATTATAGGGGTCTTTGGTGGCTACTGGATTTTCTTTGGTTTGATTGGTATTAGGTAAAAACTAATCAGTGAGAAGTATCAAATATTCAACAGGTCATAGGAGTAAAATATTGAGAAAACAATCCAATGGACATGCTTTTTCAACAGTGAACCCATAGTAATGATTCAGAAGTAGCCAGTTCACACAAATCTCCTTTGTCTCTGAGTGGACGAATAACAGCAAGCCAATAACTTTGCAACTCAATAATCACATAGAATTTTATTAAAGCACTGCTCTCTTATCACAGAAGAAAAAAATTTTGATTTCACTGAAGGACTGAGGAGCTCCTTATGAGAAGTAGAGAACATCTCAGTTCAGTCTGCTAAACAACAGTAATTTCAAAACTCAAAATTTAAAACTTTTGAGTATAAACATTATCACAAGTGGAAAATTTGATACCAATAGAACTTTATTTTATGTAAAACATTATTTAAAATATTGTATACAATTACCTTAAGGTTATGTGTGAAAGGTTTATATGAAATAAAAAATGAATTTCATGTATAGGCTTGTGTTCTGTTCCAAAGACATCTCACTATATACATGCAAACATTCTAAAAATTTAAAAATCCTTACCACATCCAAAAACCTTCTGACCCTAAGAATTTCAGATAAGGGAAACTCAATCTGAAATTGATAACATAGTTTTACCTTTTCCCCAAGTTCCTAAAGCTCAGTGTGTACAAACTGACCTTGGACCATCTCCTTATGGAAGGATCCCATTATCCACTCATCATTGTAGATGTTTTCCGTGCTCCATCTCCATCTCCATCACAAGCTCCTTGAATCCATTCTCCACGTAGTGATCAAAGTCATGTTTTCAAGACACATCTATTCATATAAACTGACCACCTTAACTTATTAAAATCCTCCGATGGTCACAATTTGCTTTCACTTCCTTAATATAGATTAGTAGACCTTAAAAAAAAAAAAAAAGACAGTGACAACCAGTATTAGATAATATCTTAAATGTGAACTGCTTATAATAAAAGCACCTAGGGCTTATCAAGTACTGGTCCTTCTTGTTATCCTTAAAACTTCATTGTTCCTCTAGCTGTAGCCTATACCTGTGCTCTTTCCTGTCACATGTTGTTCCCCTTGCCACTCACTCATTTGCCTTCATAGTGCCAGATGTTTTACATCTTAGAAATTCCAGCTCAGAAATAGCACCTCCTTGGGAAATTTGCTTTGTCTTCTACTGTAGACTAAATCCTATCTAGGGCGTGCTCCCATTTGTTTCATTTCATTGACAGTCTTCTTAACAATTTTTCTTTGTGATGATATCATAGGTCCATGAGTAAACTATTGGAAAATTTCACCAATTTTATGTGCAAATTTGAAGGAAAAAGAGAATGACAAAAACAGAATTAAGGAGAAGATTGCTCAGTGTTAGGAAACTTGTCTGCAAAGCATAATGATCTGAGTCAAGGTGTCCTATTGCACAGTAAGGGGACTATAGGTAATGATACAGTACAATATATTTATAAACACTAAAAGAAAGGACTTGAATATTTACAGACTAAAGAAATGATGTTCAAGGAAATAGATGTTTATACTGCTTTAAACATTACCCAGTGTATACATATATCAAAACATAAAGTTAAGCTGATAAAAATAAAAAATAACTAATTAAAATGATATCTCTTGTTTGAAGGAAATAAATTCAAGAGGAACAAAGACATGAAGAAATTAAGGAAATCCATAAACTTAATTACAGGTTTCCTAATGTTACTCTCACAAGATCATACCATTGTTTATTTCTCTTTTTGAATATCCTTCTCTGTGACTTATCTAACTTTGTTAATAAGCCCATAAGAAAATAGCCAACTTGATGTCTTTAATGCTTCTCTCTTATCTTCATATCATGGGAAGATATGACATATTGATAACAGTGGTTTTCAGCATCACCTTCCTATCTACATTTTTTTCAGTTAATGTACTTATGTATATCTTTCCTATGAGCTTTAAAAATTCTTTTTAAAAATCAGCAGCTGTTTTTTCCTTTCTCCACATTATATTCCGTATTTGCTATGAGTGCTCATATGAAAAGTCCTCTTTTAAAAGGCATCAGAATTTTTACAAGTTTAACTTGTGATTATTGAGCAGAATGAAGATGGAGTAGCAGATACTCTTACTTAATTCACTGTTTAATATATTGTTATATTTTTTGAACCATTGTTATGTTTTTAAAAGTAAAATAGGTATCTGATCATATATATATATATATATATATTTTTTTTAGCAAAGCCAGGTATAGATCAGGCATCGAAACAGCTGAAACCCTTTACTACTTGTTAAATGCTTATTCCAACTGAGGAAGACATCACTCACAGCTTTCACCTGACAAAAAGGAATATTTCCACTGTTATTTTTTTCTCTTCCACAGCTTTATCCTAATATTCTCAGCCCTTTATATTAACAGCAGAAAAATCTGTAGAGTTGGAGAATTCTTAGTGTTTTAAGTAGGGTAAAAACTAAATGACAAGGAAAATAAAAGCCTATTGGCTTACAAAACTGAAAGGATTCAAATTCCTGCTTTTAGACAAAGCTCTATACAGGAGCCCAAGTACGTTCACCCAGGCCAAGTCTTGCCACATTTCTTTACTCTTTGCTTTCCTCCATGGTAACTTCATTCTTGAGTGTTGCACATGGTAGCCCAGCAAGTATCCCTGGCCCTAGATCTTTTTAGGCTTACCTTTAATAAAAAAGGCATGTGGCTCTATTCTGAGATTTCCAGCAAAATCTCGCTAAGGCTATTGATTCTTGTTGCAGACAGTTTCAGGTTCGCTGAGATGAACTTCCAGACCAGGCACAGTTATGGAGGAAGGGATATTTATTTATTGAAGCTTACAGATCCAAGGGAAGTTCCATAAAGGCAGGAAAAGCAGCCTGCTCTTCACAGGGCCAAGCAGAGAGAGAGAAAAGCCAACCAGCCACACAGCACACAGAGCAAAAACTACAGCCAAAAGGTCACACAGCACACTTCAGGAACTCCTGCTAGGCACATTTGCATATCTTTACAATGGAATCTCAAACCCACACCTTAAGACCAGCCCCCAGTGACATTGCCTCTAGCAAGGTGATTGCAGATGCAAACTATAACTAATAAAACACTGAATATATTGGGGGACATATATTCAAACTACCACAATTCTCATGGGGTCATGCTAGATCCATGGAAATATGGTGGTCTGCTTGTCCAGGCCAAGGTCAAATGCCTTTCCTGAATGTAGAGGTGAAAGAGTAAGAATGGGAGAGGGACTGTTTCCATGAGAGAGGCAGATCAACTGACAATAACAAGCAGGGAAGCAAGGAAGGACATCAAAAAGTATCAGAGAAAATAAATAAGTCATGAAAGTGAAGAAATAATGGCATGACCACTAGGGAATGTGATAAAATAGGACAATATAAAAATCAGAGAGATTCAGACACAGAGGTACAATGTAAAAAGAAGAGGGTTAGAAGGGGTTATTTTAGGGGAAGGTATTTGTATCTATGCATATCTTTAAACTTTATGGAAAAAAGATGCACTAGGAATAATTCTAAGATTGAAACATACAATTCCCATTAGTACTAAAATGTTCATATTATAAGAAATGTTCTCATTTCATATGAGGCTTATTCTTTACTTGCTGTGCTTATTACACTTTACGGCCTTTGGGTTTATTCCCTAGGATCCGTCCATGGGGTGCTGATATCTTACCTCTTACCTCAAACAGGTAAGCTTTGGGCTACAACATGAACTAGCACTCCTCAGGGACAGACTCCATTAACTTTTATAAGAGAATCAAGTAATTGCATGGAAATTTATTATTTACTAGCCCAGATGGGGTTTTATCTTTCTCTTTTTTCAATATTTTTGGTGAAGGAGAGCACAACAAAATAAACCCAAAATTAAAATGCATATGAAAGCCTCCACATTGCAATCTGGAAATGATCAATTTAAAGATGCAAAACTCAGCAAATTTAGTATTCAGGATTGTCACGGTCACATTTAACTTGTCTTCATGGTACACAAGTATATTCTAGGTTATTGCCATTGTATGGGATCACTGCTAAATATGTATTTTTTGGGTGTTTTGGCAGCTAGCCTTGAATGTCAAGTTAATGTTGGATATGAATTTTAATGTGTGCCTACTCACTTTAGAGTAAGATAGGATGAAGGGAGCTAGGGGTGGACATTGGTCCCAGGATACCTGAGCATATGAAGCTACTTGTAGTAGTATATTTTAATCACTTCTCAGAGATGAATTAATGTCTCTGAAGTCAATGGATAAGTCCCAATCTACATACTTGTGTTCTGCAGTTCTGGTTTGATTGATTTGGGGAGAGATGGAGCCACTGGATAGCCCGCTGTCATTCTCAGGTGGGACTTAAGAGGGACAGATGTTTTATAGACTTTGGGAACCTGGCTCAGTTGGGCTTATAGCTGGCATTTGGCCCAATGCTCCTACCATTCACAGGATGGAGGCTCCTTTATAACAAAAGGGCACAAGCATCTTGGGCATTATGTTCGTCAGTGGGCACTGAGGTTAAGACACCCAGCTCTCTGCAAACACTCTGTGGAGAGTCATCTCCACAGGAAGCCCTATGTCTCAGGATTCCTTTTTCCTTTTTTATTCCTTGTCTCAAAAAAAAGAGAACATTGAATGCCTATATGCCAAATGTGAGCATTTTTTATTTTATTATTTCAGTTCTCAAAATACCCTATAGGGTACATATTTATAATTCTATATATATATGGCACATACATATATATTATATACATACATATACATATATTCTGGAATCTGAAGCTTGAAGAGGTGACTTGCTAAGGTTTCTTAGTCAGCAAAATAGTAGGAGTGGAATCAGTTTTGGCTCAATAGTCCATGTTTGTCCATTAAATAAATTTATATAAAAATTCTTAGACCACTCATCACCTCACAGGTACTGAGGAAATGAGGATGAGGGGAAGAAAATGCTATGCTGGAAGAAGAAGGAAGCTGTACTTTAAAAGGTAGCCCTGACCCATCCTTTGTCAATGGGCCTGGCCTCCCACTCTGTCCTAACTTTTCTGTGCTGATGTCTCTCCTCAGCCGTGTTGAAATACACAGGGAGGGTGGGCTGCCTGATTAAGCTTCTTTAGCCTTTGGCTGGCATTCCCAATCTTGTTTAACATTTGACAAGCTGTTAAATCATAAGAGAATAAAGACTTCTCAGTATCTCAGTTTGCTTTTCTACAAAATGAACACCACAGTCTTTTCTCTATGTAAATTTTGAGAAGTAGCTATTATCTGTACTGAGTACTTTAAGTACATAATGGTATCTCTTCAAAGTGGATGAAAGTGATGTAACCTTTTGGGCTAGCTTGCTACCCCACTTCAAATACTAATTCATGTGGAGGCTCATACCCCCTGAAGCTCAGCAGGCCACCAAGTCTCATTTCCAGTGAATGTCATTTAAAAGCCAAAGTAAGCTGACAACAAACTTTTTAACATGTGCCTTTGATCTGCACAGCAGAAATCCCTACAACTTGTTAATAATTCCATTCTTATTTTTTTGTAGTGAAACCAATTGATGCCTTAAATTGGTACCATTTGTTCTAGCTAGGGCCATCTGAGAAAACCATTTAAACTTGTAGAAAGTCATCTGCTCCAGCTTGCTCCTCTGGCTGTAGGGCTGAGGCAGGACACTGTGCTGAGAAGGTGATCTCCTTATGGGCCACATAAACACCAGAACAGGGAGAGCATAGCCAGCTTTCAAAGAAAGGAGGCTATATATATAATGAAACACAAATTTCTTTTCAGCTGGAGTCAGGTTACTTCACTTGTGCCATAGTACTTACTGCAGTAAACTTCATGGCATTTAGAAAGTGAAAGAAAGAAAATGGATAGGATGCCTCAAAGAGGAGAAAATGAATCTCCTAGATTCCTGTAGGACATATTGGGCTATTCAGTTGTTCAACAAGAAGCAGTATATATTCCTTGTTCTTCTAGAAACTTCTCCCTCCAGAGCTACCTCATTACATTAAAATGATTCTTTGAAAAGTACTTGGAGTTAACCATTCATGCTTTACTTTAAAAAAATATATATTTTATTTATTTATTTATTTATTTGAGAGAAGTGGCAGAGAGAGAGAAAGAGAGAGAGGGAGAGAATGGGCATGCCAAGGGCCTCCAGCCACTACAAACGACCTCCAGATGCATGCTCTCCCTTGTGTATCTGGCTTACGTGGGACCAGGAGAATCGAACTGGGGTCCTTTGGCTTTGCAGGCAAATGCCTTAACCGCTAAACCATCTCTCCAGCCCCCCATGCTTTATTTTAATCCTCAGACAGAGTTAATCTGAAAATGACAGAAACTGAGAACCATTAGTTCAAAGCCCTCCATTTCACAACTGAAGAGAATTAAGAGGTGGCATGTATTGCTTTTGATTATGAGCTAGAGGGAGGCTCTTCCCAGAATGGCCAACTACTGGTGGTATTTGCATTTTGGCTTTATCTTGTCTGGTCAAATAAAAATCATTTTGCTTTTTTTTTTTTTTTTTTTGGTTTTTCGAGGTAGGATCTCACTATGGCCCAGGCTGACCTGGAATTCACTATGTAGTCTCAGGGTAGCCTCGAACTCACAGCGATCCTCCTACCTCTGCCTCCTGAGTGCTGGGATTAAAGGCATTAATTAAGGATTAAAGGCACTAGGCCTGGCTTTCATTTTACTTCTTCTATAGAAATTTAGGTTATGAAAAGAGGAAGAAGAATTTCCTGACATGATTGTATTGATTTTAAATTTAATTGTACCTGAATGTTCACTGGGGAAATTATTTTGATCATGATAAAGACAATACTAGTTAGGGTCTAAACATTTGACTCTGGAAATTGGTCAGAGGCTCAGTGGCTGAAGCACTTGCTGCACAAGTGTGAGGATGGATCTCCCCCAGAATCCACATAAAACTAGATGTGGTAGCAAAAGGATAGGTAATCCCAGTATGCCTATAGGGATGGGAGGTGGAGACAGGAGAGCCTCACAAAACTGGTGGGCCAAGTTAGCCTGGCATCTGTAGCAGTAAACAATAAGAGACCCTTACATAAGGTGAAAGGCAAGGATACACATTCAACATTGTCCTCTGACCTCCACACTCACACATATTAACATGCACATACATACCAATTTTTTTTAATTTTGACTCTGAAAAAATATTAACAAAAATCAAATTTTCACTTTTATAACCAACACTTTCAACACATCTCTGGATATAGGCTGAAACTTTTTGTTTCCTCTGCTAAAATTTAACTTTGAGTTCCTCTTTGAAGCACCTGCCTCATAATTTATACCTGGGACCCTTTCTTCCTTTCCTAGAATACTGTGGTTGCATCCCCATATGACTGGACCTTTCCAGCTTTCATCACACTATCCTCATTGCTAAAAATCCTCATTCCTGTTTTCCACCTGAATATCCTTTACTACTCTTGTATGGTGCTTAGGTTCTCAGAGCTTTACCAAGAGCTGTGAATGATCTCAATGGTATCATGACCCTTGTGGGACCATAGCTATAAGCTATTATTGGAAGTATTATAATGATACAAAGGAGGAAATTCTATCAGAGGTGATTTCCTGGAAGAGAAAACATCTGAGCATTTTGGAATTCAATGAAATGCTCAATAGCTCAAAGAATATCTTTAACTTCCACTGGGGAAGACAGGAACTGGGTGCTACAATTTTGCTTCCTAGCCCTGAGAGATGAGGTTTGGTAAAAGTTCCTTTTGGCCTTCTTCCTTTGAAAATGCTTAGCTTGAAATGGCCCTTAGTCTGTTGGTATAACTACCATCCATCCAGCTCTGACATCCACACGGCCTAAGGTCAACTCTTTCCAATACTGACTCAAGGTCGTGTGGAAATGGAAGGAATCTGGAAGTCATCTAAGCTGAAGGGTAGAGCTTGGACCTGAGAGTTTGTAAGAAATGTAATCTCAGGCTTTTTCCCTGGTGTGCAGAAT
Organism: Orientallactaga sibirica; assembly: GCA_036365145.1. Lineage (NCBI taxonomy): Eukaryota > Metazoa > Chordata > Mammalia > Rodentia > Dipodidae > Orientallactaga > Orientallactaga sibirica. The sequence continues at coordinate 1,998,808 of JAEOAD010000025.1, forward strand.
TGGAACTCTGGATAGAGTAAGAAATCTGATGTTCCTTCAGAATTAATGTGGCTACTGTGAAATAGAACTCATGCCATATCATTATTCTCAACCTTGCTGCACATTAAAGTTGTTTGAGAAGCTTTGAAATGACACTGTTGTGAAGCTTCTACTCCCAGAATCTCTCTTTTAGTTAGTCGGAGATTGAATCCTAGAACATCAACATTTTGTAAGTGACACCTTGAGAATCACTGACCTCAATGCCTCATCTCTAATAAAGGAACTGACGCCTCTGCAGGGTAAGCAAGGTGACAACGTGGCAGAGCTATGAGTATACTGTTCTAACATCAGGTCATTTTATGCCTGTTTTAGCCTCATATACATCTAGACTCAAGCATTATAATTTCAAACTTTGTTCCAGTCTCAGAGAATAGGCAGGCTTCTAGAAAAGACAAGTAAGTCCTCCATATCATGTGATGATTTTTTTTCAAATTAGTATTGCTTTATTCTACATCTTATAATTATGCTCCTGATGTATATTTGTCTTCTGACACATACTGATGTATCTGTGCCCTCTTAGGCCTCAGCCCTGACTTGATACCCTGCCTTTTCTCCTAAGATTAGTGTTATGCTTTGATAGTCTACATTTTGGCCTGAAAGAAGGAAAAGCAAGAAACAACCTGCATCTGATCAAGGACATGTTCTATGCATTTCCACTGACAATGGAAAGAGCTGAGCTTATGAGTTTTACTGCTCATCATTGGAGGTCTTATAGAAAGTGAACTTGATGGTGAGAACAGGAAAAATGAACATTGGAAAGTTTTTTTTTTTTTTAAATAAGAGATATTAAAGCTATTACAGGAAAAAAGCAGAGACTTTAGTGGTTTCCCTTGTTAGCCTTTGTCTTGTCTTGTAATGTGTGATTGAATCATGTAGCGCTATCTCTCTTGAGCCAAGAGAAAGCATTGGTTCTGTAAAACTCTTAAATACTGGCTAGCATAGATTCTGTATGGCTTGCATTTGAACTAAATAGGTTCATCTTTAAGCAATGGAATCATGTTTATTTTCCAGGGGGCAGCACAGGCACTTCCCCGAGCACCTCCAGCACCGGGACGCCATCCCCTTCGGCTTCTTCTCATCTTTTATCTCCATCCTGCTCTCCTCCAACTTTTCACCTGGCCCCCAACACTTTCAACGTGGGCTGTCGAGAAAGCCAGCTGTGCAACCTAAACCTCTCTGATTATCCACCATGTGCCCGAAGCAACATGGCTGCCTTGCAGAGTTATCCAGGGCTGAGTGACAGTAGCTACAACAGGCTTCAGAGTGGCACCACTTCAGCTACTCAGCCCCCTGAAACCTTCATACCCCAGAGGACTCCATCCCTGATCTCAGGAATACCAACTCCTCCCTCGTTGCCTAGCAACAGCAAGATGGAAGCCTATGGTGGCCAATTGGGATCCTTTCCCACTTCTCAGTTTCAGTATGTCATGCAGGCAGGCAATGCAGCCTCCAGCTCCTCATCACCACACATGTTTGGTGGCAGCCACATGCAGCAGAGCTCCTACAACGCCTTCTCCCTTCACAATCCCTACAACCTGTATGGATACAATTTTCCCACCTCCCCCAGGCTAGCAGCAAGCCCTGAAAAACTGAGCACATCTCAAAGCACTTTACTCTGTTCTTCTCCTTCCAACGGGGCCTTTGGAGAGAGGCAGTACCTACCAACAGGGATGGAGCACAGCATGCACATGATCAGTCCTTCACCCAACAATCAGCAAGCCACCAACACCTGTGATGGCAGGCAGTATGGGGCAGTCCCAGGCTCCTCCTCCCAGATGTCTGTGCACATGGTTTAAAGAGCAATGCAATCCTACGGAGATAATGGTAGTCACAGCCCCAGCATCTCCGTGGGTGGATCCTTCTTTTTGGAATCCAATGCCTTGGGAGAATAAATATGCAGTTTTTTTTTTTTTTTTTCTGGAGGAAGAAAACCCAGAACGAGAGATACCTTTAAGCCACTGAAGGATGTTTGCAGTGAATCATCAATAACTTAGTGGCCATTCTCCTGGCTTCCTAACTCTTAGTTTTATAAAGTACTGTGTATGACAGAGTGACTTTTGAAGAGACTGAATAATCATTTATAATAATGTTAAAGGAGATGCTAGCATGTAGCAGCTATGGAAAGTTACACACACACACCTATGTATACATACTTACATGCATACATTCATACACACACAATCATACACAAACTCATGCATACATTGGCATCTTGCACACTGACTCCAAAGTGGGTGAACTATGTGGAGGGAGGCTCAGAATTAGCACTTCACTAATTAGTATTTCACCGAGAATTTGGAGAAGAATTTGTCAAAACACTAGATGGATTGGGCCAGCTGTAGCCACCAGTCTTTTTTCCTCGCTGCTTACCATGATTCTGGAATGAACTATGTGTCCTGAAACTCTCTTTATCTATGGGATGAAAAGACACTAGTAGTACAACTAGACTTTGATTCCTGAAAATGACTTCTTTTAAACTTTGTGTGGTATTGTTGATGCCCCAGTGGTGCCTATGGAAGGAAGGAATGAGAGCAGCTGAAGGAAAGAGAAAGAAAGAATAGAGAGCAGGAGAGAGTGGAGAGCAAGACTGAGAGATGTGAGTAATGAGGAGTTTTAATTCATCAAGATTTGTTTGGGTTTGTTTATCCCCTAAAGTTATTTAAAGAGTGCTGGTATTGCTGGAAAGCAAGCATCTTTGGGACACTGCTTATGGTCAGGGTACCAATGGAAGGGACCAGGGCAAGGGGTGCATCTTGATGACAGCTCTGACCATCATGACCCAGGAAAGAGGTACACCACACAGGAGTGTGTATCCACAGCCTAGCAGGGTGTGGGAAACAGAAGTGTGGAGAAGGAAGAATTTTATAATCCCCTAGGTGATACCACAAGCAGGGGTGTAAAATATGGGGCTGGTCTTGAATGTTAGATCCAGAGCCCTGACCTGAACTGTCTGCTCACTGGCCCCAGTCATCCTCCAGAGATTGCAGATGGATCTTCTACATGTTTCCACTTGCCTATAGATCTCCATTCTTATCAAATAGTTCATTGCAGTTTGAAGTTTTTTTTTTCTTTTCCTTCACCTTTCCCTTTCCTTTTAATTCCTTTAATGATAAGAAAACAAGTGAAGCTTAGTACAAGCTAAAATTTTTAAATGGTGTGGAAATGCAAATAATACCAAGTAAAATAATACAGATATTGTTAAGATTTTTGGTCTTGAGGTGTTGTAGATAATGTATTTATATGCCTAGTGGGTCACCCAATATTATGAATATTAAAATGGGGGCAATAAAAGGGTATGTAAAATATGTATGAAAAAAAGGTGTATAAAAATTTGCCCTTATGCACGGAACGTTTTTAAGTGCCAAGCACAGAAAGCCGCTAAATAAAATCTTTGCAATTGTTTTCTGCGTTTTATTTATACAAAAATTAAATAATTCTTGAGCATTTGTGTTCTGTTTTACAAGAAGCACAGCACTTTTATATGCACCACCATCTTTGTACAGAGCCCATGAAGTAACTATCAACACCATCAGGTTTTGATTAGTACCTGAGCTTCACAGAGGTTGGATGAATTGCCCAGAATCATACAATCCATCAGAGAGGAAATTCAACTTGATATCAGGACTTCTGATTTTCATAGAAAGCTCACCAGCATATTTGCTACAGAACATATGTGTGGGTCTAATAGTGTCCTCAGTGTTGTGAAGTATCAGGTATCCTACCATTTCTTTTACATGACTGTCTCACCTTCCAACAATTCTGTAATGTGGATTTAATTCTAATACTTATTTTGTATATATTGACTCAAGCTCATAAACAGGTTAAAACTGTGATCAAAGCCCTCAGGTATTGAGTGATGGAGCTGGAAGGCTAACCTCACTTTTCCAGAACTCAAGTGCCAGAATATACTTGGACAATTAGAAACAAAAATGTATTCCAAGGAGTTGAGACAAGAGTGCTTCTGAAGCTGTACTGTTTGCCATGTTTAATTATAAAAATATGCACTCCTCTTTGAATGAATCACTGAGGAATAGGAGGAATTATTTTGAACTGTCATGCACAAGTGACAATAAATTAATAAAGAGTGAGGACTATGCCATTTCAAACACTGACACATATTACCTCATTTGAGACTCACAAGAGCCATAATGTAGATAGGTTGGAAGTATTGCTTTGTAAATGGAAAGTAGGATTTTACATGCTGTAATATGCCACTACTTACTGTGTCTTAGAAGCAGTGGAGATCTCTTGTTCTTACCCCACCATCTAACTGTTCTTTGTTGGATGGCTACACTGATTACTAGTTGATGCATTTCACCAGGATCAATGTGGGCTGCTCAAGATGCTCACTGACCACTATCTTCATGCATTAGAAGTGCAGTTGGGTTTAGGGGAGCAAAAGCTTTAATTATTCAGTCATTGCTTTGGTTGTATCAATAACCTCAGATAATGGTATGCCCATTAATTCCATTAGTCATCAAATTATTGCCAACATAGCTGAGACAATGACTAAGTAAACATCTTCATGGGTATTAGGCTGTCTAGGCATGACTGTCTCAAAACTTAGAAAACATTCCTTATTAGGAAATCTTATATGTTATAATGATAGATCAAAACAAACTGCATATGAAACCTTTGGATATTTATGTATTATTTATTAATTTATCAATCATTGCTCATTGGCTTAGTGCCCTTTGAGGTTTTAGGTCATAAATAATCATAACATTCCAGGCAACAAACTTGGCATAGAAAATTTTATTTTTCTTTTAATAGGAAGAATTATAATTTGAATAAACCATTTAAAATATTAAATACAGAATAGTTCTATAATTTTTATTTTATTAGAATAGTACAAATAATTATGGTATATGTTTTTATCTCTACCCTCAAACTGGAAAAATGATTTCTCAAGAATATGTTCTTCCTATTCTCTTTAATAAAATTATGAAAATTTTTTGTACTTGACACACTGATTGCATATAAAAGGCTGTTTATTAAGAGGATTATTCCTTTGTAGGCTTAGCTACTTCCCCCTTGCTCATTTTCCTGGGGAAAACACTGCTTTGTTCATCTGTGCATCCCCAGTTCCTGGGTCCCAGCTTATCATAGAATCTCAGTATATGCCTACCTTACTACTGAATTTATCTGCCAAATTCATTTTTTCAAGGATAGAGCAAAATGATCACGTGGCTGAATTATTATTCACTCCACAATAAAGGGGTACCTAAATTAGCATTTTCGGTAGTTTTTCACAGAGCATACTTTTATAAGCAAATGTAAATTTAATTTATATAGTAGATAGTACTCATTGTACACAATGAAGGGTAGAAAACAAATACATTTCATGATTTCTGTTTTGAAAGGGTTCTCTTTTTAGTTAGTCACTCAAATGTGGCAAATAATAAAAAAGCTCTAAAATTGAAGGAAGTTGCTCAGGATAAGAAGGTGAGGTTGAAATTCTTTCCATTAAGGAATTAGAATTTAAACTGAACCTTGGAGAATGCTCAAATGGTAGGAATTGATAGTTTTAAGAATGAAATAACTTTTTATTTTTATTTTTTAAATATTTTATTTTCATTTATTTACTAATTTGTGTTGTGTGTGTGTGTGTGTGTGTGTGAGAGAGAGAGAGAGAGAGAGAGAGAGAATGAGAATGGGCATGCCAGGGCCTCCAATCTGTAAAAATGAACTCCTCTGGTTTACATGGATCCTGGGGAATTAAACCGGGGTCCTTTGGCTTTGCAAGCAAGTACCTTAAACTCTAATCCATCTCTCCAGCCCCTGGAATGAAATAATTTTTAAAAGCAAGAAAATAAGACTTGAAGCATAACATGATAGTATTTAAATTAAATATGTAATTTAATCAAGCTAGAGACATTCAGGAACTTTTCTTCCCCTTCCCCTCCCCTCCTCTTCAGTCCCCTTTCCTCCCTTTCCCTTCCTGCCTGTCCCTTCTCTTTTCTTGTCTTTTTTTTCTTATGTTTCTGTGGATCAAATATAAAGTAATCTATCACTGAGCTATAGCCCCATTCATCCAGAAATATTTGTTTTAAATGTTTGTGTGTGTGTGTGTATATGTATAGTATGTGTGGTGCATTGGTCACATATGCATGTGTGTGTATGTGATAGTATGCTATAACTGTGTGCACATGTCCTATAAGGCTGCATAGAGGCCAGAGGACAATGTTGAGTCCTCTATCACTCATCCAAGAGCAGAGCTGAGTTGATGTCAAATGTTAGATTCATTGCTTAGTCCTTTATTGACTCATAGTTGTCAAGCTATAGGGGAGTTACCAGTTGTCCCCTCAAGGAAACCCAGCCACAGGAATATCTTTTTCACAATTTCTGTTTTGCTTGCAATCTTTACTAATTAGAGATTTGGTCTCCACACCATGACCAGCTTCATTCATTTATCTGGGTCAACTGAGCACATTTATTGTATAACTACTCTTCCAAGTGCTGCTGTAGCATGAGAACAGAGCAGTGAACAACCAGATACATTCCTGCCTTGAAGGAGTTCATGGCTTAGAGCAAGACTGCATGTAATGATTAATACAATTTCAGATAGCAGTAATGATTTTGTGGATGTTAAAGATAGCAGAATGTTAGGAAGTGACAGGAATGGGGACAAATGCTCGTTAAGATAGGGTTTTGCATAAGGCAGCTTGAAGCAAGTAATATTTGACCTAGTGCAACTCAAGACATAATCTTAGACTTTGCTTTATCTTTACTGGGAGATATGCTTGGCCAGTCTTGCTTCAGCTGAGCCCAGGCACTATTTTGTCCTCAAAATTGCTTTGAAAAATTTCTACTTATTTGTCAAAGCCTAAGGTCATTTTGTGACTTCTCATATCTGAATGTACCTTCCTCATGACCCCAATAAGGTCACATTTTTATGACTTCCTGAGCAAATGAGAAGCATCTTTTCTATTTGATTTCAGTAAAAATTTAAAACTAGTGATCAACCTTTTAATAATAACAACTATATTAATAGCAAACAGCAATTAATAGGCAAAAAGAATGATTAGTATTCCACTATGTTCTGAGAACTATTCGATGTTATATGAGGATACAGAAATTTCTACTTTGAAACAGATTTCAGTCTGGCTAAATTGTCAAGACATACACATATATAAGAGTGAACAAAGTGTTAAATTGGTGGTAAAGATCATATATGCTACTAGTTTACAGAAGGAAACTAATTTTTATTGGGTGTTTATTACATGCTTCATATTATGCAAGTCAATTTCTTATAATCCTCATAAGCACCATATATGATTTATATTTCAATCCATATTTTATAGGCGGGGAACCTGAAACTCAAGGAAGTTAGTACTATTACAGAATCAAAACTGGCAAGTAACAAAGACAGGGCTCCCACCCAGGTTCAGACAGAGATTTATAGGGCCTGAAATACAGATAAGTTTGTAGTCAGATTGGGTTTGGATTGTACTTTGAAGAATCTCTGAAGTGGTGTATATTAAAGAGAAAGGCAATTCTGGTATGAGGGTGTTGGGACACAAAACAAACACATGTCTCTGTATGGGTTGAGCTCGGGCAGTGGGTCAAAGGAGATGCCCACCCTCCTAAGTCAACCGCATCATGCTGTCCTTGCTGCTTTAGGAATCTTGACTCTAAGGTTCCCTTTTGTGATGTTGAAATGTCCTGGCTTTGTAACTTTGGAAGTTCAGGATTTCTTCCAGTGTCTCAGTTGGAACCTTAATCTAGAAAAGATCAGGGAGAGGCTGAGAGGTGATGAAGGAGACAAGTTATATCTCCAACACCTCTACTCATGCCCTCAGGGCCCGAGGAAAAGCTCAGCTGCCACACTCCCTGAGTCAGATTCGCCACAGAGCCCCTTGCTCTTTCCAGCCACAGGGGATGGTGAAAGGGGCCTTGATGCTTGAAGCCAAGAAAACACTCGTCGTGTTTTCCTTATTAGCTCACTTTACTGCCCATAGCACTAGTCTTTCATGGGTGACCCTAGCAGCATTTCCCACTTCAGATGCTTCCTTTTCACACTTTCTGCTTTCATTAGACTTAACTGCAAGCCCTGCCAAAAAACAGCTCCAGAGGGGTTTTGAGTCAATTTAGCATTTTTTAATCCCATGAAGCCAAAGTGGACAAACAGGGCTGGCAAAGGACTGCCAAAACAACCTCAAGCACTTCTTGTTCTAAGGGAAGGTTGTGGATTGCATGACAAGGATTCATGGCATTCTCCCATCTTGCAACACTGCAACCCTTCCTCCACCTCTCAAATGTTCTTCAGATGATGTAACTGACCAGCCTCCAAATGTTAGCGCATGAATACTCATGATCCAACATGGGGCTTCTCAGAAAACTAGACTCCTTGCATTTCACTATCTTTAACACGCAGGTTATTAACTATCCCTTGAGCTAGCAGATGGAAAAAGAACAAAAAGAAATGAGATACATCATAGTTAATTGTTTTATTAATTCACTTTTTTTCTGTATAGAAAAAGTCAAATAAATTTATTTCTATATTATTAAAATAGTAAACTTCTAAATAAAATATTAATATAAAATATTTATCTTATAAAAATATTGCAAAAAGAAACCATAAAATAACACAATGGTAAAAGTTTACAATTGCCACAAAATTCTTTTTTTAATATATATTTTTTATTTATATTATTCTGATTTTACATTCTTAGTATTGGTTCCATTGTCCTCCTCCCTGTCCTCCCACTTTCAAAGGGACCCTCATCAATGGGGAATGTGGGTCATGCATTGTGAGGTTAGTCAAGAGTTCTAGGGGGTATGCCCCAGTCTCTGTGCATAAACCCCAACTTGTGACTCTAACAATCTTTCCGACCCCTCTTCCACGAGTTTCCCTGAGCCACATTGGGGTCATTTTGGTTCTGCTTCAGTGATGAGGTTTTGGGAGCCTCTGTGTCTCTGGATATCTGGCTTAGTTGGAGTTGGATGTTCTCTGTGTTTATCTCCTTCAGCCTTTTTCTGGTGTTGTGATTGCCATGAACGCTATATTCTTGCCCTCCCCCTGCATTGTTCTATGGTTTCAGTTGGGGCCCTGGTGAGGTGTGGTTAGCTGATCCTCCCTTCAGGTTTGTTGTCCACCTGAAAAAAGATAAGCAAATTCTCCAATGGAGAGAGAAGTTAGTACTAGATAGAAGGGATGACCATATATGTTTTGGAGGGAATTTTATATGCGTTGGCTCTCTTCTAGCCCACATTTGGTGGTATCTTGATCTTGGAGACTGAGCTCATTTTTTGTACCTGGTTTTGACTTATTTCCCAGTTCCAGCAATGAGTTCCATTCCACTGAGTGGACCCTGCCGGTATGAGTGACCGCTCGGACGCCCGCCATTACTGGCCAGAGCCCGGGGCGACCCGCCTGGAGGTGCTGCTGACCCTGCCAGTCTGAGTGACCGGTCAGATCCCTCCCTCACCTGGCCAGTCCTGGGGAGGCCCTCCTGAGCCACATCAGATCCCCATCACTGGTCAGGTGTCCCCTAGCCTTCCTGACCCCCATCAGTCAGTTGCCACCACTCCCCCTCCCAGGGCAGATCAGGGATCCAGGGAAGTAGGCCAGTGTCCCAGCCATTTTTTTTTGCTCCCTCCACCCCCCCAGGTCTGAGTTACCTGCCCTCATCTGTGTGCTTGAGGGCTCCACACAAAGTAGGCCAGATCCCTGTTCCTTGCTCCTCCCAGTCCCCTGGTCCTGGTAGGTCCTATTATGCCTTGCTTGGGGAGGCCCATGTGAATTATGGAATCAGGCTTTTTGCTGTGGCCATTAGGTACCAATATCCCTGTTCACCCAAGTCAGAGGGTGAATGGGCCAAAGGACAAAAACTTGCTTTCTCCTCAGTAAAATAAAGAGTCCTCCTAAAATGGGTAGACAGTGAGACAGAAAAGACAATGTAAGCCAGAAAACTGACAGTTCTCCTCCAAGGAGGCCTAGTCCTACAGTGTAAGCGTCCAATGAAATCATAGAGAAATCAACTGAAATTCATTCCCAAAATGAAAACACAATAACCAATGACACCCTGATTTAAAAATTGCTGAACTTGAAGCAAACTATCAAAGAACAAACAATCATATCAATGAAATTGAACAGAATAAGCTCTTAGAGTGTTCAGCTTTTGACAGTAGGCTTAACCTGATTGAAGAAAATGTTAGGACCCTCTAAAGAGATAAGAATAAATTGATGGCAAATCAAGAAATGGAGGACCTCAACAACCAGTGGATTAACCTTAATGAAGACTTGATCAAATGCAAGAATGAACTACAGGCAGCATCAAGCAAAACAAAACTCTAATTGAAATCATACCTCAAAAAAAGAGATGGACACAGTGTAAAACAATACAACACAAAACAAAAATCAAATAGAAATTATCAAAACCTCTCTAGAACCACTCACCAACAGAGTTACTCATGTGGAAGACAGAACCTCTGACCTGAGAGATAAGACAGAAGAAATTGATTGGGAGACCAAAACCTTTGCTAAATTCAAAATCTCAAGTAAACAGAATATGAGGGAACTGTGAGACAACCAAAATGGCTAAACATCCAGATCATGGGTATACCAGAAGGAGAGGAAACCCAGACCAGAGGCATAGAAACCATATTCAACAAAATTATTGAAGAAAATTTTCCTAATCTCACAAAAGAGAGGCCCATCCAGATACAAGAAGCCCACAGAACACTAAACAGATAGGACCAAAGAAGAAACTCTCCAAGACACATCATAGTTAAAACTCTTAACAATGAAAACAAAGAGAGAGTTTTAAAAGCAGCAAGAGAGAAATAATTCACAACATACAAAGGCAATCTCATCAGAATTACATCAGATTTCTCAATAAAAGCAAGAAGGTCCTGGAATGGAACACTTCAAAGTCTGAAAAACTATGGCTTCCAACCCAATCTACTTTACCCAGCAAAAGTATCCCTTACAATAGATGGTGAAAGTAAAACTTCCCATGAAAAAAGTCAACTCTATGATTATATGAACACAAAGCTAAACCTACAGAGAATACTTGAGGGAATACTCCACACAGAATAGTCAAACAACAATCTTAAAAGCCAACAAAAAGAAGATCACAATACCCATAAATAGACCAGGCTCAAAAAAGTACAAAATACAAGGAACGTGCCCAACCCCATTAAGCACCTCATCATGGCAGGGATTAATTTGAACCTCAATGTAGTAACCTTAAATATTAATGATCTTAACTTAGCCATCAAAAGACACAATTTATCAGGGTGGATCAAATGCTCTTGGACTGGCTAACAGATCTGCTCAGTGGAAAGGAAACCATATCTGGAAATGGAAAACAAGTCAGAATCTTATCTAGATAATGATTTTGCTTTCCATTGTCAAGCTCTCACTAAAGACTATAAGAGGATCTACACCCTTTTAATTCTCTCTAAATTAATAATGGTTATCCCATTTAATATGTGCTGACTTCATTCTCCATTGGAGAATCTGCTTTTCTTTTTCAGACTGGAGCTGGACCTGAGGAGATAAGTGACCCAGTGTACTCCACTCTGGCCCCAGCTGAAATCTCAGAGGAATTGGGGAAATGAGCTAGAAAACTGCTTTCTCAGTGCATCTGATATCAGCACAAGGGTGAAGGAGATAGACACTGAGGACATTCAACACCTTCCAAACCAGAGATCCAGAGACCACTGAGTGCCCATTACTGAAGTAGACTTAAAATGTTCCCAACATGGCTCAGGGAATTTTGCAGAAGAGGGGGCAGAAAGATTGTTAAAGCCACAAGTTGGGACATTAGGCACAGAAACATTCCCTCTTCCCCACCCCATAATGCATGACCCACAATCCCCAATGGGTTGAACTGCACCCCCAAGAGGAAGGCCCCTTCAGAAAAGGGGAAGGGAGGAGGCAAAGGATACCAACATGTGTTGTTTACATACAAAATATGTCCATTTCTAATAAAAATAAGAAAAGAAAAGAGAAGAAAAGAGAGAAAAGTAAAAAAAAAAAAAAAAAAAGACAATGAGACTGACCAGTACTGAAAGGGCAGTCGCAAATTAATCATAACATTTAAAAGCTTAGAAGGAGCTAGGCCCTCATTTTAGTAATAGCAACATTTTCTGTAACATTACCAAGTATTTCATCAGTTTAAAATAAAATTACCTTCTTTGAGTGTTTATATCCAACATTGACACCTGTGCTAGGAAAGATAAGGTTAGTGGTAACAAGAGGTCAGCTGTAGTAATAGGGGAGACCACTAATCTGATAAAAATTTCATAATTGTAAGCCCAGGAAGCAGTTCAATCAAAACTTCCCTTTGCAGAGAAAATCTATGACTTTTTGTTATGTTAGCTGGGCATATTGTCAAACTGCCTTCTCAATATTTATATTTATATCCATAGACTCTCATATCCATAGACTCTCAGTCTCCACCAAAGACATTTCTTTTGCAGTGAACAGAAGTTAATGCAGACTTACAGATATGGCAAAACTTCTAAGAATAAGTGACTATTGTGTGCACACCCCTAATCTGGACTTGTATGTCACCCTCTCCAAGAGTCAGGGAACATTCTGGAAGAGGGGCTGGAAGAGGGGCTAGAAATAATGTAAAAGCCAGAGGATGGGAGTACTGCAGTGGAATACTGTCTTGTGCACAGGACATAGCTGTTACACTTATGTACTCATGACAGCTGTGGTTACCTACACAAGTGCTACACAAGATTGTCCCACCATGGACTGGGGAGAGGCTCATGATGCTCCATTCTTTGGAAAGGGGCTATTGGCAGTTAATAATTGCTGGAGGATGGGCAGTCATGTTCTTTAGGGTTGTGGCTACTGGTAAGTTGTCCATGCTCCAGTAAATAATTTCCCCAAACTTGCTCATGAAGTACCCCAATTAAACTCAGTGGTTCACAAAAAAGACATAACATGGGAAGGGGACTAATTGGGAAGAAGAAGGGGTTCAGTGCAAGTGGGGTAAAAGAAAGTAATGGGGCATGAATATAATCAAAATACATACACGTATGAAATTGTCAAAAGAAAATAAAAAATAAACATTCTTCATCAGAAAAAAAGGTGACAGGTCCATCTATCACATCAGAAAGATGGTGTTATCATGTCCATGAAAGATAGTACAACCATTTTGGGGGTTAATAAAGATAACCCAGAGGATATGGAGCTAAAGTTATCAAACTAAACGCCAGGTCAATTTAAGTGGCTGATAAATTCTTATCTCCTAAAAGGTAAATACATGGGGGACAACAATCTCCCTCTCTACTGAAAGACATGATGAATAAAGTTTTTCTTCTGAGAGTCAACCAGTCTTCCTATAGAGACAATTCTTCCTATATGTCTTCCCATGTGAATTGCAACACAAGCCATATTTAATATTTCATGCTAATAAATATTAGCAGCTGAGTTTCTGGAATACACAGGCCTGGCAATAATTTTTATCTTAACCCATTTGCCTAACCTTCAACAATGGCTCATCAACATGTACCAAATTCTTATTTTGTTTAGGACCTAGTGCTAAGTGATAAGTGAGAGCTATAATATAATTTTAGAGATCAAAGTTTAGTAGAGAGATGGACTGGAAATAGAAATAAATGTTATTGTGAGGAAATGATACTTTAGAAAACAATATGAACCCAATGGGAGGAACTGGAGATGATGATGGGTATTTGAAATAAGATTGCTTAACTTAGACACAGGATATGCTGATATTCAGTGATTGTAAGAGAGTGGCCTATAGTAATGCTCCAAGGACATTTAGAAACTCATGGCTGCATGACACAATATGTACTTGGAATTTCATATCAGAGAAAATTATCCCAGAATATTAGGAAATAACAACACATAGTATAAGATTGGTAGTCTAAGGCTGTAGGCACTCTCAGATATATGGAAGTTCTGTTTACTAAGCAGTGTGGCTCAGCTTAAGAGACTACAAGAAGCAGTATTGTGGGACACAGAGGGCATTCATCGAGTGATAATGTCCTTAGAACCATAAGTATGCCAGAAGTTGATTATAAGAGCCTGTGCAGAAACTTAAACTTTCTTGAATTTCCTGTGAACAATACCATATGATCATGTCTCTTCCACAGCAGGACTATGTGACATGAATGTATGGAGACACTTAACCCACCACAGATAAGCCAAGAATACAGTAAGAAGGTCAGTTGTAGGTAGGTGTGAGATCCATGGGGAGAGTCAAATCATGGAAGAGTTACCAGCAAGGAGACCAAGTCAAGTAAGATTCAACAGGAGCTGTCTTGTTTGCTTCTGGCATTCCACAGGACTATACTTGAGGGTGCTTTCAGGAACCAGAGATCCAAAATTGAGTTACTTAATTTGGCTTTCAACATGACTAGCTGTTTTATGACTTGGCTGTTCATGGGGATGTTATACCTTGCTTCTGTTGGGTTTTACTGACAAAAAATTTTTAGGTGCATTTTATGCTTTCAATGACAGAATCCTTTCTGCTTGGCGTAAAACTAAAGAAGAACCGCTACTAGGGGATGTATTCACTCCAGTTCATTATCTTGTGGTCAATACTTCTTTGCCATGGATTGTACAAGGAACACAAGCTCCATGGGACCTTCTCTTGCAAACACACTGAACAACTTTTTTTTTCTCTAAACACATTTAGCAGTGGATCCTTATCTAAACTAGGTGACAGCAAGAAGGGGCTGAGAACTGGGCTGGGTAATGGAAACTTGTAATCCCAGGTACTAGGAAGGCTGAAGCAGGAAGATCACACATTCAAGGCCTGCTTGCTGTACAGTGAGGTCAAAGCCAGATTGCACAAGTTAGTGAGACCCTGTCTCAAAAAATATAAAAATAGATCTGAGGATATAACTCAGTTGTAAAGTGTATCAATCTTGAGCAAGTTCAATCTTGAGCATCACACATGAACATCTACTTTTTGCTTCAGCTCTCTTAAATGCATACTACAAGAAACTCAAAGGACAAAGTTTATAAAATTTCTAAGCCCAAGATCTGCTATTTGTTCCAAGGAAGGAGCATAGATTTTACAAACTGTCCTAGCCCAGAGTGGAGAGCTGCTGTGATTAGAAAGCAGGAAGCAGGCCTGAGGATGAGATACAAAAGTCTGGGACAATGAGAAATGAGCAGAGACTCCTGCAAAGCTTGGAGTCAGTGATTCTCCAAGATTCTGTTCTTTCCAGTTTTATAGATTAGGAGATGACAGGATGAAATGCACTCTTATTTAATTTACATTGACTTCCCCCTGGAAGCCGACATTTTATTAGCATGTTGTACTTCAAAAGAAGCTATAGTCTGGGTGAAATTCAGTGCCTTTTCTATTACACAGTATAAAGGGAAAGAGCCCTAGGATTATTTTTAAAAAGTCTGGGTTTGAGGCTTTGGTTTCATCATTTATAAGCAATAAAACAAAGACTGTAACCTACCTCTTAAGTTGTAAGTTAAGAAGCAGTCAAAAGCCCTAACCTTTGGAGCTGGAGAAATTGCTTAGTGGTTAAGGCATTTGCCTATGAAGCCTAAGGACCCAGGTTCAATTCCCCAGGACCCATGTAAGCCAGATGCAAAGGGTGGTACATGGGTCTGAAGTTTAATTACAGTGGCTGCTCTCTCTCTTCTCTCTCTCTCTCTCTCATAAATAAATAAATAAACTTTTAAAGCCCTAATCTCAGTTAGAGTGCTTTGATAAGCACTTGATAAATACAGATTGTACTTTTGCTTCCTAATAAAAGATAGCATGATAGCAAAAGTTAGTTCAATAAATATGTGATACAAATAGCACAATCTGAAGCTGGCGAGATTGCTTAGTGGTTAAAGCACTATCCAGTAAAGCCAAAGGACCCAGGATTGATTCCCTAGTACCCACAAAAATCTGGATGCACAAGGTGGCAGATGCATCTGGAGTTCATTTACAGTGTGGCTAGAGGCCCTGGTATGCTCATTGTCTCTCTCTCTCTCTCTCTCTAGCCTCCTCTTTCTTTCTTTCTCTCTCTCTAATAAAAAATATTAAAAAAAATAGCACATTCCTCAGCTCCATTCAGGCTCCACCAGCTCCACCAGGGGATTGGTGAACCTTTGAGAATGTTACTGAGGTCAGTTGGCATAAGCACCTTGTTGGTAACAGAGATGTGCAGAACTATGAGCTTGAGATTTCATTGGATCACTTGTGCATAGATAATGGCGTGAATTAGCTGAAATAGTAGTAGATTCCAGTCCCAGCTCTGCCTTTGCTCAGTTGTTATAACTGTCTTCAGGTATTTTTAGGCCTCAGTTTCTTGCTTTTAAAGTAGAAGCAATATGGCTGAGGAGATTGCTCATTGGTTATAGGCATTTGTTTGCAAAGCCCAATGGTGAAATTCCCCAGTACCCACATAAAGCCAGATGCCCAAAATGGTACATATGACTGGCTATTGTTTGCAGTGACAGGAGGTTTTTTTTTTTTTCATTTTTCAAGGTAGGGTTTCACTCTAGCCCAAGCTGACCTGACCTGGAATTCACTATGTAGTCTCAGGGTAGCCTCGAACTCATGGTGATCCTCCTACCTCTGCCTCCCAAGTGCTGGGATTAAAGGCGTGTGCCACCACACCCGGCAACAGGAGGTTTTGACACTCCCAAACTCACTCTCTCACTCCAATAAATAAATAAAAATATAAAATAGAAGTATTACATAGGTGATGTCTAAGGTCTTTACCATCGTTGATGTTCCAGTAAAGATAACCAGGTCATCTCAATAATCTTTGGAGCAGATTCTGCTTAAAGAAATAACAGAGAAGACCACTAATAATCTGACAAACCTTACTTGAATAGTAAATTAAATTTGAACACTTGGATATTTTATCTCTTCCTAAGCACTTCTAATTGCTTGTAAAAGTTATAATTATTGTCTCTTTCCTCTTGATAGCTAAGACCGTCTGAGAAACATAGAACCCCAAAGAAACTATTTACTGGGCAATTGGTAGTGAAGCTCATTAACATACTGTCAGAACAGTTTCTTTACAAACTGGCCCCTTTGTATGTCAGTTTCCCTCATAGGTAAAAGAAGAATAATTATAGCTGTCTTCACTTATAGAAAGAAAAGGATCTGATGATGTGGGTTTGAAACATATTTACAAACTTTACACATAACCAGGCTTCCCTAGTGGATTGTGATACTTAGAACAAGAGGAGTCCTTCTCTCACTGTTATAGCAGATACTACAGGCTTAGAGTCATGGGGGCCAGCTTAATAAGTTCACTTGATATGATAAGAGCTAAATATTTATATTCATTTTTAAAAATTACAAAATTAATGCTTGCTTGTTGTCATAAAGTAAAATGCCAATGTATATTCAATAGCAATAAACAATTTTCCCTGCCATGCTGTCATTAATCATTTGGCATGTATCTTTCCAGATTTTTTCCAGAATCTATTATAAAGGTTTTTTATTTCTTTCCACCATCTTTTTGTTTGTTTGTTTTTGAGGTAGGGTCTTGATCTAGCCCAGGCTGACCTGGAATTCACTATGAAGGTTCACGGTGGCCTTGAACTCACAGCGATCCTCCTACCTCTGCCTCCCAAGTGCTGGGATTAAAGGCGCGTGCCACCATACCTGGCTACTTTCCATTATCTTTGTTTTAACAAAAATAGAAATGCTATACATATTGTTCTATGGATAGCCTTTTCAAATTAATCTCACTGCTTTCATATATAACTACACATAATTTTATAGTATATATGTGCCATAAGTTTTGCAAGGGAGAGTTTCTTTGAAGACAGAATCTTAATCTGTAACTCAGGCTGGTCTGGAACTCTTATGTAGTTCAAGCAGACCTCAAACTCTAGCAATCTTCCTACTTCCCTCTTCTGAGTACCGGGATTACAGGTGTATGTACATCATCATGCTATAGAGTCATACCTGGATTTTACTCAGTTCTCTAAAGGTAAACATTCACTTATTTTCTTTATTAAATTTTATTTTTCTAATATGGTGATATCTTAGAACTCACTATTAGCACAGACTGGCCTCTTTCTGCCTCTACCTCCTAAGTGATGGGCTAAGAAGAAGCATGTGCCACAATGCCCACTTAAAATTTATAAAAATATGTCTTGACCATTTGTAGACATTAAACCTTAACCAACCTTAGCTACAACTCTTTATGGATAAAAGTTACTGGAAAATTATATTGGATTCTAAAGATAGACATGGCTCTGAGCAATTTTCAAGGCTTCTTCAGCACTTCTAAGAACCCTAAAATGAGCAAAGCTTATTCAACAGCTGCTACCATCTTTCCCAAAGGGGAAATCTTGCAGGCTTCAGTGGACTTGACCATGAACACACTGGATACTTGTTTCAGTAACCTCCCCTTCACAGATGCATAGGACAGGGCCAGGATTCTCCTTGTCTGTAATCATACATTGACTGTTTTAGCAACAGCTTTCCTGCCATCTGTTTCATTAAGTTCTTAATGTCAGCGCTATTAGTAATTGACACCATAACTAAGATCACCAGTGAGTGGTTGGAATCTAGGGATGGGTCAGGAATTTGACCTGTAGATTCTGGGGGATCTGACAAGAGAAGTCTTGGGGTAAACTAATATCTGTGGCAAAATAGTGATGCTTGCACATAGCTGAGTACATGCACTGTTTTCCTATAAAGTAGATAAATGTTCCTGACCTGTGTGATTGCTTGTAGTCATGGTCACTGTATGCTGCTGTCATACATTCTGTGACTAAAAGAGAACTTTGGGCTTTTAACCCCAGGTGGCAGACTGTTGGTGAGGGGTTGGGGCAAACATGTAGAAATACTGTATACCTGAAAATAACTGGACCACTTTTAAAAAGAGAAATTTTTGCATAAAAGATCTGAATTTCTAGTATTTCATATAAAAGAAAATTGGTAATTTTGTAGCCAGAGCTTTAGATGTAACTAAGTTAGTCTGCCCTCTTCAAGAGGGCCACAGATTTTCCAATGTGTCAATGTTTATAGGTCTGTTTCAATAGCATTTGAATTTACAACTCCTACTTGGGATGCAATGACACTGATAAATCATAAATTCTGTCTGTGCTTACTGGCTGAGCAGAAGAAGAAATCACATAGTGTGAATTTGGTGGAATCCTCAGCGTTCTCAACCCTTTGTTATTTCTTCTTCATTAACAGAAGACAAAAATGACAACATTTTTCCTAGCAGAATATTTCATCATCATACATATAGATAAACTCAGGCCTAGAGAGGCTAAGTAAATTGCTACAGTTTATTTAGGAGGCTAATGATAGTCAGTATTTGGACCTAGGCAGTCTTTCTCCAGAAGGTGTCCCTGAATTCTCCATACATCACCACATTAGTACCTTGTAAGGAGAAACTGTGGCATGCTCATTAGCTAATGTATAGTTACCTGACAGCACTGCCTTCTGCTGAATGGGCATGAAAATGGGAAATGCACCAACAAGAGTCTTCTCAGTAAAAATCAGAATATCACAGAGAGAAGAATGTGGGAATAGTCTTGATATTTAGGAGAACAAGATTCAAAGACCAGTCTGGCTAGAAGAAAAATAACCCATAGGGGCTGCAGAGATTGCTCAGGACTTGTATTCTGAGGACATAATGAAACTAAGGCTCACTAACATGTTCAAGAGGTTTGTAGGTTAAATATGGCTGATGAAAGGGGGAAGATCAAAATAAAACATAGAATAGCTTGAATCTATATAAAACAAGAACACTCCTTTTGTTGGAACATGCTTAGTCATTTAGTGATGCTTATATATCTGACGGACATAGAGATGGAGCGAGCACCTCAGTGACATTTTACTTTGCATCACCAAGGAATTTTTCTATACTATGAAGTGCAGAGCAGACATAATTTTAAAAAAGAAATCAAAGCTCAAGATAAGAGGGAAGATGATATGAGAATCCTATAGTGATAGGAATGACTCAGTGAAGAGCATCTAAGGTTTGGCACTAGAAAGACCTGATTTACTTCTACTTCTTCCTGGTTAGTTGTGTAACCTTGACCAATGTTCTCTTTTTTTCATTTTTTATTAGATATGGACATATTTAGTATGTAAACAACATATGTTGGTACCATCCTTTCCCACTTACTTGCCCCTTTTCTGATGAGGCCTTCCTCCTTTGGGATGCAAGTCAACCCCATGGGGATTGTGGGTCATGCATTATGGGAGGTTGTATGGCACAATGCAGGCCCTAGCCAGACCGCATGCCAGAAGAAACTAGGAAGTGGCTTCTGTAGACATGGCGTCCTGCGCAGGTGTGACAACAGCTACAGTCCCATGCTCACAAGAAACATGCTACAAGATGATCTGCCCAGTGACCGAGTGTCATTGGTCATAAGAAGGGGACCACCCCATACAATGATTGGCTAGCCAAACCCTTTTAAAACCCCTACACTTCCTTGAATAAACAAGTTTGCAGCAGCTTGCCCTCTGCCTGCTTCCACCCAACTCCTGGAGTCTGTGTTGTGACTCCATGCCTCTCACCCCCTACTTGGCAGAGACCCTGCCGTCCCTCCTGGGCTGGCCCTAGGGGGGACCCCAACATCTGGCACCTGAACAGGGACCCTCTGGCCCCTCGGTGTTGGTGAGACGCCCCCTTCTTGATTGTCGGTGAGCAGCTGTCCCCGTGTTAGCAAGACACCCCCTTCTTCATTGTCAGTGAGTAGGTCCCTTGCTGTTCTGTGTGCTGACTGCTGCCCAAGGGTGAGTGGGCAGCCCCCTCCTCCCCCCTTTCCTTTTGTTTGTCCTTTTTCCCTACAGGAAGGCACACATCGCTGCATGGTCCCAAATCCCATGTTGGCCCCTCCACTCTTGGTTCATCCCAGTGAAATCACGTAAGGGTCTGACCCACCAGATTTTGGAACCAAGGCGAGGCCATTGGCTGAGCTTCCCTGGAGACACCATGTGGGCATATGTCTGTGGAGTAATAACCCATGGAAGTCCCCCACTAAGCACAAGACACGTGGGTCCTAAACATTCTATCTGTATGTCTCAGCTGGTCCCGGCAATAGGTGTTGTGGTTTGCATGATTATCCTTTGGGGTATCATTTTTGATCTGGGTTATCATGTTCTCAATCTCCTTGATTCAGGAGTGTCCCAGGCTTGCCCCCCTCAAACACCATCATGCCATAATGAACAACCTCCCTCCCCATCAGAAGATGCCACAAGTCCAGGCTCTTAAGGCCCTGCTCCTGCAATGTGGCTTAAAAGTGAAACAAATGGACTTCCATGGCTTTTGGGATGAAACTCTTGTTTTAGCCTCATGGATTAGTCTGGAGAACATCTGGGACACTTCCATTTGGTCCTGGGTTCTCTTCCTCACAAAGAAACACAAGATTTATGAAGGGCACACACTCCCCACCCCATTCTTTCTATCCTCATTGCCATAATTGCCAGGCTTAAAGGGTCCTCCATGCAGGAAGTCATTTCCACCTATAATGAAAGCTGTAAAGAGGAACCAAAACTGGCTCTTCAAAGCTCATCCCTCCCAGCCCCCTCTTATGGATGAGGAGGAAGACAAACCCTTCAATGATAAAAGACTGCCACCCAAACCACTGCCCATGGCAGCCGGGCCCACAACCACCTCTCCTCCTCTTACCCTTGGAAGGACCTCTACCCACTCCATCCTGGACACCCCAAGGGAGCTTCCAGTTCGATGACATGCCCCATTGCCCCACCCTTCACTGCCTTCCCCATTAACGTAGGGCCAGATGCAATAGCCAAGCCCTGGTACTCCACCCCCTTCTCTGATCTGGCTCTCACACTGGTCTGCCTGGCTTTATTGCTAATGGGAATTCACAGGTAGACAAGTTTATTGCTATCTCATCCTTGCTACTTTTGGAACAAGCTAGATGTTTACACCAAAGCTTCCATCTATCCCCCACTAACCTAAGAACCCTATACCCCAAGCTCTCACTTAGCCAATGCAAACATTTAACCGGTACCTGTGAGGCATGTGCCCCTTAGCCCCCTTGAGCCCTCTACAGCCTCAAGGAGTCAATCCTAGAGGCCTTACCCCAAATTCTATCTGTCAGATGGATGTTACCCACATACCTTCCTTTGGTAACCTCAAATATGTCCATGTCATTGTGGACACTTACTCTAAGCTTAGTTTTGCTATTGCTCTCTCAGGGGAGAAGGCGTCCCATGTCATTAAGATGACAAAAACCTCTATGTTGGCCATGGGCGTACCCTGGTCAATTAAAACTGATAATGGCCCTGTATACACATCTGCCCAATTCACATCCTTCATGGAATCTTGGGGAATAAAACACTCCCTTGGGATCTCCTACAACCCATAAGGACAAGTCATAGTGGAGAGAACTAACCGGACCCTAAAGGAACTAATTATAAAACCAAAGTCCACTATGTCACCCAAGGATCCCCACTTGGCCCTGGTTGAAGCTCTCTTCACCCTCAATTTTCTCACCTTTGATGAGGCAGAACTCTTCCCAGCCTATAAACATTGGAGATCCCAACCAACCGCAACACCCTCACCCTTAGCCCACTGGAAGGATCTTCTTACTAATATCTGGAAGGGACCCCACCATCTTTTAACTCAGGACTGAGGGTATGCTTGTGTCTTTCCAGAAACTTCACAGATCCCAATCTGGATCCCTGCTAGAAACATCCGTCCATCCACTGACTCAGGGATTGACCTTGATGAAGAGGATGATGCCAAACCCCTCAGTCAGGATATGGAACTGTAAACTTATTCCCCCCTTTTGTCCTTTTCTCCTACTACCATTTCCCAGAAACCATTTTGGACAATTCTTTTTAGGCCATACTTGTTTGGTGTGGTGGGCCTATATTCCCCCACTTTTCCTAGGCTTCATTTTAGCCACTCTGTTTCACTGTATTCCTCCCCCTTCAAGCATGTACTTCTCCTTAACCATAGCTTTACCTTTTTGCTTATTAATGCCTCTTATGGTAATGCTACCCTCCAACCAGGCAAAAAATTCCTTTACAACTCCTTTGATTACATTGATCTGCTACCATTAAGGTCACTCAATGCTAGTAATTATGATGCTAAGGGTGAGGTCACAACAGTCACCCAGCAACCTGTCTTTTTCAGGTTCTATAGTTGACTCTTGCTCACTGGGACAGTTCACACACCACAGAGCCACCACCACTTGGCCCTCCCATGCCTCCTAGGTGACAGCCACACCCCTCGGGTTTTCTCACCAGAATGGTGGATGGTCAATGACAGGTAAGACCCCATGAGATGGGGCAACCTAAGACAGGCACCATCGCATGTGATGATCCCTTGGGGCCTGGGGTCAACAATGGCTTGGCAAAGAACCATGCCTCCCAGGGTTGCCAATAATAAAAACAAAAAGGAGGATATGTATGGCACAATGCAGGTTGGGCCCTAGCCAGGCTGCATGCCAGAAGAAACCAGGAAGTGGCTTCTGTGGACATGGTGTCCTGTGCAGGCCTGGTGTGACAACAGCTACAGTCCCATGCTCAAGAGAAACCTGCTACGAGATGATCTGCCCAGAGACCAGCTGTCATTGGTCACAAGAAGGGGAACACTCCATACAATGATTGGCCAGCCAAACCCCTTAAAACCCCTACACTTTCTTGAATAAATGAGTTTGCAGCAGCTCGCCCTCTGCCTGCTTCCACCCAACTCCCGGAGTCTGTGTCATGACTCCACGCCTCTCACCCCCTACTCAGCAGAGACCCTGCCATCCCTCCTGGGCTGGCCCTAGGGGGGACCCCAACAGGAGGTGGGAGGCAATGCCTGTGCAAAATGTCCCAACTTGTGGCTCTAGCAATCTTTCCACCTCCTCTTGCACAAAATTACCTGAGCCATGCTGGGAGGATTTTAAGTCTACTTCAGTGATGGGTACTTAGGAGGCTCTAACTCTCTGGTTTGTTAGGTGTTGAGTGTCCTCAGTGTCTATCTCCTTCTCCTTGTGCTGATATCAGATTCACTAAGAAAGCAGCACTCTTGTACATTTCTTCAAATCCTCTGTGGTTTCAGCTGGAACTGGGGTGGAGTGCCTTGGGTCATTTATATCCTCAGGCACAGCTCCCATCTAATAAAAAGAAGCAGATTTTCCAGTGGAGAATGAAGTCAGGATTGGTTAAATAGGTTAACCATTATTAATTTAGAGAGAATTAAAAGGATGTAGACCCTCTTATACTCTAAGGTTAGTGGGAAGTTGACAATAGAAAGCAGAATCATTATCTGGATATGATTGTGACTTGTTTCCCAGTTCCAGATATGGTTTTCATTCCACTGAACAGATCTGTTAGCCAATGTGTGTGCCACTATTGCACTCGTGTGAACATCCCATCAAGTTGTTTGCTTCTAAGTCTCTTATACTTTGAGTTGCTTGGAGAGATGTTGGTCACTTTCCCCTGGTACCTCATGTAGTGAGTTTCAGCACTAGATGGAATAATTATCTGGGGACTGGCTCTCCTACAAATTCCAGCCAGGTCTCTCCATGGTCCATGCCAACAGTATATGGTGTCTTCAGCAGTAGGGTCTTACCATCAACTTCTGGTGGGTAATCATGTGCTCTGACAGAAGTCTGTCTTGTTTGTTTTGGGAGATCTAGTAGGTCTCACTGATCAATAGCTCATTATGGATGTATACCACATCCTAATACAGGGAATTATAGTTCAGCACCAAGGGAAAAGAAAACAGAAAAAGACAGAGAAGAAAGAGAAACAGGAGAAATTTGAGGTTAGGTTTCATCTCACCCTCTCCAGGTCCCTTCGATTCAGGTGCTCTTAAGGTCCTCTTGTGGGTTCCACCTTTTAGTCTAACTTCCAGAATATAGGATTCTATGGTACTAGTTAAATTTTGGTTCAGTTTTGTGTTTCTGCCACCCTTCCCCTTCTGCCAAGTCCTACCCTCCCTATTGTCCAAGCCTCGAGATGCTATTCAGATCTGTCAGCAACTTGGGCTGATCCAGGTTAGGAACTGCAGATGAAAGAGATCATGCAATGGTTGTCTTTCTGTGATTGTGTGAGTTCACTTAGAATGAGCTGTTCCAAGTTTGACCATTTTTCTACAAATTTCAATGTGTCATTTTTCTTACAGTTGAATAGAATTCCATTGTGTAGATAACCACATCTTGGTTATTCATTCATCCAGTGATAGGCATCTGGGTTGATTCCAGTTTTTAGGCATTATGAATTGAGCAGCTATAAACATAGTTGAGCAAATATCTCTGATCTGAGATGTGGACCTTTTAGGGTAAATGCCCAATAAGGGAATAACAAGGTCTGCTGGTAGCTCTATAGTCTTCTTTTTCAGGACTCTCCATATTGATTTCCAGAGTAGTTGAACCAGCTTACATTCCTACCAACAGTGAATGAGTGTTCTGTTTTCTCTACATCCTCACCAACATTTGTTTTCCTTTGATTTTTTTAATGTTTGCCATCCTTACTAGGGTAAGGTGGAATCTCATAGTTGTTTTAATTTGTATTTCCCTAATGGTTAATGGATATTGAACATTTTCTTAAGTGTGAGTTAGTCATTTGTAATTCTTCCTCTGATAATCCCTATTTAGTCTCAGCCCCACTTTTGGTGTGAGTTGTTTAATTTTTTTATTGTTTGTTTTTTGAGTTCTTTTTAGATTCCAGATATTAGGCTTCTGTCAGTGGTATAGATGACAAAGATTTTCTCCCATTCAGTGGGTAATCTATTGGCTTTGCTTATGGTATATTTGTTGTACAAAAGCTTTTTGGGGGGGTGGGTGGAGAGCTGGCTTAGAGCTTAAGGCACTTGCCGGCAAGGTCTAAGGACCCAGGTTCAGTTCCCTAGGACCCACTTAAAACCAGATGCACAAGGTAGTTCATGTGTCTGGAGTTTATTTGCAGTGGCTAGAGGCCCTGCTGTGCCCATTCTCTCCCTCCTCCCCTCTCTCTCTCTCTCTGTCTGCCTCTCTCTCAAATAAATAAAATATTTTTTTTTAAAAAAATGCTTTTTAGCATCACAAGATTCCATTGGTTTAGTTCTTGTTTAATTTCCTGGGTTACTGTGGTTTTGTTCAGGAAGTCTTTTCCCAGTCCTATATCATGGTTAGTGCCACCTTTTTTTTTTTTTTTTTTTGTCAGTAGGTGAAGAGTTTCAAGCCTTATATTGAGGTCATTAATCCATTTGGACTTGATTTTTGTGTATAATGAAATGAGTGGGTCTAATTTCATTTTTCTAAACATGGTCATCCAATTTGTCCAACACCCTCTCTCAGATCCAAACCCAACTGACAAGCCCCTCCCCATCAAACTCCCCCTTCCCCATCTACTCCCTCATCACCATGTTCTTGTTCTGACTCCTCCTTCTCTTGCCTTTCATAGCCAAACCTCCACAATTTCCGCTTTTCTCCACCCTCACCCTCTGTCTTACTCAAGCTCACATGATGTCATTCCTGTCTCAGGCTCAGCCTCTTTACACAAAACTCTTTCTTATCACCTGATCTCCAAAGTTAAAAAGGCCTTCTTCCGTACTTTTACAGACAACACCCCTTGTTTCCTTATCTACTGCCTATGTTATTATTTTCAACCTTAAATATAATAATTATATGTCAACTAATATAAAATGTGTCAGTAAATGTCATGTCACATACAGAAAATTCATATATAGATATATAATGACCAGATCATAATGGCTTATAGATTTAATATGACCTAGGAATTTCTTTCCTAATGATTCTGATAATTATTACTCCCCGGAAGAGCTGCTTCCTTGCCTCTTCAGCAGCATCTATAAAAGACTAGGAAAAAGCCTTGTAGCCAGTTGGGACAAAAGTCTGCCATGTACACAAGACTGCAAAATGAGGTTTGACAAATGGGGAACCATGTGTTACTAGAATTTAAATGATGGACTGCAGCAATTATGAAGAAGTAAATGAGCCAACATTATTTTGGGCTACATTAGTCTTTTAAAATGGCCAGTTTATTACCTTTTTCTGTGTGTGACTTGACATCTCTGTGACCAGCTAAGATACCTGTTGTTCTGGGATATAATTCTTAAAAACATATTCCTATTAATTTAGACCTATGCATGAAACCTTACTTACATCCTCCCAGGTAAAACTCATTATTTTGTCTGTTAGGGCTCTATTGCAGTCAGGTTCACATTGCTGGCAGAAATCACCAGACCAAGAGCAGCTTGTGGGAAAAAGGGTTTATTTTGGCTTACAGACTAGAGGGGAAGTTCCATGATAACAGGGGAAAACAATTCCATGAGCAGAGGGTGGACATCACCTCCTGGGCAATATCAGATGGACAACAGCAACAAGAGAGTATGCCAAACACTGGCAAGATGAATCTGGCGATAACACCGACAAGCCTGCCCCAACAATACTCTACCTCCAGGAGGTGCTAATTCTCAAATGGCCAACCCCTGGGAACCTAGCATTCAGAATGCCTAAGTTTATGGGAGAATACCTAGAATCAAATCACCACATTCCACCCCTTGTCCTATAAACTGATAACCATACATGATGTAAAATACAATGCATTCTTCCAACTTTTAAAATCCCCACAGTTTTTATCAATCCTAATGATGTTCAAACATCCTCATAGTCCATGCAAGGTCTTTTAACTGAGCCACACAATACCAAAAACACCCATAATGGCATAGAATAAACATTCACATTGAAAAAGATGGCATTGGGCATAGCAAAGAAGTATTCAGCCAATACAAGATTTAAATAGGGCAAACATCAAACTCTGTAGCCCCAGGTTCAATAAATCTAGTCAGTGAGAAGTCTCCAAGTCCAATAATTCTAACCAGTGACAAGTCTTTGGAGTTCCAATTCTGCCCCTAGGTTATTCACAGTCCTGGAAAACTTCATCCAGTGCTGGCAACTCTCCTTGGCAGCCATCCCATAGTCCTGGCATCTTCACTAGGTCTCCACTGCAACCCACTGTTCATCCTCATGGCTCCATCCGGTTTCCATTCAGGTAATCCAACAAGCCCGCTTCACACTGCCCATAGCCATTTCCAAAATACAAAATCATGTTGCAAATTCAATGTCTCTCTTTTCTGCATTTGTTAGACTCCATAATACAAGGTGGGCTTCCAACTTGTTAATCCATGGGGAATAAAGCAGACTTTGAAGAATGGGACACTCCTTCAGCATTCCGGCCTCTTCCAAAAAGTCTGCATTCTTTGTTGTCCCACTACAGTTCATCTTGCCCAAATATCAATGATTGTAATCTCTCAAATGATTGCAGTTGAATGGGCAACAGTTTTGGCACAAAGATTTCATTTCTGTACCATATCCCTCTGCTCACGCCAATCCATTTCTACACAATGCAACCTGCACAAGGTCTCAGTACATGAGCTTAACAGCAAGCCTCTCACACAAACTGTACTTCTAGCACAGATCTAACCCAGACCAGAGAGGAGGGAGGATCCCTGAAACAAGGGTCTGGCCTACTAACTCCACACCACTGTGCCTGCCCGCACACTGTCTGTGTAGGAAACTCAGAGTAGGTAGGTGGTAGGAGCCGGAAACAGGGTCTTTCCTACTCATTCCACACCTCCCATGCCTGCCGGCACACTGTGTGTGCTGGGCTGATTCAGGTTCATAAAGTGCTAACAAAGGGCAAAGTTGGTAAAAGGGTCAGCCTAGACAGAGACAAATGTGGCAAAATTTGTGTTTTCAGTTTGAGTTCCTAAGGAAAACCAAGTACTGGGGCAGAAGAGATTGTGCAATGATTAAGGCACTTGTCTGCAAAACCTAACAACCACGGTTTGATTCCTTAATACCCATGTAAGCCAGATGAAGAAAGTGGTGCATGCATCTGGCATTTGTTTGGAGTGGCTAGGTGCACCCATTCTCTCTGTGTCTACCTCTCTTCCCTGTCTCTCTCTTTCTTGCACATAAATAAAATATTAAAAAAAAAAACAAGTACTCTATCAGTGAGCTTCTGAATGGTTTTAAAGCCTGAGCTACAGCTCATAGAAGGAAAAAATGACAGAAGAGTACAGATAAAAAAGATAAAGTTGTTCTATGGGTGGGAAGTTAGAACCCCAAAGTATGCAGTGTACACTTTTTCCTTGTAAGAAAGTATACTCAGAATGGAGGTTGTTCACTCAGCATTGGCTCTTTTGAGTAGCCAAATGTGACTGATGAGAAGGTGAGGGCCATGGTGTTGGCCTGGAGACTGTCAGAACAGGGAGCCAGAAGCAGACATAACAGGTCAGTGTGAAGCCTGCACCCACTTGGGCCAAGCCAGCACCACAGAGACTATTAGGGTAAGGAGATATGTAGTAGCCCATTGGTGGAAGCAACAGCACCATCAGCCCAGGATTAGGAGGCCAGATCACCAAAAATTGATGATGCATTGTGGAGGCTAGATCTATACATCCCACCAATGTTGTATACCCAACAAAACTGGAGTGGACAGCAGTGGGCTTTCAGATATCCTGCCCACCTTCTGTAAAAAGGTTTCTATGTATAATTGAAACATTGACTCCTGCAAGGAGGAGGGAAGCTCATATAATTCAGAAAACCAATGAATCTTAGAAGGGTCAGGAAGTTCAGAAAGTTACAAGATTCACAAAGCCCCTCCACAAAGTTACAAAAGCAGCAAATAGTTGCTGGGTAGAAGGAACTCTAACTAGATAAACTGACTGTAAGTTTTGTAGGAAGCTCCAGGGATACCACTTTTTGTGAGTCATCACCTATGCTGGGGGGTTGGTGCTTTCTGAGGATATGGCTGCCTTTAAGTCACTAATGCTTCTGTAAGAAAACACCAATATTCCTGTAAGTAACCCCAATAAATTCATTGGTTCACTAAGCTATATTTGGGCAAAATCATTTCTGTTCCTCCTACCTTTGCCTCTTCAGCAATATCCTACCAGCATGCACCACCACAACTGGCTGGTAGAATCATTTGTTTGGTCTGTTGTTAATGGCTTATATGGGTGAATAGATGTCTGTTTATATGCCCCCAAAAGTAACACAACATACATTGGTTTGAATGACAATGCAGCTTAAACATATAAAACTTAAATACATTTAATGAGAAATAATTTAGATTTCTCTAAATTATAAAGAGACAATACAATAAACCTATAGCCAAGATCATACTGAATGAAGTACTAAAAGTTTTTCTCTTAGATCTGGAACAAGAAAATGATGTCCCCTTTCATTACTTTTTTTTTTTTTTTTGGAGAGAGACAGAGACAGAGAGGAAGACAGAGATGGGCGTGCCGGCAGTCTCTCAGCTGCTGAGAATGAAATCCAGATGTGTGCGCCCCCTTGTGGTCAAGTGCGGCATTGCGCCCTTGTGTCACTTTGCATCTGGCTAAACGTGGGACCTGGAGTTTGGAACCACTGGAGATTGGAACCAGTGTTCTTAGGCTTAGGAGGCAGGCGCCTTAACCGCTAAGCCATCTTTCTAGTCCCACTTTCATTACTTTTATTAAATATAGTCCTGGAAGTCCTAGCTACAGAAATTAGGTAAAAGAAAGAAATGAAAGACATACAAATAGGAAGAGTTGTGTTATGTGGTGTGCAGACAACCAGAGATAGTTCACAAAAACCTGTTGAAACTAATGAGAAAATTCAATATAGTTGTATGATATAAAAATCAGTATTCCTGTATGTATTTGTGAGCTACCTGAAAAGGAGCCAATAGAATAACCACATATAAGTAGTTATAAAAGTTGAAATACAAAAGAATTAGTTCAAGCAGGGAAGTAAAATATCTCTACAATGAAAACTATATAAGTTGCAATGAAAGAAATTAAAGGATATCCAAATGGAATATTCCACATTTACAAACTGGAAGATTTAAGATTGTGAACCATGCATTGTGGGGGCAGTAGTCCGTTATGGGAGAGAGGCAATGCCTCTGTGCATAATGTCCCAACTTGTGGCTCAAACAATCTTTCTTCCTCCTCTTCCACAAAATTCCCTGAGCCATGTTGGGTTCATTTTAAGTCTATTTCAGTGATGGGCTCTTAGGAGCCTCTGGATCTCTGCTTTGGTAGGTGTGGAGTGTCCTCAGTGTCTATCTCCTTCACCCTTGTGCTGATATCAGGTTTACAGACAATAGCACTCTTGCTCATTTCCCCAATTCCTCTGTGGTTTCATCTGGGGCTACGGTAGACTGTGCTGGGTCGTTTATCTCCTCAGATCCAGCTACCACCTGAAAAAGAGAATCAACAGAGAATGAAGTCAGCACCAGTTAAATGGGATAACCAGTATTAATTTAGAGAGAATTAAAGGCTATAAACCCTCATATAGTCTAAGGTTAGTGGGAGCTTGACAATGGGAAAGCAGAATTATTATCTGTATATATTCTGACTTGTTCCCCAGTTCCAGATATGTTTCCTTTCCACTGAGCAGATCTGTTAGCCAATCAAAGAGCAGTTGGTTACTCACCATGGCTGTGTGCCACTTTGTAGGTCTCTCTGATCAACAGCTTATTATGGATGTTAACCATGTCTCCATGCTGTGCCCTCCCACACACCGTCTGGCACAGGGAACCCAGATCAGTGTGAAGAAATGATTTCATGGAAATATTTTATAGAGTTATGTTTCCTGCCATTATGGAGACTCCTGTGTAATATTCCTATGAAGGCAGAAGTTGTATCTCTGAAGAATTTTGTTGAGATTTTGAAATTGAGTAACAGCTTTGGTTCCATTTTGTGGATAAAAAAAAAATGCCTATTTTAATTTTTTCCCCACAAGCCTTCACTTTTGCACTTGGCATCATAGATGGAAAAAGGATTCTACAGATTTACCATGCAAACAGTAAAATTCTTTAAATTCAGATTAATGTGGTAGGGTATGTATGTGTGAATTTGTGGAGGTGGCAATAAAGAGGAAGTAGAATTACAAAAGCTGGTCTGAGTTGGATCTTATGAATGAGCAGGTCTGAGAAGATTGCTCAGTGGTTAAAGGCACTTGCCTGTAAATCCTACTAGCCAGGTTTGATTCCCCAGTACCCATGTAAAGTCAGATGCACAAAATGGCATAGGCATTTGGAGTTCATTTGCAGTGGTAATATGCCCTAGTGCTCTAATTCTTGATCTCTCTCTTTTTCAAATAAACTAAAAAAATTAAAATGAAGAGTGAATAGAACAGTATTTAAAGAAGAAAATTAGTTTTCTTCTATTATTTTAAACCAGATTAACCTTACTTTCTTTGTATATCTATTTTTAAAAGATATTTGATTTTTATTTATTTATTTATTTATTTGACAGTGAGAAAGAGGGAGAGAGAGAGAGAGAGAGAGAGGGAGAGAGAGAAAGAGCGAGCGAGCATGGGCACACCAAGGCCTTCAGCCACTATAAAAGAACTCCAGACACATGTGCCCCCTTGTGAATCTGGCTACCATGGGTCTTGGGGAATTGAACCTGGGTCCTTTGGCTTTATAGGCAAACACCTTAACCACTTAAGCCATCCCTCCAGCCCCAGTATATCTATTTTTTAATGAGTAAACATAACTTATTGTGGGGAGCAGTTAGCTTATTGTTGCTGGTACAAGACCCCTAACCAGAAGCAGCTTATGAAAGGAAAGGATTTATTTCAGACTTACAGTTTTGAGAGACAGCTTTATTATGGTGGAGAAACTTGGGAGTTGTTTCTCTCACAGGGGAGAGAGAGAAAGCATAAGAGAGGGTGAGAGAGCTAGTTCTGAACATCAAATGGGATAGACTCACAACTTTAAGGTCCACCCATAATGACACACATCCTCCAAAGGCTTTACCAACTGAAGACTAAGTAGAAAACTTACCCAAATCTCTTGAGGCTATGGGGGACATTCTACATTCAAACAACCACATTCTGCCCCTGGCCACCATAGACTCATGAACACCTCATAATGCAGAATGTATTCAATCAACCATAGAACAACGCAGGGGAAGGGCAAGAGTTCAGCGTTCATGGCGATCATGACACCAGCAAAAGGCTGAAGGAGATAAACACAGAGATCATCCAACTCCAACTAAGCCAGATATCCAGAGACACAGAGGCTCCCAAAACTGTATCACTGAAGCAGAACTAAAATGACCCCAATGTGGCTCAGGGAAACTTGCGGAAGAGGGGGCGGAAAGGTTGTTAGAGTCATAGTTGGGGCATTATGCACAGAGACTGGAGCCAACCCCCCAGAACTCTTAACTAACCTCACAATGCTTGACCCACATTCCCCATTGACAAGGGTCCCTTTAAAAGAGGGAGGACAGGGAGGAGGACAATGGAACCTTTACTATGAATGTAAAATCAAAATAATATAAATAAAAATATATATATTTAAAAAAAGGAGAAGCAGGAAAAAAAAAAAGAATGTATTCAATCCAACTTCTAAAGACCCCATAGTCTTTACCCATCCAAACACTATTCAAACATCCAATGTCTCATCTGAGATTCAAGACCTCTCTTAACTGTGAGCCCTGTAAAATCAAAATACAAGTTAAATACTTCTAACACATAATAGCATAGAGTAAACATTCACATTGGAAAAAGAAGGTATAACAAGAAGAGTGGACCAACATAAGTTCAAAACCAGTAAGCAAAGCATCAAATCCTGGAGCTCCATGTCTTACACCTGGCACCTGTACTTAAGTTCTCTGCTTCAAAAGGCCCATTTCCATTGTAATTTGGGCACATCCACTTGAGTCAGAGCAAGCATCTTTTCTTGGTGGTTGTCCCACTCTTTTGGCATTTCCAAATTTTTTTTAGAGGGGGTGGAATCTCCATTATAACCCAAGGTTCATCTTCACAGCTCTAGTCAATGTTCCCATAGGCCTCCATGAAGGGATTTCAACACTACCTCACATCCCCACATCTCACAGGCTCCTGGAACTATAGTTGCACTACATGCTGTTTCCCACATTTCTCATTCTAAAACCAATCAGTACCATTTAGACAGAACTACCGAATTTGTAAATACAGGAGTGAATAAAGCTTGACATTGAGGAGCAAGATACTCCTTACTCCTTCATTCCTTTAGGCTTCCTCCTTTCATTAAAAATTTATTTATTTACTTATGAGAGAGAGAGAATTTGTGCACCAACATCTCTTGCTATTACAAAAAGACTCCAGAAGCATGTGCCACTTGTGCATCTGACTTTATGCTGGCACTGGGGAAATGAACCCAGACTAACAGGCTTTGCAAGCAAGTGTCTTTAACTGCTAAGTCATCTCTCCAGTCCCAAAGCCCCCTCCTTTCAAAACAATTTGCACTCTTACTAGCCCCAGCCTTCAATGGGTTAGGTTTCACCCCCAGAGCATCTTTCCTATTGTCTCAATGTAGAATACTTAGCCCATCTTTTTAAAAAAAATCACTATTTATTGACAATTTCCATAAATATAAACATTATACTACGATCCTAACCTCCTCTCACCACCCTTCCTTTTCCCTCATCCAACCCTCCCACTGAACCTCTTCTTTCTAACCAATCTCTCTTGATGCTATCATTTTTTCCCCTGCCAATTGTGCAGGACTTGTGTGTAGGTAGCTTCAGCCACTGAGAGGTCATGAATACCAAGGTCATTTTCTGTCTGGATGATACCATTGTAAATACTCTTCCCCTTTCTTTGGCTCTTACAATCATTATACCACTTCTTCCTGTAGGTGATTGGTTAAAATATAAAAATGATGCAGTTTCTAGGGGAAATCTATAGAAATGGAAAATTTAGGGACCTTTTACTGGAAGCAGAAATAGAAGCTTTGCTTTCAAGGATTGTTGACTTTTTTGGTGTGAAAGGCAGCGAAGTCTCTTGGTCTCAAAGACTGCTAACTCAGGAAGGGATATTCCCATAGAATGGCACTGTCCTTTCAGAATAGAGTTTCTGTATCTTCTTAACTCTTTGATGGAAAAGATCCCCCACACTCTTTGTCTCTCAGATTCTTCACAAAGGGAAGAAGAGAACGGAAGTGCATTCTGCACCTATTGTGTTGAGGAATCAAAGAAATTAAATCATTAGTCTAAGGTTACATAATAATTATAAAACTTAGGTTGTAACCTAGTCTTGTCTAACATCAAGGTTTCCTTTTTCTATCAATTTATCTCCTTTATTATTGCTTCCTCATGAGGATAAAATGAGATCATAACCATGAAGATCTATTGAAAATTTAAAAAGGTGTTACTCCAAAGCCAAAGATTATTTCTGTTCATCTCAGTTAAGACCACTACCTAAGGTGCAGAACCAATACAAAAATGACAATTTATGTTCAAATTTATTGAAAATTTCAAAATAGCAAAAACGAGCATCCAACCGAGTATGATGCCTTCTGAGTATGGATCTCATGAAGCCAAAGTCATCCTTGTAACAGCAGAACTGTTGGTACAAGAGAAATTAAATTGAACTGGCAGGAAATTTTGTAAAAGAATACAGTTAGAATGTCCAGGTAAGATAATAGGATATATGCCTTGTTTGAAAGAAAAGAGAAAAAAATGTACAGAAAAAGCTAAAATATCAGAACAAATTTCAGGACAGGTTGAGTAATAACAAGAACTGAATGGAAAAATATCTATTTACTCTGTTGACTAGCCAGCCTTCAGCTACTGTGAGTACAGCTGGTACTCAACCTTCCAGTAGAGAAGAAAGATAGTAGAAGAAGTTGAGGTCATTTTGCAGGCTTGTTCTCTGCAATAGCTGATAGAGGCTCTTCTGAGTACTTGTCTCTTTGGCTTTCTTGGGCAGTGAAGACCTGTTCCCTGGACCTTTCCTCTCCACCACCCTGCTACAATGACCAACTTGAGCAAACTTCTTATCCCTACAGCAGTTTCCTGACTGATGCTGGGCAGTGTATACATGAATCCCAGCGCCTCAAGACAGCACCAGTGAACACACCCTGGGAGCATTGGAAGCCCAGAGCTGTGCTGATAATGACAGACAGCTGCCCACACCTGGTGATTGAAAGGGAACTCAGTGCACCAAATTGCTAGCATGGGTTAGCCAGCATACCCCGGGAGTGCTGGAACCTTTGCCCTGCCCTGCTAAAGATGGGTGGTTGCAGGGGAACTCAGCATTTCAAACTACCATTATGAGGCCCATCATTGGGCAAGCCTTCCACATTCCTCCAGCCCATTGGAAAGACCTTCTGAGGCGAGGACTAGTCTCAATAACATAGGGGGCAGATTTTATTCACCCTAACAGTCTAAGAAGGGATTGACAACAAAGACATTTGTTTGTTTGTTTCTGAAGCAAGGACTGCCTACAACCAGGGCTGTCCTGGAACTCACTCCTTAGCCCAGGCTGACCTTGAGCTCAACAGCAATCCTCTACCTTAGCCCCAGTAGTGGTGGGTTTGTGGTCATGAGCCACCAGCCCAGCTAACTTTTCATCATAGAGCAAGCTCCTTCCTGAAAGATTTATACCCACAGTTCATATGGCTGACTTGAGGTTACCACCATTATACACCATAACTTAAGGGGAGGTTGAAAGGACATTCACTCATATATAGGCCCCTGGCAGCTTTTGCCATTTTTTTCTAATTTTTCTTGTTTTGCATAGATTGGTTCTATTCATTGTTGTACTTTGTTATTCTTTGTGTTTCTGCTTTTTTTTTTTGTTCTTTTATGCATCCTTTTCTTCCTTCTCACTCTCTCATTTTCTTTTTATGCTTATTTATTTGGTTTTTGTGGTTCTCTTACTGTGGTTCCTGGTCACTCTGGGGCCACTGCACATTAGATTCCCAGAGGCTTCCAGGCAACTGCGGAGCAGGGTCTTGAGTGGCTGTGAGTGTTATGAGAAGAAACACCCAAGACTATGTCAGAGGATAGCTCATTTATTTGTTGGGGGAATGGGCTTATAAGCATTCAGGTAGTGGTGGGAAAAGGTATGGGGTACAGGTCATAGGGGGATTGGCTGTGTGAAGGCTGCTGGCTGATACCTCATTAACATATAGGGACCTTCCCGGTGAGCAGTAAAAGGTCACATGGCCATGGGGGAAACTGAAACCTAAGTCTTATCAGCACGTCCAGACGCCCCATGGGGAAGTGAGCAGCCTTACACCTGCCAGTCTTAAGGCGAGATTATCAGGGTCTAGGCCTGCTGCAACCCCTGTGGCCTGGGGCCCTTAGTCCTGCCTGACAGCTCAGGCCTGCTTAATCCTCCAGTGGCCTGTGGTCCTTAACTGTGCTCAACAATTCCCCCTTTGTTTTTATAATGGGACAGTATCATCACATTGAGCAAGGTCTTTGTGGTCTATCCCAGGTTCAGACACAGCTAGGTGGTGCACAAGAACCTGATTGGTAGCAACCTAAGCAATGTTAGTTATTTGTTGTATGAGAAATTTGATAAGGTAGGGGGCCACAAGTAACAGGGTTCCTATAGCCAGGAGTGGCCAAGAAAGGAAAGGAGCCTAGTGACTAAGAGGTTAGAGAATCAGGTCGTGGGGGTCATCTTATTTATAGCAGCTGAGTAGCTCCTTGCAGGGTTTTTTGAGGGTTTTAACATTTTTTTCAACAACATTTGATTCATTGAAAAAATAAGCAACATTCTTCTCCAAGACCATACATGTCTGCCCGTGTTCAGCAGTGATGAGGTCCAAGGCTCTATGATTTTGGAGTACCTCACCCACGAGAGAGTTTGTCTCTGAAGAGACTTGAACATATTGGTAGTGGATACCATGGCCTGGTCAAGCTTGTCTCAGAAGTCCCCTGCCAGGTGGTTGGTTTGGACAAGGGCTGCTTCAGCGACACTGTAGGCACCCAGGGACAGCGTCACACTGAGGCCCACCAGTAGGGGGATGAAAATATCTCTTGGTTGATGGGTGGAGTTTGTAGGCTTCTTCGTCCTAGTAGAGATATACTTGTGGAACAATCAAGACTGGGAAACAATAAGTGGGAGAATAAACATTTATGCATGGTGTGATTAGCCCTTCACATTGTAGGAGAGTGGGTGTCTTGAAACAAGTGGTCCAGATTATGGAAATATTGAGGAGGCATTCAGCTTGCAAAGGGGCATACCTTGAGGGGCATCAAAGAGGGGAATATCAGTAAGGTGGGTTTGGGAATAATTCATTGTAGATGTGGGGTATTCAACGGTGGCATTAATAGGGACCATGATTAGCAGGGGTGGGTGATCGACACACAAAAGAAGCAGTTAGAAGCATTGGGGTGCTTAGTAAAGGGAAGAAGGTTGACCACATATTGGATGTATTGTATCCAAGTGATGGTGGCTTGTATTTTTTCTGTGACTTTTTTCTCCTGTGAAAGAATGTGGTGGTGAGTAAGAACCAGGTGGGTAGCGGGGACAAACTATGTAGAAATATGAAGGTTGGCAGAGGGAGATAGTGAGAGGGCATGAGAATAAAATTTTCTTGTCACCCCCACCTGCCAGCTTTCTTCCCAAGGATCTAATATAGAGAGCATACATTGTCTCCACCAGCGGTTGGTGAAGAGAATATCTTCCCCGTACACCATTTATTTTTGATGACACAGTGTATTGGCATCACCCATAATATTCCTGGTTTTCAAGGCACTCTTTTCTCTCTTGACAATAGGCAAAGCATGCAAAAGCTTGGTTAATGCAGGGTGTAGAGTTAGATAGATAGGAAAGCTGACAGTAGTCTGGCAGCCCTGAATTGGGCAATATCTTGTGCTGATGATTCAATTGACCCCTTTATAAATCTCTTGGGCCTCAAAACACCATTGGAGAGTATTAGGGGGAGGGGCAGCAAAAGAGGCATTTGCACTGGGATGCAAGGTTGTAAAACCCACCATTAAAATGGCAGAAAGGGATGCCTGTGGTGGGCATATGGCTCTAGCTGCATCCACAGGTCATGAATGTTCAATTAGGAGACTTCATTTTTCTGGCTCAGGTGATGTCGGTGGAGGTGGCATTTCCTCCATTTCCTCCATCCTAGATCTGTCAAGACAGGCAGGCCATCCTTCTGGTCAGTGGGATTGAATCAGACATTTCAGGCCTGTACTCAAATGGGCCTGGGCTGGTCCTGTGGGAAAACATAAGCAAATCCCCTTCCCTTAGTGAGGAGAGGTCTGGTCCCTTCCATATTCCATATAATGGGTCTCACCACCACACCAGGATAGAAGGGGCAGTTTCTGGTGTATGCCAGTGGAGGGAGATAGGGAGATAGGGAGATATCGGGAGTTTTTGTATATGTTGAAGATATTTAGAGTCTTCAAGGCCATTGCCAGCTGAAGGTTGGGCAGGTATGTACTGGGCTTTTTTCTTAAAAAAAAATATTTTTGGAGGGAGACACAGAGAGAGACAGAGAGAGAGGGAGAGGGAGACAGATAGAGAATGGGTGTGCCAGCAGTCTCTCAGCTGCTGTGAACGAAATCCAGATGCATGCGCCCCCTTGTGGGCAAGTGTGGCATTGTGCCCTTGCGTCACTTTACATCTGGCTAAACGTGGGACCTGGAGATTGGAACCAGGTTCTTGCTTAGCAGGCAGGTGCCTTAACCGCTAAGCCATCTCTCCAGCCCTGGGCTTTTGTTTTTTAAGCTGAGTTTTTAGGGTTTGGTGAGTTCTTTCTATTATTCCTTGACCTCGTGGATTGTAGGGGATTCCTGTGTAATGAGTAATTTTCCATTGTATGCAAAAGGCTTTAAATGGTGAGCTAGTAAAGGCTGGACCATTGTCAGTTTTTATTTATTTGGTGGGGGATACCTATGATGACAAAGGTGGAAAGCATATGATGGATAAGTTGTTTTTGAGTTTTCTCCCATTTGTGCCATGGCCCATATGAAGTGGGAACATGTATCTATTGTAACAAAGATATATTTTTGTCAGCCAAATTGGGGAATATGGGTGACATCAATTTGTCAAAGGGCATTATCTTTGAGGCCTCAAGGGTTGGTGCCCATTGTCTGAAGGGCAGGTGTTGTTATTAATGAGGCACAAGAGTGGCAGGTTTTTAGTATGTGTTGGAGCTCATTTTTAGGGATTAGGGGGAAGTGTGATTGTAGCTTCTTGAGATTGACATGGATGTTAGCATGGAATTTCTCAGTGTCCTCAAGGGTGGACAGAAGGGTATCTGTTGGGTGGCCATTTGGTCTGCTAGAGCATTCCCTTCAGTGAGGGGACTGGAGAGGGGGCTATGTATGTTGAACAAACAGGGAGATGAGGTTGGAGACTTTAATTAGCAGAGGCAAAAGTGGGTTTTCATCTAGCTGGACGAATGAGCGAGCGAGCCAGAGGAGAAGGTTGACAGCGTAAATACTGTCAGAAAAGAGGTTAAAGGGGACTTTCACCTATGAGTGCCAGATAAATAGCATAAACTTCCTTATGTTGTGGGGATTTATTAGGAAGCTCTTTAAAATGGATGGTGGGAGGTTGATCACCTGGGTGGTAGAGAACCATAGCTGCTCCTTGTTTCCCTCTGTCTATAAAAATGGGGGGTGCTCCAGGAATTTTTTTTTTTTTGAGAAGAGATGGGGCAGGAGGTATGACAGGAACCTATTTTTCATTAGGATAATGGTGGTCAATATGACAGGGAAGCCCATTAGACTAACTGAAAATCAGAAATGGTTTTTAAGTAGCCACTAAATATCATAGAGGGAGAAGGGAGTTATGATGATAACAGGTTCCTTGCCTAAAGTTTGGAGGGTTCAGTCCATCCTGGATGTGATCATGGTCGTGAGGGAGTCAATCTCTGTAATTATGCTTGGAGTACCACCAATGGAGGTGTGGAGCCATTCTAGGACCTCTAGGACTGATATAGTGCTCCTGTCACGGTTGGGGAGGAATTGAATATCATGAGTTGAACTTGTCTGTCTGGTGAATATCGAGAAAGGGCCATGTTTTGAAACATACTGTTGATTTTAATCAATATCTGCTTTGCTCCTGGGCTCAGGGCTCGGGGGGAGGATGGGTGTTTATTGTCTTTGGGCATAACAAAAATGGGTTAGAAGTTACTGGTAGGGATAGGTAGTCATGGTTTGAGCCAATTGAGATTTCCCAGAAAGCTCTGAGGTGAAGCCAATATGAGCTTTTGAGGGAAGCAAAGCATAGGTTTAAGGGGTCAAACAGAGGTGAGGGAGAACTCCGTCCCCAGGAAGATTATGGGGGGAATGAGTTGAAACTTGTTTGGGGCATATTTAAAGCTTGACAAACTGAGGGAGGGTATCAGTTGGTCCCTCAGTTTGGCCAGTTATGTGGATAAGTCCTTCCATACCAGGATATCATCCAGGTAATGATAAATGTTGAGGCCTTGGTCTAGATGGAGCTTTAGTGCCACAGCAACTGCCTCTTGGCATTTAGTGGGGCAATCTTCCATCTCTTGGGGCAGTACCATCCACTCAAAGAGCCTTATTGGCCCAACAAAGCAGTCTTTGATGTCAATGGCAAGGAGGAGAGTGTTGGCAGGGATGGCTGATACAAGAGGCAGCCCTCTCTGAGGGGCATCCCAAATGTGCATTGTTTTTTTAATAGCCCTGAGGTCTTGTAATAGCCTCCATCCTCCTGAATTCTTTTGGATCACAAATATAGGGGGTATACCATGGAGTCCATGAGGAGTGGAGATGATTAAGTTTGAATTATTCTGTTACTAAATGATCTATGATTTTGATTTTCTCCCTTGGCAGAGACCACTGTTCAACCGAGGCTGGTTCATTAGAGAGCCATTCTAGGCAGGGAGTCTCATATTTAACAGTGCCCTTTAGGATTGGGGGGTGACACTGGCGAAGGGAACTCTCATAATTCTCCATTTCAATGCATTCTACACCTACATTGCTGGCAATGACCATGTTTAGCATCTCAAGAATGTCCTTCCCTAAAATGTTGGTTGTTGCATTGGCCACTAGGGGTCTGATAAGACCTGTTGTTCCATCTGGGTCTTTCTATTTTAAGGCCTCTTTGGTGATAAATGCCTGTGAAGGATACCCTATCCCCATTAGCTGTGGCCCAGGGATAGTTCCCAGTGTTGGGGGATTTCAGTTTGTTTTAAAATGTCTTATCTGCCCCTGTGTTGATCAGGCATTTGAATATTTTGCCTCCAACCTCCAAGGCCAACCTTGGCTGGGCCCCCTCTAGAATGCTTGTCACCCACTGTACATTATGGACTTCCCCTCTTACTGGCAGGGCTGAGGGTTGCCCCTTTTGAAGTTTAAAGGCTCCAGGGGTTTTCCATTTTTGTCATAATTGGAGTGGCAGTCTTTTGTTTTCCAGTGAAACCCTTTGCAGCATTTAGGGTAAACTGGGTTTTTTGGGGGGGAGGGGCAAATGT
This sequence comes from Orientallactaga sibirica, assembly GCA_036365145.1. Lineage (NCBI taxonomy): Eukaryota > Metazoa > Chordata > Mammalia > Rodentia > Dipodidae > Orientallactaga > Orientallactaga sibirica. Next base: position 2,040,939 of record JAEOAD010000025.1, read on the forward strand.
ATTTGAGCCTTTAGTGGTCTGGTATTGAGGACATTCCCCTTTCCAGTCTCCTTCCTCCCCACAATTGAAGCATTTTTCTTTAGTTTTCAAGGCTGTTGGGCCTGTTGAACACCTGTGGAAAAATTACTCTGTCCAAACAGATCATCAAAGCCCCAGGGGATGTTTTGGTAGTTTTGATTTCTTCTTATTTGTTGGAGGCATTCATCTCTATAGAGAGTTTCCCATTGAAGGAATAGGGGACTGGGCAGTGAGGACCAGCAGATGTCATGCCAGTCCTGGGGGGCATTAAGGGAGCCCCATAGGCTCTGGAGGAGGGACTTAGTCAATGGCACATGGATCCATCCTCCCTGACTGCCTGTCTGAATTCTTTGAGGTCATTAGCCTGATAAGGATACCGTTGTAGGGGCTGAGTCCATGTTGGTTGGACATTAACAGGAAAAGCTGTGACTCCTTGATTATATGTATTTGTATTGATATCTTGGAGTTCACATAGTTGTTGTGTGAGTGTCAGTGGGGGGGCGGATGAAGAAGGGTCCTGGTTAGGGGAATTTATCATGTTGGGTTCTTTTGGCTCATGTAACATGAGTCCAGAAAGGGGCAGCAGGGATCTGGAGGTGGGTAGGATTGTAGAGGTGGGTATAGGGGGGTGGGCATAGGGCAGTCTGTAGTACCTTTCTTCCTAATTTCTTCTATAGCCTTTTCAAGGGAACTGAGGCCTGCCACTGGCTGGTCCTTGGGGCCTTCCTCATCAGTCATAATCTGATTTTGGCATGGAGAACTTTGGAAGACTAATACATTGCCTAGTAGTAGCTATAACTGGGATGAAAGAGAGAGAGGGGATTTCCTTCCTGAATTTCTCATCTCCTAGCCAGATAAGCTATGAGGATCCATACATCTGGGTCATATGGATCCCCATAAGTCATCCAGGGGGCAATCTGAAGGACTTTCTTCCTTTCCTTCTGGGACAGCTTAATGCCCCTAGCTTTGAGAAGTGCTCATAAACCTCGAATTTGTGACTCTTTTGGGGGGGAGGTGATATTTAACCATGATAGAAAAATAGTGGAGATGCCAAGACCAAAGGGCAATGTTCCTGAGGGTTGGATAGCATCAGGGGGGATTTCCCAAAGGTTTAGATGCAAGCTTGTATGCAAATTTAAGAATCCTGCGATGGCCCTAAGGCCTTTTAAATGGTCATTGTATTACCAGTTTGGGAGTCATAGAGAAATAGACAGGAAGTTGTTGCCAACACCTGGGTGGGTTGTTGGGGTCTGAGCAGCAGGCTAGGGGCCTTCAGTCAATGCCAAAGAGTGGCCTCGGCCAAGAGACATCAGTTTCCCATTCACGTTAATTTGTCCCTTGTGATGGCATGAACCAAAAGTAAAGGACAAAAAAGAGAAAACTGCCAGCCCTCAAGCATGGAGGTAAAGCCACATGGGCCGATGTCCATCAGGGGGAGCACTTACCTATCCTGGCATGGCTCAGAGAGCCCCACGTTGGGCACCAGCTGTGGTTCCTGCTAGTCTCAAGGTGAAATTATCGGCATCTAGGCCTGCTGCAACCTCATGTGGCCTGGGCCCTTGGTCATGCCTGACAGCTCAGGTCTGCTTAAACCTCCAGTGGCCTGGGGTCCTTAACTGTGTCCAACATCTTACCCATTTTAAATATTGATGTTATGATTGTTCTTGAATTTGGTTGTTAATTCCCTAGTGGCTAAACTACCCTAAAACATATTGGTAGTAATGCCTGAATTATTATATATTAATTTTAAGTTACTCAAGCAACAAAGAAAGGTAACACAAAAAAGTACCATTTATTTGAGCAAAACCAAACATGCCAACAACTTTTCCGGGCTCAAAACTAGACATACCTCCTAAAATCCTCATATAAATATGGTTCTGAGGCCTGGAGTAATGGCTGAGGGGTTAAGGCACTTGTCTGCAAAGCCCCAGTACACATGTGAAGCTAGATGCACAAGGTGATGCATATATCTGGAGTTCATTTGCAGTGTCTAGAGGCCCTGACATTTCCATTTTCTCTCTCAGTATTTTAATATGCCTCTTTCTTTTTCTCTCTTTCTGTCTCAAATAAATAAATAAGTCTTTAAAAAAGAAATATGTTTCTCAATAAAGCTAAAAGAAACAACCAAATAGTGTGAAGAAAAAGGGGAGCAAATAAAAGGGAGAATAGCTTAAAACTCTGGTATAATTTTAAGGAGACCAAATCTGAAAACACGTGGGGTAGAAAAAGAATTGATCACATGTTTAACAAGAAACTTTAAGAGAAAATTTCCCAAATCTAGCAAAAAATAAAAGTTGACATCTGAACACAAGGACCTCATTATGCATGGCACATCATAGTAACAATGTCAAAATTACATAGTAAAGAAACAATGCTAGGAGACTTCTGGGTAAGACGGCAGCATAGGAGCCACATAAAGCAGCCTAGGGAGGAAATAAGCAGAACAACAAAATACACTTTCTACTAAAGAGTGAAAGTGCATAAGAAATAATCAACCACAGCAAAGAAGTAGGAGAGACCCAGAGCTTCTAGAGACCACAAAAGCTTGCAGAAGCAGCTCTAGCAGCAGCACAGGGCCACCCAGCCATGAGTCTTTGCCTGGGCTGCAGGAGAAATCAGGTGAAGGGATTTTCCACTCACACCAGCCTCCTTGCAAACTCAAGAAATCTGAAGAAGACAGTAGGGATTAACTGAGTGGCTCATGAGGAAGAGGATTGTGGGGACCAGGCACACTGCTCTGGTACAATTTCAGGCACCATCTGGGAAGGGTACTCAGTTACCCAGCATACAACAGAGGTGATCAGAGCAACTACCAAGCCAGCCAGCTTACCTGAGCCTGCAGCACAGTAAAGAGAGACCCAAGTGGACAAACAGCATAGCTGAGACCAAACCATCATAAAAGGTAACATGGCCTACTTTCACAAGGTTAGTACCTGCCAAAAAGCCTAGTATATAGACCTGCATTTGAAGTGCTATTTGTATCTTCCATGTCAGATCAAATTATGTGTTAAATCTGATGGATGGTCAGTTTTGCCATTCTTAAATAAGCTATATTTCAGGGCTGTCCTTTGTTGATTCCTGATTTAAAGTACCTCTGTCTTTTCTGTTGTTCAGTGAGACAGGGTCTCATTCAGCCACAGATTGACCTGGAACCATTTACAGACTAGAAATTTCAGCCTCACAGTTGATATTTTAAGGGACTTTGACTTTGTTAAATGATCTGTTTGTTTTAATACTCATTCTTATATAAATACTCCATGTTGGTTTTGATGGAATGTGTATATTCTTCAGTTGAATTTTAGAATTTGCCTGTATTGTGCCCTACCCAGATTACTAGAATATTCACATAGCAGGCAAACCCAACACTTAGGGTCACTTTTGCTATTATTCTTGGAGTCATTTAAGAGCCAAACCTGGCATATTAGGTTACTACCCACAAGATATATAATGTAAGATTTACACATTTAAGAATACTGCAGATAATTAGAAAAACCCAAGCATCAAATTAACACAAGATGCAAAAATCTCTACATTATAATACAAGAACACAAAAATCAAGAAAATATAGTTCTACCAAAAATTATAAATCCATCCAAAATGAGCTCCAATAAGACTGATTTATGAAATGGTTGAGGAAGATTTCAAATGAACAATTATAATTATGTTCAAAGAAAACCAATTTAATGAAATAAAGAGGTCAATATAAGACATGAGTAAGGAAATAGATATACTGAAGAAAAACCAAACAGAAATATTAGAAATAAAAAACTGAGTAAGTCAAATAAAAAATTCTGAAGAAAGTCTCACCAATAGAATGAATGAAGGAGAGTATAGACTTTCTAAACTAGAAGACCAGGTGGCAGATCAAATAAAGTATAACAAAGAAAAAGGCAATCTAATAGAAAGGTATGAATGAGAATTTCAACATGTCCAGGACACTATGAGAAGATCAAACATAAGAATCCAGGGCATAGTAGGAGAATTTAACTCGAAAGGTATAGTAGTCTTTTTCAACAAAATCATAGAAGAAAAATTTCCCCAAATTGGGAAAGAGATGCCAAAGCAGATACAGAAAGCTTTTAGAACACTAAACAGACAAAACCTGGAAAGAACATCTCCTTACAATGTTATAATTAAACTACCAAACATGCAAACCAAAGAAAATATATTGAAATCAGTTAGAGAGAAAAAGCAAGTCATTTATGAAAGCAAGCCCATCAGGATAGCAGCAGATTACTCAACACAAACTTTAAAAGCCAGAAAGACTTGGAATAATGTATTCCAAGTTCTGAAAGATGACAACTGTCAACTAAGATTACTTTATCGAGCAAAGCTATCCATTCAAATTGATGGAGAAATAAGAACATTCCACCACAAAACAAGTTAAAGTAATACATGACTACTAAGTCAACTCTACAGAAAATATTTGGAGGAATGCTCCATGCTGAAGAGAAAGGAAAGCACACACATGAAAAAATGGGAAAAAACAAACCATACTCAAATCACAGTTAATACAAGAGAGTAAGGCAAAACAGGAAGTACTATAAAACAAAAAGAATGGCAAGAATAAACACATACCTTTCAAGAATAACTCTTAATATCAATGGCCTCAAAGTCCCAACCAAAAAACACAGGCTTGCAGACTGGATTGAAAGGCAGGATCCTGCTATTTGTTGCTTCCAAGAAAGTCACTTCTCCATAAAGAGACACTTTCTTAGGGTGAAAGGATGGAAAACAGTATTTCAAGCAAATGGGCCTAGGAAACAAACAGGTGTTGCTATCATAATATCTGACAGTGTAGATTTCAAAGCAACATTAGTGAGAAAAGATAAAGAAGTTCACTTTATATTGGCTAAAAGAACAATTTAATTGGAAGACATTATAGTTCTAAACATATATACATCTAAAATTGGTGCTCCCAATTTCATCAAACACTATTAGACATAAGGTTATGGATAACACCAAGCACAATTATACTTGGTGACTTCAGTACCCTACCTATCACATATATAGACCAATAACAAGTATGGAAATTCAAGCAGTTATAAAAAAATACTCCTAAGTAAAAAACATCCAGGCCCAGATGGGTTCACTGGTGAATTTTATCAGGCCTTCATGGAAGAATTAATACCAATGCTTCTCAAACTTTTCCATAAAATAGAAGGGAAAGGAGTTCTCCCAAACTCCTTCTATGAAGCAGCATCACCCTGATACCAAAACCAGACAAGGAAAGAACCAAAAAAGAAAATTGCAGACCAGTCTCTTATGAACATTGATGCAAAAATTATCAACAAAATATTGGCAAACAGAATACAAGAATATATCAAAAAGATAATTCACCCCAACCAAGTAGGTTTTATCCCAGAGATGCATGGATGGTTCAACATACACTATGTAATACACTATGTAAATGGACTGAAGGACAAAAATCACATGTTTATCTCAATAAATGCAAAAATGCATTTGACAAAATCTAACATACCTTCCTGAGAAAAGCCCTACAGAAACTGGAAATAGAAGGAACATATTTCAACATAATAAAGGCTATTTATGACATACCTACAGTCAACATACTACTAAATGGAGAAAAACTTAAAACTTTTCCATTAAAATCAGGAAAAAGACAAGGATATCAACTCTCCACACTTTTATTTAATATATTACTAGAAGTCTTAGCTATAGCAATAAGACAAGAGGCACTCATAAAAGGGATACAAATTGGAAAGAAAGAGATCAAATTATCATTATTTGCAGATGATATGACTATATACATAAAGTATGCTAAAGACTCTACCAGATACTGGTAGAGCTGATGAACACTTTTAACAATGTAGCAGGATACAAAATAAATACACAGAGTCAGTAGCTTTTCTATACACTAACAAAAAATATGCAGAGGATGAAATGAGGGAATCCCTGCCATTCACAATTGCCTCAGAAAATTAATAAAGTATCCTGGAATAAATCCAACCATGGCAGTGAAGGTTCTCTACATTGAAAACTTTAATACACTCAAGCAGTATTGTGAAAATGTCAATTTTACCAAAAGTAATGTACATATTTAATGCAATCCCCATTAAAATTCCAATGACATTCTTATAGAAATAGAGAAAATCATCCTAAAATTCATTTGGAAGCACAAAAAACATAGACTAGCCAAAACAATTTTGAGCAACAAAAATAAGGTGGACAATATCACCATACGTGATTTTAAGCTATATTACAATGCCTCAGTAACCAAAACAGTATAGTACTGGCACAAAGAGAGACATGTAAATCAGTGGAATAGAATAGAAGGCCCAGATGTAAATTCATCCAGCTACAGCCATCTTATTTTTGACAAAAATATTCATTGGAGAAAAGACAGCCTCTTTAACAAATTCTGCTGGGAAAATTGGTTATTTATATGTAGAAGGATGAAAATAGATCCTTATCTGTCTACATTCACAAGAATTGAGTATAAATTATCAAAAGACCTTAATATCAGATCTGAAAATCTGAAGCTGCTTGAGGAAAAAGTAAAGGAAATACTTCAACTTATTGTCATAGGCAAAGACTTTCTGAATATAACCTCAGTTTCTCAAAAAATAAAACCACTAATCAAAAACTGGGACCACATGAAATTTAAAACATTTTTTATAGCAAAGGACCCTGTGAATAGAGCAGAGGCAACCTAAAGAATGGGAGAAAATCTTTGCCAGCTATAATCTGACAGAGGATTAATATCTAGGATATAGAAAGAACTCTGGAAACTGAATTATAAGAAGTCAAACGACCTAGTTTAAAATGTGCTATGGAGCTAAATAGAGTTCTATAATGAAGAAGTATAGATGGCATATAAACATCTAAAAAATGTCCTACCTCCTTAACCATCAGGGAAATGCAAATTTAAAATTAAACTGCTTTGAGATTCCATCTCATACCTGTCAGAATGACTATCATCAAAGAAACAAATGACAATAAATTTTGGCAAGGATGTGGAAAAAGAGGAACCCTTTTATACTATTGGTGGGAATATAATCTGGTACAGCCATTGTGCAAATCAGTGTGGAGGTTCCTGAGACAGCTAAAAATAGATTTACCATATGACCCACCTATACAACTCCTAGGCATATATCCTAAGTATTCATCTCACTACCTTAAAGATACTTTCATGACCATGCTGTTCTTTTTTGCTGTTCTTTTCACAGTAGCTAGGAAATGGAACCAACCTAGATGCTCCTCAACTGATAAACGGATAATGAAGATGTGGTACATTTACACAATGGAGTTCTATTTAGTGGTAAAAAAAAAAATGAAATTATGAAATTTGCAGGGAAATGGATGGATCTGGAAAGGATCCAGTGAGGTAACCCAGGCCCAGAAAGCCAAACATCACATGTTCGATTTCATATGTGGATCCTAGCTACAAATTTTTAGACTTGTGTGTGAGTTTGAGTAAAAAATTGGTAGCAGAGGACAGTAAGCTAGAAAAGGGCTATAAGGGAGGGAAGACAGTAGAAGACTTAAGGGGATGGTATTGCATATATGTAAGCAGACGAAAAGATTTCTGGGGATGGAATGGCCTAAGTGAGGTCAAAGAAAGAGGTTGAGTAAAAGAAGGGTGATAGGAGGGTTAATCAAAATTCAGGATATTGTGAAGAAGCCATATGAAAATCTACCTTTGGATTATGGCACACTTAGAAGCCATAGACTGCTACTAGAAAAATTTCACTGTCATGGCATGGATAGGATATCTTCCAGAAAGTTTCTGGCCAGGGAGGTCCAAGATGCCCTCAAAACATTACAGGCTATTGCCAAGACTCTTGGTTTCCCACCAGAAATAGATTGTAAGATCCTATATGCCTCAGCTGCAAGGTCACTGAGAAATCAATCTGGGGATGAGCTGAAAACCTCCTCCTTATAGACCAGCTGACAGAAAGCTGTATGCAGTCATGGCAGATGGGCACTGTAAGCTTCAAGTTTTGCCAGCCAGGACAAATGACCAAACAGTTGCAATACTGGCATGTCTTTTATGGGGAAACCAACTGCTTTCTAATTGAATTGGAGGCCCACTCTATAGCAGGAAATATACGCCTGGTTCTGAAACCCTTATCAAATCCTATGGTGAGGAAGGTCATCAGCCTTAGAAGTGCAACACCTGCTCTTGACTGGCTAAAAACATATATTACGGTCACCAAACTGCCCTGTAAGCTGTAAGCACTTCATTTAATGTTCATACCCATATATAAATGCTACTATTACTTTTGGTTAGAGAAACTTCTCTTTTCAGATGGCAGTAACCACTGGGATGACTCAAAAGATACCATAGTGTTGAGAAGAAGTGATGGAGTAGTGTTCAGCAGTGAAACCTTCCAATGCTCAGGGTCTATTGCAGAAGAAGTGGTGGAAAGAACGAAAGAGCCAGGGGAAGGGTAGGACTGCTTATAATGCAATCATCCAGACACAAATTGGCCTCAATATCCTTGACCTCACAATTCTTTAGAACCACCTTCACAAGACCCTCATAATAGGAGGAAAAGATTATGGCACCAAAATAAAAGAGAGAGTAACAGAGAGAGGGAAATGATATTTTGAGTGTGGATTTTGTCTGTAAGTATGGAAGCTGTCAATAAAAACAATTAAAAACTAAAAAAAGAAACAATGCTAAAAGATGTAAGAAAGAAACACCAATTCACACACAAAAGCATGAAAGTCAGAAAAACCTTAGATTTTTGTCAGTATCCATAAAGTTTAGAAAAAAAAAAGAATTACATATTCCAAACTCTGAACATAAATAACTACCAATTGTGAATGCTGTAACCAGAAGAGTGTCATTCAATATCAATTAAGAAATAAGGGGGGACTACAGGTCAAGATGGCGTCAGCCTAACCTCGCCTCACCTTACAGGGAAGTAAAACCAAGATATTTAAACTTTTAAAAGATTTCTTACAGGGTTTGCTGGCCTCTGCATCCAGCTAGAGGGAGGGGGTGGATGAAAAAATAGGGAATCCACTGATTCCCATGCTCTAGGGTAGGGACCACCTGATGCCGTGGACCCGGAGGGTCCGAGTGACCGGTGGAAGTCCGCCATTAGCCGCTAGAGCCTGGCACAGCCAGATCTGGGGCCATTAGCTGCTAGCACCCGGCGTGACCTGACCCAGGTCTGCCGCGGACCCTGCTGGTCCGTGTGACTGGCGGAAGTCCGCATTAGCTGCTAGCGCCTGGTGCGGCCGATCAGGGGCCATTAGCTGCTAGCACCCTGCGCTACCTGAATCAGGACTGCTGCAGACCCTGCCAGTCCGAGTGACTGGCAGAAGTCCGTCATTAGACGCTACCGCCCGGCGCCACCTGACCCGGGTCCGCCACGGACCCTGCAGGTCCAAGTGACCGGCGGAAGTCCACCATTAGCTGCTAGCGCCTGGTGCAGCCCGATCTGGGACTTTGGGGTACCCTGCTGGTCCCATTGACAGGTGGAAGCTGCCATTAGCCGCTCAGACCCCTCCCTCACTGGCCACATCCCCATCACTGGCCAGGTGCCCCCCTAGCCTTCCTGAGCCCTATTAGCAGTCACATACCATCACTCCCCCCTCCCAGGGCAGAGCAGGGACCCAGGGAGGTAGGCCAGTGCTCCCGCCCTACCCTGCCTCAGCCCAACTAGGGTGATTGTGGTCCCCCATCCCTCCCACCTACATAAAGAACACAGGCCAGCAGGCCAGTATCCCCTACCCCAGCCTACCAGAACTCCAGGGACCACTGCCCTGACAATTACCACTGCACCCCACCCCACCCCAGGACAGCAGGCTAACATTCCATACACAAGGTACCTGAATCATTGTGATGGGCAAACTACAGTGAAAAAAGGAATAGCATGAAAAACCAGACACAAGTAAATCCACCTAGACTATCCAGTCCAATAATGGATGTTTCAAATCAAAGCATAGAAGAGACAACAGATTCAGAACCCCAAAATGAAGTGACTAGCTATGCAACCCTGGCCAAACAAATAGCACAACTCACAGAAACTCAACAAAGAGCCAACAATTATATGAATGTTATCCTTGCTAGATTGGACCTAGTAGAAACGAACCAGGAAGGGCTCCAAAGACAGTTAAATGAACTGAAGGAGAATGAAAAAAGAGAGGTCCTCAATAACCAGCTGGCTAAGTTCAATGAGGACATAAAGAAATGCAGGGATGAACTCCAAGAAGCATTAAGAAAATCAGAAAATGACACAAAAAGGGAACTAGACAGAGGGATGGAAACTATACATAAAAAAAACCGTAGAAAATATGAACCAAATTGAACAGGCCCAAAACTCTATAGAAGCCCTTAAGAACAGAGTAAGTCAGGTGGAAGATAGAAACTCAGAACTGGAAGACAGAACAGAAGAAACAGTCCGTGAGTCCAAAAATTTCAACAAGTTCAAAAACTTCTGTGAACAGAACATGAGGGAAATATGGGACACCCTTAAGCGCCCAAACATCAGGATCATGGGTATACCAGAGGGGGAAGAAACACAGACCCAAGGAATGGAAAGCCTATTCAACAAAATAATTGAAGAAAACTTTCACACTTTCTCAAAAGAAAACTCCATCCAATTACAAGAAGCAAGTAGAACTCCAAACAGACTGGACCAAAGAAGAAATTCTCCAAGACACATTATCTTTAAGACTCTAAATATCAAACACAAAGAGAAAATCCTAAAAGCAGCCAGGGAAAAACAACACATTACATATAAAGGGAACCCCATCAAAATTACCCCAGACTTCTCAGTGGAAACCCTAAAAGCCAGAAGGGCCTGGAATTCAACACTGCAAACTCTAAGAACCCATGGTCTCCAGCCCAAACTACTCTACCCAGAAAAAGTATCTCTCATAATAGATGGCAAAAGAAAAACCTTCCATGATAAAACTCATCTTTACAAGTATATGAACACAAAGCCAAACCTACAGAAAGTACTTCAGGGAATTCTCCACACAGAAGAAACAAATAACCAACTTCAAGAGCCCTCAAGAAATAGTCCACATTACCCCAAAAAAAAAACCACACAAAGACCACAACCCACCACAATACGGCAGGTATTAAATCAAACCTCAAAATTATATCTCTGAATATTAATGGCCTTAATTCACCCATCAAAAGACATAAGCTAACAGGGTGGATCAGAAAAATGGACCCCTCAATCTGCTGTCGTCAAGAAACCCACCTCACCACTAAAGACAGACACCTTCTCAGGGTGAAAGGGTGGAAAATGATTTTCCAAGCAAACACAAACAAGAAAAAAGCAGGTGTAGCTATACTTATATCTGACAAAATAGACTTCAAACCAAAGGTAACTAAAAAAAACAAAGAAGGCCACTTCTTACTTATCAAGAGAACAATCCAACAAGAGGATATCACAGTCATCAATATTTATGCACCAAACACAGGTGCACCACAATTCATAAAGCAAAATCTACTTGGCAACAAAACAGAAATAAACACCAATACCATCATAGTTGGGGACTTTAATACTCCATTATCAACAATGGATAGATCATCCAAACAGAAAATTAATAGGGAAGTAAGAGAGCTCAATAATACCATAGAACAACTAGACCTAACAGACATATACAGAACATTCCACCCAAAAAATACAGACTACACATTCTTCTCAGCAGCTCATGGAACCTTCTCTAAAATAGATCATGTGCTGGGCCATAAAGCCTGCCTCCATATTTTCAAGAAAATTGATGTAATTTCCTGTATGATATCAGACCACAATGCGGTAATGCTAGAAATCAACAACAAAAAAGTACACCAGGAATTGTTCTTCCTCCTGGAAATTGAACAACACATTTTTAAACAATAAATGGGTTGTGGATGAAATAAAGAATGAAATTGCAAAATTTCCAGAATTCAATGACAACGAGAACACATCATACCAAAACTTACGGGACACAATGAAGGCAGTCCTTAAGGGAACAATCATAGCACTAAATGCCTTCATAACAAAAACAGAGAGATCCCAAATCAATAACCTAACCATCCATCTAAAGGCATTGGAAAAGCTAGAAGAAGCCAACCCAAAAAGCTCCAGACGGAAAGAAATAATTAAGATCAGAGCAGAAATTAATGAATTGGAAACTAAGAGGACAATTAAGAAAATTGATGAAACAAAGAGCTGGTTCTTTGAAAAAATTAACAAGATTGATACACCCCTGGCCAATTTGATCAAGTGGAAAAAAGAAACACTTCAAATCAACAAAATTAGAAATGAAAAAGGAGAGATCACAACAGACATGAGTGAAATAGGAAGAGTCATTAGGACTTATTTCAAAAACCTCTACTCCATAAAACAGGAGAATATGGAAGAAATGGATGAATTCCTAGACACATATCACCTACCAAACCTAAGCCCAGAGCAGATTAATTTCCTAAACAGACCCATCACACCCTTTGAGATTGAAGAAGTAATAAAAAAACCTCCCCAAAAGAAGAGTCCAGGACCAGACGGTTTCTCAGCAGAATTCTACCAAACCTTCATGGAAGAACTGAAACCAATTCTTCTCAAACTGTGCCACACAATTGGAGAACAGGGTGAGATCCCCAACTCCTTTTATGAAGCTAGTATCACCCTAATTCCAAAACCAGGCAGGGATGCCACAAGAAAGGAAAATTATAGGCCCATTTCTCTGATGAACATAGACGCAAAGATCCTGAACAAAATTCTTGCAAACCGAATTCAACAGTACATCAAAAGCATTATCAACCTTGATCAAGTAGGCTTCATACCTGGAACGCAGGGATGGTTCAACATACGGAAATCTATCAATGCAATACACCACATAAACAAGCTAAAACACAAAAACCACATGATCATTTTGATAGATGCAGAGAAGGCCTTTGACAAAATACAACATCACTTCATATCAAAACAATAGAGAGAATAGGCATAGACAGCCCATATCTCAACATAATAAAGGCTATATATAAAGCACCTAAAGCCCAAGTAATTCTAAATGGGGAGAGACTGAAGGAATTCCCATTGAGGTCAGGCACAAGACAGGGGTGTCCACTCTCACCTCTGCTCTTCAACATAGTGCTAGAAGTATTAGCTCAAGCAATAAGACAGGAGAAAGAAATCAAAGGGATACAAATTGGAAAGGAAGAAGTTAAGTTAGCCCTATTTGCAGATGACATGATTCTATACATAAGTGACCCGAGAACTTCCATTTCAAAACTCTTAAAGGTGATTAGTGCCTTCAGCAAAGTAGCAGGATACAAAATCAATGCACAGAAATCAATAGCCTTTCTGTATGCAAAGGACAAAGAAACAGAAAAAGAAATAACTAACATCGTCCCATTTTCAATTGCAACAAAGAAAATAAAATACCTTGGAATAACATTGACTAAGAAAGTGAAAGACCTATACAATGAAAACATAAAAACTCTCAAAAAAGAAATTGAGGAGGTCCTACAAAAATGGAAAGACCTCCCATGCTCTTGGATTGGTAGAATTAATATTGTGAAAATGGCAATCTTACCAAAAGCACTCTATAGATTCAATGCAATGCCGATAAAAATCCCCACTTCCTTCTTTAATGAGATAGAAAAAACTATCTCAAAATTTATATGGAAAGGCAGAAGGCCTCGGATATCCAAGCTCATCCTCAGCAAAAGAAATACCTCTGGAGGCATCACCATACCTGAGCTAAAGCTATACTACAAAGCCATTGTAATAAAAACAACATGGTACTGGCATAAAAACAGGAATATAGACCAATGGAACAGAATTGAAAACCCAGATTTTGGGTCAAATAACTACAGCTACTTGATATTTGACAAAGGGCCTTCCAATGCAGAATGGAGAAAAGACAACATCTTCAACAAATGGTGCTGGACAAACTGGACAATCATCTGTAGGAAAATGAAACTCGACCTGCACATCTCTCCATGGACAAAAATTAAGTCCAAATGGATCAAAGACCTTAATATAAAACCAGAAACACTGCATCTACTGGAAGAAAAAATAGGAGGAAATTTCTGTGACATAGGAGTGGGAAAACATTTCCTGAACAAAACCGCAGCAGCTCAGGAAATTATACAATCACTCAACCATTGGAATCTCATGAAACTGAACAGCTTTTTCACTGACAAACATATTATAACCAAAGCCAGCAGATTACCCACAGAATGGGAGAATATTTTCACCAGCTATACATCTGACAGAGGCCTGATTTCTAGAATCTACAAAGAACTCCAAAACCTAAACAATAAACTGGCAAACAACCCACTCACAAAGTGGGGCAGAGAACTGCACAGGCAGTTCTCAGAGGAAGAAATACAAATAGCAAATGCACATTTAAGAAAATGTTCAACATCCCTAATCATCAGGGAAATGCAAATTAAAACAACAATGAGATTCCACCTTACCCCAGTAAGGATGGCTAACATTAAAAAAAAACAATGAAAACAAATGCTGGCGAGGTTGTGGAGAAATAGGAACAAGTTTTCACTGCTGGTGGGAATGATAATGGTTCAACCATTATGGAAAGCTATATGGAGACTCCTGAAAAGGATGACCATACACCTACCAATGGATCCAGTTATTCCCTTGTTTGGCATTTACCCTAAAGGCTCCAAACCTCAGACCAGAGACATTTGCTCAACCATGTTTATAGCTGCTCAATTCATAATAGCACAAAGCTGGAATCAACCCAGATGTCCATCACTAAATGAATGGATAACAAAGATGTGGTATATCTACACTATGGAATTTTATGTAGCAGTAAGGAAAGATGAAATAAGGAAATTTGAAAAAAATGGTCAAACATGGAACAGATCATCCTCAGTGAGCTCACCCAAGAACAAAAAGATAATCGTCGCATGGTCTCGTTTATCTGTCACTCCTAACCTGAACCTATGTGACATGCAGCCAAACCTAACAAACACTCTGAGGACCAGACAAGGGGGGTTGGGATGGGGGGAAGGTAAGGGTGGGAGGGAACTAGAGGGTGGGGGGAAGGATAAGGGGCGAGGATACAATTGGGACCCAAAAGGAAAAGATGCCATAAAAACCTTTATTCTGAACAATAGGCTGAAACATTGATCCTTCATCATGCCAGCAGCGGGAACACCCAAATCACAGGAATCTGGAGAGAACATCATGAAGGCTAACCCTAATTTTGCCCTGCTTCTCTCTCTCTCTCTCTCCCTCTCACTCTCTCTTCCTACCTCTCCTCTCTATACTCACTTCCTCTATAATATTATCTTTTTCTTCCCTCACCTTTCTAGGTGCAGACTTGAAACTCCCAGTGCTAGCATGGGGTTAAACTCCACAATGAGCTCTTGATCCGAGACACCTACAAGGTTACCCACCCTCCAAAAAAAAAAAAAAAAAAAGAATTCTGTCAGAGTTCTTGAGTGACCCACCAAAGGTTAATGGTAAGACCCTACTGTCGAAGATAGCATACGTGTGTGAGACCAAGCACAGAGAGACCGGGCCAGAATCTGGAAGAAGGTCAGTCCCCAGACAGTTAGCTAGTCTAGTACCACAGGGTGCTACATGAGCAACTGGGGGAAAATGTCCAACAATGGTCCAAACAACTTGCAGTCTAAGATACCCAGCAGGAAACAACTTGACGTAATGCTCATACAAGTGCAGTAGTGGCAAACAGCCATGGTGGGTAACCAACTGCTCTTGATTTGGCTAACAGATCCACTCAGTGGAATGCAACTCATTGCTGGAACTGGGAAATAAGTCAAAACCAGGTACAAAAAATAAGCTCAGTCTCCAAGAGCAAGATACCACCAAATGTGGGCTAGAAGAGAGCCAACGCATACAAAATTCCCTCCAAACATAGATGGTCATCCCTTCTACCTAGTACTAACTTTTCTCTCCATTGGAGAATTTGCTTATCTTTTTTCAGGTGGACAACAAATCTGAAGGGAGGGTCAGCTAATCACACCTCACCAGGGCCCCAGCTGAAATCATAGAACAATGCAGGGGAAGGGCAAGAGTTCAGCATTCATGGCAATCATGACACCAGAAAAAGGCTGAAGGAGATAAACACAGAGAACATCCAACTCCAGCTAAGCCAGATATCCAGAGACACAGAGGCTCCCAAAAACCTCATCACTGAAAAAGAACTAAAATGACCCCAAAGTGGCTCAGGGAAACTAGTGGAAGAGGGGGAGGAAAGATTGTTAGAGTCACAAGAGACTGGGGCCTACACCCCAGAACTCTGGACTAACCTCAGAATGCACAACCCACATTCCCCATTGATGAGGGTCCCTTTGAAAGTGGGAGGACAGGGAGGAGGACAATGGAACCAATACTATGAATGTAAAATCAGAATAATATAAATTTTAAAAATGGAAAAAAAAAGAAATAAGGATATTTCAAGACAGCCACAAATTAAGTCAATTTAGTTTAACCAAGCCAGCTTTACAGAAGATTTTGAAGGGAATGCTGTACAGGAAAGAAGACAGACCCATCTATGATTACACAAAACAAGATACATTTCATGAAAGAAACAGATGAAAACAAAGAAATGGGAAAGAGTCAGCTGTGCCTAACACAAAAACCAGCAAATTCTCAGTGGAAAGAAAGCAATCCAGCCAATCAGAATATTACATAACAAGATATTAGAAAACAGCAAACTTCTCTCTATAATAACACTAAATATAAATGGCTTCACTAAGAAAATGAAAGACAAGACCCAGGTTAGCAACATTTGAGACAAAGGAGGACTTGTTTTAACAGATTCCACCAATGAAATCCAAAACATCATTAGAGAATATTTATAACACATATTACAAGAGCTTGAAAATCTAGAAAAAATGGACAAATTTCTAAACACATATAACTTCCTTAAAGTTAAAAGTAGATGACATTAATAACTTCAATTGACCCATTATAAGCAATGAAATTGAAGCTGTAATTAAAACTCTGTCCACAAATTAAAGCCCAGGATCACACTGATTCACTGTGGAATTCTTTCAAGCTTCTAAAAATGATCTAATGCCAGCTCTTCTCTTTCAAACTTCTAAAAATGACCCAATAACAACTCTTTCTCTTTCAAACTTCTGAAGATGACGTAATACCAACTCTTCTCTTTCAAGCTTCTAAAGAAGACCAAATACCAACTCTTCTCAAGGTGTTACACAAATAGAGAGGGGAGGTACACTTCTAAATCCATTATATAAAGCTAGCATTATCCTGATCCCCATAGTGGATAAAGATTCAGAAAAAAAATACAGATGAATTTCCCTAATGAACATAGATGCAAAAATTCTCAATAAGCTTGCAAATTGAATTCAAGATCATGTCAAGAAGGTTATCCATCATAAGCAAATGGAATTCATGGCAGAGGTGGAAAATTTTTTATGAAAAGCAGTAATTGTAATATGCCACATAAATAAACTTAAGGATAGAAATCACACTGTCATCTCAATTGATGCAGAAAAAAAACTCCACAAAGTCCAATATGGCTTTATTATGAAAGTCTTTGAAAAAGTCAGAGTAGATGAAATAACCCTCAAAATGGTAAAGGTCATTTATGACAAACCTTTAGCCATCATTACCTTAAATGCAGAAAGACTGAGACTATTTCCTCTACAAACAGGATTGAGACATGGATTCCCACTGTCACCACTTCTATTCAATATCATGTTTGAATTTCTGGCTAGAGTGATAAGACAAGAAGACATAAAATGAATAAAAATAGGAGAGAAAGCAATCAAACTACTCCTATTTGCAGATGACATGATTCTATAGTTTTAAAACCCTATAGAATCTACAAAAACATCCTAGAGTTCATAAATACTTTCTGTAAAGTGGCAGGATCAAAAATCAATACTCAAAATCACTGCCTTTCATGTATTCCAATAATTAGCACCTCAAGGAAACAAATCAAGGAAATATCCCATTCATAACAGCTACCAAAATAATTATATACTTAGAATAAATAAATCTAATTAAAATGTGAAAGATCTTTATATTGGAAATTTTAAGACACTAATACAAGAAGGCAAATAGGACACTACATGATGTAAAGATCTCCCATGCTTCTGGATTTACACTGTGAAAATGGCTCTCTTGCCAAAAGTAATCTATATATTTAACACAATTCCCACCCAACTGTTCTTGATTTGACTAATAGATCCACTCAATGGAATGGAACTCATTGCTGGAACTGGGAAATAAGTTAAAACCATGTACAAAAAATGAGCTCAGTCTCCAAGATCAAGATACCACCAAATATGGGCTAGAAGAGGGCCTGTGCATATAAAATTCCTTCCAAAATATCTATGGCCATCCCATCTATGTAGTACTAACTTCTCTCTCTGTTGGAGAATTTGCTTATCTTTTTCAGATGGACGACGAACCTGAAGGGAGGATCAGCTAATCACACCTCACCAGGGCCTCAGCTGAAACCAAGAGTAATGCAGGGGAAGGGCAAGAATACAGCATTCTTAGGGATCAAGACACCAGAAAAAGGCTGAAGGAGATAAACACAGAGAACATCCAACTCCTACTAAGCCAGATATCCAGAGACACAGAGGCTCCCAAAACCTCATCACTGAAGTAGAACTTAAATGACCCCAGTGTGGCTCAGGGAAATTCATGGAAGAGGGGGGCAGAAAGAATATTAGAGCCACAAGTTGGGGCATTATGCACAGAGACATGGCCTATCCCCCATAACTCTTTTTTTTTATTGACAACAAAACATACTTACATACAAAAGGTGCATAGTTTTCCCTCCCCTCCCCCCATTCCCCTTTAGAACTCCACTCTCCATCATATCCCCTCCCTCTCTCCATTAGTCTCTTTTTTAATTTGATGTCATCATCTTTTACTTCTATTATGAGGGTCTTGTGGAGGTATTGCTAGGCACAGCAAGGTCATGGATATCAAGGCCAATTTCTGTCTGGGCAGTTGCATTGTAAGGAGTCGTACCCTTCCTTTGGCTCTTCCATTCTATTGGCCCCCTCTTCCGCAATGATCCCTGAGCCTTGGAGGGTGTGACAGAGATGTTTCAGTGCTGGGCACTTCTCCATCCCTTCTTCTCAGCACTATGTTGCCTTTTGGATCATCCCAGTGGTCATCGCCATCTGAAAAGAGAAGCTTCTCTAACCAGAAGTGAGAGTAGCATTAATATGTGAATATGAGCATTAAGTGTAGTATTTTCTGGGCAGCTTGGTGGGAATAGTATATACATTTAGATAAGAGCATGCTTTATACCCCTAAGGCTCATGACCTTACCTACCATAGACTTTGTTTAGGTTTTTCAGTACCAGGTATGTATTCCCTCCCGTAGAGAGGGCCTTCAGTCCAATTATAGAGCAGTTGGTTACCCCACGAGTAGACATGCCACTATTGCACCCGTTCAGTCTTTGGGCCTGTCTGGCCAAATTTGAATATTCAGTGTCCACTGTTTTCACTGCTGATGACTTCTGTCTCCCATACTCTGCATGCAGTGCAGCTTTTTCCAGCTTTCAGTTGGCTGGTCTACAGGGAGAAGGTTTTCTGCTCAGCACCAGCTTGCTTTCTCAGTGACCTTGCCTCTCAGGCAAGAGATGTCTTCAGCAATAGGGTCTTACTATCTGTTTCTCAAGGGAAACCAAGGGCTTTGGCAAAAGCCTTTAATGTTTTGGAGGCTACCGGGACCTCCTTGGCCAACAACTCACTGGAAGGTATCCCATCCCAGGTACTGAAAATTTTCTAGTAACAGTCTACAGCTTCTAGATGTACCATTATTCAAAAAAGTAGTTTTACATAAATATTATTCACAATCTTTTGAAATTAGATTGACCCTCCCCCTGCCCTTCTTTTATGCATTCTCTACCCATGGCCTTGGTTAGGCCATTCCCCTCCTTGTAATCAGTCCTTCCACTTACATATGTGCAATACCATACACTTCAGTCCTTCCCTTTCCTCCCTCCCTTATAGCCTTTTACCAGCTTACTTGTTTCTGGTACCAATTTTTGGTTCCAGTACACACACAAGTCTGTCCATTTGTAGCTAGGATCCACATATGAGAGAGAACATGTGACGTTTGGCTTTCTGAGCCTGGGTTACCTCACTTAGTATAATCCTTTCCAGATCCATCCATTTCCCTGCAAATTTCATAATTTCATTTTTCTTTACCGCTGAGTAGAACTCCATTGTGTAAATGCACCACATCTTTATTATCCATTCATTTGTGGTGGGACATCTAGGCTGCTTCCATTTCCTAGCTATTGTGAATAGAGCGGCAATAAACATGGTTTTGCAAGTATCTCTAAGGAAGTGAGAAGAGTCTTCTGGATATATGCCTAGGAGTGCTATAGCTGGATCATATGGTAAATCTATTTCTAGCTGTCTCAAAAACCTCCACACTGATTTCCACAATGGTTGGACCAGGTTACATTCCCACCAACAGTGTAGAAGTGTTCCTCTTTTCCCGCATCCACGCCAACACTTATTGTCATTTGTTTTGTTGATGGTAGCCATTCTGACAGGAGTGAAATGGAATCTCAAAGTGGTTTTAATTTGCATTTCCCTGATGGTTAAGGATGTGGAACACTTTTTCAGTTGTTTATATGCCATCTGTATTTCATCTTCTGTGAATTCTCTATTTAGTTCCATAGCCCATTTTTTAACTGGGTTGTTTGAATTCTTATTATTCTGTTTTTTGAGTTCTTTGTATATTCTGGATATTAATCCTCTGTCAGATGTATAGCTGGCAAAGATTTTCTCACATTCTGTAGGTTGTCTTTTTGCTCTATTCACAGTGTCCTTTGCTGTACAAAAGCTTTGTAATTTCATAAGGTCCCATTGGTTGATTAGTGGTTTTATTCGCTGAGCAATTGCGGTTATATTCAGAAAGTCCTTACCTATGCCAATATGTTGAAGGGTTTCCCCTACTTTTTCCTCTAGCAGGTTCAGAGTTTCAGGTCTGATATCAAGGTCCCTCATCCATTTGGACTTGACTCTTGTGCATGGAGAGAAACAAGGATCTATGTTTATCCTTTTACATACCGATGTCCAGTTTTCCCAACACCACTTGTTAAAGAGGCTATCTTTTCTCCAATTAATAGTTTTGGCATTTTTGTCAAAAATCAGGTGGCTGTAGCTGCTTGGATTAATATTTGGTTCTTCTATTCTGTTCCATTGATCTACCTGTCTGTCCTTGTGCCAGTACCATACTGTTTTTGATACTATGGCTTTGTAATATAAATTAAAATCTGGTATGGTTATACCACCTGCCTGATTTTTGTTTCGCAAAATTGTTTTGGCTATTCGAGGTTTTTGTGTTTCCAGATGAATTTTAGGATTGTTTTTTCTATTTCCGTGAAGAAAGCTATTGGGATTTTAATAGGGATTGCATTAAATGTATAGATTGCTTTTGGTAAGATTGACATTTTCACAATATTGATTCTTCCAATCCAGGAGCATGGGATGTCTTTCCATTTCCTTGTGTCTTCTGTAATTTGTCGCTCAAGTTTTTTAAAGTTCTCATTGTAGAGATCCTTCACTTCCTTGGTTAAGTTTATTCCAAGGTATTTTATTATTTTTTTGAGGCAATTGTGAATGGGAGAGATTCCCTGATTTCATCCTCTGCACGTTTGTTGTTAGTATATAGAAAAGCTACTGATTTCTGTGTGTTTATTTTGTATCCTGCTACAATGCTAAAAGTGTTTATTAGCTCTAACAGTTTGCAGGTAGAGACTTTAGGGTCTGTTAGGTATAGAATCATATTGTCTGCAAATAATGATAATTTGATCTCTTCCCTTCCAATTTGTATCTCCTTTATGAGTGTCTCTTGCCTTCTTGCTGTGGCTAAGACTTCCAGTACTATATTAAATAGTAGTGGGGAAAGTGGACACCCTTGTCTTGTTCCTGAATTTAGAGGAAAAGCTTCAAGTTTTTCCCCATTTAGTATTATGTTGGCTGTAGGTTTGTCATAAATAGCTTTTATTATGTTGAGATATGCTCCTTCTATTCCCAGTTTCTGTAATACTTTAACCATGAAGGGGTGTTGGATTTTGTCAAATGCCTTTTCTGCATCTATTGAGATGACCATGTGATTTTTGTCCTTCAGACCATTTATATGGTGTTTTACATTTATGGATTTGCGTATGTTGAACCATCCCTGCATCTCTGGGATAAAGCCTACTTGGTCAGGGTGAATAATCTTTCTGATAAATTCTTGTATTCTGTTTGCCAGTATTTTGTTGAGAATTTTTGCATCCATGTTCATGAGGGAGATTGGTCTATAATTTTCTTTTTTTGATCTGTCTTTGTCTGGTTTGGGTATCAGGGTGATGCTGGCTTCATAGAAGGATTTTGGTAGAGTTCCTTCCTTTTCTATTTTATGGAAAAGTTTGAGAAGCATTGGTGTTAGATCCTCCAGGAATGTCTGGTAAAATTCAGCAGTGAATCCATCTGGGCCTGGGCTTTTTTTAGTCGGGAGACTTTTTATAACTGCTTGAATCTCTGTGGTTGTTATAGTTCTATTTAAATGGTTTATCTCTTCTTGATTTAATTTTGGTAGGTCATATGAATCAAGGAATTCATCCATTTCTTTCAGGTTTTCAAACTTAGAGGCATATATATTCTTAAAGTATGTCCGTATGATTTTCTGAATTTCTTTGGTATCTGCTGTGATGTTGCCTTTTTCATCTCTAATTTTATCAATTTTTGTCTCTTCTCTCTTTCTTTTGGTCAGATTTGCTAAGGGTTTGTCAATCTTGTTTATCCTTTCAAAGAACCAACTCTTTGTTTCATTGATTTTTTTGATTGTTTTTTTGGTTTCCATTTCATTAATTTCTGCCCTAACCTTTATTATTTCTTCCCTTCTACTAATTTTTGGTTTGCCTTGTTCTTCTTTTTCCAAGGCCTTAAGGTGAAGCATTAAATTGTTTAGTTGCGAACTCTCCAATTTCTTAATATATGCACTTAGGGCTATAAATTTCCCTCATAGGACTGCCTTCATTGTGTCCCAAAGGTTTTGGTATGTTGTATTCTCATCATCATTTGATTCTACGAATTTCTTGATTTCCTTTTTAATTTCTTCAATGACCCATACATCATTCAATAAAGTGCTGTTTAGTCTCCATGAGTTTCTGTATGCTCTGTAGTTTTTCTTGTTGCTGATTTGCAGTTTAATCCCATTGTGGTTAGAAAGTGTACAAAGGATTATTTCAATTTTCCTGTATTTGTTAAGATTTGATTTGTGTCCTAGTATATGGTTTATTTTAGAAAATGTCCCATGTGCTGCTGAGAAAAATGTATATTCTGCAGCATTTGGATGGAATGTTCTGTATATATCTGTTAGGTCCATTTGTTCCATGATATCATTTAATGCAGATGTCTCTCTGTTTATTTTTTGCTGGGTAGACCTGTCAAGTGATGATAGTGGGGTATTGAAGTCACCCACTACTATTTTGTTAGGAGATATCTCTGACCTTAATTCTAATAGTGTTTGTTTGATGAAATTGGGAGCCCCCATGTTAGGGGCATATATGTTTAGGCTTGTAATGTCCTCCTGTTGGAGTGTTCATTTAATCAGTATAAAGTGACCTTCTTTCTCTTTCCTCACAAATGTTGGATTGAAGTCTATCTTGTCAGAAATTAAGATAGCAACCCCTGCTTGTTTTCTAGGCCCATTTGCTTGAAATACCTTTTTTCCAACCTTTCACCCTAAGAAGGTTTCTATTTTTTATTGAGAGATGAGTTTCCTGGAGGCAACAGATGGTAGGATCATGCTTTTTAATCCAGTCTGCAAGTCTGTGTCTTTTGATAGGGGCATTGAGACCATTGATATTAAGAGTTATTATTGACATATATGTGTTTATTCTCACCATTCTTCTTATTTTTTAGTTTTTCTTGTTTTCTCTTTACTCACTTGTTTTAACTGTTATTTGAGTATGGTTTATTTTTTCCTATTTCCTGTTGTGTGTGCTTTGCTTTCTCCTCAGCATGAATGATTCCTGCAAGTATTTTCTGTAGAGCTGGTTTAGTTGCCAAAAATTCCTTTAGCCTGTCTTTGTTGTGGAATGTCCTTATTTCTCCATCTATTTGGATAGATAGTTTTGCAGGATAAAGTAATCTCGGTTGACAGTTTTTATCTTTCAGAAGTTGGAATACATCACTCCAGGCCCTTCTGGCCTTTAAAGTTTGTGTTGAGTAATCTGCTGTGAGTCTGATGGGCTTCCCTTTGTAGGTCACTTGCTTTTTCTCTCTAGCTGCTTTCAATATATTTTCTTTAGTTTGTATGTTTGGTAGTTTAATTATAATATGGCGGGAGAGGTTCTTTCCAGGTTTTGTCTGTTTGGTGTTCTAAAGGCTTCCTGTATCTGCATTGGCATCTCTTTCCCAATTTGGGGAAGTTTTCCTCTATGATTTTGTTGAAAACACCTACTATGCCTTTGGAGTGAAATTCTTCTCCTTCTACTATCCCTTGAATTCTTATGTTTGATCTTTTCATAGTGTCCCGAATATCCTGAAATTCCCATTCATACCTTCCTATTATTTTGTCTTTCACTCTGTTGGACTGTATTAGATCAGCTACCTGGTCTTCTAGTTTAGATATTCTGTTCTCTCCTTCATCCATTCTACTAGAGAGATTTTCTACAGAGGTTTTAATTTCACTGACTGTGTTCTTTATTGCTAGCATTTCTGAGTGGGTTTTCTTTATTCTTTCTATTTCCGTATTTATGTCTAGTATTGACCTCCTTATTTCATTAAATTGGTTTTCTGTGTGTTCTTTGAATCCTTTGATTTCTTCTTTGAGGTCTTTGAACCCTTTCATTTCCTCTTTGATTTCTTTGAACATAATTATAATCATTTTTTTGAAATCTTTCTCGGGGATGTCCTCTAAGTCAGCCTCACTGAAGGTCATTTCTGATATATTAATACTTTTTGGTGGATTTATATTGTCTGGATGTTTTGTGTTTCTTGTATTGTAATGTAGAGATCTTTGCATCTTGAATTAATTTAATGCTTGGGTTTTCTAAATATCTGCAGTAATGTTAGATGTATCAATCAATCTGATATTATATATCTTCAGTGTTGGAGTTTAAGGTGTTAAGTGTGGTTCTTAAGGCTCTCAAAGTAATCACAGAAGTGACCCTTGCCTGCTATGAGAGTATCAAGTGGGGTGAATGGAACAGAATACAGTCAAGATCCAAAAATTTTACTCAACAATGTACCCCTTCAATGAAATACAGCACAGAGTATTTGTACAAAAGCAGGTATTATGACAAAGTCACAGTTCCTAAGGATATGTGTTAGCCCATGCCCTTAATCCTGTCAACTGGGAGGCTAAGATTTCTGATCTGTAGAGAGTTCCAAGGTCAGCTTGTGATTAAGAGAGACCCTTCCCCAATGAATGACAGAGGAGGAAACAAATCAGGAAGCAACAAATGAGCAGCCTAGAATATAGCTTATTTAGGAATGTCAGATCTGACCATCCATCAGGATTATATACCAGGCTTATTTGGTGGGTACTAACCTGGTGAAAACCAAGTTACCTTTTGGAACAGGTTTGATCACAGCTATGCTGCATGGCTGCTTGGTTCCTTTGCTGTGTTGTGGATTCAGGAAGTCAGGCTGCGTCTGTTGGTCTCTGCTTTCGCTGCGCCCGATGCTGCTGGTGAGCTCTTTCCCAAGTCTCTGTTGCTTGCCGTGCTTGAGCTCGTGGTGGGGGAGAGGAGGCTGTGAATGGCGGCTGAAGTCCGTCTGCTCCTCCACGCGATCCTCTTCCTCACAAGCCTCTCTGTTGGTCTCTACCATCCTCCTTCCACATTTCTTGAGTTTGTGAGGAGGCGGTGTGAGTGGAAAGAATCCCCTCACCTTCCCCATAACTCTTGACTACCCCCACAATGCATGACCCACATTCCCCATTGATGTGGGTCCCTTTGGAAGAGGGAGGACAGGGAGGAGGATAATGGAGTCAACATTATGAATGTAAAATCAGAATAATATAAATCAAAAATAAATTATAAAAAATGTTAAAAATGCAATTTGAAGAGACTAATAAATGTGTTCACAGTAATAAAAAAATTTCAAAAACATTCCTCACTGATCTGGAAAAAATAATCCAGGAATATATATGACACCATAAAAGACCATGAATAGTCTGAGCAATCCTTAGGAGAAAGAACACATCTGGAGGTATTGCTACACCTGATCTCAAATTCACTATGGGGCAATAGTGATAATGGCTGCATGATACTGTCACTAAAATTGATATCTAGACCAGCGAAACAAAGTAGAGGACCCAGAAATAAATCCATACTGCTTTGGCCACCTAATCTTTGACAAGTGAGCCAAAAACATCCAATAGAAAGAATAAAGTTTATTCAATGAATGGAGATGGCACTAGATATCAATCTATAGAAGAATTAAATTAAATCTGTATCTTTTATCCTGCACAAATATCAATTAAAAATCTATTAAATACCTTAATATAAACCTGAAAAACAGCTAGAGGAAAAATTAGGGAACACTTTCCAGGATTGGGCATAAGAACTTCCTGAATAGAATGCCAATAGTACAGGAAATAGCCCCAAGAAAAAGCAAATGGGGCATTATAAAGTTAAAATGTTCCTGCACAGAAAAAGAAACCATCAGCAAAGCAAACAGATAACCTACATAATGTGAGGACATATTTGCCATCCATGTCAAATAGGAGGCTAATAACCAGAATCTAGAAAGAACTGAAAAAATTAGACACCAAAATATCTGGCAATTACAAAATAGACTAGTTAAATGAACAGACAGTTCACAAAAGAAGATCAAAAATAATCAGTAAGTACTTTAAAAAGTGCTCAAAATCCCTAGTCATCAAGAAAATGCAATGAAAACAACTTTGAGATATCACCTTAACCAAGTCAGAATGGCTGTCATCAAGAAAACAGACAACAAATGCTGGCAAGGAGCAAGAAAAGAACTTTTAAAGGGTCCAAGAATTGCACGGTAATGGAGGCAGAGGACCAGACAAATGTGCACAGCAAAAATTTATTGATAGGCCCCATGAGAGAATAAGCCGATCGATTGGGGACACAACCCTACCCCAGAGCTAAGACTGTGACACCCAAGAGCTGGGGAGCAGGGTTTATAAAAGGAAAAACCACAGGCTGGTGTAAGCAGTTGGGGGATACGATAAGCAGAACTTGGAGTTTTGCAAGTTTCAGCAACTTTTCTGTTTTGCCAGGGTGGGTGCTTACTTAAGGGGCTTTACAAGCACATGTGGTTAGGTCAATGGAGCTTTGCAAGTATTTTTGTAACAATTTCAGGAACTTCCAGGCAGGGGTAGAGGCAAGTCACTGAGGGGTCAGGGTTGGGAAATGGCGGGCAACAAGAAAGAAAACAACAAAATGGAGTCAGCCAAGCTAAGTGGCCTAAGAATTATTCTTAGCAAAAGCAAGAAGCATGATTACAAAAGCAGAATCTTTGCAGTTAGCATCAGGCACAAAGTGGGACCTTACACTTTCATCCATAGCCATTATGGAAATAAGTACTGAAGTATCTTAAAAAGTTAGAAATAGACCTCCCATATATGACCCAGTTACTCTACTCCTGGGCGTGTATTGTAAGGACTCACTCTACTACAAAGATACTTGTACATCATTGTTTATTGTGGCTCTATTTACAATAGTTAAGAATTGGAATCAGTCTTGCTGATTCTACATAAGAGTGGATAATGAAGATGTGGTACATATACATATATGGATTTTATTCAGCAATACAGAAAAATTATGAAATTTTCAGAAAAAGGGATGAACCTGGAAAATATCATATTAAATGAAGTGATTCAAACTCAGAAAATACACAAACTGCTTGTTCTTAGACTGTGATATTAACAAGCATGTGTATATATAGGAGGGAATGTGGACAAAATCTATAAAAACTGAACTGTAGCCAAAAGTAAACATAAAGAATGGGAGAGGGGGAGACACCCGGGAGAGTGCAATTTTTAAAATTTTTTTAAATTATTATTTTATTTATTTTTGGAGAGAGACACAGAGAGAAACAGATAGAGAGGAGAGAGGAAGACAGATAGAGCTGGGCGCGCCAGCAGTCTCTCAGCTGCTGTGAATGAAATCCAGATGTGTGCGCCCCTTGTGGGCAAGTGCGGCATTGCGCCCTTGCATCACTGCATCTGGCTAAATGTGGGACCTGGAGATTGGAACCGCTGGAGATTGGAACCAGCGTTCTTAGGCTTAGCAGGCAGGCGCCTTAACCGCTAAGCCATCTCTCCAGCCTGAGAGTGCAATTTGAGCAAAGAGGTGGAGGATAGAAGGGGAAGACAAGAATTAACAAAAACAAATTGTATTTGAAAACACTAGAATAAATGATACTTGTATGCCAACCACAATGAGAAAAATACAGAAAGACAAAAAAAAAATCAAATAGGAAAGTTAAAATGATTACATTTTAGAATGTAATAAAGGTGATTATCTTAAAAACAAAAGAATAATAATTAAAAAAAAAACAGAACAGGCAAAAAAAAGAAAGTCCCAGTTTCATGAAATTTACTATCACAAAATCAAACTCTAGCTTTCTATGAAAAAAGTCATCATACTTGTGAAAGTAAAGCAGTGACTCCTGGGACAGTGGAAACCAAAAATGTTTGAGGGAGCAAAGGACAAGAGGCAGGGTATGCTGGGTGTAAACTTCCTTGCAACTCTGAAGTTTCTGCTGGCATCTGGAGCCTCTGCTCTAAGACTTACTAATGGGAAAACACTGCCCTGCTGCCTTTACAAGCTATATGGAGCACTGTCTGCTGAATCAATGCTAGGCTCAGCTTTCTTGCTCTTACTGCTGGTATCTTTTAATAAGGGGAAACACTCATGTTGGCTCAGAAGAAACCCACATCTACTACTAACCAGTTGGGTGACACCAGTTATTTTCAGGGCTGTGATCCAAGTAGCCTTGACAAGCTGCCTGGATGTAGTATAGTTCATGGTACTTAAAGTTGGTGTAAAGACCCTTATGACTCCTCCTGGGGCTGGGAGCATTGTTGATTGGATTTTAAAATCTTTTATATGAGCCTCTTTGGAAGGCAGTATGAGGTACCTTTACACATTATCCTGGTCATGGTGCAGCTCATTTCCAGTGAGCATATAGATCATCTTAGATGGAGTAAGGAAATTTATCACCATTGTCTTCATTCCTAAATAGATTTGACCTTCTACTTTGAGCTTTTTTTCCCCCTGTTTTTCTTTTCGAGGTAGGGTCACCCTATAGCCCAGCCTGACCTGGAATTCACTATGCAGTCTGGTGGTCTTGAACTCACAGCAATCCTCCAACCTCTGCATCCCTAGTGCTGTGATTAAAGGAGTGCATCACCATGCCCAGAATACTTTGAGCTTTTGACATAGTTAATAAGAGCTACTCTGTCATTTGATCATATGCAACCTGTTGAAAACTTGGAGGTAAACAGTGGAGGTCTGAGTTTTTATCTCTTGTGCTTTTGGGTATTTGCTCACTATTCCCATTCTTCACCACTTCCTCATTTGTTCTTAGTGCTAACTAATTTCAGAATGCTTTATGCTTATTTCTGGTGTCATTTAATCATGCTGGAATGCCCTTGTCTAACCTGTTCTTGTGAGGAACTCTTCTGTAAGATGTTGATCAGAGATGTCAGTCCTTTTCTATCCTCCAGGCTTCCATCAGAGGGCTGAATATTTGTCTGTAGGTCAGTGATCAGGGAAATTGGAGCTAGGACACTGTATATGAGAGGGAGTTGTTTATGTCCACCTGGATTTAAAATATTCCATTTCATTTCAAGGCCACATAAGATCAGCATATCTAATTACATTGTCTGGTTTTTAAAGGGGAAAAATCTGGTTATGACCAATATGGATGCCTTGCAAAAAGTCATTCAAATTTTAGATGATTGTACAATTCTCCCTGAGCCACAGCCGTGAAATCTGAGAGAAGCAGTATGTTGGGTCTTTAACACTTCAGAGAATCATTTTCCAAATGGTTTTCTAAGAGTCAATTAATAGATATTTGGGGGCTGTAGCTTAATTGAGAATGTTCACTTAATTGAAATTTAGCAGATTTAAAATAATTTAAAAATATTTTTATTATTTATTATTTTTGAGAGGAGAGAGAGAGAGACGGCATGCCATGGACTTCAGAAGCTGTGAACAAACTCCAAACATATGCACCCCCTCTTGCACATGAGCAACATTGTGCACTTGCATCACTGGATCTGCTCTGTGGGACATGGAGATTCGAATATGAGTTCTTAGGATTTGCAGGCAAGTGCCTTAAATGCTAAGCCATCTGGCCAGCCCTAGCAGGTGTTTTTTTTTTTTTTTAATTTTTTTCCTATTGTTTTTCTTCTTCTCCTTCTACTTCTCCTCCTCCTCCTTTTTCCTTGCTACATATTTTGTATGGATACATTATGTGTTGGTATCATGTGGCTTATTCACAATATCCTGGATTTTGATTACCGTTCCCCACACATTCATTTTACTCAATCTCCTCCCCTGACCTAGCTTAGGTCATTCAACCTTCAGAAATCTGTCCAACTACTTACACATATAGAGTACCATCCCCTTAAGTCCACCCCTCTCCTACCTCCCTTATAGCCCTCTTCTAGCTTACTGGCCTCTGCCTCCAATTTTTTACTTCAACTCACACACAAGTGTGAATATTTGTAACTACGATCCACATATGAGAGAAAACATGCAACGCTTGGCTTTCTGGGCCTTGGTTACCTCACTTAGTATAATCATTTCCAGATCCATGCATTTCCCTTCAAATTTCATAATTTCATTTTTCTTTACTGCTGAATAGAACTCCATCATGAAAATGTACCAATCTTCATTATCTATTGATTAACTGAGGGGCATCTAAGCTGGCCTTCCTAGCTATTGTGAATAGAGCAGCAATAAATATGGTTGTGAAAGTATCTCTAAGATTGTGAGAAGAACCCTTAAGATATATGCCTAGGAGGGCTATAGCTGGATCATATGGTAAATCTATTTTTAGCTGTCTCAGGAACCTCCACACTGATTTCCACAATGGCTACTCTATAATTTGATCTCTTCCTTTCCAATTTGTATCACTTTTATGAGTGTCTCTTGTCTCATTGCTATAGCTAAGACTTCTACACAATATTAAACAAGAGTGGGGAAAATGGACACCCTTGTCTTGTTCCTGATTTTAGTGAAAAAGCTTCAAAATTTTCCTCATTTAGTATTATATTGACTGTAGGTTTGTCATAAATAGCCTTTATTATGTTGAGATATGCTGCTTATATTTACAGTTTCTGTAGGACTTTTACCATGAAGGTGTGTTGGATTTTGTCAAATGCGTTTCTGCACCTATTGAGATGATCATGTGATTTTTGTCCTTCAGCTCATTTATGTAGTATATTACATTTACTGATTTGTATATGTTGAACCATCCATGCATCTCTGGCATGAAGCCTACTTGATAGGGGTAAATGATATCTTTGATATATTCTGGTGTTCTGTTTGTCAATATTTGGTTGAGAATATTTGCATCTATGTTCATGAGGTAGATTGGTCTATAAATTTCTTTTTTTGTTCTGTCTTTGTCTGGTTTCAGTATCTGGGGCATGCTGGCTAAATAGAAGGAGTTCAGTAGAATTCCTTCCTTTTCTGTTTTATGGCAAAGTTTGAGAAGCATTGGTGTTAGTTCTTCCATGAAGGTCTGGTAAAATTCACCAATGAATCCATCTTGGCCTGGACTTTTTATGAATTTCTTTGGTATCTGTTGTGATGTTGCCTTTTTTATCTCTAATTTTATTAATTTTTGTCTCTTCTCTCTTTCTTTTGGTCAGATTTGCTAAGGGTTTATTAATCTTCTTTATCCTTTCAAAGAACCAACTCTTTGTTTCATTGATTCTTTTGATTGATTTTTGGTTTCTATTTCATTAATTTCTGCCCCAATCTTTATTATTTCTTCCCATATACTGAGTTTTTGGTTTGCCTTGTTCTTCTCTTTCCAAGGCCTTAAGGTGAAGCATTAAATTGTTTACTTGTTAACTCTCTAATTTCCTAATATAGGCACTTAGAGCTATAAATTTCCCTCTTAGGACTGCCTTCATTGTGTCCCAAAGGTTTTGGTATGTTGATTCTATGAATTTATTGATTTCCTTTTTAATTTCCTCAATGACCCATACATCGTTCAATAGTATACTGTTTAGTCTCCATGAATTTCTGTATGCTTTGTAGTTTTTCTTGTTGCTGATTTGGAGTTTAATCCCATTGTGGTCAGATAGCATACAAGGGATTATTTCAATTTTTCTGTATTTGTTAAGATTTGATTTGTGTCCTATATGGTCTATTTTAGAGAATGTTCCATGTGCTGCTGAGAAAAATGTATATTTTGCAGCATTTGGATGGAATGTTCTGTAGATATCTGTTAGGTCCATTTGTTCCATGAAATTGTTTAATCCTGATGTCTCTCTGTTTTTTTTTTTTTTTTTTTTCTGGGATGACCTGCCAATTGATGAGAGTGGGGTACTGAAGTCAACCACTATAATTGTGTTTGGTGTTATCCATGACCTTAAGTCTAATAGTGTTTGTTTGATGAAATTGGGAGCCCCCATGTTAGGAGCTTATATGTTTAGGATTGTAATGTCCTCCTGTTGGAGTGTTCCTTTAATCAGTATAAAGTGACCATTTTTATCTTTCCTCAGTAATGTTGGTTTGAAGTCTATCCTTTCAGATATTAGGATAGCAACCCCTGCTTGTTCCCTAGGCCCATTTGCTTGAAATACCATTTTCCATCCTTTCACCCTAAGACATTGTCTAGCTTTTTAAAAAAATATTTTATTTTTATTTATTTATTTATTTGAGAGAGAAAGATACAGAAATAGGAGAGAGAGAGAGAGAGAGAGAGAGAGAGAGAGAGAGAGAGAGAATGGGCATGCCAGGGCCTCTAGCCACTGCAAACGAACTCCAAGTGCATGTGCCCCCTTATGCATCTGGCTTATGTGGGTCCTGGAGAATTGAGCCTCAAACCAGGATCCTTAGGCTTCACAGGCAAGCATTTAACCACTAAGCCATCTCTCCAACCCAACATTGTCTAGCTTTTAATTAGACATGAGTGTCCTCAAGGCAACAAATGGCAGGATCCTGCATTTTAATCCAGTCTGCAAGCCTGTGACTTTTGGTTGGGGCATTGAGACCATTAATATTAAAAGTTATTATTGAAAGGTATGTGTTTATTCTTGCCATTCTTTTTGTTTTGTAATACTTCCTGTTTTTCTTTAACAAACTTGTTTTAATTGTTATTTCAGTATGGTTTGTTTTTTCTGTTTCCTTGTGTGTATTTTCCTTTCTCTTCAGTGTGAAGCATTCCTTCAAGTATTTTTTGTAGTGCTGACTTAGTTGTCATAAATTCCTTTAGTCTGTTTTTGTTATGGAATGTCCTCATGTTTCCATCAATTTGGGTAGATAGCTTTGCACAATAAAGTGATTTTGGTTGACAGTTATTATCTTTCAGAACTCGGAATAAATCATTCCAAGACCTTTTGGCTTTTAAAGTTTGTGTTGAGTAATCTGCTGTCATTTTGATGGGCTTGCCTTTGTAGGTGACTTGGTTTTTCTCTCTAATTACTTTCACTATATTTTCTATGGCTTGTGTGTTTAGTAGTTTATTTATAATATGGTGAGGAGAGGGTCTTTCCTGGTTTTGTCTGTTTGGTGTTCTAAAAGTTTCCTGTATCTATATTGGTATTTCTTTCCCAATTTTCCTTCTGTGATTTTGTTGAAAATGCCTTCTATGCCTTTGGAGTGAAATTCTTCTCCTTCTAATATACCCTGAATTCTTTTTTTTTTTTTTTTTAAGGTAGGGTCTCACTCTAGTCCAGGCTGACTTGGAATTCACTCTGTATTCTCAGGGTGGCCTCTAACTTATGGCGATCCTCCTACTTCTGCCTTGTAAGTGCTGGGATTAATGGCAGGCACCACCAAGCCTGGCTACCCAGAATTCTTATATTTGATCTGTTCTTTGTGTCCCAAATATCTTGAAATTCCCCCTTCATATCTTCCTATTAGCTTGTCATTCTCTCTGTGTTGGATTGTATTAGATTTGCCACCTGGTCTTCTAGTTTAGATCTTCTGTTCTCTCCTTCATCTATTCTACTGGTGACACTTTCCACAGAGCTTTTTTTTTTTTTTTTTTTTTTTTTAAATCTGACTGTGTTTTTCAGTGCAAGTATTTCTGCCTGGTTTTTCTTCGATATTTGTATTTCCTTAGTCATGTCTTATAATGACCTCCTTATTTCATTAAGCTTTTTTCCTGTTTCTCTTTCAGGAGTTTGTTTTCTTCTTTAATTCAATTCATTTGTTTACTTCTTTGATTCCTTTGATTTATTCTTTAATTTCTTTGAGTATAGATAAAATCATTTTTTCAAAACCTTTGTCAGGCATTTCATCTAAAACAGTCTCATTGTGGGTCTTTTCTGATGGACTTATAAGTTTGTTGGGATTGTATTGTCTTTATTCTTCATGTTTCTTGTATTATAACGTAGTGACTTTTGCATCCTGAGTTGCTTTGATGCTGGGGTTTTCCACTTATTTGCAGATCCAACTCTATATACCTTTAGGATATGAGTTTAATGTGCCAAATGTAGCTCTTGTACTCCAATCCAGCCACAGAAGTAATCCTAGATGTTGTATTTGCCTGCTATTCAAGTATTCTATTGGGCTGGTTAGAACAATTCACTCATAAATTCTAAACTTCAACTGAGAATGTACACATTCAATAAAAACGAGCACAGATTATGCAAGTGTGGGGATTAAAAACCTACAATCTTATAAAGCCAAAAACCCTAAGGGTATGTGCTATTCTATATCCTTAATCCGGTCATCTGGGAGGTTGAGATTTCTATTCTGAAATGAGTTCCAGATCAACCTGGATATGAATCAGACCCTGCCCTCAATAATGACAGAAGCAAAAGACAAAGGACCTATAAATCTCAAAGCATCAAAGGCAACAAATACAGCTTAATTGAGAATGGTAAGGCCAACCAATAACATGTAACCCATAACTTGCCCTGACATGGCCTCATTACATTTTGGGGTGGCTTCCAATCTCACCAATGGTGAGTGCCCAACTTGATCCCTTAGTGTTGTACTGTGGACATGGTGTTCTGAACACTTGTACTGAATGCCCTGCTACCTGGGGCTGAATGAGTTTTCTGGGGGTTCTGGAGTTTGGGGGATGGAGAGGGCAGGAAACCGGAAGTTGTATTTGAACTGCTCAGCTTCTCTCACTTGTATCCCTTTCAAGCAGCTCCTTACCTGACCTCTGCAGTCTTCCCTTCAGGTTTCTTGACTTTGCAAGGAGGCTGATGAGGTTGGAAAATCTCCTTGTTTGATCTCTGTTCCTACAGCTCAGCACTGGGCCCAGCAGGCATGTGTATCTGCCAGATTGGGACTGCATGTACCTCAGCAGGATTCTGGCTGCTTTCCTCAGTTTTTGTATATCTTGGTCTCTCCTGTTTCTTCTCTGTGGCTACTAAAAACCTGTACACCTTCACTTTTCCGAAGAAGAGTGTATTTTGTTGTGGTTTTGCTTAAATCCCTCCCTAGGCTGGTTTGGTGTGACTCCTATGCTGTCACTTTATCTGGAAGTCTCCTCCCGAGGTGTTTCTTTTGCTGAGGATATGTTTGGATATCTGAGGCCTGCTGCCATTCCATATGAATTTTGAGATCAGTTTTTCTATTTCTGTGAAGAATGATGCTGGAATTTATATTGGTATTGCATTAAATTTCTTTATTGCTTTTGGTAGAATTGCCATTTTCACAATATTAATTCTACTATCTAGGAGCATGGAAAGTTTTTCCATCTTCTCAAGTCCTTCAATTTCTTTCATTACATAGGTCTTTCATTTCTTCCAGATTATACAATTTTTTGGAGTAGAAGTATTGGGAGTATGTCCTGATGATTCTTTTACTTTCATTGATGTCTGTTTTGACCTCGCTGTTTTCATTTCTGATTTTGTTCATTTAAGATCTTTTTTTATTGTTTGATCAAATTGGCCAGTGGTTATCAATCATGCTTATTTTTTTCTAAGAAAGAGCTATTCATTTAAATTTTTAAATTGTTTTCTTAGTTTCCAATTCATTAATTTCTGCTGTGATCTTGATTATTTCTTCCTGTCTGGAGCTCTTTGGGTTGAACTCTTCTTGTTTTCCAATGCACTTATGTGGACAGTTGGGTTATTAATTTGGGATCTCTCTGTCTTTGTTATGATGGCATTTAGCACTACAAATTTCTCCCATAGGACTGCCTTCATTGTGTCCCATAAGTTCTGGTAACTTGTGTTTTTATTATCATTCAGTCTAGGAATTTTGTAATTTCTTTTTTTGATTTCTCTGACAGCCCATTCATCATTGAAAAATGTGTTGTTCAGTCTCCTGGAGCTGGTGGAGTTCCTGATGTGTCTCTTGTTGATCATTTATAGCTTGAAAGCATTGTGATCTGATATGATGTGGGAAGTTACTTCAGATTTCAGGAATTTATGGAGGCATGTTTTATGGCCTAATATGTCTATTTTGGAGAAGGTTCCATGGGCTGCTGAAAAGAATGCATATTCTGTAGAATTGGGGTTGAAAGTTCTGTAGATATCCATTAGGTCTAGCTGATCTATGGTGTTGTTGAGCTCTGCTTTTTCCCTGTTGATTTTCTGCTTGACTTATCTCTCTATTGATGATAGTGGAGTATTCAAATCTCTGACTATGATGATATTGGTGTTTATTTCTGTTTTGTTGTCAAGTATTTTTTGCTTTATAAACTGTGGTACACCTGTGTTTGTCACATATAGATTTATGATTGTGATGTCCTCATGTTGGATAGTTCTTGTGATGGTTTGATTCAGGTGTCCCCATAAACTTAGGTGTTCTATATCCTAGGTTCCCAGCTCATGGAGATTTGGGAATTAATGCCTGCTGTAAGCAGTGTATTGTTGAGGCAAGCTTATGGGTATTATAGCCAGTTTTCCCTTGCCAGTGTTTGGCACACACTCTTATTGCTGTTGGTCAGGAGGTGATGTCCTACCTCTCTGCTCATGCCACTGTTTTCCTCTGCCATTATGGAGCTTTCCTTTGAGTCTGTAAGCCAAAATAAACCTTTTTGCCACAAGCTGCTCTTGGTTAGGTGATTTCTGGCAGTAATGTGAACCTGACTGCAACAGTAAAGTTGGTACCATGAATGGGGTATTGCTGCTAGAAACCTGATTGTGTGGCTTTGGCCTTTTGCATCTGATTTTCAAGAGGAATGTGGAGGAATTTGAAATCTTGGCCTAAGAGATGTCTTGTGCTACTGTAAGTTTAGCAGAATGGACTATTCTGGTCAGAGTTGAAAGACCTGAAAGCAATAAGAATGACAGCCTGTGAAGTTTGGCTTGGGAAGGTGAGGAAAATCTTTGCTTAGATTGAGCTAGAAACAGTTTGTATGAGAGTCTTCCTGTTATGCATGTGTCCTGAGAATTTTTGCATGGTTGCATTGCATAGAAATACACTGGTGTGAGCAGAGTGATATGGCATAGAAAAAAAGAAACTTCTGCCAATTCAGCTGCAATTATATGAGAGATTACAAGCTTTGAGGTTGTGTCAGCTTACCTGCACTGGGGCAACAAGAATAATTTACTCCTTTGAAGGGGCCTTTGTGCTCAAGGAGTGTCCTGTTCTTCAAAGTCTGCTTTATTCCCCCCTGGATAAATAAATGGACAGCTCACCTAGTATTATGGAGAATACCAAATACAGGAAAGAGAAGGTCATTGAATTTGCAACACAGTCATGTATTTTGGAAATGGCCATGGGCAGTGTGTAGCAGGCTTGTTGAATTACCTGGATGGAGATCCAATGGAGCCATGAGGATGAACTGTTGATTACATTAGAGACCCAGTGGAGATGCTAGGATTATGACATGGCTTCTAAGGAAAGCTTATGGCCCTTGGATGAAGTTTTCCAGGATTGTGAGTAGCCTAGCTGGAAGGGCAGAATTAGAACTCAAGAGAATTGTTGCTTTTTAGAATTATTGGACTTGGGGACTTGTCATTGACTAGATTTTTTGGACTTGGAGCTGCTGAGTTTGATGTTTGCCCTTTTAAATCTTGTGTTGGTTGAATATTTCTTTGCTGTGCTCAATGCCATCTTTTGCAGTGTGAATGTTTATTTTGTGCCACTATGGGTTTTTATTTTTGGTATTATTGCTCAATTAAAAGAACTTGGATTTGAGATTATGGGGATGTTTGAACATCATTAGCATTTATAAAACCTATGGGGACTTTTATAATTGTACTGAATGCATTGCATTTTACATAATGGATGGTTATCAGTTTATGGGAACCAGGGAGGGATTTTTGTGGTGGTTTGATTCAGGTTGCCCTCATAAACTTAGGTATTCTGAACGCTAGGTTCCCAGATGATGGAGATTTGGGAATTAATGCATCCTGGAGGCAGTGTATTGTTGGGGGTAAGATTACAGGTACTATAGTCAGATTCCCCTTGTCAGTGTTTGGCACACTCCTATTGCTGTCCACCTGATGTTGGCCAGGAGGTGATGTCCTACCTTTGCTCATACCACTGTTTCCCCTGCCATCATGGAGCTTTCTTAAGTCTGAAAGGCAAAATAATCCTTTTTTCCCCACAAGCAGCTCTTGATCAGGTCTTTTCTGCCAGCAATGCAAACATGTAGGCCACAGTTCTGTTGATGAGTAAGGAGTGGCCTTCTTTATCCATTTTGATTACTTTTGGTTTGAAATCTATTTTATCAGATATTAATATACCAGCACCTGCTTATTTTTTCCATTTTCTTGAATGTCATTTTCTATCCTTTCATCCTTAGGTTTTTGTATTTAGTGGTGAGGTTGGTTTGTTGAAGACAGCAGATAAAAGGGTCCATTATTTTTAAAGATTTATTTTTATTTATTAGAGCAAGAAGGAGAAAATGGGTGCTTGCCTTTGTAGGTGACTTGGTTTTTCTCTCTAATTACTTTCACTATATTTTCTATGGCTTGTGTGTTTAGTAGTTTATTTATAATATGGTGAGGAGAGGGTCTTTCCTGGTTTTGTCTGTTTGGTGTTCTAAAAGTTTCCTGTATCTATATTGGTATTTCTTTCCCAATTTTCCTTCTGTGATTTTGTTGAAAATGCCTTCTATGCCTTTGGAGTGAAATTCTTCTCCTTCTAATATACCCTGAATTTTTTTTTTTTTTTTTTTTAAGGTAGGGTCTCACTCTAGTCCAGGCTGACTTGAATTCACTCTGTATTCTCAGGGTGGCCTCGAACTTATGGCGATCCTCCTACTTCTGCCTTCTAAGTGCTGGGATTAATGGCAGGCACCACCAAGCCTGGCTACCCAGAATTCTTATATTTGATCTGTTCTTTGTGTCCCAAATATCTTGAAATTCCCCCTTCATATCTTCCTATTAGCTTGTCATTCTCTCTGTGTTGGATTGTATTAGATTTGCCACCTGGTCTTCTAGTTTAGATCTTCTGTTCTCTCCTTCATCTATTCTACTGGTGACACTTTCCACAGAGCTTTTTTTTTTTTTTTTTTTAAATCTGACTGTGTTTTTCAGTGCAAGTATTTCTGCCTGGTTTTTCTTCGATATTTGTATTTCCTTAGTCATGTCTTATAATGACCTCCTTATTTCATTAAGCTTTTTTCCTGTTTCTCTTTCAGGAGTTTGTTTTCTTCTTTAATTCATTTGTTTACTTCTTTGATTCCTTTGATTTATTCTTTGATTTCTTTGAGTATAGATAAAATCATTTTTTCAAAACCTTTGTCAGGCATTTCATCTAAAACAGTCTCATTGTGGGTCTTTTCTGATGGACTTATAAGTTTGTTGGGATTGTATTGTCTTTATTCTTCATGTTTCTTGTATTATAACGTAGTGACTTTTGCATCCTGAGTTGATTTGATGCTGGGGTTTTCCACTTATTTGCAGATCCAACTCTATATACCTTTAGGATATGAGTTTAATGTGCCAAATGTAGCTCTTGTACTCCAATCCAGCCACAGAAGTAATCCTAGATGTTGTATTTGCCTGCTATTCAAGTATTCTATTGGGCTGGTTAGAACAATTCACTCATAAATTCTAAACTTCAACTGAGAATGTACACATTCAATAAAAACAAGCACAGAGTATGCAAGTGTGGGGATTAAAAACCTACAATCTTATAAATCCAAAAACCCTAAGGGTATGTGCTATTCTATATCCTTAATCCGGTCATCTGGGAGGTTGAGATTTCTATTCTGAAATGAGTTCCAGGTCAGCCTGGATCTGAATCAGACCCTGCCCTCAATAATGACAGAAGCAAAAGACAAAGGACCTATAAATCTCAAAGCATCAAAGGCAACAAATACAGCTTAATTGAGAATGGTAAGGCCAACCAATAACATGTAACCCATTACTTGCCCTGACATGGCCTCATTACATTTTGGGGTGGCTTCCAATCTCACCAATGGTGAGTGCCCAACTCGATCCCTTAGTGTTGTACTGTGGACATGGTGTTCTGAACACTTGTACTGAATGCCCTGCTACCTGGGGCTGAATGAGTTTTCTGGGGGTTCTGGAGTTTGGGGGATGGAGAGGGCAGGAAACCTGAAGTTGTATTTGAACTGCTCAGCTTCTCTCACTTGTATCCCTTTCAAGCAGCTCCTTACCTGACCTCTGCAGTCTTCCCTTCAGGTTTCTTGACTTTGCAAGGAGGCTGATGAGGTTGGAAAATCTCCTTGTTTGATCTCTGTTCCTACAGCTCAGCACTGGGCCCAGCAGGCATGTGTATCTGCCAGATTGGGACTGCATGTACCTCAGCAGGATTCTGGCTGCTTTCCTCAGTTTTTGTATATCTTGGTCTCTCCTGTTTCTTCTCTGTGGCTACTAAAAACCTGTACACCTTCACTTTTCTGAAGAAGAGTGTATTTTGTTGTGGTTTTGCTTAAATCCCTCCCTAGGCTGGTTTGGTGTGACTCCTATGCTGTCACTTTATCTGGAAGTCTCCT
This sequence comes from Orientallactaga sibirica, assembly GCA_036365145.1. NCBI lineage: Eukaryota > Metazoa > Chordata > Mammalia > Rodentia > Dipodidae > Orientallactaga > Orientallactaga sibirica. The sequence goes on from JAEOAD010000025.1 coordinate 2,081,924, forward strand.
CCCGAGGTGTTTCTTTTGCTGAGGATATGTTTGGATATCTGAGGCCTGCTGCCATTCCATATGAATTTTGAGATCAGTTTTTTCTATTTCTGTGAAGAATGATGCTGGAATTTATATTGGTATTGCATTAAATTTCTTTATTGCTTTTGGTAGAATTGCCATTTTCACAATATTAATTCTACTATCTAGGAGCATGGAAAGTTTTTCCATCTTCTCAAGTCCTTCAATTTCTTTCATTACATAGGTCTTTCATTTCTTCCAGATTATACAATTTTTTGGAGTAGAAGTATTGGGAGTATGTCCTGATGATTCTTTTACTTTCATTGATGTCTGTTTTGACCTCGCTGTTTTCATTTCTGATTTTGTTCATTTAAGATCTTTTTTTATTGTTTGATCAAATTGGCCAGTGGTTATCAATCATGCTTATTTTTTTCTAAGAAAGAGCTATTCATTTAAATTTTTAAATTGTTTTCTTAGTTTCCAATTCATTAATTTCTGCTGTGATCTTGATTATTTCTTCCTGTCTGGAGCTCTTTGGGTTGAACTCTTCTTGTTTTTCCAATGCACTTATGTGGACAGTTGGGTTATTAATTTGGGATCTCTCTGTCTTTGTTATGATGGCATTTAGCACTACAAATTTCTCCCATAGGACTGCCTTCATTGTGTCCCATAAGTTCTGGTAACTTGTGTTTTTATTATCATTCAGTCTAGGAATTTTGTAATTTCTTTTTTTGATTTCTCTGACAGCCCATTCATCATTGAAAAATGTGTTGTTCAGTCTCCTGGAGCTGGTGGAGTTCCTGATGTGTCTCTTGTTGATCATTTATAGCTTGAAAGCATTGTGATCTGATATGATGTGGGAAGTTACTTCAGATTTCAGGAATTTATGGAGGCATGTTTTATGGCCTAATATGTCTATTTTGGAGAAGGTTGCATGGGCTGCTGAAAAGAATGCATATTCTGTAGAATTGGGGTTGAAAGTTCTGTAGATATCCATTAGGTCTAGCTGATCTATGGTGTTGTTGAGCTCTGCTTTTTCCCTGTTGATTTTCTGCTTGACTTATCTCTCTATTGATGATAGTGGAGTATTAAAATCTCTGACTATGATGATATTGGTGTTTATTTCTGTTTTGTTGTCAAGTATTTTTTGCTTTATAAACTGTGGTACACCTGTGTTTGTCACATATAGATTTATGATTGTGATGTCCTCATGTTGGATAGTTCTTGTGATGGTTTGATTCAGGTGTCCCCATAAACTTAGATGTTCTATATCCTAGGTTCCCAGCTCATGGAGATTTGGGAATTAATGCCTGCTGTAAGCAGTGTATTGTTGAGGCAAGCTTATGGGTATTATAGCCAGTTTTCCTTTGCCAGTGTTTGGCACACACTCTTATTGCTGTTGGTCAGGAGGTGATGTCCTACCTCTCTGCTCATGCCACTGTTTTCCTCTGCCATTATGGAGCCTTCCTTTGAGTCTGTAAGCCAAAATAAACCTTTTTGCCACAAGCTGCTCTTGGTTAGGTGATTTCTGCCAGTAATGTGAACCTGACTGCAACAGTAAAGTTGGTACCATGAATGGGGTATTGCTGCTAGAAACCTGATTGTGTGGCTTTGGCCTTTTGCATCTGATTTTCAAGAGGAATGTGGAGGAATTTGAAATCTTGGCCTAAGAGATGCCTTGTGCTACTGTAAGTTTAGCAGAATGGACTATTCTGGTCAGAGTTGAAAGACCTGAAAGCAATAAGAATGACAGCCTGTGAAGTTTGGCTTGGGAAGGTGAGGAAAATCTTTGCTTAGATTGAGCTAGAAACAGTTTGTATGAGAGTCTTCCTGTTATGCATGTGTCCTGAGAATTTTTGCATGGTTGCATTGCATAGAAATACACTGGTGTGAGCAGAGTGATATGGCATAGAAAAAAAGAAACTTCTGCCAATTCAGCTGCAATTATATGAGAGATTACAAGCTTTGAGGTTGTGTCAGCTTACCTGCACTGGGGCAACAAGAATAATTTACTCCTTTGAAGGGGCCTTTGTGCTCAAGGAGTGTCCTGTTCTTCAAAGTCTGCTTTATTCCCCCCTGGATAAATAAATGGACAGCTCACCTAGTATTATGGAGAATACCAAATACAGGAAAGAGAAGGTCATTGAATTTGCAACACAGTCATGTATTTTGGAAATGGCCATGGGCAGTGTGTAGCAGGCTTGTTGAATTACCTGGATGGAGATCCAATGGAGCCATGAGGATGAACTGTTGATTACATTAGAGACCCAGTGGAGATGCTAGGATTATGACATGGCTTCTAAGGAAAGCTTATGGCCCTTGGATGAAGTTTTCCAGGATTGTGAGTAGCCTAGCTGGAAGGGCAGAATTAGAACTCAAGAGAATTGTTGCTTTTTAGAATTATTGGACTTGGGGACTTGTCATTGACTAGATTTTTTGGACTTGGAGCTGCTGAGTTTGATGTTTGCCCTTTTAAATCTTGTGTTGGTTGAATATTTCTTTGCTGTGCTCAATGCCATCTTTTGCAGTGTGAATGTTTATTTTGTGCCACTATGGGTTTTTATTTTTGGTATTATTGCTCAATTAAAAGAACTTGGATTTGAGATTATGGGGATGTTTGAACATCATTAGCATTTATAAAACCTATGGGGACTTTTATAATTGTACTGAATGCATTGCATTTTACATAATGGATGGTTATCAGTTTATGGGAAACAGGGAGGGATTTTTGTGGTGGTTTGATTCAGGTTGCCCTCATAAACTTAGGTATTCTGAACGCTAGGTTCCCAGATGATGGAGATTTGGGAATTAATGCATCCTGGAGGCAGTGTATTGTTGGGGGTAAGATTACAGGTACTATAGTCAGATTCCCCTTGTCAGTGTTTGGCACACTCCTATTGCTGTCCACCTGATGTTGGCCAGGAGGTGATGTCCTACCTTTGCTCATACCACTGTTTCCCCTGCCATCATGGAGCTTTCTTAAGTCTGAAAGGCAAAATAATCCTTTTTTCCCCACAAGCAGCTTTTGATCAGGTCTTTTCTGCCAGCAATGCAAACCTGTAGGCCACAGTTCTGTTGATGAGTAAGGAGTGGCCTTCTTTATCCATTTTGATTACTTTTGGTTTGAAATCTATTTTATCAGATATTAATATACCAGCACCTGCTTATTTTTTTCCATTTTCTTGGAATGTCATTTTCTATCCTTTCATCCTTAGGTTTTTGTATTTAGTGGTGAGGTTGGTTTGTTGAAGACAGCAGATAAAAGGGTCCATTATTTTTAAAGATTTATTTTTATTTATTAGAGCAAGAAGGAGAAAATGGGTGCTCCAGGGCCTCTAGCCACTGTGAATGAACTTCTGATATATGCTCCACCATGTGCATCTGGCTTATGTGGGACCTGGAGACTGAAACCTGGGTCCTTGTGCTTTGCAGCCATGTGCCTTAAATGCTAAGCCAACTCTCCAACTCTGGGACCATGTTTTTGATACACTCTGTTAACTTGTGTCTTTTGATGGGTGAGTTAAGACTGTTAACCTTTTAGTTCATAACTGAGATTTGATTTAATCCCTGCCATGATGGGGTGCTCTATGGAGTTTGGTTCTTGTGCTTTTTACATTTTTGGGCCAGCTCCAGTTTTAGTAACTGTGATCTTCTTCTTGTGGGCTCATGAGGTTGGTTGCTTGACTCTTCTCTGTGGAGCATTTCCTAAATTATTCTCAGTAGGTTTGGCTTTGTGTTCATATACTCATAGAATTGCCTTTTTAATGAAACATTTTCCTTTCATCATTATTATAAAGGATACTTTTCCTGGGTAAAGTAGCTTGGGTTAGAAGCCATAGATTTTTAGACTTTAAAGTGTTCCATTCCAGTCCCTTCTGGCTTTGAGGGATTCCATTGAGAAATCTGAGGTAATTCTGATGTGATTGCCTTTGTATGAAATGAGTTGTTTCTTTCTTCTTTTAGCACTCTTTCTTTGTTTTCATTGCTAAGAGTTTTAACTATAATGTGCTTTGGAGAGTTTCTTCTTTATTTGTGTCTGTTTGGTGTTCTGTGAGCTTCTTATATCTGGATGTGCCTCTTTTTTGAGAGACTGTGAAAATTTTCTTCAATAATTTTGTTGAATATATTGCCTATACCTCTGGCCTGGATTTCCTTTCCTTCTGGTGTACCCATGATCCAGATGTTTGGTTGTTTTAGGGTATACCACCATTGTCTCATATTCTGTTACATGATTTTTTGAACTTAGCAAAGTTTTTAGACTCCTGGTAAATTTCTGTCCTGTCTTCCAGCTGAGAGGGTCTGTCTTCCACATGAGTAACTCTGTTAGTGAGGGATTCTCAAGAGACTTTTAAAAGCTCTATTTGATTTTTGTCTTCTATTGTGTTATTTTGCATCATGTCCATCACTTTTTTGAGGTACAATTTCAGAGGTCTGATTTTCTTGATGATTCCAGGAGTTCATTTTTGCATTTGATCAAGTCTTCATTAAGCTTAATCAACTGGTTATTGAGATCTTCCATTTGTTGACTCACCTTCAATTTATTTATATCTCTTTTGGGGCTTCTAAAGGTTTTCTTCAATTAAGTTAAGCCTACTTAACTTAAAAGCTGAGAGCTCTAAGAAATGATTCTGCTCAATTTCATTTATGTGATTGTTGGGTTTTTGATGGCTTTTGTTTTTTTTTTTAGTCAATTTTTCCTTTTTATTGACAGCGTCCATAGTTATAGAAAATAAACCACAATTCCCTCCCCTCCCTCACTTTCCCCTTCACAAATCTACATGACTTCATATTCCCTCCCTCCATTAGTCTCTCTTTTATTTTGATGTCATCATCTTTTTCTCCTATTATGAGGGTCTTATGAAAATAGAACTAGGCACTGTGAGGACATGGATATCAAGGCCAATTTCTGCCTGGTCAATTGCACTGTAAGCAGTCCTACCTTCTTTCAGCACTTACATTATTTCTGCCACCCTTTCTGCAATGGACTCTGAGCTTTGGAAGGTGTGACAGGGATGTTTCAGTGCTGAACTTTCCTCAGTCATATCTTCTCAGCATTATGGTGCTTTTTGGGTCATCCCAGTGGTCACTGCCATTTGAATAGAGAAGCTTCTCTAACCAAAAGTGAGAGTAGCATTAATATATGGGTATGACCATTAAGTAAAGACCTTATAGGGCAGTTTGGTGAGCATAATATATGCATTTGGCTGAACAAGAGCAGGCATTATACTCCTAATGGTCATGACCTCCCCCACCTTAGGCTTTTGGTTAGGTTTTCAGTACCAGGTATGTATTCCCTCCCATAGAGCAAGTATTCAGTCCCATGAGAGAGCAGTTGGTTTTCCCCATAATAGACATGCCACTATTGCACCCTTTTTCTCATTTGGTCTGGCTGGCTTATCTTGAGACTTGCAGTGTCCACTGTCTACACCACTGATGGCTTCTGTCTCACATAAGGCTGAATGCAGTGCAGCTTTTTCCATCTTTCTGTCAGCTGGCCTTCTGGGGAAAGGTTTTCAGTTCAGCCCCAGTTTGATTTCTTAGTGACCTTGCACCCCAGGCATGTGAAGTCTTCAGCAATAGGTCTATCATCCATTCCTGGTGGGAAACCAAGAGCCTTGGCAATGGCTTCTAATGTTTTGGGGGCATCAGGGATCTCCCTGGACAATAACTCACTGGAAGGTATCCCATCCCTGGCACTGAAATTTTGTAGTAATGGTCTATGGCTTCTGGGTGTGTCATTATCAAAAGAAGTAGGTTATCATGTGGCTTATTCATGATATCTTGAATTTTGATTATGACTCCACTCATACTCCTTTTACTAAATCTTCCCCCCGACCTCATTTAGGCCATTCCACCCACAGTAATCTGTCCATCCATTTACATACAAGCAATGCCATCCCCATAAGTCCACCACTCTCCTCCCTCCATTAAAACCCTTTTCTTGCTTACTAGCCTCTGCCACCAGTTTTTACTCCAACTCACACACAAGTCTGAACATTTGTAACTAGGATCCACATAGGAGGGAAAACATGTGACATATTTCTTTCTGGGCCTGGTTACCTCAATTAGTATAATCCTTTACAGTTCCATCCATTTACTTGCAAATTTTGTAATTTCATTTTTTTTTAACCACTGAATAGAACTCCATTGTATAAACATATCACATCTGTGTTATTCATTCATTTGCTGAGGGGCATGTGGGCTGGATCCATTTCCTAAGCTATTGTGAATAGAGCAGCAATAAACATTGTTGTACAAGTATCTCTAAGGTTGTGAGAAGAGTCCTTAGGATCTATGCCTAGGAATGCTATAGCTGGGTAGTATGGTAAATCTATTTTTAGCTGTCTCAGTAACCTCCACACTGATTACCACAGTGGCTGTACCAGAATACATTCCCATGAACAGTGTAGAAGGGTTCCCCTTTTGACTCATCCTTTCCAACAATGATTTATTGTCATTTGTTTTCTTGATGATATCCATTGTGACAGGAGTGAGATGAAATCTCAATGTAGTTTCAATTTGAATTTCCCTGATGGTTAAGGATGTAGAACACTTTTCTAGATGTATATACACCATCTTTATTTCTTCTTCTGAGAATTCTCTATTTAATTGCATAGCCCATTTTTAATTAGGTTGTTTGACTTCTTATTGTTTAGGTTTTTGTGTTATTTGTATATTCTGGATATTAATCCTCTGTCAGATGAATAGCTGGCAAAGATTTTCTACCATTCTGTAGGTAGACTCTTTACTCTATTCACAGTGTCCTTTGCTGTAAAAAAGCTTTGTAATTTCATGAGATACCAGTGGTTGATAAGTGGTTTTATTTCCTAAGCAATTGGGGTTATATTCAAAAAGTCTGATATTAAGGTCTCTGATACACTTGGACTTGATTCTTGTGCATGGAGAGAGACAAGGATCTGTTTTCATCCTTCTACATACAGATATCCAGTTTTCCCAGCACCATTGTAGAAGAGGCTCTTTTCTCCAGTGAATATTTTTGGCATTTTTGTCAAAAATCATATGGCTATAGCTGTCTGGATTAACATATGGTCCTCTATTATGTTCCATTGATCTGTATGTCTGTCTTTATATGCCAATACCATGCTGTTTTTTTTTTTTTTTTTACTATGACTATGTAATATAGCTTAAAATAGGGTATGGTGATAATGCCAACCTTATTTTTGTTGCTCAAAATTGTTTTGGCTATTTGAGGTTTCTTTGTGCTTCCAAATGAATTTTAGGTTTTTTTTTTTATTTCAGTGAAGAATGCCATCTAAAATAGTGTAATTGGGGGTCATTTCTGATGGATTTATTATTCTTGGTGGGATTTTATTGTTTTGAGTTGATTTTTTTTTTATTTTTGGTTTTTTTGAGGTAGGGTCTCACTCTAGCCTGGGCTGACCTGGAATTCACTATGTAGTTCAGGGTGGCCTTGAACTCATGGTGATTCTCCCACCTCTGCCTCCCAAGTGCTGGGATTAAAGGCGTGCACCACCACACCTGGCTTGATTTTATGCTTGAGATTTTTAATTATCTTCTGTGCTCTTAGACTTAAAAATCCAACTTCATATATCTTCAGGGTATGTGTTTAAGGTGCCAAGTGTAGCTCTTTTACTCCAATCCAACTGCAATAGTACTCCTAGGTGTTGATTTTGCCTGATATTCAAGCATTCTGGTATGCTGGATAGAGCAATTTACTGGAAAAATTCTAAAATTCAACTGAGCAATATACACATTCAATAAAAACCAGCACAGACCATGCAAGTGTGGGAATTGAAAGAAACAGATAACCTTATAAAACCAAAATCCTCAAGGGTGTATGTTGCTGGATACCCTTAATCCTGCCAGCTGGGAGGATGAGATTTCTATTCTGAAATGGGTTCCAGGTCAGCTTTGGTCTGAAACAGATCCTCCACCAATAATGACAGAAGAAAAAGACAATGGCTTTATGAATCTGAAAGCATTAAACACATCATTATACAACCCCCAAATACAGCTTAACTGAGAATGGTAAAGCCAAACAAGAATATATAACCATAATCTGCCTTGACATGGAAAGTACTTCCAGAGCAGGTCTATGTACCTGTTTTTTTGTCAGTCAGCCTTGTAACATTTTTGGGTGGCTTCCAACCTCACCAGTGCTGGGTGTCCACCTCGATCCTTCTGTGTTGTGCTGTTGATCTGGTGTTCTGATCAGCTGTACTGGATGCCCTGCCACCAGGGGCTGAATGACTTCTATGGAGGTTCGCCGTTGTGATGGTTGGGAGATGGGAGAGTGTAGGAAGCCTGAAGTTGTACTGAAATGGCTCAGCTGGTCCCACTTGTTTCCCCTTCAGATGGTCTCTGCTGTCTCCCCTTTAGGTTTTTTGCCTTTGCCAGGGGACTGATGATGTTGGAAAATCCCCTCATTTTGTCTCTGCTCTTGCAGCTCAGCATCATGCTGAGTGGAGCATGGAATCTTGTGGATCAAGGCCACAAGTGCCTTGGCAGGATTCTGGCTGGCTTCCTCCTTTGTGGTAGATTTTGGGCTCCCCTGCTTCTCTGCTGTGGCCAATAATAACTTATACACCTTCACTCTTTTTTTCTTTTTGGAAGAATAGTGTATTTTGCTGTGGCTTTTTATTAGGTATGTACATAATGGGAATACATTCTTGTTGATGCTATTGATAGCCTCATCCCTGTCCTCCCCCTTCAAAGGGACCCTCCTAGTTGGGGAATGTGGGTCATGCATTGTGGGGGTAGCTATCAGTTAAGGGGAAGAGGCAGTGTCTCTGTGCATAATGACCCAACTTGTAGCTCTAACAATCTTTCCATACCCTCTACTGTGAATTTCCCTGAGCCATATTGGGTTTGTTTTAGGTCTACTTCAGTGATGAGGACTTGGGAACCTCTGTGTCTCTGGATATGTCCTTTAGTAGGAGTTGAGTGTTCTCTGTGTGATCTCCATCACTCTTGTGTTGGTATCAGGTACACCAAGAAAGAAGCACTCTTCCTTATTTTCCCATTTACTCTATGGTTTCGGCTAAAGCCCTGGTGGGGTGCAATAGGCTGATCCTCCCCTCAGGTTCGACATCCATCTGAAAAAGAGAAAGAAATTCTCCAAAGAAGAGAGAAATCAGCACCGGATAAATGGGATAACCATTATTATTTTAGAGATAATTTTATAGGTGTAGGCCCTCTTTTAGCCCACGGTTGGTGGGAACTTGATATTAGAGAGTGGGATCATTTGTTTTTGGATATGGTTCTGACTTGTTTCCCAGTTCCAACTATGAGTTCCATTCCACTAAGTGGATCTGTTAGCCAAATCAAGAGCAGTTGGTTACCCACCATGGCTATGTGCCATTATTGCACTTGTGTGAGCATCATGTCAGGTTGTTTGCAGCTGAATAGCTTAGACCACTAGTTTCTTGGACAGATGTTGGCCATTTTCCCCCAGTCTCTCATGTAGAACCTTCTGGCACTAGACAAGGTTACTGTCTGGGGACTGACTCTCTTCCAGATTCCAGCCAGGTCACTCTATGTTATGTACCAATAACATATGGTGTCTTTGGTAGTAGGGTCTTACCATTAACTTTGTTGAGTAATCAACTACTCTGTCAGAAATCTGTCTTCTTTTGGGAAACATTATTGGTCTCTCTGATCAATAGCTCATTGTGGAAGTTAACCAAATGCTAGTACTTCGAGTTTACAGGCCAGCGGCAAGGGAAAAGAAGGAAGAAAATGGTAATATAAAAAAAAGAGAGAAGAGAGAAAAGAGAAGAGGGAGGGAGAGAGAGACAGAAACAGGAGAAGATTAAGGTTAATATTCATCATACCTTCTCCAGGGCCCTGTGAATCAGGTGTTCCCTCTAAGGACCTAACGAAGGTTCAACTTTTCAATCTTTCTTTCAGGATATAGGATTTTATGGTACCATTTCCATTTGGCTCCCATTTTTTGTCCCCCTTCACCTTTACCCTCCCTCCTGTCCTGCCCTCCCTATTTTCCAGTCCTCAAGATGCTTATTAGGTGTGGCAGCATCTCAGGTTCATTCAGGTTAGGAGCCACAGATGAGTTAGACCATGCAGCTATTATCTTTCTGTGATTATGCAAGTTCACTGACAATGATCTGTTCTAAGTTTGACCTTTTTTCTCCAAATTTCATTGTGTCATTTTTCCTTACTGTTGTGTAGAATTCCATTATGTAGATATACCACATCTTGGTTATCCATTCATCTAATGATGGACATCTGGGTTGATTCCAGCTCTTAGCTATTATGAATTGAGCAGCTATAAACATGGTTGACCAAATATCTCTGAACTGAGGCCTGGAGCTCTTAGGGTAAATGCCCACCAAGGGAATAACTGGATCTGTTGGTAACTCTATAGCCATCCTTTTTAGGAGTCTCCATATTGCTTTCCATAGTGGTTGTACCATCTTATATTCCCACAAACAGTGAATGTGGGTTCCACTTTCTCCAAAACTTCATCAGCATTTGTTTTCATTAGCTTTTTTTAATGTTAGCTATCCTTACTGGGGAAAGATAGATTCTTATAGTTGTTTCAATTTGCATTTCCCTGATGATTAGTGATGCTGAACATTTTCTTAAGTGTGTGTTTGCCATTTGTATTTCTTTCTCTGCAAACTCCCTGTACAGTTCTCTGACCCATTTTATGAGTGGGTTGTTTGAATTTTATTGTTCAGGTTTCTGAGTTCTTTGTAGATTCTAAAAATTAGGCCTCTGTCAGTGTATATCTGGAATAAACTTTCTCTCATTCTGTGGCTAATCTGTTGGGTCTGCTTATTGTAGATTTGTCTGTGAAGAAACTTTTCAGCTTCATGAGATCCCCATGGTTGAGTGATTGTTTCATTACCTGAGCTACTGGGGTTTTGTTTAGGAAGTCTTTTCCCACTCCTGTATCATGGAAAGTTCCTCCTGTTTTTCTCCCAATAGTAGCAATATTTTCGGTATTCTATTGAGGTTTTTCATCCATTTGGACTTGACTTTTTTTCATGGTGAGATGTGTGGATTGAGTTTCATTTTCCTACATATGGTTGTCCAGATTGTCCAGCACCATTTGTTGAAGATGCAGACTACATTGTTAGTGCCTTTGTCAAATCTCAAGTAGCAGCAGTTACTTGACCCAAAGTCCGGGTCCTCAATTCAGTTCCATTGGTCTTTTTTTCCTGTTTTTATGCCAGTACCATGTTGTTTTTATTACTGTGGCATTGTAGCTTTAGATCAGGTATGCCTCCAGAGGTGTTTCTTTTGCTGAGGATATGCTTGGATATCCCAGGCCTTCTGCCATTCCATATGAATTTTGAGATCATTTTTTCTATCTTTGTGAAAAAAGAAGTTGGGCTTTTTATTGGTATTGCATTAAATCTGTATGTTGCTTTTGGTAAGATTGCCCCATTTTCACAATGTTAATTCTGCCTATCCAGGAGCTTGGGAGGTCTTTCCATTTTTTCAATTCCTCCTCAATTTCTTTCTTGAGAGCTTGTATGTTTTCATTATATAAGTCTTTCACATCTTGGTTAATGTTATTCCAAGGTATTTTATTTTGTTTTTTGGTTGCTATTGAAAATGGGACAATGTCTCCAATTTCTTTCTCTGTATCTTTATATTTTTCATGAAGAAAGGCTACTGATTTTTGTGTATTGACTTTGTATACTGCTACTTTGCTGAATGAATTAATCACATTTAAGAGTTTTGAGATGGAAGTTCTTGGGTCATTTATGTATAGAATCATATTGCCTGAAAATAGGGCTAACTTAATTTCTTCCTTTCCAATTTGCATCCCTTTTATTTCATTCTCCTGTCTTATTGCTTGAGCTAGGACTTCCAGTTCTATGTTGAAAAGCAGAGGTGAGAGTGGACTCCCTTGTCTTGTTCCTGATCTTAGTGGGAATTCTTTCAGTGTCTTCCCATTAAGTATTATTTGGCCTTTAGGAGCTTTATATATAGCCTTTATATTGAGATATAAACCCTCCATATCTATTCTCTCCAATGTTTTGATCATGAACTGATGTTGTACTTTGCACAATGCCTTTTTTGCTCTATTGAAATAATAATGTGGTTTTTGTGTTTAAGCTTATTTATGTGGTGTATTATATTGACAGATTTCTGTATGTTGAATCAACCCTGCATTCCTGGAAGAAAGCCTACTTGATCAAGGTTGATAATGCTGTTGATGTATTGTTGAATTCAGTTTGCAAGGATTTTGTTCAGGATCTTTGCATCTAAGTTCATCATGGAAATAGGCCTATAGTTTTCTCTTCGTGTGGCATCTCTGCCTGGTTTTGGTATTAGGGCAATACTAGCTTCATAGAAGGAGTTGGGGAGCTTTCTGCATTCTCTGATTATGTGGCACACTTTGAAAAAAATTGGCTTGGTTTCTTCCATGAAGGTTTGGTAGAATTCAGCTGAGAAGCCATCTGGTCCTGGACTCTTCCTTTTGTGGAGGTTTTTGATTACCTTTTCAATTTCAACAGATGTGATGGCTTTGTTTAAGAGATTAATCTCCTCTGAGTTTAGCTTTGAGAGGCGGTATGTGTCCAGGAATTAATCCTTTTCCTCCATAATATCCAATTTTGTGGAGTAGAGATTTTTGAAATAAGTCCTGATGATTCTCCCAATTTCAGTTAAGTCTGTTGTGATATCTCCTTTTTCATTTCTAATTTTGTTAATTTGAAGTCTCTTTTTAAAATTTTTTATGCTTTCTTTTTATTTATATTATTGTGATTTTACATTCATAGTGTTGGCTCCCTTATCCTCCTCCCTGTCCTCCCTCTTCCAAAGGGACCCTCATCAATGGGGAATGTGAGTCATGCATTGTGGGGGTAGTCAATAGTTCTGGGGTGTAGGCCAAGTCTCTGTGCATAATGCCCCAACTTGTGGCTCTAACATTCTTTCCTCCCTCTCTTCTGCGAATTTCCCTGAGCCACATTGGGGTCATTTTAGTTCTACTTCAGTGATGAGGCTTTGGCAGCCTCTGTGTCTCTGGATATCTGGCTTAGTTGGAATTGGATGTTCACTGTGTTTATCTCCTTCAGCCTTTTTCTGGTCTTTTTTTTTTTTTTTTTTTCTTGATCAGATTGACTAGGGGTGTATCAATCTTATTTATTTTTTAAGAACCAGCTCTTTGTTTTAGCAATTTTCTTAATTGTTTTCTTAGTTTCCAATTCATTAATTTCTGCTCTGATCTTAATTATTTCCATCTGGTGAATTTTGGGTTGGATTCTTCTTGTTTTTCTAATGCCTTTAGGTGGATGGTTAGGTTGTTGATTTGGGATCTCTGCCTTCATTTTGTCCCATAAGTTTTGGTATGAAGTGTTCTCATTGTCATTCAATTCTAAAAAATTTGAAATTTCATTTTTTATTTCATCCACTACCCATGTATTGTTTCAAAGTGTGATTTTCAGTTTCCAGGAGCTGGTGGGATTCCCGCTGCATCTTTTGTTGTTAATTTCTAGCATTAAAGCATTGTGGTCTGACTCATGCTGGAAATTATGTCAGTTTTCTTAAAAATGTGGAGGCAGACTTTATGACCCAATATATGATCTATTTTAGAGAAGGTTCCATGGGCTTCTGAGAAGAATATGTAATCTGTGGATTTTGGTTAGAATGTTCTGTAGATGTCCTTTAGGTCTATTTGATCTATGATGTTGTTGAGCTCTCTCACTTCCCTGTTGATTTTCTGTTTGAATGATCTATCTATTGCTGATAGTGGAGCATTGAAGTCTCTGACTATGATGGTGTTGGTGGTTATTTCTGATTTTGTTGTCAAGCAGGTTTTGTTTTATGAATTGTGGTGCACCTGTATTTGGTGCATAGAGATTGATGATTGTAATATCCTCTTGCTGGATTATTCTCTTTATAAGTAAGAAGTGGCCTTGTTTGTCTTTTTTGATTACTTTTGGTTTGAAGCCTATTTTATCTGATATTAGTATAGCAACACCTGTTTGTTTCTTATTTCCATTTGCTTGGAATATCATTTTGCACCCTTTCACTCTGAGGAGGTGTCTGTCTTTAGTGGTGAGATGGCTTTCTTGAAGACAGCAGATTGAGGGGTCTAATTTTTTGATCCACCCAGTTAGCTCATGTCTGTTGATGGGTGAATTAAGGCCATTAGTGTTTAGGGTAAAAACTGTGAGATTTGGCTGGGTGTGGTGGTGTACACCTTTAATCCCAGCACTTGGGAGGCAGTGGTAGGAGGATCATCATGAGTTCAAGGCTACCCTGAGACTACATAGTGAATTCCAGGTCAGCCTGAGCTAGAGTGAAACCCTACCTTCTAAGACAAAACAAAACAAACAAACAAACAAAAACTGTGAGGTTTGATTTAATCCTTGCCATGTTGTGGTGGTATAAGTGATTTGTTTTTTTCTTGGACTTACAGTTTTGTGTCTTCTCTGAGTTTGGTTATTGTGATATATTTCTTGTAGGCACTTGAGGTTGGTTATTTGATTCTTCTGTGTGGAGAATTCTCTGAAGTACTCTCTGTAGGTTTGGCTTTGTCTTCATATAGATATAAAGCTGACTTTTATTGTGGAAAGTTTTTCTTTCACCATCTATTAAAGGTTTACTTTTCCTGGGTAGAGTAGTTTGGGTTGGAAGACATAAGTTCTTAGACATTGCAGTGTTCCATTCCAGGCCCTTCTGACTTTCAGGGTTTCAACTGAGAAGTCTGAAGTAATTCTGATGGGGTTACATTTATATGTAGTGTGTTGTTTCTTCCTCAAACCAGGGTTCTTAGTCATCATAAGCAAGTGCTTAACTGATAAGCCATATCCCTAGCCCCTCAGCAATTATTTTGATCATAGTCAAATTGGTTGTTGTGTTTTCATTTTGGGATTGAATTTCTTTTGATTGCTGTATGATTTCATTGGAGCCTTCCATTGTGGGACTAGGCATCCTTGGTGGAGATATCTCAGTTTTCTGATTTTCATTTTTTGTCTTTAGTTCTTGATCTACCTATCTTGGGGACACATTTTGTTGTGCCCACATTGTATTGAGGGTGTAGCAAATATTTGTCCTTGTAGGATGTTCAGTGGGTGTTCTGCTTTAAATGTGAACCAGATTGGTGCATGATGGGATTATAACTGCAGATGCACAGATTATGGAGATTGCAAGTGCATCATAGGTTACCTGGGGAACTGGGAACTCTGGCCTACTCACTCTATTTGCATGTACTCTTCAGCACAGAGCCTCTCAGATACCCAGAAATTTTCTTCCAGGGAGCATTCCACCTGTATATCTGAGATAGATGGAATGGGATAGTGTTTCTTTGCAGATTTGCTTGCTTGGATGACTCTTCCTTCAGCTCTCTTCCAGCAGTGATGGATCATCAGTCCACTGGCTTTCAGTGCCTATCCACCTGAAGCATGTGCTTGAGCATGCGGTCCTTCCTCTCTCACCCTGCTCTGGGGAGAGAAGTAGCCAGTGTGGGTCTGGATCTGACAGTGACAGATTCTTATGCTGATTCCAGAGTTGTCCAAGACCAAATGTTACAAAGAAAAACCATATGGGAACTCCAGCACCCAGGGCCATTAATACTAATGTTTGAACGACTATGATTGATGGTGCAGTTCTTACAAGGTCAAGATCAATGAAAATGTATGTTGATCTTTTGAACTCATGCCTTTTATTTTGAATCTCTTTCCTGTTCCACAAGACCCATTTCTGTGGTGCCTGAAGGCATCTGGGCCCCTCGATTATATCTGCAATCTATGCCTTTGCTAGCAAGCTTGTCATTTAGGTAAATGCCAATCCAGATCTTTCTTTTTTTCTTTTTTCTTTTTGTCTTTTTTGGTTTTTTGAGGTAGGGTCTCATTGTAGCTCAGGCTGACCTGGAATTCACTATGTAGTCTCAGAGTGGCCTCGAACTCACAGTGATCCTCCTAACTCTGCCTCCCAAGTGCTGGGATTAAAGGGGTGCACCACCATGCCTGGTCAAGACAGATCTTTCTGTGGGCCAAATTAACATCAATCACCTGAGCAGACTAGAGGATGATAGTATTAAGACATTTTGGATAGCCAAGCAGCCTTCAGAACCATTTCCATAAGCCTTTTAAGCTACCCTGAAGCAGAGAGTAACATTTTGCTAGAACAAAGATCTTGGACTGCTTTGTGAGCCCTACTGCATGACATCTTACCAACCTTATGGGCCCCTATCTAGCAGTGTGTCTGTGTTCTGGATTAAAAGTTCATATTTTCTTTCAGCTCTGTGACTTACAGGTAGCACTGACTTGGTTTTGCTCTCTCATTCTATCTCTGAGGGTGATCAGTTTCTTGGCAGGTGGAAAGCTTGCTTAAAACACCAGAGGAAGTAAGTTCAACATTCAGATTTGAAAGGTTCCTTCCAAATCAGATATCTCTAAACCAGCCAATTCCTAGGAACAAGGGGACACCCATTTGGAGGGTGGCTGCCTCTCCAATTTCCTTTTCAGGCATGATGTCAGGAACGATTTCTCACTTATCTTTGAATCTCCAGTATTCATGGCAAATCTCAGCACAAGATGAGTGTACAGGAAATGTGTATTGATTCACACTGATGGCTAAAAGGGGTTAGTGTATACAAGCAATCACACAGTTCTCCTGAACCAATCCCTTTTTTTCCTTTTGAAGTTACTAAGGATCTTTGTTTAAATGCAAATAAAGTATGCCTCAGTTCTTGGAGACAAATTACTCTTACTGTATCAAGAAAAAGAAATGAGTGCTTTAGTGCTAAGAATAGCATGCTTACCAGAGCCTCTGGTGGTTGAATGATGGAGGATGGATGGCTTTAAAAAACATAATGGCTTTTCCTGTGGAAAGTGAAAACCTGTTAATTGTACTGGTTTCTGGCCTGATTTGCAAAGCTTTTATCACTATCGTATAGTACTGATTAACCCAGTCAGAATTTCAAGTGGAATTTAAGAGCTTTAGATACAAATGCTTCTGATGGGAAGTAGTAAAAATTTTGAGCATAGTGGAATCAGCTCAAGACAAAGGCAGCAGTCAAGGCTTCCATTGCAGAGAGTAAGCTTGATGAGAATGGTAAAGACTTATTAAGCATTCACTGGCTAACAGCCACTGTTACATGTCTAGCTTTTATTATCTTACTTAATTCTCATAATAATAACATGAAGTCAGCACTGAAATATTTTTTTCTCCATTTCTAGTGGTCAAACCAAGGCATAGAGATGTTTCCATTGCCTATGATCATATAACAGAGTAGCTGTGCTGCTCTTCGGCTGTGTGATGTTTAGAACCCCTGACCCTCAGTACTTAGAACCCTGATGGGAATAATTATTATTTATATATAATTACTGTTAATGATAATAATTGCTTTAGACAAGTCACAGGATGATTATCAGAAAGATTTTAGATAATGAGTATGAAAATATTTGTAATAAAGCAAGCCAGAGGCATATTTCACATATATTTATCTGAAGAAACACTTGGCCCAGAGTGATGGCTCAATAACTTTTTTTTGTTTTTGTTATCATTGCTTTTCCAAGGCAGGATCTCCCCTAGACCAGGCTGATCTTGGACTTGGACACACTCTGTAATCCAGGATGGCCTCAAACTTAGGCAAATTCTCTTACCTTAGCCTTCCCAGTGCTGGGATCAAAGGCCTAAACCACTATGCTTGGCTTAATATACACACACACACACACACACACACACACACACACACACACACACATATGGTATTGACAACTTGTATATTTACAGACAATAAACCATATTTCCCTGCCCCCATTCCCCTTCAGAAATCCACTCTCCATAATATCCCTCCCTATCCTTATTAGTCTCTTTTTTAATTTGATGTTATGATATTTTTCTCCTATTATAAGGGCCCTGTGAAGGTACTGGTAGGCACTGTGAGGTCATGGATATCAAGGTCAATATCTGTCTGGACAGTTGCATTTTAAGGAGTTGTATCCTTCCTTTGGTTCTTACATTAATTATTTCCACCCCCTCTTCTGCAATGGACAATGAGCCTGGGAGGATGTGATAGAGATGTTTCAGTGCTGGACACTCTTCCCTCCATCTCTTCTTCTCAGCATTATGTTGCTTTTTGGGTCATCCCAGTGGTCATCGCCATCTGAAAAGAGAAGATTCTCTAACCAGAAGTGAGAGTAGCATTAATATGTGAATATGAACATTAAGTGTAGTGCTTTCAGGGCAGTTTTGTGGGAATAATATATACATTTAGCCAGACAAGAGCAGGCTTTATACCCCTAAGGCTCATGACCTCCCCTGCCATAGACTTTTGATTAGTTTTTTCAGTACCAGGCATGTATTCCCTCACATAGGACAGACATTTAGTCCAATCAGGGAGCAGCTGGTTTCCCCCAGAGCAGATGTTCCACTATTGCACCCGTTTGGTCATTTGGTCAAACTTGACATTTCCAGTGCTCACTGTTTTCACCACTGATGATTTCTGTCTCCCATATGGCTGCATGCAGTGCAGCTTTTTCCAGCTTTCAGTTGGCTGGCTTACAGGGAGAAGGTTTTCTGCTCAGAACCAGCTTGATTTGTCAGTGACCTTGCCTCTCAGGCAAGTAAGGTCTTCAGCAATAGGGTCTTACCATATGTTACTCCTCAGAAAACAAAGGGCCTGTAATATTTTGGAGGCTACAAGGACCTCCCTGGCCAACAACTCACTGGAAGATATCACATCCCAGATACTGAAAATTTTCTAGTAACAATCTTTAGCTTCTGGATATGCCATTAGTCATAAACTTAGGTTTACAAAAGTCTTATTCAGGGTACCTTGAATTTTGATTGACCCTCCCTTCTTTTACATTTTCTCTTCTCCTGGCTTTTCTTAGGCCTTTCCCCTGTGTATAATCTGTTCTTCTATTTCATATATACAATACCATCCCCTTAAGTCCTTCTCCTCCCTCCCTTATAATCCTTTTCTAGCTTACTGTCCTCTGTTACCAATTTTTTGGTTTCAGCTCACACACAAGTCTATACATTTGTAACTAGGATCCACATATGAAAGAGAATATGTGATGTTTGGCTTTCTGAGCCTGGGTTACCTCACTTAGTATAATCTTTTCCAGATCCCTCCATTTCCAAGAAAATTTCATAATTTCATTTTTCTTTACCACTGAATAGAACTCCATTGTGTAAATGTACCATATCTTTGTTATCTATTCATATGTGGAGGGACATTTAGGCTGGTTCCATTTCCTAGCTATTGTGATTAGAGCAGCAATAAACATGGTTGTGCAAGCATCTCTAAGGTAGTAAGAAGAGTCCTTTGGATATATGCCTAGGAGTGCTATAGCTGAATCATATGGTAAATCTATTTTTAGTGTTTCAAGAACCTCCACACTGAGTTCCACAATGGCTGGACCAGATTACATTCCCACAAAAAGTGTAGAAGTGTTCCTCTTTTTCCACATTCTGCCAACACTTATTGTCATTTATTTTCTTGATGGTAGCCATTCTGACAGGAGTGAAATGGAGTATCAAAGTAGTTTTAATTTGCATTTCCCTGAAGGCTAAGGATGTAGAACCATCTGTATTTCTTCTGAGAACTCTCTATTTAGTTCCATAGCCTATTTTTTAACTGGGTTGTGTGATTTCTTAGTGTTTTGTTTTTTGAGTTCTTTTTATATTCTGGATATTAATCCTCTGTCAGATGTATAGCTGGCAAAGATTCTCTCCCATTCTGTAGGTTGACTCTTTACTCTATTCACAGTGTCCTTTGCTGTAAAAAAGCTTTGTAATTTCATGAGATCCCAGTGGTTGATAAGTGGCTTTATTTCCTAAGCAATTGGGGTTATATTCAGAAAGTCATTACATATGCCAAGATGTTGAAGGGTTTCCCCTATCTTTTCCTCCAGCAGCTTCAGAGTTTCAGGTCTGATATTAAGGTCTCTGATACACTTGGACTTGATTCTTATGCATGGAGAGAGACAAGGATCTATTTTCATCTTTCTACATACAGATATCCAGTTTTCCCAGCACCATTGTTGAAGAGGCTCTTTCATCCAATGAATATTTTTTGCATTTTTATCAAAAATCAGATGGCTATAGCTGCCTGGATTAATATTTGAGTCTTCTATTCTGTTCCATTCATCTACATGTCTGTCTTTGTGCCAGTACCATGCTGTTTTTGTTACCATGGCTTTGTAGTATAACTTAAAATCTGGCATGGTGATACCACCAGCCTGATTTTTGTTTCCAAAATTGTTTTGGCTATTCAAGGTTTTTATTTTGTGCTTCCAGATGAATATTAGACTTGTTTTATCTATTTCTGTGAAGAATACTATGGGAATTTTAATGGGGATTGCATTAAATGTGTAGATTGCTTTTGGTAAGATTGACATTTTCACAATATTGATTCTTCCAATCCAAGAACATGGGATGTCTTCCATTTCCTTGTGTCTTCTGCAATTTTTTGCTTGAGTATTTTAAAGTTCTCTTTGTAGAGATCCTTCACTTCCTTGGTTAAGTTTATTCCAAGGTACATTATTATTATTTTTTTTTTTGAGGCAATTGGGAATGGGAGAGATTCTCTGATTTCATCCTCTGCATGTTTGTTGTTAGTGTATAGAAAAGCTACTGATTTCTGTGTGTTTATTTTGTATCCTGCTACATTGCTAAAAGTGTTTATCAGCTCTAACAGTTTGCTGGTAGAGTCTTTAGGGTCTGTTATGTATAGAACCATATCATCTGCAAATAATGATAATTTGATCTCTTACATTCCAATCTGTATCCATTTTATGAGTCTCTCTTGCCTTATTGCTATAGCTAAGACTTCCAGTACTATATTAAATAAAAGTGTTTCTCTTTCAGTAGCTCCTTAGTTGATCTCAGCTGGCTTTTCTTTAGATTTCTGGGCTCTGCAAGGAGGCTGATGAGGTTGGAAAGCCCCATTGTTTGGTCTCTGCTGCTTCTACTCTGTATGCCTGGTGGGTGGTGCCGGGCATACGGATCACAAGGACTGGGGCAACCATGGGTCACAGATGCAAGTGCCTCAGTGGGATTCTGGCTGTTTTCCTCCTTTCTGGTGTATCTTGGTCTCTCCTGCTTCTCTGCTGTGCCTAAGAACAACCTATACTACTGCTTTTTTCAGAAGAAGAGTGTATTTTGCTTGTAGTTTTTCTTAAATCCCTCCCTGGGCTGGTTTGGCATGGATCCTATGCTGCCATCTTACCCGAAAATTCAATAAATACTTTTTGAATATATGAATAGTGAGGAATTATTTGCAACAGGTAAAATTACTTTTATCCCCAAACCTACTATCTACACATAGTCTTCAACATATAATAATTCTTGAAGACAAATTGTATACTTCACATAGTAATATCAGTCCTCATAGGTTACCTGTATGCAGATCATTTCATGGTCAATCTGTGTCTGTCTAGAATCATTTTATTTCACAGTATATAGTGCAAAAGTAGACACAGATTTTTGTTATGCCTGAGTTGGCATTCAAAGTAATGGGTTCTATTACAGCATTTTAGCATTGATGGCTTTATGATTTAGAGAGGTAGAAGATTTTTAAACTGTGTAGCTGAATCAATCAGCACACTTACTCAAAAATGTAAATACTATATTACTCTGCCCTGTTATTGGAAATCATTATAATTCAAACCCTCCACTCCATGAGAGTGGATATGTGTATCCATATCTGTTGTGTTGTGATTAGTACAATACAGACTGGGTCATAATAAGTGATCAAACACCTGTCTAGGAAGTAAATTTGATGGAAGCCTTTGCTTTGCCTTTCTTTCTATCCTTCCAGATAAACATGGGAGTCTATGAGGAAGGAGGTGGAAATGTGGGATAGCAGGAGTTAGTCACAAAAGGCTTGAGTGTGTGAAGCAGCTGTCTGAGGCTTGTGATCCACAGTAGATTTCCCCCCAGTCAGTCCTCCAATGTGGTGTGTTCTTCCCTAGAGTTTACATTCCTGTGTACACACAGTCTATTCCACAGTCAGGAGCTAAGTGCTTAATGACAAGGTGAAATGAGCTTAATTCAAGGTCAAGTATCTGAACATGCATCTGATGCATCCATACATCAGCACACGTGTATACACACACACACACACACACACACACACACACACACACACAGAGGCAGCTTCTGGCCAAGGTGTTGGAAACTGCACAGATACCTCAGGCTTTGACCATTGATGTCACTTTTCCTAGGATGAAAATGATCTAAAACACTGTGATGGTGATACTGTCTCTAACTCTGTTCTTAGAGGAGCTACATTATGTCATAAATGCCTCTTTGGTCCCAGGCTACCCTTCAGTTATTGACATACAAATAAATAGATAATCTGACTTCCCCACTATGAAATATCTTTCATAGATTTGGGGCCAATTAGGTTTTGAAATATCAACTGTTTCTAAGCACATTGTTCACCACCTCAATTTCTTTCTGTTGCAAGACTGCATAAATACTACAATATTAACTTTGTGAGTTAATATTATATAAGCCTAATTTCTGTCAAGAGTGATTTTATGAAGGTTAATGAAGTTCATTTAGCACTCTCTTTATCCTTTTCCTACTATCAGCATTATTTTTTCCCTTTATTAGTTATGTATATACTCAGTGTGTAAAGAGCACATGTTGGTACCATCCTTAGCCTCCTCCTTGTCCTCCCCCTCTGAAGGGACCCTCCTGATTGGAGATGCCAGTTATCCCCATGTGGATTGTGGATCATTCATAGTGAGGGTATCGATCAGTTTAGAGGCAATGTCTCTGTGCATAATGTCCCAATTTGTGGCTTTAACAATCTTTCTGTCCCCTCTTCTGAGAATTTCTCTGAGTCATGTTGGGTTTGTTTTAGGTCTACTTCAGTGATGAGGTCTTGGGATCCTCTGTGTCTCTGGATATCTGGTTTAGTAGGAGTTGAGTGTTCTTTGTGTCTATCTCCTTCACCCTTGTGCTGATACCAGGTTTCACTAAGAAAGCAGTATTCTTGCTCATTTCCCCAATTACTCTATGGTTTCAGCTGGGGCCCTGGTGAGGGACGATGGATGGATTCTCTCCTCAGGTTCTGCATCCATCTGAAAAATAGAAGCAAATTCTTCAATGGAGAGTGAAGTCAGCACTGGATAAATGGGATAACCGTTATTATTTTTGAGAGAATTTAATAGGTGTAGGCCCTCTTGTAGACCAAGATTGGTAGGAGCTTGATATTGGAGAGTGAACTCATTTTTTTGGATATGATTTTGGCTTGTTTCCCAGTTCCAACTATGGGTTCTGTTCCACTGAGCAGATACATTATTAGGCAGTTAAAGAGCAGTTGGTTACCCACTATGGCTGTGTGCTACTATTGCTCTTGAGTGAGCATCATGTCAGGTTGTTTACTGTTGAGTAGCTTAGACAATGTGTTGCTTGGACCGATGTTAGCCATTTTCCTCCAGTAGCTCATGTGCTACCTTCTGACACTAGACAAGCTAAATGTCTGGGCACTGACTCACTTTGAGATTCCAGCCAGTTCTCTCCATGTTCTGTATTAACAGCATATGGTGTCTTCAGCAGTAGGGTCTTACCATTAATCTTTGGTGGGTAATCAAGTGCTTTGACAGAAGTCTGTTTTCTTTTGGGAGATCTTGTAGGTCTCTCTGATCAACAGCTCATTGTGGGTATTAACTGCATCCCTTGAAGTGTCTTCAGCAATAAATTTTTTTTCAATTTTTAATTTTATTTTTCACAAAGGCTATAGTCTTATGTCCCCTTCCCTCCTGAGAGCTCTCCTCCATGGCATTATTGGTATTCACTGTGAGGGTAATTAAAGCCTAAGTCAGGACTTCTGGTCAAGATGGCATCCGCCTAACCATGCCTCACCTCACAGGGAAAGGAAGGCAAGGCATTTAGGGTTCAGTGTAGTTTTTAGCGGTTTACAGATTCTAGTAGACCTCCAGTGGGAAGGCATGGAGGATAAAAGCAAGGAATCCACTGATTCCCATGCTCTCAGATATCCCACCAGTCCCCCACTCCCCTCAAACAGCCATCCTAGTCACAGTCCAAGTCACAGGTTCCTCCTGCACTAATTGCAGGCTAAGTGGATCCAGTTCAGCAGGCTAGCATTCACCCTGCTCTGCCATAGGCTTCCCCGCCATCATGGAGCTCCACACATGAATGCCATCCCACTTGCCACCCCCCCCAACAGGCTAGGCTTCCCCCCACCATGCCTTAGGCTTTCCTGCCCCTAGAGCTCCACATGCTAATGCCGTCACCCTTCCTTGGTGCTGGGCTCTAACTCCCAGTACCAGCATGATGTTAACATCCACTGAGCTGTTGATCAGTGAGACCTACAAGGTCTCCCAAAAGAAGACAGATTTCTGTCAGAGTACTTGATGACCCACCAAAGGTTAATGGTAATGCCCTACTGCTGAAAACACCATATGTTCTTAGTACAGAACAGGGAGTGGCTGGAATCTGGAAGAGAGCCAGTCCCCAGACAGTTAGCTTGTCTAGTGCCAGAAGGTGCTACATGAATGAATTGGGGAAAATGACCAACATCTGTCTAAGCAACTCGTGGTCTAAGCTTCTCAGCAGTAAACAACCTGATGTGTCACACACGTGCAATAGTGGCACACAGGCATGGTGGGTAACCAACTGTTCTTGATATGGCTAACAGATCTGGATAACAGATATGGCTAACAGTGGAACAGAACCAATAGCTGGAACTGGGAAAAAAGTCAAAACCATATCCCAAAAATGAGCCTGCTCTTCAATATCAAGCTCCCACCAATTGTGGGCTAAAAGAGGTCCTACACCTATAAAAGTATCTCTAAAATAAAAATGGTTATCCCATTTATCTGCTGCTGACTTCTCTCTCTGTTGGAGAATTTGTTTCTCTTTTTCAGATGGACGCAGAACCTGAGGAGAAGATCAGCCTTTCGCACCCCACCAGGGCCCCAGCTGAAACCATAGAGTAAAGGGGAAAATGAGCAAGAGTGCTTCTTTCTTGGTGAATCTGATACCAACACATGGGTGAAGGAGATAGACACAGAGAACACTCAAATCCTACTAAAACAGATAGCCAGAGACACAGAGGCTCCCAAGACCTCATCACTGAAGTAGATCCCCTTCAGTTCCCCTAAAATGCTCTATTCTATGGAGATTACATCAATATTTGCAAGTTCTTAATGAAACTATAGTTCATCTCCTGATGCTTAACATCTACTCCAAATGTCCCTCTCACTTTTGGGGTGCAAATCTACTAAGCTAAATCTACAGGGGCTGATTATGTAGGTCTTGGGTAACCTAGGCCCTTTTTCTCCCTTCTCTCTTCATCACCTTCTGCCCTTTTACTGCTCATGAGTACCTCAGCCAGAGACCTGAGCTTTTGTGGAATGAGTGAGTATGAAAATCTCATCAGCCCCTTTGGCTTCTTGGCTTCTGGCCAAAAACTGTTGTATAGATTCTTGACTGGGGAGTAATTTAGAAATGAGGCAAATGGACCCCTGGCCCAGTTATGGATGTGGGCCTTACCTGCTCCCAACATCCAATTTGATCAGATGTCAGAGACCATTTAGTGCTGGTTTCAGTAACAGTTGTCCTACTTCATGGCTGTGTTATTCACTTCAGTGCATTGCACTGGTGTCCAATGTAGTTCCCACCATTGTGGCTATAGCAAAGCACCATGCAGGCTTAGAATGGACAGAAGATTCAAATTAAATGCTGCCTTCAGTGTTGGCCTTGGGAGAGTATAAAACTACTTACTATGCCAAGATTTCAGAGGCATCTTATGACTAGTTACTTATTAATGATTCCTAGATATTATAGTACTACCTACTGAAAAAATATATATATGTATCTAGTCATTGCTAAGTCAAAATAAGAACATCAGTAAGACTGGGCATTATAATACATGCCCAGCACTTAGGAGGCATAGGTAGGATATTACTTTGAGATTGAGGCCACCCTGAGACTACATGGTGAATTCTAGCATGGGCTAGAGTAAGACCTTACCTCAGGAAAAAATAAAAAACAATCAGTAAGGTCTTTGAGTATGGTTACCTTTTTCATGAATGTACTTATTTGTCAAATAGTTAAATATCTACTATAAACTAGTTTCAACCCCAGTGATGTGTTCCTAAGTAAAGAATGGCCTGTGGTTTCACCTGGCTTAGAAATCTTCTTTGTAAGTTAATAAAATAAATAAACTAGTCACAATAGGCAGTGCAATGCTATACATAGGGAATAGCTAAATAGAATAATGAAGGCTCTTATTTTAGGTTTGCCAGTAATTATCAGAGAAGTCATTTTCTGTGAAGACACATTTAACCTGAGACTTGAGCAATGAGAAAAACATCCAGGAGAGCCAGCTTTCCTTTAGATTGAGGGGCACAATGAAACTATAGAGTGAATTGTATGTGCTGAGGAGCAAAAGGAACAACAACTGTAGAAGTAACTGAAGACAGAGTGGGATGGAGGTAAATTGCTTACAGGACATGCACAGAATTTAGTCTTGAGATTCTAAGTGAAATTGGTGTTTTAGGGTTCTCCAGAGGAATAGAACCAAAGGTTTGCAAATGGCTAAGTGACTAAATGTCTCAGTGTGGGTAGAAAGAGAGTGACAGAGGGAGAGAGGGAGAAAGAGAGGATAGAAAAAATTGGCTTACATGATTGTGATCATGGGAGTTGAGAAGTACAAATAAAGGAGTCACTCACTGTTACAATCCATTCCAGGTTCCAAGTACCAGAGAAGCAAGAAAGCCAATAGTAAAAGTTCCAGTTGAAGATAGGAGTCATGTGGAATTCTTACATCTTTTTGTTCTACTCATGCCTTCCTTAAATTCTATGAAACTGAGGCCCACCTACATGGAGGGTGGCTTTACACAGCACTGTGGTCTAAATCAGGGGTGTCTAGTCTTTTGGCTTCTCTGAGACACACTGGTTCAAGAATTTCATTTAGATACACATTCGATGCAAAAATACTAATGAAAAACAATGATAAAAAGTGTATTTTTTCATTCCATCTGCCTCATACATGAGCAAAAATATCCTCACATATGAATCCTAATTATAAGGTACTCCATTTGGAGAATCTTTTAAAATCATCAAACAGGCCCCAAGATCACTAATAAAGAAAACATGAAGGGATACAAAAACTTCAGATATTCTTATCATAAAAGTAAAAGAGCGTAACAAAGAACTAGTTGGATATTTGACATTATATTTGAGAGACTAATGCATAAATTTCTGGCTCGATGGAATAAGTTGAAATTCTCAGTGAGTTCTCCAGGTGCTCATCACACTGAGGTTCTAATGTCCCTCTTAGAGAGCTTTACTCTTGAAGATAGTCGACCACAAATGCAGGTGCTGGCAAAAAGTGATGATATGCACAAGGCGTGATTGTGAAGTGAGGGATATATTTCTCTAGGAAGACAGAACCTATAAAAGTCTAGTAAAGAGCAGAGTCAAACTGTATGGGCATATCATG
The DNA here is from genome assembly GCA_036365145.1 of Orientallactaga sibirica. Taxonomy (NCBI): domain Eukaryota; kingdom Metazoa; phylum Chordata; class Mammalia; order Rodentia; family Dipodidae; genus Orientallactaga; species Orientallactaga sibirica. Next base: position 2,109,324 of record JAEOAD010000025.1, read on the forward strand.
TGTTGGTACCATTTCCTTCCTCCCTGATCCCTTTCCACTGAGGGCCTCCTCAGTAAATTTTTCTTTAAGTTAATTTTAGATTACAACTCTATGATTCCATTTAAAAACTAGCAGGTAAGATATTTATGTCAACTGAAAATGGGATTACAAATGCAAAAATATATTTTTTCATTTACTAGAAACCTGACTTCAAGTTCTTGTATTAAATGTAAAAGTAAGACTACATCATTTTTATGGCTGACAGGACTATGTTTAGCTGTGCTGAAATGCATAACATTGTTTGCCTTAACTAGAGGTTGCCATAATTTCAGCTTCATTTGGGATGTAATAATTTGGAACATTGTGTTAATAAATTAGCTTTCATCTTGAAGTTGTATATTTAATTCATTTAAAAGAAGAGTTAAGTACATGAAAAACACTAAATTTTAAAGGCAGGTTTAAATGTTAAATTCTGGCCCAATTTTTACTGATTTTTTTTTGTGTGTAAAAGACTGTACTTTTATATCCCCTCTACCCCACCCCCATCCTACTGAGGATCCTCCATGGTGGGATTACTGGTATTTATTGTGAGGTCCTAAAGACCTTAGTCAGTTTCTGGAGTGGAGGACAGTGCCTTGGACTAATCCCACCCACCCTGAGGCTCTTACAATCTCTCTGTCCCTTCTTCCACAATGTTCCCTGAGTCTTGGCAGGCAAGATAGAGATCTGATTTGGTACTGAATTCTCTATAGCTTCTGGATCTCTTTTTGATGAGGTTTGAGTGACCACAGTGTCTGTCACTATCTCCCTGGAACTGGTTTTCATCCCAGCAATGAGAGCGATACTCATGTCACCACTTCTTCTTCAATGGCTTCTGAGCCCAGGCAGATGTGTAGGTGACCAGTCATGTGGTAGGCATTTGGCTATCTAGTCTTGATATATTAATGTACCCTGGATCTTCCCAGTATTCTCCACCATCTGTAAGAAAAAAAGATTCTCCAACCAAGAGTGAGGGTAACTTGGATTAAGGAGGATAAGCACATTGAAAGTTATAGATGTGTATGCCCACCCTTCTTACCCAAAGAGCAGTGGAGGTTCTCTCTGGTGTCTATCCATGGGAATCTGGCCTTTTTTCTACTTCCCAGTACTAGATATGAGTTCTGCCCCATGTCCAACCTGAGAACAGTTGGTTACTGGCTTAGGCTGTTGTCACTATTATATGAATGTGTACTTGTCTGGCTGGTTGGTTTCATATTTGAAAGGATCTCCTGCTTATTCGCTTTTTGGCAACTTTTATTTCCCAGCATCTCCCACAGGGGGCAACTCAATTCTAGGCTGAGGATTTACCAGCCAAAACCAATGGTTTTAGTGTTAAGCTTTCTCCCCCTTTATGGGGATTTTCTGTTCGGTCTTCCTTCCCTCTTATTAATGGTTACTTCTTGTAGAATGCTATCCAGAAGGAAGGTTTCTATGGAACTGATTCATGTTGACATTATTTTTATGCATACCCTCCCTTCCTCCATCCCTACAGACCTTTCCACCCCCTGCTTCCTTCCTTCCTTCCTTCCTCCCTCCCTCCCTCCCTCCCTCTCTCTCTCTCTCTCTCTCTCTTTCCCTCCTTCCTTCCTTCCTTCCTTCCTTCCTTCCTTCCTTCCTTTCTTTCTCTCTCTTTCTTTTTTCCTTTTTATTCTGACCTTCAATTTATTTGTTGAATATCCCTTCTTCCCCTCCCTTCTTATTTCCCCCTTTTCCTAGCTTCAAGTCAATAGTCCTGATACTCTCATACAATCAACTGAAGATGATCCAGGTTAGGAATTGCACATGACAGAGAACATGTGGTGTTTATCTTTCCGAGACTGTATGATTTTCTTAGTATGATTTTTTCAAAGTCCATTCATTTTTCCTGAAAATTTCATTATTTTGTTTCTCCTCACCGTTGAGTAAAATTCTACTGTGTCCATGTGCCACCTCTTCATTAATTATTCATTTGCTAATGGGCATCTGGGATGATTCCAGTTCCTAGCTATTGTGAAAAGAGCAGCAATGAATATTGTCGAGCAAGTGTCTCTGTAGTAAATAGTATAGTCTTTAGGGTATATGCCCAAAAGAGTTATGCCTAGATCTAATGGTAGTTCTATTTTCATCATTTTGAGGAGTCTATGTAGATTTCTCTTTCCCCACATACCTACCAGCATTTGCTGTCACTTGCATTTTTAATGATTGCCACCTTGACTCGAGTGAGATGGAACCTTACAGTTGTTTTAATTTGCATTTTCCTGATGAGTAGAGATAGCATCTATTTAGGTGTTTATTAGCCATTTATATTTCTTCCATTGAGAACTCTCTGTTCAATTTTCTGCCTCACTTTTTGAGTGAGTTGCTTGATTTTTAAAATTATTTATGCTTTTGAGTTTGTTGTAGATTCTTGATACCAAACTTCTGTTATTCAAAATAAAAAAGAGACTAATGGAGAGAGGGAGGGGATATGATGGATAGTGGAGGTGTGAAGGAGAAAGTGGGGGAGGGAATTATCATGGTTTATTGTCTGTAAGTATAGATTTACAGTTGGTGAAGAATTCAGTAGGTTGAGTCTATTAACTCTGTTGATGGTTTGCTTATTGGAACAGTAGCTTTTTATTTTCCATGAGGTCCCAGTGGTTGATTGTTTTCATACTTCCCTGGGCTACTGGAGTCTTGTTTAGAAAGCCTTTCCTTGTGCCTGTATCTTAGAGTGTTCATCTTTTTTTCTTCTTCTAGTCATTTTAGAGTTTTGGATCTTATATTTAAGTTCTTGGTTCATTTGAAGTTGATTTTTGTGCAAGGTGAGAGGAGATGGTACAAATTCAGTCTTCTACATGTGGCTACCCAGTTTGTCCAGCACCATTTGCTGAAAATGATCTTTTCTCCAATGAGCATTTTAGGCCACCTTGTCAAAGATCAGGTAGCTGTAGTTACTTGAACTCATTCATACCTGGATCTTCTATTGTAGTCTATTGTTCCATATGCCTGCTTTTTGTGCCAGTACCATATTGTTCTCATTACTATGGCTTTATAGTACAGATTGAAATCAGGTATGGTGATAACACCAGAAGTGTTCTTTTTGCTGAATATATTTTTGGTGATCTGAAGCCTTTTGTGCTTCCATATGAAATTTGAGACTTTTAAAAATAACATTGTGAAGAATGTTGCTGGGATTTTGATTGGAATTTCATTGTGTATGTTATATTGCTTTTGCTAAGATGGCCATTGTAACATTACTCATTCTTCCAATATATGAGCATGGGAGGTCAGTCCATCTTCTCATGTCTTTCTCCAGTGTTGTAATGTTTTCATTGTATAGGTCTTTCACTTTCTGGGTTAGGGAAATTCCAAGATATTTGATTTTTTGTGGCTATTGTAAATGAGATTGCTTCCCAGATTTCTTTCTCCATATGTTTGTCAATGGTATATGTGAAGGCTACTGATTTTTGTGCGTTGATTTCATATCCTGCCACTTCAGTGAAAGCATTGATCAGTTCTAGGACTATTTTGGTGGGATTTTTTGGTTCTTGTATATATAGAAGTATGTCATATGTGTATAGGGCTAGTTTGACTTCTTCCTTTCCAATCTATATTGCTTTTATTTATTTCTCTTGCCCTGTTGCTTGAGCCAATACTTCAAGTACTATGTTGAAAAGCAGTGGTGAGAGTGAGCACTCATGTCTAGTTCCAGACCTTTATGGGAATGCTTCAAATTTTTTCCCATTTAGTATGATATGGGCTTTAGGTCTGTTATATATTGCATTTTTTATATTGCAATATGGTCCCTCCATCCTTTTCTTCTCTGTATTTTAATAATGAAGGGATGTTGTATTTTGTTGAAGTCCTTTTCTACATCTATAGAAATGATCATGTGATTCTTATCTCTAAGTCTGTTTAAGTGGTGTATTATGTTTATCAATTTCCATGTTTAACCAAATTTGCATCCCTGGGGAGAAAACTACTTGATCAAGATAGAAGATGTTTTTATTGTGTTCTTGAATTCAGTTTGCAAGAATTTTATTAAGAATTTTTGCATCTAAGTTCTTCAGGGATATAGGTCTGTAATTTTCTTGTTGTGTCACTGTATAGTTTTGATATTAGTGTAATGTTGGCTTCATTGAAGGAGTCAGGGATGATTCCCTCCATTTTAATTGTGTGGAATAACTTGAGAAATATTGGTTTTAGTGTTCTTCAATAAAGATTTGGTAGAATTCTATAGTAAATCTGTCTGAGCCTGGACTTTTTCTTTTCATTACTGTTAGGAGGCTTTTAACTACATTTTCAATCTCATTTGATGACATAGCTCTATTCAGGTATCTTATCTATTGTTAGTTTTAGTAGGTGGTGTGAGTTAAGAAATTCATCCATTTATTCTAGGGTTTTCATCTTTGTGGCATACAGGCCTTTGAAATATGTCTGAATGATTTTCCCAATTTCATTGTTTCTGTTGTAACATCTCCTTTTGTATTTCTGATCTTGTTGTTTGAGCCTTCTCTTTTGTCTTTTTGATTAAATTGGCCAGGGGTTTATCAGTCTTGTTTATTTCTTCAAAGAACCAGATCTTTGTCTCACCAATTTTTAAATTGTCTTCTTCATTTCCAGTTAATTGATTTCTGTTCTGAACTTAGTTCTTTGTGTCTTAGAATTGTTGTGTTTAGATTGTTCTTGCTTCTCCAGTGCCTCCAAATGGGTGGTTAATTTATGGTCTATTTTAGAGAAGATTTCATGAACTGCTGAAAAGAATGTGTATTCTGTGGCATTAAGGTAGAATATTCCATACATGTCTGTGAAATCCAATAATTCTATGCTATTTGTTCACCTTACTTATTTCTCAGTTTATTTCCCACTTAGAATATCTGTCAAATTATAATAGTGAATAATTAATGTTTCTTATCATTATTGTATTGGGGTTATTTCTATTTTATTGTCTAACAGATTCTGGTTTATAAAATTTGGTGCATATAGGTTTATGACTATAATATCTTCTTATATTCATCACTTAATGAGTACAAAGTAGCCTTCTTTATCTCTTTTGATTACTTTTTGTTTGAAGACTACTTTGTCTGATATCAGTATAGCTACATCTTTTTGTTTCTTACTTCATTTTGCTTGGAATATTTTTTTCTATGCTTTCACCTTAGGTGGTGTGTATCTTTATGCTAAGGTGATTTTCTTGTAGGCTGAAAATGAGTGGGTACATTTTTTTTGATGCAGATTTGTGACTTTTGATTGGGGAGTTGACTCCACTGATGTTTAGATTTATAACTGTGAGGGGTGAGTTATCCCTGTTGAGTTGGATGCTTTGTAGAGCTTGGTGTTTTCTTGATTTTTGTATATTTCCATGTCCGTTCTATTTTGGGTTGTTATTTTTCCCTTGTATAGAGCCTTGAGTGTGTTTGTTAGTTTCTCTAGCATGAAGTATTCTCTATAATATTCTTTGTTGGATTACCTCAGTGTTCACATAATTGTATAGCTGGCTTTTATTATGCAGTTTTTCTTTCACCTTCTATTATGAGGGATAATTTTGCTAGGTATAGTATTTTGGGTTGGCAGCCAGAGGGTCTTTTGGTTCTTAAAATTCTTCATTCCTTTCTGGCTTTTAGAGTTTGCATGGAAAAATAGGAGGTTGTTCTAATTAATGAGTGTACCTTTGTATGTAACAAATTATCCCTTGCAGCTTTTAGTGCTCTTTCTTTACTTTTAGTGTTGGGAGTTTTAACTATAATGCAAGATAGGAAATTTCTTATCTGGTTCTGTTTGTTTGGTGTTCAGTGCACCTTTTGTCTTTTGATGGCCCTCTCTTTTGAGAGCTTAGAGAAATTTTCTTCAATAATTTTGTTGAAGATGTTCACTATGCTTTTGGGCTAGGTTTTTTCACCTTCTTGTATGCCCATTATATGAATATTTGGTGTTCTTAAGGTGCCCCACATTTCCCTCATATTCTGTTCACACTTTTTAAAATTTGCCATTGTTTTTGGACTACTGGACTATTTACTCTTTCTTTTCCCTGACTTCTAATAGTATATCATCTACATGGTCAATTCTGTTGGTGAAGTTTTCTGCGAGCCTTTTAATAGAGTTATTTCATTGCTGTTTTACATTTTTTTTAGCATTGAAATATCTTTGTGGAATTCGAATTTTCTTTGTTGATTAGACATGCTTGTTGTTTCTTGGAATTCATTCTTGCATTTGTTGATATTCTCATTGAGTTTATTCCACTGCCCATTGAGTTCAGTTTTTTCTTGGTTCTCCTCCATTTCCTTTATCTATTAGGTTATTTTTGCCTCTCTTCATTTTTTGGAGGTGTGTATTGAATTCTTTTTATTTGTTTCCATTTCCTTCAGCCATGCTTTAAGTTCATTCTTGAATTTTTTTTATTGATTTTCTTCAGCCACGCTTTAAATTCTTTTCTGAGTTGTTTATGTTGATTCTCTTCTACTTCTTCCAGCCTTTATTCATGGCCTCATCAAGTTTATTTAATATACTTGTCACAGCCTTACTTTGGGGTTCTATTGCTGGAGTTTTGTCTAGGTTTTCAATGGAGGCTTCCATTTTAGGACTAGGCCTCCTTGATGTGGCTCTCTTAGCTTGATGTATTGCATTATTTGTTTTGTGTTGGAGTTCCTCCATCTCAAGTTGTCTTGTTTTGCTAAGAACATGTCAGTTAGTTGCTTTGATTGCCTTGCTCAGGTTTGGCTAAGGCAGGAGTGGGATGGTGATATGTTCACAGGTTTTGGCTGGGTGCTCTTCAGCCTGAGCCAGGTTTTCCTTGTGTGTTCAGTCTTCTAGCAATTCTGGGTGAGATCCTGGAAGGCCTAGTCACCCCAGTGACCAAACAGGGTCCTGTTGTTCCTCTACTATTCACCTCCTAGTTGGTGGTGGATTTGGCTGTGGGTGCTGATGGAAGGCGGGGTGAGAGGAAAGCAGGAATCCCAGTACTGGAGCTAGACCTCAATCATAGTGTTGTGGGGCCCACCTTGGTCACACATTTGTGGAGATCATGTTGGCTCAATAATAACAAGAAGAACTAGGTTTGTGGACCTTCCCTGATACATTGTTTATGGGTATCTGGAAGTTCCCTGCTTGCCTGGCCCAAAAGTTCCTAGGGTCCTGGTGTTTGCCTGTTCTTCCCCCAAAGCCCAAATGTGCCTAGGGGACCTGGTGTTTCCCTACTGGCCCAGCCCCAAAGCACCTAGGCAACCCAGAGGTTCCCTGCTCACCCAGTCCAAAAGTGCCTAGAGGATCTGTGGTTCCCTACCCACTGGACCCATATGTGCTAGGGGGCCAGCCCACATGCACCTGGGTGGCCTGGAGGTTTTCTGCCCTCCTGGCCCAATTGTGCTTACAAAGCCCAGTTGTTCCTTCCTCTGTAGCTCAAATGCTTTTGTATTTGCCCAGCTTGAACCTGCTGAGTGTGGAGGTCAGACAGACTATTGCCTGTGCCTGCACCCTGAAATCTTGCCTCCTTTTTTCTTTCCAGCTTCCTTTTGCAAGGTTCTTATTCCACTATCTTAGTCACAAGCTACAAATTTTGCTTTTAGTATCATAAATGCCTTGATAACATGGTACAGATCACAAAATTTTTACATTTGACCTCAATGTAGCTATCTTCTGCAATATGAATGGTGCCACATATTTAGCATGAGCACTCTTAGAAATTCCTGGAGATAGTGAAGTTTTAATCCATGACTTAGGAAAATTTAGTCTTGGTGACAGTTTTCATTATGCTAATTTTCATGCTTTTGCACATAAATTTTCTTGATGTACTATGCAATGATACTACATTAAAGGTGAGTTTTGGATGGCAATTACACCATCTTAACTTTACAAATGCCATTGCTAGGACAACATCCATATATATATATATATATACCAGATAGGTTGACAATGGACAAAGAAAATTGGTTTATCATATTTTTATGTTTCATATAAATGTCTTTATTCAAATATGCATTTAAATATTGATAAATAAATTGGGGCTAGAGAAGATGGCTTAGCAGTTAAGGCATTTGCCTGCAAAGCCAAAAGACCCTGGTTTGATTCCCCAGAACCCACATAAGCCAGATGCACAAGGTGGCACATGCATCTGGAGTTCGTTTGTAGTGGCTGGAGGCCCTGGCATGCCCATTCTCTCTATTTCTCTCTACCTCTCTCTCTCTTAAATAAATAAATAAAAGAATATTTAAAACAAAGAAATTGCTTCATTAGTGAAACTATGTTTATCTTTAACACTTTAATAATGACAAGTTGAACTATATTTGTAGTAAGAGCTGTCATCCACTGTCAAAAATAAAATTAAAAATTAGCAGTTCTTACCAGGCATGGTGGTGCACACCTTTAATCCCAGCACTCGGGAGGCAGAGGTAGGAGGATCACAATGAATTTGAGGCCACCCTGAGACTACATAGTGAATTCCAGGTCAGCCTGAGTAGAGTTAGACCCTACCTCCAAAAACAAAATAAAACACATACACAAAAGAAAATTAGCAGTTATTTTCAAACTTCTTTTGATAGATTTTGCAATATCTTCCATTTACCTTGTATGTTGAGACAAACTGATTTAGAAATAGCCCCTAGTTTTTCAATATATGTTATCCATACCATGTTCTATATGCATTGCTTAATCAACAAAGTAAATGGATTTTTTTTGCTATTATACATGCTACTGTACAACTAATCTTTACCATAGACTCCATCTGAGTTGTAACTTAAAAAAAAATTCTTGTTGAGGCATAGGTTTTTTTTCAGATCCTCTGTGTTGCATAGCAGATTCCTCTGAATTGAAATATTCTCTCTTGAAGAGAGGAAGGAGGCTCTGATTAAGGACGTGAAGGCTTGGAGACCTTACATTTTAAGGTCACACAACCACTCCCCAAAGATATATTAATTATAAACTGAAATATTCTTTACTTGGGGAAGAGAAATTTTTCGAGACTCAGGAAGTCAACATGTCTGGAAAAGGGTTGTAAAACCCCACCTCAAGGCTCTATAAAGGGAAAACCATTGCTTGGAGATGAGATTCTCAGATTGTGATGCCTGCAAGCAAGGTAGTGTGCTTGAGACTCTGATCAACTATATTGTCTCCGGGATGCACAGTGCACTCGGGAGATGCAGTTTCAGTGTGTCATCACCTATGTTGGGGTAGATCTCCCTGTGATGAAGCTGTTATCCATTACTTCTTAAGCACCCTCTAACCCTACTCTGTAAGTAACCACAAAAACTCATTGGTTCACCAAAACTGGTTTTGGTGTAATTGTCCTTTGTGTCCTATTTGGGAAAAAGACACGTGTTTGCATCACCCCAGGGAGTTTCCTGTAACACTGTTTTTTCCTTAAGACAAAATCCTTGATGCACACCTAATTTGACAGCATGTTTTTAAAAAAATATAATGTCATTTCAAAGTATAGTTTTTTCTCTTCTTCTCTTCCCTTCCCTCCCATTCCCTCCCCTCCCTTCCCCTCCCTCCTCCCTCCCTCTTTTTCTTTCTTTCTTTCTTTCTTTCTTTCTTTCTTTCTTTCTTTCTTTCTTCTTTCTTTCTTTCTTTCTTTCTTTCTTTCTTTCTTTCTTTCTTTCTTTCTTGTTTGTGTGAGAGAGAGAGAGAGAATGGGCTCACTAGCAGCTTCTCAGACGCTGTGATCGACACATGCTCACCCTTGTGGGCAAATGGGGCATTGGTCACTTTTTGTGTCTGGCTAAAGGTGGGACCTGGAGATTAGAATGGGCATTCTTAGGCTTTGCAGGCAGACGCCTTCACTGCTAAGCCATCTCTCCAGCCCCAAATATCTGTACAAGTTGCCTAAAAGTTGAGGAGAACGCCTTACTATTTGGCTTAACAAAAAGTAGTTCTTTGTCCACTTTTTATTGAGAAGTCTTCTTATTTATTTGTTTATTTATTTATATTTTTGGTTTTTCAAAGTAGGGTTTTACTGTAGCCCAGGTTAACCTGTAATTCACTATGTAGTCTCAGGGTGGCCTCAAACTCAAGGCAATCCTTCTACCTCTGCTTCCTGAGTGCTGGGATTAAAGGTGTGTGCCACCACACCTGGCTGAGATGTCTCCTTTATCATCAATTTTTTGGGGGTGGGTTATGTTTCTTTTGAGATGTTGTAGAAACCATGCTATGATTAAAACAATAACATAAAGCATTATATATAGTTTAATTATGAAAATTAATTGACAGAAAAATGGGAAGCAAGGTTTGAGCCCTTCCTTATAGAACATGAAATGGGGTTTGTTTGTAGAAATGCTGCAGGTTCTGTGAGGACTATCTGAGGTGTAGAAGTACTCTGAATAATAAAGAAAAATGCTTATTTGCCTTCTAAAAAACATTAAATATTTACCATTTGCAATGGCAGGGTTAAACATGGTTGACAACCACTGTATTCCAAGAGCACATGTGACATCTGATGGTGGTAATTCAATGTCAGTACTTGGATGCTGGCAACTGGAAGCCACATCTCTAAAATTGTGGGAATCATTGTATAAATCCTCAGATATATTAAAAATTCAGGGCTGGGGAGATGGCTTGACAGTCAAAGCTGCTTGCTTGCAAGCTTGCCAGCATAAGTTTGGTCCTTCTCAGCACCCAGTAAAGCCAGATGCAAAAGTGGCAGATGCATGTGTAGTTCCAATGTGTCTACAGCCATGAAGGGCAGAGCCAGGAGATTTTGGAAGCTCACAAACAACAACAAAAAATAAACAGACAGCAAAAGAGACAGTGACTCAAAAGAGAAGTTGGAAAGGAGAAACACTGAGAATATATTCTGAATTCTACATGCATTCTATGGCACAAGCATGTACATGCACACATACTATACATATGTACCCATACTTATACAAACATATGAACACATAAAATAAATAATAAAAATTCAATAATGGTACAATTCAGTAACTGTATACCATAAGAGGTAAGTTTAATGATATGAGAATTATTCTCAATAATGTTCTTTGAGAGAAAGAATGTATGCTGGATATGACACCATGTGTCTATAGGCCTACATAGTGGTGAGAGTGAATTAGGAGCCCTGCTTGAGTCTGAGAGTTCAATGCCAGACTGGAGAACATAGTGAGACTCTGTCTCCAATAATAAAACTAAACTAAAAGAAAGAAGAATCAAATACTTTATAAGATATAAAACATTCAGATCTTGTTATTTTGACCCTACTTCACAATTCCACATCCCTTGAGAGATTAATGAATGACAAAGGATATACAAAATTCCACAGAATTCTCCATTACCATAAAAGTTTATAAATTTATCTGGCATTTTGAATATTCGCAGTACCCAACATTATAGCAGAATACTTCAAAACTTTCAAAGAATTTATAAAATGTAATGAACAATACATTATGGCCTAATCCATAATCTTACTTTACATGAAATTATTTTCTTTTTCTTCTTTTTTTTTTTTTTTTTTGGAGAGAGACAAAGAGAGAGACAGAGAGACAGAGAGAGAGGGAGAGGAAGACAGATAGAGATGGGCGCGCCAGCAGTCTCTCATCTGCTGTGAACGAAATCCAGATGAGTGCGCCCCCTTGTGGGTAAGTGCAGTGTTGCACCCCTTTTGCATCTGGCTAAATGTGGAGCCTGGAGATTGGAACTGCTGGAGATTGGAACCAGCGTTCTTAGGCTTAGGAGGCAGGCGCCTTATCCGCTAAGCCATCTCTCTAGCCCTGAAATTATTTTCAAAAATAACAAAAAACAATACTAAAGGTGGAGCAAGCAAGTAGGATATTTCAGCAATTGTCCCAAGAGAAAGAGGAAGTCATGCAAGAACCTACCTTCACAAGAGCCAAGTAAACCAGCTGACCTCCTAGTAACTAGTAACTAGCTAGAGCATTGAAGACACCAGAAGAAAACAGATGCCCTCTCTCAACACCAAGAAGCACAGCATAGATATAAATTCTTCCCATGTGAGGGAGAGAGAAGTACAGGCTATAGACCTGGAGAAACTAGGCTAAAGAGCAATAAAGGATGCCTAGTGCTTCCTGTAGCCTCTGTATGCATGCACACAGGGCCCAAGCATCTCTATCTTCATGTGTATGCACCACACCACATATGATAGATATACTTGCACACACACCCTCCACAAAATAAGAGTGTTATATGTATATATGTGGACACACACACACACACACACACACAGAGAGAGAGAGAGAAAGACAAGCAGTAGTATAATACAAAGAATAGCACTGCATAACATGTTCAAGGTCCTGGGTTCTATCCCTGGCACTGCAAAATAAATAAACATTAAAAAAAATCCAAAAAAAAATTTAATTTCCTTTTTCATACCTTGCCTAGAGAAAATAAAATATCATTTCCCCTATTATTCAAGTGCATAAATAATGGTATTTTAAAGAATGAAGCCTGGTGATGCACACTTTTAATCCTAGCACTTGCACTTGGGAGGCAGAGGTAAGAGGATCACTATGAGTTCAAGGCCACTGTGAGACTATATAGTGAATTCCAGGTCAGGGAGTCCCCTACCTCGAAAAAAAAAGTATAAATCTATTAGAAATACATTAGATTAATATTATATTAGTTGTAGGCAAGATATAAATTATACAGATTCTGGGAAGGTGGCTCAGTGTGTAAAGTGCTTGCTCGTCCCCAGAACCCATGAAGGAAATCCATACTTGATGGTAGGTGCCTGTATTCCCAGTGTTGGGGAGGTAGAGAGAGGTGGATTTCTGGAGTTGTCTATCTAGTCAGACTAACCTACTTGGTGACTTCTAGACCAGTGAAAAACACTGTCTCAAAAGAAGTGAGTAAAATACAGTATAGAAAAAAATATATAAACTCTAAATTATAAGTTAAAATGATAGAAAGTCTTGTATACCTACTAATATTGACCAACACTTTATCAGCTTTAAATTTTCAACTAGGTCTTTCTACTGCTCTCATTCCTAGTAAAATGAAAAATGGAGTAATAAATACAAGTAGATTAAAACAAGCCATTTGTCTTACTTAAGCTACATGATTTTAAAATACAAACCTTAGCATTAAGAGTTCCTAAGAATTCCTAAGAGCTTACAACAAAACAGAAACAACTGGACATGTTTTAGAAATGTCCTAAATAAAAGTATTTTGGCACATTATTCATACTCCTGTAATTAGTAGTATTTTTGTCTACGTATTTTTTACATAGATTCTTTAAGTCCACATCTTTCTCTATCAAAACAAATTGATTTATAATCTCCACTCAAAATCTGCAGCATAGACCACTGAAAAGTTACACAATTATTGCCAGGTGTGGTCATGCATGCCTTTAGTCCCAGCACTCAGGAGGCTGAGGTAGGAGGATCACTGTGAGTTTGAGGCCATCCTGTAATTACAGTGAGTTCCAAGTCAGAGTGGGCTAGAGTGAAATTCTTCCTCAAAAACAGATGCACAATTGTTAACCAATGTTTAACTTCCTTCTATTTTATTGCAAAAGAATAGTCACATTTATCTTCAAACATTTATCATTATACCCTTGCTTGTCTTAGCAACTCACAAAAGTGGAATTGTTGTTTCAAAAGGGGCATGCAGTTAAAAACATATTCACATTGCCAAACTACATTAAAGAATAATACTAATGTACTTTCCTGGCTAAAATATAAACTATAAGCCCAGCATGGAGCTGCACACTTTTAATCCCAGCATTCAGGAGGCAGAGGTAGGGGGATTGCCATGAGTTTAAGGCCACCCTGAGACTACATAGTGAATTCCAGGTCAGCCTGAGCTAAAGTGAAACCCTAGCTCAGAAAACAAAAACATGTTTGATCTCACACATGTATGCTGTCTTCAACAGTAGGGTCTTACCATTAACCTTTGATGGGTCATCAAGAACTCTGACAGAAATCTGTCTTTTCTTTATTTTGGGAGAGAGACAGAAAGAGAGGGTGCACCAGCAGTCTCTCAGCTGCTGAGAATGAAATCCAGATGGGTGCGCCCCTTGTGGTCAAGTGCAGCATTGTGCCCCTGTGTCACTTTGCATCTGGCTAAACGTGGGACCTGGAGATTGGAATCACTGGAGATTGGAACCAGTGTTCTTAGGCTTAGGAGGCAGGCACTTTAACCGCTAAGCCATCTCTCCAGCCCAGAAGTCTGTCTTTTTTTGGGAAACCTTGTAGGTGACTTGGATCTACAGCTCATTGTGAAAGTTAACCCCATGCTGGTACTGGTAGTTATCAGTCAGCACCTAGGAAGGTGAGGGGAAAAAAAGATAGATAATATAAAAGAGAAAGTGAGTATAGAGAGGCGATGGAGAGAAAGAGAGAGAGGGAGAGAGAAGAGAGAGAAAAGCAGAAAAAATTAGGGTTGGTCTTCATGATGTTTTCTCCAGTTTTCTGTGGTTCAGGTGGTCTCTCTGCGGGACTGGTGAAGGATCAATGTTTTAGCTTGTTCAGAATAAAGAGTTTTATAGTATCATTTCCTTTGGGTCCCTATTTGTATCCCCCCACCCTTGTCCTCCCTCCCACCCTCTCACTCCATTCCACCCTTACCCTCCCTCCATCACACCCTCCCTATTGTCTGGTCCTCAGAGTGCTTATTAGGCTTGGCAGCATCTCCGGTGGATTAAGGTTAGGAGTGACAGATAAATGAGACTATGCGACGATTATCTTTTTGTGATTGGGTGAGCTCACTGAGGATGATCTGTTCCATGTTTGACCATTTTTTATCAAATTGCATTATTTCAACTTTCCTTACTGCTACATAGAATTCCACAGTATAGCTATACCACATCTTTGTTATCCATGTAATGATGACATCTGGGCTGATTCCAGCTCTTTGCTATTGTGAATTGAGCAGAGGGTCAGTCCCCAGACAGTTAGCTAGTCTAGTGCCAGAGGGTGCTACACAAGCAACTGGGGGAAAATGGCTGATATTGGTCCAAACAACTTCCAGTCTAAGATACCCAGCAAGAAACAACCTGACATAATGCTCAAACAAGTGCAGTAGTGGCACACAGCCATGGTGGGCAACCAATGGCTCTTGATTTGGCTAATTGATCTACTCAGTGGAATGGAACTCATTGCTGGAACTGGGAAATAAGTCAAAACCATGTACAAAAAATGAGCACAGTCTCCAATCAAGATACCACCAAATGTGGGCTAGAAGAGGGCCTACCCATATAAAATTCTCTCCAAAATATCTATGGTCATCCCATCTATCTAGTACTAACCTCTCTCTCCATTGAAGAATTTGCTTATCCTTTTCAGATGGACAAGGGAATCTGAAGGGAGGATCAGCCAATCACACCTCACCAGGGCTCCAGCTGAAACCATAGAGTAATGTGGGGGAAGGGAAAGAATTCTGCATTCTTGGGGATCATGACACCAGAAAAAGGCTGAAGGAGATAAACACAGAGAACATCTAACTCCTACTAAGCCAGATATCCAGAGACACAGAGGCTCCCAAAACCTCATCACTGAAGTACAGCTAAAACGACCCCAATGTGGCTCAGGAAAATTTGCGGAAGAGGGGGCAGAAAGAATGTTAGAGCCACAAGTTGGGGCATTATGCATAGAGACTTGGCCTATCACCCATAACTCTTGACTACCCCCACAATGCGTGACCCACATTCCCCATTGATGATGGTCCCTATGGAAGAAGGAGGACAGGGAGGAGGATAACAGAGTCAACAGTGTGAATGTAAAATTAGAATAATATAAATAAAAATGAATAAAAACCCCAAAATATGTAAACTATAACATTGTCCAAGTTCCCAGTTTTTGTTGAAAACTAATCACCAATTTCATAAATATTTGCCCATCAATGAGATGGATATTGACTAGAGCAATTGGTAGATCATGCTTTCAAAAGAAAGGGAGAAAGTATAAAGAAAAAATCAGGCTCTAAGAAAAGCTTCAATTTGACCCACCTGAAAACAGAGCTGGACAGGAGAGGAGAAGGCAGAAGTCATCATTAACTAAGATGAGGTAAATCCTACTAGAGGGAGGCAAACCATAAATCCAGCAGGTAGGAGATATAGCTCAGTGGTAGAGTACTAGTCTAGGAAGTGGAAAAGAAGAGGAGAAGAGAGGAGAGGGTAAAGAGAGAAAAGGAGTGGAGAAAAGAAGAAGAGAGGAGAAGGTTTAGATAAATAGACCATTTATTTAATATAGTACTGGAAGTCTTAGCCATAGCAATAAGGCAAAAGACACACATAAAAGGGATACAAATTAGAAAGGAAGAGATGAAGTTATCATTTTACTTGCAGATGATATGATTCTATACATAAAGGACTAAAGACTCTACTAGCAAACTGTTAGAGCTGATAAACACCTATAGCTATGTAGCAGGATACAAAATAAGCAAACAGAAGTCAGTAGCCTTCCTATATGCTAACAACAAATACACAGAGGATGAAATCAGAGAAGCACTCCCATTCACAATTACATTTTAAAAAAGTACCTTGGGATAAACCTAACCAAGGAAGTGAAGGAACTCTACAATGAAAACTTTAAAACACTCAATCAAGATATTGCAGAAGACACTAGGAAATGGAAAGACGTCACTTGTTCTTGGAATGGAAGAATCAATATTGTGAAAATGGCAATCTTACCAAAAGCAATCTACACATTTAATGCAATCCCCATCAAAATTCCGATGGCATTCTTTACTGAAATAGAAAAAACAATAAAAAAATTCATTTGGAAGCACAAAAAACCTTGAATATCTAAAACAATTTTGAGCAACAAAAATAAAGCTCATGGTATCCCCATACCTGATTTTAACCTATACTACAGCATCATACTAACAAAACCAGCATGGTACTAGCACAAAAACAGACATGTAGATCAATGGAACAGAATAGAGGACCCTGATGTAAGTCTGGGTAGCTATTGCCACCTGATCTTTGACAAAAATGCCAAAAATACTCGTTAGAGAAAAGACAGCCTTTTCAGCAAATGGTGCTGGGAAAACTGGATATGTATCTGTAGTAGGATGAAAATAGATCCTTATCTCTCCCCATGCACAAGAATTAAGTTCAAATGGATCAAAGACCTTAGTATCAGACCTGAAACTGATAGAGGAAAAAGTAGGCAAAACCCTTCAACATATTGGTCTTGGCAAAGACTTTCTGAATATAGCCCCAATTGCTCAGGAAATAAAATCACAGATCAACCACTGGGACCTCATGAAATTACAAAGCTTTTGTACAGCTAAGGACACTGTGAATAGAGCAAAGAGGCAACCTACAGAATGGGAGAAAATCTTTGCCAGCTATACATCTGACAAAGGATTAATATCTAGGATGTACAAATAACTCAAAAACTCAAATAATAAGAAATCAAACAACCCAGTTAAAAATGGGCTGTGGAACTAAATAGAGAGTTCTCAGAAGAAGAAATACATATGGCATATACAGATCTAAAAAAAATTTCTACATCCCTAGTCATCAGGGAAATGCAGATTAAAACTACACTGAGATTCCCTCTCACTCCTGTCAGATTGGCTACCATCATGAAAACAAGTGACCATAAATGATGGCAAGGATGGGGAAAAAGAGGAAACCTTCTTCACTGTTGGAGGGAATGCAGTCTGGTCCAGCCACTGTAGAAATCAGTGTGGAGGTTCCTGAGACAATTAAAAACAGATCTACCATATGACCCAGGTATACCAACCACTCCTAGGCATATATCCTAAGAACTCACTACCTTAGAGATACTTGTTTAGCCATGTTTATTTCCACTCTATTCACAATAGCTAGGAAATGGAACCAGCCTAGATGTCCTTCAACTGACAAGTGGAATTACACAATAGAATTCTACTCAGCAGTAAAGAAAAATGAAGTTATGAAATTTACTGGAAAATGGATGGATCTGGAAAGAATTATATTTAATGAGGTAACCCAGGCTCAGAAAGCCAAACGTCACATGTGGATCCTAGCTACAAATGATTGGCCTTCTATGTGAGTAGGAATAAAACTCAGTAACAGAAGCCAGTAACCTAGAAAGGGGATATAAAGGGAATAGAAAGGGAGGGGGTACTTAATAGGATGGTATTGTATATATGTAAGTAGAAGAACAGATTAATGGGGGTGAAAAGGCCTAAGTGAGGTCAGGGGAAGAGATTGAGTAAAGGAAGGGTGGAGGGAGGGCTAACCAAAATCTAAGAAGATATAAATAAGTCATACGGAAACCTACTTTCTGGACAATGGAACACTCAGAAGCAATAGATTGTTACTAGAAAATTTTCAGTGCCAGGTATGGGATACCTTCCAGTGAGTTGTTGGCCAGGGAGGTCACAGATAACCCCAAAACATTATAGGCTATTGCTGAGGCCCTTGGTTTCCCACCAGGAATAGATAGTAAGACCCTATTGCTGAAGAATTCACATACTTGGGCTGCAAGGTCACTGAGAAATACTGCTGGAGGTGAGCTGAAAGCCTCCTCCATGTGGACCAGCTGACAGAAAGCTGGAAAAAGCTACACTACCTACAATTCAATGGGAGAGAGAGAAAACAGCAGTGAAGATATTCAACAGTGGACACTGCAACCTATAATTTTTCTGGCCAGGCCAAATGAGCCAACAGGTACAATAGTGGCATTTCTGTTATGGGGGAAACCAACCACTCTGTAATTGGACTGGAGGCCTGCTCCATGGGAGGGAATACATCTCTGATACTGAAAACCTACAACAGAGGTAGTCATGAGCCCTAGGGATGTAATGTCTGCTGGTGTCTGACTAACTGTATATACTATACTCACCAAACTGCCCAGTAAGCACTTCTCTTGATGTCCATACCCATATATTAATGCTACTCTCACTTTTGGTTAGAGAAGCTTGTCTTTTCAGGTGGTGGCAACCTTGGGATGACTCAGAAGGCAACATGGTGCTGAGAAGAAGGAACAGAGGAGTGCTCAACACTGAAACATCTCTAACACAACTTCCAAGGGCTAGGGCCCATTGCAGAAGGGGTGGCAGAAAGAATTTAAGACCCAAAGGAAGGGTAGGACTCCTTACAACGTGCTCCTCCAGACACAGAATTGCCTGGATACCCATGACCTTGGAGTGCCTGACACTACCTACACAAGACCATTATAATAGGAGGAAAAGATGATGACATCAAAATAAAAGAGACTGATTGTGAGGGGGAGGGGACATGATGGACAGTGGAGTTTCAAAAGGGAAAGTGGGGGGAGGGAGGGAAGCACCATGGGTTATTGCCTACTATTAAGGAAGATATATATATAATAAAGTTACATATAAAACTTTAAATTGTGACAGAAGTAGATAATAATGCAAACAGCACTTTATTTAGTTTGTTTTCTAGCATGCATCCACCACTGAATGTATTTTATATTTGTTTATTTTCTTATTGTTTTCTGCAATACCTTTAAACCTGTAGCACTAGTTAGCTCTGTTGATGAAACATATAAATATGGAAGGCATTAAAGCTTGTATTGGAATGGTCAGAGTGTATCATGAAAAAGAGGGATAAGAGCAGAATCTGGGAGGAAGAAATAGTTTTGGAGAGGAGTGGTCTACACATAGAAGGCAACATGAGTATCACATGGAATTGTGATAACACTCCAAGTAATGGCCTTGTATATAATCTACTCCCTTTAGAACAAAGGGAACCCTCAAAATAGCTAATTTGTAGCTGAGGGTGTAATACATGATTTGAAAAAAATTTTTTTATTGACAACCTCTATACTTACATACAAAAAACGCATGGTATTTCCCTCCCCTCACCACATTCCCCTTTAGAACTCCAATCTCCATCATATCCCCTCCCTCTCTCCATTAGTCTCTCTTTTAATTTGATGTCATCATCTTTTACTTCTATTATGAGGGTCTTGCGAAGGTATTGCTAGGCACTGCAAGGTCATGGATATCGAGGCCAATTTCTGTCTGGGCAGTTGCATTGTAAGGAGTCATATCCTTCCTTTGGCTCTTATATTCTAACCGCCCCCTCTTCTGCAATGGTCCCTGAGCCTTGGAGGGTGTGACAGAGGGGTTTCAGTGCTGGGCACTCCTCCATCCCTTCTTCTCAGCACTATGTTGCCTTTTGGGTCATCCCAGTGGTCATCACCATTTGAAAAGAGAAGCTTCTCTAACCAGAAGTGAGAGTAGCATTAATATGTGAATATGAGCATTAAGTGTAGTGCTTTCAGGGCAGCTTGGTGGGAATAGTATATACATTTAGTCAGACAAGAGCAGGCTTTATACCCCTAAGGCTCATGACCTCACCTACCATAGACTTTTGCTTAGGTTTTTCAGTACCAGGTATGTATTCCCTCCTGTAGAGAGGGCCTTCAGTCCAATTATGGAGCAGTTGGTTTCCCCCAGAGTAGACATGCCACTATTGCACCCATTCAGTCCTTGGGCCTGTCTGGCCAAATTTGAATATTCAGCGTCCACTGCTGATGACTTCTGTCTCCCATACTCTGCATGCAGTGCAGCTTTTTCCAGCTTTCATTTGGCTGGTCTACAGGGAGAAGGTTTTCTGGTCAGCACCAGCTTGCTTTCTCAGTGGCCTTGCCTCTCAAGCAAGAGATGTCTTCAGCAATAGGGTCTTACTATCTGTTTCTCAAGGGAAACCAAGGGCTTTGGCAATAGCCTTTAATGTTTTGGAGGCTGCCAGGACCTCCTTGGCCAACAACTCACTGGAAGGTATCCCATCCCAGGCACTGAAAATTTTCTAGGAAGAGTCTACAGCTTCTGGATGTGCCATTATTTAACAAAGTAGGTTTACATAAGTCTTATTCACACTATCTTGAATTTTGACTGACTCTCCCCCACCCTCCTTTTATGCATTCTTTCCCCATGGCCTCGCTTAGGCCATTCCCTTCCCTGTAATCTGTTCTTCTACTTACATATGTGCAATAACATACACTTAAGTCCTTCCCTCTCCTCCCACCCTTATAGGCTTTTACCAGCTCACTGGTTTCTGGTACCTATTTTTTGTTCCAGTTCACACACAAGTCTATACATTTGTAGCTAGGATCCACATATGAGAGAGAACATGTAACATTTGCCTTTCTGAGCCTGGGTTACCTCATTTAGTGTAACCCTTTCCAGACCTCTCCATTTCCCTGAAAATTTCATAATTTCATTTTTCTTTACCACTGAATAGAACTCCATTGTGTAAATGCACCACATCTTTCTTATCCATTCATCTGTGGAAGGACCTCTAGGCTGGTTCCATTTCCTAGCTATTGTGAATAGAGCAGCAATAAACATGGTTGTGCAAGTATCTCTAAGGTAGTGAGAAGAGTCCTTTGTATATATGCCTAGGAGTGCTAAAGCTGGATCATATGGTAAATCTATTTTTAGCTGTCTCAAGAACCTCCACACTGATTTCCACAATGGCTGGACCAGATTACATTCCCACAAAAAGTGTAGAAGTGTTCCTCTTTTTCCGCATCCATGCCAACATTATTGTCATTTGTTTTGTTGATGGTAGCCATTCTGACAGGAGTGAAATGGAATCTCAAAGTGGTTTTAATTTGCATTTCCCTGATGGCTAAGGATGTGGAACACTTTTTTAGATGTTTATATGCCATCTGTATTTCTTCTTCTGAGAACTCTCTATTTAGTTCCATAGCCCATTTTTTAACTGGGTTGTTTGAATTCTTATTATTCTGTTTTTTGAGTTCTTTGTATATTCTGGATATTAATCCTCTGTCAGATGTATAGCTGGCAAAGATTTTCCCACATTCTGTAGGTTGTCTTTTTGCTCTATTCACAGTGTCCTTTGCTGTACAAAAGCTTTGTAATTTCATAAGGTACCAGTGGTTAATTAGTAGTTTAATTTCCTGAGCAATTGGGGTTATATTCAGAAAGTCCTTGCCTATGCCAATATGTTGAATGGTTTCCCCTACCTTTTACTCTAGCAATTTCAGAGTTTCAGGTCTGATATTAAAGTCCCTGATCCATTTGGACTTGACTCTTGTGCATGGAGAAAGACAAGGATCTATTTTTTATCCTTTTACATACAGATATCCAGTTTTCCCAGCACCACTTGTTAAAGAGGCTATCTTCAATGAATATTTTTGGCATGTTTGTCAAAAATCAGGTGAATGTAGCTGCCTGGACTAATATTTGGGTCTTCTCTTCTGTTCCATTGATCTACCTGTCTGTCCTTGTGCCAATATCATGCTGTTTTTGTTACTATGGCTTTGTATAGTACTGGAAGTCTTAGCTATAGCAATAAGGCAAGAGATCTTCATAAAAGGGATACAAATTGCAAGAAAAGAGATCAAATTATCATTATTTGCAGATGATATGATTTCTATACATAACAGACCCTAAAGACTCTACCAGCAAACTGTTAGAGCTGATAAATACTTTTTGCAATGCAGCAGGATACAAAATAAACACACAGAAATCAGTAGCTTTTCTATACCCTAACAACAAACATGCAGAGGGTGAAATCAGGGAATCTCTCCCATTCACAATTGCCTCAAAAAAAAAAATACCTTGGAATAAACTTAACCAAGGAAGTGAAGGATCGCTACAATGAGAACTTTTAAAAACTCGAGCAAGAAATTACAGAAGACCCAAGGAAATGGAAAGACATTCCATGCTCCTGGATTGGAAGAATCAATATTGTGCAAATGTCAATTTTACCAAAAGCAATCTACACATTTAATGCAATCTCCATTAAAATACCAATAGTATTCTTCACAGAAATAGAAAAAACAATCCTAAAATTCATCTGGAAACACAAAAAAACCTCAAATAGCCAAAACAATTTTGCACAACAAAAATCAGGCTGGTGGTATTACCATACCTGATTTTAACTAATACATGATTTTTAAGAACTTTTGGGACACATAATTTGATGACTGATTTTCTAAAGTACTGAGGATATAAAACCTGTGATTGTTAACACTGCTGAGACTTTCTTCCATGTTATACTCTTGTGCAAGTAATGTGAATTAAAATATCCATTATAGAAACTATGGAGAAGGTACATACATTTTTTTCAGTTGATTCTTAGAAATAAAATGACAATAATGAGAAATGTATAAGTGAATAATGCTGGGCTCAGATTTTTTTTCTGAGGTAGGGTCTCTCTCTATCTAGCTCAGGCTGTCCTGGAATTCATTATGTAGTCTCAGGGTGGCCTCCAACTCATGGCCATCCTCCTACCTCTGCCTCCTGAGTGCTGGGATTAAAGGCGTGAGCCACCACGCCTGGTTTTGGGCTCAGATTTTTGAGGATGTTCCATGAAACTATATATATATATATATATATATATATATATATATATATATATATATATATATATATATATATATATATTTGGTTTTTCAAGGCAGGGTCACACTGTAGCCCCAGGCTGATCTGGAACTCACTATGTAGTCTCAGGGTGGCCTCAAACTCATGGATGGTGATCCTTCTTCCTCTGCCTCCTGAGTGCTGGGATTAAACGTGGGCACCACCACACCCTGCCTATGAAATTATAATTTTAATATTGCAATTCTACTTCTTTTGGTGGCTCCTTTACTGTATAATGACTTTCTCATTTAAAATTGAATGATTTAAGAGCAATATAAAGACACACACACACACACACACACGCATGCACGAATGCACACACACACACACACAACCTCAGGCTTCCAGGCACATAGCTTCCTTCAGCCTAGTTTTCTATTTCCACTCATCTGGCAGCTTTCAGAATAATCTCACCCACCTGTTAAATCAGAGAATGTCAAGTTTAATTTATAACAGTGAGTAGAAACAGGATGCTACAGAAAGCATTTTAATTAAAATCCTTTAATTGGATACATGCTTCTTATGAAAAGGGAGCTGTAGAGAGGGCCTCTTTGTCGGCACCTTTCACTCCAATTGCCAGAGATGGTGCAGGAATAGCCTTACAATTGGAACCAGTCCACTGAAGTGGTGAAGAAGATGGAGGTGGAGGCCCAGAGAGGGAAATTGGAAGCAACAGTGCTTTCTGGAGGTAGTTCTGCAGAAACCTGTTGATATTATTTTAACTTAGTTTCTCCTTAATCCTTTCATCATCTTTAGGATGTGATAGTCTCCAGGAGAAATCTATAAATACCCAACTTCAGGCACTGACTTAGGAAATCTTGACAGTGTAGGTCAGTTAGTGGATGTAAGAGGTGAGTAGATGACAGTGTGGGTATTGGGGGAAGCTCAGCTTTTGTACCCGGGGTTCCTTAAGTGACAGCACTTAGCACTATCCAGCTCACACTGAAGGAAAGGCAATGTTGGAGTCAATTAGAGCTTAGTTTAAGAAAGGGACTTTGTGCTAAAGTAGGGGGCCCAGTCTGGAAACCATCCCATGAGCTCATGTGGGGTGCCAAAAGAGCAGAAAGTCATGGAAATATTTTATTGAGTATACTCAAAGTAGTTGAGAAAAATGGAAACTGGAAGTAGTTTTAGTTTTAGTGCTACAGAAACAAGACCTTAAGCTCAGCTCTTGAAAGATATGGGGGAAGGTGAGTGGATTTTTGCCTTTTTGGTTTTGCTTCAACTTGCTATGCCAGAAGGTGATGCAAAAAGGTCTAATGGTCTAACAAATACTGGTTCACTCATCAGAGCTAAGAAAACAAGCACTATGTCCTTTGGGATGCAGAGAGGAGACCCACCTTGAAGGACTTTTATGTGCTATCCATTTATTGCTAATGCAGGGCCTCTTGAGGTTTTGGTTGCCAAGGAAGATAATAATAGCCAGTTTTGTTGGTTTCTACTGGTTCCCTCTAGTGGTATGCTGGTAAATGTTAAACTAGTCTGGGAAAAGTGGGAGATGCCAGGGAAGTTTAATTTTTCTCATTTTCTAACTTCCATGGTGTGACTATTTCCGTTTCCCAATATTGGTGTTTTAATAATTGGCTGGCCAAATCTCTGGCTGTTGGAATAATTGGCTGTTGGAAGTCACTACAAGCTGGTTCTAGCATACCACTGGCTCTTTCTTGCCCTTGTTGAGCTTTTCTATGGGTGGCACTTTGTATTAGTGACTTTAAGATCATCTATATAATATTATTTGTTTATTGGAATATGAGAAGATGACTTAAGCCACTTCCAAGCAAAGGTTTAAATGTGCTTTCCTGGTTTTGTTCAGTTTTCTCCACTTTCTTTGAGATTCTTCCCTCTATTTTGAGAATAGCATGTTCCCATTAGTGGCTGATTCTGTAGCCAGAATAAGAATGAGAAGATATATGGAACCACCTAAGATGACCTGTTTTCAGTGGAGATGGGAAAAGCCCCAGCCATGTATACCAGCTTTCATATAAATGTACATCAGAAGTAGTAAATGTTTATTGTTAGAAGGTACTGAGATTACAGGATAAAAATAATACTTCATTTAATCAATGAACACTAAGTAAGTGTTGGTGCATACTCAGTCTGTGGTGGTTTGATTCAAGTGTCCCCCCATAAACTTAGGCCAATTTCTCCTTATCAGTGTTTGGTACACTATTCTGTAACTGTTATCCATCTGATGTTGACCAGGAGGTGATGTACACTTCTGCTCCTGCTATCATTTCTCCTGCCATTATGGAACTTTCCCTCAAGTCTGTAAGCCAAAATAAATCTCCCCCCCACCCAAGCTGCTCTTGGTCAGATGATTTCTGCCAATAATGCTAACCTGACTACAATAGTATAGATGGTACTGAGGAGTGGAGTCATTTGCTGCTAGACACCTGACTGTGTGGTTTTGGCCTTTTGGAGCTGATTTTCAAGAGGAAAGTGGATGAATTTGGAACCTTAGCCTAAGAGATTCCTTGCAATGCTTGATGGATTATTCTGGTCAGAGTTGAAAGACCTGAATGCAGTAATAACTATGGACTGTGAGGTTTGACTTGTGAGAGTAAGCAAGAGCTTTGCTTGGACTGGGCTAGAAGCAGTTTGTGTGAGAGGCTTACTGTTATGCACGTGTCCTGAAAATTTGTGCAGGGTTGCATTGCATAGAAATGGATTGGTGTGAGCAGAAGGATATGGCACAGAAAAAATGGAATCTCTGGGCTGAAACTTCTGCCCATTCTGCTGCAATTATATGAGAGATTACAGCCTTTGAGATTGGACCAGTTGACCAGCAATGGGGCAACAGGAAGAATGTGTGTGCTCAAGGAGTGTTCTGTTCTTCAAAGTATGCTTTATTCCAACCCCCATATTAACAAACTGTCCCCCTACCTGGTATTATGGAATATAAGAAATTTAAAAAAAGAGAGTGTCATTGAATTTGCAACATGGTCTTGTGTTTTGGAAATGGCCATAGGCAATGTGAAGCAGGTTTGCAGGATAGCCTGCATGGGGACCCAATGGACCCATGAGAATGAACCATGGGTTGAAGTGGAGACCCAGTGGAGATGCCAGGACCACAAGATAGCTGCAAAGGAGAGTTGTTGGCCCTGGATGAAAATTTCCAGGAGTGAGTAGCTTAACTCCAGAAACTTGTTGCTGGTTATAATTATCTGATTTGGAGATTTATCACTGACTAGAGTTGTTGGTCTTGGGCCTACCAGGTTGATGTTTGCCCTGTTTAAATCTTGTATTGGTTAAATATTTCTTTGATATGATCAGTGCTATCTTTTACAGTGTGAAAGTTTTATTCTGTGCCATTATGATTTGGTGGGGGGGTGTTTGGTATTATGGCTCAGTTAAAAGACCGTGGATTATGGGGATGTTTGAACAACATTAGGATTGATAAAAACTATGGGGACTTTCAAAGATAAACTGAATGTATTGTATTTAACATCATAGCTGGTTATCAGTTTATGGGGGCCAGGGGCGGAATGTGGAGTTGTTTGAACCGATGTCAGCCATTTTCCCACAGTTGCTCATGTAGCACCCTCTGGCACTAGACTAGCTAACTGTCTGGGGACTGACCCTCTTCCAGATTCTGGCCAGGTCTCTCCATGTTTGGTCTCACACATGTATGCTTTGACAGTAGGGTCTTACCATTAACTTTGGTGCGTCATCAAGAACTCTGACAGAAATCTGTCTTTTTTGGGAAACCTTATAGGTGTCTTGGATCTGCAGGTCATTGTGAAATTTAACCCCATGCTGGTACTGGGAGTTATAAGTCAGCACCTAGGAAGATGAGGGGAGAAAAATATAGATAATATAAAAGAGAAAGTGAGTATAGAGAGGTGATGGGTAGAAAGAGAGAGAGAGGGAGAGAGGGGAGAGAGAGAAAAGCAGGAAAAAATTAAGGTTGGTCTTCATGATGTTTTCTCCAGTTTCCTGTGGTTCAGATGTTCCCTCTGCTGGCCTGCTGAAGGATCAATGTTTTAACTTGTTGTTCAGAATAAAGAGTTTTATAGTATCATTTCCTTTTGGGTCCCTATTTGTATCCCCCCCACCCTTGTGCTCCCTCCCACACTCTCAGTCCCTCCCATCCTGACCCTCCTTCCAACTCACCCTCCCTATTGTCTGGTCCTCAGAGTGCTTATTAGGCTTGGCAGCATCTCCGGTGGATTCAGGTTAGGAGTGACAGATAAACGAGACCATGCGGCGATTATCTTTTTGTGATTGGGTGACCTCACTGAGGATGATCTGTTCCATGTTTTACCATTTTTTTCAAATTTCATTATTTCATCTTTCCTTACTGCTACATAGAATTCCATAGTATAGATACACCACATCTTTGTTATCCATTCATCTAATGATGGACATCTGGGTCGTTTCCAGCTCTTTGCTGTTATGAAATGAAGCAGCTATAAACATGCTTGAGCAAATGTCTCTGATCTGAGGCTTGGAGCCTTTAGGGTAAATGCCCAATAAGGGAATAACTGGATCTGTTGGTAGGTCTATGGTCATCCTTTTCAGGAGTCTCCATATAGCTTTCCATAATGGTTGAACCATTTTACATTCCCACCAGCAGTGAAAGCTTGTTCCTATTTCTCCACAGCCTTGCCAGCATTTTTTTTTTTTTTTAATGTTAGCTATCCTTACTGGGGTAAGGTGGAATCTCATAGTTGTTTTAATTTGCATTTCCCTGATGATTAGGGATGTTGAACATTTTCTTAAATGTGCATTTGCTATTTGTATTTATTCCTCTGAGAACTCCCTATGCAGTTCTCTGCCCCATTTTGTGAGTGGGTTGTTTGATGATTTATGGTTTAGGCTTTGGAGTTCTTTGTAGATTCTAGAAATTAGGCCTCTGTCAGTTATATAGCTGGTGAAAATTCTCTCCCATTCTGTGGGCAATCTGCTGGCTTTGGTTATGGTATATTGTCAGTGAAAAAGCTTTTCTGATTCATGAATTCCCAATGGTTGAGTGATTGTTTAATTTCCTGAGCTGCTGGGGTTTTGTTCAGGAAGTCTTTTCCCACTCCTATTTTGTGGAAGTTTCCTCCTATTTTTTCCTCCAGTAGTAGCAGAGTTTCTGGTTTTATATTAAGGTCTTTGATCCATCTGGACTTGATTTTTGTGCATGGAGAGATGTGTGGGTCGAGTTTCATTTTCCTGCATATGTTTGTCCAGTTTGTCCAGCACCATTTGTTGAAGATGCTGTCCATTTTCCATTCTGCGTTGGTAGGACCTTTGTCAAATATCAAGTACCTGTAGTTACTTGACCCAAAGTCTGGGTCTTCAATACTGTTCCATTGGCCTATATTCCTGTTTTTATGCCAGTACCATGTTGTTTTTATTACAATGGCTTTGTAGCATAGCTTTAGATCAAGTATGGTGATGCCTCCAGAGGTGTTTATTTTGCTGAGGATGTGCTTGGATATCTGAGGCCTTCTGCCTTTCCATATGAATTTTGACATAGTTTTTTCTATCTCAGTGAAGAAAGAAGTTGGGATTTTTATCAGCATTGCATTGAATCTATATAGTGCTTTTGGTAAGATTTCCATTCTCACAATGTTAATTCTACCTATCCAGGAGCATGGGAGGTCTTTCCATTTCCATAGGACCTCCTCAATTTGTTTCTTGAGTGTTTTTATGTTTTCATTGTATAGGTCTTTCACTTCCTTGGTTAATGTTATTCCAAGGTATTTTATTTTCTTTGTTGCTATTCAAAATGGGACAAGGTTAGTTATTTCTTTTTCTGTACCTTTGTCTTTTGCATACAGAAAGGCTACTGTTTTCTGAGCATTGATCTTATATCCTGCTACTTTGCTGAAGGTGCTAATCACCTTTAAGTGTCTTGAGATGGAAGTTCTCACATCACTTATGTATAGAATCATGTCATCTGCAAATAGAGCTAACTTAACTTCTTCCTTTCCAATTTGTATCCCTTTGATTTCTTTCTCCTGTCTTATTGCTTGAGCTAATACTTCTAACACTATATTGAAGAGCAGAGGTGAGAGTAGACACCCCTGCCTTGTTCCTGATCTCAATGGGAACTCTTTTAGTCTCTCCCCATTAAGAATTACTTGGGCTTTAGGAGCTTTATATATAGCCTTTATTATGTTGATATATGGGCCATCCATTCCTATTCTCTCCAATGTTTTGATCATGAAGTGATGTTGTGTTTTGTCAAAGGCCTTTTCTATGTCTATCAAAATGATCATGTGGTTTTTGTGTTTAAGCTTTTTTATGTGGTATATTACATTGATAGGTCTCCATATGTTGAACCACCCCTGCATTCCTGGGATGAAGCCTACTTGATCAATTTGGATAATGCTATTGATGTACTGTTGAATTTGGTTTGCAAGGATTTTGTTCAGTATATTTGCATCTATGTTCATCAGGGAAATGGGCCTATAATTTTCCTTTCTTGTGGCATCTCTGCCTGGTTTTGGAATTAGGGTGATACTAGCTTCCTAGAAGGAGTTGGGGATCTCTCCCTGTTCTCCGATTGTGTGGCACAGTTTGAGAAAAATTGGTTTTAGTTCTTCCATGATGGTTTGATAGAATTAAGCTGAGAAACCATCTGGTCCTGGACTCTTCTTTTTGGGGAGGTGGTTGATTACCTGTTCAATCTCAAAGGGTGTGATGGGTTTGTTTAGGAGATTAATCTGCTCTGGGCTTAGCTTTGGTAGGTGGTATGTGTCTAGGAATTCATCCATTTCTTCATATTCTCTTGTTTTGTAGAGTAGAGGTTTTTTGAAATAAGTCCTGAGAATTCTCCCTATTTCACTCATGTCTATTGTGATTTCTCCTTTTTTGTTTCTAATTTTGTTGATTTGAAGCATTTCTTTTTTTTTTTTTTTTTTTACTTGATCAGATTGGCCAGGAGTGTATCAATCTTGTTAATTTTTTCAAAGAACCAGCTCTTTGTTTCATCAAATTTCTTAATTGTCCTCTTAGTTTCCAATTCATTAATTTTTCTAATCTTAATTATTTCTTTCTGTCTGGAGTTTTTTGGGTTGGCTTCTTCTTATTTTCCAATGGTGGATGGTTAGGTTATTGCTTTGGGATCTCCCTGTTCTTGTTATGAGGGAATTTAGTGCTATGATTTTTCTCCTAAGGACTGTCTTCCTTGTGTCCCATAAGTTTTGGTATGATGTGTTCTCATTGTCATTGAATTCTAGAAACTTTGAAATTTCATTTTTTATTTCATCCACAACCCATTTATTGTTTAAAAGTATGTTGTTCAGTTTCCAGGAGCTGCAGGGATTCTTGGAGTACTTTTTGTTGTTAATTTCTAGTATTACAGCATTGTGGTCTGATATCATATGCAGAAAATTATATCGATTTTCTTGAAACTATGGAGGCAGGCTTTGTGGCCCAATATATGATCTATTTTAGAGAAGGTTCCATGGGCTGCTGAGAAGAATGTTTAATCAGTAGATTTTGGGTGGAATGTTCTGTGTATGTCTGTTGGGTCTAGTTGCTCTATGGTGATGTTGAGCTCTCCTACTTCCCTATTAATTTTCTGCTTGGATGATCTATCCATTGTTGATAGTGGAGTATTGAAGTCCCCGACTATGATGGTGTTGGTGGATATTTCTGTTTTGTTGCCAAGTAGTTTTTCCTTTATGTATTGTGGTGCACCTGTGTTTGGTGCGTAAATATTGATGATTGTGATATCCTCTTGTTTGATTGTTCTCTTGATAAGTAAGAAATGGCCATCTTTGTCTTTATTGGTTACTTTTAGTTTGAAGTCTATTTTATCCGATATAAGTATAGCCACGCCTGCTTTTTTCTTATTTGTGTTTGCTTGGAATGTTGTTTTCCACCCTTTTACCCTGAGGAGGTGTCTTTCTTTAGTGGTGAGGTGGGTTTCTTGAAGACAGAAGATTGAGGAGTCCAGTTTTCTGATCCACTGTGTTAGCTTATGTCTTTTGATGGGTGAATTAAGGCCATTAATATTCAGGGAAATAACTGTGAGGTTTGATTTAATACCTGCCATATTTTGGTGGATTATGTGGTTTGGTGTTTTATTTATTTATTTATTTTGTTAATGTGGACTGCTTCTTGGGGGCACTTGAGTTTCGTTATTTGATTCTTCTGTGTGAAGAATTCCCTGAAGCATTCTCTGTAGGTTTGTCTTTGTGTTTATATAGTTGTAAAGATGAATTTTATTGTGGAAAGTTTTTCTTTCACCATCTATTATGAGGGATACTTTTGCTGGGTAGAGTAGTTGGTGTTGGAAGCCATGGGTTCTTAGAGTTTGTAGTATTCCATTCCAGGCCCTTCTGGCTTTTACGGTTTCCATTGAGAAGTCTGAGGTAATTCTGATGGGATTTCCTTTATATGTAATGTGTTGTTTCTCCCTTGCTGCTTTTAGGATTTTCTCTTTGTGTTTGATGTTTAGAGTCTTAATGATAATGTGTCTTGGAGAATTTTTCCTTTGGTCCAGTCTGTTTGGAGTTCTGCTAGCTTCTTATAACTTGATGGGATTTTCTTTTGAGAGAGCGAGAAGGTTTTCTTCAATTATTTTGTTGAATAAGCTTTCCATTCCTTTATGGTATGCCCATGATCCTAATGTTTGGCCGCTTAAGGGTATCCCACATTTCTTTCATGTTCTGTTCTCAGTGATTTTTGAACTTGTTGAAATTTTTTGACTCATGAACTGTTTCTTCTGTTTTGTCTTCCAGTTCTGAGTTTCTATCCTCTACTTGGCTGTCTCTAGTCTTAAGAGCTTCTATGGAGTTTTGGGTTTGTTCAATTTGGTTCATATTTTCTACTTTTTTTTTTTTTTAATGTATAGTTTCCAACCCTCTGTCTAGTTCCCTTTTCATGTCATTTTCTGACTTTCTTACTGTTTCTTGGAGATCATCCTTGCATTTTTTTATGTCTTCATTGAACTTAGCCATCTGGTTATTGAGGGCCTCTTTTTTTTCACTCTCCTTCAGATCATTTAACTGTCTTTGGAACCCTTCCTGGTTCTTTTCTATTAGGTCTAATCTAGCAAGGATAACATTCATACAATTACTGGCTCTTTGTTGAGTTTCTGAGAGTTGTGCTATTTGCTTGGCCAGGGTTGCATAGCTTGTCTCTTCATTTTCAGGATCTGATTCTAATGTCTCTTCTATGATTTGATTCAAGACATCCATTGTGGGACTGGATATTCTAGCTGGATTTACTTGTATCTGGTTTTTCATGCTATTTCTTTTTTTGCTGTGGTCTGACCATCACACTGATTCAGAAAGCCTGGAGTGTTGAATGCTAGCCTGCTGCCCTGGGGTGGGGTGGGGTGGGGTGCAGTGGCGAATGTCAGGGCAGTAGCCACTGGAGTTCTGATAGGCTGTGATGGGGAACACTGGCCTGCTGGCCCGTGTTGCCTATCCAAGATGGGAAGGAGAGTGGACTGCAACTTCTCTAGTTGGGCTCAGGCAGGGTTGGGCGGGAACACTAGCCTACTACCCTGGATCCCTGATCTGCTGTTGGGGGGATGATAGTGGCACCTGACTGGCAATGTTGTTCAGGGAGGCTGGGGAGGCACCTGACAAATGTTGGGGCTGTTGGGGCTCTGGCCAGTGAGAGAGGGACCAGACTGGTGATGGGGTACCTGACCAGTGATAGGACTCAGGCAGGCCCAGTGGAACTTGATGCAGCTCAGGCAGTCCCAGCGAGACCTGACCTGGGATGGTGCTTGGGGATCTGGCTTTTGAGGGAGGGATCAGAGCAGAGATGCGGCTCACACAGGCTCAGTGGGATCTGTCTTGTGATGGTGTGGGGATGGGTAGGATCTGATCTGCAATGTGGCTCCAGAGGCCCAGAGCACCTGCCTGTGATGGTGCAAGGGGGCTCTGGCATGGTGGGGAGGAGTGGGAGGGATTTGACTTGCCCAGCAGATCCACAGATCTGGGCACCTGGCTGTAATGGTGAGCACTGGGGCTCTGGCCTGGGAGTGAGGAGTGGAAGGAATCTGTCTTGCCCAGTGGCTCCACAGACTGTGATGGCATGCATATGGGTCTCTGGCCTGGGAGCAAGAAGTGGGAGGGATCTGTCTCACCCAGAGGCTCCACATACCCAGGCACCTGGCTACAGTGGTGCACTTGGAGGTTTAGGCCTGGCAGCAAGGAATGGAAGGGATCTGTCTCACCCAGCAGCTCAACAGACCTGGGCACCTGGTTGCAATAGTGGGCGCTGGGGCTTGAGCCTGGGAGCGGGGAGTGGGAGGGATCTGTCTCACTCAGCGGCTCCACAGACCCAGGTACCTGGCTGCGATGGCACTCGGGCTTTGGATGGCCAGGGGGCTCAGGCAGGTCTGGTAGTGGCACCTGCCTGAGAGCGTGGGAATCAGTGGATATCCTATTTTGCACATCCACCCCCTCCCTCTGGAAGCATTCAGGAGCCAGCCAACCCTTTTTAAAAAGTCCCTTTAACCTTAAGGGTTCTTGTCTTTACTTCCCTGTGAACTGAGGCGAAGTTAGGCGGACACCATCTTGACCATTGTTGACAATTTTTGCATCTATTTCTATGAGGAAGATTGATCTGCAGTTTTCTTTTTTGTTCTGTCTTTATCTGGTTTTTGTATCAGAATGATGCTGGCTTCATAGTAGGAGTTTGGTAGCATTCCTTTCTTTTCTAGTTTATGGAAAAGTTTGAGAAGCATTGGTGTTAGTTCTTTGAGGAAGGTTTGGTATAATTCACCAGTGAATACCTTTGTTCCTGAATGTTTTTTACTTAGAAGATTTTTTGTAACTGCTTGGATTTCCATACTCGATATTGGTCTATATAAGTTATTTGTGGGGCATTGCAGTCACCAAGTACAATTGTGCTTGGTGTTATCTGTGACCTTAAGTCTAATAGTTTTTGTTTAATGAAATTGGGAGCACCCATGTTAGATACATATATTTTTAGAATTGTAATGTCTTCCAATTGAATTGTTCCTTTAATCAATATAAAGTGACTTTATTTAACTTTCCTCTCTAATGTTGATTTAAAGTCTACCCTGTCCAATATTAGAATAGAATAAGTATGTACTTATTCTCACCATTCTTCTTTTTTTTGTAGTGCTTCCTATATTCCCTTTACTTGTATTCCCTTTACTCTCTTGTATTAAGTATTGAGTATGGTTTATTTTTTTCCTGTTTCCTCATGTGTGTGCTTTCCTTTCTCTTCAGCATAGAGGATCCTTTCCAGTACTTCTACAATCTAGCTTAGTGGTCATATATTCCTTTAGCTTGTTTTTGTTGTAGAATGTCCTTAATTTCTCCACCAATTTGAATGGATAGCTTTGCTGAATAAAGTAATTTTGTTTGACAGTTTTTATCTTTCAGAACATGGAATACATCATTCCAAGCTTTTCTGGCTTTTAAAGTTTGTGTTGAGTAATCTGCTGTAATCCTGATGGCTTGCCTTTCTAAGTGACTGGTGTTTTCTGTTTAACTGCTTCCAATATATTTTCTTTGGTTTGTGTGATTAGTAGTTTAATTATAATATGGCAAGGAGAGATTCTTTCTAGGTTTTGCCTGTTTACTGTTCTAAATGTTTCCTGTAGCCACACTAGCATCTTTGTCCCTATTTCGGGGAAATTTTCTTCTATGATTTTGTTGAAAACTTCTGCTTTTGCAGAGTGAAATTCTTCTCCTATTATTCCCTGAATTCTTATGTTGGTCTTTTCATAGAGTCCCAAATATCTTGAATTTCCCATTCATACCCTCCTAATAGCTTGTCTTTCTCATTGTTGGACTGTATTAGATATTCTACCTGGTCTTCTAGTTTGGATATTCTGTTCTCCCCTTCATCCATTCTATTGGCAATATTTTCTACAGGGTTTTTTTTTTTTTATTTGACTTACTCTATTTTCATTTGTAGTATTTCTGTTTTTCCTTTTTATTCCTATTTATTGTTATTGTTATTATTTATTGTTTTTTGTTATTCCTTTTTATTGACAGCTTTCATACTTGATACCATACATGATACCTCCCCTTCCCCCCACTTTCCCCTTTACAAATCTACACTCCATCACATTCCCTCCCTTGCTCCATTAGTCTTTCTTTTATTTTGATGTCATCATCTTTTCCTCCTATTATGAGGGTCTTGTGAAGATAGTGCTAGGCACTGTGAAGTCATGGATATCAAGGCCAATTTCCATCTGGTCAATTGCATTGTAAGCAGTCCTACCCTTCTTTCAGCCCTTACATTCTTACTGTCACCTCTTCTGCAATGGACCCTGAGCCTTGGAAGGAGAGATAGGGATGTTTCAGTGCTGAACTATCCTCAGTCATGTCTTCTCAGCATTATGGTGCCTTTTGGGTCATCCCAGTGCTCACTGCCACTTGAAAAGAGAACCTTCTGTATGTAAAAGTGAGAGTAGCATTAATATATGGGTGTGACATACCTGATCTAAAGTTATACTACAAAGTCATTGTAATAAAAACAACCTGGTACTGGCACAAAAACAGGAATATAGACCAATGGAACAGAATTGAAGACCCAGACTTTGGCTCAAGAAACTACAGCTACTTGATATTTGACAAAGGCCCTAGCAATGTAGAATGGAAAAAGGACAGCATCT
This sequence comes from Orientallactaga sibirica, assembly GCA_036365145.1. Taxonomy (NCBI): domain Eukaryota; kingdom Metazoa; phylum Chordata; class Mammalia; order Rodentia; family Dipodidae; genus Orientallactaga; species Orientallactaga sibirica. The sequence continues at coordinate 2,145,103 of JAEOAD010000025.1, forward strand.
TCAACAAATGGTGCTGGACAAACTGGACAACCATATGTAGGAAAATGAAACTCGACCCACACATCTCTCCATGCACAAAAATTAAGTCCAAATGGATAAAAGACCTTAATATAAAACCAGAAACTCTGCTACTACTGGAAGAAAAAATAGGAGGAACCTTCCACGATATAGGAGTGGGAAAAGATTTCCTGAACAAAACCTCAGCAGCTCAGGAAATTAAACAATCACTCAACCATTGGGATCTCATGAAGCTGAAAAGCTTTTTCACTGACAAAAATATTATAACCAAAGCCAGCAGAATACCCACAGAATGGGAGAAAATTTTCACCAGCTATACAACTGACAAAGGCCTAATTTCTAGAATCTACAAAGAACTCCAAAACCTAAACAATTAATCACCAAACAACCCACTCACAAAGTGGGGCAGAGAACTGCACAGGGAGTTCTTGGAGGAAGAAATACAAATAGCAAACACACATTTAAGAAAATGTTCAACATCCCTAACCATCAGGGAAATGCAAATTAAAACAACTATGAGATTCCACCTTACCCCAGTAAGGATGGCTAACATTAAAAAAAAAAAACAATGAAAACAAATGCTGGCGAGGCTGTGGAGAAATAGGAACAAGTCTTCACTGTTGGTGGGAATGTAAAATGGTTCAACCACTATGGACAGCTATATGGAGACTATTGAAAAGGATGACCATAGACTTACCAATGGATCCAGTTCTTCCCTTATTGGGCATTTACCCTAAATGCCCCAAGCCTCAGATCAGAAACATTTGCTCAACCATGTTTATAGCTGCTCAATTCATAATAGCAAAGAGCTGGAATCAACCCAGGTGTCCATCACTAGATGAATGGATAACAAAGATGTGGTATATCTATACTATGGAATTCTACGTAGCAGTAAGGAAAGATGAAATAAGGAAATTTGAAAAAAAAAATGGTCAAACATGGAACAGATCATCCTCAGCGAGGTCACCCAAGCACAAAAAGATAATCGTCGCATGGTCTTATTTATCTGTCGCCCCTAACCGGATTCCACATGACATGTGGCCAAACCTAATAAACACTCTGAGGATGAGACAAGAAGGAGGGTGGGATGGAGGGAGGGTAAAGGTGGGAGGGAATGAGAGGGTGGGAGGGAGGACGGGGGGGGATACAAATTGGGACCCAAAAGGGAAAAATACTACAAAACCCTTTACTCTGAACAACAGGCTAAAACAGTGATCCTTCAGCAGGCCTACAGAGGGAATACTCGAACCACAGGAACCTGGAGAGAACATGATGAAGGCCAACTTTAATCTTGTCCTGCTTCTCTTTCTCTTTTCTTTCTCTCCCTCCCTTCCTCCCTCCCTCCCTCCCTCCCTCCTTCCCTCCCTCTCTCTCTTTCTTTCTCTCTCTCTCTCCCTCTCCTCTCTATACTCACTTTCTCTTTTACATTATATATCTTTTTCCTCCCTCACCTTCCCAGGTGCAGACTTATAACTCCCAGTGCCAGCAGGGGGTTAACTTCCACAATGAGCTGTTGATCTGAAACACCTACAAGGTTCTGCAAAAAAGACAGACTTCTGTCAGAGTACTTGGTGACCCACCAAAGGTTAATGGTAAGACCCTACTGTCCAAGACAGCATACGTGTGTGAGACCAAACACAGAGAGAGACCTGGCCAGAATATGGAAGAAGGTCAGTCCCCAGACAGTTAGCTAGTCTAGTACCAGAGAGTGCTACACGAGCAACTGGGGGAAAATGTCTGACATTGGTCCAAACAACTTGCAGTCTAAGATACCCAGCAGGAAACAATCTGACGTAATGCTCATACAAGTGCAGTAGTGGCAAACAGCCATGGTGGGTAACCAACTGCTCTTGATTTGGCTAATAAATCCATTCAGTGGAATGGAACTCATTGCTGGAACTGGGAAATAAGTCAAAGCCATGTACAAAAAATGAGCTCAGTCTCCAAGATCTAGAGGCCACCAAATGTGGGCTAGAAGAGAGCCAATGCATATAAAGTTCCCTCCAAAACATATATGATTATCCCTTCTATCTAGTACTAACTTCTCTCTCTGTTGGAGAATTTGCTTATCTCTTTTCAGGTGGACAACAAACCTGAAGGGAGGATCAGCTAACCACACCTCACCAGCTGAAACCATAGAACAACGCAGGGGAAGGGCAAGAATACAGCGCTCAAGGTGATCACAACACCAGAAAATGGCTGAAGGAGATAAACACAGAGAACATACAACTCCAAATAAGCCAGATATCCAGAGACACAGAGGCTCCCAAAACCTCATCAAGGAAGCAGAACTAAAATGACCCCAATGTGGCTCAGGGAAACTCACGGAAGAGGGGGCGGAAAGATTGTTAGAGTCACAAGTTGGGGCATTATGCACAGAGTCTGGGGCCTATCCACCAGAACTCTTGAGCAAACTCACAATGCACGATCCACATTCCCCATTGATGAGGGCCCCTTTGAAAGTGGGAGGACGGGGAGGAGGACAATGGAACCAATACTATGAATGTAAAATCAGAATAATATAAATAAAAAATATATATTTAAAATAAAATAAATAAATAAATAAAAAGAAAAAAATATATATATGGGTGTGAACATTAAGTAAAGTGATTAAAGGGAGTTTGGTAGGCATGATATATAAATTTAGACAAATAAGAGCAGGCATTACACTCCTAATACTCATGACCCTCTCACCATAGGCTTTTGATTAGGTTTTCAGTACCAGGCATGTATTCCCTCCCATAGCGTGGGTCTCCAGTCCAATTAGAGAGCAGTTCATTTCCCCTATAACAGACATGCCACTATTTCACCCTTGGCTCATTTGGCCTGGGTGGCTAAACTTGAGGCTTTCATTGTCCACTGTTTTCACCACTGATGGCTTCGGTCTCCCATAAGGCTGCACATACTACAGCCTTTTCCAGCTTTCTGTCAGATAATCTATAGGGAGAAGGTTTTTAGCTCATCCTCAGTTTGATTTCTCAGTGACCTTGCAGCCCAGGCAAGTGGAGTCTTCAGCAATAGGTTCTTACCATCTATCCCTGGTGGGAAACCAAGAGCCTCAGCAATGGCCTGTAATGTTTTGGGGACATCAGTGGCCTCCCTGGCCAACAACTCACTTGAAGGTATCCCATCGCTGGCACTGAATTTTTTCTAGTAACAGTCTATGGCTTCTGGGTGTGCCATTCTCCAAAAAAGTATGTTATCATATGGCTTATTCATAATAATTTCTAGTATTTCTTTTTTTAAAAAAATATTTTATTTATTTGAGAGAAAAGAGAGAGAGAGAGAGAATGAGCATGCCAGGGCCCCCAGCAACTGCAAACAAACTGCAGATGCATATGCCCCCTTGTGCAGCTGGCTTTTGTGGGGCTTGGAGAGTCAAACTGGGAACCTTTGGCTTTGCAGGCAAATGCCTTAACTACTAATCCATCTCCCCAGCCCTATTTCTAGTATTTCTGATCAGTTTTTTTTTTCCAGTATTTCTATTTCCTCACTCATGCCTTGTATTGACCTCCATTTTTTTATCCATTAAGTTGGTTTCCTGTGTTCTCCTTTAGGAGTTTTTTTTTTTTTCTTGTTCTTTGACTCTTTTGATTTCTTTGATCATAGTTATAATTATCTTCTTGAGATCTTTCTCAGGCATTTCATCTAAATCAGCCTCTCTGGAGGTCATTTCTGATGGATTTATAATTTTTGGTTGATTGTATTATCTTGATTTCTTGTGTTTCTTGTCTTATAATGTAGAGATTTTTGTATCTTGGGTTAATTTAATGCTTGAATTTTCTAACTATCTGCAGTATTCTTAGATGTGTAATCTGACATTATATATATTCAGGATAGGAACTTAAGGTGCCAGGTGTAGCTTTTAAATGACTCCCAGAGTAACAGCAACAGTGACCCTATGTGTTGGGTTTGCCTGCTATACAAGTATTCTAGTAGGCTGGGTGAACCAAAATACAGGCAAATTCTAAAATTCAACTGAAAAACATACATATTCAATCAAAACCAGCTTTGGGGCTGGAGAAATGGCTTAGTGGTTAAGGTGCTTGCCTGAGAATCCAAAGGATCCTGGTTTGATTCTCCAGGACCCATGTAAGCCAGATGCACAAGGGGCACATGCATCTGGAGTTCATTTGCAGTGGCTAGAGGTCATGATGTGCCTATTGTCTCTCTGTCTGCCTCTTTTCTATCTCTTCTCTCTGCTTGCAAATAAATAAATAAAAGTTGGGAAAAAACCCACATGGAGTATTTATGTAAGAGTGGATATTAAAGCAAACAGATAATCTAACAAATTCAAAGTCCCTAAGGGTGGGCTGGAGAGATGACTTTGAGGTTATGTGCTTGCCATGAAGCCCAAGGACTCATGTTCCACTTTCCAGATCCCACATAAGTCAGACACACAAAGATGAGGCAAGCACAAGGTTGCATGTGCCCACTAGGTGTCACATGCATCTGGAATTTGATTTCAGTGGCTGAGATGCTAGCATGCCAATTTCTCTCTCTCTCTCAAAAATAATAAATTTTAAAAGTCCCTAAGGGTGTGTCTTGCCCCATACCCTTAATCCTGTCATTTGGGATCCTGAGATTTCTGGTCTATAAAGGGTTCCAGGTCAACCTGGGGCCAAGTATGACCATGCTCTCACAAATGACAGAAGAAGACAAAAGCACTATATATCAGGAAGCCGTAAAGGACAACTCCTAAATACAGCTTATTTAAGAAAGGCAAAACTGACCATCAATCAAATCTAACCCATAACCTACCCTGACATGGAGAGTGCAATTATCACTTCCAATTCAGGCCTATATACCAGGTTTTGTGGCAATTATTGACCCAGTTTAAGTAGACCCTGTTACCTTTTGAATGGCTTTGGTCTCTGCTATGCTGTGTGACCACTTGGGTCCCTCTTTACTGCATTCTGTACTAAGATAGGTTGGCTGTGTCAGTGGATACACTGCTCTGATCACCTGTGCTGGGTGCTGTGTGGCTGATCTCCCTTCCCCCATTCTCTGGTGTTTGTCAGCACTGGAGGATGGGGAAGGGAATGTTGTGGAGGGTGCCTGAAGTTGTACTGGAGCTGTGTAGTGGTCCCTGTGAGCCTTTTCTTCACAAGCTTCTCAATTGGTCCCTGCTGTCTTCTTCAGGTTTCATGACTTTGTGAGAAGGCTGGTATGAGAGAAAAATCCATTCACCTGGCTTCTCCTGAGGCTTGGGCAGGGTCTGGTGGTCACGCCGACCTGCACTGCTGCGGGATCCACTTCTGCCTGCTTCTGTGGTCACTAGAAGCTTTGGGTTTCTCCTGCTTCTCAGCTGAGAAGAGTGTATTTTGCTGTTTTTCTGAACATTTCCCCTCTAGGATGCATTGTCATAGCTACTACACCACCATCTTACCCAGAAGTCTAGCAAGGACCTGTTTCATTCTTCAAAAGGGGATGGCAGCTACTTAAATACATCCCCATTGAGGAAGTATTTGGCATATAAGTGCAACTCAGAAACAAATACCATGCACTCAGCTTGCAGAGTAGGACTGAGAGGTAAAGAGTAGAAAGAGCACAGGGCTGTGAACACAAAGACTTAAGAGTTCTTGATCATGTGTAAAGACCCAGCTCAACAGATGAACTACAGAGTCATGTCCACATTCATGATGATAATCTAGGCCTTCCATGTCCATTTTGTTTTGTCTTTTGTCATTAGTCACTGTGATGGTGAAATTGCCCACTTGATCAGATTAGGGATCAAGTAAGATATGCCTCCTGGGTGAGGGTCTGTGAGGGTGCTTCCAGAAGCATTGACAGAAGGAGAAAGACTTCCCCCAGGTCAGATGGTCCTTCCTGTGGTGTACTATACAAAAAGAAGCTCCAAAACACCAAAAGGACTTTTGTCTTGTTGCCTATGCTACTTGCTGGTGAGTGCACCTACGCTGTGGCTGCTATCCTTCATGGACATGGGAAATTAGTCTCATCAACCTGCTGTCATGGAATTAAGAATGGTCACTCCCCAGGAATCCTCTAGGCCTTCAGTGCCCTATGAAGACTGCTTAGGGATCCAGCTTCAAGGAGTGAGCAGCTACTGGGTTCTCTGTTTCTCCAGCCTGCAGATATCTGTTATGGACTGCCGAACCTGTAACTTGTAAGATAATCCACTAAACCCCCTTTATTGTATGTATTCAATCTGTTGATCTGCTGATTCTGTTCCTCTAGAAAACTCTAATAGAAGATGTCTTATAAGGTTATAAATTATACTACTCAAAAATTAAAAATATTAAAATGTATGTGTATCCCATTGTCCATATTTACTATTGTTTGGATGAATTTTCTTACAGTTATTTTCATATGAAAGAAGGGGAAATACTCATTATTTGTGATTTGCTTAGGCACAAAATATGATCGTGACTGTGGCTTCATCATTACCATCAAAACACAAGATGTTAGTAGAATAGAATAGAGTTTAAGAAAGTGTGAAGAGTTAGAGCATATTACTGATGACAACAACCTTCAGTGTGTTCTTAATTCATACAGTCGACATACCTAATGAGTGTGTATTCGTGGGTCAGGACTTGGGGCAAAATAAGACTAGACGATCTTGAAACTCTAAAATACATGGAAAATTATGATTTTATTTATTGAAAAGAGATGTATATGTGTCTTAAACTTTGCTGGTGAATTACTCCTTTATTCTTATTTCCTTTTTGACCTTTTGTGCTTTGAGAGTAGAGGATGATGAGGCATGGAATATTTTGGTGTGTGAATTAGCACACCTCAACTATAAAGCTAAACTATGCTGGCCTCCAACATTTATCATCCAGACTTCAGGTCCCCCTTTTGTTTCATTCTGCACAGCTATCCAAAATGAATACATGGTAGATATTTCCATTTCTACCATCTTACCAACAGTAGATTCTGTCACTGTTACTATAGCTCTTGCTTATTATGAAAGCTCAGAGAGGCTTCTAAGGGTCCTATTTTATCAGATGCTTATAATGCTAAACTGAATCAAGATACTCACTCATTATTTCAGGTGACAGTAAATGTGAAAATAGTGTGGGGTTTTTTTTTTTTTCAAGTACTTTCTTTTTAATGGGAATTTTCTGGAATCTAAAATGTGAAGTCCTTTCACACATTGGTAACCAGACCTGTTTAAGACTGAAACCCCATTTCCCAGGGCTTTCAAGTTACAGAGGAGATAGTCCCATTAGATTACTCCCCATCCTGCCAGCTTTCAGGCATTATAGAGAATATTTTCGCAAAATATAGTCAATTTATATATCAGACATTTAAACATATTACATAGGCTTATTTGGACATTGGAAAATTTTACACTCCTTGGCAAGTGATTTGGCACACTAATTTGGCATATGCTGAATATACACCTGGCAAACCATCTCAACTTCCTTACACTCAGAAGGAGGTCCTCAAACTTAGAAACATTTTGGATGCTGAGCATGTTCAATGTGCCCAAATCCAAGAAGTGAGTAAGAAACACTTCATATTTGGAGATGGGGCTAAGGAACAGGTGGTGGGGGAAAAGACAGGATCAAATGGGAAAAAAAGAGATATGGATATATTCTTTTGATTGAAGGTTAAGTAAGCCTAAACCCTATCTCAGGCTGACTCTTGGTTGTTTTCTCTTTTTGGACTAATTTTAAGTCAGTTTTTTTTTTTTTTTTAAAGTTCAAGAGTAATGCAAGCCTAATTTAATTCTGAAAAATCTCTGAAGTTACGTTTACCTCTGGCAAGATGAGTTCTGTAAATACAACTAAGATCTATAACTTGATAGCTACAATTGTTTGTTACCTGTGACTCAACTTTTTTTTGGTTTAACAGCAGCCAGGAGACTCTGGAAATGGAGGCAGCTCTCTTACACACATACAGACCCAATGTAATAAGTAGATTCTAAAGACATCATTCATGCTCCAAAGCAATGATTCTTTAGAGCATGTGGAAAACATCTAGCACAGTGCCTGGCACATTGCAGAGCCTCAATAATTTTTGGTATTCTTATAATCATCATCACTGAAATGGGATTCAGCTTAAAAGTAACTTGGCACTTCAGAAGCAGGAATGAATTCTTTTTTTTTGTTGCCAGATGGTGATTATTGAAAGGTAACTGCTAGAGGCTCTGTATTGGATGTATCTTTGTATCAATATTACAACACTCAGAAGTCATTCAAGTGTTTATTGAAATAATGAATACACTAACATCTAAATACATTAATGACTGCAATCAGTGTTTGAATGGGGCTGTAGTAAGGCAAGGAAGAGGCTCTTCTAGACTTTTATTTCTCTTAGAAATGTTTGAATTTTGCTCTGTTCTTGGAAATAGAAAAGTGACTGTTCTGTGATTGTCAGTGAGGACTAGAGGGAAGTCAGTAGGAAAGGTGAGGTCATTTGTAAACTATGGCCATCCAGTAAGGAGAAAGTGCTGGGAAATCAAATGAATATGAAGTATAGAGCCACATACATTAAAAAATCCACAACTTTTTAGGGTATCAGTTTAGAGGTAAGGGTGCGAACCAGAATACATAAGACTTGACTCATTGACTTGTTACTTATTACATTTTTAGTTTCATAAATAGTTGTTATCTACTATATGCTAGTCACTTCATTTCTTATAACACTGAAGAAGGTAGATAAGTCCAATTAGAAAAAAGGCAAAGCCTTTTAAAATTCTTGAATTCCACATAAAGTTCTATATTTCAGTCTTGCTATAGACAGATATATATTTCATATCCAGGCACGGTGGTGCTCGCCTTTAATCCCAGCACTCAGTAGGCAGAGGTAGGAGGATCATCGTGAGTTCGAGGCCACACTGAGACTACATAGTGAATTCCAGGTCAGCCTGGATTAAAGTGAGACACTACCTCAGAAAACAAAACACAAACAAAATTATATCTCTATCTCTATCTATCTATCATCTATCTATATTTCATAAAAAGAGTCTTGTCTGTGAATAGCTTTATAACAAATGATTTTATATACATTAGTGCTCTGATTAAGAGCTTTTCTTAGTATGTAGAATTTTTAATCATATCCACAGATTTTCTTCTAAACTCAAAATACAAAATAATTGGTTGCATGGGTTGGGATGTTCTGATGGAGCATTCTGTGTAATGACAAAAATAGTACCACCACAGAAGAATTGGTGAGATGAGCAAGAGTGCTGCTTCCATGGTGAGCCTGACAATCAGCACCAGGGTGAAGGAGACAGACCCTGAGGATACTCAACACCTACCAAAGCAGAGATACAGAGGTTCCTAAGAGCTCATCACTGAAGTAGACTTAAAACTCACCCACCATGGTTCAGGGAATTTTGCAGAAGAGGGGAAGGAAATATTGTAAGAGTCAGAGGTTGGAACATAATACCCAAAGGCATTATCCCCCTCCCAATATCTGACAGCTGCTCTCACAATGCATAACCCACAACCCCATGAAGAATACGAACAACCCCACCAAAGAGGGCCCCAGTGGAACGGGGGAAAGGATGAGGGAAAGGATGGGACCAACACATGATGGATCCATACTAAGTAAGTCTGAAAGAAAAAGAAAAAGAGCACTATCTTGAGGGCAGGGCTTCTGAAGGGAAAAAGATGTAAGCAGCAGGGTTTTTTTCTAGTAGAAAATACTCACATAGTTGATTCTGACAGAAATAAAAAGGATCATGGGAAAATAACTGAGTACCTTTTAAAAATTATAGCCCATGAGTCTAAGTCATAATTTGAAAACTATTTCCTTGGAATGATTTTCAGGTATTTGGGAATGATCTTGAACAATATTTGCTGAAACCAAATTGGAAAACCATGGAGACATTTGACCATGCTTCTTGAGGCTCATTGTCATGAGATTTAGCCTAAACACCCTTTAAATAGCCAGCTCATTTGGGTAAAACAAGCCATAATTCATTTCTGGTCCAAGGTTGGCATTATGAGTGTGTCTTCACAGAGTTACACACCATCTCCTCTGACTCGATTTTCCCCTTATTGATGCTGTCTCATCTAAAAGCATATGTAAAGTTAAAGGTATAACATGCTGAGTCGCATGTGTGTGGAGGTCATGAATCAAAAGGCACAAATTGATGATAGTCTAAAACATTGGACAGTAGTCTAAAAATGAAATTTCTTTCAACAATAAGTTACATAACATACTACTAGTATTAGGACCTATGACAACTAATCTTTGACTATTACATTTTTGCTTTATATAATTATCCTTTTGAACTATTATGGGATAAGTGTGGGCCCTAGTAAAATGGTGATATCAGAGATAATTACTTCCACTTCCCTGGAAGCATCTCTCATATTTCTTTTTTTTTTTTTTTTTTCTCTCATATTTCTTGTAGGCCTTCCCCAATTTCTATTTGTTGCCCAACCTTTATGCAAGCTTCCTCTCTGGAAATGATCTGTCACAAATCATTTACATGTTGATACAGATTTAGACTTGTGAATTACCTCTCCCAGGGTATTTGCACCTTAAGATTTTTCCTCTAAATAAACAACAGCATTTTTTCTATTTCTAGAGGAATTTAAGTTCTAACCACGACACAGTGAATTTTACTGAGAGCTATTGATGTTTCTTGGATGAAACCAAGCAGCTCTAATATGTAAGACTGGTTCTTCCCCTAAAGTGCACTTCAATTCCCATCTTGCTTGCAGCCAAAAAACCTGATCTTACTTTAACTTGGACTTTATAGAAGCCAAATAGAGAGCAGCAATCATCTCTGAAATGAGAAGGAAGATCTTAGAAAAATCTATGGAAATGCTAGCTGGATGTTGTTCATATCATTTGTTATATGAAAGCCAGCCTCTGAGATGACTTTCCTTGAGCCATGGTTTATAGACTTTACACTGTGTAGTGTTCTGTTACTTTAAATTAGGAAGGTATCTGTGTAACTAACATAATATAGTGAGAGTGACAGCTTATGACTCCTGATACTAAGGCCTTAATGGTGATTTCAATTTTCCTGCCTGGCTGTCTCACTCTTGGAGAAGCTCTGCTTACTATGGCCCACACTGAGAAGCTGCATGGAGAGATTAAGGTGGAGAGAACAGGCAGACTAACCAGCCAGCCATGTGGTTGGGCCACTTAGGAAACTGCTCCAGTCCTGGTCATACCTTTAGCTGATATCTGACTGCAGCTTCATGACAGATCCTAAGTAATAGCTTCCAGCTAAGTTATCCTCTAATTTCTGACCCACAGACACCATGACAGATGATATATTGTTGTTTTAAACTATTAAGTTCTGGTTTAATTCATTACTCAAAACTATCTCAGCCTTCTAACACTAATAACCTACCTTGGAAATCTCAATATGAAATGCTGGCAACAATCTTACTCCAAAGTAGTTATGTTTTTTTTTTTTTTAATAGCATAAATAGGGTAATTCAGTTGAGGGCAATTTGGCCCAATACAATTTCTTATGAAGCAAGCTGACCAATATGATAATTTGTGGAACATTAAGAGCCTGGTTCTAGTTTCATGATGCTGTTTACTTTGGTACATGATAGAATATTATTTCACAGCCTTTTATTGAATCTTTAGTAATTTTCATCTGCGGTTCAGGATTTGAGGAATTTTTACTTTTATTTTGTTTATGTTTCTATTTCTCCAGTGACTAGAATATGTTTTGACCAAATTGATGTTGGACCACTAAATTTCTACAAAATTGCTTTCAATCTAATTGTTTTTGGCTAAATAAGTCGTCATGTGGTAGTGTTTTTTTTTAGACCTTATTCTAATGATCTATAAAACTTTAAGAAACACATTCTGTTAATGTATATAAAATGTAACAAGTTGTTATTTTTGACTAAGTCAGTGATAGGGAATGGAATGGAGCCTCCAAAGTAAGCTAGTAATTACAACTGTTCATGTTTTTGCATGGTCTTCCCTTAGTGAGTGCAGCCTGATGAACTAATCTACTTCTGCATAGGCTATGGTAGAAGGATTGGGATACAATCTTTAGGTTGTATGCTCCCTATGTAACCTTCTATGATTAGGTTATAAAGAGAACATGGCTTCCAGTTTGGAAATATACTTATGCTCTGTTTGGAATGCTCACCCTGATCAAGGCCAGCTGCCATGTTATTTAAGAAACACTATGGAAAAGTCTCCCCATAAAGTTCATATAAAAATCAGGTTGGGACCATAGCAAAAGCTTGGTATCTGACTAGATTCCTTTTTTGCACACATTCACATGTGTGTGCATGTGTGTGTGTGTGTGTGTGTGTGTGTGTGTTGTGTGGTGTATGCATATGTATGTGCCCTTGAAGCATCCCATGTTCTCATTTACATTACAGTGCACTAGCCTGTGGAGCAAAATATGGATGCCTGGCTCTTCATCATTTTCCACCCATTCTTTTTGCCAGTTATGTTGTCCCTGCACATGAAGTTCAGTGATTACCAGGTCTCTGCTCACCTATAGAACTTGGTCATATCCAGCTGTTTAACCTGGATTCTGGAGATTTGAACACTGGCAGTCTCTGGTCTTCAAGCTTGTGTAAGAAGTACACTTAAACCCTGAGCCATCTCTCTAGCTCACTGTTTTTCTGTTTTAATGATAACAGGATTCCCAAATTATGGTAAGGCCAGGTCTTTCTGAGAAGTGTTGGATAGCCTTGGTGTTTGCTGGTGTGTAACTTGCATAGGTACCTTCACTGAGTCAGCACACAGAAGGCCTAGCAAAATCTTTGGTGGAGGGATTATATCCTGCTAAGAACCACATGAATGAATCTGGAAGTCACTTCCCTCACTAAAGCATTTGAATGAGACCAGAGCCCTTGCTAAGTCAGCTTCACTGAACCTCCTGAGAACATGTCAGAACACAGATCCACTTCAGCTGTGCCTAGGTTTTTGATTCACAGAAACTATGCTGTGAAACATTTGATATTTTAAGCCTCTGGTTTGGGAGTAGATTGTTTTACAGTAATAGAAAGCCAATATAGAGGAAAGGAAGTTGAATTCCTAATGTTCTCTAAATAACGGTTTTAAACTCTTTGCTTCATATCTTCTGTAAAATTAAGCCTTTCTCATTTTATCTGATAACAAAGTAGTTTACTGGGGTTGAATATCAATGCCTCCCTCTTCCTTCCTACATTTTTCTTGAGCCATTTGCACATAAACATGCCCACATGATCTCTGCTTCCTGTTACACACCTATTATCTCACCACTACCATATCCTGCCTTATTCCTTGCCTTCATTCAGAGTAAACAAGAGACAAGGTGATTCAAGTTAAAGTGAAACATTTATGTCTTGGGACAGATGAACATGGAAAAGATGTGACAGAATGTTCTGGGAGAACTTAGAATCTGAGCCAAATATATAGCTCATGATCACTCAAGATGATATACAGAACCTAAAGATTGAGAATGGTTGGGGGGGAGGGAGTCTCTGGTTATAGCTATGAGGTTTTAGCATGGTGTTGAAACTATCTTCTTGTTGTTATGATAAAACACCTGGCCAGAAGCAGCTTATGGAGGAAAGGGTCTATTTTAGGCTTATAGATTCTAGGAGAAGCTCCATTATGAAGGAAAAAAGTGGGCCCACTTTATCATACATCTATAGCAGAGAGACAATGGTCAGAACCAGCAATTATGAGCTGACTCTGAACACGCCATAGGTCTGGACTCAAGATCTGCTTCCAGTGACATACCTTCTCCAGCAAGACTCCACCTGCTGGAGACTAAGAAGGAAGCTTAATCAAAAATACCTGGGAGCTGGAGAGATGGCTTAGTGGTTAAGGCACTTGCCTGTGAAGCCTAAGAACACATGTAGCCAGACACACAGTGACACAAGCTTGCAATGTCACACATGCACACAAGGGGCACACATGTCTGGAGTTCGTTCACAGCAGCTGAAAGGTCCTGGCATGCCTAGTCTCTCTATCTCTGTTTCTCTCTGTGTGTCTCTGTCTCTCTCTCTTTCTGCCTCTTTTTCTCTCTCTCTCAAGAAAACATACCTGAGGCTATGGGGAAATTTATATTCAAACCACCAAATCTGGATTTGCTGGCAATTTGATAGCAATCTGTCCTGCTGTTTTGGGGAGGCAGGGTTTATATTTATGCTCAAAACCCAGACTTTTTGATCAGTAGTAAAACCTGAGCTAGGTCTGGTTTTCTTTTTCCATCAGAATCACTTCTGTTCCTAATTTCTTGGGTCAAAGATAGGTATGGATGCTAAGTGAACATTTGTGTTTCCACTGAGTAAATCCTCAAAGAGAATAAAATTTCTATTCAGTTAACTTGCCCCAACTTCCTTTGCAAATTTTGGAACATATATCCCAAGAAAAATACTTCCATTTGAAGTCATTCCAGGAAGAATAGAAGTACTCCCCAGTAGATAATGGGGAAAGTCAAAAGAAGGAATAGGAGTATTCACCAGTAAATGATGAGGAAGTTGAAAAGACACCTAAAATGCAGAGATCCAGAAGAATACAATTTTCTAAGGACATTAATCATGACTAGCCATGAAGATTAAGTTCTTATTGGGGGTTAACCACAAGAATCAATGAGACTGAACTAAGTATAAATAAAAAGTCCAACTATTAATTATCTCTGATTTTTCTTGCTTTCTAAAAACATTGTATACAGACATTATGAGGATGACCTTTGACTTTCTCTGAGTGCAAAGCTAGACACATCACTTTGGAATCTGCCATAGAATAGCTTACCAGTTCAGCAAGTCTAGTCAGTCATCTTGTTCAGAGGCTCCCTTGTCTCGAACTGTGAAGCTCTGGAATTAGAGGTAGGCCACCATACCCTCCTGGCATTTACATGGGAGCTGGAACTGTGGAGTTAATTTCTTCCCCATAATGCTGCACACACCACTGAATCTTTGGCATTCAGGATTCTGGCTGTTAGTTTTTTCCTAATTAAAAGAAAGTTTTAACCTACTACCTATGATGTACTGACAAGCACTCATAACAAAATATGATGAGCATATAATGCCAGAATAAAAAGGCGACAAGCCACCAAAGGAACTGAAGGAAAGGCAACAAGAGAAGATTCATCTTCTGCTGTGGTTTAATATTGTGTGTCTCTCCACATTTTCCAATATGGGAGGCTTAGTTCCCAAGGTGGTTGTGATATGGGAATTTTAGGGTGTTTGAGATCATTGGAACATTATGCAGGCTCTTGGGTGAGCAATATCTCAGGAGCTAGGGTGTCAGTAGCTCAATGGCCACACAAAGATTTCACTAAGTTAATGGCCTTCAAATTCTTATTTTAGGAATTTCAATGAATTAAACCCAGACCAAGTGATAGAAAGAATTTGTTGTAGGAATAGCTTATAAATATAGATCTCAGAGTTTAAGGGAAGGAAAGAATACAGAGCTCTTGCCCACATTGGAAGTGGACCCAGATACCCAGGTTGGGGTCTTTTAATGAAGCCTATTGGTCAGTTCAGTCCTAATGCCAGGTATCAGGGGTCAAGTTTTCTGAGCTATATTCTCAAGAATCTTAATCTTTCAGGAAGAGTATAACCTTCTCCACAGTGGGTGGTTTTCTATCCTAGGAAAGGGTAACTCCTTCAGGAAAGAAGAGATCAGGAAAGAACAGATCCTCTGGCATTTCTGATTTCTAGCACAGTGGAATGGCCCAGGTTCTCTTCTTACAGGCTCAAAAACATTTCTTGCTTTTACTTTCAGGGGGCCCTGTTAACCGTAAACTGCCTCAGTTGTATCAGGAGGTGGCAAAACTCTTATGAAGTGGCACCAAGTGGGAGGTCCTTAGGTCATGGGGGAGGGTCTGTCCTTAAAATGAAACTCTGGTCTCATGGGGAGAGCTCTCTAGATAGTAAGAGTTGCTCTAAAAGCATGAACCTTGACCCATTCAGTCTTCTTATTTGAACATGTAATTCTTCCCATGTACACTTCCACTGTCCACAGTGGGACCCTCATGAGAATGTGACCTATCAGAACTCAAAAATGTTAGTCTCTCCTTTTTTCTAGCTATATAGCCTGCCCAAGCATTTTCTTATGGCAATGAAAAACAAACTAAAAATCTCTCTCACTTTTTATCTTCCCCTTTCATCTAGAGGAACCTTACTTTTGCCTTTCTTATATTAATTCCTGTCTGGTAGGAATTTCATGAGAAACAAATAATGCAAAAAGTAGTTTGTGATTAGAATGAAGATGGAGCAGTGGGACTAGTAATAGTTTTTTCTTGTTGTTTCAATAATAATGAAGTCATCAAATCACAAGGCTGGGTTATCATGGGCTCAGGTGACAACTTTAACATTTTCTGGAGGCCTGGCTTGTACAGTTGCTCACCGTCCACAACTGACCTTACACTACCTTTGATATGTGTAGAAAATTAAAACATGGTACTTATACTCTGTGATCACTTATGAGCTAGGCAAAATGAGTGCTGAAGGGCACACTGAATAACATTCACAAAGCCCAGAACTTTCACATTTGCAGAAGTCCTGACTGAGCTATAATTGGTGCTCAAGGAATTACCAGCTATGCAAACAACTAGAGAGCAGAATACAGCATTGTATGTGGGAACATGCTGTCATAGACAGCAAAGGTCTGTATTCGATTTTAGTTCTTTTTTTTTTTTTTTTTGAAGTAAGGTCTCACTCTGGTCCAGGCTGACCTGGAATTAACTATGTAGTCTAAGGGTGGCCTCAAACTCATGGTGATCCTCCTACCTCAGCTTCCCAACTGCTGGGATTAAAGGCATGCACCACCATGCCCGGCTGTATTTGATTTTAAATCGTATACAGTGGAATTAGTTTTGGAACAAAAATATCTTGAAATTCTGTTAGTTTCATTAAAAAGAATACATAAATAAGTTAATTTCAAAAATATATTTTACTTAAACAAATATAACAAAATAGTATCATTTTAGCATATGCTAAAAACCAAAATAAGGTATTTCATTTTCTTTTTAGTAAGTCATTAAAACCCAGTGTTTTACTTAATTTGTGTGTGTGTGTGTGTTGTGTGTGTGTGTGTGTGTGTGTGTGTATCAAGGCTAGAAGTTGACATTCTCAGCCCCTGTCCACCTTATTTATTGAGACAGGTTCTCTTACTTGAACCAAGAGTTCTCTGATATAGCTATCTATCTAGCCAGCTTTCCCAAAGGATCTCCTGTCTCCACTTCCCAAGCTCTTGGATTATAGGTAGGCTACCACACCCTCCTGGCATTTACATGGGTGCTGAAGGTACAAGCTTAAGTTCTCAGACCTATAAGGCAAGCACTTTACCAACTGAGCTGTCACCCCAGCCCCTACACCCAGGGCTAGATGGGTACATCTCTATTCTGACTAAACACAATTTCAGTGCTTAAAGAAAACAGGTGAGTTAGTGAGTACCCTATGGAGCAGTGTAATTGCAGACTTTTATAACCACCTTTACGTCTTGCTGGTTGCAGCCAGCATAGCCATTATCTGCTGACTCTACACATTGCTTAAAGCTTCCCTAGACAGGATTCATATTCCTGGTACCTCTTTCATCTTGTAGCATCCACAGAAACTTTAGCATTATTTGCAAAGCTCCACATATCACCCTTTTGTGGGTTACTTACAATGCTGACCCTGCTACACATTACCTGGCCTCTTGCACTGTTCCACTGAAATCTTAGTGGAAGCCTTCACAATGCAGGAACACTTTCATTTAACATTCCTACAAAATCAATACCACAGGGATGATACTAAGGTTGCTTGCCAGTGTGAGCTGCATCTAGGCTTGCTTGGACCATATCTAAAGCCACCTATGAGTGCTTTGCTAAATTCTGGGGAAATGACACCAAAGTTTGTCCTGTTTGGGTGGTGCATCTGAGGCTTTCTTCTCAAATCAAAGAGTTTAAAACAAATTTACATTTTTATACCCTTGAGCTATGGATGAAGAATTGCCAAATTTCAAGATAGCCTCAGTTCATCTTTCCTATTGTCCCAGTGAAAACTATTTGTTTCCATTTTAGTGATGCCGATAGTAATTGTATCCTTAGAGGCAGCAACTATAAACAGGCACCTTTTGCCAAGCTATCAATTATTCAAATCTTTTCATTCTGTCATTTGCATTTGCTTCTCAGTATACAATTGGCTATCAGGAAATAATGATACTCATTCTGATCCCTCCTGCCCCCCCCCCCCGCTTGAATCTCCCTCCCCTAGATATTCTAGACTATCACTTTATATTTCAGCCTCCCATAAAGTCTCAGAACATGGACAAAAACTTAGAAAAATTATTTGTAATGGTACAAGTAACGTGTAGTTCAATTTCCAATTTAAGCCCAACTTCCATACAGAAACTTCAATAGCTTGGCCTTTACTCCCCAAGTTTCTATCAGCATTCTGGTCTTCTGACCTCTCATCAGGATTGTCCATGAGGCTCCACCTACAACATTCCAGACTTTCTTGATCTTGCTCTTCCAAACTTTGCCAAACTCCTTCTATAAATCAGTTCTAAGAACTTCTAATCTGCATTGTCAGATATGGTGACAGCAGTGTCTCTACCTACTGTCAGGCTTCTATGTCAGTCAAATTCTCTTTACTCTAATGATATTCCAGAGATCGACTTAAAAATAAGGTAGGGAGGCTGTAGAGATGGTTTAGCAGTTAAGGCATTTGCCTGCAAAGCCAAAGGATCCAGGTTCAACTCTCCAGGACCCACATAAGCCAGATGCACAAGTGGGTACACGCATTTGGAGTTTGTTGCAGTGGCTGGAGGCCCTGGTGCACCCATTCTCTCTCTCTTTCTACCTGACTATTTCTGTACCTCTCTCTCAAATAAATAAATAAAAGTAAAATATTTTTAAAAAGGCAGATTATTTGAGCTCACAATCTTAGAGGTTTCACTCTGTGGTTGGTTGGCCTTGTTACTTTAGGCTTGTGGTGAGGCAGCACATCATGGCAAATGGTATGGAGAGGGGAAACTGCTCACCTCCTGGCAAGCAGTAATCAAAAGAGAGAAAAATAGAAAAGGAGCAGTGTTCCACAATACCCTTTGAGAGCATGCCTCCAGTGGATCTAAAACATCTCATTATGTCCATTTCTTAGGATTTCTACTACTCCAAATAATGCCAAGCTGAGAACTAAACCTTTAACACATAAACATTTGGAGTACATTCCAGATCTAAACTAAAACACACACAAAACCTGTCCATATTCAGTGTACACAACTTAAGTATGTATCTTGGACTCGTGAAACTATCTCCACAATTTATGCCATAAACCTGCCCATTACTTCTGAAGGTTTCTTCTCATTTTCTGTTACATGTATTATTATTGTGCTCATAAAATGCAATATAAGTTTATACTGTCAATAAAGTATGGATATGATATTGTTAAATACAGGTACTATGTTACATAGGTAGATCTCTAGGACTTATTCATCTTTAATAGAGAAAATCTATAATTTTGACTCATGCTTTATTTTTTCTTCCTACTTCTACCCACTATCACCACAATTCCATACTCTATTTTCTTGAGTTTGAGTATTTTAGGTGATTCATGTAAGTGGTATTATGTAGTATTTGCTGTCTGGATGTAAAAAAATGTGTTTTAAACTGAACATGGTGGCATGCATGCCTTTAATCCCAGTACTCGGGAGGCAGAGGTAGGAGGATTGCCATGAGTTCAAGGCCACCCTGAGACTACATAGTTTATTGCAAGGTCATTGTGGGCTGGAGACCCTACCTCGAAAAAAAAAAAAAAAAAAAAATGTCTTCTAGATTCATCCATGCTATTGCAAATAATGACATTTCCCCATTAATAAGGCAGTATTCTCCTGTAAAATTATACCACCTTTTCATTTTCACTCACCTGTCGATGGACATTTATGCTGTGCTGTTTCCATATTCCAGCCTTTGTGAATCATGCTGTGAGGGATCTGAAACCAGAGATATCTTTGAGATTCTGATTTTAGTTGCATATATCCATTAAGTCAGATTGCCAGATCACATGGTGATTCTATTTTTAATCTCTTGTGGAACTTTCACATGATTCTCCATAATGACAGTACTACTTTACATTTTCACCAACAGTAAAAAGGGACCCCTTGTCTCCATATTATTGCCAACATTTTCTATCTTTAACATATATATGAATATATATACATGCATATTAATAAAACCTAAAAGATTTTATTGGGCCTCATCATAATCTCAATGGCATAGATATATTTCAAATATATATCTAACAGAAGTGAGGTAATATATCATTGTGGTTTCAATTTTCATTTCCTTAAGGATTAGTAATGTTTAGCATGTCTTTGCCCTATGTATATATTTTCTTTTGAGAAATGTCTATTCATGTTTGCTTACTTTTAAAGTTAAATTTCCTGTTTTATTATTTTTAGTTATAGGAGTTATTTGTCTGAGATATACATTGTTTGTAAATAAGTTGTCTATTGACACTGTTGATTTCTATTTTTGTTATGCAGTTTTCTTCTAAAATCTTTTAATTTATTTGCAAGCAGGGAAAGAGAAGGAGAAAGAGATAGTATGGTCATTTCATACTCTTCCCACTTCAAATGAACTCCAGATACATGTGCCACTTTGTGCATCTGGCTTATGTGGCTAATGAGAAATCAAACTCAGACCATCAGGCTTTATAATCAAGTGCCTTTTTCACTGCTGATCCATCTCTTCAGCCCCTGTTGGTTGAATTTTCTGTTTTTGTTTTGTTGTCTGTGCTTTTGGGTCATATCTAAATCACCATGCTACCAACATAATTTTCTTGTTACAATTTTATGACAGAAAGGATGAGAGTCTCTTGGTGACTTCTGAAAGGACATATGAGGGCTCTGCATTTATGATAGAATCACCTCCTAAAGCCAATAATTAGGGGTGGTTATTTCTGCAGATAAATTTTGTGGAGGAAACACACATACAAATTCACATCACAACAACAAATAATAAGATTTTTAAAATTAATTTTAAGCTAATACCCTCATCAAACTTTATTGAAAATCTACTAAGACTGCCCCAGAATACTAAGAATATGTCTCAGACATACTCAAGCCCCAATATGTCATATAGCTGATCCTGGCCTATCTTGCTGGTTTCTGGAAGGTTGATACTATGTTAGGAAGCAGCCAGCTTTACTTGAGAGGTTAACATGAAGCTTATTTAATTTGGCCCCTACAGATTTTTTTCCCCATTAAAGACTGAAGAGTATATCTCCTCATGAAGGTGCACCTGGATCTGTGTGTTTAGTAAAAGGAGAGGAGGAGGCAAGCTTGAGCCACAGCCTCATTATATTCTTTCACACCATGGGTAGGGATAGGGCTACCTACACGTGATTATCATGGTTCCCATTGCCCAGGTGGAGAGTATGGTGCACACACTCCCCAGGGGAGTAAATGCTATCACCTGACAAACCTGCTTCTTGCCAACAGATACCGTCTGGCCAGGGACACATATATAGTACTGCTCTATGGCTTCTCCCTCCCCTGAAAAGTTACTTTTCCTACTTCACATTCCAAAAGGACTGGATTAACAAATTTTTCTCAGTCAGGAAATATTCAATACATTCTATGTTGTGCTAAAGCATACAGAGTGTATAAATAAATCACTATTTATGCATTTTTACAAAATAGGAAATTTAAGACATTCTTGGTAATACTTTTCCCACAGGAAATACTTAAACATCATAAATGTGTTGGCTGAATTATTCATTAATATATCCCACAGTATTTTAACAAGTGATGACCATGTGGAAAGCACCAAGCTGGTCCTTGAGCATGTTGCTGACAGTGCACTGGGTGCTCTGGGAGAGGAACGTTCTTATAATCTATGAATAGTATGACATAAGAAGCTATCCATTATCCATGAAAGGTGGGTTAAGTGGCTTAAAATTGCTTATCCTTTGAATGAACTGAATATTACTTATTGATTCACTGGCTAAAACTTCCCAATAAGTTGTAGGAACCCACAATTATCAAGTGTTTGTAAATCATTGCATCTTTAGGTAAATAAAGATGACACATTAAATTAAGGAGGCTTGGGACAAGAAGACATGCTTTTAAGGGAAGCGCCAGTAAGCAGTCTCCTTTTCCTAAATTTACTAGATGGTTTCCTTAATTCTCTCAAAGACCCAGATTTCTGAGGAAATAAGATTAAAGACAAGCTGTTTTTTATAGACTTGCATTGGATTGCTTCCATTGAGAAGGGGGCAGTCACTTGCCAACAGCAATTTTTCATCATTTCTCCCATGCGTGTAGCTTCAAGGCCTATAGCAAGCTGTGCATGACCCAGGTCTTTCTATAAGTCAGCTAATGATCGCCCAATCCACTGGAGAAAATTGATTTTGTCAAAACTCATGAAAAGCTATGGGCTGATCAATGTCTCACTGAAGTCAAGTTTCACACAAAACTGCCCAAAGCTGGAATTAAATGTCAGGTACAATTTAGCACTGATGCTCCCACAGTGCCCTTGGAGTTGGAGCCTCGCCCCTGATTCTGCATGTCAGATTAAGTCCCCATGGTGGATTCCCTGGGCTAAGTGATCAGGACCTGGCATGCTGCCACACCACAAGTCTCTCTGAAAGACCCACAGAGATGGAAACCTGGTACTTTTGCTGCTCTGAGACCTGGATCTGGTGAGGCTAGAAAGGAAGTGTCTTGGGAAAAAAAAGAAAGAGAGGTGTTGGGTGTCAGGACTGATATAAATAAGACTCTTGCATGGAATGGCAAGTCCTAAATGGCAACATTCCAGAGAAATTATAAAAGAACAAAGAGGGGATCAGCACTGGGGAGTTAGAGGATGCTGCTTTGGGCCATGCTGAGACTGGGCCATGAGTCCTGCATGCAACTTCCTCTACTGAACCCCAATAATGCTCTTCATGTGTCTTCCAATCTGGTCAGAGCTGATCCCCTGCTGAGGCCAGCCTTCCCTGGGCCTTGTCTGTCTTTTCTCTCTGTTGCCTTCTCTGTGTATCAAATCCTGCCATTTTTAAGGACAAGGTCAAAATTCTTTCCTTTGTGGCTTTTCATTTATCTCTTCACATTTAGGGAAATTCTTATGCTTGGAACTCTTATAGAACCTACCTATGTCATTTGTTGCATTGCTATTTTTTATTCTGTTCACTATTTTTGTATTTGTCTTTCCCATTTTAAATGATTTGACAGTGGGATCCAGATCTGATTTACACAGGATGTGAACTACTTTTATAATGCATAATGTGTTTTTGATACTTTTGTACATGTATAAAATGCTTTTTGATTCCACTTGCCAAATTACTTTCTCTCATCTTCCTCCCCTCCCCACCAAACCCTTCTTCCTATTTAAAATCTACAAGTATACTGCTTCCTATCCTTATAATGTATAACCATACTTTTCATTATGGGTCTATAATCTTCAATTTACAATTTGAGGGGTATAATTATTCAGTAGGAGTCACAGTCCCTTGCTGCCTAGTTGAGAGCGTTTGACTACAGTTCTGATTAAACCTTTGTTCTGTGTTTATGGCTTTGGTCTTTTTGACTATGTGTGGATGACATAAAGACTCAAACCACTAACCCTATTTTAAAATCAATTTTGTATTTATAATAAAATCTTCTAGGTCATGATCCACTTCTCAGCCTATTTACTCCTTGTATACTGTGAGATGCATTCAGATATGAGGTGGGCACTGTTGTCAAGGAGGTTCTTAGAAATAGCCACTGGGAAGTCATCCACAAGCACCCACTCATATTTTCCAGACCCCATCCACCTTGTTCAACACAATTAAACATTGGATTATTAGCGTGTGTAAGGTGTTGGGCACTGTTAAAAATGGGCTGGGACAGTGAGGAGGCTGGCCTGAACTGCTGGACATGGCTGGGGACCTTGGGATGGGGAGGGGCGTTGCAGCTGTCCTTATCGATGGGAACCCACCCTGGCGATGGTAACTGGCCTTTCCCTACCCTCGGGCAAGGTTATAGTGTGCCCTGTCATTGCCCAGAATGGGCAGAACTGGTGAGGCCCACCCCCTTCTTGATCCCAAAAGCTCTGACTATTCCATAAGTCAGGCTCCCCCCACCCACCACAGTTCCTGACCTTATGGCTAGCTGCCCAAGAGACCCTTATGTGGCTGAAGTCATGTAGCTTTTCATCCATTCCTGTTATCTCTCTCACAGCTCCTCCCTCACAGCTCTGAAGTCCCATACCTTTTCCGCCACTATCTCCCTTACACTTCTGTCTTTCAACCAATTAGATAGCAACTCATAAACTATGTATCCAATCACCATATAGTCTGTATGTGCCATCTCAACCTTTCTCAACTGTTTATAAATGCACTCCCCTTTTGAATAAAAGAGTGCTGTCCATCAGACAGTAGCCCAGGTGTACATTGCCAGTCATTGCACTCACCTGCTGCTCCAGGACCCTGCTTCCCCCAACTCCTCCTGTGCCCGGGACATTGGCGGCCAATGACCCCAGGGAACAGTGAAGACCCACAGCTGCTGTCTGAACAGGGACCTTCTGGACACATAATTAATAGGTGAGTGCCCCTTGAGGGACATCCTCCCCTTAGGGTTAACAACCCCCTGAGGCTGCCTTCCCATCAAGGGCTGGTAAGTTTCGGTTTCTCCTTCCTCTATCATAGGAAAGAAGGCAGGTTTCTCCTCTCTCCATCAGAGAGAGGCATTTTCTCCTTTCTCCATCAGAGAAAGGCAGGTCTCTCTTTCCTCCATCAGAGGGAAGCTATTTTCTCTTTGTCTTCTTTACTTTTGGTTTGTGCCATCAAGTGGATTTGAAGCAAAGCAAAGGGCAATTGAGGTCATTTGGCTGGGGCTACACTTCAGTATTGACTGAAGGCCCTTAGCTCACTGTTCGAACCCCTACAGCCTGCTTGGGCATTGGTAACAACCTTCTATCTATTTCTCTTCATGATCAACAAACTGGTAATGCATCAACCAGTAAAAGCCTCTAGGGCAGTCACCGGTCTCTTAAACTTGTGGACAGGCTTGCATCTAGATCTTTGGGGAATTCCCCCATGGTGTCATAGCCCAGGAACGTTGCTCTCTGGTCTTGGCATTTCTGGTCTTTCTCTATCATGGGAAACATTACCTCCTGTCAAAAGAGATCCCAAATCACCAGATTGAGGACATTTCTTAAAATTAGGGGTATAAGACTCTCTTGGAAAGAGCCCAATCCATTCTGGGAAAAAGCCCTGCAGATCGCAGCCATCATGCTGCCATGGTCACTGACCCTCACCCCAAAGCCGCCACAGG
Organism: Orientallactaga sibirica; assembly: GCA_036365145.1. NCBI lineage: Eukaryota > Metazoa > Chordata > Mammalia > Rodentia > Dipodidae > Orientallactaga > Orientallactaga sibirica. Next base: position 2,170,270 of record JAEOAD010000025.1, read on the forward strand.
CCCGAAGAGGCAGCAACCACAGTAGCTGTGGGAGAAAGGCCCCACCCCCATGCTTTGCTTCTCTCCCTGCTCCATGCTGGGTTCATGACCCAGGCTCTGGGGGCCATGGCTGACCACGTGGGCTCAGGCACCTGCGGCCTGATGTCTTCCAGCCATACCCACCCAGCATAGTGGACAAGGAAATGATAGACTAAAAAGAACAACAACAAAAACCAAGACTCTTCTACTCTTAAAGAGTTGTGAAATGGCAAGATCAGAAAGCTGCCTTGTAACCTGAGGGAAGTCCAAAACCCTCCCTGGAATTAAAAAACAAGAAGAAAAAAGAAGAAAGCTCTTTCTTAGCTTCTCTGGGTTGCAGAGCCAGGGGACTGCAAGCACATGAAATGTCAATATCCTGGCCCCAATAACATATTGAGTGAATGCCAAATTGCTGTGAATATATGGGGACTTCTTATAAGAATTTATAACAGTTTTAAGTTTACTTTGTCTCCATGCTTCTCTGGGACTACTAACAAAAAACAGCGTCAAGATTTATGTTTAAATTTAAATGTGCTCGATAATAAATTTGTATGAAAGTTACCAATACTGTTTAAATCTACTTTCATATTTAAAACTGTGTTTCAGAAGTCAAGTCTGGTCTACTCTTTTATAAAAAAAAATTATTTCAAAAGACCTTTTACTAAAAGTCTTATTGTAAAGATAATGAAAGATTTTGCTGATAGTAATGAGATGAATTGACTAAGAAAGTTAAACTGTAGAGAAAACTTTAAATGTTGCTAACTGATAAAAAAGATTGTTACAGAGTGGTTACATAGATTGTAAGGAAAAAGTATATGGATGAAGGTATGAGTAAACTTAAACAGAAGGTTAAAGACAAAATACTTAATCAGATTACAAACTTCATGAGACTAACAAAGCATGGCCCTGGCTGATATCAGGTTACTATAGTATTCAGGTTGTAAACTTAAAACTTTAACTTGTTGATGTTAATGTGGTCATGATAATGGTTATGAATTTAGAGTACCCAACCAAGTTAGTTAAGTTCCTCTATTTGTCAACATTTTAAGTATATCTTAAGGTTAAAATTGGCTCATCAGTATTTAATTCTCTCACATGGTTAATATATCTAACATACAAAAACTCCCAGCATTCCCCTATCTCCATCCATTGACACACACCCAGTAGCTGCCTCCTCTATTCTGGTGTGATGGCAAAATCCTTTAGATGGATTGGAAGGGACCAGACCCCCTCCTAACTACGGGGAGAGGATTTGCTTCTATTTTCACAAGACCAGCCAAGGCCTATCTGGATCCCAGCTCAAAATGTCTGATTCAATCTCACTGACCAAGGAGATGGCTCATCTGACATTGAAACAGATGCATTCCAGGCCCCCCAGGAGGAAGACATGCCAACCTGGGGCCAAATTGAGGCCCTGTGCCAACAAGGAGTCATGCTGGTATGAAATTCACAATAGCCTCTATCATCACAGACTCTGTTTATATCCTTACTTGCTATCCTGACTTTAAAAATAGCAGGCTCAACAAGCACAGGTACTGCCCATCCTGAGTCCCCAACAGCAGTCTCAACCAGAATTATGGAAAGTAGTAGTTACCCTCAACGAAAATTATTTTAAGTTTCAGATGTGTCTGACCCTCCCTTATCTTTTTGTAGTTGGGCCTGGGTGGGTCAATCACCAAAATGTGATTTACTATCTTAGTTGTACCCAGTGTATTATCACCAATTGTATCAATTCTAAGGGAGGCACAGCTGCAGACTACTCCTCCAATGTAGTCTTTATTGTCATGCAGCCTCCTTACTTAACTATGCCAGTCAAAAATGACTGAGCCCTGGTACTCCAGCTTAGGAGCTCAAGTGTTCCAGCAGCTCAACAGATTGATGACATGGAAAAGAGAATTCATAGAATGGCTAATCGTGGGGATCATTGCTACAATCACCATCATCACTTCTTCCACTGTGGCACCAATTTCCCTAGCACAATCAATGAACACAACTGATCATGTTAATGGACTGACTAAAAATGTATCTCAAGCCCTTTTGTCACAGATAGATATTGATAAAAAGGTGTTAGTCCAGTTAGATGCTCTAGAGAATGCTGTTATGTATTTAGGAAGATTGGTTGCCAATCTGCAGCTCAAATGCAATTGGTCTGTCATGCTAATTATCAATTCATACATATTATTCCTTTACCCTACAATTGGGACCACTACTGAATGGTGGAAGATTGAAAATCATATTCGGGGTATTTGGAATCATAATAATCTCAGCATAGACTTATAAAGTTTACAAAAGGAAATATCTATTATTTCACATAGCCACTTGTCTTTTGGTGATCCTGCTAAGGCAGCAAAAGGATTTTTTGATGCCTTATAGAACACATTACAAAAATTATCTCCCAAACAGTTTCTCATATTTTCATTTGGCTACTATTGGTGTCAGGCACCCTGCTACTACTCTTATGCATAATCGCTTGTATATGTAAGTTAGGGCTCAAACAATATAGACAAATCTTGACTGATTGGGTCCTTATACATCATCTGGTTCTAACTGGACCCACAGTAAGCCACAAAAATCTTAACCCAAGATGATACTGCCCCATTTTATAAAACAAAGGGGGGGGGTTGTTGGGCATTGTTAAAAATGGGCTGGGACTGTGAGGACTCTGGCCTGAACTGTTGGACATGGCTGGGGACCTTGGGCTGTGGGGGTTGCAGCTGGCCTTATCATCAGGAACCCACCCTGGTGACAGTGACTGGCCTTCCCTATCCTCAGGCAAGGTTGTAGTGTGCCCTGTCATCACCCAGAGTGGGCAGAACTGGTCAGGCCCTCCCCCCTTCTTGATCCCAAAAGCTCTGACCATGCCATAAGTCAGGCTTGCCCCCCCCCCCACAATTCCTGACCTTGTGGCTAGCTGCCCAAGAGACCCTTGTGTGGCTAAAGTCATGTAGCTTTTCCACCATTCTTGTCATCTCTCATACAGCTCCTCCCTCATGGCTTTGAAGTCATGTAGCTTTTCCACCACTATCTCCCTTACACTTCTGCCTTTTAACCAATTAGATAGCAACCTATAAACTATGTATCCAACCACCATATATTCTATATGTGCTGTCTCAACCTTTCTCAAGTATTTATAAACCCACTCTCCTTTTGAATAAATGAGTGCTGTCCATCAGACGGTCTCCCGGGTGTCCATTGCCTGTCATCTCACTCACCCACTGTTCCAGGACCCTGCTTCCCTCCAACTCCTCCTCCACCTGGGACATCGGTGGTCAATGACCCCCGGGAATGGAGAGGACCCACAGTAAGGCACTCAGTGAATAACTGCCCTATCTTTTTCAATATCTTACTGTAGCAGACAGCTTCAGGTTCGCTGAGATGAACTTCCAGACCAGGCACAGTTATGGAGGAAGGGATATTATTTATTGAAGCTTACAGATCCAGGGGAAGTTCCATAATGTCAGGAGAAGCGACCTGCTCTCACAAGACCAGGCAAGAGAGAGAAAAACCAAGCTGCCAGCTACACAGCACACTGAGCAAAACTACTGCCAAAAGTCACACAGCACACTTACAGGAACTCCTGCTAGGCACACTTTGCATATCTTTACAATGGAATCTCAAACCCACCATTAACATCTTAAGACCAGCCCCCAGTGACATTGCCTCTAGGAAGGTGATTGTAGATGCCAACTATAAAGTAATAAAACATTGAATATATTGGGGGCCATATATTCAAACTACCACACACAGTTATGGAGGAAGGGATAATATTTATTGAAGCTTACAGACCCAGGGGAAGTTCCATAATGGCAGGAGAAGTGGCCTGCTCTCACAGGACCAGGCAAGAGAGAAAAACCAACCAGCCACCCAGCACACAGAGCAAAACTACAGCCAAAAGCCCAGCACACTTCAGGAACTCCTGGTAGTCACACTTTGCATATCTTTACAATGGAATCTCAAACCATCACCACACCTTAAAACCAGCCCCCAGTGACATTGCCTCTAGCAAGGTGATTGCAGATGCAAACTATAACTAATAAAACACTGAATATATTGGGGAGCATATATTCAAACCACCACACTTACTTAGGCCTATATAGTTAGAATAGTAAAGAATATGCTACCACAACCTGAGCATCTGTGGATACACCATCTCACTGGAAGCCAGTTTAAATCAAAAATCAAAACACTCACTGAAGCTTTTATAAGGAGAAATTCTTGCTTCCTCCTTAATAAAACAAGATTGTTACCTTAATAAGGGTAGACACAAATTCAACCCTCCCGCCCAGTAACAAATTAAGAGATTTCCGCCAACATCACCTAGGCCCACAATGGAAATCTCCAATGAAAACATAGAGGAAACAACAGAAATTGAATCCCAAAATGAAAGTACAATAATCTATGTGACCCTGACTAAATGAATTGCTGAACTGGAAGCCAATTATCAAAAAATGAACACACGAGTTCCAGTCAAGATAGCATCCATATAAGCAGGCCTCACCTGGTACAGCAGCAGAGGCAAGTCCTTTAGGGATCTATAGCAGTCTGGGGCACATGCACATGGGGATCTTGGAGGGCACTGAGGAAGAAAAACTCCAATTCCCATGCACTAGGGGAACTCCAGTCCTCACAACTCCCAATCCCCACTGCATCCCCCCACAGCCCCAACCCCCAGCCCCATCCCCTGTGAGTATCCCTGCCCACAAGGTGTCTTCACAGCCCCTTCCCTCAGCCTCCACCTTCCACCCATTTGGGAACCCTATTCACCTGGTCCCACATGCCACAGCAACCCCCTGCCATCCCCACCCCTGCTGCCCTACCCATGGGGGAACCCATCCACTCCCCATGAGCCCCACCCACCCTCCAACTTGGCAGGTAGCCATGCCCACCCAGAAACCACTCCTCACAACTCCCCCAACCCTCTGCCTAGGCAGGTAGCCATGCCCACCAGGAAACCACTATACCCTGCTCCCAGCCCCCTGCCTTTGCAGACAGACCTGCTCACTCTCCAGGCCCTGCCCTGTCCTGCCCCCCTCACCCTACACACTGAAGGCACCTCAAGGTAAACTACAGTTTCAGTAAACAAGACTCATACACTGTGATGGGCAGACCACAGCATAAAAGAAATAACATGAATATCAAATGCAAGTAAATCCAATAAGACTGCCCAGTCCCACAATGCATGACTCTAACCAAAACATAGTAGAGGAATTAGGATCAGATTCTCAAAATGAAGACATAAGCAATGCAACCCTGGCCAAGAAAATAGCAGAACTTGCAGAAAGTCAACAAAGGGCCAATAAATGTATGAATGCTTTCTTCACAAGATTAGACCTAATAGAAAAGGGCCAGGACAGGTTCCAAAAACAGTTAAACAACCTGAAGAGGAGCGAAAAAAGAGAGGACCTCAGAAACAAGCTGGCTAAGCTCAATAATGACATAAATAAATGCAAGGAGGAATTCCAAGATGCAATAAAAAATCAGAAAATGATGTGAAAAAGGAACTCAACAGAGGATTGGAAACTATACATAAAAAAGTAGTAGAAAATAGAAACTAAATTGAACAAATCCAAAACTCCTCAGAAGCTCTCAAGAATAGAGCCAGCTATGTGGACCCCTCAATATGCTGTCTTCAAGAAACCCACCTCACTACTAAAGATAGACACACCTTCTTAGGATGAAAGGGTGGAAAAAGATATTCCAAGCAAATGGAAATAAGAAACAAGCAAGCATCGCTATACTAATATCAGATAAACTAGACTTCAAGCCGAAAGTAATCAAAAAAGAAAAAGGCCACTTCTTACTTATCAAAGGAATAATCCAACAACAGGATATCACAATCATCAATCTTTATGAACGAAACACAGGTGCACCACAATTCATAAAGCAAAAACGACTTGGCAACAAAACAGAAGTAACCACAAACACCATCATAGTTGGGGTCTTCAATACTCCAGCAGTAGACAGATCATCCAAACAGAAAATTAGTAGGAAAGTAAGAGAGCTCAACATCACCATAGAGCAACTAGACCTAACAGATATATACAGAATATTCCACCCAAAATCTACAGATTACGCCTTTTTCTTAGTAGCCCATGGAACCTTCTGTAAAATAGATCATATATTGGGCCAAAAAGCCTGCCTGCATATTTTCAAGAAAATTGTTATAATTTCCTGCATGATATCAGACCACAATGCAGTAATGCTAGAAATTAACAACAAAAAAGTACTCCAGGAATCCCTGCAGCTCCTGGAAACTGAACAAAACACTTTTAAATAATAAATGGGTTGTGGATGAAATAAAAATGAAATTGCAAAATTTCTAGAATTCAATGACAATGAGAAGACATCATACCAAAACTTATGGGATACAATGAAGGCAGTCCTTAGTGGAAAAATCATAGCACTAAATGCCCTAATAACAAAAACAGAGAGATCCCAAATCAATAGACTAACCATACACCTAAAGGCATTGGAAAAGCTAGAAGAAGCCAACCCAAAAAGCTCCAGACAGAAAGAAATAATTAAGATCAGAGCAGAAATTAATGAATTGGAAACTAAGGGGACAATTAAGAAATTTGATGAAACAAAGAGCTGGTTCTTTGAAAAAATTAACAAGATTGATACACCGCTGGCCAATCTGATCAAGTGAAAAAAAAAAACACTTCAAATTAACAAAATTAGAAATGAAAAAGGAGAGATCACAACAGACATGCGTGAAATAGGGAGAATTCTCAGGACTTATTTCAAAAAACCTCTACTCTACAAAACAAGAGAATATGGAAGAAATGGATGAATTCCTAGACACATACCACCTACCAAAGCTAAACCCAGAGCAGATTAATCTCCTAAGCAAACCCATCACACCCTTTGAGATTGAACAGGTAATCAACCACCTCCCCAAAAAGAAGAGTCCAAGACCAGATGGTTTCTCAGCTGAATTCTATCAAACCTTCATGGAAGAACTGAAACCAATTTTTCTCAAACTGTGCCACACAATCGGAGAACAGGGAGAGATCCCCAACTCCTTCTATGAAGCTAGTATCACCCTAATTCCAAAACCAGGCAGAGATGCCACAAGAAAGGAAAATTATAGGCCCATTTCCCTGATGAACATAGATGCAAAGATCCTGAACAAGATCCTTGCAAACAGAATTCAACAGTACATCAAAAGCATTATCTACCTTGATCAAGTAGGATTCATCCCTGGAACGCAGGGGTTGTTCAACATATGGAACTCTGTCAATGTAATACACCACATAACAAACTTAAACACAGAAACCACATGATAATTTCGATAGATGCAGAAAAGGCCTTTGACAAAATACAATATCACTTCATGATCAAAACATTGGAGAGAATAGGAAACAAAAGAAACACCTCTGGAGGCATCACCATACCTGATCTAAAGCTATACTAAAAGTCATTGTAATAAAAACAACATGTTACTGGCATAAAAACAGGATTATAGACCAATGGAACAGTATAGAAGACCCAGACTTTGGGCCAAATAACTACAGCTACTTGATATTTGACAAAGGCCCTGCCAATTCATAATGGAAAAGAAAAAAGACAGCATCTTCAACAAATGTTGCTGGACAAACTGGACAGCCTTATGTAGGAAAATGAAACACGACCCACACATCTCACCATGCACAAAAATCAAGTCCAGATGGATCAAAGACTTTAATATAAAACCAGAAACTCTGCTACTACTGGAAGAAAAAAAATAGGAGGAACATTCCTCGAAATAGGAGTGGGAAAAGACTTCCTGAACAAAACCCCAGCGGCTCAGGAAATTATACAATCACTCAACCATTGGGATCTCATGAAGCTGAAAGTTTTTCACTGACAAATATACTATAACCAAAGCCAGCATATTATCCACAGAATGGGAGAAAATTGTCACCAGCTATACAACTGACAGAGGCCTAATTTCTAAAATCTATAAAGAAGTCCAAAGCCTAAACAATAAATCATCAAACAACCCACTCACAAAATGGGCCAGAGAACTGCACAGGAAGTTCTCAGAGGAAGAAATACAAATAGCAAACACACATTTAAGAAAATGTTCAACATCCTTAATCATCAGGGAAATGCAAATTAAAACAACTATGAGATTCCACCTTACCTCAGTAAGGATGGCTAACATTAAAAAAACAATGAAAACAAATGCTGGTGAGACTGTGGAGAAATAGGAACAAGCTTTCACTGCTGGTGGGAATGTAAAATGGTTCAACCATTATGGAAAGCTATATGGAGACTCCTGAAAGGATGACCATATACCTACCAACAGATCCAGTTATTTCCTTCCTGGGCATTTACCCTAAAGGCTCCAAGCCTCAGATCAGAGATATTTGCTCAATGTGTATAGCTGCTCGAATTCATAATAGCAAAGAGCTGGAATCAACCCAGATGTCCATCATTAGATGAATGGATAACAAATATGTGGCATATATATACTATGGAATTCTATGTCGCTGTAAGGAAAGATGAAAGAATGAAATTTTCAAAAAAAATGGTCAAACATGGAACAGATCATCCTCAGTAGTTCACCCAATCACAAAAAGATAATCGTTGCATGGTCTCATTTATCTGTCGCTCCTAACCTGAATCCACCTGGGATGCTGACAAACCTAATAAGCACTCTTAGCACCAGACAATAGGGTGGGTGGGATGGGGGAGGGTAAAGGTGGGAGGGAATGAGACAGTGGGATGAAGGACAAGGGTGGGGGGATACAAATAGGGACCCAAAAGGAAATGATACTTGTAGCAGACAGCTTCAGGTTTGCTGAGATTAACTTCCAGACCAGGCAAAGTTATGGAGGAAGGGATTTATTTATTGAAGCTTACAGATCCAAGGGAAGTTCCATAATGGCAGAAGAAGCTGGCCAGCTTTTACAGGAGCAGGGAAGAGTGAGAGAAAAAAAAGCCACAGACAAAAGTAACAGCATACCTGGGAACTCCAACTAGGCACACTTAAGATCCGCCCAGTGACACTGCCTCCAGCAAGGTGGCTGCAGATGCAAACTATAAACTAATAAAACACTGAATATATTGGGGGCCATCTATTCAAACTACCACAATACTATAAAACCCTTTATTCTTAACAACAGGCTAAAACATTGATCCTTCAGCAGCCCCACAGAGGGAACACCTGAACCACAGGAAACTGGAGAGAACATCATGAAGACCAACCTTAATCTTTTCCTGCTTTTCTCTCTCTTCTCTCTCTCTCCCCCCTCCCTCCCTCCCTGTCCTTCCTATGTTCACTTTCTCTTCTATATTACCTATCTTTTTCTTCCCTCACCTTCCTAGGTGCTGACTTATAACTCCCAATGCCAGTATGGGGTTAACTTTCACAATGAGCTGTTGATCTGAGACACCTACAAAGTTTCCCCCAAAAGACAGATTTCTGTCAGAGTTCTTGATGACCCACCAAAGGTTAATGGTAGGACCCTACTGTCGAAGACAGCACATGTGTGCGAGACCAAACATGGAGAGACCAGGTCAGAATCTGGAAGAGGGTCAGTCCCCAGACAGCTAGTCTCATGCCAGAGGGTGCTAAACAAGCAACTAGGGGAAAATGGCCAACATCTGTCCAAACAACTTGCAGTCTAAGCTATCCAGCAGGAAACAACCCAACATAATGCTCAAACAAGTGCAGTAGTGGCAGACAGAAATGGTGTGTAACCAACTGTTCTTGATTTGGCTAATAGATCCACTCAGTAGAATGGAACTCATTGTTGTAACTGGGAAATAAGTCAAAACCATGTACAAGAAATGAACGCAGTCTCCAAGATCAAGATACCACCAAATGTGGGCTAGATTAGGGCCTATGCATATAAAATTACCTCCAAAATATCTATGGCCATCCCATCTATCTAGTACTAACTTCTCTCTCCATTGGAGAATTTGCTTATCTTTTTCAGATGGATGATGAACCTGAAGGGAGGATCAGCCAATCACACTTCACCAGGGCCCCAGCTGAAACCATAGAGCAATGCAGGGGAAAGGCAAGAGTACAGTGTTGTTGGAGATCATGACACCATAAAAAGGCTGAAGGAGATAAACACAGAGAACATCTAACTCCTCTAAGCCAGATATCAGGAGACACAGAGGCTCCCAAAACCTCATCACTGAAGTAGAACTAAACTGATCACAATGTGGCTCAGGGAAATTCATGGAAGAGGGGTCGGAAAGAATGTTAGAGCCACAAGTTGGGACATTATGCACAGAGACTTGGCCTATCCCCCATAACTCTTGACTATTTCCACAATGCATGACCCTCATTCCCCAGTGATGAGGGTCCCTTTGGAAGAGGGAGGACAGGGAGGAGGATAATGGAGTCACCATTATGAATGTAAAATTAGAATAATATAAATAAATAAATTATTTAAAAAATCAACACTCACATAAGTGAAATGAAACAGAAATTTAATTGAGGAAGACCAGAGAGATCTCAAAAGAGAGATAAATGAATTGAAGCCGAGTCAACAAATAGAGGATTTCAGTATCTGTTGTACACCATCCAGTAGTGTTTGGATAAATACAAAATGAATACAAAACTGGCAAATGTGATTTAAATGAGTATTAGGGGGTTCTCTGCAGAGAGAACCCCATACTAACTGTACTCACAGCTTTTATTTTAGATTCATCAGTACAAAACAATGCAGAGCTAGACATGAATTGAAAGAATGTTTGTAATTACCAATATATGACAAATCATGAGTTGATTGACTTGTGCATGTCCTCAGAGAACATGAGTTGCTTGTTGTGCTTATCAGTTCATATCACATTTATGAGTTGTTTGGTTGATAAATGTTTTATCAGGAAATCTTTGGGGAAGCTATGATCTCCTGCCTCCAAGACCCTCCATCCAAGATGCACAGCCTTCCATATCTTCAGGCTTAGCTTGCTGTTGCAGACAGCTTTAGGTTCATTAAGATGAACTTCCAGACCAGGCAAAGTTATGGAGGAAGGGTATTTGTTGAAGCTTACAGATACAGGGTAAGTTCCATAATGGCAGAAGAAGCTGGCCTGCTTTCACAAGACCAAACACAGAGAGAAAAAAGGCACAGGCCAAAAGTTAAAAGCCAAACAGTATAGCACACCTCAGAAACTCCAGCTAGGCATACTTTGCATACCTTTAGATTGAAATCTTAAACCCACCATCACAACTTAAGGTCTGCCCAGTGACATTGCCTCCAGCCAGGTGGCTGCAGATGCAAACTACAAACTAATAAAATATTAAATATGTTGGGGGGCATCTATTGAAAGTACCACATTCTACCTCTGGCCCTCAATATATTCATAACCATCACACATTTTAAGTTGTATTCAGTCCAATTTCAAAGGTCCTCATAGTCTTGATCAACTTAAGATAGTGAGTCCTATAAAATCAAACAAGTTAAATACTTTCAACATATAAAGGCACAGAGAACATTTTCAACTGGTGTAAGGCATAGCAAGGAGAGACTAGAATTATGCAAACTCAACCACCATCAGCAATCATCAAACTTCTGCAGTTCAAGTTCAATACAACCAGAGACTGACAGTCTTCAGGTTTTCCAATTCCATCCCTCCAGCTGGGCAGAGTAGCCAGGGAAAACTTCCATCCCAGGCCAACAGTGCACTCCATGGTAGCCCTTGCACAGTCCTAGTATATCCAAAACATCTTCAGGTCTCCATGCAAACCATGGTCCATCTTCCAAAGGCTCTTCCAGCCTATAAGTGCATCATGCCCTGTCTCATGCTGCATTTCAGCAGTGGCACCTGACACTGTGTGCAATTCATGACCATTGCATGCATTTTTCATGCTTCCAAAACTAATACCAGGTGTGTGGGAAATAGCCAAATTCTTCATTCAGGGACAAAATAAGTCATATACTTGAAAAGTAGGTTCCTTCTTCAATCAACTCTTCAAAAGAGTTTGCATTTCTCTCATAGTCTTTCCTCAGACACACTCTCCATTGTTTTAATGTAAAGCAGTTGGGCCATGTTCCTTAAGATTGCTATTGTATTTCACAATAGAAGCTTCAGAAACCTAAATCAGTCTCAGGGCCTGTAATTTTAACTTGCTTGAGGCTTTCCAACTTAAAATCTTAAATCTCTCAGTCCAGTATCTTTAGTCAAGCAATTCAGTCCATTACAAATTAACTGTGATCAAACTCTCTGGACCTAGGCAGGAGAATGCAGCCATCCCTTATGTCAGTAGCCAAGTTCCAACAAAGTACTCTGTAGTCTTTTCTTCCCCTTAGAAAGCTCATAAACCAAGCCTCAAAGTTCCATACTGTCTGCACTTAGCATTTTCAAATTCTCATCGGAGTAATCCATAAAACTTGGTTTACCACTCCAGAAGGCATCTTCCACTTGCAAGCACCAAGTCCATGCCAGTTCCTCAAAAACAAGGGTTCCAAAAGACAAAAACCCACATGGTTAGGTTCATTTAACCCCACTCCTGGTAGCAACTTCTGTAGCAGACAGCTTTAGGTTCACTGAGATGAACTTCCAGACCAGGCAAAGTTATGGAGGAAGGTATATTTATTGAAGCTTACATATCTTTAGATTGAAATCTTAAACCCACTATCACACCTTGAGATCTGCCCAGTGACATTGCCTCTAGCCAGGTGGCTGCAGATGCAAACTACAAACTAATAAAACATTAAATATATTGGGGGCCATCTATTAAAACTACCACACTTGTGCAAGATTTCCTCATTTTCCTCTTTTCTTTCTCCTTTAAAAATTGTCTAGCAAACCAGACATGTTATTGATGTTGCTGGCAAGTAAGTTTAAGTTGATCCCTCCAACTATGCAAAGAACACATAAAGTAATTAGTTAAATGGCCACTAGAGTGGGAAGTGCACTATTTGAAAACCAGGAGGATAGATTAAGCCAAAACCTTAGAAATGAATTATTTTAAATATATTGTAATACTGTTTTTAACAATATAGTATTATTTTAACTTTTATCCATGTGCTTTTGAGTATTTAATGGACATAAATTAAGTTACACATAAAGACAAACTATATGAAATATAAACACAGAACAGCATAACAAGTGGCTGGTGACAAAGAACCTAATTATTATTTAGTTTATATGAGTACTCATTTATGAGTAAATGTTACTGTATCAGTAGTATAGACAATATGCAACACCCTTAGCCACAAAGACCACTGTAAAGGCCAAATAAATTTAGTAGTTTTAAAATTTGTCATTAGGCAGTTTTGCAATCAAATAATTATCTTCATAATTATTTTTATAGCACTAACTAATCTTAAACATAGAGTATCAGCTATAAGAAGTTAGAAACTTTATGAAAACTCTGACATTAAGGGAGGACAAATTGGAAAGAAAAACTGTAATTCAAGGGAGGGTCTTGTGATTCTCACTTTCTCCATCCATTATGGAATTGTCAATAGTTCTATTACCATTATTTGTATCATTGTATTGTTTTGTATTAAATTTCTAGTAGCTATATGGCTAAGGTATTTTTTTTATCACAAGATGGCTTTATGTTATGTCTAGAGAAAAAATAAAATGCCATGCAACACTCCCAGGTGAGAGCATTTGTCTATGAGAAAAAGAATAAAATATCTAACCAGGAACCATCATGTTCTGAGGGACAGTCTAAGCAATAAGGACTTTTATGAAATTAGGATTGAGACAGTAACTTACAGAATAAAAAAATTTTTTTTGAGGTCGGGTCTCACTCTAGTCCAGGCTGACCTGGAATTCACTCTGTATTCTCAGGGTGGCCTTGGACTCATGGTGATGCTCCTACCTCTGCCTCCCGAGTGCTGGGATTAAAGGCATGTACCACCATGCCCGGCTTCAGAATAAAGTTTTGATTAAGATTAATTACCCTTGTTGCTTAAATTTTTAATTATGTTGTGTTTTCAAAGGACTCTGAATCAAATTAACAGCTTTATTTATATGACTTTATTATAAAAATAATAAATTAGAGTGTCCATATAAATCAACTCTTGTTATTGGACAAGAGTTTAACAGCTAAATACTATGGATATATTGTCATAATTTTTGTTTTTAAATAGTGGTGCAACCTTGTATATTGTTTGTAGGCAGTTATATAAAGCCATTTATTATTTTAGCAGGTAGTTTGATGTAAAGATTATATTTAATTCATGAAAGTCCTATAAACCTAAATACTTTCAATTAAACCAATTATCAATTAAAAACTTACCAACTCACATTTTTTTCTGTACTTGAGTAGAAGTTAATTTCTTTTCCTGGGCTGAGTGCAGGGCTGCTGCATTTCTGCAGATTTTTCTATGGAAACCGTGAAAGCCAGAAGGGCCTGGAGTGCAGCATTTTAAAATCTAAAAAACTATGGCTTCCAACACAAACTACTGTACCCATTGGCAGTACCCCTCATAATAGATGATGAAAGGAACACTTTCCATGAAAAAAGTCAGCTCTATGATTATACGAACACAAAGCCAAGCCTACAGGGAATACTCACACAGAAGACTGGAACAACCACCTTCAAAAGCCTACAAGAGGAAGAACACAATTACCAAAACGAGATCAGGCATGAAAGTGTACAAAGCCCAAGAAAGCACCAAATCTCATGAAGCTTCCAGCTTGGCAGGGATCAAATTGAACCTTAAATATTAATGCTTTTAACTCGCCCATCAAAAAACACAAGTTAACAGTGTGAATCAGAAAATGGACCCTTCTACCTTCTGTTTTCAGGAAACCTACCTCACCACTAAGGATAGACAACTCCTCAGGGTGAAAGGATGGAAAATGATTTTCCAAATGGAAAAAGGAAACAAGCAAGTGTGGCTGTATTAATATGTGACAAAATAGACTTCAAACCAAAACTAATAAAGAAGGACAAAGAAGGGAACAATCCAACAAGAGTACATCCCTATCATAAATCTAAGATACCGTGGCCAGTAAAAAATCTAATAAGAGGACATCTAAATCATAAATCTAAAATATTGTGGTTGGTAAAAGATACTGAGCTGGTTGAAAGAACAAAGGCCATGGAATGAGCCACATTAACCTTCAAAGAGACAAGAGTGAAAGGACAGACTTTCTGTATGGTCCCTTGTCACCATGCATGGCCTCCTTTGGCTGCACTCCATGTTCTTCAGTCAATTCAAAGAACTTCTATCTACTGCTACTGTTAACTTTGTAAAAAGAAAAGAAGTTGTGCTCTCGAGTAACTGCAACACTCATGCTGGAATTTTACAGAATTGAGATCCTGTCTAAATATTCCTGCCTAAAAACTGTGTCTGTCCGCCTGGTATGAAGTAGCATCCAAGCACCCTTGACTAACTGCATTTGCTTTGTGGTTTTTCAGTCATTAAACATCATCACAATTGATTCCTTTTTCTTTTCCTTGAAGCTGCTACAGCTATTAAACAATTGGGTTTTTTTTTTTCTCTCAAAGCATAAAGAATATCATCAGAGTCAAGTTTTGTTTTAAACATCCATGGCAGAGTTTACCATGTTAGCCTCACTGAAAGATCCAACTTCCCTTTGAGTACTTGTTTTATTCTTATACATTTTTGTTACTAAAAGAAGTTCAATATATAAAAATGTCTAGATCCTAATATAAATAATAAAAAAAGTGACCAATAAAGTTCTACTTGGCCATTTTGAAGGAAAGAAAGAAGGAAAGATTATATAGATAGATCTATCTATTTATATATGAGAAAGGTATGTTATGTGTGTGTGAGAGAGAGAAGGGAAGGAAATAACTGATTCACTTTATATCTTTAGTATTTGCTATAACTCCTTGCTCATGAATAGTGCTGCATTACTATTTTGTTTGTTGTTTGAATGACGAATGATTGTAAATTGTCAAATTCTGTTCCTTCCAAATAAAGAATCTATAGTTACCTAGCTGAGACTCAATAGGGCCAAATGTGAGGAACACATGGGACAGGCAGCCTACTATCTCCATCCCGTCCAAACTCCTCATCTCTAGATCTCTACGACAACAGGGGAAACCTCACACATGAAACAGGAAGTAGGTGGAATAGCACAACCTGTATTTGTGTCTACTTTATTTTGTCTATTTGTTCATGTATATCCATAGTACAAATTATTTAAGGTAAGTTGATTTTGCTGGTATTAATCAACATAATCTCTCTGTCTCTTTGGTTTTTCAAAGTAGGGTCTCACTCTAGCCCAAGCTGACCTGGAATTCACTATTTAGTCTCAGGGTGTCCTCAGACTCACAGTGATCCTCCTACCTCTGCCCCCTGAGGGCTGAGATTAAAGGCATGCATCACCATTCCTGGCTCAACATAAACTCTTAATTATTTGTGTTTGCACTAGAGAGTTGGTATATTAAGATCTTGAACACTGAAAAAGGAAAAGTAGGAAAATAAAATAAAGAGAAAATAGAATAAAAAGGAATATCTTAGGACTACCAAGGAGACAGCATGCCTAAGTTAAAATTTTGCCTTCTTCAACCTGCTTTGCAGCTGTGGTCATTTTGTCTAAACTTCACTGAGCCTCATAGTCTTTCTCTAAAATTGGTGATAATAACTACTTGGTAGTTTTGTTATGAAGCCTATATTATTAACTAATGTTTGTAAAATGAATAGCACAGAGATGGGCACCTGCTATAGGGGCTGAGCAATGGCAGCTTTGGCTGAGTGAGTGATGTGGGTGCTATGGCTTAAATTTGAAATATCCCTCATGGGTGTACTGGTGACATTTTTAGGAGGAGGTTTTGGAACCTTCAGGACACAAGACCTGTGTGGAACAAGTAAGTCACTAGGGGTTGGTCTTTGAGGCCAGCATCTTGACTCCTAGTTACCGCCTCTCTGCAGCCTGGTCCACCACTATGTGAAATGCTGCTAGAGTATGTGCCTTCTGTCATGACTAATCTCCATGCCAGGTTAGACTCAGACGTTCTGAAATCATGAGCCAAATGGACTCTTTCCTCCTCCTAAGTTGTCAGGTATTTTAGTTAGCAATGTGAAAATAACTAATACACAGGACCATTGCTATATATGTGTGATTAAGACCTCATTTTCTAACTTTAGTAATATAATTTTCAATAATTTACAAATAAATTTTCTTGATTTTAAGAAAAAGGAATATCTAATTCATGCTGATAAGCCCAAAAGGATTTCCCACAATAGACATAAGCATGTATTTTACATTCGCAGTTTCCAGGCAGAGGTAAAATATTGACATTCATTATCTTTTTATTGAGGGGGGGGAGACACAGAGAGAGACAGAGAGGGAGGGAGAGGAAGACAGATAGAGATGGGCTCGCCAGCAGCATCTCAGCTGCTGTGAACCAAATCCAGATGTGTGCTCCCTCTTGTGGTCAAGTGGGGCATTGCTTCCCTTTGCATCTGGCTATACGTGAGACCTGGAGATTGGAAACGCTGGAGATTGGAACCAGAGTTCTTAGGCTTAGGAGGCAGGCGCCTTAACCGCTAAGCCATCTCTCCAGCCCAACATTCATTATCTTTTTAATCCTTTGTAGTGACATCAAGAGGAAGGCACTATGCCTAACCAAATCTTATAGGTAAAGAATCTAAATTTTAGAGAAACTATTTTACTTGGTCAATCTGAAAAGAGGGTATAAGGGTCTTCAACTTCAAAGTCTGATCTCCTAGATCAGTAGAAGTAAGACTTTTTACACAGTACTCAATAGTTCACAAATAATTTCACATATTCCTTATTCAGTTCTTGGGCCACTCTTAAAGAATGCAAGACCTGGAGAAAGTTGGGTCTGCTCAAGGCAACACAGCCAGGAGCATGCAGCCCTGACTCTGAATTTTGGCCTCAAACTCTAGGACTCTTTTTTTTTTTTTTTTTCGGTTTTTCAAGGTAGGGTTTCACTCTAGTCCAGGCTGACCTTGAATTAACTATGTAGTCTTAGAGTGGCCTTGAACTCACCGTGATTCTCCTACCTCTGCTGCCTGAGTGCGGGGACTAAAGGCAGGCACCACCACGCCCAGCTCTAGGACTCTTTTTGTTTTCCAATAAATGTTCGTGGGCTTCTAGGAAATCCAGATAACTGAGCCAGGTGTGCTGGCATGTTTGTAGTCCCAACTACCCGACATGCTGAGACAGGAGCATCACTTTAGCCCAGAAGTTTCAGAGCAGCCTGTGGTACACAGTAAGAACTCACCTTAAGTTAACAAAGCAAGGAAAAACAACAAGCAGCAACCAAAACAGAAAAGAAAAATACATCTAATTGGTAATTATTTTGATATCTGATACGAATTATTCAACTATCCTTCATAAAGCAAGTTTATTTTATTTTATTTTATTTTCTGGGAAGCACTGTTATTCTGAGCAAACAAACAGTAGTGAACCCAAGGTGATCAAAATGAAATCCTGGTTAGAACAATTGTAAGTGAAGCTGTAGTAAAGGCAAGAGATTGGTTCTATGTCATGGAAGACACCACTTACTTTGGTTACAGGACATTGAGAAATCAAGCTGAAACTGAGATAGAGGCTTCCTCCCTGTGGACTTGCAATCATAGTGCTGGAAGGTGCTGTACAGGTTGTTGGGAGAGAAAAGTCATCAATAATCACACCCAGTGGTTGAACCTCTGAGCTATAAAATTGTGCAATAATGGCATGATTGGTAGGGGAGTAATCAACTTCTCTCTGGTTGGATTTGAGGCCCACTCCACGGGGGGTAAAGTATGCCTAGTACTGAAAATTTGGTCAAAAACCTGTGGCTGAGGAGGACATGGGCCCTAGGAGGAAAGCCACTACTGTTGTTTGGCTAAATAAATATGTTATGTGCATCAAATTGCCTCTAAAACTTATGTTTATGCTCATAGATTAGTGCTGCTCTCATCTTTGATCAGAGAAGCTTCTTATTCCAGCTGATGGTGACTCCTAGGAAGATTCAAACCTTGTCAAAGTGCTGAAAATAAGTTACTGGGTGTGGTAGTTTGAATAGATGGCCCCCATTACATTCAGTGTTTTATTAGTTTATAGTTTGCATCTGAATCCACCTGGATGGAGGCAATGTCACGGAAGGTGTGGTGGTGGGTTTAGGATTTCAATCTGAAGATATGCAAAGGGTGCCTAGCTGGACTTCCTGAGGTGTGCTATGCTATGTGGCTTTTGGCTTCTCTTTCTCTGCTTGGTTCTGTGAAACTCTGCCATTGTGAAACTTTCCCTGGATCCATAAGCGTCAATAAATATCCCTTCCTCCATAACTGTGCCTGGTCTGGAAGTTCATCTCAGCAATGGGGCATGCTCACTGCTAAATGAGACATCTTTATCACTCCTTCCAAGGCTCAGGGAGCATTGTGGAAGATGGGGTGAAAAGAACATAAGAGCCAGAGAATGGGAAAGACTATGGAATGGTCTTCTGGACATGACATGGCTATTGTATACATGACATCACAGCCACTGTCATTACCTCCACAGTATTGGAGCCATCAACATTATGTCAAGGATGGTGGATATGGGGAAAAAGACATCTAAGTGACTACACTCACTGATGTCTTTGTTTCTCCACTAGTGTTGGAAAGAAGAAAGGGTTCAGTGGAAGGAGGACAGGAGAGGGGGCACAAAAGAAGGTAATAGGAGAGCATTGTAATTAAATATAATGTATATGTATATGAAAATTGTAAACAAAATTATAGAAGGTCAATTCTATGTCTCGTTTTGTGTATGTAATGATTACTACTCAGTACTTTTTAGGAAATACTCTGAATCACAGCAACATTACAGTTGACTATGAAGTAAATGTGTATTAAACTTGTTAATTAGAATGGACTATGTTCTTTCAATAGCAACTATTTTTAGTTTTTTATTTTAAGTTTTATGGGCTTTGCACAAACTTGGCAAGTGATCTACCAGTGAGCTTTCTATCTCTCCAGCTCTTTAAATTTTGAGACAAAAGGGCTGGAGAGATGGCTTAGTGGTTAAGGCACATACCTGCGAAGCCTTCAATTCTCCAGATCCCACGTAAGCCAGTTACATATGGTGGCACAAGTGTCTGGAGTTCATTTTCAGTGGCTAGAGGCCCTGTTGTACCCATTCTCACTCTCTCTCTCTCCCCCTTTCTCTGTCTCAAATAAATAAATAAAAATAATATAATTTTCAGACAAAGGCTTGCTATGTTACCCTGGTTGCTCTTGAACTCTCTGTAGACCTTAGACGTTTGGATCCTCCTGCATCAGCTTCCTAAATAGTTGCAGATACAATATCATATCCTACTTAAGGAATAATTTTATCAGGTACTTTTCAAGAAATCTGTACCATACATAGACAGGCATAGTTTACTTACACTCAAATGCCCTTGGAGAAGGGACAGAGGTAATAAAAAGAGAAGAGAAGAGAATAGAGGTCAGACTTTGCTCTCCAAGGAGGGTGAGAGGGACCAGACAAATAGCTTTTGGGGGGTTTAGGCAGTTAGGGAACAGGCCTATAATGGAGGAATGTTGCTATACCTTGTCCATGCCTACCTCAGCCAGCCCTACCTGCCTCAGTTGCAGGACTCTATCTGCTCATCTCATCTCATCTCATCAGATCTTCCCCTCCCCCACTCTTTCTAGCATGCATCCACCCAGGTGTGGGTGGGCCCCTTCTCTGAGTTTAGGCTGATTGGCTGACACACCTGACCCAGGTGTGCGTGCCAATATCTTCTGCAACACTGACTCCAAATAAATTACTCTGCTCACAGAGGGGAACTTCTCCCTCCAGCTCTTGGGCTGCTCACAACTCCACACCTGAGTCCCTCACCTTTAAGACCATGTCTCATCTACTCTGGTAGCCTGGCTGCCAGTGTGGAAAGGGATATAATTTGTTACTGTTTTTATGGCCTTTTAATTTCTTTGCAAATGCATGCCTTTTAGAAAAATCCCCTTTCACATTTTATTTCCAGGGCCCATGTTTATTCTCCCACATGGGATCCTGGATCGCTGATGAACTCTTGTTTTCCCCAGCCACTTTCCTTACCCTTTCTCTCCCTCTTATCCCTGATATTTTTGAATAAAAGTGTGGTGATTTCAAATCATTCTTCTCAGTCTGGTTTTATGCAATTCTTTGGTTTAAATAACAGAAACAAACTCAGGGTCTGGGATTCACATATTGTTCCTGATCCCTAGTTCTTTGTAACAAGGGAAGACAAGACTAGCAAAAGGCAAGAGCATGCAAGCTTGGACCTCTCATTTTATATTCTCTCCAATAATACTTTTACTCCTTAACCCCCATAATCTTATCACAAATGTTAAACTTGTGTTTTTTTCTTAATGCCTCAGGCATGTGAATGCAGGACAGAGGTGTGGAGAGATCTTCGTCACTGAAAAGCTCTCCCCAGCATCCTAACCACAGTGGATGGTAATAATGCTTACTCCCAGACCTGCTGACACCTGCAGGGGACCCTATTTCCTCAAGACCACTTGGCCTTGGCCACATGGTGGCAAAAATCCTGCAGAAATTCTTTGTGAAAATCTGTAGTTGCTACATTTTCAGTTTAGCTTACTTAGTATGCACAATTTACAATATGAAAGTCTGTAAAATATATTGGAACCATTTAGAAAATAATAAATGCAAACATCTTGCATTCACTATTAAACCTTAACAGAATCAACCATTTAAAATTCCTTCTCTTCTTAATTGATTTTGCTCCAGAAATAGTCACAATCCTGAATTTCATTTTAATATTTTCTTCATTTTAAATCTCTCACTAATACACTAAGAGACAGATTTTTCTAGTTACAAATTTTGACAGCATCTTAGCTTATATTCTTATGATTTGTTTGTTTCCATTCTAAAACTTTTGCTATTGAAACTCATTCTTTTAATGTCATAGATACTTTATTTCTATTACTTTTATTTGGGCATTTACACAATATAGCCATTATTGTGATTAATATTTGTGTATTGGACGAGCTTATTTGAGCATTTGTTCATGTATTTGGGACTGAGGACACACACACAATGTATATGAAGGATGCATATATATGTAGCATTGGTAGCAAATTTCTAGCCATAAAATATAGTTTTACTAAGGAAAATTTGAACTTACTACGTGTGGTGGTTAAGTTTTGTATCAACTTGATCTCTTTAGGAATGCATGGACATTCCTTTTGGATGGGTGTCTCAAGTTGCTTCTAGGAAGGATTAACTAAAGGAGGAAATCCTTCCCCCAGGATGAGCCCTTCCCCCAGAGTGGGCAGCCCCTCTCAGGGGAAGCTTTGTCTAAGGAAGCTCTGGGAAGGAAAGGTTCCCCTCCTCACACCTGGCTGCTGGTGCTGCTTGCTTCCAGAGTGGATTGAAGACCAGCATGGACTGAAGACCAGCAGCTCTCCAGGAAGCCTCCAGGCTTTCAGTGCAGGATTGGGACTGCTGAGGTATCAAGCCTTATGGACTGAGCAGCTACCAGGTTTCTTGACTCTTAGACTTGCAAACTGCTATTGCTGGACTGCCTTAAGTTAATCCAATAAATTCCCTTTTAATACAATTCATTCTATGGGTTCTGTTCCCCAAAGAACCCTGACTAATGCATATTGTGGTATTAGGAGTGCTTCCAGAGAAACAGATTTATAAGAATGGATTTCTCTAGTGGGCTTGGTTCTATCTGGAGTTGGCTCTCTAGCTTCAGTGTGACTAAAAGCTCTATTGGTAATAAGGAGAATGCTTTTACTGGCACTAATAATCCATGGTGCGAATTATTTAAAGAACTCTGTGAGATGTATATATTTGGTGATCCTGAGTCATATCTTGCAAAGAACAAGGAATTTAGTGACTCCATCTAAAACTTTTGAATATTTGTGGAAAGGTAAGACAAATGATGATGTTGGATGGTTACTTCTAGCATCTCTGGATAAAATATTAAAGGAAAAGAAGAAGCTCAGAAAGGAAATTCCAAGCTTAAGACTCAAATGCATGATCTGAAGGTTTCTAAGGGTACCCTGGAGGAGCGTCTCTTCTCTAGCCAGAGCAGGGCTCAAATTGCAGAAAACCAAATACAAGCTCTCATTGTAAGATTGGCAAACTTGCAATGTAAGCTCAAATACCTGTCCCACAGGGTATCAGAAGTTAAGGTGAGGGTACTGATTGGAAAAGAGTAGGATCCTATGAGTTTGGATGGGATGTGTGGAAAAACCCTGAAGAATCTAGGGACATTGAAGTCTCATATTCTTTAAAAGATGTTTTGCACGAAAGTGTAACCTCCCTATCCTTACTGGCAGTTGCATCCCCACCCCAACACCCTGAAGTATTGCCCTCACCACCCTTGCCTAAGGGAATTAATCCTTCTTTGTTTGAGGAACCAGCAATAACCCTCACTGCAGGAGGTGCTGATACTCCTCAGTGCCCACCATCTTTGCCTCTAGACCTATAACCAGGTGAAAGGTTAGCCAGGCCCCCAAAAATGACATAGAAAGCAAGACACAACAGGAATCAATAGGAGGTGAAGAACACTCTTAAAGGACTTCAGGAGTTTTCTAACTTGTACAGGCAGAAGATTGGGAATATGTGTGGAAATGTATTTTAAGGGTGTGAGATGATAGCAGAAGGAATATAAGATTATATCAGGATGAATTTATTGAAATGGGCCCATTGAGCAGAGATTTTAGATTTAATACTTGCAGCTTTTGCAGTTGGAAGAGGTGCCAAGAGTTTATTTGGTTGGTTAGCTGACTGTGAACTAGTTTAATGCCAATGAAGGGTTTAAAAGGTTCAGAAAACTTGTAATGCAAATGTGGGAGTGGATTTCGTATGTAAATTCATATTTGCCCACACAAAGGGAGCATCCAGAAGATGTACCCTTCATTCATACTGTAAGAAATAGATTTGTGAAGGTAGCCCCAGTATACATAAAGTTTCCAGTAGTTGCCATAATATGTAAAGAAGACATCACAGTGGGAGCCAAAATTGCTGCATTAGGTGACTTAGATTTAATGGGTTTAACTGGATCTTTTGGTAACAAGGGCCAAGTGGCAACACTGAATTGCCAAAGACGAGGTGAGCATGTTTACTATAATGGACAGCACAAGCAAAACAATGGACACCATAGGCTCATAAAAGTATGTGCAAGGCTTGCAAATGACCACACAGTGCCACTCTGAGGCAGTGACAAAGCTGTTTATTGAGGCCCAAGCTGCCAGGCTATCTCATGGGAAGAGAGAGAGAGAGAATAGTCCCTGTGACTCTGGATAGTTTGGAATTTTATAGAATTTTTCCTTTTGGGAGGGGGATACAGAAGACAAAGGATGGGGAATGCAGGGGTCAAACAGAGAAGCTAGATAGTCAGAGGGACAGAGATCAAATGGTGGTGGAGGAGGAGGTGTTACCAGGAGAAGAGCCAGGCTGTCTCTGAGATAAGATCAGCAGGAAGCTATGGTTGAGCTCATTGTTAAATCAGGGGAGTGGGGATTAGGCAATATAAAATTCTAAAGTTGCATCAATCAGTCTGCTGTTCTCTTCCTTCATTTTGATTCCATCTTGGGACTGTTGTCCTATCTAACAGTATGACTCCTATAGATCTTTGGTAGTGGCTGAGTAATCGTGGTGTTCCCAGAAGTGAAATAGATAAGTGTATGGCACAATGCAGGTCTGGCCCTAGACAGACTGCATGTCAGAAGAAATCAAGAAGTGGCTTCTGTGAACATGGCATCCTGCGCAGGCCTGGCATGACAACAGCTACAGTCCCATGCTCGTGAGAAACCTTCTATGAGATGATCTGTCTGGAGACAGGCTGTCATTGGTCACAAAAAGGGGACCACCCCATACAATGATTGGCCAGCCAAGCCCCTTAAAACCCCCTACAATTCCTTGAATAAATGAGTTTGCAGCAGTTCGCCCTCTGCTTCTTCCACCCAACTCCCGGAGTCTGTGTTGTGTCTCCACACCTCTCACCCCCTACTCAGCAGAGACCCTTCCATACCTCCTGGGCTGGCCCTAGGAGGGACCCCAACAGATAAGAAGCCTACTAAGTTCCTGCTTAATCTGTATAGGCAAAAAAGTTCCAGAGCAAAGGAACAAAAGGCCACTTTGAGTTATAGCACCAGAGAATCAAGGCCTCTTAACCATTTTCCATGCTTGAGGATGTTTACAGATCCTGAGCCCCTTGCTTGAAGGGGTGGCTGAGTCCCTTCAAGGAAGGACTTTCCCACAATCCCCCAAAACCTAAATATTAAGCTTTGTCATATCCTTCTTCAGAGGGACCTGTGGCCTTTTGCTCCTAGCAAAAGGGAAAAGGAAATAATCAGACCTTTCAGGGCTTACTGGAAACTGGCTGTGAATTGACATTGATTCCAGGAGACCCCAAATAGCATCATGGTCCTCTAGTTAAAGTAAGTGCTTGTGGAGGTTAGGTGATTAATGGAGTTTGGCAAATGTTAAGACTAACAGTGAGTCCAGTGGGTCCCCAAACTCATCCTGTGGTTATTTCCCCAGTTCCAGAATGTATAATTGATATATATACTTAGAAGTAGGCAGAACCCACATATTGGTTCTCTGACTTGTGGAATGAGGGCTATCATGGTTGGAAAGGCCAAATGGAAGCCATTGGAGCTTCCACCACGAGGGAAAATAGTGAACCAAAAGCAGCATCACATCACTGGAGGGACTGTAGAAATTAATGCCAGTATAAAGAACTTGAAGGATGCAGGGGTGGTGGTTACTACCATGTCCCCCTTTAACTCTCCTACTTGGCTTTTTCAGAAGACAGACATATCCTGGAGAATGACAGTGGATTATTGGAAACTTAATCAAGAGGTGATCCAATTGCAATTTTTGTACCAGATGTCATTTCTTTACTTGAACAGATTAATACATCTCCTGGTATGCAGCTATTGATCTTGCCAATTTTTTTTCTCTATACCAGTCCATAAGGATCACCAGAAGCAATTTGCCTTCAGCTGGCAAGGTCAGCAGTACACGTTTACTATTTCACCTCAAGGTTATATTAACTCTCCAGCCTTCTGTCATATCTTAGTTCACAGGGATCTTGATCACCTGTCCCTTCCCAATGTGTCACATTGGTCCATTATATTGATGACATTATGCTGATTGGATCAAATGAGCAGGAGGTGGCAACCACTCTGGCATTGCTGGTGCAACATATACACATCAGAGGATGGGAAACAAATCTTTCAAAAATGCAAGGACCTTCCACCTCAGTGAAATTTCTAGGTGTTCAGTTGTGTGGGGCATGCAGGGATATTCCTTCTAAGGTGAAAGGTAAGTTGTTTCACCTGGTCCCTCCTACCACTAAGAAAGAAGCACAACACCTAGTGGGCCTGTATTAGTCAGGGTTCTCTAGAGGAACAGAACCAATATAATTAAAAGGGAATTTATTGGATTAGCTTATGACAGTCCAGCAATAGCAGGTTGCAAACCTGAGAGTCAAGGAACCCAGTAGCTGTTCAGGCCATGAAACTGGATGCCTCAGGAGTCCCAATGAGGCACTGAAGCCCTGGAGGCTTCTTGGAGAGATAATCTATGCTGGTCTTCAGTCCACACTGTAAAGCAGCAAGCAGCAAACAGCAAGCACCAAGCAGCACTGGTAGTCAGGTGGGAGAAGGGGATACTTTCCTTCCCAGAACTTCTTTAGATAAAGCTCCCACACCCCCAAGAAGGGCCACCCATCTGGAGGGAGGGCTCACCCTGGGGGAAGGATTATCCCTTTAGTTAATCATTCCTAGAAGAAACCTCTGAGACACACTTATGAGGAATGTCTGTGGATTCCTAAACAGATCAAGTTGAAACAAACTTAACTATCACAGGGCCTATTTGGATGTTGGAGACAGAACATTCCTCACTTGAGTGTGTTACTCTGTTCCATATACTTTCCCATGACTTGGAAAGCTAATAGTTTCCAGTGGGTCCAGAAAAAGAGAAAGGTCTTCTATAGGTCCAGGTTGCTGTGTAGACTGCTTTGCCACTTAGGCCATATGATACAGCAGATATGATAGACCTGAGATGTAGATAGCAGACAGGAATCCATTTGGAACCTTTGGCAGACTGCATAGGCGAATCACAGTGGAGGCCCTTGGGATTTTGGAGCAAGACCCTGTCATCATCTGTAGATAATTATTATCCCTTTAATAGCCAGCTCTTGGCCTTCTATTAGACCTTAGTGGAAACTGAACACTTTACAATGGGCCATCAAGTTACTATGCCACTTGAGCTGCCTATTATGAGCTGGGTGTTATCTGACCCACAAGGCCATAAAATTGGACATGCACAGCAGCAGTCCATCATCAAGTGGATGTGGTATATCTGTGATTGGGCTTGAGCAGGCCCTGAAGGCACAAGTAAGTTACATGAGGAAGTTTCCCAAATGCCAATGGTTACTACTCCTGTTACTATACCTTCTGTCCCCAAATATACACCTATGGCATCATGGTATGTGCTCTATGATAATTTGATTCAGGAGGAGAGGACTAGGGCATGGTTTACAGATAGTTCAGCATGTTACATGGGCACTTCCCAGAAGTGACAGGCACAACATTGCAGCCCCTTTCTGAAGGACTGTAGTGAAGGGAAGTTTTCACAATGGTCAAAACTTTGGGCAGTGTTCATGGTTGTGCATTTTGCTTGGAACAAAAATTGGCCAGATGTGTGGTTATAGAGTGATTCATGGGCTCTGGCCAATGGTTGGGTGGATGATGAGAAGGACATTTAGGGAAGGTGTATATAAATAAACCCCTCTGAATGGGCAAAGGATATAAGATACTTGTGTTCCATGTTAATGCTCATCAGAGGATAAATTTAATAATCAAGTAGCTAAGCTGACCAATTCTGTCAATAGTGGCCGAACTCTTTCCTCAGCCATTCCTGTCATTGCCCAATGGGTCCATGAACAAAGAGGCCATAGTGGCAGGAATGTAGGTTATGCATGGGCCCAACAACATGGACTTCCATTAATTAAGGGTGACCTTGCTACAGCTGCTGCTGAGTGCCAAATCTGCCAGCATCAGAGGCCAACTCTGAGCCCCTGATATGGTAGCATTCCTGAGGTTGGCCAGCCAGAAACTTGGTGGCATGTTGACTACACTGGACCATTTCTATTATGGAAAGGGCAGAATTTTGTCCTTATTGGAGTAGCCACTTATTCTGGGTATGGATTTGCTTTTCCTGCAAGTAGTGTTTCTGCCCAAACTAGTGTACATGGGTTTACAAATGCTTTATCTGCCATCATAGTGTTCCACTCAGCATTGCTTCTGACCAAAGAACTCACTTCACATATGAAACTTCACAGCCAAAAAAAGTGTGGCAGAGGGCTTATAATCATGGAAATCACCAGTCTAATTATGTGCCTTGCCACCCTGAAGCAGCTGGTTTGATAAAACATGTGGTTGTCCAGTTCTTTCCACACCATTTGTTGAAGATGCTTTCTTTTCTGCACTGTACACTGTACAAAATTGTAAAATTTGTAAAAATTTGTAAAAAATCAGGTATCTGTAGTTACTTGAATAAAGAGCTCATTTTTCAATTCTTTACCATTGGTTTATGTCTTTTTCTTTTTTTTAAAGCCAGTACCATGCTGTTTTTCTTTTTTTGGTTGTTGTTGCTTTGTTTGTTTGTTTGTTTGTTGTTTTGTTTTGTTTTTTGAGGTCAGGGTCTTACTCTAGCCCAGGCTGACCTGGAATTCACTCTGTATTCTCAAGGTGGCCTCAAACTCATGGTAATCCTCCTACCTCTGCCTCCCAAGTGCTGGGATTGAAGGCATTTTTTTTTTTTTTTTAAACTATGGCTTTAGATCAGGTATGGTGACACCTCCACAGGTGTTTCTTTTGCTGAGGATGTTTTTGGATATTTGGGGCATTGTGCCATTCCATATGAGTTTTTTTTTTCCTTTTATTTCATGAAGCTATTTTCTTTTTCAAAATTAGATATGGACACATTTAAAATGTGAACAACATATATTGGTGCCATAGTTTCCTACCTCCCTGACCCTTTTCTGAAGAGACCTTTCTCATTTGGGATGCAGGTCAACTCCATGGGGATTGTGGGTCATGCATTATAGCGGGGAGAGACATTGTCTCTGTGCAAAATGTCCCAACTTGTGGCTCTAACAATCTTTCTACCCCCTCTTCCACACTATGCTGGGAACATTTTAAGTCTACTTCCAGTGATGGGCACTTAGGAGTCTCTGGTTCTTTGGTTTGGTAGGTTTTGAGTGTCCTCAGTGTCTATCTCTATCACCCTTGTACTGATATCAGATTCACTAAGAAATCAGCATGTTTTCTCATCTCTCCAATTCCTCTGTGGTTTCAGCAGGGGCCTGAGTGGAATGCACTGGGTCATTCATATTATCAGGTACAGCTCCCATCTGTAAAAGAGAAGGTTCTCCAACAGAGAATGAAGTCAGCACTGGTTAAATGGGATATCCATTATTAATTTAGAGAGAATTAAAAGGGTATACACCCTCTTATAGTCTAAGGTTAGTGGGAATTTGACAATGGAAAGCAGAATCATTATCTAGATATGATTCTAACTTATTTCCCAGTTGCAGAATTGGTTTCCTTTTGACTGAGTGGATCTGTTAGCCAATCCAAGAGCAGTTGGTTACCCACCATGGTTGTGTCCTACTATTGCACTTGTGTGAGCATCACATCAAGTTCTTTGCTTCTGAGTTGCTTAGACTTTGAGTTGCTTGGACAGATGTTGGTCACTTTCCCCAGTAACTCATGTAGCACCTTCCAGCATTAGATGGGCTAATTGTCTGGAGATGGTGTTTCCTCTGGATTCCAACCAGGTTTCTCCATGGTCCGTGCTGATAGTGTATTGTGTCTTTGGCAGTAGGTCTTACCAATAACCTCTGTTGGGTAATCAAGTGTTCTGACAGAAGTCTGTCTTGTTTGTTTTGGGAAATTTAGTAGATCTCTCTGATCAACAGCTCATTGTGGATGTAGACCACATCTGGGTACAGGGAACTACAGGCCAGCACCAAGGGAAAAGAAAAAAGAAAAAGAGAAGAAAGAAACAGGAGAAATTTGAGATTAGGCTTTGACTCACTTTCTCCAGGGCCCTTTGATTTAGATGCTCCCCTTAAGGTCCTCCTGAGGGTTCTACCTTTGAGTCTAACTTCCAGGATACAGGATTCTATGGTACCAGTTCAATTTGGGTTCAGTTTTGTGTCCCCTCCACCCTTTCCCTTCCCACAAGCCTTACCCTCCCTATTGTCTAAGCCTTGAGATGCTATTGAGATATGTCAGCAACTTGTGCTAATCCAGGTTAGGAACTGCAGAAGAATGAGATCATGCAACAGTTGTCTTTCTGTGATTGTGTGAGTTCACTTAGAATGATCTGTTCTAAGTTCGACCATTTTTCTACAAATTTCAATGTGTCATTTTTCTTACAGCTGGGTAGAATTCCTTCATGCAGATATACCACACCTTGGTTATCCATTCATCCAATGATGGGCACCTGGGTTCATTCCAGTTTTTAGCTATTATGAATTGAGCAGCTATAAACATGGTTGAACAAATATCTCTGAACTGAGATGTGAATCTTTTAGAGTAAATGCCCAGTAAGGGAATAATGAGTTCTATTGGTAACTCTATATTCATCCCTTTCAGGAATCTCCATATTGATTTCCATAGTGGTGGTACCAGCTTACATTTCCACCAATAGTGAATGAGTGTTCCATTTTCTCCACATCCTCACCAACATTTGTTTTCATTTGATTTTTTAATGTTTGCTGTCCTTACTGGGGTTAGGTGGAATCTTATAGTTTTAATTTGTATTTCCCAAATGGTTAAAGATGTTGAACATTTTCTTAAGAGTGTGTTAGCCATTTGTAATTCTTCCTTTGATAACTCCCTATTTAGTTCTATGCCTCACTTTTGGAGTGGGTTGTTTGATTTTTTATTGTTTAGTTTTTTGAGTTCTTTGTAGATTCTAGATATTAGGTTTGTGTCAGTGGTATAGCTGGCAAAGATTTTCTCCCATTCAGTGGGTAATCTATTGGCTCTGCTTATGGTATGTTTGTGTATGCAAAAGCTTTTTAGCTTCATGAGATCCCATTGTTTGGGCCATTTTTAAATTCCTTGGGCTAATGGGGAGTGCCTCCTGTTTTTTTCTTCCAGTAGTTGAAGAGTTTCAGCTCTTATATTGAGGTTTTTAATCCATTTGGACTTTATTTTTATGTATGGTGAAATGATTGGGTCTAATTTCATTTTTCTACATATGGTCATCCAATTGGTCCAACAACATTTGATGAAGATGCTGTCTTTTCTCAAGTCTACATTTTTGGCACCTTTGTGAAAGATCAAGCAACTGCAGTTACTGGTCTCTGTTTCTGTTTTTATTCCAGTACCATGCTGTTTTGTCGCTATGGCTTTGTAATATAGCTTTATATTGGATATGGTGATACTGGCACTTTTTTTTGTTTTGTTTTTTGCTGAGGATATATTTGAATACCTGAGGCCTTCTTCCATTCCATATGAAATTTGAGTTCATTTTTTCAATCTCCGTGAAGAATGATGCTGGTATTTTTATTGGTATTGCATTAAATCTGTATAGTCTTTTGGTAGAATTGCCATTTTCACAATATTAATTCTACCTATCCAGGAGCATGGGAGTTCTTTTTATCTTCTCAAGCCCTCCTCTATATATGTCTTGAGTGTTTCTGTGCTTTCATTATATAGGTCATTCATATCCTTGGTTAGTGTTATTCCAAGATATTTAATATGATCATCTTATGGTTCAGTTTATTTATGTGGTGTATTATGTTGACTGATTTCCATATGTTAAACCATCCCTTCATCCCTGGGATGAGGCCTACTAGATCAAAGTGTATAATGTTGTTGAATTTTGTTTGCCAGAATTTTTTTCAGGTTCTTTGCATCTAAATTCAGTAGGGATATAGGTATATAGTTTTCTTTCCTTGTTGCATCTCTGTCTGGTTTTGGAATTACAGTAATGCTCACTTTATAAAGAGTCAGGAAGGATTCCATGATCTCCAATTTTGTGGAACAGTTTGTGAAAAACTGGTTTCAGTTCTTCAATGAAGGTTTTATAGAATTCAGCTGAGAAGCTATCCTGTCCTGGGCTTTTCTTTTTAGGACATTTTATTACCTTTTCAGTCTCCATTGATGTGATAGGTTTGTTTTGGAGATTAATCTACTCTGATTTTAGTTTTGGTAGGTGGTATGTGTCTAGTAATTCATCCATTTCTTCCAGATTATTTAATTTTATGGAGTAGAAGTTTTGGAAATATGCCCTGATGATTCTTCCAATTTCATTGATGTCTGTTGTGATCTTTCCTTTTTCATTTCTAATCTTGTTAATTTGAGACTTTTTTTTTTGCTTGATCAATTTGGACAGGGGTTTGTCAATCTTGTTTATTTTTTTAAAGAACCAGCTCTTCATTTCACCAATTTTTAAAATTGTTTTCTTAGTTTCCAATTCATTAGTTTCTGCTCTAATCTTGATTATTTCTTTCCTCGTGGAGCTATTTGGGTTGAATTTTCCTTGTTTTTTTCAGCGCCTTTAAGTGGACAGTTAGGTTATTGATTTGGGATTTCTCTGTGTTTGTAATGAAGACATTTAGGACTATGAATTTTCCCCTTAGGACTACCTTCATTGTGTCCCATAAGTTTTGGTAGGCTGTGTTTTCATTATTATTCAGTTCTAGGAATTTTACAATTTCTTTTTTCATTTCTTCCACAATCCATTCATTGTTTAAAAGTGTGATGGTCTCCAGGAGATGGTGGAACTCTTTATATGTATCTTTTTGTTAATTTTTAGCTTTAAAGCATTGTGATCTGACATAATTCAGGAAGTTACTTCAATTTTCCTGATTTTATTTATGGCTTAATATATGGTCACATTTGGAGAAGGTTCTGTGTGCTGTTGAGAAGAATGTGTATTCTGTAGAGTTGGGGTGGAAAGTTCTGTAGATGTCTGTTAGGTCTAGTTAATCTATGATGTTGTTGAGCTCTATTATTTCCTGGTTGATTTTCTGCTTGGATGGTCTGTCTGTTGATGATAGCGGAGTATTGAAGTCTCCGACTATGATGGTATTGGTGTTTATTTCTGTTTTATTGTCTAGTACATTTTGCTTTATAAACTGTGATGTATCTGTGTTTGATGCATATATATTAATGATTGTGGTGTGTTCATGTTGGCTAATTCCCTTGATGAGTATGAAGTGGCATTCCTTTTCCTTATTGATTACTTTTGTTTTGAAGTCTATTTTGTCAGATATTAACATAGCAATACTCACTTAATTTTTATTTCCATTTGCTTGGAATACCTTTTTCCAACCTTTCACCCTGAGGAGGTATCTGTCTTTAGTGGTGACTTGGGTTTCTTGAATGCAGCAGATAGAAGGGGCCAGTGTTTTGATCCTTCCTGATAACCTGAGTCTTTTGATGTGTGAGTTAAGACCATTAATATTTAAGATTGTTACTGTGTGGTTTGTATTAACCCCTGCCATGATGAGGTGTTTTATGGGGTTTGGTGCTTACTTGTGTTTTGTACTACTTTGAGCCTGGTCAGTTTTGGTTATTGTAATCTTCTTTTTAGTGGATCTTGAGATTGGTTGTTTGACTGTTCCATGTGGAGTATTCCCTTGAGTATTCATATAATCATATAGTTGACTTTTTTCCTAGGAAGTTTTTCTTTCACCATATATTATGTGGGATACTTTTTTTTTTTTTATTTTTGGAGAGAGACACAGAGAGAGACAGACAGAGACAGAGAGGGAGACAGAGAATGGGGGCGCCAGCAGTCTCTCAGCTGCTGTGAACAAAATCCAGATGTGTGCGCCCCCTTGTGGGCAAGTGCTGCATTGCGTGCTTGCATCACTTTGCATCTGGCTAAACGTGGGACCTGGAGATTGGAACCAGGTTCTTAGGCTTAGCAGGCAGGCACCTTAACAGCTAAGCCATCTCTCCAGCCCTATGAGGGATACTTTTGCTAGGTACAGTAGTTTGGGTTGGAAGCCATAGTTTTTTCAGACTTTAAAGTGTTCCATTCCAGGCCCTTCTGGCTTTCAGCATTTCCATTGAGAAATATGATGTAATTCTGATGGGATTGCCTTTGTATGTATTGATTTATTTCTCTCTTGCTGCTTTTAACACACTCTCTTTTTGTTTTTACTAAAAGTTTTAACTATGATGTGTCTTGGAGTCTTTCTTCTTTGGTCTTGTCCATTTGGTGTTTTGTGGGCTTCTTTTATCTGGTTCAGCCTCTCTTTTGAGAGATGAGGAAAATTTTCTTCAAAAATTTTGTTGAGTATTGTCTCTATGCCTCTGGCCTGGAGTTTCTCTCCTTCTGGAATACTCATGATCCAGATGTTTGGTAGTTTTAGGGTGTCCCACAGTTCTCTTGTTTTCTATTCATTTTATTTTTTGAACTTAGCAAAGTTTTTGGCTTCCTGATCAATGTTTTCTGTCTTATCTTCCAGGTCAGAGGTTCTGTCCTCCACATGAGTGACACTGTTGGTAAGGGATTTTAGAGAGGTTTTTATAATTTCTGTTTAATTTTTGTATTATGTTGTGTTATTTTCCATCATATCCATCTCTTTTTTGAGGTACAATTTCAATTCAAGTTCTGTTTTTCTTAATGCTTCCTGGAGTTCATTCTTGCATTTGGTCAAATCTTCATTAAGCTTAATCAACCAGTTGTTGAGATCTTCCATTTCTTGACTTACCTTCAATTTATTTTTTGGAGTCTTTGGAAGGTTACATCATTTTCTTTAATCAAGTTAAGCCCACTGTCAAAAGCTGAACACTCTAGGAGATGATTCTGTTCAATTTCATTGATATTGTTGGTTGATTGTTGGTTTACTTCTAGTTCAGGTTTTTTTCTTTTTTTGTCAGGGTCTCATTTGTTGTGTTTTCATTTTGGGAATGAATTTCTGTTGATTTCTCTATGATTACATTGGAGGCTTCCATTGTAGGACTAGGCATTCTTGGTGGAAATCTCTCAGTTTTCTGACTTTTGTTGGCCTTTTTTGCATTCTTGTTTACCCATTTTAGGAATTCTCTTTATTTTATTGAGGAAAGCAAGTTTTTATCCTTTGGCCCATGCACCCTCTGATTCAGGTGAACAGGGATGTTGGTACCCTGTGGCCAGTCAGGATACCAGAGGAAAAGTCATAATTCCACAGCTAACATATGAACCAAGTGTCCCCAAGCAAGGCACAATGGGACCTACAGGACCAGGAGACTGGAAAGAGCAAGGGAACAGGGATCTGGCCTATTTAGTGCTGTGCCCTATAGCACACAGATCATTGCAAGGATCCCAGACCAGGGAGATGTGAGGACCCTGGAAGCAGGGGCCTCTGGTCTACTCACTCCAAACTGCTGCACCCACCCTCACACAATCCATGTAGGCAACCAAGACTGGGGAGGTGGGAGGAGCTTGGAAGCAGGGGTCTGGCCTACTGACTCCAGACTGCCATGCCTGCCTGCACACTCTCCGTATGAGTTTTGAGGTTATTTTTTTCTATCAGTGATGAATGATGCTGCGATTTTTATTGGAATTGCATTAAATTTATATATTGTTTTTGGTAGAATTACCATTTTCACAATATTAATTCTACCCATTCAGGACTATGGGAGGTCTTTCCATCTTCTCATGTCCTCCACAGTTTCTTTCCTATGTAGGTTTATGTTTTCATAATAAGGTCTTTTGCATGCTTGTTTAGTATTATTCCAAAGTATTTGAGTTTTTTTTTTTTTTTTGTGTGTGTGGCTATTGAAAACATAATAGCCTCACTGATATCTTTCTCTGTACGTTTGTCTTTTGTATATAGGAAAGCTACTGATTTTGTGTGTTGATTTTGCATCCTGCCACTTTCTTGAAAGAATGTATCACCTTTAGAAGTTTTATGATAGAGTATTTCAGGTCACTTATCAATACTTTCATGTCTTCTGCAAATAGGTCTAGTTTAACTTCTTTTCCAATTTGTACAGGTTCTTTTATATCTGTCTCCCGTCTTATTGCTAGGGCTAGGACTTCTAGCAATATGTTGAAGAGTGGTGTGATGTTGGGCACCCCTTTCTTGTTCCTGATCTCAATGGGAACTTCTTGAGTATTTCACCATTAAGTATGATTTGGGCTTTAGGTGCTTTATATATAGACTTTATTATGTTTAGATATAAATTTCCATGCATATTCTCTCCAGCATTTTAATCATAAAGTTATATTTTGTCAAAGGCCTTCTCTGTATATATTGAAAGGATCATGTGGTTCTTCTGTTTAAGATTAATTATGTGGTGTATTACCTTAATTTATTTCCATATGTTGACCCATCCCTGCATCCTTAGGATGAAGCTGGATTGAATGAGGTGGATAATGCTTTTGATATGTTATTGAATTTTGTGTGTGTGAGGATTTTGTTCAGGAATTTTCATCTGAGTTAATCAGGTCTATAATTTTCTTTTCTTATTGTATCTCTGTCTGGTTGTGGTATTTGGGTGATTATGTGAAAAAGCTTAAGAAGAAGTGGTTTCATTTTTCCAATGAAGGTTTGGTAGAATTCAGCTGAAAATCCATCATGTCCTTTAATTGTCCTTTTGGGGAGGTTTTAGATTGTGTTTTCAGTCTTGATGGATGCAATAGGTTCTTTCAGGAGATTTCTCTGCTCAGAATTTAGTTTTGGTAGGCAGTATGTGTCTAGAAATTCATCCATTTCTTCCTTGTCCCATTTTGTGGAGTAGAGGTTTTGGAAATATGTACTGATGATTCTTTTAATTTCATTGATGTGCGTTGTTACTCTCCCTTTTCATTTCTAATTTTGTTCATGTGAGACTTCTGTTTTTTCTTTATTTGATCAAATTGGCCAGGGGTTTATCAATCCTGTGTATTTTTTCAATGAACTAGCTCTTAATTTTATCAATTTTCTTGTTTACCAGTTTTAAATTCATTAATTCTGCTCTGATTTTAGTTATTTCTTTCTATCTGAAATTTTTAGGGTTAGATGGTTCTTGTTTTTCCTAATTATGTTGGGTTATAAATTTGAGTTATCTCTGAATTATGGAGGCACTTAGTGCCATAATTTTTTCCCTTAAAACTCCCTTTACTGTGTCCCATAAGTTTTGGTATATATTTTTTTTCATTATCATTCAGTTCAAGAAATTTTCTAATTTCCTTTTTGATTTCTCCTATGACCCATTCATTACTTAATAGTGTGTTGTTCAGTCTCCAGGATTTCTGCTATATCTCTTCTTAATTTCTAGCTTTAGTGCATTGTGGTCCAATTTGATGCAGGAAGTTACATCAATTTTCCTGAATTTATGGAAGCATGCTTTATGTCATAATATATGATCTATTTTGGAAAAGGTTCCATGGGATGTTGGAAAGAATGCATATTCTGTAGAATTGGGGTGTAATATTCTATTGATGTCTGCTAGGTCTAGTCAATCTATGGTGTTAAAATTTATTATTTCCCTGTTGGTTTCCTGCTTGAATGATCCGTCTAATGATATTAGTGGTGTTTTGAAGTCCCATACATAATGGTATTAGGATATATTTTTGATTAGTTGTCAAGTATGTTTTGCTTTATAAAATGTGGTGCACTTGTGTTTGGTTCATATGAATATGTCATTGTGATGTCCTTTTCGTGTATCATTCCCTTGATGAGTATTAAGTAGCCTTTGTGCTTTTTAATTACTTTTGGTTTGAAGTCTATTTTGTCAGATATTAATATAACCACACCTGCTTGTTTCTAATTTCCATTTTATTGGAAAATCATTTTTCATCCTTTCACCCTGAGGATACATCTATCTCTAATGTGTTTCTTAAAGGCAGCAGATGAAAGGGTCCATTTGTCTGATCCACCCTGTTGTGTCTTTTTTTTTTTGCATGAGTTAAGACCATTAATATTTAAAGTTGTAACTGTGAGGTTTGATTTAATCCCTGCCATGCTGGAGGGTTTATGGGGTTTGGTGCATTCTTGGGCTTGGTACATTTTCATGCCTGCTCTAGTTTTGCTTATCATGTTCATCTTCTTGTAGTCTTTTGAGGTTGATTGTTCGACTCCTCTGTGTGGAATCTTTCCTAAAGCATTCTCTGTAGGTTTGGCTTTGTATAAATATGGTTTTTGGCATGAATAGTTTTCCTTTTTCCATCTATTTTGAGGGATACTTTCACTTGGTACAGTAGTTTGGGTTGAAAGCCGTAGGTTTTTAAGCTTTGAAGTATTCTATTCCAGGTTTTTCTGGCTTTCATTGTTTATACTGAAAAATGAGATGTAACTCTGATGGTATTACCTTTGTATGCTTTTATTTTTTGCTGCTTTTAGCCCTCTCCCTTTGTTTTCCATTGTTTAAAGTTTTAACTATTGTGTGCCTTGGAGTGTTTCTTCTTTGTCCAGATTGTTTGGTGTTCTGAGAGAAGGAGCACAGAGAACATTGGTTAAAGTAGAGTTTTCCAATTCCTATACTGTTTTCTAAAATCAAAGTTTGTTCAGGTTGCTGCAAGCTCAGCTGAATCTGTGAGCCTAAAAACTGTTTCAGATTTTCCCCTCAAAAGGTAATTTTATTTCTGAAGTGGTTCTTCTGTAGGCAGGCCTGAGCAAACACAGCTTAGCTTGTCCCTGTCGAGTGACAGCTGGATGGCTAAAAATGAGTAGAGCAGAAACTTCAGATTTATTTCTCTGAGAAATAGTGTTAAACACATAAGGTGGTCAAGCCAGTAACCTACTATATCTGTTGTACTAGTCCCATGTGTACACTGACCAGACAATGTTAAAATGAGTTCTAATTTAGCTCCTCATTCAGTTGTTTGTATTAATCACATGGTAAAGCATTTTACCTACTAGGAAAGAAAAGATGCAATAATGTGTTCAATATATTATCCAGAAATACTAAATAAATATTTAATTTGCAAGCAGATTTCTATATTGTATCACAAATTTGAGAGTAAATTTGGTACCATTCTAAACTTTAGCTGTCAAGAACTCACCCTTATGAAGAATAGTTGATAGAGTTGGCTTTTACTTAACTTATTCAGGTTTGAGATTCTGTTTATTTTTAAGGGTAAAAAGAAAACATCTCTATAATAATTTCTGCTTTAAAATTCATCTTGTGAGGCTGTAGAGATGGCTTAGCAGTTAAGGCGCCCACTTGCCATGCCTAAAAATGCCCATTAGATTCTCCAAGTCCCACGTTTAGCCAGAGGCAAAGTGATGGAAGGGCGCAATGCCACACTTGCCCACAAAGGGGCACACATATATGACTTTGTTCACATTGGCTGAGAGGCTGCAGGCATGCCCATTCTCTCTCTCTCTCTCTCTCTCTCTCTCTCTCTCAAAAAAATTAATCTTGTGATATTTCTACTAGAATGATTATTTCATACTTGTGATATCTTACCTCATGGTGATGATGGAAAAAATGATTAAAGTTAGCAACCATTTTTATTAACATCCCCATAACCATGCTTCACATGATCCCTGTTATTTCTTCTCTTCCTTTCAACGTTCATGTTTTCTGACACCAACAAAAACCAGATCATACTTACTGTGTTTTGTAGTCCAAATAATATGGTTTGCCTCAGGCTACTGCTTTCACAGAAATTCCAACTAAATAAAAATTTCACAACTAAATAAAACAAATGTTTTATACCCCAGAAGTCTACTAGTATCTCTAAGAAGAACCTCTGTGAAGTCTAGTTGGGAGAGTTTAATGCCTGTGTTGACTAAAATATTCTCTCTCTCCCATTGTTTAATTGGAATACATATCTTAAGAAGCAGTGAATCAACATTGTTTCTGGGGGGTAAAAATCCATGTCTTAAAATGCCAAGGTTTCATTTTACCTGTGACCCACATGTGATCAGCTTTCTCATAACTCTACTTTTAGTCTACATTTAGTGTCTGATCATGCAGACATCCTGCATACAACCATACAACCATCAACCCTCTTCATACATTTTTTTGCCCCAAATGGCAGAGACTAATATAGATATTTAAAATAAATCATTAATGTCTAACTTTTCACCAAAATGTGTAGGCCACAAGTTCTCAGTCTTAAAAAATTATGTCTATGAGTACTTTGGATCATTACAATAACTCCTACATTTCTAACCCTACACAGTCCATTGTTGTAGCAGTGGCACCTCTGATGATATATACATATGTCCCTTAAAGTAGTATTCTTATGGTGATGTATATCATAATAGACAATGTTTCTTTCTGCTCACATGCCTTTAGAATTCTGCAATGTGTAGGCACATTTTTGTTAGTTATAAGACCGGTGATAAATTTGCCTGATTGTTATACAGACATATGTTTTAACAAATATATTTTTTTCCATCTGTGTGCTTTCATTAACAAGCAGGCTTAAAAGGCTTGTTTGTATAATCAAGTGAATTATCCTAGACAGATACCAGGGAAATGCTTACTCTTTCATGCAGATATTTAATTCCACATTGCAATTAGTAAATTCTTTTGCATTCATAAAATGAACAGACAGAGCTGCTGCCATAACATTTGTAGAATATGAAAAAAAACTCAGTATATTTATGATGGATACCCACAAGGCTATTTTTCTACCATTTATTGCATTTATTTATTTATTTATTTATTTATTTATTTATTTATTTTATCTTCCAAAATCTTGAGTGCCTGCTCTTGCCACTCATGTCAGTGAGATTCTGAAAACTAAGATATGCTGCTCTGTTCCTTTCATACTTCATGCTTGGGCTTTTTGTATTAGTGAATGAGGGATGACCATAAGGTACTCAAACTGCATACAATTGATGGAGCTGTTGGAACTTCTTTAGGAAGCTACAGTGGTGCCATCAAAGACTGTACCTAGAATATACTTTTCTAAACTAGCCCTGGATGGTGTCAGCCTAGAATTGAGCAAGAGCTGTCTTCCAGCCAGATGGTCAGTCGCACATACATGTGTCTGACTTTTCCCCCTCCTGTTGATTTCAGGGGAAATCCATAAAGTGAACAAATTCAGTCATTGATATGCTTTTAGCAATACTTGATTTGTAAATATTTGAGGTGAAATGTGTTGGAACAGTATGAAAATCAGCAGGTGTGGGTTCCTGCATTATTTTCATGTGAGATGGATACATCTTTGGGAACTTATAGCACAACTTTCAAAACTCAGGTGTTATATGGAGCTCATTTACTTCTCAAACCACATAGAAAAATATTTAATATAAGTGATGTAATGACCTTCAGTATTTTTCATTGAATAAATTTATCAATTTTTCCATTAAACAGATATTAGTTATGCAAAATATTTGCTTTTGTAATCATTTTAGTTATGACTACAAGGGGGAAATTAAACTGCATCACTGATACTGAACTTTGTGAAAATGTTTTTGTTTATGTGACTTTCATTACTTCAGTAATGCTATAAATTTATTTTGAAGGATTGATGAAAATTTATTTGAAAAATGTCTAAAATAAAGCCAGGTGTTGTGATGCATGCCTTTAATCCCAGCACTTGGGAGGCAGAGGTAGGAGGATCACTGTGAGCTGGAGGCCACCTGAGATACAGAGTGAATTCCAGGTCAGCCTGTGCTAGAGTGAGACCCTACTTAGAAACAAACAAACAAACAAACACACAAACAAAAACAAAATAAGAAAGAAAAAAGAAAAATTTCTAAAATATATGTATATTTTATAAATATATATTATAGGGATATAATATATAGACCATAAGTGCATTTTGCTGTTTTGTATTTTCATGTTTGGAGGTAATTTACACAGCAGATGATGAGTATGATGAATGTTGTGCTGTTTGCTTTGAAGTATAATACATTGTTCTAAATGTCTAAATTACTGTATATACTATGTTCATTATAGGCTAGCACACTTATTTTAAAGACTGTCATTCTAATTTATTAAAATCTGAATGTAAGAGAACCTGGCCATTCAAACATGAACTGAAAATATTACATTCTCAGTACTGAAGTATTTCCATTGAATATTCAGGCTTTTTAACAACATGTTAAGTCATTGAGAAGGCAATAGCTAGAAAATGAGAGGTGCCTTTAAAACATCCAAATACAGACTTATAGTAAGGATGAAGATCTAGTTTGTGTCAGGGGGAGGGAAGAGGGAAGGGAGAGGGACAGAGTAAGAGAGAGAGTGTATGTGTGTTTGT
Source organism: Orientallactaga sibirica (assembly GCA_036365145.1). Lineage (NCBI taxonomy): Eukaryota > Metazoa > Chordata > Mammalia > Rodentia > Dipodidae > Orientallactaga > Orientallactaga sibirica. The sequence goes on from JAEOAD010000025.1 coordinate 2,212,297, forward strand.
CAATCTGTGAAGGTTCTGATTTGTGACCATCAATGTCTTTTTAATGTATCTGTACAACTTCAGGGAATATTTCATGCATTGTCTCTATGCTCTTCTAAGTACTTTGTATGCTTTTCAAGAATTTTGAATGTGAATTCTTAGAAATTTCAGTAAAGAATAAATAGCTATTCTTCAAATAAGTCAAGTTTAGGTGGAAGGAGAAATTGTTGGTTTACCAAAATTATGGGATCTCATTAATGTAAGATTTTAAAGGCTTGCTTTTTCAGTGCTTTTCATATATTTTTCTTTCCTCAAGAGAAAGTTTTGAAATTGTTATATAATGAGGATTCAATTAGGATAAATCACTTTTAGATTAAACACTTGAACTAGTTAAATTCCACCTAAAGATAGACTTTTAAAGCATTTAAACGGTTTAGTATTAATTTTAGGGTTTTTTTTTTTTAAAGTAGAGATAATCTCTGGTTGTTATATGTCTATGTGATGTTTCAACCCAGAATTAAATTATCATTGAATTCTTTTAAAATGCTGCACATGTTGGTCATTTCCTCCAGTCACTCATGTAGCACCCTCTGGCACTAGACTAGCTGAGTGTCTGGGGACTGACCCTCTTCCAAATTCCTACCAGCAGGAAACAACCTGATGTAATGCTCAAACAAATGCAGTAGTGGCACACAGCCACTGTGGGTAACCAACTGCTCTTGCTTTGGCTAAAAGATCCACTCAGCAGAATGGAACTCATTGCTGGAACTGGGAAATAATTCAAAACCATGTACAAAAAATGAGCTCATTCTCCAAGATCAAGCTCCCACCAATGTCTGCTAGAAGAGAGCCTACGCATATAAAATTCCCTCCAAAATATCTATGGCCATCCCATATATCTAGTATTAACTTCTCTCTGTGTTGAAGAATTTGCTTATCTTTTTCATATGGATGATGAACTTGAAGGGAGGACCAGCCTATCACACCTCACCAGGGCCCCAGCTGAAACCATAGAGTAATGTGGGGAAGGGCAAGAATACAGCTTTCTTGGTGATCAAGACACCAGAAAAAGGCTGAAGGAGATAAACACAGAGAACATTCAACTCCTACTAAGCCAGATATCCAGAGACACAGAGGCTCCCAAAACCTCATCACTGAAGTAGAACTAAAATGAGAACAATGTGGCTCAGGGAAATTCACTGAAGAGGGGGCGGAAAGAGTGTTAGAACCACAAGTTGGGGCATTATGCACAGAGATTTGGCCTATCCCCCATAACCCTTGACTACCCCCACAATGCATGGCCCACATTCCCCATTGATGAGGGTCCCTTTGGAAGAAGGAGGACAGGGAGGAGGATAATGGAGTCACCAATATGAATGTAAAAGTAGAACAATATAAATAAAAAAATAAATTATAAAATAAAAAAATTATAAAAAGGGACTTCCGGTCAAGATGGCATCTGCAAAACCTCGCCTCACCTTACAGGGAAGTAAAAGCAAGACCCTTAAGCTTTAAGAGATTTTTTAAAGGGTTTGGCACATTGGCTCCCACTGGGCCTGACTGACCTGTCTGACAACTCCCTTACCCAGGAGGCCTGCCTGAGATTCATCCCTAGTCAGATCCCTTTCTCACTGGTCACATCCCCATCACTGGTCAGGTGCCTCCTTAGCTTTCCTGAACCCCATTGCCAGTAAGGTGCCACCACTCCCCCTTCCTAGGGCAGATCAGGGATCCAGGGAAGTAGGCCAGTGTTCATGTCCTACCCTGCCTGAGCCCAACTAGGGTGATTGTGGTCCCCTAACCCTCCCACCTCCATAGGGAACCCCGGCCAGCAGGCCAGTGTCTCCCCTCTAGCCTATCAGAACTCCAGGGGCCACTGCCCTGACACTCACCACTGCACCCCACCCCACCCCACACCAGTGCAGCAGGCTAGCATTTCACATTCTAGGCTTTCTGAACCATTGTGATGGGCAGACTACAGCTAAAAAGGAATAGCATGAAAAACCAGATACAAGTAAATCCAGCTAGACTACCCAGTCCCACAATGGATGTTTCAAATCAAAGCATAGAAGAGATAATAGAAGCAGAATCCCAAAATGAAGAGACAAGCTATGCAACCCTGGCCAAGCAAATAGCACAACTCTCAGAAACTCAAAGAGCCAACAATTGTATGAATGTTATCCTTGCTAGATTAAACCTAATAGAAAATAACCAGGAAGGGCTCCAAAAACAGTTAAATGATCTGAAGGAGAGTGAAAAAAAAGAGGCACTCAATAACCAGCTGGCTAAGTTCAATGAAGACATAAAAAAAATGCAAGGATGAATGCCAAGAAGCATTAAGAAAGTCGGAAAATGACACAAAAAGGGAACTAGACAGAGGGATTAAAACTATACATGAAAAAAGTAGAAAATATGAATCAAATTGAACAAGCCCAAAACTCTATAGAAGCTCTTAAGAATAGAGTCAATCAAGTGGAGGACAGAAACTCAGAACTGGAAGACAAAACAGAAGAAACAGTTTGTGAGTCAAAAATTTTCAACAAGTTCAAAAATTTCTGTGAACAGAACATGAGGGAAATGTGGGATACCCTTAAGTGTCCAAACATTAGGATCATGAGTATACCAGAGTGGGAAGAAACACAGACCAAAGGAATGGAAAGCTTATTCAACAAAATAATTGAAGAAAACTTTTCCTCTCTCTCAAAAGAAAATCCCACCAAGTTACAAGTAGCTAGCAGAACTCCAAACAGGCAGGACCAAAGGAAAAATTCCCCAAGACACATTATCTTTAAACTCTAAACATCAAGCACAAAGAGAAAATCCTAAAAGCAGCCAGGGAGAAACAACACATTACATATAAAGTGAACCCCATCAGAATTACCTCAGACTTCTCAATGGAAACCCTAAAAGCCAGAAGGGCCTGGAGTGGAACACTGCAAACTCTAAGAACTTATGGCTTCCAACCCCAACTACTCTACCCAAGTATATGAACACAAAACCAAACCTACAGAGAGTACTTCAGGGAATTCTCCACACAGAAGAATCAAATAATGAATCGCTAGTGCCTCTAAGAAGCAGTCCACATTAACATCCACCCCCCAAAAAGACCCACAAAGACCAAAAAAAAAAAAAAACCACATAATACACCACAATATGGCAGGTTTTAATTTCAAACCTCACAGTTATTTCTCTGAATATTAATGGCCTTAATTCCCCCATCAAAAGACATAAGCTAGCAGGGTGGATTAGAAAACTAGTCCCCTCGATCTGCTGTCTTCAAGAAACCCACCTCACCACTAAAGACAGACACCTCCTTAGGGTGAAAGGGTGGAAAATGACATTCCAAGCAAACACAAACAAGAAAAAAGCAGGTGTAGCCATACTTATATCAGATAAAATAGACTTCAAAACAAAAGTAACCAAAAAAGACAAAGAAGGCCACTTCTTACTTATCAAGGGAACAGTCGAACAACAGGATATCACAATCATCAATCTTTATGCATCAAACACAGGTGCACCACAATTTATAAAACAAAATCTACTAGACAACAAGACAGAAATAACCACCAACACCATCATAGTCAGGGACTTCAATACTCCACTATAGCAATAGATAGATCATCCAAACAGAAAATTAATAGGGAAGTAAGAGAGCTCAACATCACCATAGAGCAACTAGACCTAACAGACATACAGAACATTCCACCCCAAATCTATAGATTACACATTCTTCTTAGCAGTCCATGGAACCTTCTCTAAAATAGATCACATATTGGGCCACAAAGCCTGCCTCCATATTTTTAAGAAAATTGATGTAATTTCCTACATGATATCAGACCACAACACTGTAATGCTAGAAATTAACAACAAAAAGTATGCCAGGAATCACTCTAGCTCCTGGAAGCAGAACAACACACTTTTAAACAATAAATGGGTTGTGGATGAAATAAAGAATGAAATTGCAAAATTTCTAGAATTCAATGACAATGAGAACACATCATACCAAAACCTATGGGACACAATGAAGGCAGTCCTTAGGGGAAAAATCATAGCACTAAATGCCCTCATAACAAAAACAAAGAGATCCCAAATCAATAACCTAACCATCCACCTAAAGGCATTGGAAAAACAAGAAGAAGCCAACCTGAAAAGCTCCAGACAGAAAGAAATAATTAAGATCAGAGCAGAAATTAATGAATTGGAAACTAAGAGGGCAATTAAGAAAATTGATGAAACAAAGACCTGGTTCTTTGAAAAAATTAACAAGATTGATACACCCCTGGCCAATCTGATCAAGAAATGCTTCAAATTAACAAAATTAGAAATGAAAAGAAGAGAACACAACAGACATGAGTGAAATAGGAAGAATTATCTGGACTTATTTCAAAAACCTCTACTCCACAAAAAAGGAGAATATGGAGGAAATGGATGAAATTCCTAGACACATACCACCTACCAAAGCTAAGCCCAGAGCAGAGTAATCTCCTAAACAAACCCATCACACCCTTCAAGATTGAAGAGGTAATCAAACACCTCCCCAAAAAGAAGAGTCCAGGACCAGATGTTTTTCAGCTGAATTCTATCAAACCTTCATGGAAGAACTGAAACCAATTCTTCTCAAACTGTGCCACACAATTGGAGAACAGGGAGAGATCCCCAACTCCTTCTAGGAAGCTAGTATCACCCTAATTCCAAAACCAGGCAGAGATGCCACAAGAAAGGAAAACTATAGGCCCATTTCCCTGATGAACATAGATGCAAAGATCCTGAACAAAATTCTTGCAAACCAAATTCAACAGTACATCAAAAGCATTATCCATCTTGATCAAGTAGGCTTCATCCCTGGAATGCAGGGGTGGTTCAACATACAGAAATCTACCAATGCAATACACCACATAAACAAGCTTAAACACAAAAACCGCATGATCATTTCAATAGATGCAAAAAAGGCCTTTGACAAAATACAACATCACTTAATCAAAACATTGGAGAGAATAGGAATGGACTGTCCATACCTCAACATAATAAAGGCTATATATAAAGCTCCTAAAGCCCAAGTAATTCTTAATGGGGAGAGACTGAAGGAATTCCCACTGAGATCAGGAACTAGGCAGGGGTGTCCACTCTCACCTCTGCTCTTCAACATAGTGTTAGAAGTATTACCTCAAGCAATAAGACAGGAGAAAGAAATCAAAGGGATACAAATTGGAAAGGAAGAAGTTAAGTTAGCCCTATTTGTGTATGACATGATTCTATACATAAGTGACCGCGAACTTCCATCTCAAAAGTCTTAAAGGTGATTAGCACTTTTAGCAAAGTAGCAGGATATAAGATCAATGTACAGAAATCAGTAGCCTTTCTGTATGCAAAAGACAAAGAGGCAGAAAAAGAAATTACTAACATTGTCCCATTTTCAATTGCAACAAAGAAAATAAAATACCTTGGAATAACATTAACTAAGGAAGTGAAAGACCTATACAATGAAAAGATAAAAACACTCAAGAAAGAAATTGAGGAGGGCCTACGAAAATGGAAAGACCTCCCATGCTCCTGGATTGGTAGAATTAACATTGTGGAAATGGCAATTTTACCAAAAGCACTATATAGATTCAATGCAATGCTGATAAAAATCCCAACTTCTTTCTTCACTGAGATAGAAAAAACTATGTCAAAATTCATATGGAAAGGCAGAAGGCCTGGATATCCAAGCATATTCTCAGCAAAACAAACACCTCTGGAGGCATCACCATACCTGATCTAAAGCTATATCACAAAGCCATTGTAATAAAAACAACATGGTACTGTCATAAAAACAGGAATATAGACCAATGGAACAGAATAGAAGACCCAGACTTTGGGTCAAGTAACTACAGCTACTTGGTATTTGACAAAGGCCCTAGTAACGCACAATGGAAAAAAGACAGCATCTTCAACAAATGGTGCTGGACAAACTAGATAACCATATGTAGGAAAATGAAACTCGACCCACACATCTCTCCATGCACAAAAATCAAGTCCAGATGGATCAAAGACCTTAATATAAAACCAGAAACCCTGCTACTACTGGAAGAAAAAATAGGAGGAACCTTCCATGACATAGGAGTGGGAAAAGACTTCTTGAACAAAACCCCAGCAGCCCAGGAAATTAAACAATCACTCAATCATTGGCATCTCATGAAGCTGAAAAGCTTTTTCACTGACAAATATACTATAACCAAAGCCAGCAGATTACCCATAGAATGGGAGAAAATTTTCACCTGCTATACAACTGACAGAGGCCTAATATCTAGAATCTACAAAGAACTCCAAAGCTTAAACAATAACTCATCAAACAACCCACTCACAAAATGGGGCAGAGAACTGCATAGGGAGTTCTCAGAGGAAGAAATACAAGTAGCAAACGCACATTTAAGAAAATGTTCAACATGCCTAATCATCAGGGAAATGCAAATTAAAACAACGATGAGATTCCATCTTACCCCAGTAAAGATGGCTAACATTAAAAACAAAAAACAATGGAAACAAATGCTGGCTAGGCTGTGGAGAAATAAGAACAAGCTTTCATTGGTGGTGGGAATGTAAAATGGCTCAACCATTATGGAAACTATATGGAGACTCCTGAAAAGGATGACCATAGACCTACCAATGGATCCAGCTATTCCCTTAGTGTGCATATACCCTAAAGGCTCCAAGCCTCAGATCAGAAACATTTACTCAACCATGTTCATAGCTGCTCAATTCATAATAGCAAAGAGCTGGAATCAACCCAGGTGTCCATCACTAGATAAATGGATAACCAAGATGTGGTATATATATACTATGGAATTCTACATAGCAGTAAGGAAAGATGAAATAAAGAAATTTGAAAAAAAAATGGTAAAACATGGAACAGATCATCCTCAGTGAGCTCACCCACTCACAAAAAGATAATCGTGGCATGGTCTCGTTTATCTGTCACTCCTAACTTGAATCTACCTGAGATGCTGCCAAACCTAATAAACACTTGGAGGACCAGACAATAGGGAGGGTGGGATGGAGGGAGGTAAGGGTGGGAGGGAAAGAGATGGTGGGAGGGAGGACAAGGGTGGGGGGATACGAATAGGGACCCAAAATGAAATGATACTATAAAACCCTTTATTCTAAACAACAGGCTAAAACATTGATCCTTCAGCAGGCCCACAGAGGGAACACCCAAAACAGGAAACTGGAGAGAATATCATGAAGACCAACCTTAATCTTTTCCTGCTTCTCTCTCTCTTCTCTCTCTCTCTCTCCTTCTCCACTCTATATTTTCCCTTCTATATTACCTATCTTTTCCTTCCCTCACCTTCCTAGGTGCTGACTTACAACTCCCAGTGCCAGCACTGGATTAAATTCCACAATGAGCTATTGATCTGAGACACCTACAATGTTTCCCAAAAAAGACAGACTTCTGTCAGAGTTCTTGATGACCCACCAAAGGTTAATGGTAAGACCCTACTGTCGAAGACAGCATACATGTATGAGACCAAACATGGAGAGACCTGCCCAGAATCTGGAAGAGGGTCAGTCCCCAGACAGTTAGCTAGTCTAGTGCCAGAGGGTGCTACATGAGCAGCTGGGGGATAATGGCCGACATGTATCCAAACAAATTGCAGTATAAGATACCCAGCAGGAAACAACCTGACGTAATGGTCAAACAAGTGCAGTAGTGGCACACAGCCATGGTGGGTAACCAGCTGCTCTTGATTTGGTTAATAGATCCACTCAGTGGAATGGAACTCATTGCTGGAACTGGGAAATAAGTCAAAACCATGTACAAAAAATGAGCTCATTCTCCAAGATCAAGATACCACCAAATGTGGGCTAGAAGAGAGCCTACACATATAAAATTCCCTCCAAAATATCTACGGCCATCCCTTCTATCTAGTACTAACTTCTCTCTCCATTAAAGAATTTGCTTATCTTTTTCAGATGGATAACGAACCTGAAGGGAGGATCCATCAATCACACCTCACCAGGGCCCCAGATGAAACCATAGAGTAATGCAGGGGACAGGCAAGAATACAGCATTCTTGGTGACCATGGCACCAGAAAAAGGCTGAAGGAGATAAACACAGAGAACATCCAACTCCAACTAAGCCAGATATCCAGAGACACAGAGGCTCCCAAAACCTTATCACTGAAGTAGAACTAAAATGACCCCAATGTGGCTCAGGGAAATTCACTGGAAGAGGGCCTGGAAAGAATGTTAGAGCCACAAGTTGGGGCATTATGCACAGAGACTTGGCCTACCCCCCCCCCCCAGAACTCTTGACAGCCCCACAATGCACGACCCACATTCCCCATTGATGAGGGTCCCTTTGGAAGTGGGAGGACAGGGAGGAAGAAAAGGGAACCAACACTATGAATGTAAAATCAGAATAATATAAATGAAAATAAATTATGGGAAAAAATTATGAAAGAAAGAAAGAAAGAAAGAAAGAAAGAAAGAAAGAAAGAAAGAAAGAAAATGATCACATGGAAAATAAAATAAAATGCTGCACATGTCCCCTATGCCTGTAATTCCCAGCACTTGGGAGGTGGAGGTAAAAAGATGAGCAACAAAAAGAATTTACCTTTAAAAAAAAAAAAGAGTTCCAATTTTACTCAGCCTACTTTTTTCCTTTGAAAGCTGTTTCCACACTGTTAGTGTTAATCACTTATTTTACTTGCCCAGAAGTTGTCTCCCTGACCGTGGTCTTTGTTCATTTATACAACTGCAGTACTTTAAGTGTTTGACACTGGGATTTTGGTTGTAAAAAAAGTAGATGCTGACTGAAATATGTACTTTTTTGTGAAATGTAGCATTTTCTAAAGTCCATTTTAGAGGAAGATCCAGAAAACTCACATCTATATTTAGCAGTGTGTGGTAAAGGATTGGAATCAGTGCACTTGGATCTTCACATCACTGTAACGGATTTGAATCAATGTAGTTGATCTCTGTATCTGTGTATGGAGTTCCACATTGAACAAAGATTTAACCTCTCTTTTGTGACTTGAAATTTTTCTTTAATAATAATGAGTGGAAGAAGCATGGGCCCTAGATCTGACACCATGGGCACACAAACCTTTTAAAGACACAGGGAGGGACAGGAGGTGCAGAGTGTGGTGGAAGCATGGGCCCTGGCCCTGGCACCCTGGATACATATTCAGGGGCCACAGGGCAGGGAGGGATACAAGTTGTGCAGAGTGGAGCAGAGGTATGGGCTCTAGCTCTGGCACTATGGGGACCCTAGGCAACAGTGGCATAGGGTCCAGTGGCAGAGTCAGCTCAGACCTGACTCATAGTGGAGTGCATCATAGCTCTGCTTCCAGTGTCTCTTGCACTGGCCCTACCCTACCAGGAAGCTGCCCAGAGATGGCTCTACCTTTAGGGTATGACCCTCAAGTCCCCCAACCTCCCTTTTTTTGAGACAGTGTCCCATTTAGTTCATGCTGCCCTGGAACTTGCTATGTGGTGCAGGCTAATCACAAGCATGTGTTTTTCTTGCCTTAGTATCCCAACTGCTAGGATTATAGGAATGCATCACCATTTTGTATCCTAACAGACTAAGTTCATCATTTTTCAGTCTGCTACTACTTTATTTTGATCTTTCTTATTTCTTACTGGGACAATGGAAACAGAATCTTAATGACTCTTCCTACTTTCATCATATGACCTCTCCAATTTATCTTTTTAAAAATTATTTATTTTTATTTATTTATGAGAGAGAGAATGGGCACACCAGGGCATCCAGCCACTGCAAACAAACTCCAGACAAATGTGCCACCATGTGCATCCTGGTTTACGTGGGTTCTAGGGAATTGAACAGGGGTTCTTAGGCTTCATAGGCAAGCACCTTAACTACTAAACCATCTCTCCAGCCCTCCAGTTTATCTTTTATCATAGTGTTAGAGAATAGAACACAATTTACATTTAAATCTCATTTTACTATCTACTTGTTTAAAACTTTGAAATGACCCAGGAATAAGATCTTTCTTACCCTTCAGTATGGGATCAAGACCTGCTCAGCTTTCTCCTTCCTACACTTATCATGTCCAACTCTGCTAATGACAGACAGTTGGGCTATCATAAGATCACATTTTCTGTTCTTTGGCTCAAGCTGTCTCAATGTCTTTGCATGCTCCTCCACCATGTTTGCATAATAAATGCCTGCTCATTCAAGTTTTAGTGTCTTTGAAGCTATCTCTAAGCCCTCTAGGCTGATTTCACTTAATATTTGCTTCTATCATGTGAAGACTACTAGTCTTCACAGCACTCTAACATGACCGTCTTTTGTTCCCCTCTACTAGTTTGATCTTCTTAATGACTTTACCTCATTTCTTAGTGTATTTCTTTGATGTATGGCTAGTATTTACTGACTGTTGATGGAATGTATGGGTGAAGTAAATGGAGGTTTCAAGGGGAAAGTGATTTATGAACCTGTGTTCATGCACATGTAATATTTCAGTAAGTGGTTATGGGTGGAGGGATGTCAAATGGAATGCATTGGTTGTAGAAATCTCTGGTTGTGGAATCCAGGGTCAGTGTGAGTTATAGAGTAAAAGTGTAAAGAGAAATAAGAACTGTAGAATTTAGATGGGTGCTAAAAGGCATAAAATGGAAAATTTGGATAGCTAAACTATTTCAAAAGGAAATGGCCTTTTAAAAAATCTTTGAGCTAAAAGAGACATGATCTAAATTAAACACTCCAGGGAGCATTACCCAGGGCTCTGTGTAAATAAAGCTGGTAAAGAGACAGGCAGTGATGTAATGAAATTCTTTCAGGAGCCCAACCCACAGGCAATGAGGGAAAAAATCCATAAGAAAATATTAGCAGAGCATCCAGCAGGACATTAAAAGGATTTCCACCATAAGTAAGTGATATTTATTCCTGTTCTCTAAGTATGCATCAGTACATGGAAATCAATCATTTGTAATACACAGTAACAGTATGAAAGACACAACCCACATGATCAAATATGGAAAAAGCATCGAACAAAATTTAATGAATAAAAACATTAAGCAAACTAGAAGCAAAACTGATCCAACATAATAAATACCATATATGAAAATCCAATAATTACATCATACTTGATGAAAAATTGGAAATATTTTCTCTAAATCAGAAATAAGGCAAGAGCATCTGTTTTTTTTTTATTATTTTATTTATTTTTGGAGAGAGACACAGAGAGAGACAGATGGAGAGGGAGAGGGAGACAGATAGAGATGGGCATGCCAGCAGTCTCAGCTGCTGAGAATGAAATCCAGATGTGTGCGCCCCCTTGTGGTCAAGTGCGTCATTGCGCCCTTGCATCACTTTGCATCTGGCTAAACGTGGGACCTGGAGATTGGAACCGCTGGAGATTGGAACCAGCATTCTTAGGCTTAGGAGGAAGGCACCTTAACCGCTAAGCCATCTCTCCAGCCCGAGCATCTGTTTTTATAACTTCCATTTAACATCATGCCATAACATCTTAGCCAGAGCAATTGGATAAGAAAATAAATAAAAACATTCACAAAGTGGCTGGAGAGATTGTTTAGCAGTTAAGGTGATTGCCAGAAAAGCCAAGCTTGATTCCCCAGGACCTATATAAAGTGAGATGCACAAGGTGGCACATGTGTCTGGAGTTGGTTTACAGTAGATAGGAGGCCCTGGAAGGGCCATGTTCTCCCTCCAAAGTCTCAAACATATATAAAAATTCCACAAGGAAAATTTAAATGTTTTCAAATGATATTATTTTATATATGAGAAACACTAAAGAAATCATAAAAGCTTGTTGGAACTCAAAATAAAATCAATGAAGTTTTTGAATACAAAAACAACATTAAAAATTTAGTTTCATTTCTATACTAACAAGGACAAAATAACCAATTGAGAAAAAAATACAAAACAAACTTAGCTAAAGAAAGACTTTTACAGTGAAAGCCATAAACTGCTGCTAGAAATGTTAAAGACCATTTAACTAAATGAAAAAAACTTGTTTTCATGGATTGGAAGAGTCACTTTTGTCATGTTGTCTGTACCACCCAAAACAATCCAAACAATGCAGTAACTATGAATAACAAATTCAGATTTTGCAGAAGTAAAAAAAAAACTTCCTAAAATTTATCTGATATTTTAAGAGGATCCCAGCAGCCAAAAGAACAATAATATTGAGGTCTTATAATCTCTGATTTCAAAACTTACTATAATGCTATAGTTATCAAAACAGAAAGTCAAACACCACAGGCTCTCTCTCATATGTGGATCTCAGATTCAAATGTTTAGACTTGTATGTGAATTGGAATAAAAGTTAGTAGTAGAGTTCAGGAAGCTTAGAAAGGGGTCACAACAGAGGGAGGAGAAAAGAGAGCTTAAGGGGAGGATATAGTAGATATGTAAGTAGAGGGGAAGATGGGGGATGGTCTAAGGTGTTGGGCCCTGCCCAGTGTGAGGCCTAGTAGGTCTGAGCCCAGCCAGAGTTTACCTGTACTTGGCTTCTTGTGAGGCCTAGTTGAACTTCTGGAGCCTGACTGGAGTTTTGCGACCTGTCCTTGGAGTGACTCAGCACCTAAGCTGAAACTGCCTCCGCCCAGCTACTGCTGACGTGGTGAAATAATATTGGCCTTTACACCTTTATCTCATCCTTTTTCCCACCCTCTCTCAAAATACATAAATACCTTCCCATGACAATAAAACAGAGATTTCCGCCTTAGACATTCTCCCGGCTCAATGTGGTTTTCTTTTCCCTGGTGGCTTGGGGAGGTTTTTTGAGTCGCCGACACCCACCTTCCTGCTCAGCCTTGAGAGAAGAGGCTGGCCCGGCTCTCTCTCTCTCTTTCGCTCTACCTGCCAATGGTGAAGGAAAAGAACCGGCAACTGGTGCCCAACGTGGGGCCCAACAACTGGCGCCCCGTGTGAGGAAACAAAACTACCTGGGAAACTACGGGTAAAGGAACCTACGGACTATGGACTGGTGACCCCGACGTGATGAAGGAAAAATACAAAATTAAGCTGATGGGCTAATCCGGACTGCTGATGGGTGTATCCTCATAAGTTATGAGGTAATCTTCATATTTAATATTCTAACCTTTGTTTCTGTAATCTGTGCTTACTTCAACATCTTCTCGTTCCTTTCTCTTTCCTCTCATTTTAGGGTTGCCGACAAACGGCTTCTGTGGTGCCGCCATTTCTAAGTGCCATTTCATGGCGGATGCACCACGTGGGCAGACATAGAGGAGACTCACCACGTGGACAGACCTAAAAAAAAAACTCACCACATGGATAGACCTAGAGGAGACTCACCACGTGGGCAGACCTAGAGGAGACTTTAAGCGTTTTGCCTCCTCATTTAAATAAAAACTCCGTCCCAAAAGACAAAACAAACCTGATGGGGAGATCTGCTCCCAGCTACACTGTGTTTGATTTCATCGAGCTGTCCCATAAGGGCACAGGTTCACTGGCTGTCACAAATCTAAATCTAAACTTAATTCTACAACATGCTTAGCTATTTTTTGAGACCTTATGCTTATGTTGTACTCATATGTGTTTCTATTGCCCTGATTTTACAAAAACTCCTTCTACAATGTGGCTTAAGAATAAAACAAAAAGACCTCCATGGCTTTGGGGACAAAACTCTTGTTTTAGCCCCATGGATTAATTCAATCCTCCTTGCCATAATTGCTGGCCTTAAAGACATCTCTGTAAAGAAGTTCATTTTTGCCCTTAACAAAAACTATAAGAAAAAACTAAAACTGATTTTTAAAATCTCATTCCTCCCAAGGCCGCCACCCAAGCCACCACTGGCCCTGCTGTCTTTTCAACTGTAACTGCTGCCTAAGGCAATTGTGCTCATAGTGGACTAATGTGCTTAACTAAAGATATCGGACTAAGATTTTAAGTTAAAAAACCTCAAACAAATTAACATTATAAAGATACTAAGGCTAATTCCAGGTTACTGAGCTACTATTGTCATCCACATTAGCAATCTTAAGGAAGGCCAACTGAACGGCGAGGAGGCAGGTGGGTGGGCTCTTTACATTAAAACAATAAAAAAATAAAAAAATAAATAAAATATCTTAAAAACAGGTGGGCGATCCGCCAACAGGCAAGTCGCTGCCGTCCCTGCCCCTTACTTCTGGGCGCCCCCTTGATGCTCTTAGATGAATATCCTGCGGGGTCCAACTTTAAAAAATAAAAAAAAACAACTGGGGGCATTTGTATTGCCCTGCTAGAGGTAAAAAAAAAACCCTGTTTTTCAAGTCTATATGGCTATATCCTACACACCATTGTCCCACCCTTCACTGCCTTCCATTAACATGAGGCTAAAGAGATGACTTAGTGGTTAAGCGCTTGCCTGTAAAGCCTAAGGACCCCAATTCGAAGCTCAATTCTCCAGTCCATTGTAAAGATATACAAAGTGTGCCTAACAGGAGTTCCTAAAGCTTACTGTGGCTTGACTACAATAATTTTACTCTATGTACTATGTGACTAATTAATTTCCTTTTCTCTCTTTCATAGCTCTATAAAGACAGGCCAACTTCTTCTGCCAATATGAAACTTCCCCTAGATCTATAAGCTTCAACATCATGGAAAACTGCTAACTGTCAGCCCTGGATTGACCCTAACAATACATGTCTCATATCTTTTCTTCCTTGATTAATCATCCTAATGTTTTATTATTATTTTTAGGTCATTCCAACCCATCTGATCTCCAAGACCTCACTGCTAAATGCCTTGCCATTTTACAGGTGGCTCCAAAAAAGATTCAAACTGCCCCTCCCTTCAAGATTTTGGGCTCCATGTTATTCCTTGATACTGTCTCTCCTGTCAAACACCAACTCCATATTCAAAAATTAACTTACAAATCCTGTCAGCCTTTCCTCCAGGTACCTCCTCTTCAAACTACAGGAGCCAATCCTCCAGGGCTACGCCCTAATCACCTTTGACAAATTGACGTTACACACTATTCTCCATTTGGAAAACTTAAATATATTTTTCTCTCAGTTGATACTTTCTCCCATGCTTGCTGGATATCAGCACATGCCAGAGAAAAAACTAAACATACTATTAGCCATATGCTTCAATGCTTTGCCACCCTTGGATTGCCAGATCAAATCAAAACCGATAATGGTCCCTGCTTTGTAAACAAAACTTTTGTAGATTTCCTCCAAACCTGGAAAATCTCACTTTCCACAGGCATCCCATATAGCCCGCAGGGCCAGGCAATCGTGGAAAGATATAATCAAACTCTCAATTACAAAAACAAAAGGGGTCTACCCCCACATGACCAACTAAAAAAGGCATTATTAACCCTAAATATTTTAAATTTTTCTAAAGAAGATAGACACTTGTCCCCTTTTCAAAAACATTGGACCTCAGCTGTCACCTACAGCTCCATCTGGGTCAAATGGAGGGACCCATTAACTGGGGCCTGGAAGGGAACAGACCCCCTCCTCACAGCAGGGAGAGGATTTGGATGTGTCTTTCCTCAAGAGGAAACAAGACCTATTTGGGTACCAGCAAGAGACTTAAAATATTTACCCCAACAAGGGGACGATAATAATCAATTCTCCAGGGAGTGTTCCACCCCTGAGAACTATGCCTCTGTTTCTTCCCCAGGAACAACTGAAGGTGTGGATGCTACTAGACCTGAATGAAGCCAGAAAAGCTCCAGAAAGATTTACAGAAGAGGAGACAAGACTTCCAAGACAACCTGCTGTGGACGAACTTACATGGCTTCTTACCCTACCTTCTCCCTCCCCTTGGACCTCTCCTTCATCTTGCTCTTTACCCTACCTTCTCCCTCCCCCTGAACCCCTCCTTCTTCTTATCCTTACTCTCGGGCCCTGTGTAATTAATAAGATTACACAATTCATTCACCAACAGCTTGAGGCAATTAAACTTCATCAAGTCACTCAAAGGCAACGGCTTTTCCGCTTCCTGGCTATCCACCTAACATCCCTCCCCCGCCCTCCATCGAACCAACAATGGGTAAGATCTCAGACAGGCTGAGACAACCTAAGACAGGACATGGAGTGGTCAACGGGCTAGAGGCATGGTACTCAGTGACAGGTAAGATTCCCAGAGGGGGAACAACCTAGGACAGAGGCCATGACCATCCACCGTTCTTACAAAAACAAAAGGGGGAGATGTTGGGCCCTGCCCAGTGTGAGGCCTAGTGGTTCTGAGCTCAGCCAGAGTTTACCTGTACTTGGCTTCTTGTGAGGCCTAGTCGAACTTCCAGAGCCTGACTGGAGTTTTGCAAACTATCCTTGGAGTGACTCAACACCTAAGCTGAAACTGCCTCCGCCCAGCTACTGCTGACGTGGTGAAATAATATTGGCCTTTACACCTTTATCTCATCCTTTTTCCCACCCTCTCTCAAAATATATAAATACCTTCCCATGACAATAAACGGAGAGATTCCCGCCTTAGATGTTCTCCCGGCTCAATGTGGTTTTCTTTTCCCCAGTGGCTTGGGGAGGTTTTTTGAGTTGCTGACACCCGCCTTCCCTCTCAGCCTTGAGAGAAGTGGCTCGCCTGGCTCTCTCTCTCTTCCGCTCTACCTGCCGGTGGTGAAGGAAAAGAACCAGCACTAAGGAGGCAAAAAAGGTGGTGGGAGAGGGTTAATCAAACTTTAGGATGCTATGTATAAGCCACATGAAAGGCTGCTTCTTCAGTAGCTAATAAAATATATGTTGAAAAAGAGGTTGGGTGGAAGTATCCTATGGGGATAGATAATGTTGTGCCTAGAAGCCAAGATTGTTATTACAAAAATTGCAGTACTAAGTGTGATAACCTTCAAGTGAGAAGTTGGACAGGGAGATCCCTGATGCCCTCAGAACATTCCAGGCTATTGGAAAGACCCTGTTGCTGAAGATTCCATGTACTTGGGCTACAGATCACTGACAATTCAAGCCTGGGCTGAGCTGGAAGCCTCCTTTCTATTCATTAGCTGTCAGGATACAGCAAAGGGCTATGCAGCCTATTGAGGGAGAAAAGTCATCAGTGGATCATGCATGCTTTACAGTTGTGCAGCCAGGCCAAATGTACCAACTGATGCAATGGTATCATGTCTGTTATGGGGGAACCAACTGTTCTTTGGACTTGAGGTCCACTCCATGGGAGGCAATTCATGCCTGGTACTAAAAACCTAATCAAAAGCCTATGGATGGAGAGGTCATAAACTCTACAGGGAAACTACTAATGCTGTCTGGCTAAATGAATATATAGCCTCTAAAGACTTATGATTATGTTCATATATTAATGCTATTCTCACTTTTGGTTAGAGAAGCTTCTCTTTTCAGATGGTAGCAACAACTGGGGAGACTCAAACTCATGAAAGTGCTGAGACTAAGTGACAGTGGTGTATTCAGCACTGTATGAGACACCTCTATCATACCATCCAAGGCGGCCGACAAAATGTCAGATCCAAAGGAAGACGAGGAGTGAATATCAAGTGGCCTTGCCATTCATGACCTCACAGTGGCTGACACTACCTACACATAACAGAAGGGGAAAACTATGACAAAGTAGAATTGAGACAGATTAGAAAGAAGAAGCCCCTGGTCATGGTGGCTCATGCCTTTAATCCCAGCACTTGGGAGGCAGAGATAGGAGGATTGCCATGAGTTCAAGGCCACCCTGAGACTACAGAATGAATTCCAGGTCAGCCTGGGCTAGAGGGAGACCTTACCTTGAAAAACCAAAAAAAAAAAAAAAAAAAAAAAAAAAAAAAAGGGGGATTAAATGGAGGAGGAGGATTGGAGGGGAAAAGGGAAGATGGTGGATAGGGATTATGATCATGATATATTGTCTATAGTTATGGAATCTGTCAATTAAAAAAAAACTGTAGTAGTAGTAGCTTAAATAAGTACACATATGCCAGTGGGATGGAATGTAGAGAGCCCAGATAAATGCACATATGTTCAAATGCTTTTCAATGAGCATACTAAGACTGGTCAGTGAAGGAAAAATATCCCAGTGTTTAATATATGGTTTTGGTTAAGCCATATGTTCACATGAAAAAGAGTTAAGATGGACCTTTACTTTATACTGTGCATAAAGATTTACCATAGATGTATCAAAAGCTTAAGAGCTAAAGCTATAGAATTCTAGAAGAAATCAGTAGAAATGCTTATGGAATTAGATTCAGTCACAAGCACAGGGAACAAAAGGAAACATTAACCAATTGATCTATGTCAAAATTAAAAACTTTGTTCCAAAGAACACAATTAGCAGAATAAAAGTAAAATCTGTGAAATAGGAGAAAATATTTACAAAACATACATCTGATGAATGATTATCAGATTATTTAAAAAATTCCTATAGCATGATAATAAAAACCCAACCTGGATTTAAAAATGAGCAAAATACTTGTAACCATTTCACCAAAGAAACATGTAAATGCTAAAGGAACACATGGAAGGATGCTTGCCATAGTGAAATACTAGAAAATGCAAGTTTCAAAGCCACAATGAGATACCATTTCACTCTCCTTAGGATGGCTAGTATGATAAACATAAAATAACAACTGACAGAGATTTGGAGAAATCAGAATCATTGTACACTGTTCTAAGGATGTAAAATGGTGTAGTTGTTGTTTAAAGCAGTATGGCATTACTAAAAATAGCATAACTTAATTATATGATCAAATAATGCCACTTCTGTGTACATAGTCAAAAAATGCATTGTTCATAATAGCTAAAGTTAGAAGCAACCCAGTGTCCAATAAGCCAGGTATAGATAAAATAAGGTACTTACATAAGCCGGGCATGGTGGTGCACGCCTTTAATCCCAGCACTGGGGAGGCAGAGGTAGGAGGATCACCGAGAGTTCAAGGCCACCCTGAGACTACATAGTTAATTCCAGGTCAGCCTGGACCAGAGTGAAACCCTACCTTGCAAAACCAAAAAAAAAAAAAAAAAAAGGGTAAATACAAACAATGGAATATTATTCCTTTAGAAAGGGAAGGAAATTCTGATACATGGTACAATGTGGATGGACCTTGAATACAAAGGGAATGAAATGCCACTTCCTATTTCCAAACAGTTACCTTGATATGGAAATTGAGCCTATCTGCAACAAATTTATTTTACTCTATGCTGAGGTAAGGAAGAATCATTCAGTGGGCAATGATTGTTTAATTTATATGACTGGTAGGTACTATTTTATGCACTGTTTCATTTGATCCAAATATGCTAAGAAGATAAAAGATCATCATCATTATTATTAAGATTTTATTTATTTTTATTTTTATTTTTTATTGACAACTTCTATACTTACAGACAGTAAACCATGAAATTTTCCTTCCCTCTCCATCATATACCCTCCTTCTCTCCATTAATTTCTCTTTTAATTTGATGTCATCATCTTTTTCTCCTATTATGAGGGTCTTGTGAAGGTATTGCTAGGGACTGCAGGGTCATGGATATTGAGGCCAATTTCTGTCTGGACAGTTGCATTGTAAGAAGTCATTCCTTTCCTTTGGCTCTTACATTATTTCCATCCCTCTTCCACAATGGAACCTGAGCCTTGGAGGGTGTGACAGAGGTGTTTCAATGCTGGGCACTCCTCCATCCCTTCTTCTTAGCACTGTGTTGCCTTTTGGGTCATCCCAGTAGTCATCTCCATCTGAAAAGAGAAGATTCTCTAACCAGAAGTGAGAGTAGCATTAATATGTAAATATGAACATTAAGTGTAGTGCTTTCAGGGAAGTTTGGTGAGAATAATGTAAACATTTAGCCAGATAAGACAAGGCTTTAGACCCCTGAGGCCCATGACCTCCCCTGCCATAGATTTTTGATTAGTTTTTTCAGTACCAGGCATGTATTCCCTCCCATAGAGAGGCCCTTCAGTCCAACTAGGGAGTAGTTGGTTTCCCCAAGAGCAGACATGCCACTATTGCACCTGTTTGGTATTTGGCCTGTCTGGCCAAACTTGAGTTTTCCAGTGTCCACTGTTTTCGCCACTTGTGATTTCTGTCTCCCATATGGCTGCATGCAGTGCAGCTTTTTCCAGCTTTCAGTTGGCTGGTCTTTAGGGAGAAGGTTTTCTGCTCAGCACCAGCTTGCTTTCTCAGTGACCTTGCCACTCAGGCAAGAGAGTCTTCAGCAATAGGAACTTACCATCTGTTTCTCAAAGGAAACCAAGGGCCTTGGCAATAGTCTTTAATGTTTTGGAGGCTACCTACCTCCCTGGCCAACAACTCACTGGAAGGTATCCCATCCCTGGCACTGAAAATTTTCTAGTAACAATCTACAGCTTCTGGATGTGCCATTATTCAAAAAAGTAGGTTTACATAAGTCTTATTCAGAATATCTTGAATTTTGACTGACCCTCCCCCTGCCCTTCTTTTACACATTCTCTTCCCCTTGTCTCAGGCCTTTCCCCTCCCTGTAATCTGTTCTTCTACTTACATATATACAATACCAACCACTTAAGTCCTTCCCTCTCCTCCCTCCATTATAGCCTTTTACCAGCTTACTGGCTTTTGCTACTGTTTGGTTACATAAGATCTTGTTTTTATTTATTTATTTCTTTATGAGAGAGAGAGAGGGAATGGGCATGCCAGGGCCTCTAGCCACTGCAAAAGAACTCCAGATGCATGTGCCACCATATGCATCTAGCTTATGTGGGACCTGGAGAATCGAACATGGATCCTTAGTTTCACAGGCATGCACCTTAACTGCTAAGCCATCTCTCCAGCCTATAAAAGATTATTTTTAACAATTAATAGATGAAGAAACCCAGGCATAGGAAGTGTCCCAGAATTTTTTCTTGAGTCATAGAACTGAGATGTGGTAGTCTAGCTTGCATGTTTCAATTTAATTGTGATACTGAAAGAGAGATGGTTGAGAGTAAGAACCTCAAAAACAAAACCAAATTAAAAAAAAACAATAAAGTCATTACATATTGATACTAAGATCACTCCATCCATCTCATCTTTGAATGCATTCCACTTGGCCAATCACCATATGATTTCTTGTGACTTGGTCTTTCCCACTCCTGGAGCTTCACATATTTTGTCTCTATGGCTTAGTATCCTGTTGTTACCTGCTAGTTATTTCATTTTTTCCAGAATACTTTCAAAACCAGTCTCCTGCTATCCAAATCCTTTCTTTATTATGTCCTCAGGGCTCACAGGAAGCAGGTGGGACAGATGATAAGTAATGTGAGCTTTGGAGCCAATGTGTTTATGTCATGTTTATCATTTATCAATTGTGACACTAAGTAAAGTGGGACACTGTGTGATAAGTGTTATGAATACCCATTTATACATATTACATTGAGGTCTATCAAGTGTCCTGTGACCTTAAATAAAATAATGCATGTTTCACAAGCAGTTTATCATGTGTGCTTGACCAGTTAAATGCTTATTGTGAACCTGCAGCACAGGCATAAAAGAAGTTGCCTATGTATGTTGGAGACCTGCCTACTAGACACTGAATATATTTGAAAAGATTTTGCTTTCCCAAATCTCTTTCGTCTATGATTCTGTGGTGAAAGAAAATCTTGTTAACTTGTAGATTAGGGTTTGTGTTTCTTAAGAATCATATAAAACAGTATATAACAGTAATTTCTCTTCTTATTCTTTAGTACTATTGATGCTTATTACAACTTATAAATAGATCAAACAATTCCATGTTAGGATCCACATAAGTGAGAAAACATCTGGCATTTGTCTTTCTGAGTTTCTGTTGCATCTTTAAGGGAAAAGATCAAATGAAGTATGTGGTGTTTAAAATGATTATGATCAAACCTTTAAATCTCTCTGGCCCATGAAACCTGCTGGTTGCACACAGTGGTTCTGGTGATGAGGAGCATAAAATAGAACTCCCCCTTGCCTTGCTTCTTAAGAAAGGCCATGACAGGGCTGGAGACACGGCTTAGCAGTTAAGGTGCCTGCCTCCTAAGCCTAAGAATGCCGGTTCCAATCTCCAGGTCCCATGTTTAGCCAGATGCAAAGTGATGCAAGGGTGCAATGCCACATTTGACCACAAGGGGGCTCACACATCTGGATTTCGTTCGCAGCAGCTGAGAGACTGCTGGTGCGCCCTTCTCTATCTGTCTTCCTCTCCCTCTCTCTGTGTCTCTCTCTTAAAAAAAAAAAAAACAGCCGGGTATGGTGGCGCACACCTTTAATCCCAGCACTTGGGAGTCAAGTTCAAGAGTTCAAGGCCACCCTGAGACTACATAGTTAATTCCAGGTCAGCCTGGGCCAGAGTGAGACCCTACCTGGGATAACAAAAACAAAAACAAAAACAAAAAAAACAAACAAACAAAAAGGCCATGACAGAAACACAAGAGCCAGTTGGCAAGAGAGCTACACATCCAGATTTTGCAATGGTTCTACTGTTATTTTTGAGAGGACAATTTTACTGGATGCTAAAGATCTTGAAGTGTGAGGAGCTGGAAAACAGAACAGAAAGCAAGCTGGTATGACATTATTTGAATAAACTGTCAGCCAATCAGAGTGTCTGGCCTTCCTGAGAGAAGTGTTTTGAACATAAGTCAACATTTTGAGGGAGTTAATGTCCTTCTAAATTACCAAAAATCAGCATTTACTCATAGGCATTTAATTCTGAGTAATTAATGTCTGTCTGTCTGTCTGTCTGTCTGTCTGTCTGTCTGTCTGTCTGTCTGTCTGTCTGTCTGCCTAGCTCAGGAGCTTAATGAGGTGGGGATGCAGCACAGGCACCTGAGGCACTGGAGAACCCCTGAGGACTGGCTGTGAACCTAGTCTGTTTGCTTGCCAGGACTTTTGGTAATTGCTGGAACATTTTTATGGGTGCATCATGTTTGAGTTCCAGCCCAAAGACATCTTGGCAGAAGGCAAGGTTTCATGTACCCTACTATATTGCACATAAATGCATGTGTAAATTAATTGTGATAATCAAATAGTCAATCTCTATGCCCACAGCTTTTGAAACATAATGCTTTGTAGTAGATGAGCCAAGCAAAAAGAAAGATTTGACCTAAAATCAAAATCATTAAGTACATAATCTGTATTATCTTCCTTTGTTGTGTTCTCCCCCTTCAATAACCCCATGGCATACTTCCCAGCCTCCACAATTTCCATCCTGATCTGGGTATCTTTCTCTTTTAGTAGGGATACTTTAATATTTTATCATTTAAAAGGATTTTTCTACCCAAGAGTGTTTTTACTTAAAATGCTTTGTAATAAAAGAATTTGAAGGATAGATGCATGGTAGAAGTTCAGACATTACCTTTATTCTCACACAAACTCAAACTCTGTAGTGTGTGATGCTAGAGAATGAAGATTAATAAGAGGGTCCTTTTACCTTAGAGATGGTTACTGTTTACAACTTACAGAAACATAAAAACAATAACATGATAGATTATCATTCGTTTCAATGATTGAAAAAAAGTGAAGTAGTGATTTATATTACATATTGTTCATTTGCCTAAAGTTGAAGCAATCAGGTGAGCATGGGAAAAGTGAACTTTGAGTTCAATAGTGTATGGGGTTAGCAGCAACAAGAAAGTTTCAGCATGCAGTCCATTTCAAGAATAAAGCCTCTTGGACTCTATAAAATCCTAACAGGTAGACAATTCTTACTGTGTCTGTCCTGGGAGTGAGCCAGAGTGACAGATAGCAGGAAGTACTTTTACTTAGATCTCTTAAAGGTAAACACCAATGTCCATAACAGTGAAAAATGTGGGGATGGTTACTGCCTGTCCTACTAAGTCCAGATTTACTAAGGACACAAAAGTGATGTAGCCAAAGGAAATAACTGGAGAACTTTCTGGATCCAGGGCTGACAGAAGATGCAGTAAGAAGTTGAGAAATGTCATTATCATTTTCCAGACTGGATTCACGTTGTTGGAACAAAGCAATAGCACATTGGTCCAACACACAGTTTTAAAAAAGACCATAGCAAGCCTTTGGGCCAAATGAGAAGATGGAAAACTACAAGCACAATAGAATAAGGAAATCCTTCTGTAAGCCAGCTTGGCAGGAAGAGGTGCTAGGGCAGGGCAGGGAAAAGGCAGAAGAGAAGAGGAGGGAAGAGACTGGAGCCAGTGAAATAGCATTTGATATCAAGGTTTGAGAGATGTGTGATGATTTGAATACATTGTTGCAATACACATTTGCCAATTACTCCTTACTTTAGTATTGGCTCTTTATAGGGCTAGCTGTTTTAGCAAGCTGAAGCTTCCTTTTTGTGTGCGGCAGCCATCAGGGAAGAAGTAGTTATAGTGGGTGACTAGAGAAGCAGGTGGCTATGAATTTGAATATTTTTTATTTGTGATGCATAGATTGTGCCTATTCCAGAGGAACTGCAGAATATAAAACGGTTATCTTCCATTTTTGGTTATCATAACTACTAGATATAGATGCTACATAGTCTAGTCTTTTATTTTATTTTATTTTTAAATATTTTATTATTTATTTATTTGAGAGAGAGAGAGAGATACAGAAATAGGCAGGTAGAGAGAGAGAGGGAGAGAGAATGGGTGCACCAGGGCCTCCAAGCACTGCAAACGAACTCCAGAGGCATACACCCTCTTGTGCTTCTGGCTTACGTGGGTCCTGGAGAATCGAGCCTCGAACCGGGGTCCTTAGGCTTCATAGGCAAGCGTTTAACCACTAAGCCATCTCTCCAGCCCTAGTCTTTTATTTTTTAAGTGAGTGACAGCAAGAAGTTTCTAAGAAGAACAATTATTGTTCAAAACCATGGCTTGTATACCTAATTATGCTTGCCAAAGCCAGGAATACATTATTTTCTACTGGAAATTACTTCATTTAGGGCAACATTGTGTTTATTTTTCCTATATGGATTCATTTGAATATGTTTGGGACTAGCACTTGTGAGGCTCAGGAACAATTTGTGGAGACAAGAGCTTAATTTGTCTTTATAAGAGCCTAAACATCTGTCAGTATGAGTGAGGGAACTGACTAGTAGGAAGGTTATTTCAGTGAAGCACAGGTTGAAATAGGATGCTGTGCAGACACAAGAAAGATCAAGATGGAGCTAAAGGTATTAGCCAAGGATATTGATAAGGTGAGGAAGGATAATAAACTATAGAAAAATCTAGAATGATTTGAACTATGTGTTATCATATTATTATTATCATACATATATACATATAAATATGCATACATCTTTTTTTTTTTTTACTTTCATTGGATAAGAACATTTACCATGACCTCTAAATCCAGTTACTTATAGGAACATTTTGTATGGCTGTTAACTAGAATTTATTAATTGTGCATGTCTGAGGCTTTATAGCCCTTGATGCAAATCTCTGTAAACTACTGGAGATCCCCATTCTACTCTCT
Organism: Orientallactaga sibirica; assembly: GCA_036365145.1. Lineage (NCBI taxonomy): Eukaryota > Metazoa > Chordata > Mammalia > Rodentia > Dipodidae > Orientallactaga > Orientallactaga sibirica. The sequence continues at coordinate 2,237,569 of JAEOAD010000025.1, forward strand.
GCTTGCATATGGGATTCACTCTTTCAGATTCCATATGTAAGTGGAGCCATGCAGTATTTGTTCACTCACTATAATGTACTTTAGGTTCATTCATACTCTGCAAATAACAGGGGTCCTTTCCGTACATGTGTTCACTTCTTTGTTATTGTGATTAGTACTCCCATGAACATAAGAATGCTAATCTATGTTTGTGATTCTGATATCAATGTCTACTCAGAAGTGGATTGCTAGAACTTTAATGCATCTCTTGTATGTGACATGTTGCTTCTCTTTTGCTGGTTCAGATGTCTCACTTTGTTTTTCAGAAATTTTATTCTAATGAGTCATGGTATGAATCCCTTTGAGCTCCTTTTATTTGAGGTTTGTTGAGATTCTTAAATATATATAGTTATATTTTTGTTTTTAGATTTAATAAGTTTTCAGCCATTATTTCTTCAAATATTCTCTACTTTTCCTTCTGAGAAACTCAAGAGTGTGCATTCTGGTTTACCTGATGATGTTATGCATGTTCTTTAGACTTTATTCACTTTTAAAATTCACTCTTCTATAATCTGTCATCTCTTTCTGGTCCTCAAAGTTGACCATTTCCATTGTGTGTAGGCCAGATATCGACTTCATATACCTTTCTTGATTACTCTCCATTTTATTTATTGAGATAGTCTCTTTTTAAAAAATATTTTATTTATTTATTTGAGAGAGAGGGGGAGGGGAAATGGGTGTGCCAGGGCCTTCAGCCCCTGCAAATGAACTCCATCTTGTGCATCTGGCTTATATGGTTCCTGGGGAATTGAACTTGGGATTCACAGGCCAGCACCTTAACCACTAAGCAATCTCTCTAGCCAAAGATAGAGTCTCTTGAACCCAGAACTCACCTATTCAGCTATCCAAGCTAGCCACCTTGCTCCATAGCTCCTTTCTTGGTTTCTTGAGTGCTGAGATTATAGGCATCTTGCTGCACTAACCCGGCATTTTATGCAGGTGCTGGGATCTGAACTCAGATTCTCATGCTTGTAGGGTAAGTGCTTTACCAACAGAGCTATCTCTCCAGGCCCAAGCATTTCCATAGTTTAATCATCCAGTTCATGGGTTCTTTGTTCAACCTTCTTTATTTGGTTTTTAAATCTTTCTAGTGAGATCTTCAGTTCACTTGTTGTATTTTTCCACTCTAGATTTTTTTTTTTACTTATATTGATGTTGCCATTTTATTTTTGTCATATTCCATTGGCTTTCTTCCCATCTTCCTTTACTTATCTGGATGCATCTTGTTTGAAATTCTTCATCTACTTGATCTTTATATGGCTTTGCTGAGGGATTGTTTTGGTTGATGCATTTGAATGGGCTTTACTTTAAGGTTTCTTTATGTAAGGAAAGTGTAAGAGAAAAGCAAAACAGAACACCAGATTTGATCTCTAACAGACAGACTATTGTATTTTGAGAATACAGCAAGAGTTAACAGCTTTCCTGCAGGATCAAGGCTGAAGCACTGAGCCAGGCTGGGGTACAAGTTTATAAGGAGGATCCTAAGAAAAACAGACTGTACCAGGTGCAGTTGATAAGAAAATTGTAGCTGTTTATGTCCTTGTTCAGAATAGGCTTCTTCAGCCAGGAATGTCTAAGGCAGGATACTCAGATGGTCTCTGGTCCTTCAAGGCCATCTAAGCTAAGGGGAATGCATCAATCAGGAAAGAGTGCCAAACTTATTAACTCTTTAGTTCCCTTTAGTATTCAGGGAAGGCTATTAACCCTTCAGACTCTGGAAGGATAAAAGAAATTGTGGAAAACTGGGGGTCAGTGGGACATTTTGGGGAAGACTGCATGGGCTGGGGACTGGGGATGACAACTCATCTAGTAGGTAGAACAAAAAGTACAAAGGGAGGACAAAGAAGCCCTGAAATGAAGGTAAGGAAACTTGGACCATTTGCCATGTTGTGAAGTTACCACATTCAATAATAATATTAATATAAAAAGTACCAAATTCAGGTGAGCAGTGGCCATTATCTAAGGAATATTGTGGCCAAATTTGAACAGAGAGCCAGAGTAATTTGGCAGGCAGCACTTTAGGAAGTTTGTGTTTCTTTGAATTAGCCTTGAGACATGCTAATGGAGTGTCTTTTGGAACAGAAAATTTAGAGACTATTTTGGAACACAAGGACTAAAGTGGCCAATCCTGCCACCAGGTACATCTCCCAGGCTTAGAGTGGGCAGATGAAACCCAAGAATTAGGAGGGCCATCCCCACACTCATAATGCTTGGGGTTTTTGGTAGAATGACATGTTAGAGGCTCCTGGAGTCTCCTGTCATCCATGGACCAAACAGTGAGAAACTCCTGGAGTTTCTGAGGTATAGGATGGGGCACCTCTGCCACAGACTGAGAATGAATACCTTGTCCTGAAGTTGTTATTTGATGAGGATGAGGATGCAGCAGATCACATGGCAAGAGGCCTCTAGTCTGGTGTTCAAAAGTCCAGGGGTAGAAGAGAGGGAAAGAGATATATGACCCAGTGGATTACCCAAAGGGCTGTCAGAGACTTGGCTGAGCTCAGAGAGGGATCTTGGACATTCACTAGGGAGTAGCCCTGGTCAGAACTCCTCAGTCTCCACAAACAAGCTGTTGAGCTCATGCAATCTGAGGGTCAGAGTGAGAGGGAGAAGAGAAGGAGAAAGCTGCCAGGTGTCAGGCTGGGTTTACATAGAACACCAATAAAGATCCTTAAGCTGTGAGGCTGAACAGAACTTGCACCACTCATGTAAACAAAAGCCATGAAAGACCACAGAGTCTCAGTCAGGCTGGTGACCAGTTAGTCCAAAGAGTGAGCTCAGTGAGTACCTGTGTTCCTGAGGGAATTATATACAGGCAGAGAAGTGGGGAGAAGGATGGAGGCATGCAGCCCAGAATCCCCAGAGGGGTATCTGAGTCTTGGCACCAGAAATGTAAGGAAAGTGTAAGAGAAAAGCAAAAGAGAACACCAGACTTGATCTTTACAGACTGTTTTATTTTGAGAAAATTGGGGCAATAGCTTTTCCACAGGATGAAGCACTGAGCCAGGCTAGGGTAAAAATTTATAAGGAGGATCCTAAGAAAAACATACTGTATCAGGTGCAGTTGATAAGAAAATTGTGGCTGTTTGTGTCCTTGTTCAGAATAGGCTTCTTCAGCCAGGAATGCCTAAGGCAGGATACTCAGATGGTCTCTATTCCTTCAAGGCCATCTAGGCTAAGGGGAGTACATTAATCAGGGAAGGGTGCCAAACTTATTAACTCTTTAGTTACCTTTAATTTTCAGGGAAGGCTATTAACCCTTTGCTTTATATATCTGTTATTTCTTTTTCATGGCTGCTGAAAGGAGCACATTTGAATCTATTCATGTAATAACTCTGGAAAAGAGATTCTCCCTCTTTCCCAAGGATTCCTATTTGTTGTTGCTGTTGATTATTATTTATTATTATTACTACTGATGCTATTGTTGCTGTTCCTATTGGTTGAATTAATTCTAAATATCAGAATGTTTCCAAAATTTAGGTATCCTCAAGTCCTTTGTGAGTTTTTCACTCAGTATGGATAGTTACTACATCTTAGTTTAAATTACTTTTGTTTGACCCTTAGGCATCTGTGACATGCCAATTCATGTCTGTGCTTCATGACAGAGTAATAACTACAAAAGTTGAAATGGTGGAGACATGGTCCAACTCTTCCCCTCCTCAGTGAGAAGCTGAGTGTGGAGTTTTAAACTCATGAGAAAATATGTGATTAGTTTCCCTGGTTATATATTTCTGTGTCAGAGGATGGATATTATGGTGACAAAAGTCTCCAACTGTCCTGCCTATTTTAATATTGCTATGTTTGCATTCATCCTAGGTATAGGGATTTCTCAATCAGTTTAGGGGTTTCTCAGAGTTGATTGTTAGGTCAGTGTGTCTATGGGTGGAAGGAGAAACAAAGTCCTTCCCATTCCTCCATCTTGTTGACTTCCTTCTCCATGGAATTTTTAATTCAGATATTGATATAATCAGATGAATAATGAGTTGTATTTATGATGGTATTTTTAAAAATATACTTTAATTTTACATTCATGTTGGTGTCTCCAGTAGCCTCCTCCCTGACCCCCCTCCAAAGGGACCCTCCTCATTGGGGAATGTGGGTCTTGCATTATGGGGGTAGCCAACAGTTATGGGGGAGAGGCAAAGTCTCTGTGCATAATGACCCAACTTGTGGCTTTAACACTCTTACCACCCCACTTCCATGAATTTCCCTGAGCCACATTGGGTTTGTTTTAGGTCTACTTGAGTGATGAGGTCTTGGGAGCCTCTGTGTCTCTGGATATCTGGCTTAGTAGGAATTGAATGTTCTCTGTGTTTATCTCCTTCAGCCTTGTTTTGGTGTCAGGTTCACCAAGAAAGCTGCACTCTTGTCCATTTCCCCCGTTACTCTATGGTTTCAGCTGGGGCCCTGGTGGGGTGCTATAGGCTGAGCCTCCCTTCAGGTTCATTGTCCATCTGAAAAAGGGAAGCAAATTCTCCAACAGAGAGAGAAGTTAGTACCAGATAAATGGAATGGTCATAGCTATTTTAGAGAGAATTATATGTGTAGGCCCTCTTCTAGCCCACATTTGATGGGAACTTAATCTTGGAGAATGGGCTCATTTTTTGTACATGGTTTTGACTTATTTCCCAGTTCCAGCTATGAGTTCCATTCCACTGAGTGGATCTATTAGCCAAATCAAGAGCAGTTGGTTACCCACCATGGCTGTGTGCCACTATTGTAGTTATTTGGGCATATGATGGTATTTGATCACAAAAATATTAGTGCAGATGAGCCATAGCTAGTCACATTTACCAGTTTCATTTTTTTAAATTAAGAACTAATTATGGAAATTCTCAATTGCATTGATCTTAGGGCATACAAATCATAGTGTTTGTAATATATTTAGCTTTTTCTTCCTTGAAATATATATCCATTGATCTGTACATTATGAATCCAAGCATCCATCCAAACAACATTATGAAGTTAGTATTTTTTCTATGGGATTATAGATCAACTAAGTTTAGTCATGTTATTAAGAAAACTTATTTGATTTTTCCCTTTCATAAATGACAAAATATTAATTTAGACATTAAGAAAGCTTTTAATCTCACTTTCTGTCTGTGGACACAGTCATATCTCATCATGGTCAGCTATACCTTTTTAGTAGATACATACTTTTTTTCATAACTATCCTCCAGAAAACTCCTTCAATATGGCTGAACTTTGGATTTAAAGTGTCCTTGGGTCAGAACTTGTATTTCTTGTCATTTCTACCAACATTCACTTCATTAAAGTAATCTTATTAAAAGTCATTACTTTTTTCTTTTATACTGTAATACATTTCATTTTGGTAGTGGGAATAAGCAAAGGTTGGTATTGCAAATTGAAAAGTAGGAACAGCTTTAGTGCCCATCAGCATGGGAATAACTAAATCATGCAGAACATCCTTCCTATATAATGCTATGTACAATTAAAGAGATGAGAGGCATATCTCACATCTATTATTATCAAATGAACAAAACCAAACAGCTTTTAGGACCACTTGATTTTAAGCACCACTTAAAAGTTTATGACTCCCACATTTATATCATTTGCCCAAACATCTCCTTAAAGATCCAAATGTATACATCCATTTGCTTTCTTGAAATCTTACTTTAGGATTATAATGGGCTTTCAGATACAAGTTCAGCTCTCTTTGTTTCCTGAATCTTGCATTTCCTTACAACAAGTTGCACACTTATTCATTCAATTATCCAGAACAAAAATACTGTCATTTTTGTTTCCTCTGTTTCTAGTATTAGCAGTTTCTTTAAGCTCTATCTTTGGACCCTCTCTGGAATTATTTTAGTTTGATATATATTTTTTGAGGTAGGGTCTCATTCTAGCCCAGGTGGACCTGGAATTCACTCTGTATTCTCAGGTTGGCCTTGAACTCATGGTGATCCTTCTACCTCTGCCTGGGATTAAAGGCGTGAGCCATCACACCTGGCTCTTTTTGTTTTAAAGATTTACTTTTATGTATTTATTAGAGAAAGGGCTGGTGAGAGAGCAAGAGCAAGAGAGAGAGAGAATGGAGGCACCAGGGCCTCTAGCCACTGCAAAAAAACTCCAGACACATGCACCACCATTTGCATCTGGCTTATGTGGGACATGAAGAATCAAACCTGGAGAATTGAACCTGGGACCTTAGGCTTCGCAGGCATGTGCCTTAACCACTAAACCAGCCCTCTCTTTGGAATTCTTACCACATACATTTATGTCATTGTAGTTTGTAGCCATAATCATGTCTTGCCTGGTTTACTACAATGCTTAGTATAGTCTCCATGGTTCTGCCAGGCACTCCCTTTTATTTTGTCAAGTCTGCAGGTAGAGTGAGCTGCTCACAGAGTAAGACTTCGGGTTTCTCACCTCCAGTGACACTTTCTTGCTCTGTAGAGGCTTCCTTATTATGACCAGTTTGGCTGACATATTAAGCTTAGTTTGGGGCTCTGTGCCCAGTACAATCTGGTTTTATTCACTAGCAGAAGCTTACAGTTTCATTTGTATTATTAGAGGAAAAACTTCACAAACAGCAGGATGTTCTAGTGAATGGGAGGACTGCAGTATTCCTCCAGGGCCCTCCATTTGTGACAGCTAAGATGTAATGTCTTTCAGTTCCTGTCATTGAATTTAAGTTGTACAGAGGGTTAAGAGTCCAAGCTTTGATGCTCTATGATGGGATTCATTTACGCCATTTGAATACTATAATTCTCTGATACCTGGTGTCTTACATCTGAGACACAAGATTATTAAGCTTGTTTTTTCTAACCACAAACATCTGTTCCAGGATATACACTTGGTATTTATTCTCAGTGAACTAAGTTTACTCTTGATTCTCATCTATCTCAATAAAATATATGAATATGACTTGTAGCATGCGGTCATACCATATTCACTAGTTGTGTGGCTGTTGCATTAACTTTGAGTCTATATCTATCCACTCTACAGTTAACAGGAACATTTTCCTACTTAGTTTTCAGAGCCCCCTGAGGTCTGGTATTAGTTGCAGGACATATAAGCTGACAGGAGAGTATCAATCAATCAAATATTTATTGAGTGCTTACTACGTGTAAGGCACTGTGCTAAGCTGGATTTAAGCAGAGCATTAAGAGGAGTTGAAGGAAAAGTTCTATTTTTAGAAACTCACAGAGGCTCAATGACAGGAAGAAGGAGAAATCTATATAGAATAATGATTTTCCAGACTCTGGAAAATTGCCAAATAGGAATTTTTTCTCCTTGTTTTTAACTTACTTATCTTTTTTTTGATATTTTCTTCTCTTCCCTCACATATTTTCTGATTTAACCAAGGCTTCATATTCTCCAGAACCAGCATGATTTCCCCATTTGCATTTGGTCCTTGCTCCTCACTGATGCTGACCAACTATCTCTTCACTTCAGTGTCATCTCATTGGGCTACAACCTTCTCCTCAGTCTCATTTAAATACTAATAATCAAAAACATTGCACAGTAGTTGAACCACTTGATTCCAAAGTCTGATGGCCTGGGTTCAATTCCCTAGGCACCTACATAAAGCCATTTGTCTCAGTAGCAAGAGATCCTGGAATCTATCTATCTATCTATCTATCTATCTATCTATCTATCTATCTATCTATCTATCTATCATCTATCTATCTATTATCTATCTATCATCTATCTATCTATCTATCTATCTATCTATCTATCTATCTATCTATCTATCTATCTATCTATCTATACACAAACTTAATAAAAGATCTAGCTGGGCATGGTGGCACATGCCTTTAATCCTAGCACTTGGAAGGCAGAAGTAAGTGGATCACTGTAAGTCTGAGGCCAGCCTGAACAACATAGTGAATTCCAGTTCTGCTTGGGCTACAGTGAGACTCTACCTTGAAAAACCAAAAACCAAAAAAAAAAAAAAAAAAAAAAGGTAAAGATTTAATGCATTTTTACATTAATAATTCTCTGCTACCTGGTGTTTTACATCTGTGACACAGGATTATTAAGCTTGTTTTTCTAACTACAAACACTTATTCTGGGATATACTCTTGGTATTTATTCTCAAGCAAATAATTGCAGAGGAAGCCTTGGATTTAAGGTAAATATTTATTTCTGGAATTCTTCAAGTCACAGTTCTGTTGGCAGTCACCTATTTTGACCCAGGTAATATTAACCCTATTTCCTACTCATTTGCTCTTCTCTGCCCATGGATTAAATTTAAAAGAAACTTGCAATTGCTGAAATTACCCAATTTCTCTCTTTACATTTTCATTTAGCAGATTTCTGCAAGACAAAAGCTTGCATTTTATATTCTAAGAACTAAGAGTACCTTTTAATATTTTTCACATACTTAGGATATATTTGTCAATACACAGATAATTTTTCAGAAGAAGAATGGTATCCATGTTTACCAAATCAAGAGTTTGCATATGAAGACCACTTGGAGGTATAGATGGGACTTCAGATAAGTTTTAAAATGATTGTGCTCTGTTCAATATAATTTTAGAAAAAAATGAAATATAAGACAAAGTAAATGTAGGCTATGTACATGATGGATCCTGCATGCCACAGAGGAGAGCTTTATGTGCTCCACAGGGGCTGTGTAAGGATACAAGTAACTTCAAAGGGAAATCCCCATATGCAGGAAGAGACAAGGTCAGCCTGGAACAACCTAGACCATAAGACATAATAAACTCTTAACTAAAGAAGAGAAGGAAAGATTTTTTTTTTTTGAGTCAGAGTATCACCCTAGTCCAGGCTAACCTGAACCTTACTGTAATGGAGGCTGGTCTTGAACTAATGATGATCCTCCTATCAGCCTCCCAAGTGCTAGGCTTACATGTGTGAGCCACCATACCAGTCTTGACATTACAAATTTTAATGAAAGCTTTAAATGCTGAATTTCCATAACTTAACTTCATTCTTCTTCCACTCTAAAGCATTAAAATGTAAAGAAATCCAGACATCTAGAGAGAAGCAGTATGAAAAAAAAACTGAAAGGCTTCCATGAGAAAAGGTGAGGTCATAGAAGTTAATAACAAGCAAGTGATAGTAGAAAATATGAACATAGTAGGTTGACTTTGTGTCCTAAAGATCATTTATAAAGAAACAAAATAATTTGAATAGTAGTTTTATAAAAGCAACTTGGTTGAATGCTTTTTCCTTTCCTTTCCTTTCCTTTTCTATAGTGATTTTTTTGTTTTTGGAAACTAGAAATTCAGTGTTGAGGTAGGAATGTCTAAAAGAAAACTAGAGACAATGAGCCACCTTATGATTGGTGGGATTTTTGTTGTATTTTTACAAAAGTTTATTGTAATGTATGGCAGACCCCAGGACAGCACTTTATTCTAGTTATAGGTGGCAAAAGGTGTTATGACAGGAAGTCCAGATATTTAAATAGGAATAGAGAAGGGTCACCATCATCTCAGGTCTATGGAGCAGCTTACATTTGCCAGCTTTCTTAATTCTACCTGTGGTCAGGGGGCCCTTCCTGTGGCCTTTGCTTTCAGATCCTTGAGTTTATTCTGTTCCTTCTTTTGTTTCTGTTTTTGTAAGCCATATCCTCCTCATCCATCTCCTTGGTCTGCTTCTTGAGCTGTTTCAGGGATTTCTTCTTGCCACCTTCATGGCCTGACATGGTGTCAGCCACCTCTTCCCCAGCCCCTTAATAAATGTTTTTGATTCCCTCTCATAGTCTTCTTGAGACCACAGACTTTAGATCACAGGTCAGAAATCAAGATAACACTCTAAACAGGTGTGCAACTGGCATGGAGGCACACTGTACTTTGAAAGACCAGTTCCTCTTGTAGTTGAACAAAGAAAGAATTTTATCTCACATAGCAAAATCCAGCAACCCAATTTTCTTTTCTTTCAGCCAACCTTCCCACTCTTTTAGGAGTCTTTTTCTATATTTTCCATAATAAAGTCTGATTTTGCCCTCCTCACCTCCTTGTTCACATTTCTTAATTCTTATTTAGCATGAAACATGAACCCAAGAACCATAAACACTAGAGTCCAGCCCATTAGGGTTGAGCTTTCAAAACCTGTTAACAGTAACACAGCACCTGCTCAATTGTTGGAATAGAAATAACCCTTTTCTTGTACTTTCATTCCTACTTTTCCCTTATGTTGCCAGATAACTCCTTCTCTGTAAAAGAGTTCTTTGACCATTTTCTTCAAATTTCATTGTGTCATTTTTCCTTACTGCTACATAGAATTCCATTGTGTAGATATACCACATCTAAGTTATCCATTCATCTAATGATGGACATCTGGGTTGATTCCAGCTCTTAGCTATTATGAACTGAGCAGCTATAAACATGGGTAAGGAAATATCTCTGAACTGAGGCTTGGAGCTTTTAGGGTAAATACACAGTAAGGGAATAAGTGGGTCTGTTGGTACCTCTATAATTATTCTTTTTAGGAGTCTCCATATTGCTTTCCATAGTGGTTGTACCAGCTTACATTCCAACCAACAGTGAATGAGGGTTCATATTTCTCCACAACCTTGCCAGCATTTGATGTCATTAGATTTTTTGATGTTTGCGATCCTTACTGGGGTAAGGTAGAATCTCATAGTTGTTTTAATTTGTACTTCCCTGATGATTAGGGATGTTGAAAATTTTCTTAAGTGTGTGTTTGCCATTTGTATTTCTTCTTCTGAGAACTCCCTGTGCAGTTTTTGTGAGTGTGTTTGACATTTTATTTAGGTTTTTGAGTTCTTTGTAAATTCTAGAAATTAGGCCTCTGTCAGTTATATAGCCTGCAAAATTTTTCTCCCATTCTGTGGTAATCTATTGGCTTTTTTACTGTATGTTTGTCTGAAAACTTTTCAGCTTCATGAAATCCCAATAGCTGAGTGTTTGTTTAATTTCCTGAGCTACTGGGGTTTTGTTTAGGAAGTCTTTTCCCACTCCTATATTATGGAAAGTTCCTCCTACTTTTTCTTCCAGTAGTAGCAGAGTATCCAATCTTATACTGAAGTTTTGATCCATCTGGACTTAATTTTTGTGCATGGCAAAATGTGTAGATAAAGTTTCATTTTCCTGCATATGATTTTCCAGTTTGTTCAGCACCATTTGTTGAAGATGCCATCTTTGTTCCAGTTTAAATTGTTTGGGCCTTTGTCAAATATCAAGTAGCTATAGTTACTTGATCCAAAGTCTGGGTCCTCGATTCTATTACACTGGTCTATAATCCTGTTTTTTTTATGTCAGTACCATGTTGTTTTTATTACTATGGCTTTGTAGTATAGCTTTAGATCAGGTATGGTGATGATTCCAGAGGTGTTTCTTTTGCTGAGGATATGCTTGGGTATCTAAGGCCAGGGTTCTTTGAACCAGAATGAATTGTATTAAAGGGGATTTATTGGATTATTCCAGCAATAGCAGGTTGCAGGTGTAGCTGCTCAGTTTTGTCCAAGATGAAGGCCAGGCTTTTTTCTTCAGTCCACCCTGGTCTTCAGTCCACACTGGAGAGCAGCAACACCAAGCAGCAGGTACCAAAAGAGCAGCTAGTAGCACCGGCAGCCAGGTGGGAGAGAGAGAGAGCTTCCCAGAGCCCCTTTCCCAGAGCAGCCTTATCAACCAGCCCCCCTCCAAGAGGGGCCGCCCACTCTGGGCTGCCCACTCTGGGGAAAGGATTCTTCCTTTAGTTAATCCTTCCTAGAGGCAGCCTCAGAAACACACTTATGAGGAATGTCTGTGGATTCCTAAACAAATCAAGTTGACACAAACTTAACCATCACAAAGGCCTTCTGCCATTCCCTATGAATTTTGAGATCATTTTTTCTATCTCTGTGAAGAAAGATGTTGGGATTTTTATTGGTGTTGTATTAAACCTACATATTACTTTTGGTAATATTGCCATTTTCACAATGTTAATTCTGCCTATCTAGGAACATGGGAGGTCTTTCCATTTTCTCAAGTCCTCCTCAATTTCTTTCTTTTTCTTTTTCTCTCTTTTTTGGAGAGAGTTGGAAGGGGTTTGGGGGGGTGGGGTGGGGACAGATAAGTAATGGGCATGCCAGCAGCCTCTCAGTCACTGTGAATGAACTCCAGATGTATGCATCCCCTTGTGGGCAAGTGCAGCATTGCACCCTTGCATCACTTTGCAGCTGGCTAAACATGGGACCTGGAGAATCAAACCAGCATTCTCAGGCTTAGAAGGCAGGCACCTTAACCCCTCAGTCATTTCTCTAGTCCCTTCCTCAAGTTCTTTCTTGAATATTTTTATGTTTTCATTGTAAAGGTCTTTCACCTCCTTGGTTAATGTTATTCTAAGGTATTTTATTTTATTTATTTGATGCTTTGAAAATGGGATGTCACTTATTTCTTTCTCTGTATCTTTGTCTTTTGCATATAGAAAGGCTACTGATTTTGTACATTGATTTTGTATCCTGCTACTTTACTGAAGGAGTAAATCACCTTTAAGAGTTTGGGGATGGAGGTTCTTGGATCACTTATGTATAGAATCATGTCATCTGCAAACAAGGCTAACTTAACTTCTTCCTTTCCAATTTGTATCCCTTTTATTTCTTTCTCCTGTCTTATTGCTTGTGCTAGTACTTCCAGTACTATGGTGAAGAGCAGAGGTGAGAGTGGACACCCCTGTCTTATTCCTGATCTCAATGAGAATTTCTTCAGTCTCTCTCCCATTAAGTATTATTTGGGCTTAAGACCTTGATATATAGCCTTTATTATGTTGAGATATAGACCGTCCATGCTCAGTGAACTCACCCAATCACAGAAAGATAAGCATTGCATGGTTTCACTCATCTGTGGATCCTAACCTGATTTTGCCTGAGATGCTGACATACCTAATAAACATTTCTAAGACAGGACAATAGGGATGATGGGGCAGGAAGGGAGGGTAAGGATTGGGGGGGCAGACAAAAAACTGGGCCCAATTGGAAATGGTACCTTAAAATCCTGTATCCTGAAAGACATACTAAAAGGCTGAACCTTCCTCAGGTGCTTAGAGAGAACACCTGAATCACAGGGGCCTGGAGAAGGTATGATGAAGACTAACCTCAACCTTCTCCTGTTCCTCTCTCTCACTCCCTCTTCTTTCTCTTCTCTCTCTCTTTCTCTTTCATACTACCTATATTTTTTCCTTCGTTTCCCTTGGCACTTACCTGTAACTCCCACTACCAGCATGTGGTTAACATCCACAATGAGCTGTTGAACAGTGAGACCTACAAGGTTTCCCAAAAGAAGACAGAGTACTTGAAGACCCACCCACCAAAGGCTAATGGTAATGCCAAAGACATCATATGCTGTTGGGACTGAACATGGAGTGACCTGGCTAGAATCTGGAACAGAGTCAGTCCTCAGACAGTTAGCTTGTCTAGTGCCAGAAGGTGCTACATGAGCAACTGGGGGAAAATGACCAACATCTGTCTAAACAACTTGTGGTCTAAACTAAGCAGCAATCAATATGATGTGATGCTCACACAGGTGCAATAGTGGCACACAGCCATGGTGGGTTACCAACTGCTCTTGATTTAGCTAATGGATCCATTCAGTGGAATAGAACCCATACCTAGAACTAGGAAACAAGTTAGGAACATATCCAAAATATGAGTTTGCTGTCCATTATCAAGGTCCCACCAATAGTGGGATACAAGAGGGCCTACACCTATTTAATTCTAAGAACAATAATGGCTATCCATGTACCTTACACTGAACTCACTCTCTGTTGGAGAATTTGCTTCTCTTTTTCAGATGGACAAACAACCTAAGGAGAGAATCAGCCCATTGCACCTCACCAGGGAACCAGATGAAGCCATAGAATAATTGGAGAAATGCAAAAGAGTGTTGCTTTCTCAGTGAACCTGGTATTAGGACAGGGGTGAAGGAGATAGACACAGAGAACACTCAACTCCTACCAAACCAGAGATCTAGATACACAAAGACTCCCATGATCTTGTCACTGAAATAGACCTACAATGAACCCAACATGGCTCAGGGAAATTTGTGGAAGAGGGGGAGGAAAGATTGTTAGCGCCATAAGTTGGGTCATTATGCACAAAGACATTTCCTCACCCCCATAACTGATGGCTATACCCACAATTCAAGACCCACAATCCCCAAGGGGGGGGACAGGGAGAAGGCTAACGATGGTACCATCATGGCTGTATACACATTATATAGATAACTAATTAAAAAAACAAAAAAATAAAAGAGTTCTTTGTGAGATAGCCAGACTAGTTTATGTAAATATCAGAAAAAAGAGTATAACTTGAAACCAGAGCTCCTCAATTTCAATATTCTTGACATTCTGGGCTGGATATTTGTCTATTGGAGGGAACATCTTGTGTATTATTGGGTGTTTAACAGTGTCTTGGACTTCTACTTATAAGATCCCTAGTTACTTATATATCTCCCAATATTTCCAGATAGTATCAAATATCCCTTGAAGCAAAATAACAATTACCTAATAACCACTGCTTGAAAACATTGAAGGCGTCACACTTATATCCTCATGACTTTTGATGAAAATGTCAAATGACAAAGGAAACAAATACAAACATGTGTTTGAAACAGTAACATTCCAGACAGCACTGTTGCTTCCAGGGATTCTGTTCCTAACAGGACTGGCACTCTAGACACATTTTAGTATGGGCGGTGTCCCCTGGACCTGGATCATGCTGGAAACTTTGGGAAATAACAAGACCAGGATATGGGAATCTGCCTCCCTACACATTCCACCTGCATTCCGAGGCAGGAAAGTCAAGGTTTTTTTTTTTTTTTTTTTTTGACACTACATGTTTCCTGACAGCATTATATTTACCATGTTATATGGAAAATGGAAGCAGTCCATTTCACTAGTATGTTTTAAACAAAATGGCTCATTCCTTAAGTGTTTCATTTATTTGAGGAGATTATTACTGCATCAAAAATAATTATACTTTGGTAATATTTTCCTGAATCATGGAGATATATCCTGCTTTTGGAATGTGCTAGCTTGTAGACAAATTTATTTCAGCATAAATTAGCACTTGATAAACTCCTCAGTTCAAAATCCTGCCAGTAGTTTAAGACTAATCTGTTAGTAATTATCCTATCATTTGCCAGTCATGTCTTTTTATGCTCTACAGCTCTGTATATTTGTTTAATGTGTAGAAACCAATGACTTTCTTCTTGGATCGGAGTTTTCTCTTTCACTGGTCTGACTCTTAACTCCCACATGAACTTTTTATAGAAACATTAAACTTTCCAATCAATGTTCTCATTGACATTTGAATAATTCTCAATTATTATTTATTATTTTTGGTAAACCATATTATTAAAGTAGCAGGCACACCCTTTTGTATGTTAAATATGCCATCTACCTTTCTGCCATCTTCCCGTTGTTTCTACACATGTTGAAGTTATAAAACATTTCCCATATCTGTGATACAAGATATTTTTTCTTTCTTTTCTTTTCCTTTCTTTCTTTTCTTTCTTTCTTTCTTCCTTTCTTTCTTCCTTTTTTCTTTCTTTCTTTCTTTCTTTCTTTCTTTCTTTCTTTCTTTCTTTCTTTCTTTCTTTTTTTGTGTGTGATGTATGCACTTGTATGTATGTGAGGGCCTCATGCACTTGACCTGTGGTGGGCAGGATGTGCTTATCTGTGGTGGATGAAATAGAACTAAGGGTTTCCCACTCCATTGTTCTTCTGCCTGTTATTTATTTATTTATTTACAAGCAAAGAGAGAGATATAGAGAAGACAGACAGGCAGAGAGAATGAGTGCACCAGGGTCTCCAGCCACTGCAAACAAACTCCAGATGCATGAGCCACTTTGTGCATCTAACTTTACATGGGTACTGGGGAATCAACCTGGATTGTCATGCTTTGCAAGCAAGTGCCTACACTGTTGATCCATCTCTCCAGCCTCCTGCCTGTTTTATATAAGCCAGAGTCTCTTACTGATCCTAGAGCTTTGCAGGAATTTTAACTTTTTTCTTTTCTTTTCTTTCCCTTTTTCTTTTCCTCTTTCTTTCTTTCTTTCTTTCTTTCTTTCTTTCTTTCTTTCTTTTCTTTCTTTCTCTCTCTCTTTCTTTCTTTCTTTTTATGAGCTCTGGTGATTCTTGGGTTTCTGCTTCTCTATGGTACTCGGGTTGCAGACACATGTGGCTATACACAGTTGTTATAATCCTCCTAAGGTTCAAATTCAAGTGGTCTGTCAGGCTTTTTCCAGCCCTTGTGCTTGCATATGACTCTTAACTGCTAAGCTATCTCCAGCCCACAACATTTTTCATTATTTGAAATTCAAGTTTTATTGCATGCAATAGAAGTCAGGTAAAGACACACAAATTTTCTCTACATTTTAATAGTGGGTGTTTCCAAAGCCTTTAGCCATATTCATATTGTGTTTATCCCCTGAGCATCCTATCATTCATAGCTTCATCCATATTATGTCATACCTGCTATACTTGTAAAATCTAAATGAGATGAACGACAAGAAGGAATGTTGGTGCTTCTCACTCTGCAAGAACCATGAAGAAGAGAAATAGGCTCTAGAACAGATGTTATGTCAGAGGGTGTGGTGGGAGCTAAGAAGCATGATGGCAGGAGAGGCTGTTTTCAGAGATCTGAGGCTGGAGAATAGTGTGTGCACACTCACCTTTTCCTCTTTCTGTGGTCTAGTTTTAGTCCTGACCACTGAGTTAGCTCTTCTGTTTGTAGCTTGTTTACAGTGAAATGAGGGAGCAATTTTGATATTAGATATTAAGACAGAAATAAAAGTGGTCACTGGCATATTCTATCAGCCTTCATATTTGCTACATACATTTAAAACACCCTCACCCCGCTACAGTGTCTAGCAAAAGCTGTGACTATATTTTTAAAGACCCACATGTGCTATTTTCTTTTGAAAAACTGTCTTGCACTAAGCATTTATTTCCTTAATGGATTCCAAATATATTAAAAGTGAGAAATACATGTGACACCAAATACATGTACAATATCACCCTGTGTCTCTTTAAGCTCATCATCACAGTTGTCACCCTGTTTATAACAACAGCCATTCATTGCATGGCTTGTTATTCATAGGGCACTGTCCTAGACTTGAGAATCAGAACTCTTTATTGGCTTCACATTGTACTAGGAACCAAAGTTTAAAGTTTTATGCTGTCTTTCAGAATGTGTAACTTTTAAAAATTTCCTATCTTCCTCTTCTCTCAGATAATTGTAGGCAAATATTTGTAATTCTGTATCACCATCCTATTCTTGCAATTAATCCTTTCCTCCTTTAGCTTGTCCTACTGTCAAGATTGTTCCCCCCTTTTTCTTTGTTTTCAATGAACCCCTGATGTTACTCTCCACAAGGAAGGTCAGTTAGCCTTACAGGAGAATCACCCTCCAAGAAAGTACAGAATAGTGTGAAAATTGCTATTCTTTTTCTTGAAGTTCTTATGAAATCCAAAATATAAAAGTGAATCATAGCTATTACTGGACACTGTTATGGGATGAGGATATTTTCAATATGTGTAGCAAGTTTTAAGGCTGATAGAATGTGCCAATGACCATTTTAATTTCTATTTGAGCATCTAATAGGAGATTGCTCCCTTGTTTCACTGGAAATTAATTGCAGACATAAAGAGAAATACTGTATGTGTCAGTTATTTTCTCTTGGTATCCATTGTTCACTTCATTTTCATGTGTAGTACTGATGTTTATTAATTTATTATTTTGTAACTCCAAAAAGAGAAGAACTGTGAATGTTTGCTTTGCAGTTTTCTTAATTTAGGGTATAGACAGGCAGGCAGATAAGACAGAAAGCCAGGGTTCTGTTAATGATGCTGTATATCTGAACAATCTTCTTCTATGATAGTTGTATTTATTACTGGTGGCCATCTTCCATCATCTTCTGGTTTTGGTTTCTATAAACAATTGCAAATTTAACTTACTTAGCAAATACTTGGCCAAGAGACTCCAAAACTCTTATATTTGTCTTTGGCCACTCTCTTCTTCCTGTGAGGAAGGATGTCCCTCAAGGAAAGACATAGAAAACCTTTGGAAGGAGGTACACCTGATTTAATGAATTATGAAGACAGAACAGGGGTCCTAAGTTGGGATTTGTGAATCAGAAACCATGAATTACATGGTTGTACTTCCTAAGTTTTATCGAATGGACATGGCCCAAACTAACTTAAATTCTCTGTGTCTCTACTTATTTCCCCTTCCTATCCTCCCACATAAGAAAGAAAAATAAGCAAGTTCTTTAATCTTTTGGGGATCCAGTTTCTGCATATGTTAAATTGAGATAGTGGTAACTACCTCAGGGGCTCATTGTGAATATAAGTGCCAAATCACCACACACTGTTATTATTATATATAGTTTATTTTAGTATAAGACATTAGCCAATATTGTCCTCAATGGTCATCCTTTTATTAATGTTTTAAAAGAAGTGTCTAACAACAATGATTCTCTAAAGGAAGTGCTAATTTCTTAATACTTCATGATGAAGGTCTCTTTTTCTTGTTACTAGAGAAATGTTGGCGATACTTACCAAAAATTGTTAGACGAGTCCAAATTCCAATAATTGGAAGTTGAAAACATAGTACATTGATAATGCAGGAAGCATTTTTTTAAAAAAATAACCTTTGGAAAGTTATATTGCAAAGATTTAAACACAGAGAATCGATATTTGTGTTGGATTACACATTCTATGTAGATACTTTTTGGAACAAAAGCTAGTTATTATCCTAACTTATTTTAATAATAATTTATGGAGGTTTTGTCAAAAGCTTATTATATGTGAGGAAAGTACATATCTTCCCTAAATTATGTGGTTAAATGAGCTTTCTGTGTAACCATGAGGGTCTGAGAAGAGCTGAGACTTCCTGAGTTTGAATCTCAGGATCCATGTAAACAGCTGGGTGTAACCATGCGTGTCTATAACCCTAATCCTATGAGGAGTGGACACAAGAGAATCAGTGGTCAGGACTAGCAAGCTCTGGAATCAGTAAGACACTCCATCAGAAGGAAAAGTAGGCAGGTGATGGAGAGGGACACCCCTTCTACTCCTGTGGCAGCACATGAAGCACCTCATCAACAACACATAAAGATGCATGGATCACATACATCAACCACACCACACTCACATCATACACACCACCATACAGACCCAAATGCTTTGTGTTCTGTGTGCAGAGTGGACTGTTGCTATCTTCTCAGTCGCTTTAACACTTTGTTTTTTTTTTTTTTTTTTTTTTTTTGGTTTTTCAAGGTATGGTCTCACTCTGGTCCAGGCTGACCTGGAATTAGCTATGTAGTCTCAGGGTGGCCTCGAACTCATGGCAATCCTCCTACCTCTGCCTCCCGAGTGCTGGGATTAAAGGCGTGCGCCACCACGCCTGGCTGTTTCACTTTTTGAGGGATCTAAAAAGTCCTATGTCATAAAATAAAAGAAAATATTGTAATAGAGATGTAATAGAGATGATAGCAGACAGAATGTAAAGCACAGTACAATTAGTGGATGTGAGCTGGGAAGTTGCTCCTGGACTTTCTTGCAACTAAAGACAAAAAAGGGATTATGGAAACTACAACATTCCTTTGCATCACACAATAAATAGGCCACTGAATATCTCAAGAGAAATAGAGGTTTCCTAGCACTGAGGTCTAAGAAAAATATTTTCAGTGATCTACTTCAAAGGGATGAGGTGGTGGACATTATTTCTGGTTTTAATCACCCTACACAAAATGTTAAATATTATAATAGGCAGAACACAAACTTACTTCAGTAGCAGCAACTCTGAAGAAGCAAAGGAAGGAGATTTGAGGACATGTGATAGTCACGGAGACCTGGGTATTGCTGCTTGTAGCTAACCTTCACAGAATCTCTACAGAGAGGGGATTCCTGAACATAAGTAGAATACAGAAAACATGCATGTCTTTGCCTGAAAAGTGAAGGCTCCGCTTTAAGAAAAAATGGGCTCTGTTAGTACAAACCAAGTCTGTCTGGAGGTGTAAGGATCTGTAATCTTTGACTACCATCTTCCACTCAGTATCTTCCCTATCTTTCTTCCTTGTAACCCAGGAAGATGGGAGGTGGTGAAAACAATTATTTGAATTTGCTCCAACTTCTTTCAGCTTGAGTCATTTTGAAAAGGAATATTTACTTATTGTGTATCTCCAGCTTTAAAACTAAAAGTTAATTCTTTATTAGACATAAATTATGATTATCGGCAAATAACTTCAAGCTTCAGCATTTGTGTGTGTTAAGAAAGTATAGTAGCAATTCCATATACTCCTGAGGAGCAAGTAAAATTTGATGTAGAGTACTTAGAAAATAGTTGGTCATTATTATAATAGCCAATAGTTTCAACACAACTGGGGAGTATTTTTTCCCATAGTTTATTTTATTTATATTATTCTGGTTTTACATTCATAGTGTTGGTTCCCTTTTCCTCCTCCCTGTCCTCCCTCTTCCAAAGGGACCCTCATCAATGGGGAATGTGGGTCATGCATTGTGGGAGTAGTCAAGAGTTCTGGGGGTAGGCCACGTCTCTGTGCATAATGCCCCAACTTGTGGCTCTAACATTCTTTCCGCCCCCCCCTTCCGTGAATTTCCCTGAGCCACATGGGGTCATTTTAGTTCTACTTTGATGATAAGGTTTTGGGAGCCTCTGTGACTCTGGATATCTGGCTTAGTTGGAGTTGGATGTTCTCTGTGTTTATCTCCTTTAGCCTTTTTCTGTTGCCGTGATCCCCAGGAATGCTGTATTCTTGCCTGTCCCCCGCATTACTCTATGGTTTCAGCTGGGGCCCTGGTGAGGTGTGATTAACGGATCCTCCCTTCAGGCTCATTGTCCACAAAAAAAGATAAGCAAATTCTTTAACGGAGAGAGAAGTTAGTACTAGATAGAAGGGATGGCCATAGATATTTTGGAGTGAATTTTATATGCATAGGCTCTCTTCTAGCCCACATTTGGTGGTATCTTGATCTTGGAGAATGAGCTCATTTTTTGTATCTGGTTTTGACTTATTTCCCAGTTCCAGCAATGAGTTCCATTCCACTGAGTGGATCTATTAGTCTAATCAAGAGCAGTTGGTTACCCACCATGGCTATTTGCCACTACTGCACTTGTTTGAGCATTACGTCAGGTATTTCCTGCTGGGTATCTTAGACTGCAAGTTGTTTGGATAATGTCGGCCATTATATCCCAGCTGCTCATGTAGCACCCTCTGGCACTAGACTAGCTAACTGTCTGGGGACTGACCCTCTTCCAGATTCTGGCCAGGTCTCTCCATTTTTGGTCTCACACAAGTATGCTGTCTTTGACAGTAGGGTCTTACCATTAACCTTTGGTGGGTCATCAAGAACTCTGACAGAAGTCTGTCTTTTTTGGGAAACCTTGTAGGTGTTTTGGATCAACAGCTCATTGTGGAAGTTAACCCAGTGCTGGCACTGGGAGTTGTAAGTCAGCACCTAGGAAGGTGAGGGAAGAAAAAGATAGGTAATATAAAAGAGAAAGTGAGTCTAGAGAGCAGAGGGAGAGAGAGAGAAGAGAGAGAAGCAGGAAAAGATTAAGGTTGGTCTTCATGATGTTCTCTCCAGTTTCCAGTGGTTCAGGTGTTCCCTCTGCGGGCCTGCTGAAGGATCAATGTTTTAGCCTGTTGTTTAGAATAAAGGGTTTTATAGTATCATTTCCTTTTGGTTCCCTATTCGTATCCCCCCACCCTTGTGCTCCCTCCCACCGTCTTGTTCCCTCCTACCCTTATCCTCCCTCCATCCCACCCTCCCTATTGTCTGGTCCTCCGAGTGTTTATTAGGTTTGGCAGTGTCTCAGGTAGATTCAGGTTAGGAGCAACAGATAAACTAGACCATGCCACGATTATCTTGTGATTGGGTGAGCTCACTGAGGATGATCTGTTCCATGTTTGACCATTTTTTTTTCAAATTTCCTTATTTCATCTTTCCTTACTGCTAAGTAGAATTCCATAGTATAGTTATACCACATCTTTGTTATCCATTCATCTAGAGATGGACACCTGGGTTGTTTCCAGCTCTTTGCTATTATGAATTGAGCAGCTATGAACATGGTTGAGCAAATGTTTCTGATCTGAGGCTTGGAGCCTTTAGGGTATATGCCCAGTAAGGGAATAGCTTGATCCATTGGTAAGTCTATGGTCATCCTTTTCAGGAGTCTCCATATAGTTTTCATAATGGTTGAACCATTTTACATTGCCACCAGCAATGAAAGCTTGCTCTTATTTCTCCACAGCCTCGCCAGCATTTGTTTTCATTGTTTTTTTTAATGTTAGCCATCCTTACTGGGGTAAGATGGAATCTCATTGTTGTTTTAATTTGCATATCCCTGATGATTAGGCATGTTGAACATTTTCTTAAATGTGCGCTTGCTATTTGTATTTCTTCCTCTGAGAACTCCCTGTGCAGTTCTCTGCCCCATACACATGTCATCTATGGCTGTAATTCCCAGCACTTGGGAGGTAGAGGTAAAAAGATGAGCAACAAAAATAATTTACCTGAAAAAAAAAAAAAAGAGTTACAATTTTATTCAGCCTATTTTTTTTTCTTTGAAAGCTGTTTCCACACTGTTAGTGTTAATCACTTGTTTTACTTGCTATGAATTTTCCCCTAAGGATTGCCTTCAATGTGTCCCATACGTTTTGGTATGATGTGTTCTCGTTGTCATTGAATTCTAGAAATTTTGCAATTTCATTCTTTATTTCATCTACAACTCATTTATTGTTTAAAAGTATGTTGTTCAGTTTCCAGGAGCTGCAGGGATTCCTAGCGTACTTTTTGTTGTTAATTTCTAGCATTACAGCATTGTGGTCTGATATCATGCAAGAAATTACATCAATTTTCTTGAAAATATGGAGGCAGGCTTTGTGGCCCAATATGTGATCTATTTTAGAGAAGGTTCCATGGGCTGCTGAGAAGAATGTGTAATCTGTAGATTTGGGGTGGAATGTTCTGTATATGTCTGTTCGGTCTAGTTGCTCTATGGTGATGTTGAGCTCTCTTACTTCCCTATTAATTTTCTGCTTGGATGATCTACCTATTGCTAATAGTGGAGTATTGAAGTCCCCGACTATGATGGTGCTGGTGGTTGTTTCTGTTTTGTTGCTAAGTAGTTTTTGCTTTATGAATTGTGGTGCACCTGTGTTTGGTGCTTAAATATTGATGATTGTGATATACTGTTGTTGGATTGTTCCCTTGATAAGTAGTAAGTGGCCTTCTTTGTCTTTTTTGGTTACTTTTGGTTTGAAGTCTATTTTATCTGATATAAATATAGCTACACCTGCTTTTTTCTTATTTGTGTTTGCTCGGAATATCATTTTCCACCCTTTCACCCTGAGGAGGTGTCTGTCTTTAGTGGTGAGGTGGGTTTCTTGAAGACAGCAGATTGAGGGATCTAGTTTTCTAATCCACCCTGCTAGCTTATGTCTTTTGATGGGTGAATTAAGGCCATTAATATTCAGAGATATAACTGTGAGGTTTGATTTAATACCTTCCATATTGTGGTGGATTCTGTGGTTTGGTGTTTTTTTTTGGGGGGGGTGGTTAATGTGGACTGCTTCTTGGGGCACCTGAGATTGGTTATTTGATTCTTCTGTGTGAAGAATTCCCTGAAGTACTCTCTGTAGTTTGGTTTTGTGTTCATATACTTGTAAAGATGAGATTTATTCAGGAGTTTTTCTTTCACCATCTATTATGAGGGATACTTTGCTGGGTAGTGTAGTTGGGGTTGGAAGCCATAGGTTCTTAGAGTTTGCAGTGTTCCATTCCAGGCCCTTCTGGCTTTTAGGGTTTCCATTGAGAAGTCTGAGGTAATTCTGATGGGGTTTCCTTTATATTTAATGAGTTGTTTCTCTCTGGCTGCTTTTAGGATTTTCTCTTTGTGCTTGATGTTTAGAGTCTTATAGATAATATGTCTTAGAGAATTTCTCCTTTGGTCCAGTCTGTTTGGAGTTCTGCTAGCTTCTTGTAACTTGATGGGATTTTCTTTTGAGAGAGTGGGAAAGTTTTCTTCAATTATTTTGTTGAATAAGCTTTCCATTCCTTTGGTCTGTGTTTCTTCCCCCTTTGGTATACCCATGATCCTAATGTTTGGATGCTTAAGGGTATCCCACATTTCCCTCATGTTCTGTTCACAGAAATTTTTGAACTTGTTGAAATTTTTTACTCACGAACTGTTTTTCTGTTTTGTCTTCCAGTTCTGAGTTTCTATCCTCCACTTGACTGACTCTATTCTTGAGAGCTTCTATAGAGTTTTGGGCTTGTTCAATTTGGTTCATATTTTTTACTGTTTTTTATGTATATTTTCCATCCCTCTGTCTAGTTGCCTTTTTGTGTCATTTTCTGATTTTCTTAATGCTTCTTGGAGTTCATCCTTGCATTTTTTTATGTCATTATTGAACTTGGCCAGCTGGTTATTGAGTGCCTCTTTTTGTTTTCATTCTCCTTCAGATCATTTAACTGTCTTTGGAGCCCTTCCTGGTTATTTTCTATTAGGTCTAATCTAACAAGGACAATATTCATACAATTGTTGGCTCTTTGTTGAGTTTCTGAGAGTTGTGCTATTTGCTTGGCCAGGGTTGCATAGCTTGTCTCTTCATTTTGGGGTTCTGATTCTATTGTCTCTTCTATGCTTTTATTTGAGATATCCATTGTGGGGCTGGGTAGTCTAGCTGGATTTACTTGTATCTGGTTTTTCATGCTATTTTTGATATCAAGGTAAATTTGGGAGACATTATATCCCAGAGATGATGCTTGCAAAAAGAAACAAAAGCAAACAAATACACCTGTATTGAAAACTGGTTAATTTCTAATGAAACTCCTTAGCTGATAGAATCATATATGCTAAAACAAAAGCTGTGGAGAAGCTCTGGAAGCCTTACAATTTCCTTTTTATAATCACATAAAAGTAAAAATGTTAGTATAGGAGAAAATAGAAGATGCACAATCAAATACTAAACAATAGAGTGAGTTATCTGCAGAGAAGATAAAAGAAAAAAAGTTAAGCATACAGGATTAAATTGTATTGTTATTGAAAAGAGAAAATACCAATGCAAAAATAAGCAGAGTAGTGAAGAGAAATGAAAATTCAAAAGGTGTTAAATAGGTACACACAGAACAAGTAGTGATGTGACATCTCCCATCTGATTGGCAGCATAAGAATATTTATTGCAGCACTATTTGCAAAGGGGAAGACTGAAACAAGGTGTCTCAAGTCTATTTTCTGTTGCAATAATAAAATACCCAAGGCTGAGTACTCTATAAGGGAAAAATTTCTATAGTTCACAGTTTTGAAAGGTGAAAATTCAAGATGGGAGATCTTTTCAGCCTCTGCTGAGGGTGAATAACAACATCACATCACACAGAGGAGGGAACACATGCATAGGTGTCATATAGTCAGATGAGAAGGCAGCAATGTTTGGAGAATGGGCTCACTCTTTTTTATCATAACACATTCTCATTGGAGCTACAAAGAATCCTATGAATACTATCTGAATTTCTTACAAAAGTGATTCCCTTTGCAGACCTAATCACTTTTCAACACTTGACTGCCACATCATGACAATCAGGAATGAGCTTCCAACATTTTCACCCTTGAAGCATACACCCAAACCAAAGCTCAGAGCAAATGCCTTCAACTTCAGAACCACTGAATATATTGTGCTATATCTTGTCCATGAATATTATGTAGAAGTTGAAAAGAATGAGTTAGCCTTCCTGCATTATTTGGAGAGATTCTCATTGTACAAAGGAAAGATAGAGAGGAGGCTGGAGAGATGGCTTAGTGGTTAAGGCACTTGCCTACAAAGTCAAAGGACCCTGGCTTGATTTTTCAAGACCCACATAGGCCAAATGCACAAGGGGGTGCATGCATCTAGAGTTCATTTGCAGGGGCTGGAGGCCCTGGCACTCTCTCTCTCTCTCTCTCTCTGCCTGTTTCTCTTTCTCAAATAAATAAATATATTAAAAAAGAAAGATAGAGAGGAACATTTCTTGATATGACCTCTATTTCTTTTTCTCTTTCTTTTAAAATTAAGAACACACTTTGTATGGGTACATCATGCATTGGTACCATGTTTTTCTTCCTTCCTGCTCCCATTCTGTAGGGGGCCCTCCTCAGAGGAGTTGCTGGTATTCCCATGGGATTGTGGGTTATATGTTGTCGGAGCAGTGGTCAGTTATTTGGGGGGAAGGCAGTGCCTCTGGGCATGACATCCCAACCTGTGGCTCTTACAATCTTTTCACCCCCTCTTTTGCAAAATTTCTTGAGCTGTGGTGGGTGTGTTTTAAGTCTACTTCAGTAATGAGCTCTTAGAAGCCTCAGGATTTCTGTTCTGTATGGGTTGAGGAGCCTCAGCATCTGTCTTTACTCTGGAGTTGAGTGTCAGACTCACTATGGAAGCAGCACTCTTCTTCTACCATTTCACCTGGACCTTGATTGAGATGTGAGGAGTGGTTTATCTCCTAGGGTCTCACTACCTTCTGAAAAAGAAAAACAGATTCTCCAATGAAGAGTGAAGGCAGCATAGGTTAAATTGGATAAGCCTTATTAATTTGTGGAGAGTTAGATAGATGTAGCCCCTCTTTTAACCAAAGACTAGCGAGAGTGTGACATTGGAGAGCATTATATTTGTCTCCATAGGATTCAGACCTGGTTCCCAGTTCCAGATACGGGTTCATTTTCACTGAGCATATCCCTTAACCAATCAGAAAGCCATTGGTTACCCATTGGTTGTGTGTCACTATTGCCCTTGTGTGTGCTTCCTTTCAGGCTAGTTGCTTCTGAGTAGCTTCTATCCCTGCTTGCTCACACTGTTCTTGGCCACTTTATCCCGGTAGCTCATGTAGAGCTTTCCAATGCTAGATGGGATAAATGTGTGGAGACTGGCTCTCTTCTGGATTCCAGCCAGGTCTGTGTTCTGTGTTGGCAGCATACGGTGTATTCAGCAATAGGGTCTTACCTTTTATCTCAGGCAGGTAATCAAGTGCTTTGACTGAAGCCTGTCTTGTTTGGGGACCTCATAGGAATATGACCTCTTTTTATATACACAAGGGCTCTGTTCAAAAAGTGGGGGTATTTATATTTAAATACTATGATCACAATAGCTCTAGAACATCAGTTAGTCAGAGGAATGGAGATGCAGAGGGAGGTGAGGAAGCATGGTTTATATGCACACACATGGGGATGGGGAAAGAGGAGGAAGAGGGGAACCGAGGCTCATATACACTTACATGGGGATGAAGGAGGAGGAGAGAAAATCAAGGCTCATATGCACACACATGGGGATGGGGTAAGAGGAGAGGTAGGCACATATGCACATCCACAATTTGTATGAACAAAACTATTCATAATAAAAAAAATAATAAAAATCTCACACAAGTAATTTTTATTTCTATATCCAGACAAGGTATAAAAATATTTAACTTCTAGTGTGTCACAGGTACATCCCAGTGATAACATCTCTGGCTGGTAAGTTGTGTGGATGCTAAATGTCAGCTGATTATTTCCTTATATATTCATATATTTTCTGCAAGACAGTGTCCTCGGCGTATGATTGCTAGACCACAGGGTTGCACATTTTTCATTTAAAAAGCCAATTGCTATCAAAAAAGACTGCAGTAATTCTTTTTTTTTTCCTAGTGATGTGATGAATCCTGTAAGTACTCATTTTTCCCTACATCCCAATAGCAGCAGACAGCATTCTCAAGCACTGAGCAGGAAAGTGTTCTATGACAGACAGGTATTCCATCTCACAGCTGGAAGCCTCAGCTGTTGAAGAGAGTGAAAGGATATTGTGGTTTCAAGGAAGGTCTCTGACATGCCTGTCTTAAACTTTGTATACTATGTGCTTGAGGTAGAATGTCAGCCAGCTGCTACTGCCTTCCCTTAGGGTAATCTTTACCAGCTCCAGTTTAAGACTTGTCTCTTCTTCCTAGGCTGAGGTGGTAATTTTATTGTGGTGGATGTTCCCATCTTTGAGGTATGTGTTGTCATTTAAAGCTTTATCGCTAAATCCAGGATTTCATGGCCCTCTCGACAAATGGACACCATTATAACTTACTGCTATTTTTAATAAACTAAAGTTCACATCTAAAGATTCCAGGGATAAGGGTTTTGGTGTGGATAATATAGATTCATGATCTCTAGTGAGGAAATTATAAATAAATAATAATTTTTTCCTATGGGATAGGAACATTAGAAATTCTTTGATTAGTAGATTTTATTCCACAATGCTTATAGGGAGATATGGACTGAGAAGAGTCAAATATGACTGAATTCTTAGCATGGTTGATTGAATGAATAATCATATAAAGAGTAATGAAATTGTCTTTAAGCAAGAGAGAAATTAAACTCAATTTTAAACACTGAATTTTATTTAATAACATTTATTGAAGGCATGGTATATTCTGAGTTCTGGGGTTATAGAAATAAATGACTCAGTCCTAGCTCTGAAGACACTATGTCTAGAGCTATCAATGGATAAATAACATATGCTTTATTTAAAATATATATTTCAGAATATTATAAGGCAAAATAAAAAGATACTTAGTTCTAATTAAAGGGCATTGGGACTCTTGTTGACCTCAATGATAATAAGCTTACACTGGGGAAAGTATAAGTCCAGTGAGAGATAAGGAAAGGCAGAATTCTGTATGAAAGGAAAGCATGTCTAAAGATATAAAAGTAGGACAAGGACAGGTTTGTTGTTTAGTGGTCTGTGAATATAGGGCAGTGGCAAGAAACAGGTTTAAAGTTATGCTACTAAAAGCCATCCTAAGTCATGCTAATAAGTCAACTTTATCCTGTACTGAGGCGTTTACTCATTGATAGAGCTGATGAGTATGATGTCAGTGGTTCTGATAGATGCTGGACCTCTTTCAAGAAGGTGGATTTGAGAAGCAGGTTGGTAAGACTAGAGACAGACTCCCTCAGCAAAGTCAGCAGGATCCTGGGGTGGTAGAAATAATCACCGGGCCATGAAGACTCAAGGTGGAATCATTTCTGTACCTGGTGTTCTCATGTCACTTCTCATTGACTAACATGGCTCTCTTCAGGGCCCACTCTCCAGTTCTGTCCTTCTCTTTCCCTGTGTCCTCATGCTTCTATCTAGAAAAGGATATCTTAAATACATATTGGCGAAAGCAACAATATATTTTGGGGGAATGTCACAGATTTATTTTAAGAGAATCACCCTTAATTCAAAATTAAGGC
Source organism: Orientallactaga sibirica (assembly GCA_036365145.1). Taxonomy (NCBI): domain Eukaryota; kingdom Metazoa; phylum Chordata; class Mammalia; order Rodentia; family Dipodidae; genus Orientallactaga; species Orientallactaga sibirica. The sequence continues at coordinate 2,266,796 of JAEOAD010000025.1, forward strand.
ATTTCAGGTAGGGTATTTAGTTAAAAGGGGTATTTTTGATTATGGAAGGGTTACATTAATATTTCATAGCTAGACACCTTCTCTGCCCAAGTATAAAACCAGTCTTGTGTAATGTACAACTGAGCTTCACACCCAACACACACCTTGGACTAGATCTCTGTATCAGTTTCTTTGGATACAAAAAACAAATGCAACTCTGGCTAACATAAAAGATTGAGTACATTTAGGGTGAAGTAGGGTGGACTTCTTGGAAGAATATGTTCTTCACAGAATCAAAGAAGTTGAGAAATTTGACTAGAGCAGTAAGTAGCTCCAGAGGTCTTCAAACTTTTGAACTCATAAACAGCCCCTCTGGGATACTGCTGTAGAGATGACTTGATTAAAATTCAGAGGGAAAGCTGTCCATGGGATATATTTGTTTAATGTACCCATTCCTTAGTAAGAGTAGGGGAATGGAGAAGCAAAAGTGGTGTCTATCACCAGAAGAGAAATTGAATGGATGAAACACTGTAGTATTATATTGGTATTTGATAGATTGAGGAAACTAGGAGATTCAAGTCTTCTGCCTCTAAACTTTGGAGTTCACATGACAGTAACAAGGATGTTAGGTCAGACAAATGACAGGTAATGAGTGGCTATTAAAGAGCTGAATTTAACTAAAGATAATTGGTTCAGGATCTCCAGCATTCCAACTTTCCATACTCACAAGTTCTAATCAGTCAACCAGCTTTGTCGAATCTTTAAAATATGTTTGACTTTTTATCTGGGAGGTTCAGTTCATAGAATTGAGTCATTAAATATGGCTTCATATTATTGCATGCTTTCCTATGTCTATGGCTACTCCTTTCCCAATTCTTCCTTACCCGGAGAGACAATTTCAGTTACAGTTTCTTGCCTTGGTGGAGTCTACTAGTGTTTGCATTCAGGACATTGGCAACTGGCTCATAGCTATGGAAAAACTAATGCTCAAGTACTAAAGCTACAGTGGAAATCTCGACAGAGGAATGGAAAGATACGTATTTCATAGCTTCTTGTAGAATAGGCCATTCCAGAAAGTAGCTTTGTTTAAAATATGTGAAATCTTTAGCTTTTTGAATTTCTTCTTTTTTAGAAAAATAAGAACAAAGAATACTCATAAGATTATTAAAAATATAATTTTTCATCTATAGTCATTTAGAATGTTGACTAAAGATTTACTTCAAGTATAAACTTGAATTGGTATGTTTGTTAACCAGTTAATTTTGGCAACTGCCATGAGGGCATTTCCAGAGGCCTTCGAAGAGTCCTCCCGTGGACTCCAGGAAGCCAGGGTCTCAGGCTGGCTGCAGTTCTGGCAGTGGTCCTCACTCCCTTTCTATGGTAAAAGCAGATGCTTGGCACCAGACAATGTTTGCCACTACAAGTTTCTTTCTACTCAAGACCATAAGACTTCCTGGCTCTGTTTCAGCTTCATCACGGAAGTTTCCTTCTTCATTAGCGATGAGCTGAATCCTAGTGATTGGAATTCTGGCTTTGCTTTGAGAAGTGAATTTCAAGGAAAAATGGAGTACCTTTGGGTTCTAACTTTTCTTTTTATTTGCATGTAACTAAAACTGAAATTGTAACCTTCTATTATTTTCCTCTTGAATGATTTTTTGACCTGCTTCTAACAAATGGGAAAATAAACTAACCAGCATGAGAAAACCAGTGTCAGCATTAGAAAAGCATGTGCAAGAGCAAATGGAAAACCAACATCTACAACTCATAAAAATTAATGGCAGGGTGTGGCTCGCAGCTGCCCAACTGATGAGAAAAAAGCTGTATTGTGAATTGCTGGGGAATTAACTGCCGTAACAGGAGAAACATTGGAATGGTGGATTTGAGCTGGTAATAGCGGGGAGAGAAATACTCAAGCATTTGCCCTAGAGTGCCTTTCACTGATACACAGATATTTTTCACCACGGAAATACACAATTATTGGTGCAATGGTTATGACAGTAGTTGTTATGGACATGTTAAAAAAAAAAAACCAGGAAAGAAAGTTTTAGGTTTAAGAAAGCTTCACTAAGAAGATCTCATTATAGACACCAGCAAAAAGTAAGAATTTTAATCATTTCTGACCACCGATTTGAAACAGAAGTTTAAAAGATAAAGCAAAGATAAGAGAGGTGAATGAATGAAAGTATTTGAGACAGCATTCATTACTTCTGCTTATATACTATTGGTCAAAATATGTCATTTTGTGAAGCACTTGAGAAACTACCGGGAGGCAGCTGTGCTCCTTCTACCAGGGCATTGGTAAAGAGATCCAGCAAACAATGAATAAATATGGACCACACCACTCATACACTTGCTCACATCTTTATGGCGATATTGTAAAGATTTGCTTCAGATTATCACACCTTATGAATCTCTTAATTAAATTTTAACTAATTACTTTTAAAATTTTTTTTTTTTAATTTTTAATTTTTAATTTTTTTTGGAGAGAGACACAGAGAGAGACAGGCAGAGAGGGAGAGGGAGACAGAGATGGGTGTGCCAGCAGTCTCTCAGCTGCTGTGAATGAAATCTAGATCCGTGCGCCCCCTTGTGGTCAAGTGTGGCATTGTGCCCTCGCGTCACTGCATCTGGCTAAACGTGGGACCTGGAGATTGGAACCGGGTTCTTAGGCTTAGCAGGCAGGTGCCTTAACCACTAAGCCATCTCTCTAGCCCTAACTAATTACTTTTAATGTCTCCCTAAATAACTACCAAATCATTACATTTCTTATCTTAGCCACTTCTCACAGTTTTCTGTATTAATATCTCCATCAATCTTCATTTCTAAATATTTTCTAATTTCCATTATGATCTTTTTGATCTGTTAAGTTTGGTGGTTTTAGTATGCACACCTATTTAACCTGGCTAATTATGTTCTTGAAGCTTCCTGTAACCCTAGTCAAAATTTATGTTTAATTCATCATTTATGATAGAAATATGCCTACATAACTCACCATGAGTATGTTTTTGTGACTTTCCTGCTGATAGTTGTGCATTTTAAGCAGTATTTTGAGGTTATATCATAACTTGCTTATAAACTCAGAATTTAAAAAATATATTTATTTGTATGTGTATGGGTATGTCAGGGCTCCATGCTGCTGCAAATGAACATGCTTATGCCTCTTTTTGTGCCTGGCTTTGATAGGTGACTTAGGAATTGAACTCAGGCAGTCAGGCTTTGCAAACACCTTTAACTGCTAAGCCATCTTCTAGGGCCCAACTTCAGGATTTTTATATAACTCCTAGATGAATTATACTTTTGTTTTATTATTATTATTATTATTATTATTATTATTATTATTTTATTATTTTGGTTTTTTGAGATAGGGTTTCACTCTGGCCCAGGCTGACCTGAAATTAAATATATAGTCTCAGGGTGGCTTTGAACTCACAGCGACCCTCCTACCTCTGCCTCCCAAGTGCTGGGATTAAAGGCGTGAGCCACCACGCCAAGCTGCTTTTTGTATTTAAAAAATTTTTTAAATTTGTATTTATTTAGAGAGAGAGTAGAAAGACAGAGAGAGAGTGGGTACACCAGGGCCTCTAGCCACTTCAAATGATCTCCAGATGCGTGTGCCCCCTTGTGCATATGGCTTTTGTGGGTCCTGGGGAATTGAACCTGGGTCCTTTGGCTTTGCAGGTAAGTGCCTTAACTGCTAAGCCTTCACTCCAGCCCCCCCTTTTTTTGTTATTTTGGCTTTTCAAGGTAGGGTCTCACTCTAGCTCAGGCTGACCTGGAATCCACTATGCAGTCTCAGGGTGGCCTCAAACTCATAGTGATCCTCCTACCTCTGCCTCCAAAGTGCTGGGATTAAAGGCATGAACCACCACACCCAGCTCTTTTTTTTTTTTTATGAGAGAGATTGTGCATAAGCGAGAGTCAATTGTACCTTTTGTCATTAGATGATGACTTTGTTTACCTCTGCTAATATTCCACAGCTTAAAATACACTTTATCCAATACTAATGCCTGCACAGTTTTACTTGATGTCTGGTGTCTATTTTATGTTCTTTCACTTCCATTCATTTTCATTTCCTCCTGGTAAAATGTTCTCTTATAGCTGTGTTTTATTTTATACTCTAAAATTTTCTGTAGATTTAATAGATTGTTTCTGTGATTATTGTTCCATTTGGATTTTTGCAACATCTGTTTTTTATATTATTTTTCCTGATTTGAGGTAAAGTAAGTTAGGATTCAAATCTGCATGAGCATTATTAGCAAATGCTCTCATAGGGCAGCACACAGGCAAAATACACCTTCTGCTCATCTTCTTTAACTAGTGAGTAGATTGTTCTTTCAGTCTCTCACACAGGGACCTTTCTAGGAACCTAACATGTGTGTGTTTCCTGTAGTTCTCTTTTTTTCTCATATATATTTTTTTTTTATTTTGAGAAAGAAAGAGAGACAATGTCACACTGGGTCCTTCAGCCTGCTGTAGACACATGTGCAGACACATATGCCCCTTTATGCACATATACAATATTGCATGTGTCTGTATACATGGGACCTGGAGATTTGCACATGAGTTTTTAGGTTTTGCAGGCAAGTGCTTTAACTGCTGAGCCATCTATCCAGCCATCTTTTTCTCATTTTTGTTCATATATGGCTTCTGTGATCCAAATGATTATGACACTCATACACATCTCCAGGATCACAAAGAAAATTTTAATGTCTCTGTATTTGGACACATGGATTAGTTGTTAATGGCAAATTCAGATATAAACTTATAATAATATTTTATATATTTTACCCTGTCTTTATGAATATTATGTGCATGTGATATTTCATTAGCATATCTTAACCACAATATTGCTGGAAATGGAACTGCCACTAGTGTTTTTAAATTAAAGGTATACCATTCTTTCCTCTTCCCCATGTTTTCTGACATTTATACATCTTTTTAATGCCTTTACTCTAGCTATAAGCCCTAGATTTTTGACAAGATACATTTGACATTTCTCAGAAAAATTTCCTGACTATTAACCAAACAAGAACATGAATTTATACTTGTTCAATCATGAATCATGATCTTTACATATTTCTAATGTTGGTACAAATTTGTGTTGGATCACCATTGCTTAAGCTACAATAGACTATATTTTCCAAATGAGTAATGTTGGAAGGTGACCAAATCTGAACTTAAAAGTGCTAAAAACAGAACTAGTTTTATATATCAAGTCATGTAACAGTCTTCTTTTTCACTGTTCCAACGATTAAATTTGGTTTAGAAATGGGAGGGTCTGTTCACGTCGATGAAAAGTGCTTGGTAATAAGTATCTTAGTTTATATGCATTTTGTGAAGTACCATAAAAGTCACTTTTGTTGAAACTTGCAAGCTCTTGCAATAACCCCTCAATGTTCGACTTTGCATATAATGTTAAGGTGGAATGTGAATGAAGCAAACACCAAATGCAGCACCTTCCACTTGGCATCAAATAATTAAAATACTGTGTGCGTGCGTGTGTGTGTGGGTGCATAAGAGGAGGTAGACAGACCCGAAGTCTATAGCACAGTCACAATTTCTAGTCTCTTGTTATTTTGCAGTGTCAAGCTTGACCATTAATAGTTTCCTCTAAGATAAGTTTTATAAACAAATAAGTATTAGCACACATACAAAGATTTTTGAATCCCAAGTAGGCTTTGACTACTGAATTGTAGCAATAACCCTGGTTTTAGTTGGTAATTTCTGAGTGGACCCTGTATGTATTAACACAACATTCTGTATTCCTTAAATGTGTGCAACTCTGAAGATCAGGAAAAGAGGTTTAGAAAGTATAAATAATATTTTACCTTTCCTTGTAAAATTAATAATTAATTAGCCAAGATCTGAGGAAGTACAAGTATTTTACATAACTTTTTTTTTTTTTTTTTTTTTTTTGGTTTTTCGAGGTAGGGTCTCACTCTGGCCCAGGCTGACCTGGAATTAACTATGTAGTCTCAGGGTGGCCTCGAACTCACGGCGATCCTCCTACCTCTGCCTCCCGAGTGCTGGGATTAAAGGCGTGCACCACCATGCCTGGCCTCTTACATAACATTTTAGTCAATGATTTAAATTTTTAAAAATTCTTAATCAATTTAAGAAACTTTTTGAGTACCAATTTAATTGCTATTAACTCTTTTGGGCTGCCAGGTGTTTCTTAATCTCTATGGGGATGTTAACATTGTCTCAATTATGACCTAAGGTGTTCACATGTTGTGTGAAATTAGCTTTGGGTGAAAAAAATGAGGAGCTAGAGATATGGATCAGTGGGTAAAAGTGTTTCCTATACAAGGGTCAGGATCTGAGAGAGCCTGAGATCACCTGAGTTTGAACAGATGGGTGTGGACATGCATACCCTCAGACCTGTGGGGAACAGACAGAATGGCTGGAGCTTGAAAAAAATGGCAACTTATGGAATCAGTAAGAGAGCCCCATCTCAAGGAAACAAGTAGATGAGTGATGGAGGGGTGACACACAACGTGTGCAGTCTGTACACATGTGCATACACTATACACACACACATGCTACATACTACACACATACACATATGCAAAAAAGAAAAAGAGCAAAGATTTAGCTATAATACCACTGGAATGATACAATTGCAATCTCTTTGATGTACAAATATAGATAGGCTTATGGTTTTTCTATTGGAGCTTGCAAATTAGTGTTCTTTAACATAGAAGTCATTAAATAATTTTCTTCTAAGACACATGATAGACGATGTTCATAAACTTGTCACACTACCTCTAAAATGTAAACAAGAGTTAATGACATATATAATTTACAGATGCTAACTAAATCTACACCCTTTCTTCACCCAAGATACTACGTTTTGAAGAATATGTATGAGTGTAACTTTACTATTGGTGTAGTCTTCATTTGGGCCCAGTATGTGATAAGTACATCAATTATGAACTTTCCTGGTGATTTTACCACACTTAAAACGTGCATTCCACATTGAAAAATACTGCTATAGAGTGTATTTAAAAAGCCTCTTGGGAATCTTCCTTCATCTAACTCCAAACATCAAGTTCACACAACATTCTCAATCCCATGTGACCTTAGAAATGTCAACAAAACAATAACAAGTTCAAACAGCTTAAGATACACAATGAATCATAGTTTAAATCAGTGACATTTCTTGGAAAATCTTTCTGCCTCTCCTTCTGTCATAGTCCCCATTTGTGAGTTATCTTTATTACTTTTTTTTTTTTTTTTTTTTTGGTTTTTCAAGGTAGGGTCTCACTCTGGCCAGGCTGACCTGGAATTCACTCTGTAGTCTCAGGGTGGCCTCAAACTCATGGTGCGCCTCCTACCTCTGCCTCCCGAGTGCTGGGATTAAAGGCGTACGCCACCACGCCCTGCTCTTTATTACTTTTTAATCCTTCTCTATCTTATTTTTAATTTTTTAAATCTGTAATTGACAACTTCCATACATACAGGCAGTATACTATGATCAAAATCCCCTCCCACCACCCTTTAATTTATCCCCCCGAAATCTCCCCTTCAAACAATCCCTTCTTTTTTCCAACTAGTTGCTCTTATATTTTGATGTCATCATTTTTTCCCTCCTATTATGATTGTCTTGTGTACGTAGCATCAGCTACTGTGAAGTCATAAATATCAAGGCCCCTTTGTATCTGGAAAACAATATTGCAAAGCACTCCTTCCCTTCTTTCGGCTTTTACATTCTTTCTGCCACCTCTTCAACAATGGTCTCTGAGCCTTGGAGGATTTGATAGAGATGTGTCATTTAATGCTTAATATACTTCTGTCATTTCTTCTCAGCACTTTGGTAAATTTTGAGTTATCCCAGTGGTCACTGTCATGCAAAAGAAGCTTCTCTAACCAACAGTAAGAGTAATGTTAATCTAAGGGCATAAACATAAAGTATTTAGAGAGTAGTTTGGTGGGCATAATATACCCATGTAGCCAGACAACAGTGGTTATTTTCCACTTAGTGTTGATGACCTCCATAGCCATAGACTTCAATTAAATTTTCAGAACGAGGCATAAATTCCCTGAAGTGGAATGGGCCTCGAGTCCAGTCAGAGAGCAGTTGGTTTCCCCCATAACAGACTTGGCAACATTGTACCGATTGGTGTATTTGGCCTCCCTATCCAGTCATGAAGCTTGCAGGGGTCACTGCAAGTTAAGATTATTGATGTCACTTTTCCCCCAAAAGCTGCATAGATCTCTCCATCATCCTGTCAGCTAGTCAACAGAGAGGAGGCTTCCAGCTCAGCTCTTGCTTGATTGCTCAGTGACCAGCAGCCCAAGTATGTGGAGTCTTCAGCAATAAGGTTTTTTTTAAATTTTATTTATTCTTATGTATATTATTCTGGTTTTGCATTCATAGTGGTGACTCCATTATCCTCCTCCCTGTCCTCCCTCTTCCAAAGGGACCCTCATCAATGGGGAATGTGGTTCACACATTGTGGGGGTAGTCAGGAGCTATGGGGGATAGGCCAAGTCTCTGTGCATAATGCCCCAACTTGTGGCTCTAACATTCTTTTCGCCCCCTCTTCCGCAAATTTCCCTGAGCCACATTGGGGTCGTTTTAGCTGTACTTCAGTGATGAGGTTTTGGGAGCCTCTGTGTCTCTGGATATCTGGCTTAGTGGGAGTTAGATGTTCTCTGTGTTTATCTCCTTCAGCCTTTTTCTGGTGTCGTGATCCCCAAGAGCTCTGAACTCTTGCCCTTCCTCCACATTACTCTGTGGTTTCAGCTGGAGCCCTGGTGAGGTGTGATTGGCTGATCCTCCCTTCAGGTTCGTTGTCCATCTAGAAAAAATAAGCAAATTCTCCAACGGAGAGAGAAGTTAGTACTAGATAAATGGGATGACCATAGATAGCTTGGAGGGAATTTTATATGGGTAGGCTCTCTTCTAGCCCACATTTAATGGTATCTTGGTTGGAGACTGTGCTCATTTTTTGTACATGGTTTTGACTTATTTCCCAGTTCCAGCAATGAGTTCCATTCCACTGAGTGGATCAATTAGCCAAATCAAGAGCCATGGTGGGCAACCAGCAATAAGGGTTTTATCATCTATTTCTGGTGGGCAATCAAGAGATTTGGAAATAACTTATAATGTTTTGGGGTCATCAGAAGCCTCCCTGACCAACAACTCACTGGAAGGTATCTTATTCTTGCCACTGAAATTTTCTTATAACAATCTATGGCTTCTGGGTATACCATTATCCACCCCCACATGATACTTCTACCCAAACTCTCTCTCTTTTTTAAATTATATATTGTTAACTAGTGAAAAAGTAGTTTTCCATATGGCTTATTCATAACATCTTTAAAAAAGTATTTTGTTTTATTTATTTATTTGAGTGAGAGAAATGCAGATAATGAGAAAGAGCGAGAGAAAGAGAGAATTGGTGCACCAGGATCTTCAGCCACTGCAAATAAACTGCAGACACATGTCCTATATGTGAATCTGGCTTACATGGGTCCTGGGGAATTAAGCCTGGGTCCTTTGGCTTTGCAAGCAAGTGCCATACCCATTAAGCCATCTCTCCAGCCCATAACATCTTTAATTTTTATTGACCTTCCTTCCACCCCTCCTATCTTCCACCTATTTTATCTTATTTTTAGACTTCAAGACTTTATTGAGGCATAATTGATATAAACTGCAAATATTTAATGGTTTCTATTTTGATAAGCTTGGGTATGGATATGCCTGATTTTAAACATATCCAACACATTGGAAACTTTCTTCATTTTTTTAGTGTACATGTGTGCTAAAGAGCTTAGCATAAAAGCTATTCTTGTAATATACTTTAAAGCCCATAATACTATATCCTTAACAATAGGCACTTTGTTGCATAAATTCCACTTAGCTCTATTATCAAGTGGATTGTTTTGGTCTATATAAGTCATGTCTATATAAAGGATATAAACTATCAGTTCATTAATGGTTCTTATCTTTACCTGCATTGACATAGAGCTTAAAGGCAAGTTTCAAATTCTCTTTAATTGTTTGAATACACACTCTGAATTGTTGGAATGGGCAAAAACACAGTGTGAGTAAAAATAAAATGTGTGAGAGGTAGGAGGAAAGAGTTGACTTGAGTCTCCTCAGTCTCTACCTCCATCTCCCTGGGGGTGGTTCTCAGGCTAGCAGTGATTACCCTTCAGTGGAATGGAGAAGGGGAGAAGGAACATAAGAATATAACACAGTGGTGATGTATTAGTTTTCAATAAGAAATAAAGGCTGACTTGAAATGTGCCCTAGGCCTGGGTGTAAGAAAGCAGAGATTTAAGGGTTGAACTGGAGAAACTTGGTCAACAAGTGTTCAGAAGCTACAGGATCTGTAGGATCTGCCCAGTTGGCATCCTATTTCATTTCTTTTAACTAATTGGCCTCCTTAAATTCTATTTAAATCAAGCTGTTCCCTTTAAAACCTTTCAGGAGTCCATAATTTACACAATACAGTATAAAGTCTGAATTACACAGCAAGGTGTGGAGACTCTCCATCATCCTTATAGGTATTGCTTCTGTTTTTAATTTTTATTTTAATTTTTATTTTTACTCTGGAGGACACTCTTTCTTTCACTCTTTATCATTTTGACCCTTCCACCCCCTTTCACTTAAACTTCATAGTACACACCAAATATCTATCATTTAGCATGGCTGCCTTGAATTTTAGTGATGTTTTAAAAATGGTGTGTGAGGTCATGAATTCACCAAGTTGCAACTTCCATGAGACATGCACAAAATTGAGCCCATGAACATTTTAACATCATGATATAATGAAATATCAAAATAGGAGAGCAACTACATGGAAAGAGGAGTGGGTTCACTGGATTTGGGATAGCAGAAAGGAGACTCATCGGAAGGATTAATCTCAATTTTAAAAATCATGTGTGAAATAAAGTGAAGTGTTTATGAGATAGCACACTTCAAGATCCTGTGGGCAGTTGTTCAAGGAGAGGTGTTGTTTATAGTAAGACAACAAAATTCTAGACAAATGCCATTATAGGTGATAGCAAATTTTTTCAAAGTGAAAACTAGTGTTAGAATGTATCATAGTCTGTTTCCTGTTACTATAACCATACCTGAAACTGGGAAATTTGTAAAGCAGTTTATCTTAGCTAAAAGTTCTAGGAAGCTCAAAAGTATGGCACTAGCATCTCATGTTGCTTCTAACAAGAGAGAAAAATGGACCATGCAAAAGCAGGGAGAGCCTGAAGTCCAGACTTGCTTTACAATGATCCACTCTCATCATGGTGTCTCCTGTACTAAAACCCTTCAATCCCTTCTTTCACCTTTCAGGTTAAAAGGGGAGCATACAGGTCAACATAAGGAACCCATGTGACTTTGCCACTATCTATCTTTCCAGCATCATCAACTGGTTTTTCCTTTCATCTTGAGTTTCAGCCAAGGAGGTGTTGTTTACAGGGTTTCAAAGAAACCCCTTGTCCACACATTGTATTGTTGGTTTTCTGCTCTCAGTATCTTGTTTTCCCATTTGTCATGCATCTGGCTGAATACTTCTTATTTTTCAAGTGTTTTCCAGTCCCTATCCTTCTTCTGAGATTACTTCAGAAATATCACAGCATCCTGAGCCTTTGCCTGCTCATCTACGTTACCCTATCAGGTCTCAAGGAGGATTTTACTTGTCTTTGTGTCACTGAACCTTGTGCCTTGCCTAATGTCTATGCTCTTAGTAAATGTTGACTGAATGAGTGAGTGAATGAGATTCCTCTGGGCAATATTTAAGCTTATTTGGAGACTATAGGGGGATTGTTGAAGACATCTGAGGTAGGAAAGTTTTCTAAATAGATTACATAGCAGAAAAACAGAACTAATTGGTTGTAAAAGAATAATAAGGCCAATGAAACAAATAGTTGATTCTCCAGCTCTTGAAAAGACAGAAAAAGAACAGATATGAAATTTATACATGAAATTTTTAGTGAAAGAATAGTCTACATTCGTAAGTCCAAAGTCATCATGTAACATTATTGAAATTTTATGCTGATTTTAGCCTAAAAGTATGCAAGACTCCACGGTTCTCTATGTCAGACAAATTTGTACACACTTTATGTGATCAGTACATGAGAGTGAAATAACTCACAGTGCAGTATCTGAAACCAAATTTTCAAATGTCCACAAGCATGTTTGCTGTGGCTCCTGACCTAAACATGCTGAGAAAGAAGTATTCTGGGCCATGCTCAATCAATATCACACTTACAAAGGCAAGTGATTCCAACATCTTCCCTCCTACACTGGTTATATACCTGCAGCCTTATCCATGATGACTTTGTACCAGTTCGGTTCTGAAGCCCATCTTCTGCTTGTGCATACTTGCCAGGCCTAAGAGCTTCTCAGAGTTCTAGCTCATTTTATTAATGATCCTTGATATTCATATTTGGTTCTATGACTAATGCTCACTGTCCATGGCCTTGGTCTCCAAAAGCTATTCAACCCTTTTTTATTACTTTACTCATTTCCTTATGTAATCTCTCCATACTATCCAATTTATAGTCATTCCACTACTATAGAAATGGTTATATATTCTCTTAAATAAATGTAAAAATCCATTTAATGTTTCCATGATTAAATGACATATTTTTATAGAAAATATGGAAATTTAAATAGAAAAAGTTTTAAATTGTTCTTTCATTCCATATGAATATTAATATTTTAGTATATTTCCTGCCTATCCTTATGTGGTAGTTTGAATCTATGGCCCTCAATATATTCACTGTTTTATTAGTGTGTAGTTTGCATCTGCAGCCACCTTGCTGGAGGCAGTATCTCTGGGTGGATTTTTTAATTGACAACTTCTATACTTACATACCAAAAAACCTAAGATATTTCCCTCCCCTCCCCCCATTCCCTTTTAGAACTCCAATCTCCATCATATCCCTTCCCTCTCTCCATTAGTCTCTCTTTTAATTTGATGTCATCCTCTTTTTCTTCTATTATGAGGGTCTTGCAAAGGTATTGCTAGGCACTGCAAGGTCATGGATATTGAGGCCAATTTCTGTCTGGACAGTTGCATTGTAAGAAGTCATACCCTTCCTTTGGCTTTTCCATTCTATCTGCCCCCTCTTCTGTAATGGGCCCTGAGCCTTGGAGGGTGTGACAGAGATGTTTCAGTGCTGGGCACTCCTCCATCCCTTCCTCTCAGCACTATGTTGCCTTTTGGGTCATCCCAGTGGTTATTGCCATCTGAAAAGAGAAGCTTCTCTAACCAGAAGTGAGAGTAGCATTAATATGTGAATATGAACATTAAGTGTAGTGCTTTCAGAGCATCTTGGTGGGCATAATATATACATTTAGCCAGACAAGAGCAGGCTTTATACCCCTAAGGCTCATGACCTCCCCTGCCATAGACTTTTGCTTAGGTTTTTCAGTACCAGGTATGTATTCCCTCCCGTAGAGAGGGCCTTCAGTCCAATTATGGAGCAGTTGGTTACCCCAAGAGCAGACATGCTTCTATTGCACCCGTTCAGTCATTGGGTCTGTATGGCCAAACTTGAATTTTCAGTGTCCACTATTTTCACTGCTGATGACTTCTGTCTCCCATACCGGCTGCATGCAGTGCAGCTCTTCCCGGCTTTCAGTTGGCTGGTCTATGGGGAGAAGGTTTTCTGCTCAGCACCAGCTTGTTTTCTCAGTGACCTTGCCTCTCAGGCAAGAGATGTCTTCGGCAATAGGGTCTTACCATCTGTTTCTCAAGGGAAACCAAGTGCTTTGGCAGCCTTTAATGTTTTGGAGGCTACCAGGACATCCTTGGCCAACACCTCACTGGAAGGGTGGATTTTAAGGTATGGTGGTGGGTTTAGGATTTCAATCTAAAGATATACAAAGTGTGCCTAGTTGGAGTTCCTGAAGTGTGCTGTGCTGTGTGGTTTTTGGCTTGTGGCTCCTCTCTGTGTTTGGTCCTGTGAAGGCAGGCCAGCTTCTTCTGCCATTGTGGAACTTCTCCTGGATCTGTAAGCTTCAATAAATCCTTTCCTCCATAACTGTGCCTGGTCTGGAAGTTCATTTCAGCGAACTTGAAACTGTCTGCTACACCTGGTTATATGTATTTTTAAAAATCACAAACTTTGTAAACTATTTTATTTTATTTTATTTTTTTTAAAAAAAAGCATTTTGGGGCCTGGAGGGATAGCTTAGCAGTTAAGGTGTTTGCCTGCAAAGCCAAAGGACCCAGGTTTGATTCCCCAGGACCCACATTAGCCAGCTGGACAAGGGGGTGCATTCATCTAGAGTTCGTTTGCAGTGGCTGGAAGCCCTGGCATGCCCATTCTCTCTCTCTCTTTCTCTCTCTCTTAAATAAATAAATAAAATAAATAAATAAATAAATAAATAAATAAATAAATAAATATTTTTAAAAAGCATTTTTGTATTTTTGTGAACTCAATAAAAGCATGCATATATTGTCAATTTTGTTAATAATATGTTATAGAGATAAGGCTACTATGTTTTGTGTTCTTAGTATACAATAAGAGTACATCTTAACATCTAGCACTCAGGGGCCCAAATCAAGTCGATTGTTGCAAGTTCATGACAGACTGGCTATAAGTGTAAAGTCCTATTTCAAGGAAAGAGTTCATCTTTGTTGGATGTATATGACCCCATTATAGCCAATGGAATGTAAACAAAATGATGTAAAGATTCTCTTCTGGATGTTTCCTAGATATACCTTGTTTGTGAAAGGCTATACAATCATGTAAATGAAAGGAAATGGACAGAAATATGTTTGTGAGGGAACCAGGAGGTAAACAGAGTTCTAACCTGGTGTCCTATGTCTTCTATGTGTATAAGGAGACATCAGCTGGGAGTTGGTGAAATTATGGCCATCCCATTTTACTTCCCATGATCCTCCACACCCTCTTCTGGGAACTTGCTTGTCAGTTTCTTCCATTCAGTCTATAAACAAGCTCCAGGTTCTTTCATCTTTCCTTCCAAATGTATCTTTGTCTCTCACTTTTATTCTTACTAACATCCAGTAATTCGCTCATTCAAGTTTCTCACAAGGGAAATCATGTCACTCATGTGCCCTCCCTCTTAATTCACACACCTGGAATGGTACATGGTCTTCTAGCTGTGGCCTCAGTGGACATTCAATTGCTGTCCCACTTAACCATTCTGCCCTTCTAACTGTAATGATTAATCCTCCTTTCCTGAAGTTCTCTCCCAAGTGGATTCTACAACACAGCATTATCCTGGCCCATTCCACTCCTAGTTAACTGTTTTCTTTTTGAGTCCTCAGATGTTGTTTCCCCAAATTTGCCTCTTTGTCCTCAGTCATGCACAGTAATCATCATTGAATGTAGGTATCTCAATTTTTACTATTGCATTAAATAAGATTTGAGTAGATTATAATGTGTTGATTATAATGATATTATTCAATAATTATATTATTATTCAAATCATCTCAGAAATCCATGTTGAGAAATGCTCTATATCCCACTTATGCTTGTACTTAACCTTAAAAAGAACAGTGGTAGATTTTTATCTCACCAAAACATATGACACTCAAAAGAAATATTATTACATAGCATAATATACAAAGATGATAAAACTAACACAAGAAACTGAAGATATTCATCACCTTGTCTTATACTGCACTTGGCATATGGTTGACTGGGATCAGAGTACTGCACACTCAGGAAGAAGTCATAAATAATTAACACCAGGTCATTGGCTGTAGCTCATATGAGGAAATTTGCCTTTCCTGAGAAGTTTAAGTCAGTATAAAACATAAAATAAAAGTATAAAGGTGAGGAGAGAGAGAGGGAGAGATGGGTAGAAAATGCAGTGGCATTTTTCAGACTTCCTGAAGTTTTCTCTCAGAACATAGAAGGTAGGCTGGGATGAATCAGTCCACATCAAACATCAGAATCCTGGGATGTAATTTAACAAGGAAAATAAAAGTTCATTTGCTGCATTTCAGAAGTTTAAACATTATTAGGTATTGAAATTTTGGATAATCTGTTTACTTGATTATATTTGAGCTATGAAAATCATGATTAATTTCCTGACCTCACATGGCACTGATTACATCATTCTTATACTTTTATTTCACTCTTCAGTAATGATAACATAATAAGAATTTTATTATTTTGAGTTAAAATGATAATTCTTTAATTCTCCAAATTACCTTTACTGTAAATCTCTACAGAAAATTGTTCTTTTTCAAGTATTCTAAAGTTGAAAACTTTGGTATTAAGTCATAGAGTACTATTAGTATCAATTCTGCATTATTCAATGAACTAACACTTTAGAAATAGAGAAAAAATGGGAGTGTTGCTAGGTAAAATTAATCTCCATAATTTCTCTTTAAATATTATTAAGTATAAGTAAAGATCAACAATATGAGATCTCTTTAAAAGAAGTATATGAAAGCTTCTACCAAGGATAATAATCAAAGCAGTTATTCATAATTGCAGGTGTGTATTAGAGTCATTAGTAGAAGGTTCCTCAGGAGTTTTCATGTGTGTTTGTTTTTTCACAACCCAGGACATTCCAATAAAACAGATTTGGAGTTAGAAAAGGAGCTGTACACTTAAAAATATTACACAGAGGAGTCTGATGGTAGCCTCATTGAGAAGTGCTGGTCTCTGTTGGATATTCTTCATTATGGGTCAAAGCTGAAGACTGGCAAGTGAAAATAAATTAAAGAATCCTGGCAACATAATTTCTATGTCACAAGCACACATTTTTACTGTGGACTATAAAGGTCAATGCAGAATATCATGATCATGATAAAAATAAATAATTTAATCTAAACAATAAGTTCATAAGCTTTTCTATTCCACAATATGTCATTTTCTTTTTTAAATTTATTTATTTATTTATTTATTTATTTATTTATTTTATTTACTTATATTATTCTGATTTTACATTCATAGTATTGGCTCCATTGTCCTCCTTCCTGTCCTCCCTCTTCCAAAGGGACCCTCACCAATGGGGAATGTGGGTCATGCATTGTGGGGGTAGTCAAGAGTTCTGGGGGTAGGCCCCAGTCTCTGTGCATAATGCCCCAACTTTTGACCCTAACATTCTTTCTGCCCCCTCTTCCACGAATTTCCCTGAGCCACATTGGGGTCATTTTAGTTCTGCTTCAGTGATGAGGTTTTGGGAGCCTCTGTGTCTCTGGATATCTGGCTTAGTTGGAGTTGGATGTTCTCTGTGTTTATCTCCTTCAACCTTTTTCTGGTGTCATGATCCCCAAGAACGCTGTATTCTTGCCCTTCCCCTGCATTATTCTATGGTTTCATGGGCCCTGGTGAGGTGTGACTGGCTGATCCTCCTTTCAGATTCGTTGTCCATCTGAAAAAAGATAAGCAAATTCTCCAACAGAGAGAGAAGTTAGTACTAGATAGAAGGGATGACCATAGATGTTTTGGAGGGAATTTTATTTGCGTTGGCTCTCTTCTAGCCCACATTTGGTGGTATCTTGATCTTGGAGACTGAGCTCATTTTTGTACCTGGTTTTGACTAATATCCCAATTTCAGCAATGAGTTCCATTCCATTGACTGGATATATTAGCCAAATCAAGAGCAGTTGGTTACCCACCATGGCTATTTGCCACTACTGCACTTGTTTGAGCATTATGTCAGGTTGTTTCCTTCTGGGTATCTTAGACTGCAAGTTGTTTGGACTGATGTTGGCCATTTTCCCCAGTTTTTGTAGCACCTTCTGGCACTAGACTAGCTAACTGGTCTTCCAGATTCTGGCCATTCCATGTTTGATCTCATACACATATGCTATCTTTGACAGTAAGGTCTTACCAATAACCTTTGGTGGGTCATCAAGAACTCTGACAGAAGTCTGTCTTTTTTGGGAAACCTTGTAGGTGTCTTGGATCAACAGCTCATTGTGGAAGTTAACCCAGTGCTGGCACTGGGAGTTATAAATCAGCACCTAGGAAGGTGAGGGAGGAAAAAGAGAGATAATATAAAAGAGAAAGTGAGTATAGAGAGGAGAGGGAGAGAGAGAGGGGGAGAGAGAGAGAAGAGAAAGAGAAGCAGGAAAAGATTAAGGTTGGTCTTCATGATGCTTTCGCCAGTTTCCTGTGGTTTGGGTGTTCCCTCTGCCGGCCTGCTGAAGGATCAATGTTTTAGCCTGTTCTTCAGAGTAAAGGGTTTTATAGTATCTTTTCCTTTTGGGTCCCAATTTGTATCCCGCCACCCTTGTCCTCCCTCCCACCCTCTCGTTCCCTCCCACCCTTACCAACTATGTTCATAGCTGCTCAATTCATAATAGCAAAGAGCTGGAATCAACCCAGGTGTACATCAGTAGATGAATGGATAACAAAGATGTGGTATATCTATACTATGGAATTCTACATAGCAGTAAGGAAAGATGAAATAAGGAAATTTGAAAAAAAAAATGGTCAAACATGGAACAGATCATCCTCAGTGAGCTCACCCAAGCACAAAAAGATAATCATCACATGGTCTCATTTATCTGTCGCTCCTAACCTGAATCCACCTGACATGCAGGCAAACCTAATAACCACTCTGAGGACCAGACAATAGGGAAGGTGGGATAGAGAGACAATATGTCATTTTCTTTCTTTTCTTTCTTTTTTTTTTTTTTTTTTTTTTTTTTTGGTTTTTCAAGGCAGGGTCTCTCTGTAGCTCAGGCTGACCTGGAATTCACTATGTAGTCTCAGGGTGGCCTTGAACTCTCAGCGATCCTCCTACCTCTGCCTCCCAAGTGCTGGGATTAAAGGTGTGCACCACCACACCTGGCCAATGTGTCATTTTCTAAACTGACAGTATCTCAACTAAGTGTGAACATACTCCAACATACTACAACACTAACAAAGGACTAAGGAAATTACATATTCAAACTGTAACAGTATGGTGAATGTTTCTGAAATACTAACATCTTTTCTTTTTTTTTCTGTTTTAAATGTTATCTGTTGATTTTTTTCCTTTTTTTTTTTTTGACAACTTCTTTAATTGTAGACAATATCCCATGGTACTTCCCTCCCCCTCCCCAGTATTCACTAATATATGATATCTGAATATCTGAAACAGCTCTACATATAGTTCACAACCATGTAATCCTACACAAATCACAACTTTAACATTTAACTTTATTTTCATTTGTAAATAGTAGCTTAAATAAATTTATGTACTTTAAGCAATTTATATGTTGAAAACTCCAAATATTCCTAGGTGTCTTTGATTCAGTTTTTTGAGGTAGTCTCTTGTTCTAGCCTATGCTGACCTGGAATTCAATATGTAGTCTCAAGGTGACTTTGAACTCATGGCAATCCTCCTACCTCTGCCTTCCAAGTGCTGGGACCAAAGGTATGCACCATCACACCTGGCTTATTCATTATTTTTAACTACATACATTCTAGCTATAGATATAGAATATATAGAAAACTATGCTGGGAATTTGCTTTTCTTTTTTTTTTTTTAAATTTTTTATTTGTTTATTCATTTGCAAGCAGAGAGAGAGAGAGAGAGAGAGAGAGAGAGAGAGAGAGAGAAGAGATGGAGAGAGAGAGAGAGAATGGGCATGCCAGGGCCTCTGGCTACTGCAAACAAACTCCAGACACATGCTTCCCCTTGTACAGCTGGCTTATGTGGGTCCCGGAG
The DNA here is from genome assembly GCA_036365145.1 of Orientallactaga sibirica. Classification (NCBI taxonomy): domain Eukaryota; kingdom Metazoa; phylum Chordata; class Mammalia; order Rodentia; family Dipodidae; genus Orientallactaga; species Orientallactaga sibirica. Next base: position 2,286,384 of record JAEOAD010000025.1, read on the forward strand.
AATTGAACCTGGGTTCTTTGGCTTTGCAGGCAAGTGCCTTAATTGCTAAGCCATCTCTCCAGCCCGGAATTTGCTTTTCATTGAAAAATAAGGTATGAAGAATTATCATCAGTTGAGACATGCTATTATTTAATTTCTGGTTTTAAAAAGGGATGGTGTAGCACCCTCTGTCACTAGACATGGTAACTGTCTGGGGACTGACCCTCTTCCAGATTCCGACCAGGTCACTCCCTGTTTCATCTCAACAGCATATGGTGTCTTCAGCAGTAGGGTCCATTAACCTTTGGTGGGTCATCAAGAACTCCAACAGAAATCTGTCTCATTTTTTTGGGAAACCTTGTAGGTCCCTCTGATCAACAGCTCATTGTGAAAGTTATCTCCATGCTGGTACTGGGAGTTACAAGTTAGCACCAAGGAAGGTGAAGGAAGAAAAATATAGGTTACATAAAAGAGAAAGAGAGAATAGAGAGGAGATGGTGTGTGCGTGTGTGTGTGTGTGAGAGAGAGAGAGAGAGAGAGAGAGAGAGAGAGAGAATCATGAAAAGATTAAGGTTAGTCTTCATGATGTCCTCTCCAGGTCCCTGTGGTTCAGGTGTTCCCTCTACAGGCCAGCTGAAGGATCAATGTTTTAGCCTATTCTTCAGAGTATAGGATTTTATGGTACCATTTCCATTTGAGCCCCTATTTGGGCCCCCCCACTCTCACCCCCCCTCCCACCCTTATGCTCCTTCCCATTCTTACCCTCCCTTCCTGTCCCACCCTCCCAATTGAGGGTACTGTAAATGACCGACATCTGTCCAAACAACTCGTAGTCTAACCTACTCAGCAGGAAACAATCTGACGTGATGCTCAAACAAGTGCAGTAGTGGCACACAGCCATGGTGAGTAACCAACTGCTCTTGATTTGGCTAATAGATCCACTCAGTGGAATGGAACTCATAGCTGGAACTGGGAAATAAGTCAAAACCATGTACAAAAAATGAGCCCATTCTCCAATATTAAGCTCCCCACCAAATGTGGGCTAGAAGAGGGCCTACACATATAAAATTCTCTCTAAAATAACTATGGCCATTCCATCTGTCTGGTACTAACTTCTCTCTCCATTGGAAAATTTGCTTCTCTTTTCCAGATGGATGACAAACCTGAAGGGAGGATCAGTCTATCCCACTTCAACAGGGCCCCAGCTGAAGCCATAGAGTAATGGGGGAAATGGGCAAGAGTACAGCTTTCTTGATGAACCTGACATTGAACAAGGCTGAAGGAGATAAACAGAGAGAACATTCAACTCCTACTAAGCCAGATATCCAGAGACACAGAGGCTCCCAAGACCTCATCACTGAAGTAGAACTAAAATGAACCCAATGTGGCTCAGGGAAATTCACAGAAGAGGGGCAGAAAGAGTGTTAAAGTCTCAAGTTGGGTCATTATGTAGATACTCTTTGCCTTGCCCCCATAACTGTTGGCTACCCCCATAATGCATGACCCACATTCCCCAATGAAGAGGGTCCCTTTGGAGTGGGGAAGTCAAGGAGGATGCTACCAGAGGCACCAACATGAATGTAAAATTAAAATTTTAAAAAGGATGATGTATCTTGGAGTTTTTTGAAAATTCTTTTTTGCAAGCAGAAAGGGACAGAGAGAAAGAGAGAGAGAGACAAAGACAAAGATAGAATGGGTGTACCAGGGCTTCTAGCCACTGAGAACAAACTCCAGATGCATGAGCCACCTTGTGCATCTAGCTTTACGTGGACACTGGTTAATGGAATTGGTTTTGATTAGGCAAGCACCTTAACCACTTGGCCATCTCTCCATCCCCCTTGGAATTTTTTATTTTGATTAATTTATGAAATTATTTTAGTTAAAAATTTGTGGTTGTAGTAAATATGCCATGGTTTCAATGAATTAATTTATTCATTCTTTGTATACTATTTAAGGCATCCCTCCCATGTGACAAATACGAGAGATACTTATGAGATAAGCCTAAAATCTGCTTTCAGCAGATTTACACCAAGTGTAGTGATACACATAAGTGCACAACTAAAGCATTAATTATATTTCACCAAAAAGTACAATTTAAAAAGTGTTTAAGGGCTGGAAAGATGGCTTAGCAGTTAAGGAGCTTGCCTGCAAAGTGAAAGGACCCCATTTTGATTTTCCAGGACCCATGTAAGCCAGATGCACAAAGTTGTACATACATCTGGAGTTTGTTTGCAGTGGCTAGACGCCCTGGTGAGCCCATTAGCTCTCTCTCTCTCTCTAAAATAAATAAATAAATAAAATATTTTTTAAAAGTGTTTAATTTGTATACTAAATTCTCTGCAGATAGAGAAAAGTCTTTAAACACAAATTTGTAGAAATTGACATTGATCTTCATGCTAAAAGTTATTTTATAGACTAAATTATAGAATTGTTTACAATTTTATATTTTAAGATTTTGATCAGACTGTTATTTGCATTCTACAAAGTGATAAAATTCATTATGACATCTTCATGCATGTGTATAATATAATTTGATTATTTTCACTTCCTCTGTTGATTATTTTATCATCATATCTCCTTTTCTTTTTCTTTTTTCTTTTCTTTATTTATTTGAGAGAGAGAGAGAGGAAGAGGAAAGAGAGAGAGAATTGGTATACCAGGGCCTTCAGTCACTACAAATGAACTCCAGACACATTTTCCCCCTTGTGCATCTGGCTTATGTGGGTCCTGGGGAATCGAACCAGGGTCCTTAGGCTTTGCAGGCAAATGCCTTAACAGCTAAGCCATTTCCCCTGCCCTCTTTTTCTACATCCATATTACTTGCAGTTACACTTTATCTTTGGCATCAGCCTCCACTGCCTGAGCTAAATTCCCAGAGAAAGAATGAAGCCTCTCTATGTGAGTCCCTCTTATTTCACTTAACATGATCATCTCCAGTGTCAATTTCCTATAAATGATATAATTTCATCCTATTTTATGGCTGAATATAATTCCATTTTGTATATAGACTACATTTTTAAAAATCCATTCTGCCATTGACAGGCACTTAGGTTGACTACATAACTAACTAGAGTATTGTAAATACTACTGCAATAAACAAGGTTGTGCAGGTATTTCTATTATATATTAACCTGGAGTCCTTGGGTATAAATCCAGGGTATAGCTGCATAATATGGTAATTATTTGTTTAAATAATTTACAATTTCCCCAGGAAGAATTAACTGAAGGGAGAAGACATGTATCTGGAGTGAGCCTCATATTCCTGCCGCAGCCCACATATAAAGATATCTGAGAGGAAAGCAGTGCTGCTTTTGTCTGCCTGCCTTTACTTCTTGCTGGTGAGCACCTCTGTCCTGTCATGTCTGCTGCTACCACCATTCTTTGCTGCCAGTAGAGCCCAGTTTCTATAGGCTAAAGGGCAGTGGCTCTCCAGGCCTTCAGTGCCAGATTGAGACTGCTGAGATGTCCAGCTATGTGGACTGAGGAGCTACTGAGTTCTTGGCCTTCCCAGCTATTGTTGGGCTACCCAGCCTGTATTTTGTAAGCAATATAAGCAGTCCCTCTTCATAGTATATATTAATTCTATCAGTTCTTTGCCTCTAGAAAACCTGGCTAACCTGGGTATAAAAAGAACAGACCTGGAATTGGGGAAATAGGAGTAGTGGGGAGGCTTGGATTATGACAAGACCTTATGCTAAAGTGCAGTGAGATAGATTTTTAACATTCAGGAAATGTTTATGATCTCCAAACCTTTGGGGTTTTGTCTAATTTTTAACAAAGAATTGAAGTAAACAGACTGAGGATAGATTATACCACACTACATTTATTCAGGGGAGTTTATAAATCCAGGGAGGGGGCTCGAACAGGGATATGCACCTATCTGGAGGCAAGACCTGGGAGACCATGCACAAAATGAAGCATGGGAGTGGAAGGAAATGTGAAGGGGTTTTTTCAGGGAGATTAAAAAAGGGGCTAGGGCTTAAATAAACTCAGGCATACACACCTACTTGGGAAGCTACCTGGAAAATTCTCCCTCATTCCCTGCCCCCTGTCCTGAGAAGAAACTCTTAGGGTCAATGACCGTTCTTTACGTAAAGCTGAATGGTGTCATACAGCCTGGCAGGTAGACTCACTCCCAGAGGGTGGGTAACTGTCTAAAGGCCCAAGAGAGACAAGAGAAACTTGTGAGTCAGTGGGACAAACTAGAAAAGGAATAAATTCTTAGATCTGGTAAATATTTTTTCAGTAAAATAGCATGATACAGTTAAAACACCAAAATAATAATGCTTCTATACACTTCCCTCTAAACTAGCAATGGTTATCCCATTTAACCTGTGCTGACCTCACTCTCTGTTGTAGAATCTGCTTCTCTTTTTCAGATGGAAGTAAGACCTGAAGAGAGAAACAGCCCACCACACTTCACCAGGGCCCCAGATGAAACCATAGAGAAATTGGGAAAATGAGCAACAGTGCTACTTTCTCTGTGAATCTGATATCAGCACAAGGGTGAAGGAGATAGACATTGAGGACACTTAACACCTACCAAGCCAGACAGCCAGAGATCCAGAGACTCCTAAGAGCCCATCACTGAAGTAGACCTAAAACGCACCCACCATGGCTCAGGGAGATTCATGGAAGAGGGGGTGGAAAGATTGTTAGAGCCACAAGTTGGGGCATTATGCACAGAGACATTGCCTCTTCCCCATAATTGATGGCTGCCCCCACAATGCATGACCCACAATACCATGGGGATAACTGGCATCCCCAACGAGGAGGGTCCCTTTAGAGGGAGGGCAGGTATGAGGGTAAGGATGGTATCAACATGTGGTATTTATGTACTGAGTATGCCAATAACTAATAAAAAAGATAAAAAAATAATTAACTGATGGAGAAAGAAGTCAGAGAAACAATGTCATTCATATTAGCCTCAAAAAAGTCTAGGAATAACCCTAACCAACAATGAGAAAAATCTCCATGATGAAAACATCAAAGAAAAAAGTAGAAGAAGACCACTTGAAAGTGATAAAACTGCCTATATTCATGGATTAGCAGAATTCATGTTTTTAAAATGGTGGTATTACCAAAAGTGATTTACAGATTTATATTTTATTTATATTTAAAAAGTTAATGTATTTATTTAGTTATTTGAAAATAATCTTTATCAATGTTCCAATGAAATTGTTTTCAGAAATAGAAAGAAAATTCCTAAAAGCCAAATGGAAACACAAAAGACCCTGAATGGCCAAGGTAATCTCAAGATAAAGAAGCAATGTTCAAGTTATCATATCAGATTTCAAATTATTTTATACATACATAATAACAAAAATAGCATGGTACTGCCATAAAACAGACATTCAGATTAATTAAATAAAACAGAAGACACAGAAATAAACCCACTCAGCTATAGTAATCTGATTCTTTTTTTTTTTTTTTTTTGGTTTTTCAAGGTAGGTTCTCACTCTAGCACAGGTTGACCTGGAATTCACTAGGTATATTCTCAGGGTGGCCTTGAACTCCTTGAACTCATGGTGATCCTCCTACCTCTGCCTCCTGAGTGTTAGGATTAAAGGCATGCACCACCATACCCAGCTCAGAAATCTGATTCTTGACTTAAGTCAATTGTATATCTGACTGGAGAATTATATACAGACTATCTGAAGAATTCAAAATTGAAACACTAAAAATGCAAATAACCCATTTAATAAATAGGCAAACAATCCAAGCAGATATTTAAAACAATCAGCATGCATGACTAGTAAATACATTAAAGAATTTTCTATGTCTTTTGTCATCATATGACCATATAATCCCACTATACCACTCCTGGGTATGTGTCCAATGGAAACAGTCATGTTAAGAGATGGTTGCATGGTCATGTTTGTTGTGGTACTATTCATAATAGCCAAATTGTGAAATTAGCCTAGGTACCAATCAACAAATCAATGGATAGGGAAAGATGGTTAAAGAAAAGAAATGTTATTCAGCCATAAAGGAGAATAAAATTTTGTTACTGCAGGAAAATACATAGGACATATCTTCTTGATGAGCAAAATAAGCCAGACACAAGAAAATAAGTATCGTATATTTTCACGTATCTGTTGAATCAGGGGCAATAAATGGTTCTGAATGTAGAAGTGGTACAGTTTGGGCTCAGGAAATGGACTGGAGAGGTTTGGGCAGATTAAAAGGGAAAATGAATATGATGAAAGTGACTTGTATGCATGTATACCACAATGAAACCTTTTTTTTTTTGTACAACTATTATGCAGTAACAATTAGAAAATAGTTGAGTCTTTTGGAAGATCTTAATGGATGGTACCATTACCCTGTGCCCGACATAGGCGGACCAACAAAGAGAACAGAACAGAGATTTAAGTCCTTTGTTCAGATTGTGGAGACCTTTTTCCAGGCCTCCAGAGAGAGAGAGAGAGAGAGAGAGAGAGAGAGAGAGAGAGAGAGAGAGAGGCACAGAACAAGATTCTGCTCATTCATCACCTGCTGATCTCCTGGCTGCCCACCTCTTTGATGTTAGCACCTTTAGCTTTCAACACATAGGGCACAATACAGTGCACAAGGCTCCACTTTAGGCATGGTGATACAAATATTTGCCTGGGTTTATACATGGGTTACTCATTTTTAATACAGAATGAAGCTGTCTGGGAAATTTTCAATTATCCTTTTTTTTTTTTTTTTTTTTTTTTTTTTTTTTTTTTTGTTCTTCAAGGTAAGGTCTTGCTCTAGCTCAGGCTGCTCTGGAATTCACTATGTAGTCTCAAAGTGACCCTGAACTCATGGCAATCCACCTACCTCTGCCTTCCAAGCACTGGGATCAAAGGCATGCACCACCACGTCCAGCTTCAATTATCCATTTCTGGATTTCTTCAGTAGCTTCTTGTGGCTGCTGATTATTAAAAATATTTTATTTATTTACATATATTGGAGAGAGAGAGAGAGAGAGAATGCCAAGGCCTCTTGCTGTAAACAAACTCCACTGATGAGCCACTTTGGCTTTATCTGGGTACTGGGGAATTGAACCAAGGCTGGTAAGTTTTGCAAGCAAGTGCTTTTAACTACTGAGCCATCTCCCCAGCCCACTGTTATTGTTTCAGTCCAAATTAAAAAAAATACCCCCTAAATGTTTTAGGGAATCTTGTCTTCTTTTCTATTAAGATATGTTAAATGGTTCCTAGAAGCAATATTTAGTAATCATGTGATAGATAGATAGTATTGTGGCTATACAACAATAAGAATGAGCACAGTTCTGTTTAATATCAAATTGACAGAAATAGCAGTTTGGCTTTATGATGCACTCAATGGCAACACTAATTTCCATTATAGATGGTTTTATGAATTTATTTAATTGCCAATATTGGGTCTCAGCTTGTTCCCTCCAATAGCTTCTACCTTGGCTCTATCCCATAGTTGTTCAGAAGGGCTTCATAAATAAGTGTTGTGTTATGGTACTGGTTTTCGGACTCTAGAATATTATTTCTCTCACTATGAACTTTGATTTTTAGAGAAGCAGTAACCCCAGTAAAGTAGATCCCCCAAACAGTCCCAATTATTCCAGACTTGGCAAGGCCCTTGGAAGGATCTCCATATGAAAAGCTGGAGTTGAGCTCACAGAATTTGCTAGTGGTGGCTCTGGAGCTAGAGTGTTAATAATGGAGATGGTTGGATAGAGATGCATGGATGAAGAGCGTGCACTTGAGAAGGAGCAGTATTGTCTATGGAAGTGGAAGTAGTAAATTAAAGACATTTTTAGCAATTCTGATTTTCTGAAGCTTATGACATCATACTGAATAAAATTATCCAAATAAAGTCTATAAAAGTACACAAAACACAAAGGAGCCAACCTAATTTTCCAGTCACAAACAGATCTATTTGAGCCAGTTGGCTTAGACCTCAAGCAATTTGCTGCAACTCTAATTAATTGCTTCTTTTTCTTAACCTTAAAAGATCAAATACTTTCCGAACAGAGGCTAGGCCAAGGAGGAAAATAAAACTTTAAGATATTGTTCATTAGAACATTGTTTATGTGTTTTTGTCCCCAAATTTGAATGGTTGTTAACTTTACTTTCTCATTTCTACTTCTGCTTGATGGAACATGTTTTTAAAGAGTGTGGATCCAAATTTCCTTCTTTGTCTTGGGAATCTGGAGAACTGCAGAAGGAAGTTTATCATCATCATCATCATTAGTATTGTTTTAGTTTCTTTTTTCTATCTATGTCCTGTCTATATGTTACTGTGAAAAATTCACTAAAGTTTATTGTTAGAATTAATGTTTAGGCCTAAAATAGTATTATCTGATAGTGCCACAGAAAGTAAATGAAGACCAAATGCTTACTGGCCTCTTGCTAAGCAGAGCAAAGCACTACACTACTGGTCTCTTTTCCTGGCTAACACTGAGGCATTTTCACCCAGCATTTAACACGTTGTGTTTGGCACAAAGGTGGGGAGACTGGGAAACCTGAGCAGATTTAACTCTGAGCCTGGGAGTCTCATTTTCTTGGCACTGTCTCAGAAGCACCCACAATCATCTGCCCCTCCATTGCTCTTCTAAATTTCCCACCATCTCTACATATGAGTTTCTGTAAGTTCATACTTTCCAGTTTAACAGCCAGGATACACAAATACTTTCCAATTGACACCAAACTGAGAAAGACTTCTTTCTTTCTTTGCCTTTCTTTCTTTCTTTCTTTCTTTCTTTCTTTCTTTCTTTCTTTCTTTCTTTCTTTCTTTCTTTCTTTCTTTCTTTTCCTTCCTTCCTTCCTTCCTTTCTTCTTTCCTTCCTTTGTTCCTTCCTCCTTCCTTCCTTCTTTTCTTCTTTCTTTATTTCTGTCTTTCTTTCACACACACATACCCTCCCTTGTTCCTTTGAAGAGCTAGATGGAAGTAATAAGTTGTGAAGACTGAAACATGGGATTTTTAAAATTCAAATGAGACAAAAATAAATTTCCTTCTAAACTACACAGCTATGATTACCCTACTTGGGTCTGGCTTCATGATACACCTTCTTTGAGTACAACTGAAATTCATTAGGTACCTGACATTTCCAGGAACTTGCTTTTGTGTTAAGACAATGTCCAACTTTGTAAGAAATTCTTGGCTATGTGAAGTGGCAGCAAGGATTTCTTGGAAAGCTTCATTATGGAAACAAAGACTAAACTTTTTTCTGGAAAAAGTATTGGACTGAACTGGGAAGCCATGTCAAGCACAAGGTAAGTGAAAATACTAATGGTACATTTTTCAAAAAATAGCCATGGAATCTGGGACCTGAATTATATTGCTTGTTGTTTCAAATATATTTTGAACTCATATTTTCATCCAAGCTTCTACTCCACTTTAAACATGTACCTTACTGTTACCTTGGATGGTATATGCACATTAAGGCAAAAGAATTCCACAAAGAAAGACAAAGTGTGAAAGCAAGAATAAACCAGTAACATAATTAATCCTGAAATGTGATAACTTCTCCCCTAGAGACTGCAGATGAGGACAGAAATAATACTTCCAGTTCACACAGCAGTTTGACACTTACAGGCCCCATGAAACATTGGGTTTTGATTGCAGTATTTCTTGCAGTATCAGAAAGAAAATAAAAACCAGTAACACCTTGAGCTGTGCAGGCTTTCTGTATATGTGAGGATGTAAGCAATATTAAATAAAATATTCCCTCAGAGGTGTACTAATTGACAAATTGAGTGCCTTCTTCCATGACCATATGCATATGAAGTACATTCAGCCTCCCTGGATACAATCTGATTCTCCAGGTAAATCTTCATTTTCCTCTAGTTACAAACACCCATTCTCGGCTCTATGTGTGTGATTTTTTGAATGACATATCCCCCATAAGCTCATGTTTTTGAATACTTGGTTCATGCTGATGGCAATTTGGGAAAGTTGTTGGGCCTTTGGGAGGTGGAACCTTGCTAGAGGAGATGTGTCACTGGGGGCTGGCTTTGGGGTAATACAGTTTAGCTTCAAGCCCAATAGTCAGATTACTTTCTTCCTGTTAATGTGGAGATGATTCCTATTATTTTTCTATGCTTCCCCTGCCATGATGAAACTTCTGCTAGAGACTGTAAACTGAAATAAATGCTTTCCTTCCATTAGCTGCTTCTTGTCATGTGTTTTGTCCCAGAAATGAGATGGTAACTGCTATAACGTGTGTGTGTGTGTGTGTGTGTGTGTGTACGTGTACATGTATGTGTGAGTGTTGCCTGCTTTCTAAGTAGAGTAGTAGAGTTTCCATGCTGCATAAATTTTGTCCCCTAATCAGTTTTCCAACCTCTTAGGAACATTATTGTAGCCTTCTGGCCACTATGTAACAGGCTCAAATATTATTTTTTTCTTTTCGTTTTTTTAAAATTATGGATATACTCAGTATGTAAACAGCACTTGTTAGTACCATCCTTACCCTCATTCCTGCCCCCCAATCCATAGGGAACCTCCTTGTTGTAGATGCCGGTTATTACCATGGGGATTGTGGGTCGCACATTGTGGGTGTAGCCATCAGTTATAGGGAAGAGGCAGTGTTTCTGTGCATAATGTCCCAACTTGTGGTTCTGACCATCTTTCCACTCCCTCTTCTGTGAAATTCCTTGAGCCATGTTGAGTTCATTTTAGGTCTACATCAGTGATGAACTCTTAGGAGCATCTAGATCTCTGGTTCTCTGGTTTGGAAGGAGTTAAATGTCCTCAGTGTCAATCTTCCTCACCTTTGTGCTGATATCAAGTTCACAGAGAAAGCAGCACTCTTGCTCATTTCCCCAATTCCTCTATCGTTTCAGCTGGGGCCCTGGTGAAGTGTGATGGAGTATTTTTTCTCTCTATTATGAGGGATACTTTTGCTAGGTACAGTAGTTTGGGTTGGAAACCATAGGTTCTTAGACTTTGCAGTGTTCCATTCCAGGCCCTCTGGCTTTCAGGGTTTCCAATGAGAAGTCTGAGGTAATTCTGATGAGGTTACCTTTACGTGTAATGTGGTGTTTCTCCCTATCTGCTTTTAGGACATTCTCTTTGTTTTGTTGCTTAGAGTCTTAATGATAATATGTCTTGGAATGTTTCTCCTTTGGTCCAGTCTGTTTGGAGTTCTGTTAGCATCTTATATCTTGATGGGACTCTCTTTTTAGAGTGTGGGAAAGTTTTCTTTGATAATTGTGTTAAATAAGTTCTCCATGCTTCGGTCTGAATTTCTTCCCCTCTGGTATACTCATGATCCAAACATTGGGACGTTTAAGGGTATCCCACAGTTCCTTCATGTTCTGTTCACAAAAGTTTTTGAACTTGTTCAAGATTTTGGACTTGAAACTGTTTCTTCTGTTTTGTCTTCTAGTTCTGAGGTTCTGTACTCCACATGACTGACTCTGTTCTTGAGGGTTTTTTGAGAGGTTTGGACATATTCAATTTGTTTAGTATTTTCTATTGTATTTTTATTTATAGTATCCATCCCTCTGTCAAGTTCCCTTTTCACATCATTTTCTGATTTTCTTAATGCTTCTTGGCATTCATACTTGCATTTATTTATGTCTTCATTGAGCTTAGCCAGCTGATTATTGAGGTCCTTTTTTTCTTCTATCATTCAGCTCACTTAACTGTCTTTGCTTCCAAACATTCCCTTGTTTTTTTCTATTAGGTCCAACCTAGCAAGGGCAGTATTCACACAATTGTTGGTCTTTTGTGGTTTTTCTGAAAGTTGTGCCAATTCCTTGGCCAGGGTCTTCATTTTGAGGTTCTGATCCTGTTGTCTCTTCTATGTTTTGATTAGAGACTTCCGTTGTGGGACTAAGAAACCTTGTTGGGGTTTCTTTCGTTGATGTTTTATACCATTCCTTTTGTGCTGTGGTCCGCCTATCACAGTGTGGGCATCTTATTTAATTCAGGAGGAAGCTGTCGTTTACCTTTGAAATCTCATCAGCGATTGTTCCCTTTTATATTTGACTAGATTAGGCTTTTGGTGGCAAGGGAGCCTGTTGCCACAGGTGGGAGGAGTTCTGAAGGCCCTGATGGGGACCTGGAGATCTGGGAGAGGGGCCTGGAGAATGAGCATTCTTGGAGGTATGTGGCTGGGGCAGGGGAGATAGGATGGGGCTGACCCTTAGGCATGTGGTGGAGTGAGGTCACAGAAAGGCATGGGAAGAAAGGGTCAGCAAGGGCCCCATGTAAACCTGGTGATGCATACCCTAGGGTGTGGACCCTGTGAGGCAGACTGGATGGTGTGGACCTTGTGATGTGGACCCAATGGTGTGGATCTTATGATGTGGACCAGATGGTGTGGATCTTGTGATGTGGACTCAATGGTGCAGACCCAATGATGCAGACCCAATGATGCAGACCCAATGGCGTGGACCCTGTGATGATGGTCCAGTGGAGCACTGGGGTGGGGGATGTGGCGGTGGTCCAGGTAGTGGGTAAAGGGAGGAAAGCCATGGAAGGAAGGAGGAATGAGGGCCAGTTGTTGCCAGGAAAGGTGAGGGGTGCCTGGTGAGAGCAGTGGAGCCTGCAGTGGCACAGGAGCAAGCTTGGTTTGCAGTGTGGTGGCTTTCATGGTGGCTGGGATGGCTATTTGAGGGGTTTCGGGGACTGTTGAGCTACCCAAGAATGTGGGAGTCCATGGATTCCCTACTGTACCCCTCTGAGCCCTCCAACTGGAGGTCTACTAGTACCTGACCCCAAAACACCCACAGATATTGCTTATGATTACCCAGTGAGGTAAAGCATAGTTAGGCAGATACCATCTTGACTGAAGTCCTCAAATATTCTTTTATTTTTTTGGTTTTTCGAGGTAGGGTCTCACTCTGGCCCAGGCTGACCTGGAATTCACTATGTAGTCTCAGGGTGGCCTTGAACTCATGGTGATCCTCCTATCTCTGCCTCCCGAGTGCTGGGATTAAAGGTGTGTGCCACCACGCCCGGCTATTCTTTTTTTCTTATTTAATATTTGGAGATTTTATTTATCCAGCCCAATAAATTTATGGTTTTGAAAATAAAGGTTGGCCAATTCTATACTAAATATTGCCAGATCTATTTCCCTAAGCAAATTTCCCCCTGAACTCCAGATCCACATACTTAGCATAGAAAATGCCATCAGCTCCTCACTCAGCCTTCTGGCATTCATGCTTTATATGCTGAAGCCTATTTGAAGCACATAGTGGCTGCTGTGCTTTTGTGTCTGGCTGTGGGATATTATTTGCATGAACAAAGATCTGGCATAATTTTTATGGAAGTAGCTTTCAAACAATTACAGAGGACATTTGGAGGGTAACAATTTGAGTGCTAAACATCTACATTATCTCTAGAGTTACTAGTGTCACTGCACCTTCATTTCTCTGATATAGTGACTGCAGTTGAGAAACACATTTTAAAGGCTTCCTTCCATACCAATCTCACCTTTAAAAAATTTTTTTATTGACAACTTCTATACTTACATACAAAAAATGCATGTTATTTCCTCCCCTCCCCCATCCCCCTTTAGAACTCCAATCCCCTCCCTCTCTCCATTAGTCTTTTAATTTAATGTCATCATCTTTTTCTTCTATTATGAGGGTCTTGCAAAGGTATTGCTAGACACTGCAAGGTCATGGATATCGAGGCCAATCTCTGGGCAGTTGCATTGTAAGGAGTCATACCCTTCCTTTGGCTCTTCCATTCTATCCGCCCCCTCTTCTGCAATGGTCGCTGAGCCTTGGAGGGTGTGACAGAAGTGTTTCAGTGCTGGGCACTCCTCTATCCCTTCTTCTCAGCACTAAGTTGCCTTTGGGTCATCCTAGTGGTCATCGCCATCTGAAAAGAGAAGCTTCTCTAACCAGAAGTGAGAGTAGCATTAATATGTGAACATGAACATTAAGTGTAGTGCCCCCAGGGCAGCTTGGTGGGAATAATATATACATTTAGTCAGACAAGAGCAGGCTTTATACCCCTAAGGCTCATGACCTCCCCTGCCATAGACTTTTGCTTAGGTTTTTCAGTACCAGGGATGTATTCCCTCCCGTAGAGAGGGCCTTCAGTCCAATTATGGAGCAGTTGGTTACCCCAAGAGTAGACATGCCACTATTGCACCCGTTCAGTCATTGGGCCTGTATGGCCAAACTTGAATATTCAGTGTCCACTGTTTTCACTGCTGATGACTTCTGTCTCCCTTATGGCTGCATGCAGTGCAGCTTTTTCCAGCTTTCAGTTGGCTGGTCTACATTTCTTTAAATGAGTAATGGCCATTTGTATTTTTTCCTTTAAGAATTCTTGGTTTAGATCTCTGGTACATTTTTCGAATGGATTGGTTTATTATTTTTATTGCTTAGTATTATTGAGTTCTTTGCACAATCTAGATATTAAGCCTGTATTGGAGATATAATTGGCAAAGATTTTCTCTTATTCTGTATGTTGTCTGTTGGCTCTATTCATGGTATGCCTCTCTATACAAAACCTCTTTGGTTTTACGAGATCTCAATAGCTCAGTGCTTGTTTAATTTCCTGAACTACTGGGGTCTTATTTAATAAGTCTTTATCCACTCTTATAACTTGGTGTTCTTCTTATTTTTTATTTCAGTTGTTTTAGAGTTTGAGATCTTATATTAATGTCTTTAAGCCACTGGGAGTTGATTTTTGTGCAGGGTGATAGAAGTGGATATAGAGTCATTTTTCACACATGTTTGTGTAATTTATCTAACACCATTTGTTGAAAATGCTGTATATTCTCCACTGTGCATGATTGGCTCCTTTATCAAAGATCAGGTAGCTGGAGTTGCTTGTACTAAGCCTGGGATCTTCTATTCTATTGATCTATATGTCCATTTTTATGCCAGTACCATGCTGTTTTCATTACTTTGGCTTTGTAGTACAACTGAAAATCACGTATGGTGATACCTCCAGTGGTGTTTCTTTTGTTGAGGGTAGTTTTGGATATCTGTGGTCTTTCATTTTTTTCCCATTTTTTTCTATCTGTGAAGAATGATACTGGGATTTTTATAGGTATTTTATTGAATCTGTATATTGCTTTTGGTAGAATGACCATTTTCACAATATTAATTCCACCTGTCCATGAGCATGAGCACGGGACATCCCCTGACCCCTTCAATTTCTTCCATTTTCTCCTGTCCTCTTCAATTTCTTTGTTCAGTGTTTTTATGTTTTTCTTGAATAAATCTTTCATTTTCTTGGTTAGTGATATTCCAAAATATTTAATTTGTTTGTGGATATTAAAAACAGGGCAGCCTTGTTGAACTCTTTCTCTGTGTGTTTGTCCTTGTTATATAGAACTACTACTGAGTTTTGTGTGTTGATTTTGTATCTTGCCTCTTTGCTGAAAGAATTTATGACATGTAGAAGTTTTATAGTAGAGTTTTTTGGGTCACTAATGTATAAGATCATGTTGTCTGTGAATAGGGCCACAATTTGAATTTGAATCCCTTTTATTTCTTTCTCTTGTCTTATTGCTTGGGATAGGACTTCTAGTACTATGTTAATGAGCAGTGGTTAGAGGGGCACTCTTGTCTTGTTCCTTATCTTAATGGAATGGTTTCAATTCTTTCTCCATTTAGTATGCATGGATTTTAGTTGCTTTATAAATAATGGTTATTATGTTGAGATATGGCCTTTCTAGCTCTAGTCTTTCCAGAATTTTGACCATAAAGTAATGCTATATTTTGTTGAAGGCCTTCTCTGCATATGTTAAAATAATTATGTGGTTCTTGTGTTTATGTGATATCTTAGGTTTATTGATTGCCATATGTTGAACCATACCTACATCACTGGGATGAAGCCTTCTTGATCAAGATGGGTAATGCTTTTGATGAATTCTTGAATTTGTCTTGCAAGGATTTTATTGATGATTTTTACATCTAAGTTCATCAGAAATATAGGTCTATAATTTTTTTTACTTATTGTGTCTGTCTTGTTTTGATATTACAGTAATGCTGGCTTTATAGAAGGAATTTGGGAGGGAGTAAGTTCCTTTCTTTAATTAGGAATACAATTTGTATGGACACATCATGTATTGGTGCCATCATTTCCCTCCTCCCTGTCCCCAATCCACTGAGGGCACACTTCATTGGGTTGCTGGTATTCCCTATGTGATTGTTATGAGTTATGAGAATAGCAGTCAGTCATTGGGGGGATGCCTCTGGTTATGCCCTCCCAACCTGTGTCTTGCAATCTTTCCACCCCCTCTTCTAAAACATTCCCTCAGCCATGGTTGGTTTATTTTAGGTCTACTTCAGTGTTCATCTCTCAGGAACTTCTTAATTTCTGGTTTGGTATGTACTGAGTATCCTCACAGTCTGTCTCCACCCTGATGCAGATTGTCGGGTTTGCCATGGAAGCAGCATTCTTGCTCATCTCACCAAATCCTTAGTGGTTTCATCTGGACGTTGGCTGAAGTGCTAGGGGTAGTTTATCTCCTATCGTATTGCTACATTCTGAAAAACACAACAGATTCTCCAGGCCAGGCATGGTGGCACATGCCTCTAATCCCAGCTTGGGAAGCAGATGTAGGAGGCTCAGCATGAGTTCAAGGCCAACCTGAGATTACATTGTTAATTCCAGGTCAGCCTGGGCCAGAGTGAGACCATACCTCAAACACCACCCCCAAATAAAAGAACAGTTTCTCCAAAGGCAGCATAGATTAAATGGCTAAATATTGTTAATTTAGAAAGGTTTTGATGGATGTAGCCCCTCTTTTGACCAAAGACTAGTGGGAGCTTATTGTTGGAGACCATAATCTTGGTCTACATGGGATTGTGACCTGATATGGGTTCCTTTCCACTGAGTGTATCTCTTAGCTAATCAGGAAGCCATTGGTTATCCACCAAAGCTGTGTACCACCATTAAACAAATGTCTACGTCTTGTCAGGCTGGTTACTATTGATTAGCTGTGAACCTTACTTGCTCACACCACTTTCCCCCAGTAGATCATATAGTGCTTTCCTACACTAAATGGGATAATCATCTGGGGACTGGCTCCCTCTGGATTCCATAAGGGTTTCTCAGTGTTATGTGTTAGCAGCATGTGGTGTCTTCAGCAATAGAGTGGGTAAATCAAGTGCTGAGATAGAAGCCTGTTTTATTATTTTCTCCAATCAACAGCTAACTGTGGGTAGCAATTGATTTCTAATACTGGGGGTTACAGGCTGAGCCAGATATTTTAAGTTTATGCTTCATTCTACCCTCTCTAGGGCCCTTTTTACCAGACAATCCCCTTATACTCTTGTTCAGGGTATATTTTTACTCTACTGTAAAGGAGAAAGGTTTCTATGGTCAGTTCGTTTTGGGCTTAGTTTTATGTTTATTTATATCCAACCTCCCATTCCCCTCTTCCAATCCTTCCATCCCTAGTTTGGCCCTTGAGTTGCCTATCAATTTGTCAGAAATTTGTCAAGCTGTTCCAGGCGAGGAACCACAGATGACTGAGAACATGTGGCAGTTGTCTTTCTGTATTTATGTGAATTTGTTCAGTATTATCTATTCAAAGGATGAGCATAAGAGGGAGTCTACTCATTCCCATGCTCTCAAGTAACCCACCAGATTCCCAGTGCACCCAAGCAGCTATGCTAGCTGCAGTCTCAGCCAGTGGTCCCTCCTGCACTAATTGCAGACCAAGTGGACCCAAGCTAGCAGGCTAGGACATCAGCCCCAGGCTTTCCCACCATTGCTTAGAGTGCTAAGGTCCCACTAGGTCGGGCCCTAGCCTCTCTGAGCTCTGCTCACCACCATGGTCCCACACTGGTCCTACCCTAGCCTTTCTGAACTCCATGTGCCACCACGGTCCCACACCAGTCCCGCCCTAGCCTTTCTGAGCTCCACGTGCCACCAGGGTCCCATGCTAGTCCTGCTCTAGCCTTTCTGAGCTATGCACACCACTGAAGTCCACCAGCCCTGCCCTAGCCTTTCTGAGCTCTGTGCATCATTCTTATCCCAGGTCCTGGCCTAGCCTTTCTGAGCTTTGCATGTCACCATGGTCCCACAACAGTCCCACCCTAGCCTTTCTGAGCTCCATGTGCCACTGTGGTCCAAATTGCCAGTCCTGCCCTATCCTTTCTGAGCTCTGTGCATCACTGAAGTCCCAGTCACTGTTCCCATCCTAGACTTTCTGAGCTCTTTGCACCATTGCAATCCCACACAAGTCCCACCCTAGCCTTTCTGAGCTCTGTGCAATATCATGGTCTCACCCTAGCCTTTCTGAGCTCTGCGCCATCGTGGTCCCACATCCATCCCACCCTAGCCTTTCTGAGCTCAGTGCCTCTGTGGACCCACTCACAAGGTTTTTCAGTACAAGGTATGTATTCCATTGTTGGGGTCCCTCCTAGGGCCAGCCCAGGAGGGATGGAAGGGTCTCTGCCAAGTAGGAGATGAGAGGCACGGAGTCATGACACAGATTCTGGGAGTTGGGTGGAAGCAGGCAGAGGGCAAACTGCTGCAAACTCATTTATTCAAGGAAGTGTAGGGGGCTTAAAGGGTTTGGCTGGCCAATCATTATATGGAGTGGTCCCCTTCTTGTGACCAATGACAACCTGTCTCCAGGCAGATCATCTTATAGCAGGTTGCTCACAAGCATGGGACTGTAGTTGTTGTCACACCAGGCCTGTGCAGGATGCCACATCCACAGAAGCCACTTCCTGGTTTCATTTAGCATGTGGTCTGGCTAGGGCCTGACCTGCATTGTGCCATACATATCCTCCTTTTTGTTTTTATTATTGGCGACCCTGGGAGGCATGGTTCTTTGCCAAGCCATTATTGACCCCAGGAACCATGGGATCATCACATGCAACAGTACCTGTCTTAGGTTGCCCCATCTCATGGGGTCTTACTCATCATTGACTACCTGTCATCCTGGTGAGAAAACCAGAGGGGTGTGTCTGTCACATAGGAAGCATTTGAGGGCCAAGTGGTTGTGGTTCTGTGGCATGCGAATGGTCCCAGAGAGTGAGAATCAACTATAGAACCTGAAAAAGACAAGAGTTGGACAGGTTTACAAGTGAGAAATGGTGGATAAGATATTATATGGTGGTTCATGAGGGGTTGCCTCTTCCAATTGATAAATAGCTCCCTGTAGTAGAACCTGGTTTGTTTGGATGGCAGGGATGCCCTGAGCAAACCTTCTGAGACGTCTGAAAAGGATCAACATGATAGCGAGAATAATTAGGATTCCCATCAGGATAAGAAGGGAGAAAGAGTTGAAGAAAGAAATGTAAAGTTATCATCAGAAGAAACAGCTGCAAAGCCAATGGTACCTGTCTAACAATAACATGGAGGTCGGCATGAATAATCATGCAAGGGCTCAGTTTACAACTAAGGAGGGAGCAGTTGAGAAAGCCACCGGAAAAGAGTAAAAAGGCAGAGGCATTGAGTGTTAGGACCAAGACAATATAATAGGGGGTTTTAACATAAACAGGTTGTTGGGTGACTGTCGTGAGCTCACCCTTAGTGCCATAAATAGCAGCATTGAATGTCCTTAATGTTAGCTGGTCAATGCAATCAAAGGAGTTGCAAAAGAATTTATGGCTGGTTGGAGGGTAGCATTACCATAAGAGGCATTAATAAGCAAAAAAAAGCAAAGGTATGGCTAAGGAGAAGTACTTGCTTGAAGGAGGAGGAATACAGAAAAATAGAGTGGCTAAAATGAAGCCTAGGAAAAGCATGGGAATCTAGGCCCACTGTACCTAACAAGTATGGCCTAAGAAGAATTGTCCAAAATGGTTTCTGGGAAGTGGCAGTAGGGAGAAAAGGAGATAAAAGGAGAAAAAGGGGTAATAAGTTTACAGTCCCATATCCAGACTGAGGGGTTTGGCATCATCCTCTTCATCAAGGTTGATCCCTGAGTCAGTGGCTGGATGGATGTTTCTCGCAGGGATCCAGATTGGGATCTGTGAAGTTTCTGGAAAGACACAAGCATACCCTCGGCCCTGTGTTAAAAGAGGATGGTGTCCTTTCCAGATATTAGTAATAGGATCCTTCCAGCAGACTAAGGGTAAGGGTGTTGTGGTAGGTTGGGATCTCCAATGTTTATAGGCCAGGGAGAGTCCTGCCTAGTAAAAGGTGAGAAAATTGAGGGTGAAGAGAGCTTCCACCAGGGCCAAGTGGGGATCTTGGGTGACATAGTGGACTTTTGTTTTATAATTAGTTCCTTTAGTGTCCAGTTAGTTCTCTCCATGATGGCTTATACTTGTGGGTTGTAGGGGATTCCAAGGGAGTGTTTATTCCCCAAGATTCCATGAAGGGTGTGAATTGGGCAGATGTGTATGCAGGGCCATTATCAGTTTTAATTGACCAGGGTATGCCCATCACCAACATGGTAGTTTTTGTCACCTTAATGACATGGGATACCTTCTCCCCTGAGAGAGCAATAGCAAAAGTAAGCTTAGAGTAAGTATCACAATGACATGGACATATTTGAGGTTACCAAAGAAGGCATGTGGGTAACATCCATCTGCCAGATAGAATTTGGGGTAAGGCCTCTAGGATTGACTCCTTGAGGCTGTAGGGGGCCCAAGGGGGCTACAGGGGTGCATGCCTTAGAGGTATAGGTTAAATGTTTGCATTGGCTAAGCAAGAGCTCAGGGTATAGGGCTCTTAGGTTAGTGGGGGATAGATGGAACCTTTGGCGTAAACATCTAGCTTGTTCTAAAGGTTGCAAGGATGAGACAGCAATAAACTTGTCTACCTGTGAATTCCCATCAGCAATAAAGCCAGGCAGACCAGTGTGCGAGTGAACGTGCTCAATAAAACAAGGGTATGATCTGTTTTCCATCTGTAATTGTAAAGTGGAGATGACAATGTCTATGGGGCCTGGGATTGGCTAAGGGCAGTACTTTTGTCATTTGGACCGCATAACTGCTGTCAGAGAAGATGTTGATGGGCTCTTGTTGACAGAGCTCTAAGACTCTGAAGATGGCATATAGTTCCCCTAACTGGACTGAATGGTGGTTAGGGCACTTAAGGGCCAGTCAATTGGCTCTCTTAATAATTAGTCAATAAGTATGTTTATTGGCATTTGTAAAGGCTGAGGCTGCTAAGGGTATGGATGACCAGAAGGCCTGGAGAAATAGTCTTTATGGGCAAAGCCATTAGAGATTCAAGTAGTTTGTGAGCAGGGAGGTGATTGTCTATCTCACTGGGGAATCCCACCATTAGGATGTGGAAAAGGCGGTCCTCCCTAAATAGAGGTTGAAGTTCCAACATGGGGATGGGCAGAATTATTTTAGAAGGTACAGTATTATAGATTCTGTTAGTGTAGGTAAGTGCCTTCATTGCTATGAGGAGCATTGCTTGTAGGTTGGTGGTGAGTTTATAGGCCTGTGCCCATGAGGGGTGTTCCCAGTAAAGGGGCGATTGGTTTTGCTAGATGACTCCCAAAGGCACCCCTGCCATCCAAAGGATCACATTTAGGATTAGAGCAGATGGGTCATATCTTGTGAGGGTAATTGAAAAGAGGTAGTGGGATATTTTATGTAACAAATTTTTAGAGTGATAGTTTAGAGGAATTTTCTTTGAAGAGTTATCAGTAACTCTAAGGAGGTCATAAAGTGGTAGGAGTTCACTAGGAGGGATGGGCAAGAAAGGTTTGAGCCAGTTAATATGGCCACAGAGTTTTTGGAGATCATTGAGAGAATAATAGTCCTCTATTAGAAGGTGAGGGGTAAGTGGTTGTATAGTAGTAGAAATTTTGTAGCCTAATAATCAAAAAGGGGCATTATTTGAATTTTTTCATTCGCTATGGCAAACCCAAATTTGTTTTTTTCTTTTTTTAATTTTTTATTTATTCATATTATTGTAATTTTATATTCATAATGGTGACTCAATTATCCTCCTCCCTGTCCTCCCTCTTCCAAAGGGACCCTCATCAATGGGGAATGTGGGTCATGCATTGTGGGGGGTAGTCAAGAGTTATGGGGAGTAGGTCAAGTCTCTGTGCATAATGCCCCAACTTGTGGCTCTAACATTCTTTCTGCCCCCTCTTCTGCAAATTTCCCTGAGCCCCGTTGGGGTCATTTTAGTTCTACTTCAGTGATGAGGTTTTGGGAGCCTCTGTGTCTCTGGATATCTGGCTTAGTAGGAGCTGGTTGTTCTCTGTGTTTATTTCTTTCAGCCTTTTTCTGGTCTCATGATCACCAAGAATGCTGTACTCTTGCTCTTCCCCTGCATTACTCTATGGTTTCAGCTGGGGCCCTGGTGAGGTGTGATTGACCGATTTTCTCTTCGAGTTCATTGTCCATCTGAAAAAGATAAGCAAATTCTCCAATGGAGAGAGAAGTTAGTACTAGATATATGGGATGGCCATAGATATTTTAGAGGGAATTTTATATGCATAGGCCCTCTTCTCACTCACATTTGGTGGTGTCTTGATCTTGGAGACTGAGCTTATTTTTGTACATGGTTTTGACTTATTTCCCAGTTCCAGCAATGAGTTCCATTCAACTGAGTGGATCTATTAGCCAAATCAAGAGCAGTTGTATCAGCAATAGATAGATCATCCAAACAGAAATTTAACAGGGAAGTAGGAGAGCTCAACATCACCATAGAGCAGCTAGACCTAACAGACATACACAGAACATTCCACCCAATATCTACAGATCACACATTCTTCTCAGAAGCCCATGGAACCTTCTCTAAAATTGATCATATATTGGGCCACAAAGCCTGCCCCCATATTTTCAAGAAAATTTCCTGCATGGTATCAGACCACAATGTTGTAATGCTAGAAATTAACAACAAAAAGTGCACCAGGAATCCCTTCAGCTCCTGGAAACTGAACAACACATTTTTAAACAACAAATGGGTTGTGGATGAAATTACAAAATTTCTAGAATTGAATTACAATGAGAACACATCATACTAAAGCCCAAGTTTTTTTTATGTCTGTGGGTCTTGGGTTGTGGGGTTTCGTTCCATTCCCCGGGGTCGTTAGCCACTGATGTCCCGAGCAAGGAAGAGGGTCATTCTGGCTGGGCGGGTGAGTGTGAACATACGAACACATGACCACATGATGGGGCAATGAGCACTCAGGAGACTGTCTGGTGGACAGCACTCATTTATTGAAAGGGTGGGTGGGTTGATAAACACTTGGGGAAGGTTGAGACGGCCCATACACACTGTATGGCAATCGGATGCATCGTTTATGGGCTGTTATCTATATAGAGGAAGGACTAGTAACTTCAAAGCTATGGGGGAAGGATAAGGGAAGGTAGGGGAAAAGGCGGAAGAGATTAACAGGAGGCTGTGACTTCAGAACGGTGGGGGGGGTGTGAGAAGGCTACGCGACTTTAGCCACATGAGGGTCTCTTGGGCAGCTAGCCACAGGTCAGGAACTGTGGGGGGCAAAGTCTGACTTATGGAATGGCCCTAGCCTTTCGGGTCTGGGTGGAGCGTCTTGCCAGTTCTGCCCACTCTGGGTGATGACAGCTCACTACACCCTACAACATAGGGAAGGCAATCACCGTTGCCAGGGACCCCTGACAGAGGGCCAGCTGTGACCCTGCAGCCCAGGGCCCCTGGCCATGTCCAATAGTTCAGGCCAGCCTCCTCACTGGTCCAGCCTGTTACTAGCAAAGCCCAACAGATGCCCTCAATGAGTAGTTTAAGAAGGTCCAAAAGGGCAGTTCTTAAGGTATGTACAATGAAAAGATCATCCATGTAATGAACAAGAAGGCATTTAAATTGTATTCTCGCCATGGTGGAGGATATAAACATTTGGCAAATAGAAGGACTGTTTTTCATGCCCTGGGGGAGAACCCTCCATTGATATCTTTTAGCTGAGAAAGAATGGTTGGTCTCCCAGACAGTATAGGTAAAATAGGGCCTGTCCTCTGATGCTAAAGGGATAGAGAAAAAGCAATTTTAATATCTAAGATAACTATATGGTGGTTAGTATGGATGACTCCAGGGTGGGGAAAGCCGGTCTGAAAGGAGCCTATTTTTAACATATGTTTATTAACCTGGCGAAGGTCTTGGAGCAGTCTATGTTTACCCGTGTTCTTTTTTTTTATTTTTTAAACTTTTTATTTTTTATTATTTTTTTGAGAGAGACACAGAGAGAGAGAGACAGGGGGTGTGGGGAGAGACAGAGATGGGCGCACTAGCAGTGTCTCAGCTGCTGCGAACGAAATCCAGATGTGTGTGCCCCCTTGTGGTCAAGTGTGGCATTGCGCCCTTGTGTCTCTTTGCATCTGGCTAAACGTGGGACCTGGAGATTGGAACCGCTGGATATTGGAACCAGTGTTCTTAGGCTTAGGAGGCAGGCTCCTTAATCCCTAAGCCATCTCTCCAGCCCCCCATGTTCTTTTTAATAACAAAGATGGGGGAATTATGGGGTCAAAAGCAAGCTGTTCTTGAATAAGGGATTTGAGAATAGTCAATTTAGGTTCTAATGTAGGCCAATGTTCGACCCAAGCATCCCACTCGAAGTGTATGGGAGTAGTAGGGGATCACACAGTGGCCCCTAGAATTGGGGATGATGAGGAGTGGTGGGTGGTTTGGTGGGGTTGGGTCGCCCTGAGAGGCCAATGGTATCATGGGTGATAACATCATCATAAAAGGCCTGGTTATCCATTGTTATGACAACACCCATGTCAGTAAGGAGGTCTCTGCCCCAGAAGGTATTGGGGACATTTGCTACCAAGGGGAAAAATACCATCATAGTCTTTCCAAGTAACTGGTCTTCTAACCTGTCTAGTAGTCTGTTTTCCCCCAACACCCTTAATATTGGGACCATCTTTATAGGCCCAATTGGGCATGCAGAGTGCATAGTTGGCAGAGATAATAGTGGCATACACACCTGTGTCTGCTATGTCCTTGAATTCAAACCTGTCCAAAAGGACACAGATCTGGGGTGAATGATCATAAACAGGCAGGGTCCACTTAATGTGGGGGGGTTCCCTCTTACTTGCAGGGCTGAAGGTTGTCCCTGGGGGAGTTTAAAGGTGGGGAATTTCTGCAATCCTTGGCCCAATGATATACCTTTGACATTTAGGGAAAGGGGTTCTGTGCCTTAAAATAGGCTTAGTTGTCTTTGGACAGGTCCTCCAAAGGTGTCCTGGTTGGCCACAGCCCAAAAAGAGGGGTGGTTGATGGGTAGGCTTTTGACCCATGGCCAGGGTTTGTATTGAGGCTGCCAGGGCCTCAAAGGCGGCAGACATGGGATTGATATCTTTGGTAGCTACAATCCATTTATGGAGATCTTCATTGTGCATGGTAGCAATAGCATTATGCTCTGCTGTGGTTGCTCCCTCCCATGCCAGTTGCTTAACTAAAGCATCCCTGGCAGGGCCAGGGGGAGGGTGTCGGTCCACAGACTCTGTCACATGAGAGAGGAAATCTGTGAAGCCCTTGGATGGGCCCTGGACCATGTTACAAAAATAGGTATCCAGACTTCCGGGTAAGATGGCGGCATAGGAGCCACACCAAACCACATCAGGGAGGGATTTAAGCAAAACTACACTCTTCTTCAGGAAAGAGCAGAATATTTTGTCTGGGAAACAGTGGAAACCCAGGAGATGGCCAGAAACCCACTGTGGAGCTTGCAGCATGACCCATGGTAGCCTGCCGCCCCAAACTGCTGAGCTGTTGCTGCAACCGCCACAGCCGCCTCAGCCGCCACCGCTGCCGCCCCCAAACGGGGACTTTCCAACCGCATCAGTCTCCTCACAGAACCCAGAAATTGAAAAAAAAGTCTGCTGAGCTGTTGAAAGAAATACAGGGGAACAGTGTGAGCAACTACAGGCTTCCTGAACTCACCCATCCCCCAACCATCAGAACCACGGCGATCTGCCAGCATCCAGCAACTACCAGCAGTGTATCCAGCACCATGGAGGCAAGCTCAAGTTCTGTACCACATCACCAGCACCGCATCCAGCACAGCTGAGCCAAGCTCCACAGCACAGGGAATGAGGTGGGCACTCAGCATTGGTGAGTTTGGAAGCCACACCAGAAGGTAACAAGGCCAGCTGACAAAAAAAAAAAAAAAAAAAAAAAGAGGTACATAGGCCTGCATTGGAAGTGCCAATTCTCTTTCCAGGTCAGGGCAGGTTATGGGTTACATATTTGTGGTTTGCCTTACCATTTTCAAATAAGCTGAATATGGGGTGTTGAATATTGCTGCCTGTAATACTTTTAGATTTAGAGGGCCTTATCTTTTGCTTTTGTCATTATTGGGGGTAGGGTCTGATCCAGTTCCAGGCTGTCCTGGAAACCAAGTCAGAACAAAATCCTCTATCTCCTACTGACAGGATTAAAGGTGTAGAGCAACACACACCCTTAGGGATTTTGACCTTATAAGACTGCTTGTTTTAATTCCAACATTTGTATACTCTGTGCTCATTTTAATTGAATGTGTATTTTGCTCAGTTGAAGTTTAGAACTGGCCAGTAAATTGTTCCACCAGTCCACTACAATACTTGCTTAACAAGCAAATTCAACAGCTAGGATTACTTCTGAGGTTGTACTTGGGAACAAGTGATACACTTGGCACCTTAAACTCATATTCTGAAAGAATATGAAGGTGGATCACCACACCTAAGAACACTGCAGGTAAATAGAAAACCTAAGCATCAAATGAATTCATGATGCAAAAGTCAATACATTATAATACAAGGACCACAAAGAATCAAAACAATGTGATCCCACCAAAAATTACAAATCCATCAGAATTCACCAATGAGACTGTTTTAGATGAAATTCCTGACAAAGATTTCAAAAGAATGATGTTATCTATACTCAAAGAGATGAAAGAAAAAATAAAAGAAGAAATGAAAGGAATCAGAAAGAAAACAAAGGAATTAAAGAAGAAAACAAACTCTTGAGAGAGAATACAGAAAAAACAGCTTAATGAAATGAAAAGGTCATTACAGGACATGAATAAGGAAATAGAAATACTGAAGAAAAACCAGGTTGAAATCCTAGCTCTGAAGAACACAGTCAGTGAAATAAAAAAACTCTGTGGAAAGTCTCACAAGTAGAATGGATGAAGGAGAGGAGAGAATATGTAAACTAGAAGACCAGATGGAAGACCTAATACAGTCCAACAAAGAAAAAGACAAGCTAATGGAAAGGTATGAATGGGAACTCCAAGACATCTAGGACACTATGATAAGATCAAACATAAAAGTTCAAGGTATAGCAGAAGGGGAAGAATTTCAATCCAGAGGCTTAGTAGGTGTTTTCCACAAAAACATAGAAGAAAAATTTCCCCAAATTGGGAGAGAAATGCCAATGTAGATACAAGAAGCATTTAGAACACCAAACAGACAAAACGTAGAATAATCCTCTTCTCGCCATGTTATAACTAAACTACTAAACACACAAACCAAAGAAAATATATTGAAAGCAGTTAGAAAGAAAAAGCAAGTGACCTTCAAAGGGAAACCCATCAGGATCACAGCAGATTACTCAACACAAACTTTAAAAGCAAGAAGGGCCTGGAGTTATGTATTCCAAGTTCTGAAAGATAAAAACTGTCAACCAAGATTACTTTATCCTGCAAAACTATCTAACCAAATTGATGGAGAAATAAGGGCATTCCACAACAAAGACAGGCTAAAGGAATTTATGGCAATTAAACCAGTTCTACAGAAAATACTTGCAGGAATCATTCACACTGAAGAGAAAGCAAAACACACACAGCAGGAAATAGGAAAAAATAAACCATACTCAAATAACAGTTAAAACAAGTGAGTAAAGTGAAAACCAGAGAGAACTAAAAACCAAGAAAAATGGTGAGAATAAATACATATCTTTCAATAATAACTCTTAATATCAATGGCCTCAATGCCCCAACAAAAAGACACAGACTTTCAGACTGGATTAAAAAGCAGGATTCTACCATCTGTTGCCTCCAGGAAACTGACCTCTCAATAAAAGATAGAAACCTTCTTAGGGTGAAAGGTTAGAAAAAGGTATTTCAAGCAAATGGGCTTAGGAAACAAGCAGGGGTTGCTATCCTAATTTCAGACAGGATAGGCTTCAAACCAACATTAGTGAGGAAAGATAAAGAAGGTCACTTTATACTGATTAAAGGAACACTCCAACAGGAGGACATCACAATCCTAAACATATATGCTCCTAACATGGGGGCTCCCAATTTCATCAAACAAACACTATTAGACTTAAGGTCAGAGATAACTCCTAACACAATAGTAGTGGATGACTTCAATACCCCACTCTCATCATTTGACAGGTCTACCCAGCAAAAAATAAACAGAGAGACATCTGCATTAAATGATATCATGGAACAAATGGACCTAATAGATATATACAGAACATTCCATCCAAATGCTGCAGAATATACATTTTTCTCAGCAACACATGGGACATTCTCTAAAAATAGACCATATAATAGGACACAAATCAAATCTTAACAAATACAGGAAAATTGAAATAAGCCCTTGTATGCTATCTGACCACAGTGGGATTAAACTGCAAATCAGCAACAAGTAAAACTACAGAGTTTACAGAAATTCATGAAGACTAAACAGTACTTTATTGAACCATGTATGTGCCATTGAAGAAATTAAAAAGGAAATCAAGAAATTCATAGAATCAAATGATGAGATTACAACATACCAAAACCTTTGGGACACAATGAAAGCAGTCCAAAGAGGGAAATTTATAGCTCTAAGTGCCTATATTAAGAAATTAGAAAATTCACAACTAAACAATTTAATGCTTCAACTTAAGGCCTTGGAAAGAGAAGAACAATGCAAACCAAAAATCAGTAGACAGGAAGAAATAATAAAGGTTAGAGCAGAAATTAACGAAATGGAAACCAAAAAAACAATTAAAAAATCAATTAAACAAAGAGTTGGTTCTTTGAAAGGATGAAAAAAAAAATGACAAACCCTTAGCAAATCTGACCAAAAGAAAGAGACAAGAGACAAAAAATTAATAAAATTAGAGTTGAAAAAGGCAACATCACATCAGATACCAAAGAAATTCAGAAAGTCATATGGACATACTTCAAGAATATATATGACTCTAAGTTTGAAAACCTGAAATGGATGATTTCCTTGATTCATATGACCTACCAAATTTAAATCAAGATGAGATAAACCATTTAAATAGACCTATAACACCTACAGAGATCCAAGCAGTTCTAAAAAGTCTCCTAACTAAAAAAAGCCCAGGCCCAGATGGATTCACTGCTGAATTTTACCAGACATTCCTGGAAGAACTAACACCAATACTTCTCAAACTTTTCCATAAAATAGAAAAGGAAGGAAATTACCAAAATCCTTCTATGAAGCCAGCATCACCCTGATACCCAAACTGGACAAAGACAGATCAGAAAAAGAAAATTACAGACCAATCTCCCTCATGAACATAGATGCAAAAATTCTCAACAAAATACTAGCCAACAGAATACAAGAATATATCAGAAAGATTATTCACCCTGACCAAGTAGGCTTTATTCCAGAGATTCAGGAATGGTTTAACATATGCAAATCCATAAATATAATACACCATATAAATGGTCTGAAGGACAAAAATCACATGGTCATTTCAATAGATGCAGAAAAGGCATTTGACAAAATCCAACATCCCTTCATGTTGAAATATTACAGAAACAGGAATAGAAGGAACATATCTCAACATAATAAAAGCTATTTATGACAAACCTACAGCCAACATAATACTAAATGGGGAAAAACTTGAAGCTTTTCCTCTAAATTCAGGAAAAAGACAAGGGTGTCCACTTTCCCCACAACTATTTAATATACTACTTGTAGTCTTAGCCATAGCAATAAGGCAAGAGACACTCATGAACTTCAAATCGGAAGGGAAGAGATCAAATTATCATTATTTGCAGACGATATGATTCTATACATAACAGACCCTAAAACCTCCACCAGCAAACTGTTAGAGCTGATAAACACTTTTAGCAATGTAGCAGGATACAAAATAAACACACAGAAATCAGTAGCTTTTCTATACACTAACAACAAACATGCATAGCATTAAATCAGGGAATCTCTCCCATTCACAATTGCCTCAAAAAAAAAAACAACAAAAAAAAAAAAACCTTAGAATAAACTTAACCAAGGAAGTGAAGGATCTCTACAATGAGAACTTTAAAAAACTTGAGCTAGAAATTGTAGTAGACACAAGGAAATGGAAAGACATCCCATGTTCCTGGATTGGAAGTATCAATATTGTGAAAATGTCAATCTTACCAACAGCAATCTACACAGTTAATGCAATCCCCATTAAAATCCCAATAGCATTCTTGACAGAAATAGAAAAAATCCTAAAATTCACCTGGAAACACAAAAAACCTAGAACAACCAAAACAATTTTGCGCAACAAAAATCAGGCTGGTGGTATTACTATACACAATTTTAAGTTATATTACAAAGCCATAGTAACAAAAACAGCATGGTACTGGCACAAGGACAGACAGGTAGATCAATGGAACAGAATAGAAGACCCAAATATTAATCCATACAGCTACAGGCACCTGATTTTTGACAAAAATGCCAAAAATATTCATTGGAGAAAAGATAGCCTCTTTAACAAGTGGTGCTGGGAAAACTGGACATCTGTATGTAAAAGGATAAAAATAGATCCTTGTCTCTCTCCATGCACGAGTCAAGTCCAAATGGATCAGGGACCTTAATATCAGACCTGAGTCTCTGGAACTGCTAGAGGAAAAGGTAGGGGAAACCCTTCAACATTTTGGCATAGGCAAAGACTTTCTGAATATAACCCCAATTGCTCAGGGAATAAAACCACTAATCAACCACTGGGACCTTATGAAATTACAAAGCTTTTGTACAGCAAAGGACACTGTGAGTAGAGCAAAAAGGCAACCTAAACAATGAGAGAAAATCTTTGCCAGCTATACATCTGACAGAGGATTAATATCCAGAATATACAAGGAACTCAAAAAACAGAATAATAAGAAATCAAATAACCCAGTTTAAAAATGGGCTATGGAACTAAATAGAGAGTTCTCAGAAGATGAAATACAGATGGCATATAAACATCTAAAAAAGTGTTCCAAATCCTTAGCCATCAGAAAATACTAATTAAAACCACTTTGAGATTCCATTTCACTTCTGTCAGAATGGCTACCATGAAGAAAACAAATGACAATAAGTGTTGGCATGGATGCAGAAAAAGAGGAACTACACTGTTGGTGGGAATGTAATATGGTCCAGCCATTGTGGAAATCAGTGTGGAGGTTCTTGAGACAGCTAAAAATAGATTTACCATGTGATTCAGCTATAGCACTCCTAGGCATATATCCAGAGGACTCTTCTCACTACCTTAGAGATATTGCACAACCATATTTATTGCTGCTCTATTCACAATAGCTAAGAAATGGAAGAGCCTAGATGTCCCTCCACAAATGAATGGATAATGAAGATGTGGTACATTTCACAATGGAGTTCTATTCACCGGTAAAGAAAAATGAAATTATGAAATTTGCAGGGAAATGGATGGATCTGGATAGGATTATATTAAGTGAGGCGAACCAGGCTCAGAAAGCCAAACATCACATGTTCTACCCTCATATGTTGATCCTAGCTACAAATGTATAGACTTATGTGTGAAATGGAACCAAAACTAGGTACTAGAAACCAGTAAACTGGTAAAAGGCTATAAGGGAGGCAGGAGAGGGAAGGATTTAAGTGTATAGTATTGCACATATGTGAGTAGAAGAACAGATTACAGGGAGGAGAGTGGCCTAAGCAAGGCCATGAGAAGAGAATGTGTAAAAGAAGGGTAGGGGGTGGGTCAATCAAAATTCAAGATAGTGTGAATAAGACTTATGTAAACCTACTTTTTTGAATAATGGCACATCCAGAAGCTGTAGAATGTTACTAGAAAATTTTCAGTGCCTGGGATGGGATACCTTCCAGTTAGTTGTTGACCAAGGAGGTCCCAGTAGCCTCCAAAACATTAAAGGGTATTGCCAAAGCCCTTGGTTTCCCTTGAGAAACAGATGATAAAACCTATTCCTGAAGATATCTCTTGTCTGAGAGGCAAGGTCACCGAGAAAGCAAGCTAGTGCTGTGCAGAAAACCTTCTCCTTTTAGACCAGCCAGCTGAAAGCTGGAAAAAGCTGCAGTGCATGCAGCCCTATGGGAGACAGAGGTCATCAGCAGTGAAAAGAGTGGACACTGAAAATTCAAGTTTGGCCATACAGGCCCAATGACTGAACAGGTGCAATAGTGGCACCTCTGCTCTTGGGGTAACCAACTGCTCCATAAGTGGACTGAAGGCCCTCTCTATGGGATGGAATACATATCTGGTACTGAAAAACCTAAGCAAAAGTCTATGGCAGGGGAGGTCATGAGCCTTGGGGGTATAAAGCCTGCGCTTGTCTGGTTAAATGTATATATTATTATCACCAAGCTGTCCTGAAAGCACTATGCATAATGTTCATATTGATATATTAAAGCTACTCTCACTTCCGGTTAGAGAAGCTTCTCTTTTCAGATGGCGATGACCACTGGGATGACCTAAAAGGCAACATAGTGCTGAGAAGAAGGGATGCAGGAGTGACCCGCACTGAAACACCTCTGTCACACCCTTCAAGGCTCAGGGACCATTGCGGAAGATGGGGCGGAATGGAAGAACCAAAGGAAGGGTATGACTCCTTACAATGCAACTGCTCAGATAGAAATTTGCCTCAATATCCATGGCCATATGGCCACCCAGTTTCTCCAGGGAAGCTCAGCCAGAGGGCCTCACCTTGGTTCTGAAATTGGGTGGCTCAGACCCTTATGTGATTTCCCCACGATTAACTGAGAGTGGAGGGGCCAATACAGGCTTTGGGACCATGCAGTGATGTGTGCCTTCCTGCTGGGGAAAAGGATGAACAAAAGGAAAAGCAGGGAGGAGAGGGATGCCCTCTCACCCTCAGGCAGCCATCAGCACACAAAACAGGAAGGGGCCTACTCACCAATGATCAAGAAGGGGTGTCTTCCCAACTCTGAGGGGATTACTCACCAACGATCAATGAGGGGGCCTCTCTCTAATGCTGAGGCAGCAGAGGGTCCCTGTTTGGGCACCAGATGTTCGGGTCCCCCCTAGGGCCAGCCCAGGTGAGACCTCTGGGTCTCTGCCAAGTAGGGGGTGAGAGGTGCAGAGTTACAACACAGACTCTGGGAGTTGGGTGGAAGCAGGCAGAGGGCGAGCTGTTGCAAACTCATTTATTCAAGGAAGTGTAGGGGGTTTAAATCGTTTGGCTGGCCAATCATTGTATGGGGTGGTCCCCTTCTTGTGACCAATGACAGCCTGTCTCCAGGCAGTTCATCTCGCAGCAGGTGGCTTGTGAGCATGGGACTGTAGCTGTTGTCAAACCAGGCCTGAGCAGGATGCCAGATCCACAGAGGCTACTTCCTGGTTTCTTTTAGCATGTGGCCTGTCTAGGGCCAGACCTGCATTGTTCCATACATTCCATCCTGTAGAGTGGGCCTTCAGTCCAACTAGAGAGCAGTTGGTTTCCCCCAGAGTAGACATGCCACTATTGTACTCTTTTGGTCATTTGGCCTATCTGCCCAAACTTGAGGCTTCCAGTGTTCACTGATGACTTCTGTCTCCCATAGGGCTGCATGCAGTGCAGCTTTTTCCAGCTTTCAGTTGGCTGGTCTACTGGGAGAAGGGTTTCTGCCTAGCAAGGATCTTATTTTTTTCCTTTAATCCATTCGGTCAGCCTATAATTTTTAATTAAGTAACTTAATCTCTTTACAGTCAAGGTTACTAATGACATAAAGACTCACTCCTGCATGTTGTTAATGTTTTATGAGACTCCTAAATAATCTTTATTTTTTCTTCTTTTATTGTGTATTTTTGTGGTTTGGTGATTTTTCTGTATAAACGGTTTGATTTTTTTCTCCATTTTTTCCATATATTTTATTTTAGTTGACTTATACTTTCACATGTTTTCATGATGCGAATTATCTTTCTCTTACCTTCAGAATCTTTTGTAAGGGTAGTGGTGAGGAACTCTCTGTTTTTGCTTGGCTTTGAAAGAATTTTTCTCTCCTCTTCTTCCTTCCTTCCTTCCTTCCTCTCTCTCTCCCTTTCTTTCCTTTCTTTCTTTCTTTCTTTCTTTCTTTCTTTCTTTCTTTCTTTCCTTCTTTCTTTTGATATGGTAACTTTGCAAGTTGCCAGAGTTTGTTTTTTCTTTTATAACTTTGAGAATTTCATTCTGTTCTTTTCTGGCCTGTAATACTTCATTTGAGATATCTTATGTTACTCTGATCAAGGTTCCTTATACATCACATAGTACTTTTGTTGCTTTTAGAACATTTTTTTGTTGGGCTATTTGCCCATTTTTGGCAAAAAAAAATGCCACTTTAAAAATATTTTCATTTTATTTATTATTCTTTTTTTAATTAAGAACATACTTTCTATGGATACATCATGTGTTGGTACCATCTTCTCCCTCTTCTCTGCCCCCATTCTACAGGGCATCTATATAAGTGGGTTTACCAGTATTCCCCATTGGGTAGTGGGTTATGTCTTGTGGGAACAACAGTCAGTTATTGGGAGGAGGCAGTGCCTCTGGGCATGACATCCCAACCTGTGGCTCTTATAATCTTTCTGTACCCTCTTTTGCAAAATTCCCTGAGCTTTGGTGGGTATATTATAAGTCTACTTCATGATGAGCTCTTAGGAGCCTCTGGATTTCTGCTTTGGTATGTGTTGAATAACCTCAGTGTCTGTCTCCTTCATCCTGGTGCTGATTGTCAGGTTCACCATGGAAGTAGCATACTTGCTGGTCTTCCCACTTCCTCTGTTGTTTTGCCTGGGCCTTGGCTGAGATGCCAGAGGTGGTTTAACTCCCCATGTCTTGCTACCTTCTGAAAAAATAAAAAGACCAGATTCTCCAATGGAGAGTGAAGTGAAGTCAACACGGTTAAATTGGATAAGTGTTATTCATTAAGGGGGAGTTTAATGGATGTTTCCCCTCTTTTAGTCAAAGACTAGTGGGAGATTGACATTGGAGAGCATAATCTTTGTCTCCACAGGATTCAGACCTGGTTCCCAGTTCCAGATATGGGTTCCTTTCCACTGAGCAGTTATCTTATCTAAGCATAAAGACATTGGTTACCTACCAAGGCTGTGTGCCATCACTGCACTGGTATGTACTTCTTGTCAGGCTGGTTGCTTCTGAGTAGCTTAGAACCCTGCTTGCTCACACCATACTTGCCACTTTCCCCCAGTAGCTCATGTATCACTTTTTGGCACTAGATTGACTAACAGTCTCCACACTGGTTCTCTTTTGGGCTCCAACCAGGTCTCTTCATGTTCTGTATTGGCAGCATATGTTGTCATCATCAATAGGGTTACCTTTTGCCTCAGGCAAGTATTCAAGTACTTTGACAGAAGCCTATATCATTTTGTGGACCTTGTAGGAATATAACCTCCTTTTATAAATAAAGAGGCTCTAAAAATCTTATGTGCAAAACTGGGGCATTTCAAGCTAAGCCAAGTTAGGAACCACAGATGAGTGAGAACATGAGGCATTTGTCTTTCTGTGATTTTGTGTGTTCAGTGAGTATGATTTGTTCTAAGTCCACCATTTTCTTACAAATTTCACTGTATCATTTTTATCTTACTGCTGAATTCCATTTTGTATATAGACCACAACTTCATTATCCATTCATCCAACCATGGCCACGTGGGTTTCTTGCAGTTTTTAGCTATAATGAATTGAGCAGCTAAGTACATGGTTGAGCAAATATCTCTGTAGTGAAGTGTGGAGCAGTTAGGGTAAATGCTCAGTAAAATAATAACTGAGTGTGTCTTTAGTTATATATATATATATTTTTAGGAATCTCCATATTGATTTCCATAGTTGTTGTACAAGTTTGTATTTACACCAACTGTGAGTGAGGGTTCCACTTTTTCCACATACTTCCAAGCATTTGCTGCCATTTGTTTTTGTGGACCTTGGGGCAGGGATCATATTGCTATAGTTTCCTCAGAATTTATGATGGGGAAAACTGATGGAATTGGAAAACACATGCTCAAATTTTCTAATGTACTTATGACAGGTGTTATACTTACTGTTGTATTTAAGTGTGTGAGACTTGTCTTCAGTTCAGTGATGGCATGAATTGGGAATCTGGTATGTCATTGAAAAGAGTCCCACTTACCTTGGAGCAAATACCCTGATTCCTCCAGTAAGTTCACTACCCCTTGTTTTGCTGGATTACCCATGCTCTGCAGTGCTTGGCAGTGTATTGATGTTTGTGATGGTCATATTTGCATTACTGGGTCTAGTTAGATTTTGAGACTGTCATTTTTCATGTTGTTTTCTGTTTTTGTATATGCTTATTACTAGTTACTTACACTTTTTTATTTTGATTGGTTTCTCTCTTTTGGTGTGAATATTGCTCTTTCACCCTTTTAACATTATATATTAAAATTTCTCTTGTAATTTTGGAATTATAAAAGTAGGAATTTAACTATTATACTATACTAAGGGCTATATTGCAAAAGCTAAGTGATGTTTCTCTTAATGTGTATTTTATTAGTTTGTATATGCTTTCTACCTGCATGTTCTTTAAACTATTCATACTCTGCTAACATTACCAGTCTGTTGTAGCACATTGTGTACTTTTTTTCCAGGAGAGCTCTTAACATGTAGTTCTAGTTAATTTTCCAGTCTTGTAATCCAACATATGTGTCATAGTTATGTCTAATTCTGATGCTTGTTTTGTCTTTTCATGCAGTGCTTTTTGTTCTGGTATGGTGTGTAATTTTTTGTTGTTGTTGAAAGGTAAACATTTTGCATTAGGCAATAGGAACTATGGTAAATAATCTAAAAATATGAGAATTTATGGCAACCTGAGTAGGAGTTAGGATTTATTTAGTATCCACTGTAGCTACAAATGACAGGAGTTTCATCTTATCATAGTATCCCTGGATTTGTCTTCAATCTTGGGTTTGATTTTCCCAAAATATTACTCTCCATGAATGTGTTCTGCAGCTCTTTCATATATACTCCACCATAATGCTGTTAGAGCTCTTTGGATATGGACATGTTGCACATGTTGGAGAGGAAGGAGAGTGTCTTACAGTCTCATTAAATGTAATGTTTCAGCAGCATTGTGTCTTGCGGCTGTGACTTCACAAGTATGCAGTGATATAAATGATTGGTTCACTCTTTTCCACCCACCTCCTTTTTTTTCCCTTTGGCATTTTTGGGACAACCTCACTGACTTCTTTCTCTGTGTAACTGTCTTTTGCATATAGAAATGATACTATTTTTTATTTATTTTATTAGTTAGACTCATAATGTGAATATATTCATGTTAGTGCCTTCAATAGCCTCCTCCCTGAACTCCCTCCTCTGAAGGGACCCTCCTCATTGGGGAATGTGGGTCATGCATTGTGCGGTTAGCCATCAGTTATGGGGAAGAGGCAATGTATCTGTGCATAATGACCCAACTTGTGGCTCTAATAATCTTTCTGCCCCCACTTCTATGAATTTCCCTGAGCTGTGTTGGGTTCATTATTAGGTCTACTTCAGTGATGAAGTCTTGGGAACCTCTGTGCCCCTGGATATTGGATTAGTAGGAGTTGAGTGTTCTCTGTGTCTATCTCCTTCAGTCTTGCACTGGTGTCAGGTTCACCAAGAAAGCTGCACTCTTGTCCATTTCCCCCATTACTCTATGGTTTCAACAGGGGCCCTGGTAAGGTGTGATAGGACAATCCCCTCCTCAGGTTCAGCATCCATCTGAAAAAGAGAAGCAAATTCTCCAACAGAGAGAGAAGTCAACACTGGATAGATAGGATAGCCATTGTTATTTTGGAGAGAATTTTATAGGTCTAGGCCCTCTTGTCACCCACAATTGGTGGGAGCTTGATACTGGAGAAGGGGCTCATTTTTTGGATATGGTTCTGACTTGTTTCCCAGTTCCAGCTATGAGTTCCATTCCACTGAGTGGATCTGTTAGCCAAATCAAGAGCAGTTGGTTACCTACCATGGCTGTGTGCCAATATTGAACTTGTTTGAGCATCAGGTTCAGGTTAATACTGAGTAGCTTAGACTACAAGTTGCTTGGAAAGATGTTAGTCATTTTACCCCGTAACTCATGTAGCACCTTCTGGCACTAGGCAAGCTAACTGTCTGGGGACTGACTCTCTTCCAGATTCCAGCCAGGTCACTCCATGTTCTATCCCAACAGCATATGGTGTCTTCAACAGTAAGGTCTTACCATTAACCTTTGGTGGGTCATCAAGAACTCTGGCAAAAATCTATCTTCTTTTAGGAAACCTTGTAAGGCTCTCTGACCAACAGATCATTATGGAAGTTAGCTATATGTTGGTACTGGGAGTTACAGGTCAGCCCCAAGGAAAAAGAAGGAAGAAGATAGGTAATATAAAAGGTAAAGAGAACAGAGAGAGAGAGAGAGAGAGAGAGAGAGAGAGAGAGAGAGAGAGAGGAGAAGATTAAGGTTAGTCTTCACTATTTTTTGTGGGTTGATTTTGTATCCTGCCAATTTTCTAAGTGAATTTATCACCTCTAGAAGTTTTATGTTCAAGTTTTTCAAGTCACTTATGTATAGAATCATGTCATCTGTAAATAGGACTAGTGTGACTTCCTTTCCAATTTGTATCTTTTTTTATTTTTTAAATATATTTTACTTATTTATTTAGTTAAGAGAGAGAAAGAGAGAGAGAGAGAGAGAGAGAGACAAGTAGGGAGAGAATGGGTGCGCCAGGGCCTCCAGCCACTGCAAACGAACTCCAGATGCATGCATCCCCTTGTGCATCTGGCTTACATGGATCCTGGAGAATTGAACCAGGATCCTTTGGCTTTGCAGGCAAATGCTTTAACCACTAAGCCATCTCTCCAGCCTGAACTTGTATCCTTTTTATAGTTTTCTGCTGTCATATTGCTTGGACAAGGGCTTCTCATACTATGTTGAAGAGCAGCAGTGAGAGTAGGCACCTTTATTTTGTTCCCAATCTCAATGGGAACTCCTTGAATCTTTCCCAATTGAGTATGATTTTAGCCTTAGGTGCTTTGTATATAGATTTTATTATGTTGAGATATACTCCCTCCTTGTTTAGTCTCTCCAGATTTTTTTTTATCATAACGCAGTGTTGTATTTTATTGAAGGACTTCACTGAATCATTTTAAATGATCATATGGTTCTTGTATTTATGATCATTTATGTGATGCTGGAGAGATGGCTTACTGGTTAAGGAACTTGCTGGCTAAGCCAGAGGCCTCAGGTTTGATTCTCCGGTACCCATGTAAAGACAGATGCACAAGGTGGCACATGCGTCTTGAGTTTGTTTGCAATGGCTGGAGGCCTGGGGTGCCTATTATCTTCCTCTCTCTCTTGTTTTTTCTCTCTCTCCCTCCCTCTTTTTCAAATAAATGCATAAGTAAAATATTTTTTAAAAGATGTTAATCAATTTCCATATGTTGAACCATCCCCGCATCCATGGGGTGAAGCCTGCTTTATTGAGGTGGATAATGCTTTAAATGTGTTATTGAATTATGTTTGAAAGGATATTTTTCAGGATCTTTTGAAAGTAAAT
Organism: Orientallactaga sibirica; assembly: GCA_036365145.1. Taxonomy (NCBI): domain Eukaryota; kingdom Metazoa; phylum Chordata; class Mammalia; order Rodentia; family Dipodidae; genus Orientallactaga; species Orientallactaga sibirica. The sequence goes on from JAEOAD010000025.1 coordinate 2,325,864, forward strand.
CAGGGATATAGGTCTATAATTTTCTTGTATTATCTTTGTGTCATTTTGGTACTAGGGTGATGCTAGCTTTATAGAAGGAGTTAGAGAGCATTCCCTGTTCAATTATGTTAAAAAGCTTAAGAAAAGAGGTTTCAGTTCCTAGATGAAAGGTTGGTAGAATTCAGCTGAAAATGCATCAGGTACTGGACTTTTCCTTTTGGAGAGGTTTTGGATTACATTTTCAACTTTAATGGATATAATAGTTTTTTTAGTTCTGTATTTAGTTTTGTAGGTGGTATATGTCTAGGAATTCATACATTTCTTCTGGGTTATCCAATATTTTTTAGAATCAAGGTTTTAGGAATATGTCCTGATGATTCCTTCAATTTCATTGGTGTCTGACTTCTCTGTTTCATTTCTAATTTTGTTCATTTGAGACCTCTCTCTTCTTGTAAATTTGATCAAATTGGCCAGGGTTTTTTTTTTTAAATCAATCTTGTTTATTTTTTCAAAGAATTGTTCTTTTTTGTTGTTGGGCTTGCCTTGAAAAAAATTTTTAAATTAACCTATTATAATCTTACATCCATGTTGGTGCCTCCCGTAGCCTCCTCCCTGACCTCCCCCCTCTGAAGGGACCCCAATCATTGGGGAATGTGGGTTGTGCATTATGGGGTTCAGCTCTAATCTTAATTATGTTCTTCCATGTAGAACTCTTAGGGTAGAATTGTTCTTGTTCCAACAATTTGAGGTGGATGATTAGGTTAGTAATTTGAGATCTCCCTGTCTTTATTATGAAGGCATTTAGTGCTATGAATTTTCCCCTTAGGACTGCATTCATTGTGTCCCACAAGTTTTATATGTTGTATTTTTGTTATCATTCAATTCTAGAAATTTTACAATTTCCATTATTATTTCTTCCACGACCCATTAATTGTTCAATAGTGTGTTGTTCAGTCTCCTGGAGTTGTAATTTCTGCTGTTTCTCTGGTTGATAATTTCTAGCTTTAATGCATTGTGGTCCAATATGATGCAGGAAGTTATGTCTATTTTCCTGAATTTACGAAGTCATGCTTTATGATCTAATATATGGTCTATTTTGGAGAAGGTTCTGTGGACTGCTGAGAAGAATGTGCATTCTGTAGAATTAAGGTGAAGTATTCCATAGATTCCTATTAGGTCTAACTGATCTATGGTGTTGTTAAGAACTAATATTTTCCTGTTGCTTTTCCACTTAGATGATCTGTTTATTGATAATAGTGGGGTATTGCAATCTTTTAGTATTATGGTATTGGGATTTCTTTCTTTTTAAAAATTTTTTATTGACAACTTCTATATTTACAGACAATAATCCATGATCTTCCCCCCTTTCCCCATTCCCCTTCAGAACTCCACTCTCCATCATATCCCCTCCCTCTCTCCATTAGTCTATCTTTTAATTTGATGTCATCATCATTTTCTCCTATTATGAGGGTCTTTAGAAGGTATTGCTAGGCACTGCCAGGTCATGGATATCGAGGCCAATTTCTGTCTGGACAGTTGCCTTGTATTTCTTGTTTGTTGTCAAGTAGATTTTAATTTATAAACTGTAGTACACCATTTTTTGGTGCATATAGATTTATGATTGCAATGTCCTCTTGTTAGATAATTCCCTTAATGAGTAAAAAGTGTCCTTCTTTGACCTTTTTGATTACTTTTGCTTTGAAGTCTATTTTGTCAGATACCAATAAAGCCACCCCTACTTGTTTCTTATTTCTGTTAGCTGGGAAAAATAATTTTACAGCCTTTTACCCCACGGACGTTACTATCCTTAATGGTGAGGTGGGTTTCTTGAAGACAGCAGATATAAGGCTCCACTTTTATGATCCACCCTGTTACTTTTTGTCTCTTGATGGGTGAGTTAAAACCATTAATATTTAAAGCTATACTTGTGAAGTATGATTTAATCAATGACATGTTGGAGGATTTATGTGGTTTGGTGCTTTTTTGGCATTGAATGTTTCAGTTTTGGTTATTTGTTCTTCCTTTGTAGGTTCTTGACATTGGTTGTTCAACTATTCTGTATGAAATATTCCCTGAAATATTGTCTTTGTGTTGGCTTTGTGTTCATATAACCATATAGATAATTTTTCATGTAAGTTTTCCTTTCACCATCTATTATGAGGGATACTTTCTCTGGGTATAGTAGTTTGGATTGGAAGCCAAAGGCTTTTAGTCTTTGGAGTGTCTGTCTTTCATGATTTCCAATGAAAGATCTGAGGTAATTTTGATGGGATTGCCTGTATATGAATTAACTGTTACTCTCTTGCTGCTTTTAGCATGCTCTCTTACTTTCCATTTTTTTAGAATTTTAACTGTGATGTGCCTTGGGGAGTTTTGTCTTTTGTCCAGTCTGTTTGGTGTTCTGTAAGCTTTTTGTATCTGGATGGTCTCTCTTTTCAGAGTATGGGAAAGTCTTCTTCAGTAATTTTATGGAATATATTCTCCATGCCTTTGGTCTGAATTTTTTACCCTTCTGGTTACCACCATAATCCACATGTTTGGTCATTTTAGGGTATTCCACAATCTCCTAATATTTTAGTTACATGGTTTTTAAACATCAAAAGTTTTTGGACTCCCAAACAATTTCTTATGTCTTGTCTTTCAGATCTGAGGTTCTGTCCTCCACATGATTAACATTATTAGTGAATGTTTATAGGGAGACATTATGAGCTCTATTTGATTTTTGTTTTCTGTTGCATTTTTCTGTATCACGTTCATCCCTTTGTCAAGTTTCAACTTCAAGTCATGGTTTGATTTTCTTGATTCTTCGTCAAATTCATTCTTGTATTTAATCATATCTTCATTAAGCTTAGTCAGTGTTATTGAGATCCTGTATTTATTGACTCACCTCAATTCATTTATTTGTCATTGGGGGGGGGGTCTTTCTGATTTTCCTCAGTTAAGTTATGCCTAGTTACAAAAGCTTTGTGCTGTAACAGATGATCCTGTTCAATTTCCTTTATGCCTTTGTTGGTTTTTTGATTATTATTATTTGCTTCCAGTTCAGAGATGTACTTGGTCAGGATCACATAGCCTATTGTGCCTTCATTTTGAGATTCAATTTCTATTGTTTGCTTTGTGTTTTCATTGGAGACTTACTTTGTGGGTCTAGGCAATCTTGGTGGAGATCTCTTGTGTCATGTATTATTTTTGTGTGTTATGGGTCTCCCCATATTGGTGTAGAAGTCTTTTTAAGTGTGAAGCAAGTTTTTGCCCTTATAGATTCGGTGAGTGTTCTATTTAGGGTTTGAATTGGATTGACAAGGCATGACATTGTGTCCACAGATGCTCAGGTTGTGGAGGCTGCAAGTGCACCTGCAACTCTGGGATGGTGGCTGATATGAGAGCTGTGCTTGGAGGTCTGGAATCCATTCAGCCCATGATCATAGCTGTGCCTTGCCTGTGGGTCTCAGGGGACATAGCACTTGTCCATGCTCTCCTATACCCAGTTGAGTAGGTTTTAGAGAACTCACTGGAAACCCTTGGCAGGTGGTTTCCAGATATTTCTGTGGTCCCAGTCTGGGGCAGGAGCTATGTCCCAAGGGGGTACCAGTAGGCTGATGCCAGAAATAAGGAGGTAGGTTCAGGAAGGGGGATGTGAGGCAACTTGGACCAGGATGGAGCTTATGTCCTCAGAATTAGGTGGTGTAGGGGTATTGCTGAGTGGAGGCAGCCAGCTGCAGAACTTTGCACAAAGATCAGCAGCACAGCTTGACCCAAAGATCTGCTGAGGCAGGAGGAATGCCTGCCTGCCCTGGGACAGCACTAGTCTACAGAGATATTTTGAGTATATGTTCAGAACCCTCACATTCTTCTTTGCCAACTCTCAGAAGTGGCCTAAGTCCTCCAGAGCCACATATTATGAGTTTGAATTGTAGCCCAGAAAGAGGTATGTCTAGGAGGGCCACAAATGCAAATTTACCAGGTGGTTGATGAAAACTTCTACCTTAGTGGAATAATTCTTACACATCTGGGTGGTCATGACTGGTTGGCCATAAGGAGATAACCACAAAAGATGATTTGCTGTTCCTGAAAAGTGGAGGGAGAGAGGATATAGTTGTAGAGATTGCAACTGGAGAGATTGGAAGGCAGTTAAAAGTTTAAAACAAGAGGAAATTCCCAGATCTGTTCTGTCCAACACTGTTGAAGCAAGACAAAGATTCAAAGGGCCTCAGAGCAAGCTGCTTTTATTTACACTTAAAGTTTTTATTGTAAAGGTTTTTATCAATGATTTTGTTAGCTAATGTTCCCATAACTGAATTTGCCAGTTTGCTGTGATAGATATGACTAAATATTTTTTAGGTCTTTATGGTTCCTCTATTGCTTTCTTTCATAATGTCTCATGGATTAGACCTTTTTCTTCCTCATTACATTGTATTTCTTTAAAAAAAATTTTCTGTAGTGCTAGTTTGGTTTCCATTAATTGCCTTAATTTGTGTTTGTCATGAAATATGCTCGTTTCTCCACCTATTTTGAAATATAACATTGGTTGGTATGACATTCTGAGTTAGGAATTATTTAATTTCAGAGCTTGAAGTATAATGTTCAATGCTTTTAGGCTTGCTGATGAAAGCTCAGAAGTTATTCTGGTAGAAATTTAAATTAAAAAGCATAATAACCTATTTTGAATGTCCTTTGACTATATCACAATTAGATCATGGACAAATTGCAACTAACAAAACCATGATTATTAAGAAAAAAATCACTTTATATGCTGTGGTTGTATTTGATTAAAATTTCAAGAGCTGTGTAAAAACTTCTGCCAGTCATCCTTCTCTCTAATCAGCTGTCTTGCACACTTAATCTTTGAATTCTTCATTTAAAAATATTTTATATTTATTTATTTAATAAATAAATAATCTATTGTGAATTGTAATATATAAACACACTTCAAATTAATCATATTCCTATTGAGTTATCTTCTTTTCCCCTCTTGTGCCCCCCCCCATTCCATTGAGGTTCCTCATTGGGGGTACTGGTAATCACTGTGTAGTTATGAATGCACCAGTTGGTTCTTGTATTATGAACACTACATTACAGTACACTTTCATTCATGTTTAATCTACAACTTCTTCTGTAATGCTTCATAGACCCTGGTAGTTGTGTTCTAGGTGACTTATCTAGTACTAGCCACTTAGCTTCTTCTTCCTGTCATTTTGATGGGTATCGAGTCATCCTGGTATTCACCACCATGTGTAAACAGTAGATTCACTAAGCAAAAGTTATAGCAGCATGGGTCAAAAAGGATAAACATTTGCATTTAAAGGCATTTTTATGGGCATAATAGTTCCATTTTGCTGAAGAACAGTGAAGCTTCCCTTTGGGCTTTATGACCTTCTAACCTGTTGACTTGGTTTTCACTACTAGGCATGCATCCCCCACCCCAAGAAGACCTCATATACAATCAGAGAACAATTGATTACCATCATAACTATGTGTCACTTTTGCACTGGTGTGCTTATCTTGCCCAGCTGGTTGTATTTGTAGCTTGCAGAATCTACTGCTTGTTCATACTGTTGGTGACTCGTATTACCCAGCACCTTGTGTTGTACTTTCCAGCACTATTTCAAGTAGCCAACATGAAGATGTTTTCCATCTGAGTTCCAGCTTGATTTTTCAATGCCCTTCAATATTAGCCTGTGGTGTCTTCAACAGTAGGGTCTTACCATCTAGTATTAGTGGGTAATAAAGTGCTTTGGCAATGGCCTGGATAGTTTTGAGGACCTCATAGACCTCCTTGACCAACAGATTACTGTGTATATATGGGTCCAGGGTGACCCAGTTTGGGCACTGCGATATACTAAGAACAGCCTGTGGTGTTATTAGGGTAAAGCTTTGTCTAACACACAGTGTATTCCTACCCAAACTATCTCTCTTCCTTTTTTTTTTTTTTTATTTTTTATTTTTTATTTTTTGGTTTTTTGAGGTAGGGTCTCACTCTGGCCCAGGTTGACCTGGAATTAACTATGTAGTCTCAGGGTGGCCTCAAACTCTCTGCAATCCTCCTACCACTGCCTCCCAAGTGCTGGGATTAAAGGCGTGCACCACCATGCCCGGCCCCCTCTTCCTTTTTAAAAGTTATATTTTTTAAATTAGGCAATGGAGAAATAGATTTCTATTGTACTTATTCATACTGTCTTTAGTTTTGTGTATCCCCCTTCCTTCCCTCCTTCTTCCCTGTCCCCCAGACTCTTTAATTCCTTGTGTTCCTGACTATGATTGCCTCCTCTAATACTTTCTGCTATCTTTCCAAGCCTCATTGTGGCTACCAGAACCAGCATTACTGGTGCTTACTACAACTTGTAAACAAATCACACTATTTCAAGTTAGGATTTGTATGTGAGAGTTAGCATTGAGCATTTTTTAATGACCCTGGGTTAGTTCCCTTAGTTTAATTCTCCCCACATCTATCCATTTTGCTGAAAATTACATAATTTCATTTTTCCTATACTCCTGTCTTGCTCCAGAACTTAGTGAGAATTTTTAATTTTTTCCATTTAGTATAATATTGGCATTAGGTTTGCTGTACAATCTTATTATGTTGAGATATGATTCCTCTAACACTAGCCTATCCAACATTTTTATCATGAACAGATATTGTATTTTATCAAAGGCCTGTCTTGCATCTTTTAAGATGATCACATGATTCAATTCTTGAATCTATTTATATGATGCATTATGTTTATTGATTTCCATATGTTAAACCATTCCACTACTGGGGTGAAACCTATTTGATCAAAGTGGATGAAAATTTTTGTGTTCTTGGAATTACTTTGTAAGAATTTTATTGAGACGTTTGCATCTAAGTTCTTGAGGTATATATTTTTCTTTTTTTGTTGTGTCTCTGCATTCCCTCCTTTTCCGTTATATGAAATAACTTGAGTGGTTTTATTTAGTTCTTCTATAAATGTTAGGTAGAAAACATCAGTGAATCTGTCTGAACCTGGACATTTTTGGTCTGGAGGTTTTTTTTTTTCAATCTTGTTATATGTTTTAGCTTTATTTAGATTATTTATTTCTTCTAGATTTAACTTTGGTAGATCATATGTAACAAGAAATGAATCTATACTTTCCAATTTGATGAAATATAAGTTTTTGAAATATGTCTTTATGATTCTTTCAATTTAATTGGTATCTTGGTTGCAATGTCTCCTTTTTCTTCTCTAGTGATTAGAATTCTCTTTATTTTTTTGGTTAAATTTGGCTAAGAGTTTATCAATCTTGATTTTTTTTAAGTACTAGCTCTTTATTTCATGATTTTTTTTTTTTTTTTTTTTTTTGGTTTTGCCGTCTCTGTTTCATTGAATTATGTCCTGATCTTGATCATTTCTTTCCATCTAGTACTTTGGAGTTTGAATTGTTCTTGTGTTTTTAAAGCCTTCAGACTAAGCATTAAATTAATTACTTAAGATGTGTATATTTTTAAGATAGCCATTTAAAGCTATAAACTTACCTCCTAGGATTGCCTGTATTGAGTCCATTAGGTTTTGGTATATTAGGTTTTTATATTCACTCAGCCCTAGGATTTTTAAAATTTTTCCTTCTTGATTCATTTTTCAATAGTGTGTTGTTCAGTCTCCAAGAATTTGTGTGTTTTGTGTTGTTTCTTTTGTTGATTTCTAAGTTTATTGCATTACGGTCAGATATAATACAGGAAGTAAAGCCAATTATTCTGAGCTTGTGGAGACCTTCTTTGTGTCCTAATATATGATCCCCTTTAGTAAAGGTTCCATGAGCTGCTAAGAAGATTGTGCATTTTGTAGAGCTGGGGTGGGATGTTCTATAGATGTCTGTTCAGTCCATGTGAGCTAAGATGCTGTTTAGCTCCATTATTTCTGTGATTATTTTCTGTTTAGATGATCTGTCTATTGAAAGTTGTGGAATATTAATGATACAATAACCACTATTATTGTTTTGGGGTATATATCTGACTTAATGTCTAGCCGATTTTGCTTTTTAAAACTCAATGCACCTGTGTTTGATCTGCATATGTTTATCGTTGTAATATCCTCTTGCTGACATGTTTTGATGAGTATATATTGGCTTTCTTTATCTCTTGAGTACTTTTGACCTGAAGGGTTTTTTCAGATATTAATATAATAATATCAGCTTCATTCTTCTTTCAATTTTCTTGGGATGTCTTTTTCATCTTTTTACCCTAAAGTGGTATCTATCTTTAATGATAAGGTGGGTTCTTAAAGACAAAAAATGGATGGATCCAGTTTTCTCCTATCAATGTATGAACCAGGCCTGACCCTGCTTAACTTGGAAGATCAAACAAGATCTTATATTCAGAGTAGTATGACCATAAGCTGGATCCTGTTTGCTGATCCAACCTGTTAACCTATGTTTTTTGACTGGGGAGTTGAGTCTATTAATATTTAGAGTTTTTAATTGAAATGTGTGAGTTAATCCCTGTCATGTTGATGATTTTGTGGAGTTTGGGGTTTTCTTGATCTTAATTTGCTTTCATATATGTTCTAGGTTTGATTATTGTTTTATCCTTCCTGTAGCTTCTTGAGTACATTTGGTCTTATTCATTATTCTCTGAAGAGATGGCTTATGTTCAAGCATTCATATTACTAGCTCTTACTGTGGAACATTTTTCTTTCTCCTATTATGAGGGATAATTTTATTGGTTATAAAGGTTTGGGTTGGTAGCCATGGTCTTTCAATGCTTTAAATACTTCAGTACAGGGGCTTTGTATAAGATCTTATAGGCAGCTTCCTTCTTTAAGCAAATCTCTTTTGGGCATAAGGAGGTAAGTGCAGGGATATACATGTACCAAGGTAGGCCCTACCTGATTTGGTGTATGCAAATAAGGTGAAAATCAGGACAGCCTGTCAATCCAAGAGAGAAACGGTGAGCCTATCTAAGTTCCCTTCAGCGTGTCCTCCTCTCCCTTATTGGCATTGTGACCACTGAGAAGCAGTGCCACTTTCAAAAAGATGGCAGATCATGGCATGAGTGGAAGCATAAGGAAGATACCCTGGATTTTCAAAACTCAGGTGGCATAGCCACTTGTTTAGGGGGAGGGTTTTGAGATTCATCTGCCATCACTAGGAGGTCTCCATCACCCCACCTGCTGCCTGCTATCTTTGGCAGGCTTCCATCACCACTGGAAGCTCCTCCTTCCCCTCTCAATGTTCCCTAATTTCAGTAAGATTACTGTGCTCTCCTTGATACCTACTTCCTGCTGTGCCCTGTAGAAAGAGGCACAAAGCCAGTGTCACTTAGTGCTTGTCTTATTTGTTTGTCCAAAGATCATAATCCCATTCTGCATGTCTCCCAATATCTGAAAATTTTAGTTTCATGTGTTTTACCCCTTATTGCAATTTATAGTGGCAGTTGGACAAAGAGCAGCCATTCTGCCACAGCCAGAAGTGGAAGTACATGTTTGCACAAAAATAAAACAAAATAGAAATCACTAGGTTTTACCAAAAAAAAAAACACTTATACAATATGTATGTGTGGGGACACAAGAGTCTTAATTTTAGTGGCCCTCCACCTTTCATAGTTTGTGTGTTGGGCTGGGGTAGAGACAATAAGGGTAACAACACCATCTGAAATTTATGTTTATTGTGATTAAAGTCAGATTTGAAGCCAGATGTCATTATGGTCATAACTGAAGTAACTCAGATAACGTCAAGAAAATAGGCCAGCAATAAACAAACATGAGCTTTAGAGAGTGGCAGGGTTCTGATCAGAATCTGCGACCACAGAAATACAAATGCTGTTTGAAACAGTAACTGGAAATAACTGAAAACAGAAGAGGACAATTTTCCTGCCAGATGGGGAAGATGCCAGTGGATATCCAGATTAAGGAGGCTTTTCTCCAGCTTTGGCCTCTGGTCACACTCAACACAACACTTGAGTGTGAACTCAAAGCCAGAGGGACATGCATCTCCTCTGCTATTTGGTGTTACATTTCTCACCTCAAAAATTTTGCAGCCAGATACTTCCCTGGGCACTCTGGGCTTTCCTAAACCCAGCTGCCTTGCTTCCTGGCAGATATTACTGCTCATGTCAGTCTGCTTTTGAGAGCTGTCTGGAAGAGCAAAAGGATTTATTGCTGGAAGGAGATGAAAGATTGAAGAGGCCAGAGATCCTGCCCAAAGAGAACTTATTAAAGATATTTTGCCTCATCATAGATTGACTACATGCCAACTCTCTAAAAAAGAACATCTAATGACAGCATTATAAAATGTCAGAATAGCATGTAAGATGACATTAGCAAAATTTGCTCCCCTGGAAGGTGAAAGTGGAATCCACACAGATATGTTGTCATGTAATAGTTACCATACAAATATTGACCTTCTTTGTAAGCTTTTTCTATCATTTTTTAAATGAGGCAATTTTTTTCAGACTGATTTTCTGAGTGCTTGATTTTGCTGAGATTTTCACCTTCCCTTAAAAGTCAGCATATCCAATCTTAACTTATGTTTGGAAATCAAAATTGAATAGGTAGATGCTAAATAATTTTTCTACACTGTAATATAGTAAACAATGTCTACAATTAAATATCTGTAGATCCAGAAGTTAGGGTTAGTAATAAGCCACAGCTCTCAAGTCTTTCTGACCCATTGCAATGTCTTTAATTCCCCCACAGAGCCATGTCCCTATGCATCACTGTCCCCATGAGTGCCTATATCTGATCTCAAAAGTGCTGGTATTAAGGTTGCCTTGTAGCACCCCCCACACTTTCAAATACTCACTGCCAAACCTCACTGCAGGGTACAAAGTAGAAAGAGGGGAGAGTGCTGTCATGTGGAATCACAAATGAAAATATCAGGGAATTTTAAAGGCATCAGATTATCTCCCCAGTTCAAATTGCCAGCCTGCCAAGGAATGACACAGTGTTTCCTGATGTGTTGAAAGCAGCCCTGTGATGAAAGGAAGATAATGCCCTTATGCAGCTTAAATTCTCAACTGAATACCCCAGGGGAGGTTTGTATACTGTCTTTGACTCATCATGATAAAGACTGGCTGCTGACAGCTCATCAGCTCTGACTTCTGGTTAAGACTCCAAGACTAGGCTTCCTCCCTCTCACCACCCCTTCTCCAAAGTTCTTCCATTTCTCCTTCCTTAACTTCTTCCCTCCAGCATTTAGAGACCGAGGATTCCAAGGGTGAAAGCAGCCATGTCCCCAAGTAGCATTAGTCACGGGCTCACTTACCATACATTGGAGCATTTGTGTTCTTAATATTTGCAAATAATACTTCTTGATTAGTGCTCAAAGTTAGTGATGTAGAAGCAAGAAGATAGTGGCTCTGTCTCATGGGAAAGGTTTTAAGAGTGTGTCAAGGGACACCTCTGTTAGCATTACTTAGAAAGCCTTGTTAAAAGTACAGATTTTTGGGGTCCCAACTTATAGTTACTAAGTGGAAATTTCTGAGGTTACATTCACATCAAATTATATTTATGTAGAATACCCATATATTAAAATGTGGATTGGTACAGAATGAAAGTTTAAATATTCATGTCTTATATTGCAATATCTGTATATCTATATCCATATCTATCTATATACATACTAATTACTGTTATATAGAATAAAGATGAATATGATATACAAATTATATCAGTGTACCTATGGCCAAAGTTCCGTGGTTAGGGATACTGCTAATAGGATTATAATTTGTGGTCTATGTTCATAATTAAAGATCTTCTTGATTTCAGTTACAGTTTAATAAAAATCTTTGTGTATGTCTCTCTCTCTCTGTGTATATAAAGTGTATATAAATTGTATGTGTATGTGGTGTGCATAATGTGTGGTATATGCCTGCATATGTGCAGATGCCTGTGCCCTATGCTCATTCATTTGAAGGCTAGGGAACAATGTTGAGTGTCCTTCTCACTCATCCACATATTTTCATGAGAAGAGGTCTCTCCTTTAACCCAGAGCTATTGTCCATCAGTGAGCTCCAGTCTCTGTCTCCCTGTGGCCTGGAGTTACAGAGGTGTGTGGCTATGCCTAACTTTTTATGTGGGTTTGGGAAGTCAAATTTGGCCTTTGTGTTTAGCTGGCAAGTACCCTTTACCTACTTAGCCATTTTCTAAGCTCATGAACAATATAATTTTATAATGAGCTCCCCATATGGTTATGAAGCACACTGATGTTTGAAAGGCACTGGCAAACTTGCACATTTGGGATTCACATTTATTATAAAGAATCTTGAATACAACAGTCTGCATTTAAATAGGGGTACATAGATTAAAAAGGGCCAAGAAAGCATCACTTAAGTCAAGACTTTAGAGAGCAGAACAATCCAAATGGAGAGGAGCTGCACATTTTTCAAGGTAAGAACTTCTGTAAAAGTCCTGAATTTAGTGGAAAAGCTTCAAGGTTTTCTCCATTTAGTATTATGTTGGCTGTAGGTTTGTCATAAATAGATTTTATTATGTTGAGATATGTTCCTTCTACTCCTAGTTTCTGTAATACTTTTACCATGAAGGGAAGTTGGATTTTGTTGAATGCCTTTTCTGCATCTATTGAGATGATCATGTGATTTCTGACCTTCAGACCATTTATATGGTGTATTACATTTATCGATTTGTGTATGTTGAACTATCCTTGAACCTCTGGGATAAAGCCTACTTGGTCAGGGTGAAATGCTCTTTCTGATATATTCTTGCATTCTGTTTGCCAATATTTTGTTGAGGATTTTTGCATCTATGCTCATGAAGGAGATTGGCGGGTAATTTTCTTTTTTTTGTTCTGTCTTTGCCTGGTTTTGGTATCAGGGTGATGCTGGCTTCATAGAAGAAGGTCTGTAGAATTCCTTCCTTTTATATTTTATGGTAAAGTTTGAGAAGCAGTGGTGGTAGTTCTTCCATGAAGGTCTGGTAAAATTCACCAGTGAATCCATCTGGGCCTGGCCTTTTTTAGTTGGGAGAATTTTTATAACTTCTTGGATCTCTATATGTGTTAAAGGTTTATTTAAATTGTTTATCTCATCTTGATTTAATTTTAGTAGGTCATATGAATAAAGGAAATCATCCATTTCTTTCAGATTTTCAAACTTAGAGGCAAATAACAAAAACAGCATGGTACTGGCACAAAGACAGACATATAGATGAATGGAATAGAATAGAAGACCCAGATATTAATCCAGGCAACTGCAGCCATCTGATTTTTGACAAAAATGCCAAAAATATTCATTGGAGAAATGATAGCCTCTTCAACAAGTGGTGCTAGGAAAACTGGATATCTATATGTAGAATGATGAAAATAGATCCTTATCTCTTTCCATGCACAAGAATCAAGTCCAAGTGGATCAGGGACCTTAATATGAGACAGTCCTGAAACTCTACAACTGCTAGAGGAAACATATTGGCACAGGCAATGACTTTCTGAATATATCTGCAATTGCCCAGGAAATAAAACCAGTAATCAACCACTGGGATCTCATAAAATTACAAAGCTTTTGTACAGCAAAGGACACTGTGGATAAAGCAAAAAGACAACCTGCAGGATGGGAGAAAATCTTTGCCAGCTATACATCTGACAGAGGATTAATATCCAGAATGTACAAAGAACTCAAAAAACAGAATAAGAAATCAAACAACCCAGTTAAAAAAATGGGCTATGGAACTAAATAGAGAGTTCAGAAGAAGAAATACAGATGTCATATAAACATCTAAAAAAGTGTTCTATATCCTTAACCATCAGGGAAATGCAAATTAAAACTGCTTTGAGATTCTATCTTTCTCCTGTCAGAATGGCTACCATCAAGAAACCATCAAGAAAACAAATGACAATAAGTGTTGGCAAGGATATAGAAAAAGAGGAACCCTTCTACACTGTTGGTGGGAATGTAATCTGGTCCAGCCATTGTTGAAATCAGTGTGGAGGTTCTTGAGATGGCTAAAATGGGATTTACCATATGATCCAGCTATAGCACTCCTAGGCATATATCCGAATGACTCTTCTCACTACCTTAGGAAACCATGTTTATTGCTACTCTATTCATAATAGCTATGAAATCAAACCAGCCTAGATGTCCCTCCACAGATGAATGGATAATAAAGATGTGGTACATTTACACAATGAGTTCTATTCAGTGGTAAAGAAAAATGAAATTATGAAATTTTCTGGGAGATTGAGGAATTTGGAAAGGATTATACTAGGTGAGGTAACTCAGGCTCAGAAAGCCAAATGTCACATGTTCTCTCTCATATGTGGATCCTAGTTACAAATGTATAGACTTTTTTATGAGCTGGAACCAAAAATTGGTAGCAGAGGCCAGTAAGCTAGAAGAAGGTTATGAGGGAGGGAGGACAGGGAAGGATTTAAGGGGATGGTATTGTATGTTTGAAAGTAGAAGAACAGATTATAGGCAGGGGAAAGGCCTAAGCAAGGCCAGGGGAAGAGAATGTGTAACAGAAGGGTGGGGGAAAGGGTTAATCAAAATTCAAGATATTCTGAATAAGACTTATGTAAACCTACTTTTTTGAATAATGGTACATCCAGAAGCTATAGATTGTTACTAGAAAATTTTCAGTGCCAGGGATGGGATACCTTCCAGTGATTTTTTTTGGCCAGGTAGGTCCCTGTTGCCTCTAAAACATCACAGGCTATTGCCAAGACCCTTGGTTTCCCTTGAGAAACAGATGGTAAGACACTATTGCTGAAGACCTCACTTGCCTGAGTGGCAAAGCCACTGAGAAATCAAGTTGGTGCTGAACAGAAAACCTTCTCCCTGTAGACCAGCCAACTGAAAGCTGGAAAAAGCTGCACTGCTTGCAGCTGTATGGGAGACAGAAATCATCAGTGCTGAAAACAAGTGGACACTGGAAACCTCAAGTTTGTCCAGACAAGCTGAATGACTGAATGGGTGCAATAGTGGCATGTCTGCTCTGGGGGAAGCCACCTGATCTCTAATTGGGCTGAAGGCCAGCTCTATGGGAGGGAATACATGCCTGGAAATAAAAACCTAATCAAAAGACTATGGCAGGGGAGGTCACGAGCCTTAGGGATATAAAGCCTGCTCTTGTCTGTCTAAATGTGTATATTATTCCCACCAAACTACCCTGAAAGCACTACATTAATGTTCATATTAATGCTACTCTCACTTCTGGTTAGAGAAGCTTCTCTTTTTAGATGGTGATGACCACTGGGATGACCCAAAAGGCAACACAGTGCTGAGAGGTAGGGATGGAGGAGTGTCCGGCACTGAAACATCTCTGTCACACCCTCCAAGGCTCAGAGTCCATTGCGGAAGAGGTGGCAGAAAGAATGTAAGAGCCAAATGAAGGATATGACTCCTTACAATACAACTGTCCAGACAGAAATTGGCCTTGATATCCATGACCTTGCAGTGCCTCAAAATACCTTCATAAGACCCTCATAATAGGAGAAAAAGTGATGACATCAAAGTAAAAAAGAGTCTAATAGAGAGAGGGAGGGGATATGATGGACAGTGGAGTTCTGAAGGGGAATGGGGGAGGGGAGGGAAATATCATGGTTTATTATCTGTAAGTGTAGAAGTCGTCAATTAAAAAAACAAAGAAATAAAGGAGGTGGGTGTAATACATGATATAACTATCAGTACTTGGGAGGCAGAGACAGAGGCAGAAGAATCAGGAGTTCAAGACCATCCTGGACTATCTAGCAAGTATCAGGCCAGCCTGAGCTACATAAGACCCTGTCTCAATCCCTCCCAAAATTAATATTAGTAATAGAGAATGATAGTAATAAAAGAAAGATTCTAAACCTGAATAAATACAATAGCTTCAAAACAGATCAAGCATAAAGCAGAACTGAAGGGAGTATCATCATATCCATTCCCTGTTTGTCCAGTAAAAGCTATACACTAAGAAGATCTGGAAAAGACATTTGTGACACAATGATTATGCATAGAAGTTTTAGCCTTATAATTTGAGCATTCAACTTTCTCAATAATGAATTTATGCCTGTGGAAATTTTGTAGGAACTATGGAGGAAAATATATCATATATTTTTATATGAATACAGAATTTATCTAAATTTGGGAAACAGAACTTAAATAATAAAATCAAGTGTTCCAATGAGAGGAAGGGAATTAGGATATATATAGCAAGAAAAGGGGATTATATAGTAAGTACATACAGCTCAGCATTTTTTATAGAAATAATCAAGGTTAAATCTAGCTAGTAGAAATGAGGCACAGTAGCATAATCACACATAGTCTATAAAAATGTCTAGACTGAGGTAGAAGGTACAATAGCTGTGCAGATGTCCTTGCTAAAGTCTTTCTTGTACACTTGTTCTTCCTAAAGCCTCTGTATATGGTTGTGATCCTGGAAGTCTTAAAAGTTACCATCAAGCCGGGCATGGTGGCGCACGCCTTTAATCCCAGCACTCGGGAGGCAGAGGTAGGAGGATCGCTGAGAGTTCGAGGCCACCCTGAGACTACATAGTTAATTCCAGGTCAGCCTGGACCAGAGTGAAACCCTACCTCGAAAAAAAAAAAAAAAAAAAAAAAAAAAGTTACCATCAGCAATCATGTATAGAAACTTCTCTTTCATAACCTCTCATTTTTCCCATTACAACAATGACATTAACAACAAAATAAGAAAATATTGTATATGTTTGCTAGTTTAAAAACACATTTTAACTTTGTCACTCTGTAGTGAAATTTGAGGCCAAATATTATGATACCTCCAGCAGTGTCCTTTCCTATTAGGATTACCTTTACTTTGGCTAGCTGATCTGTTTAGAATTTTTTCTAATACTCTGTAAGAAATGTCTGGGAATTTTAATGAATATTCCATTGAATATGCAAATTACTTTGGATGATATAATTATTTTCCCAATATTAATTCTACCATTCCAAGAGCACTGAAAGTGTTCCCATTTCTCATATTTTCTTCAATTTATTTTCCAGAGTCTTAAAGCTTTTATTATAGAGGTGTTTCATCTCCTTTGTAGGCTTATTCCTAAGTATTTTATTTTTTGAAACTACTGTGAATGTAGGCCAGTAGAACAGAGAACCCAGAAATAAACCCATACATTTATGGCTACACAATTTTGGACAAAAGTGTCAAAAATATATACTGGGGAATATAGGAAATGTATATGTGCATATACATATATATATATATATTAGAAAATAAGTAACTTATTCAACAAATGCTGTTGGTACTCTAGATACCTGCAGAAGAATGAAATTAGATCTATATCTCATTACCTGTACAAAATCAATTAAAATGGATCAAAAACATATTTTAAAATCTGACATGCTGAAATTGCTAGAAGAAAATATAAGGGAAAAGTTTTAACATATAGGTGTAGGATTTAAACAGCACAGGAAACAATCCTCAAAGTTGACAAATGGGATGATATGAAGTTAAAACAGTTTCTGCAAAGCAAAGGGGATTATCATCAGAATGAACGGACAAGGTAGAGAGTAGGGGAGCAACTTTTCCAGTTATACTTCATGGGCTATTACTAGACTATACAAGGAACTAAAAAACTAGGAATCAAAAAAACAAAAAACAAAAAACAAAAAACTAAAGTTGGACATGGTGGTGCTCACCTTTAATCCCAGCACTCAGGAAGCAGATGTAGAAGGATTGCCATGTGTTCAAGGCCAGCCTGAGAGTGAATTCCAGGTTAGCCTTGGCTACAGTGAGACCCTACCTCTAAAAAGAAACACACAAACAGCAAAACAACAACAATCAGTAAACCCCCCAAGCTGAGTTGGCACATGCCTTTAATCCTAGTATTTGGGAGGTAGAGGCAAGAGGATTGCTGTGAGTTTGAGGCTACCCTGAGACTACATAGTAAATTCCAGATCACCTTGGGCGAGATGTCAGACCCTACCTCAAAAAACAACAAAAATCCCCCAAACTGCTAATTATTAAATATTTTAATGAATTGCACAGACAGTTTTCAAAACAAGGAACACAAATAAATGTTTTAAAAATTGTTCATCATCATTAGACATAAATAAATGCAAAATAAAATTATTTGAGGGGCTGGGGAGAATGCTCAACTGGTAAAGTGCTTTCCAGGTAAGCATGAAAACTTGAATTTGGATGTCCAGAACCCACATAAAATGCCAGGGAACTGAAATACTTGTACTCTGGAGTCAAACACTGGGAATCCGTGAGGTTCATTGGCATAGTTGAGCTCTATTCTATACTAAGGAAATTGAATCAACCCAGATGTCCTTCAACAAATGAATGGATAAGAACAACATGGTACACATATACAACAGAGTTTTATTCAGTCATAAAGAAAAATAAAATCATAAAACTTGCAGCAAAATGGATGGATCTGGAAATTATTATATTAATTGAGCTAGCCCAGATTCAGAAAGACAGATACCACATGTTCTTTCTTAGATGCAGACTCTAACTTTGAATTTTTTGTTTATGTATATATGTGGGTATAAGTATGGATCTAGGTCATGAAACTAGAAAGGGGTATATGGGAAAGAAAAAGATTTTTGAGGAAGTCGTGGAGGGTAATAAAATACATGTGACTTTAAAGTGGAAAGGGGAATATGGATGTAGAAGAGTGTCAGAAGAGGGATGGGATGTGGGAAAAGAGTAGAGAAAAAGACTCAACAAAACGTTATATGGGAAAATGTTATATTAAGCCCATTATTTTGCATAGTAATTAAAATAAATAAAAAACTAAAATGACATTTAAGTAACATGGGACTTAAAGGAAAACATTAGAATATTAATCAAACTTAAAACTGAATGTTGAAATAAGTAAATAAATAAAGAGATAAAACCTGAATGATGAAATACCATATAGCAAAACTTGTTGGAAGCAGCCTAACAGGCAAATTGGTAATGTTTATTTTATACTGGAAGAGCAAATGTATTAAGTGAATGAACTGAACATGGAACCTATGAATTAGATCAGGAACAACAGAATAAATCAATAAAGCATAAATAATAATAGAGACAGAAAAAAATATAAAATGAAGGTGCATTATTTAGCAAAGGCATGCATATTGCTTTGAGAAGATGCATTTGATAGATATCTCTGGCAAGACTGAATAATAAGAGTCAAACACAAATAGCTAAATTAACACAAAATTCACAAACAGTACTAAACAGAAGTCACAGAAGAATATTAAAATCACATGTGTATGTCTTTTTATTTTTTTAAATATATATTTTATTTATTTATTTGAGAAAGAGAAAGAGGGAGAGAGAGAGGCACAGAGATAATGGGCACGCCAGGTCCTCCAGCCACTGCAAAGGAATTCCAGACTCGTGCTCTCCCCTGTGCATCTGTCTTTCGTGGGTCCTGGAGAATTGAATTGCAATCCTTTGGCTTTGCAAGCAAATGCCTTAACCACTAAGCTATCTCTCCAGCCCTGTGTATGTCTTTTTCTTAATCTCTTCAAGACTGTGAATGCTGACATTGAAGCCTGTTGTGTTTATTTGATGATGAGCTTAAAACAAGAGCTGGCATTGGGTTGAAAATCCATAAATATTTATTAAATAAAGTTACTGGATAGTTCTTTATCTACATACCAGTCATGACCACTATATATTATATACATTTACAATTCTAAATGCTTCATATTTTTGCATCCCATTTTTTTTTTTTTTTTTTTGGTTTGGCAAGGTAGGGTCTCACTCTGGTCCAGGCTGACCTGGAATTCACTATGTAGTCTCAGGGTGGCCTCAAACTCTCGGCGATCCTCCTACCTCTGCCTCCCGAGTGCTGGGACTAAAGGCGTGTGCCACCACACCCGGCTTTTGCATCCC
This sequence comes from Orientallactaga sibirica, assembly GCA_036365145.1. Taxonomy (NCBI): domain Eukaryota; kingdom Metazoa; phylum Chordata; class Mammalia; order Rodentia; family Dipodidae; genus Orientallactaga; species Orientallactaga sibirica. The sequence goes on from JAEOAD010000025.1 coordinate 2,345,603, forward strand.
ATTTAAAAAAAATTATTTATTTATTTGAGAGTGATAGAGAAAAAGTGGCAGAGAGAGAGAGACAGAATGGGTGCACCAGGGCCTCCAGCTACTGCAAACAAACTCTAGATATATGGGCCACCTTGTGTATCTGGCTTATATGGATACTGGGGAATTGAGCCTCAAACCAGGGTCCTTAAGCTTCACAGGCAAGCACTTAACTGCTAAGCCATCTCTCCAGCCCCTGCATCCCACTTTTGTTCATAGCAACTCAAATATAATAAGATCTATTTAGTAAATATTTGCTAATTTAAGTATTTCATTTCCCCAGCATATGACATTTTAATCAATGACTCCCAGACCTCATTATATTCAAGTCAAGAAAATGAATAGAATTATGGTTATGCTTACTAAGTGCCAATCATATTTTTTACTAAGTACTACTCATATTATTTAGCTCAAGTGTGTAGCCAGGCAGGTATCTGCAAAGCTGTTTTACTTTCATATATTATTGTCTATTCCTGACCCCAAATAGAGTTTATTATTGTGAATTGCCTTTTTGGCTAACCTTATCCACTGTTTAATTTCTTTAGGGAGAACTTTTTTCAAAACAGATCATATTTTAAAGATTTGTATAAAAAAAAGTAAGAGCAAATGTTAAGACTTTCAAACAATTATATCTATTGTCCTATGATACAATATCTTCAAGAAGAAAGCTGATTACTTAAGACATTTTAAATAAAAGGGAGCAAAGCAGTAATCCCACTGGGCTGGAAGAATGTTCAAATCTGTTTTGCATACATATTTTGTCTTTATAGAAGCCAAATGTATACAAGTCCAAGCATACAATGCATAACACAAATGTACTGAGGATAATTATTTTCATATAAAAAGAAATAGTAATATGAGCTAATTTTTAATAAGACTCCACATGCTTTTCTAGGGGATTGATCAATAAATTTGAGTATTTGTTTAAAGGTTTTCATTTCTGGATAAATAAAAAATAGAAGCTTAAAAAACTTACAGCATTGATGAGCCCAGCGTTATTTGTGGTGGCAGGAAGACAATACTGTCAGGGCTCCATCCCTTAAGAAAGTCTTAACACAAGGTGCATCCATACCATTGGGTACTTAGTAGAAGTCAGAAGCCACAAAGTATATACATATATAGCAATAAGGTTGTATTTCAAAAGTCTATTTCAGGGGAGAAAATTAAGAACACTGAGACCTGTAGTGAATAAGGTTAAAATAAGCCTATTGGGAAAATTGTCTGCATGTGGGGTGCGAGTATGAATCAGTACTACAGACTAGGGTAAGAGTGATCATGTTAGGCAGTACAGAGGGGTGTCTTGAGCAGGCTGTGATGACTCAATGTTACTGTCTGAGTAGAACAGTTACCTCTCTCTGGGTTGCAGTCTTGTAAAATATTAAAGAGGACTCACTGCCAATTGATGGTCTACAAATTAAATATGTTTGCAACTATATAAAGAAAAACATACTGCTCAAAATTTAATTTATATGCCGTTTCATAATATGCATATCAAATAAAATATGGTCCTCAGTTCTCCAATGAAACAGAGGATATGCATACATTAATCATAAGATTAGTGCCATTTTTAGCCCTCCCCCCTTATTGTGGTGCCTGGACTTGTACTCTAGTACTAATGTCAATGATGCATAACACTTTCTCATTTAGCAATGAGTTGACCCTCAGTCAGCACTATGGGGATTTTCTAGGTTGTGACACACAGATGGAAAAGAGCCAGAAAGTTTACTTTTTACCCTTGTTTGTCACAGAAAGAAAATTAAATAACCTCCTGGCATAAATACAAATTCTGAATATTTAAATGTTCTCTTCCTCAGACCTTTAGGGCAGGAATATGCTAGCTGACAATAGTACCAGTGGTGACCATGTTTATGGTATAGCAGTAAAAACAATCATAATCCCAACGATAGATTTGGGAGTGGACTAACCCTAAGCCCCTGAGGTCTGACAACCATCCAGTAAATCCTCAGGTAGATCTATCAGCACAATGATGACAGGGCTTACATAAGACTCAGCTAAGGTTTCTTCTGGGCTTACATCCAATAGCCAGGAATTCTGGAGACTTTGCCCTTGGTAATTAAGTCCTAATTCAATAATTATTTGAGTAGTAAAGGGTTAAAATCAATCAATGCTGGTCCTCACCTAATGTAGTTTGTTATCTACAGAACCTATTGACTTGGAAAAAAAGAAAAAGAACATAGGCAACAATTCACAACCCTAATGCCCTTAGCAGATGGATCTGCATTACTGCAGAACAGGGACCTGGAAAGTCTCCATATACCACGCTATAAATATTCCTTTGACATTTATTATCCTCACTTGAGTTCAGGTGCTTAAATACTTGGACTGAAGTCATGTTTGTAGCAGGAAAAAGTTGATCTTTAAGCATACCTTCTCCCTGGCTAAATTATGAGCAACAGACATCGATGAAGGGTGAATGTGCTGGAGCAAGGGAGTTTTCCCACTTAAGAGAGGTCAAGGAACCTTCAAGTCAAATTAGTTGAAGTTTAGAATCACTTATAGTACACATTTCCAATCACTTCACCTCAGGCAATTTGATGGATCGCATCCCAGAAACTCCCCACCACCCCCCACCTTCCCAAGTATATATCTACTAGTGTGGTGGTCTGTGGTCTTGAGGTTGAGTCCCAGCACTTCCAGCTGCAAAGGATTGTGACCTCAAACTACTATGACTCTCAATTCTCATAGTTAGGGGAGGCGTAGGATTATGTAAACCAGGAGATAATAGCCCATATAAAATCCTTCCAATAAAATAAAATCAGGCTAAAGGTGTCAGCATAGATTAACAGTCCATCCTTGTTTAGGAATGTGGATTCTTGAAGTGTGAGGATTCTGTGGTCCAAGTTAGATTTAATATTGTGGTTCTTAATTAGGCACTACTTAACTCCTTTATGGACAATTATATGGAAACTGGGACAGGTTTCATTCTGAGTGGAAAAGAATTCATGCGTGACTTTGCTTTGCCTGTGATGCTGGGTAGCAAAGTCTTACAGATAGAATTAATGCTTAAGCTATTTCTAACTTTTGCCCAGAGCAACCAGAAACAGTATGGGGCTAAGAAAGATCCCCAGACCTCTTCCTTCTTCCTGTTTTCCTCCATCAGCAAGAATAACTTCTTTGTGTCTGAAAACCATAGAAAAAGCTGCTCCAGTATGATGCTATACCAATACATTTGTCTAAAGTATATTTGTAGAATTTGGAATGAAGAAAACCATTTTAAAGGAACATTTTAAAATTACATTGCCTAGAAAAGAGCAAAAAACCCAAAAGTTATGACATGCAAATATAAAAGTTGAACTTTAGTTTTCTAAGTTGACCGTCAATAAAGTATTATACTGCTAAGTGCAGAGCATAGACTCAGAAGGCAGATTATCTCCTTTCAAAACCCATTTTTATTCATTTTGTTGCCATTTTACTTGAATAAGTTAGTTAATGAAAGAATATTAATTTTTTTTAGTTGTTTGAGTGGCTATAATAATGAAGTAGGCTTGTTTTAAGAATCAAATTAGGTCAAAGTTTCTCCAATGTCCAAAGAATCCTCCAAAACTGTGAACTAGTAAGTGAATTTTATGGACATTCATAATCTTTTGGAGGGAGGAAGTTAGTAACTTTTAAAATTCCAAAGAATACTTCAAAAATATTAATTAGTTAAATCAATGGATAAAAGCTTGAGGAAGGCAAGAGTCTGTGACCATAACATCCCTAGGATTCTGGCTGGATTGCCACTACCAGGTATAAGTCCTTTCCCACTGAGTGGGACTCTTATCTAATCAGGGTGCCACTGATTACCCACATAGGCTGTGTGCCACTGTTACACAGGTGTGTACATCTTGTCTGCCTGGCTGATTTTGTAGCTTGCAGGCTCCCCTGCTTGTTCACATTCTTGTTAGCCATTATCCCCCAATAGCTTGTATAGTAGCATTTTCCAGGACTATGAGGGCCAGCCATCAGGGAGCTGACTTCCTTCTAAATTCCAGCACCGTATCTTGATGGCCTGTGTCCTCAGGTTGAGGTGTCTTCAGCAATAGGGTCTTACCTTTTTGCTCTGGCAGTAACCAAATGCTTTGGCAAAAGCCTGTATTGTTTTGGGACCTCATATAAATCTGAACAACAGCTCACTGTGAGATGTAACCTGGTTCTGACATTGGGAATTACAAGCTAGCACCCATGGTTTTAGGATTAGGCTTTCTCTACCCTCTCCAAGGCTTTCCTGACAGTACAATCCCCTTACCTCCTATTAACGGTTATACCTTGTGGTTTGATATCCAGCAGAAAGGTTTCTATGGTGCTGATTCATGTTGTCATTAGTTTTGTGTAAGTTTCCCACTCCCACCCTTGATTCCCCTCACCCAAGACCCTTCCACCTCCTATTATCTGTCCCTCCAGTTGTCTGTCAAGTATTTCCTCCTCACCTTTCTCCCTATTTCCACTTTATCCCTATCTTCAATCTAGCTCTTGTCAAGACTCTGATGCTAACTGCCTCTTACAGACAACTCAAGCTGTTCCAAGTTAAGAGCCACACATGAGGGAGAATACGGGGCATTTATCTTTCTGTGCTTGAATGAGTTCATTTAGTATGTTTTTTTCCAAGTCCATATGCTTTATTACAAGTTTCATAATTTCATTTTTCCTTGCCACAGAGTAGAATTCCATTATGTATATGTATCACATCTTCATTTACCATTCATCCATGGATGAGCATCTGGGCTGATTTCAGTTCCTCTTATAGGGCAGCAGCAAACATGGCTGAGCAAGTAAAGAATAGAGTCTTTAGGATGTAGAGTAGAGTCTTTAGGATATATGCCCCGCACTGGTAAAGCTCAATCTAATAGTAGCTCTATTTTTGGCCTTTTGAGGTGTCTTATATTGATTTCCATAGTGGTATAAGTTTGAACTCCCACCAGCAGTGGATGAGGGTTCCTCTCTCTCTGCATACCCATTAGCATTTGTTGTCAATTGAATTTTTGGTGATTTCCATTCTGACTGTGATGAGATAGAATTCCAAAGTCATTTTAATTTGCATTTCCCTGATTGCTAAAAATATTGAATGACTCTTTAGGTGCTTATTAGCCACGTGCATGTGTTCCTTTGAGAACTATCTGTTCAATTCCATTCCTCATTTTCTAGTGGGCTGCTTGAAATTTTACTGCTCAGGTTTTTGAGTTTTCAGTAAAATACAGATATTAAATCTCTGTAAGATATATAGCTGATGAAGATTTGGGATGTCTATTTAGTCTGTTGGTTTGCTTAGCTGTACAATAGCTTTTGAGTTTCATGATAGCCCTATGGTTGAGCATTTAATTCCCTGGCTACTGGAGTCTTATTCTACCTGTATTTTCTCCTAGTTATTTCACAGTTTCAGGTCTTATATTGAGGACCTTGATCCATTTGGAGTTGATTTTGTGTAGAGTGAGAGAAGAGGGCCCAGGTTCATTCTTCTGTGTGTGGCTATCAATTTTTTTTTCCATCACCATTTGTTTAAAATACCCTCTTTTCTCCAGAGTAAATTTTTGCCCAAAATGTAAGGTATCAAAGATAAGAAACTGTATTTACAAGAGCTTATACACAGATCTTGTGTTCTATTCCACTGATCTACTTGTCTCTTTCTGTGCCAGTACAAGCTGCTTTTGGCTATCTGAGGTGTTTTGTGTTTCCATAAGCTTCTGAGAATATTTTTCTAACTCTGTGATGAATGGTGCTGAAATTTTTATTGGAATTGCATTGAATATGTATATTACTTTGGGTAGGATGGCTATTTTCTTTTTTCTTTTTTTTTATTGACAACTTCTATACTTATAGACAATAAACCATGATATTTCCCTCCCCTCCCCCCATTCCCCTTCAGAACTCCACTCTCCATCATATCCCCACCCTCTCTCCATTAGTCTCTCTTTTAATTTGATGTCATCATCTTTTTCTCCTATTATGAGGGTCTTGCAAAGGTTTTGCTAGGCACTGCAAGGTCATGGATATTGAAGCCAATTTCTGTCTGGACAGTTGCATTGTAAGCAGTTGTACCCTTCCTTTGTCTCTTACATTCTTTCCTCCCCCTCTTCCACAATGGGTCCTGAACCTTGGAGGGTGTGACAGAGATATTTCAGTGCTGGAACCTCCTCCATCCCTTCTTCTCAGCACCATGTTGCCTTTTGGGTCATCCCAGTGGTCATTACCATCTGAAAAGAGAAGCTTCTCTAACCAGAAGTGAGGGTAGCATTAATATGTGAATATGAACATTAAGTGTAGTGCTTTCAAGGCTGTTTGGTGGGAATAATATATACATTAACCCAGACAAGAGCAGGCTTTATACCCCTAAGGCTCATGATCTCCCCAGCCATAGACTTTTGATTCATTTTTTCAGTACCAGGCTCATAGAGAGGGCCTTCAGTCCAATTAGGGAGCAGTTGGTCTCTCCAAGAGCAGACATAGTACTATTGCTCCCGTTCGGTCATTGGGCCTGTCTGGACAAACTTGAGGTTTCCAGTGTCCACTCTTTTCACTGCTGATGATTTCTGTCTGCCATATGGCTGCATGGAGTGCAGCTTTATCCAGCTTTCAGTTGGCTAGTCTACAGGGAGAAGGTTTTCTGCTCAGCACCAGCTGGCTTTCTCAGTGACCTTGCCACTCAGGCAAGAGAGGTCTTGAGCAATAGGGTCTTAAGATCTGTTTCTCAAGGGAAACCAAGGGCCTTGGCAATAGCCTTTAATGTTTTGGAGGCTACAGGGAACTCCCTGGCCAACAACTCACTGGGAGGTACCCAATCCCAAGCACTGAAAACTTTCTAGTAACAATCTATAGCTTCTGGATGTGCCAGTATTCAAAAAAGTAGGTTTACATAAGTCTTATTCAGAATAGCTTGAATTTTGATTGACTCTCCCCCTGTGCTTCTTTTACATATTCTCTTCTCCCAGCCTCTTTTAGGCCTTTCCCCTTCCTGTAATCTGTTCCTCTACTTACATATATTCAGTACCATCCTCTTAAGTCCTTCCCTCTCCTCCCTCCCTTATAGCCTTTTACCAGCATACTGGCTTCTGCTATCAATTTTTGGTTCCAGTTCACACACAAGTCTATACATTTGTAGTTAGGATCCACAAATGAGAGAGAACATGTAACATTTGGCTTTCTGAGCCTGGGTTACATCACTTAGTATAATCCTTTCCAGATCCATCCATTTACTGAAAATTTCATAATTTCATTTTTCTTTACTGCTGAATAGAACTCCATTGTGTAAATGTACCACATTTTTATTATCCATCCATCTGTGAAGGGACATCTAGCCTGGTTCCATTTCTTACATATTGTGAATAGAGCAGCAATAAACATGGTTGTGCAAGTACCTCTAAGGTGGTGAGAAAAGTCCTTCGGATATATGCCTAGGAGTGCTATAGCTGGATCATATGGTAAATCTATGTCATCCATGCCAACACTTATTGTCATTTGTTCTCTTGATGGTAGCCATTCTGACAGGAGTGAGATGGAATCTCAAAGTAGTTTTAATTTGCATGTCCCTGATGGCTAAGGATGTAGAACACTTTTTTAGATGTTTATATACCATCTGTCTATCTTCTTCTGAGAACTCTCTATTTAGTTCCATAGTCCATTTTTTAACTGGGTTGTGTGATTTCTTAGTGTTCTGCTTTTTGAGTTCTTTGTATATTCTGGATATTAATCCTCTGTCAGATGTATAGCTGGCAAAGTTTTTCTCCCATTCTGTAGGATGGCTCTTTGCTCTATTCACAGTGTATTTTGCTGTACAAAAGCTTTGTAATTTCATGAGCTCCCAGTGGTTGATTAGTGATTTTATTCCCTGTGCAATTGGGGTTATATTCAGAAAGTCATTGCTTATGCCAATATGTTCAAGGGTTTCCCCAACCTTTTCGTCTAGCAGTTTCAGAGTTTCAGGTCTGATATTAAGGTCCTGGATCCACTTGGACTTGATTCTTGTGCATGTAGAGAGACAAGGATCTATTTTCATCCTTCTAGATACAGCTATCCAGTTTTCCAGCACCACTTGTTGAAGAGGATATTTTTTCTCCAGTGAATAGTTTTGGCATTTTTGTCAAAAATAAGGTGGCTGTAGCTGTCTGGATTAATATTTGGGTCTTCTATTCTGTTCCATTGTTGTGCATGGCTGTCCTTGTGCCAATACCATGCTGTTTTTGTTACTATGGCTTTGTAATATAACTTAAAAATCGGGTATGGTGATACCACCAGCCTGATTTTTGTTGCCCAAAATTGTTTTGGCTATTCAAGGTTTTTTTGTGCTTCCAGATGAATTTTAGGATTGTTTTTTCAATTCTGTGAAGAATGCTACTGGAATTTTAATAAGGATTGCGTTAACTGTGTAGATTGCTTTTGATAAGATTGACATTTTCACAATATTGATTCTTCCAATCCAAGAACATGGGATGTCTTTCCACTTCCTTGTGTCTTCTGTAATTTCTTGCTGAGTGTTTTAAAGTTCTCATTGTAGGGATCCTTCACTTCCTTGGTTAAGTTCATTCCAAGGTATTTTAATTTTTTTGAGGCAATTATGAACGGGAGAGATTTCCTGATTTCATCCTCTGCATGTTTGTTGTTAGTATATAAAAAAGCTACTGATTTCTGTGTGTTTATTTTGTATCCTGCTTCATTGCTTAAAGTGTTTATTAGCTTTAACAGTTTGCTAATAGAGTCTAGGGTCTGTTATGTATAGCATCATATCATCTGCAAATAATGATAATTTGATCTCTTCCTTTCCAATTTGTATCTCTTTTATGAGTGTCTCTTGCCTTATTGCTATGGCTAAGACTTCCAGTACTATATTAAATAGAAGAGGGGAAAGTGGACACCCTTGTCTTATTCCTGAATTTAGTGGAAAAGTTTCAAGTTTTTCCCCATTTAGTATTATGTTGGCTGTAGGTTTGTCATTAATAGCTTTCACTATGTTGAGATATGTTCCTTCCATTCCCAGTTTCTGTAATACTTTCACCATGAAGGGGTGTTGGATTTTGTCAAGTGCCTTTTCTGCATCTATTGAGATGATCATGTGATTTTTGTCCTTCAGACCATTTATATGGTGTATTACATTTATCATTTTGCATATGTTGAACTATCCTTGCATATCTGAGATAAAACTTTCTTGGTCAGAGTGAATAATTTTTCTAATGTATTCTTGTATTCTGTTTGCCAATATTTTGTTGAGGATTTTTGCATCTATGTTCATGAGGGAGATTGATCTGTAATTTATTTTTCTGTCTCTGCCCAGTTTTGGTATCAGGGTGATGCTGGCTTCATAGAGGGAGTTCAGTAGAATTCCTTCCTTTTCTATTTTATGGAAAAGTTTGAGAAGCAATGGTGTTAGTTCTTCCATGAATGTCTGGTAAAATTCACCAGTCAATCCATCTGGGCCTGGATGTTTTTTAATTGGGAGAATTTTTTAAAAATTTTTTAAAAATTATTTAATTTATTTTTTGGAGAGAGACACATAGAGAGACAGACAGAGAGGGAAAGGGAGACAGATAGAGATGGGCACGCCGGCAGGCTCTCAGGTGCTGTGAACGAAATCCAGATGTATGCACCCCCTTGTGGGCAAGTGCGGCATTGCGCCCTTGTGTCACTTTGCATCTGGCTAAACGTGGGACCTGGAGATTGGAACCAGGTTCTTAGGCTTAGCAGGCAGGCGCCTTAACTGCTAAGCTATCTCTCCAGCCCAGGAGAATTTTTTTTTAACTGCTTGGATCTCTGTACTTGTTATAGGTTTATTTAAATTATTTATCTCATTTTGATTTAATTTTGGTAGATCATAGGAATCAAGTAAATCATCCATTTCTTTCAGATTTTCAAACTTAGAGGCATATATATTCTTAACGTGTGTCCATATGATTTTCTGAATTTCTTTGGTATCTGTGGTATGGTGCCTTTTTCATCTCTAATTTTATTAATTTTTGTTGCTAGTCTTTTTCTTTTGGTCAGATTTGCTAAGGATTTATCAATCTTGTTTATCCTTTCAAAGAACCAACTCTTTGTTTCATTGATTCTTTGGATTGTTTTTTGTTGTTTTGTTGTTGTTGTTGTTGTTTCTATTTCATTAATTTCTGCTCTAATCTTTATTATTTCTTCCCATCTACTGATTTTTGGTTTGCCTTGTTCTTCTCTTTCCAGGGCCTTAAGGTGAAGCATTAAATTGTTTACTTGTGAACTCTCTAATTTCTTAATATAGGCAGTTAGAGCTATAAATTACCTCTTAGGACTGCCTTCCTCATGTCCCAAATTTTTTGTAGGTTGTATTCTTATTATCATTTGATTGTATGTATTTCTTTATTTCCTTTTTAATTTCTTCAATGACCCATACATCATTCAGTAGTGTACTGTTTAGTCTCCATGTATTTCTGTATGCTTTGTAGTTTTTACTGTTGCTGATTTGCAGTTTAATCCCATTGTGGTCAGATAGCATATAAGGGATTATTTCAATTTTCCTGTATTTGTTAAGATTTGATTTGTGTCCTATTATATAGTCTATTTTAGAGAATGTTCCATGTGCTACTGAGAAAAATGTATATTTTTCAGCATTTGCATGGAATGTTCTGTATATATCTGTTAGGTCCATTGTTCCATGACATCATTTAATGCAGATACCTCTCTGTTTATTTTTTGCTGGGTTGACCTGTCCAGTGATGAGAGTGGGGTATTGAAGTCACCCATTACTATTATTTTTGGATTTATCTCTGACCTTAAGTCTAATAGTGCTTGTTTCATGAAATTGGGAGTTTCCATGTTAGATGCATATATGTTTAGGATTGTGTAATGTCCTACTGTTGGAGTGTTCCTTTAATCAGTATAAAGTGATCTTCTTTATCTTTACTCACTAATGTTAGTTTGAAGTCTATACTCTCGGAAATTAGGATAGCAACCCTTGCTTGTTTCCTAGGCCCATTTGCTTGAAATGCCATTTTCCATCCTTTTAACCCTATGAAGCTTTCTATCTTTTATTGAGAGGTTAGTTTCCTAGAGGCAACAGACAGCAGGATTCTGCCTTTTAGTCCAGTCTGCAAGCCTGTGTCTTTTGGTTGGGGCATTGAGGCCATTGATATTAAGATTTCTTATTGAAAGATATGTATTTATTCTTGCCATTCTTGTTGTTTTGTAGTTCTTCCTGTTTTCCCTTTACTCGCTTGTTTTAACTATTATTTGAGTATAGTTTTTTTTTTTTTTTTCCCATTTCCTTCTGTGTGTGTTTTTCTTTCTCTTCAGCATGAAGGATCCCTTCAAGTATTTTTCTTAATTTAATTTATTTTTGGAGAGAGACACAGAGAGAGACAGACAGAGTGGGAGAGGGAGACAGATAGAGATGGGCGTGCCAGCAGTCTCTCAGCTGCTGTGAACGAAATCCAGATGTGTGCGCCCCCTTGTGGGCAAGTGCTGCATAGCGCCCTTGCATCACTTTGCATCTAGCTAAACATGGGACCTGGAGATTGGAACCGCTGGAGATTGGAACCAGCATTCTTAGGCTTAGGAGGCAGGAGCCTTAACCGCTAAGCCATCTCTCCAGCCCCCTTCAAGTATTTTTTGTAGAGCTGGTTTACTTGTCATAAATTCCTTTAGCCTGTTTTTATTGTGGAATGTCCTTATTTCTCCATCAATTTAGATAGATAGTTTTGCAGGATAAAGTAATCTTGGTTGACAGTTTTTATCTTTCAGAATTTGGAACACATCATTCCAAGCCCTTCTGGCTTTTAAAGTTTGTGTTGAATAATCTGCTGTGATCCTGATGGGTTTCCCTTTGAAGGTCACTTGCTTTTTCTCTCTAGCTGCTTTCAATATATTTTCTTTGGTTTGCGTGTTATATAGTTTAATTGTAACATGGCTAGGAGAGGATCTTTCTAGGTTTTGTCTCTTTGGTATTCTGAAAGCTTCTTGTATCTGCATTGGCATTTCCCAATTTGAGGAAAATTTTCTTCTATGATTTATTTGAAAATGCCTACTAAGTCTCGGGATTGAAATACTTCTCCTTCTACTATACCCTGAATTCTTAAGTTTGATCTTTTCATAGTTTCCCAGATATCTTGGAATTCCCATTCTTACCTTCCTATTAGCTTGTCTTTCTCTTTGTATTAGGTCTGCCACTTGGTCTTCTAGTTTAGATATTCTGTTCTCTCCTTCATCCATCCTATTGGTAATACTTTCCACAGAGTTTTTTATTTCACTGACTGTGTTCTTCAGAGCTAGGATTTCAGCCTGGTTTTTCTTCAGTATTTCTATTTCCTTACTCATGTCCTATAATGACCTTTTTATTTCATTAAACTGTTTTTCTGTACTCTCTTTCAGGAGTTTGTTTTCTTCTTTGAATCCTTTCATTTCTTCTTTCATTTCTTTGGGCATAGATATAATCATTTTTTGAGGTCTTTGTCAGGTATTTCATCTAAAATAGTCTCATTGGTGATCATTTCTGATGGCTTTATAATTTTTGGTGGGATTGCATTGTCCTGATTCTTTTTATTTCTTATATTATAATGTAGCAACTTTTGCATCCTGAATATACTTGATGCTTGGGTTTTCTACTTATCTGCAATGTGCTTAGATGTGGCAATCCACCTTTATATACTTTCAGGATATGAGTTTAAGGTGCAAAGTGTAGCACTTGTACCCCAATCCAACCGCAGAAGAAATTCTAGGGGTTGAATTTGCTTGCTAAGCAAGTATTCTAGTGGACTGGGTGGAACAATATACTGGAAAATTCTAAACTTCAACTGAGCAATATACACATTCAATAAAAACCAGGGCAGAGTATTCAAGTGTGGGGATTAAACAAACAAATAATTTTATAAGGCCAAAATCCCTAAGGCTGTGTGTTGCTCTACACCCTTAATCCTGTCAGCTAGGAGGTAGAGAATTCTGTTCTGAATTGAGTTCTAGGTCAGCCTGGATCTAGATCAGACCCTGCCCCAAATATTGACAAAAGCCAAAGGCAAAGGCCCTATAAATCTGTAAGCATTGAAGGCAGAAATATTCCACACCCTATGTACAGCTTTTTTGAAAATGGTAAAGCCAACCAAAAAATATGTAACCCATAACCTGCCCTGACATGGAAAGAGAAATTAGCACTTCCAATGAAGGCCTATGTACCTTTTCTTTCTTTCTTTCTTTCTTTCTTTCTTTCTTTCTTTCTTTCTTTCTTTCTTTTTTTTTGTGTTAGTCAGCCTCGTTACATTTTGGTGTGTCTTCCAATCTCACCAATGCTGAGTGCCCACCTTGATCCCTCTATGTTGTGCTATGGAGCTTGAGCTTGGCTCAGCTGCGCTGGATGCACTGCAGTGTTGTACTCTGGAGCTTGAGCTTGGCTCAACTGTGCTGGATGTGCTGCTGCTGGGAGCTGAATGCTGGAGGTTTGTAGTTCTGATGGTTGGGGATGAGAAAGCCTATAGTTGCTCACACTGTGCCTCTGTATCTCTTTCAGTAGCTCAGCAGACTTTTATTTAGATTTATGGGCTCTGCAAGAAGGCTGATGAGGTTGGAAAGTCCCCTTGTTTGGTCTCTGTTGCTGCTGGAAGGCATGCCTGGCAGGTGGTGCCGGGCACATGGATTGCATGGATTGGGACAGCAGCAGAATGGGGCTACAGTGGATTGGCCCACAAGCTCCTCAGTGGGATTCTGGCCATTCTCCTTTCTGGTGGATCTCGGTCTCTCTTGATTCCCCACTGTGTCTAAGAAAAACCTATCCTGCACTTTTCAGAAGAAGAGTGTATTCTGCTGTAGTTTTGCCTAAATCCCTCCCGGGGCTGGTTTGGCATGGCTCCTATGCCACCATCTTACCTGGAAGTCAGATGGCTATTTTCATGATATTAAATTTTCCAATCCATGATCACAGGAAGTCTTTCCCTCTTTTTGTATCTCTTCCATTTCTTTCTTCAGTGGCTTCATGTTTTATTTATCAAATATTTATTTCTTTATTTTGGATGGTGAGTGTGTGTGTGTGTGTGTGTGATTTAGAGAGAAGAGAGAGAAAAAGAATAAAGAGAGAATATGAATGGGCATGCCAGAGCCTTTTGTGGCTGTAAACAAACTACAGACATATGTGCCATAAGTGCCATAAGTGGTATCAGGTTTGTTGGAGAATTGAACCTAAGCTATTAGGCTTTGCTAACAAGTCTCTTTAACTGCTGAGCCATCTCCCAAGCCTATCTATTAATTTTATAGGTCTTTCACCTCCTTAGTTAGGGATATTCCAAGATATTTAATTTTTTGAGGTTATTGTAAACAAGTCTGCTTCATTGATTTGTTTTTCCATATGTTTGTGGTTGGTATATATGGAGGCTACTGATTTTTGTGTGTTGATATCCTGAAATGTTGTTGAAAGAATATATCTAGGAGCTGTTTTTGGTGGTATCTTTTGGATAATTTATGTATATAATCATGTCATCTGTAAACAATGCTAGTTTGACCTCTTCCTTTTAAATTTTTACCCTTCTAATTTATCATGCCTTATTTTTTAAGACTATGTTGAAAAGCAGTGGTGAGAGTGGGCACCATTGTCTTATTCCTGACCTTAAAGGGAATACATCAAGTCTTACCTCATTTAGAATGATATGGGCCTTGAGTCCTGTATATAAAGATAGATTCCTTGTTATGCTGAAATATGATCCCTGCATCCTAGTCTTTCCAATGTTTTAATTAGAAAGGGATCTTGTATTTTTTGCCAATGGCCTTTTGTGCATCAATTGAAATGATCATGTGATTCCTGTCTTTAAGTCTGTTTGTGTGATGTATTACATTTACTGATTTCCATATGTTGAACCATCCCTGCATCCAGGGTATGAAATCTATTTGATCAAGGTGGATGACACTTTTGATGTGATCATATATTTGGTTCACAAGAATTTTATTGAGAATTTTTCATCTAATTTCATCAGGGATGTCGGTATAAAATTTTCTTTTCTTGTTGTGTCTTTCTGGTTTAGGTATTAGTGTAATACTGGCTCCATAGAAGGAATCACAGAGCATTGCCTCCTTTTCAGTTGTGTGAAATAATTTGAGAAATATTGGATTAGTTCTTCAATGAAGGCCTAGTCGAATTTGGCAATGAATCTATTTAGGCATGAACTTTCTTTGTCAGAAGGCTTGGAATGAAATTTTCAATCTCTTTGATGTTATAACTTTATTCAAGTAATTGATCTCTTCTCAGTTTAGTTTTGGTAGGTTATATTAGTCAAGGAATTCATCCATTTCTTCCTGATTTTCCAGTTATGTGGAATATAGGTTTTTGAAATATATCTTGGTGATTTTCTCAATTTTATTGCTATTGGTTGTAACATCTCCATTTTAATTTCAAATTTTGTTGGTTTGAGTTTTCTTTACTTTTGATCAATTTGGTTTATCAGTCTTGTTTATTTTTACAGTGAGCCAGCTCTTTGCTTCATCAATTTTAAAAATTGTTTTCTTAATTTCCAATTCATTGATTCTTTTTTTCTTTTGGATTTGGATTTTCCTCATTTTGCCATTTCAGGTGGATGGTTATGTTATCAACTTGAGTTTTTTCTGTATCTGTAATGTAGGCATTTATTACTATATACTTCCTTCCTAAGATTGCCTTCCTTGTTTTAGTATGGTATGTGTTCATTATCATTTAGTTCTAGAAATTTATCTATTTGCTTTTTGATTTATCCTACAAACCATTTATTGATCCATAGTGAGTTAGTCTCCAGGAGGTGGTGTAATTTCTTTTGTTTTCTTGTTTTTTATTTCTAACTTGACTTTATTGTGGTCACATATATTGCATTTGTGATCAGATATATTTTCCTGAATTTTTGGAGACCTGATTTGTGCCCTAATATATGATCTACTTTAAAGAAGATTCCATGAGCAATGAGAAGAATGTTTATTCTATGGAGTTAGGGTAGAATGCTCTGTAGATGTATTAAGTCCAAGTGATATAAGCCATTGTTTATCTCAGTTATTTCTTTGCTAATTTTCTGCCTGGATGATCTGTTTATTGAAGACAGTGGAGTCTTAAAGTCTCCTACTATTATTGTGTTGGTATTTATTTATGATTTATTGTGTAGTAGATTTTGTTTTATAAAATTTGGTGCACCTGTATTTGGTGAACTTACATTTACAATTATTGTTCCCTTAATGAGTAAGAAGTGGATATCTTTATCTCTTTTGATTGCTTTTGGTTTAAAGTCTATTTTATCAGATATTAATATAGTCTCATCTACTTGTTTCTTTTTTTCCATTAACATGGGAAATAATTTGCCATCCTTTCACTCTAAGGAGGTCCCTACCTTTGATGGTGTTGCAGTCAAGTTCGCATTGCTGGCAGAAATCACCCGACTAAGAGCAGCTTGTGGGAAAAAAAGAGGTTTATTTTGGCTTACAGGCTCGAGGGGGAAGCTCCATGATAGCAGGAAAAATGATGGCATGAGCAGAGGGTGGACATCACTCTCTGGTCAACATAAGGTGGACAACAGCAACAGGAGAGTGTGCCAAAAACTGGCAAGGGGAAGCTGGCTATAATACCCATAAGCCCGCCTCCAACAATACTCTGCCTCCAGGAGGTGTTAATTCCCAAGTTGCCATCAGCTGGGAACCTAGCATTCAGAACACTTGAAGTTTATGGGGGACACCTGAATCAAACCACCACAGATGGTAAGGTGGATTTCTCATATACAGCAAATGAATTGATCCATTTTTCTGATCCAACATTCTAATTTGTGTTTTATGATTGTAGAGTTGTCAATCCATGCTCAGAGTTATAATGGTGAGGTATGCATTTAATCCTTATCAAGTTGAAGGCTGTGTGGAATTTGGTGTTTTCTTGAGCTTTGTATGTTACTTTTCCCCCTTGTAGTCTTTTCAGTTTTTTTTTTTTTTTTTTGTCTCTTCTGTGTGGAGTATTACCTGCTGTATTCTCTGTAGGATTGGTTTCTTTCTCATATTCATAAAGCTGACTTTACTATGATAGTTTTCCTTTCACTTTCAATTATGAGAAAGAATTTTGCTGGATATAATATTTTGGGTTGGTAATAATGATATTTTAAATTTTGAGGCACTTCATTCCAAGCCCTCTGGCTTTCAGAGTTTCCATTGAAAAATCAGACGTAATTCTTATGTGTTTATATTTGTTTTTAATGAGCTGTTTTTCTTTTCTTTTTAAAAAAATATTTATTTATTTATTTATTTGAGAGAGAGAGAATGGGCACCCCAGGGCCTCTAGCCATCACAAACGAACTCCAAATGCATGCATAACCTTGTGCATCTGGCTTTCATGGGACCTGGAGAATAGAACCTGGGACCTTAGGCTTCACAAGCAAGTGCCTTAACTACTAATCCATCTCTCCAGTGCTAATATCTCAATATTTTTATTGAATTCCATTTTTATTCTTGGATGTGACTTTCTTTTTGTCTCTTGAAATTTATTCCTACATTTGATCCTGTCCTCATTGTGCTTATTCCTCTGACCATTTAGTTAATACTTTTGTTGTTGATTCTCCTCCATTTTCATCTATTGATATATTTTGATTCTCTTCAATTTTATTGAGTCTATGGGGGGTGTTTTGTTGGTTCTCTTTCATTTCATTCAGGTATTAATGAATTCTTTGTGTTGAAGCTTACATTTCCTTCAGCCCTGCTTTGTACACTTTTTGTTGATTTTCTTCATTCAGTCATTCTTTAAATTCTATTTTGCACTATTTTTGTAGATTCTCTATTATTTCATCTAGTCATTTGTTCATGACCTCATTAAATTTTTTTATAGTTTCATTTTACTAATCTATCTAGATTTTCCTCTATGATTTCACTGGAGGCTTCCATTATGGGCTAGTCATTCTTGGTGGGGATCTCTTGATGTCATATGTTATTTGTTTTGCATTGGAGTTTACTCATCTCAAGATATCCCCTTGTTTTGCTAAGAGTATAGCAATTGGAGCTCTTGTGGTGCCTATATTGAGTAGCTTTGTCAGCTTTGATCAAAGTGGAAATGGGAGGGTGGCTTATCTACTTCAATGGGCTAGGTGCATTTGAGTATGAGCAGGGCCTCCTTTGTGTGTGTGGCCTACAGGAGGATATGGGTATGGCCCTGGAAGGTCTGTACTTCTGAGTGTCCAAGCAGGGCCCTGTTGTCCCAGTATTATTCACTGTCTGGGACTTTGAAGTAAGAACAGCTCCAGGTTCTTGTGTTCCTCAGGGCCAGTGTCCCCAACCTGACAGGACTAGAATTTCAGGGGTTTGCTATCAGAAGGGTGTTATAGTCTTATGTGGGAGGCTCCCTGTTCACAGCAATTAAGAGACCAGGTAAATACTTGGGGGGGGGTAGTGGAGCTTGAGCTCACCTGGACTTATTCAGCTTTACCACACTTCCCCACCAGCTGGACTTTGTTGTGTGATCAGCCCTTGGTTTTCATGGGCCATAGTGCTGGTACCACAGCTGGACTGCTGGGAAGTGACTTCCATGCTGCAGGAAGGGAGTTCTATGCTAGTGTTGTGGTGTCCTGATCACAGCAATTGTAGAACCAGGTATACACAGGGAAATGAAGCTCACCTGGTCTTGAATCCCTTTCTGGGACTGTGGAGTGTGATGTGCTCCAAGACCCTGTGGGCCACCACAGTGCTGGTTCCACAGGACAAGTGGAATGCAAGTATCAATTTGAAGTAATTTTGGACTCTACCTTGCCCAGTGTTGGTTAGTTTTCAGAGAATGGTGACAAATGATGTGGAGCTGGTGTGCCACCAGCTCCCTTTTACAGCAATTTTAGGACCAGGTACATGGGGGCTGGGTAGGAAGTCCAAATGGCCTTGAATGCCCAGTGTTATTCACTGCCTGTTTTCTTGGGATGGGAGTTTCTTGGGACTTTGGGTTGAGAACTGTTGAGGAGAAGCTCAGGGAGGCTATCTTTGGGTCTCCTTTGCTCTTCATATCATATTCCTTGGTTTTTTTTTTTTTTTTTAATCTTCGGGGAATTACTTTTGTGCAGGTAGATCTGCTAGATGAGGTTGACTGGACCCAGCAGGTGAGAGCAATTCCCAGGCATGCCCCTGCCAGTTTTGAAGCACTTCCACTCTGCTACCCACTGGATCAGATCTTCACGGTCTATGTGCTTGCTGGGCATTCTCTGCTCACTCCAACATTTCTAACCTTGGTCTTCCCAAGGTTAATAATTCTTTCCACACCTTCACTTTGACATTGAAATAAATAATTTATATAACAGTAAGGCAATATAAGAGTTGAAAGTATGGGCTAGGAGTCATACTGTCTGAGACCAGATTTGGTCTCTGTCCCTTATGAAGTATGTCACATTAAATAAATAACATAACATTTTAGTGCCTCCATGATTCTCAGCCATACCTACTTCATAGGCTTGTTATGAGATACCCTTATTAACTTGTCTCTTAGGTCTTAAAATGCACAACTGAAGTTATTGTGTGGGGTCTGGAACTTTGAACTAAAGTCTAGGATGGTGGAAGCTATGAGGGCTAAAACTCAGAGACAAAGAACCATACTCACTAGGAGCATGCCCAATGACAGAGGAAAATCAAGGACAGAAACTTCAGGAATGCTGGCATTAAAGAAGTAAGTTAAATAAATGAGCAGCTACGGAAGTCAAGAAAGAAAAGTCATATATAGATGAAAACAAAGGAAAATATAATCTCATTTAAGAACAGAAATTAGACTAGTTAATGAAAGAAGTGTCACAAAAAGATGCTAAAAATGTTTATTGGACATTTTGTGACATTTTAGACAGTGTGCAGCTGTGTGGGTGATTAGGACCAAGACTAATTGCTGAGGCTCAGTAGTAATTGACGAAGGACAAGGTAAAAATAGTATAGGGATATCAATACTTCACTATCTGCAATAGATGGATCATCCAAACAGAAAGTTAACAGGGAAGTAAGAGAGCTCAACAACACCATATCAATTAGACCTAATGGACATAATATAGAACATTCTACCTAAATTCCACAGATTACACATTCTTCTGAGCAGCAGATGGAACTTTCTCTAAAATAGATCATATACTGGGTTACAAAGCTAGCCTCAAAATATTTAGGGGGATCAACATAATTTCCTGCATGATATCAGATCACAATACTGAATTGCTAGAAATTAACAACAAAAGATGCACCAGGAACCCAACCATCTCCTGGAAACTGAACAACACACTCTTAAACAATAAATGCGTAGTGGATGCAATAAAAAATGAAATTGCAAAATTTCTAGAAAAGAATGACAATCAGAGTACAACATACCAAAACATGGGACACAATGAAGGTGGTCCTCAAGGGAAAATTCATTGTGCTAAATGCTTTTCTAACAAAGACAGAGAGATCCCAAATCAATAACCTAACCATTCACCTAAAGGCATTGGAAAAATAAGAAATATCCAACCCAAAAAGCTCCAGATAGAAAGAAATAACTAAGATCAGAGCAGAAATTAATGAATTAGAAACTAAGAAAACAATTTTTAAAATTTGATGAAACAAAGAGCTTTTTCTTTAAAAAAACAAACAAGATTGATAAACTCCTAGCCAATTTGATAAAGCAGAAAAAAGAGACAACTCAAATTAACAAAATTAGAAATGAAAAAGGAGAGATCACAACAGACATAAGTGATACTGAGAAAATCATCAGGACTTACTTCAAAAACCTCTACTCCACAAACCTAGATAATATGGTAGAAATGGATGAATTCCTGGACACATACCACCTACCAAAGCTAAACTCAGAGCAGATCAATCTCCTGAACAAACCCATCACAACCATCAAGATTGAAAGGGTACTCAAAAACCTACCTAAAAAAGAAGAGTCCAGGACCAGATTGCTTATCAGCAGAATTCTCTCAAACTTTCATGGAAGAATTGAAACCAATCTTTCTCAAATTGTGCCACACAATTGGAAAACAGGGAAAGCTCCCCAACTCCTTCTATGAAGCTAGTATCACTCTAATACCAAAACCAGGCAGAGATGCCACAAGAAAAGAAAACTCCAGGCCTATTTCCCTGAAGAACTTAGATGCAAAGATACTGAACAAAACCCTTGCAAACCGAATTCAACAGCACATCAAAAGCATTATCCACCTGGACCAAGTTGGTTTCATCCCAGGAATGCAGGGATGGTTCAACATATGGAAATCTGTCAATGTAATACACCATATAAATAAGCTTAAACTCAAAAACCATATGATTATTTTGATAGTTGCATAAAAGGCCTTTGACAAAATGCAACATCACTTCATGATCAAAACGTTGGAGAGAATAGGCATGGATGGTCTATATCTCAACATAATAAAGGCTATATATAAAGATCCTAAAGCCCAAATAATACTTAATGGGGAGAGATTGAAGGAATTCTCATGGAGATCAGGAACAAGACAGGGGTGTCCACTCTGCTTTTCAACATAGTACTGGAAATACTAGCTTCAGTGATGACAGGAGAAAGAAATAAAAGGGATGCAAATTGGAAAGGAAGAATTAAGTTAGCCTTATTTGCAGATGACATGATTCTATACATAAGTGACCCAAGATCCTCCATCTCAAAACTCTTAAAGGTGAGTAACTCCTTCAGTAAAGTAGCAGGTTACAAAATCAATGCACAAAAATCAGTAGCCTTTCTATATGCAAAAGACAAAGATACAGAGAAAGAAATAAGTGACATTGTCCCATTTTCAATAGCATCAAAAAATACCTTGAAATAACATTAATCAAGGAGGTGAAAGACCTTTAAAATGAAAGCATAAAAACACTCAAGAAAGAAATTGAGGAGGGCTTGAGAAAATTGAAAGACCTCCCATGCTCCTGGATAGGCAGAATTAACATTGGGAAAATGGTAATCATACCAAAAGCAATATATAGATTTAATGCAATACCAATAAAAATCCCAACATCTTTCTTCACAGAGATAGAAAAAATTATCTCAAAATTCATATGGAATGGCAGAAGGCCTTGAATATCCAAGCGTATCCTCAACAAAAGAAACACCTCTGGAGACATCACCATGCCTGATCTAAAGCTATACTACAAAGCCATATTAATAAAAACTATATGGTACTGGCATAAAAACAGGATTATAGACCAATGGAACAGAAATGAGGACCCAGACTTTGAATCAAGTAACTACAACTACTTGATATTTGACAAAGGTCCACACAATGTAGACTAGAACAATGACAGCATCTTCAAAAATGGTGCTGCACAAACTGGACAACCAAGACAAGCAAGAAAATGAAACTTAATCTACACATTTCACCATGAACAAAAATTAAGTCCAAATGGATCAAAGACCTCAATATAGGACCAGACCAGATAGTCAGCTACTACTGGAAGAAAAACTATGAGGAATTTTCCATGATATAGGAATGGGAAAAGACTTTCTGAACAAAACCCAATAGCTCGGGAAATTAAACAATCACTCAACCATTGGGCTCTCAGGAAGCTGAAAAGCTTTTTCACAGACAAACATACATAAGCAGAACCAATAGATTACCCACAGAATGGCAGAAAATTTTTGCTGGATACACATCAGACAGAGGCCTAATTTCTAGAATCTACAAAGAACTCAAAAACCTAAACAATAAAAACTCAAACAACCCACTCACAAAATGGGGCAGAGAACTGCACGGGGCATTCTCAGAGGAAGAAATACAAATGGCAAACACACACTTAAGAAAATGTTCAACATCCGTAATCATCAGGGAAATGCAAATTAAAACAACTATGAGATTCTACCTTACCCCAGTAAGGTAGATAATGACAACAAATGCTGGGGAGGTTGTGGAGAAATAGGAACCCTCATTCACTGTTGGTGGGAATGTAAGATGGTACAACAACTATGGAAAGCAATATGGAGACTCCTGAAAAGGATTAATATAGAGTTACCAACAGACCCAGTTATTCCCTTACTGGGCATTTACCCTAAAAGCTCCAAGCATCAGTTTAGAGAGGTTTTCTCTGATTTTTATAGCTGCTTAGTTCATAATAGCTAAGAGCTGGATTCAACCCAGATGTCCATCCTTAGATGAGTGGATACTAAAGATGTGGTTTAGCTACACAATGGAATTCTATATAGCAGTAAGAAAAAATGACCCAATGTAATTTGAAGAAAAATGGTCAAACTTGGAACAGATCCTTCTCAGTGAACTCACCCAATCACAGAAGGATAAGCATTGCATGGTCTCACTCATCTGTGGTTCCTAACCTGAATTTTCCCAAGATGCTAACACACCTAATAAACATTTCTAGGACTGGAAAATAGGGATGGTGGGGAGGGAAGGGAGGGTAAGGTGGGGGGGGGGAGACAAAAAACTGGACCAAATTGGAAATGGTACCACAAAATCCTGTATCCTAAAAGACATATTAAAAGGCTTAACTTTCATCAGGTGCTTAGAGAGAACACCTGAATAACAGGGGCCTGGAAAGGGTAGGATGAAGACTAACCTCAACCTTCTCCTGTTCTCTCTCTCTCACCCCCTCTTCTTCCTCTTCTCTCTTTCTCTTTCAAACTACCTATATTTTTCTGCCTTCTTTTCACTTGGCACTGACCTGTAACTTTGAGTACCAACATGTGGTTAACATTCACAATGAGCTTTTGATCAGCAAGACCTACAAGGTTTCCCAAAAGAAGACAGATTTCTGTCAGAGTACATGATGACCCACCAAAGGTTAATGGTAAGACCCTATATTGCCAAAGACACCATCTGCTGTTGGGATGGAACATGGAATGACCTGGCTGGAATCTGGAAGAGTCAGTCCCCAGACAGTTAGCTTGTCTAGTGCCAGAAGGTACTACATGTGCAACTGGGGGAAAATGACCAATATCTATCTAAGCAACTCATGGTCTAAACTATTCAGCAGCAATCAACCTGACGTGATGCTCACACAGGTGCAATAGTGGCACACAGCCATGGTGGGTTACCAACTGCTCTTGATCCACTCAGTGGAATGGAACCCATATCTGGAACAGGTGAGCAAGTCAGAACTATATCCAAAAATGAGCCCACTCTCCAATATCAAGCTTCCACCAATAATGGGATACAAGAGGGCCTATACCTATTAAATTCTCTCTAAAACAATAATATTTATCCATGTATCTTGCACTGACTTCACTCTCTTTTGGAGAATTTGCTTCTCTTTTTCAGATGGACATAGAACCTGAGGAGAGAATCAGCCCATCACACCTCACCAGGGCACTAGCTGAAACCATACAGTAGTTGGAGAAATGAGCAAGAGTGCTGCTTTCTCAGGGAACCTGGTATCAGCACAACCCCTACCAAACTAGAGATCCAGAGACACAGAGACTCCCATGACCTCATCACTGAAATAGACCTAAAATGAACCCAACATGGTTTAGGGAAATTTGCAGAAGAGGGGGTGGAAAGATTGTTATAGACATAAGTTGGATCATTATGCACAGAGACATTGCCTCACCCATAACTGATAGCTATCCCCACAATTCAAGACCCATAATCCCCGAGGAGGGAGGGCAGGGAGAAGGCTAATGATGGTACCATCATGGCTGTATGTACATTACATAGATAACTAATAAAAATGGTCAATTTCTTCTGGACAAGGAAAGAAGAAATGACAGATAACACAAAAAATATAGTCTGTTGGGAGGAGCATTTTAAGAGAAGAAGCAAGATGGCAACTAGAAAAAGTGACTCAAGTGAAGTACTTTTTTGTTTGTGATTTAATATGTGTGGTATGTGTGACTGAAGATGCATATGCACTTTGTGGAAGCCAGAGGAGGATGCTACGTGTCCTCTTCTATCTCTCTTTTCAGCATTATCTTGAGACCTGGTCTCTCACAAAACCTGGAACTCACCCTTTTTTTGGCTTAACTAGTGAACACAGTGATCCTCCTATCTCCACTTCCTGAGCTATGTGTTCCAAATATGTGTGGCCATGCCCTGCATTTTGCATGTGTGGTCTTTCAAAGGAGATGGCTCCCATAGTCTCCTTAATTATGAGTACTTGGTCCCCAGCTAGTGGCAATTTTAGAGGTGAAACTTTACTGGAGGAGACATGTTGCTGGAGGTGGGCTTTGGGGTGTTATAGTCTGAGTGCTCCCTCCTGTCAAAACACAGCTTAATTTTGCTGCTTTCTGCAGGTGCTGTGGCAAGATGTGATTTCTCTCCTGTGCGCCACCCTTCTTTCCATGCCAAGATAAAGCCCTCCCAGGGATTATCCATCACTAATACTGGCCAAAATATAAAATAGTTACCTTATTAAATAGAATAGATGACCAAAACCAGTGATATTACAATTCTTCTTGAACTATGCTTGAAGAAGTCTGTTCTTTTGTATTACTATCATACATTCTATTTATCTTTTCCCCATTCTGACAATAGTCAAATGCTTCCAAAATATTACTGGAACAAATAAATTTCCCTCGACATATATTTCACTGTACAGGTGTATCAGTTTCTCAAAGACATAAATATAGAAATTAAGTTGCAAAATCCTGGGGTGGGCACTTCTGAACTTTCCTAGAAATTACAAAACATGTTTTTCCAAGTGGTTGTGCCAGAATATCTCCTTTAGTAAATGGAAAAATTACTCCCCCATCCAAAATTATTGCTGTTATATGATAGTCAGATTTAATTCTGGAAACATGGTGTGTGTCAAATAGCACTTTTTGTTTTTATTTTGATTATGCATAAAATAAACATTTTTGGATGTTGCTGTCCATACAAGTTTTTTCTATGAAATTCTTGTTAACCCTGACTAACATTTTGCAAATTTTTTATTTTTATTTTTTTAATTGATAGCACTTCTATACATCAATTCTTTAATCAGTATTAATGCTTTTACATTTCTATATAAACAAATCTATCAACTGTTCTCTGAAAAAATGTCTTTTTCTTTCATGTTTAATATTATTCCATACCATGGGATCACAAAGGTGTTCTCAAATTTATTCCTAAAAGTTTTTCTTAGAAGTTAACTTTGAGATGAATGAAAACTAAGTCTACCACTACTAAACTATCATCTCATAGCTAAACTAGCAGTTATATGCATTTATTAGAAAAGAAGGTGCTGTGATAGTTCATTGTCATTGTTAGCATGACTGGCTTTAGAATCACCATGGAAATATACTTCTGGATGTTTTCAGAGAGGTTTAATCAAGGATGGTGGTCCATTCTGAATGTGGGTCACACCCAGGGTCCCTGGGATACAGTATCAGACAGAAAAAAAAAGCTGAGCACCAGAATTTGTCACTTTTGTTTCCCAACTATGATAGAATGTGACCAGATGTCTCATACTCATAATTCTACTGCCATACCTCTCCTGCCATGATAGACTGTATCTGTTCAAACTGTAAGCCCAAATAAATATTAAATTGCTTCTTTTCAGGTATTTTGTCACAATTACAAGAAAGTAACACATATAAGAAATTACAAAAAAATAGAGCAAACACAATACAAAATAAATAGAAACAAATTATATATAATTATAAAATATTTATATATAAAATCAGAAAGCTACTTCATTGAGAAGTCTAGAACTCTGATAAATATCTATCCAGGCTGCTCATCAAGCAGGGGGAAAAGGGCTGGAGAGATGGCTCAGTAGTTAAGGTACTTGCCTGCAAAGCCTAATGACCTTAGTTCAATTCCCCAGCACCCATGTAAAGCCAAATATACAAAGTGGGGTAAACAAAATAAAAATAGTTTCAAAAAAGAAAAGTGAGGACTTCCGGGTAAGATGGCCCCATAGGAGCCATGCCAAAATGGATCAGGGAGGGAGTAAAGCAAAACTACACTCTTCTTCAGAAAAGAGCAGAATATTTTTTTACCTGAAACAGCGGAAAAGCAGGAGACGGCCAGAAACCCACTGCAGAGATTGTGGCCTGACACATGGCAGCACGCTCCACACTGGCTCCAAGTCACTGCTCCAACCCGAGGCTCCAAGCCGCCACCCAGAACATCTAAGCCCCCACCACCGCCCAAACAAACAACAAAAAAAGGGACTTTCCAACCTCATCAGTCTCCTCTCAGAGCCAAGAAATTGAAGCAAAGTCTGAGGAGCTACTGAAAGAGATACAGGGGAACAGTGTGAGCTACTACAGGCTTCCTGAACTCGCCCATCCACCAACCATCAGCAATTGGCCAAATTGAGCAACTAGCAGCAGCTCTGTGCCACATCACCAACACCTGATCCAGCACAGCTGAGCCAAGCTCCACAGCTCAGGGAATGAGGTCGGCACTCAGCATTGATGAGTTAGGAAGCCACACCGAAAGGTAACAAAGGCCTGCATTGGAAGTGCTAACCTCTCTTTCCAGGTCAGGGCAAGTTATGGGTTACATATTTGTGGTTGGCCTTACCATTTTTGAATAAGCTGAATATGAGATGTTGAATATTGCTGCCTGTAAAACTTTTAGATTTAAAGGGTCTTTATCTATTGCTTCTGTCATTATTGGGAACAGGGTCTCATTCCTAGCTAACGGGATTAAGGGTGTGGACCAACACACACCCTTAGGGATTTTGACCCTATAAGACTGTTTGTTTCAATTCCCACACTTGTTTACTCTGTGCTCATGTTAATTGAATATGTATTTTGCTCAGTTGAAGTTTAGAAATTGCTACTAAATTGTCCCACCAGTCCACTATAATACTTGCTTAACAAGCAAATTCAACAGCTAGGATTACTTCTGAGGTTGGATTTGGGTACAAATGCTATACTTGGCACATTAACTCATATCCTGAAAGTATATAAAGGTGGATCACCACACCTAAGAACACTGCAGATAAATAGAAAACCTAAGCATCAAATCAATCCAGGAGGCAAAAGTCACTATATTATAATACAAGAAACACAAAGAATCAAGACAATGCAATCCCACCAAAAATTACAATTCCATCAGAATTGTTCAACAATGAGACTGTTTTAGATGAAATTCCTGACAAAGATTTCAAAAGAATGATGATACCTATACTCAAAGAAATGAAAGAAGAACTACAAGAAGAAATGAAAGGAATCAGAGAAGAAAACAAAGGAATTAAAGAAGAAAACAAACTCTTGAAAGAGAATACAGACAAACAGCTTAATGAAATAAAAAGGTCATTACAGGACATGAATAAGGAAATAGAAATACTGAAATTGTAGGCTGAAATTGAAAGGCTGAAATTGTAGCTCTGAAGAACACAGTCAGTGAAATAAAAAAACTCTGTGGAAAGTCTCACCAGTACAATGGATGAAGGAGAGGACAGAATACCTAAAATAGAAGACCAGATGGCAGACCTATCACAGTCCAACAAAGAGAAAGACAAGCTAATAGAAAGGTATGAATGGGAACTCCAAGACATATGGGACACTATGAAAAGATCAAACATAAGAATTCAAGGTATAGCAGAGGGGGAAGAATTTCAATTCAGAGGCTTAGTAGCTGTTTTCCACAAAATCATAGAAGAAATTTTTTCCCCAAATTGGGAAAGAAATGCCAATGCAGATACAAGAAGCATTTAGAACACCAAACAGACAAAACCTAGAAAGATCCTCTTCTCGCCATGTTATAATTAAACTACTAAACACACAAACCAAAGAAAATATATTGAAAGCAGTTAGAGAGAAAAAGCAAATGACCATCAAAACTCCAGCAGCTCAGGAAAATAAACAATCACTCAACCATTGGGATCTTATGAAACTGAAAAGCTTTTTCACTGCAAAACATACTATAACCAAAGCCAGCGGATTACCCACAGAATGGGAGAATATTTTCACCAGCTATACAACTGACAGAGGCCTAATTTCTAGAATCTACAAAGAACTAAAAACCTAAACAATAAATCAACAAACAACCCACTCACAAAGTGGAGCAGAGAACTGCACAGGGAATTCTCAGAGGAAGAAATACAAATAGCAAATGCACATTTCAGAAAATATTCAACATCCCTAATCATCAGGGAAATGCAAATTAAAACAACTATGAGATTCCACCTTACCCCAGTAAGGATGGCTAACATTTAAAAAAAAAAAAACAATGAAAACAAATGCTGGTGAGGTTGTGGAGAAATAGGAACAAGTTTTCACTGCTGGTGGGAATGTAAAATGGTTCAGCCATTATGGACAGCTTTATGGAGACTCCTGAAAAGGATGACCATAGACCTAACAATGGGTCCAGTTATTCCCTTATTGGGCATTTACCCTAAAGGCTTCAAGCCTCAGACCAGAGATTTGCTCAACCATGTTTATAGCTGCTTAATTCATAATAGCACAAAGCTGGAACCAACCCAGGTGTCCATCACTAGATGAATGGATAACAGAGCTGTGGTATATCTACACTATGGAATTTTACGTAGCAGTAAGGAAAGATGAAATAAGGAAATTTGAAAAAAAATGGTCAAACATGGAACAGATCATCTTCAATGAGCTCACCCAAGAACAAAAAGATAATCGTCGCATGGTCTCGTTTATCTGTCGCTCCTAACCTGAATCCACGTGACATGCGGCCAAACCTAATAAACACTCTGAGGACCAGACAAGAGGGAGGGTGGGATGGAAGGAGGGTAAGGGTGGGTGGGAATGAGAGGGTGGGAGGGAGGACAAGGGGGGATACAAATTGGGACCCCAAAGGAAAAAATACTATAAAACCCCTTACTCTGAACAACAGGCTAAAACATTGATCCTTCAGCAGGCCCGCAGAGGGAACACCCGAACTACAGGAATCTGGAGAGAACATAATGAAGGCTAACCCTAATCTTGTCCTGCTTCTCTCTCTCTTCTCTTTCTCTCTCTCTCCCTCTCTCTCCTCTCTATACTCACATTCTCTTTTATATTGTCTATCTTTTTCTTCCCTCACCTTCCTAGGTGCACTTAAAACTCCCAGTGCCAGCATGGGGTTAACTTCCACAATGAGCTCTTGATCCGAGACACCTACAAGGTTCCCCCCCCCCAAAAAAAAAGACAGACATCTGTCAGAGTTCTTGGTGACCCACCAAAGGTTAATGGTAAGACCCTACTGTCAAAGACAACATACGTGTGTGAGACCAAACACAGAGAGACCTGGCCAGAATCTGGAAGAGGGTCAGTCCCCAGACAGTTAGCTAGTCTAGTAGCAAAGGGTGCCACACGAGCAACTGGGGGAAAATGTCCGACATTGGTCCAAATATCTTGCAGACTGAGATACCCAGTAGGTAACAACCTGACATAATGCTCATACAAGTGCAGTAGTGGCAAACAGCCATGGTGGGTAACCAACTGCTCTTGATTTGGCTAATAGATCCACTCAGTGGAATGGAACACATTGCTGGAACTGGGAAATAAGTCAAAAACCAGGTACACAAAACGAGCTCACTCTCCAAGTTCAAGAGACAACCAAATGTGGGCTAGAAGAGAGCTGACGCATATAAAATTCTCTCCAAAACATCTATAGTCATCCCTTCTATCTAGTACTAACTTCTCTCTCTGTTGGAGAATTTACTTATCTCTTTTCAGATGGACAACGAACCTGATGGGAGGATCAGCTAATCGCACCTCACCATGGCCCCAGCTGAAACCATAGAACAACACAGAGGAAGGATAAGAATACAGCGTCCATGGCGATTATGACACCAGAAAATGGCTGAAGGAGATAAACACAGAGAACATCCAACTCCAACTAAGCCAGATATCCAGAGTCACAGAGGCCCCCAAAACCTCATTACTGAAGCCAAACAAAAATGACCCCAATGTGGCTCAGGGAAACTCATGGAAGAGGGGGAAGAAAGGTTGTAAGAGCCACAAGTTGGGGCATTAAGCACAGAGACTGGGGCCTACCCCCCAGAATTCTTGACAGACCCCACATTGCACGATCCACATTCCCCATTAATGAGGGTCCCTTTGGAAGAGGGAGGACAGGGATGAGGATAATGGAACCAATACTATGAATGTAAAATCACAATAATAGAAATAAATAAATAAATAAATAAATAAATAATAATTCAGATAATCATAAGGACATACTTTAAGAGTATATATGCCTCTAAGTTTGAAAACCTGAAAGAAATGGATGAGTTCGTTGATTCATATGACCTACTAAAATTAAATCAAGATGAGATAAACCATTTAAATAGACCTATAACAACCACAGAGATCCAAACAGTTACAAAAAGTCTCCCAACTAAAAAAAGCCCAGGCCCAGATGGATTCACTGCTGAATTTTACCAGACATTCCTGGAATATCTAACACCAATGCTTCTCAAACTTTTCCATAAAATACAAAAGGAAGGAATTCTACCGAAATCCTTCTATGAAGCCAGCATCACCCTGATACCCAAACTGGACAAAGACAGATCAAAAAAAGAAAATTACAGACCAATCTCCCTCATGAACATAGATGCAAAAATTCTCAACAAAATACTGGCAAACAGAATACAAGAATATATCAGAAAGATTATTCACCCTGACCAAGTAGGCTTTATCCCAGAGATGCAGGGATGGTTCAACATAGGCAAATCCATAAATGTAATACACACATAAATGGTCTGAAGGACAAAAATTACATGGTCATCTCAATAGATGCAGAAAAGGCATTTGACAAAATCCAACACCCCTTCATGGTGAAAGTATTACAGAAACTGGGAATAGAAGGAACATATCTCAACATAATAAAAGCTATTTATGACAAACCTACAGCCAACATAATACTAAATGGGGAAAAACTTGAAGCTTTTCCTCTAAATTCAGGAACAAGACAAGGATGTCCACTTTCCCCACTTCTATTTAATATAGTACTGGAAGTCTTAGCCATAGCAATAAGGCAAGAGACACTCATAAAAGGGATACAAATCGGGAGGGAATAGATCAAATTATCATTATTTGCAGATGATATGATTCTATACATAACAGACCCTAAAGACTCTACCAGCAAACTGGTAGAGCTGATAAACACTTTTAGTGATGTAGCAGGATATAAAATAAACACACAGAAAGCAGTAGCTTTTCTATACACTAACAACAAACATGCAGAGGATAAAATCAGGGAATCTCTCCCATTCACAATTGCCTCAAAAAAATAAAATACCTTGGAATAAACTTAACCAAGGAAGCGAAGGATCTCTACAATGAGAACTTTAAAAAATTCAAGCGACAAATTGCAGAAGACACAAGGAAATGGAAAGACATCCCATGCTCCTGGATTGGAAGAATCAATATTGTGAAAATGTCAATCTTACCAAAAGCAATCTACACATTTAATGAGATCCCCATTAAAATCCCAATAGCATTCTTCACAGAAATAGAAAAAACAATACTAAAATTCATCTGGAAATACAAAAAATCTTGAATAGCTAAAAAAAATTTTGCACAACAAAAATCAGGCTGGTGGTGTAACCATACCCGATTTTAAGTTATATTACAAAGCCATAGTAACAAAAACAGCATGGTACTGGCACAAAGACAGACAGGTAGATCAATGGAACAGAATAGAAGACCCAAATATTAATCCAGGCAGCTACAGGCACCTGATTTTTTGCCAAAAATGCCAAAAATATTCATTGGAGAAAAGATAGCCTCTTTAACAAGTGGTGCTGGGAATACTCAACATCTGTATGTAAAAGGATAAACATAGATCCTTGTCTGTCTCCATGCACAAAAGTCAAGTCCAAATGGACCAGGGACCTTAATATCAGACCTGAAACTCTGAAACTGCTAGAGGAAAAGGTAGGGGAAACCCCATAGGCAAAGACTTTCTGAATATAACTCCAATTGCTCAGCAAATAAAACCACTAATCAACCACTGGGACCTTATGAAATTACAAAGCTTTTGTACTGCAAAGGACACTGTGAATAGAGCAAAAAGACAACCTACAGAATGGGAGAACATCTTTGCCAGCTATACGTCTGACAGAGGATTAATATCCAGAATATACAAAGAACTCAAAAAATAGAATAATAAGAAATCAAACAACCCAGTTAAAAAATGGGCTATGGAACTAAATAGAGAATTCTCAGAAGATGAAATACAGATGGCATATAAACATCTAAAAAAGTGTTCCACATCCTTAGCCATCAGGGAAATGCAAATTAAAACCACTTTGAGATTCCATTTCACTCCTGTCAGAATGGCTACCATCAAGAAAACAAAAGACAATAAGTGTTGGTGTGGATGCGGAAAAAGAGGAACACTTCTACACTTTTGGTGGGAATGTAATCTGGTCCAGCCATTTTGGAAATCAGTGTGGAGGTTCTTTAGACAGTTAAAAATAGATTTACCATATGATCCAGCTATAGCACTCCTAGTTATATATCCAGAGGACTCTTCTCACTACCTTAGAGATACTTGCACACCCATGTTTATTGCTGCTCTATTCACAATAGCTAGGAAATGGAACCAGCCTAAATGTCCCCCCACAGATGAATGGATAATAAAGATGTGGTACATTTACACAATGGAGTTCTATTCAGTGGTAAAGAAAAATGAAATTATGAAATTTGCAGGGAAATGGAGAGCTCTGGTAAGGATTATACTAAGTGAGGTAACCCAGGCTCAGAAAGCCAAATGTCACATGTTCTCTCTCATATGTGGATCCTAGCTACCAATGTATAGACTTGTGTGTGAACTGGAACCAAAAATAGGTGCCAGAAACTAGTAAGCTGGTAAAAGGCTATAAGGGAGGGGGGAAAGGGAAGGACTTAAGTGTATGGTAATGCACATATGTAAGTAGAAGAACAGATTACAGGGAGGGGAATGGCCTAAGTGAGGCCATGGGAAGACAATGCATAAAAGAAGGGCAGGGGGAGGGTCAATCTAAATTCAAGATACTGTGAATAAGACTTATGTACACCTACTTTTTTTGAATAATGGCACATCTAGAAGCTGTAGACTATTACTAGAAAAATTTCAGTGCCTGGGATGGGATACCTTCCAGTGAGTTGTTGGCCAAAGAAGTCCTGGTACCCTCCAAAACATTAAAGGCTTTTGCCAAAGCCCTTGGTTTCCCTTGAGAAACAGATAGTAAGACCCTATTGCTGGAGACATCTCTTGCCTGAGAGGCAAGGTCACTGAGAAAGCAAGCTGGTGCTGAGCAGAAAACCTTCTCCCTGTAGACCAGCCAACTGAAAGCTGGAAAAAGTGGCACTGCATGCAGCCATATGGGAGACAGAAGTCATCAGCAATGAAAACAGTGGACACTGAATATTCAAGTTTGGTTAGACAGGCCCAATGACTGAATGGGTGCAATAGTGGCATGTCTACTCTTGGTGTAACCAACTGCTCTATAATTGGACTGAAGGCCCTCTCTTCAGGAGGGAATACATACCTGGTACTGAAACACCTAAGCAAAAGTCTATGGCAGGTGAGGTCATGAGCCTTAGGGGTATAAAGCCTCCTCTTGTCTGGTTAAATGCATATATTATTCCCACCCAGCTGACCTGAAAGCACTACACTTAATGTTCATAATCACATATTAATGCTACTCTCACTTCTGGTTAGAGAAGCTTCTCTTTTCCGATGGCGATGACCACTGGGATGACCCAAAATGCAACATAGTGCTGAGAAGAAGGGATGGAGGAGTGCCCAGCACTGAAACACCTCTTTCACACCCTCCAAGGCTCAGGGACCATTGTGGAAGAGGGGCATATAGAATGGAAGAGCTAAAGGAAGGGTATGACTTCTTACAATGCAATTGCCCAGACAGAGATTGGCCTCGATATCCATGACCTTGCAGTGCCTAGCAATATCCTCGCAAGACCCTCAAAATAGAAGAAAATGATGATGACATCAAATTAAAAGAGAGACTAATGGAGAGAGGGAGGGGATATGATGGAGATTGGAGTTCTAAAGTGGAATGGGGGGAGGGGAGGGAAATATCATATGTTTTTTGTATGTAAGTATAGAACGTGTCAATAAAAAATATTGATAAAAAAGTAAAAATTGCATACTATTAACATGGTGAATCACATATTCTACAGCTATTAAAGATTATAGAGAAATACTTTTCAAGATGTTTTCCATTAAATCCAACAAGTTAAATGAAATGGTTTCTTAAAAGATGGAAACTATTAAATCTCACTCAAGAAGAAACAGATAACTGGAATAGATCTGTGTTGATTAAAGAAATTATATTTGTAGTTCAAACCTTCTCACTTCTAAAATTATAGGCTTGGATGGAAACACTGATGAGTTTCATTAAACAAATAAAAAATAAGTAATACCATTTCTCTATATTCTTCCAGAAGGTTAATGAAGAAAGGGTCATTCTGTGGTTATTGTACAAGGCCAGTGTTATTCTGATGTGTGTGTGTGTGTGAGAGAGAGAGAGATGCATGTGTATGTGCTGATGCCACACCCTCTAGTCTGACCTTGATTGATGGAGGGAGATTGTGAAACATCAAATGTTCCGCTCTGTTACTCACCAGCCTGATTCTCAAACACAAAATTTAGTTGTGCCTGCAATCTGTGAATCCAGCTACACTCATCCCTTCATGCTTTCTAAAATGAGATGAGGTGGTATCATAGGAAAGTACATGGGATGAGAAAAAATGATTCAAACACACACATACATATGTTCTCATTCCAAATGGTCACTTCCTGATCCTCATTCCTTTGTAATCCCTAGAAACAGGTATTCTAAGCGGGGCCTGAAGGTGATTATGTAGTGACATTGTGGTGACAGCATAGATTTATGGAAAAGATTTAGAACTGACCAAGAGGTAAGCATAATGCTGACTACAAAATAAATCCTTGATATTTACTTAATTCTGTGTCATTGTTAACAACAAAATGTTACAATGCTCTATAGTGTCAGATAAGCACACATATTATACCCTGGCACTTTTATTGGGCTGAGGCATTTTCTCACTGGGAGACTATACAGGAGATAAGAGAATGCCACAACCTTTTAAAAGGTTATATGTCACTGGAGTTTGGGGTAGGTATTTGGTATTACTGTTTACTGGACAGTGGATGCAGAGATGGTAAAAAAGTATCTGTTTAACTATGTTAACTCCAGGTTACTGGAGTACTGGAAACTACTGGGGTAGTTTCAAATGTAATGGACCCCAGCCCATGACTGATTAATTACTACAAACACAGAATATCTTTGAGACTGTTTTTAACCATCGGTCCTAGGATTTGTCAAGGCAATGGTCATTTTTTTCAAAAACTACTAATGTTGGTTGACATTAATGTGAGTTATCTGGTCATCTTAAGGCACCAACAACCTTACAGTTTTACATACCTGTGGAGTGTAAGGGGTTTCTGCAGCTGGGAGATAGAGTGAGAGAGGATCTCTGCCTCTGCCCAGGATTATGAGGTATGTTGACAGTGTTTGGGTAAGCTAAAGTTCTGAGTAAATTGGAATAATCTCTACAAATACCAGATGGTTCTAATAGCCATATATTTACCTTCTTTAACATTTGGCTGATTATATTTGTCTGTGGTTTGGGGTAGATATACCCTAAGGCATGACCAGTTTAATGACAGATACAATCATGCAATCATGTTTTTTACTTTGTAACACTGACAAAGTTAAGAATGCATATGTTTATTTTTACATATTTAAATAAAATTATAACAAAATCATTTAGGAGTGAGTGCTGATTTTTTTTTTGTTAAATATATGTTTTGAAAAATTCTGAAGACATAAAGTCACCAGATCATTCTCAGCAAAGTCACCCAATCACAGAACAACCATTGCATGCTCCTAACCTGGATCTGCCCACGATGCTGACATACCTAATAGGCATCTTGAGGACTGGACAAGAGGGAGGGTGGGGCAGGAGGGGAGGGTAATGGGGGGCACAAAACTCTACCCAAATGGAATTTGTACCATAAAATCCTATATCCTAAAAGAGAGAAAAATGTTGAACATTCATCAGGTCCTTAGAGGAAACATCTGAATCAAAGGACCCTGGAGAGGGTATGAAGACTAACCTTAATCTCCCGTTTCTCTCTATATATATTTTCTCTCTTTCTTTTTTTTATTACCTATCTTTTTTTTCCCTTCTTTCCCCTTGGTGCTGACCTATAACTCCCAGGACTAGGACTAACATTCACAATGAGCTGTTGATTAGCATGACCTACAAGGTTTCCCAAAAGAAGACAGGCTTCTGTCTGAGGACTTGATTTCCCATCAAAGGTTAATGGTAAGACCCTATTGCCAAAGCCACCATATGCTTTGGGTATGGAACATGGAGAGACCTGGCTGGAATCTGGAAGAGAGTCAGTCTCCAGACAGATAGCTTGTTTAGTGCCAGAAGGTGCTACATGAGCGGTTGGTGGAAAATGACCAAGATCTGTTCACACAACTCTTGGTCTAAGCTACTCAGCATCAAACAACCTGACATGATGCTCACACAAGTGTGATAGTGGCACACAGCCATGGTGGATAACCAACTGCACTTGAATTGGCTAACAGATCTGCTCAGTGGAATGGGACCTAAGGCTAGAATGGGGAAACAAGTCAGAATCATATCCAAAAAATGAATTTGCTCTCCAATATCAAGCTCCCACCAATCTTGGGCTACAAGAGGCCCTACACCGATTAAATTCTCTCCAAACTAATAACGGTTATCCCATTTATCTGGCACTGACTCCACTCTCTGTTGGAGAATCTGCTTCTCTTTTTCAGATGGATTCAGAACTTGAGGAGAGAATCAGCCCATTGCACCTTACCAGGGCCCCAGATGAAACCATACAAGAATTGGGGAAATGAGCAAGAGTGCTGCTTTCTTGGTGAACCTGGTATCAGCACAAAGGTGAAGGAGATAGACACAGAGAACACTCAACTACTACCAAACCAGAGATCCAGAAACACAGAGGCTACCAACATGTCTCAGGGAAGTTCACGGAAGTGGGGGCAGAAAGGTTGTTAGAGCCACAAGTTGGGACATTATGCACAGAGATATTGCCTCTTCCCCGTAAGTGATGGCTACCCCCACAATGCATGACCCACAATCCCCATGGGGATATATGGCATCCTCAATGAGGAGGGTCCTTTTGGAGGGGGAAGAACAGGGAGGGGGCTAATTATGGTACCAACATGTGCTGTTACACACTGAGTATGTACATAACTAATAAAGAAAAATAATTTAAAAGTGAAAAAAGAGAAAGAGAAACTAAAACCCTATTGAAAATGCAGTAGTAGCAATAAATTAGCAAAAAAGGGCTGGAGAAATGGCTTAAAGGTTAAGACACTTGCCTGCAAAGCCAAAGTACCCAGGTGTGATTCCCCAGGACCCACTTAAGCCAAATGTACCAGGTGGCACATGTGGCTAGAGTTCATTTGCAGCAGCCGGAGGCCCTGGTGTGTCCATTTTTCTCTCTCTCTCTCCCTCTTTCTCTCTGAAATAAATAAAAATAGAATATATTATAAAACAAGAAAAATTATGAAAAAATAATTTTTAGAAGCAGCAAGGGAGAAAACATCAAAATATGCAATGTGCATAATTACCAGGATAATTTCCATTTAAAAAGAACATGAATTTTGAAGCAAAATGTGCCAGAACCTTGGAATTTAGATAATACATATTTTGTGGCAATTTTTTATTTTATTCCATGTCCTTTCTAGGTTATACACTTTTGAAAATTCAAAATTAATTGATTTCCTATTAATTTAATGTATAGGTACAACCAGGATTAGAACACAAAAGTAGGATATATGTTTAAATTTTAAGTTAAAATGTTCATTTTGAAATTGGTTCAGTCTTGTAGAAATATTCAAAATTTTGCTAGAATTCTCAAATGTCCTTCATCCTACTTTCCTAAATGTTACTAACCTACATAACATTAGTGTAATCACCAAATTAGGAAAGTTATATTGATATAACACTGTTATCTAATCTATAGACGTTACTCACATTTACCAATTAATTTTCTTCTAGTGCATGATCATGCACTACCATTAGTGTGTATAGTTTTGGAAAGTCTAGAACCCCCAATTTTTCTTTGTACTATTATGATTTTTCCACTATTGGAGAGTCACTGTCAGTGGTTTTTGTAGGATGTGCTGAGTGCTTCTTCATAATTCATATCTCATATCTGTGAGACTATGTTTCTCTCAGTGTCATATCAAGAGGCATGTGGGTAAGATATGTCCCATTGCCTTCATGTAACTTCCTAGAATGGAGTAAGGTTGAGCTCACAGGTTTTCACTATACCAGTTACCATGTTTCCTTTTGTGGGTAGTTTTCAACTACAAAATATCTTATTTCTTATCTACTTGCCCTCTAATTTTATTTATCAAATTGATGATTCATGTTTAACATATTTGATTTTTTTCCAAATGATCATTTTCTATTTCCATCATTCCTTCTACAATTACAGCTTAGGATTTTAATATCTTGTTTATTTACTCACTCCTTTGTATCACTACCCACGGGTAGATTTTCAATTCACTCAGTAGGTAACAATACATTGTTCTGTATATTTTATTGTGTTAGTTGTGTTGTTTGTCCATAAGCAACCCCTTTAGACTGTGTCTTATTTTGACAAGTATGTACCACTTTTTAAAGCCCTTTCTTATTTATCAGACCCACAAGAAGTTTCATTCTTCTGCTATTTTCCTTGCTTGAGTGATTTCTCTTACTCATGTAACTTTAAATTAAAGAATGATATTTGGAATCTGATATCAGCATTGTTGGTCTTCACATTTAGGCCTTCCAAATAGATAGATTGTGTGTGTGTGTGTGTGTGTGTGTGTGTGTGTGTGTGTGTGTGTGTGTGTAGATATGCTATGCTGTATGTCAATGTTCTCCAGCAAGGCCACAAGAAGTATACTACTAGATGAATAAGTTGTTGCTGCTCATTGCAAAGATAGTGAACACATTGTGGAAAATCTTGGGGTATACTTGTAAGTAGTGGTTAGAGTGTTTAGAGAAGGGTTTAAGGAATTATTCCTTAAATAAGGACTTTACTCCAGAATGGATATTGTCAAGAAGTAGGGTAATTATCTTAATGACTTTTATCTAGAATTAGGGAAAATGAAAAAGGAGGTTAAAATTGTAATTTGAAAAGAAGAAGTCATGTATTGCTGTAGTTCAATCTTTCATGTACAACCAGCTCCAAACAGTCACACGTGGCCAAACATAACTTTGAATGAGACCCAACACAAAATTATAAATTTAAACATTATGAGATGTTTCTGTGATTTTTTTTTTGTAATTTGATTGTGCAGTTCTCAAATTTGACAACATTGTGTCATAATGTCAAAAGGGTAGACATTCCTAGGCATTAGACAATGGAAATTTGTTTCTCATAAGTCTGGAGGCTAGAGTCCAGGATCTGAAGCCATCATGGTGATGTACTCAGCCACCTCCATGTTATGTCATAAGGGAGGAGTGAGCAAGCTCAGGTCTGTTATTCTTACTTTAATGGCACTAATCCTATCATGGGGCCCATCTCATGTCCTCATCCAAACCTAATTATAGCTTAACGACCATATGTGTAAATAACTTCACACTGGGGATTGAAATTTCAGAATATGCAAATTTTAATAACATTCACATTAGTTTAAATGGGTAGATGTTTGATCATTTTTGTTTTTATTTCCATAGTGCTCCTTTTTTAATTTGTAAATACATATATATATATATATATATATATATATATATATATATTTTTTTTTTTTTTTTTTTTTTTTTTTTTTTTTTTTGCAAGGTAGGGTTTCACTCTGGTCCAGGCTGACCTGGAATTAACTATGTAGTCTCTGGGTGGCCTCGAACTCTTGGCGATCCTCCTACCTCTGCCTCCCAAGTGCTGGGATTAAAGGCGTGCGCCACCACGCCTGGCTTTGTAAATATTTTATTTATTTATTTGCAAGCAGAGAGAAACAGGCAGAGATAGAGAGACAGAGAAAGAGTGGGCATGAATGAACTTGGGTTGTTAGGGTTTGTAGGCATGCACCTTAACCGTGAACAATCTCTCCAGCCCCTGTGTTCCTGTTTTTGGTGTGCTTAAATAAGGTTACAAGGTGTCTCATTTTTAAAAGTTTACTTTTTGGTATGTAAGAAACTGGCATGCATGTGGATGTCAGAAAACAATGTTGAGGTGTCTGCCCCACATTCTTTGAGACAGGGTCTCTTGCTGCTGTGAATTAATTTCTAGGCTGCAAGCAAATGTCAGACTAACTGACCCAGCTTCAGTTTCTCCTAGCTCTATCTCCTGCGGTCATAAGCTCTTCGAATCCAGCTTTATAATGTGGACTGGAGAGTTGAACCTGGGCAGGCAGGCTTTGCAGGCAAGCACCTTCTTAACCTCTGAACCATCTCTTCAGCCCAGTATTTTATTTTTTATGTGTTTTAGGATCCTTGGTTGTCATGAGATCATTACAGAATTGCTTTATCTGATGTTGGTGCTCTGTAAAATTGTTTATATTAAATAGGAAAATATACTAGCTATGATGTGAATAAGCCATTTTTATCTTTCTCATTATAATCATCTATATGTATCACTCATCTATAATTAATGTAATTTAAAATCAAGTTTTCTTAGTTTTACTTCCAATTACATATTTTAACCCCACATTTCATAAAGAGCTAAATGGTGGTGAGTTTTGACTTTCCAGAAAAAAATATAGAAAGCATTTTCTAAGTGAAAAACTACAAAATTGTAGATTATGGGTTAGCTGTAATAATATGTACCTGTACATAACAAATATTATCACACCACTAGTTTAAGAAACCCTGGAAATTTAAACTAGTGTGGCTACTATGGAAATGGGTATAACAGGCAATTCCTCACAAAACTATAAACAGATATTCTTGAAAACAAACAGGTTGATTATGAGCTGAGAATTCACACAGTGATTTTTAACTGTTTTAGATTTGTATCTCAAAGTTATTCTCAGAAATAAATGTCTTCTTCCCCACCTCATACTGTTATAAGGTGAATCTTAATCTTAATACTGAATCTTAATTTAGAAAAACTCAGAAAAGAAGAGCTTAACAGAAAAACAGAATTGAATTTATCTATGTTTACATACTTGAGATAATACTTGTTCATGCTGCTGAATATTATTTCAAATCATTTCTTCAAATAAATACAAAATTTGAGGATATATATATATATACATATATATATCAGTGATTTATTTTTATAGAAAAGATTATACATTATTTTGTGACTTATTTTTTCTTCATTAAATTGTAATTATTCTATTTAAAGGAGGCTGAGGTAGGAGGATTGCTGTGAGTTTGAGGCCAGCCTGAGACAAATTCCAGGTCCGCCAACTCAAAAAACAAAAAAATTGAAATAAAATTGGTCTTGAAAACTTTGAAACGCTTGATGCTAACAACTTGTAGCATCTTGAACACAGGACACAGTGTGCTTTGCTAAATCTACAATTATGATCCTACATCATCAATATACACAGATGGATAGTTTGAAAAGCAATTGGATCCTGTTGTAGTTACAATGTAAAATGTCCCCATAATCTCACGTGTGTGAACACATGGTCCTCAGCTATTTTGGAAGGTTGTGGCACTTTCAAGAGGAAGAAGTGGATCAATAAGGGCAGGACTTGACTGTGGATGCTGTGTGACCATCTGGCCTCTTGCTCCTGCTGCCTTGTCATGATGAAATGTGTCCTCTCAGAAGTATAAGCTACAATAAACTTTTCTTCAACTGCTTCCTGGTCACTAATACAGGTCCAAGATACTCTCTGTCTCTTGGCTTAATATTTTCCATTTAAAATTATTTTTATTATTGGAAAACATAAAAAGAGTAATCTGCATACTCATGATTTGCATTTTTTGTAGGATTGCTTTCTCTTACTTCCAGCCTCACTCACTTTAGCCAGACACAATTCAAACCCATGTG
Organism: Orientallactaga sibirica; assembly: GCA_036365145.1. Lineage (NCBI taxonomy): Eukaryota > Metazoa > Chordata > Mammalia > Rodentia > Dipodidae > Orientallactaga > Orientallactaga sibirica. The sequence continues at coordinate 2,388,349 of JAEOAD010000025.1, forward strand.
AAAAAGTCAAATGATAATAAAAGAGAAGGAAGAAAAACGAAAATAAAAGGAAGCCCTGAAGGACCCATGTTGTAACTAGCTGAAGCAGACAGATGCTGTCCAGTATCTGGACATGAAAGGGGTGAGACTGAATGGTAAAAATCAATCCTGGCTTCTCAAAGGCACTCTGGACCCCTGATCAGGATGTTTAGCAAACTGAAATTCAAATTTTCAGACTTCACCTTCCCTCTTCCCCAGGCCTTAGTGAATAAGATTCTCCATCCAAGGATGCTCTCCCAAAGTGGTTCATATGTGCATAAAGGTTTGAGAAGAAGCAGTTCAGAGAAAATATGGAATGTGGTCTATTTAGACGGCATTCAGCTGCCTGTAGTATTTGGACCCTTCTCTGGCAACTCAGCTGAAGCAAATCATATGTCTGATATCATAAACTCAACATGACCCTTGGATGGATAGGTACTTGTTAAAGCCCAAGCAAGAAACCAGGGCATGGAGCCACAATCAAGACAGGTGAGGTCAACAGCAGAGTCCAGGCCACAAACTGGATCAGAAGAAAAGAGGGTAACTTAAGCTTGTGTAGTATTGGGTAGTGGTTCAACACAGAATCATTTCAAGGATGACACCTCTGAGAATCTCCATGTGCAGAGAATACAATGCCTATTATAGGCAGCTCTGGGAAAAGCCAGCCTAGAAGGCTAATAGGGCAACCAAGTATAGCAATAAATGGGAGCTGTGCTCTGAGTCCTCCAGATCTGGAGTGACCAAGACAAATGGAACTCTTATCCTCAGAAGACTCTGTGGTGGAGAAAGAGAGGACAATTTGACTCTTACCGAGCTGGAGTGACACCTGTTGGCCAGGCCTGTGATTTGGAAAGCAGAGATTGGCTGTAGAAAGGAGAAAGGGAGGGCAGGCAAAATTCATTTTATATAAATCTTCAAAGTTTTCTTTCAGTGTCATTCAACATGAAACCACAGAGGGACTGAAATGTTTTGACAATAAAGAACCCAACCAGACCTCAATCACTTGGATTTTATTATTTGAAATTTGCAGTAACTTGAAGAGTGTCTTAACTAAAGTTCATCTGTGGAAGAAAAACCAGAAAAATAAAAAACTTCCCTAACACACTGATTCTAAAAAATTGGATAGCCCTGCTTTTAAACATATTTACTAAGTTCCTTAGATACAAACAAGTAGAAAAAGAAGCAAATAGTAAATTTGCTGCCAGTGGCAAGAGAAATTACTTAGAATATTTATTGCAATAGTTTGAATATCTGAATGTAATGGACTATACTTATTTTTATTTATTTATTTATTTGAGAGAGAGAACTAGGCAGAGGAAGAGAGAGAAAAAGAGATAGAAAGAATGAGCACACCAGGCCTCCAGCCACTGCAAGCATACTCCAGATGCATGCACCACCTTGTGCATCTTGCTTATGTGGGTCCTGGGGAATCAAACTGAGGTCCTTTGGATTTGCAGGCAAGCTCCTTAACCACTAAGCAATCTCTCCAGCCCTGGACTATACTTTTATTCTGATATGACCTAGTTGTCCTAAATTATAAGCTTTCTTCTTCCCCTTCCTTCTCTATATGTCACCCTTTTACTCATCTCTCTTTCCTTTCTTGCCTCCTTATTCTCCTCCTCACTTTGAGGTAAGGTCTCACTATTTATTCCAATCTTGCCTTGAACTAGATATTCTTCACCTGCCTTCACTTAGCCATGAGCTGGGATTATAGACATGTGCCACCATACCTGCTCCCCTCTTTCTCTTTCTGCTCTTTGTCTCTTCTATTCATTCCTTTGTCTCTCTGTCTCCTCACTTAGGTTTCTAACCTGAAGTTAAGAGATGTTAATATCTTATATATAGATTATCAACTAAAACTGCATGACCAAACTGCTTCTAAAGTGCTAACCTTCTTCTCTGTGTTGCTTTGAAGTGAGGCTGGCAGACACTGAAAACCCATGTCCATGCAGCAACGGCTTCTGACCTTGACATAGGGGATGTCTGTGGTAGGCTCAGAAATCTGCAGCAGGCTTCATGTCTTTTGGGGTTTTTCAACTGTTCAACTGTTTTACATCAGCCAATCTGTAATTTAAATGACACACATTGATTACTGTGGAAAAAGCCAGCATCAATTTTCTTAAAGAAATAAAGAATTCTTGTGGCACTTTATTAATGCTAAATTTTCTTTACAGTCCAGAAGGAGAAAAGGATTCTAATTTGCACACACATTCTTTCTGAATGAAAGAATCTTTACCATCATGAAGCCATTTCAGCTGTCTCTTCCCTAATTGCCAGTTGGTATCTCTCTCCAACTGCTTTCTTAGGATTCTCTTTGTTTTTTAATTGGTGATTTCAACCATCTGGACCCACTAGTTCATGAAGGCATAGGAGAGAAATAGAACATAAAAGAAAACAAACTTTGCCCATTTCAATCAAGACCTCATCTCTGTTTTCCTATGTTCCACAGCATTCCCTATGTTATAGGAAACACAGTGTTAGAATGAGCCATGCTAACAGGCTGTCTGAGGATGAACACAAAGAAAAATGTTAATGTCAATTGGTGTTAAGATGTGGACTCCAAACCATTTTCTGGAGAGGGTCCCCAAACACAGGTCCGTTTGCCACATGGTGAAGGAAGGGATGGGGGAGGGGAGCATAATTAGGAGTCTACACCCACAATCAGACACAGCTGTGATTGACACTAGCTCTGTCATCATTGGAATAGGATTTTTTCTTTATTGCACTCCAATTTTCTCTTTGGAATGACTAAGGGAAACAATAAGGTCATGATTGTTAAATGAAGCAAAACATGAAAGTATTAAATGATAAAATACTGGTAGCACCAAGGATGTCTTATTTGGGTCATGTTAATATTGGAGCAGAAGGAATCCATGAAAGACGTATCCCAAGGCTGTGCTTGAACTGTGAACAGTACCGTTGTGTTTTTTTTCAAACCTAGATTATGCTGCCATTTAGAGCCAAAGGCATTATACAGCAAGGACCATTCCTTGGCACAGCCTGCATATCTCTAATGATAATGATTACGAAGAATTTGGAGAAATTTCTTTCCTTCACTCTCCTCCTCAATAGTACCATAGCCACCTTCACAAATCATCATGCTGTTTTCTTTTCTTAATTTTTTATATACTATACTTACAGACCATAACCATGACCTTTCCCTCCTCTCTCCCCATTCCCCTTCAGAACTCTACTCTCCATCATATTCCCTCCCTCTCTCCATTAGTCTCTCTCTTAATTTGATGTAATCTTCTTTTTCTCCTATTATGAGGGTCTCGCAAAGGTATTGCTAGGCACTGCAAGGTCATGGATATCGAGGCCAATTTCTGTCTGGACAGTTGCATTGTAAGAAGTCATCCCTTTCCTTTGGCTCTTACATTCTTTCCGTCCCCTCTTCCACAATGGAACCTGAGCCTTGGAGGGTGTGACAGAGATGTTTCAGTGCTGGACACTCCTCCATCCCTTCCTCTCAGCACTATGTTGCCTTTTGGGTCTTCCCACTGGTCACTGTCATCTGAAAAGAGAAGTCTCTGTAACCAGAAGTGAGAGTAGCATTAATATGTGAATATGAACAGTAAGTGTAGTGCTTTCAGGGCAGTTTTGTGGGAATAATATATACATTTAGCCAGACAAGAGCAGGCTTTATACTCCTAAGGCTCATGACCTCCCCTGCCATAGACTTTTGATTAGTTTTTTCAGTATCAGGAATGTATTCCCTCCTGAAGAGAGGGCCTTCAGTCCAATTAAGGAGTAGTTGGTTTCCCCAAGAGCAGACATGCTACTATTGCACCCATTCGGTATTTGGGTCTGTCTGGCCAAACTTGAGTTTTCCAATGTCCACTGTTTTCACCACTTGTGATTTCTGTCTCCCATATGGCTGCATGCAGTGCAGCTTTTTCCAGCTTTCAGTTGGCTGGTCCACAGGGAGAAGGTTTTCTGATCAGTACCAGCTTGCTTTCTCAGTGACCTTGCCTCTCAGACAAGAGATGTCTTCAGCAATAGGGTCTTACCATCTGTTTCTTTTTTTTTTTTTTTTTTTTTTTTTTTTTTTTTTTTTTTTTTTTTTTTTTCAAGGTAGGGTTTCACTCTAGTCCAGGCTGACCTGGAATTAACTATGTAGTCTCAGGGTGGCCTCGAACTCTCAGCGATCCTCCTACCTCTGCCTCCTGAGTGCTGGGATTAAAGGCGTGTGCCACCACGCCCGGCTACCATCTGTTTCTTAAGGGAAACCAAGGGCTTTGGTTTCAGACTATATTGAATTTTGATTGACCCTCCCCCTGCCCTTCTTTTATGCATTCTCTTCCCCTGGCCTCGCTTAGGCCTTTCCCCTCCATGTAATTTGTTCTTCTAATTACATATATACAATACCATCCACTTAAGTCCTTATGAGCTCAGTCTGAAATAAAATTTGATTAATAATCACACAAGTAAATCAACAAAAATAATTATATAAACACATAAAACAGGATGTATAGTGCTAACCAAATATATTAACAGGAACATGTAACCTGGCCAATGAATAGGAGATGTTTCTAAGGAAATGGTGTTCAAGCTGAGAACCTAAGAATAATGGGCTAACTAAAACATGAGAGTCACAGCCAAAATGAGTGCTCAAGAGCACATGTCGGTTTGAGAAATTGAAGAGGCACCATGCAATGATATGTGCCAGGTGAGCGAATTTCCACCCCACATCAACAATAAACTGGAAAACGACAGAGTGGATATCAGCTACCAGGTTAGAGGCTATTGTTGAACCCCAGGAGAATCTCACATCAAATTGGGACTATGGAGATGAAAGAAAGGTGGATGGGGAGATATTTAAGCATGAAAACAACAAGATTTGGGTGGTGGGATGGTGGAATAGATGTAGGACAAATGAAAAAACATACTATTAGGTTTTTCATATTTATTACAAAAGGAAACCTAAGATAATTCCAGACAGATGTTCAGAAATCCAATCTTAGGCACATTGACTATTTAAAATATTGTATTCATTTATTTATTTGAAAGAGACACAGAGGCAGTGAAAAAGAGAGAGAGAATATAGGCACACTAAGGCCTCCTGCCACTGCAAACAGATTCCAGATACACTTTGTGCATCTGGCTTTACATGGGTACTGGAGAATTGAACCAGAGCCATCACGCTTCTCAAGCCAATGCCTTTAACCACTCAGCTATCTCTCCATCCTGGACACACTGATTTTGAAGTGATTTAAGATGCTATAACACTTAAATCTTTCTTCCCTGCTGGACAGTAATGCCTACAAAGTCATCACCACATACCTGTAAATGTCCATGACCCCTGAAATGTATAAGGTACACAATGGATTATTTGAGTGACTGATACAAAAGCCATAAACTCTTGCTTTGAGACTGAGTTTACTGAGGAACATTGTGCTGTCAGTATTAGCAAGTGGTGCTGCCTGTACCTTGGCCACCAAAGTTTCCTCATCTATCTCACAGAAGTTGATTTCAGCTCTGATTCTGTTCCTTTCCACTTAAACATGGACTTAGTCTTGCTGATAAAAACAAGTGTCCTAACAAATGCAAATTCTTTTTGCTAGACTTTTTCTTTTCCATACTTTTCCTCTAAATTTTTGAACCGAAGTGTTATTCCTCTGAGGAATCTCTGCATGAATAATCCCACAGACTACCCATGGCTTTCTCATAGGTCACTATCATGATAGGACTATTCTGTTTTCCATTCACATGAACAGTTTCCATTTAGACTCCTTCAACACTGCCAAGCCTTTCAGTTCAGCATTCACTCTTAACCAATATTTCATAAAATTTCAGTCTTCCCAGTGTGGCATAATACTGAATTCACATAAAGTAGTTCTTCATGCACAATAAGTATTAATGTATTTAATCCTTACAACCCTATGAGGTGGATGTTGTTCCTAGTTTAGATGATGAAACTGTGGCATGAAGGAGTAACTTGCCCAGTGGCCCTGGGACAGATCATCCTAGAGTGGTCTTCACATTTGGCAATCTGTCTTTAGCCCTGGTCATTAACTGACTCTGTGCTGTCTTGAGTGTTTCCTCCTTCTTTTTTTTTTTTTCTTTTGAGAAAGAGAGACAGATAGAAACAGAGAGAGAGAGAGAGGAAGAGCAGAGAGAGAGAGAGAGAGAGAGAATGGGTGCATCAGGTCCATTTCAGCCTCTGTGAATGAACTCCAGATGCATGCACCCCCTTCTGGGAAAGCACGGCATTGCACCCTTGGGTCACTTGCATCTCGCTAAATGTGGGACCTGGAGAATCAAAGGGCTTAGGCTTGGCAGGCAGGCACCTTAACCACTAAGCCATCTTTCCAGTTCCCCTCATTCTTTTTAAGATGAATTTACAATTATATGGATGGTTTACTCCAAAATATTGTATGAGTGTTTGTGGGGGGGGGGGTTCCATGACACACATATAGAGGTCAGAGGACAACCTCAGTGTGTTGATTTTCACCTACCTTGTTTGAGACAGGACCTCTCATATGTGCCACTGTGCTGCAAAAGCCAGACTATAGTTGGTCCATGAGCTTCAAAATTCTCCTAACTCTCTCTTCCATTGCTACACAAATGTTGGGATTACAGATATGTATGCTACTTGTCTCTGGCTTTATATGGGCAAGGTGTAGAAAGAGGAAAAAATCTTTTGCTTGTTTTTCTGACTACCTTTGTGAGGATCTGGCCTGCCTGTGTAGATAAACATGTGACTACAATATAGAGAAGCTTGAGAGAGCCAGAATGGCCTACTTATTTAAGACCTTTTTCCCCCACAGCACTGTAATTTCCAGACTGGAGACATGCCTACATAGGTTTGAGGGATCCAAAGACTACCTAATATAAATAAAATAGCTTTGAAATGGCGACTCAAGCTTGTCATGATAGTAACCAGGGTAAGGATGGGTAGAGCAGCAAAATTATCTTCCGTAGTGATCAGAGACATAAAGTGGCCACTCAGGACCCTCTCCCATTCCCTCTCCAATTGGTCCTTGTCTTTGTGTCTCTGTCTTTGTGAGGCTTCTTGGTGCTCCTGAAATGAACAGTTCATTACAGGCATACCTCTGATGAGAAACTCTGAATAGCAACAGTTCCTCTGAGGTCAGATTCAAAACCTCCATAGGTTCAGACCCTCAAATAATCCTCCCTAGAAGAGTCATGACCACCTAAGAGCCAACTCCAGTCTTTCAGGTTTGGGTTTCAAAAACAGCTTGGGAGGATACTCTCCAGGCCTGGTGCCTCCTGACACTTGTCTTGGGATCTATGGAGGAGTGGAGGCTAAAATGGATTGAAGCTACCCTGAAATCCTGTAGCCTGAGGGGAATTGGGGACTGACAAGGGAGTGGGTAGACCAGCTCAGCTGTTTCATCTCCCCAGTTAATCCATCACTGCCACAGTAGCTGCAGGAAAGCAGTCCCTTCCACTGTCTGTCTGCAGGGAAGGATAACCTGGCACTGGCTTTTATTTTCAGTTGAATTATAACACTTACCTTCTCATATGGCCTTTCATCAAGAGGCTTAAGTATTTTTCTTTCTGTGGGCCTAAGTGGCCACGTTTCCCCCATTCATTATCAGCACAGGGGCCTGCCTTGCTGAACTTGTGTGCAGCACCCCTGTCCCAGCCCCCAGGGGCTCCTTAGCAGCAACAGTTTTCTAACTCAGAACAGACTTTCCTCTAAGCAACTGATCTTACAAGTACATTACAAATGGTTACCAAAGGCAGGGATTTCAGAAACAAGATGTGAACTCTCCCAAAAGATGGGAGCCATAAATACATCCAATATCTTAGAGTTTACCTGGAGTACTTAACTAGATGTCTTAGGAATTCTCTGCGTGGCAGGGGCTAGTGTTAGCTGGGAGTCTAGAGTCATTTAAAGATTATAATATGACTCATTACTTCTTATTACCTTCCCAAGTAAGAATTGTGGATTCTTTAGGGTGAACAGGGTAAGGGATTTACAATCAAAACACCTGTGCTTCAATCCTGGATGGATTTCAAATTATTGTTTTCTTTTTATATAGTTATTTCCTTATTTATTTTACTAGACAAATAGCTATTTATGTTTTGATATGTATAAATATTGTAAAAAAAATAAAGCTAATTAGCCTAACTATCACATTACTTGTTTATGGTGAGACTTTTCAAAATCCACTGGCAATTTTGAATTGTATAATATTATCATTGTTATTTATGGTTAATCTGTTATGCAACAAGACACTGAAATGTATTCTTCCTCTCTAATTAAAATATATTCTTAACTAACTGAAATTTTGTATTCTTTTTAATTTTTTTATTTTATTAGTTATGGACATACTTAGTATGTATACAACATATGTTAGTACCATCCTTTACCTCATCTCTGCCTCTTTTCCAAAGGGACCCTCCTTGTTGGGGATGCAGGACATCCCCATGGGGATTGTGGGTCACAGATTGTGGGAGAAGCCATCAGTTATGGGGAAGAGGCAATGTCTCTGTGCATAGAGTCCAAACGTGGCTCTAACAATCTTTCTTCCCCCTCTTCTACAAAATTCCCTGAGCCACATTGGGTCCATTTTAAATCTACTTCAGTGATGGGCTCTTAGGAGCCTCTTGTTTGAAAGGTGTTGAGTGTCCTCACTGTCTACCTCCTTCACCTTTGTGCAGATATCAGGTTCACTGAGAAAGCAGCATTCTTGCTCATTTCCCCAATTCCTCTGTGGGTTCATCTGGGGCCCTGGTAAAGTGCAATGGGTCGTTTCTCTCCTCAGGTTCTGCTTTTGTCTGAAAAAGAGAAGCAGATTCTCAGTGGAGAGTGTAATCAACACAGTTTAAATGGGATAACCATTATTCATTTACAAAGAATTGAATGGGTGTAGATAGACCTTCCTGTGGCCCCAAATTAGTGGGAACTTGATATTGGAAAGCAAAATCATTCTCTGGATATGATTCTGACTTGTTTCCCAGTTCCAGATATGGGTTTCTTTCCACTGAGCCAATCCAATGGCAGTTGGTTACCCACTATGGCTGTGTGCCACTATCACATCAGGTTGCTTGCTTCTGAGTAGCTTAGACCGTGAGTTGCTCAGACATATGTTAGTCACTTTCCCCCAGTAGCTCATGTAGCTCCTTTTAGCACTAGATGGGCTAACTGTCTGGAGATTGGCTCTCTTCCAGATTCCAGCCATGTCTCTTCATGTTCCATACTGACAGCATATACTGTCTTCAGCAGTAGGGTCTTATCATTAACCTCTGGTGGGTAATCAAGTGCTCTAACAAGTCTGTCTTGTTTTGGAAAACCTTGTAGGTCTCTCTGATCAACAGCTCATTATGGGTATTAACTGCATCATCCTGGTACTGGAAGTTACAGGCCAGCCCCCAGGGAAAAGAAAGAAGAAAGAGGAAGAAAATAGGAAAAAATAAAGGGAAAAAAAAAGGAAACAGGAGAAATTTAAGGTTAGGTTTCATCTCACCCTCTCCAGGGCCCTTTGATTCCAGTGTTCCCCCTAAGGTCCAGTTGAGGGTTCAGCCTTTTAGTCTGTCTTCCAGGATAGAGGATTCTATGGTAACCGTTCCAGGATATAGAATTCTATTGTAACACTTCCACTTGGGTTCTGTTTTGTGTGCCCCCCCACACACACCCTTTCCCTCCCCTCAAGCCCTACCCTCCCTATTGTCCAGGCCTACTAGATATGTAAGCATCTCAGGCTGATCCAGGTTAGGAACTGCAAATGAGTGAGACCATGCAACAATTGTGTTTCTATGGTTGTGTGAGTTCACTGAGCATGATCTATTCCAAGTTTGACCATTTTTTCTGCAAATTTCATTGAGTCATGTTTTTCTTACTGCTGAGTAGAGTTCCATCATGTAGATATACCATATCTTACATATCCATTCATCAAATGATGGGCACCTGGTTTGATTCCAGTTCTCAGAAATTTAATAAGTATAAACATTAAATTTTGTATTCTTTGACAAACATGTCCCCTTCCCCCATTCATAGATCCTTAATCCCCGATCTTAGACTCTGGTAATCATCATTCTACTTTCGGTTTCTGTGAGTTTGACTTTATACATTCCATATAAGTGGGAGGATGTAGTCTTTATCTTTCTGTACCTGGTTTATTGGCATAGCATAATGTTCTTAAAGGTTCATACGTGTTGTCACAAATGGCAGAATTTTATATTGTGGGTGGCTTTAATATAGACATTTTGGAAATCTGCATGAAATTCCTCACACACACAAAAATAGAATTAACATATAATCCATCAATACCACATCTAGTTACATATTTTTTTATATTTTATTTTTATTTATTTATTTGATAGAGAAAGAGGGAGAGAGAGAGAGAATGGGCACGCCAGGGCCTCCAGCCACTGCTAACAAACTCCAGATGCATGTGCTCCCTTGTGCACCTGGCTTACGTGGGTCCTGGGTAATTTAACTTGGGTCCTTTGGCTTTGCAGGCATATGCCTTAACTGCTAAGCCATCCCTCCAGCCCTAGTTACATATTTTAATGAACTAAATTAATGTGGTGAATTAGTATCCATTTCAACATTATTCAACATAGCCAAGTTAGGAATCAGTCTAAGTGTGAATCAACAGATATATAGAAAAAAAAATGTGGTACATATTCACAAAATAATCAAATGAAGCCTTTACTCTAGCAGTTACTTTCTTGTTGTTGGGACAAAACACCTGATCAGAAGCAGTTTATTTAAGGAAAGGATTTATTTCAGCTTACAGTTTTGAGGGGTTTCATCATGATGGGCAAAGCATAGCATAACAAGAAAGCAGGGCATCACATCATGTCACATCATCTGGGAAGAAGCTGCAAGAGTGAGCTCCTAGCACTGGCAATTGAGCTGAATTATAAATCCCTAGGCCTGTCTCCCACTGGTGATCAAACAAGTATGAGGCTTCATTGCAAATACATGAGGCTATGGGGGACATTTCACCATTTCACATTCCAACCACCACACTTTACAAAGAAAATTCTGGTCTCAAATTATTTGTCTAACCATGAATAAATGACTTTAACTTTGAGCTTCAATTTCCTCATCTACACAATGGAAATTACAGTACCCACTTTATGAAATTTTTGTAAGAACTAAATGGCACATATACATAAACAGAGAAAAATAACTATATAAAAGTTGCTCATGTTAATTTGCTTGACTGTAATAACCACTTTATTGTAATATACATGTGTGTGTGTGTGTGTGTGTGTGTGTATCAAGTATATGAAAACAATTTCCTGTATAACTTAAATACATGCAATAAAAAATTTCCATTAGCCTTCAAGTTAACAGAAGAGAAATTTTTGCTCTAAGTCACTGAGAATTTGGAGTTTTATTCTGACAGATAACATTACACTAACTAATATTGCTTCTTTCTGTTTCATAAGTTCTTGGTTTGAAGTCACTGCTGATACTTTTCTTTCTGCCTAGGACATTGATTGCTTAGCTATTTCAGCTCAAATAGTAACTTCCCACACGTTTTCATAATAATCATGACTAAAATGGCTATCCTCTTTCTTTTATTACCTTCAGAGTATTTCTCTCAGGACATATTCTCCTTTTTTTAATTGTCTGTCTCATTTACCAGAATGTAAAACTGGTTGCCATTATCTGTCTTGCTCATGAAAGAAACTTCATGGGCTGTATATTGCTTAGAAGTAAATGTATTGAATAAGTACGAGAAAAAGAATACACTTTGTAGACATTGAGCAATATCTTGGGACTGAAGGAACATTCAATCTGTCAATATGAAAATCAAAAATTTTATGATGAGGTCCTAGAAATGCACACAGCTTACAACAAATGTATACTAGGATGAGATGATATCCATTTAGAAGAATAGAAAGATATGTGTCACATGGTCTCACTCATCTGTGGCTCCTAATTTGTATTTTCCCAAGATGCTGACACACCTAATAAACATCTTCAGGACTGGACAATAGGGATGGTGGGGTGGGGGGGCAGGCAAAAGGAGGGAAGGGGACAAAAAACTGGATCCAAATGGAAATAGTACCATAAAATCCTATATCCTGAAAGACATACTAAAAGGTTGAACCTGCATAAGGTGCTTGGAGAAAACACCTGAATCACAGGGGCCTGGAGAGGGTATGATGAAGACTAACCTCAATCTTCCCCTGTTTCTCTCTCTATCACTCCCTCTTCTCTTTCTTCTCTCTTTTTCTTTCATATTACCTATACTTTTCCTTCCTTCTTTTCCCTTGGCACTGACCTGTAACTCCCAATACCATCATGTGGTTAACATCCACAATGAGCTGTTGATCAGTGAGACCTACAAGGTTTCCCAAAAGAAAACAGATTTCTGACAGAGTACTTGATGACCCACCAAAGTCACTGGTAAGACCCTATGGCTGAAGACACCATATACTGTTCAGATGGAACATGAAGAGACCTGGCTGGAATCTGGAAAAAAGTCAGTCCTCAGTTAGCTTGTCTAGTGTCGGAAGGTGCTACATAAGTGACTGGGGGAAAACGATCAACATCTGTCTAAGCAACTCATGATCTAAGCTACTCAGCAGCAAACACCCTGACGTGATGCTCACACAAGTGCAGTAGTGGCACATAGCTATGGTGGGTTACTAACTACTCTAAATTTGGCTAATGGATCAGCTCAGTGGAATAGAACCCATACCTGGAAATAGGAAACAAGTCAGAACCATATCCAAAAGCAAGCCTGCCTTTCAATATCAAGCTCCCACCAATAGTGGGATACAAGAGGGCCTACACCTATTAAATTCTCTCTAAAATAATAATGGTTATCCATGTATCTTTCACTGACCTCATTCTCTGTTGGAGAATCTGCTTCTCTCTTTCAGATGGACACAGAACCTGAGGAGAGAATCAGCCTATTGTACCTCAACAGGACACAAGCTGGAGCCACAGAGTTATAAGTGAAATGAGCAAGAGTGATGCTTTATCAGTGAACCTGGTACCAGCAACAGAGTGAAGGAGATAGACACAAAGAACACTAAACCCCTACCAAATCAGATATCCAGAGACACAGAGACTCACAAAACCTTGTCACTGAAATAGACCTAAAATGAACCCAATATGGCTCAAGGAAATTCATGGAAGAGGGGGTGAAAAGATTGTTAGAGTGATGAGTTGTGTCATTTTACACAGAGTCATTGCCTTTCCTGCATAACTGATGGCTACCATACAAGACCCACAATCCCCATGGGGGGAAGACAGTGAGAAGGCTAACGATGGTACCATCATGGCTATATATATACTTTATACATAACTAATAAAAAATATATTTAAAAAATGAAAAGACTTCCAGGTAAGATGGTGGCATGGTAGCTATACCAAAGCAGCAAAACACACTATTCTACTGAAAAGTAAAGGTATATAAGTTATTATCAATCACAGAAGAGAAGCAGGAGAGACTCAGATCTTCTAGAAAGGAGGAAACTGGTCAGAATCCTACCAAGACCCTCAAGGCCCTGATCTATGCATCAGCCCACACAGCTGGCACAGAGCTTCAGGAGAGAAATCAGGTGAAGGGATTTTCCATTCACATCATCCTCCTCACAAAGTCAAGAAACCTGAAGGGCAAGACAGCAGAAACCAGCTGAGCACATGCTTAAGGAGAAAACAAATGGGATCAGATAAGCAGTTCCAGTACAACTCCATGCTTACTGCACAGCCTCCAAACTGCCAGTGCCTTGAACCATAGGTGAAGTCATTCAGCCCCCTGCTGCATGGCATCTAGCACAGCCAGTCAGAACACCAGATCCAGTGATCCAAGCAGCATAAGAGTCCACAGAACAATAGAGGGATTGAGATGGGCACTCAACATTGGTGAGATTGAAAGCCATTGCAAAAGGTAATAGGGTCTACCTACACAAAGCCAGATACATAGGCCTACTCTCTTTCCATGTCAGGACAGGTTATATGTTACATTGGCTTGATGTATTCATGGTTGGCTTTATCATTCTCAAATAAGCTGTATTTTCAGGTTGATTATTGTTGCCTTTGACATTTCCTGATTTATAGGGCCTTTTTCTTTTTATTCTGTCACTGGGACCCAGGTCTCACTTGGCCCCAGGCTGACCTGAAACCCATTTCAGATGAGAAATCTCAAGCTCTCAGTTGACAGAATTAAGGGTGTAGGGTAACACACATCCTTAGGGACTTTGCTTTATTACATTATCTGTTTTAATCCTCACTCTTGCATAAATACTTTGTGCTAGCTTTGAATTAATGTGTATATTCCTCAGTTGAATTTTAGAATTTACCAGAAAATAGCTCCATCCAGTCTACTAGAATTCTTGGATAGCAGGTAAACTCAACACATAGGGTCACTTCTGCTATTTCTTTTGAAGTATAAGAGCTACACACCTGGCACCTTAAACCCCTTACCTTGAAGATACAGAAAGTTGGATCTACACAGCTAAGAACACTGCAGATAATTAGAGAATCCAAGCATCAAATTAACTCAAGATGCAAAAATCTCTGCACTATAATGCAAAAAACATAAAAACATCAAGACAATACAATCCCATCATAAATTATAAATCCAGGCCAAGCATGGTGGTGCACATCTTTAATCCCAGCACTTGGGAGACAGAGGTAGGAGGATCGCTATGAGTTTGAGGTCATTCTGAGACGACATAGTGAATTCCAGGTCAGCCTGAGCTAGTGTGAGACTCTACCTCTAAAATTTAAAAAAATATATAAATGCATCAGAAATTACCTCCTGCGAGGCTATTTATGATGAAATGCCTGAGAAAGAGGGGGAGAAAAGATTATATCTATGCTCAAAGAAATCAAAGGAATCAAAGAAGAAAACAAGCTCCTGAAGAGAACACCAGAAATAAAATTAATGAAATAAGGTCAATACAAGATATTAATAAGGAAATAGAAATAATGAAAAAATAGTAATCAGAAACACTAGAAATGAAAAACAGAGTAAGTCAAATAGAAAACTCTGTAGAAAGTCTCACCAGGAGAATGGCTAAAGGAGAGGACAGAATATCTAAACTAGAAGACCAGGTGGCAGATCTAATATAGTCCAACAAAGAGAAAGACAAACTAATAAGAAGGTATGAATGGGAATTTCGAGACATTTGGGATACTATGAAGAGATCAAATGTAAGAATACAGGGCATAGTAGAAGGAGAAGAATTTCACTCCAATAAAATCATAGAAGAAAATTTCCCTAAAATAGGGAAAGTCATTCCAGTACAGATAAAAGAAACCTTTAGAACACCAAACAGACAAAATCAGAAAAGAACTTATCAATGTCATATTGGACTTAAACTAAAAAACACACAAACCAAAGAAAATATATTGAAAACAGTTAGAGAGAAAAATCAAGTCATATACAAAGGCAAGCCCATCAGGATAACAGCAGATTACTCAACAAAAACTTTAAAAGCCGAAAGGGCTTGGACTGATGTATTCCAAGTTATGAATGATAACAACTGTCAATGAAGATTACTTTATCCAACAAAGTTATCTATCCAAATTGATGGAGAAAAAAAACACAACAAAAATAGGCTAAAAGTATATATGATAACTAAACCAGGTCTACAAAAAGTACTTGAAATGATCCTCCATGCTGAAGACAAAGAAATGCATACACATAAAAACAAAAAAATAGACCATACTCAAATAATAGTTAATACAAGAGAGTAAAGGAAAAACTGGAAGAACTACAAAACAAGAAGAATGGCAAGAATAAATGCAAACCTTTCAATAATAACTCTAAATGTCAATGGCCTCAATGCCCCAAAAGAAAGATACAGTTTTCCAGGCTGGGTTAAGAAGTGATCAGAAAGACCTACAATGTTTCCCAAAAGAAGACAAATTTCTAACAGAGAACTTGATAATCCACCAAAGGTTCATGGGAAGACCCTACTGCAGAAGACACCGTATGCTATGGGTACATAACATGGAGTGACCTGCCTGGAATCTGGAAGAGAGTCAGTCCCCAGACAGTTAGCTTATCTAGTGCCAGAAGGTGCTACATGAGCTACTGGGGGAAAATGACCAACATCTCTCCAAGCAACTCATAGTCTAAGCTGTTCAGCAGCAAACAAGCTGACATGATGCTTACACAAGTGCAATAGAGGCACACAGCCATGGTGGGTAACCAATTGCTCTTGATTTGGCTAACAGTTCCTCTCAGGGGAATGGAACTCATGGCTGGAACCAGGAAACAAGTCAGAACCATATCCAACAAATGAGCCCGCTCTCCAATATCAAGCACCCACCAATCGTGAGCTACAAAGAGGACCTACACCTATTAAATTTTCTCCAAAATAATAATGGTTTTCCCATTTATCTGGTGCTAACTTTGCTCCCCATTGGAGAATTTGCTTCTCTTTTTCAGGTGGATGCTGAACCTGAGGAGAGGATCAGCACATCACACCTCACCAGGGCCCAGATGAAACCATAGAGTAACTGGGGAAATGATCAAGGGTGCTGCTTTCTTGGTAAACCTGATACCAACACAAGGGTGAAGGAGATAGACACAGAGAACACTCAACTCCTACTAAACCAGCTATCCAGAGACCAGAGACCTCATCACTAAAGTAGCCCTAAAACAAACCCAACACAGCTCAGAGAAATTCATGGAAGAGGGGGCGGAAAGATTGTTAGAGCTATAAGTTGAGTCATTATGCACAGAGACATTGCCTCTTCCTCATAACTAATGGCTACCCCCACAATGCATGACCTACATTCCCCAATGAGGAGGGTCCCTTGGGAGGGCAGAGGGCAGGAAGGAGGCACCAACATGAATATATTCACATTATGTGCATAACTAAAAAAAAAAGGAAGTATCCTTCTATTTGTTGCCTCCAATAAACTCACCTTTCAATAAAAGACAGGCACTATCTTAGGGTGAAAGGATGGAGAATGGTATTTCAAGCAAATGGCCCTAGAAAACAAGCAGGTGTTACCATACTAATATCTAATAGGGTAAACTTCAAATCAACATTAGTTAGGTACAAATATAAAGAAGGTAAACTTTATATTAATTAAAGGAACACTCTAACAGGAAGTCATTAAAATTCTAAACATATATGCCCCTAATAGGGGAGCTCCCAATTTCAAACAAACACTATTAGAATTAAGGTCACAGGGCTGGAGAAATGGCTTAGTGGTTAAGGCGTTTGCCTGTGAAGCCAAAGGACCCAGGTCCAATTCCCCAGGACCCACGTAAACCAGGGTCACAAGGGGCACATGCACCTGAAGTTCCTTTGCAGTGGCTAGAGCCCCTGGCATGTCCATTCTCTCTCTGTCTGTATTATCTCTTCTACCACTCTCTCTGCTTACAAATAAATAAATTAAATTTAAAAATAAAAGAACTTATTAAAAAAAACAGAATTAAGGTCACAAATAAAACCATACACAGTTGTAGTGGGTGACTTCAATACCCCACTCTTATCAACTGATAGGTCGTCCCAGCAAAAAAAATAAACAGAAAAGCATCTGGATTAAATGAGGTCATAGAACAAATGGACCTAACAGATATCTACAAAACATTTCATCCAAAAACTTCAGAATACACATTCTTCTCAGCAGCATATAGAACTTTTCCTAAAATAGTCCATATATTAGGGCAAAAAGAAAGCCTCAACTAATACAGGAAAATTGAAATAATTCTTTTCACTCTATCTGATCACAAAGGAATTAAAATACAAACCAACAGCCAGAAAAGCTATATAGCATAAACAAAATCATGAAAACTAAACAATACTAAATGATGAAGGAAATCAAGAAGGAAATTTAAAAAATCATAGACTCAAATGATAACAAGAACACAACATACCAAAACTGTTTGGGCACAATGAAGGCAGTCCTAAGAGGGAAACTTATAGCTTTAAATACTTATATTAAGAAATTAGCAGGCTGGGTGTGGTGGTGTACACCTTTAATCCCAGAAATCAGGAGGCAGAGGTAGGAGAATCACCATGAGTTTGAGGCCACCCTGAGCCTATATAATGAATTCCAGGTCAGCCTGGGCCAGAGTGAGACCCTAACTTAAAGAACAACAACAAAAAAAAAAAAAAGGAAAGAAAGAAAGAAATTAGAGGGCTAGAGAGATGGTTTAGCGGTTAAGGCACTTGAGTGAAAAGCCTGAGAACCCAGGTTTGATTCTCCAAGTCTCATGTAAGCCAGATGCACATGGTGGCACATGCATATGGAATTCATTGCAGTAGCTAGAGGCCCTGGCTTGCCCATTCTCTCTCTCTTTCTTTCTCTTCTTCTCTCTGTCTCTAATAAATAAATAAAATAAAATTTAAAAATAAAAAAAAGAAATTAGAAAGGTCACAATTTAAGTAAACAATTTAATGCTTCACTTTAAGGCCTTGGAAAAAAAGAACAAGGAAAACCAAAGAAAGAAGAAATAATAAAGATTATGGCAGAAGTTAATGAAATAGAAACTAAAAAAAAAAAAAAAGTTCAAAGAATCAATAAACCAAGGAATTGGTTCTTTTAAAGGATAAACAAGATTGACAAACCTTTGCAAATCTGACCACCAATAGAAAGAGAGAAGAAATACAAATGAATAAAATTAGAGATGAAAATGGCACCATTCCAACAGATACCAAAGAAATTCAGAAAATTAGGATATACTTTAAGAACATATAGTCCACTAAGTTTGGAATTATAAGAGAAGTGGATTATTTCCTTGATTTATACGACCTACCAAAATTAAATCAATATGAAATTATCCACTTAAATAGACCTGTAACAAGTATGGAGATCCAAGCAGATACAAACCTGACTAAAAAAAGTCCAGGCTCAAATGGATTCACTGATGAATTTCACCAGACCTTCATGGAAGAACTAATACTAATGCTTCTCAAGCTTTTCTACAAAGTAGAAAAGGAAGGAATACTATCAATCTCCTTCTACAAAGCCAACATCATTCAAATACCAAAATCAGATAAAGACAGAATAAAAAAAGAAAGTTACAACCCAATCTTCTTCATGAACATAGATGCAAAAATTCTCCATAAACAATAAATAATAAACAATAAACAAGTTGGGACATTTTGCACAAAGACATTGCCTCTTCCCCATAACTGACTGCTGTCCCTATAATGCATGACCCACAATCCCATGAGGTTGACCTGCATCCTTAACAAGGAAGGCCTCTTCAGAAAAGGGGGCAGGGAGGAGGGAAAGGATGGTACCAACATGTGTTGTTTACATACTAAATATGTCCATATCTAATAAAAATAAATTTAAACAAAGAAAATTATAATTCCAAAAGATCATTCACCCAACAAAGTAAGCTTTATCCCTGAGATAGCGGGATGGTTTAACATACACAAATTGATTAATATAATACATTAAATAAACAGAATGAAGGACAAAAAGTTCTATATCCTTAGCTATCAGAACCAAGTGCCATGGCCCCTGAGCCCCATAGGTAATACACAACTGTGAACTTGGGCTGAAGAAACTCCAGACCTCCAACCACAGATTTCATATGAGCCACCAGTCCAGAGCTACAGATGCACTTAAAATCTCCACAACCCTCACATCTGTGATTACAGTGCTACCCAGCTCTAATCTGTTTCAAATCCAAAACAAAGCACCCACTGAAGATCCTACAAAGTAAAATATTTGCTTCCACCTTAATAAAACAGACTTTTACCCAGAGATGTGTAGAGCTCAACACACACACACACACACACACACACACACACATGCACATGCACACATGACAACAGACATCTCTACCAAGATTGCATAGTCCCACAATGGGAATCACCTATGAAAACATAAAGAAGACAATAGAAAGTGAATCCCAAAATGAAAGCATAATAAGCTACGAGACCCTGACCAAGTGAATCTCTGAATTGGAAGCAAATCATCAAAAAACCAACAAACATCTAAATAAAATTGAGCAGAATTATCTCTTAGAGCACACAGCTTTTGTCACTAGACTTAATTTAAGAAAACCAGAGAAGCATGCAAACACAGATAAATTAATTGAGGTGAGTCAACAATTAGAGGATGTTAATAACTTGCTGATTAAGATTAATGAAGACATGATTAAATGCAAGAATGAATTTCAAAAAGCATCAAGAAAGTCAAGTCACAACTTGAAACTGGGACTCAACAAAGGAATGGATATGATATAGAAAAATACAACAGAAAAACAAATCAAATACACCTTGTAAAAGCTTCCCTAGAAATGCTCACTAACAGAGTTAATTATGTGGAGGAAAGAACTTCAGATAGGAAAGACAAGACAGAAGAAATTGTTTGGGAATCCAAAAACTGTGACGAGGTCAAAATATCATGCATGTGGAATATGAGGGAATTTCGAGCTACCCCAAAATACCAAACATATGGAACATGGGCATACTAGAAAGAAAAGAAATTCAGGCCAAAGATATGGAGAACATTTTCAACAAAATTGTTGAAGAAAACTTTCGCACTCCTTCAAAAGAGAGAACAATCCAGATACAAGGAGCTAATAGACACCAAACAGACTAGAAGAAACTATTCAAGGCAGATCATAGTTAAATTTGAGCAATGAAAACAAAGAAAGAGTGCTAAAATCATCAAGAAAGAATCAACTCATAACATACAAAAGCAATTCCATGTGAATTACCTCGGATTTTTCAATGGAAACCTTGACAGACAGAAAGGCTCAGAATGGAATACATGAAAGACTACGAAACCATGGCTTCCAATCCAAACTATTGTACCTAGCAAAAATATCCCTCATAATAAATTGTGGAAGAAAAAATTTCCATGATGAAAGCCAGCTCTATGATTATATGAACACAAAGCCAAACCTACAGAGAATGCTTCAGGGAACATTCCACACAGTAGAGTCCAACAAACAACCTCAAGAGCTTACCATGTTTATAGCTGCTCAATTCACAATAGCTGAGAACTGGAATTAACCTATATGTCCATCTTTTAATGCATGGATAATGAAGATGTGGTACATATACACAATGGAATTCCATTCAACAGTAAGAAAAAAATCATATAATGAATTGGTAGAAAAATGGATGGACTTGGAACAGATCGTAGAAGTGAATGCATGTAAGCACAGAAAGACAAATGCCACATGTTTTCCCTCATCTGTGTGGTTCCTAAACTGGAACAGCCTGAGTTGCTGGCATACCTAGCAAGCAACTAGAGGAACTGATAAGAGGGATGGAAGGGTTTGGGGGAAGGGAATGGGATGTGTGGGAGATATACACAAAACTAAATCCAAAATGAATTGGTACTATAGAAAACTTCCTCCAGGATAGAAGACAAAAAGATATAACCCTTGGGGCTAGAGAGATGGCTTAGCAGTTAAGACACTCACCTGCAAAGCCAAAGGACCCAGGTTCAACTCCCTAGACCCACATAAGCCAGATACACAAAGGGGTGCACACATCTGGAGTTCATTTGCACTGGCTGGAGGCCCTGGTGCACCCATTCTCTCCCCCCCCTCTCTCTCTCTGCCTATTTCTGTATCTCTCAAATAAGTAAATTAAAAAAATATTTTTTTAAAGATATAACCCTCAATAGGAGCATGGAGTGATCATCTGGTAAGAAGGGCTGTGGATATAGTGGGATGCAGCCTAACCCTAAAACATTTGGTGTTGGGCATTGGTAAAAACAGGCTGGGACTGTGAGGAGGCTGGCCTGAACTGTTGGACATGGCCAGGGATCTTGGTCTGTCGGGGTTGCAGCTGGCCTTATCATTGGGAACCCACCCTGACAACAGTGACTGGCCTTCCCTACCCTCTGGCAAGGTTGTAGTGTGCTCTGTCATCACTCAGAGTGGGTAGAACTGGCAAGGCCCTCCACCCTTGCCCCAAAACATCTGAGTATCCCATATGTCAAGCTCCCCCACCCATAGTTACTGACCTTGTGGCTAGCTGCCCAAGAGACCCTTATGTGGCTGAAGATATGTAGCTTTTTCCACCATTCCTGTTATCTCACAGCTCCTCCCCCACAGCTCTGAAGTCACAGCAGCCTTTCCTCCATCTCTCTCACAGCTCCTCCCTCACAGCTTTGAAGTCGCATAGCTCTTCCACTTAGATAGCAACCCATAAACTATGTATCTGATTGCCATATAGTCTGTATGTGCCATCTCAACCTTCCTCAAGTGTTTATAAACCCACTCCCCTTTTGAATAAATGAGTGCTGTCCAGCAGACCATCTCCCAGGTGTTAATTGCCTGTCATTGCATTCACCCACTACTCCAGGACCCTGCTGTTTCCCCCCAAGTCCTGTGCCTGGGATGTTCGTGGCCAGTGACCCTGGGAAACAGGAATGGCAAGAACCCACAATTTGGCTCTGGCTTGTAAATCCCATTACCAGAAGTTGTTTAAAACCTAGATTTAGCTGTTAATCAGAAAGACCTATGAGATTCCCCAAACAAGACAGGCTTCTGTCAAAGCACTTGATTACCCACCTGAGGTAAAATGTAAGACCCCATTGCTGCTGAAGCAGAATATCAAGAGATCTGGCTGATTCTGGAAAAAAGCCATTTCTCAGATGGTTAGCTCATATAGTGCTGGCATAAGCTACACAAGCTGCTGAGGGAAAATGGCCAACCACATTGTGAACAAGCAGTGTACTCTGATATATGAAATCAACCAGCCTGATGAAATGTACACACCTATGCAACAGTGGTTCTCAACATAGATGGATAACCAATGATTCTCTGGCTAAGAGATCTGCTCAGTGGAAAGGAATCCATCAAACTGGGAACCAATCAGAATCTTATGGAGATCAAGATTATGGACTCTAATGGGAAGTGACCACTAGTCTTTGGCCAAAATTGAGGCAACACCCATGAAAACCTCTCTAAATTAACAATGTTTTCCCCTCTAACCTATGCTAATCTCACTCTCCATTGGAGAATCTGTTTTTCTTTTTCAGAGAGCAGTGAGAACCAAGCACAACCAAATTCTAGGAAAGAAGAGATAGCTGACTCCCTGGCAGGAGATGAACCACCCTGGCACAGCACCTAGGGCCTGGGTGAAACCACAGAGGATTTGGAGAGATGAGCAAAAGTGCAGCTTTCATGGTGAATCTAACAACCTGCACCAGGGTGATGGAGACAGACACTGAGGATACTAAAAATGCACCAGAGCAGACATGCAGAAGCTGCTGAGAGCTCAACCCCAAAGTATAATTAAAGCATACCCACCATGGCTCAGGGAATGTTGTAGAAGAGCACACAGAAACAGTGTAAGAGCCACAGGGTAGGAGGGAATATCCAGAGACTTTGCTTTCCTCCCAAAATGACTGATTGCTGCTCTGACAACTCATAACCTACAATTCCATGGTTGAATACCAGAAATCCCACTAAGGAGAGTCCTCAGTTTAGTGGGGGCAGGGAAGAAGAAAATGATGGTACCAACACATTATGTATCCATATAAAGTTTCTACTTAATAAAAAATAAAAATGGAAACAGAAGAATGCAGAGCAAAAAAAAAAAAAAAAAACTAACTAAAATGAAAATCTTGCCATAAGCTACAAGTCTTACTGTATTCATTTTATGGATGACATAGGCTAAGAGAACTTTCCTTACATTGCCAAGACTTATTCATCTCATAAATGACCGAGATAGAACTTCAAGCCAGTGTGTTTTACTCTTAGTGTCCTAGTAGCAATGCATAGCTTAATGTTCTAGTCAAATCCTGCATATAACTCAGAAGCCAGTGTAAAAGTTGCTTTCAGGCTGAAGAGATGGCTTAGTGGTTAAGGTGCCTGCCTGCTAAGCCTAAGAATGCCATTCAATTCTCCAGGTCCCACATTTAGCCAGATGCAAAGTGACGCAAGGGCACAATGCCACACTTGCTCACAAGGGGGTGCATTTGTCTGGAGGTCTGGAATTTGTTCACAGTGGCTAAGAGGCTGCTGGCATGTCCATTCTCTCTCTCTCTCTCTCTCTCTCTCTCTCTCTCTCTGACTCTCTCCATACACACCAAAAAAGTTCCTTCTGATATATATACTATATTCATCCACTAACCAGGTACCAGTCAATAAGTGTTTACTGGTTTGTGTAGAACTTGTAATACTAACTGTAATAGGAAGATTCTCCATTTATTCGCTCATTCTAGGGCCTGTATATGCTAGTTCCTATAGATAAAAGAGCAAATCAGAAACCATCTTTGCCAGTGAGGAAATAATAAACTATTAAGGGTGGTAGACTAACAAGCCTCTTGGACCATGGTAATGGAAAAAGAGCCTAGGTCTCATGTAAAAGCATGATGACCAAGCTCAGTATCTCATTTCTGGACTTATTTTACAAGACTGAGAAATTAACTGCTGTATCTTTTAAGCAGCTTTAGATGATTTTGTTTTTCTAGTAACCAAGTACTAGTAACCACAACTTACTGGATACCCAGACTTTACATAAAATATTTGAACAGTAAGAAAAGCATACTTACTTAACCATATTTTTCCCTTTTATACCATAGTTTTTATATGTCTGCAGAAAATATGTACACCAAATGAACATGGAGTCAGAAAGGTGAATTATACATCTGTTGCAATCCAACTCTATAAACTAAATAGCTACTGTTCATATCAAGACTATCAAATCCCCTTGCATATTTCTGTAATGTTAAGGAGTGTCCAAAGTAATGAACAGCATGGAGAATTTTACATCTGGACTGCCCTAGCAGCAAAATCAGCCTGTGATGTTGTTGCATGAATAAGATACATTCTTCAGTTCATACTGCTATGGGAAAGAGATAGGTTTCTTGCTGGTTCATTTGTATCTTAACTAAAGATTGCTATCTGTTATAGGCAGCTTTGTGATTCTATCAGAAATCACCTAACCAAGATCAGCTTGGGGAAGGAAAGGCTTATTTTGACTTTCAGATTCAAGGGGAAGTTCCATGATAACAGGGGAAAATGATGGCATGAGGAAAGGATGGACGTCACCTCCTGGCCAACAACAGGTGGACAACAGCAGCAGCAAATTGTGCCAAACACTGGCAAGAGGAAGCTGGCTATATCATCCATAAGCTCACTCCCAACAATATACTATCTTTAGGAGGATCTGATTCCCAAATTGCCACCAGCTGGGGTACTAGCATTCAGAACACATAAGTTTATGGGAGATGCCTGAAACAAACTACCACATTCTGCCCCTGGGCCCCATAAACTGATGACAATCCATGATGTAAAATGCAATGCATTCAGTCCAACATTACAAGTCACCATAGTTTTTAACAATCCTAATGATGTTCAAACATTCCCATAGTCCAATTTCTTTTATAACTGAGCAATAGTACTAAAAAAACCCATAATAACAGAGAGTAAACATTCACACTGCAAAAGATGACATTGGGCATAGCAAAGAAATAGAAGTTGGAAAACAAACAGGGCAAATATCAAACTCTGTAGCTCCAAGTCTGACAACTCGAGCCAGGTATAAGTCTCCAAGTCTGATAATTCTAATTTGTGACAAGTGTCTGGATTTCCAATTTTGCCCCTCCAGTTTACAGTCCCAGAAAACTTTATCCAGTGCCAGCAACTCTCCTTGGCAAACATACCATAGTCCTAGCATCTCCATTGGGTCTCCACTGCAACCTATAGATCATCCTCATGGCTCCATCAGGCCTCCACACAGGTAAACCAACAAGCCTGCTTCACACTGTCTATGGCCATTTCCAAAATACAAAACCATGTTGCAAATTCAATTACTCTCTCTTCCTGCATTTGTTGTACTCCATAGTACCAGGTAAACTACCAATTTGTTGATCCAGGAGAGAAAATAAAGCAGACTTTGGAGAACAGGATAGTCCTTCAGCAATCAGATCCCTTCAACAGACTGCATTCTTCCTATTGTCCCAATGCAGATCATCTGGCCCAATCTCAATGAATGTAATCTCTCAAACAATTGCAGATGAATGGACAGCAGTTCTGGCCCCAAATTTCATTTCTTTCTGTGACATATCCCTCTGTTCACAATAGTCTATTTCTGTGCAATGCAACCCTGTACAAATTCTCAGGACACAAGCATAGCTGCAAGCCACTCACACAAACTGCTTTTACCCAGTCCAGGCAAATCTCTTTCTCACCCTCATAAGTGAAACCTCACAATCCATAGTTCTTATTGCATTTAGGTCTTTCAACCCTGACCAGAATGGTCCATCAAGGTGTACTTACAGCACTGTGAGGCATCACTTAAGCCAAGTGTAGCAGACAGCTTCAGGTTCACTGAGATGAACTTCCAGACCAGGCACAGTTATGGAGGAAGGGATATTATTTTTGAAGCTTACAGACCCAGGGGAAGTTCCATAAGGGCAGGAGAAGTGGCCTGCTCTCACAGGACCAGTCAAGAGAGCAAAGACCCCAGCCACACAGCACACAGAGCAAAACTACAGCCAAGCCACAGCAAGCTTCAGGAACTCCTGCTAGGCACACTTTGCATATCTTTACAATGGAATCTCAAACCCACCACCACACCTTAAGACTGGCCCCCAGTGACATTGCCTTTAGCAAGGTGATTGCAGATGCAAACTATAACTAATAAAACACTGAATATATTGGGGGACATATATTCAAACTACCACACCAAGGTTTCAAACCCTCTCACGTTACTCCCTCAAATCAGTCCCAAAAAGCCAAAAACTAGTCAGGTTTCTAGCAATAACATCCCCACTTCTCAGTACCAACTTTACTTTTGCTGTTAGCTTCACATTGTTGGCACAAAGAACCCAGCCAAGAACAGCTTATAGGAGGAAAGGGTTTATTTTAGCTTTCAGATTGGAGGGGAAATTCCATGATAGCAGGGGAAAATGATGGCATGTGCAGAGGGTAGCTAACATCTCTTGGCCAATAGCAGGTGGATAACAGCAATAAGAGATTTTGCCAAATGTTGGCAAGGGGAAGCAGGTTGTAATACCCATAAGCCTGAACCCAAAAATACACCACCTCCAGGAGACTCCAATTCCCAAATTGCTACCAGCTGAGGACCTAGGATTCAGGAGACATAAGTTTATGGGAGGCACCTGAATCAAATCACCATATTCTGGCCCACATTTCCCTTGCAAAGCAGTTCCAACCTGCTATATAAGAGATAGGTTTCTTGCTGGTGCATTTATATCTTAACTAAAGATTGGTATCCATTATGGGAGAAGGCAGCATCCTGGCTATCTCATGATACTGAACAGACTTCTTATGTAAAGATGAAAACAAACAGGATCTGAAGTATGTCAGGGGGAGAGAGTGGAATGCCATTTTCCTTTACAATAAATAAACACTTGTCAGGAAACTTAAAGCTGACCAAAGAAAGTTCTGTTTTTGTTTAGACCATTGTACATCAATTTTTAAAATAATTTTTATTTATTTTTCCATTTTCATACCTGTATGTAATATATTTTGTTCTTATTTCCTTTCCCTGAATTATTCTCAGGACATAGACATCTCTCTGTGTGTGTGTGTGTGTGTGTGTGTGTGTGTGTGTGTGTGTGTTGTGTATGTATGTATGTATGTATGTATGTATTATAACTGTGCCTGGCTCATTTGTTCTTATGTACATAATATACAGGGAGAAAGCAAATGTAATTGTTCTTGGAGTGACTTTCAAAAGAACTTGTTTGAAATAAGCCACCAGATATAGAAAGAGAAAAGAACCATTTTATAAATGTATTTATATTTCCAGTAACTTCCAATAAGCTATTAGAGTTGCTGTTTTAATTTTTCAATATAATCCAAATTTACCTTTGCAGTAAAAGATCCTGGCCCATATTTTGCCTAAAGTCAAGTCTATAAAAGACAAAAAGAAAAAAAAACCTGACTAACTCCAACTTTTCCAAGTGCTTTTTACACAGTGGAAAAAAAAATCAATTCCTAAATTCATAAAATCCACAGGCTACCAACAGAAAACCAGTTAATAAAATAAACCCTATAAACAAAACCTTAAAGTTAAAAGTTAAAAGCTGATTAACATGTGGGTCAGGGGGTAATATAAAAGACAGAAAGTACACAGGGAAGAAAGTGAGAGGAGTAAATCGTATGGAATTTGAGATGGTGGAGTCAGTGAATAATATCAGTGAATGATAGCAGTAAAGATTGAAGCCAGATAGCTTATTTTTACTAAGCCTTATCAAACACTGAGAGACATATATTACAGAGACATATTAGGCATGTCCAACCTTTGACATTGCAACACAGTAATGTTATTTATTAAGTCCATACTTGCACATCACACAATTGAGTTACAAAGAGGAGGATAATGGAGCCAATACTATGAATGTAAAATCAGAATAATATAAATTACAAAAAAAAAAAAAAGAAACTGGGATGGAGAGGTTACTCAGTGGCTAAGGCACTTGCCTACAAAGCTTCACCACCTAGATTCAATTCCCCAGTACCCATGTAAAGCCAGATGCACAAAGTGGTTCATGCACCTGGAGTTTGTTTGCAGTGGCTGGAGTCCCTGGCACACCCATTCTCATTGTCTGTCTGCCTACTCTATCTCTGTCTCTCTCTCTCTCTATGAATGTGTCTGCTTGAAAATAAATAAAGGAGAAAAAACTGCACAAACTCTCCTGTTTTTAAACAAGTTTATGATTTTATGTTGTAAAGCTTTCACAGCTATTCTGGGTTGGATGTGGCCCTTGGGCCATGGCTTGGTCATGCCTAGAATCTTCCCAATCTTAGGAAACATTTGCCCTCCTGTTATGTAGTTCTCTTTCATGGTATATGTACATCTAGATCTGTTTGTTTTTGCAATTTGTTTTCCTAATATTTCCTTGCTCCTCTTGTTCCTAACTATTTTTTGTAACATTTTTGTAACTCTTACACTGACTTTAGGGTTATGAGTGAAAATTTTCTCTTTACTGTGACCTTCCATAATTTCCTTAACTGCTCTTTCACCTAACCAACTTGATAATGCTGACTGTTATTTATGGCTTTCCTTACCGCCCTACTATAATCATTTCTTTTACTCTTCCCATGGTTCTTTGTGCTAGCATCCCAGGATCTTCAATGGGCTGTAATCAAAGATCAATATAATAATCATATAGGTAGACACTTACCCAAGAGATATGAAGCGAAGGCCTTGGGCAGCAAAGATCCCTACACCTGATTGCCCAGGACTGAAAAAATAAGCTATACCCTGATATCTTGAATTTATTCATATTCTAGTTTTATTTTTGTGTATCATTACGCTTTCTTCCTTATACTTA
Source organism: Orientallactaga sibirica (assembly GCA_036365145.1). Classification (NCBI taxonomy): domain Eukaryota; kingdom Metazoa; phylum Chordata; class Mammalia; order Rodentia; family Dipodidae; genus Orientallactaga; species Orientallactaga sibirica. The sequence continues at coordinate 2,417,516 of JAEOAD010000025.1, forward strand.
AATACTACTTTTCAGAGAAATATATGACCAGTTATCTGTAGGAAGATTTAACAACAGTCAGATATCCCCAGGATTCTGTCTTTTAAGTACCCCTTCTCCTGGGTGTATATATAATTAATTTTTGTCTGCATAGTCTGTAGTTTAATTTAGAGTATGATATTTATGTTAGTCAGCCTTCTGTTACTATAAAAATATGAGAGATGATCAGAGCATAAAGAGAGAAGTTTTGTTTTGTCTCACAGTTTTGGAAGTTTCAGTTCAGGATTAGTTGTTCTGTTGTTTGGGGTCTGGGTGAAGTTAACCATCATTAGCAGAAGTAAATGATAAAAGAAAAATGCTCACCTCATAGTTATAAAGCAAAAGATAGTGAGAGTAAGGAAACAGAGTCCTCAAATCCCTGTGAGGACACAAACTCAATAACCTCCCATTAGGCCTCACATGTTAAGCTCTCCACCACTCACAGTACCAAACTGAGAACCAAGTCTCTAGCACATGAGCCTTTGGGGGACTCTTGGTATCCGAACTACAGAAATAACACACTGATACCATATTCCTCAAAATTAACCTGCCCTGTGTTTTCTTTCTCAGATTTCAGTCTGTAAAAGTCATTTAAAATAAAATCCCATTGCATAGTAAGACCAGATGGCATATTTCATATGGTAAAAACATCGGCATAGATAATAGCTTCTTTACAGTGAAAGATCATAACCAACAAAATTAAATGTGGTCAGTAATATTTCTGACCACTGACCTGGGCTTAGAGAGTGTTAAAGCAAGATGAAAGTCACTTCAGGACAGATGGAAATGTAGGGTGCTTCCCAAGGCCAACCTAATTAAGGTATGTTCTCCTGGAACTCTAGGATTTAATGTATCTTTTTATATGCAAAACGGTAATTATATACATAAAGCCTGCAAGTTGAACATGGTAGAGACCAAGGCTTACACTGGGTGCATTCCTTGATACTAGGAAGTAACTGTCCCCAGACAAACAAGATGAGGACCAGGAAGTGAAATCAAGTCAGGAGAGATGCAGGATTAGAGCTCACAAATCCACCCCACAGGAAGGTCAAAGCTGAACAAGCTGAAAGACAAGCAGATAGAATCACAGCTCACCAAAGTAGGAACAGTGCCAGGAAGGAGAAACCATGCTAGAACTGACAAATGTCTATAGGCCCAATGTGAACTTCTTTAAGGATTAACATTTTCCAAGGGACACAGTCATATATGATTCCCACACTATCCAGAGTTTTACTTCTAGAAATACTATCAGTTCCTCAAAACAAATTTGGAGAACAATGTCCTTGTGTTTCCTACAGGAGGAGCTAAAAGAACCATTTTGAAATATGCCAGAGCATTCTGTTCTTTACAAGGTCTGTATTCAAGGATTTTTTTTTATTATTATTTTTGCACTAGTGTTTCACCTGCTGGGTTTTAGTCAGAATCTCTCCTACCTAGGAGAAAGAAAATACCCTGTCTAGTCCTTTCTGATCACCCTATTCTTCCTAAAGAGACTGCTTCCTAAAGCAGTATGAATCTCATAGCCCAAAGGCACAGGGATACCAAGAGACTGAGAACTAATCACATGACTGCAGAAAACCTTCCTTCCTTTCTAACTTACCACTGCAATCCTAGCAGCCTTTCATGTGGAATGTTGTGCACCTCTCAATTAAAAATATACAATAGGGCTGGAGAGATGGCTTAGCTCGCCTGCCTCCTAAGCCTAAGAATGCTGGTTCCAATCTCCAGGTCCCACATTTAGCCAGATGCAAACTGATGCAAGGGCACAATGCCGCGCTTGACCAAAAGGGGCCGAATACACCTGGATTTCGTTTGCAGCAGCTGAGAGGCTGCTGGTGCGCCCATCTCTATCTGTCTTCCTCTCCCTCTCTCTCTGTCTCTCTCCTAAATACACACACACACACACACACACACACACACACACACACACATACAATAAAGGGCTGGAGAGATGGCTTAGCGGTTAAGGTGCCTGCCTGCTAAGCCTAAGAATGTCAGTTCCAATCTCCAGGTCCCATGTTTAGCCAGATGCAAAGTGATGCAAGGGCACAATGCCGCACTTGCCCACAAGGGGGTTCACACATCTGGAGTTCGTTCACAGCAGCTGAGAGGCTGTTGGCGCTCCCATTCTCTATCTGTCTCCCTCTCCCTCTCTGTCTCTCTCCAAAATATATAATATATGTATATTATATATATGTTTTTCTGGGGACAGTTACTTCCTAGTATCAAGCAAAAACAGAGAAAGCACTAAACAAGGGTTAGAACCAGATTTTATATGGCAGGAAATGTTCAATGCATTAGATCAGGAATTTAAAAAAATGTATTACTGCTGGGCATGGTGGTGCACACCTTTAATCTCAACACTCTGGAGGCAGAGGGGGAAGATCGCTGAGAGTTCAAGGCCACCCTGAAAGTACATAGTTAATTCCAGATCATCCTGGGCTAGAGTGAGACCCTACCTTGAAAAACCAAAACCAAAAGTATATATATGTATATATATATATATATATAAAGGGATTTAATGCAAAAGTATATATCATGCAACAAAATATAAGTACAAAGGAAATGGAAATTCTAAGAAAGAATCAAACAGAAATAGTAGAGATTAAAATCATTGAAATGGAAATGAAGAATGCCACTGGTGGGCTCTTTAATAGACTGGACAAAGTCCAGGAGCGATTATTTGCACTCAATTACACGACAATAGAAACTACTACGAATAAAAATCAGGGAGAAAGAAGGCTAAAAATTATTATAACAGAATGTCTAAGAACTCTGGGATAATCACCAATGGTATAACATATGCATAATGGAAATACCAGAAAGATAAAACAGATAAGGAACAAAGACTACATTTGAAGTAATATTGGTTGAGATTGTCCCTAACTTAATGTCAATACCAAATAACAGATCTAAGAAGTTCAAAGAATATGAAGTAAAAGTATTTTTTAAAAACCTCTATACCTATACATATCATATTCAAAGTACAGAAAATCAAAAACAAAGAGAAAAATCTTAAAATAATTCAAATGGTTAAAAAAACACCTTTCTTTGAGGAACAAATATAAGAATTACATTGAGCTTAGATTTAGAATTTATGCAAGCACACGAAAGTGAAATAAAATAAACTATCCAATGGAAAATTCTATCAACCTTGAATCATTTTACCTGTAAAATTAGTTTTCATAACTGAAAGAGATATAAAACCTTTCTCAAACAAGCAAAAATTAAGTGAATAAGTTGCCAGTAGATTTACCTGCAACAAATGTTTCAATAGGGTTTTTGGGAGAGATAACGTGATACAAGTCAGCAACTTAGAATTACAACAGACAACAAATAAGTGAAGGTAAAATGAAAACCTTAGTTTTCCTTTTTTTGTCATTGATCAGAGATAATGGTTGTTCATTATAATGCAGTGATAGTGTATTTAATTACATACACTCTTGTGTATATATACACATGCAGGCTTATAAATAAACTAAATGACCAACAGCTATGATATAAGAGATGAAAGAAAGGTCTTACAATTTTTTTTTTTCTGGGCTGGAGAGATGGCTTAGTAGTTAAAGTGCCTGCCTGCAAAGTCTAAGGACTGAGGTTCAGTTCCCAAGTACCCACTTAAAGCCAGATGCACAAGGTGGCACATGTATCTGGAGTTCATTCACAGTGGCTAGAAGCCCTCATGTATCCATTCCCCTCCCCCCACACTTTCTTTCTCTCTCTCTCTCAAATAAATAAATAAAATATTTATCAAAAGAGAATAACACAAAAAAGAAATATTTTTTCTTACACTGAATTATATGTAAGGAAGCCTAGTGTTATTTAAGTATGGAATAACGATAAATGTATATTTCCAACTTATAGGGCAACCATTCAAAAATTCTTAAAAAGAAGTGCATCTTAGTTAATGGAGAAAAACTTAAAGTTCTCCCTTTAAAATCAACAACACAGCAAGTGGGGCTGGAGAGATGGTTCAATAAAGTGCACTTTCAATGCAAGCATGAGGGCCTGAGGCCATCTAAGTTTGAATCTCCAGAACCAATGTAGACAACTGGGCATGGCCTTGTGCACTTGTAACCCCAATCCTACAGGGGAGCATAGACCTGGAACTTGTTGAAACTCTGGAAGAGAGAGGACAAACAGCAATAAGCTCTGGGATCACCAAGAAACTGGCTCAAACAAGAACAGATGGAAGAGCAACGGAGTTGGACACCTAACATTACTCTCTAGCCACATAGGCAAATGCATCCTGCCACAGGCAAGTGCATGTGGTACCACAAAGGCACATACACATATATAATATAACACAGACATGCATACACGTACACATGTGCGTGTTAAAGCTCATTTTGAAAGGTCTTTATTTCTCATTTTATTTTAAAGATACTAATTCAGATACAGTAATTTCTGTTGTAAATTATTTTCTTTTTGGGCTTGAAATACGTCATTCCATGATCCCTGGCTTTTAAAGTTTAAGTTAAGAAGTGTTCTGCTATTTTGATGGATTTATTTGTTCTGTAGTCTTGGTATTGTAATTAAAATATAACATGGATTGACTCTGTTATAGTCTTGTCTATTAGGTGGTCTAATTGCCTTATATACTGGGATGTTGATACTTTTCCACAGTTGGGGGATTTTGCTATTATTTCACTGAACAGGTTTTCTCCACCCGCAGGTTGATGTCAAAAGAATAATAAATTTGATCTCTTAATTGTATACTAGTGGTCTTGAAAGTAGTGGCCATATGTTTTATTTTTTCTTTATTATTTGAGTATTTTAATTTTCAAGATTAATGTCTTATCTTCTATTAGATGTAGCTTATTTGGGACTTCTTTCTACTGGGTTTTTATTGATTTATGAAATTTTTCTAAGACATCCATTTGTTTCAGAGTCTCTTTCTTCTTGCTGAGTGCCTTGTCTTGTTTTTCATCATCTCCTTTACTTTATCAGCTTTTTATTTGTCTTTTCTTTGAAGTCACAGATCATTTTTAAAGTTAGAATTTTGAAGTCTTTTGCATTTTATCAGCTTTGATATGTTTGGATTAATTTATTGAATTTATATTTTGGAAGTTATTACTTTTTTCATATTTCTTGGTTTCTATATTACAATTTGCACATTTTTGAGGTTTATATCTCTTTTACTTTTATATGGGGATTTTCTTAGTGAACAGTGTTCTCTTAAGGGAAAAATTTCCAGTCTGACTCAGGTTAGAGAAAACCAACCTCAGCTTTCTGCAGTTGCAGGAAAAAAAAATTAATTCTAACATACTCTAAATTTATAAATATAACACAAGTCCATTGTAAATATTCAGCATACACACAGTAAGAAGATAAAAGAATGTATCAAATATAAGGCAAGCTAAACCAAAAAAAGTGACAAATTAATAAAAGTAAGAATGACATTAAGAAAGTAATAAAAAGTAGGAAAAGGAAAAAGAAAGAAGCAAGATAATAAAGGAATAAAAGAATATGGGCCAGAAGGAAAAACTAGTGAGAGAAAACACCATAATACAAATTCCAAACAAAACAAAGAAAAAAATTAAATAAAAATTACATCTGTACTAAAGTGTAGGAGCCACTTTCTCAGACATCTGCATTCTAGCTTAGAAGCTATGGAGAGGGTGGGCAATGTGATTTGTCTCTTCTTAGAATCAGTCAAAGAGCCAAGCCAGACCTGGCAGCATGGATGTCAACCCTTTCCTGCCTTGCTTGTTCCAAGACAATGTCTATTACAAGGCAGTATTCACACTAGTAATTCTGAATGTGGCCACAATATGTGTCCTTTATAGGAGGTCAGTGTGAGCTTTGCTGATTGAGCCTGTGTTCAGCTCATGTAGGTATTCCTTTTCACACTATGTGCTCTGTCATTCCATGGGACATTTCTGAGCAGGGGCAGCATCTCCTTTGAACATGGAGGGTATTACTAAGCCTAAACTATTAGCAGGGGAGTGGGTACACTGGGAATTTGGATTAATCTCTTTGTTCTTGCTACACTGCTCTCTGGTCTCCATCCCTAAGATCCAAACATGGTAGGTCTTGCTCCCTATCTCAAAGTTCAAACTACTTTTTTTAAATGGAAGCAACTTTCAATTGTCTCTGAAACACAGAGTGTTTAATAACACATAGAGTTGTACGTGTGTGGGAAAATGTGTGTAAATCACAATCAATGTGGTCCTATACTTGCTGCCAGGGTGGGCACCCACTGAGCTAGTTGAGAGAACAGGCAACTGAAATTTGGAGATAAAAAGTGCCAGGCTTTTTGATCCCTCAGGCAGTAAAGTCATATATTGAAACTCTGTCAAGATGGCTCCTATTGTGTACCTAAGGGCTGAGCTAAGAAGCTCAGTATGCCCCTTTTCCAGTACTAGTTTGCCATGAAGACTGAAGTACCAAAGTGCCAGTTTGGGGGTTTATGGATGTTTTTCTTTTCTCTTATGCCTGAAGCCTTACCAAGGAATGGCATCACACTGGACACTCCCTGGTAGGGCTCTTTGATTACTTTGCATTTCCAAAGTTCAGTATTTTTGGCTTTCACCTGGTCTCTGACTGCTTTTATACTCCCTTACTTCCACAGCAACCCACCTCTACCTGCAGCCATGGGACTTTTCTTTTGGTATAACCAGGGGAAGCACAAGGAAGCACTGGATGTGTTTCATCTCTTTATTTTTTATGGAAAACATTCATATATGAAAAAAACCTGATTTTATTGTGATCCCATTTTCCTCTCTTGACTCCTCTCCCCCAACCCCATCTTCTGAAAACCCTCCTCTTTCAAAGTAGTCCTTCCTCTGTTTTGTTATCACCTTCCTTTTGAACTCCTTCGTCCTTAATGTTTTTGGACTCATAACAATTCTGGTTGTGGAGGTATCAATAACCACTGAAAGGTCATGAATGCACCAATCAGTTCATGTCAGGAGGATAGTGTCCCAAAGTTTGTCTTAGCATCCTGTGGCTCTTACATTCCTTCTGCCCCCTCTTTCCAATGTTCCCTGAGCCTTGGAGGGTATAATAGAAATCTCCTTTAGTGTTGACAGCCTCTTATTTACTCCTTTGATGACTTTGAATCTCCCCAGTGTCTACATTTCCATAGAGACAATTCTCTGGCTAGCAGTGAGAGCAGCACTCATATTATTTCCACTACTTTTTCCATAATGTTCCCAGAGTTCTGGAAAATCTGATAGAAATGACTTGTCTAGTGATAAGCATTAGACTTGCTCTTGTCATTTTGATGGGTCTTGGGTCTCCCTGGCATTAGTGACCATCTGCAAAAGGAAGGTTCTCTAACTAAAAGTGAGAATAGCATTAGCCATATAAGGGTTCATACTTAATAGATTGCATTGGATCTCAGAAGAAATTCTGGGCTTTTGTGCAATGCTAAAACCACTAAGATTTGGGAATAATTTCATAAGCACTAAATGTGTTCCCCATTATTCATGAGCCTTTGAGGAGCAATGATGAAGTGTTATAGCTTAAAATTAGTATGTTTGGGTATCAAGGTAACAAAGGCTGGGCAGACTTGTATTGTCTTTCTTGTCATCTTGACTGCATTTAGGATCACCTAGGAGACATACCTCTAATGTCTGTATATGAGGGTGTTGCCAGAGAGAGTTAGGTGAGGAGGGAAGATAAGCTCTGAATGTGGGCAGCACCATGTCATGGACTGGGGTCCCTGACTGAATCAAAAGGGGGAAAAGATCACCAACATACCAGCTCTCTGCTTCTTTGTCCTCCCCAGATGTGAAGAGTTCCAGGTTCCTGTTCCTGCCAACATGAACCCTGCCATGACTTCCCTTCAAGATGGACTATAGTCTCTAAAACTGCAAGTCAAAATAAATCCTTCTCCCATTAAGTTGCTCTTTATGCTTTCATAAAGTGTGTTGTCACAGCAATGAGAAAATAAATTAATATACCACCCTAACAACTATGAAGTGATATGTCAATGTAATTTTTAAAAATTTTTTTGTTTTTTTTTATTTATTTATTTGAGAGTGATAGAGAAAGAGGCAGATATATATAGAGAGAATGGACATACCAGGGCCTCTAGCCACTACAAATGAACTCTAGATGCATGTGTCCTTGTGCATCTGGCTTATGTGGGTCCTGGGGAATCTAGCTTGAACCAGGGTCCTTAGGTGTCACAGACAAGTGCTTAACCACTAAGCCATCTCTCCAGGCCCTGTCAATGTAATTTTGACTTGGATTACTTTGAAGATTAATGACATTGAACAACTACATGTACCTGTTGGCCACTTATCTGGATTATTTTTCAAAATGTTTAATTTTAGTTGTATTATTTTTTTTTTTTTTTTTTTTTTTTTTTTTGGTTCTTTGAGGTAGGGTCTCACTCTAGCCCAGGCTGACCTGGAATTAACTCTGTAGTCTCAGGGTGGCCTCGAACTCATGGTGATCCTCCTACCTCTGCCTCCCAAGTGCTGGGATTAAAGGTGTGGGACACCACACCCAGCTTATTTTGCTTTTTGATAATGAGTACTACAAATTCCTTGTTTTTATCAGATACATGGTTGGAAAACATTTTTTCCATCCCTTAGATTAATCTTTCTTTCTTTCTTTCTTTCTTTCTTTCTTTTTTCTTTCTTTCTTTCTTTCTTTCTTTCTTTCTTTTGTTCTTTCTTTCTTTTTTCTTAATTTTTAATTTTTTTTTCTTTCTTTCTTTCTTAATTTTTAATTTTTTTATTTCGCTTTCTTTTTTTATTTTTTGCTTTCCTTTTTAGTCTGATAAAATTTAACTTCTTTATTTTGTTCTGGTTACCTGATTTTGGCTGCTATGGTTTTAAAACTTGGCTTCAATGTCAAACTGCATTCTTTTAACATTTGTTGGGCACGTATTACATAACAGATTGCTTCAGCTTCTGAGGTTACAGGGTTAGATAAGGTAGAGGTACCAATCTCAAAGTGTGGTAGCAGAGTGACCTGTGAGAACAAATGTCTTTTGAGGAGGTACAGAGGCAGTATGAAAGGGAATGCAGAAGCTCTCAACTCTCTTTCTTTTTGCTCTCTTTCCTCTTCCTTACTAATCTCCTCCCTTTCCCCAATCCTTCCTTTCTCTGTGACCCAAAGTTACATATAGAAAGTTCTGGGAAAATATAAAAGTCTTTCAGTTCCTTTCTTTTGCCACCACAAGCCCTGCTTATGGGAATATTGCACAGAGAGCCACAAAGTACTCTCTTGCTGCAGGTCTCAGGGCTTTTCCAGTAGCATCATAGGCCATCTGGATTTTAAGAAGCAGCCACACCAAAACACATACACTCACACTCAACCTGGCCCTGCGGGCCTGTCCTCAGATCAGTACCACTATAAAGGTCCTATAAAGCTGTCTTTTTATTAGCATCCTCAGAAGATTCTGCAGTTCTGCATATGGCTGGCAAAGTGAATTCTCAGCACAGAGATCTCAGAGGAGAAGGTGACAAGTGAGTTTTGGAGGTCTTTTGCAAAATAATCACACTACCTCCTGCTAAGAAGAAAGAACTCATTTTTCAACAGGAAGTTGAATTTAACTCCTATAGCATAAAAGACTTAGGAAAGATGTAAGGACATGTATGCAACACTGAAATGTTTTAGGGAATTGTTTCCATGGAATTTGAAAGATAAGGAAACTAACTGTATCCAACAATGTGGGCTAGGTTCTCATATTTTCCTCATTAGAGAAGGAGAGAATTTAGAAGTTCTTTTAGGGAAAGTAGTCAGCTTTCTACCATTTCTGCTGAGCACCCTCAAATCCAGAATCAGAATGGCCACACCCACTGAACTGATTGGTGAACTGGAGTAGAATGCTTATTCATATGAAACTTGTCTCCAGTCCTTAGAATTGACTCATCTATCCTCATATAACTTAACTTACCAATTTCTCTATCTGTAGGGCTACTTTTCTGAAGCCAAGACCCTCTTGTCTCCTTTTAAACAATGCAAAAATCTCAACTGCTAAGTTTCCACTTCAATGAGGGCCAGAAAGGGGTTTTGCTTGTTTGCAGGTTTTGCTTTTTTGCAGGCTTTGCTTTGTAATTTTCCTCCTGGACATGCAGCTCAGTGGTAGAACAATTCTGTAATATGTAAGCTCCTCAATGGATAACACCACAAAATATAGATATATAAATCAGATTACAGTGCTTCCTATGTGTCACTGGTGGATTGGTTCCAGGAACTCTGGTGGCTACCAAAATCACAGATGCAAAAGTCTGTTATGTAAAACTGGATTAGTATTTGCATAGCATCTATGTACATCCTCTCATGTACTTTAAATCATCTCTACATTACCCATCATGCCTAAGGATATGTAAATGCATCTATCCTTAAGTGATGGCAAACTATCCTTAAATGATGGTCTAACAACTAAATGATAGTTTAACAACTATCATTTATGGATTAGAGACAAGGAAAAAATGTCTATACACATTCAGTATAGATGCAATTACACTTTCTCAAATCTTTTCAGTCATGGTTGGTAGAAGCCAAAGATACAAAACTCGTGGATATGGATCTGCAATCTATTTGGTATGAGATCTGGGAAGAATCTTGCGGTATCAAGAAGACATGCTTTGCCTGTGGCAGTTTATTTTTGTGAACAGGTTTGTGTTTGTTTCTATATTATTATTATGCACTGATATTTATTTAGTTTTTTTATTGTCTATTTTTATTCTACCTCCATCTTCCAGGCTTCTGTCCTAAAACTTTCACTTTCTGCCAGAAATTGGGCCAGTTGTATTCACCACCAGGTCCTGAAGGCCATGAGCATTGTTGGACATGTAGTGAATGCTAAAAGAGTATTTGTTAATGAAAGTGCCATGCAAACTGAGATGAACAGTGTGCAGTGGGCCTGTTGGAACACAATTTATTATGGAAATCTCGCATGGATGGGAACAGGGATAGCATACAGGAATATAGCAAGATGAAGTCTCAAACTCAGGATCCTTATGTAATTCATACACTTGGTGAAACAAACTACTAAAAGCTTAGTAATTTAAAACAATACTCTTAAGCAGTTTTACTGTTCAAAATCTGGTTGCTGGCAAGGTGGCACCACTACCATTGGCTCTAAGGAAGGAAGTGATTCTTGACTCTTTCAGCCTCTGCTGGTCCTTCTATTTCTTGACTTGTGACTGCCTGACTCCAGTCACTGCTTTCATGGTCATGTTGTCTTCTCCTCTGGATGTGTGTCTTCTCTTCTGTTTCTCAATCCAGGATGACCTCCATCCTATAATCCTTAATTTAATTATGTTTGCAAAGACTCTTTTTTTCCTCAGAGGCAGTACTTAATGGTTCCAGAGATTAGGAATGGATTCCTTTGGGAGGTGATTATCCAGCCCACCACAGGATCCTTAACATATGGTTTGTGGGACTTTTTAGCTGTGATTAGGGAAGCACAGCCCGTTCCCTGGCATGAGAGTGAGGTTCAAGTGCCATGAGTGACATTCCTCCAAACCTTGTTCTACCACCTCAGCACTGTGGGTTTGGCATTCATTAAATGAAGTGATCTGAATCAGAGTCCCAAGGGGACATTTGGAAATACTAGAAGATTTTTTTCTTGTCAAGCAGAGTTATACAGATGGCATCCAACATGTAGAGTTCAGTCATTGCTTAATATTGTATAAGGCACAGCACAACCTCGTACCAAAAAATGACCTGGTTCTAGATGTTATTAGTGTGAGGTTGAGAAACCTGCCCCAAGGTGGTCAGAAATCCAAGCTACATACTTGCTGTTGGATGAGTTGGTGGGCAGATGTCTTGGTTTTCCACATTAGCATTGTGGTTTCAGAAGTACCCACCCCTCTTTGTCCTGTGATATGGAGCTAGATCAAGGCTTTGAATTTGTATCTCATTACTTGCCAGGCTAGAACTCGACTTGTTTCCTCAGCACTCTGCCAGGATTTAGACATTTAACTGTAAGTATCTGGATTTATGTCATAGCAGTTACACCCAGCCAGAAGCAGCTTCTGGAAGGAAAGGATTTATTTTGGCTTACTGTTTTGAGGGGAAGTTTCACTGTGGCAGGATTCTTGGTGTCACACCAGCTAGGAGGAAGCAGCAAAAGTGAGTTTGCCTGCACTGGCAGAGAGGCTGCATTATAAAAATCCCAAGACCCAACCATAGTAGCACACCTCCTCCAGCCAGACTCTACCTCTCAAAGATTATACCACTTCTTCAAATCATCACTCTTTGGGGACCACATATTCAAAACACATAAGCCTATGGAGGACATTTCAATCAGAACACTACATGTGAAATTATTTAGGAAGCTATATTGTAAGGAATAAAATTTAGAAAAATTAACCTTAATACTTAAAATAAATTTTTATAGTTATTCTAAATTAAAATTCTGCTATCACTTGCATAAAGAAATTGTATTGTGAGGAAATTTAGTACCTTTTTCAAGGTCTAATGTGGTGGATTCAGAGTTCACTAAGAACATTCTGTCTCAAGTCCTAATTTTAAATCTCCATAGAATTATGTACCCTATGGATTCAAAGGAAGCCAGAGCTAGACCTCAGAAGTTAACTAGCCAAGGAATTAGAAATTCCTCCTTTGAAAGAATTATTACACAAGAACCCTGATGTTAAGTAAAGAACAATAGATAAACCAATGGTTTTTAAGATACTAACATTTTATTATCTGATAGAAAATACCTTGATGTTGCTTAAAGGAATTGTAAGGAAGTACTAAAAACTTTCAAAATTGAAAAGTGTCATTTTCAAACCAACATCATACTGCAAGTGCATTGTTTTCCAGATGAGAAGTGAGCAGTCATAAAGAAAGGTGATTCCTCAGTATACAGAGCTGGCTAGTTCCATAGGCTCACACAAACCTTCACATTTATTTCATATTATTTAGATTCTCTCTAGAGCCACTCATGATATTAGTTTTATTGCAGTGAAAACTTGCATTGCTGAAAGGAATTACCTGCTAAAACATAGTTATCCTTTGAATTCAGTTAGGAACATTCCTTAAAACAAATATTACAAAGGCATGTCCCCTTATAATAGAGCTAATACCCTTTTGGTAATTTAATAACTGGGTGGCTGACCACCACCATGAATTGATTTTCTATGGGAAAAAAATATCTTCCAAGTAACTATCTATGCAGAAGGATCTTTGTCTTCTCCACTTGTCCTATTCTAAGGTGGACACACCCACTTTGACCCATATGAGTTAAGCTCTTATGTGCTACCTTCCACCTGTGTGAAGCAAGAATTTATGACTTATTCATTAACATTAGAACATGACAAGTGTTGGTGATGGAGAAGTTACTGCCCTAATCATACTTTACTAATTGAATTATAATAATTATTATTAATTATTTATTTATTAAAAGAGTTGCTTTAGTAGACTGGAGAGAGATTCTCCCACTGACCTTGAAGAAGTCAATGGCCATGTTGTAGGAGAGTGCTTCGGAATAACACATGGTCTCAAGCTAAAAGCATCCCCTGGCTGACAAGACCTCAATGTTACAACCGTAGGAACTGAATTGTGCCAACAACACTGAGTGAACTTGGAGCTATGAAAAGGAATGCAGAATAGCTGACACCTTCATTACAGGCTTGTGAAAACCTGAGAAGAGGACTTAGTTGAGCCATGCCCAGACTCATCACTCATTGAAACTATCACACCATAATAAATGTGTAGTACATAATAAATGTGTCTGCATCCCTGATAATTAGTTCCATAATGATAGACAATTGGTATACTTCCCTGTGGGCTGAGTCTAATCTTTTTGACAGTTCTCTTTATTTTTTTTATTTAGAAAGAGAGAGAGAGAGAGACAGAGACAGAGAGAATGAGGATTTACATACCAGAGCCTCAAGACACTGCAAATGAACTCCAGACATATGCACCACCATGTACATCTGGTATACATGGGTACTGGGGAATTGGACCTGGGTCCTTAGATTTTGCAGGTAAGTGCCTTAACTACTATGCCATTTCTCCAGCCTTTGATAGTTCTCTTGACTCTACCTCATCCTGCTCTACATAGAACCCAATTTCATTAAGTATACTCCCATTTTCCCTTATATTCAGTATTCATTTCAAATTGCAATTTGACTCTCAGCATACATATTCTCGCTAATATCATTAACAGGGTAAATGTTTTCTGCTCAAATACATAATGTCTATAAAACTGTAAATAAACTTCCTTAAACTTATTTTCCCTTGGTAAGAAGTTGGTATTGCAAATTTTCCTTGGAAGTCACACTACTTCAAAAGCCTCCTATCATTCCTGGTCTCTCCTTATATATGCTCCACACCAATTTATTACTGGTGCTTAGTTATCCCCTGTGCATCTCAAACCAAAATCTCCAAAATGAGCTAATACTCTGTATTAGTTATTTGTTTTTATATATATTTTACAACAAATGAGTTCAAGATATAATAGCTTAAAATGACAAGCATTTATTATTTTGCAGCTTATCTGGGTCAAATATATGGGCAAAAATATGAGCCAGGTTTGCTCCTGGTATTCACAAGGTTGTCACTGAAGTTATAGCTGCGGCCAAAACCATCTTTCAACTGGGGAAAGATCTACTGGGAAGCGCAGTACTTGAATACATCTCAAAAGATTCTTTTCCAAAATTACTTACATGAATTGAGAGACTCAGTTTTGCATTGGGTATAGGTGTGAGAAATGTGTTTCTTTTAATGTGAACACAACTTGTAGCAAAACAGCTAGCTATGAAAGAGGGAGAGGAAAGAAGAGGGAGTGAGGGAGAGAGAGAGATAAGGAGCAAGAGAAATGAAGGAGAGGGGAGGGAAAATAGGGGAGACGATATAAGAGAATGAGATTAACAAGTTGAATCACAATCTTACTATAATGTAATCATGGAAGTAACATAATTTCTTCTGCAATTGATAGTTCTGGCTCTCACTCAGGGGAAAAGGGCATAACTATCAGGAATCCGAGTTCTTTGGGAGTCATTATGAAGGCTGTCTACCACATACACAACCTTTCTCTCCTTCCAGAGCCCTGATTTCAGTTTATGGAGACATAGTCCTTCCAGTTGGCCAGTCTAGAGTCTTGAGAATGAATCTTGTTTATGTCATTCCCCATTGCACTCCAAACCAAACATGAATCTCCTAGTTATGATAATTATATATTTATAATCTCTCCAAAATTATCACTTCTTTCAATTCTCACACCTATGTTAATAAAACAATGATCTGTATTTTGTGTGTGTGTGTGACACTACGATGTGACTGCTATACATACATTGTCCTGTTTACTTATCTCCCCCCATTGCCTAGCTCAGTACTTGTGACATGGTATATACCTTCCACATGTATTGTTATATGAAAAACAGAATGAGTTCTAGGTTACTTTTGTACATTTACATACATTATTTTTCAATCCTTATGATCCTGTGAGGTTGACATAACCATTTAATAAGTGAAGAACTAATGATTGGGATTGTTAATTGGTGTAATTTTATTAACAAGGGAGGCTATGTGATAGTATGTTCTGAAGAGTTTCATTAATTATTAAGCACACTAGAAATGTGAAGGGATATCCTTATCTTTTGCTCTTGTTTTGACCCCTTCATCTTCCCAGTTTACTCCCTATTCACTAATGCTTCATGCGGAGACAGGAGGAAACAGTGCTGAGAAGAGGAAAGAGAAAGTAATAATATTAAATGACCACTGAGGGATCTGAGCAATGGATTCAACAGGCTTGACCAACCCAGCACACCAGGGTGGCCATTTCTTACTGGAATTCTGGGCCCACTACATGCTACTTTATTGCCTGAGGGGGTGATGACACAATTTAGTGTTGGTGTTCTGCCTCATCAAAGACATGGCATTGTCATTATTCATTTTGGAGACCAGCCTGCAGTGCAGAAAGAAATCATGTTAGACAGAAATTCCTTCAGCAAAATTGCAGACTACAAAATCGATGCACAAAAATTGTTGGTTTTCCTATACACAAAAGACAAATACACAGAAAAAGAAGTCAGCAAGGCTATCCTGTTTTCAATATATCAACAACAAAAAATCAAATACCTTTGAATAATACTAAGCAATGAAGTGGAAAACCTATATAACGAAAACATAATCACATGCAAGAAAGAAAGTGAGGAGGACATGGGGATACAGAAAGCTCTGTCATGCTCCTGGATAGGTAATATTAATATTGTGAAAAGGGAAATTCTACCAAAAGCAATATACAGATTCAATGCAGTATGAATAAAAATTCCAGCATCAATCTTCACAGAGATATAAAAAAAAAATCTCAAAAGTTACATGGAATTGCAGAAGGCCCTGGATATCCAAAACTATCCTCACCAAAAGAAACGCCACTGAAATCACCATACCCATCTAAAGCTATACTACAAAACCATAGTAACAAAAACAGAATGATACTGACAAAAAAAAACCCAAAACAGACATATAATAGACCAATGAAACATAATTGAAGACCCATCCCTTAGTTCAAATTACTAAAGCTACTTAACCTTTGACAAAGGGGTCAACAGCATACACTAGAGAAAAGACAGCATCTCACCACATGCAAAAATTAACTTCAAATGGATTAAAGACCTGAAACTCAAACTACTGTATGAAAAATTGTGAACAAGCAGGGGCTACTGCTATATGAAAGGAACCAGCCTGACAAGATGTACACAACTGTGCAACAGTGGCACACAGCCTGGGTGAGTAATCAATGGCTCTGTGATTTGCTAAGAGATCCACTTTGTGGAAAGGAATCTGTGATGGCTAAGGTGTTGTCCCTTTTCAGTATAATTCATTCTAGTAGTTTTGTTCCTCTAGAGTATCCTGGCTAATACAGAGCCCATAGCTGGAACTGGAGAACCAAGTCAGAATCATATGCAGACCAAGAACATAAAGTCCAATCACTAGTCTGTCACCAAAAGTGAGACTACAGGCATCAAAATCTCTCTAAATTAATTATGCTTATCCTTTTAACCTATCCTGATCTCACTCTCCATTGGAGAATCTGTTTTTCTTTATTGGAAAGCAGCAAGAACTGAGGACAACCAAAATTTATCAATAATACAAGAATATATGGTTGACTTCCTTTCAGCAGATGAACCATACCTAGCACAATCATCAGGACTCAGGTGAAACCACAGAGGAATTTGTGAGATGAGCAAGAGTGGTGCTTCCATGGCAAGCCTGACAACCTGTACCAGGGTGATGGAAACAAACATTGAGAATATTCAAAATGCCCCAAAGCAGAAATCCTGAAGTTCCTGAGAACTCAACCCTGAAGTAGACTTAAAGCACACTCACAAAGTCTCAGATAATTTTGCAGAAAAGGGGAAAGAAAGATTTTAAGAGCCACAGGGTGGGAGGGAATATCCAAAGACATTGCCCTTCCTCCCCCCCACTGCCACCAGGATGACTGACTGATGTTCTCACAACTCATAACCCACAACTCAATGGTGAATTCTAGTAATCCCACTGAGGAGGGTTGTATTAGTCAGGGTCATCTAGAAGAACAGAACCAATAGAATGAATTGTATTAAAAGGGAATTTATTGGATTAGCTTATGATAGTCCAACAATAGCAGTTTGCAGGCCCCCAAAACAAGGAACCCAGTAGCATTGGGCAATGACAAGGATTGCTGAGGAAAGAGTTTGACCACTATCCACAGAACAGGTCAGTTTATCTACCTGATTATTAATGTCATCCTCTGATGAAGTCACCTTCTGATGAGCATTAACATGGGACATAAGTATCCTTTGCCCATTCAGAGAGCTCTATCCACCTACACTGTTCTCAAATGTCCTTCTCACCAATTTTCAAACTGTGCTCCTTCCAAGTCCCAGACCTTCCAGCCAAACCATTGGCCACAACCCATGAATCAGTGTATAACCACACCTCTTGTCATTTTTTCCTTCTAAGCAAAATGCACAACCATGTGCACTGCCAGAAGTTCTGCCAATTGTGAAGACTTTCCTTCATCACAGTACTTCAGAGTTGTCCCAGAAAGGGGCTGTAATGCTGCCACTGTCCACTTCTTGAAGGTGCCCACATAATGCTCTGAAACATCTGTAAACCATGCCTGAGTCCTCTCCTCCTCAGTCAATTGATCATGGGACACACCCCATGATGCCATAGGTGCATGCTTGGGGACCGAAGGCATTGTATCAGGAGCAGCAATGATAGACATTTGGGCAACTTCCTCATGTTATGTACTATGCCTTCAGGGCCTGCTTAAGCCTGATCACACATACACACTTCCACTTAATGATGGACTCATGCTGTGCATATCCAAATTTATGGCCTGGCGGGTCAGTTAACACCCAGCTCATAATGGGCAACTCAGTTCACATAGTAACTTGATGGCCCATTGTCAAGTGTTCAGTTCCCACTAAGGTCTAATGGCAGGCCAAGAACAATCTTTTGAAAGAGAGAATAATTGTCTACAGGTCATGGCAAGGAGGGCCTTGCTCCAAAATCCCAAGGGCCTCCCCTGGGATTCACTTATGGGGGACTGCCAAAGGCTCCAATTAGCATCTCCATCTGCCACCAACACCTCAAGTACTATAGGATATGCTGGATCATATGGCCCAAGTGGCAGAGCAGCCTGCACAGCAGCCTGGACCTGTTGAATAGACTTCTTCTCTTCTGGGCACCAGTGAAAAATACTAGCTTTCTGAGTCACTTGGTATATGGGACAAAGTAACACACTCAAGTGAGCAATGTGCTATCTCCAAAATCCAAATAAGCCCACTAGACATTGGACTTCTTTCTAGTGTTAGGAGGTGTCAGGTGTGACAACTTATCCTTCACCTTAGAAGAAATGTACCTGCATGCCCCATACACTGAACTTCTAGAAATTTCACTGAGCTCAGAGGTCCTTGAGTTTTAGATGGATTTATTTCTCATCCCCTGTTATGCATATGCTGTACCAGCAACTCCAGAGTGGTTTCCACCTCCTGCTCATTGATCCAATCAGCATAATGTCATCAATATAATGGACCAAAATGTCACCTTGTAGAAGAGACAGGTGATCAAGAACCCTGTGATCTAAGCTATGAAATAGGGATGGAAAGATAATATAGCCTTGAGGTGAAACAGTAAAGGTATACTGCTGGCCTTGCCTGCTGAAAGCAAATTGCTTCTGGTGGTCCTTATGGACATACCTTTATGGTATGGAGAAGAAAGCATTCAGAAGATAATAGCTGCATACCAGGTACCAGGAGATGTGTTAATCTGCTCAAGTAAAGAAGCCACATCTGGTATAGTAGTTACAATTAGATTCACCATTTGATTTAAGTTTTCCATAATCCACTGTTATTCTCCAGGACCCTTCTGTCTTCTGAACAGGCCAAATAGGAGTGTTAAAGGGAAACATGGTGGGAACCTGCATCCTTCAAGCCCTTTATAGTGGCATTAATTTCTGCAGTCCCTCCAGGGATGTGATACTGTTTTTGGTTCATTATTTTCCCTGGTGGTGGGAGCTGCTATGGCTTCCATTTGGCCTTTCCAACCATAATAGTCCTCACTCTAGAAATCAGGGAACCATTGTGGGAGTCTGCCAACTCCTAAGTATGTCTTTCCCAATTATGCATTCTGGGACTGGGGAAATAACCATAGGATGAGTTAGGGGATCCACTGAACCCACTGTCAGTCTCACATTTTTCAAAATTCCATTGATCACCTGACCTCCATAAGCACCTACTTTACCTTGAGGGCCACAATGCTCTTTGGGGTCTCCTGGAATCAATGTAAATTCAGAGCCAATGTCCAGTAGGTCCTGAAAGTTCTGATTATTTCCTTTTCCCCCAGTGTACAGTTACCCTAGGAAAGGCCGTAGGTCCATCTGAAGAAGGATTTGGGGGGTTTATAGGAGGGTCCTTAATTGAGGGGATCTAGCCACCCCTTCAATCAAGGGGCTCTGGCTCTGTAAACTAGATCAAGTCTAGAAACTGGTTAAGAGGCCTTGATTCTCTGTTGCTATAATTCAAAGTGGCCTTTTGTTCCTTTGCTCTGGAGTATGTATGTATGTATGTATGTATGTATGTATGCATGTATGTATGTATATAGCTCAAGCAAGAACTTAGTAGGCTTATCTGCTTCACTTCTGGGAACACCATGATTAATCAGCCAGTACCAAAGGTCTTACATGAGTCATACCATTATAAGCATTGTTTTCCTATGTTTTCCATTATGGTAAACACATTCATCTTGCCTTTGGCAATTCAGTGCTGCCTCTTGGTCCTTGTTACTCCAAGATCTAGTTAGACCCATGATGTCTAAGTCACCTTATCCAGCACCTGTGGCTCTCACTGTGATGTCTTCTTTACATATTATGGCATACATATGGCAACTACTGGCAACTTTAGGTATGCTGGTGCTCTCACAAATCTTTTTCTTATATAGTGAAGGACACATCTTCTGGATGCTCCCATTGTGGGGGCAGAGATGAGTTTACATGTTAAATCTGCTCTAGCATTCCAAGTTCTCTGATCCTTTTAATACCTTAATCAACATTAAGCCAAGGGATATCAGGTAGCTTGAGCTCATTCACAGTAGGCCATCTTTGGATCCATACTTCAGCCAACCAATCAAATAAACTCTTGGCACCTCTTCCAACTGCATGAGCTATAGTGTTAAATCTAAAATCTCTGATCAATGGGTGCATTTCAATAAATTCAGCCTGATTTAATCTTATATTCATTCCTCCATTTTCCCATATCCTTAAAAACCTTTCCCACACATATTCCCCATGCTTCTGTCTGTACAAATTAGAAAACTCCTAAAGTTCTTTAGGGATATACCTCACATTCTCTTGAGTCATGCTTTCTATCTCAAATTTAGGGGCCTACCTAGTCTTACATCCAGTTATAGGCCTAGAGGTGAAGATGGTGGGCACTGAGGAGTATCAACACCTCCTGCAAGGAGGTCATTGCTGGTTCCTCAGAAAAGTAAGGATTAATTCCCCTAGGCAAAGATGGAGAGGGCACCAGTTCAGGGGGTGGGGATTCAACTGCAGCTAAAGGAGGGGAGATCACATTTTCATGCAAACTTCTTCAGAATCTGAGAGTTCAATATTCTCAGATTCTTCAAGGTCTTCTTGTTCTCAATCTGGTGACCTAAGAGGGAGAAGAGAAGAAGACAAAGATGCATTCAGAAGGATTAGAGAGGAGATAGTATAAGCAAAAGTGAATGAATCATTTAGAAATGTGCTGGAATCCTCTAAATCATTGTGTGACAAGGGTCTAAGCTGGAGAAGGACTTAAGTGACTCCATATTGTGAACTTATACAAGGAAGTTCAGCTTAGCTGGTACCTTAGGATATGGTCTCACCTGCACTTGAACTTTATGCTTGGCTTGCTTTAACACAATGAGTCTCCACAAGACAAGATGTTTTTCTCACTATTGCTAAATACAATCTTTAGCTTCTGTATTAAATGCTGCTTGCTTGCAATTGCAGGAGAGAGGAAATGCAGGGAGAGGAGATTCTGGAAAAGTTTCTGTTTTTTTTTCTAAAATAAACTAAAATTAACTCTTGGTTTTGTAAGATTATAATTACTGAATTTCTGAACTGTAAAACTAAGATGTGCAATTTTATGGATTTATCTTATAAAAAGGAGACTTGAAGTATAGCCTGGTACTGCATTCAGGCTCCTGATTCCTGGATGTAGTCACTAGCTGGCTAATAAAAATTCTTTTCCTATTACTTGGTGCCCATATGTTCTTTCCTGGGGATACTCACCATAATATTTGGAGGCCCCAGCAAGATCCCTAGGGGATCTAAGACTCCCAGACTTGGGGACAGTGCTCCTGAGGCCATCCTGAGGGGAGGTGCCACCTGAGATGTTCCAGGGTCCCCAGGACTCTCTCAGCACTGCCAAAGGTAGAAAGAGGGACTCTTCTGGAAAACTTTGGGAGGTAAGTGTGCTTAGAGTTAACTCAGTGGAGGGGCACCTTGAGGGTTGGACACGATAATAAACCCAATGTCCAGAGACATGAGTGAGATGTCACCAGGCTCCTTGGATTTGGTTCAAAGTAATTAAACTAGAGGCCAGTGTGTGACTGTGCTATGTATCTGTGCTGTGTGACTGTGCTGTATGACTGTGTGTGTAGCTGTGCTATGTGACTGTGCTATGTATCTGCAGAGTGTGTGCTGTGTATCTGCACTGTGTGTGTGCTGTGTTTCTGTACTATGTGACTGTGCTGTGTGCTGATCCTTATTTTTTTTTTACTTGTTTTTGTGCTTTTCCACCTAACCTGTAGAATCATGCATGGGAAACTCAGAAAGTCCTTCCAAAATGCCTTTGAGGTGAATGCTAAAACACTTTAAAGATGATTTTGTAGGTGGTTCTGACTATGGTATTTATTTTTCCCCAGGAAATCTCAGGACTCTTTGTGAGATAGACTGGCTGGCCTTCAGAGTTGACTGGCCAGATGATGGAACTTTAGATGCTCAAACAGTCCATGCCATTTGGCATGTGGTCACCAGTGATCCTGGAAATCCTGATAAGTTCCCCTACATTGACCACTGGCTCTTCTTAGTCCTCCATCCCTCACCATGACTTAAAACCTGTGCTTTCTCCCTAGGTTCTCATGTCCTTTTAGCCCAAGCAGTAGTGAGGAAGAAACCTCAAGCTCCACCAGAGGAGAAGGAACTTTCCCCACCATATGTACCAGATAAACCTCTACCTAGTCCTGGGGCCAGGGGAACATCCCAGAGGGATCTGGTCTTTTCTACTTCAGACTCAGCCTCTCCTCCCCAGGTGCAGAGCAGATCTGCATATGGAGAGGTGAGCAGGCACTTAGAGAAGCTGAAGTTGTGTCCCCCCCCCCCCCATCTCATACACGAGATGGACCTGTTTTTGGAGGAAGACAATCACCCAGAGAGGTAGGAGCTACCCCTCTTCTTCCACTCAGAGAAGCCCCACCAGTGCAGGGCAGGGACATCTCAGCCCCTTCAGAAACCCCACATCCATTTATGATTTATGTTCCTTTCTCTACTAATGATTTACACAATTGTAAATTGTGTAAATCCTCTTTTCTCTGAGAAACCACAAGCACTAATCACTCTCCTTGACACTGTCTTTTGTACCCTCCAGCTCACCTGGCATGATTGCCAACAACTGCTGGACACTCACTTCACAGTGGAAGAATGAGACCAAATTAAAATTGAGACTAAAAAGATTGCTCTCTGACCAGGAGCAACCCCACTCCCAGATAACGAAACTCGAATAGAAATCTTTCCCTCTGTGAGACCTAATTGGGACCCCAGTTCTGGTAGAGGTAAGGAGTTCTGGACAACTTTTGCCAAACTCTTCTAGGAGGAATAAAAGCAGCTGCTAAGGTAAGTGAGGTGATTTGAGCCTCAAGAATCACCTGCTGGGTTCCTGGAGCATCTTAGGGAGGCTTATCGGGTCTTTACTCCCATAGACCCAGATGCCCCAGAAAACCAGTAGGCCATAAATATTGCCTTTGTCACACAGTCGACTCCAGATATTAGAAGGAAATTACAAAAATTAGGATTTGAAGGCATGAACAGGTCTCATTTATTAGAAATTGCTCAAAAAGTATGTAACAAAATAGGGATGCTGTAGAAGAAAAGCAAAACAAGAAATTGGCTAAGGTAGGAGCAACTCTAAGGAAAACATAATAGAAAGCCCAGAGACAAAAATCTAAGACCCTTCTCAGGGAGAACAAAATTAGAAAAGGACCAATGTGCCTATTGCAAGCAAAAAGGACATTGAAAGAAATGAATGCCCAAACAGCAACAAGAAAACTGACCAGTTGATCCTTCAGTTAGAGAAAAACAGTTCTAGACCCGAAAGATGCTTTCTTTTCCTCGCCTCTGGCACCCATGAGTCAGCCCCCTTTCACATTTGAATGAACTGATCCTGAGGAAGGGTATGTAGGCCAACTGATTTGGACTAGACTACCCAAAGAGTTTAAAAACTCACCTACTTTGTTCAATGAGACCTCTTGGAATTCTACCACAAGCACCCAGAAAGCTCACTGCTCTAATATGCAGATTACATGCCTGTAGCCTCTGAGACAGGGGAGGAATGCAGGAATACCACTGAGGGACTTCCAGAAATGTTTCAAGCCCTGTGGTATCACGTGTCTGCTAAGAAAGCTCAACTCTGTTCACCCCTGGTGAACTACCTGAGGTATAATCTGGGAGGAGGGAAATGTGCTTTGTCTCAGAGCCGCATGTCATCCACCCCAAAGATTCCCACCCCAAAGGCCAAGAAACATGTACGTGAGTTTCTGAGGGCGATGGGTTACTGTCATTTATGGATCTTGGGATCTGAAGAAATAGCCAAGCCTTATATGCCAGTCTCAGAGAGACAGAATCTCTCAAATGGGCTGACACTTAAAGAGCCTGAAGGAGGCCCTTGTGTCTGCATCTGTGCTGGCCCTCCCAGACCTCCCAGACATTATCAAGCCCTTTAATCTGTATGTAGATGAAATCAGAGAGATAGCAAAAGGGGTCCTTGCTCAACCTTTGGGACCTTGGAAATGGCTGATAGCTTATTTATCTAAAAGACTGGACTTACCTCAGCAGGCTGACCAGCCTGCCTGAGAGATGTAGCTGCAACAGCAATATTGATGAAAGACGCTGATAAATTAACTCTGGGACAGGGTCTCCTCCTCACTACTCCCCACTCAGTTGAAACCCTTCTGAGAGGTACCCCTGGATGACAAAGGCCCTGCTTCTGGACCAGCCCTGCATAAGGTTTTATAGAACTTCAGCTCTTAACCCAGCCAGCCTGTTGCTTGATGACGATCCAGGACCACATCTACGTGACTGTATTGAGGTGACTGATTCAATCCAGTCTACTAGATCAAACTTGACAGACATCCCAGTGCCCAAGGCTGACAAAGTATTGTTCATAGATGGGAGCAGCTTCATTCAGGATGGCCTCAGGTATGTGGGGGAAGCAACTGTTACTAGTGACTGGACTATTTGGGCTCAGGCATTAAGAGGGGTGGGAGGGAACGGACATCTGCCCAGAAGGCTGAATTTACAACTCTGACTTAGGCTCTTACGTGGGGAAAAGACAAAGTTATTACACTATATATAGACAGTAGGTCTGCTTTTGCCACTGCCCATGTGGATGGGGCATTATGCAGAGAATGGGGACTCCTCACCTCTGCTGAGACAAGAAATAAAAAACAAAGAGGAGATTTTGGCCCTGCTGGAGGCTATTTGACTACTAAAGAGGGTGGCCATTGTCTATTGTAAAAGACATCAGAAGGGATGGTCCCCTGAGACATATGGAAACAGGGCAGCAAATTTAGCTGCCTGGGAGGTGGCCCTAGAACCAGTCCTTATCGATGATACCAGAACCCAGACTGCCTCTGCCTCTCAAGCCTACCTCTACCTCAGAGGAGAGTGCTAACCAAGAAGACAATGGATGGCTGCTGTACCAGATGGGAGACCCATTCTCCCAGTGGCCCTGGGAAGACAATTAGTGACCCATTCTCACCAGACTACACATGTGGGAGTCACAAGGATTACTAAACTCCTCAGACACAGGTATTACATCCCCTGACTGGACCAGATCATGAAGCACACTGTGTCCAGGTATCTGTCTTGTGCCCAGGTAAAGGTGCTACACACGGAGAACATTGGGAATTGGATTTTACTGAAATCAGACCTACTACTTTCAGATAAAAATACCTTCTAGTTTTTGTAGACACATTTTCTGGATGGGTGGAAGCTTTTCCTACTGCTTCTATAGTAGCTAAGAAGTTTCTTCAAAAATTAGTTCCTAGCCAAGCGTGGTGGCACACGCCTTTAATTCCAGCACTTGGGAGGCAGAGGTAGGAGGATCGCAGAGAGTTCGAGGCCACCCTGAGACTACATAGTTAATTCCAGGTCAGCCTGGACCAGAGTGAGACCCTACCTTGCAAAACAAAAAAAAAAAAAAAAAAAAATTAGTTCCTAGGTCTGACTTGCCCCTTACTTCAGGGTCTGACACTGGCCCAGCCTTCATGGACAAAATCTCTTAAAATTTGGCAAAGGCACTAAATATCAATTGGAATTTACATTTTGTTTATAGACCACAAAGTTCAGGTTAAATGGAAAGAATGAATAGGATATTAAAGGAAACTCTCACTAAACTAGTTATAGAAAAAGATGAAAGTTGGGCCAACTTCCTACCTTTTGCTCTCCTTAGAGCCAGATGCACCCTGTACCAGGAAGGTTTCACTCCTTATGAAATAATGTTTAGAGGGCCACCCTGCATTCTCCCTAAACTAAGCAACATGCCCCAGGGAGAAATAACTAATGACTTAATCCTCTACCCACTAAAGATGAGTCAACAATTTGACTCATACCCATAGAACCAGTGGGGAATGTGACAGGGGCCAGATCTGGAGAAGGACATAAGTGAGTCCATATTGTGAACTTATACAAGGTAGGTCAGCTTAGCTGGTACCTTAGAATATGGTTTCACTTGCACTTGAACTTTATGCTTGGCTTGCTTTAACACAATAAGTCACCACAAGACAAGATGTTTTTCTCACTATAGCTAAATGTAATCTTTAGCTTCTATATTAACTACTGCTTGCTTACAGCTGCAGGAGAGGGAAAATGCAGGGAGGGGAGATTCCAGCAAAGTTTTTTTTTTTTTTCCTAAAAATCTACTGAAATTAAATCTTGGTTTTGTAAGATTATGATTACTTATCTTCTGAACTGTAAAACTGAGATGTGCAATCTTATGGATTTCTCCTATAAAAGGAGCCCTGAAGTACACCCTGGCATTGCATTTAAGCTTTTGGGAGGCAGTGGGAAGAGATTGACCTCCAAAAAATCACTGAAGAAACTTGTGAATGAATTTCATAGCCTGAGTATGAAATCTGAAAGGAAATACAGCCTCCAAAGCATCCCTAAGAAATAAGATGTCATTTCAGTAATTTTGCCAAAGCATTCTTAAATATGTAAAATGGGAACATTCTTTGGGTCCACTGTACACTCCACCAAAGCTCCATGAAGGAAGGCCAGTGACATAGTTTTTAGTCCTTTTTAATCATATAATTTAAGTTCTACCTGTTACCTTACTTAATCTCAAAATATTTTTTCTTTATTGTTTAAATCCCACTTTGATTTGTTTTCAGAGTTTTTAATCCCCAGGGAAGACAATGAGAATTTGTTCAGATTCCTAAGCACTAAACTATAATTGTGAAAAATAAAATAGCACTCTAAATATAAACTTGTGCTTCAAGTGAAAGCTTTAAAGCCAGATTCCTCATTGTGACACAGCTCAAAACCATTCCAGTGGATGGTTCCAAATTCTCCAAAAATATTTGCTTGAAAAGTGGATGAGTAACAGAGGAAGACACCCAACATTCTCCTCTGGCCTTTGCATGCACATTGAATACACCAAACTCACATACCTATGTATATACCCCCAAAAAGTGAAAAAAAAAGGAAAGAAAAAAAGGAAGTAGAAAAAACAGAAGAAGAAAGGGAAAAAAAGAAGAAAAGAAAGGAAAAGAAAAAAGGGGGGAAAGTCAGATCCCCAAATGCAGCTTGCTTACCTCAGTTCACAGCTATGCATGCAGTGATAGACTGTGTAGCAGTCGGCCTGATGTTGCTGGGATCAAACTCAAACAAGACACAGTTATGGAGGAAGGGATTTTTATGTGAAGCTTATAGATCCAGGGGAAATTCCATAATGGCAAAATAAGTTGGCCCCAGAAAAGCCACCATCCAAAACAAGCAAACACTCTTTAGGAACTCCAGGCAAAGTTCCCACAGTTTGCACTTCTTTAGACTGGAATTCTAAATCTACCTCCACACCTGAGGGCTGGACCCTAGGATCTGCCCATAATGACATCTCCTCCAGCCAGGTGGCTGGTGATCTTTCAGTTACAAGCTTTAATAAACTCCTGAATGTATTGAAGGATAACCATTCAAACTACCACAGACTGGTAGAGGTAAAGAGTACTCCACTGAGAGCTCTACAAACGCCACTGGGCAAATGATGCAAAATTCCCAAAGAGATGGAAATAAGCACTGAACAAACTCTTTTATCACTTGTGTTAGGCTTTCTTCACAAAGGCAGATGTCTAAGGTACCAGTCCATAAACAGAAAGCTTTAAGTGGTTGCTAAATGTGTGAAAAGTTTAAATAATTTAATATTCATTCCTACCTCTTTCATTGTGAACACTTAGTAGCAACATGACTTAGCAGAAATTTATTCCACACATTTCTTCTTTAGTTCATTCAAATAAATGACTCAAATTAAAATTATCACTCTGTTATTTTTATATTTTTTAATTTGAGAGAGAAAGAGAGACAGAGAGAGAATGAGCATGCCAGCAGTCTCTCCGCTGCTGTGAACAAACTCCAGACGCGTGTGCCCCCTTGAGTGCATGTGCAGCATTGCGCATATGCGTCACTTTGAGTCTGGTTAACATGGGGCCTGGAGATTTGAACGGGTGTTCTTAGGCTTTGCAGGCCATCTAGCCTGAAATTATCACTCTTTGCAAAAAATATTTTTATTTGTTTATTTGCAAGCAGAGAGAGATAGAGAGAAGAGAGACAGAGAGAATGGGCATGCCAGGCCTCTAGCCACTGCAGATGAATTCCAAATGTATGTGCCACTTTTACATCTGGCTTTATGTGGGTACTGGGGAATCAAACCCAGGCCATTAGGCCTTGCATCCAAGTGCCTTAACTGCTAAGCCATCCCTCCAGCCTGAAATTAGCACTTTTTACCCTAATTTACTTACCGCAGTCATTCAGTAAGTGTTAAGAGCCAATCTATTCATTAGGATTTTAAGTCTATTATGGCCACTTCTACCACTAATCCTGTCACTATATATCTCAGCCCCTAAAGTTCAAGTTATTTATAATAAATTCCATCCTAAAATATTTAATGAGTCTTGAATACTTCAGAGATAAAATATGATCTTATATGGGCTTTTAAAATCCTAATTTGTCTTTCACTTGACATTTCTAACTCCAAGAAGCTACCACCAGGGTTCCACATTCCTAAATCCACCATATTCTTTTGTGACTGTGTTTTTACAGAAGTTATTCTCAGTTCCTGAAAGGACTTTTCTATCTTGTTCCGTCCTTTCTCTTTTCAAAGGATAAGCATACTACTCAAATGGTTAAATAAACAATACATGCTGAGTTCAGAGCCTGGGTAAGTGAAGGAGATCTGTGCTATTCAGTGATTCTCCAGGTAGAGAAGATGATCTTGTTCAGGGATTGCAGGACTTCAGAGTTCTGACTGAGTGTTATAAAGCACAAAAGTGTGTTTATTTAAGGAAGACTTTTGATTGTATGTCACTCGGAGTCATGTCAGTGAAATAGTTCATTTCTGAATGATTGACTTTGAGAGAGAGGCATGGGGTGTAACAAACTGATTGAGCTTTAGAAGTGTGTTCAAAAATAAATTACCTTGGGGCTGGAGAAATGGCTTAGTGGTTAAGGCATTTGCCTATGAAGCCAAAGGACCCTGGTTCGATTCTCCAGGACCCACGTAAGCCAGATGCACAAGGGGCACATGCATTTGGAGTTCGTTTGCAGTGGCTGGAGACCCTGGCGTGCCCATTCTCTCTCTGTGTCTGCCTGTCTTCTCTCTCTCTCTCTCTCTCTCTCTCTCTGCTTGCAAATAAATAAAAAAATTTAAAAAAATAATAAATTACCTTAGATTTAGTCAAAGTTTTCAACATATCTAAAAGCAATTCCAAAGGTTCTGTGGCTATAGATATTTTATTCATAAACAAATTGTGTTTAAAACATTTTCTATAAATTACTTGTTATACCAGTTATAGAACAATACCATCTTCTAGGAATTTTTCTTTGATGATATTTATTTGTGTGTGTGTGTGGGGGGGGGCAGTTCCCAAGTACTCTTTCTTTCAGCTTCTCCCTCAGCTAAAGTTTTAGGAGGACATGAATTTTACCTTAGTTGTTGATACTTCTTGGAAATGTGGTTTTGTTTGCAGATACTGAATTAAGTGTTAATGTTTGATCCTATTATTTTGGTCAGTTACTTGTTAGTGTTTGATATGTGGTAACATTTAAGACTCAAAATATGTATGAATACTACAACAACAAATAACACATAACAAAAATATTATTAGAAGGAACTGCTAGATATCAAATAATTTTCAATTCCCTGACAGCTAACAAAGCAAATCTACTGACTTCTTGAGTCTTCTATAGACAGCTATTTCCCCTATCTTAGTTTTAATATTCTACTTAGCTCAAGCTAGTAATACAGGCACAACACGAGTTATTACAAATACCATTATTTGTTCCTTCAGAAAAAAATTGTTAATCCTGTCTATACTCAGGTTGTGTCCTGCTATAAGTTCCTCTGTATTTTGTGTGAACTAGTGGCTTTTCTGTGTGTATTTTTCCCTGAGGAACTCCATTTTATAATCCATTATGAGGGTGGAGGCTAACTCTGCTCATAGGTGGACACATAAAGGGCACCATGTATCTGGTACCACCCATGTGTCATAGACTGATAAGTGATTTTTTTCCTGGAGTTGAAAGGATGACACTCTATAAACTTATTGGGATGAACTGGGGCTATACCAAGTACTATGATAGTGACTGTACCCAATGACCTGTCAACTGACTGCCCAGTGTGTACATCAAAGGAACTTCTCACTGTTGCTAGGACTTCAGGCCAGGTGTATCCCTTCTGTTAAGTCTACCCACTCAATTGCCAATCTGCCTGTTGACTTATTCACCCATCTGGATCTGCGATCCTTCTGTCCCTCTGTGTCTGAGTCTTATTGATGTAGAGAGTTTGCATTTCTATGTTTCTCAGCTCTGGCTTCTCAACCCTCCTTGGAAGTCTGCCTTTTAAACCTTTAATAGTCAGATATAGAGATGCATTCACCAAATAATATATAATGTGTAATTTGAGGATTCACATAAGAAATTAATATTGGAGTTAAAAAAAAAACTATTTGCCTAAGCCAAGTCTATTGAGGAAAGCAAGAGTATCTGGTAAACTGCTCCACTGAAACCACTATACCATGTGGGATTTTTTGTTGTTGTTGTTGTTATTCAAAAAATTCTGACATTGTGGAAAGATAAGTGTGTCTGTCTGTCTGTTTCTGACATAGCATACTCAAGGGCAATAACTCCAGTCATTCCAGTGTTTTGAGGTTAGAGTCAGGGTAAGCACAGCAATCACATGGGATAAAAGTATAAAAAATTCACACTAACACAAGAGCATAAATTGTAAATGTTATAAGAATATTACAGGTTAAGTTCTATGAGAATTTGGGAAACAGAAAGTAGTTGGGAGAGGTCTTACAGAGAGTAGGAGAAAAGTATTCTGGCAAATAGGACATCAGGCAAAACAGAGTGGAGGTAGCACAACATCTCAGATATTGTGAATAAGTCTTTGTATAAAAGTACATAAAATACCTAGTGGGTACATATCTGAGGAAAGCTGTTTCCTCAGGTTGGATATACACAGTAGTATACTACAGCTTGTTTATAATAGCTCAAGAAAGTTGATTATTAAATACTAGAGAAACTTTCATTGTAGTTATTAAATCTTTGGCACCTTGGAGTTGGTCATAATGAAAGTATTTATATCACTGGAACCTTAACATGCAACATAGTGGGCTTGTACACTCTCGTGAACTTGTTTATGGACTAACTTTTCTAGAGAAAATACAATTTATGGAACATCAGACATTGGTTCCTTATGATCCCATGAACAGATGCATTCATTTTACTTCTCAATTCAGATGTAGTATATTTCTATGCCCTTGGGCTGAGGGTATTCCCTACTGTGGGAGTTTTTAAATCAGAGGAGCAATGAGAATTCTGATGAGTTGATGTGGGGCTCCTCAGAACCATGGGCAAATTGATGCTCCATCTTGAAGGTTACAGAAATCTTCCCTGAAGGGTCAGTCATAGAATATTAGAACTATGGATTGAATTGTGAAACATTCAGTGGTCACAGAAGCATTGTGAGAGAGGAGATATGGAAGAATTTTAGCAAGAGAAAGTTACAGAGCAAAAGATTGAGGGAGTGAGGGAGAAGGGAGGGTAGTGAGACAGAGACACAAAAAAGTAGTAATGATAACAGAAGAAGATGGCTCTAAGTCTTTGTACAGCCAAGAGCATTAACTTAACTTGCAGATAAGTTGATATTTCATTCCAAATGTTTTGAAAAGGAAAAAGGACCATTATGAACAGTCTGTAATAGAAAGCTCATATAGCACTAACTTGTGATACAGGTCTAAAATACTGTGCATATACTTCAAACCCCAGATATTTTTGTTTGGATTATTTTAGTTAGAAAGTATGGTTGGGAAATACATGGAAATATAAGAAATCAGCCACCACTTCTTGTTGTTAGGAGTTAGAACTGAATTGAGATTTCAAATCTGGGCCTCAATATTGACAAGGTAATTATATACTTTTTTTTTTTTTTCTTTGTTTGTATTTTATTTGAGAGAGGGAGATAAAGTATGGGCTTTCCAGGGCTTCTTGCTGCTTCAATCTAACTCCAAAATCATACTACACTTTGTGTATCTGGATTTATGCTAGTACTGAGGAACTGAGCCAGGGCTGGCAGACTTTGTAAGCACATGCCTTTAATCTCTGAGCCAGCTCTTCAGCCCTCTATTCATTTTTCAAATGAGTGTGTGTGTGTGTGTGTGTGTGTGTGTGTGTGTGTGTGTGTTTATATACAGGTGGGGGAAGGTGCAAAGGACAACCTCAGGTATAGTTTCTTAGGAACACAGTATTCGTCAGGGTTCTCTGGAGGAACAGAACAGATAGAATTAATTGTATTAAAAAGGGATTTATTGGATTAGATTACAACAGTCCGGCAATAGCAGGTTGCAGGCCCGAGAGTCAAGGAACCCGGTAGCTGCTCAGTCCACAAGGCTGGATGCCTCAGCAGTCCCAATCCGGCACTGAAGGCCTGAAGGCAATCTGGAGAGACGCTGCTCTTCAGAAAGCAACACGCACCAAGCAGCAAATGCCAAGCAGCAAGCAGCAAGCACCAAGTAGAGAACAGAGAGAACAGCACTGAGCACTGGCAGCCAGGTGGGAGGAGAGAGAGCCTTTCTTCCCAGAGCTTCTTTTTATCAACCAGCCCCCTCCTCCAAGAGGGGCCACCCACTCTGGGGGAAGGGCTCACCCTGGGGGAAGGATTCTTCCTAGAGGCAACCTCAGTGACACACTTATGAGGAATGTCTGTGGATTCCTAAACAAATCAAGTTGACACAAACTTAACCATCACAAACACCATTTACTTTTTCTGAGATAGGATCTCTCATTGGCCTGGTGCTAGCCAAGTAGGCTAGACAAGGTGACCAACGAGCCCCTATGGGATGAATGAATATATACATATATATGTAAAGATGCATCATTTTATCTACAAGGTCTACAAGATTGCTATAGAAATTAAATGAAATAAATGATATCTCTCAACTTTATTTGTTATATATTACAAATAGAAGGGAAAATTGCCTGACATACTTATTAAACACACAAATTCCTGGATCTCAGATCCACTGAATTATAAGGTCTAAGTCAAGGGTCAGGAAAGTTGAAAAGTCCCATGTAATTCTTATCATCATGCAAATTTAAGAGAAAATGAGCTAATGTGTTTATATATAGTGATAAAGACATGGAAAAATCAACTGAATGAAAGAGCTATGCAATGATGGTGTGATATTCAGCAAATCATCATAAGCTCCTGTGTATATAGCAGAATAACATTAATTCCTGTTGCCTCCCAAGTATTGAGGCATAATTAGTTTGTCACTGAAAACTTCTCTGGACTCACTGGAACTTAAGTGCTGTTCAAACACCAGCTGTTAAATTTATTGGTTCCCTGAAGGCAGGAAAGGCTCAGGACTATTTGTCTCAGTGTGGTACTCCCTCAGAACTGTGATCTTAAGCTGTAGTTCTGGAGAACAGGCATTGATGAGACATGCACAATAAGGAGACTGCAGTAATGGGCCACAGATGAATTTCAGAGATCCAGGGACCAGGAAGTGAAGGGGGTGGGGCCATCCAGTTGAGCCATAGGTCTTATCCCATTGATAAATGCTTATAGGAAGAATGCTTGATTTTTCCAGGTGAAATAATCTAGTCCCAAGGAAGGGGATCATTTTTAATGGTCCAGAACACAGTTCTTTCTGAGGAGTCCTGAAAAAGGATGAGGCTCTAAGAGGCCTTCCTAGGCCTTCACCCTTCACTACCAGATAGCAGCACATGATGGAGTCAGCAAAGGTGAAGCCCTGCCTGGACTGGGTGAGGACAACTTACCTCATGTTCCACAGGAATAGCTCTCTGCTTCAAAGAATTTCTGGAAATCTCTGCCCCTGAAGAGGAAGTCTGCTCTGAATACATGCTGATCTCCACTGGCTAGGGCAGACATTCTCCTGGCAGTTCTGCCCTTCTTCACATGCCTCCATAATCCAATTGAGGACCTCTTTTAGTTCCTTTGTGTTATAACAAAAATGCCATAAATGGATAGCTTTTAAAACCGAGAAAGGAGCTGAGGAGATGGCTCAGCAGTTGAGGCCTTGCTTGACTGCAAGGCCTAATGACCCAGGTTCAATTCCCCAGGACCCATATAAAGCCAGATGCATTGGGAGTTTGTTTATAGCCGCTAGAGGCCCTGGTGGGCCCATTCTTTCTGTCTGGCTCTCTTCTCTTTGTCTTTCTCTGCTTGCAAATGGATAAATAAAAATATTTGTAGAAAAAGTATTTCTCACAGATCGGGACACTGGTAAGTACCAAGCTGGTATCTGGTGGTGACCAGCTTCCTGGTTCATTGATGTCATCTTCATACTACATCCTCTCATGAAGAGCAAGGCAGCTCACTGGGGTTCTTTTTATAAACCTTAGTCCTAAAGGCAGTATCCCATTACATAATAACTTCCAAAGGTGGCCTCTCCTATCACCATCTCCTTGGGAATTAGAACTTTAACACAGAATTTTAGAGGAAGACTATACTGCAACCACTGATTCTGAGTGCTTTCTTGACTCTTCTTTCCTGTACCCTCCTCTTTCCTTGGACATATTCCACTCTATAAGGCATAGCACAATTTAAAAACTATGAACAGGACTGGAGAGATGGCTTAGTGGTTAAGGCATTTGCCTGCAAAGCCAAAGGACCCAGGTTTGATTATCCCATACCCATGTTAAATTAGATGCACAAGGTAGTGCATGCATTTGGAGTTAGTTTGTGGCTACTGGAGGCCCTGGGGTCACCATTCACTCTCTTTCTCTCTCTCTTTTTCTTCCTCCCTCTCTCTCTTTCTCTTAAATATTAAAAAAGCAGGAATAAAAGCCACCTTTCTTGGTTCCATGGCCCATTATTAAGTTTGGGTGGTTTAACCAAGAACATATTATATTCTCTCTCTCTCTCTCTTTCTCTCTCTGTGTGTCTTATCTATTATCTTTTTAAATACAAGATTATGTAAGTATATTGCATGTCATTGTGAAAACAGAAGCTTTCTTAGCTTCATTATGAATTTCTCTTAAAGTGACAACTTAATAAGATTTATTTGTAACTATATGGAAAGGGTTATGATATGTGTAACCCCTAAATAACAGATAATTTTAAAATGAGATGCTTACACTCTTGCTGTTTAATTCACTCTGACATTACATAGAATATTTCATATCAGCTACTAGGTGGAGATAGCTATAGTGTAGACAGAATTCATGACTACAATGTAATTGGAAGTATATGTTAGCCAGGAAAAGGCACAGAATGAGAAACTTTATTTGAGATTAAGAGCTAACAGTAATAAGATGTAGTTTCCTTTGGGAATCATAGCAATGAATAATTTTAAAACATAAGATGTTATCCCTATTCACTAGAAGAAATGTTTTGCATATTACTTTCCTCAAAGTAAACAGTATTACAATAAAATAATAGAATTTTCCATTATTCAGAATTTATGATTATTTGCCTAGAAAATGGTCTAACATTCACCTTTTTCCTCACTTATCATTAAAATAATTTAATACAAATGCTGTGTGGTAGGAATTTCACTTGGAAATATTCAAATTGCTTGCAAAAGATTTTGCAGGCATGTTCAATTATATTAATGTTTACTGTAAGTTGCTTTTAAAAATAATTCTTAGGAACACAGATAATTGGAATAACTTTATATTTTCCAAGTGCATCACAAAGAATAAATTGTGATCTTGGAAAAGCTTTTATGATTTAACCTCACTATTCAAGTTAATCTTCCTTAAATTAGCTTGTCCTTCATGTAGCATCCAGCACTTCTCATACTTACTATCAGAGTGGAATTTTACTTGGTAAAAACCTAATCATGATGGCAATGGGTGATGAAAATAATGCAAAAATTGCCTTGCCTCAGCTAATTATGCATGAAATTTATATGAAACTTATTTACTGTAACTTGAAATTAGCATGGAACTTATCATTTACTGTAACTTGATTTCTTTGTGGCCTCTGATATTCAAGGTGGCTGGTTTATAGGATTAGCTTAATAACTGTAATACCATGTATAGCCTATTTCTCCTAAAGGATTGGTGTGAGTCCCTGTGGGGAGGACTGGTCTGAGCCATGTCACCCTCCATGGGAGGCTTGTGGAAAAGAAGGTGAAGAAGGAAAAGTTATAGATTTCATCATTGCTCAGAATTAGCTCAAGGAGGGGAATGACTTACAGTGTGCAGCTAACAAGAGGCACCAAGATCAAAGGCTGACAGCCCTGCATTCAGGAAGCATATCCCTGTGTAGGGGAAGAAAGAGGAAAGCAGATGTGAGAATCAAAGAAGTCTGAAAAACGTTTGGTAAATGACTCTAAATGGGCCACAAGGGACATCTTCATTGGAAAAGTTGAGAGAAACCATGTCAAGTTTGGGAGATTAGTTGATTTCTTTTTTCTCATTTTTTTCTTTGTGACTCACGAGTTTTTGACTCCACTTTCCCCCAAGGGCCAAAATCAATTGACTAAACCACAGAGGACCCTGAGTAGATGCTGACTTTCATCACTTCCCTACCTCTCTATCAGCTGTATTGAAGGTGGAGGCTACAGTGGGAAACAGGCTGTGTTCCAGAGAAGAAAGGCAACAGCCGGAACAGTGGCAGCAGTGCTCATCCACAGACACATCCAGGACCTTTACTGACAAGCTAGAGAGTGCTTGTCACCCTGCCCTCCCAAAGGTTAGCAGCAGGCCTAGGGCAGAAGGGGACCCTCTCTTCCGTAGTTTCAGCTTCTCTGTCCCTTCTTTTCCTGCTCCGAGTACAGGGGCAATAGCAGATAAAGAAATCTGTTTTCCTAATTACATACACCTGAATTTGAATTATAGTTCCAATATTTGCTAGCTATATAACCTAGAAACAGTTTGCTTAACATTTGATTCTGTTTACACACAATATTACTTGTAACTATGCTTTCACAATTAGAAATAGAGGAAAAAATACTGCCTTCTGGGAGACAGAATTTGGAAAAATGATTTACTTGCTGTAAGCTTCAATTCTTTATTCTGTGAAATAGAAATAGTAGTGCTTCTTACCTCACAGGTCATTAGGCGGATTAAGACAGGGACAGAATGGCACTGTAGTTAAGGGTACAGGCTCTAAGGCCAGACTGCAGGTCAGCATTCACCTTCACTGGCTATATGGATCTGTGCAGGGTTTAATGTCATGATGCTTGGTTTTCAACTTATACATGGTGGATATTAATAGCAAATAACATTTTGGGCTTTTTATAAGTATTAAATTGGGTTTTATCACTAGTTTGCTAATAATTCCTTCTTCATAGTGATAGAAGATATTTATTAAAATTAAAAAGAACAGAGATACTACATAAAACACATTAATAAAGTACCAGTACACAATCAGAAATTTATATTAATAAAGTATTATTAGATAGTGTTTATATTATGGCTTTATTTTAATGTTAAGTCACTTCACCGCTTATGATTTTGGTAAGCCCCTGCAATGAAGCAAATTACAAGAATATAAAATCTGCAATAGTGGAACACACCTGAAAGATCATCTTGTTTGATAGTTGTAAAAGCAGCTCAAAATTCTTGGGCTCTCACCCTATGAAGAGGAGGGGTTCACATTTACTCCATAACTGCTACACACATACTGTGATAGTGGGGAAGTGATGCTTCTACGTCCTCTTTCCCTAAATGCTGTCAGAACCCAGCCACTTTATTGCAAGGCCAGTCATAGAGGCTCAGCTGAGCTTGCACATGAATGAACCACCTTCTTCCCCCATTCAAGCCATTGGAGATAACCCTGTTAGGAGCAGAAAAACTAGCTGTTCCTATTGAGTCTTACTCAGAGTGTGGATTTGTGAGGGAATATTTTGCTTGTAGTTATCAGTTTGTGGGAAATTTGCTATGTGACAGATGACTGGTGCTCATCTAGTCCATTTTGCCCTCTAATACTTACTTCTCTTTTTCATTATCACCCAATAAAGCCTCTGCTTAATAAGTCAATCATTCAGCAAATATCTACTGAATGTCCATGTGCAGATCTTTTTCTAGGCACTAAGGGATATTTCAATGTATAACAGAAAGTTATTGGCTGTAGAATTACTCCTCCTATCTGGGATTGGTGTATGCTATGGTAGTGAGAGTGGATCAGGAGGGATGAGGCATATACACATGCATACATATATGTTTGTGTGTTGTGAATGTATGCTTATAGAGGGTTTAGAATGGACTCCACATTAGGTCAGAGATTTGAAGGGAGGAAACTAGCTGTACAGCCCCACAGAGGAGAGTTCAAGCAGGAGAATGAACAGTATAGCTTGCAAGGCAGCAGCATGTCCACATATATTTAATAAGAAAGCTTTGCATTTGTGTGAGGGGAGACTGAAAGGAACACAGCTGAAAAACAGCCACAAAATAGAAAGCTTAGATCATGCAGCACTTAGAAACCATGTAAAAAGTATTTTATTCGATTCTAAGTCAGATGATAAATGACTGGATGTTTTAATCATTTTAATTGAGGTAAGATTTACATGAACATGCACATTTGTTGAATTTTAACTAATGTTTCCTTCTGTGTATAAAACCTTACTCATACAATTTTCTTATGTCTTCCTCATTAATGGTAGCTCTGTCTAATAGTCATTATTCTGATTTCTAACATTGTAGTTTTTACCTATTTCTGAATTTAATGTAAATGGAGTTGTATATAGTAAATATTATTTTTCTTTAAACCATCCTGGGATCTTTCATATAAAAACATTTGTGGGGGCTGGAGAGATGGCTTAGCAGTTTAGGTGTTTGCCTGCGAAGCCAAAGGATCCCAGTTTGATTCTCCAGGACCCACGTAAGCTAGATGCACAAGGGGCACATGCATCTGGAGTTCGTTTGCAGTGGCTAGAAGCCCTGGTGTGCCCATTCTGTCTCTGTCTGCCTCTCTTCTATCTCTCTCTTTCTCTCTCTCTCTGCTTGCAAATAAATAAATTTAAAAAAATTAAAAAAAAATTTGTGAACTTTCTCCAAGCTATTGCTTGCACCTCTAGGGTCATTCATTTTTATTGCTGAGTAATATTCCATTATGTAACTATATCACAACATATTCAGATATCTGTACTCACCTCTGAATGGACCTTTAGTTTGTTGGTCATTTTTCTTCACTATGGATAGAGTTTTTATAAACATTTCTGTCCAACATGTTTGTGAACAGATGTTCTTGGTGCCTTTTTTTGTGGATAAGTGCTTAAAAGTGAAATTATTGGGTTATAGGGAGGTACGTGTTTAACTTTGTGATGGTGACATCACCATTTGTACTGCTTTTTTTGGAGAGAGACAGAGAGAGAACGAGAGAGAGAGAGAGAGAGAGAGAGAGAGAGAGAGAGAGGAGAGAGAGAGAGAGGAAGACAGATAGAGATGGGGTGCCAGCAGCCTCTCAGCTGCTGCAAACGAAATCCAGATGTGTGCTCCCCCTTGTGGTCAAGTGTGGCATTGCCCCTTGCATCACTTTGCATGTGGCTAAACGTGGGACCTGGAGACTGGAACCAGCGTTCTTAGGCTTAGGAGGCAGGCACCTTAACCGCTAAGCCTTCTCTCCATCCCTTGTACTGCATTTTATGCTCCCAATGCTGTTTATGAAAGCTGAGTTGCTAAATATCCATGGCCAACATTTGGCATCCTTCTGCTTTGGTATCCTTCTTCTACAGCAGTCATGATTATGTGATCACCATGTTTCTCATCAAGGTCAAGAGTGCAAAAGTGGGTTGGAGGACAAATGATAAGTTCATAGAGAGCAGTTTAGCCTCTTCATATTTGTCCACATGCTAAGAATATATAACAGTTGAAACAAGATTTCAGTCTCAACTTCTGTATGGTGGTTTGATATTTAACAAACCTCCTTGGTAAGATGGCTTTCTACACTTCATTCCATATGTGGCTTTACTCATTGTCACTTTCTGTAGAATAACCATTTGTATACTTTAAGATGATAGGCTGTCTTCCATATGTTAAGGTGGTTGGCTCTCTTCATGTGTTATATTAACTATTCCTGGGGAGACATGAATGTCTATTTTTCCCAGATAGGAAACCTACAACAGACAGAAGTAACAATTCCACTGCTGTCCACTTTGGTGAACCAATGAGTTTCTTGGGTTCACTTACAGAGCAGGGTGAAGGGCTGCATACAGGAGTGTGGATGACTCAGAGGCAGCTGCATCACTGAAGATCCCTGCCCAATTTGCAGTTGGTCAGTCTCTTCTTCTCAGCAGTTGTTAAAGCTTGTATAACCCTGGGAAAGGGCTTTATGAATCTTGTAAGTTTCAGTAGCTTTCTGAGATTTGTGAGTTTTGTTTACTTTCTCTGCCTTGTAATTCAAACTATTTCATGAGTCTTAACTATCCTCCCTCTGAGAGGGCCTGTTTCAGTTTGGAAAAAATAGCTACACAACACCATGTCACATAATTCCTATTTTCTCATGTGTCTCTAATCTCTTTCATCATGCTTGTGATTCTTCTTAGAAGTCCTTCTAAAAGGACTACATCTAGTTATTCAGTTGACTCATTAGCTTCAAGTTTCAAAACAATGTTTTCACTATAAAATTACCAAGTATTTCTGTGTATGTATGCTAGTGTGAATTGGTTTTCATGTGCTGTGCAATTATTCTCCTTATTCTCTTTCCAAAAATGAAGATATGAATTATCTCTAGTCACAGGTTCATAGATGAATAAACATAGCTGTACTTAATAAATTGTACACACACACACACGCACACACACACACAGCCTTACATATGAGAAGCATTCAGGTAGGGTGTTTATTTGAATGGGTCATGGTATGGTCATTCAAGTATGTCCTTTAGCTGGTTTATTAGGCTCTTGTATTGCTTGATGACATAAACTCCCTGTCCTAGATTTGCAAGAATCCTTTCTATAGCACAGTTCCCTTCTTTTCATTGATTTCTGTTCTAGTACAGGAAATGAAAATAACCACACCAATCCACACAAGCCTCATGGGAACAGGATGAGATAATAGCCAGGAACTGCACAGCAAGACCACTGTTGGCTGAAAATGTAAGACTACTACTATGCATTCTGCTAATCACTTAGGTGTTGGGTTATAATTTGATCACTTTTTTTGTCTGTTTATTAACTACTGGTATGATAAAGACCATTAATTAATTAATTGGTTGTTCCTCCAGTAAGGACCATATTATTTGGCACATAGTAATTAACCAATTTTTAAAAAGCCATACTCAATAAATTAGTTTTATCTGAGCTTTCAAAATATTTCATGAAGGACAGTGGGACACACATACACACATTTTATTGTTACCAGACTGGTAAAACTGTTCTTCTGAAGGTCACCAGTAACCTCTAACATGTTAAATAGATGCCAATAATCAGACCATTACTTTCTTGTTTTCTCTCTTATCCCCATTGTTCCAAACCTCATGCTTCCATTTACATATACTAGTTAAGATAAGTCAGAATCTGTCAGTCTTCTCCTGACGCCTTGAAAAAACTTCCCATTTTGTGGTGGTTTGATTCAGGTGTCCCCCATAAACTTAGGTGTTCTGGATGCTAGGTTCCCGAGTTGATGGCAATTGGAAATTAAAGCCTCCTGGAGGTGGTGTATTGTTGGGGGAGGGCTTATGGGTATTATAGCCAGTTTCCCCATACCAGTGTTTGGCACACTCTCCTGTTGCTATTGTCCTCCTGATGTTGGTCAGGAGGTGATGTCCACCCTCTGCTCATGCCATCATTTCCCCTGCCCTTATGGAGCTTCCCCTCAAGTCTGTAAGCCAAAATAAACCTTTTTTCCCACAAGCTGCTCTTGGTCGGGTGATTTCTGCCAGCAATGAGAACCTGACTACAACATTACAAAATTAAATACAAGGTGCTTGCCTGACCTT
This sequence comes from Orientallactaga sibirica, assembly GCA_036365145.1. Classification (NCBI taxonomy): domain Eukaryota; kingdom Metazoa; phylum Chordata; class Mammalia; order Rodentia; family Dipodidae; genus Orientallactaga; species Orientallactaga sibirica. Next base: position 2,459,833 of record JAEOAD010000025.1, read on the forward strand.
CTAGACTTCATGTTTTTATAACCTGTCTTTCTGATCTTAACTGCTACCTCCTCCATGTCCATTCTGCACCAAACACACTGACCTCCAAGCTGTTCTTTAAATTTGCCAAGCATGCTCTACCTTCATGGTGTTACATGTGCTGGTTTTCTATAATTTTTTCCCTCAGAATTTGTATGATAATTTTCTTATTTCATTCAATGTTAAATTATCATTTCTATAAAAAATATCCTTCTTATACTTTAGCTCATTGCTTCCCCCCCCCTGCATTTCTACCACCTCTTGACAATAAATTCCTTGGCATTTTTCATCATTCATTATTTTTTCCACTAGAATGTAAACTCTGTGATTGGCAGAACTTGATCAGAGTTATTCACTGCAGTTTCCCTAGGCCCTAAAACAACTCCAAGGAATACTTTAGGTATTCATATATGGTTGTTGTATGTATAAATAAAAATAAGGGTACAAACACTTACTATCATGGACTATGTTCTAAATGGTCCTTTAGTACCTCAAGCCATAGCTTCCTCCAGCATCCATTAGTGTTCAATGCTGATTCATGAGAAGAAAGTGAGGAACTTTACAGGAACTCAATTTTTTCATTTATTGATTTTTTTTTTCTAAAAAGGCTGCACACATAGAACCCCTCTCTCCCACCCCAATTCTGCTGAGATCTTTGGTAGGCTTAGTCAGTCTCTGCAGGGATGGAGAAACATGGTGTCTCAGGCTATTCCCACCCACCCTAAGGCTCTTACAATCTTTCCACCTCCTTTTCTGCAATGCTTACTGACCCTTGGTGGGCAAGATAGAGATCTGATTTAGTGTTGCTTTCCCTGTAGACTCTGGTTCTCTGTTTTTATAAGGTCTGAGTGACCACAGTGTTTATTGTCATTTCCTTGGAACTGATTTCCAGGCTATCTGTGAAACAGTATTTGTGTCACTGCTTCCCCCATAATGACTTCTGGGCCCAGACAGATGAGGTGGAGGTGACCCATCTCTTGGTAGACAACCAGCTCTCTCTTCTTGATGTAGTACTGTATACTTGCTCTTCCCCATATTCTTCTCCATCTATAAAATGGAACAAGTTCTCCAACCCAAAGTAAGAAAAGTTTGACTAAAAGGGGATAGGCCTAGTCATTAGAAAAATATATTGATGTGTATATCCATTCTTCTTAGAGAGCAGTGGAGGTTCTCTCTGGAGTCTATTGGTTTCCTGTTCTAGGGAATCTGGCTTGGTTCCCAAAGCCAGATATAGGTTCACCCTCAATGGGCAGGTCTCATATCCATGTGTAGTTGCTTACCTATATTGGCTATGTGCCACCATTGCACAAGTATATGCTTGCTCAACTGGTTGATTTTGTAACTGGTAGGAATTCCTGCTTATTCAATCTGTTGGCAACTGTTACTCTCCAGCCGCTCTCATAGCACTTTCTAGCACTATGAGGGCTAGCCAGGAGGGAACTGTATTCCCTCTCAATTCCAGCATGATCACTTGATATCCTGTGACTTCAGGCTGTGGTGTCCTCAGCAACTCAGAAATAGAGACTTACCTTTTAACTTTTGCAGGTAACCAAGTGTTTTGGCAATAGCCTGTATTATTTTGTGGACCTCATGTCTTCCTGACCAACAGATTTCTGTGGCGGGGGGCAGACCTAATTCTGGCCCTAGGAATTACTAACCAGTTCTTTTCTTTGGGTATCCCCTCCCCCTTATTGAGGGTTGTGGTTCCCGGTTGTCTTGGTGCCATGGCACCTCAGTGTCCCAGGGGCATCTAGGCAATGGTGGAGTGGGGCATGAGTGCTGTGGGAAGAAACACTTGGGAGACAGCTTCAGAGAGAACAGCTTGTTTATTTTGCAGGGGTATGGGTTTATAAGCATTTGTGAAAGAATGGGAAGTATGGATAGGTACAGGTCATAAGGGGATTGGTTAGTTCAAAGGTCCTGCTGATGCCTACTTAGCATGTAGTGATGTCACGGGAGAGGGTCACATGGTGTAAGTAGTGGCGGGAAAAGGTATAGGGAATGGGTCGTGTGTCATTGACTGTGTGAAGGCTGCTGGCTGATACCTCACTAACATAAAGGGACATAAGTGGACAAAGGTCACAAGGCTCTGAGGAAAGTGAAACCTAAGTCTTATCAGGACATCCAGGTGCCTCGAGCTGGAGGGGAGAGAGTGGCCTCATTCCTATAGATTTTGCGATTATCAGGGTCGGGGCTTGCTGGATTCAGGGGCCCTAGTCATGCCAGACAGCTCAGGCCTGCCTCTAGTAGCCCCGGGGCCTTCAACCGTGCCCTACAGAAGGTAATGACTTGTAGAGTAGTATTCCAGAAGAAGATTTCTATGGGATTGATTCATATTGCCATTAGTTTTGAGTATCCCCCAATTCCACCCCCATTCCTCTATTCTCTAGACCTTTCCATACTTTTCTTTCTTTCTTTTTGCTGATTGTTAACTTATTGTCCGGTAGCCCTTCCTCCCTTCTCTTATTATTTCTTCTTTTTCCTATCTTCATTCTAATGTCATGTCCATATTGTAGATATTTATTACAGTTTACAATTAACTGATGCTGGACCAGGTTAGGAACTGCATATGAGAGAGGTCATGTGGAATTTTTCTTTCTGAACCTGTGTGATCTTACTAGTCAACAAATGAATGGTTAATGAAAATGTGGTACATATACATAATGGAATTCTACTCAGTGTTATGGAAAAATGAAACAAATTTACATGAACTCAAAATTTTCTTGGAAGAAGGAAAGAAACAAACATTGTTGAGGTTCATTGTTGCCATGAAGAAAAACCTAATTGAGAGTCACAGGAAGAGAAGTTTATTGAGGGCCTGAAAACTAAGTTCACAAGGAGAAAAAAAAAATTCTGTTGATGATTGGGTTTTTATGGGGGAGAGCATATACTGACCTATGTGTGATTGAGGCTAGCAGCTTTCTCAGCTTTATCATCCTTGCATAAATGTTGTACATGGGGGAAATATCTGAACTTAGGTGTGTAAGTTAAGCAGCCATAACATGTGAGTGCATGCTATATGACCTGTCAAAAGAGAGGGGCAACCATAGACAAGAACCTGCCAGACCATGTGGCAGAAGCAATGGAAACTGGAACTGGTAGATGTGCAGCTCTGTTCATGTCTGGCAGTTGGAAACAAGACTGGCTTCTTAGGAGTAAAAAACACCAGTGTTTCTTGTAAAAATTGGGTGGGAAACCTTAAATAACTATTAAATGGGCATGGTCTTTTGCTTCATTCTCCAAAAACTTAGAGATAAATGTAACATTCAAATACTATAATCAGTTATATACTAACTATATTAGAAGTACTTGTCTCTTTTTGATGTCCTGTGATTCTAGGAGTCAATATATACACCAATTAAATACCTTTGAAAGTTAGCAGGACACATGTATAAACATTTAATAATTTAGGTAACCTTTCACTTTTATAATGTGTTTCCCTCTAAGTCAAACAGGAAGTCAATAGCAGAGGCAAAAATCAGATTTTTGGCTTCATAAAAATTTCAGGCTGTATAAAACATGATGCATTTCATGTCTTTTTCTGAGTTTCCATGTCTGTTAGATTTTGCAACCTCTGTTAACTGCAGAGACTTTATTATGCCATCAATAGAAAATTGTCTGGAGACATATATCTATTGCAGAATAACACCTATAACAATAGAAAACTATATTCTTATCAATAATCTTGAATTTTTATTTTATAATTTCAGTAGTGTAAATAAAATAAAATTTCATATAGTTATTAATGTAGAATTCCACTTACTATCTCATTAAGTTTGGGAATTTCAGCCTGCTAGCATCAGACTAGTTACATGAAAATTCCCCATAGAAACAGCATGGCTGTGCCTGATCACCACAACCAAAGAATCACTGAACAGTTGATCCAACTCAAGCCATCTTTTTGCTGCATGGAGCTAACTGCTGCCATATGATAACTACCCTGACCCTCTAGACTGCCAGAATGGCAAAATTCTCCAAATTGTTAGTTTTTATTGTTATAGTTATAATCAAATTGAAGAAAGCAAAGGTATGTTGTGCAATAAGTAATGATAAGTGTAAGTATTGGCATTTATATAAACTAAAGCAAGAGGAGAAAGATAAAGCTATAAAATTGTATTTGATCAGTGAATTCTGAGGATAGATGTCTGAATTGTACAATAAGATAGCTCAATCATGTGTGAACAATAGAAAGGAAAGGCATCCAGTATGTTCTAAAAAAAGTATAGCTATTACAGATAACAATACAAGTCAGGCTTTAATCAGTTACATCACTTTGAGTAAGTTAGTATTCTAATTCTATCTTTATTCAAGAGTCTCCATCCTCCATTTCTAGCTTAATACTTCCATGACACCTGTTTTTAATTAACTTTATTGTATAATAACCAGTTTAATTGATTTTTTTAAAAGTAAACATCACATAAATAATTGACAGTAATGATCAGTGGCAGCAATAACCAAAGGATCTTTAAATTGTGTCCTAAATGCAGAAATTAAGGGGAAGTTTACTCAGGTAATATTTTTTTAAAAAATAATGCTAATCAGCTGGGTGTGGTGGCGCACACCTTTAATCCCAGTCCTTGGGAGGCAGAGGTAGGAGGATCACTGAGAGTTCGAGGCCACCCTGAGACTACATAGTTAATTCCAGGTCAGCCTGGACCAGAGTAAGACCCTACCTCACAAAAGCAAAAAAAAAAAAAAAAAAAAAAAAAAAGGCTAATTAATAAGATAATCTAAATATCATGGGTGACATTTTGTCAAAAATACCTGGTTTAGTCCTCTTACCCTCCCAAATTATTTAAGTCACTTATTAATTTTTCTAGTTTAAAATTTTTTCCTATCATTTTACATTTTACTATTTCAAAAAATTTTTTACTATTTTTTTCATATATGTTCCATGGCAAAATGAAGTAAGTCTTAAGTTCTGAAAGCTATAAACTCTGTCTTGTCTAAAAGCCATTTGGGCAGCATGAAAGGCAGGTGTGTGAACTGAACACAGGAGATGGTGTTTATGTCAATTTGCTGGGAAAATGATAAAAACATTTGTTTTTAAGTCTAATAGTTGTTTAACTAGCTTGACTTATGAAATCAACAAATATCATCTGGCAAGTGGGCATTTATAGTGCTTTGCTAAATGTTTTAGTAATTCCTGTTAAGTTTGCAAACATCAACAGTAAACTTACAGAATTGCTCAATGAGTATTACCTGATGCCTAATAAATATGTGTTGATTGAATAAATGAATAGTCAATGAAACAAATGACTTTATTCCCTCTCAAGTTTTAATGCATCTATGAATTAGGTTCTAATTTGTAAAATATAGGTGAGATCATAGAAAAGACCCTAGATTCTGTCTTTCTAACAAGCTCCTAGAAAGTGACAATGTTACCAAATGTCACCTTGTCCCATAACTTTTATCTTCATAACAAAGATGTCCTCAAAAGGCAAAAATGATTTCATAGGAAATGAGTGAAAATCATGGCTCCTGCAATATAGTCTATTCCTGTTCAGAGCTGATCTTGGGAAAGTTACTCTCTTTGAGTCCTATTCTTCCAGTGGACAAGAATACCACCCACACCGATTATAAATTAAATATGAGTGTGAAGGTAATTTACAACTTGAATATCTGCTACATATATAATTCTTTTTATTTTTATTAGAATTAAGAGTGGTCTTTAAGGAGAGATAATTGAGAAGGAGGATGATTTTATGAATGTATAATTTCTCTATTGGAAAATGAATATTCTGAGTTGAGAGGCCTTCATTAAGAAGCTGCTTATTCTAGTACATGTAGGTATACACATATATTCCAAAGCAGTTAACTATGTGACTGGATTTTTTGTGATTTATAAAAGCATACTCTTTCATTGTACTATATCAATTATTATTTACAATGTCATTGTAAAAATGAGATGCTTTTTTATAGAAAAGTCCCCTAGGCAATGTTTTATGGAAAGCAGACAAGAGGTTGGAAAATGATGATTTATAGATCAGAAAATAACAGTTGATCAACTCTCCTGACTTCCCAAGTCATATAGGGCAGCTTTGCATCAACTTCTGGTTGTCAGTTCTGTTTGTATTAATAGTGATACCTTTGTAGGCTGAAACAGAATATGTATAGTCTTAGGAGTTCTGTCTAGAAATTCTCCCAGCATGACTGAGAGGCCAAGGGAAAACTGTCACTGCCCATTCATCAGAAGCATCATGTGTTCTAACCTCAAAAGCTGTCAATGCCATTCACTGTCAGAAGAGAATCTAACCCTACCCCTACATACTAGTGCCCACAAAACACTGCCTATTGTCATATTCATTTCTGAAACATTTACACACTTATTTTCCCATTTACTGTCCATATATTGGACTCTATGGGATAGTAAAAGCTTGAAAATGGTAAGAGAAGCAGAGCTATATTTAATAATTTGAGAGGCAGACCATATGAGTATAGTAAAAGAGAAAAGAGACAGCCAAAGACATCTTACCACATCTTATTTGAAATACTTGAAATCAACCCCTACACCTTGAATCAGATCTAATTTTCTTTTATTTACATTTTTCTAAGAATTTAATTGTATTCATTTAGCATACACTTAAAATGTGGGATATTGTTATTTACTTTATCTAGCAGGTTATTTAGATATATGACTTACTTGTCCTAGCCAAAGTGATTTCTTTCAATAAATCTTTGTTGAACAAGTAAAGGACAAATTAATAAGTTACCAATAAATGCATATGATTAATATAGGATTAGGAGTTCCCAAGTATAAAGGATTTAGAAGCTATGATGAGGGAGACTAGAACTCAATGTTGTCTAAAACTAAAGCAAAGAAATCAGAGTATCACCAACAATTAGAATAACACATAAGACTCAGAATTGTCTTTTGCAAGAAGTTTAAAATTTACTTGCAAAAAAATATATAGTAGCAAACTGATATGTACCCTTAAATGAAGAATGTGTATTCACCACAATAAAATGTGCTTGCCACTGCCATGTCAGCTATTTTCTCTCAAACAGAAACACACTAAAATATATACATAATGAAGTTATTTGAGTAAGATGACTCCTATAAGCTCATGTGTTTTGAATGTTCAGTTTTCAAGTGGTGGAGCCTTGCTAGAGGATGTGTGTCACTGGGGGCAGACCTTAAGGTTTATTAGCCTCCAGTTTGCCAGTGCTAGCTCTGCTAACCTTTGCTGATTTCTATCAGCTGTTATGGCAAGGAGGTAATGTCCAGTCTCTGCTCATGCTTTGCTTGCCCTTGCTATCCTGAAGCTTCCCTTTGAGACTGTAAGCCAAAATAAATCCTTTTCTCTCATCAGTTGCTTTTGGTGGAGTGTTTTGTCCCAGCAATATGAAGGTAACTACAATGATACATTCATATAAATACATAATTACTCACAAGTAACTACAGCACATATAAATTAACATACACATATACATACATACATACTCACTCCATACATTAACATACACACACTCTCCAAGGTAACTTAACTCTTGTGTTGCTAACAAGTTGGTTATCAACAACCTCTGGAACAGCTGATATTTGACAATCATGGGTCATCAATTATTGCAATGTCCTTCCTCTGCCACTCTGAAGCTGGTCTTCAATGGTCCCCAGTGACTCCATTATTACTAAATTTATTGGACACCTGCTATGCTTCATCAAAGCTGACTTATTCGCAGCAATTAGCCTGGTAATCCGCTCTCTACTTTTTGCAAAGATTTCTTTATTGTCTTCCTATAACACACTCTCCTGGGTTTCTTTTCAGACTATCCCTGTACAGTCTGATCTTTCCTTTGCTATGTTTTCTTTCACTCTTGTCTTCCCTTTCTTCTCTCCCTCTCAATTTCACATTCTTTGAGACGTCTTCATCTCCTCTCAAGGTTTCAAGTATAATTAATTTTCCCTCCATATGTAATTTTATTTCCATATTTAGCAATAATGCATTTTAAATTTCTAAAATGAATCAAGTGTATAAATGAAGAAAACTCAATGTCCAACATGCCCAGATTTTTGAAAAAATCTATGCATGCATGACTTTGTGTTTGGAATCCATGTATATGTCTTCTAGCCAAGGATAGAAATCTATAGATTTGTTCAAAGACCTGCCCACCACTCCTTCTCAGAACCTCCTCTTTCCTTTACCTTTCTTCAGCTTTTCTCTGAACTTTGCCTAGACTCCACTCTTGGGAAACTTGACACATATTTCATTCTAACCAGGAGAAGTTGTCATCAAGTTTCTCACAAATTTTTCACCGTGCAAAAAGAGTTTATGTTTTACCAAAAGAATTCACCTTGGGGCCCTTTCAAATAACCAACTCTCCAAGGAAATTTAGTATCTGGTTTATCTAATCAAAACTAGATTTACTTACATTTGGAAAACATATCTGCAGTTTTGTCTTACTCTGCATAGGCCATATATACTTGAAAATGTGCAAATCAGATCCTTGTAAGTTGAATGACAGTTTTGATGTGCTAATCAATTTGCTAAGGAAAACAAAAACACTCTCATAGAGTCAATAACAAGTACTTAATGTATTGGTTATATAAATTTGGATTTTACGCATTAAATATACTTGTTTTAAAGACATATTTCTGCATATTTGTGTATAAGACAGGGAGGAGAGCAACACTGGAGGGACTGCCAAGTGTTAGCACCATGCCAGGAACCATGTCTCCCATTATCAGCATGATTAAAGCTTTGGTGTTTGCATGTGGGGAGACACTGTGAGTTAGAAAGGCTGTGCTTTGTCCATGTTCCCTGTGCTTTTACTCTCCAAATCCAGAAGACTTTCAACTACCTTTTCCCGCACTGCTTTAACCATAATTTCATACCAAATACCCTCCTTGGAGGGAGAATTATTTCTCCTATCCCTCCACTTCCTCATTTTCTAAGATAGCACAAAAGGGTAACTCTCGGAACTCCCACCATTGTTTTCTATTAGCTGAATATTGGGTACAAAATAAGTCATATGCGTGTGTGTGTGTGTGTGTGTGTGTGTGTGTGTGTGTGTGTGTATTCATACATATATAAAGAGTGAAGAGGACAGATGGAAGAAGAGAAGAGGGAGGAGAGAGACGGTTGATTTTGTTGCTCTGATTTGGCTAATATAACAGTGTATATGTTAAACCTAAGGCCAGTTGAGGCTGCCTGAGTACTGATTTCTTCTACCAACCATCCCATCCCATCCCATCCCATCCCATCCCATCCCATCCCATCCCATCCCATCCCATCCCATCCCATGTCATATACCACATCATACCATACTCCACAGCATAGCAACCTGTATTGTTGCTGGGTCAGCTCAATTCCATTTGTCACAGTAAAGAGTGGTGGTCCTTCAGCCATGGCTTCCACTTATTTAACAATTTTCTTTCTTTCTTTCTTTCTTTCTTTCTTTCTTTCTTTTTTTTTTTTTTTTTTTTTTTGGTTTTTCAAGGTAGGCTCTTACTCTATCCCAGGCTGACCTGGAATTCACTATGTAGTCTCATAGTCTCAGGGCGGCCTTGAATTCACGGTGATCCTCCCACCTCTGCCTCCTGAGTGCTGGGATTAAAGGCATGCACCACCACACCCAGCCATAATTTTTTTTTATTAACTGAAAGCATACCCTGATATGGAGAACCCTGAGGCCAGACTCATATGGACCCACAGATATGAACAGCAGCACTTGTGTTAACAACTTGACAGTTTGCAGCAAGCCAGACCCCACGAAGCAACAAGATATTTCCCTATGGGAGGTTTTGGCTTGGGGCTCCTTTCCTTTCCTTTCCTTTCCTTTCCTTTCCTTTCCTTTCCTTTCCTTTCCTTTCCTTTCCTTTCCTTTCCTTTCCTCTCCTTTTTCTTTGTCAATAAAGCCTAAGTTTCCTAGCTCACAAACCACAGAATAAGCTAAATTCCTCTTTTCTTACTTTTCCCCTCGGGTTGCAAAGGGCTCGATTAGAATTATATAGCTAGGCTATGTTGGTTTTCCTCTCATTCATTAATAGATCCAATTCATTTAAAAAATTGGAAAAAAATTAAAGTACCTGAAAAAAAATAAACAAATACATGAGCTCCAGTTCATAGTGTAGAATGCAGAGCAAACAAAATACTGAGAATTGTTTCACCTACTATATCAAATTCTGAATAAATTGTACAACAGTTACATAAATGTCCATAGCCTATGTAAAAATGCTTAGTAACAGCTGATGTTAATGGATATTTGCCTATCATATAATAGGGACTGGGAAATAAGGTAAAATAGGCTGACCAAAACTGTTAAGAATATAAAACTAACTTTTGTTCTTTAAGGAAAAGTAGCATGAAAGCATGAATCAATCAGCAGGTATCATATATCCCACTCCGTGCTTCATTAGATTTCCACAAACATGCACATGCTCAGTGTCTTCATCCTCTAGTTCTGCCTGTTTGAGCACAGGGAATGCCGGCCTCATGCTGATCCTCAACTTGACGGTATTACTCAATTTGCCACCTGGTTGTCCACACATCTATCACACTAGTCCTATGGCTTCCAAATGCCTTGCCCATTTCACGTTTTCTACTTATTGATACTACCATCTGTCTACGTCCTCAAGTTATGCACATCCTCCATTCAAACACAGTTTTCTTTTGAAACTTTTTTCCCAATGTCCAGTGACTAGTTTTTTCATTTAATTTCCCAACCCCTAATTATATTTAACAGGACATAACATTTTTGTAGACTATTGCTATTTTTCTTGATCTATGTAAAGACCTTATCTCTCCAAGCTGTGTTATAAATAATAAGTGACTGGATGTGGTAGAACACAACTTTAGTCCTAGCACTCAGGAGGCTGAGGTAGGAAGATCTCTATGAGTTTGAGGCCAGCCTGCAGTCACAAAATGAGTTCCAGGTCACTCTGGGCTAGAGTGAAGCCCTGCTTCAAGAAAACCTAAAAAAAAAATTTGAAAAAATACATAAAAATGAATGATTTTGTTATGATTTTTTTCCTTTCCAAACGTAGTGACTCAATACTGAGGACTGACCACATCCATATGATGGATACAGATATGTGTTCTAGGCAAGCATTCTACCAACTGAGCATGACAGTGATTTGAATGACTTCAGTATTTATTGTTTAAAATTCTTGTTTATTAGGATTAACTGAAACATATTCCCCTAAGACTAATCTGTATTTGCAGATCCAATAGACAGATCTAGATGTATAAACACAGGAAAGTAAAGGAGAACATCATGACCTCTTTCTATCTTCTGCAATTGTAAACTCAGGGCCATTTTTGTTTCATACAATTCCTTACCCAATCTCACTCCACACTCAGATTATATTTTTCTGTAATTCAACCAGATGTTTTATACTTTTAAATTCATATGAAAATACTTTATTTTTAAATAGTATAAATCACTTGTAAATAACAGCAGCTATTTCCCGCAGAAGCTTGTGCCTATCAATGTTTTCTCATGGGTAGTGTTCAGGTCATGAGCCCCCACACTGTCCTGGGTAGCTAATGCCAGATTAATTTTTAAAGGCACATGATGTAGCCATACAAAATATGTTCTTAATAAAATAAAAGAGAAGGAAAAAAAGATTGAATTTGGTCAAGTGTTTTTTTTTCTGTATCTATCAAAAAAAATTGTGTTCCTCTACTATTTATTAATATGATGTTACATTGATTTTTCAAATTAATTCCAATCTTGCATACTTGCAGATCCAAGAAAAATATAATTTATTCATGCTATATAATTATTTCTATATGTTGCTGCATATAAGTTAATGATTTACTTAATGTTTTATAAATGATATTTATTATACCTGTGTTCCTGAGGGATTGAGTGTGTGATTTTAATTTGTGTGTTCCTGAGGGATTGAGTGTGTGATTTTAATTTGTGATGTTTGACTTTGAATAATACTGGTTTCATAGAATGAGTTTAGAAGTACTTGTTCCTCAATTATCTGAACAAGTTTGTGAAGGATTAGCATTTTTTTAATTATTACAAAAATCTTCATCAGTGAAGCCATCTAAATCCAGGTTTAAAACTGTGATAAGAATTTAATAACAAGTTCAATTAATATACAGGATATACTCTGATTTTTTATTTCATCTTCAGGTTTATACTTTTGTATTATTTTGTAATTCTTTTATTTTCCTTCTTTTCAGAGGCAAGGTCCAGGCTGCCCTGGAACTCACTGTGTACAGCCCAAGCTGACATTGAACTCACTGTGATCCTCCTACTTCATCCTCCCAAGTCCTAGGATGAAGGTATATGCCACCACCCCTGGAAAAATTCTTCCATTTCATATTAGTTTTATAATTTGTTGGCAAAAGTTGTTCATACCATTTAGAGTCATTTTAAAATTGGTTAATATAATAAACATGTTCTTTCTTCCATTCTTATCTTTGGTAAAATTTTTGTCTACTATTATGTTTTCTTTTGTCAGTCTGTTTTGCTAAAGCTTCTTGTTTTATTTTTACGTTTTTCTAAGTATAATTTCTGGTTTCATCTACTTTTCCTTTTTGTTTTTCTTTCTGTGTTTTATTTGTTCCCACTGATGTTTATTATTCCGCTTTCCTTTCTGAAATATAATTTGCTCCCTTTAAGTTTCTAAGGTGAACATTGACCTTAGAACTTTTATTTTGCATAGCACTGTTTTATCTGTTACACTTCAAGATGTTGAAATTTTATTTTTGATTAATACAAAATATTTTATGATTTATCCTATAATTTTTTGATCTTTGAGTTATTTAGAAATATGCTAATGAATAAATATTTGAGATATTATTTTAAATAATATTTTATTTATTTATTTATTTATTTTGAGGTGGGGAGAAATATGCAGATAGACACAGAGAGAGAATGAGTACACCAGGGCCTCCAGCCATTGCAAATGAACTCCAGACACATGTGTTACCTTGTGCATCTGGCTTATGTGGGTACTAGGGAATCAAACCTGGGTCCTTAGGCTTGGCAGGCAAGAGTCTTAACCACTTAGCCATCTCTCCAGCCCTAGGATATTCTTAAATCAACTATTATTCCCATTTTTAATTCATTTCCATGGTGGTTGGGAAAATTATTGGCATAAGTTCAGTCATTTTACATTTATTGAGACTAAGTTCATGTCATAGTATATGATTTCTTCTTAAGAATGCTTTAGGTTAAATGATTTTTAAAAGAGTGTGAATTCTGCTATAGTTGGGTAATATGTAAATGACTGTGTCCTCCAACATATGGTCCTATCTCAGACTACCTATTGTTGAGATTATAGGTATAAGCCATCATGCTTGAATTGATATTTCTAATTTTAGATAGTTTTGCCCATTTCTCCTTTAAATTTTTGTCATCTTTGGGCTGGGGAAGTGGCTCAGTGGTTGAAAGGGATAGCTTGCAAAGCCTGCCAGCCCTAGTTCAACTCCCTAGTACCCAGGTAAAGCCAGATGCAGAATGAATATTGCTTTTAAAGTTCAGTTTGACAACCTCTTTCTTTGAGCACAGCAGTCCACACATATTTAATATTTAACTGCTTGAATTAATGTCTGACATCTTTAATTTATTTCCTTTATGGCTTATGATTTTGTGTCCTTCTGTTTCTTCTTTGCTGCTTCCTTTTGTGTCAAAGAAATTGTTTTAAACAGGTCTATAACTCTAGCTTCTGTGGAAGCTGAGGTGAGAGGAACACAAGTTTAAGACCTGCCTTAACCACAGAATGAGTTCAAGGCCAGCCTGAATAACTTAGTAAGATGCTATTGCAAAAAAAAAAAAGAAAGAAAGAAAGAAAAAAAAAAGCAGAATGAAAACAAACAAATAAAAACCAGGGCTAAGGCTTTAGCTCAGTGGCACAGCATTTGCCCAGTATGAGCGATGACCTTGACACTACAAAATGAAACATCTTTAATGTACCATTTTAATTCATCTGTATTTTTGTAACACATAATTTCTTCTTGAAAACTAGGTATTTAGCAGTTATGGATTCTGATATATTTTCTGAATATTATTATTATTATTATTTGCCTTTTGTCCTTCATGTGAGGATAGATTTTGCTTTCATGGAACTTGCCTGATCTGTGGAACTTGTTACTTGGTACATAGATTATTCATATAGCTAATGTTACTGCTCACCTTATTTTTGTATTTTTATTTTTACATTTTAGGCTTGCTTTCTGAGGATCACCCCTTGTACCTAAGGAGTTGAACAACCAGCCAATTATTGATAAGAGATTTAGTTCAATGCATTACAACGAATAAGGCTTTTACTCTCTCTTAGTAGATCCAGGTTGAAGTTGGATAGGGCAAATTTCAGGCAGCTTTCAAGTCTGCTATAGCTTTTGTTTGCTTCCAGAAACTTCCAGGTTTACCCTGTATGTGCATATGATGTACTGCCAGGACACTCAGTAAGCTTGCTGACCTTTCTACTACTTGCTCATTTCAAGGATCTCCCTGTTAACTAGTCTTCTGTCCTGCTACACATGTTAACAGGGCGGGACCTATTACTAATGGCTGAAAGTGGTCCAGGCTTTGTTCATCCTGATACCTTTATTGATGATGACTCTAAAGGAAGGAAACTTCCTCCCACAGGAAAACTGTGGGCTCATGACCTGTCCTGCTATGGTGAACAACCTTGTCAATGAGCTTGAGAGCAGATGATGTAGCTCTAGGTAAGTCATGCATTTCCACTGCTCTTACTCAACACTCAGTAGAGTTGATGAATAAACACTTCTGTTTGTTGATTGCCTTTAGTCAATTTAAAAAGTCTTCAATAAGTATTTCTGATAGTGTTGAACAGTATTTTGAGGTTCATTAAAGACAGAAGCTAGAAGGACCTTGGTCACCTCACCCTGTTAAGACAGAAATTCTGCCAGAATTTTTTTTTTTCCTGACACAACGCTGGCTAGGATAGTTGAACAGGAATAATGCAAGTACGTATCCTTCGCTCATATTTGTTTTCAGAAGAAAAAAATTGAACACTTTTCCATGAGAAATATTGATTTCTGTAGGTTTTAGGTTATACACAACATTGATGAAGTTTTATCATTACTGAACATTAAATTTTATAAACCATTTATTCTACTAAGAATATATGTTTCCCTTTCATTAATATTTTCAGTTAAAACTTACAATTTTAAAAATATTTAAGAAATATTGTATTCTTGGAATAAACTCAATTTTGTCATGATACATCATCATATGACATGCACACATATATGTGTGTACTTTTAACTATTAATATTTTGCTTAATATTTTTATATTTATATTTATAAATAATATTAGCCTATAATTTTGATATTTTATAAGGTCTTTGCCTAGCTTTGGTTTTAAAATTATTCTAGCTTCAAAAGCTGGCTAGTGCCAGCCGCGGGCTCCCCAGCCGCGGGCTCCCCAGCCGCGGGCTCCCCATCCGTGGGCTCCCAGCGGCTTCGCTCCACCCCAGGAGCACCCCAGCAACTTCACTTCACTCAGCCGGTTCCCTAACGGATCGGCACCAAGACTCCAACTCTCGATCCAAAGCTTCCAACCAGGTCAGCTAAGCCCGCTGAGCTTCGCTGCAAACGCCGCGAACAAACAAACAAACAAAAAAAGGGACTTTTCAACCTCATCAGTCTCCTCACAGAGCCCAGAAATCAAAGAAAATCTCATGGAGCTACTGAAAGAGACACACACTGTGAGTTGCTGCAGGCTTCCTGAATTCGCCCATCCCCATTCATCAGCTCCCCAGGGAATTGGTAGAATCAACAACAACCAGTGGCAAATTTGAACCACATCGTCAACACCCGCCCCAGCTGACCTGACCCAAGCTCCACAGCCCAGGTAACGAGGTGGGCACCCAGCATTAGTGAGTTTAAAAGCCACACCAAAAGATAACAAAGGCCTGCATTGGAAGTGCTAACCACTCTTTCCAGGTCAAGGCAGGATATGTATTACATATTTGTGGGTGGCTTTACCATTTTCAAATAAGCTGAATGTGAGGGGTTGAATATTGCTATCTGTACTACTTATAGATTTAAAGGGCCTTTATCTTTTGCTTCAGTTATTATTGAGGACAGGGTCTGATTCCCAAGCTGACAGGACTAAGGAGTGGACCATCACATGCCCTTAGGGATTTTAACCCTATAGGACTGGTTGTCTCAATTCTCACACTTGTATACTCTGTGTTCATGTCAATTGAATGTGTATTTTGCTCTGTTGAAGTTTAGAACTTGCATCGAAATTATTCCACCAGTCCACTACAATAATTGCTTAACAAGCAAACTCAACAGCTAAGAGTACTTCTACTTAAGTACAAGTGCTACACTTGACACCTTAAACCCATATCCTAAAATAATATAAAGGTGGATCACAACACCTAAGAACACTGAAGATAAATAGGAAACCTAAGCATCAAAGCAATCCAGGATGCAAAAGTCACTACATTATAATACAAGAAACACAAAGAATCAAGACAATGCAATTCCACCAAAAATTGCAAATCCAACAGATAGGTCCAACAATGAGACTGTTTTAGATGAAATTCTGACAAAGATTTCAAGGGAATGATGATATCTATGCTCAAAGAAATGAAAGAAGAAATGAAAGCAATCCGAGAAGAAAACAAAGGAATTAGAGAAGAAAACAAACTGTTGAAGGAGATTACAGAGAAACAGTTTAATGAAATAAAAAGGTCATTAGAGGACATGAACAAGGAAATAGAACTACTGAAGAAAAACCAGGCTGAAATCTTAACATTGAAGAACACAGTCAGTGAAATAAAAACTCTGTGGAAAGTCTCACTAGTAGAATGGATGAAGGAGAGGACAGAATATCCAAGCTAGAAGACGAGGTGGCAGATCTATCACAGTCCAACAAAGAGAAAGACAAGCTAATAGAAAGGTATGAATGGGAACTCCAAGACATGAGGGACACTATGAAAAGATCAAACATAAGAATTCAAGGTATAGCAGAAGGGGAAGAATTTCAATCCAGAGGTTTAGTAGGTGTTTTCCATAAAATCATAGAAGAAAATTTTCCCCAAATTGGGAAAGAAATGCCAATGCAGATACAAGAAGCATTTAGAACACCAAACAGACAAAACCTAGAAAGAACCTCTTCTCACCATGTTATAATTAAACTACTAAATACACAAACCAAAGAAAGTATACTGAAAGCAGTTAGAGAGAAAAAGCAAATGACATTTAAGGGGAAACCCATCAGGGTCACAGCAGATTACTCAACACAAACCCTAAAAGCCAGGAGGGCCTGGAGTGATGTATTCCAAGTTCTGAAAGATAAAAACTGTCAACCAAGATTACTTTATCCTGCAAAGCTTTCTATCCAAATTGATGGAGAAATAAGGACATTCCACAACAAAGACAGGCTAAAGGAATTTATGGCAACTAAGCCAGCTCTACAGAAAATACTTGCAGGAATCATTCATGCTGAAGAAAAAGCAAAACACACACAGCAGGAAATAGGAAAAAAGAAATCATATTCAACAGTTAGAACAAGAGGGTAAAAAGAAAACCAGGAAGAACTACAAAACAAGAAAAATGGACAGATCAAATACATATCTTTCAATAATAACTCTTAATATCAATGGCCTCAATGCCCCAATCAAAAGACATAGACTTGCAGACTGGATTAAAAAGCAGGATCCTACCATCTGTTGCCTTCAGGAAACTCACATCCGAATAAAAGATAGAAACATTCTTAGGGTGAAAGATTGGAAAAAGATATATCAAGCAAATGGACCCAGAAAACAAGCAGGGGTTGCCATTCTAATGTCTGACAGGATAGACTTCAAACCAACATTAGTGAGGAGAGATAAAGCAGGTCACTTTATACTGATTAAAGGAACACTCCAACAGGAGGATATCACAATCCTAAACATTTATGCTCCCAACATGGGGGCCCCCAATTACATCAAACAAACACTATCGGACTTAAGGTCAGAAATAACACCTAACACAATAGTAGTGGGTGACTTCAATACCCGCTCTCATCACTTGACAGGTCTACCCAACAAAAAAATAAACAGAGAAACAACTGCATTAAATGATATCATGGAACAAATGGACCTAACAGATATATACAGAATATTCCATCCAAATACTGCAGAATATACATTCTTCTCAGCGGCACATGGGTCATTCTCTAAAATAGACCATATGATAGGACACAAATCAAATCTCAACAAATACAGGAAAATTGAAATAATCCCTTGTATGCTATCTGACCACAATGGGATTAAACTGCAAATCAACAACAAGAAAAACTACAGAGCATACAGAAATTCATGGAGACTAAACAGTACATTATTAAATGACGCATGGGTCATTGAAGAAATTAAGAAGGAAATCAAGAAATTCATAGAATCAAATGATGATGAGAATACAACATACCAAAACCTGTGGGACACAATGAAGGCAGTCCTATGAGGGAAATTTATAGCTCTAAGTGCCTATATTAAGAAACTAGAGAGTTCACAACTAAACAATTTAATGCTTCACCTTAAGGCCTTGGAAAGAGAAGAACAAGGCAAACCAAAAATCAGTAGACAGGAAGAAATAATAAAGGTTAGGCAGAAATCAATGAAATGGAAACCAAAAACAATCAAAAAATCAATGAAACAAAGAGTTGGTTCTTTGAAAGGATTAACAAGATTGACAAACCTTTAGCAAATCTGACCAAAAGAAAGAGAGAAGAGACAAAAATTGATAAAATTAGAGATGAAAAAGGCAACATCACAACAGATACCAAAGAAATTCAGAAAATCATACAGACATACTTTAAGAATATATATGCCTCTAAGTTTGAAAACCTGAAAGAAATGGATGATTTCCTTGATTTATATGACCTACCAAAATTAAATCAAGATGAGATAAACCATTTAAATAGACCTATAACAACCACAGAGATCCAAGCAGTCATAAAAAGTCTCCCAATTAAAAAAAGCCCAGGCCCAGATGGATTCACTACTGAATTTTACCAGACATTCCTGGAAGATCTAACACCAATGCTTCTCAAACTTTTCCATAAAATAGAAGAGGAAGGAATTCTACCAAAATCCTTCTATGAAGCCAGCATCACCCTGATACCCAAACCGGACAAAGACAGATCAAAAAAAGAAAACTATAGACCAATCTCCCTCATGAACATAGATGCAAAAATTCTCAACAAAATACTGGCAAACAGAACACAAGAATATATCAGAAAGATTATTCACCCTGACCAAGTAGGCTTTATCCCAGAGATGCAGGGATGGTTCAACATACGCAAATCCATAAATGTAATACACCATATAAATGGTCTGAAGGACAAAAATCACATGGTCATCTCAATAGATGCAGAAAAGGCATTTGACAAAATCCAACACCCCTTCATGGTGAAAGTACTACAGAAACTTGGAATAGAAGGTACATATCTCAACATAATAAAAGCTATTTATGACAAACCTACAGCCAACATAATACTTAATGGGGAAAAACTTGAAGATTTTCCTCTAAATTCAGGAACAAGACAAGGGTGTCCACTTTCTCCACTATTATTTAATATAGTATTGGAAGTCTTAGCCATAGCAATAAGGCAAGAGGCACTCATAAAGGGGATACAAATCGGAAAGGAAGAGGTCAAATTATCATTATTTGCAGATGATATGATTCTATACATAACAGATCCTAAGGACTCTACCAGCAAATTATTAGAGCTGATAAACACTTTTAGCAATGTAGCAGGATACAAAATAAACACACATAAACCAGTAGCTTTTCTATACACTAACAACAAACATGCAGAGGATGAAATCAGGGAATCTCTCCCATTCACAATTGCCTCAAAAAAAATAAAATACCTTGGAATAAACTTAACCAAGGAAGTGAAGGATCTCTACAATGAGAACTATAAAAAACTCGAGCGACAAATTGCAGAAGACACAAGGAAATGGAAAGACATTCCATGCTCCTGGATTGGAAGAATCAATATAGTGAAAATGTCAATCTTACCAAAAGCAATCTACACATTTAATGCAATCCCCATTAAAATCCCAATAGCATTCTTCACAGAAATAAAAAACAATACTAAAATTCATCTGGAAACACAAAAAACCTCGAATAGCCAAAACAATTTTGCATAACAAAAATCAGGCAGGTGGTATAACCATACCCGATTTTAAGTTATACTACAAAGCCATAGTAACAAAAACAGCATGGTACTGGCACAAGGACAGACAGGTAGATCAATGGAACAGAATAGAAGACCCAAATATTAATCCAGACAGCTACAGCTACCTGATTTTTGACAAAAACGCCAAAAATACTCATTGGAGAAGATAGCCTCTTTAACAAGTGGTGCTGGGAAAATTGGACATCTGTTTGTAAAAGGATAAACATAGATCCTTGTCTCTCTCCTTGCACAAGAATCAAGCCCAAATGGATCAGGGACCTTAATATCAGACCTGAAACTCTGAAAATGCTAGAGGAAAAAGTAGGGGAAACTCTTCAACATATTGGAATAGGCAAGGACTTTCTGAATATAACTCCAATTGCTCAGAGAATAAAAGCACTAATCAACCACTGGGACCTTATAAAATTACAAAGTTTTTGTACAGCAAAGGACACTGTGAATAGAGCAAAAAGACAACCTACAGAATGGGAGAAAATCTTTGCCAGTTATTCATCTGACAGAGGATTAATATCCAGAATATACAAAGAACTCAAAAAACAGAATAACAAGAATTCAAACAACCCAGTTAAAAAATGGGCTACGGAACTAAATAGAGAATTCATGGAAGATGAAATACAGATGGCATATAAACATCTAAAAAAATGTTCTACATCCTTAGCCATCAGGGAAATGCAAATTAAAACCACTTTGAGATTCCATATCACTCCTGTCAGAATGGCTGCCATCAAGAAAACAAATGACAATAAGTGTTGGCGTGGATGCGGAAAAACAGGAACACTTCTACACTGTTGGTGGGAATGTAAGCTGGTCCAGCCACTGTGGAAATCAGTGTGGAGGTTCTTGAGACAGCTAGAAATAGATTTACCATATGATCCAGCTATAGCACTCCTAGGCATATATCCAGAGGACTCTTCTCACTTCCTTAGAGATACTTGCAAAACCATGTTTATTGCTGCTCTATTCACAATAGCTAAGAAATGGAAGCAGCCTAGATGTCCGTCCACAGATGAGTGGATAATAAAGTTGTGGTACATTTACACAATGGAGTTCTATTCAGCAGTAAAGAAAAATGAAATTATGAAATTTGCAGGAAATGGATGGATCTGGAAAGGATTATACTTAGTGAGGTAACCCAGGCTCAGAAAGCCAAACGTCACATGTTCTCTCTCATATGTGGATCCTAGCTACCAATGTATAGACTTGTGTATGAACTGGAACCAAAAATAGGTACCAGAAACCAGTAAGTGGGTAAAAGGCTATAAGGGAGGGAAGAAAGGGAAGGACTTAAGTGTATGGTAATACACATATGTAAGTAGAAGAACTGAGTACAGGGGGGAATGGCCTAAAGCGAGGCCATGGGAAGAGAATGCATACAAAAAGGGCAGGGGAGGGACAATCTAAACTCAAGATATTATCAATAAGACATATGTAAAACTACTTTTTTGATTAAGGTCACGTCTAGAAGATGTAGACTGTTACTAGAAAATTTTCAGTACCTGGGATGGAACTCCTTCAAGTGAGATGTTGGCCAAGGAGGTCCCGGTAGCCTCCAAAACATTAAGGCTTTTGCCAAAGCCCTTGGTTTCCCTAGAGAAATAGATAGTAAGACCCTATTGCTGAAGACATCTCATGCCTGAGAGGCAAGGACACTGAGAAAGCAAGCTGGTGCTGAGCAGAAAACCTTCTCCCTGTAGACCAGCCAACTGAAAGCTGGAAAAAGCTGCACTGCACGCAGCGTATGGGAGACAGAAGCCATCAACAGTGAAAATAGTGGATGCTGAATATTCAAGCTTGGCCAGACAGGCCCAATGACTGAACGGGTGCAATAGTGGTGTGTCTACTCTTGGGGTAACCAACTGCTCCATAATTGGACTGAAGGCCCTCTCTACGGGAGGAATACATACCCGGTACTGAAAAACCTAAGTAAAAGTCTATGGTAGGTGAGGTCATGAGCCTTGGGGGTATAAGCCTGCTCATGTCTGACTAAATGTATATATTATTCCCACCAAGCTGCCCTGGGGACACTACACTAAATGTTCATGTCCACATATTAACGCTATTCTCACTTCTGGCTAGAGAAGCTTCTCTTTTCAGATGGTGATGACCACTGGGACGACACAAAAGGCAACATAGTGCTGAGAAGAAGGGATGGAGGAGTGCCTAGCACTGAAACACCTCTGTCACATCCTCCAGTGGCTCAGGGACCATTGCGGAAGAGGGGCGGATAGAATGGAAGAGCCAAAGGAAGGATATGACCTCTTACTATGCAGCTGCCCAGACAGAAATTGGCCTCGATATCCATGATCTTGCAGTGCCTAGCAATACCTTTGCAAGACCCTCAAAATAGAAGAGAAAGATGATGTCATCAAATTAGGAGAGAGACTAATGGAGAAAGGGAGGGGATATGATGGAGACTGGAGTTCTAAAGTGGAATGGGGGAGGGGAGGGAAATATCAGGTGAGGTTTCTTTTTGGTATGTAAGATTAAAAATCAATAAAAATTAAAAAATAAAATAAAAAAAAAGCTGGCTAGTTATTCTTTATTTTTCTATTTTTTTGGCTAATCTCAGGCAGGTGCTATGTTTTGCTTAACTATTTAATAAAATTTATTGCTCAAGCCAAATGAGTCTGGAGGAGTTTGTGGATGTTTTTAATTATGTATTCAATTATTTTAATACATACATAATTCTCATACTTTTCTTTTTAAATAAATTTTGTTTCTGTAGAAACACCTATAGCTACATTTCCAAATGTATTACTAAAGGTGTTCACAATGTTTCCCTACTATATTTATTTTAACTTTTAGGATTAGTAGTAATAACTTTTCTTGATATGGTTATCTTTGCTTTCTATCCTTTCTTTCTTGACCAGTATTGCAAGAAATTTTATTTTAATTCAACCTTATTAGTCCTTTTGCTCTTAAAACCCAAATTTTGCATAAATACTTCTACTTCATTAATTTATTGTTATTTTCTCCTGGCTTCTGTAAGCTTGGCTATGTATTTTCCTTGCCTTTAAAAATGATTGTTGCAGCCGGGCGTGGTGGCGCACGCCTTTAATCCCAGCACTCGGGAGGCAGAGGTAGGAGAATCGCCGAGAGTTCGAGGCCACCCTCAGACTACATAGTTAATTTCAGGTCAGCCTGGACCAGAGTGAGACCCTACCTTGCAAAACCAAAAAAAAAAAATAAATAATAATAATAATAAATAAATAAATAAAAAAAATAAAAATGATTGTTGGGATAAATGGTTTTACCCTTTGTTTTTTTTTCTCTTTTTTATTAGTTATGCACATAATGTGAATAGATTCATGTTGGTGCCATCAATAGCCTTCTCCCTGTCTTCCTCCTTCCAAAGGGACCCTCCTCATTAGGGAATGTGGGTCATGCATTGTGGGAGTAATCATCAGTTATGTGGAATAGGCAATGTCTCTGTGCATAATGACTCAACTTGTGGCCCTAACAATATTTCTGCCCCCTCTTCTGTGAATTTCCCTGAGCCATGTTGGGTTCATTTTAGGTCTACTTCAGTGATGAGGTCTTGGGAGCCTCTTTGTCTCTGGCTATCTGCTTTAGTAGGAATTGAGTGTTCTCTGTGTCTATCTCCTTCACCCTTGTGTTGTTATCAGATTCACCAAGAAAGCAGCACTCTTGCTCATTCCCCCATTTACTCTATGGTTTCAGCTGGGGCCCAGGTGGGGTGCGATAGGCTGATCCTCTCCTCAGATTTGGCATCCATCTGAAAAAAAGAAGCAAATTCTCCAATGGAGAGAGAAGTGAACACCAGATAAATGGGATGATCCTTATTATTTTAGAGAGAATTTTATATGTGTTGGCCCTCTTGTAGCCCAAGATTAGTGGGGGCTTGATATCTGAGAGTGGGCTCATTTTTTGGATATGGTTCTGACTTGTTTCCCAGTTCCAGCTATGGGTTCCATTCCACTGAGTGGATCCCTTAGCCAAATCAAGAGCAGTTGGTTACCCACCATGGTTGTGTGCTGCTATTGCACTTGCATAAGCATCACATCAGGTTGTTTGCTGCTGAAAAGCCTAGACCACGAGTTCCTTGGAGAGATGTTGGACATTTTCCCCCAGTAGCTCATGTAGCACCTTCTGGCACTAGACAAGCTAACTGTCTGGGGACTGACTCTTTTCCAGACTCCAGGCAGGTCACTCCATGTTACATACCAATAGCATATGGTGTCTTCTGCAGTAGGGTCTTACCATTAACCTTTGGTGGGTCATCAAGTACTCTGACAGAAATCTGTCTTCTTTTGGGAAACCTTGCTTGTCTCTCTGATCAACAGATCATTGTGGAAGTTAACCACATGCTGGTATTTGGAGTTACAGGCCAGTTCGAATGAAAAAGAAGGAAGGAAAAGATAGGTAATATAAAAGAGGAAGAGAGAAGAGGGAGAGAGAGAGAGAGAAAAACAGGAGAAGATTAAGGTTAGTCTTCATCATACACTCTTCAGGGCCCTGTGAATCAGGTGTTCCCCTCTAAGGATCTGATGAAGGTTCAACCTTTTAGTCTGTCTTTCAGGATATAGGATTTTATGGTACCATTTCTGTTTATGCCCCACCCACCCTTACCATACCCTCCAGTCACACCCTCCCTATTGTCCAGTCCTCAAGATGCTTATTAGGTATGTCAACATCTCAGGCAGATTCAGGTTAGGAGCCACAGATGAGTGAGACCATGCACCAATTATCTTTCTGTGATTGGGTGAGTTCACTGAGAATGATCTGTTCTAAGTTTGACCATTTTTCTTCAAATTTTTCTGTGTCATTTTTCCTTATTGCTGTGTAGAATTCCCTCATGTAGATATACTACATTGTATTATCCATTCGTTTAATAATGGACATCTGGGTTGATTTCAACTCTAAGCTATTATGAATTGAACAGCTATAAACATGGTTGAGAAAATCTCTCTGAACTGAGGCATGGAGTTTTTAGGATAAATGCCCAGTAAGGGACTAACTGCGTCTGTTGGTAACTCTATAGTCATTCATTTTAGGAGTCTCCATATTGCTTTCCATAGTGTTTGTACCATCTTACATTCCCACCAACAGTGAATGAGGGTTCCTGTTTTCACAACCTTGCCAGCATTTGTTTTCAGTAGATTTTAAAAATATTTTATTATTTATTTATTTGACAGAGAAAGAGGGAGAGAGAGAGAAAGAGAGAGAGAGAATGAGTGTGCCAGGGCCTCCAGCCACTGCAAACGAACTCCAGATGTGTGAGTCCCCTTGTACAAATGGCTAATGTAGGTCCTTGGGTATCGAACTGGAGCCTTTGGCTTTGTAGGCAAATGCCTTAACTGCTAAGCCATCCCTCCAGCCCTATTTTCAGTAGATTTTTTAATGTTAGCTAACCTTACTGGGATAAGGTGGAATCTCATAGTTGTTTTAATTTGCATTTCCCTGATGATTAGGGTTGTTGAACATTTTCTTAAGTGTGTGTTTGCCATTTGTATTTCTTCCTGTGAGAACTCCGTGTACAGTTCTCTGCCCCATTTTGTGAGTGGGTTGTTTGACTTTTTATTGTTTAGGTTTTTGAGTGCTTTGTAAACTCTAGAAATTAGGCCTCTGTCAGTTGTATAGCTGGCAAAAATTTTCTTCTATTCTGTGGGTAATCTGTTGGCTCTGCTTATTGTAAGTTTGTCTGTGAAAAAACTTTTCAACTTTATAAGATCCCAATGTTGGAGTGATTGTTTAATTTCCTGAGCTACTGGGGTTTTGTTCAGGAAGTCTTTTCCTACTCCTATGTCATGGAAAGTTCCTCCTATTTTTTCTTCCTGTAGTAGCAGAGGTTCTGGTCTTATAATGAGGTCTTTGATCCATTTGGACTTGATTTTGGTGCACAGTGAGATGTGTGAATCAAGTTGCATTTTCCTACATATGGTTGTCCAGTTTGTCCAGCACCATTTGTTGAAGATGCTATCTTTTTTCCAGTCTACATTGTTAAATATCATTGTCAAATACAATTGTCAATACATATAATACATAATACATTGTCAAATATCAAGTAGCTGTAGTTACTTTACTCAAAGTCTGGGTCCTTGATTCTGTTCCATTGGTCTGTGTGGTAGTTTGAATATATGGCCCCCAATATATTCAATGTTTTAATAGTTTATAGTTTGCATCTGCAGTCACCTTGCTAGAGGCAATGTCACTGGGTGGTTCTTTAGGTCTGGTGGTGGGTTTGAGATTCCATTGTAAAGATATGCAAAGTATGCCCAGTAGAAGTTCCTGAAGTGTGCTGTGGCTTTTGGGCTGTAGCTTTGCTCAGTGTGCTGTGTGGCTGAGGGCTTTGCTCTTTTGACTGGTCCTGTGAGAGCAGGCCGTTTCTCCTGCCATTATGGAACTTCCCCTGGATCTGCAAGCTTCAATAAATAATATCCCTTCCTCCATAACTGTGCCTGGTCTGGAAATTAATCTCAGCTAACCTGAAGCTGTCTGCTACAGTCTGTATTTCTGTTTTTATGCCAGTACCATGTTGTTTTTATTACTATGGCTTTGCAGTATAGCTTTAGATAAGGTATGGTGATGCCTCCAGAGGTGTTTATTACCCTTTGTTTTTAAGGAAATAAGTTCCATGCTTAATCACAGATTTAATTACATAAATGTTTCTCCTACTCCTTCATTCTTTTCCTCCTCTTTCTTCTTTTCTTTCTTCTTTTTGTGCTGCTGGGGATACAGGCTCATGCCCAGGGCCTCTGCAAGCTTGGCAAGTATTCTGCCACTAAGATATAGTTCTGCATTCTTCTTTTTCTTATATGATGTTTAGTACTCATATCAAATTATATTTAAATCCTTATTGTGATGGTGTTTTAAATTCTGTTTTTGTTCAAAGATTTAATTTATTTCTAAGCACGGTTATTTTCTACATTTGTTTTTAAAATAATTTCCCTGTTTAATTCTGCTTTGTTCTATATGTTGGCTGCTGAATGATATCAAAATATCTTTTGAAATTATTTAAAGTTCAAAGTATATTCTTTTTAGAAATGTTCTGTAATTGCTGGTTATAATGTTATATACATATATATATATATATGGTCATTTTCCTAATTCTGTTAAACTCTTCTGCATCTGACAGCTCTTTGGAACATTATGTGTTATAACAGAAGTTATACATTGGTTTTAGATTTGTTTGTAGCATTCTTCATTTTGACATGATTTGCTTTGTAAATTTTTTTGAAAGTCAAGCAAAACAAAAATTTATTCATAGACCTTAAGAGAAGGAAAGAAAGAAGAGCCCCTGTGACACAGAACTTAGAGGAGGAAAGAAGGCATAGCTCCTATAAACAGTAGAGGCCCAAGCAGATGACCCCTTCTTTGTAAATTGTAAAACTATATTAGTAGAAGCACACAAATTGGAATTGTTTCATATTTTTTATCATTGTGATTTTCATCCTTAATCATGCTTCTGAAGGTTTATTTGATACTAGTAATTTTATACTAGATTATTTTTAGTAGGTGTCTAAAAGGCTTATCTTTCTTTAGAAATTTTTTGTTGTTTATTTCAAGATAGATTCTCACTCTAGCCTAGCCTGGCCTGGAATTTTCTGTGTAGTCTCAGGGTGGCCTCAAACTACAGTGATCCTCCTACTTCTACCTCCCGAGTGCTGGAATCAAAGGTGTGTGCCATCATGCCAAGTAGTTTTCCTTAGATTTTTTTATTTCAACATTATTTTGTCTTTATGTTTAAAAGCTATGTCGTGTAACTATCATGAAGTTTTTTATGAAGTTTGAGCATACTTATGCTTTAATTAGAATATTTACTTTCTTTATACTTAGTATATTTACTATTTTAGTTTAATCATTAAAAAAATTGTGACGCACAATTACCATGTAAACTTTATATTCTTTTTCTCTCAAGGTGTCCTTTTTGATGGTTTCTTTTTTCTCAATTAAATAGTAAGTAAGATAATCAAATTGAGAATAAATATGAAAATTGATGAATGATGATGGTTGATGAAGGTTCAATCCAGAGGAGAGATTGAAAGGTTAGAGATGGCATCCATAGAGGAGAGAGAGGAAGGGTCTACAAAAATGCAGTGACTACAAGGTAGCATGAATCCTTCTGGTATTACTGGTAATAAAATTAGAATAAGGCTCATTCATTTGGATGTGTGCTTTCCCAGCAGCATTTGTGATGTAATAATTTCTGAAATTGCTCTAAAAGGACATAGTAAAGGTAGAGTTGGCCAGAAGTTAGTTATATTATACAAGGGAGTGATGGTTATGATGAAATAGGCTAAGCAAGGTGAGGTCACAAAGTGCTAAAATCATACAAAAATACATTTTCTATATTAATGAAATCAAACAGTTGAAGGAAATTGGAGTACTAAAGTAAATAAGCTGAGGGGTGAAATACTTTAAATATGTTCACAATGACATCAGTGAGCCTTATGACATGACCCTTCCCCTCCTGTCAAACTTACTCCCAACAACTAAGCATTGCTCCTTTTCTTCTGATCTATGGCTGATTATAGTTTTCTCTTGTTATTAATTAACATTTATACATATTAATGGAGAACAATATGTTTACATAATGTTTGAATCAGGTTAAACATGTATCTGTTCAAATAGTTTGACATTTCATTATGGTGAAAACATTGAAAATACTTTCTCTTAGCTTTTTAAGATATACAGTACATAGTTATTACCTATAGTCATTCTAATACACAATACCATACAATGTATGTAATGAATGTAAAATGTCCCCAAATCCTCATATGTTTGTGATTAAGCCTCATAATTGATTCTCAGTAGGTGGAGCCTTTAGGAGGTATGTTGTTGTGGGTGGACCATGGAATTTTATAATCCAGACACCCTTTCCAGCACTAGCTAGCTCATTCTTGCTGTTCTTCCCTACTAGTATGTAATAATGCAAGCCAGCTTCCTGCTTCTTCCATACTTTCTCCACCATGATGAAACTTCCCTTCTAAAGTATAAGCCAAAATAAACCCTTTCTTTCCATAAGCTGCTTCTGGTCCAGTATCTTGTCCAGCAATGGGAAGGTAACTTCAACAATCCTATCTAAATGTAATTTAGTACTCATTAATCAACCTTTCCCTATCCCTTCTCTCTCCTCCCATCTTCACTATGCTCAGTATCTAGAAACAATTATTTCATACATACCTTCTATGATATGTACATTTTATATTCCATTTATGAGAGAGATCATTTACTACTGGGTGCCTAGTGTAGTACTCTATAGTTTTGGGGGATTTGGGCTATAATTAATGTTTTTTGACACAGTGTGGAAAGGTATATTATTGAAAAAATGCACTGTCTTTGGCAGCCATGGAGGAATGGGAATACTGTAGCATCTGAACAGACATCATGCCTACAATAATGAGTGCCCGGTACCCACAGGATGGCTACTCTGACTACTCTAATACTATGGCATTAGTCCATTAGTCATGTGCTAAATAATTCCCTCCAGCATTGTAGGTGTGATGGCAGGCAGGAGCCCTTGGCACTAGCATACCCAGCAGTGGTGATGTACATGAAGCATCAACCTTCAGTGCAGGCACATGATTCATCCTGACTATCCCAGAAAAGTGCAACACATTAGAGTACTAAAAAGTAATTAATGAGAGTTACATGATTTAAAAACCTCCATTTAGAGTCAGCACTCTTTGTTTCCCACCCTCTCTGATGGTACCCAGTGTAATATCCTCTAAACATCTGTATCTTGCTATAATTGGATGATACAGTGGCAGGAATGCTACGTCTGGGATTATCATTCTACCCAGACATCCATCTGATCCATATCTGGCATAGACTTTAACCTCTGTGTACAAAAAACTAAATTACTAACTGATAAAACTCATTACTATGTCCTTTCTTACATTAGCACCAAAGCCATATTAGCATCAAGGTCACCTTTTCTTCACATGAAGAATCCTGAACTTTTCCCCATTAGGTAGTATCTCACTGATACATTTCTGGTTATCTTTTTCCAGCAATGGTGGATGTATTACCAGCAGTGACTTTTCATTTTAATTAAAAGTTTGAAATTGATTACTGAACCCACTGAGTTAATTTTATATTGCTTATAATGTCCTGTTTATTTCATCTGAGCCACTTCCTAGAAAGCTATTCCTCTGCGCTGAATGAAATTTCATCCATTTGATGAGTGCTTGCTTCTTTGTCATTTTCTTTCACATTTTCATTTGTTATTTTTTTGTGTGTAGTGTGTGATAGGTATGTGTGTTTGTGGTGTGCTATATGTACATGTATGTTGAGATGTGTGTGCCCTGTGCAAATGTGTGAAGACCACAAGAGCCATCTATTGCTCCTCAGTGTTCCCTTGAAACAGTTTCTCATAGAAACTGGAGCTTCTGCTTTTTTGGTCAGACTGTCTGACCAGTGAGCTCCAGAGTTCTTCTGGTCTCTTTCCCCTTAAGACTGTGGTTATAGGTGTGCATGGCCACATCTAGCATTTTAAATAGATGCTGAGGATTGAATGGGGTCCCTTATCTGCTAAGCCATCTCCCAGCCCCACATTTCCACTTTTTATCCTATCTTCTCTCTATATATAAAAGACATTCCCTTCTCTGCTTCCTGAAACACAGCCCCATATCTGCTTCAATAATTCTAGTGAATAACAATCCAGATAAACAGGAATAGAATATATTTTTCACACTTTTGTTCTACAAACTTGAGAGGTCCTGCTTCCTAAAGCTCAAAGCAGAAACAGGTTCTTATTTAAGAAGAACCATGATGGTGATTTAAACCATGATAAGATACCTTGCCCACTAAAGTGTTCAGTCCTGAAGAAATGGTTTAGCCAATGCAGAGAAACCTAGAGGATGACGAAGCTTTATCTAAATGAGGGCTGGCTTCTATCCCCAGGAAAGAGCATAGCTCTCTGCTATTAGATACATCTTGTCCCTCTGATCCCCTGCACATGCTCTTGATTGTGCAAAAGCTATAGAGCAGTGCTGCCTTGATTTATGAGGGCCGCATTTCTTCCCTGATCCCGGCTGGCACAGTTCTGGAGGCTTTGCTTTCATGTGTCCATGTCAGGGGCAACTGGCAACCAGCTGTTGGAAACTGGTTTAGGAAAATAATAAAAATAAAAATACCCACAGACTATCCTGTCATTCCAGGTTTTGGTACCTGCTGTCAGCTTTGGAATAAGTAAGAGAATCTTTCCCCTTGGAATGAGATTTCTTTTTGATAGATTTATATTGTGCTGGAATGATTGATAGGTACCAGGGGGTCTCACATAAGGACTAAGTTAATAATTGAGACTTTTATAATAATAATTCACATGGTCCCCCCCCTTTATTCTTAAACGGCCCCTAACTACTACATATGTAATAGATCCCCAAGGCTCAAGCTCCTGCTAAACAGCCTTCTCTGGAGTGGAAGTGAATGCCTGGGAGAGACCGGCTGTAGGGAGTAGAAACATAGGTTCCCCCCCTCCCAGTAAAGCATTATGATGGGGC
Organism: Orientallactaga sibirica; assembly: GCA_036365145.1. Taxonomy (NCBI): domain Eukaryota; kingdom Metazoa; phylum Chordata; class Mammalia; order Rodentia; family Dipodidae; genus Orientallactaga; species Orientallactaga sibirica. Next base: position 2,491,444 of record JAEOAD010000025.1, read on the forward strand.
AGGAGTCAGTGAATAAGGAAAGGGATAGATGGTTGGGGAGTAACACCCTCACATTTGTGAGTAGTATTACATTAAGAAGAGGGAGAGCCTGTTTAAGAACCACTGAGTATGAATTTCTAAGTTACAAGTCCTTCATAAATATTCCATGCATCATGTATAACTCCCAATTACCTCATGTTATTTATGTATTTATTTGTTCAACTTTGCTTGTTGCATATCATCAAAAAAGATGAGACTACTTTCAATGAAATACATGTAGAATGAAAAAAATTAACATTTAAATATAAGATGAAAATTATGCAGAGCAAAGGAAAAATAAACATATGAATGAGTAGATGCTGTCAGCTTTGTTCCTCAGTGAATTTTAGTTCTCCTGTTTATCAATAGGTATTTCTGGAAAAGGTTATTCTATAATCAAACAAATTAAATAACTGTGGAGAAAGGCTAACTGGAGATTTTCACTGCAAATTTGTCCATATTCTTTAATTTGCTATAAACCCCATAGGTTTTGTTTGTGGTCTTCTGTGGGACATACCCTATGAAGATGGGCCAACACTTAAGTGATTTATTCAGTGGGACAACAATTTAAGTCCTAAGTCCCTGTTACCAAGGCAAAAGTAAAACTTGTGGTGAAGGAATAGTTTTTTTTTTTTTTTTTTTTCCAGTTTAGGTGAGAATGACCCTTATTTATTTACTTATTTTTAAAGCTTTTTAAAAAGTTTATTTGTATTTATTTATGTATTTGAGATAAAAAAGAGAGAGAGAGAAAACAGGCACACCAGGGCCTCTACCCTCTGCAAAAGAAATCCAGATGTATGCACCACCTTGTGAATCTGGCTTATGTGGGTTCTGGGGAATGGAACCTGGGTCCTTAGCATTTCCAGGCAAGTACCTTAACTGCTAAGCCATCTTCCAGCCCTTATTTATTTTTTTCCAAAAGGATTTGTCCCATGAATTCTTTTTAAAAAATATATTTTATTTATTTATTTGAGAGAGAGACAGAGGTAGAGAGAGAGAAAGTGAGAGAGAATGGGTGCGCCAGGGCCTCCAGCCTCTGCAAACAAACTCCAGATACATGCACCTCCTTGTGCATCTGGCTTATGTGGGTCCTGGGAAATTGAACCGGGGTCCTTTGGTTTTGCAGGCAAATGCCTTAACTGCTAAGCCATCTTCTCCAGCCCTGTCCCATGAATTCTTATCCCAAAGTCACTGAATAATGGATGGATATTGAATAGTGGCTCAGCACCAAAGACAGCAATGCTCTCAGGGTGGTGGGTGATGGTTTCTCTTTTTTACTCATAATACAACATGGAAAACATGCAGGAAGGCAACAGATGTAAAAAGCTCCTAGAAGTTCCTAGAAGTAGAATTTCCCAAGAAATACATGGGGAACTTGAGACATTTTTTTGATAACCAACAAAATTTAAGTGACTATGTAATCAATATATATATATATATATATATATATATATATATATATATATATATTACAAAAATTACTATGTTAGTTGAAATTCCAATCTGAATGTATGTCCTACATGTTTACTTGCTAAGTCTAGCTGTTATAGTAAAAGGTCAAGATGTAAGTCATAGTTCTGATTCATCCAGAAGCCCCAACTGCAATAATCCCCAGGTGTAGATTCCTCAACCATCTCTGTACTGACCCACTCTTACTGAGGTTCTACATGTCAGATCTGTCTTCACTTGCCCCACCACCAATTTTCAGGAGTTCATGTTCTTATCTCTGCATTTCTCTATGAAAAGTTCCTATTGACCCTTTGGAATAGTCTCAAGTTGACAGTCCTTCAGTTCTCTGGAGCCAGTGTTCAGTTTTAAGAAAGAACACTTACTTGGCCATCATGGGCCAGCCAGCAAAGATTTTACCTCTGAGGCACCTCTCTCCCAGTATTTATCACACCATTTCTGCACTCGTAGTATATTATTAGCCTTTTATGCCTTCTCTGTCACCTGTTGAAATGAGAATGCAAGGTCTCTGGGCCTCTGCAGCCCTTTTCCTTACATTAACTTAAGTCACACCAGATGTGGGCCTTCAGTGCTTAGGAAGACTAATTGATTTCATCAGTCACAATACTTCTATTGTTATATTTTTTAAAAACACAATAAATACTGTGGTGGATTTTGTCCTGTTTCTCCTTCTCTCCTCTTTCCAAAGACCTAGAGGCTATTATTCATTAAAAACATCTAGAAAGTGTGATGAAAAAATCATGTGTAGCACATATCTACTGCTAAGGAAGAAAAAGGAAAGAGTAGACAAGAAAGAAAGGAGGATAAAGGGTTGTAGGAACAAGGGAAAGAAGCCTCTCAGGGAATGGCAGTAACTCTGATGGATGGCTGGTGTGTGGAAGACATTATTATTTGTTATGTGAGTGCAGGGAGATGGCAGCCAAACTGAGCAATACACCTGCTGGGCTCCAAGAAGCCCAAACAGCTGCACACATTGATTTAGAAGCTTGCTACTTGGGGCTCCAGGAACGAATCAAGCGACAGCTCATAAAGAAAGAGGGTTTTATGATTTCCCCCCTCTCTCTGTAAGCAAACAGCCACATCATATGTTTTCCTAACGTGGTCATAACTCAAAATTAAATCCCAGCCCAAGGTGTCAGCCTGCTGCCATGTCAGGATTGTAATGACTTGTTTTAGAGGTTTCCATGGAGATGGTGGAGGAAGAGAGAATGGGGGCAGGTTTGGGAAGGTGGAAAGGGGCACAAGGTAGTCTTCCCTTCAGTGTGGTTTAGGCAGTTAAGAACAATTAGCTGTCTTGTTTTAAAGAGGTAAGCAAACAAACGTGGTTAGTTGGTGATCTCAGTGCTAACCATAACCTCTAATTGACATTGTTAAGATACAAAGTGCTATTAGGAATCAATGGAAATTGGTTTTTAATTTGACCTAAGCATAAATAAAATAAGATATTGATAGGAAAAATATATATATTGACAACCACCATACATATAGACAATATACCATGATCATAATCTCCTACCACCACCTGTAAACATTAAAGGAAAGTAATAAAATAGTCTGTCAGACCACTACAAAGCTACAGACTGCATATGCATAGCCAAAGTGAATGGGGCCTCAATAATGTCAGGCACATCTCCAAGCAATGCTCATTCCAAAGGTAAACATGGCAGCAGGTAGCTTTTATGTGAACTTAATAGTACGATGGACTTCATCCATTGTTAGGTACTGAGCATTAAACATGCTAAAAACTGAATGTCCATAAACATACAAATGAAGGAAAAATGACTTCATGAAGAGCATGGATGGAAGCCTCATTGCTAATAGTTCTATAACAGTATAAGCATGGCTATTCATTCAAAGCCCACATCACCAAGTCTCTTAATCCCCCAGGTTCAGATGTTAGTTTAGACTCTTACCTTGCCTTTTTTTTCTTACAGAAAACTCATTTATCAACCTGTTCTCTGACATTATTCCAATGACAGCATACCCTACTTGACCTCTCTCCTGAATTCATTCTGCATGTCCAGATGCCTATGGCATATTTCACTTAAATTTTGTATTTTATACCCTCCTCTCTAAATATAGTTTTTATCCTAGTTTTCTGCTTTATATTTTAGCAGTATATTAGTTTTAGCCACTAGAGCTCAAAATATCACACGTAACTTTGGCTTTGCTTCCTAGGTTCAAATAGACATATCCCTCTCTCCCACCTTCTTTTACAATGTCATTGTAGCCCATGACTTCCTTCTCACCTCTGCTGTTATATTACCTCATGCATTAGCTATAGCCATCACTTCCCCCTGGCTTTCCCTTCTTCTAGCTTCCCAGCTCCTATTCACATAGAGGCTTCTGCTAATTGGGGTAAGTTTCCCCAATGATGACATGCATCCAGAAGCTTCCCCACTTCGTACTGAATAAAATTTAAATATTATTGTCTAGCACCTAATGAATAATATTGCCTTCATAACTTTATTTCCTACTGTCAAAAATATTAATTTTGTGTCAGTGAAAGTAACACTAAGTAATATTAAATAAAATTATCAAACACATGTACCTTTGAGCATTTTATACATATAATTTCCTTATTGCATTCCTATAAGGCAAGCACTGTTCTTTATTATATTCCAACAATAAGATAGTTTTGTTTGTTTGTTTGTTTGTTTGTTTTTTTGCCTAAGGTAACTACTGAGAGAGCTGGAATGTGATATAAATAGTGGACATTATGCTATCACACTTCTTTACATCAATTTACTCAGCTACCATCAGGTCGTACTGTCTGGCCACCCTGCTGGCCTGCTTCTCTCTTCCAGATTACCTCCTTGTTTCTTCTTAGCATACATTCAAAGTTTTCCGAATTTCTTACAAATGCCTCCTCCTCCAGTAAGCACATGTACCTAAAGGGAACTCTTTTTTTATTCCTCTAAAATTGTTTCAGTATCTTTTGTCTTCACCAGTGAGTGTCATTCATGTCTTGGTTGATATCCACATGTTATGCTCCTTACTGGATCCCTTTATTACCTAGTACGATGGTTTATATATTTATTTTCACCTTGGCAGGACCTAAAATCACCTGTGAGATGATTAGGTCATATTAATTAGGTTAATTGAGAAAGGAAGACCCACCTTAACTCTAGGTGGTATCCTGGACAGTATGAAAAAGAGAGAGATGGCTTAGCACATTGTTCTTTACTTTCCTTCCTGTTTTTGTGATGATGTGACACCAGTTTCCTATTCCTGTCATGCTTTGCCCCCATGACAAATTCTACACTGGGAAGTGTAGGTTCAATTATTTTTTTTTCCTTCCATGAACTGTCTCTGGATAGGTATTTTGTTTCAGCAATGAGAACATAACTGATATACTTGGTGTGGTAACGTGTACAAATACTTAATGAACAGAATGAATGCCAGGATCACCATTTACACTCCATTCTCTATATTCTTGACTGGCAGTAAAACTTGATTTTATACAACTTCCACTGTACTTAACATCATCTTCAATCTCCTTTAATTTCCCCTCCTCTTGACAGACTCTACACACTTTTCTTGTTCCCCAACTGTTAGAGAGTGTTGAACACATGACTAGCAAGGTATTCATTGCTATTCTAATTGTCAAGTAGATGACATTAGGCTTTGGAGTTAATTCCACCAGGCCACTCACCCCTTCTTTGATAGTTTTTCAAGGTGGCAGAATATCCCCTGCATTCTTTGTGAGGCTTGATGCCCCTGCTTGAATCACCCACTGAAATGACATCCTTGGGCCATGCTCCATTCTCTAAATATCCTCATTCCTTCCCTTGGTCAACTTCCCTCCTCTAGTGTGACATAAGTTTTCTCTAATCAAAGATTATGGCTAAAGTTAGTTATCAGATTTCTGAGAGATTAATTATGAATGTCAATTTTATAAGGATGGGAGGAAAAGGAACATCAGTTTTGTTTTTCCATGGTCTATTCTCATATATGCCTGATTCAGGAAGGTAAATTATATGGTGTACAGTAATCAAAATATTAGAGCAACAATATGAAAGCAGACTTCATGACATGTTTCCTTTAGTTTATACCTTCTTTTGTTGAACTATTTGGACATTGAATTTCAAGTTAAGCAATGCACATGTGTATGTCCTGAACCACCTATATCACTTCTTATTCTGAACATGTACCTGTGGCTTCTCAGTTCAGTCTCTGATCTTGGTTGAATTATTTCTATAATTAGTTGTGTGACAAAGTAATATATTTGGTCTTTTTTTTAATTTCCTGAATTATGCAATATACATATGATTACAGAAGTTTTGTAATTGAGATAGAATATTTGACAGAATTTCTCTTATATAACATACTAAATGCTACATAAGAGATCTATATTTCTCAGAACATATTACTGTTTTCTCATAAAGATTCAGTTTTCCATGTTGGAATACATTTTTAATCCCAGCACTCGGGAGGCAGAAGTAGGAGGATCTCTGTGAGTTCAATTCCACCCTGAGACTACATAGTGAATTCCAGGTCAGCCTGGACTACAGTGAGACCTTACCTCAAAAAAAAAATGATTCAGTTTTCCCACAGGACAATCCTAAAACTAGTCTGTTATGTACATAAAATTATTAGATAGTATGTCTTTGCTGAAGCTACATGCTGCCAACTAAATGAAGTGAGTTGTTTTCCTTATACCTTTGGCTCCTTTAAATCATCAGTAATTCACTGTTTTGCATCTTTCCAAGTCAACTTTCAAATGTTTTGTTTTTAGTGTTTTTAAACTTTTTAATACAACAAAGATATAAAACAATATATATTAGTTAAATCTGGATTTAATTTAGAATCAAGGTATTTACTTATTTATAACACTGTGCTTCAAGGCATAGCTACCACAGGAACTTTCATAGCTTCAAGTAATACTATTTCTCTGGGGACAGGGAGACTTGAGGGTCAAATTCTCCAAACTAAACTTGCCTACTTTAGTCCACGCTAACCTTTATTTCTCCACTGAGTTCCACTTTTCACTTTCTTTGTTACATATCAGAAATATTTCATTTCCTTAATATTTTATGGATTCTCTGAACAAAAATTAGTAAAACATTTTAAGATGGCATTACTAAATCATAATGGCAATTGTCTGTTTAGTCCTTCAGACAATTCAGTAGCTTAGATCAAAACAGACTGGAAAGAACAATGAAATTGACATTATGTTCCTTTTGCCAAAGCAATGTTTTCTTATGCAAAGACATGAAATACAATGAATGAATAGAGTCCTTGCAGCTTTAATTGCCTGAAACACACAGGATATGTTTTCAAAGTATCACACCATTTGCCTTTACAGTCCTACTTCCATAAAGGGAAGTCTGTATTTTCCAAGGCCCAGCTCAAGGATTTTTAACCTGTTTTCTATTTATCAGTTCATCTAGAAAATGCTTAGTACATATGTATTACATGTCGGAAATAGAACTACACAATGATGGTAAAATGTGGGTATCTAGTTACTTTATTCTATCTATTCCCAGGTACAAATATCTATCACCTGGCTGTATTAGTTTATTTAAGTTCTAACATGACCATTGTTCAACCTCAATGATTTAGATATTTTGACAGATTTTTATTCTTTTATTGCTATTTTTAATTCTAAAACCATTTCAGATCATATGCTTTTATGTGACTTAAAGAATAATCATGAAATGACTAGCCATGTACCCATTACCAAGCTTTCAAAAGTATATCAACCATTCTTCTCTACAAGTGATTTCTAACCTGACAGAGTTTCCTATTTGTTTGTTTTTCCTTAGCATTATTTGTGAGATTCATTTTTGTTGATATGTGTTTGATAGTTCCATTATTTCAACTGCTATGTTTAATTTGTTTAAAAAATTCTCCATTGAATAGATATATGGCTATTTTTCATTATTTCATTGATTTTCCTGTTTTGATGTTCTTTTGGATGTTAAGAATATATTTTCTATGCAAGGAGAGGAAGGAGAATGTAGGAGTAATTTAGGGCAAGGGTAAAATGAATAAAGTATGCTGACTTATGTGCATGAAAATATCATAATGAAACCAATTATGTTGAATGCTAAATTAAAAATGAATTTAAAAATGAATGATTCTTGCTGTCAAGATTCATATTCCCAGCCTATTGTAAAATAAGTGAGTTTCTTCTGTAGTAGAACTAATTAGGGTATGCCCTCTTTCAACTTCATTTGAGAATGTTAAATTACTTCCTATAATAGTACTAAACTAAATGGCTCCAACAATTATTCAGCCATCTCATTATTCCATAGTCTTGCCAAAATGTCAGTCTTATATTGAGTAAGTGTAGCATAAAGTTTTAAAATGTACTTTATTGGTCAATAAAGATATTTATAGCAATTACTTTCTTGTTGCTGGGACAGAACACCCAACCAGAAATACCTGACAAAAGAAAAGAGTTTATTTTGGCTTCTAGTTTTGAGGGGAAGCTTCATTATGGCAAAGAAAGTGTGGCAGAGCAGAACCTGGGCCATCACAATTTATCATATCAGTTGGGAGGATGCAGCCAGAGTGCTAACTCTAAATACCCAGTGGGCTGGACTGTAAGGTCTGCCCTAAGTACCACACCTCCTCTATCAAGGCTCGACTTCCCCCAAAAACGCCACATCCTTCCCAAATTGGTAGTGAGAGGAGACCCAATATTTCAAACAAATGAAGCTATGGGGGACATTTCACATTCAAAGTACCAGAATATGTCTTCTTATGTATCTGTTGGCCATTTGTGTTGTTTCCTCCTCTGTGAAGAGTTTGATTTTAAAATGTTTTCCATTATTGATTTACAGAGAGAGATCGTGTGTAGGGTGTAATATTGTGACTTTGTTTTCTACTTTAATGTTTGACATTTTGATGAACTAAGTTCCATATTTTAATGTATTCAAATTTTCCAATCTCTTTCCTTTATTGTTTTAAGTTTGAGAGCACTTTTAGATTCACAGTAAAATCACGAGAAAGTTCCAGAAGTTTTCCAAAACCCCTTTGCTCCACATATGCATAGCTTCCTCCATTATCAATATTTTCCCCAAGAATGCCAATGATTGTGAAACCTGTAATTTTTTTAAGTTTCTTAATGTTGTTATACAGTCCATGGATTTGGATAAATCAACAATTGCATGTGTATATCATGATAATACCACACAAAGTTTATTCAGTTTTCTAAAAATCATCTGGAAAGATCCTCTTTGCTCCTCTGAATCATTGTTTTCCTCAACTCTAACCCATGGAAATCACTTATCTTTAACTATTTCAAATATCTCAAAGTATTTTGTAATTGTTTTCCCTTTTTCTTTGCATTTTTTTTTTTAGTTTGTTTTTTTGAGGTAGGATCTCACTGTAGTCCAGGCTGACCTGGAATTCACTCTGTAGACTCAGGTGGCCTCGAACTCACAGCAATCCTCCTACCTCTGCCTCCCAAGTGCTGGGATTAAAGGCATGTGCCACCACACCCAGCTTTCTTTTGTTCTTGAAAAATTGTGTTTTCTGGTCCAAAAAGACAGCTCAAGTAGTACAGTGCTTGCCTTGCAAGCAGGAGGACCTGCTTTCAATGCCCAGAACCCATGTGAAAAGCCAGGTATGGTGGTACATGCTTCTAATTCCATCACTGGAGAGGTTGAGACTTGTGGATCCTTTGGGACTTGCTAGACAGCCAATGTAGCCTCATTAGGCAATTTCAAAGCTAGGAAGGCATCCTGACTAAACAAAGGTAAATGGCACCTGAGAAATGATGTCTGAAGTTGTCCTCTGACTTCTCCACACATACATACTCACATGTCAACACATACACATGCATACACATGTGTGCTTGTACATGCGCACACATGTGTGTATACACATACGTACACACATATGAAAAGACTACTATTTCTTTGGCATTTGTTGTTATTCGAATGTATAATTTCCCCACATGCTCATGGATTTGAACACTTGGTCTTTAGCTGGTGGCAGTGTTTGAGAAACTTGTAGAACCTTTAGGAGGTGGAGCCTTGCTGATGGCAGCAGATCACTGGGGATGGGAAAGAGATTTTATACCCAAGCCCCACTTTCTACTTACCCTCTGCTTTCTGGCTGAAAAGTGACAACCTGGTCTGCCATGACTTCCCTACCCCAATGGAATGTATCTCCCTGGAACCAAACCAAATGGCATTTAGTATCTAAGTATTTTGTTCTAGCAACAAGAAGGTAACAGAAAATTGGCACTGAAAAATTGGTGTTTGCTGCGATAAACCTGACCATACAATTTTAAGCATTTGTGACAGGTATGTAAGAGAAATGTAGAAAAATTTTGAACTTTGGTCTAGAAAAGTTATACACTGCTGTAAGCAGAGTTTAATGAGCCACATTCCATGAAAGTATGGAAGACCACAATGCTGAGAGAAACACAGGCAATAGAGGCTTAGTTCATATGGCTTCAGAGGGGAACAAGGACTCTATTGGTAATGAACTAGAGGCAGAATCAGTGATATTCTGGTAAAGAAACTTATTGCATTCTTCCTGTGTACTGAGACTTGAATGGCTTTAAATTGAAAAGTAATGGATTAATGTGTTTGATGGAGGAAATTTCAAGACTTTCTGGCATTCAGGTTGTGCATGACTTCTGCTGAATCCTCTTATCCAAATCTACACACAGAGAGAACAATAAGCAGGAAAAAATATATAAAATGTGTCATTTGGCAAAGAGAGAAGCAAGTTTAAATTTCTCCCAATGAGAGTGCTATTGCTGAGGAAGCAACTGTGATTGTATCAAAATTGGCACTACTAAAGAGAAAAGATGCTCTGAGGTCAAGTCCTCACCCATTGAAGTTTCTGTCTATGCTGCAGAAGAAGTTTGTGCTCAGAAGCTGCTTACTAGGATAGCATTTTTGCAGATTAAGCAACCAATCCCTATAGAAACTACTACAGCTGAGGTCCAAGGGGACCAGACTCCATACTAAGCTGGCAACAGAACTTGGCAGAGTTGTACTCATGGTACTGGTTTTACAGGCATGAAAAAATGCAAAATAGAGGGAGTCATGAAGTCCTCCGCCATGGCTCCAGAGAGCTGCTGCAGAGACTTAGCAATGTAAGCAGGGTCAGAGTCCCTGCAAGGAGACCCTGAAAGTTATTGTGTGAAGCTGTGAAGGCTAAGTCTAAACTGCAGTGGAGACCCACAATATTGAAGATGCCAGGACTATGAGCCATCCATCAAGTAAACCTATAAGCTCAGAGTGGATCCTACCTAAGAGATAGACAATATGGACTTCAACCAGAAGAGCTAGAAGGGCAGTGCCATCCAAGCCTCTTAGAGCCAAGCTGGTTTCATCATAAGTACCAGATGCCAGACATGGAACCACAGGATTTGATATGTGCCTTACTGGGTTTTGGTCTTGCTTTGGTACAATATTTTCTTTTCTTTTACTTTTTTGTATTTATTTAGGAGAGAAAGGGTGGGGGTAGATAGAAGAGAATGGGTGTGTCAGGACCTCTACCCACTGCAAAAAAAATTTCAGATACCATATTGTGCATCTTGCTTTTGTGAAGGTACTGGGGAAGCAAACCTGGGTCCTTAGCCTTCACAGGCAAACACCTTAACCACTCTCTCTAGCTCATGGTACAATATATTCTTGCTTTGCCCCAATTACTTCCCTTTGGAATGATGGTAATGTTTATACTTTTCTTTTAAATTTTACAAGGGGTCACAGTTAAAAGATTGCCTTAACTCAGAAGAGACTTTGGACTTTGGGATTTTGAATAATGTTGGAACTGTTAAGAGACTATGAGGATGTTTGAAGTTTGACTGAATGCATTTCATAGCATGATGTGGCCACAAACTTACCAAGGTCAGGGGAAGAATGTTATGATTTGAAAGTAAAATGTCCCCCATGGGCTCATGTATTTGAGCATGTGGTTCCCAAATTGTGGCACAGTTTGGGGGAGATTGTAAAACCTTTAGGTGGTAGAGCCTTGCTGGAGAAAGTGAGTTATTGGGGGTAGGCCTTAATGTTTTACAGCACCACCCCACTTCCTGCTCACATTCTGCTTCATGGCAAATATGTGACAAACTGGATGGCCATACAGCCCCATCATGATGGAATGTAGACTCCTGGAACTTTAAGCTAAGTTAAACCCTTTTATTTTTTATGTGGTTTCTCTGGAGCATTTTGTCCCAGCAATGAGAAAGTAACTGACACAATTTTAGAAAATAAACTTTAGAGATGTTAAATTGTGGATATCAAGCTAATTGGTAATAGGGTAATCTTTGTAAAAGCTAAGACTGAGGACATAAAAGGCTATACACCTTGGATAGTGCTTCTTAAAGACAAGGAACTTGCAGCTTTTCCAAAGATTTCCTGATAAAGGAAAAACTCATGAACTATTCTGATGCAAACTTGTGATCTGTCTTATGCTCAGAATCCTCATAGCTTTGACTGCCTGAAACTCAATAAATGCTTCAAATAGTGATGGAGAGTGGAGTTGCAAAGGGGAAAGTTGGGGGAGGGAGGGAATTAATATGGTTTATTGTCTATAATTATGGAAGTGGTCAATAAAAAAATTCAACATTAAAAAAGAGTCAAGCTTGGTCTTCTATGTTAAAAAACAACAACTCAGTAGCAGAAGCCAGTAAGCTAGAAAGGGGATATAAAGGGAATAGAAAGGGGAGGGAGGGGGGTACTTAATAGGATGGTATTGTATATATGTAAGTAGAAGAACAGATTAATGGGGGTGAAAAGGCCTAAGTGGGGTCAGGGGAAGAGATTGAGTAAAGGAAAGGTGGAGGGAGGGCTAATCAAAATCTAAGAGGATATAAATAAGTCATATGGAAACCTACTTTTCTGGACAATGGAACACTCAAAAGCCATAGATTGTTACTAGAAAGTTTTCACTGCCAGGGATGGGATACCTTTCAGTGAGTTGTTGGCCAGTGAGGTCATTGATACCCCCAAAACATTATAGGCCATTGCTGAGGCCCTTGGTTTCCCAGCAGGAATAGATGGTAAGACCCTATTGCTGAAGACTCCACATACTTGGCCTGCAAGGTCATTGAGAAATTCTGCTGGAGCTGAGCTGAAAGCCTCCCTCATGTGGACCAGCTGACAAAAATTGGAAAAAGTTACACAGCATGCAGTTCAATGGGAGAGAGAAATCACCAGTGAAGATATTCAATAGTGAACACTGAAAACCTTAAATTTGGCCAGCCAGGCCAAATGAGCCAATGGGTGCAATAGTGGCACTTCTGTTACGGGGGAAACCAACTGCTCACTAATTGGACTGGAGGCCTGCTCCATGGGAGGGAATACATCCCTGATACTGAAAACCCATGACAGGGGTAGCCATGAGCCCTAAGGGTGTAATGTCTGCTGCTGTCTCACTAAATGTATATACTATGCTCACCAAACTGCCCAGTAAGCACTTCTCTTAATGTCCACACCCATATATCAATGCTACTCTCACTTTTGGTTAGAGAAGCTTCTCTTTTCAGATGGTGGCAACCTTGGGAGGACTCAGAAGGTACCATGGTGCTGAGAAGAAGGGACAAAGGAGTGCTCAGCACAGAGACATCTCAAACCCACCTTCCAAGGCTCAGGGTCCATTGCAGAAGAGGAGGAAGAAAGAATGTAAGAGCCAAAGGAAGAGTAGGACTCCTTACAACGTGCTCCTCCAGACACAAAATGGCCTGGATATCCATGACCTCATATTGCCTGACACTACCTACACAAGACCATCATAATAGGAGGAAAAGATCATGACATCAAACTGAAGAGAGAGACTGATTGCAAGGGGGAGGGGATATGATGGAGAGTGAAGTTTCAAAGGGGAAAGTGGGGGGAGGGAGGGAAGTACCATGGGATACTGTCTACAAGTAAAGAAGTTGTCAATCAAAAAATAAAAATAAAAAAACAAAAGCATCAAGTACAGTAAGTTCAGTGAGCACTCAAATGCATCCCCTGATTCTCCTTTATTTGAAATCATAATTTATGTGCTGTGTGTTCATTTTGTGCTCTTCCAAGTGCCACTGGATGGTGTGAACAGTGAATGGCATGTAGGCATGATCTGCTACAATTTTTGGAAGTTGGTAAAAGTTGGATAACAGCTATCAGAAGAGGTGAATGATCATTCAAAATCTCTAGTTTCAATAACAATGTAAAATAGGAAATTTTCTGGGACAGAACAGGACATTGTCCCCTCTCAGTGAAGAGTGCAATGCAGACAAGCCAACTACAGCCACATTTAAACGGAGAACCTCATAAGTCTTCACTGTACTTTCACCAACACACATTTCAAAGAGCACAAAAAGAGGAAGGAGACAAAAGTTCCACTGTGAAAGCAGCAGGAAAGCTCTCCCTTAGGTACAGAACAGGAACAATGGCTTAGAAACATTTTTAGAAAGACCTTGCTGAGTTGGAAACGTGATGACACTAGACCCTGTCTGAACCACATATTCTCTAAACCCAAAGTAAGTGTCATTGGACTGGACTGTCAGCAGCAAGCCTTTTAACAGTGGAGAAGGAACTCTGAGTCAGAACTATTTAGTTGTCTGTTAGGTGGGAGCCTGGTCAGAGCTAGAGTCCACAATGGGACACAGACACAAGTTTCAAAGAAAATGTCACACATTGGGAAGGACCACCCAGGGGTGTGATCAGCATTTGCAATCCAACCTGCTGGACCTCCCACTGACAGAACCAGCATCTGTGAACCACCCTCCCAAAGGATTGAGCAGATGTGTGAACAGCAATCCCAATGCAAATCATGAAGGACCACCCACAGGTGTGACCAGCATTCCCAGTAGGATAGGTAAAAGACCATCTAGAGTCATCAGCAGCATTTGCCACCACACCTATGAAATATTATCCAGAGGTGTGACTGGCATCAATGAGCCAAGGAAGGAACTCCTAGAGACACCTGGTTCCAGCACCTAGACAAAAGACAATATTCAGACTTTGAATCCTTAGCCAATTCCTTTACCTTTTATTCCTCCTTTATTTAATACTCAATGTAAATTTAGCAGTCAAGGTTCTTTCTGCTCTGTTCTTGTTCTCTGTTTTTTTTTTTCTCTTTGCTTTCCCCCCTTTAAGTCATCTTCCTTCTATTCTTTTGTTTTTCATTTTTCTGTTAATAATATTTCCCAAAGAATACTTGCTGGTCTGGTTTTGGGAATCCTCCTACCTCAGCCTCCTAAGAGATGGGATTGTTTTAAGTTATCTGCTTGTATTTCTTTACCTATTTCTCTTTTAATTCTGTCTCTATCCAAATCTGCCTCATATCCCTTCCCTTGCCCTTATTCGCCTCTCCCTTTTTATTGAATGGTTGATTGACTATATATATGGCTTCTTTTGTCCCCCATTGTTATGCTTTTCTAGTGAATCCCTTCCCCCTTTCCAACTAGTTTCTCATCTTCTCTGATGTATTTTTAATGTTTTGCTCTGCTACCTATTATGGAATTTTGATAGACCCAATATTGTGAAGGTCTTGTGAAAGTAGCTGACAATTGCTGTATAGTCATGAATGCAAGAGTGACCAACAGTGAGAGCAGCACTAATGGGAGAACAATTTGATGAGTACAACATATCAATTTAGCCCAACACCAGTAGTACCTTTCCAGCTAGTCTTTTAAGTAGGTTTTCAGTACTAGGTATGAATTCCCTTCCATGGAGTGGGCCTCAAATCCAACCCGGGAGCAATTGGTTACCCCCATAACAGTTAGGACACTATCATACCTGAGGGCACATATTCCTTAGGAGATTAGTAAGGGTCCACAGCTGGGTAAGATTTTTCCTATCAGAAGACTTCATAGTACCTTCTCACAGTATGTAAGCTAGCCTGCAAGGAAAAATATTTCAGCTTGATTTCTCTGTATCCTAAAACTTAAATATGTGATATCTATAGCAGTATGGCCTTACTTTTTCATTCTATCAGGCAACCAAGGGCAGTGATGATAGCTTGTATTATTTTGGTGGCCTCAAGGACATTCTTGATTAACTACTGATGGGGAGGTAACACATCCATGGCACTAAAATTTTACCATAATAATTCACACTGTGTAGGTATGCCCAATTTTTAAAAATTACACTTTTAAATTAGCTAACAAACAAGTAGTTTTCCATATGGGTTTTCAGAACTGTTTAACTCTGATTAACTCTCTACCCCATACAAATGTCCAATAAACATATTAAAAATAGTTCAACATCACTGCCCATCCAAGAAATTTAAAGCAAGCCTATATTGAGACTCTATCTCACAGTAGTCAAATAGTAGTCATTAGTAAAATAATTACCATTAAATACTGGCAAGGATGTGGACAAAAGGGAGGACTGGAGAAATGGCTTAGTGGTTAAGGTGTTTGCCTGCAAAACCAAAAGGATCCCGGTTTGATTCTCCAGGACCCACGTTAGCACAAGAGGGCACTGGAGGCCCTGGCACACCCTCTCTCTCTCTCTCTCTGCCTCTTTCTCTCCAATAAATAAATAAAATATTTTTTATAAGGGAACACTCTAGGCACTACTGGTGGGAATGTAAAGTAGTCCAGTCTCTGTATGGAAGTCAGCTGTGGAATTTTCTTAAAAAATAAAAAGTAAATCTACCATCACTCAGCTATGCCATTCTTGGGTGTTTCCTTGAAAGTTTCCAAGTTGTTATCATAGAGTCAACATATCACAAATTCAAATATTGCAGAAATGAGTGCACACCAATATTTATAGTTATCTATACTATTCATAATAGCTAAGCTAACAAACCAACCTAGGTATCTGTCAACAGAGGACGGGATAAAGAAAATGTGGCATATATGCATAATGGAGT
The DNA here is from genome assembly GCA_036365145.1 of Orientallactaga sibirica. Classification (NCBI taxonomy): domain Eukaryota; kingdom Metazoa; phylum Chordata; class Mammalia; order Rodentia; family Dipodidae; genus Orientallactaga; species Orientallactaga sibirica. Next base: position 2,507,707 of record JAEOAD010000025.1, read on the forward strand.
CTTTAGTCATAAAGATGAATGGAATCAAAACTAAAGTGGTTAAATAACCCATATAGAAGCCTATTTCTTTGTTAACTAATTTAAAAATATATACTTCAAAGAATAAATTCAGGGCAGAAATACTGAGAGGTTGTATAAATGTTGTACCCATAGCTATAGTTTTTCACAGAAAAAATTCAGTTCCAGTGGTGAGATACCTCCCAGTGAGGTCACTGAGGCCCCTGAGGTCTCCAAATTAATATGGGCTATTGTTGCTGCCCACCAAAAATTGATGGTAAGACACACATACTTCACTTGTAAGATACTGAGAAATCAAACTAGAAGATGGAAGGCTCTTCTCTGCATAGTAGTGGTCATAGTTGCTAGAATGTTCTATGCAACATGATGGAGGAGAAAAGTCATCAATGATCTTAAGCAGTAGTGGACCCTACAAGCTACACAACTGTCTACCCTGGCAAGATGCACCCACTAGTACAATAGTGGCATGTCTCTTATGGGGATAACCAACTGCTCTGCAATTTGATTTGAGACTGCTCCATGACAGAGAATTCATATCTGATACCAAAAGCCTATTGGTGGGAAAGTCCCAAACCTTTGAGAGCAAGAAGCTTCTACCATTGCTTGACTACATGATTATATTGTATCTACTAAATTTCCCTCTAAACAGTTACATCTATACTTATAAAAATTCTCTCCTTTCAGCTGGGGGTAACTGTTGGAGAGACTCTAAACTTGTCAAAGTGCTGAGAAGTGATTGTCCAATGTTCAGTACTTAATAAGACATTTTTATCACACCCTCCAATGGTTCAGGGACAATAGTGGAAGAGGTGGTAGAAAGAATGTAAGAACCAAAGGATGGGGAGGAGTGCTTTATAATGCTGTCTCCCACACAGAAAGCGGTTGTCATATGCCTTACCTCACAATGGCTGTCATTATCTACAGGAGACATGAATAAATTTGGACCACCAACAGGTTGTTGTGGATGATGGAGAAAGGCAAAACCAAAACAAACAAACAAACAAAGAAATCAGTATAGAAGAGGGAATAGTTGGGAAAAGGTGCAGGTTCATTGAGGGGAACAAAGGAGAATGGTGGGAGGGGATTATATAAATGTTTTAATAAAGATTTTTATTTTGCTAAAAAAGATGAAGTCACATCATTCTCAGGAAAATGTATATAGATGAAGATGATCATTTTAAGGGAATTAAGTCAATCTCTGATAGAAAAATAACACATTTTTTCCTCTTATTTGTGGTTATAGTTCTAACCAGTCAATCAGCATTGTAGAACCTTTAACATGGGTGTGGCATGTTTTTCTGAAGTTCTTTGTGCAATTCAATTCATGAAGATGATAAATGTCTTCTAGATGGATTCAGACATCAGCAAAGAGGATTAATGTGAAGTATATGGTAGTTACACTGTGTTGGGGAGGAGGCATATTTGGGTGCAGTAGCTAGGTCTATTCTTTCTGTGGTAGAAAGCTGACTGAGTTCTTAAGAAGTTCTTTTTATTTTCTCTGAAATGTAGGGTAGGAATGAAAGGTTGGCAGATGAGAGAGCGAGACAATGTATTATGTATAATCTGGAGAGTTTGGGAAAATTGAAGTAGCTTTTATAGGTACAAAAGATGGATAAGACAATCAAAAAGTCAAATTTCCCAGCAGCCTCTTGATTTTCCCCAGGAGGCACTAAGGAAATGGGTGCATGGTATGATGTTAAGCATTGAAGTGCCATCTTAACATGAGTTTTGCAATTGGATAAGTTTATTTCTACCTTGGATGTGATATGCTGATTCCCTTACATAGGCTTACTTTCATTCCCAGCCTTCTTATGTGTTCCCAAGACTGAAATTTTCTTTTGACTAAATACTTCTTCCTATATCTATCTATATATAAGTACAGATGCAAGAACTGGACTTACTTGATAATTTGAATTTCATGTTTTCTACTTCTCATGCTCTGTGAATTATGCCACTTCTAAGTTTAGGGTGGCTAAAACAGTAGCCACTAACTTAGCTTCTAATTCTATATTTGGTCAGATTGGAGTTGGTATGGCTGGGTGGCTGTGTTGCCAGTTCACTCATGTGCTGTAGATAGCTACAGGTCAGTGACATGATTCCAGCCACCAATTGTCAATGTTTGTTGGCTTTGATTGAATGAGGCATCGCTCTTCATTTAATATACGGATTTAGAAAGTGTCACATGGTGTGACTGGCCTTTGAGGAAGATCTTTGAGGAAGAAGTCATTTTCAGGGTTCTGCTTGCAACATCTTAAATAAAACAAGTCAAATGGCTAAACCAAGAAAGAATGAGTGGAGAATACAGTCTCCTTCTGAATGGGATAAGAGCAAAGTTTACATCACAAAAGAGAATGGGTACAGTGATGGGAAGAATTTGTAGTTTTTAAAATAATCAACTATAATGTATTTCCTACCAAGACTAGAGTATGCCTTAATCTTCTGAGAATCCCATTTCAAGTACCCAGTATCCATGAATTGGTGCAGCTACTTATTTATGGGCAGATACCCAAGTTGCTGCCTGTCTGGACATCCTAGTATTATACCTGGACTCTATGTTACTATGTTTGCTCACCTGATACTGTACCCTCTTGTCCTAAATACCCTCCCCTGCATCCCTGGGAATAACTTTGGCATAAAACACATAAGGTTTCTTACCTTGCTTGTCATGATGCTGTTTTAGCAATGGAAGCTGAATAAATCCTGTATGTTTTACTTTTACTGTGATGTTTCTGTTATTATTACATCACCCCTTGTCAATATGCATTTTTACCCATATTTCCCTTATTTATCTTCTGAACTCTAAGCCTGCTTCCCCACATACTTTACCCAGGGTGAAAGAGTCAGTTATTCTTCATTGACTCCTCCTAAAGTGATACAGAATGTTAAATTAGCCAGAGGAAGGAGTGAATTCATCCAAGCATTGCTTGCATCTTCACAGACACTGGGTGAGCAGCAGAAAAGGCACACTTGCTAGATATTATTATATTGTCAGTCTAAAATAAAAAGTGATATGTTCTATAACCACGTATTTTTATCTTAAAAGCACACTTATATGTATGTGTGCAGATGTGGGAGTATATGTAAAGATGGCGGGAGACATAACAAATGAACCAAGACAATGGGAAAAAAAAAAAAAAAAAAACATGAAAGGGAATCCAAATGATAAAGTGTCTGAAGACAGATGCTTTTCAGCCTGTAAATTTCTAAGCATGTCTATAAAGTTGTCCATTATACATAATGTTTTATCAGTCATTCAACATGTGTTTATTGGGTTCCTGGTATGACATCCACATCGTGCTCAAGATTATGAAGTTGACTCAGAGGTGAGTATTGTGTTGGATATAATTCTGTCCCTGGCCTGGGATGAGTCTGAGGAACAACAGGTAGAGGAGAAAAGCCAGGAGCCCACATGTAGCTTCAGCTCATTGAAACCATGATCTATCCTGAGAAATACTCATTTTGATGTTATTGCCAGCAGATATAGTATCTTCCTCATGTCTGTGTGGAGATGTGTTGGTCATGTAGCTGTCACTGGACAGAATGTAATTGTAAGACAGAGCTTTTGCCTGTCCTCAAGCACCAAGCCATCTGTAAGACTGAAAAAGAAGAATCAGGAGAGGTTTGATTGGAGCTATTGGGAATCAGTTCCACTCTAAAAAGCAGAGAGGCACATCTCCTGTAAGCTGCTTTCAGAACCTTCACGTTCACCGTTCACCTTCAGAATAGGATTGAGACATGTTGTCAGAAAGACACATATGGAAATGATGCTATAGCTGAATTCTGTTTCCCAGGAGAGAAGTGGAAAAAGTTATTTCACTCCCCAACTCCAGGGTTCTCACTCTCGCCCAAGTTCTTGGCTATTGTTAATAACCAACACCCACTATCTCCTACATGCCAATTACAGTGTTAGGCAACTTACACAAACTATCTCATTTAATGCTCAAAACAAGTCAGTTAGTTGCTGTTATTCCTAATTGGAAAGTAAGTCAATAATCTGTGGTTACCAAGTTCTAGTCATCTCCAGATCCCATAAGCTGCATTAATAGTGGTGGCTATCATGCTATTAATATTAAGTGCTTGACTAGAACATAAAAGTCAACTAGTCTAGCTTCTGTGTGTTCTGAGCACCCTAATACATGCCTTCACAGGCTTCTTCTGAATGTATGTCTATGGAGAAGCTGGTGAATTGAGAAACATCTGGTTCTAAAGTTAAAGGCTTAGGTCCAAATCCTATCTTGGATATATAATAATTAACTGTATTTAACCTTGGCGAAATTACTCAACATCTTGAAGCATCATACTTTATTTATCTGTAAATATAATAGAATACCTGTAATCATAGAGTTATAGTGATGATAAAATGAGATAATGCATTTGACTATTTATGGAAAATTCCTTGTTTCATTTAAGATACAGTGAATGGAATTTGTTACTTTTTTCTTTTAATCCTTTTAATATTATTATAGCAGAGAGAGTAAGAGGTGCACCATCTTGTGTGCATGTGCAAACTTGTGTGCTTGCATCATCTTATGGGTCTAACTTACATGGGACCTGGAGAGTCAAATATGAATCCTTAGGCTTTCCAGGCAAGTGCCTTAACCACCAAATCATCTATCCAGCCCTAAAATTTCTTACTTTTTCTATGACAATCATTTTGCTGCACACCGTGGGTCCAGTAATGAACAAGAGAGGGTTCCTGCCTCTTGCATCACTGAAGCTTACAACATACTAGAAGTGAAAGTGAGCAATGATAATAAAGTAAGGAACTCATGTCCAGTACAAACTCCATGGAAGGACCAAAACATTCAGCAATCAAGGTCAACATTTTCATATAATATTTTAAAATATTTGATTTATACATTTGCAAGGAAAGACATGACATAGCCTCTTGCCACTGTAAATGAACTCCAGATGAATGTGCCACTTTGTACACCTGCCTTTATGTGGGTACTGGGGAATCAAACTCAGACTGTCAGACTTTGCAAGCAAGTGCCTTTAACCACTGAGCCATCTCTCTAGGCCTCACAGAATATTTTAAACATTAACAATAATGCGAAAATTCCAAAATAAAAATATTAGACAACATCCATATCAGTACTACTCAGCTTTCCTTTTATTTTAGGGCCTATCATGTTGAGTGGTGCTTCAGATAATAAATATGTAAACACATGCATAGACACCAAGCATGAGTGTGTACACACAGAAGAACTTGGCTAGTAAAAATTAAGGGGATGAGCCCAGAGAAATGAAACACTTTCAAAGGCCCTGAGATAGGAAAGTGCTAACAATATTCCAGGATCTGAAAGACAGTGGATGCTGGACTATGAGAAGCAAGAGGTGGCATGGGCAAGCAGGAATAGTGCTTGGGCTGAACCCAAAGGACCCAACAGCTGATCAAAGGACTAGAATGTATTGTAGACATATTGAGAAACCCTGGAAAGATTTTAAGCAGCTAAGTTACTTATGTTTTTAAATGATGTTATTGTAGCTGCTCAGCTAAGAGACAGTGGGGAAAAGTGAAAGCACAAAGTGTAGATACACAGCCAATGAGCTGTCTGGGCCAGCGAGGACTGTCTTGTCTATGCCAGCATTTCCCATTTGTGTATTGTGTGATATATTAGAAGTTCAGGGTGTCTGTCATTTACTCTGAACAAGTTAGTTTATTTCTCTGATATATGGCATTCCATCTGTAAATTAGAGCAAATGTTGGTGCTTATTGTATAGGGTTGTGAGACTATAAGTTACAGAATGCATATAAGAGGTTTGCAATAATACATGGCCAATAGTAAATTCTGGAAAAAAAAGTTGAATAGAAATGAGTTTATACTTATCTCTGAATTTCTACCAGTGTCTAGTGTAACATGCATTTTCTCATAAGTGGTCAATAATGATATATTGAATTACAATCTCTCTGATTGTAAGCTGACTTATTTTTCTCATCAGTAGGAATGATTCTGATAGTTGTACTTTCTAAGTACATATTTCTCAAAGTCTTCCACTGCCCTCCAATCCCACCCTAATTCTGGGCTTTCATAAACTCTTGCAATAACATATAACTCATCTCCTTGGCCCTAGTCTCTTTCCACCTCATTCTAACCTACACATTGCTATAATTTTTTTTTAATACAGGCCAGTTCCTATTACTCCTGTTCTCAAGAAGTTTGAGTGACTTGGGCAAGCCATTTAATCTGTCAATTTCTTCCCTGGAGATAATAGTGCACACCTGTCATAGTGATGTTAAAAAGACTAGAAGGTAGCAATGACATATCAATAGCTAGCCTGGTTAGAACTCACTGAGAAAGATATCACAGAGGAAGATGTCAGGTGTCCTCCTCTATCATTTGCCCATCTTATTTCCTTGAGGCACAGTCTCTCACTGAATATGGAATTCATTGTGTTGGGGTTAGACTGCCTGGCCAGTGAATCCCAGTGATTCTTGTGTCTCTGTCCCCCTTACCACTGTGGATATAAGCATGCACAGACATACCCAGCTTTGTGTGTGTGTGTGTGTGTGTGTGTGTGTGTGTGTGTGTGTGTGTGCTGGGTGTTGGACTCAGGTCCTCATGCTTGCATAGAAAGTACTTGTCCACAGGGCCACCTCCCCAGCCTCATTCCACAAACAATTCTATGACATAGATGATACTACACCATAAATGATACTACACTCAAGAGCAGTTAGCCAATTATAAAACTGTTGTAAAAACCTAGGCAATGAATAGAAATTGAAGCTATTATAACAAATAAAAACAGTACTGAGTACTTTTACCAAATAGAGGAATACTGAGTACTTATTATTAAGAACAGTACTAGTATCTGGCAAATTCTAAATGGATGTTGTAAAAAGTGCTACAAGCCACCTTTTCTTTTTCTCTTTCTTTTTTTTGGAGAGAGACACAGAGAGAGATAGAGAGAGAGGGAGAGGCAGAGGGAGAGAATGGGTGTACCAGCAGCCTCTCAGCTGCTGTGAACAAACTCTAGATGTGTGCACCCCCTTGTGGGCAAGTGCGGCATTGTGTCCTTGCATCATTGCATCTGGCTAAACATGGGACCTGGAGATTGGAATGGCATTCTTAGCAGGCAGGTGCCTTAACTGCTAAGCCATTTCTCCAGCCCAAGCCACCTTTTCTTAATCACATTCCACTCTCTATGTCAGGCAAGGGACCAAGTTTTACTGAACACTATAAGTTTAGGACACAGCACAGGTTGGTACTGGTTCTCAAAACCAGCTCTGCACTTCTTTTCCCAACTTCATGTTCAGTAACATCACATTGGTAGCTTTAAATTAATTATGAAAAGAAGTACACACAAGTACACATCAGTGCCAAAATTAGTCTTGAACTTTGTAATTGTCATTAAATTATTTTTAATTTTCTCTTTCTCTTTTAAGAAAGCTTGAGTCAGATTTGCAAGCCAAATTTGTTAATCTAAGGAATCAGCTATTTCAGAAACTCTGAGGAAAGGTAGTGCAAGGAATATACCTTCAGCCATAGACTGAATGATTATTGTAGTATCTGACCTTTTTATTATTGAGGAAGAGGGCATTTGTTTTCAAATTTCTGCCTCCTAAAAAGTACTCATTTAAATATCCTGTTCTGTTTAGTAAATAAATGGGATTTCAGTGTGAAGTGAATCAAGTGGACACTGAAGGTAGGGGATATTGGTAGCATTGATTGCCATATGAAGCTGTGCTTCTACTATTGCTCTCACAGCCAGCCAACTCAATTCTTTTGCCAAAGAATGCAACAGCCAAATAAAATAAAACAAAGAAGTTCTCCTTCTTTTGCAGATGGCAAACTGGGTGGTCACAAAAACGCATAAGATTTTGTTTAGTTCCAAGACTCAACACCATAAAAGTTTATTTTGCAACAAAACTTACTACATGCATTCCATTTAAAATTTTCCAAAGTACAACATTTTTATAGTACCTTATTTCTTTTGAGCCTCGAAATACCTATAGAAAAGAAGGGCAGACACAAGGAGGTGAAGTGATGGCAGAGAAGAAATAATAATTTTGGTCTACAGTACTCACCACTGGATTGACCCTGCCATATGCTACCTGCTGGTTCCAGAGCTGCTCTGATAGGGGTCCACATGGATGCTCTGGTACCATAGAAACTACTTAAAATCAAAATGATTGGAAAAACATTACAAGCTCTGGATGTGTCACAATAGCCTAGCATATACAAGGCCCCATGTTCCATTATGAGCACCAAAAGCCAAAACTAAAAATCAGTATATATTTTCCTTCAGATTTGAATCTCTAAGAAAATTCATAAAACTTAGTCAGAACTGGAGAAAATGAGATATGGTGGTACAAATACCACAGATATATGGTTGTCTAATAAAAAGCTGAAAGATGAAGTCTGTCTTCTTTCTTTGCTGAGATTTTTCTTTGTTTCAGGAAGGGAAGAAAACATGAGTAGATGACCTAGAAAATTTATAGCACTGCCAGGAATACTTTTAGAAAAATTGATGATTTACACCTAAAATAATTCAGATCAAATCACTAAAATAACCATTACATAGCACATGTGCCCCCATTACTAGGGCAATTATTACCCCTTTAATGAATGTTAATTAAAAACTTAGTATGTGCTAAGCACCATGCCCAACACTGAGAATACCCAGGTTCTTAAATGAAGTATCCCCATGCAAATAAACAAGATATAGCTATAAATTGTGGGATTCTTTGTGATAATGAGTTGAGAAATGATCTGTCACAATCATGGGGAAGACTGAGTCTTAGTTTCTTTGATTGTGAAACACAAGGAAAAAGAGTCTTGGGGAGAAAACCAGTGCCTCACTCCTGTTCAGTGTTGACCAGAAAATTCAATTTTTTTTTAAGGAAGGCCTTATAAGTGCTTGATCTCAGTTCTTTCTGCCATTTATTTTTCAAGATTAACTGTATTGACACTTCTGACCCCCTAACTAAATCAGCATCCTTAGATAATTGGTATCTGACAATCTGCACATGTGAAAGAGAGGCCATGTGAAAATGTCAAAGTACAATAAGATATTCAGACAGAGGAGAGAAAGACTGATGGAGACACAGAGAGGAGAGATATAGGCCTCATTTATATTTTATATTGCACCTTATGTATTATATTTTATACTTCACTATTATTTTATAGGATTACTTTAATGATGGAATATTACTGTTTCATTATTAGTTATTAACTTCTTATTGTGACTAATTATGAAATTAAGGTTTTATACATATGTATGCATAGGAAAATGGTATAATATATTTTAATATAATATATAGTGTTCAGTACTATCATAGTTTTAGGCATTCATTGAGGGTCTTATAATGTATTCCTTTAAGATAAGGAGAAACTACTGTATATGAGGAAAGAAAAAAATCAAGTTAACAAAATTAAGTTGAAATATAAATGAGAGTACCCTATTTTCCATCTGTATAGTTTTGATATACATGAAATCATACAGTGTTTCTCTCTCTCTCTCTCTCTCTCTCTGTGTGTGTGTGTGTGTGTGTGTGTGTGTGTGTGTGTATTTGTGTAAATATTAGCTTATTTAACCTCATATAATTTCCTCAAGACCTGAAACTCAGGGCCTGGAAATAGAGTACAATGGGGGATTCTTGCTTAATGAGTGTAGTATTTCCATTTTATAAGATGAAAAACAGTCTATATGGATCATGTTGGTAATTACACAATAATATGGGTGTAATAATACCACTGGATTCTTAAAACTGGTGAAGATGACATAGTCATGTTGACTTTCACCACAGTAAGACGATGGAGGCAATACTATTATCAATATTTCATCTTTTTACATTTGTTTCTTCTCTTTTTATTTGTTTTCTTCTTTTTAAAAATCTGGACTGTAGAGATGGGTCAGTGGTTAAGGTCCTTGCCTGCAAAGCATAAGGACCTGGTTTCTATTCCCCAGTACCCATGTAAAGCCCAATGCACAAGGTGGTGCATGTGTCTGGAGTTAATTTGCAGTGGCAGGAGTCCTAGCATTCTCATTCATTCTCTCTCTGTGTCCTTTCTCACTCTCTCTCCTACATAAAGTATTTTTAACAATTTGTTACAGACTCTACCTTCATACTGATAATCAATTTGCAGCTTAAAACTTGAGAGACTTCTGGGGCATTTCCTGAACTTGTACCTTTTCCTGAACATGTTCAGAAATTTTCTAGTTTTTTTCTATATATGCATTTAGTTTTTTAGTTTCCAAAAGGGTGGGGAGAATATCAGGATAAAGCAAGAAAGTTTCTGGGTAATATGGAAGATTAGATACTTCCTCATTGTGACCCAGGACTTGGGAGGCTGAAGTAGAAGGATTGCCATGAGTTTGAGGCCACTCTGACACTACAGAGTGAATTCCAAGTCAGCCTGGCTACAGTAAGACTTCACCTCAAAAATAAAAATAAAAATAAATGAATAAAAGGAAAACAAATTAGACTCTTCTGCAAAGACAGTATGTGGGGAAGAATGTCAAAAATTCAAAAAGCATGCAATAGAATACTTGGAAAGTGTGGAGTGAAAAACAGTGTACTCACAGAAAAGAAGCAATGCTAAACAACACTACAGCTTTGAAGCTCCCAGGTCAAGGGAAGAGACACCAAAGAGTCCTGCAGAAGTAAGTCAGGTGGTCACAATGGAAAAAAAAATTCCTTCTGCAGGTAGGTAAGCAGAGGAGGAAGCCTATGTTGTCACTGTTTGACTCAGGGCAGTAGCCAAGTGCCATCTTGAGAGAGAATTATTATTTGAAAATGAGCTACTCTAGGAACCTGAGAATAGCAAACAACCATGAAATAGGAAGCATGAATTTTATTCACCACAGCCCTAGGATGAGAGACAGCCTTGAGAACAGTTGTGAAAAGTGGGAGAGCCAGCACTGATATATGGAGAAGTACAGGTGGCAGAAGGCTCAGCTCAGGCAGAGAAGTAGATCTAGTCCCTGCCATTGTGGCTGGGAATAGATCTCACAATCTATACTAACCCTGGGATTTGAAGGCCCTGAGCAGATTACTATCCAAGCCTTGGAACTTGAAAGCATCCAATAAACTCTAGAGTTCTGAAAACAGGCATGCCATTCTGCTAGTGCAACCACTGTCTGATGGGAGACAGATTCCTGATGTTTCCTGCTCCACCATTTACTTGGAATGGGCTCTTCCATCTGTTGTCCTTAGACCAGGCATGATGGACACATGCCTGTAATCCCAGCATTTGGCAGGCTGAGGCAAAAGGACTGTGGAGAATTCAAGGCTAGTCTGAACTACATAATTAAAAGCTAGTTGGAGATGCATAGTGCATCTCTATATCAAAAGAAAGAAAAAAATGAGAGGGTAGAATTGATTGAATTGTTTTGTCTTTGACTCTAGAAAATCTATGTTAGAAACCAATACAAAATATCCACATATACTCGTAACCAGAGTTACAGATATAAAAAATTACCTATCCACATTTCTGAAATAATGAGTTGAAAACTGTCCAAATTTTCATTAATAGTAATTTATACACATATATACACACATACATTTATATTCTGATAAATAATACTAATGTGTGTACATACATACATTTATTCATTTGAGCTCACCTTGAACCCAAACTAAAGCACCACTCAACCCCTGCAAAAAATTATACATTCCATCTAAACAAAAATATTTCCTACAATAGTTCGTGTATAAAATAAATGGACATATTTTTATATATATATTAAACACACATATTCACACACACACACACACACACACACACACACACACACACACACACACACACATATATATATATATATATATATATATATATATATATGTATATATATATAATGCTGTATATACTCTACACTAATTAAAGGACTAGGATTATCAATGAACTGGAATAAATATATTGTTGTAATGAACAAACTGGGACCAAATTATGGGGAAAACTGGGACTATTTCTTTTGGACCTTACAAATAACTTTTATAATATTATTCTGTGAGATTCTAAATTCCTTTCTTATAACTTGCTATAAAGTTAATCTTACAATATGTAATCCACCCACGTAAAGCAATGTGACTGGGTTTCTTCTGCCTTTGGTCTGAACAGCACAGATGACCAATATTGACAAGAAATGTAGAGAGATGCTGACTGGTCTTAGGATATGCTCTATGCTCCTCTCCTCAGAGGTCTGGTTGGACTCTCAACTCAGAACAAACATACATGTGTAAGAAGTGCTGATTATATCATTGAAGACAATGAGGTCAGTAACTATAGACACACTGATCTGTTGAAGACAACAGGTAAGCTTAGTGTGATTGTTCTTTTTTTTTTTATTGACACCTTCTATACTTACATACAAAAAACATATGATATTTCCCTCCCCTCCACTCCCCCCATTCCACTTTAGAACACCAATCTCCATTATATCCCCTCCCTCTCTCCATTAGTCTTTCTTTTAATTTGATATCATCATCTTTTTCTTCTATTTTGAGGGTCTTGCGAAGGTATTGCTAGGCACTGCAAGGTCATGGATATCGAGGCCAATCTCTGTCTGGGCAGTTGCATTGTAAGAAGTCATACCCTTCCTTTGGCTCTTCCATTCTATCTGTCCCCTCTTCCGCAATGGTCCCTGAGCCTTGGAGGGTGTGACAGAGGTGTTTCAGTGCTGGGCACTCCTCTATCCCTTCTTCTCAGCACTATGTTGCCTTTTGGGTCATCCTAGTGGTCATCACCATCTGAAAAGAGAAGCTTCTCTAAACAGAAGTGAGAGTAGTGTTAATATGTGAACATGAACATTAAGTGTAGTGCCCCCAGGGCAGCTTGGTGGGCATAATATATACATCTAGCCAGACAAGAGCAGGCTTTATACCCCTAAGGCTCATGACCTCACCTGCCATAGACTTTTGATTAGGTTTTTCAGTACCGGGATGTATTCCCTCCGGTAGAGAGGGCCTTCAGTCCAATTATGGAGCAGTTGGTTACCCCAAGAGCAGACAGGCCACTATTGCACCCGTTCAGTCATTTGGCCTGTATGGCCAAACTTGAATATTCAGTGTCCACTGTTTTCACTGCTGATGACTTCTGTCTCCCATACGGCTGCATGCAGTGCAGCTTTTTCCAGCTTTCAGTTGGCTGGTCTATAGGGAGAAGGTTTTCTGCTCAGCACCAGCTTGCTTTCTCAGTGACCTTGCCTCTCAGGCAAGAGATATCTTCAGCAATAGGGTCTTACTATCTGTTTCTCAAGGGAAACCAAGGGCTTTGGCAAAAGCCTTTAATGTTTTGGAGGCTACCGGGACCTCCTTGGCCAACAACTCACTGGAAGGTATCCCATCCCAGGCTACAGCTTCTACAGCTTCTAGATGTGCCATTATTCAAAAAAGCAGGTTTACATAAGTCTTATTCACAATATCAGAGCGTATATGTGTTCTGGATCAGTAGATTCCAGCAGGTTATACCCCTCCATACCTTTCTTTAATGAATGCTTAAGGATTATCCAAGGTCAAAAGTTCTTCACCCTTTGCTCATGCAATATACTACTTGTTTATATATTACTTGTTTTTTTTTGTTGTTGTTGTTTTTTTTGTTTGTTTGTTTTTTGTTTTTTGAGGTAGGGTTTCACTCTGGTCCAGGCTGACCAGGAATTAACTATGTAGTCTCAGGGTGGCCTCAAACTCATGGCGATCCTCCTACTTCTGCCTCCCGAATGCTGGGATTAAAGGCATGTGCCACCACGGCTGGCTTCGTTTGTTTTTGTCTGTTCAACAAAAGTGCCAGTGAGTACCTATATATAAAGGAGGCCACAGCTGTAGTGATAGAGTAGCAGTGACAACAGATGCAGCAGGTACTATTGGCTTCAACTAAACCTCTCTTTAGTTTCTTTTAACCTCAGGGTATTGCTAGAAGCAGCTAGGCCACTCTTGGGATGGGGGTACCAGGAGTTAGCTCTCTTACCTCTCAGGCTCTGCTCTTAGAAACAGTTTGTCCACTTCTGGATGGGAAAGTTCCAGGGGTTAGTCTTCTATAAATTCAGGGTGGTGCCCCCAAATAGGGCAATATATTAAAATTTTTATAATATTTAATTATGAAAATAAAGCTGTAGATCCTACTAACATTAAGGGAAGCATAAAGGGTCACACTTAGGCAACAGAAGGGACTACCTGAGATGTAATGTAATTAAATAGAAATAGAATGAAATAGAAAATAAATCTATAGAAAATTATCATTGTAATTTCATGTTAGTTAAAGTCATTCACATACATGCGATTGCAAAGGAAAAGGTCCAAGGATGTAGTAAGATCCCAATCAAGTAGACAGAGATGTTCTGTGTGCACCTCAGTCACACAGACCTAGACAACAAAGGAAGGTCTGAATTTCAAGAAGAGTGGATGAAGGCAAACTCTAGAAATCAGCAAGTAAGTGAAAGAAAGCCTAAACAAGCCAGGCAGTGGGAAAGGCAGCTTTCTTCTCAGCCTAAACTCTCATTGAGGACTCATGAATCTTCAGTCTCAACCACAGAGTTCTGAGGTTATACAAGTGTGTCACTATGCCTGGGAACAAGAATTTATTAATAATTATTGATAGGAGAGGTAGGGAACTGGAAAGAATGGTGAAAAGAAGAATGTAAGTTTTCTAAATAAATTTTTCTGATAACTCAAATAATTGAGCAAACAGACTTTGAAAGTTAGAGATTGTGCATTGTCATAGGTAGGATTTAGTATCTACTCCCCCGAAGTCCTTTTTTTAATGTTTCCAGATACTAGAGGCCTCCTTTCTTCTCTGTTTATGTGGATCTGTCTAGGTTCCAGAGCAAAAGTTTGCTCCAAGTTTCATAAATTCTGTGTTATGAAAGTATATTTAGCTCTCAACATGCAATGCTGTGGCCTATTGTAGTATAGGGGGCTGATGCAAGAAGCTATATAAGGAAAGTGTTCCCTGGTTCACAGCTTCTCTCTCTCTGTCTCCTTTCTCCTCTCTTCTCAGTCATTCTATTTGTATATGTGTGTATGTACATGCACTTATAGCAATGATAGAATAATCTGTTAGCTTGCAAATGAGCATATCACGCCCTTCACAATTTCAGATTGAAGAATAAACATAATGGGTTGAGTTGACTTCTCTGGTATTTCCTAATATGTTTAGCTAGGGATGGAGATATTCTCAAGGCTCAGTTTTTTTTTTTTGTTTGTTTGTTTGTTTTGTTCTGAGATGGTTCTGTAATGAAGACATGGCCTGTGTGTTCGAGGAAGAAGAAAAGGCACTCTTGCTAATATATAGGTGCTGTATAAGTGGAGAAGGTCTAAGGTGGCTGAAATACAACTAGATATCATCTGGATTTGTATCCAGCTATTTATCTGATTTGTCCTTCCCATAGCACAGCCTCTTATATGAGAAAGTAGTTTAGGATCATTTTTAGAATGGAGTTTGCTCTACAAATATATCAGAGCACCTGCTGGGCCTTCTGCCAGGCTGCTCTCAGGTCACAGCCAGAGGACCTGCTCTAGCTCTCTCTCACATGCAAGCAGGAAATTTTATACTTATTAGTTTCTTTTCTAGGATGTTCTTCCCAAGATGATCTTAGTTTTAGTGTTCTACTGAGTGCCCCTTGGAGAAAGAGCCATAATCTACTGGACACACTGCACCCAGAAGGACTTTGAGAACAGCTAATCCTCTCATTCTGTTTACCAGACAAGTGAAGCACAAAAGAGTTTGGACCCACTAACATCTGTCAGCCTTTTTGTTGTTCACTACATCCATATCAAAGTTTATCAACTTTTTTCTCATAAGTCTGTCTTTATTACATTTCATCTTTAAGGGCATTTCTCTGATTCCTTAAGATTTGTTCTGTGCTTATCATAGTGCTTTCTAGTCACAGTTTCTATTTTATTACTATATTTCCATCATTCACTTTATTCAAGAACTGTGTCTACATTAGCACTGTGTAGCAGAACTTTCTAAAATGATGAAAAGGTCTCCCCTTTTGTACTGTCTAATATGGACACACCACTTAAAAATGTGATTAAATGGGAGCCATGTGGTCAACCAGATCTATCCTTGAACTTTACTTAATTCACTTTATCAGAACATTTATTATTAGTTTTAAGGTTTTTAAAATTTCTGTATATTCATTGTACAAAGCATTATACAAAGATGGGTATCCTAATGACTTTTTGGTCAAGTACATCATGTCCCTTAAACATATTTATGCTATCCTGTCCCCTAGCCTCCTGGTTCTTTTCTTGCCAAACAGTCCCCTTCTATTTTCTTTTTTCTTTTTCTTTTTATTATTGACAACTTCTATACTTATAGGCAAAATACCATGATATTTTCCTCCCTCCCCGATTCCCCTTCAGAACTCCATTCTCTGTCATATCCCCTCCTTCTCTACACTAGTCTCTCTTTTAATTTGATGTTATCATCTTTTTCTCCTATTTTGAGGGTCTTACAAAGGTATTGCTAGGAACTGCAAGGTCATGGATATCGAGGCCAATTCCTGTCTGGATAGTTGCATTGTAAGGAGTTGTACCCTTCCTTTGGCTCTTACATTCTTTCCACTCCCTCTTCTGCAATGGACCCTGAGCCTTGGAGGGTGTGATGGAGATGTTTCAGTGCTGGATACTCCTCTGTCCCTTCTTTTCAGCACTATGTTGCATTTTGGGTCATCCCAGTGGTCGTCACCATCTGAAAAGAGAAGCTTCTCTAACCAGAAGTGAAAGTAGCATTAATATGTGAATATGAACATTAAGTGTAGTGCTTTCAAGGCAGTTTGGTGGGAATAATATATACATTTAGCCAGACAAGAGCAGGCTTTATACCTCCTCTGCCATAGACATTTGATTAGTTTTTTCACTACCAGGCATGTATTCCCTCCCATAGAGAGGGGTTTAAGTCCAGTTAGGGAGCAGTTGGTTTCCCCAAGAGCAGACATGCCACTATTGCATCCATTTGGTCATTGGGCCTGTATGGCCAAACTTAAATTTTCCAGTGTTCACTGTTTTTTTTTTTTTTTTTTTTTTTTTTTTTTTGTTTTGCAAGGTAGGGTCTCACTCTGGTCCAGACTGACCTGGAATTAACTATGTAGTCTCAGGGTGGCCTCGAACTCTCAGCGATCCTCCTACCTCTGCCTCCCGAGTGCTGGGATTAAAGGCGTGTGCCACCACGCCTGGCTGGTATTCACTGTTTTCACCACTGATGACTTTTGTCTCCCATGCGGTTGCATGCAGTGCAACTTTTTCCAGCTTTCAGTTGGCTGGTCTACAGGGAGAAGGTTTTCTGCTCATCACTGGCTTGCTTTCTCAGTGACCTTGCCTCTCAGGCTAGGGATGTCTTTAGAAATAGGGTCTTACCATCTGTAGCAGACAGCTTCTGGTTTGCTGAGATGAACTTCCAGACCAGGCACAGTTATGGAGGAAGGGATATTATTTATTGAAACTTACAGATCCAGGGGAAGTTCCATAATGACAGGAGAAGTGTCCTGCTCTCACAGGACCAGGCAAGAGAGAGAAAAGCCACCAGCCACACAGCACAGCACAGTTCAGGAACTCCCGCTAGGCACACTTTGCATATCTTTACAATGGAATCTCAAACCCACCACACCTTAAGATCCGCCCAGTGACACTGCCTCCAGCAAGGTGGCTGCAGATGCAAACTATAAACTAATAAAACATTGAATATATTGGGGGCCATATATTCAAACTACCACACCATCTGTTTCTCAAGGGAAACCAAGGGTCTTGGCAATAGTCTTGTGTTTTGGAGGATACAGGGACTTCCTTGGCCAAAAACTCACTGGATGGTATCCCATCGCCTATAGCTTCTGGATGTGCCATTCTTCAAAAAAGTAGGTTTACATAAGTCTTATTCAGAATATCTTGAATTTTGATTGACCCTCCCCCTGCCCTTCTTTTATACATTCTCTTCCCATGGCCTCGCTTAGGCCTTTCCCCTCACTGAAACCTGTTCTACTTACATATGTACAATACCATCCATGTAAGTCCTTCCCTCTCTTCCCTCCCTTATAGCCTTTTACCGGCTTACTTTCTTCTGCTACCAATTTTTGGTTCCAGCTCACATACAAGTCTATACATTTGTAGCTAGAATCCACATATGAGAGAGAACATATGACATTTGGCTTTCTGAGCCTGGATTACCTCACTTAGTATAATCCTTTCCAAATCCATCCATTTCCCTGCAAATTTCATAATTTCATTTTTCTTTATTCTGAAATGAACTACATTGTGTAAAAGTACATTTTTATTATCCATTCATCTTTGAAGGGCCATCTAGGCTGGTTCCATTTCCTAGCTATTGTGAATAGAGCAGCCATAAACATGGTTGTGCAAGTATCTCTAAGGTAGTGAGAAGAGTCCTTCTGATATATGCCTAGGAGTGCTATAAGCTGGATCATATGGTAAATCTGTTTTTAGCTGTCTCAAGAACCTCCACACCGATTTCCTCAATGGCTGGACCACGTTACATTCTGACCAACAGTGTAAAAGTGTTCCTCTTTTTCTGCATTCATGCCAACACTTATTGTCATTTGTTTTCTTAATGGTAGCCATTCTGACAGGAGTGAGATGGAATCTCAAAGTAGTTTTAATTTGCATTTCCCTTATGGCTAAGCATGTGGAACACTTTTTTAGATGCTTATATGCCATCTCTATTTCTTCCTCTGAGAACTCTCTATTTAGTTCCATAGCCCATTTTTTAACTGGGTTGTTTGATTTCTTGTTGTTCTGTTTTTTGAGTTTTTTGTGTATTCTGGATATTAATCCTCTGTCAGATGTATAGCTGGCAAAGATTTTCTCCCATTCTGTAGGTTGTCTCTTTGCTCTATTCACAGTGTCCTTTGCTGTACAAAAGCTTTGTAATTTCATGAGGTTCCAGTGGTTGATTAGTGGTTTTATTCCCTGTGCAATTGGGGTTATATTCAGAAAGTTATTGCTTATGCCAATATGATGAAGGGTTTCCCCTACCTTTTCTTCTAGCAGTTTCAGAGTTTCAGGTCTGATATTAAGGTCCCTGATCCACTTGGACTTGACTCTTGTGCATGGAGAGAGGCAAGGATCTATTTTTATCCTTTTACGTACAGATATCCAGTTTTCCCAGCACCACTTATTGAAGAAACTATCTTTTCTCCAATCAATATTTTTGGCATATTTGTCAAAAATCAGGTGGCTGTAGTTACCTGGATTAATATTTGGGTCTTCTATTCTGTTCCGTTGATCTACATGTCTGTCCTTGTGCCAGGACCTTGCTGTTTTTGTTACTATGGCTTTGTAGTATAACTGAAAATTGGTATGGTAATACCACCAGCCTAATTTTTGTTGCCCAAAATTGTTTTGGCTATTCGAGATTTTCTGTGCTTCCAGATGAATTTTAGGATTGTTTTTTCTATTTCTGTGAAGAATGCTATTAGAATTTTAGTGGGGATTGCATTAAATATGTAGATTGCTTTTGGTAAGATTAACATTTTCACAATATTGATTTTCCTAATACAACAACATGAGATGTCTTTCCATTTCCTTGTGTATTCTGCAATTTCTTGCTTGAGCGTTTTAAAGTTCTCATTGTAGAGATCCTTCACTTTCTTGGTTAAGTTTATTCCAAGGTATTTTTTTTTTTGAGGCAATAGTGAATGGGAGAGATTCCCTGATTTCATCCTCTGCATGTTTGTTGTTAGTCTATAGAAAAGCTACTGATTTCTGTATGTTTCTTTTGTATCCTGCCACATTGCTAACAGTGTTTATCAGCTCTAACAGTTTGCTGGTAGAGTCTTTAGGGTCTGTTATGTATAGAATCATATCATCTGCAAATAATGATAATTTAATCTCTTCCCTTACAATTTGTATCCCTTTTATGAGTGTCTCTTGCCTTATTGTTATATCTAAGACTTCCGGTACTACATGAAATAAAAGTGGGGAAAGTGGACACCCTTGTCTTATTCCTGAATTTAGTGGAAAAGCTTCAAGTTTTCCCCCATTTAGTATTATGTTGGCTGTGGGTTTGTCATAAGTAGCTTTTATTATAATGAGATATGTTCCTTATTTTCCAAGTTTCTGTAATACTTTTACCATGAAGGGATGTTGGATTTTGTCATATGCCTTTTCTTCATATATTGAGATGACCATGTGATTTTTATCCTTCAGACCATTTATATGGTGTGTTACATTTATAGATTTTTGTATGTTGAACCATCCCTGCATCTCTGGGATAAAGCCTAGTTGGTTGGGGTGAATAATCTTTCTGATATATTCTTGTATTATATTTGCCAGATTTGTTGAGAATTTTTTCATCTATGTTCATGAGGCAGATTGGTCTGTAATTTTTTTTTGTTCTGTCTTTGTCCAGGTTTGGTATCAGGGTGATGCTGGCTTCATAGAATGACTTTGGTAGAATTCCTTCCTTTTCTATTTATGAAAAAGTTTGAGAAGCATTGCTGTTAGTTCTTTCATGAATGTATGGTAAAATTCAGCAGTGATTCCCTCTGGGCCTGGAATTTTTTTAGTTGGGAGGCTTTTTATAATTGCTTGGATCTCTGTACTTGTTATAGGTCTATTTAAATGGTTCATCTCATCTTGATTTAAATTTTGTAGGTCATATGAATCAAAGAATTCATCCATTTCTGTTGGGTTTTCAAACTTAGAGGAATATATATTCTTAAAGTATGTCCATATGATTTTCTGAATTTCTTTGGTATCTGTTGTGATGTTGACATTTTCTCCTCTAATTTTATTAATTTTTGTCTCTTCTCTCTTTCTTTTGGTCAGATTTGCTAAGAGTTTATTAATCTTGTTTATCCTTTCAAAGAACCAACTCTTTGTCTTATTGATTCTTTTGATTTTTTTTTTTTTTGGTTTCTATTTCATTAATTTCTGCCCTAATCTTTATCATTTCTTCCTGTATACTGATTTTTGGTTTGCCTTGTCCTTCTCTTTCCAAGGCCTTAAGGTGAAGCATTAAGTTGTTTACTTGTGAACTCTCTAATATCTTAATATAAGAACTTAGAGCTATAAATTTCACTCTTAGGACTGCCTTCATTGTGTCCCAAAGGTTTTGGTATGTTGTATTCTTATCATCATTTGATTCTATGACTTTCTTTATTTCCTTTTTAATTTCTTAAAGGACCCATACCTTGTTCAATAATGTAGTATTTAGTCTCCATGAATTTCCGTATTCTCTGAAGTTTTTCTTGTTGCTGATTTCCAGTTTAATCCCATTGTTGTCAGATTTGATTTGTGTCCTATTATATGGTCTATTTTAGAGAATGTTCCATTTGCTTTTAAGAAAAATGTATATTCTGCACCATTTGGATGGAATGTTCTGTATATATCTGTTAGGTCCATTTGTTCCATGACATCATTTAGTGCAGATGTCTCTCTGTTTATTTTTTGTTGGGTAGACCTGTCAAGTGATGAGAGTGGGGTATTGAAGTCACCCACTACTATTGTATTTGGAGTTATCTCTGACCATAAGCTTAATAGTGTTTCTTTGATGAAATTGGGAGCCCCCGTGTTAGGAGCATATATGTTTAAGACTGTAATGTCCTCTGTTGGAGTGTTCCTTTAATCAGTATAAAGTGACCTTCTGTATCTTTCCTCACTACTGTTGGTTTGAAGTCTATACTCTCAGAAATTAGTATAGCAACCCCTTCTTGTTTCCTAGGTCCATTTGCTTGAAATACCATTTTCCAACCTTTCACCCTAAGAAGGTTTCTATCTTTTATTGAGAGGTGAGTTTCCTGAAGGCAACAAATGGCAGGATCCTGCTTTTTAATCCAGTCTGCAAGCTTCTGTCTTGGGGCATTGAAACATTGATATTAAGAGTTATTATTGAAAGATATGCATTTATTCTCACCATTCTTCTTTGTTTTGTAGTTCTTCCTGTTTTCACTTTACTCACTTGGTTTAACTGTTGTTTGAGTATGGTTTATTTTTTCCTGTTTGCTGCTGTGTGTGTTTTGCTTTCTCTTCAGCATGAATGATTCCTTCAAGTATTTTCTGTAGAGCTGGTTTAGTTGCCATAAATTCCTTTAGCCTGTTTTTGTTGTGGAATGTCCATCAATTTGGATAGATAGCTTTTCAGGATAAATAATCTTGGTTGACAGATTTTATCTTTCAGAACTTGGAATACATCATTCCAAGGCCTTCTGGCTTTTAAAGTTTGTATTGAGTAATCTGCTGTGATCCTGATGGGTTTCCTTTTGAAGGTCATTTGCTTTTTCTCTCTAATGCTTGCAATATATTTTCTTTGGTTTGTGTTTTGAGTAGTTTAATTATAACATGGTGAGGAGAGGAGCTTTATAAGTTTTGTGTGTTCGGTGTTCTAAAAGCTTCTTGTATCTGCATTGGCATTTCTTTCCCCTTTGGGGGAAATTTTTCTTCTATGATTTTGTTGAAAGCACCTACTAAACCTCTGGATTGAAATTCTTCTCCTTCTGCTATACCCTGGATTCTTATGTTTGATCTTTTCATAGTTTCCCCAATATCTTGTAATTCCCATTCATACCTTTCTATTAGCTTGTCTTTCTCTTTGTTGGATTGTATTAGGTCTGCCACCTGGTCTTCTAGTTTAGATATTCTGTTCTCTCCTCCATCCATTCTTCTGGTGAAACTTTCCACAGAGTTTTTTATTTCACTGACTATGTTCTTCAGAGCTAGGATTTCAGCCTGGTTTTTCTTCAGTAGTTCTATTTCTTTACTCATGCCCTGTAATGACCTTTTTATTTCATTAAGCTGGTTTCCTGTGTTCTCTTTCAGGAGTTTGTTTTCTTCTTTAATTCCTATGTTTTCTTCTCTGATTCTTTTCATTTCTTTAAGTATAGATAACATCATTCTTTTGAAATCTTTGTCAGGATCTTCATCTAAAACAGTCTCATTGGTGATCATTTCTGATGGATTTGTAATTTTTGGTGGGATTGCATTGTCTTGATTCTTTGTGTTTCTTGTATTATAATGTAGTGACTTTTGTATCCTGAATTGATTTGATGTTTAGGTTTTTTTATTTATCTGCAGCTTTCTTAGACGTGGTGATCCACCTTTATATACTTTCAGGATATGAGTTTAAGGTGCAAAGTGTAGCACTTTTACTGAAATACAACCTGAGAAGTAATCCTAGGTGATGAGTTTGCTTGCTAAGCAAGTATTCTAGTGGATTGGATTGGACAATATACTGGAAAATTCTAAACTTCAACTGAGCAAAATACACATTCAATAGTAACCACCACAGAGTATACAAATGTGGGGATTAAAACAGTCTTATGAAGCCAGGCATGGTGGCGCATGCCTTTAATCCCAGCACTTGGGAGGCAGAGGTAGGAGGATTGTCAAGAGTTCGAGGCCACCCTGAGACTACATTGTGAATTCCAGGTCAGCCTGGACCAGAGTGAGACCTTACCTCGCAAAAACAAAAAAAAAACAAACAAACAAACAAACAACAACAACAAAAAAAAAACAGTCTTATGAGGCAAAAATCCCTAAGGGTATGTGTTGCTTTACACCCTTAATCCTGTCAACTAGGATGTAGATAATTCTGTTCTGAATTGGGTTCCCAGTCAGCCTGGATCTGGATCAGACCCTGCCCCCAATAATGACAAAAGCAAAGGACAAAGGCCCTATAAATCTGATCATATTAAAGGCAGCAATATTCAACACCCCATGTACAGCTTATTTGAAAATATTAAAGCCGATCACAAATATGTAACCTATAACCTGCCCTGTCATGGAAAGAGAGATTAGCACTTCCAATGCAGGCCTATGTGCCTTTTTGTTTTGTTTTGTTTTTGTCAGTCAGCCGGCCTCATTACCTTTTGGTGTGGCTTCCAATCTCACCAATGCTTAGTGCCCACCTCCTTCCCTGTGTGTTATGCTGTGGAGTTTGAGTTTGGATCATCTGTGCTGGATATGCTGCCGCTCAGAGCTGAATTCTGGAAGTTTGCAGTTCTGATGGTTGGGGGTTGGTTGGGAGAGTTCAGGAAGCCTGTAGTTGCTCACACTGTTCCCCTGTATCTCTTTCAGTAGCTCTGCAGACTTTTCTTTAGATTTTTGGGCTCTCAAGGAGGCTGATGAGGTTGGAAAGTCCCCTTGTTTGGTCTCTATTGTTGCTGCTAGGCATGCCTGGAAGGTGGTGCCTGGCACATGGATTGGGCTGTGACAGATTGGGCTGCCAAGGATTGGGCCACAAGCTTCTCAGTGGGATTCTGGCCATTTCCTGCTTCTCTGCTGTGTCTCGGGAGAAACTAGTCTGCACTTTTCAGAAGAAGAGTGTATTTTGCCGTTGTTTTGCTTACATTCCTCCCTGATCTGGTTTGGTGTGGTTCCTATGCCGCCATCTTACCCAGCCCTTCTATTTTCATATGATGTGATGTGATGCAGTGCAGTGCAGTGTGCATGTGTATGCATGTACAAAACCTAGATTTCACATATAGAGGAAACTATGCAATATTTCTCATTCTGGGTCTATCCAATTAATGTTAGAATCTCCAATACTATTCACTTTCCTGGAAAAAACAGGTTCGTTCTTTATAACTAAGCTTCATTATATATATATATATAAAATTTCTTTATCCATTCATTTATTAAAAGGCACTTGGGCTGACCCTATGACTTCTCTTTAGTGAATAGTGCAGTAATAAAGATGGGTGACCAGGTTTTCCAGTATATTGACTTAGATTCCCTTGGATTCCCAGGAGTTGTGCAGCTAAGTCATATGGTAGTTCTATTTTCAATTTATTTTAGTAAAATCTATTCTGATTTCTATAATGGCTGCCCAAGTTCACATGCCTTCCAGCAGTTATAAGGATGTCTCCCAATCTTTACCAGCATTTGTTGTCATTTATGTCCTTGAGGATAGCTATTCATGTAGGGATGAAGGGGAAACACAAAGCAGTGTTGATTGACATTTCCCTGATGGCCAAGGATGCTAAACATTTCTCATATATTTATTGGACTTTTGAACTTGAACTTAATTTTTAAGAACTGTCTGTTCACTTCATTTGATCACTTAAAGATTGGATGATTTGTTTTTTTGTATTTAATTTTTTGAGTTCTGTAAATATTTTATATATTAATCATCTGTCAGCTGTATAGCTCTGAATTTTCTCCAATTCTGTAGGTTGTTTCTTTATTCTCTTGTTTCCTTTGTTGTACAGAAGCTTTTTCAATTTTGTCATTCCATTTGTTTAGTCTTGGAATAATTTTCTGATCTATTGATCAGGAGTCCCATTTAGAAAGCCCTTGCCTATGATTTTGTCATGAAGTATATTCCTGAAGCAGCTTCAGTTTCAAGTCCAACATTAAAATCTAAAATCCATTATTTTGGCACAAGGTAAGAGATAAAGATATTATTTTTATTATTCTATATGGAGAAACCAAGTTTTCCTAACTATTTATTGAAAAGTTTGCTTTTTCCCCCAAGTATAATTTTGACATCTTTGTCAAAACTTAGGTGATTGAGCTGGGTGTGGTGGCACCTGCCTTTAATCCCAGCACTTGGGAGGCAAAGGTAGGATAATTGCACTGAGTTCAAGGCCACCCTGAGACTACATAGTGAATTCCAGGTCAGCCAGGGCTAAAGCAAGACCCTACCTCAAAACACCAAAAAAAAAAAAAAAAAAAAAAAAGTGATTGTAGCTGTGTGAGTTTATTTTGGGGTCCTCTATTCTATTTTGTTGGTCTACATGTTTTTTGTATGCCAGTATCAAGCAGTTTTGGTTACTATGGCTTTGTAGTATGACTTGAAATTAAATTTTGTAATACCTGTATTATTGTTAATTTTTTGTAATAGTATTTCCACAAAACCATGGGGAATACCAGCAGCTCCACTGAGGAGGGCCTCCTGTACAATAAGAACAGGTTAAAGGAAAAGATGGAACCAACACATGAAGTATCCATACAAGCATGTTTTCAATAAAAAAAGAGTTGCCTTGACTATTCAGGGTTTTTTTTTGTACCTCCATGTGGTAGTTTGAATATATGTCCCCCAATATATTCAGTGTTTTATTAGTTATAGTTTGCATCTTCAATCACCTTGCTAGAGGCAATGTCACTGGGGGCCGGTCTTAAGGTGTGGGTTTGAGATTCCATTGTAAAGATATGCAAATGTGCCTAGCAGGAGTTCCTGAAGTGTGCTGTGTGACCTTTTGGCTATAGTTTTGCTCTGTGTGCTGTGGTGGCTGGTTGGTTTTTCTCTCTCTCTCTTGGCCCTGTGGAGAGCAGGCCGCTTCTCTTGCTATTATGGAACTTCCCCTGGATCTGTAAGCTTCAATAAATAATATCCCTTCCTCCATAACTGTGCCTGGTCTGGAAGTTCATCTCAGCGAACCTGAAGCTGTCTGCTACACTCCATATGAAACTCACTATTGTTTTTGGTCTATTTTTTCTTTGAAGAATATCACTGAAATTTTGATTGGTTTTACATTGAATCTGTAGACTGCTTTGAATAGTTATAGCCATTTTCACAATAAAAATTCTTCTAATCCATAAGCATTTGAGGTCTACCATCTTCTAGAGTCATTGTCAATTTACTTTTTTAACTTTTAAAAATTCATTTAATTGAAAGATATATAGAGAGAACAGGCATGCCAGGGCTTCTAGCCACTGCAAGCAAACTGCAGATGCCCTTGTGTATCAGCCTTATGTGAGTACAGGGGAATCGAACTGGGGTCTTTAGGCTTAACAGTAAATGTCTCAACCAGTAAGCCATCTCTCCAGCCCTAACCTTCTTCAATTCCTTTCTTCAATGATTTTTAGTTTTCAATGTATATATCTTTCACCTTGTTACTTGGGTTTATGTCTATGTTAGGTTTGAGAGTATTATAAATGGTATTATTTACATGATTTCTTTTCTGTCTCTTTGTTATTGGTATATAGAAAAACTATTGATTTTTCAATGCTGATTTGGTATCCTGCTACTTTAATTAAAGTTTTGATGAGGGGATATAAGAATTAGCTCATGGCTGTGGAGAAATAGGAACAAGTTTTCACTGCTGGTGGGAATGTAAACTGGTTCAACCATTATGGACAGCTATATGGAGACTCCTGAAAAGGATGACCATAGAACTACCAATGGATCCAGTTATTCCCTTATTGGGCATTTACCCTAAAGGCTCCAAGCCTCAGATCAGAGACATTTGCTCAACCATATTTATACCTGCTCAATTAATAATAGCAAAGAGCTGGAATCAACCCAGGTGTCCATCACTAGATGAATGGATAACAGAGATGTGGTATATCTATACTATGAAATTCTACATAGCAGAAAGGAAAGATGAAATAAGGAAATTTGAAGAAAAAAAAAAAAGGTCAAACATGGAACAGATCATCCTCAGTGAGCTCACCCAAGCACAAAAAGATAATCCTCGCATGGTTTCATTTATCTGTCGCTCCTAACCTGAATCCATGTGACATGCGGCCAAACCTAATAAACACTCTGAGGACCAGACAAGAGGGAAGGAGGGATGGAGGGAGCGTAAGGGTGGGAGGGACTGAGAGGATAGGAGGGAGGACAAGGGGGGATAAAAATTGGGACCCAAAAGGAAAAGATATTATAAAACCCTTTACTCTGAACAACAGGGTAAAACATTGATCCTTCAGCAGGCCCGCAGAGGGAACACCCGAACCACAGGAACCTGGAGAGAGCATCATGAAGGCCAACCTTAATCTTCTCCTGCTTCTCTTTTTCTTCTCTCTCTCTGTCTCTCTCCTCTCTATACTCACTTTCTCTTTTATATTATATATCTTTTTCCTCCCTCACCTTCCTAGGTGCAGACTTATAACTCCCAGTGGCAGCATGGGGTTAACTTCCACAATGAGCTGTTGATCTGAGACACCTACAAGGTTTCCCAAAAAAGACAGACTTCTGTCAGAGTTCTTGGTGACCCACCAAAGGTTAATGGTAAGACCCTACTGTCAAAGACAGCATACATGTGTATGAGACCAAACACAGAGAGACCTGGCCAGAATCTGGAAGAAGGTCAGTCCCCAGACAGTTAGCTAGTCTAGTACCAGAGGGTGCTACACGAGCAACTGGGAGAAAATGTCCAACGTTGATCCAAACAACTTGCAGTTAAGATACCCAGTAGGTAACAACCTGACGTAATATTCATACAAATGCAGTAGTGGAAAACAGCCATGGTGGGTAACCAACTGCTCTTGATTTGACTAATAGATCTACTCAGTGGAATGGAACTCATTGCTGGAACTGGGAAATAAGTCAAAACCAAGTACAAAAATTAGCTCAGTCTCCAAGATCAAGATACTACCAAATGTGGGCTAGAAGAGAGCCAATGCATATAAAATTCCCTCCAAAACATCTATGGTCATCCCTTCTATCTAGTACTAACTTCTCTCTCCATTGGAGAATTTGCTTATTGTAGCAGACAGCTTCAGGTTTGCTGAGATGAACTTCCAGACCAGGCACAGTTATAAGGGAAGGGATATTATTTATTGAAGCTTACAGATCCAGGAGATGTTCCATAAAGGCAGGAGAAGCAGCCTACTTTCACAGGGCCAAACAGAGAGAAGAAGCCAACCAGCCACCACAGCACACAGAGCAAAACTACAGCCAAAAGGTCACACAGCACACTTCAGGAACTCCTGCTAGGCACATTTGCATATCTTTACAATGGAATCTCAAACCCACATCATTAACACCTTAAGACCAGCCCCCAGTGACATTACCTCTAGCAAGGTGATTGCAGATGCAAACTATAAACTAATAAAACACTAAATATATTGGGGGACATATATTCAAACTACCACACTTATCTTTTTTCAGATGGACAATGAACCTGAAGGGAGGACCAGCTAATCACACCTCACCAGGGCCCCAGCTGAAACCACAGAACAATGCAGGGTAAGGTCAAGAATACAGCATTCATAGCAATCATGATACCAGAAAAAGGCTGAAGGAGATAAACACAGAGAACATCCAACTCCAACTAAGCCAGATATACAGAGACACAGAGGCTCACAAAACCTCATCACTGAAGCAGAACTAAAAAACCCCAATGTGGCTCAGGGAAACTCGTGGAAGAGGGGGTGGAAAGATTGTTAGAGTCACAAGTTGGGGCATTATGCACAGAGACTGGGGCCTATGCCCCAGAACTCTTGACTACCCCCACAATGCATGACCCACATTCCCCATTGATGAGGGTCTCTTTGGAAGAGGGAGGACAGGGAGGAGGACAATGGAACCAATACTATTAATGTAAAAGCAGAATAATATAAATTTAAAAAAATAAAAAATAAAAATAAAGAATTAGCTCATGGACTCCTTAGGGTCTTTTAAGTATGTGGTCATGTTGTCTGCTGGCATAATTTGTCTTCTTTCAGTTTGTATGTCTTTTATCTCTTTCAGTTGCCTTATTGGTCTATATAAGACTTAAAGCACAATATGGAGTAAGACTGGAGGGAGTTGATACCTTACCTTGTTCTGATTTTAGAGAAAACACTTCTAGTTTAATTTCAATATAATGTGATCTATGGGATTGCAGTATATATTCTTTGTTCTTCTACTGAGATATGTTCCTTCTGTTCCTAGTACCACCAGGACTTTTATCAGGGAGGATTTTTGAAATTTACAAAGGCCTGTTTTCATATTTGATGTTTTTTTATTTTATCATGTTACTTTAAAATATTTAAAATATTTTATTTTATTATTTATTGACAACTTCTATACTTACAGACATTAAACCATGATATTTCCCTCCCTCCCCCCATTCCCTTTAGAACTCCACTCTCTATCATATCCCCTCCCTCTCTCTATTAGTCTCTCTTTTAATATGATATCATCATCTATTTCTCCTATTTTGAGGGTCTTGTGAAGGTATTGCTAGGCACTGTGAGGTCATGGATTTGGAGGCCAATTTCTTTTTTTTTTTTAATCAATATATATTTTTTATTTATATTATTCTGATTTTACATTCATAGTATTGGTTCCATTGTCCTCCTCCCCTTCTTCCCACTTTCAAAGGGGCACTCATCAATGGGGAATGTTTATCATGCATTGTGAGTTTGCTCAAGAGTTCTGGTGGATAGGCCCCAGTCTCTGTGCATAATGCCCCAACTTGTGACTCTAACAATCTTTCCGCCCCCTCTTCCGCGAGTTTCCCTGAGCCACATTGGGGTCATTTTAGTTCTGCTTCCTTGATGAGGTTTTGGGAGCCTCTGTGTCTCTGGATATCTGGCTTATGACTGGTGTTGGATGTTCTCTGTGTTTATCTCCTTCAGCCTTTTTCTGGTGTTGTGATCGCCTTGAGTGCTGTATTCTTGCCCTTCCCCTGCATTGTTCTATGGTTTCAGCTGGTGAGGTGTGGTTAGCTGATCCTCCCTTCAGGTTCGTTGTCCACCTGAAAAGAGATAAGCAAATTCTCCAACGGAGAGAGAAGTTAGTACTAGATAGAAGGGATAACCGTATATGTTTTGGAGGGAACTTTATATGCATTGGCTCTCTTCTAGCCCACATTTGATGGCCACTAGATCTTGGAGACTGAGCTCATTTTTTGTACATGGCTTTGACTTATTTCCCAGTTCCAGCAATGAGTTCCATTCCACTGAATGGATTTATTAGCCAAATCAAGAGCAGTTGGTAACCCACCATGGCTGTTTGCCACTACTGCACTTGTATGAGCATTACGTCAGATTGTTTCCTGCTGGGTATCTTAGACTGCAAGTTGTTTGGACCAATGTCAGACATTTTCCCCCAGTTGCTCATGTAGCACCCTCTGGTACTAGACTAGCTAACTGTCTGGGGACTGACCTTCTTCCAGATTCTGGCCAGGTCTCTCTGTGTTTGGTCTCACACACATATGCTGTCTTCGACAGTAGGGTCTTACCATTAACCTTTGGTGGGTCACCAAGTACTCTGACAGAAGTCTGTCTTTTTGGGAAACCTTGTAGGTGTTTCAGATCAACAGCTCAATGTGGAAGTTAACCCCTTGCTGGCACTGGGAGTTATAAGTCTGCACCTAGGAAGGTGAGGGAGGAAAAAGATATATAATGTAAAAGAGAAAGTGAGTATAGAGAGAGAGAGAGAGAGAGAGAGAGAGAGAGAGAGGGAGAGAGAGAGAAGAGAAAGAGAAGCAGGACAAGATTAAAGTTGGCCTTCATCATGTTCTCTCCAGGTTCCTGTGGTTCGAGTATTCCCTCCGTAGGCCTGCTGAAGGATCACTGTTTTAGCCTGTTGTTCAGAGTAAAGGGTTTTGTATTATTTTTCCCTTTTGGGTCCCAATTTGTATCCCCCCCTTGTCCTCCCTCCCACCCTCTGATTCCCTCCCACCATTACCCTCCCTCCATCCCACCCTCCTTCTTGTCTCGTCCTCAGAGTGTTTATTAGGTTTGGCCACATGTCACGTGGAATCCGGTTAGGGGCGACAGATAAATGAGACCATGCGACGATTATCTTTTTGTGCTTGGGTGACCTCACTGAGGATGATCTGTTCCATATTTGACCATTTTTTTTCAAATTTCCTTATTTCATCTTTCCTTACTGCTACGTAGAATTCCATAGTATAGATATACCACATCTTTGTTATCCATTCATCTAGTGATGGACACCTGGGTTGATTCCAGCTCTTTGCTATTATGAATTGAGCAGCTATAAACATGGTTGAGCAAATGTTTCTGATCTGAGGCTTGGGGCCTTTAGGGTAAATGCCCAATAAGGGAATAACTGGATCCATTGGTAAGTCTATGGTCATCCTTTTCAATAGTCTCCATATAGCTGTCCATAGTGGTTGAACCATTTTACATTCCCACCAACAGTGAAGACTTGTTCCTATTTCTCCACAGCCTCGCCAGCATTTGTTTTCATTGTTTTTTTTTTAATGTTAGCCATCCTTACTGGGGTAAGGTGGAATCTCATAGTTGTTTTAATTTGCATTTCCCTGATGATTAGGGATGCTGAACATTTTCTTAAATGTGTGTTTGCTATTTGTATTTCTTCCTCTGAGAACTCCCTGTGCAGTTCTCTGCCCCACTTTGTGAGTGGGTTGTTACCAGTGATTTATTGTTTAGGTTTTGGAGTTCTTTGTAGGTTCTAGAAATTAGGCCTTTGTCAGTTGTATAGCTGGTGAAAATTTTCTCCCATTCTGTGGGTATTCTGCTGGCTTTGGTTATTATATTTTGTCAGTGAAAAAGCTTTTCAGCTTCATGAGATCCCAATGGTTGAGTGATTGTTTAATTTCCTGAGCTGCTGAGGTTTTGTTCAGGAAATCTTTTCCCACTCCTATATCATGGAAGGTTCCTCCTATTTTTTCTTCCAGTAGTAGCAGAGTTTCTGGTTTTATATTAAGGTCTTTTATCCATTTGGACTTAATTTTTGTGCATGGAGAGATGTAAAATCAGAGTTTCATTTTCCTACATATGGTTGTCCAGTTTGTCCAGCACCATTTGTTGAAGATGCTGTCCTTTTTCCATTCTACATTGCTAGGGCCTTTGTCAAATATCAAGTAGCTATAGTTTCTTGACCCAAAATCTGGGTCTTCAATTCTGTTCCATTGGTCTATATTCCTGTTTTTGTGCCAGTACCAGGTTGTTTTTATTACAATGGCTTTGTAAGTATAACTTTAGATCAGGTATGGTGATGCCTCCAGAGGTGTTTCTTTTGCTGAGGATGAGCTTGGATAGACGAGGCCTTCTGCCTTTCCATATGAATTTTGAGATACTTTTTCTATCTCATTGAAGAAGGAAGTTGGGATTTTTATCGGCATTGCATTGAATCTATAAAGTGCTTTTGGTAAAATTGCCATTTTCACAATGTTAATTCTACCAATCCAGGAGCATGGGAGGTCTTTCCATTTTTGTAGGACCTCCTCAATTTGATTTTTGAGAGTTTTTATGTTTTCATTGTATAGGTCTTTCACTTCCTTAGTTAATGTTATTCCAAGGTATTTTATTTTCTTTGTTGCAATTGAAAATGGGAAGATGTTAGTTATTTCTTTTTCTGTCTCTTTGTCCTTTGCATACAAAAAGGCTACTGATTTCTGTGCATTGATTTTGTATCCTGATACTTTGGTGAAGGCGCTAATCACCTTTAAGAGTTTTGGGATGGAAGTTCTGGTCACTTATGTATAGAATCATGTCATCTGTAATAGGGCTAACTTAATCTTCCTTTCCAATTTGTATCCCTTTGATTTCTTTCTCCTGTCTTATTGCTTGAGCTAATACTTCTAGCACTATGTTGATGAGCAGAGGTGAGAGTGGACACCCCTGCCTTGTTCCTGACCTATTTTGGAATTCCTTCAGTCTCTCCCTACATTGTGAATTACTTTGGCTTTAGGTGCTTTATATATAGCCTTTATTATGTTGAGATTTAGTAGATCCATACCTATTTCTCCAATGTTTTGATCATGAAGTGATGTTGTATTTTGTCAAAGGCCTTTTCTGCATCTTTCGAAATGACCATGTGGTTTTTGTGTTTCAGCTTGTTTATGTGGTGTATTACATTGACAGATTTCTGTATGTTGAACCAGAGAAAGAGTTCCAGGGATGAACAGAGACTTGATCAAGGTGGATAATGCTTTTGATGTACTGTTGAATTCTGTTTGCAAGAATTTTGTTCAGGATCTTTGCATCTATGTTCATCAGAGAAATGGGCCTATAATTTTCCTTTCTTGTGGCGTCCCTTCCTGGTTTTGGAATTAGGGTGATACTAGCTTCATAAAAAGAGTTAGGGATCTCTCCCTGTTCTCCTATTGTGTGGCAGAGTTTAAGAAGAATTGGTTTCAGTTCTTCCATGAAGGTTTGGTAGAATTCTGCTGAGAAACCATCTGGTCCTGGACTCTTCTTTTTGGGGAGGTGTTTGATTACCTCTTCTATCTCGAAGGGTGTGATGGGTTTGTTTAGGAAATTAATCTGTGGAGGCCAATTTCTGTCTGAACAGTTACATTGTAAGGAGTCGTAGCATTCCTTTGGCTCTTACATTCTGCCCCCTCTCCTGCAATGGACACTGAGCCTTGGAAGGTGTGATAGAGATGTTTCAGTGCTGGACACTCCTCTGTCCTTCTTCTCAGCATTTTTGGGTAATCCCAGTGGACATCACCATCTGAAAAGAGAAGATTCTCTAACCAGAAGTGAGAGTAGCATTAATATGTGAATATGAACATTAAGTGTAGTGCTTTCAGGGAAGTTTGATGGGAATAATATATACATTTAGACAGAGAAGAGCAGGCTTTATACCCTAAGGCTCATGACCTCCCCTGCCATAGACTTCTGATTAGTGTTTTTCAGTACCAGGCATGTATTCCCTCCCACAGACCTGGCCTTCAATCCAATTAGAAACAGTTGGTTTCCCCAAAAGCACACATGCCACTATTGCACCAGTTCAGTCATTTGGCCTGTATGGCCAAACTTGAGGTTTCCAGTGTCCACTGTTTTCACCACTGATGATTTCTGTCTCCCATAGGGCTGCATGCAGCTGTTGGTTGGTCTGCAGGGAGAAGGTTTTCTGCTCAGTACCAGCTTGATTTCTTAGTGACCTTGCCACTCAGGCAAGTGAGGTCTTTAGCAATAGGGTCTTTCCGTCTGTTTCTCAAAGGAAACCAAGGGCCTTGGCAATAGCCTGTAATGTTTTGAAGGCAACAGGGACCTCCCTGGCAAACAACTCCCTGGAAGGTATCCCATCCCAGGCACTGAAAATTTTCTAGTAACTATCTATAGCTTTTGGATGTGCCACTATTCAAAAAAGTAGGATTACATAAGTCTTATTCAGAATATCTTGTATTTTGATTGACCTTCCCCCCCTCCCCTGCTGCCCTTCTTTTGCACATTCTCCTCCCCTGGCCTCACTTAAGCCTTTCACCTGCCTGTAATTATGCCTCTAATTCATATATACAATACTATCCCCTTGAGTCCTTCCTTCTCCTCCCTCCCTTATAAGCTTTTTCTAGTTTACTGGCCTCTGCTACCAACTTTTGGTGCTAGCTCACATACAAGTCTATAGATTTGTAACTAGGATCCCCATATGAGAAAGAACATGTTACGTTTGGCTTTCTGAGCCTGGGTTACCTCACTTAGTATAATCCTTTCCAGATCCATCCATTTTCCTGCAAATTTCATAATTTCATTTTTCTTTAACACAATAGAACTCCATTTTGTAAATGTACCACATCTTTATTATCCATTCATCTGTGGAGGGACATCTAGGCTGGTTCCATTTCCTAGCTGTTGTGAATAGAGCAGCAATAAACATGGTTGTGCAAGTATCTCTAAAGTAATGAGAAGAGTCCTCTGGATATATGCCTAGGAGTGCTATAGCTGGATCATATGGTAAATCTATTTTTAGCTGTCTCAAGAACCTCCACACTGAAGAAATTCCACAATGGCTGTACCAGATTACATTCCCACCAACAGTGTAGAAGTGTTCCTCTTTTTCCACATTCTCTCCAACACTTATTGTTATTTGTTTTCTTGATGGTACCCATTCTGACAGGAGTGAGATGGAATCTCAGAATAGTTTTAATTTGCATTTCCCTGATGGCTAAGGAACACTATTTTAGATATTTATATGCCATCTGTATTTCTTCTTCTGAGAACTCTCTATTTAGTTCCATAGCCCAATTTTTAACTAGGTTGTTTGATTTGTTATTGTTCTGGTTTTTTTTTTTTTTTAGTTTTTTATATATTCCGGATATTAATAAGAATCCTCTGTCAGATGTATAGCTGGCAAAGATTTTCTCCCATTCTGTAGGATGTCTCTTTGCTCTATTCACAGTATCCTTTGCTGTACAAAAGCTTTGTAATTTCATTAGATTGCAGTGGTTGATTAGTGATTTTTATTTCCTGAGTAATTGGGGTTATATTCAGAAAGTCATTGCATATGCCAATATGTTGAAGGGTTTCCCCCTACCTTTTCCTCTAGCAGTTTCAGAGTTTCAGGTCCCTGACCCACTTGGACTTGATTCTTGTGCATGGAGAGGGACAAGAACCCGTTTTCATCTTTCTACATATAGACATCTAGTTTTCCCAGCATCACTTGTTGAAGAGGCTATCTTTTCTCCAATCAATATTTTTGGCATTTTTGTCAAAAATAAGGTTGCTGTAGCTGCCTGGATTAATATTTGGGTCTTCTAGTTTGTTCCATTGATCTAAATGTCTGTCTTTGTGCCGGTTCCAAGCTATGTTTGTTACTATGGCTTTGTAATATAACTTAAAATCGGGTATGGTGATACCACCAGCCTGATTTTTGTTGCCCAAAATTGTTTTGGCTGTTCGAGGTTTTTTTTGCACTCCCAGATGAATTTTAGGATTGTTTTTTTCTATTTCTGTGAAGAATGCCATTGGAATTTTAATGGGGATTGCATTAAATGTGTAGATTGCTTTTGGTAAGACTGACATTTTCACAATATTGATTCTTCCAATCCAA
Organism: Orientallactaga sibirica; assembly: GCA_036365145.1. NCBI lineage: Eukaryota > Metazoa > Chordata > Mammalia > Rodentia > Dipodidae > Orientallactaga > Orientallactaga sibirica. The sequence continues at coordinate 2,544,045 of JAEOAD010000025.1, forward strand.
GAACATGGGATGTCTTTCCATTTCCTTTTGTCTTGTGCAATTTCTCACTTGAGTGTTTTAAAGTTCTCATTGTAGAGATCCTTCACTTCCTTGGTTACATTTAATGCAAAGTACTTTTTTTTTTTTGAGGCCATTGTGAATGGGAGAGATTCACTGATTTCACCTTCTTCATATTTGTTGTTAATATATAGAAAAGCTACTGATTTTTTGTGTTTATTATGTATCCTGCTACATTGCTAATAGTGTTTATAAGTGCTAACAGTTTGCTCTAGGGTCTTTAGGGTCCTTTATGTATAGAATCATATCATCTGAAAATAATGATAATTTGATCTCTTCCCTTCCAGTCTATATCCCTTTCATGAGTGTCTCTTGCCTTATTGCTATAGCTAAGACTTCCATTACTATATTACATAAAAGTGGGGAAAGTGGACAGCCTTGTCTTGTTCCTGAATTTAGTGGAAATGCTTCAAGTTTTTCTCCATTTAGTTTTTTTTTCACAAGTGATGATATTTTATTATAGAAAAAATGCCCCAAATACAGGGCTTCTTAAACACTGGTAGGTGAACAAGTGCAAATTTAAAAGTAAATACAAAGGAAAGAGGCCAAACCTACAGTTTTCCCTTAGGAGAAATTTATGTCTCCTTTGCAGGAGATCCTATCCAGAATACAAATGTTGGCTCCATCTCCTGTGACACGGTGCTTTTGCTTGAGCTCAGTAGACCCATTTTCAGTTTCAAAATGATGGCAAGAAATGACATCAGCCCCATGACTAAAGAAGACTCCAGGTCATGGTGTATGACAGAGGTGGAGGGGAAGGCTGTGCTTGGCATCTGGCATCTTCACTTGCACAGAGTCTTTAGGCTTTCCCATGCTCACTCCACAGTATCTTCCTAGAGCTGTAGGGATCACATACTACACAATCTTCAAGTCATGGTCAAGTACCTTGGGCTACTGCCTCCTCTACAGTAAATCCAGCTACTTCCTAGACCCCTTCCCTTGTTGCCATCATTCCTTCAGCATCTTTTCAACCATGCAGTTCTCTAATGGCCCAGCTCTGCAGTTTCCTATCAACTAGACAAGGTAGGACACAGACAAACTTGATTCTAAACCTCAAGTTCAGATTCACATGGCACCATGCCAGGCTGCTTTACAATTCTTGGGTAAAATCCCTTTCCCATGAGCATCTTCTGGACATATACAGAGGCACTTGGAGGAGAAACCATAGCTGCCATCTACTTTTCATTACTAACCCATGTGGTCAGTAAATGACTCAAAATGACTCCAACACACCTCGTCCCTGAAACGTCCAGTGTGGGAGCCCACACTACAGTGATACCGAGATCCAGGTGGAGTGGGCTTCTCTAGAACCCTGTGTTCCCAGCTTTTCCTCCATTCACCACTATTTGGTGACATTAACAGACTAGCTGTCAGATTCCCACTTAGTCAAACCCCATGGGTTGGGACCAAACACATGTTAAACTACAATTTTTTTGAAGGGAGGTTGTTAAAGAGAAATTAACTGGTAACACTGACAAAGTAACAAATATAGGCCATATGTTCATGTTTTTACCTAAACAAGAGTTAAAGTGTTAACTGTGACATGTCCACACAAGTGCTCACACACTCTAACAGCAGTTATGTCAATGGCAGATACAAACAAGTCATACTTCAGTTTCTTCTGTAAGAGTATGGAAGGCTGCCCAGAAGCACAGCAAAGAAAGCACCATTAAGGAATTGTCCAGGCTGGTAAGCTTATGAGTGTGGTGCTAGAAAACTCAAAGCCCAACCTGACTTCAGACATGAGCCAGTAAACTTCACAGAAAACCTTAACCCTTAACACTGGCTATCAGCCTTGCACACAGATGCCAAAAGTCATCAGAAAGACCTTGAGGGTGGCTCAGTTTACTCCTTTATGACTGTCTATGTGAGGTAGACCCTGCATTGATTCCCAGGTGGTGCAGGTCCTATGCACAGAAAACACCCTTTAAGAGCACCCTTGTTCTTCAATCTTAGAGAGGCTTCTAGAACCTGACACTATTATCACAAGTAGTTCTCCCTTCTGTATCCATTTAGTATTATGTTGGCTGTAGGTGTGTCATAAATAGCTTTTATTATGTTGAGATATGTTCCTTCTGTTCCAAGTTTCTATAATGCTTTTACTATGAAGGGATGTTGGATTTTATCAAATGCCTTTTCTGTATCTATTGAGATGATCATGTGATTTTTGTCTTTCAGACAATTTATATGGTATACTACATTAATTTATTTGCATAGGTTGAACCACCCCTGCAACTCGGGGATAAAGTCTACTTGGTTGGGGTCAACAATCCTTCTGATATATTCTTGTATTCTGTTTGCCAATATTTTTTTGAGAATACTTGCATCTATGTTCATGAGGGAGATTGGTCTGTATTTTCTTTTTTTTGTTCTGTCTTTGTCCAGTTTTGGTATCAGCATGATGCTGGCTTCATAGAAGGAGTTCAGTAGAATTCCTTCCTTTTCTATTTTATGGGAAAGTTTGAGAAGCAGTGGTGTTAGTTCTTCCATGAGTGTCTGGTAAAATTCACTAGTGAATCCATCAGGGCATGGACCTTTTTTTAGTTGAGAGACTTTTTATAACTGCTTGGAACTCTGTACTTGTTATAGGTTTATTTAAATGGTTTATCTCATCTCAATTTAATTTTGGTAGGTAATATGAATCAAGGAAATCATCCATTTCTTTAAGATTTTCTAACTTAGAGGCATATATATTCTTAAAGCATGTCTGTATGATTTTCTGAATTTCTTTGGTATCTGTTGCAATGGTGCCTTTTTCATCTCTAATTTTATTAATTTTTGTCTCTTCTCTCTTTTTTTGGTCAGATTTGCTAAGGGTTTATCAATCTTGTTTATCCTTTCAAAGAACCAACTCTTTGTTTCATTGATTCTTTGGATTGTTATTTTTGGTTTCTATTTTATTAATTTCTGCCCTATCTTTATTATTTCTTCACATCTAGTGATTTTTGGTTTGCCTTATTCTTCTCTTTCCAAAGACTTAAGGTGAAGCATTAAATTATTTACTTGTGAACTCTCTAATTTCTTAATATAGGCACTTAGAGCTATAAATTTCCCTCATAGGACTGCCTTCATTGTGTCCCAAAGTTTTTGGTTTGTTGTCTCTTCATCATCATTTGATTCCATGAATTTATTGATTTTCCTTTTAATTTTTTCAATGACCCATTCATCATTCAATAATGTACTGTTTAGTCTCCATGAATCTCTGTATGTTCTGTAGTTTTTCTTGTTGCAGTTTAATCCCATTGTGGTCAGATATAATACAAAGGATTATTTAAATTTTCTTGTATTTGTTAAGATTTGATTTGTGTCCTAATATATGGTCTATTTTAGAGAATGTTCCATGTCCTGCGGAGAAAAATGTATATTCTGCAGCATTTGGATGGAATGTTCTGTATATATCTGTTAGGTCCATTTGTTCCATGACACCATTTAGTGCAGATGTTGCTGTGTTTATTTTTTGCTGGGATGACTTGTCAAGTGATGAGAGTGTGCTATTGAAGTCCCCCACCACAATTGTATTTGGTTTTATCTCTGACCTTAAGTCTAATAGTGTTTGATGAAATTGGAAGTCCCCATGTTAGGTACATATATGTTTAGGATTGTAATGTCCTCCTGTTGGAGTGTTCCTTTAATCAGTATAAAATGACTTTCTTTATCTTTCCTCACTAATGTTGGTTTGAAGTCTATCCTGTCAGATATTAGGATAGCAACCCCTGCTTGTTTCCCAGGCCCATTGTATTGAAATACCATTTTCCATCCTTTCACACTAAAAAGGTTTCTGTATTTTATTGACAGGTAAGTTTCCTGGAGGCAACAGATGGCAGGGTCCTGCCTTCTAATCCAGTCTGCAAGCCTGTATCTTTTGGTTGGGTCATTGCAGCCATTGATATTTAAAGTTGTTATTGAAAGATATGCATTTATTCTCACCATTCTTCTTGTGCTGCACTGCTTCCTGTGTTCCCTTTATTCACTTGTTTTAACTGTTATTTGAGTATGGTTTGTTTTTTCCTATTCCCTCCTGTGTGTGTTTTGCTTTTTCTTCAGTGTGAAGGATTCCTTCAAGTATTTTCTGTAAAGCTGGTTTACTTGTCATAAATTCCTTAGCCTGTTTTTGTTGTGGAATGTCCTTATTTCTCCATCAATTTGGATAGATCGCTTAGCAGGATAAAGTAATCTTGGTTGACAGTTTTTTATCTTTCAGAACTTGGAATACATCATTCCACCCCTTCTGGCTTTTAAAGTTTGTGTTGAGTAATCTGCTGTGATTCTGATGGGCTTGCCTTTGAAGGTCACTTGCTTTTTCTCTCTAACGCTAACATGGTAAGGAGAGGTTCTTTCTAGGTTTTGTCTGTTTGGTGATCTAAAAGCTTCTTCTATCTGCACTGGCATTTCTTTCCCAAGTTGGGGAAAATTTTCTTTTGTGATTTTATTGAAAACACCTGCTTAGCCTCTGGATTGAAATTCTTCTCCTTGTACTATACCCTGAATTCTTATGTTTGATCTTTTCATAGTGTCCCAGATAGCTTGGAATTCCCATTCATACCTTTCTATTAGTTTGTCTTTCTCTTTGTTGGATTGTATTAGGTCTGCCACCTGTTCTTCTAGTTTAGATATTCTATTCTCTGCTTCATCCATTTCACTGGTGAGACTTTCCACAGAGTATTTTATTTCACTGACTGTGTTCTTCAGAGCTAGGATTTCAGCCCAGTTTTTCTTCAGTATTTCTATTTCCTTACCCATATCCTGTAATGACCTTTTTTATTTCATTAAGCTGATTTCCTGTGCTCTCTTTCAGGAGTTTGCTTCTTTAATTCTTTTGTTTTCTTCTGATCCCTTTAATTTCTTCTTTCATTTCTTTGAATATAGATAACATCATTATTTTGAAATCTTTGTCTGGAATTTCATCTAAAACAGTCTCATTGGTGAACATTTCTGATGGATTTTTAATTTTTGCTGGGATTGCATTGTCTTGATTCTTTGTGTTTTTTGTTTATATAAAGTAGTGACTTTTGCATCCTGGATTGATTTGATGCTTAGGTTTTTTACTTATCTGCAGTGTTCTTAGATGTGGTGATCCACCTTTATATACTTTCAGGATATGAGTTTAAGGTGTCAAGTGTATCTCCTGTACCCCAATCCAACCACAGAAGTAATCCTAGGTGTTGAGTGTATTCTAGTGGACTGGGTGGAACAATTTACTGGCAAATTCTAAACTGCAACTGAGCAATATACACATTCAATAAAAGCCATCACAGAGTATACAAGTGTGGGGATTAAAACAATCAGTCTTATAAGGCCAAAATCCCCAAGAGTGTATGTTGCTGTATACCCTTAATCCTGTCACTAAGAGGTAGAGAATCTGATCTGAATTGGGTTCCAGGTCAGCCTGGATCTGGATCAGACCCTGCCCCCAATAATGACAGAAGCAAAAGACAAAGGCCCTATAAATCTGAAAGCACTAAAGGTAGCAATATTCAACCCCCATGTACAGCTTATTTGAAAATGGTAAAGCCAGCCAAAAATATGCAATGTATGTACCTGCCCTGACATGGAAAGAGAGATTAGCACTTCAAATGCACTTCTATGTACCTGTTTTTTTTTTTTTTTTTTTTTTTTTTTTTTGTCAGTTGGCCTCATTTCCTTTTGGTGTGGCTTCCAATCTCACCAATGCTGAATGCCCACCTCGATCCCTCTGTGTTGTTCTGTGGACCTGCAGCTGGGTTCAGCTGTGCTGGATGTGCTGCCGCAGGGGAATGAATGCCGGAGGTTTGTGGTTCTGATGGTTGGGGGATGGGAGGGTTCAGGAAGCCTGCAGTTGTTCACACAGTCCCACCTGTATCTCATTCAGTAGCTCTTTAGTTGATCACAGCCTACTTTCTTTTAGATTTCTTGACTCTGCAAGGAGGCTGATGAGGCTGGAAACTCCCCTTGTTTGGTCTCTGCTTGTAGGTGTGCCTGGCGGGTGGTGCTGGTTGCAAGAATCTAGAATTGTGGCCGCTAAGGTAGGACCCACAAACTCCTCAGTGGGATTTTGGCTCTTGTCCTCCTTTCTGGTGGATCTTGTTCTCTCCTGCTTCTCTGCTGTGTCTAAGAAAAATCTATACTCCTGCACTTTTCAGAAGAAGAGTATATTTTGCTATGGTTTTGCTTAAATCCCTCCCTGGGCTGGTTTAGTGTGCCTCCTATGCCACTATGTTTCCTAGGAGTCTAAAATATTTTTAAATTAATTTATTTATTTGAGAGAGAAAGGAGAGAAAGAGGGAGATAAAGAAAGAATGGGTGTGCCAGAGCCTCCAGCCACTGTGAACAAACTCCAGATATATGTGCCACTTTGTGCATCTGGCTTACATAGGTACTGAGAATTGAACCTGGGTCCTTAGGCTTTGCAGGTAATGCCTTAACTGCTAAGCCATCTCTCCAACCCCAAAATATTTATATTAATTAATTAATTAATTAATTAATTAATATGCAGAGAGAGAGGACATGCCAGGGCCTCCATCCACTGCAAATGAACTCCAGATGCATGCACCACTTTATGTACCTGTATATCTTTACTTGGGTACTGGGGAATCAAACCAAGGCCTTCAGGCTTTGCCAACAAGCACCTTAGTCACTTAGCCATTTTTCCAGCTACTACATAATTTTTAATTTCATCAATTCAACAGTTTTAATTGTTCTATGATAATTACTAAGTAGAAGATTTAAGACCTCATATTTGGTCTACTGTACTAAAACCAGTATGTTCACATTTATACTGGGAGGTAGAAAATGAAGGGTATAATTCCAGCTCTGCTACCACCTTCTGTGATCCTGTGCATATAATCTCACTAATCTGGCTTCAGTTATTTTGTTTGTAAAATACAAAGATTGGGTCTATGATGTATAAATTCTCATTTAGCTTTGATATGATACTTTAACACTTTGATATGCAATTTGTCCTTCATTTTCTTGCAGACTTGGGCATATCAGAATGTTTGAAAAGATAGGTGGGGCTGCCTTCCTTTATTCTGTTTTCCCCTTTTCTCTTTTGTTCCATGAACACAAATGGATTTGATTTGTATAGCAGTAACATTCCAAGAGTTTCTTTGTGAGTCAAACATTAAAAAGAATAGCTTAACATTCCTTTAAAAACATTAGAGACATTTTCCTTTGAAACACATGTAGGCACAGGTGATCCCAATGCTTCAAGAGAGACACCTTGATAGCAACACCAAATGTCAGACAGTAGGAATGCACTGCTGAGGAAGGTTCACCGCACCCTGGACAGTGTCAGAAGTCAGGCTCTAGCAGTTTCTAATAATCACTCAATATCACAGTAAGTGTGCTATTTGACAAAACAATGGGAATAAAGCATTGTATTGTGCCAACTTATGAAGCAAGCTATGAAAATATGCTTAACTTGAAAAGAATATGTGCAAGCAGTTGTTCCCCTTTGTTGCAGAGTTGAGATGGGAAATGAGAGAGAAATGGCAATGATTTTGTAGAGAGGGTATGAGAGTATGACTTCTTGAGAATTAAGAATTTTTCCATTCTGTATTCTTTTCTTACAATAGAAATATATGCTTATTTTTAAATCCAAACTACAAAGAAATACATAAAGAGAAATTCCTTAAAAATAAGTTCCTGGTAACAAATGTCTTTTTCACATGCATACCTATTCTTCATCCTTCCATTTCTCACTTCTATCCCTTTGCTTGTTACTTAACTTCTCTCTTCACTGCTTCTTTATCAAAGCCATTTATGCTGTAAATATTCACCTGCAACATATTTTCTTTATTTAAAATTTATCATCAATCATTGTCTACATATTTATATTTATATTCAATTGGATATATATGTAATTTTTTCTTATTATATTTAATTATAAATATATGCATAATATAATACAATTCAGATGTACAATCTTTTCATTGCTAAATATTCATTTCCTAAGGTATTTTCTATGTATGTATGTATGTATGTATGTATGTATGTATGTATGAATGTATGTATATATAGAAAAGATGGCAAAGTTCAGCATTATGGTCACATCTGATACAGCAATGGGAAATTTGGACTGGCAAAGAGCAAAAAAGCTCAAGCAATTTATAAGCCAGAACTCTGTTTAAAGATGTATAGTTCATATGGCAGAAACTGAGTAAATTCCTGCTTTCATAAAGTTACAGGATGAGATAACTCAGAGGGACTTAACTAACTATACCCAGTTTTCTAATTTTACTAGAAGAGGAAATGGAGGCCTAAAGAGGTTATCTTCCTCAAGATTACATGACTAGCAAAGTTCCATGATTAAAGTTGGTGGCTCTGGATTATACATTGAATGAAAGAAGTATTAAAAGGATGTTATAAACTGCCTGTGATGAAGTGTTGAAGGGGTTCTTCCTCTGAGTGATTAGGGCTTTACCCAGGCAGACTTTTAACTCATACACCTTGCCCCCATTTCCATTTTCCCAAACACTCCCCCACTTATCCTATACTCAGACATTATTTGGCACTCGCATACTTTGTCTTCAGGACAATTAATAGCCTTAACACTACCTGTAAGGCAGCAGGGTTGATTATAAACCTCTATTTCAGTCCTGGTTTTACCTCTTCCTAGATGGATGACTTTGTGTCAGTTCACTGACCATTCTAAACTTCAGATTTTTATCTGTGTTGGGGAAAATAACCTTATATGATTGTGTGGATTAAGAGATACTACAGCTATCTCAAACCCTAAGTAAACAAGCCAGCTTCTGTTTGAAAGACTCATTTCTAGAATGGTCTCTGTTTTGCTCTCATAGTGACTGAAGTGAATTATTGTTTGAGTCCACAATTCTATTTCTATTTCCTAGTTTCTAAAACTTTATTTTATACATGCAGCAAAACTAAGGTATATTTTGCTTGTCTGGGAACACACATATAGCATGGAATATATGAGTAACAGCAAATTACATGCATCTAACATTAAAACATATCTTGTGTCATGAAAGCACTGTCTGAGGTTAGAATTTTGTAGCTGTAATGAAAGTTCTATGCACATCAAATCCTTAATATGTGTGGAGGGTTGGAAATAAAATAAGGAAATAAAAGGATGTTGCTTTCATCATGGGGAAATATCTACCTGCTTGGCATAGGAAGAAGGCTTTAGAAAATCAAGCATAGTGGCTGAGGAGATGGGAGATACAGATTAAGAATAAGGGCTGGAGAGATGGCTTAGCAGTTAAGGTGCTTGCCTACAAAGCCAAAGGATCCCAGTTCAATTCTCCAGGACCCACGTAAGCCAGATGCAGAAAGGGGCACATGTGTCTGGAGTTCGTTTGCAGTGGCTGGATGCCCTGGCATCCCATCTCTCTCTCTCCTTCTTTCTGTCTCTCAAATAAATAAATAAATAAATAAATAAAAATGTTTTTTTTAAAAAAGAACATGATAGTCTTTGTAATTAGCTAGGAACTGGCCCACAGAAACATGAATGCCACCTCGCCTGCTCTGCCAACACTAGAACCCCATCTGATCCAATCTCGTCCAAGATATCCATAAGCATCAACTCCAGCATCAATTTCCTGTTCCTTCTTCAACTTTTCTTGGACTTAACACCTGTGAGCTAACTCTTCCTGAGTCAGCCTTTGAGCCTACCAATCAGGCCCCTTCCTTAACACCTGAGCCTCATGATATGACTCATTCTAATTGGATGTCTGATTCATATAAATGGGTCTGGTATGGGAGACAGAAGTCATCAGCAGTAAAAACAGCAGTCACTGAATATTCAAGTTTGGCCATACAGGCCAAATGACTGAACAGGTGCAATAGTGGCATGTCTACTCTGGGTGTAACCAACTGCTCCATAATAGGACTGAAGGCCCTCTCTATGGGAGGGAATACATACCTGGTACTGAAAACCTAAGCAAAAGTCTATGGCAGGGGAGGTCATGAACCTTAGGGGTATAAAGCCTGCTCTTGTCTGGTTAAATGTACATATTATGCCCACCAAGCTGCCCTGGGGGCACTACACTTAATGTTCATATTCACATATTAACGCTACTCTCACTTCTGTTTAGAGAAACTTCTCTTTTCAGATGGCGATGACCACTGGGATGACCCAAAAGGCAACATAGTGCTGAGAAGAAGGTATAGGGGAGTGCCCAGCACTGAAACACCTCTGTCACACCCTCCAAGGCTCAGGGACCATTGCAGAAGAGGGGCAGATAGAATGGAAGAGCCAAAGGAAGGGTACGACTTCTTACAATGCAACTGCCCAGACAGAGATTGGCCTCGATATCCATGACCTTGCAGTGCCTAGCAATACCCTTGCAAGACCCTCAAAATAGAAGAAAAAGATGATGACATCAAATTAAAAGAGAGACCAATGGAGAGAGGGAGGGGATATGATGGAGATGGGAGTTCTAAAGTGGAATGGGGGGGACGGAAGGGAAATATATGTTTTTTGTATATAAGTATAGAACGTGTCAATAAAAAAATAATAAATAAATAAATAAATAAATAAATAAATAAATAAATAAATGGGTCTGAAACATGTGTGTAAGCCTCTTCCCCCCTCTTCTGTTCTCTTTGCCCCTATGTAAGGAAGATCTTTGTCTTCTTGCCTGGCTGAGAAGGGGTAGAACTTCTTTTGGCTTGGGCTTTCATGATTTCCCTCTCTTTTAATCCTAACTCTCCCCAAAATAAATCTCATAATTATAATTTACCTTTCTCTGAGTCCATATTTTCAAGTCTTTGATAACTTGGGCAAGGACTAGAAGTTGGACTTCATGCATCTTTGTAGAGATCTTATCCCCCCCACCCCAGGACTCCAGCTGACAGTAATGGTTCGTTTTGTGAGGACTAGAGTTGTAGTGCCAGCCAGGTAATCCCAGCTCTCTGAAGGTGGAAACTGAGGATTCCTTGAGCAAGCTGGCTAGCAAGACTAGACAAAATGGCAATATATGTGTTCAACAGGAAACCCTGTCTGGGTGAAAATAAAATGGAAAGCAATAGAGGCAGAAAGCTGACATTAGCTTTTTGTCACCATGTGTGCACCTGCTCAAGCATGCACCCATACACATACCATACGAAATACACACACACACATATAAAAACAATCCATTTCTAAATAGGGCAAATAAATGTAAGAGAGAAAACATTGACAACACTGAGCTAAGTGCAGAGAAATTGCTGGAGTGGGTAAAATGACTTACTGAATGTGTATGTTATCACATTTGTGCATGTTTTACAGATTAAGAAACTAGTTCAAAATTGTGATTTTAGATATAATGGTAGGAAATGACAAGTCAGAATTCAACTGAGAGTCTCATTTAAAACACTCTTGCATTATTTCTATCCCCTCTTCTGCAAAGTTCCCTGAGCCATGAAGGGCATGTTAGAAGTCTCCTTTAGTGATGAGCTCTCAGCCACCTCTGCTTTTCTGTTTTGATGAGTTTTGAGTCTCCTCATTTTCTACCACCATCTCCCTGGTGTAGTTCTCAGGATCACATTTAAAGCAGCACTAAGATTTAATTCACCACTTCCTCTATAATGTTGAAAGTTGGTCCTGAAAGATGTGATAAGGGTGACTTATCTTGTTCTAGGCAGTAGGCTTTCTTTTCTTGTTATAATTACTGAGCTGGTATTTGCTACCATTTGAACCCTGGGCAAATGCCTGGGACTGGGGATTACAATCAGCTTGGGTGGCTCTAGTCAGAGCAGCACAGGTGGAAAGGCCAGGGAGCCCATCATTCTAAATTTTTATCTTTTTCTCATAGTTTAAACTGTTTAGGGAACTGTGGTGACCATTATCCAGCAGCTTGCATAGCACTTTCTAGCACTATAAGAGCTAGCTGTCAGGTAGCTACTTCCATCTCAGTTCCAGCTTGATCTCTCAATGTCTTATGACCACAACCTATGGTGTCTTCACCAATAGGGCTTTACCATTTAGATCTGGTAGGTAGCTAAGTGCTTTGGCAATGGCCTGCATTATTGAGGGTCTCATGAGGCTCCCTGGCCAACAACTCACTTTGTTGGTGGGGGGGGCGAACTCACTTACTGGCACCCCTATGTGCATCTAGCTTATAAGGGTTCTAGGGAAGGAATTAAACCTAGGTTGTTAGGCTTGCCAGGCAGAACCTTAACCACTAAGCCATCTCTCCAGCTCTTAAAATTTCTTTAAATTAGCATATGAAAAAGCCATAATGACTTTTTCATACATTAGTTCATTATAATTACTTTCAACTGTTTCTAACTGATCTCTTCATTCCTGTTCTTTTATATGGGCTTTTAATGGTTCTTTAGTGGGGAGTGACAACATACAATCAATCTTCATTCAAAAACGTATTTGCTTCATCCTCTTTCCTGAATAAATTACTTATTTACAGATTTCTATTGATAACTTTAATATATGAACACATTGCAAAAAGGTCATATTAGAGTACAATCCTAACTCTTATGTTCCTTCATCCCCACCCCCATTCCACAAAGGGCCCTCCTCATGGTGTTATCAGTATCCACTATAGGGTCATGAATACATGAGCTACTGAAGGATAATTTTGGCTGAGTGCAATAGTATGAGTTAGAAGCTGGAGTATTTCAAGTTTTGAAATACTCCAGTCCAAGCCCTTCTGGCTTTTAGAGTTTCTATTGAAAAATTAGAAATAATTCTGATGGTCTTACCTTTGTAAGTGACGAGCTGTTTCTCTTTTATAGCTTTTAGTACTGTCTTTGTTTTCTGTGTTTAGTGTTTAAGCACAATATGACATGGGGCATTTCGTCTAAGTCCCTATCTATTTTTTGGTCTATGCATCTCCAGTTTCTGAATGGATAACTATCTTGTAAGATTCAGAAATTTTTCTTCTATAATTTTACTGAAGATATATTCTATGGCCTTTGCCTGTAGTTCTTCCACTTCTTGTATACAGATAATTTGAATATTTTGTCTTTTTAAGGTATCCCACATTTCCTTAATGCTCTTTTCATGGGTGCTTTTGAACTTGTTATTGATTTTTGGCCTCCCAATCTATTTCCTCTGCTTTGTCCTCATGCCCTGATAGTCTGCCCTACACATGATCTATTCTGTTGGTGAGGCTTTTCTTGGGACCCTTGGGTTTTTCTTTAGCATTTTTTTTTATTGAATTCTATTTTTTTTTCCAAGGTAGGGTTTTGTTCTAGCCCAGGCTGGCCTGGATTTCACTATAGAGTCTCAGGCTGACCTGGAACTCATACTGATCCTCCTACTTCTGACTCTCAAGTGCTAGGATTAAAGGCATGCTCTACTAAGCCCAGCCTCATTTTTTTTTTTTTGTTTTTTATTTATCATCTCTTGGAATTCATTCCTGTATTTGATCATGTCCTTGTTCAGTTTATTCCACTGTCCATTGAATATTTTTTGTTGTTGATTCTCTTCCATTTTATTCATCTGTTTGTTCTTGGCCTCACTGTTTGGTGAATATTTCTCAAAGTGGTTTTCATTGGAGGCTTCCACTATGGGACTAGGCATTCTTGGTGGGGATATTGTATCTTGTTTTCTTTTGTTATTTATTTGGCATCTGGAGATACTTCTTTTGTCTTTCTGGGAATGAAGCAACAGTAGCTCTTGAGGAGCCTGTGTTGAGCGGCCTGGTCAGTCTTGACCCAGGTGGGGGTATGATGGGGGTCTATTTGTAGCTCTGGGCTGGTCACCTGGAAGCTGAGCATGCTTCTCCTTGTTCCTATCATTGGATATGTGCTGGGGACTTCCATCAGCTTGGGCGTCCATCCAGGACAATGAAGGCTGGGGAGTGAGGGCAGTACCCAAAGGGCCTGCTCCCCAGTACTTGCCTGGATCATTCCAGCAGCACTGAATAGGCAGGAGGATACTATTCACCTAGACCCTAAGTAGTCAACTCAGTGCCTGAGGTTGAGGAGTATGACAATATATATTTCTTCATTTCTCAAATTCCTCATCAACTATGTAGGCATTGCCTCTCATCCCTTCCACATAATCTGTCTCAGGAAATGTGTATTTGTTATTTTAATTTAACCTCCCCCCATATCTTAATCTTTTTCACATAATCAACCTTTATCTCTCCATTCCATTTCAAGTGACATATATATTTTTTCTAGTCTATTATTCTCCCATTATGATTATCTTTGTCTAAGTGGCTATTTATATTGTTTTCAGCTTCTAATCTATAAAATTAAGATTCAGTTTTTTGTATGTCCCTTTTAGACCTTGTATCCAAAAACCTAAAGTTGGTGGGATTTTTTTTCCAGATAGAAAACTAGCCTCTCAAATAATAGACAATACATAGCATAATTCTCATATAAAAATGTCTAGTGCATTACAGGACCTTTATAATAACACTAAATTTTTCTTCTAAGAAAACTATAGAGTACAGTTTTTAGGATTCAGTAAGCTGTGCTTCATCTGAATAAGAGAATAACTAATAAGGAATGAATCACTCTCAGACAACATAGAGTTAATACACACCAATCTCTAACCAGGGAGTCACATCTTTAAGTCAGAAGAAAACAAAAGAGGGCTGAAGGACTCCAATCCAGGTACTAGATTAATTTAAATGCTATTGTATCTCTAGCACTTGGTTTTAATTGTCTCCTCATGAGCACTCAATACCTGCATTCATGCTCCATGGCCCCAGGGACACAGTGCAGTCCACTGTCCCTGCTGAAAGGAAATGAAAATCTGCTGATGCTAAACAGAACCCCATCAACCATGATAGCCATCTAAGCACTGTATCCTGCAGAGTGATTAATGATTTTTTTCTTTCCCTTTAAATTTCAGGGGAAAAAAGAGAAACAGATTGAAGAAAGGATGTGAAAGAGACTGGACAGAGATACAAATGTACAACAGAATAAACTATATGTAAGAAAATGGATGAATCAAATTTTTTTTCATATAAAACACAGAACAGCCCTGAATGAAATTCTTCTATTCATATGGGATTCTACTTCTGTCATAAAAATGTCATGTTATTTAGTTATATCTTATCTAAATCTACTTAATCACACTATTGAAAACAACATAGATTAGAAAGTTAAAAGAGGATATGCAACTCCTTGTATCACAATTGTTTTAGGCCATCAACCTCTAATTTCAAAATAAATGAAGCTTTATGATAACTCTTTTCAAATATACATCCGTGACCACAATTTAGAAATTTAAATATTAGAAGGAAAGAGGAATAAAGGGCATATTTGGCACATTGATATCCTTTCTTACTCTCTGTTTCTGCCTGTACTACACTTACTTATTAATGACTTTTTTGTCTGTAAGGGCTATGAAGTTGAAACATCTGTCATCTCATTTATTGACGTAGTGGCTTTTCCAGAGCCGAGTGTCTAGGCCACTGTTTGCTCTCTTCTTCACTTCCTCAAATGTGGTAAATGGCTATGCACATTAAAAAAATCTCTATCAGAGGCATATACATTCTGAAGGCTGGTTCTTTTTCATCAATAGCATCCCAGGTTAAAGGTGCAATGGTTATTTTCCTGCTTCATTTTCAAGACCTACTCTAGGCTTGCACACACTGGATTCTCAACCACTGCTCATCAGGGTGTATAGCTCCCATTTACTGGGATTTAAGACTGTGTCTGGGATGATTCCTGGCAAATAGTTTGTAAAAGGAACTTCATGAAAATAGTAGGTGAACATGTTCAGAGGTGATGTGAACAGTGAAGGTTTAAAACAGCCAGCAGGCAAGCATGAGGGCAAGCAGATCTATTTGGCTGAAGCACGAGTAATTGTAGGTCAAAAATCAGCCATAAATAAGAACAGCCATGCAAGAGAAGTTGGTAGAAAGCTTGAAGAACAGCATGAAGCATTTGTTTCTGATTTTTCAGAAAACTATGTAAACTTCCAGAAGCCTATCAGTAAACCAAAGGTAGTTCCATGCTTAACAGCCAAAGCATTGGAGGGAAATTTAAGCAAAATTTTTGAGATTTTTCTACTGTAGCCAGAAGGTATAGGCAGCTGTCAAGAGGAATAATTTTGATTTTTTAATCTAGGTGTTATATAATTAGAGAAGGTTCAGATCTGAATGGACACTAGAGAATGGAAGGAAAAGATACCTCTGAAATGGTTGAGATAAAGAACTAGTGGGACATAGTGATACAGTAGACGAAGAAGTAATGAGAAAAGAAGCCTGCACTACTACAAGGTGGTGTGTCAAAAAGTGCCATGGAGGCTAGCCATTGACCTGGCAGGAGGTGGGGAAGGAGTGCAGGTCCTGTCTAGGCTGCACCAGGTCTCCTCACCACCTCTTTATGAATGCAAGTTTTATGACACAGGTGTAATAATTAACCCAAATGGCCAGCAGATGTGGCTATCCATCTTTGGACCTAGTAGCCTCTAAATAGTCTCCCCATCAGCAAATTCTTAAGCAAGGCCAAAGAAAATTGAAGAGAATAAATTCTGTTGAGATATTTATAGAGGCCACCTGGAGAGAAATTTGACAGCTAAGAACTTGCCTGAATACCAGGCAACTAAGGAAAGGTTGGAGGCTTGTAGCCACAAGGTTTTCAGAGTCAAGGAACAGATAGGGAGACATGTTCTATCATATTGTATTGACAAGATTAACAGTGACTTTCAAAGGAAAATATTACTAAAATCTCTTCCTGAATTCTTGAGAGAAACTTTCATTCCCTTTTGGTAAAGGACTACCATTGCTTTAATATCATTCTTTACTCTCTGAATCCATCCATCTATCAATCCATCCATCCATCAAATTTTCTTTATAGTTACTTCCTTTTTATTTCTACTGCCACTTTTTATTAATATATTTTTATTAGTTATGTATATAGTATATATACAGCCATGATAGTACCATAGTTAGCCTTCTCTCTGTCTTCCTCCCATGGGTAATGTGAGTCTTGCCTCATGGGGGTCACCATCAGTTTTGTGGGAGAGGCAATGACTCTGTGTATAATGACCCAACACATGGCTGTAACAATCTTTCCGCCCCTCCTCCACGAATTTCCCTGAGCCATGTTGGGTTCATTTTAGGTCTATTTCAGTGATGAGATTTTGTGAGTCTCTGTGTCTCTGAGTATCTGATTTGGTAGGGGTTGAGTGTTCTTTGTGTCTATCTCCTTCGCTACTGCCACTTTTTGATTCATGCTCTTAAATCATTTCTCCTCAATGTAGATAGTTTCTAGTTTCCCTGACTTAACTTTCTTCCTCCTCTCATCAAAACAATCATTCATTATTGCAATGCTGGTTATTGCAATGCTGGTCCTATTTTTTGCCTGGTTAAAACTTTTAACACTTCCCCATTGACCATTGAATAAAATTAATGTTTTTCCTATGCTAATAGTCTTTATCCAAATTATATTCAACTTGTCTTTCTAGTCTCATTGTATAGTACCAGCATTTCTGTTGCATAAGCCCTCTGTTGTTAACAAACTAATCAATCCCTAACCATTAAAGAATTGCTATTCCTCCTAACAAAATGAATGTAAGCACCTCCTTTTGCTAAGTCATATGCAAAGTCATATCTCATACTTTAAAGACTTCATTTTTTCATTCAACAAATATGTATTGAAACTATATACCAGGAATTGGGGAAATAGCTCAATGGGTAAGAGAGCTTACTGCACAAAAATGGTGTCCTGAAAGAAAGGTAGAGAAAAGGAATACAGAAACCTCCCCCCCTAACTTTTATTGTTTTTATTTCCTTATGTCTAACAATTCCATGGTGGCAGTGGGCACTCATGAGAAACCCCTGGGGCATAAACCTTGAGAGAAGGAATGCTCCTCAACATTCAGTTGAACTATACAGTTCCAAGAGGAGAGGAGAGGGCCAATGTCTTTTGCATGTTTCTCTTTTATTGTTTTTTTAAATGCCTTTTCCCTGATGTAGCACAGTTATAAAAGTTGGTGACAGAGTGGGCAGACAACATGACCAGCTTTCTAGACAGATCACTAAATATACCAAGGAGCCTACCCAAGCAGAAAAAAAATCAGGATGATTACTTGTAAGTTATTTGTGAATTCCCAAGCCCAGTTCATATCTGTGTGTGAGAAGATCTGATTATAGTCATCAAAGACTTGGAGAAATGAACTAACAGAGCTCAGGTCTCAGACTGGCTATGGGGTGGTAAACAAGAAAGATGGACCTCAGTGGCACTGTAGCAACTTTGAGAATAGAACTGATTTTGGAAAAGCAGCCTGTAGAAGGTGGGAAATAAAAACCTATATCTAACCTGTAAAAGTAACAACATCTTTACAGTACTTACATGTCACACAATGCTATAATCAAAATAAGATAATATCCAAAATAATTCAACCCAAGAATCATAAAAATTTCAAATTGCATGAGAGAAAAGTTATCAACAAATACTAGCATATACATATTAGTTTAAGTTAGCTCAGACGGATTATTACATTATCAAGTATTATCAGACTATAGTTATTATTACATTATCAACCACTTGAAGTCAGTGGAATAACAGAAAGTCACATTAGAAAATAGAAAATGTAAAAAATAAGCTATGGTAATATTAGACTGGATAAATATAATTAATTACCAAAACTTTGAAAAAGCTCACTGGATAGGTTCAGTAGCAGAGGGAGAGAGAGTCAAAAACTTGAAGATGACATGGGAGGTATCTAATAAGGAAAACAGAGAGGAAAAAACTGAAAAAATTAATCATAAGAGCCTGGAGACTGTTGGTAACAAAAAAATGGCATTTGTTTAATTGGTGAGAAGAAAAGGTAAAATTCTAAAAAGAAATGGAGACATAAAAA
Source organism: Orientallactaga sibirica (assembly GCA_036365145.1). Taxonomy (NCBI): domain Eukaryota; kingdom Metazoa; phylum Chordata; class Mammalia; order Rodentia; family Dipodidae; genus Orientallactaga; species Orientallactaga sibirica. The sequence goes on from JAEOAD010000025.1 coordinate 2,562,811, forward strand.
CTCCAATTTGGTAGGAAAACATAAATTCATGGATTGAAGAAGCTCATGAATTCCAAAAAGAATAAATGTAAATAAATCTAGGTTCAGATAAGTCATAATCAAAACACTGATGATTGATTACAAAGAAAAAACTTTGGAAAGCAGCCAGAGAGAAACGATGTGTTACCTCTAGGGCAACAGCTATGTGAAGCATTATAGATTTCTTAAAATTCCCATGGCTTAGGTGACTTTATAAATTTATAAACTTTATAAAATTTACAGTACTCCCATAATTGTTTGAGAATGAAAACACGAGAATGAAAGAAATTAAAAATAATTAAAAGGAAGATTTAGGAATTCCTGCTCTGAGTTATTTTTTTGTACATTTTAATGGGAAAGAGAAAAATGTTGCCCTCCATAGAATTTCACTGCCTTAGCCAGGGCTTTCTTTAATTAGAAATTCAGGGCTTTGCTAGAGTTCTCTGGGTCTGACTCCCATGACTGCCTGGGTTTTCAATGCATTTAGAATAGTCTGGGGGAGACTTCATGGAAACAATGGTGCAGTTGCCATGACAGTGATGTTGTAAGTTCTGTTTTTCCCAATAAGCCTATTGCCATTTACTTTTCAAAATCCTGAGATCATTGTTTTATATACCATCTAGATACATCTGTTCATATACACATTTCAAGGAGAAAGAGAAAAATACCTCCTTGAAAAGAATTTATCTGTTGGAACCTGGGATCAAGTTTTAAATGATTCCCCTGTTCTTGCTTTCAACTCTGCTAAAAGAAATTGGTGGTATGTTTTTCACTGACTATTTAGAATAACAAAAACAACCTTTGAATTATTCTGTAAATCTTCAATGTTTGACTTGTTCTGATTTATCACATAGATTTCTCTGTGGTCTGAAAATGTAGTTCGGTGGTACAGTGCTTGCCTAGCACTTGCCTAGCAAGGCCTGGATTTGAGTCCCAACACTGTAAAAACAAATATAGTTTACTACAATGCCCTGAAAATGTTCTTCTGCCTAGCCATGTCTACCCTCTGAAACATGTTTTCCTGCTTTCGAGCCATCTTTGTTTTTGTCTTACTGTTGGGCGTTTGATTTATTTATCACTTATTCATCTAGCTTGTTTTGTGTTTCAGAATTCATTTTAGAACTAATGTGTCTGACTTTGATCTACAAATAGAATACCCTGGCTTCTACAGGTGTGAAGCTAAATTATGTAGCTGGATATTGGTCAAATAAAATAACTCATGCTGTCCTCAATATCCACAGTAGAATTGACTTGAGGGGAAGCTTCATGATGGCAAGGCAAAGATGGTAGAGCAGAAGCTGGATATCACCTCTTTGCCAACACCAGGTGGACAACAGCATCAGGAGAGTGATAAAACCTCTAGCAAGAGGGGATTGGCTATAACATGTCCAAGCCCACCGCCAACAATACATCTGCTCCAGCAAGACCCTACTTCCCAAATTTACATAAGCTGTGGACCAAGCATTCAAAGCACAACACAAATTTATAGGGGACATCTGATTTAAACCACCACACACATACACAAATATCAGCAAGACTTGAGCCATACAAAGTACTGTCAGAGAAGAGTTTGTGCAGGAGAAGAGCTAGTATCACTTTGGTTCAAGAAAAGGGAATTTATTGAAAAAAGAATCAGCCCCACTTTGTTTCTGCTGTTTTCCATATGGAAGTTATGAATCATCTCAGCTTGCTTTCCCTTGGACCCGTCACTCCTGCCCTAGGGCTTTCACTTCACTTTACTTTCCTGTACTTTATCTTTTCAGCACTGGGGATTAAATCTAGGGCCACATACATGAGAGGGAAGTGCTCTATCACTGAGTTACATTAGTTATATTCTTAGTTTTTCTTGAATTTATTTATTTTGAGACACAGTCTCACTAGGTTGTCATGGTAGCCTTGAAGTCATTATGTAGCCCAGGCTGGCACTAAATATATGACTCTCCTCAGCAGTTTTCCTAAGCAATGAGACTTACAGGCCTGTATCATCATGCCTAGTTTGGTCATCCAGTTTTAACATTTACCCAAACCTCAGTAATTCACGTTCATTATTTACTCAAAAACCTAATTTGTTTTGACTATTGCAGGACTAAGATGTCAGAAGCCTAGATCAAAATGGGAAAATTTTAATAAACAGATATGTTAGCCTCCAAAAGTGTAAAACTTGATTCTGTTATAATTTATCAATAAGGCTTTTATAAGTAAACATGTAGTTTCTCATTATATTCCTGATGTCTGAAAAATTATAATGAAAGTATGGAAAATGTAAAACAAAAGACTATTGATAACTTGTCCAGATTTGACTTAGATCCTTTTGGGCAGATGATACTAATCAAATATTTGGCAAATGACACTTAGTCTTAAATGTATTTCTACAGAAAATGAAAATGATCTTACTATATTGTATATGCTTGTGTGTAGCAATATAAAAAAGGAAAATTATTTGCTTCACTGTAATAATCAAATGTTAATAATGAAGACATTTTTGTCATGTTTTCTGGGAGTATATAGAGCAGTTTATGACACTTTTGACTTCATAGAAAGTGGCATTGTGACATGGCCATGGGAAACATATGCCTACAAGAAGAACTTGTAGAAAGTGAATGAAATAGCCTTTTAAGAAATGTGCCCAGAAAATAACCTCATAGAAACTGAAAGAGATGGTCTTGTTGGGTATGTGCCAAAAAGATGACCTCATAGAAAGTGAAGGAGATGGCCTTGAGGGACAGGTACCTACAAGATGACCTTATAGAAAGGGAAAGAGATGACCTTGTGAGAAAGGGCCTAGAAGATGAAATAGAAAGTGAAGGAGATGGCCTTGTGAGAGATGTGTATAAGAGAAATTCATAGAAATTTAAGAAGATGACTTTCTGGGACATTGCCCTACAAGATGACCTCATGGAAAGCAAAGGAGATTGCCTATGGGACATGTGTCTACAAGACAACCTCATAAAAAGTGAAGGAGGTGGCCTTGTGGGACATGTAACTACAAGATGACCTCATAGAATGTGAAGGAGATGGCCTTGTAGGACATGTGCCTAAAAATGGCTTTATAGAAAGGAAAAGATCGCATTGTAGGTCATTTCCCTATAAGATAACCTAATAAAAAGTGTAAGAAATGGCCTTGTAGGACATTTGCCTATAAGATGACCTCATATAAAGCAAAGAAGATGGCCTTTGCTACAAGATGACCTCAAAGAAAGTGAAGCAGATGATCTTCTGAGAAAATCGCCTCCAAGATGACCTCATAAAAATTGAAAGAGATGACATTATGGGATATGTGCCTACAAGATGACCTCATAGAATGTGAAGGACAAGGTCTTATGGAATAAGTGCCTACAAGATAACATGGTAGAAAGTGAAGGAAATGGCCTTGTGGGAAATGTGCCCACAAAATAACATGATATAAAATGAAGAATATGGCTTTTTGGGACATGTGCCTACAAGATGACCTCATATAGAGTGAAATATATGGCATTGTGGGATATTTGCTGACAAGACCTCATAGAAAGTGAAAGAAATGGCCTTGTGGACCATGTGACTACACAGTGACCTTATTGAAAGGGAATGAGATGGCCTTGAAGGAAAATTGCCTACAATATGACCATATAGAAACTGAAAGAGATGGCAATGATAGGTGCCTACAAGATAAACTCATAAAAAGTGAAACAGAAGGCACTGTGGGACATCTTCCCACAAGACGTTCTCACAGAAAGTGAAAACAATTAACTTGTAGGACATGTGACTACTAGATGAACTCATAGCAAATGAAGGAGATGGCCTTGTGGGAAATTTCCCTCTGCAAGATGACCTCAGGTGTGCAAGGAGTGAGTAAGCCAGGTCTCCCTGTTCCTTCCCCTCCCTCCCTGCCCTACCAAGTGCCCTGGTCCATGTAGGTTCCCTTGCTGCTGGCTTGGGGCTACCTGGACCCTGCAAGCTTGCTGCAGAAGCAGGGCCCTTGCTCCACCATCCTTACTGAATGGACCCTGAATCCCTAACTCTTGGATCTCCCACTCTGGAGAGGGTCTTGCTAAGTGAGTAGGCCAGAGCTCCTGGTTGGTTTCCCACCTCCCAGTTCCCTGGCACAGGTACCCCTGCTGCTGCCTTGAGGAGGCCTGGTCCCTGTGTGTGTGCCGCAGAAGCAGGCATTTTTCTCTGGTATCCTGATTGGCCACTGGGTACCCAAATCCCTATTTCCCTGAGACAAAGAATGTATGGGCCACTGTAGGAGCTAGCCACTTTTTCCTGGCTCTCCAGATTCCTGGCTCCTGCTTCTCTACCCCCTTATCCTCTTATGCTGAAGAGTACATCCAAGTGGAGTGAGAAGGCCAAAGCTCCCAGTTCCCCTTGATGTACCTTCAATCTCCACAATCTGCACATCTGTGGTTATAACCCAATCATATACCAACCTGATTCACATTTCAAAGAGAACACCCTTTGAAGATCCTACAAAGACAAATACTTTCTTCCCTGCAATAGAATGAAATGTTTCCTGAAGATGGGTAGACCACAATGCAAAAAAAAAAAAAAAAAAACAGAAAACTGAGAGATCTCCACCAAGGATGCCTAGCCCCACAATGGAAGCCTCCAATAAAATCATAGAGAAATCAAAAGAAAATGTTAACAAAATAATAACACAACAAATGTGACCCAGATCAAAAGAGTTGCTGAACTAGAAGCAGTCTGTTGCAGTCAGGTTTGCATTGCTGGCAGAAATCACCCAATGAAGAGCAGCTTTTGGGAAACCAAAGGGTTTATTTTGGCTTCCAGACTTGAGGGGAAGCCATGAGCAGAGGATGGACATCATCCCCTGGCCAATATAAGGTGGACAATAGCAACAGGAGAGGGTGCCAAACACTGGCAAGGGGAAACTGGTTATAATACCCATAAGACCACCCCCAACAATACACTGCCTCAAAGAGGTATTAATTCCCAAATCTCCATCAGCTGGGAACCTTACATTCAGATCACATAAGTTTATGGGGGACACCTGAATCAAACCACCACATTTTGCTCTTGGCCCCCATAAACTGATAACCATCCATGATATAAAATGCAATGCATTCAGTCCAACTTTAAAAGTCTCCATATTAATCCTAATAGTGTTCAAACATTCCCATAGTCCAAGGTCTTTTAACTAAGCCATAATACCAAAAAGCCCCCCAAAACCTATAATAATGATACAGAATAAACACTCATATTGCAAAAGACAGCACTGGGAATAGCAAAGAAATATTCAACCAATACCATATTTGAATAGGGAAATCATCAGACTCTGTAGTTCCAAGTCTAACAACTCTAGTCAGTGAAAATTCTCTAAGTCTGATAATTCTATAAGTCTCTGGAGTTCCAACTCTGCCCTCCTCCCCCAAGCTAGACTACTCACAGTCCTAGAAAACTTCATTGCAGCCAGCAGCTCTCCTTAGCAGCCATCTCATGGTCCCAGTGTCTCCACTGGGTCTCCACTGCAACCCACAGTTCATCCTCATGGCTCCATGGAGTCTCCATGCAGACACCCAGTAAACCTGCTTCACACTGCCCATGGCCATTTCCAAAACATAAGACTGCATTGCAAACTCAATGACTCTCTTTCCTGCATTTCTTATATTCTACAATACCAGGTAGGGTGCTAATTTGTTAATCCAGGGGAGAATAAGGCAGACTTTGGAGAACAGGACACTCCTTGAGCACTCAGGCTCCTTCAAAAGAGTCTGTATTCTTCCTGTTGCCCCAGTGTAGGTCAGCTGGCCCAATCTCAAAGGTTGTAATCTCACATATAATTGCATCTGAATGGGCAGAAGCTTCAGCCCAAAGATTTCATTTCTGTGCCATATCCCTCTTCTCAAATCAGTCCATTTCTATGCAATGCCACCTGCACAAATTCTCAGGACATGGCCATAACAGCAAGGCTTTCACACACACTGCTTCTAGCCCAGTCCAGGCAAAGCTCTTTCTCACCCTCACAACCCAAACCTCACAGTCCAGAGTTCTTACTGCATTCAGGTCTTTCAACTCTAACCAGAATAGTCCATCGATCGAGCTGTACTTACAGCACTGCAAGGCATCTCTTGGGCCAAGGTTTCAAATCCTTTCACATTCCTCTTGAAAATCAGCTCCAAAAGGCCAAAGCCACACAGGCAGGTGTCTAGCAACAATCCCATTCTTCAGTACCAGCATTGCTATTGCAGTCAATTTCGCATTGCTGGCAGAAATCACCCAACAAAGAGGAGCTTCTGGGAAAAAAGGGAGGTTTATTCTGGCTTACGACTTGAGGGGAAGTTCCATGATGGCAGGGAAAATGATGGCATGAGCAGAGGGTGGACATCATCTCCTGGCCAACATAAGGTGGACAATAGCAACAGAAGAGTATGCCAAACACTGGCAAGGGGAAACTGGCTATAATACCCATAAGCCCACCCCTAACAATACACTGCCTCAAAGAGGCATAAATTCCCAAATCTTCATCAGCTGGGAACCTAGCATTCAAAACACCTAAGTTTACTGGGGACACTTGAATCAAACCACCACAAAAAAACTGTATCAATGAAAGAGAGCAGAATTGTCTCTTAGAGCACTCAGCTTTTGACAGTAGACTTAACTTAATTGAATAAATTGGGCCTGGAGAGAGGACTTAGTGGTTAAGGCATTAGCCTGCAAAGCCAAAGGACCTAGGTTTCATTAGCCAGGACCCATGTAAGCCAGATGCACAAGGTCAGGCATGTGTCTGGTGTTCATTTGCAGTGGCTGGAGGGAGATCCTGGTGTGCCCATTCTCTTTCTTGCTCTCTTTTTCTCCCTCTTCTTTCTCTCAGATGAATAAATAAAAATATTTTAGCCAGGTGTTGTGGCACACACCTTTAATCCCAGCACTCAGTAGGCACAGGTAGGAGGATCACCATGAGTTTGAGGCTGCCCTGAGACTACACAGTGGATTCCAGGTCAGCCTAGGCTAGAGTGAGATCCTACCTCTAAAACCAAAAAAATTGAAGAAAATGTTAGAAGACTCAAAAGAGATATTAATGAATTAAAGGTGAGTCAACAAATGGAAGATCTCAATAACCAATTGATTAAGCTTAATGAAGACTTGGTCAAATGTAAGAATGAATTCCTGGAAGCATCAAGAAAATCAGAACTTGAACTGAAATAGTACCTCCAAAAAGAGATGAATATCATGCAAGCTAACACAACAGAAAACAAAAATCAAACAGAGCTTATAAAACCTCTCTAGAACCTCTCACCAACAGAGTTACTCATGTGGAAGAAGGAACCTCTGACCTGGAAGACAAGATAGTAGAAATTGATAGGGAGGCCAAAAACTTTGCTAAGTTCAAAAATTCATGCAAACAGAATATGAGGGAACTATGGGATACCCTAAAATGACCAAACATTTGGATTATGGGTGTATCAGAAGGAAAGGAAATCCAGGCCAGAGAACATATAGAGAACATACTCAACAAAATATTGAAGAAAAATTCCCCAGTCTCAAAAGAGAGGCCCATCCAGGTACAAGAAGCCCATAGAACACCAAACAGATGGGACCAAAGACAAAACACTCCAAGGCACATCATAGTTAAAACTCTTAACAATAAAAACAAAGAGAGAGTGCTAAAAGCAGTGAGAGAGAAACAACTCACTACATACAAAGGTAATTCCATCAGAATTACCCCAGATTTCTCAATGGAGACCCTGAAAGCCAGAAGGACCTGGAATGAAATACTTCAAAGTCTAAAAAATTATGGATTCTAACTCAATATACTGTACCCAGTGAAATTATCCCTCATAATAGATGGTGAAAGAAAAACTTTCATGAAAAAAGTTAACTCTGTGATAATATGAACACAAAACCCAACCTACAGAGAATACTTTGGGGAATACTCCACACAGAAGAGTCAAACAACCAATTGCAAGAGCCTACAAAGGGAAGATAACAATAACCAAAAGTAGACCAGGCTCAAAAAAGTACAAAACACAAGGCAGCACTAAACCCCATAAAGCAACCCATCATGGCAGGGAATAAATTGAACCTTACATTTATAACCTTAAATATTAATGGTCTTAACTCACCCATTAAAAATACATAAGTTAACAGGGTAGATTAAAAAAATGGACCCTTCTATCTGCTGTTCTAAAAAACCCCACCGCACCACTAGAGATGGACACCTCTTCAGGGTGAAAGAATGGAAAATTATTTCCAAGCCAATATAAATAAGAAACAAGCAGGGTTGCTTATTAATATGATATTAATATATTAATTTATGATAAAATAGACTTCAAACCAAAAGTAATCAAAAGGGACAAAGAAGGCCACTTCTTACTCATCAGGTGAATGATCAAACATGAAGACATCACAATCATAAATCTATATGCACCAAACACAGATGCACCACAGCTTATAAAACAAAACCTACTTGACAACAAAACAGAAACAAACACCAACACCATCATAGTTGGAGATGTCAGTACTCCCCTATCATCTGTAGATAGATCATCCAAGCAGAAAATCAACAGAAAAATAATAGAGCTCAACAATGTAGATTAATTAGACCTAACAGACATCTGCAGAACTTTCCACCCCAACTCTACAGGATACACATTCTTCACAGAAGCTCATGGAATCTTCTCAAAAATAGAGTACATATTAGGCCATAAAATGTGCCTCCATTAATTAAGCAAAATGGAAGTAACCTCCTGCATCATATCAAATCACAATGCTTTAGCTAGAAATTAACAAGAGACACATCAAGAACTTCACCAGCTACTGGAGACTAAACAACTGACTTTTAAAACTATGAATGGGTTGTGGAACAAATCAAAAAAGAAATTGTAAAATTCAAAGAACTGAATAATAATGAAACACATCTTCTCAATGGGACACAATGAAGGCAGTCCTAAGGGGAAAATTCACAGTGCTAAATGCCTTCATAACAAACACAGAGAGATTCCTAATTAATAACCTAACTGAACACCCAAAGCTACTGGAAAAACAACAAGAATCTAACCCAAAGAGCTCTAGAGAGAAAGAAATAATCAAAAGCAGAGGGGAAATTAATGAATTGGAAACTAAGAAAATGATTTAAAATTGATGAGATGAAGAGTTGGTTCTCTGAAAAAATAAACAAGATTGATAAATCCCTGGCCCATTTGATCAAGCAAAAAAAAAAAAAAAAAAAAAAAAGAAAATGGAAGTCTCAAATTAACAAAATCAGAAATGAAAAAGGAGAGGTCACAACAGACACCAAAGAATGGAAGAATCACCAGGTCATATGACAAAAACTCTACTCCACAAAACTAGAAATAGATGAATTCCTTGCGACATACCACCTATAAAAACTAAACTCAGAACAGATTAATCTTGTAAACAAACCTATCACATCCATGGAGATTGAAAAGATAATCACAAACATTCCCCAAAAGTCCAGAACCAGTTTGCTTTTCTCCCAAATTCTATCAAATCTTCATTGAGGAACTGAAACTAATTTTTCTCAAACTTTTCCTTATAATCAGAGACCAGGGAATCCTCCCCTTCTCCTTTTATGAAGCTAGTATCACCCTAATACCAAAACCAGACAGAGATACAACAAGAAAAGAAAACTGTAGAACTATATCCCTGATGAATTTAGATGCAAAGTTCCTGAAGAAAATCCTCACAAAATGAATTCAACAACACATCAAAAGCATTATCCACCTTGAGCAAGTAAGCTTCATCCCAGGGAGGCAGTGATGGTTCAACATATGGAAATCAGTCCACGTAATACACCACATAAAAGACTTAACCAAAGCACAAGTGCCGGCAAGCACCAGAGACCTGGGAAAGAGAGCTCACCTACCCAGCATCCGGCATGATTAAAGCAGTGACCCACAGACTCAGCCAGCCTTCCTAAGCCCAAAACACAGCAAAGAAGGACCCAAGCAGCCTTACAGCATAGCTGAGACCAAAACCATCCCAAAAGGTAACTTGGATTACATCAGGTCAGTACCCACCAAATAAGCCCGATGTATAGGCTTGCATAGGAAGGACTAATTGCACCTTCCATGTCAGGGTAAATTATATGTTAAACCTGATGGATGGTCAGATCTGACACTCATAAATAAGCTATCTTTTGGGCTGCTCATCTGTTGGTTCCTGATTTATAGTGCCTTTGTTTTCCTCTTCTGTCAATCATGGGGAAAGGGTCTCACTTGGTCACAAGCTGACCTTGGAACCTTCTACAGACCAGAAATCTGAGCCTCCCAATTGACAGGATTAAGGGTGTGGGGCAACACACATCCTTAGGGACTGTGACGGTATTAAAGGATCTGTTTGTCATAACACCTGCTTTTGCACAAATACTCTGTGCTGTATTTCATTGAATGGGTACATTGTTTAGTTAAATATTTTAGAATTTGACTGTATTCTGTTTCATTCAGCCTACTTGAATACTCTCATAGCAGGCAAACCCAACACCTAGGGTCACTTTTGTGATTACTCTGAGAGTCTTAAGAGCCATACCTAGCACCTTAAGCTCCTACCCTGAAGATATATAATACCAGATTGATTGACACATCTAATATTACTACAGATAATTAGAAAACCCAAGCATTAAATTAATCCAAAATGCAAAAATCTCTACATTATAATACAAGAAACACAAAAAATCAAGACAATATAAATCCACCAAAAAGTATTAATGTATCAGAAATGACCTTCAGTGAGACTGAATTAGAGGAAATGCCTGAGAAAGATTTCAAAAGAATGATTATAAATATGTTCAAAGAACTCAAAGAGGAAAGGGTTCAAAGAACTCAAAGACAAAATGAAATGATTCAAAGAAAACCAATTTAATGAAATAAGGAGGTCAATACTAGACATAAATTTGGAAATAGAAAGAATAAAGAAAACCCAGTCAGAAATACTAGCAATAAAGAGCACAGTCAGTGAAATTAAAAACTCTGTAGAAAATCTCTCTAGTAGAATGGATGAAGGAGAGAACATAATAAACTAGAAGACCAGATGGCAGATCTAATACAGTTTAACAAAGAGAAAGACAAAATAATAGGAAGGTATGAATGGGAATTTCAAGATATTTGGGACACTATGAAAAGATCAAACATAAGAATTCAAGGGATAGTTGAAGAAGAAGAATCTCACTCCAAAGGCATAGTAGGTGTTTTCAACAAAATCATAGAAGAAAACTTCCCCCAAATTGGGAAAGAGATGCCAATGCAGATACAGGAAGCCTTTAGAACACCAATCAGACAAAACCTGAAAAGAACCTCTCCCTGCCATATTATAATTAAACTATCAAATATACAAACCAAAGAAAATATATTGAAAGCAGCTAGAGAGAAAAAGCAAGTCACCTACAAAGGCAAGCCCATCAGAATCACAGCAGATTATTCAACACAAACTTTAAAAGCCAGAAGGGCTTCAATGATGTATTCCAAATTCTGAAAGATAAAAACTGTCAACCAAGATTACTTTATCCTGCAAAGCTATCTATCCAAATTGATGGAGAAATAGGACATTCCACAACAAAGACAGGCTAAAGGAATTTATGGCAACTAAACCAGCTCTACAGAAAATATTTGAAGGAATCATTCATGCTGAAGAGAAAGCAAAACACACACAGCAGGAAATAGGAAAAAATAAACCATACTCAAATAACAGTTAAACCAAGTGAGTAAAGTGAAAACAGGAAGAACTACAAAACAAGAAGAATGGTGAGAGCAAATACATATCTTTCAATAATAACTCTTAATATCAATGGCCTCAATGCCCCAACTAAAAGACACAGACTTGCAGACTGGATTAAAAAGCAGGATCCTACCATCTGTTGCCTCCAGGAAACTCATCTCTCAATAAAAGATAGAAACCTTCTTTGGGTGAAAGGTTGGAACAAAGCATTTCAAGCAAATGGGCCAAGGAAACAAGAAGGGGTTGCCATCCTAATTTCTGACAGGATAGACTTCAAACCAACATTAGTGAGGAAAGATAAAGAAGGTCATTTTATACTGATTAAAGGAACACTCCAACAGGAGGACATTACAATCCTAAACATATATGCTCCTAACATGGGGGCTCCCAATTTCATCAAACAAACACTATTGGACTTAAGGTTAGAAGATAACTCCTAACACAATAGTAGTGGGTGACTTCAATACCCCACTCTCATCATTTGACAGGTCTACCCAGCAAAAAATAAACAGAGAGACATCTGCATTAAATGATATCATGGAACAAATGGACCTAACAGATATATACAGAACATCCCATCCAAATGCTGCAGAATATACATTTTTCTCAGCAGTACATGGGACATTCTCTAAAATAGACCATATAATAGGACACAAAGCAAATCTTAACAAATACAGGAAAATTGAAATAAGCCCTTGTCTGCTATCTGACCACAATGGGATTAAACTGCAAATCAGCAACAAGAAAAACTATACAGCATACAGAAATTCATGGAGACTAAACAGTAAATTATTGAACGATGTATGGGTCATTGAAGAAATTAAAAAGGAAATCAAGAAATTCATAGAATCAAATGATGATGAGAATACAACATACCAAAACCTTTGGGACACAATGAAGGCAGTCCTACGAGGGAAATTTATAGCTCTAAGTGCCTATATTAAGAAATTAGAGAGTTCACAACTAAACAATTTAATGCTTCACCTTAAGGTCTTGGAAAAGAAGAACAAGCAAACCAAAAACAGTAGATGGGAAGAAATAAAAAATCAGTAGATGGGATCAAAAGGCCGGGTGTGGTGGCACGCCTTTAATAACTCGGGAAAGGTTAGGGCAGAAAATAATGAAATGGAAACAAACAAAAAAAAAAAACAATCAAAAAATCAATGAAACAAAGAGGTGGTTCTTTGAAATTATAAACAAGATTGGCAACCCCTTAGCAAATCTGACCAAAAGAAAGAGAGAAGAGACAAAAATTGATAAAATTAGAGATGAAAAAGGCAACATCACAACAGATATCAAAGAAATTCAGAAAATCATACGGACATACTTCAAGAATATATATGCCTCTAAGTTTGAAAACCTGAAAGAAATGGATGATTTCCTTGATTCATATGACCTGCCAAAATTAAATCAAGATGAGATAAACCATTTAAATAGACCTATAACAACCACAGAGATCCAAACAGTTATAAAAAGTCTCCCAACTAAAAAAAGCTGCACTGCATGCAGCCATATGGGAGACAGAAGTCATCAGCAGTGAAAACAGTGGACACTGAATATTCAAGTTTGGCCATACAGGCCAAATGACTGAACGGGTGCAATAGTGGCATGTCTACTCTTGGGGTAACCAACTGCTCCATAATTGGACTGAAGGCCCTCTCTATGAGAGGGAATATATCCCTGGTACTGAAAAACCTAAGCAAAAGTCTATGGCAGGGGAGGTCATGAGCCTTAGGGGTATAAAGTCTGCTCTTGTCTGGCTAAATGTATATATTATGCCCACCAAGCTGCCCTGGGGGCACTACACTTAATGTTCATATTCACATATTAATGCTACTCTCACTTCTGGTTAGAGAAGCTTCTCTTTTCAGATGGCGATGACTACTGGGATCACCAAAAGGCAACATAGTGCTGAGAAGAAGGGATAGAGGAGTGCCAAGCACTGAAACACCTCTGTCACACCCTCCAAGCCTCCGGGACCATTGCAGAAGAGGGGGAGGATAGAATGTAAGAGCCAAAGCAAGGGTATGACTTCTTACAATGCAACTGCCCAAACAGAAATTGGCCTTGATATCCATGACCTTGCAGTGCCTAGCAATACCATTGCAAGACCCTCAAAATAGAAGAAAAAGATGATGACATCAAATTAAAAGAGAGACTAATGGAGAGAGGGAAGGGATATGATGGAGATTGGTGTTCTAAAGTGGAATGGGAGGAGGGGAGGGGAGGGAAATATCATATGTTTTTTGTATGTAAATATAGAAGGTGTCAATAAAAAATAATTTTAAAAAAGAAAAAAAAAAACTTTACCATAAGAACTACATGATCACCTCAATTGATTCAGAGAAGGACTTTGACAAAATATAATATAATTTCATCATAATAACCCTGGAAAGGATAGGCATGGAGCATATCTATCTCAACACAATAAAGGCTATATATAAAGTACCTAAAGCCCAAGTAATACTTCATGGGGAATAGCTCAAAGAGTTCCCATTGAGATTGGAAAAAGACAGGGGTTGCCACTCTCACCACTGCTCTTCAACATAGTACTAGATGTACTAGCTCAAGCAATAAGACAGGAAAAAGAAATAAAAGGTATACAAATTGGAAAAGAAGAAGTCAAATGAGCCCTATTTGCAGATGACATGATCCTGTACATAAGTGACTTGAAACTCTCTATCTCAAATCTTCTAACAGTTATTAATTTCTTCAGTAGTGTGGCAGGACACAAAATCAATGCATAAAAATCAGTAGCCTTTCTATATGTCAAGGACAACTATACAGAGAAAGAAATCAGTGAGACTATCCCGTTTCAATAGCAACAGAAAAGTAAATACCTTGGAGTAACACTAACCAATGATGTGAAAGTCCTATATAATGAAAACATAAAAACACTCAATAAAGAAATTGAGGAGGACTTGAGAAGATAGAAAAACCTCCCATACTCCTGGATAGGTAGAATTAATATACTGAGAACATGGTATTTCTACCAAAATTAATATAAAGATTTAATGTAATACCAATAAAAATCCCAGCATCATTCTTCACAGAGATAGAAAAAATGATCCCAAAATTCATATGGAATGGTAGCAGGCTTTGGATATCCAAACATATCCTCAGCAACAAAAGCACCTCTGGAGATATCACCATACCCAGTGTAAAGGTATATTACAAATACATAGTAACAAAAATATCATGGTACTGACATAAAAATAGAAACATAGAGCAATGGAACAGAATTAAAGATGTGGGCCTTAATTCAAGTAACTACAGCTACTTGGCTTATGATAAAGTTGCCAATAACATAGACAGGAGAAAAGAGAGCATCCTCCACAAATGGTGTTGGACAAATTGGATGTAGAACACCATATATGTAGAACCCTGAAACTAGACCCACTCATCTCTCCACACACAAAAATGAAGTCCAAATGGATTAAAGACCTTAACATAAGACCTGAAACTCTTCTCCTACTGGAAGAAAACATAGGAGGAACTCTTCATGATATAGGAGTGGGGAAACACTTCCTGAACAAAACCCTAGTAGCCCATGAAATTTAACAATAACTCAATCAATGGGATCTCATGAAGCTAAAAAGCTTTGCACAAACACACCATAAACAGAGCCAATAAATTACCCACTGAATGGGATAAAATCTTCACCAGCTATGCCACAGACAGAAGGCTAATATCTAGAATCTACAAAAAAGTCAAAAAACTATACAATAAAAAACCAAACAACTCACTCCAAAAATGGGGCAGAGAACTGAATAGGGAGTTCTCAGAGGAAATAATACAAATGGCTGACACACTTAAGGAAACCTTCAACATCTCAAAACATTAGGGAAATGAAAATTAAAGCAACCATGTGATACCTGCAATCCCACTGAAGAGCATCCCCAATGGAATGGGGGCAGGGATGAGGGAATGAGGGTACCAACACATGATTTATCTATATGAAATATGTTATTAATAATAATAACAAAAAATATTTTTAAAAATATGCCCTCATAGAAAATGAAGGAAATGTGGTTGGGCGCCATTTGCCTACAAGATGTTCTCAAAAAAGTGAATGAGATGGCAGTGTATGGCATGTGCCTACAAGATGGCCTCTTAGAAAGAGAACTAGTTGGCTTTGTGGGAGATTTGAGTACAACATGACCTCAAAGAAAGTAAAAAAGATGGGACATGTACCTACAAGTTGACCTCATTGAAAGTGAAGGAGTTGGACTGGTAAGACATTTGCTTGTAAGATGTCCTCATAGAAAGTGAAAGAGATAGCCTTGTGGGACATGTACCTACCAGATAACCTTATAGAAAATGAAGGAAATGGCATTGTGGGACATGTGCCTACAACATGTTCCCATAGAAAGTGAAAGAAATCACCTTCTGGGATATACAATGTGAAGGAGATGGCCTTGTGCAAAATGTGTGTACAAGAGAACCTTATAGAAAGCAAAAGAGATGGTCTTGTGGGACATGTGGCTACAAAGTGGACTCATAGATACTGATGGAGATGGACTTGTGGGACTTTTGCCTACAAGATGACCTCATAGAAAGTGAAAGTGATGGCCTTGTGGGACATGTGCCTATAAGATGACCTCACAGAAACTATAGGACATGGCTTTGTGATACATGTGCCTACAAGATGACCTTATTGAAAATGAAGGAGATGGCTTGTGGGACATATGCCTATATGATAACCTCATAGAAAGTATAGGACATGGCCTTGTGGGGCATATGCCTGGAAACTGACCTTATAGAATGTGATAGATATTGTATTATGGGACATGTGTCTTCAAGATGATCTCATAGATAGAGAAGGAGATCACCTTTTGGGTCATGTGCCTAAAAGATGACCTCATAAAAAATTAAGAAGATGGCCTTGATGGACATATGCCTACTAGGTGATCTCATAGAAAATGAGGGTGATCACTTGTGGGTCATGTGTCTAAATGATGACCTCATAGAAAGTGAAGTAGAAGGCTTTATGAGCCATTTGACCTTCACTGATGGGCACTGTGGGAAAGTCATGAAGATATTGGTCTGTAATAAGATCATATGTTAATGTGTGATCCAAGAACATTTTTTCAGAAGCATATTTTTGGGGCTTAAGAGATGGCTCAATCGTTAAAGACACTTGGTTGCAAAGCCTGCTAGCCTGGGTCCAATTTCCCATACCACCCACATACAGCCAGATGTGCATTCATTTGCAAGAAACACTGGCACACACATATGCAAGCATACATGTTGAAGTAGATAAAAATACTTTAAATAAATCATAAAGAATCAAAATTGAGAAAATAATTATACAATAAAATTAAAAAATTACATACAATTTTTCCAAATACTGTTTGATAATCCTTAAAGAAGCCCCAAGAATTGTAGAAAAAGAACTAATTGCATCTGACTTGTTATGTACATTATATGAAAAACTCATATTGAAATAAAAACTTTAAAAAACTGCTTACAGAAGAAAGGAAAGAGGGAGGGAAGGATGGCCTGAAAAGTACAGTTAAGTGAAATAAGATTCTCAAATGATTCACTATAGTTGTATTCTATTTTGAATACAACTTCATTTTCATAAGTTCAAATAACCATTTCAGTTTAACACAAGTTTAAAGGTATAACTTGTGATGATATCTAATGTTCTTCAGAGTATTTAAAAATGATGGATCCTGGCTGGATAGATGGCTTAGTGGTTAAGGCACATGCCTACAAAGCCTAAAGACCCCGGTTCAATTCTCCAGGTCTGACATAAGCCAGATGCACATGGTGGCACATGTGTCTGCAGTTCGTTTACAGTGGCTTGAGGCCCTGGCATGCCCATTCTCTCCCTCCCTCTCTCTCTCTCTCTCTCTCCCTCTCTCTTTCTTTCTCTCTCCTCCTCTTTCTCAAATAAATAAATAAATAAATAAAAATAAAATCTTAAAAAAATCTTATAAAAGAATGACAGATCCTTCAGATTATTTCAAAACATATCACCAAAACTTAGCACTAACACAATACTCATCTTGTGGCCTCTAACTAGTAGCAATAATCCTACTTCTGCCTCCCAAGTACTGGGATTAAAGGCATGTGCCACCACTCCTGGCAATACTCATCTTTCTCATCTTGTTTATTCCTGTAGCTCTATAAGAGAAAAGGCTATGCCTAGTGTTCTCAGACCCTTTGGCCATGGTCTAAAAGTCTGAAATTTAGGCATATGCCAGCTCATAGGCTCATAGTTCTCCTCTAAGCCTTTATAAAGAATTCTGTTTATTTTTTTAATAATATAAACCATTAGAAGGAATGATATGTTAGCACTGAGCAAGATTGGATAGTTCAGAATGCTGACTTAGTAGTCCTATCCTCAAGCCTGTTTTGAGTTGATTAGTCCGAAGTTATGCCAATGGCATAGACACAAAACAACTTTTAACTTAGCATTTTAAAAATTCAGCAAAATTCAGACCCAAACAACTAGAAAATTATGTTTTGCAATTGCCAAAAATCTATTTAAGAGTGAACATCTGGGTGAACATTCAATCATCCAGATGTTTTCACATGGCTAGACATAATTACCAAATGTAATTGACTAGTAGATTTGTAAGCATCTAGATGTCTTAAACATCAAATGTAGTCTTGAAGTAATGTATTGATGAGTTATCTCTTTCCTTTTTCTACCAGTACTATTTGGCCACTTTGATTAGATTTGTAAGTATATTAGGTTCACTGAGAACATTCAAAGTCTCATATATAAAACATATTAACTTTTCATCTGGACATTTATGTTGCTAAAATAATATATTACACATCATCATGATGGATTTTATTAACCTTAAAATGTAATTGTAATTCATTATCAGTGTTCTATTTGCTGAATTCTTTTTCCAAATTTTCTGTCTCAAAATACTCATTCTTTGCCTTGAAAATAATTCTCTATTATCTTTTAGAAATTAAATATCATCTTCTATATATATTAATACAAGAGTACCTCACAGAGAAAGAAAGATAAATTATTTATTCAAATATATCTTTAATTGATATCTGCCTAAATCCTGCTTATTTCAGGGGGATGTCAACCTCCATTATATTTATGTCCTAGGGAGTTTGGTCTCTGGTATCAGTTAATGAACAAATAATTTACTATTAACCAATGAATTGACATACTGTAGAAGATGGCATTGGAGCCAAAAGAAGCCTTGACAATTTAATGCTTTTGAATTTATACTCTTTAATACTTCTTAATTCATTATTCCTTATAGAATACTAAGACTGATAATGCAAAGCCCATTTCATAGATTAAGCACTTTACTGAGAGAGGCTAAGTAACTTGCAAGTGTGATATGTCTTCAATATTGACCTTACTCCCAATCCAATAATCTTTTTAATAGATCAAATTTTCTAACATTTTGTTCAGGAAAAAAACATTAATATATACATATTAATTCGATGCCTTGTTGAAAATAAGTTCATTCCTATAATATTTCATTGAAATTCATTTGAATTGGGCTGGAGAGATAGTTTAGTGGTTAAGGCACTTGCCTGTGAAGCCTAAGGACCCATGTTCCACTCTCCAGATACCAAGCACAAAGGTGAAGCAAGTGCAAGGTCGCACATGCCCACCAGGTGGCACAAGTGTTTGGGGTTCAATGCAGTGGCAAAGGCACCAATTTCTCTCTCTCCCTTTCCCTCTCTGGCTCTCTCGCTATCTCTAAAATTAAAAACGGAAAGAATTTTGACTTTTCTTTAATAGTATTTTACTAAATTATTTGGCTAGCGAAGCACTATGTCAAAACATTTATTCATATATCAAGTGTGAGCTAGCAAAGACTATTCTGTAGACTCTCTTCACTCAGTTGCTTCCTTTGCTGTGCACAAGCTTTTCAATTTCATGCAAGACCATTTGTCAATTATTGATACTATTTCTTGATTTATGGGTACACTCCTTTTCTGAAAGTCCTTGCCTATATCCTGAAGTGTTTTCCTTTAACAAATCAGTGTGTCAGATGTTACTTTAAAAATTATTATCTAAAACATATAAAGAACTCAAAAAACTAAACATCCATAAAACCCAATCAATAAATGGTCTAACGCAATGTATAGAGAGTTCACAAAATATAGCTAATAAACACATTAAAAGGTTATCTAACAACACCTGAGGTTATTCTCTGGCCTCTACATGCACTAGTACATACATGCATTTGTACCCACATGTGAACATTCACACATACATGTAGACACATAAAAAATTTTAAAAATAAAACAAATGACAACAAATGCTGGGAAGGATGTTGGGAATATACAATACTTATACATGCTGACAGGAATGTAAATTAGTCCATCCAGTATAGAAGTCAATATGGAAGTTCCTCAAAAAGCAAAAGTAGAATTACCATAAAACCTCATTATATCACTTTTAGGTATATAACCAGAAGACTTTTAAGTCAACCTACCCTAGAAAGCCTTATATGTCTAGGTTTATTGCAGCACTATTAACAACAGCAGATAGCTACCAACAGGTAGATGAATGGCTAAAAATGTGGTGTATGCACAGAAGCATTTTATTCAGCCATAAAGAATGAATTTATGGTTCTTGCTAGAAAAAAAGTATGCAACTGGATACTACTGGATACAGAAGGGGGCCTGGAGAAAAGAAGGAGTCTATTGGGAAGGAAAAGTAGTGGAGGAGGATAGGGAGGGAATGGAAGTGACTATGGGCAAGTAACATGGTATAATTAAAAGAAATGGTCACTTTGAACTGTAGCACTATATACAATGGATAAACACCAGTTTTAAAACACTTATTCCAAAAAGCCAGACGTGGTGGCACATGCCTTTAATCCCAGCACTTCAGAGGCAGATGTAGGAGGATTGCCATGAGTTTGAGGCCACCCAAGAATACAGAGTGAATTCCAGATCAGCCTGGTGTAGAGTGAGACCCTACCTTGAAAAAACAAACAAACAAACAAACAAAAACACTTAGTCCTTTAGTGATAGCACCCTAAATAAATTTTGGAGATGGCATGCTAGTTATTACAGACTTGCTCTCTATTAGGACTTTGTAGTCCATAAACAAATTCTAATTCCTTTCAACAATGCTTCCTGATCAACACTGCTGTCAGCTAAGGGCAGGTGCTCCCATGTAACTTATCTGATGGCCACCATAATAACCAAATACAGTATTCTCATCTTAAAATTTAAAGATACTTAAAGCTTGGTATGTTGTGTCATTGAAAAGATTGTGAACAAAAGACAGACTGCAGCAAGAAAAGGAATATGGCTCTGCAGCTAATTTCCTTGGTATAAATCAGCACTTGGATGCTTATCTGTTTGACTTCAGCTTTCTAAGAAAATGGGGGAGAAGAAATAAATAAATCTTTACAACAATTACTATTTGTACATAGGCTCCATTCTTGGAGAATTTCAAAACAAAACTGTTCCACCACACAAGAAAAAGTTACAAAAAATCTCCTGGTAGAAAAGTTAGGGTTCTTTGCTGGCTCTTAGAGACAGTGATTTACCATCTCCAAGAAAGCAAAAGGAAACAAGAGACTTTCCTAATTGTAGTCACTCAATTTACCGAAAGAATCTCAGACCAGCTGAAACAAATTGAGGGCAGCCAACTACCAGGTTATAAGCAAATTGCAATCACTGCACAGACCATATGAAATTTCAAAAATTGTGGAAAAATACAGACATTAAAGAATCTTATTTGACACTCAGGTCCTTGGATTAGGACAATAGCAGAAATGTTCCCAAGAACAGCAGAGATCTTTCCCATTGTTCAGCTTGGCATTCCATTCAGGACTTATTGACAGAAGGCTGTGCAGTTGTAATTATTCTCCTCTGGCTCTCCACCCGGCCGCCCTCCAGCAGGCTCTAGGCAGCCCAGCCCAATCCCAACAGAAGGAAAAAGGCACAAAGGGGATGTTTGTGGCCAAACTGTCTCCAATTAGTCAAAATGAGAACAACGACTGGCTTTTCCTCTGGGCTGGTCTGGAAAAAATATCCTGCATTGTTGGGTGGGATGAGGAAAGAATTTCTGGCCAATGGATCAAATTCCAAATGGGAATCTTCAGGGATGTATAATGACTGTGACCCATTCCACCCAAGCACACAGAGCCCCAGAAATGTAGAAGAAATATGAAACAGCATCTCTTGCTGGTGATGTGATGGCCTGGTCACTGCTCCTCAGACTAATGGTGTGGAGTGGTACATCTCCTCTGTGTCTACTCTGAAGAGAAGGATTCAAAGTTGAGTTTCACTCCTAGAAAGCTAAATTGGTAGACCCAGAATGGAGCCCAAGAGCTGAAACTTTACCCCTCTTCCTTCAGAATAATTCTGTTCCTGGTGATCTGTACAGTAAATGTTGAGAAGAAAAAAACTGCCCTGAAAGGCTGGTGGTTTCTAAGTCATCTGAGGATCCCAGGTTTTCCACGTCACTCCTTATCTATAGAACTGTGCATTAGTATAATTCAAGAATCACAGATTAGAAGGCAAACATGAGACTCAAGTTCTAGCTCCTCACCTAAGAACTGAAAAAGACATAATTTTCAAATAACCTTTTCTTCATAACACCTGAAAGGAAAAAAATAAGAGGTATTTGTGCTAATTACAAGGGTCATGTGGTGGTGAACATGACTCCTTCACAACCAAAAGAGTCTTGATGGTGGGATCCTAGAAATTGTATGAGTTAAACCACAGTGGAGGCTTAAAATAGCAGAGTTAGAGATTACCAAGCCAAGATAGGCGAGTGAAGCACTACCTAGGGTATACAGATCTCTCTCTCTCTACATATATATATATATATATATATATATATAAATTATAAACATATAAATTCACTATGCATATTGGGAACATATGTGTGCATACAAACACTTATGTGCATACATATAGAATACTTATAATGGAGTGTCCATTGGTGAAACCATTAGTTGATGGCTTCAGACCTTTCATTGATTCAACTTACTCATATCTTCTCCTAAAGACCTTAAACTTCAGTTAATATAACCAAATAAGGGGAGAAAAAAAAATTCTGTGACAACTTAAATACTTTGTATAAACCAATCCCCTGACCACTTGTGGAAATTTTCTCAGCCAGCTCTATAGCTTTTCTAAGAGGGGGCTAATAAATATTGACAGAAAACATCCCTGCTCTTGGATATGGCTCATGCAGAATGTCAGCGTTCCCGGGAAATCACTGAAGTGGCAGCTCTAGGACTCAGAGGCCATGACGGCACCTTCTCTCTACCTTGACTATCATGCTAGACATTCTAAAAATGCAACTAATATAAAAGCAGAAAATATACATAGGGTTAAAAATGGGGCAGAGAGAGAAATTAAAAAAGGAAAGAAGAGGCCCTAGACACTACAGCCACATACATTTAATAATTTTCACATCTGGTGGGGCAATAGCCAGGAAGGAACCCTTGTGTAGGTGGTATATCCCAGGATATTGTGAGGTTGATGAAGCTATCATTCACATGCTACAAGTTTGGTTCATGTGGCCACCACTCTCACAGGCTGTTCCTTATACCAGAAAAGGGTCTTCTACCTGCAAATGACCCTTTAAATTTGTAGGTCAGCATCAACCTCTTCAGTAGAGCAGAGGAAGCTCACATCAAAAAGCTACTCAGGGAGGGACAGCCACAACTTAGAAGCAAAATATCAGAGGAAATTGATACTTAACCTTTACTCAACCCAGTATATCACACTTCCCTCATGGCTCAAAGATGGTTCCCAAAGAGACAGAAAGGCAGGCCATGTGCTTCCAAGCCCAAATGCTTGGAGTTCCTGAAGCTGCCATTGATCTCATGGATAGTCACATAATGGAAGTCAATGGGATGTGCAGGGATACCCAAAGCAACCTTCACCCTTATTAGCTGTGTGTCTTGAGACAACTTGTATAACCCTCTCTTCACCCAGTTTTTTCAGTCTGTCAAGTGAAAAGGATGCTCTGTAACACATTCCAGCAGCACATAAAGGCTGAGGAAATGGAAATTAAAATTCAGAATGGAAGATCACCTGGCTATCAGCTCATGATATGCATTTCCTTTCACTGCCACAGAGAATCTAAGAAGACTTAGAACAAAATAAAATGTAATACTGTCATTTTACACTAGAAGAATCTCTCCATAGTATCTACATTCTAGGTCAGTATCAGCTATAGCTGATCAGTTGATT